>CM063171.1:183841420-186603920 GCA_031835075.1 Saguinus oedipus | reverse complement strand
GGAGGGAAAGAAACGCAGGGGAGAAATTAATGACAATTGAGATGAATACGTGTGTCCCACATAAAGAGATTCTGAAACCTGCCTCTCTAGAGAATCAGCAGCACTGGAGATAAGTATGTTAGAGCTCTGTGTGTGTTGAGTGTGTGAGACTAAGAGCAAAGAAAATATCTCCCCTAGGAAGAGACCTCACAAGGTGATTTTACATGCCAACATGTGCCTATGCCCACTAAGCAATAACAGACCCAGTGTACTGAGATAGTAGGGTTCAAAGCAGAGAAGGAGTTTAATGATCCCAGAGCACCCAGCAAGGAGATAGGAGGAGTGCACAAATCCATCTCCTGGAGGAGTTCTGGGCTGGAGTTTTTATAAAGATCATGGAGGGTGAGGTGCTGAATAATTTGGGTCATTGATGGGTCTGAGTAAGGAGGATGAAGTCATCAGGATTCTTTGATGATTCAGCTCCTTGTGGTCCTTCAGACCAGCTGAATCAGTCCTTTCATCAGTGTGTAGGGCCTGAAAAAATATCTCAAAAGGAAAACTTAATGTTTCATAATCTTCCAGTTGTTACCTGTAGAGCAGTTAAGGGCATCTATAATTTTGTAACAGAGTCTACATGATTCTGAGGCAAGAGGCAATCAACTATGAGGAAGAGGTCAGAGAGTGAGCTAACCAAATAATTAATGCTCAGTGTGCTGCAAGCTGGGTTTATTTCATTTCTCTCTCTCCCTTTGTTCTGGTTAATTTTATAAAGATTATAGGGGCAGATTCAGCATCATGGGTGGATAATGGATTGAGCTAGTCTAGGCTCTATGTCACTAACAAGGCGGGAGAACAGTGAAATGATTCTTATGTCCCCAGTAAAGTCCCAGAAGAAGCAAAGATGCCACCCAGATGTAAAGGGTCCAGACAGGGCCAAGCTACATTTCAGCATGATCTTCAGGAATCAAAGACAAGGTTCAAATAGGAAACCAAAATGTCACTAGATCTTCACATAGACCAGCAATATATGTATTTCACTCCTGGGAAGAAGGCTCTGGAAATGATCAAGATTGAATTTTTCTCACTGCAGTAAAATGGGCAAATGAAGTAGAAATTAGGCTGAATTAGGAAAAAATATATAGAGTTATTTTTTATAAATAACTTTCTAACTCTTACAGTTTACAGTTTATAAGTAAGTTTGTAACCCTTCCAGTTCATTATATTCATTCATTAGAATATATGTAACATTCTGACCCTTTGCTAGAGCTCATTACCAGTAGTGTTCCCATGTACATTATTGTTATTCACATACTTTGTATAGCACATTGAGAATATGTTGAATTAGACTACATGAGCGGTAAGTTTGATGCAATATAATGTTTCTAAATTTCCTAGATTTGCAGAGAGAGAAAACACTAACTAACAGAAATGAACAAAGATTCTTGAAGAAATCTTTCAAAAGACTATACTTCTTTCGGAGTATAAGAAAGAAAATACAGCCAGCTTCAATTGCTTCAGAAGATGACTATTTAAAATTAACATAAAAGCAGCATTGCCACAGCCCAAGAAACTGCAAGACAAGGCTCATGGAGTCTGACTGATTGATGCAATTTCATATCCACATATACTTGGGATATTTTTTAATGTTGGAAGTATTTCAAAGTTTGAACCACTTATTAGGCTACCAAAAAATATCCTATTCAACTTCCACTTCAGAACTGATCATTAGAACGGTACTCCACCTTGGATTATACTGCTACTCTCTATCTCAATATTCTTAGATACTTCAAGATGTTCAATGTGTAAAGGATGAACAAAAAGCTCAGGTAGCCTGGCACAGTTTGCAGGTAAGACTCACAAAGGCTGCCTTTTCTTTATAGTAACAGACCCTTTTTTTTCCACAAGAGGGGAAAAGATCTATTTGACACATTTCCCAAGGATTCTTTTATTCTGTCACTTCTCAAGCAGAGAGTAAAAAACTCCTTTCCTCTTCCCTTAGTAATATATTTTGTGATTTCTCCATCAGCCCAGCAACTCTGAAAATCTGCTGAAAGTCACTTTAGTGCACTCACATACGAAAGTGCAATTTTCTAAGGAAAAAAATCACGTGTAACTGTGAAAATATATACTATACATATATCCATCTAGAGTGACATAGATAGACATAGTTTAATATAAAGTCTCCAGGAATGGATATTTTAAATGTAAAATAAGGTGAACAATTCAAGAGACACTGGGAAATAAGGAAGCAAAAGGAAAGACTATATCACAAATTGTACGATTCGCTAAACATTTGTAGAACATCAAATAGCATAAAATCCAAATTTTAAAATGCAAGCTTTGTATTCACCAGATGATGCATCTGAATCATAGAAATATTTAGGACTTACAGTTAGAAACAGATTAATTAACATCACAGCAAAACAGCTTAAAAATTATTCTACCACAAAAAAATGAATTGTGATGCTCTGATGAAATATTCCAGGAGCATATTAATCATCATAAAGAAATCAGCAAGGAGTAGAGAAGTGGACTGAAAAGGTGAAGCAACAAAACTTACAAGTTTGCTACAAAGAAGAAAATTTTTTTAACTCATTGGGAAAAGCACATTGTGGACTTTTAAAAAATATGGACAATCAACATACCCTATATGCCCATCTTTAAAAGCCCATGTCTTAGACTAACATTGGATTTCTTTGGCTATTTCAAAATTCTTAGCTTTTCATTTTTTTATTATCATACTTTAAGTTCTGGGGTACATATGCAGAATGTGCAGGTTTGTTACACAGGTATACACATGCCATGGTGGTTCGCTGCACCCGTTAACCTGACATCTACATTAGGTATTTCTCTTTTTTTTTTTTTTTTTTTTGAGACGGAGTTTCACTCTTGTTACCCAGGCTGGAGTGCAATGGCGCCATCTCGGCTCACCACAACCTCCGCCTCCCGGGTTCAGGCAATTCTCCTGCCTCAGCCTCCTGAGTAGCTGGGATTACAGGTACGCACCACCATGCCCAGCTAATTTTTTGTATCTTTAGTAGAGACAGGGTTTCACCATGTTGACTAGGATGGTCTTGATCTGTTGACCTCGTGATCCACCTGCCTCGGCCTCCCAACTCTTAATGCTATCCTGCCCCTAGTCTCCCACCTCCTGACAAGTCCTGGTGTGTGAGGTTCCCCTCCCTGTGTCCATGTGTTCTTACTGTTCAACTCCTACTTATGAGTGAGAACATGCAGTGTTTGGTTTGGACATGAGCTCATCCTTTCTTATAGCTGCATAGTATTCCAGGCTGTATATATGCCACATTTTCTTTATCCAGTCCACCACTGATGGCCATTTGGGTTGGTTCCAAGTCTTTGCTATTGCAAACAGTTCTGTAATAAACGTGTGCATGTGACTTTATAGAATGATTGATACTTCTTTGGGGATATACTCAGTAATGGGATTGCTGGGTCAAATGGTATTTCTGGTTCTAGATCCTTGAGGAATCGCTAAACTGTATTCCATAATGGCTGAATTAATTTACACTCCCACCAACAGTGTGAAAGTGTTCCTATTTCTCCACATCCTTTCCAGCATCTGCTGTTTCCTGACTTTTTAATGATAGCCATCCTAACTGGTCTGAGATGGCATCTCAATGTGGTTTTGATTTGCATTTCTCTAATGACCAGTGATGATGAGCTTTTTTTCATGTTGGTTGGCCACATGTCTTCTTTTGAGAAGTGTTTGTTCATATCCTTCACCCACTTTTTGATGGGGTTGTTTGTTTTTTTTCTTGGAAATTTAAGTTCTTTGTAGATTCTGGAAATTAGACCTTTGTCAGATGGGTAGATTGCAAAAATTTTCTCCCATTCTATAGCTTGCCTGTTCATTCAGATGATAGTTTGTTTTGCTGTGCAGAAGCTCCTTAATTAGATGCCATTTGTCATTTTTGGCTTTTGTTGACATTGCTTTTGGTGTTTTAGTCATGAAGTCTTTGCCCATGCCTATGTCTTGAATGGCACTGCCTAGGTTTTCTTCTAGGGTTTTTTATGATTTTAGGTCTTATGTTTAAGTCTTTAATCCATCTTGAGTTAATTTTTGTATAAGGTGTAAGGAAAGGGTCCAGTTTCAGTTTTCTGCAAATGGGTAGCCATTTTTCCCAACATCATTTATTAAATAGGGAATCCATTCCCATTACTTGTTTTTTTCAGGTTTGTCAAAGATTTCAAAAAGCTTATCCACCATGATCAAGTTGGCTTCATCCCTGGGATGCAAGGCTGCTTCAACATACACAAATCAATAAACTTAATCCATCACATAAACAGAACCAACAAACCACCGCTCAAGGAAATAAGAGAGGACACAAACAAATGAAAAAAACATTCCATGCTTATGGATAGGAAAAATCGATATCATGAAAATGGCCATACTGCCCAAAGTAATTTATAAATTCAATGCTATCCTCATCAAGCTACCATTGATTTTCTTCAAACAATTAGAAATAACTACTTTAAATTTCATATGGAACCAAAAACAAGCCTGTATTGTCTAGACAATCCTAAGCAAAAAAAAAAAAAAACAAAGCTGGAGACATCATGCTACCTGACTTCAAACTGGACTACAAGGCTACAGTAACCAAAATAGCAAGGTACTGTTACCAAAACAGTTATATAGATGAATAGAACAGAACAGAGGCCTTAGAAGTAATGCCACACATCTAGATTTTCAGTAAATTTTCTAATAACAACTGAAACATGGGGGAAAGTCTATAGCATCAATTTTGTAAAAAGTATTGTGTATTTTATAAAACATAAAAATAATAGTTTCCAATGACTTCCTTATTTCCTCTCCAATATACAAACATGGCCTCTGTAAAATACAATTCTGAAAATATTATTTATAATCCCCACAGTCTAAGAATATTGGGAACCCTTTAAAACACTATAATATTTTAAGTAAATTCTCAAGATTCAATGTGTTCAAATGTTATCCTTAGAAATTGCTTTTGAATTGAATGGCTAATTTAAAACTGAACAACAGGCCAGGCATGGTAGCTCACGCCTGTAATCCCAGCACTTTGGGACGCCAAGGCAGGTGGATTACTTAAGGTTGGGAGTTGGAGACCAGCCTGACCAATGTGGAGAAACCCCATCTCTGCTAAAAATACAAAATTAGCTGGGTGTGGTGGTACATGGCTGTAATCCCAGCTACTCTGGAGGCTGAGGCAGGAGAATTGCTTGAACCCCTGAGGCAGAGGTTGTAGTGAGCCGAGATCATGCCATTTCACTGCAGCCTGGGCAACAAAAGCAAAAGTCTGTCTCAAAAAAAAAACCAACTGAACAACAACAACAAAAAACAGCAGTGGGTCAAACAGTTAAGTAACACTGTCACAATTATCCTTCAATTCATAAAAAAGAAATTTCAGTGATCCTTCCTTCTCAAAAGCTATACAAATTGAATTTTTAAAAATTAACTTATCAAAATTAACACTTTTACTATACAAGTTATCATCTACTAATAATGTAAGAAAGTCTTACAGTATAGACCTATTATAAGGAAAAAATAACCTCTTCAAAACATCTCAAATTTAATCTTCCTTTTTAACTTTTATTTTACATTCAGGGGCCAATCACAGGTTTGCTACATAGGTAAACTTGTATCATGGGGGTTTGCTGTACAGATTACATCATCACCCAGGTATTAAGCCTAGTACCCATTAGTTGTTTTTCCTGATCTTCTCCCTCCTCTTACCCTCTACCCTCTACCCTCTAAAAGTCCCCAGTGTGTGTTGTTTCCCTCTATGTGTCCATGTGTTCTCATCATTAGGTCCTACATATAGGTGAGAACATGCAGTATTTGGTTTTCTGTTCCTGTGCTAGTTTGCTAGGGATGATCGCCTCCATCCATGTCCCTGCAAAGGACATGATCTTGTTCATTTTTATGGCTTCATGATATTCCGTGTTCCATATTTACCACAATTTCTTTATTCAGTCTATCACTGATGGACATTTAGGCTGATTCCATGTCTTTGCTGTTGTGAATACTGCTGCAATGAACATATGCATGTATGTATCTTCATAATAGAATGATTTGTATTCCTTTAGGTACATACAATAATGGAATTGCCAGGTCAAATGGCATTTCTGTCTTTAGGTATTTGAGGAGGAATCACCACACTTCCACAGTTGCTGAACTAACTTAAACTCCCATCAACAGTGTATAAGCCCTTTTTTTCTCACAACCTTCCCATAGTCCATTGATTTTTGACTGGTTAATAATCACTATTCTGACTGGTATGAGATGGCATCTCATTGTGTTATTGATTTGCATTTCTCTAACGATCAGTGATGTT
Source organism: Saguinus oedipus (assembly GCA_031835075.1). NCBI lineage: Eukaryota > Metazoa > Chordata > Mammalia > Primates > Cebidae > Saguinus > Saguinus oedipus. The sequence continues at coordinate 186,597,606 of CM063171.1, read as the reverse complement.
GAGCTTTCTTTCATATGACTGTTGGCCACATGTATGTCTTCTTTTGAAAAGTGTCTGTTCATGACCTTTGTCCACTTTTTAATGGGGTTGTTCAGTTTTTCCTTGTAAATTAAAGCTTCTTGTAGACTCTGGATATTAAACCCTTGTCAGATGGAGAGATTGTCAAAATTTTTGCCCAATCTATAGATTGTCTGTTCACTCTGATAATAGTCTCTTTTGCTGTGCAGAAGCTCTTCAGTTTAATTAGATCCCATTTGTCTTTTGGCTTTTTTGCAATTGCTTTTGGTGTTTTCATCATAAAATCTTTGCCCATGCCTATGTCCTGAATGGTATTGCCTAGGTTGTCTTCCCAGGTTCTTATAATTTGGGGTTTTACATTTAAGTATTCAATTCAGATTTATTTAATTTTTGTATATGGCATGAAGAAGGGGTTCATTTTCTATCTTCTGCATCTATCTAGCCAGTTAACCCATCACCATTTATTGAATAGGGAATCCTTTCCCTGTTGTTTGTTTTTGTCAGATTTGTTGAAGATCAGATAGTTATAGGTTTGCAGTCTTATTTCTGGTTTATCTATTCTGTTCCATTGGTCTCTGTGCTTGCTCTTAACCAAACTTTCAGTTACCATAGCTCTGTAGTATAGTCTGAAGTCAGGTAGTGTGATGCCTCCAGCTTTGTTCTTTTTGCTTAGGATTTCCTTGGCTATTTGGGTTCTTTTGGGTTCCATATGGATTTTCAAACAACTTTTTCTAGTCTGTGAAGAATGTCAATGGCAGTTTAATAGGAAAAGCATTAAATCTATAAATTGCTTTGGATAGTGTGAACATTTTCTAGATATTTTTTATTCCTATCCATGATCATGGAATGCTTTTTCATTTGTTTGTGTCACCAATGATTTCTTTGAGTAGTGGTTTGTAATTCTCCTTGTAGAGATAGTTCACCTTCCTGGTTAGCTGTACTCCTAGTATTTTATTCTTTTCTATGGCAATTATGAATGGAAGTTCATTTATGTTTGGGCTCTCTGCTTGACTGCTGTTGATATATTGGAATGCTAGCACTCTTTGCACACTGATTTTTTATCCTGAGACTTTGCTGAAGTAATTTATCAGCTTAAGAAGTTTTGGGCTGAGATGATGGAGTTTTCTAGATGTACAATCTATATATAGGATCATGTCATCTGCAAACAGGGATAGTTTGACTTCCTCTCTTCCTATCTGAATGCCTTTATATCTTTCTTTTGCCTTGATTTCCCTGGCCAGAACTTCCCATACTATGTTGAATGTGAGTGGCAAGAGATGGTATACTTGCCTTGTGCTGGTTTTCAATGGGAATTCTTCCAGCTTTTGCCCATTCAGTATGATGTTGGCTGTGGGTTTGTCATAGATGGTTCTTATTATTTTGAGATATGTTTCTTCAATATTTAGTTCATTGAGAGTTTTCAACTTGAAGGGACACTGCATTTTATCAAAAGCTTTTTCAGCATTTATTGAAATGATCATGTGGTTTTTGTCTTTGGTTTTGTTTATGTGATGAATCATATTTATTGATTTTTGTATTTTTAACCAACCTTCATCCCTAGGATAAAGCCCATTTGATTGTTGTGAATAAGTACTTCGATGGGCTGCTGGATTCAGTTTGCCAGTATCCTGTTGAGGATTTGTGCACTGATGTTCATCAAAGATATTGGCCTGAAGTTTCCTTTCTTTGTTGTATCTCTTCCAGGCTTTGGTATCAGGATGATGCTGGCCTTCTAAAATGACTTAGGGAAGAGTCCCTCCTTTTCATTTTTTTGGAATAGTTTCAGTACGAATGGTACCATCTCTTCTTTGTACATCTGGTAGAATTCAAATGTGAATACATCTGGTCTTGGCACTTTAAGATGGTAGGCTATTTATTACAGTCTCAATTTCAGAAATCATTATTGGTCTGTTCAGGGACTCAATTTCTTCCTGGTTCAGTCTTGGGAGGATGGTTTCCAGGAATTTATCCATTTCTTCTAGGCTTTCTAGGTTATTGGCATAGAAGCATTCATAATATTCTCTGAGGATTGTATTTCTAGAGCATAACTGTTTTGAAAGATAATAAAACACTAAAACCTTCTCGTTAAACTATAAGAAAAACTCAAAACAAAGAATAATCTATCTCATTGATAAAAGCACATATGAAATTGAAAATCAAAAATACATTTTTGCACTCACTTTTTGCAAATTAATCAAAGTAATTAGTAATTAAATAGAAATACATTAGTCATCTACTCATTTATACCAATCCCTTCTTTAGTTAGTAGTAATAGTACCCATATATATCTGGGAGGAAGAAGTAGAAGAGAATTAAATCAATCTTTTTAATGAAAGGATATACTTTAAATTCTAATTTTCTGAGTTATTTTTCTAATTGTAGTCAACATGTAATCAACCTTTCCAAATATCTAATGGCTTACTGAAATGATTGTCAACTTTCTTTAAGATTGATTTTTGTGATTTTTTTTTCCTTACTGATTGAATTACCTTGGTTATTTCTATATAATGGAATACTTGTTCTTTTTAGCTGAGTGTGCATTCAAATTCTGCATAAGAATTCATATGACCTGTAACTTTAAAGTACTAATTTTTCTCAGATTGACAAGTAAACATAGAAGTCTCTTCTTACTACCTATTAACTTTTTAAATAGGGAAAACAACATAAACATTATGTTCCTTCAAATGATTTTGAATCGGATTAGTTGTTTATTCAGATGTGAACATCCCAGAATTCAAGATCAGTAGCCTATATCTAGATTGTAAACATAAATGCAAATGTTTAAAGAGTCAGCTGATTGAGATATGGCAACAAGCTATTGTTAATGATGTATGCCTTACATGTATGCCTCAGAACAGTTGCAGACTAACTGTACTTTGGTCTTAGAGGTGTTCTGTGAAATCTTTTTTCAAGCGGAAATTCTAAAATTTAATCTCTCATAATGTATTATAATGTACATCTCAAGACCTATATTCAATTTACAGTTCACTTGCTACATAATGAACTTCTATCAGTCACTTAGAAGCAAATTTACCTAAATGGAAGAGCGGTAACATCATATGACTAGAACCAGGGCAGCTACAAGTCACTTGATTTTCCAGCCACATATCCAGGAAGCTTCTCAGAATCATAGCTGTTTCTGAGCCCTCACATCCCTATTCTCCATATACACACTGTTTCAAAGTCCTACTGATTGCACAACCTTAATAAATCTCCATCCATCCATTTTTCTCTATTTCCACCGTGATTGCTCTATTTAAGTCCCACATCATCTCTCACCTGCACTGCAATTATCTGGTCTCCATGCCACCATTTTCTACACTTCCTGATGCTGTTGTCCTAATTTTAGTTAGAGTGAGGTTTTTCTAATTCCATTCCCTCCATCAGTTTTAGTGTACTGCCTACACTGTCTACGCCGCTGGAATAGAGTACAAAACATCCGAGTTCCAGTCTCTACTGGTCTTCTGAGTTGTGTTCTACTCAAAGCTCTCTCACATTATATTCCATACTTAAAACTGCTACCAATTTCTTAAACATGCCAGAATGCTTCATGCCCTCAAGTTTATGTCCCATCCTCTGCCTATATAATTTCTCTCTCTCTCTATTGCATCCCAGCCACAACCAACTATCTGGGAAAGTTCGCTGTTCAAGTAACCCAAAATAGAAATTATCATCCATTCCTGGGAATGCCCACTGTGCCCTGCACATATGCCGCCATATGCCCTGGAATTCTTCACTGAACACTTGGGTGTTTTATCTCCTTGTAAGTTCTTGGAGGTTGAAGACCATGTCATATTCATCTTTGCTTCCTCAGCACCTGCGACAGTGCCTGGATCATAGTACTAAATCAATGTTTATTGAAGAAGCCACTGGATAGAAAACCAAAACAAAAAACTTATTCTGCCTTTCTGAGGTGAACTCTATGTCAAATTATATATTGAAACACCACTCAACACTAGACTAGCTTAATAAAAAAAGGATATTGGCAGTTTATAAACTGCCATCTATTTTTTAATTTTTTGAGTAGATACCACTACTTCATTAAATCACATAGCAGAGTCACCAAGTGGAAAAGAACTTAACAAGGTTTTTTCATTTGGTCTTTGGGAGCCTGTGCATACATGGTCCAAAGAAAAGCACTTCATTTTTTCCAATGTCAATGATGACTTCAATCTTATATAAATTAAATGCTCTCTGTCTCATCTCTGCCTACTTCTCAGTATTTTCAACTTAACTATATCCTCTAAAATATTAAAATGTGAAGAATACTGAGTTACAGGAAGAGGACTGGTATGGGGCTTAATGTTCCATGGCTGGCTTTTTCTCATTTGAATATTATGATTTCAGGAGGTTGCAACCAGTAAGAAAAAAATCTAAAGAAAAAAATCTAACAGGACAACTTTAATTACTTAGAAAATAATCTATATTGTTGAAGCTCACTAAACAGGAATTACCTAAATGGATAAATATATTAATGCAGGTGGAACTTTATTAAAATGGCAATTATCTCTAATGCATCTATAAATGTTATTTATTTTCACCAAAATTTCCTTATACATTTTTTGTGGAACTGGAGAATCTTGAAGATTTAGGAAATTTGCCCCACTAAATGTCAAGACTACTGTGTGGTAGTGATATGGGAAACCAACAAAAAAAATCAACATTAACATCACAGAACACAAAAACAGTCTTGTACATATACGAGCACTTGCTATATGACACATGCAACCTTAAAAGTCAACAGAGGAAAGGTGGACTACTCAAACAGTGCCTTTTGGAGAATGGTTATGTGATCATATGGAATGATGAGGTTTTTTTTTTGTTATGGGAAACTATATGAGAATTATTTTCTTTTTTTAAAATTATACTTTAAGTTCAGGGGTACATGTGTAGATCTTGTAGGATTGATACATAGGTATACACATGCCATGGTGGTTTGCTGCCTCCATCCCCCCATCACCTACATTAGGTATTTCTCCTAATGTTATCCCTCCCCAATTTCCTCACCTCCTGCTATCCCTCCCCTAGACCCCCAACAGACCCCAGTGTGTGATGATCCCCTCCCTGTGTCCATGTTTTCTCATTGTTCAACACCCACTTACGAGTGAGAACATGTGGTATTTGGTTTTCTGTTCTTGTATCAGTTTGCTGAGAATAACGGTTTCCAGGTTTATCCATGTCCCTGCAAAGGATATGAATTCATCCTTTTTTATGGCTATAGTATTCCATGGTGTGTATGTGCCACATTTTCTTTATCTAGTCTATCTCTGATGGTCATTTGGGTTGGTTCCAAGTCTTTGCTATTGTAAACAGTGTCGCAATGAACATACCAGTGCATGTGTCTTTATAACAGAATGATTTCTAATCCTTTGGGTATATACCCAGTAATGAAATTTCTGGGTCAAATGGTATATCTATTTCTATTTCCTTGAGGAATCACCACACTGTCTTCCACAATGGTTGAACTAATTTACACTCCCACCAATAATGAAAAAGTGTTCCTATTTCTCCACATCCTCTCCAGATTTTTTAATAATCTATTGTCTCCAGATTTTTTAAACATCACCATTCTAACTGGAATGAGATGGTATTTCAATGTGGTTTTGATTTACATTTCTCTAAAGACCAGTGATGATGAGCATTTATTAACATGTTTGTTGGCCACATAAATGTCTTCTTTTGAAAAGTATCTGTTCATATTCTTTGCCCAATTTTGATGGGGTTGTTTATTGTTTTCTTGTAAATTTTAGTTCTTTGCAGATTCTGGATATTAGCCCTTTGTCAGATGGGTAATTGAAAACATTTTTCCCATTCTGTTGGTTGCCAGTTCACTCTAATAATTGTTTATTTTGTGGTGCATAAGCTCTTTAGTTTAATTAGATCCCAGTTCTCTATTTTGGCTTTTGTTGCCATTACTTTTGGTGTTTTAGTCATGATGTCCTAGCCTACGCCTATGTCCTGAATGGTACTGACTAGGTTTTCTTCTAGGGTTTTTATGGTATTAGGTCTTATACTTAAATCTTTAATCCATCTTAAGTTTTGTATAAGGTGTAAGGAAGGGGTCCAGTTTCAGTTTTCTGCACATGGTTAGCCAGTTTTCCCAACACCATTTATTAAACAGGGAATCCTTTCCCCATTGCTTGTTTTTGGCAGGTTTGTCAAAGATTAGATGATTGTAGATGTGTGGCATTACTTCCAAGGCCTCTGTTCTGTTCCATTGGTCTATATCAATTCTTTGGTACCAGTACCATGCTCTTTTGATTACTGTAGCCTTGTAGTATAGTTTAAAGTCAGGTAGCATGATGCCTCCAGCTTTGTTCTTTTTGCTTAGGATTGACTTGGCTATGTGGGGCTCTCTTTTGGTTCCATATGAAGTTTAAGATGGTTTTTTCCAGTTCTGTAAAGAAGGTCAATGGTAGCTTGAAGGGAGTAGCAATGAATCTATAAATTACTTTGGGCAGTATGGCCATTTTCACAATATTGATTCTTCCTAACCATGAGCATGGAATGTTTTTCATCTGTTTGTGTCCTCTCTTGTTTCCTTGAGCAGTGGTTTGTAGTTCTCCTTGAAGAGATTTTTACATCCTTCATTAGTTGTATTCCTAGGTATTTTATTCTCCTTATGGCAATTGTGAATGGAAGTTCACTCATGATTTGGCTCTTTTTTGTCAGTTATTGGTGTATAGGAATGCTTGTGATTTCTGCACATTGATTTTGTATCCTGAGACTTTGCTGAAGTTGCTTATTATTTAAGCAGATTTTGAGCTGAGATGATGGTGTCTTCTAAATATACAATCAAGTTGTCTACAAATAAAGACAATTTGACTTCCTCTCTTCCTAACTGAATACTCTTTATTTGTTCTTTCATGACTGATTGCTCTGGTTAGAACTTCCAATACTATGTTGATTAGGAATGATCAGAGAGGGCATCCTTATCTAGTGCCAGTTTTCAAAAGGAATGCTTCCAGTTTTTGCCCATTCAGTATGATATTGGCTGTGGGTTTGTTGTAAATAGATTTTATTATTTTGAGATATGTTCTGTTGATAACCTAGTTTATTGAGAGTTTTTAGCATAAAGTGCTGTTAATTTTTGTTGAAGGCCTTCTCTGTATCTATTGAGATAATCATGTGGTTTTGTCTTTGGTTCTGTTTATTTGGTGGATTACATTTATAGACTTATGTATGTTGAACCAGCCTCGCATCCCCAGGATGAAGCCTACTTGATCATGGTGGATAAAGTTTTTGATGTGCTGTTGCAAGGTTTGCCAGTACTTTATTGAAGATTTTTTCATCTATGTTCATCATGGATATTGGCCTGAAGTTTTGTTTTTTTGTTGAGACTCTGCCTGGTTTTGTTTTCAGGAGGATGTTTGTCTCATAAAATGATTTGGGGAGGATTCCCTCTTTTTGATTGTTTGGAATTGTTTCGGAAGGAGTGGTACCAGCTCCACTTTGTATGTCTGGTAGAATTCGGCTCTGAACTCATCTGAACCTGGACTTTTTTTGGTTGGCAGGCTATTAATACTGCCTCAACTTCAGACCTTTTTATTGGTCTATTCAGAGATTCAACTTCTTCTTGGTTTAGGCTTGGGAGGGTGCATGTGTCCAGGAATTTATCCATTTCTTCCAGGTTTACTGATTTATGTGCATAGAGTTGTTTGTAGTAATCTCTGATGGTAGTTTGTATTTCTGTGGGATTGGTGGTGATATCTGCTTTATCGTTTTTTGGGTTTTTTCCTTTTTTTCTTTTTTTTTTTTGAGACGGAGTTTCGCTCTCGCTAACCAGGTTGGAGTGCAATGGCACGATCTTGGCTCACCGCAACCTCCGCCTCCTGGGTTCAGGCAATTCTCCTGCCTCAGCCTCCTGAGTAGCTGGGATTACAGGCACGCACCACCATGCCCAGCTAATTTTTTGTAATTTTAGTAGAGACAGGGTTTCACCATGTTGACCAGGATAGTCTCGATCTCCTGACCTCGTGATCCACCTGCCTTGGCCTCCCAAAGTGCTGGGATTACAGGCATGAGCCACCGCACCAAGCCCCGCTTTATCGTTTTCTATTGCATCTATTTGATTCTTTTCTCTTTTCTTTTTTATTAATCTGGCTGGCCAGTGGTCTATTTTGTTGATATTTTCAAAAAAACAGCTCCTGGATTTATAGATTATTTTGAAGGGTTTTTTGTGTCCTTAACTCCTTCAGTTCTGCTCTAATCTTAGTTATTTCTTGTCTTCTGCTAGCTTTTGTGTTTTTTTGATCTTGCTCCTCCAGCTTTTTCAATTTTGATGATAGGGTGTTGATTTTAGATCTTTCCTCACTTCTCATGTGGGCATTCATTGCTATAAATTTCCCTCTAGACACTGCTTTAAATGTATACCAGAGATTCTAGTATGTTGTGTCTTTGTTCTAGTTGGTTTTGAAGAACATCTTTATTTCTGCCTTCATTTCATTGTTTATCCAGTCGATATTCAGGAGCCAGTTGTTCAGTTTCCATGAAGTTGTATGATTCTGAGTTAGTTTCTGAATTCTGAGTTCTAACTTGATTGCACTGTGGTCTGAGAGACTGTTTGTTATGATTTCCATTCTTTTGCATTTTCTGAGGAGTGATTTACTTCCAATTAGGTGGTCTTTTTTAGAGTAGGTGTGATGTGGTGCTGAGAAGAATGTATACTCTATGGATTTGGGGTGGAGAGTTCTGTAGATGTCTATTAGGTCCTCTTGGTCCATATCTAGTTCAAGTCCTGGATATCCTTGTTAGTTTTCTGTCTCATTGATCTAATATTGACAGTGGAGTGTTGAAATCTCCCATTTTTATTTTCTGGGAGTCTAAGTCTCTTTGTAGGTCATTAAGAACTTGCTTTATGTATCCAGGTGCTCCTGTACTGAGTGCGTATATATTTAGGATCCAAAACTCATTGAGATACCACATCATGCCAGTTAGAATGCCAATCATTAAAAAATCTGGAGAAAACAGATGCTGGAGAGGATGTGGAGAAATAAAACACTTTTACACCGTTGGTGGGAGTGTAAATTACTTCAACCATTGTGGAAGACAGTGTGGCAATTCCCCAAGAATCTAGAAATAGAAATTCCATTAGACCCAGCAATCCCATTACTGGGTATGTACCCAAAGGATTATAAATCATTCTATTATAAAGACACATGCACATGTATGTTCATTGCGACCTTGTGTACAATAGCAAAGACTTGTAGCCAACCCAAATACCCATCAATGATAGACAGGACAAAGAAAATGTGACACATATACACCATGGAATACTATGCAGCCATAAAAAAACTATGAGTTCTTGTCCTTTGTAGGGACATGGATGAATCTGGGAATCATAATTCTCAGCAAACTGACACAGGAACAGAAAATCAAACACCACATGTTGCACTCATAGACAGGTGTTGAACAATGAGAACACATGGACACAAAGAGGGGAGCATCACACACTGGGGTCTGTTGGAGGAGCTAGGGGAGGGACAGCAGGGGCTGGGGAGAGATAACATGGGAGAAATGCCGGATATAGATGATGGGGGGATGGAGGCAGCAAACCACTTTGCCATGTATGTACCTATGCAACAATCCTGCAAGATCAGCACATGTACCACAGAACCTAAATAAAATTTAAAAAATACTTCACTTATCAAAAGACACCATAAATAATGACTTCTACAAATGTATCTAGTAAGTAAATATCATGAATGTAAACAGTGATCTTAGTACATATACACTCATTAAAGTATTGTTTATAACAGCATAAGAGCTTCCAGAGAAGCCCCCAAAACTAGGAACAACTGGGGAGGAGTCAAAGCACTGGACCACCAATGTACCTGTGATCCTGCCATCATTAATCAATCACCACTCTTCCCATCAGCACGTAAAAGAAGAGAAAGAAGATGCCTAAAAGAGTTTTCTTTGAAGAAGGAATTTTCAATTACTGATTTGAAGTTTCCTCCATACAATCTTCAAAACAAGAGAATCACTGAGAAAACTTGGCATGTGTCCTCTGGAATTTGAAGGACATAGGATCTGGTGTGTGACTTGCACATGAGTTCAAGTGGAAGGAGCTGACTGGTGGCCAAACTACAAGAAAAAAAGCTTTGTTGGTGATTGCCTGAACCTGCAAAATTTGGTGAGCCAGTCCTGATATGTGTATTTCTAGTTATATTCTGAATTGTACCCTCAAAGTTTGTATCATGAAGTCTTCCCTCAGTTCCTCAGAATGTTACTCTACTTGGAGACAGACCTTGAAAGAGATAAAATTAGGTCATTAGGGTAGATCCTAACCCAATAGGATTGATGTCCTTATAAGAGGACACTGGAACACTGACAAAACCACAAGTAAAATCATCTGAAGACACTGAGAGAAGACTGCCATTTATAAGACAAGGACAGAGGTCTCAGAATAAAAACAAACCTACTGGCACCTTGGTCTCATACTTCTGTCCTCCAAAACTGTGAGAATACAAATTTCTGTTTTTAAATTTATATTCTGTGGTATTTTGTTATGGCAGCCCTAACAAATACACTTATGGGCCAGAGGTAAGTTCCATGGAAGTGAGCTGTTTGGGGTTTGTCTTAAGAGAAATTCTACCCAAGAGGGTCATTCTAGATGGAAAAAGGGATCACAGCAGCAGGACTGGGAGGGGAGGAGGGAGTTATGAGCATCAGGAAAATGTATTTGGAGCACTATAGCAGTGAGGAATTTTCTAGTCATCCATAAGAGGATCCCACAAGAGAAAATGTAAGCTCACCATCTGAAATACCCAGGAAGCACCAACCCAGTTTGTAACCGTTCAAGTTGAATGAAAATCTTTCTGTCCTTTTACCTCTCCTTCCTCCCCTAAGTTCCCAACCCTAGGGATTAGTGAAGGTGAAAGTAGCAGAGTACTAAATAAGTGGAGAGAAAAACAAAGACATCAACCACAGCATCCATTCTTATTTCAGGTTGCCCCCTCTGAAGTAAACATGATCTAGGGGATGGAGGAACTTTAAATTTGGCAACGATTGAAGCTGCGATACTAGAGTTGGTCAGACTTTTATAAATACCAATATAAAGCTGTGGGAAACTATAGTGACAGCTTAGTGGTGAATTCAGAAGTCAGAAGATATATCCTGCCTGAGGGAGTAAGTTGGTGAGGGGTGGTGAGAAAGACTGAAGAGAATTCCTATGCAACTGGGCAAGTCCATGACTTTAATAAGTCACTTACAGCAGATTAAATACCATAAATAATACATATTAATATGATATTTATTATATAATTAATGATTCATATCAACACCCTTTCCAGCTTATGCAACCACATAAAGTAGATCCTGAATATTCTGCCTCCAACTCTTTTTTTGGAGATAGAGTCTTGCTCTGTTGCACAGGCTGGAGTGCAGCAGGGCAATCTCAGCTCACTGCAACCTCTGCCTTCTGGGTTCAAGTGATTCAGCTGACTTAGACTTCTGAGTAGCTGGGATTACAGCCACACAGCACCAGGCCTAGCTAATTTTTGTACTTTTACTAGAGACATAGTTTCACCATGTTGGCCAAGATGGTCTTGATCTCCTGACCTCATTATTCTCTGGTGACCTCATTATCCTCTCTCCTCAGCCTCTCAAAGAGCTAGGATTACAGGCATGAGCCACCACGCCTGGCCCAAACTCTTTTCTTAATTCACATATTTCTTCATTCTTTATTCACCCAACTAATAGTTTTTGGGGATGTCCTGTGTGCCAGGCACTGTGCAAAGCTCTGGGAATACAACAGTGAACAAAATGCAATGCCCGCATTGACCTCAAAGTATTATAGTGAGATGGGAGTGACTGTTACTACTTCACAAGTGATGCTGCAGAAGATGCAATGAGTCACTTACTCAGGCCTTAGAGACTGCAACAAAGGCACACGGGCTCTCTCAAATCCAGGACTGAGAAAATAAGATTCTGCGTCCTTTTCATTATTATACCTGATCCTTATTCACTCTGAAAACTGTTCTAACTGAGTGTTAGCAGAGCCTTCCTACACAACAGTGCTGAAACGCTGAAGACCTTTCTATGTTCCATACCATTGATAACACATGTCACCTCAGGTATATAACCACTTCCCAGGAACACAGTCCCTTCACCTGTGCAATACAATGTCTAGACTAAATTGCTAAAGCTTTCCCAAATGCTACTTTTTAATACCCTAACAACTCAACTGTAAAATTTGATAAATTGATGCAAATAGTAACACTAAAATTTTAAGGTACTACTGTTGGGTCACAAATTTCATTAGAACAAAGGGAAGCAGTCATAACAGAAGTTACTATTCATGACATCACATTAGAAAATGAGAGTACAAATTACATCAGGTTAAAATTTTGGAGCCAATGCTAAGATACATTATTATCTCCTTATAGCCCACTAAAAACCTGAAATTACATTGGCTGCATTATTGTAACGCTGTTAATATTAACATTACATTTTGTATTTATCCAGAATCTTACTGGGGATTATTGTTGCTTCTGAAAATTTTCCTTTCAAACTCTAAATTTATTTTTATAGCCAAAACAGTTCTTTATACAGGATAATAGAAGATCTTGCCTACCAAAGAAGAAAATTTTCAGCTGTTTATATAAACCCATTATTCTCTGAAGTCTATAAAAGTGACAGTGTTTATTGGAAGGTCTTATTATTAGAATGAATAGTTATATTTTGCTCCCACCATGATCTAAACACGTTTTTAAAAAACAAAAACTGAACTATTTATGAATTTTTTTTTCCCTTTCTTTCAGCTCACCTGTCCTCTCCCTGCTGAGTGGAATAAAGTCAATGGTACATCGGTACCATAAATTAGTACATCGGTAGCACAGAAAGAGAATATACTCTAAGGCAGGTGTCCCCAGCTCCTAGGGTCGACGCAGACGGTACTGGTCTGTGGCCTGTTAGGAGACTCGTTGCACACAGAAGGTGAGCAGGTGGGCGAGGGAACATTACTGCCTGAGCTCCGCCTCCTGTCAGATCAGCTGCGGTGTTAGAGTCTCATAGGACTGGAAACCGTATTGTGAACTGCACCTGCCCAAGGAATCCAGGTGGCATGCTCCTTATGAGAATCTAGCCAATGCCTCATCATCTCAGGTTGGAGCAGTTTCATCCCACGCCGCTCCACCCAAACCCCCGGCAGGTCGCAGAAAAAGTGTCTTACACGAAACCCCTCCCTGGTGCCAAAAAGGCTGGGGACCACTGATCTAAGGAATGTTGGCTCATCCTCCAACTTAGTATCATTGCTTTAGGGAAATGCATTCAGCCTTTATATTGTTCATTCATTCATCAATCCTTTAGTTCACTCAACAGTGATTACTAAATAGCAAAAGAGTCTGCTTAGTCCCGGAAATATAAAGAAGAATAACATTTTCCTTGGCTTAAGCAGCTTACTCGTAAGGCAGAGAAATATAAAAGGGCAATGTTGTCATTGCTTAAATACAAATAGGTAGGTTCCAGAAGTAAATGTTGCTAATGCTACTTCTGTGAGTGAACACACTTAGAAAAGACGGAGGAGGAAATAACTAAACTTGCTCTTAGAAGAGGAGGAAAATTTTCTACATGAGGAAAGCAGAAAGGAGAAATCTAGAAAGACAGGAGAGAGACTGCAAAGGCATGGTATTGTCAAATAACAACCAATGGTCAGAAATAAAACTTTGAACTTCTCTGAAGTTTACTTGGGGCTGGGATATTAGTCTCCTCAGACTGCCGTATCAAAATACCATAGGCTGAGTGACTTAAATTAACAAAAATTTATTAACTTACAGTCCTAGAGACAAGAAGTCCTTAATCAAGGTGCCAACTGATTCAGTTCTTGATGAGGTCTCTCTTCCTGGCTTGTAAAACAGGAATATCCTCATGAAGAAGAGAGATAAAAAGATCTCTCTCAAGGAGGAGGAGGTCAGGTTGTAATAAAAAAAAAAAAATCTCTCTCTCTCTCTCTCTCTCTCTCTCTCTCTCTCTCTCTCTCTCTCTCTCTCTCTTTTCCTTTTCTTACAAGGCTACCATCTGGTCAGATTAGGGCATCATTTACCCCTAATTATCTCCTAAAGGTCCTGTCTCCAAATACAGTCACATTAGGAGTTAGGGTGTCAACATATGAGTTTTGTGGGGGCACAAACATTGAGTTCATAACACAGCCCTAAATGAGTTCAGAGCACTTGGGGTGAGAGAAAGATAATAGACACTATAAGAGAAAACTGGGGATCTTCTAAAAGATTTAGATTCCACTTTTATTTAGCTAGATTTATCAATTAGATAGATTTGGCATGGCTGAAAATGTTTAGGGAGAGGAAGGTCTCCTTAACGGCATACATATAAAGTGGGAAAAATGGATATTAAGGTGCTAGTAAGGAGATACAGTCAGTCTGAGTAGATCAATTACACATAGTTTGTAAGAAAGAGAGACACTGAAGCTGGTTCTCAGGTTTCAAGTTTGAGAGACAGATAAATCAGTGGTGATCTTTTTTCTTTTTTTTTTTCTTTTTTTGAGATAGCTCTGTTGCTCAAGCTGGAGTGCAGTGGTGAGATCTCAACTCACTGCAATCCCCACCTCCCAGATTCAAGAGATTCTCCTGTCTCAGCCTCCCAAGTAGCTGGGACTACAGACACGCACCACTCTGCCCAGCTAATTTTTCTTTTTCATATTTTAGTACAGACAGGTTTTCACCATGTTGGCCAGGATGGTCTCAATATCCTGATCTCATGATCTATCTGCCTCGGACTCCCTAAGTGCTGGGATTACAGGTGTGAGCCACAGTGCCCAGCCAGTGGTGACGCTTTTAAGTGAAGTAGCAAATGCCAGGCAGGAGCAGATCAACTGAAAATGCTACCTTGAGATCCCGAGGAAGAAGAGCCAAAATGAAACTCTAGGGAATATTTATAATATAATTAGAAAGCAAAACTTAATGAAATTAATTTGGAGGTCCTGAAAGGGAGAAAAAGACCCAGAGAGAGAGCCAGAATGAACACCAAGTGGGAGCACAGTTTCAGGAATCTTATCTGTCTTGAATGCCCTAGAGATGTTACATAAAACACGGACAAAGAATAAGTCATTAAATTCTTTAATTAGGAAATCTTTCATAACTTTTATGGAGAGAAGTTACAGCAGAATAATAGGGACAATAATTTTTATGCGTGCAGAGTCTGGATGTATTTTATTCACCACCATATCCTCATTTCAAGCATAGTGCTCAGCACAAGTGTGTGTTCAAGAGTATTTATAAGGATAAAGTTAATTAGAAACTGAGGAATGATTAGAAAAAAAAAAAGAGGAAATGGAGACTTTCCAAATACTGAGGCTGGCAGAAAAGAGAATAGATTCATACTTAGAGAAAAAAGAAACAAAGAATGGTTTCTTACTTTACTTTAGAAATGGATAGAAGAAACTTAACTACATTTACAGAAAATTAGAAAAAGCCATTGAAAGTGGAGGAGAAACAAAACTAATAGGCTAAAAGGACCTTCATCTGCATCCATCCAAGCCAGAAGAATCAAGATATTTATAAAAAAGTAGACGTGAATTAGGAATTACCTGGCTATTATATATATAAACAAGAATAATTATAATAGCTAATATTTATTATGTGCTTGGTGAGTTTTTTTAAAATATATCTAATTAGATATGTTGCTATTGGATTTTTGATACTAACAACATATCTTATTATTAGATATGTTCTTATGAACTGTGCTCATCATTGGATTATTTTATGACCTGAATGTTTATGTCCCCCAAAAACTCATATGTTGACAACTTTAGGAGACAATTAGGGGTAAATGATGCCCTAATCTGATAGGACTGGTAGCCTTGTAAGAAGAGGAATTACCTGGCTATCATTGAGATAAGAATAATTATAATAGCTAATATTATGTGCTTGATAAACAAGTGGGTTTTTTGATACTAACAACGTATCTAATAATCATCTTATTAGATACTACCCTTTTATTAGATATCACCTTAAAAGGTAATACTATTTATTACATTTCCATTTTGCAAATAAACTAAGGAAAGGGAAATTAGGTAACTGGTCAAAGGAAACATGGCAAATAAGTACCAAAATTAGGTTTTAACCCAAGATTGTGGCTTCGACGTCTATGCCATTGCTGAATTAAAGTACTAAGTCAAGCACAATGTATTATTCCAGCCTGCAAGTCCAACAGGCTGCTGCTGTGTAGCTCCAGTGGAAGGAACCTCTGCAAAATAAAATCTTTTCGGTAGGAAACACAATATGTATTTACTTCAATACTAATCATAATTATCACTCCCTTGCAGATGTAGTTTTAAAAGAACATGTATATTATGTGAATACTTTTGAACATGCAGATGTTTAAAAAACACACATATCATGCTTTTATGCCTCAAAATTGACAATAAATTCTGTTCATACCATCAGCGGGGCAACTGAATTTTAGCTGATTTCAAAACAAGTTTATCAGCTGAGAGTTTTTAAAGATGTCGTTTTAAAAGAACATGTATATGTATGTGAGTACCTTTGAACAATGTGGAGAGATTAAAAAATGCACATATCATGCTTTTATGTCTCAAAATTAACAATTCTGTTCATAACATCAGCAGGGCAGCTAAATTTTAGTGGATTTCAAAACACAAGTTTATCAGCTGAAAGTTTTATTCTAACCATAGAAAGTACATGATCTGAAGAAGATCAGCATTCCTAGACTTACGTCAAATGTATTTTTAATATACAAAATTGGCCAATGACGGAAATTGAAGAGAGCTTGGTCAAAATGCTAGTAACAGCATACTAAACTATTAGGTTTGATGTTTCCTTTATATCACTTAACTGCTTTGTAGAAACCCTCAACATTTTCCATGAAACAGAAAGTAATGGAAAGAAGATGGCTTTTTAAAAAATGGAAGTTAACTGGGTACAGTGGCCCATGACTGTAATCTTGACACTTTGGGAGGCCAAGACAAGAGGTGTGCTTGAGGCCAGGAGTTCAAGATCAGCCCGACAAACACAGTGAGATCCTGTATCTACAAAAAAATTAAAAAATTAGTTAGGTGTGATGGCATGTCCTTGTAGTCCCAGCTACTCAGGAGGCTGAGGCGGGAGAATCTTTGAACCCAGTAGTTTGAGGTTGCAGTGTGCCTTGATTATGCCACTATACTCCAGCCTAGGCAACAGAGTGAGATCCTGTCTTAAAAACAAAAACAAAACAAAACAAAAACTGAGGTTATCAGGTCCCTAGTCAGATTTGGTCCCTAGGAATCTTTACACAGTTGTCGAATGTGTTTCAATAATGTTTTCATTTTTTAATTGTACTTTAGGTTCTGGGGTACATGTGCAGATCACGCAGGATTGTTGCACAGATACATACATGGCAAGATGGTTTGCTGCCCCCCATCCCCCCCCAGTCATCTATATCTGGCATTTTTCTACATGTTATCCCTCCCCAAACTCCCCACCCCCAACTGTCCCTCCCTTAGCCCCCACCCCAGCAGACCCCAGCGTGTGATGCTCCCCTACCTGTGCTCATGTGTTCTCATTGTTCAACACCCATCTATGAGAGAGAACATGCAGTATTTGGTTTTCTGTTCTCGTGTCAGTTTGCTGAGAATGATGGTTTCCAGAATGTTTTCTTTTTAATATAAAACACTACAGTATACACCTGTGATTTCAGGGTGAATGCATTTTCCTCACACCAATCAGGTTTAGGAGAAAAATATTTCATTAAAGTAACATTCCTGGCCTTACTAACCCTTTCCCTTGGTGACAGCATGACTTACACTGAGGAGTTTAAAAAAGGAAACTGGGCAAGCTTAGCCCATGACCTGCCTCTCTATCTTGAAGTCTGCCTGCCTGAAGAGAGTTTATGTTCTGTTCTTCTTTATGATCCGTATCTATGGCTCAGCTTCTTCATGGAGACGAGGTATGTCAGTTTCGGCACTGCCTGGAATTGGGTGGGTAACTTGATCTAATCTGGAAAGGAACTATTAGCAAGTCCCATTTGGCTCTCACAAGAAGTTTTGACCTTCAGTACTGACTTTATCAGTAATAAAATTGATATATTCATTCCTATTTGCCTAATTCCCATATGTATCTCTGAAATGGTTATAAACTTGAGTAAGAGAGAAGGGGGGCTATTTATTAGGTCTCTAGAAACTCCAGATTAAAAATTGAGAGAAATAGGATTTGTGACACAAGTGATGCTTCTACAGCAAACTTTAGCAAACCCAAGGGAATACTGGAGACATTTACAAGGAGTTAATTCATAGGTGTACATATGGCAGCAAAAACACTTGGCAGAGCCTTGTGTTTGAATACATCACCCAGCAAGTCCACTGTAAACAATGTTGATTTTGCTTTTAAAAAATATTTTAATTCAATTTAGTCTTATGTAAGTCTTTGCACTGAAGAACTCTAAAGTAAATGGACTCCTTCAAGAATTTAGACACCTGAAATTGTTTAGATAGAGGTCAGTAAGACTTTTTGGCCACTTTTAAAGATATAACCTTCACACAATTTTTATCATCCTTCATTCTTCTCTTTGGTCCTAAAAGTGTTTTCAGTTAGAATTCCAGACAACACCAGGACCAGCACATATCTCAAACGAACAAATTATGTAGGTTGCCTGGTTCCCTAAACAACAACCAGAAATCCAATAGTTCACTTAGAACAAAAGTATGCTGCTTGGAGCTTCCTATCCAGCTCAGATAATGTGAGTACTGCCTTCCTAATAGTAAGCTAACAGCATTAGTAACTTTCTTGTTTCCAAAGCATTTAACCCATGTATCTTTCACGTCAAATACTCTATTCTGGAAAGGAAAAATATACCCCCATCTATGCTATTTTCTTCCTGTACTTCTAGAAGCTAATTTAATTCTTATCTTTTCAGGATCTTTAATGTCTTCATCTTTATGGTGTTCTTGCTTTTTCCTCTGTCTTCAATTATATGCAAGACTTCCCCTTAACAACCTGTCTTTGACTTTTCTGTCCCTCTAACTACTGTCTATTCTCTGACTTTCCTTTCTCTGTTCCAAATCTATTACAAATTCTACATCCATAATTCTTTTTCATCCTATTTCTTAATAGGTCTTCAAAATGTTATAGCTCTTTGTACAAGTAGATGCTTAATTATTAGGAGTTTTTTTGCCAATCCAGAAAAATAGATGACTTAATATAATTTAGGCTAATTACATTTTTGAATAATCCTGCTGTTTTCACAGTTTTTATTCAGGTCAGTTTTCCTGGGACTTTTCCTTAAATTTTCTTCGAGTGGCTTTTTTTCACTTTTTTTAAAAGTAATTTACTACTACATTTTGTTCTGCTTACTAAGCTATTTCAATTGCAACAACACAGCAGCAAAAATGTTGAAAAGGCATTTGATATTTTTTAATGAGAAAAATTTCTTCTTGAATAAAAAATAAATAGCAATTTAACGTTAAAAAATAAACCAATTAAAAATTAATGAATTTTACTGTTAGACAATCTTTATAAAAATATTTGCACCCAACAGAATGGGAAAAAATTTTGCAACCTACCCATCTGACAAAGGGCTAATATCCAGAATCTACAAGGAACTTAAACAAATTTACAAGAAAAAACAAACAATCCCATCAAAAAGTGGGTGGGCAAAGGATATGAACAGACACTTCTCAAAAGAAGACATTTATTTGGCCAACAAACACATAAATAAAGCTCATCATCACTGGTCATTAGAGAAATGCAAATTTAAACCACATTGAGATACCATCTCATGCCAGTTAGAATGGCGATCATTAAAAAATCTGGAGACAACAGATGCTGGAGAGGATGTGGAGAAATGGGAACACTTTTTCACTATTGGTGGGAGTGTAAATTAGTTCAGCCATTGTGGAAGAAAGTGTGGTGATTCCTCAAGAGTCTAGAAATAGATATACCATTTGACCCAGCAATCCTATTACTGGGTATATACTCAAAGGATTATAAATTGTTCTGTTATAAAGACACATGCACATGTATGTTCATTGCGGCACTGTTCACAATAGCCAAGACTTGGAACCAACCCAAATACCCATCAGTGATAAACTGGATAAAGAAAATGTGGCACATATACACCATGGAATACTATGCAGCCATAAAAAAGAATGAATTCATATCCTTTGCAGGGACATGGATGGAGCTGGAAACCATCATTCTCAGCAAACTGATACAAGAACAGAAAACCAAACACTGCTTGTTCTCACTCATAAATGAGTGTTGAACAATGAGAAAACATGGACAGAGGGAGGGGAACATCACACACGGGGGCTGTTGGGGGATGGAGGGCTACGGGAGGGATATCAGGGGGTGGAGGGCTAGTGGAAGGATAACATTAGGAGAAACACCTAAAGCAGACAATGGGGGGGATGGATGCAGCAAGCCACCATCACATGTTAGCATGTGTATACCTATGTAACAGTCCTGCATGATCTGCACATGTACCCCAGAACTTAAAGTATAATAAAAAAAGAAATACGTGCATCTAAAATAGGATGTAGCACAAAACAGGCACTCAGTGAATAAATATATGTATTAATGCTTGACATATGCAGAGGAAAGAGGAAGAATACCATAAAGATAAAGATGTTAAAGATCCTAAAAAGATAAAAAATAAATTAAATAAAATTCGCTTGACATTTTGCACACTGCTCAGCAAACGGGCTCAAAAAGTAGTCCCATCCTCACATTTCTACATGTGTTTTGTATTTCCTAATGACAGAAATTCTTCATAGTTAAATCAAACACAAAAAAAGAAAGAAAAACTCAATCTCTTTTTATTTTTATTATACCAAATATGAAAATGTATTATAAAGGAATAAAGTACTGAATGTGTATGAGACACTTTAATCATCATCATTAGTTTGCATCAAAAGAGACCAGGCTCCTGAGCACTTAGGACACATGGCAACCAGACTGACCAAGCAAAGTTGGTAGAGAGCTGCTCTCCAGTTCCCACAGGACCAGTGGGTCATGAAGCAGGGACAGCGTCGTTTTCAGGCCACATCACAATCTGATTATTGTCACTACAACGAGTTTTTTGGGTGAGAGAATTTGTTGTCTGACAAAGAAACAAAATCAGAAAACTGAGTAAGACTAGTAACTGAAATAAACCACAAGAAATGGAGGATTATGGCGGTTATCTAAATAATCCAGGCAAGCAAGTATTTTTGATTCAAATGAAACTTCAGAATCTAAATGACCAGAATAAATTCTACTTAATCAGCCAGAAAAACATTCACATTTTAGGTCTATGTATGAAAACAAAACCCAAGTTTTTATTTCCAAATTAAGGTTAGATCACGCTGATGAGATTCAGAACATTTACAAAATTTACATTAATTATTCAATTTTTTTATTCTTGAGAACTTTTTGAACATGTCATGAGCAGTTATCAGTGTTAGCTAATTGCTGCTAGTTTTAAATACATCGCAAATGCAACATTCATTCATTCCATAAGTATTCACAGAGCATCTCCTCTGTGCAAAATGCTGTTCTGGAAGACAATACTCTTGTCTTCCAGTCAAATAGGAGAAGGAAGACAAGCACGTAATTAAGATTCATTGGAGAAAGAAAGAAATTAAATTCTCCAGATCAAAGAAGGGAGGATTTGTATTTTTCCCCATCATGACAGATGGGGAAGTGAGGGAGGTACCAGGGAAATTTAAAAATTTGTACAAGATTTTAAACACTGGTAAAGATATGAATTTCCAATCACCTGGAAAAGGACATTCTCAGCAAAGGATACAACATGAACAAAGCAATGCTGTGGTAGTAAACAAGACTGTGTGCTTACCAAAAGCAGGTTATTTGTATTGGAAGAAAGAATAACAGGGTGGTGGGAGGTAGGTAGGCTATGGAAGAAAGGTTTGGAGAGGTATGCTGGTCCTATTGTGGAGAGCATGGCATGGCAGACTTCTCATTTGGACATATATTTAATAATAACCTAGAAAACAGTGAACGTTTTTTATTTTTAAAAAATTAAGGTTCTCTTTCAAGTAGTATTGCTAATTCTTTTGATTTGATAAACTAATAGTAAAATAATAACTAGAGTTTGAGAGCTACCATATGCCAGGTACTGTGCTAAATACATTAAATGATTTAATCCACTTAATCTTCAAAAGGCTGAGATTATTAATTTGCCCCATTTTTCAGATAAAGATGTGGAGGCTACTTGTGCAGATAAATAGCAGGCAGGAGGTCAGAGGGTTGGTGAGTACCTGATCTGTCACTTGGCCTGTGGTCCATCAGATTCCCAACTTCATTCTTTTATCCATCACACCACAGTACTTCTTGGCATTTCTACTAAGTAACACAAGTAAAGACACTTAGAAAATTGACATTTTTTTCTACTGTATTTAATGGAAAGAAGTATCTGGGCTAGTTTCAACCATCAATTTTTCATGTAACAATTTATGTGACAATGCTGATATATATCTTTGAGGCTGCCTTGCAATTATGTCTTAAAAATAATACCCCAAACATATATTTTCTAGACATTTATAATGTATTTGAAAATTAAAATATTGATTTAACTCATGTACCTTGATGATCATCTTGCTTTATGGAATTACAATTTTAGAATGCATGGATTATTTTTCCTCCAGAGGAAAAAATGCAATCAGGCAAAGACCTCTAGCCACACACAAATTCTGTTCAGTTCCTTTTTATAATTTGAATAATAAAAATGAAAATATATCCTGGAATAGTTAAAATACTAAAAAAATATATATTTTTAAGAGTATTTTTAGTTGTCTCCTTTCGTTTCCCAAACATTTTTTATTACCAATCAATCAGAAAACTACAATGTATCATTCTTTTATCTATACTGATCAAATAAGTAGGGTTTTTTTTACTGGTTTATAGCGTGTGATCGGTTTACAAAGACGATCACATCAAAGATTCTCACATAAAAGAGCTAGAAATAAAATGCTTAGAGTATTAATCAAGTAACTATATAATCTAGTTATTTTTATACCCTATATTAGGAAGACAGGAACTTTTCTCCAGAAGAAAAATAAAACACTTTCCATGTCTAATTATCATAAGCAAGGCAGAGATAATCACAGTCAATGTGATAAGTGACAGGAGTTCGTATTTACTTGGCACGCCATCTGCTAATTGTCTTTCCCTAGAGATTTCTTGCTGATTTTTTCCTCATTTCCTTGTGAAACTCCCCAGCTATATATCTATGCTATCCCCCCTCCAACCTCTACTTTTTCTGTTCTTATTGCTGCTTACAGGAGGTTGCCTAAAGTTGCATCAATCAATCTTATCTCTACTCAGCAGAAAAAGACAGCTCAACAAAGCTAGTGGCTGACTTGTTATATGTGATCCACAATTGGCTTGTTTTCTGACAAATTTCTTATTTGTCAGGGCCTTTGTCAGACATTTTGTATTTATAGCCTCCGGGGTGATCAATTCTAATACAGTTTTATGCTGAATCTTAAATCCAGATCATTCCTGGCATTTACTTACACATAGCATTGTCCGGTAAGGAAGCTCATCCCTGTGACTTTTTTTTAGGAGAAGAGGAAAAAGAGTGACAGTTTCATATTTATTAACCTTACGAAAGGCTACCTCTTAAAATAATGCACCACTCCACACCCGTGTCACCTTTTCTATTTGTATTAGACCATAATCTAACTCCACAGAGTGCCTCTTTGGGGAATCTGAAGAGTATAAAATGAACTCTGTCACTTATTTTTTAAATGTGCATTAATAACCTGCAAGTATTAATACTATTTAAGCTCATGATTTGCAAAAATAATATATAAGGTAAATAATATATTCTATTTCTATGTAATCCACACAGTACCTATGTCAACCTTCATCATCAAGAGCTCATCTATCTCATATTGTAAGAACAGTTTTTAAAAAGATCAAATGTATCCTTATCCTTATATGCGATATAAAGTAGATTAATAAAGACCCCTGCCAAACTAGGGTATTGTGACGTCTTTCAAAGCAAACAAAGCTTTTCTTCAATTCTAAACTTACTTTTCCTGGCTATATTGATCAGTTTACTTAGTTTTGACTTCATCTGGCCTTTCCCATAAGGAAATGGGAAAATGTTTAACTAAATATAGAAATACAAAGTTACTACCTTGCACAAATTTGAAGATGACATTGAAGTATATAATAGAATGTAATAATCTTTCTTGTACAAACAATAAATCTCTTATAAAAATACATATTTTATGAATATATTTTATATAGCATATGTGGGTATATACACATAAATATACATACATATGTATATTTAATAAGTTCAGCCAAATGAATACAAGTTTATAAGAAAATGAAGATCAAAGATTCATGTCTATATTATCAATGCAATAAACATTGAACATCAAGCCAGACAGCCTAAATACATTCTTTAAAGATTGTTCTCTTAATTTTTTAAAATTTATTCTATGACACACCATTTTTTTCTTGACATTATTTTATAAACTGAAGCAATCTAATCATATACCCTCTGGAGTTGTCTCTAGAAATGCATATACTTTGAATCTAACAAAAATTATTTAATGTAGCTCTTAAACATCACATATACTAAATAATTATTCGCACAATTGATACAAAATTGCTGTTGAATGAACACTGACATTTTTGTCATTTATTTCATACAACATTTCATTTGCTTAACAAATTTTTATGCTATATATTTTATGCTATATATTTTCTAAGTGCTAAAGTGACTAAAGATAAATATTACTTTTTCCCTTAAGGAAATTCAATATAAATGAAAAAATTTTAAATTGTATATATATAATTGGTATCACTTTTTGTAGTTAAATTCTATACACTTTGTTTTTGAGGACAATATTGGATTAAGCAAATTTCTTCTCAGACCCAAGAAACTAGAAACCTAGTAATTCCTTGAATACAATTAAACACATAAGAAAATATTTAAAAATAAAAACAGTCAAGTTAGGACCATATTTTGACTAGAAATGCTTCTTCTATGCTCACATTCTATAAAGATTAAAAAGCCCTTAACTTTTCAAAATATTTTCTGATGGCAAGAGAGAAAAAATAGAGGGGATACTTTTAGAGACTGATACTTTTAGAGAAGGAATTTGAGTTTTACATTTCTATGAGGAAAAAATATGCTGCATTTGTATTAAAAGAATGCCTTTTAGGGTCCAGTCATGACAGTTTGTGCCTGTAACCCCAGCACTTTGGAAGGCAGAGATGGGATGATCATTTGAGCCTAGGCATTTGAGACCAGCCTAGGTAACACAGTGAGATCACATCTCTACAAAAAAATAGCCAGCTGTAGTAGTGTGTGCATGTACCTATAATCCCAGCCACTAGGGAGGCTTAGGTGGGAGGATTACTGAATCCCAGGAGGTCAAGGCTGCAATAAGCCATGATTGTGCTACTGCATTCCAGCCTGAATCACAGAGTGAGACCCTGTGTCCAAAAGAAAGAAAAGGAGGGAAGGAGGGAAGCAGGGAAGATGACTTCTAGTTGTCCCAGTCTGCTTTGTGTGTTGGCTAGGCAAATTATGCACCAATTGAATTGAGTATCAAACTTAAGATCAACCTAGAACAGCAGTTATTTGCCATAGTTGCATTCTAGAACATGCTGGGAACAATTTTAAAATGCTAGTTCCTTGGCTTCACATGGGACTGACTGAATCTTGAAAGGAAGGGGTCAGTGCTGGTATTTTTCAACAGCTTCCTAGGTGATTCCATATAATCAATCACTCCTTAAACACCCTCAATAACTAACAGAGCATCTAGGATAGCACAGACATCTTCCACAATATGAATGAGAGGGCCTGAATCTGTATGGATTTAACACTTTGCAGAAATAGTGAAGGGAAGATATAGGGAATTCTGGTGATTTTAAGGGCCTCCAAGCTTTATTTTATGTATTTCTAACAAATACCCCAAAAAAGAGAGGATTCTAGTAGGGATGGAATAATTAGCAAACACAGCTTACCATGACCATAAAAGATGGCATGGACTCAGCAAGGGTCTCTGGAAGAAGTAGGATTTTCTGGAGCTGCTTAAATGCTTAAGCATTTCAGAAATATTCAGTACTTTCCCTTTCATAAACACAAAAACTCACACTGAGGGAGAAGAAAATATTCCGGAGACAGAATCCAAAAGGAACATGTCAGGAGGCCAGTGGTCCAGTTACTGTGTAAAATGTGCTGGGAAGGCAGATATCAGATCTGTGGACATTACTAAAGAGGCCATAGTTTTCACACTTTGTGGTAACCATAGAAGAGACAGTCCTTGAGTAAAAAACTAAGAAAGCACCCTTGACCTACCCCACCCACTGCACAGGAACCTACTTCTGAGAATAGAAGAAAACCCATCTGATTAGCCATGAAAAGAAGAAAAGAATTGCTATCCAACCTCATGAAATTATATTCTAAGAACTACAGGAAAAAGTCATGTGCTAACAGATAATGAAAGAAGAACAATAAAATATAGCTTCAAAGTAGAAGAAAACTATAACCAAATATTAAATGAGATCAAATAAGAAAGAAGTCATGAAATACAAAGAAAAAATCAAAAATGAAAAAGATTAAAAAAAAACCTTGCCTAAACAATAGACCATTGTGAAAAGGGAATTGACGGAGCTCAGGAAATATCTAAGAGGAGAAAACAAATAAACTCATTATTTAAATACCATTTAAGTTTTTTTTTAAAGCCTAAATGGAATTTAATGATGTGAAAAATTGTCCCTATTCTATTAAAAATAATCTAAAAGATGGTTAGTAAATAGCTGGAGTCAGGGTTGGGGCCAGGGGTAGAACTTCTCAGTTGCCAGCCAGTTTGTAACCAAAGGCATATTATAACCCAACTGGAATCCAGAAAATGTCTATATTGTGTAGCCCTGGATACACCTCAAGCCAACCGAAATGAAATTGATAAGTATTTTAATAGATCCCTGTATTAAGCTCTTATGACATAGCTAAGCCAGATGTTTTACTTATTCCTCTCAATTACTCCATGTATAGAAAAAGAATCTCCATAAATACAAAAAAGTTTGTATGAATTGATCCTGTTTTTTGGTTTTCATGTCACTCTAAAATATATGGATAGATTTTTGCCAACATTTAGTAGGATATTTTAAGAGTCATCCAACTTAATATGGGAAATATCAAGCACACATACATTTTATCTTGGACAGTCCTTCAAAGCCTATGACAATAAGGTGAAAAGCCAGCCCTTAGTATCTGCTGACAGAGAGGTGCACTACTTATATTAAGAGAGTGACACAAAGAAAACAAATGGGAGATGAACCCAAAATCAAAAGTCACAAGGACAGATCCCATAAACCGAAGGCTGTAACTTGCAATTGAGTTGCTTCTCAGAGAGAGTACCCATCTAGTGTGTCCCAGGCTGAATAGCGACAGCAATTTATCTATCTAAAGAGGGTTAATGAATTGCTGATGGAAATCCAGATAGGCCAGCCAGCAAATAAATGAAACTGGAGGAAGAAGTGGCAACAGGAACATAGCAATTCATGGCTGAGGTGTTCTAACAGCTGCTTCTCAAAATGTCTGATGACAAGAACTGTGGCATCATCCAGGTGCTTGTTAGAAATGCAGTTTCAGGCCCTGACCTATCTCTGCTAAAGCCAACGGCATTTTAACAAGATCCTCAGGTGATTCAGATATATGAAAGTTTAAGAAGCACCTTTCTAAAGAATACAGGTGATTATTTGCCTTTTTGTACCAGTGGAGAATTTTGTAATAATCAAAAATATCACATTTATAACTTATTTATCAGTAATTATCCTTTTAACTGCTTACTCCATGCCATGAACCATGTGAGGGGATAGCAGTAAAGTGCTGAAAAAGGCCACCAAGAGTTCTGTACTGATAGAGTTGACAATCTAGAAGGTGATAAGAAGATTAAAAAAATTCGAAGAGTAAAAAAAATGCTATGAACACCTGTATTCGGTGTTAAGTGAATGTACAAAGGAAGAACCTAAGCTCAGTTTTGCTCACCCATATTTCAGAAAAATGTGGCTTATATAATGATTCTTGGAGCCTTCCAGGGCAATGTATTTGAAACAAACTTTACTTAAGTTATAGCTGATATTTGTAGATTCGTTCTACATGTTTCACCCTCTACCTCTTGATGTCTCCAAACATAATCAGAGGAGAAACCACAAGAAATTGGCACATTTTAGGCAACCACTGTGTGAGATTGCCATTCTAAGAAGAATGACTAGAAAAACGATACAGGAACTGAAGGATTACCCACAACTGGTGATAGAGGATGAAAAGAAAAATGACTCAGATAGCTTTTACAAATAGGTAGCTCAATAGCCTTCAGCAGCAGCACTTTTATAATGAAATTCCCTTTGGCAGAAGTATTTGCCAGCCGCACTTTGAATGGCATCCCAACTAATGTAACAGGCTGTGTGCTGTATTGGCTCTCTCCATAAACACATGATTCTAGCAGGCCCAAAGAACCACTGTGGAACTGAAAAAAATCTGAGTTCACTGGTATTGTGTGTAAGCTTTAAAATATGACCTAAACCTTCAAGTAAGGAATCAGTGAATGAGTGATTACTTCAAATAACCATTTACAACAATTATGTCTCTTATATTGCCTAAGTCAATGTAGAGAGACTTCAGAGACAGATTGTAGTTTAAAGCCCCATTCCACTTTTTTGCCAATTTTGTGATACTGAGAAAGCTATTTGTCATCCCTGAGCATCAATTATTTCTAATATACATAAAATAGCAATAATCCCTACCCCCCAAGACAATAGAAGAAATGAAGTATTCTTAGAGCATGTTTAACCACTTTATTGAGGTATAATTGATATACAAAAGCTGCACATATTTAATATATATGACTTGATGAGTTTGAAGATTATATACCCATGGGACCATCACCACAATCTATGCTGTAAACCTATCCATCACCTCTAAAAGTTGCCTCCCACCATCTCTCTCTGTGTGTGTGTGTGTGTGTGTGTGTGTGTGTGTGTGTGTGGTGTACGCGTGTGTGTTAAGAACACTTAACATGAGATCTACCCTCTGAACAAAATGTTAAGTATACAATACAGTATTGTTAACTATAGGCACTATGCTGTACAGTAGATCTCCAGGGCTTATTCATCCTGTGTAACTGAAACATTGTTGACCTTTAACTAAAACTTCCCTCCCCTGAACCCCTCTCAACCACCATTCTACTCTCTGCTTCTTTGAGTTTGACATTTTAGATTCATCAAAGAAGTAGTGTTATCTAGTGTTTGCCTTTCTATATATAATTTCAGTTAGCAAAATGTCCTCCAGGTTCATCCATGTTGTCCCAAATAACAATAGTTCCTATTTAAGGCTGAATATGCCATTACATGAAGATACAACTTTATCTTCATCCATCTGTCCATTGTTGGTCATTTATACTGCTTCTATGTTTGAGCTATTGTGAACAATGTTTCAATGATCATGGGAGTGCTGATATCTCTTCAAGATTATGATTTCAATATTTTTGAATATATATCTAAAGTAGGATTGCTGGATTATATGTGTACTAGTCAGGGTTCTCCAGAGGGACAGAACTAATAGGATATGGGACTTTATTAAGTATTAACATATATTGGAGCAAATTATTATTTATATATTAATATTAGTATGTATTATTTATATATTAATATGTTATTGATATATTAATATTAGGAGCAAATTAACAATCATCTCAATTAATTACCAATAATTTATTTGTTTTCTGATATGCTCTTCTGCATTCAAGTTATAAGCCATCAATATTATTCATCATTATTTTTCACTTACTTATTGATAAGTATTTCCAATAAAAAGAGAAGGGCAGAACCATAACATGAAATTTGAATAACTCTGGGTAAATCCTTGAGAAATAAGGGTCTTTGTGTGTCAAGATCGGTGAAAAATGAAGAACCATTGGTTATAGGTATGGCAAATGAACTGACAGGGCAGATTTAGAGATGAAGTTATTTTAGGAGGGTGCTGGTAAGTTTCCCACTATTCCCTGACATGCTCATTCCAGCCCTTCCTTATATCATTCTCCCCTCCATACATATAGTTTAAATGTTCTTCCCTTCCTCTCACTGCTCCAAATCCTATCCATCTTTAAGGCTCAAACAGATGCCTTCTTCCAGTACTCTACACATACCAATATTTTTTTCCTTGTAAGACAAGCTACAAAACCAAGCATATTGTTATTATACAGCATATTTGCTCCCAATTTGTTCTGTGTGCTTTAATCTTGTTTGCTCTGCTAGGTCTTCAAGTACTGCAATGTAGAAAATAGTGTTTTTCTCCTCTCTTAAATCTTCAAAGGGCAGACTTCATCCAGAATCTATGGAAATTTCACTCAGCCCTTTCACCTTTTCTCTTACAATGTTCTTGTCATTTTTGCTACATGTGAGAAAAACAAAGAGAATGGATATGAGAAATTTGTCTGAATCAGACATTAAGTGGGACAAGAATCTTTTAATCAAGAACTTCCTAGAGAAGAAAATTACATTCTCAGGGCCTCTGCTTTGCTTTACTGTTGTTAACCATCCATCTGGAGGTGAGAGGGGATATGTATTTAGTTTGTCTTGGACATTGCTTCTTTGTTTTTTTTTTTGTTTTTTTTTTCCCCCCTGGTTTTGGCAACCAGGATTTATCCTTAAAACCATCCCTATTCTTTCTTGAATGTTAGGGGCTAGAAGCCTGAAAAAATACCTTTTCCAGACTTGTTTCCAAGACTTATATGTGATTTACATTCTGCCAGTGAGATAAATTTGTACAAGATTTAGAAGTACAAGAGAAGGAGAATTCATTGCCTTCACCCTCCAGAGAAATAATGAATGGATGTGTGGCTTTGACAGATGTGAGATCTTACAGTGGCCCCCAGTTGTCTTCTTCAAGTTTCTATCTGATACTCCCCACCTGGATGTGGCTGGGGAACAATGATCATAGGAAAAAGTTTCTCAGCAATTCCTGAAGAGGTAACAGCACAAAGTTCCTGATGTTCTAACCCATACCTGGAAGGTCACACCACGTTTGCTGACATTCACAACCTTGGCATTTCTAGTGGTTTTATAAGACTCTCAATAACTGTATTAAAATTTTGGTGTGGCATGTTCTTAACTCCCTCCCAGCTTTATTCATAATTGCTTAAGATTAGGAGCAACCAAGCTGTCTTTCAGTAGGTAAATTGATAAACAAACTGTGGTACATCCAGATAATAAATTATTATTTAGCACTAAAAAGAAATGAGCTATCAAATCATGAAAAAACATGAAGGACACTTAAATACATATTACAAAGTAAAAGAAGCCAACCTGAAAAGGGCACATACTGTATGATTCTAACCATATGGCATTCTGGAAAAGACAAAACTAAGGAGATGGTAACAAGATCTGTGGTTGTCAGGGATTAAGGGAATTTATCCATTCCACAGCAGATAAACAGGTGGAACACCAAGGATTTTTAGAGCAGTGAAAATATTCTGTATGAGACTATAATGTTAGATGCATGGCATTATATGTTTGTCCAAACTCACAGAACGTGCAACCCTAAGAGTGAACCCTAATGTAAACTATCGGCGCTGGATAATTTGTTAATGTAGTTCATCAACTATAATAAATGTACCATTGTGGTGTGGGATGTTGATAGTAGGGGGACCTGTGCATGTGTGGGGGTAGAGGGCACACGGGGGATCTCTGCATCTTCAGCTCAATTTTGATATAAAATGAAAACTATTCTAAAAAAGAGTCTATTAAGAAAAAGTTTTATGGCCCAAGAATACCTGACTAAGTAAGGCATCAGCCATCAAGGTGTTTTAAGCAGGGAAGTGACGTGAACTGATTTATATTTTTGAAAAATTACTATACTAAGTGAGGAGAGAATGTAGGGAGACAAGACAAGGAAGAACGGAGTCCAGTTCAGAGAAACTGCCAATAGCCTAGGCAGTGAATAATGGTGACAAAGGATTAGGATGGTGACAGTGAACGTGGGGAGTAATTTATATTTTAAGCAGAGATGACAGGACTTGATTGTCTGGATTTAGAAAACAAAAAAGTAACCAAGCATGACTACTAGGTGTTAGGATTTTCCAACAGATTGAATGATTATATCATTTGCCAGGTCAGAGAAGACTGAGGAGGTAACATGGTCATGACAGAGCAAGCTGTGAAGAGAGAATAGCAAGAGTGTTTTGTTAGATGTGCTGCATATAAGAAGCATACGAGCAGTGGTATGCTGGCAAATGCTTAACATTTGCTAAATTCTCCAGGAAAAAATAGATACACAAATATATTTCAAACATAAGTTTTATTATAAATTTTACCCATATATAGTATATAATTTACATATAATAACAAATATGAAATACTCTTCATTGTAATGACCATATAGCTAATTGAGTCTCTCAGGAACTTTCATTGATTTTGCCAGCAGGAAGTCTCAAAAAGGTGCTCCTTTTTCAGCCTCAGTTCCAGAATGGGAAGAGGCACGAGAGTTAAGCAATGCCTATGAGTAGAATGTATCAGAGGGAACCTCTGTAGCCTACTTAGGCCAACCCTTACAAAATATAAAAGATTATCAAATGGGTTTTTAGGCCACTGAGATGTTAGAATTACTTATTGTGCAGCATCAAGAGTGATGACAAGAACAGTTTTCCAAAACAGTTTCAAAAATGTGTAGACCAGGATGGAGGTGGTATGTAGAATCTAGACTTGCAAGGAGACAACCCTCATGACTAGGGAAGTGCAGATTTTGCTTGGGGGAAGGAGGGACGGTTCACTGAATGGTTGATTGGAGAACATGTTTTATGCATTGTCAAATGACCATAGAGGGTGGGAAACACAGTGATAAAGCAGGGGCGGGGGAAGAGCAGCAGAGATTAATTTGAGGAAGTTGAAGAGGGATGAGACTCATAGGCACATAGGAGGATAGCCTCTGATAGAAAAAGGGACACTTCAACTATTGTACAGGAAGCAAGGCAGAAACTATGAGTCACAGATACAAGAGGTTTACAGATTGTTAACTGGAAGTGTGATATGAGTTCATCAGCTGACATGACGGGAGAAGACGATGAGGTGAGAAAAAGTACTAGAATAGTTTACAAAGAATAGAAAAACTAAACTCACTAGGAAAAGGTAGCAAAATTATCTGATAGAGTTACGTGCTAACTAAATTTGTGTGCTAATTAACTTAAAGAAAAAGAAATCAACAGAGTTCTATGATTCTTATTTTTAAAAATATCCAACTTCTCTAGGGCAGCCACAGGGTAGGAAAACAATTTGGTGTAAATCAAGTTTAGATTTTTGACAGTTGAATAAATAGAGGGAAAAGGAGGCAAAGAAGTTGAGATTGTTGCAGAAGCTACTGAACTGAACTGTGGGCTCTCTGATAGGTATGAAAGAAGCAAAAATTAGAGGAGAATGATGGAAAGTCAATAAAGAAATAAAGTTTTGATTAGATAAAAGGACTTTTGGAACTGGAAAATTCTAGAGTAAATGAATTGGAAAAACAGGAACTGATATCGTTACCAAAGTAAGAAGTCTAGAATATACATGACCATTGTAGTAGAAAATAGATTTTTTGAAATGAGAAGATTCATGATTTAAGAAGTCAGAATATTGGGTGTATCATCCATGTGAATGTTGAATTGACTATAATGACTGTTGTAAGGATAGAAAGGAAGACAATGAGCTGGGAGCTAATTTTTCAGTAAGTGAGAGAATGGTAAGAAGCTTAGTAGAAGTTGTGGATAGCAAGTGGTGTGGTATATACTTCAAAGAAGCTGGGACTCTTTAATTTAAAATAAGGAAAATGAAATGGAAGCGACAGATATTCATGATCCTGGGAGTCACGGGATGTGAAGAAAGAAAAAGAAAGAAAGAAGAAAGAAAGAAAGAAAGAAAGAAGAAAGAAAGAAAGAAAGAAAGAAAGAAAGAAAGAAAGAAAGAAAGAAAGAAAGAAAGAAAGAAAGAAAGAAAGAAAGAAAGAAAGAAAGAAAAGAAAAGAAAAGACGAAAGAGAGAGGGAGGGAGGGAGGAAATAGGTTTCTTCAGTTGCAACCTTTGTATTAGTACAAGTTGAGTGAGTTTTCAATGTTGATGATCTGTAAACCTATGGTCTACAACCCGTCGTTGGATGTACTGCGAAATACAGAATGCTAAAAATATTTTGGAATACTACAGAAAACCTTCTAAACTACAAAAGTGAAAGAAATAGTGTTTGATTTTCAAAAGCAAAAGTCTTCTACTGAAAGATTATTTAAAACCGCTCTGACAGGAAGGATAACAAGAACTAAATTCCAAGTGTCATGTGTAGTTTATAAAATCAACCTGAAGCACAGTTATCATAAAAGTAGTTTATCAGAAAATATTGCAAATTCTTTACCAAAAAAAAAAAAAAAAAAAAAACAGAATTGGGTCTGGCAGTAGAATAAATATATATATATTTTTATTTTTATTTTTATTGCATTTTAGGTTTTGGGGTACATGTGCAGAACGTGCAAGATAGTTGCATAGGTACACACATGGCAGTGTGTTTTGTTGCCTTCCTCCCCTTCACCCACATTTGGCATTTCTCCCCAGGCTATCCCTTCCCATCTTCCCCCCCCACCACTGTCCCTCTCCTATTCCCCTCAATAGACCGCAGTGTGTAGTACCGCCTTCCCTGTGTCCATGTGTTCTCATTTTGCCTCACCCCCCTATGAGTGAGAATATGTGGTATTTCATTTTCTGTTCTTGTGTCAGTTTGCTGAGAATGATGTTCTCCAGATTCATCCATGTCCTTACAAAGGACACAAACTCATCATGTTTGATAGCTGCATAATATTCCATGGTGTATATGTGCCACATTTTCCCAGTCCAGTCTATCATTGATGGGCATTTTTGCAGTTTACCCATCTGACAAAGGGCTGATATCCAGAATTTATAAAGAACTCAAACAGATTTACAGGAAGAAAACAAACAAGCCCATTCAAAAATGGGCAAAGGATATGAACAGACACTTTACAAAAGAAGACATACATGAGGCCAACAAACACATGAAAAAATGCTCATCATCACTGGTCATTAGAGAGATGCAAATCAAAACCACATTGAGATACCATCTCACGCCAGTTAGAATGGCGATCATTAAAAAATCTGGAGACAACAGATGCTGGAGAGGATGTGGAGAAATAGGAACACTCTTACACTGTTGGTGGGAGTGTAAATTAGTTCAACCATTGTGGAAGACAGTGTGGCAATTCCTCAAGGACCTAGAAATAGAAATTCCATTTGACCCAGCAATCTCATTACTGGGTATATATCCAAAGGACTATAAATCGTTCTACTATAAGGACACATGCACACGAATGTTTATTGCAGCACTGAATAAATATATTTTATTAAAAATAAATAAAAGTAGGATAAAATACCAAAAAGGATGAAATAAGATTAAAATGTGAAAGCGTTTGTAAAGATAAATGTTTATACACACATGCAAGGTCATC
Organism: Saguinus oedipus; assembly: GCA_031835075.1. Lineage (NCBI taxonomy): Eukaryota > Metazoa > Chordata > Mammalia > Primates > Cebidae > Saguinus > Saguinus oedipus. The sequence continues at coordinate 186,562,134 of CM063171.1, read as the reverse complement.
ACATTCCTGTGAAATGCAAATTGAATATGAAATAAGAGAAGCTTCATGCATTTTCCTTTGTAGGTATACTGTTCATTTTTCTGTTGTGTCTAAGCACAGGTTTGAATGCCAATCAGTTAAGTATTTAGGGTGACCTGCACAGTGGGATCCCCAACTATTTTCAAGAACAGATTCTACCCTTATGAGGTCAACTAATTCTGTATAAAAATCACTAGAGGAAAAAATAGCATGAAACCAACTACTGAATAGTGTAGCCCAGACCACAAATGTAACAATAATTTAGAAAAATAATCATTAGTCACAGTAAGTTAATTAGATTATCCTTGCACCAAGCATTGTCTCTCAATTTAATGATTTATTTAAGTGACTTTCAACAGGAAGAGTTTTTGACAAAGGAGAAATAGATTAAATAAAACTCACTCGAAAAGTAAAAATGGACTGAGCATGGTGGCTCACACCTGTAATCCCAGCACTTTGGGAAGCCAAGGCAGGTGGATCACCTGAAGTGACGAGTTCAAGACAAACATGGCCAACATGGTGAAACCCCATCTCTATTAAAAATACATAAATGAGCCAGGCATGGTGGCGTATGTCTGTAATCCCAGTTACTTGGGAGACTGTGGCAGAAGAATTGCTTAAAACTGGGGAGGCAGAGTTTGCAGTGAGCCAAGATCACACCACTGCACTCCAGCCTGGGTAACAGAGCAAGACTCTCTCTCAAAAAAAAAAAAAAAGAAAAGTACAAATGAAGGCACATTTTATTACTCTTTTGACTAGAAGGTCACTCTGAGGAGTTATCTGTCCTTAATAATCATGATAATGTATTTTGAAAGAAGAAAATCCAACTATCAGAACACAATCATCAACAATTTTTAACTTTTCTACTCTTGTCAGTAATATAAGAAACTTCTACAACCAACCACTTATGTAACTATTTCATACTCGGAAGAGTATTAAGTGTTCATGGATATCTTCCTTCGGTGCACCATGCCCACTAGCCTTTAAGGAATTTATAGTCTAAGTCGAAACAATTAAAACAGATGGAATGTGGTAAACACTGAACAATTAGAGACATCCCTTTTCCAAATACTCAATAAATTGATGGGGAAATGTTTCGCGTTTTAAGAGTTAAAAGAGGAACACCTACAAAGCCTGATGTACACCAAGTAGGCTCCAAAGACGAAGTGGGAGATGAGATTGTCTGTGAGTCAAAGAATCAAAAATCTTAATACCAAAGAAGCAAACAGTGTAAAAAACCAGCTTCCTCAGCTGAAGACTATACTGCCTGAAATACTGGGTGGTATGCTGGGTCCTCAAAAGTCCAAAAAATAAGCATGCTACATATTCTAGAACTATAACTTTATTCAATGACAATTGACTTGAAATGTTTTTAGGTGAACAAAAATATATTATGGAGTAGAATGTAAATGTGTGGAATACTTTTCAAATGATAGATACAATTGTGTTCTTTGAAATTACCTAAAAATATGAAATAGTTGTTCAAAAATAGTAAGAGTAGTTTATCAGAAAAGATTGCAAATTATTTACAAGAAAACAGAATTTAGTCTGGCAGAAGATATGTATTTTAAATAAGATAAAGAACAGAAAAATAACTGTAAAAGTAGATCATTGAAGCCACTTTTATCTCCTGACACACTGCTACCTACTCCCTGTATTTTGTTAATTTAATATAGTAGAAATATTAAAAACTGTTTAAGGTTCCTAAGCAGAAACTGTAACACAAAGATTAATCTGTCACAAATATGCAGGATGGAATGTACAGGAAGCGGGAGTGAAAGAGAGGGGTGTCTTTGGAGCACTACAAGTTAGCGGATTATTGCAGGAGTCCAAATTTCCATTGATGAAGACATGGATTGAAACGAAGCATGTATGTTCTTACAGTTAACAACAACAAGAAAAAAACTGGAGAAAACAGAGGTAAGGGCACTATGAGATAAATATGAAGACTAATTATAATGTAAAATTTGAGTTATGCTGTAGATAAATCTCTCAATTTTATTAATCAAAAGAACTTGAGATAGTATGGGATAATGTAGCTAATTCGATGTTGTATTTATATTTTTCTCTCACTGAAATCTCAAGCAAGAAACACATGAAGCTAAGATAGGTCTATGTCCCATTTGCGACTTTCACTGGATTTCACCTGTGTCTACGCCTGCACGCCAGAGGCAGGGGAAAGCAGCAGGCCCGCTGGTGTGGCTTGGCTCTGGTAAGAAGAGGACTGCTTCGACAGGTGATGCTGGTGATTCCCAGACTAGCAGCTCATTAGGAGAAAGAGGGAGAGACAGAGACAGATGGGCCCCACTAGTCAACTCTGGTTGCTGAATTTAATGTATTCACTGGTGAAAAGGAGAAAAAGTAACAGCAGCCTAAGAGTTAACACATAGGCCAAGAATACAAACTGTCGGACTGCATAATGCTATTAATTTTGAAAGTGGGAGCAGAATTGGCTACCACTTTCCACCTGTGGTTGATGTTGGTGCTTCAATAAGGGAGAAAAAAAAGACAATCTGATGCTAGTGATTTTAGAGACTATAGCGACTTCCAGCTGAGCCTCTTAAAGAGAGTGTTGACAATTTTATTATAAACCTCTCCTAAAGGGGTTTCTCACTTTCATCTATAATTTGTCATCTCTTTGCACTCATGTGACTAATAATTTGCTTAAATCACATTTGCCGTATTTGAAAAACAGAGAACCCAAAAATGGCTTTTTTAGTGTAGCTGAGATCACATGCTTGTTTCTTTCTTTGCATTATTCCAATATAAAAACAGTAGTGGAAAACAGGAAATAGAGTCTGAAAGTGATTTTAGCTGCTCTTCACCCATTTACTTCTTTTATGAGAATAAGCCTTCAACAGTGTAAAAGACAATTTTGTAAGAATTTTAAGGTTCTGTGTAGCATAATTTTTCCTCATTCTGTGACTCTCGCTGATGTCATACTCATATCTTCTCTGGCATGACAGAAAGGGGATCATGACCTTCTTTCTGCCAGCCATAATGAAGCCAAGATCATGGTATACAGCAAAATACACTACAGAAAGAGTAAGATTTAATCTAACATTAAAACACTCACCTTTCATGGAAAGTAATCATTCATGTCACATAAAGTTCAGAGGGGCAGTAGGTCCAGAGTAAAACTGAATTCCAAACATCTTTTACAAATTATTTGATCATTGAATAGCTACTTCTTTTCCAGAACATACTGTTCATTCTTCTGTTTCTCTACCTTTGCTCAGGCTGTATGTACCCTTTGACTGAAAAAGTGTCTCATACCTTACTCTCTTCTCCCTAAGTCACCCTCTCTCAACCAAACAGAAAGGAAAAACTAGGACACAGTAAACATTATGTAAATATCAGGTACTAATTCATCATTATTATCTTTCAGGATTGTTTAAAACATTATATATAATAGACATAAAATGCCTACAATAGTTGGTCTCCCACAATAAGTGGTTATTATTATTAGCATGTAATTAAGACTTCTTTCCATGTCTGTCTGCCAAGCAGGTACTTAAGGGTGGGCATGATATCTTCATGTATTCATTTAACAAATATTTGTTTAACATCCAAAATGTACATGGCATTGTGATGTGTATCAGTAGAGACACATGGAGGACAAGCTAGTTAGGGTCCCAGAATTTCCTAAAAACTACGTGCCTGAGTTATTAGTACCCCTGTCACTTTTTGTATTTCCTATCACTGAGCACTTTTCACACTTTAGGTAAAATATCTAAGTGTTTGTCATGTGGAATCAGAAAAGGCTTTCCTTGCCTTATTATTGTAGCACTTTCATAAATATGAATTGATCAACTTATTAAGCCTTCTGTTTTTATTTCTGGAAATCATCATTGCATCTATAAAACATTAACATTTTCATGAACATTTTTTCCTATAGTCATTAGCCTTAGTTTACAAATTATCAAATTTTTGAACTAGCAGATTATATGTTACTTTTGTTAACTCGTGAATTTTCAACAACTCACATACATGATTGATTAAATATTAAAAATATATTTTGTGTATATAGCCTTTTATGTTTTCTAGAATACAAAGAGGAAGATATGAAGTTATATGAAGACATTATTTCCAGGTTATTATGTAAGTTTTTTTTTAGTTCAAGATCTAAGTCATTTCCAAGATAACAATAAGGTAAAATCGTAAGCTCCAAATTGTCATTTGCTTGGAGACTTCTCAGGAATCTCTAGATAAAAAATTAAGTGGACTATCAATCCATGTTTCCTTTATCAGGTCAATAACCCCTAATTTTCATCATAGCACTCAGACTAAACCTATTCAAACAATTTTTCAGCTTAGAGAATAAATAATTGCTATATATTCATCTTTAAAAAACTTTACTCACATTTTTAATGCAGAAGGGAAGCTGCAATTCCACTCTAACTACAATCACTGAAAGTAAAAGATGAACTTTTTAGCATCTTTATTTTATCCTCAACCTCTATACCAAAGCTACTTTTTTAAACTAGAGACTTGAATGGCTTTCAGAGAAAGAACTTTATTTCAGAGTCTTAAGCTGCCATATAGATGCAGGCAAAGAAGACATGTCTATACATCAGCAGAAATTCTGCACATATAAAAAGATAGGTAAAAATTAACAGTCTTACAGTAATTAATTTCAACCTTTGTTAGTTGCTATAAAAATAACATCATTATATGCATGCAATATTCTTCAACAATAGAACCTATTTTAAAGACTTTTAAGATATAGAAATAGTTTTAGCTTTTAAATCCTCTTCTGAATTTTCTAAAATTCATCTATATGTTCTGCTCACACTTTCTCTCCATTAAGACAAACCACATTTTCTTTGATAACATCACACCATTTCCACTGACATACTAATGGATCCTACTGAGTGTTACAAGTTTATGGCTATATGATTCATTTCTGTGATAATCTCATTTTCATTAATGTAGCAGCTCCAAATGTAGTACATCAATTCCTGAGATATCCACATTCACATACTAATGACTTTTTCATCCTTTAATGTGTTTTAAAAGAGAAGAGTCACATTGTTCTGGAAAAAAAATAAACCTCAGTAGGAGACTTAAAGACTTAAATCAACTACATTACTAGTGTCCTCTCAGCAAAATGGTAATGATTCAAGAACGTACTGATCCAACAATTTGCATATATGCAGGACATTTCCTCAAAAAAATCTAAAGGAATATAACCAAAAAAACACAATGGAGAATAAAAATAAATTTTCAAAGTAATTCAGCACATATTGTTACTTATTCCAGATTTTAGTAATTGTACTATAAAGATACATAGTCTGATTATCTGTGGGCCTGGGGAATTATAGGTGGGCTTCAAAGAATAAGTAAATCCCCTTATGGTATAGAAATAATATGTTTTATATGTGTATATGTATGGAGATAGTCCATATTTTTCATCACATTCTAAAAATAGTTATGATCAATACACACACACACATATATATATATACATATATATATATAAAGACCTCATTGTTAGTCTACTTCTATAACAAACCAGAAGAAAACAGACTGAGCGCTTAGACTGTATGAAGTGATTCATATGTAAATAGAATACGGGAGGAAATGGGAATAGTACTTTTAGCCCTAATCATCTATATCATGAGTACCAATATGAATTTGGAATTTTAAAAAAGAGAATGATACAAAATTATAGTTTTGACTTAAGAAGGCAGAAACATGACTTGAAATTATAATACAGCAATAGGTGATTATACTATTTTCCTGAAAAACAGACCTGTTTATATTTGCATGGAAATAAGTTGGAGAGTCTGTGTTCAACACTGCAAGTAAATGGAAGAAAAACATCTATGTAAAGAGGTTGGAGAAATTCTTATCTTAAGAATTGGCATAATAATTCCTTTTCTTATCCAAGGTGACTCCCCCTCCAAGAGGACACCCAGAGCCCCTCTCAGGAAAGTAGCAACTTGGAATAGAATCTGGCATGCCTAAGGTCTTGGGAACAGGGGTGCTTATTTCCTCTGCCTTCCTTGGATGCTTACATGGATACCCACGTCATCCCTTCAGGATAGATTCTCATGCACATGCTGAAGAGTTGTCTTTCTTGACGTAGGCAAGAGGCATTGATGTGCAGCAGGTTTCTTTAGTCATCAACTATGACCTTCCCATCAACAGGGAAAACTATATCCACAGAATCAGTGAAGGTGGATGGTTTGGCCATAAGGGTGTAGCTATTAACATGGTGACAGAAGACAAGAGGACTCTTCAAGACATAGAGACCTTCTACAACACTTCCATTGAGGAAATGCCCCTCAGTGTTGCTGACCTCATCTGAGGGGCTGTCCTGCCATCTAGCCCCAGCTAGATGGGGGGCTAAGGAGCAGCAGGAGGGGTGAGGGAAGGGAGCCAAGTAATGGACATCTTGTCATTTTTTTCTTTGAGTAAATGTCACTTTTTGAGGTAATAATAATAATAATAATCCTTTTCCTGTGGGACTATCCTTGAGAAAAGTATCCCACTTTGGGGAAAACCTATTTGACGACCAAAACATGGGAGGAAAGAGAGAAATTCATCCAAGTAGGACAAATAGATAGTTTTTAATCAGAAAAAGGAATACAAAAGAAGAAGGACAAAGAACTTAGAAATTGAAAACGTTTGGAAATAAAGGCCAAGAAAACTTCCTGTTGGAAGAATAGGCAACAAAATTAACAACAACAAAAAATGATGCCCAGGAGCAGATACAAGCTTTGTGGGCATACACTTATACAATTTTGGTGGTCCTCGTTCAAAAAAATAGAACCCAGATTTTTGAATCTCTAATTAGGGAAGAAATCTTTGGAAGAAACATGTAAACTGGGGTCCCTAAATCTGTAGCTTTATTAGTTTCGTGTAAATTCATGACAAGTCATGTCTAACATTCTATTTGAAATTCTTACATGCAGAACATCTACTAAAATTCATGTCTTCCTTCTTGCACCCATGTGCTTATTACAATGCTATTCACAATAGTAAAGACATGGAATCAACCTAGATGTCCATCAATGGTGGACTGAATAAAGAAAATGCAGTACATAGACACCATGGAATACCATACAGCCATAAAAAATAAAATTCCAACAATGTGGATATATCTGGAATACTTCATCCTAAGCAAACTAACACAGGAACAGAAAACCAAATACCAAATGCTCTCATTAATAAGTGAGGGCTAAACATTGTGTACAGATGGATACAAAGATGGGACCAACAGACATGGGGGACTACAAAAGGGAGGAGAGAGGGAATGGGAAGGGGGTTGAAAGTTGCCTTTTGGGTACTATGCTCACTAGCTGAGTGGTATATTCAATCACACACCATTTTTCCAGTGTTGCACCATATACCTTTATAACAAACTTGCACATGTATCCCCTGATCCTAAAATAAAAGTTGAGACAAAAAATTCATGTCTCCCTTACTAACAAGTTTATCTTCCTGACAGGTACTTAGGCATTGCATTAGACAGGACATGCAATGGTTCTGATTTTCAGGGAGGGTAATATAATATGATGGTTAGGAAACCAGGTAGTCACTGCAGCCCTCGTAAGTTGTGTGATTTTTAGTCAAGTTACTTAATACTCTATGATTCTCTTTCCTCATATGTAAGATGAGGATAGTATAGGACCTACCTCATTAAGCTATTGTGAAGATATAGTGAAATAATCTTTACACACTTGACATTGTATATTGAAGTTAGTAAGTAATGAGTAAAGCAAATCAGGTAAGAAATGGTTAAATTATGGAGTGTATTCTGGAGAAGACAATAAAATAGCATGCTAGTCTTATATAAACTTGTGAAAGGCTAGATCTGCATAGCTCCAGATTTTGAGAAATAGGATCAATAAATATAATCTATAGGAAACCTATTGATTTGGATTCAATAAAAGGTGTAACAAATATTTCTAACAAGGAAATAATTCAATTCATAATGATTTTGAGAGGCTGTAAGTTCTTTTCAATGAAGTTTCCAATCCTTACTTCCTTTATTTATTCATTCATTCAAGTACATTTTTAGTGCCTCCCTGCATGTTTGATATGATCTGTTTCTGTTTAACAGCCATTTTGTTCCCTAATTTGTATTCATATTTTAGGTCTAAGCTTACTTACATTTTATTTCTTTAAACTTTACTTGATCTCAAAGTTTAAATAAAATCTCTCCTTCGCTCATCAGATTTACTGAAGTATAATCTACACACCATATAATATACCCACTATCAGTATAACAATGAGCTTTATTACATTAATGTAGTTTTAAAACATTCCAATTCTATTTTAAAACATTTCCATTATCCCCAAAAAGTTCCAGCATCATCATTTGTTGGCATCTCCGCTCCCAGCACCAGGCAATCATTGATCTGCTCTCTGTCTCTATACTTTTGTCTCATATAGAAACTTGCGAGTTTAATCATTACATACGTACTTTTTCACTAAGGCATTTCTGAGGTTCATAAATGTTGATACCTGCACCACTATTTTGTTCCTTTTCATTACCAGAAAATATCCCATTGTAAGGATATGCTACATTTTGTTCATATATTCATCATATGGACATGGGCATCTGTATTGTTTTTAGTTTGGAGCTATTATGAACAATGCTTCTATCCACATTCCCACAGAAGTCTCTGTGGGGAGATTTGTTTTCATTTCTATTGGGTAAATACCTAAAGGTAAAATTTCTACATCACATGGCAAGTATATGTTTAGCTTTATAAAGATATGATAAAACTGCTTTCCAATGTGGCTGTGTTATATTCCATTTCCACAATGTATCAGGATTCTCATTTCTCCATATAATTGACAGCACTTGGTTTATTCATATATCCTGGGTACAAGTTCTTTCTCAGATATATGATTAACATATATTTTCTCAAATTCTCTAGGTTGTCTTTTCTTCTCTCTTACTAGTGTCTGTTGAGGAATAAATGTTTGATTTTTAATTTAAAGGCTAATTTTCCTTCTACGATCTTGCTATTGATGTCAAATCTAAGACCTCTTGGCATAACTCAAGAAGACAAAGATTTTCTTCTGTGTTTTCTTCTGGAAGTTTTATACTTTTAGTGCTTACATTTAAAAATATGATCCATTATAAGTTAATTTTTGTTATTGGTGAAGTAAGAGTTTAAATTCCTTTTTTTCTTAGTTTTTTTCTGTTTTACTTTGCTTTGCTTTTGGCATAAAGTATCCAAATGTTCCAGAACTATTTCTTGAAAAGAAACTGTCATTTCCCAATAGAATTACCTTGGTACTTTTGCTAAAATCAATTAACCATAATGATGATAAGTATGCCAAAATCATGGACACCTATATAATCCTTATTGTGTATAACAGTTATTGAAAAATGCGTGTCTTTCACAAGCAGAAGCATGACAATGCATATTCAGTTTGTTCAATAAAGAAGCAATTGTATATTTACAATGCAGAAAATTTTGAATATATGAAAGTAAATCAGACACAGAATCTGCTACCAAAAATGTTTATAATCTGTATTAGGAAGTGGCAAAGGTCTCAAGAGGGCAAACATAAAGTAGAATGAATAATTAGACAGAAAGAGGTTACCTCTATCAGAGGATATCTACATAGGCTCCATAGAGGCAGTGGCATTAGGGACAGAACTTGACAGATGGGTGGGATTGGATTCTATAGAAATAAGTCGAAGGGCATTTCAAAATGAGGATAAAGGCTGGACACAGGCAAGGTGGCAAGAGAGCGGGGAAAGGGGAAAGTTGGGTGACACATAAGAAATATCCAAAAGAAGAAAGATTGTAATATGGAAAATAAATTTGAAAAGGTTAGTGCCAAGCAAAAGAATTGGATTTCATTTTCTTAGCAATAGGAGCAATGGGAGTTACTTAAGGTTTGTGAGCAGAAAGATGTCATGATTGATGCTTATATCTGTGCCAATACAAGTAAAAAACTTAAAAAACATTTACCACCGTTTCTAAAATTATTTAATTTCACGTAGGAGATGCTGTAATTCAGTTCCTGTTCTAACAGTTTCTGTGTTTATTCTTTACCTGATACCAATTAAATTAGAATAAGTTCTTTATATTTGAACATTCTGTTTTCTTTAAGTTCATTCATCTATTCATTCAGTATATATTTATTAAGTGTCTTATATATGCTGGACACTGGACATGTACTGGTTTAAAAAGAAATATAAAGGTCTATGCTCACCCTTCATGAAGTAAATTTACGTACACATACATAATATACTCACATACACATCACGCATATAAATGTACATATATTAACTAAGTCATAATGATTGTTAAAGAGCAATAGCATCTTGTATTTAAATAGATATTTACATTTTGAAATTTAACTTCAAAACTGATGAACTTGGCCCTAAAATATGTCCTTAGTTCAGTAAGACCAGCCTCAAAGGAGATTCATTCTATAATCTCTCTATAAGAGATAACCAAGATGTTGAGGTTGAATGCTTCCTTAAAATAAATGATCGTTTTTCAAAGCCACAAACTTGCTGTTGTGATTTTAGTTGGTCTTGAAAAATTAGATTTTTTTTTACGTAATCCATTTATGTTTTCTTAGAAACATTTAGAAAATTTCTAGTAATACCAATGGTATGATATTAGAAATTTACTTTAACATAAAGTCAATGTTTTCACTAAGGATACATTAGGAGTTCTTCTAGAATCATAAAAGTCTACATGTGAGTTATCACATGCATCCCTTCATTTTTGATTCATAGCATTCTGGGATTTCTTAGACGCAGGAGCCAAATAGCTTAATCTAGATCAAATGGAGAAGAAAATAAATTTCAAACTACACCTCACATATGGCAAAGAAGCAGAATGCTAAGAAACTATTAAGTGAGAATAGTCCTAGAACATATATGACACAGTGAAAAGCTTAAGGGTACAGATTCCTGAAAAAAAAATTATTTAAACATTTTTGCATTTTACACTTTTGTGTCTAGAAATTGTTTCACTTTTTAAAATCAAACTTATGTAATTATAAAGATAACAAAAATAGTAATTAGTTTACTCTCTGGGAGATTAGCATAGCACAATTTCTTGAATAAAAAAGCGTATCAGTTTTTGGTTCAGAAATAATTATATATTCATAGAAAGATCTATTAAAAAGAGGTTGAAGTGGTTCCATGCACCTTTTATCCAGCACCCTTTAATTTTAACATCTTGCATAACTATAGCATAATATCACAACAAGGAAACTGACTCTGATACAACCCACAGAGTTAAGAATTTGCCAGTTTTGCATGTGTGTGTGTGTTTGTTTGTTTATATTTGCAGGCAATATGATCACATGTGTATATTCATGTAACAACCAAGATATGGAATGGATACGGAACAGTTATATCACCACAAGATTCTCTTGTGATGATTCTTTAGAGCCACATCCACTCTCCCATTGCTAACCTTTTATGGCAACAATTTGTTTTCTACCTCTGTAGTTTTCTTATTTCAAGAGTGATATATAAGGGAAATCATGCAGTATGTAATCTTTTATGATTTTACTGGACATTATTGTCTGGTGATTCATTCAGGTGATTCCATGTATCACTAACTTTTTCTTTTTAATTGCTGAGTAGTATTCCATAGTGCAAATGTATCACACTTCAACCATTCACCCATTAACTACATTTGGCTATTACCAATAAAATTACTGTAAACATTCACAGGCAGGTTTTTGTTTAGACTATGTTTTCATTTCACTGAGATAAATGTCTAAGAGTACAATTGATAGGTCATACAGTAATTGCATGTGTTATACTAAATTAAATTTGGCCTAAATCTGCTGCCATACTGAGGGAAGCACAAGCAAACTTAACATGTGAATAAACTGAAACCTAACTCAAGAATATATTTCTGTAACAAGAATCTACTGTAACAAGAGTCACAGCTAATCACAGCAGCCAAGCTGCAGCCAATCACAGGCTGCCAACTGATCAGACCATGTTAATTTAAGGCAAATGCTGAGCTGTAAGCAACCAAGCTGTTTCTATATGTTACTTCTCTTTCTGTCTATAAACAGTGACTGCCCACATTGTTCACGGTGCTACTCAATTAATAAATTGTTCTTTGTTAAGAGTTAAGTGATTATCTGCTAAATTGAATTTATCTAAAATTTTTCCTTTAACACGTTGATTTTTATAAGAAACTGCCAAACTATTTTCCACACTGATTGTACAATTTTACATTTCCACCATCAAAATATAACTGATCCTGTTTCTCAGAATCCTCATCAGCATCTGGGGCTATCACTGTCTTTTAGCCATCTGACAGGGGCATAGTCATATTTCATTATGGTTTTAATTTTTATTTCCCTAACGTTTAATGGTGTTGAATATTTTTGCATGAGATTATTTGCCATCTGCATACCCTCTTCAGTGAAGTGTCTGCTACTCATTTTCTGATTGGATTGTTTTTATTAGTGTTGAGTTTTCAGTTCTTTATTCTAACTACAAGATATTATAGATATTTATATTTTTGGTCAGATACGTGGTTAGCAAAGATTTTCTCCAACACATTATATATATATATATGAATGAAAATTGGGCGACTGTTAGATGTGATATGCAGTTAAATTATTTCTTCTAGGGAACGTCAGTGCTAATCAGCACTTATGAGTGTTTGGCAGAACTACAGAGGACACATAGGAATTTCAGGGTTAGAATAAATAATAAAGAACCTAGGAGGATAAGAAATTCCTTCCACATTTTGTCCACATTCTCAAGATTAATCTCTTTGTGGCCCCATGACTAAAAGCATCAAGCAGCTATGAAAACTTGTCTCTCCATCCAGTTTCTGTGACTTATATTCCATATAACCTCGGAAGGTGGCTCTTTTTCATTGAAATGTGTTTATTAGATATATGAAGATTACATTACTTCTGGGTTTGTATAATACTCTAAATCTAGAGAGCACAGTATTTCCAAAAGTTTTCTTATGACACAATGAAAATATTACTGGTTCTAATGTATTCTGACTTTATTTGTTACACTCACTAAAAATAAGCCAACCTGAAATTCTCCAACAGCTAAAATTTTATTTCAAAATGGCATACTAATTCATATTTAAATTTTACCTCAAAACCCTATGACACAGTAAAATTAATTTGAAACTAATCTTTTCTTCAAAAATTATTATGAAACAAAACTTACTATTAAAAGGACTAGAAAACAAATAATAAATGCCTTTTAGTACAACTAAAAGAGAGTTTTCATTTTAATTTTTGATAGACAATTTATGCATGAGAAGGTTATCAGACATACTAGTTAATAACTTGTGTTTGTTGACTCTCAAGTCAATTCACATAATCAATTCACATAAATGCTAACTTTAAGCAAAATTTTACATATGCCATAAAAATGTAGCTTATACATTTTGTTTATATAATGTCATTTAGTTCAGAAATGGTATGAAATAAACTTGCTTTACATTTACATTCTTAGATTTTATTTATATTAGTAGTGCTATAGGGTATATTCCGTGTATAAATGCCAGTGAATTTAGAGTGTGTTTAAGTATATACAAAATTTATTAGGGTGGAAACAGTAGTATGTTTTTAAATAATTGACATAGAATGTCTGACCACTGAGACATGACATCAGTGTTAATCAAAACAAAACAGAAGTTCAAGATAACTTTAGAAGAGATAGAAATCAATTAAATTTGTCAATTGTATGATTCTTGGAACGAGGAACAGGCATCTGTGCTACTTGGTGATTGGTGATAAGCAAGTACGTGCCTGAAGCTAAGAAAAAAATAATGGGAGTGTGCCACCTAGGGGGCATTTAGGTCATTTTTTAACAGTGGGATACATTTTAATGGCACTGCTCGGGACTCCAGATCCAGAGGCATAGAAAACCTTCCCAGCAATTTTAACTTTTGCATTAAAAGGGGAGATTTTTTTCCTTCTCAGAAAGGTTCAAAAAGTCAACCTTTTTAGCTGCCAGGAAGTGAACTGTATTCTGGTGTGTGGAAAGCATAGAAAGAAAGCCATTGCAAGCTGAAAGCCTAATTTAATGGTTTTCTGTGTCAAGCAGAATTTGGTAAAAATAAAAACATCCAGAATCAGACAATTCATGGAATTAAGTTTGAAGATGTGCTTGATCTTCTTAGGGATGCACAAGATTAGAGATAAAGTGTGGCTTAGAGAGGAGCCACTATAATGGCCAAACATTGTTATATGTTTTCATTTAAAATCTGAAATGGAAATTTTTTCCTGAGATATCTCTGAATAAGCACTCACAAAATGCTCTTAAAAGGCAATTCTACAAGATAAAATGGCCTTTCTGCTACTAAAAATAAGTTTTTAATTTCAGATTTCTGAAAATTAAATAAGGAATACCACATTATTTACTATAACTTTTCCTGTGTTTTGTTTTTCATTGTTTCAATTATTCAGGTCAAATAAAAGAAATAATTGAGATGGACACATGATAAAGTTTAATTCAAAGAATGACAATTTAGTAAATATTTAAACCCTATTTCTGTCTCAGTCTACTACTTCTCACCACTAGCAGCAAGCAATCTGTACCCTACAACAGAGTACATGTATTCACACAAACTTGACAATTATACAGTGGCAAAACATGTCGAGTGTGTCACCATTTGCAAAGTTAATTCTAAGGTGGTATTTTTTTGGTTAAAATTGCTGCTCTAGGCAGTCACTTTAAATATATAACATATAAGACTTTTAGAAAAAACTAGGAGAAAATCATCAGGACGTAAGGCTAAATAGAAGAAAAGTTCTTTGACTTGACACAAAACTATGATCCATAAAAGGAAACATCAATAAATTGGACATCAAAATTTAAAATTTTGCCTTGTGAAATATCTTGTTAAGAAGATGAAAAGACAAGCTGGAGATTGGAATAAATATTTACAAATATCTGACAAATAACTAATACCCAGGGTATGTAAATAACTCTCAAAATTTAACTATTTTTTTATAAAAAATTAATTATAAAATGAACAATAAACATTTCACCTAAGAGAATATACAGAGAATAACAGAGCACATGAAAAGATTTTCAACATTATTAGACTTTAGGGAAATTAAAATTAAAGCCAAAATGAGATATTACCAGTCTATCAGAATGGCTAAACAGCAACAACAATAAATGCTTCTGAGGATGTAGAAAAACTATCTCTCTCATACTTTTCTTATGAGATAATAATTTGGCAGTTTCTTATAAAAAAAAAAACATGCAATTATATGTAACCCAGCAATCGCAGTCTTGGGCACTTACTAGAGAAAACTAAAAATTTCTCTTCATGGCAAAATGTGTAAATATTTATAGCAACTCTATTTGTAAGAGTCAAAAAGTAGAAACTACCCAAATGCCTGTCAATGGGTGAATGGCGAAGCAAACCATGGTACATCCATACCATGGAATACTGCTTAGCAATAGAAAAGAATCAACTATTGATGCAAGCAACTTGGATGGATCTCAAGGGAATTATGCTGAATGAAAAAGCCCAGTCCCAAGGTGACATACTGTATGATTTCATTCATAGAACATTCTTAAAATGATAAAATTATAGACATAGAGAAAAGATTAGTAGTTTTGAGGGGTTAGGGAGTGGACTGGGGATGGAGGGAGAGTGCGGTTAGAAAGACTAGCACAAGGAATCCTTACAGTGATGAACCTGTTCTCTACCCTGACTGCGGTGGTAGTTATGAGAATCTACACATCTGAGAAAATTTGATAAAACTAAAAACATAAACACATATGCATGAATATTGGTAAAACTGGTGAAATCTGAATAAATCTGTGGACTACACCAATGTCAGTTTCTTGGTTGTGATATTGTACTATAGTTATGCAATATATTACCACTGGAAAAACCTGGTTGGAGGGTATATTTCTTACAAATACATGTGTATCTACAGTTATCTCAAAATTGAAAGTTTAAGAAAAAAAGCATAAAAGCAACTAATAAAATTCAATAAAGTACAGAATATATCAAATATGAAGCAAACAATTTTCTTATTAAATACAGGAGTTTAGTGGAAAAAGATATAGCAAGACTATATATAATCTAAAGTAAATGTATTAATTTCTATACTTTCAATATTATTCTCTGTTAAATCTTTAAAAGTTTTACTCATGAAAATGGAGGCTGAGTGCAGTGGCTCACACCTGTAATTCCAGCACTTTGGGAAGTCAAGGCAGGTGGATCACCTGAGGTCAGGAGTTCAAGACCAGCTTCACCAACATTGTGAAACCCCATCTCTAATAAAAATACAAAAAATTATCCAGGCATGGTGGCAGGCACCTGTAAAATCCCAGCTACTTGGGAGGCTGAGGCAGGAGAATAGCTTGAACCCAGGAGGCAGAGGTTGCAGTGAGCCAAGATTGAGCCATTGCTCTCCGGCCTGGGCAACAAGAGCAAAACTCCATAAGGGAGGGGAGGGCGGGGCAGGGGAGGGGAGGGGAGGGGAGGGGAGGGGAGGGGAGGGGAGGGGAGGGGAGGGGAGGGGAGGGGAGGGAAGGGGAGGGAAGGGAAGGGAAGGGAAGGGAAGGGAAGGGAAGAAAATGCAAATTGACTTATTTCTTCCACTTTTCCATATTGGTTGCTAGAAGAATTACTAAAACTGGGCAAAATAATAATCCACACAGTTGGGAGAAACAAATCCAGTATGTAGTAGACACTTAAATAATAGGCATGAAATGAGATAGCTATTTCTCCTTAGGAAGGACTATTTGGAAGATGGCCATGGGCTAGCATTTGGTAACTTGGGTTTCTGGAGCGTTCCTATCATTGTTTAACAGATAAGGTGATATACTGTGCCTAAAATATTCATACAAACAATGTGATGTCTACTGGACACCTGTTTTTCTTCTGGGAGTGCAGAATTTGGGTATGGAGTAAGCAGAGGATATTTAGATGACCAGCCACCAATAAAAACCCTGGCAACTGAGTCTCTAATGAGCTTCTTGGATAGACAACATTTCACATATATTCTCACAGCTGACTGCTGGGTGAATTAGCCACATCTTATGAGACTTCTTTGGGGAAGACCCTCGGGAGCTTGTGCCTGGCTTCCTCTGAACTTTATTCATGCACCTTTTTTCTTTTGCTGATTTTGCTTTGGATAATTTTACTGTAATAAATCTTACCATGGCGATGGCTCTATGCTGAATCCTGTTAGTCCTTCTAGTGAATTTTTGAATCTAAGGTAGTGTTGGGGACCCTTGACCATTTGGATAATAAGAATAAAAAGGAAGAAATTCACTCTGCCCTATGACCTCTAGTTCTCAATCCAACAGGCCACCCCATCCAGTTTCTGATTTACTACTCTGAGATTATATCACTAGGAAGGTTCAAAATCAACCTTAAAAATGTCTTTGTATAAATCCTACCACGGCTGAGCTAGGGATTAAATGGAGCTCCTCTGTATGAATTTTGAAGTATCTGTATCAACTCTTTTAACTTCACAGACAAGGATGCTCCTTTATTATTTAAGCACATGGATAAACACAATTTCTCATTCATATCAAAGTTTTCATTGAAGCAATTTTGACCATTATTTTTCTTATCTCCAATTATCATAAACTTCACATAATTTTTTTTTGATACAGTGTCTCCCTCTGTTGCCCAAGCTGGAATGCAATGGCACAATCATCACTCACTGCATCAACCTCCTGGGCTTTAGATCCTCCAACCTCAGCCTCCTGAGTAGCTGGTAGCTGGGACTATAAGCATGTGCCACCACACCCACTAATTTTTTTTCCTTTTATTGGTCTAGAAGTGGTTGTGCCATGTTGTCCAGGCTGGTCAAGAACCCCTGGGTTCAAGCAATCTGCCCACCTCATTCTTCCAATGTGCTGGAATTACAGACATGAACCACTCTGCCACACCAAAATATTTTTTAAAAGAAAAAAATATATACATCCAGAGCTGCAGAAACAAATGAATTTTTCTTTATGGTTATTTAATTAAAATAAGTGCAGATTAAATAGGAAAAAATACACAAAAAATCCTGATGACCTGAAATAGAGTGATGTAAAGAAAAATTAGCTCATGTATTACTTCATGCCCATTACAAAACTTGGGGGAAATGACAAATACATTTGATAATGAATCCAAAACTGTTGGAAAAACAAGAATGGGTGTTACAGGCAGATTAGAATCAGATGGGTTGGTTCAGATTGATGTGGAAAAAGAAACAACTGTGAAACATCCCATCCCAGTGCAGGGAAGGCAAGAGGCTAAGGGAGATGCTTCCTGACAATCTACCTGGGGATCAACAGTGTCCACTTATGTGCATTCTGTCCTCCGCTGTGGCTTTTCCACGGCAAGTAAGTTCATAAGGCTGACTTCTCTGATCCAGCTTTAACTTCAATGAAACAAGCATTTTGTTCTCTATTTAGCTCTTTTATATATTTCTCCTTTACTCCAGAACGTGTAAAGAATGGGTGTGGTCAACAATCACATGAAGACTCTACCTGTGATTTGCACAGTGTCTACCACGATGTTGCCCTCACAGGAGAAATTTAGCAAATGCTAAATGATTGACCAAAAAAATAATTCTTTGTCTATCTTTCAGAGATGGTCACAATTTAAATTTTACAGGTTGATGCATGTTCTTACTTATTAGTGGGAGCTAAACATTAAGTACTCATGGGCATGAAGATGGTAATAATAGAAACTGGGGACTTCCGGAGTGGGGGAGGAAGGGAGAGATACCCAAGTAACAAACATGCACATGTACCTTCTGAATTTAAAATAGAAATTGAAATAAAATCTTATAGGTTGACTTCTCAATATAAATATGTAGCTAGGCCTTGGCTTACAAAAGCTTTTTCTAATTTTTTTTTTTTGATGTAGAGTCTCACTAGATTTCCCAGGCTGGAGTGCAGTGGCCACTCACAGGCACAGTCACAGTGCATTATGGCCTCAAACTCCTGGGCTTAACAATCCTCCTGCCTCAGCCTCCAAGTAGCTGGCACTATAGGAACATGCCACCACATGCCCAGCTTGCCTAAGTTATTTTAAACTTACTAATAGTTTACATGTAAAAACACTACTCTATAGAATTATGCAATTTTCTTAATCAGAAAATATGGTAAATATTAATGGTCCAATTTTTATTTTATCTGACATATAATTCCAATGAAAACAGTTTTACGTATGGTAAAATTTCAAAAGACCACAAACTCTTAGCAAAGAAAAAAATATTCCTACCTCTCCAGCTCCCACTATCAATCTCTTTTTTTTTCTTCCTTTCTCTTTTTCAGTAAGTCGATCAACACATATTTGCATGTCTTCTATATGACAGACTCTATTGAGGCCATGGAGAATGTCACAGAAAGACAGGGAATATCTCTGCTTTAGGGGAGCTTACATCTTAAGGAGAGTGTGTAGCATTAGGTATGACCTTGAGTAAAAAAACACTGAAAGTTTTTTAAAAATTGTAAAATGTGTTTGTAGTTTCAGACTAGTTAGGTGGCTCCATGATTATCAGGGTTACCAAATCTTAGAGTGATTGCACAGGTTCCGTACTCCAGAAGTCTAAATGGTGTCATTAACATCATAAGCATTGTAAATTTTTATTAACAATTTTACAAAAATTGAAGTATTTATAAGCATATGAACTTTTTATTTTATTGCATTTTAGGTTTGGGGGTACATGTGAAGAACACGCAACATGAATCTATGCAACATGAGGATTGTTGCATAGGTACATACATGGCAGTGTGGTTTGCTGCCTTCCTCCCCATCACCTGCATCTGGCATTTCTCCCCATGTTATCCCTCCCCAATACCCGCCCCAGTCCCTCCCCTAGTTCTCTCCCACAGACCCCAGTGTGTGATGCTCCCCTCCCTGTGTCCATGTGTTCTAATTGTTCAACACTTGCCTATGAGTGAGAACATGCAGTGTTTGATTTTCTGTTCTTGTGTAAGTTTGCTGAGAATGATGGTTTCCTAGTTCATCCATGTTCCTACAAAGGACATGAACTCATCGTTTTTTATGGCTGCATAGCATTCCATAGTGTATAAGCACCACATTTTCCCTGTCCAGTCTATCATTGATGGGCATTTGGGTTGTTTCCAAGTCTTTGCTATTGGAAACTGCCACAATGAACATTCATGTGCATGTGTCCTTAAAATAGAATGATTTATAATCCTTTGGATATATACCCAGTAATGGAATTGCTGGATCAAATGGAATTTCTATTTCTAGGTCCTTGAGGAATCGCCACACTGTCTTCCATGATGGTATAACTAATTTACAGTCCCAAAAACAGTGTAAAAGTGTTCTATTTCTCCACATCCTCTCCAGCATCTGTTGTCTCTGGATTTTTTTAATGACTGCCATTCTAACTGGCATGAGATAGTATCTCAATGTAGTTTTAATTTGCATTTCTCTAATGACCAGTGATGATGAGCATTTTTTCATGTTTGTGGGCCTTATATATGTCTTCTTTTGTAAAGTGTCTGTTCATATCCTTCACCCACTTTTGAATGGGCTTGTTTTTTTCTTGTAAATCTGTTTTAGTTCTTTTTTATATTAGCCCTTTGTCAGATGGCTAGATTGCAAAAATTTTTTCCCATTCTGTTGGTTGCCAATTCACTCTAATGACTGTTTCTTTTGCTGTGCATAAGCTCTGGAATTTGATTAGGTCCCATTTGTCTATTTTGGCTTTTGTTGCTAATGCTTTTGGTGTTTTAGTCATGAAGTCCTTGCCTATGCCTATGTCCTGAATGGTTTTGCCTAGATTTTCTTCTAGGGTTTTTATGGTGTTAGGTCTTATGTTTAAATCTTTAATCCATCTGGAGTTAATTTTAGTGTAAGGTATCAGGAAGGGGTCCAGTTTTTGCACATGACACATGGCTGGCCAGTTTTTCCAACACTATTTATTAAACAGAGAATCCTTTCCCCATTGCTTGTTTTTGTCAGGTTTGTCAAATATCAGATTGTTGTAGATGTGTGGTGTTGCCTCCGAGGCCTTGGTTCTGTTCCATTGGTCTATATGTCTGTTTTGGTACCAGCACCATGCTGTTTTGATTACTGTAGCCTTGTAGTATAGTTTGAAGTCAGGTAGTGTGATGCCTCCAGCTTTGTTCTTTTTGCTTAGAATTCACTTGGCTATGTGGGCTCTCTTTTGGTTCCATATGAATTTTAAGGTGGTTTCTTTCCAGTCCTGTGAAGAAAGTCATTGGTAGCTTGATGCAGATAGCATTGAATCTGTAAATTGCTTTGGGCAGTATGGCCATTTTCACAATATTGATTCTTCCTAACTATGAACATGGAATGTTTCTCCATCTGTTTGTGTCCTCTCTTATTTCATTGAGCAGTGGTTTGTAGTTCTCCTTGAAGACATCCTTTACATTCTTTGTTAGTTGTATTTCTAGGTATTTTATTCTCTTCGTAGCAATTGTGAATGGCAGTTCATTCTTGATTTGGCTCTCTTTGAGTCTGTTATTGATGTATAAAAATGCTTGTGATTTTTGCACATTGATTTTGTATCCTGAGACTTTGCTAAAGTTGCTTATCAGTTTCAGGAGATTTGGGGCTGAGATGATGGGGTCTTCTAAATATACGATCATATCAACTGCAAATAGAGACAATTTGACTTCCTCCTTTCTTAATTGAATACACATTATTTATTTTTCTTGCCTAATTGCTCTCACTAGAATTTGCAATGCTATTCTGAATAGAAGGGGTGAGAGAGGGCATCCTTGTGTAGTGCCAGAATTCAAAGGGAATGCTTCCAGTTTTTGCCCATTAAGTATGATACTGGCTGTGGGTTTGTCATAATTAGTTTTTATTGCTTTGAGATATATTCCATTGATACCTAGTTTATTGAGAGTTTTTAGCATAAAGGGCTATTGAATTTTGTCAAAGGCCTTCTCTGCATCCATTGAGATAATCATGTGGTTTTTGTCTTTGGTTGCATATGAACTTCTTAAATGAGGAGAAACATTTCTCTATTCCATACCCTCTTCTTGTGCTACTCAGTCCAGTTCCACAACTTGACCTACATGGGAGAATAAGATTCACTACCTCCCTTTAAGGGCATTTTCTATAGGTTACACATATTACCTGTATTCATATCGCATTAACAGGACTTAGGCAATAACCATATCTAGCTGCAAAAGAAGCTAAAAATGTGCTTTTCATTCTGGGTTTCCATATGTCTACTAAAGACCAGAAGATTTTCTGGTTTCTGTCAAAATGCCTAACTAAGGTAGCTGCTAATCTCTCCTGAAAAATAAGCCATGGAGAAACTACACATATTTATATACTTATACATAGTAGATAATCAAGTTTCTTCAATTGCATCTGTTACTGCACACGTGAGGAGATCCATGTTTCCCTGTGTTGCCTACCATATCTCTCAAAGTACTGTGCAAAAAACCAAGCACTCAATAAATATTTGCTGAAAGACTGACCAAACCCACTTCATTCTTCACCATGCTAGAAAGAAAGAGGAAAATTGGTCTGCTTGATAATTTCTCCATGTACTTAAAGATTGACATTGTCACCTCTCAAACTTATATTCAGCTAATCTCCATTTCTTTATCTTTCTTTATTGATTTGGGTGCAGAAATCTTAATTATCCTCTAATCATTACTGTAGATTCTTCCACGTTGACTAAGTAAACAAATTTGATGAACCCAAAAGGCAACTAATTGCTCCATAACATAGATTACCAGATTCCATCAACTGTCTCCAACTAATTTAATATTCTGTAGGCATTTTTACAGAACTAAAGACCTAGAGGTAGAAATTTTTATCATAGTTTTAAAAAGCCTATGCCATTCAATGAACATTTTTGGCTAAATTCATCCTTAGAATTTATTTGCTTTCATTTTTATTAATGTCCTAAAAGAAAGTATCCTTTAGTAATCAAGCTTTCAGTGGTTTGTCTGAGTTCCCCTTATCAAGCCAGCTGGAAAATTTCAAATCCCCAAGAAACCTATAGATTACATATTTCTATTTCTATTTATTCTTATGCTGTATTTGACTGTGGAATTTCATCTTCCTGATAACTCTTCTACTTGTACTTGGCTAACAGCTAATTTAAGAAAACCTAAATGGGTGAAGAGATTTAAGGGATCAGAAAGATACTTAGCCCCTTGAGTTTGCCACAGTCCTCTACTTGTAAGAGCTATATTTTCTTAAAAAAAAGA
Source organism: Saguinus oedipus (assembly GCA_031835075.1). Lineage (NCBI taxonomy): Eukaryota > Metazoa > Chordata > Mammalia > Primates > Cebidae > Saguinus > Saguinus oedipus. The sequence continues at coordinate 186,538,970 of CM063171.1, read as the reverse complement.
CTATTCTGCAAGGTGACAAGTTAAAGCCCAGGAGTTATTAACATGTATTTTTTTATATAAGCTAACTTTAAAGAGAGTTTTGGTGATGAAAAAGCAAACTTTTTAAGGCAAAAAGTCTCTCTAACCTGTCATCTTTGCATTCATTTATTTGTTCATTCACTTTTAGAATATCTATTGTGTGCCGGCATCCTTTAAAGCTCTGAGAATATAGTACTAAACAAGAGGTCTTTCCTATCATTGAAATTAAATAAAAGTCCAATTATTTTTAGCTAATTCTTTTTTTTTTAATTTTTATTGCATTATAGGTTTTGCTAATTCTTTATAATATAATATAATACTATTATTTTAAGAAAGAAGAACAAATGAATGAGAAGATGGTGCTGTAGAAGCAACTCAGGATTGCAGCTCTCAGTGAAGATGCAGAGGGTGAGTTCCTGCTGCATTTCCAGACGGATCTTTGTTGCCCACAGAACAGGGAAATTCCCAGGTGTAGGAGAGACATGGGATGCCAGCACAGCTGTTTCAGCTGGCGTGGCCATTTCAGCTGGCGCCACAGTGCAGTGGCACTCTGCACAAAATGCACTGGTCTGGGTGCCCTGTTAAAACAGCAATTTGAGATTTGGGAGGGCAGATTAGCATATTCATCTGATTAAACAAGACTTGGACAGTGAGCCAGACCAGGAGATTCCTGGGAAGCGAACTGTGAGCCGGCACAGTGGGTCGCTGCACAGGAAATCACAGATTCTGGTGCCCGTTCAGCAGGTGACTGAAACACCTGGGAGAGAGTCAACCATTCAACTTAAAAAAAAAACCAAAGCACTCTGAGGCAGGGAGCCAGGTGATCAGGCTCGATGGGTCCCACCCCCACAGGGACAAACAAAACGGCAATTCAAAACGCTCGGGGTTGAGAGTTTCACAGTGGGCACAGCTGAACCAAGGACGGTGCAGCTCAGTGGGGGAAAGGCGTCCACCATTACCGAAATATTCAGCCCCTACTGAGGTACTCTCCCATTGCTGACGCAGCCTGCCATTGCCGAGGCAACCCACAATAACAGAGAGACTCTGCAAACAGGGCGGAGCCCATGGCAAAAGGGCAGAGCCCACAGCAAAAGGGCAGAGCCCATGGCAACAGGGCAAAGCTTACAACAGCAGGGTGGAGCCCACGGCAGCAGGGTGGAGCCCAAAGCAGCAGGGCAGAGCCCACGGCAAAAGGGCAGACCACACGGCAGCAGTGCAAAGCCTCGGCAGGCAAATAGTGACTAAACTGCCTCCTAGCTGGGCAGGACAGTGCAAAGGATACTCATAAAGAAAACCCTAACTCCCCGAGACAGAGCATCTGAGGGAAAAAAGGTGTTTTATGAGTTCTGCTGCAGCAGAGTTAAATGTACCTGCCTAGCAGCCCTGAATGAAAAATGGAGCTCACAGCTCAGCACTTGAGCTCCTATAAAGTACAGACCATCTCCTCAAGCAGCTCCCTGACCCCTGTATATCCAAACAGTCACCTCAAAAAGGACTGATCAGACTGACATTTGGTGGGCATCATTCTGGGACAAAGATAGCAGAAGAAGAAACTGGTAGCATCCCTCACTGTTCCGCAGCTGCTACAGGTGTACCCCAGACAAGCAGGGCCTGGAATGGACCTCAGCAGTCGTACAGCAGAGGGCCTAGACTGTTAGAAGGAAAACTAAGTAACAGAAATACTTCATCATCAACAATCTGGGCCTCCACTCAGAGACCCAATCGAAAAATCAGCAATTACTCAGATGACAGGTGGTTCAATCCACAACGATGGGAAGAAACCACAGCAAAAAGGAGGAAAACACCTGAAACCAAAACACCTCAACTCCTACAAAGGACCAAAACTCCTCACCAGCAAGGGAACAAAGCTGGACAGAGAATGAGAGTGACGAAATGATGGAATCAGACTTCAGAAGGTGGGTAATGAGAAACTTCCGTGAGCTAAAAAAACATGTTCTAAATCAATGCAAAGAAACTAAAAACCGTGAAAAAAGATTTGAAAACATGATAACAAGAATGGACAACTTATAGAGGAATATAAATAAATTGAAGGAGCTGAAAAACACAACAAGAGAACTTCACGAAGCATGCACAAGGTTCAACAGCTGAACTTACCAAGCAGAAGAAAAAATACCAGAAGTCGAAGATCAACTCAATGAAATAAAATGAGAGCCAAGATTAGAAAAAAAGTACAAAAAGGAATGAACAAAGTCTCCAAGAAATGTGGGACTATGTGAAGAGAACTAATCTACATTTGATAGGTTACCAGAAAGTGACGAAGAGAATGAAGCCAAGCTGGAAAATACTCTTCAGAATATTATCCAGGAAAATTTCCCCAACCTAGCAAGGCAGGCCAATATCGAAATACAGAGAACACCACAACGATACTCCGCAAGAAGAGCAACCCTAAGGCACATAATCGTCAGATTCACCAGGGTTGAAATGAAGAAGAAAATACTAACGGCAGCCAAAGAGAAAGGTCACGTTACCCAGAAAGGGAACCTCATCAGACTCACAGCAGATCTCCTGGCAGAAACTCTACAAGCCAGAAGAGAGTGGGGGCCAATATTCAACATCCTTAAAAAGAAGAACTTCCAACCCAGAATTTCATATCCAGCCAAACTGAGTTTCATAAGTGAAGGAAAAATAAAATCCTTCATGAACAAGCAAGTACTCAGAGATTTTGTCACCAACAGGACTGCTTTACAAGAGCTCCTGAAAGAAGCACTACACATAGAAAGGAACAACCAGTACCACCCATTCCAAAAACAACAAATGCTAAAGAGCATCAACAAAATGAATAATCTGCATCAACTAATGGGCAAAATAGCCAGCTAGCATCAAAATGGCAGTATCAAATTCACACATAACAATATTAACCCTAAATGTAAATGGGCTAAATGCACCAATCAAATACATAGACTGTCAAATTGGATAAAAAGCCAAAACCCATCGGTGTGCTGTATCCAGGAAACCCATCTCACATGCAAGGATACACAAAGGCTCAAAATAAACGGATGGAGGAAGATTTACCAAGCAAATGGAGAGCAAAAACAAAAGCAGGAGTTGCAATTCTCGTCTCTGATAAAATAGACTTTAAAGCAACAAAGATCAAAAGAGACAAAGAAGGACATTACATAATGGAAAGAGGATCGATACAACAAGAAGAGCTAAAGATCCTAAATATATATGGACATAATACAGGAGCACCCAGATATATAAGGCAAGTTCTTAATGACTTACAAAGAGACTTACACTCCCACACAATAATAGTGGGAGACTTTAACACTCCACTGTCAATATTAGACAGATCAACAAGACAGAAAATTAACAAGGATATCCAGGGCTTGAACTCAGACCTGGAACAAGCAAACCTGATAGACGTTTACAGAACTCTCCATCCAAAATCCACAGAATATACGTTCTTCTCAGCACCACATCACACCTACTCCAAAATTGACCACATAATTGGAAGTAAAGCACTCCTCAGCAAATGCAAAACAACTGAAATCATAACAAAGTCTCTCAGACCATAGTGCAATCAAGTTAGAACTCAGAATTCAGAAACTAACTCAGAACCACACAGCTTCATGGAAACTGAACAACTGACTCTTGAATGTTGATTGGATAAACAATGAAATGAAGGCAGAAATTAAAAAGTTCTTCTAAACCAACAAGAACGAAGACACAACATACCAGAATCTCTGGGACACATTTAAAGCAGTATATAGAGGAAAATATATAGCAATAAGTGCCCACATGAGAAGAGTGGAGAGATCCAAAATTGACACCCTATCGTCAAAATTGAAAGAGCTAGAGGAGCAAGATCAAAAAAACTCAAAACCTAGCCGAAGACAAAAAATAACTAAGATTAGAGCAGAACTGAAGGAGATAGAGACACAAAAAACCCTTCAAAAACTCAATAAATCCAAGAGCTGGTTTTTCAAAAAGATCAACAAAATAGACAGACCACTAGCCAGACTGATAAAAAAGAAAAGAGAGACCAACCAAATAGATGCAATAAAAAACGACAAAGAGGAAATCACCACAGATTCCACAGAAATTCAAACCATCATCAGAGAATATTACAAACATCTCTATGCACATAAACTAGTAAACCAGGAAGAAATGGATAAATTCCTGGACACCTGTGTCCTCCCAAGCCTAAACCAGAAGGAAGCCGAAACTATGAATAGAAGACCAATAACAAGGTCTGAAGTCAAGGCAGCAATTAAGAGCCTACCACACAAAAAAAGCCCAGATCCAGATGGGTTCACAGCCGAATTCTACCAGACACACAAAGAGGAGCTGGTACCATTCCTTCTGAAACTATTCCAAATAATTCAAAAAGAGAGAACTCTTCCCAAATCATTTTATGAGACCAACATCATCCTGATACCAAAACCTGACCGAGACTCAACAAGAAAAGAAAACTTCAGGCTGATATCCATGATGAACATAGATGCAAAAATCTTCAATAAAATATTGGCAAGCCGATTGCAACAGCACATTAAAAAACTTATCCATCATGATCAAGTAGGATTCATCCCGGGGATGCAAGGCTGGTTCAACATACGCAAGTCTATAAACATAACTCACCACATAAACAGAACGAAAAACAAAAACCACATGATTATCTCAATTGACACAGAGAAGGCCTCTGACAAAAGTCAACAGCGCTTTATGCTAAAAGCCCTCAATAAACTCGGTATTGATGGAACATATCTCAAAGTAATAAAAGCTATTTATGACAAACCAACAGCCAATATCATACTTAATGGGCAAAAACTGGAAGCATTCCCTTTGAAATCCGGCACTAGACAAAGATGCCCTCTCTCACCACTTCTATTCAATATAGTACTGGAAGTTCTAGCCAGAGCAATCAGGCAAGAAAAAGAAATAAAGGGTATTCAAATAGGAAAGGTGGAAGCCAAATTGTCTCTATTTGCAGACGACATGATAGTATACCTAGAAGACCCCATCGCCTCAGCCCAAAAACTCCTGAAACTGATAAGCAACTTCAGCAAAGTCACAGGATATAAAATCAATGTGCAAAAATCACAAGCATTCCTATACACCCATAACAGACTTAAAGAGAACCAAATCAAGAACGAACTGCCATTTACAATTGCAACAAAGAGAATAAAATACCTAGGAATACAACTTACAAGGAATGTAAGGGACCTCTTCAAAGAAAACTACAAACCACTGCTCAACAATATAAGAGAGGACACAAATAGATGAAGAAACATTCCATGTTCATGGTTAGAAAGAACCAATATCGTGAAAATGGCTATACTGCCCAAAGTAATTTACAGAATGAATGCTATCCCCATCAAGCTACCATTGACTTTCTTCACAGAACTGGAAAAAACCACCTTGAACTTCATATGGAACCAAAAGAGAGCCCACATAGCCATGTCAATCCTGAGCAAAAAGAACACAGCGGGAGGCATCACACTACCAGCCTTCAAACTATACTACAAGGCTACAGTAATCAAAACAGCATGGTACTGGTACCAAAACAGAGACATAGACCAATGGAACAGAACAGAGGCATCGGAGGCAACACAGCATATCTACAACCATACAATCTTTGATAAAACTGACAAAAACAAGCAATGGGGAAAGGACTCCCTATTTAATAAATAATGTTGGAAAAACTGGCTAGCCATGTGCACAAAGCAGAAACTGGACCCCTTTCTGACACCTTACACTAAAATTAACTCCAGATGGATTTAACACTTAAACATAAAACCTGGCACCATAAAAACCCTAGAAGAAAATCTAGGCAAAACCATTCAGGACATAGGAGTAGGCAAGGACTTCATGACCAAAACACCAAAAGCATTGGCAACAAAAGCCAAAATAGACAAATGGGACCTAATCAAACTCCACAGCTTCTGAATGGCAAAAGAAACAGTCACTAGACTGAATTGGCAACCAACAGAATGAGAAAAAAAATTTGCAGTTTATCCATCTGACAAAGGGCTGATATCCAGAATTTACAAAGAACTCAAACAGATTTACAAGAAAAAAACAAACAAGCCCATCCAAAAATGGGCAAAGGATAGGAACAGACACTTTACAAAAGAAGATATACATGAGGCCAACAAACATATGAAAAAATGCTCATCATCACTGGTCATTAGAGAGATGCAAATCAAAACCACATTGAGATACCATCTCATACAAGTTAGAATGGCGATCATTAAAAAATCTGGAGACAACAGATGCTGGAGAGGATGTGAAGAAATAGGAACACTTCTACACTGCTGGTGGGAGTGTAAATTATTTCAACCATTGTGGAAGACAGTGTGGTGAGTCCTCAAGGACCTAGAAATAGAAATTCCATTTGACCCAGCAATCACTTTACTGGGTATATATCCAAAAGACTATAAATCATTCGACTATAAGGACACATGCACACAAATGTTTATTGCAGCACTGTTTACAATAGCAAAGACTTGGAACCAACCCAAATGTCCATCGATGATAGACTGGACTGGGAAAATGTGGCACATATACACCATGGAATATTATGCAGCAATCAAAAATGATGAGTTCATGTCCTTTGTAGGGACATGGATGAATCTGGAGAACGTCATTCTCAGCAAACTGACACAAGAACAGAAAATGAAACACCGCGTATTCTCACTCATAGGCAGGTGACGAACAATGAGAATACATGGACACAGGGAAGGGAGTACTACACACTGGGGTCTATTGTGGGGAATAGGGGAGGGACAGCAGGCAGGGAGCAGGGGAGGGGTAGCATGGGGAGAAATGCCAAATGTGGGTGAAGGGGCGGAAGGCAGCAAAACACACTGCCATGTGTGTACCTATGCAACTATCTTGCATGTTCTGCACATGTACCCCAAAATTGTAAACGCAATAAAAAATTAAAAATTAAAAAAAAAAAAGAAGAATGTATGCTTTGGTGTGTAAACTTGGTTGCCTGAGTTTGATTCCCTGACCTGAAATATATATATATGCATTGTCAAAAGAATTTTTTTTCTTTCCTCTGAGTTATTTATGGCTTTAGTCAAAATAAAGCATATAAAGCCAAAGATAGAAAACTTCCAATAGAAGTGTCAACAGAATTTTAATTTATCACTTACTTTTCCTACACTTGTAGGAAATAATACTGAAATAGTGAGGATGAGTTCACAGACCACCTATACACACACTCAACAACAAATTCTTATATCTTTAGTGTATTATATTTAACTCCATTGGTAAATGCATAGTTTGAGCTATAGATGAATATTTTGAACCATACATTTATGTACGTTTGAAGCATTATATCCTATTATGATAGCTAGTAGCCTGCTTAAGAGCATTCTGTCAAATCTGATTGATATATATGCTGAAACATAGATAATAAAAGTAATACTGAATATGGAGAGTCACAAACATTTTAGTTTTTCAAGTGAAATTATCCAAAAACAAATAAAATGTGGCTAAGGATACACATAAAAACCTATAAATATTTAAGGGTCACTTCCAGCATGCTTTCCTGTGTTCTTTGCACTAAAGAAAATAGAACTGCTATTATAAACACTCATTTGCAAGATGGCCTTTTAAACTGTAGTTATCTACTTTCTTATTAAGTATAAGAAGCATGGAACTAGATATTTAAGCTGAATTTCTTTTAAAATTTTACTACCAACAAATGTAAATAGATTTTGACTTTACCAAATAAAGTCTCAATGATTTTGTGATATTAGCTATGGGTTTGTCATATACGGCAACACTGTCTTCTAAAAATACAGGTGAGAAAAAGGCTTCCACAGACTATATTTGTTCATTCTCATACTGCTATAGAGAACTATTGGGTAATTTATGAATAAAAGAGGTTTAATCAACTTATAGTTCCACAGGCTATAGAGAAGGCATGGCTGGGGAGGCCTTCAGGAAACTTACAATCATGATAAAGGCAAAGGGGAATCAGGCATGGTCTCCACAGGACCAGGGCAGAAGAAAGAGAGCACAGAGAAAAGTGCTATACACTTCCAAACAACCAGATCTTGTAAGAACTCTATCATGAGAACAGCAAAGGGGAGGCTCACCCAGATTCAATCACCTCCTACACATGGGAATTACAATTTGACATGAGATTTGGGTGGAGACACAGAGCCAAACTTTATGCTTCCACTCCTGGCCCCTCCCAAATCTCATGTGCTTTTCATATTTCAAAACAAAATAATGCCTTCTCAACAGTCTTCCAACTCTTACTCATTTCAGCATCAACTCAAAAGTCAAATTCCAGTCTCATCTGAGACAAGGCAAGTCAATTCTGCCTCAGAGCCTGTAAAATCAAAACCAAGTTAGTTACTTTCAAGATACAATGGGGATACTGGAATTGGGTAAATGCTCCCATTTCAAAAGGGAGAAATTGGCAAAAACCAAGGGGCTATAGGCTCCATGCAAGTCTGAAACCCAGCAGGGCAGTGATTAAATCTTAAAGCTCAAAAATGATCTCCTTTGGCTCCATGTCTCACATCCAGGCCACACGAATGCAAGAGGTGGGCTCCCAAGGCCTTGGGCAGCTCCATCCTTGTTGCTCTGTAGGGTACAGCTTTTCTGGCTGCTTTCGTGGGATGGTGTTGAGTGCCTGTGGCTTTTTCTGGTGCCCAGTTCAATCTGTTGGTGGATCTATTTTTCTGGGGTCTGGAGGATGGTGGCCCTCTTCTCCAGCTCCCTTAGGCAGTGCCTCAGTGGGGACTCTGTTTTGGGGCTCTAATGCCACATTTCCCCTCAAACTGCCCAGTAGAGATTCTCCATGAGGGCTTCTCTCCCACAGGAGACTTTTGCCTGGACATCCAGGTGTTTTCATACATCCTCTGGAATCTAGGCAGAGGCTTCCAAACCACAGCTCTTGCCTTCTGTGCACCTACAGGCCCAACACCATGTGGAAGCTGCCAAGGCTTGGGAATCGGAACCTCTGAAGCAATGGCCTAAGCTGTACCTTGTCCCCTTTTAGCCACAGCTGGAGCTAGAGCAGCTGGAACACAGAAAACCATGTCCCAAAGCTGTGCAGAGCAGTGAGGCCCTGGGCCTGGCCCACAAAACCATCTTTCCCTCCTAGGCCTCCAGGCCTGTGACAAGAGAAGCTCCTTGGAAGATCTCTGAAATGTCATGCAGGCATTTCCCCAATGTCTTGGCTATTAACATTTGGCTCCACTTTACAAATGCTAATTTTATAGCCAGCTTGAATTCCTTCCCAAAACATGGGTTTTTCTTTTCTACCTCATGGTCAAGCTGCAAACTTTCAAAACTTTTATGCTCTGCTTCCCTTTTAAATATAAGTTCCAATTTCATACCATCACTTTCTAAATGCATATGAGTTTACACTGTTAGAAGCAGCCAGGCCATATTTTGAATGCTTTGCTGCTTAAAAAATTTCTTCCACCAGATACCCTAAATCATGTCTCTCAAGTTCAAAATCCTACGGATCTCTAGGGAGGAGCCACAATGCCATGAGTCTCTTTGCTAACTCATAGAGACATTCACTACTTAATGAGTTCATATTAAGCTCCTCATCTCCATCTGAGACTACTTCAGTCTGTACTTCATTTTCCATTTCACTATCATCATTTTGGTCACAACAATTTAGTAAATCTTTAGGAAGTTCCAAACTTACTCTCTTTCTCCTTCTGAACTCTTCAAACTGTTCCAATCTCTGCTCATTACCCAGTTCCAAAGTGATTTCCACATTTTCAGGTATCTTTACTTCTCTGGTATGAATTTTCTATATTAGTCCCTTCTCACACTGCTGTAAATAACTACCTGAGACTGGATAGTTTATGAATAAAAGAGGTTCAGTTGCACAGTTCTACCGGCTGTACAGGAGGCATGGCTGGGGAGACTCAGGAAGCTTACTATCATAGTTGCAAGGCAAAGGGCAAGCAGGTACAGTGTTCATATAGCCAGAGATGGAGGGGGCAGAGAGATAGGGAGAGGGAGAAGGGAGAGGGAGAGAGGGAGTGGGGGCGGGGGAGAGAGATGGAGAGGGGGTAGAGAGGGAGGGAGGGAGAGAGAGAGGAGAAGAGAGAAAGAGAGAGAGAGAATATGCTTCACACTTTCAAACAACCAGATCTTATGAGAACTGCAAGGGGAAAATCTGTCCCTGTGATTCAATCACCTCCCACCAGATCCCTCCTTCAATACATGGGGATTACCATTCAACATGAGATTTGGATAGGGATATGAAGCCAAATTATATCATAGACCAACAAAATAAAAACAGGGAGTCCCTCACCTCTACACCAGTCTTATAAGTGTTAAGGGGAGTTCTTCAAGTTGAGATGACAGGATGCTAAACAGCAACAAGGAAGCACATCAAAGCACAAATCTCACAGGTAAAGATAAATATATGGACAAATGCAGAGTAATGGCACATAAAACATTTTTAGCTCTAGAACAAAGGTTAAAAGATAAAAGTATAAAGGATAATTATAACCACAAAAATTGATTAATAGATACATAGTGTAAAGAAATAAGTTCTGACATTAATAACATAGTGCTGAGAAGGAAGTAAAAGCGTAGAGGGTTGTGCAGTTGAAGCTATCAGCTCAAATAGGCTATTAGAACTACAAGAAATGTTAGGCTAACATCATGGTGACCACAAAGAAGAAAACCAATACCAAATGCAAAAAAGAAAATGACATAATAATCAAAGCATATCACCACAAAAAATATCATCAAAACACAAAAACAGCAAAAGAGAAAAGAACAAAAGAACCAAGAAACAGATAGAAAACAATTAACAACATGGCAATAGTAAATCCTTACCTATCAATAATTATTTGAAATGTAATGGATTAAGTTCACTAATCAAAATATATACAGTAGTTGCATATATTTAAAATATATATTGAACTATAAAATGTCTACAAGACATTTAGACTTAAGAGCACAAATAGGCTGAAAATGAAGAAGTTGAAAATTATATTCCATGTAAATGGTAACCAAAGAGAGCAAGGGTGGCTATATTTACATGAGACAAACAGACTTAAATCAAAACTTTTGCAAGAGAAATGAAGGTCATTATATAAAGATAAAAGTGTCAATTCAACAGGAAGCTATAATTACAAATATATATGGACCCAATATTAGCAAACATTGAAATATCTAAAGGAAATAGATAATAATACAATAATAGTATGAGACTATAACACAGACTTACAATAATAAACAGATAATCCAGACAAAAATATCAAGATGAGAAATAAAAATAAAATCCTAAGCCCTCCAACCAACTGAATGGACCCACCTTTGACTAAGGGACCCTAATAAAAACCATCAAAATTGAGTTCCTACCATGAGAGAATAGGAGATGAGACATGCCTCATTATGCCTTCTCTCTCACTGAATACAATTACACTGTCTTTTTTTTTTTTTTTTTTTCCTGAGACAGTGTCACTCTTTGTCACCCAGGCTGGAGTTCAGTGGCACAACCTCGGCTCACTACAACCTCCACCTCCCAGGTTCAAGTGATTCTCCTTCATCAGCCTCCTGAATACCTGGTATTATAGGTGCCCACCACCACGCCCAGATAATTTTTTGTATTTTTAGTAGAGATGGGGTTTTGCCGAGTTGGCCAGACTGGTCTCAAACTCCTGTTCTCAAGTGATCAATGCTCCTCGGCCTCCCAAATTGCTGGGATTACAGTTGTGAACCACTGTGCCCTGCAGGCTCTCTCTCCCAAGGGCTAAACAGAAGCCAGCTTTTTAAACTAACTCACTCCAACCCTGATATCACAAGTTGCCTGACCCTGCTCCTCCCTTTTCCAGTTTTAATCAGCACTCCCTGTTAAAAGACCATTAACCACAGAATGATTCTGGCCAGTCTAAGGATGATGCACAGTGAGGGTTTTCACATCTTCTGCTTCACCTTTTGGCATCAGAGGACCAAAAATGTCATGCTTGGATCATTCTAATGCTGCCATTATTTTAACATGGGTCCCATGGAGGGCCCTGAAGCTCAATTGTACATGCACATTTCTCCTTTCATAAATATTCATGACTCCTCCTATAACTTATTAAATATGTATATTTGGCCACCACACTTAGCATAAAGCCTTGTCTTATTATTTCCACCTTTGAAGTATCTGTTTCTTGCTTCTGACTAGAAGCTATGCTTCCTAGCCTATAGGAATGGCCACCTTGCAGACTGCAGCCCTTTATGAGAAATAAAGCCCTCCTTTTGAAATTTCTGAACCATATTATTGTTCAATTGACAAAGGAAACAGCAAACTTGAATAACACTAAGGAAAAACTGTACATAACAGACATAAACAGAACATTCCACCAACAGCAATAAAATACACATTCTTTTCAAGCACACATGAAACATTCTCCAGGACAGAGCACATGCTAAGTGGTAACAAATCTATCTTATATACTTAAGATTGAATTTATCCAAATAACTTTTCTGAACACAATGGAATAAAACCAGAAACCAATAACAGAAGGAAAACAGAAAAATTCACAAAAACAACTGGGTCAAAAAATATGTCAAAAAAGGAATTAGAAAATATTTTAAGGCACATAAAAGTGAAATGTAACATAATAAAACTTATGGGATCTAGCAAAAGCAGTACTGAGAGGGAAGTTTATAACTATAAATGCCTGCATTAAAAGGGAAGAAATCTCAAATAAACACCCTAACATTATACCTCAAGGAACTAAAAAAATAAGAAGAAACTATGCCCAAAGGTAACATAAGGAAGGATATAATAAAGATTAAAGCAGAAAAAAATGAAATAGAGAACTGTAAAACAACACAAGGAACAGCATAACTATTTGTCTTTTGAAAAGATAAATACAATAAATAAAACCTTAGCTAGACTAAGAAAAAGGAAGAAGACTCAAATAAGTAAGTCCATAATCAAGCTACCAAAATAAAAAGATAGTAAGGGATTTTTATAATCATTTATATATTAACAAACTTGTCAACCAAGAAGAAATAAATTTCTAGAAACAACCTACCAAGAATGAATTAATAAAAAATAGAAAGCCTGAGCAGACCAATAAAAAATAAGAAAAAATAAAATATAAAAAAATGGATCAGTGTTCAAAAATTTCCCAAGAAAGAAAAGCCCAGGGCAAGACAGTTTCACAGGTGAATCCTACTAAACATCTAAAAAAGAATTGATCGGGCTGGGCGCGGTGGCTCAAGCCTGTAATCCCAGCACTTTGGGAGGCCAAGGCAGGTGGATCACGAGGTCAAGAGATCGAGACCATCCTGGCCAACATGGTGAAACCCCATCTCTACTAAAAAATACAAAAAATTAGCTGGGCATGGTGGCATGTGCCTGTAATCCCAGCTACTCAGGAGGCTGAGGCAGAAGAATTTGAACCCAGGAGGCAGAGGTTGCGGTGAGCCGAGATCGCGCTATTGCACTCCAGCCTAGGTAACAAGAGCAAAACTCAGTCTCAAAAAAAAAAAAAAGAATTAATCACATCCTTCTTGAACTGTTCAAAAAATGGAGAAGAAAGAGCACTTCCAAACTTGGTCTATGAGGCCAGCACCAAAGCCAGACAAAGACATAATGAACAAAGAAAACTAAAGGTCACTATCTTTACTGAACATGACTGAAAAATTCTGCAACAACTATTAGCAAACCACATTTTACAGCACATTAAAATAATCATACATCAGTCAGGCTCAGTGGCTTATACCTATAATCCCAACATTTTGGAAGGCTGAGGCTGCTGCATCACAATATCAGAAGTTCGAGACCAGCCTAGCCAACATGGTGAAACCCCATCTCTACTAAAAATTCAAACTAAAAAAAAATTATCTGGGCATGGTGGCAGGCATCTGTAATCCTAGCTACTCAGGAGGCTGAGGCAGGAGAATCACTTGAACCTGGGAGGCAGAGGTTGCAGTGAGCTGAGATTGTGCCACTGCACATCAGCCCTGGTGACAGTGCATGACTCCATCTCAAAAAATAATACTCATAATCATAATCATACACCATGATCAAGTAAGATTTATCCTTGGGATGCATGTTCAACACATTCAAATCAATTAATGTGATAAATGACATTACCAAAATGAAGGAAAAATGACACAATACTTACAATAGATGCAGAAAAAGCATTTGGCAAATTTCTATAACATCTGTAATTTTTAAAACTCTCAACGTATTTGTTATAAAAACTTATGGCTGGCTGTAGTGTCTCATGACTATAATCCCAGCACTTTGGGAGACCAAGGCAGGAAAATGACCTGAGACCAGGAATTTGAGATCATCCTGGGTAACACAGCAAGACTCTATCTGCACAAAAAATAAAATAAAATAAGCTGGGCAAGATAGGAAGCTGAGGCAGGAGAATCACTTCAGCCCGGGAGTTTGAGGCTGTAGTGAGCTACGATCTAACCACTATGCTCTAGCTTTGGTGACAGAGCAGGACTCTGTCTCAAAAAAAAAAAATTCAAAAAGAAGAAACGTACCCCAACAGAATAAAAACTACATATGAAAGTGCCAGCTACATCATACTCAATGGTGAAAAACTGAAAACTTTTCTTTTAAAATCTAGAACAAGGCAAAGATGCCCACTGATGCCATTTCTAGTCAACATGGCCCTAGAAATTTTAGCCAGATCAATTAGGTAGGAAAAGAAATAAAAGGACTCCACAGAAAATAATTGTTAAAACTAATATGCATTTTCAGCAAAGTTGCAAGATACAAAATCAACATACAAAATCTGTTGCATTTCTATACACTAACAATGAACTATCCAAAAATGAAATTAAGAAAATCTCATTTTTCAAAATTTTCAAAATACTTAGAATTAAACTCAACAAAGGAAGTTAAAAATTCTCTACTGAAAAGTACAAAAAATTGAAAAAATAAATTAAAGCCGATGTAAATAAGTTGAAAGATTCCTATGTTCTTTGAAAGGATTGATACTGTTAAAATGTTCACACTACCCACTACTCTGTTATCTAGAGATTCAATGAAATTTCTATTAAAATCCCAATAGAATTTTAACATAATAAGAAAAACAACCCTACAATTCATTTAAAACTAGAAAAGATACTACATAGCTAAGGAATTTTGAATCAGATTAAAACTGGAAGCACCACACTCCTTGGTCTTAAAGTCTAGTACAAAGCTATAATAATCAAAACAGCAGATGACATGAGAGTATATCTAGAAGACCCCATCGTCTCAGCCCAAAAACTCCTGAAACTGATAAGCAACTTCAGCAAAGTCTCAGAATATAAAATCAATGTGCAAAAATCACAAGCATTCCTATATACCAATAACAGACTGAAAGAGAGCCAAATCAAGAACGAACTGCCATTCACAATTGCTACAAAGAGAATAAAATACCTAGGAATACAACTCAAAAGGAACATAAAGGACCTCTTCAAGAAGAACTACAAACCACTGCTCAATGAAATAAGAGAGGACACAAATAGATGAAGAAACATTCCATGTTCATGGTTAGGAAGAATCAATATCGTGAAAATGGCCATACTGCCCAAAGTAATTTACAGAATCAATGCTATCCCCATCAAGCTACCATTGACTTTCTTCACAGAACTGGAAAAAACCACCATGAACTTCATATGGAACCAAAAGAGAGACTGCATAGCCAAGTCAATTCTAAGCAAAATGAACACAGTGGGAGGCATCACACTACCAGACTTCAAACTATACTACAAGGCTACAGTAATCAAAACAGCATGGTACTGGTACCAAAACAGAGATATAGAACAATGGAACGGAACAGAGGCATCGGAGACAACACAGCATATCTACAACCATACAATCTTTGATAAACCTGACAAAAATAAGCAATGGGGAAAGGATTCCCTGTTTAATAAATGGTGTTGGGAAAACTGGCTAGCCATGTGCACAAAGCAGAAACTGGACCCCTTTCTGACACCTTACACTAAAATTAACTCCAGATGAATTAAAGACTTAAACATACAACCTGGCACCATAAAAACCCTAGAAGAAAATCTAGGCAAAACCATTCAGGACATGGGAGTAGGCAAGGACTTCATGACCAAAACACCAAAAGCATTGGCAGCAAAAGCCAACATAGACAAATGGGACCTAATCAAACTTCACAGCTTCTGAACGGCAAAAGAAACAGTCACTAGAGTGAATTGGCAACCAACAGAATGGGAAAAAAATTTTGCAGTTTACCCATCTGAGAAAGGGCTGAAATCCAGAATTTACAAAGAACTCAAACAGATTTACAAGAAAAAAAAACAAGCCCATTCAAAAGTGGGCAAAGGATATGAACAGACACTTTACAAAAGAAGACATACATGAGGCAAACAAACATATAAAAAAATGCTCATCATCACTGGTCATCAGAGAAATGCAAATCAAAACTACATTGAGATACCATCTCATACAAGTTAGAATGGCGAGCATTAAAAAATCTGGAGACAACAGATGCTGGAGAGGATGTGGAGAAATAGGAACACTTTTACACAGCTGGTGGGAGTGTAAATTAGTTCAACCCTTGTGGAAGACAGTGTGGCGATTCCTCGTAAATTAGTTCAACCATTGTGGAAAACAGTGTGGCGATCCCTCAAGGACCTAGAAATAGAAATTCCATTTGACCTAGCAATCCCATTACTGGGTATATAGCCAAAGGATTATAAATCGTTCTACTATAAGAACACATGCACACGAATGTTCATTGCACTGTTTACAATAGCAAAGACTTGGAACCAACCCAAATGCCCATCGATGATAGACTGGACTGGGAAAATGTGGCACATATACACCTTGGAATATAATGCAGCAATCAAAAATGATGAGTTCGTGTCCTTTGTAGGGACATGGATGAATCTGGATAACATCATTCTCAGCAAACTGACAAAAGAACAGAAAATGAAATACTGCATATTCTCACTCATAGGCAGATGACAAACAATGAGAACACAGGGACACAGGGAGGGGAGTACTACACACTGGGGTCTATTGGGGAGAATAGGGGAGGGACAGCAGAGGGGGAGCTGGGTAGGGATAGCATGGGGAGAAATGCCAGATGTGGGTGAAGGGGAGGAAGGCAGCAAATCACACTGCCACATGTGTACCTATGCATCTATCTTTCATGTTCTGCACATGTACCCCAAAACCTAAAATGCAATTAAAAATAATAATAATAATAATCAAAACAGCATGATAACATCATAAAAACCGACAGGTAGACCAATGGAACAGAATAGAGAGCCCAGAAAAAAAATTACACATGTGCAGTCCACTGATCTTCAAAAGCGTACCAAGAATGCACAATGAGGAAAAAAAAGAGTCTCTTTAATAAATGATGTTAAGTAAATTAGACATGTACATACAAAAGAATATAATTGGTCTTTTATTTTGCACCATATACAAAATCAACTCAAAACTGATTAAAGATTTAAACATAAATCTTGAAATTATAAAACTTTTCAAATAAAGCATAGGATGCAGTGGTATGTGCCTGTAATCCAAGCTACTTGAGAGGCTGAGGCAGGAGAGTCACTGGAGCCCAAGAGGTCAAGAGTAGTCTGGGCAACATAGCAAGACCCCATCTAAAAGAAGGAAAGAATTTTAAAAAAAAGGAAGGAAGAAAGGCAGAAAACACAGAGAAAAACCTTCTTGACATTGGCCCTTGTAATGATTTCTTGGATATGACACCAAAAGCATAAGGAATGAAAACAAAAATAGACAAGTCGTAAATGGAAGAGCAAGATGGCACAATAGAACATTTTAGTAATCATTCCTCTACTGAAAGATCAATTTAAACAGCTATCCATGCATGAAAATATTTTACAAGAGTTAAGCAGCCAGGTAAGAGATCACAGTACTGGGATATAGCATAGAAATGAGAAAAGATGCATTGAAGAGGGTAGGAAAGACATATTTACATTACCAATGTCACCTCTCCTTCAACTTTAGGCAGCACAGCCTGTAGAGAAAAAACTTCCACTTGGTAAAAACAGGGAAATGAGCAGAGGACTTAGCCTTAGACCCCAAATCCAGGCCTGCCACACACACACACACAGCATTGGGGAAGCTTTCACAGCACCAGACTCCAAGCTGGTACCTGTAGAATCAGCCTCCAAATCTTCCCTCTCACCAAACTAGACCCTACAGCCCAGGTTACAGGCCTGTGTGGCAGACTCAATCTCCAGGCCACATCACTGCCGGGCCTACCTCAGCTCCAGGGCAGCCTCAATACAAGCAGATTTTGGGAAAACCCCACTGCCATCTTACGCCCAATGGCCACAAGCTTCAAGCCCACCCCACCATCAGCTTGGCTCCAGTGGCCCCAGACTTAAGGCTTTCCCCACTTTCAACTCAGCCCCAGGGGTCCCATGCTATGAGCCCACCAACTGCTGACCCAGACAGCTCACCAACTAGCCCAAGGGATCCAGTAGCAAGCCTGCCCATGGTCCACAGGAGTCAGCCTGCCCTGGAGAGGCTAACTGTTGAACTTCCCCAGACAAAGCCAGTCTGTGAAGCCTGGAATAAGTACCTGCTTCAGATACACAGATATCAAGACATATAGCAAAGATAAAGAATATTCAGGGAAACCTGACATTTATCAAAGTGACAAACTAAAGTGCCACAGACTGACCCTAAAGGGATGGAAATGTATAAACTATCTGACAAAGAATTCAAGAAAAGGCAACCTATGGAATTAGAGAAACTATTTGCAAATCATATATCTGACAGAGTTAATACTTAAAATACATAAAAAAGCTCAAAAATCTCAAAAGAGAAATAAACAGGAAACCCAATTTTCTTTTTTTTTTTTTTTTTGAGACAGAGTCTTACTCTGTCACCCAGGATGGAGTACAATGCCACAGTCAGCTCACTGCAACCTCCAGCTCCTAGGTTCAAGCAATTCTCCTGGAGTAGCTGGGACTACAAACATGTGCTACCATATCTGGCTAATTTTTATATTTTAGTAGAGATGGGGTTTCACCATGTTTGCCAGGCTGGCCTTGAACTCCTGACCTCAAGTGACCCACTTGCTTTGGCCTTCCAAAGTGGTGGGGTTACAGGCACGAGCCACCATGCCTGTTCAGAAAAGCCAATTTTTAAAACAGACTAAGAACTTAAACAAACATTTAGTCTATGGCCAATAGGTAATGGGGCCAACAGGTCATCAAAAACTGCTTCATATCACTAATAATTGGATAAACACAAATAGAAGCCACAATGAAATGCTACTTCACACCTATTAGGATAACTATATATATATATATATATATATATATAAATGTTCACAATATGCAGAGTAAAAACAGAAACTTTTTCACTGTTAGTGGAGATATAAATTGTTTCCTTAAAAAAATACTGTAAAGGTTTCTCAAAAAATTCAAAATAGAAATATCATATGATCTAGCAATCCTACTTCTGGGTATATGTTCAAAGGAATTGAAATCAGGATCTCAAAAAGATAGCCACATTCCCATACTCACTCCAGCACTATTCACAATAGCCAAGATAAGGAAGCAACCTAAATTCCAACCAACAAATGAACAGGTAAAGAAAATGTTGTATATTTATATAATCTGAATCCAGTCCGAAAGGAAACACAATTTGTTAATGGCAAAACTCCATTGCTGAATGACATTATAGAATAATACTTAATGGCAAGTACATGTAATTTGAAAAGGCAAGCCTCGCCCCACATGCATGCTAGAAGAGATTTCACTTTGGAGCTAGATAAAACCATTCATAGGCAAAGCTTAAACCATCTCTTCACATATGTGGTAGAAATTTATGAGAAACTGTAAGTTTTTTTTCTGTTGCTGAAAACGCATGATAAAATAGATGAAATACTTTTTACTTTGGTTAATAATTACTCTGTGTACTAAAATAAAGCAGAAAAACATAAAATATGTAGTGATCACTACTAACAGAGTAGCAGCTATAAATGCCGCAATAGTGTGGCTAATCACATTAAAAAGCTTGCTTCTTAATGCCAATTACTATACTCCATTAATCATATATAACAGTAGATTTTTGCCTCCTAATCTTGATTCAACATAGAAAGAAGTGGTGAAAAGGTGAATGTAATTATATTATGCCCCTAAGCATAAGTATTTTAAGACTGCCTAATAAAAAATAGTAACGTGAACTTCTGCTTTTTCCTCTTAGGTCATGCTGGTCATTAAAAGAAAAGGTGTCCACACAGGTTGGGCAATAAGAGAATCAAACAGTTCTCCACCAGCCACTAATGCCAGGCTACATATATTAGTAATGAATTCAGCATCTTGAATAGCCTAAAATTTATAACCTCAAAATAGAAAAAATAATAATATGAGGCTAACGTATGATAAGAAGGCTAGGCTAGAAAGGAAAGTACTTATTTATCAGAAAAAATAAAAAATGACATATTATTGAGCATATTTTAAAATACCTTCAAAATGCTTCTCAAAACATTGTAAAATGCTTTCCAGAGTCAAATACATTCAACTCTGGTTTAGGGAGCACTTTGCTATTACCTTCTAAATTAAAGAAAAAAAACATCAGATCTCCAAGTGTGAGTGATATACTCATTATCTTGTCACTCAGCATAGAAATGAAAATATCCATTCAGGAATATAAAACAACTAGACAGTCAATTTCTGCCATAAATGATGTCCTTCTATGTTAATTTTTCTAATTTTCTAGTAGCATGGAATAAGAAAAACTATACATGGTACATTGATTTACTGGCCACAATACTTCACTTCTCTCACATCCAACACCCTTGCTGCCATGGCCTCATCATTGGGGGAGGAGGTTGGATAATATATTCTCAGCCCTTGGTTTTGGGCTTGACCATGTGACTTGTTTTGGTGAGATATCAACAGGAATGACACAAGTTAAGAGTGTGATATGTACTTGCCTGGGTAGGACGGTCTTCTTTGCATTTCTGCCATCTTCACAAGGAGAAAACTGTCACATTAGGCTGCTCATTCAAAACTGAGGGATGCATCAGCAGAGCAACCTCAGCTCACAGGAAAACTAGCACCTGAAGCAGATAAGGATGCACAAACTTATGAGCAAAAGAAAGGCTTACTTTGGTGTAACACTGAGATGATCTGATTGCTATGCATCATTATTGTGGAGAGATTTCACTAATGAAAACGTTCAAATGGAATAACTTTAAATTCTGACTATAGCTCATCAAGCAGAAGTAGATAATTTGGTTGATTAAAAACAGGATAATCTTTTTAAATGATATAAAACTATTATTATCAACAATATTTTTTAACTTGCCTGATTTTACTGCTTTTAAATTGTGTTACAATTTTTAAATTTACCTTGCTATTTCCTATACAAGCTGAAAGCCCATTAAGTAGTCCATGATTGCTCATAATATATGAAATACTGAGCTGAAGTTATGTCAAATACAGTATATTGTAAACGGTATTAAAATTAAGTACCTTGAACTGCTAAGTTAGCAAAAATTTTTCATATACATATACACACAGACACACAGATGCACACGCACAGAGTCCTTAAATGGCTATGGTAGTAAAATTTCAAGTTTTCTCTTGTGCATACACTATTCCTGTTTAATGCAATATATTGTTACTTGTGTGTAGACAACTTAGTTTTAGATAAAACATGTCCTGGAAAGCACAGTAGCTCATGCCTGTAATCCTAGCACTTTGGGAAGCTGAGGCAGGTGGATCCCAAGGTCAGGAGATTGAGACCATCGTCGCCAACATGGTGAAACCCAGTCTTTACTAAATATACAAAAAACTAGCCAGGCATGGTGGCCTGCGCCTGTAGTCTTAGCTACCTGAGAGGCTGAGGCAGGGGATCGCTTGAACCAGGGAGGTGGAAGTTGCAGTAAGCCAAAATCACTCCACTCGACTCCACGCTGGCAACAGAGTAAGACTCCATCTTAAAAAAAAAAGGAGGGTGTGGATCACAAACAATTCAGAATTACTCCCTGGAAATCATGAAAGCAATCAAGTTCCTGTAACTTTACCACTAGAGTAATATTTTCCTTTTCTCCATATCTGCTTTAGTGGCTCAAAATATGACTGAATTTATTCTCTCCACCACATGAGCCAAATTGGCTTTGATGGCTCAGCTACTTTGCGAAAGGCATTTGATGTGACCATGTGAGATATTGATAACAACTAGAGTAACAGTAGGCATTTCAGATACTTTATTTTTTTCTGTATTTTTATATTATTCCTGATGTATTTGAAACCATGACAAATTTTCAGTCAGCTTAATTGTTTCTTAAAGATTTCTGTAAAATCTAGAGACTATAAAGTTGTCTTATAAATCCCATTGTTCTGTTATTTTTAATATGAATTATATTTGTGAGGGAATGTGAAGGGAGCAAGAACTAGGCTTTAAAACTTTTTCATCTCTATTGTATAAATATTCTAAAATATATTTTATAGCTAAAATAAAAATTAGCATTTTAAAAGATAGAGAGCAAGACACTAATAGTGGGGAACTTCAATATCCCACTGATAGCACTAGACACAGGTTATCAAGACAGAGAGCCAACAAAGAAACAATGAACTTCATTACACACTGCAACAAATGGAATTAACAGATATTTACAGAACATTCTACCCAACAACTGCAGAATATATATTCTATTCATTAGCACAGGGAACATACTCCAAGTTAGAATGTATGATAGGCCACAAAACAAGTATCCATAAATTTAAGAAAACTGAAATGATATCAAATACTCTCTCAGACTACAGTGGAATAAAATTGAAAATCAACTCCAAAGGAACCCTCAAAACCATGAAAATATATGAAAATTAAATAACCTGCTACTGAATGATCTTTGGATGAAAAATAAAAACAAAATGGAAATTTAAAAAATTATTTAAACTGAACAATAATAGTAATACAATCTATCAAAACCTCTGGGATACAGCAAAAGTAGGTGCTAAGAGGAGAGTTCATAGACTTATCAAAAAGTATGAAAGAGTAAAAATAGACAATCTAAGGTCACACCTCAAGGAGCTAGAGAAAAAAGAACAAACTAAACCCAACCCCAGCAGAAAAAAGAAAGTAACCAAGATCAGAGGAAAACTAAAAATTAAACAAAAAAAATCATACAAAAGATAAATGAAACAAAAGGCTTGTTCTTGGAAAAGGTAAATAAAATTGATAAACCATTAGTGAGAGTAACAAGGAAAGACCCAAATAAGTTCAATTAGCAACAAAGCAGGAGCCTTACAACCAATTCCACAGAAATAAAATACACAGATCATTCAAGGCTACTATGAACACCTTTATGCACACAAAACTAGAAATCCTGGAGGAGGTGGAAAAATTCCTTGAAATATACAACCCTCCTACATTAAACCAGGAAGAAATAGAAACTCTGAAAAGACCAATAACAAGTAGCAACATTGAAATAGTAATTTAAAAATTGCCAACAAATAATGTTTAGGATCAGACATATTCACAGCTGAATCATATCAGACATTCAGAAAGAATCGGTACTAATCCTATTGACACTATTCTACAAAATAGAGAATCCTTCCTAAATCATTCTATAAAGTCAGTGTTGAAATGAACATAACAAAAAATGAAAACTACAGACCAGTATCCTTGATGAACATAGATGCAAAAATTCTCAACAAAATACTGGTTAGCCAAATTCAACAGCATATCAAAAAGATAACCCACCACGATCAAGTGGGTTTATACCAAAGATGCAGGGAAGGTTTCACACCTACAACAAATGTGATACACCATATAAACAGAATTAAAACACACACACACACACACACACACACACACACACACCATTTCAGCAGACACAGAAAAAGCATTTGACAAAATCCATCTCTTTATGATTAAAACCCTTGGCAAAATCAGTACAGAAGGCATACACCTTAAGGTAAAAAAATCCATCTCTAAAATTCCCACAGCCAACATTATACTGAAAATGAAAATGTTGAAAGCATTCCCCCTGAGAACTGGAACAAGACAAGGATATTCACTTTCACCACTTCTATTCAACATAGTACTTGAAGTCCTAGCCAGAGAAATCAGGCAAGAGAAAGAAATAAAGAACATGAAAATCTGTAAGAGGAAGTCAAACTGTCACTGTTTACCAATGATATGGTTATTTACCTAGGAAACCCTAAATAATCCAAAAAGCTGCTAGAACTGATAAATGAATTCAGCAGAGATTCAGGATACAAAATTAATGTGCACAGATCAGTAGCTCTGCTATACACCAACAGTGACCAAGCTGAGACTCAAATCAGGAACTCAATCCCTTTTATAACAGCTGCAAAAAATACCTAACTAAGGAGGTGAAAGACATCTACAAGGAAAACTACAAAACACTGCTGAGAGAAATGACAGATGACACAAACGAATGGAAACACATCCCATGCTCATGGATGGGTAGAATCAATATTGTGAAAATGACCATATTGCCAAAAGCAATCTACAAATTCAATGCAATTCCCATCAAAATACCACATCATTCCTGAAGACTAGAAAAAAATAATCCTTTAAGATTATATATATATATATATATATATATATATATCTTAAAATATGTTTTTATTTTATACATATTAGATGGACAAAGAATAATAATCCAATTTGTTTTAGATATCTTCTGAACTTGGTAATATGAGTCATGGTAGCAAAGATTAAAATAATTTGAAATGTCTTGATCATTACTGTAGATCTTATCACCTGTTGATGTTATAATAATGTTCTA
The DNA here is from genome assembly GCA_031835075.1 of Saguinus oedipus. Taxonomy (NCBI): domain Eukaryota; kingdom Metazoa; phylum Chordata; class Mammalia; order Primates; family Cebidae; genus Saguinus; species Saguinus oedipus. Next base: position 186,514,248 of record CM063171.1, on the reverse strand, counting down.
ATCCTTAAAAAAGAATATTTAGATTTTCTAGATTTGACTTTTGAAATCACTTCTCTTTGATTTTCCTGCTGTCTTTATTTGCTATGGTAATTCTCTACTTCTACTTTCCACATGAGTCATCAGTATTTTTCTTACTGTCTCAAAATCGTTGAATTTATTTGTTCAGAAAATATTTGTATGTTATATTTCATAGGCATATACTCTGTATTTGTAGTATTTTTTTCTTCTGATTCTTTTTTAACTTTTTAAGTCCGGGGTACATGTGCAGGTGTGTTACATAAGTAAACGTGTCATGGGGGTTTGTTGTACAAATGATTTCATCACCCAGGTACAAAGCCTAGGACCCATTAGTTATTGTTCTTGATCCTCTGCCTCCCACTGATGTGTGTTCCCCTCTGTGTCCATTTAGCTTCCACTCATAAGTGAAAACACGCAGTATTTGGTTTTCTCTTCCTGCTTTTGTTTGCTAAAGATAATGGCTCCATCCATGTTCTGCAAAGAACATGCTCTCATTCCCTACTTTATCTGCATAATATTCCACAATGAATATGTACCACATTTTCTTTATCCAGTTTAGCACTGATTGACATTTATGTTGACTCCATGTGTTTGCTATTGTGAATAGTGAGGCCATCCACGTACACATGCATGTGTCTTTATGACAGAATGATTTATATTCCTTTGGATATATATACACAGTAATAGTCATTAGTATTTTCAGAATTCAGCAACCTCTGTGTGCATTTTGCTTAGGGTTCAAAAGATTCAAATAATGTAAACATGTAGTTTGCATACTTCTCATTAAAAGATGAATTTCCATGAGAAATTCATTTGACAACATTAAAAAGAGATACAAAATTGCCCAGAGCTTAATCTTCACAGAGTAATCTGCACAGGGCTGATTTGAGAAGCACCACACATGGCTTAAAATCAATCATTAGCACTAGCACAGCAAGATGATTTTTAAAAGTTAGTATCATTTATGAAGCTCTTCCTTTGCACAAGGCAGTCTCCAAAGCACTTTACACTAATAAAAATCTTTGAGGTTGTGTATTAGTCCGTTCTAGTGCTGCTATGAAGAAACAGCTAAGACTGGGTCATTTATAACAAGAAGAGTTTTAATTGACTCACAGTTTCGCATGGCTTGGGAGGCACCAGGAAACTTGCAATCATGGTGGAAGGTGCCTCTTCACCAGATGGCAAGAGAGCCAATGGGTGCTAAACAAAGGGGAAAGCCCCTTATAAAACCATCAGATCTTATGAGAACTAACTCACTACAATGAGAACAGCATGGGGGAAACAGCCCCTAATGAATCAATTATCTCCACCTGGTCATGTTGACATGTGAGGATTATAACAATTCAAGGTGAGATTTGGGTGGAGATACAGAGCCAGGCCATATCAGATTCTTCATTTTTTTTAAATCACCATTACACAGACAAGGAAACTTAAATTGCAATCAGTAAATTTTCCCAAATTCAAATAGCTCAGGGATATGAACTCAGAGAGTCTGGTTTAAGGGGTGATGCTCCTCTATGCAATGCTCTACTCTCTCACAAATCAGAGTAAGAATATTAATCATCATTGTGTGAGTGTGTTACATCCATTAATTTTAATAGTGAGTATAATGATTAACCTATTTTGTAGATAAAAAACAAAGCATAAAGAGCTTAAAAGCCTTGCCATAATTCACAGAGAACTTCCTGAAGTATTAACTTGTGTTTTTCTTTTGTGTGTTTTTCCTTCTGAGTTGTATTGTGTCTTTCCCTTCTCATTTTCCCTAAGAGATCAGTTCTTCCTTAATATAGCCATACCTACTAGCTTGCGTTACAGGTGGAAAAGCAGAATAGCCCAGGCCAGTTGTGGGGGCAGAGGTGGAGTTCGTTCTTTGTTTCAAAAGGTAACCCCAATAAGGATATCATGTTAAATACTTTGAGGTAGTAAAAAGGATAAAGACAGGAAGTAATGAGAGCAAGCGGGCTTTCCCAAAATTAGGAAATTGATAGAGAATTGTGGGTTCCCTGAGATGAGAAAGCCATCATCTCATTCCCACTCGGGGTCCTTGGGGGACAAGTACTCAAAGGGAAAGAAATCGCTGTGTATAACTGAGGCACTATAGTGATGGCTAGAAGGAGGCCCTGGGATTTTTCAGCCCTAACAAACATACCTACCCATTCCTTAGTGCATCAGAGCCTCTCACTTTCAAAGAATCATGACACTTCAGTAGTGACATATATAGTCTTCTGAAAGGAAAATATCTTGGGCCCTCAAATTCACTAAGGAAAACAAGCTTGTAACTGCTTAGGGCAAACCTACCTCTTATTTATTCAAAGCTATTCCTTTGCTCACTGAGAGAGATGAATATCTAATGCCTCCTTTGGAAGGCTGATCAGAAACTCAAAAGAATGCAACCGTTTGTATCTCAACTATATGAGACCTGAAGCTCCCTCCCCACTTTGAGTCTTCCTGCCTTTGGTTCAAGATATCCTGCCTCTCCAGATAGAACCAATGTACTTCTTACATAGATTGATGTCTCATGTTTCCCTAAAATGTATGAAGCCAAACTGCGCCCCGACCACCTTTAGCACATGTCCTCAGGACTTCCTGAGGCTGTGTCATGGGTGCATCCTCACCCTTAGCAAAATAAACTTTCTAAATTAACTGAGACCTGCCTCAGATTTTCTGGGTTCACAGTCTGAAGCACAGAGGCATTGTGGAACTCTAAGAACGCTAGTAAATTGTAATAAGGTTTGGATGGGAGGAAAAGGAAGACCTGGTAATAACTGAGTTTGCATTTCTTGACATTTGAAGTTAGATTTATTTTTAGAAGATGTAATGTAATATGACTGGCACAGCTGAGCTTCTGGAGAAGAATGTGTCCCTGTTGTACTAATTTTCCAAAAGGCTCCTCTTCATTTTCCCAAAAATTATATAAAGAGAAGAGAGTGAGTTGTGGGCAGTCTTTTCAGAAAGTCATCTTGTCAAAATACAAAATTCTTGGTTTTGAAGCCAAGATTCATAAACACCTGTACAAGAAATTCTGGACGTTAATCTGAAGCTATAATTGTATAACAGAATAGAGTTTTCATTCAAAACAACACAAATGCCTAAATTCCAGCTGTGTCATTTATAGAAACAAGCTTCTGCAAAAACTGAGAAAAGTATTCTTTGTAACCCTGCCCCAACATACTTGAAATTGATCCATCTATCGTCTCTTTTCTCCTAAGCAAAAATATTTTCATGATTTTTAAAAAGCCAAAATAAGAAGAAAAAGGTATTTGATATGCCATTTCTTAGTAGAGTTATTTAAAACTATGTACACTGTTTTAAAAATGATAGATTATGCGCACCATTAGAGCATAATGTATGGTAAAGATAAAGGTTCCTTTGTTTTCTTGTAGAAGATTTTTCTCCATGACAAGGCACAGCTGTCAAAACTTCAAAAAATTCTGCTTTTTTGGCAGAGAAAATGATTAAGATCTGACTCGTTTCCAAACATAGCCTCCTTTACCACAAAGATAGCTGACAGCCTATAGGAGCTCTAACCAAACTGAACACCAAGAAGGTATGACTTGTTTCTGGAAAACGTGTGTCAAGTCTGTCAAATTCTCCAGGTAAAAGCTCACAATCTCAGTTATTTTAAAAGATGCTTTGAAACTCATGTGTTTTTTTTTTTAAGATCTAAGAAAGACAAAGGCTTTTATGATACTCAGAAATCCATGAATAAATGTTTACTGTTTGCTCTGAGCAAAGATACACATTCTACACCAAGATGATACATTTGAATCTGAGGGACCAATTATAAAATATTTGAGCCACATTTCTTGTTAAAATTCCATAAAAAACTGAAAGTTATTATGCTAGTGTATGTCTAGTCTTTCTACATACATGTATTTGAATAGTTTATAGTATGCTATAAATTTCTTATATATGGAATTTACTTTCAAGATAAAAGTTTACTTATCATTTAGGCAATAGCTTCTCCTGTTCTGCTAAGTCAGAATTATGAACTCCTGGTAGCGAGTTCAGTGTTCTTACGTGGAGGGGATTTTTGAGTCCCCATAGTGACCTTGTGACATGGTAAAAGCCCCAAAAAACTGCATACCTCAGCCATACCTCAGCTTTCCATTGAAGCTGCTCTCTGTAACCCAGATGTGACAGGCAAGTAGTCCAAACCCACGCCATCTTGGCCCCTGTGAACTTGTAATAAGTAACTAAGGTCTGTAATTTCCACCCTACCCAGGCAATGTGTAAACTAACGCTTATCTTGACTTCTGTGAACCACTTAAGTAACAATCAGAACGTCCAAAGTGTCCTGGCCCTTGGAATGTCCTAAGCCCCTCACCCTCATCTCCGCCCAGGAGGTGATTTACAGAATCCACTGGCCCTTGGAATGTCTGAAGTCACCCACCCCCATGATTTATGGGCATAAAAGGTCTTGACACCCTCCTTTCGGGGCCACAGGTTGGAGAGACGTGAGTCCTCCATGGCTGCTGGCAATAAAGACCCTGCAATTTGGCATACTTTTGCCTTGGTGTTGACTTTCTATGCTCCCTCCAGTACAACAACCTGTTCCAGTGACTTAGGCATGTAATTAAGGAGATGTGGCTGGAATCATTGCAGGAATTAAAGAAGTCTAGACAAAGCCCTATTCATCTCTGCTGTCAACCATAGCAAGGACACATTGAGAAAGATGAGATTCTGGATGCTGCATATATTGCCTGCTCACTTATTTGTGTTTTAGTCCTTTTTTAAATCTGTTTTTTTTTTTGGTAGGGGTGAGATGGTAGAGAAGGAAGGTTTTTTTTAAACTCTGCTGAAGATTCATTCTCTATTATAAGCATGCAGATAGTTATGCTCCACTAAGAAATTTGAACAGTCTGAGCTGCTTTCATATCCTGTTGAAACTCTTGTTAGCTAGCTGAATTTTATAGCACCCATCCTAAGAGTTTTTCATTCTGTGTAATTATAAATTATTAGAAATCTAAATATGAAAATGCTGGTCTTTGGTAGTCTAGGAAATCCCAACACTGGAAGAAGAAGATATCTTACAATATTTAACTTCCATCTTGCTTTCTGATTAGCAAATCAGACTTGAGTTGGCTTTACAAAATAAGATTTCTTTAGTATAAGGCTATTAAAAAGCATACATATAAAACTCGAAGCCCTTAACCATAGGTAGAAAGAAACATGATAACCATCAAACCGAATGCAGTAACCATGACTTAGCATCACATTTAATCCTGACCTTTCCCTGAAAACAAAGCAGAAATGGCAATAGAATCAATTTTGTGTGTTTTATTATTTGATAGACAAAATGCATTCTAGTATTTTAGAAATTTTTCTTTACATTAACTTCTAAAATTAATCCATTTAGGATTCCAAGAATGGTATCATATATTAGTGACCCTTATTATCAAATCAATATGCAATGAACTTATAAAAGGATTTAAAAGACTCTTGTATCATTTAAATATGTCAGGTATTTGCTTTGAAAGAAACAGAGCTATCAAAAGGGAATTTAGTATCTTCTTAGAGAATACCATATCACAGATGCTTATGTTCACCCACTCCAAGGAGGTAAATTATGCCACCTGTGATTTGACATACCTATTTCCGAGGCAGAGTGAAACTCGGCCTCAGACTATTACATTTCTGCTATGCTCTTCTTCCACAAAAACTAATCGTTTCTGAGGCACTTTATTGTCACCAGGGTTAAAAAAAAAAAGTATTTTTACAGTCGGATTGAACAGTGATTGAACTCTCAGTTTGTTCTAGTATATTACGAGGATCATAAACTCATGTTTATTGTCATGAACATCTTACCTTACAAAAGGGGCAAGGTGAGGACGCATAGCAATAAAATAATAGTTGTTTACAATATGAGATCTTCTCAGCTACCAAAAAAAAGAGAGAGAGAGACACGAATGGGTAAAAGGAAAGTTCCATAACCATTTTTTAAATGATGTTTTTAAAAGTAGCCTCCTCACAAACTTTAGATGATACTTACCTAAGGAAGCCTTAATACCCTTAATTATATAATCAGTAGACAGGCCTGGTAGCTTTTGTTTATATTTTATGAAGAAGTAAAATGAGAAAAGATGTGAGCTGTCAAGGCTTACCTCCTCCCTCACTGGCTACAAGACCCTGAACAAGTTATTTAACCTTTCAGTTTCCTCGTCCATGAGATGAGGATAATAAGCCCATAAAGTGCTGTACATACTAAATTAGATATTATATATAAACCAACAGCACATAAAGCATGAGAGGAACTAGAACTGCTGCTGCTTGAGGGATGTCAAATGGAAAGCATGAGAATGACTGCAGGCCAGTAGAAGCCAAACCAGAACCTTCCAACCTCCTGCAGAGGAGCTTTAGTCCTACGAGCACGAGACTGAATTTAGCCCACGCTGAATGAGTATGGAGGTTGATTCCTTGCCCAGATCTCCAAAAAGAAATGTAGCCTTCCATACCTTGATTTCAGTCTTGTAGGATCCTAAGCAGAGGACCCAGCTGATCCACACTGTACCCAGACCTCTGACTTAAAATATGTGAGATCATAGGTGGATTTTGGTTTTTTGATTGTTTGTTTTGAGATGGAGTTTCGCTCTTGTCATTTAGGCTGGAGTGCAACGGCCTGATCTCGGCTCACTGCAACCTCCCCCCTCCAGTTTCAAGCCATTCTCCTGCCTCAGCCTCTCAAATAGCTGGGACAACTGCCTGCCACCATGCTTGTCCCCTGGCAAATTGTTGTATTTTAGTAGAGACGAAGTTTCGCCATGTTGGCCAGGCCAGTCTCTAACTCCTGACTTCAGGTGATCGATCCATCTGCCCAGGCCTCCTAAAGTGCTGGGATTGCAGACCTCAGCCACCAAGCCAGGCTATAAGTGGATATTGGTTAAAGCTGCTAACTGATTTGTTATGGCAAGAAAGAAAACCAATATAAAGTTCTGAAAGAAAATTTAGGTGAACCATTTTACACTACTGGAATAGGAAAGGTATTTTCAGTCATGATCCCAGAGTCAGAATCTGCAAAGTAAAAGACTGATTTTTTAAAATTCATAAATATTTAAAATTTCTTCAGAGAAAAATTATAAACAAATTTGATATTCAAATGAGAAGCTGTAAAAAGTATTTACATTCTACATGATAGGCAAGAGATTCATTTATTTAATAAAGTCATTTTTACAAATAAAAAAACATGTTATTAGAAAAATGAACAAAATGTATTAAACATTTATTAAAGATGAAATCTAAAGAAAGAATAGTTTCTGTTATTCAGTGTTGACATAGGTGTAAGAAAAGAGGCACCCTCGTATATTCCCAGTAGATATGTTCTGCCTGGAAAGTTAATGATATATTTCAAATTTTTAATGAGTACATTTATTGATAAATTGAATTAATTTTTACATTTTCATCTGAAGAACTAAATATAAGCAGTATACAAATATATTAAGGGCAACACTGTTGACACTAGCAAAAACTTTAAAAGGTGAAATGATAAATTTAGTAAATAAAAATAATTATCTATAATAAAGATATTAAAATAAAATTATGATACCTCTTTAAAAATTATATACCATGCAGACATTAAAATGAAGATAGAGATTCATATGATACAGAGAATTTGAAGCACTGAATAGTTATGCTGAACTTAATATTTATGGGCCTCTTACCCCACCATATAATAAATGTGCAACCTTAAGTGACTTACCTATGTTCTGAAATTTAGATTCTTTTTCAGCAAAAAAATGCCAATAATACCTACCCAGCTTATTGTAAAACTTAAATGAAATAAATATATAAAATACCTAGTACAGATTCTGCTACATAAATATGCTTAATAAATTGTAGTTACTATTGTATTTGTCTAAAATTATGAGATTAGTGTTATAAAAACTTATACAGTTTTACACTCATGATTAGAAGAAAAAATTCACTTTTAACAATAAAACATAAATAAACTTCAGATCTCAGATATAAGTAAACAAACCATATTACATAGCAGGATAATGATGTTACTAATAATCATGCATAGACAACTGTGCTCCACTCCAACTGGGCTGCCAGTCCAAGAACAAAATGAAATAATTGAAATGACATAAAAAGAAATTATTGTGTAATTATGTGTTAAACAACATAGCTGCTCTGAATTTTGGCAAGAAAATATATTTCAAGCTGAGATTTTTCCTAAAAGGTACATGTTTTCATGTTGACACCAGACATCTCTCCAGGTTAGAGCAGCCCAGGGTTTTGATTCTGGGGCACTTCTACTCATTTATCATGAGAGACATCTAACTGTTTATATTCTTCATCTCTTCCACTCTCAGGATACTCACTTTACCACTGAGAAAATACTATTTAATTTTGAGAAAACTGCAAAATAAATTGTTTAAAAGATATACCCTTAGAAATAAATAATATCAACATTGGAAAAGATGCTCTGTAAAAGTTATTAGTTATACATGATACTCAGACTAAGATACTTAACTTAGAACTTACCCAAGTTCATGGCAAAGTGGGCTTAAGAACCCAGTTCTCTCATATCTCTGCCAAGTAATCCCTTTGTTCAATCACTTTATCTTCTTATTAGGATGTCTTCTAAAAGAAGGAAGGAGAAATCTCAGAATTATGCAGGGTCACATCCAAGCTCTACCTAGCCTAGTATTCTTTTTCTAAAAGGTAGGCTTTCCTAAGCTCTTCTTGAAGAAGGTAAGCTGTTCACCCCAGTATCAATCTTAAAGCTTAAATTTCTAAGAAATTTAAAGGAAAAAAGTAGCAAATTTTCCTAATTAACTATGGAATTTCTGGAGCCTCCAACAAGGGTGAATTGCCTCCTCAGACTGACTTGAGGAAAACCTCATGCCAGCTGCTCACTGGGTCTTCTAGATGCCTTCAGTCTCTGACATATTTTACATTACCCATAATTTCCAGGGGCCCCAGCAACAGAGGACATGAGTCTTAGTGATTATAATATTTCTGTTTATACCTCTCTCTCTCTTTTTCACAGCGGATTAGGCAGAGTTCAAGATTAGGGCTATCCAGTAGGAAACTTCCTTTCCTCTTAAGATAGTATCCAGGATCGATGATTTTCCTGGGTAACCTCAAACCATTAATACAAGGCTTAGAATCAATAGAAAAGAGAATTAGGACTCTTGGAATTGTTAAAACTGCTTAATAGCACTTTAAAGATCTTTTGTAGATAGACTTCAGGCAATGGTTTGCTGGTAAATGTTTGATAAGCTCTCTAGGGGGAAAAAAGGAAGAAAAGTCTCTCTGTGCGTGCGTGCGTGCGTGTGTGTATGTGTGTGTGTGTGTGTGTGTGTGTGTGTGTGTGCCTGCATTTGTGTACGTGTACATTTATATGGTATACATATGTATATAGTTTATTATATATTTATGGTATATAGTTTGCTATATATGGATATATAAGGATGTATATCACACAACTTACAAATAATAACAAAATATATATACAATTGGTATAGGTACACACATAGAGGCAATTGATTCTCACAGAATATTTTCATTGATTTTTGCCAAACTCTTGTATCAGTAGCCAAACTTTGGTGGCAAGTGATGAATGAGAATAGTTCTGGCATCAAAGTTGGTTGGTCTTTATGAAAAGATTTACATTAATATTTGTAATGACAATAAAACAAAAATACATGTTGAAGCATTGATATTCAACAGCAATGTGTGTAAATCATTTGTCAAATCAGATAATAATTTTCAAATATTGGCAGAATGTCTCCCATTCTTTTGCTATTTTCAATGTAATGGCAATGGACACACATGCTTTTGAATTTAATATGCCCTATTTATCTTTTCTCTACCATTATTTTAATTTTACACAATGAATAAAACAATGAGTCCTCATTTGTAGCATTTGCTAATCTCCGTAATGTAAATACTCTTACCATGACTGATTTCAAGCTATTACACTAGTATCATTGAAAATAGAGTTAGGAAGAGATGTGTAGTAACACATCACTATGTAATATTTCCACCATGCAGATATAATAAATGCTAATATCCACAAGAGCGCAGCTATTAAAAATGTAGTAAAATAATTAGGAAGTGATGTTTTGAATATTTGTTGCCTTTGTTTTTAGTACAATTAATTTAGTCATAAGTTTACATAATTAAATATTTACTGACTGTGTTATTATTAAACTTTATGAATATTTAACAATCATCTGGTATGGGCTGGTATCAACCAGTTCCAATACACTACTGGTTCCAGTTATTAATGAGTAACTCATAAAATAAAGTCTTAAATAGGATCCAAGCTTCTTATAACCATTAAGAAATTATAGAAATTCTATGAAAAATACATCTATGAATTCATGATAAACATTATATTAAAGACACTATATAGTAGAAATCTACATTAAAATCATACTTCATTTTCTTTCTTTTTTTTTTGTTTTTTGAGACAGAGTCACTCCATCACCAGGTGCCAGGCTGGAGTCCAGTTGTGCAACCTCTGCCTCCCAGGTTTAAGCAATTCTCCTGCCTCCGCCTCCCAAGTAGCTGGGACTACAGGCGCGCACCACCATGCGCAGCTGATTTTTTTGTATTTTTAGTAGAGACGGGGTTTCACCATGTTGGCCAGGATGATCTCGATCTCTTGACCTTGTGATCTGCCCACCTAGGCCTCCCAAAGTGCTGGGATTATAGGCGTGAGCCACCGTGCCCAGCCCATACTTCATTTTCAAAGCTATACTTATATCTTCACTCTGACATATGCTACCAATAGACATTGCTAATGACATATTTTCTTTATGAAACCATTTAAATAAAAGGGTGTTGTATAATAGCTATCTTATTATACTCACTCATGATCTCCTTTCTATATCTCCAGTTTTCCTATATTATCCACCTTAGTTGATGGTACCACAATCCTGATCCAAGTTGGACAAAATGGACCCAAAATGTACAGATGGGCATTTGGAAGGTCCTATCTAAGCAACTGCAGGTTTTTTCTTCATTTTTGTCTTATCCCCCAACCACGATCTCTCCTGTTAGATATCTGTTGAATGCTTCAGATTTCCTGGCCTCGCCCCATACCCTGATCTTTCGGAAAGACCTCAGCCATCCCTGGTGAATTCCCTGAAGGCACAAGCCTACAGTACTTCTCACTCATACACAGTGCCTCTACATCTCCTTCTTTTCTGTTTACATAAGGCCTATAGTCTTTTTTCATTGCCTTGAGAGTTCTTCTAATGCACAAATCGTTCCTGCTTACAAACCACTATGTGGTGTGCCATGCTGTAGGATCAGGTCCAAGCTCTTTGTCATGGCAAACAAGGTCTCTCATAGACCCATCTTCAATTCTACAACTCCTTCTTACACTTCAGCAATAAGAAACTTGAATTTTCCAGGTACTGATTCTTTTTACTTAGACTATGTTTAAAACTTTGCATTTCTATTTTCACATAACAGACAAAATATGACAAAATAGGTGAGATATTAATGCTTTACTGCTTAACTTAGGGCTATATGTGTTACATGTTCTTTATATTCCTCCTTCAGCCTCTTTCTGTCAATTGTATTTCTTAAATTTCCCTTGAATCTTCCATTCCCATTTATTCTGTCCTAATCAAAACATAATATTAATCATGTTCTTAGACTGATTAAGTCACTTATAAATGATATTCCTGCATATCTTCTTTTTCCTTCCAATCCATTTTCATGCTGTCCCAGTTTTTTTTTTTTTTTTTTTTTTTTTTTTTTTTTGAGATGGAGTCTCACTCTGTTGTCCAGGCTGGAGTGCAATGGCACAATCCTGGCTCACTGAAACTTCTGCCTCTCAGGTTCAAAGGGGTCTCCCGCCTCAGCCTCCTGAGTAGCTGAGATTACAGGTTTGTGCCACCATGCCCAGCTAATTTGTCTATTTATAACAGAGATGGGGTTTCACCATGTTGGCCAGGCTGGTCTCAAACTCCTAACTTCAAGTAATCTTCCTGCCTTGGCCTCCCAAAGTGCTGGAATTACAGGTGCCCCAGATATTTTTTTAAAGTCATGAATCCCTTCTCAAATCACTTAAAGTTACTTTAAAATTTTAAGTATTTCTCTTAATGTTATCTACCATGTAACAATTCTTGCACATGTGCCCCAGAACTTAAAGTATCATAAAAAATAAATAAATTATAAAACGAAACTAAAAAACAAAAAACTACTGTCACTTCAATGCAGAGTTTGCTTCATTTGTGACAACCCTTATGAACAAGAGAGGGTTACCCTAGGGGTGACCCTATGGGCAGTGTGCCAGGGTCTCCTCAAAAAAAAAATTTAGATGGCCAAAAAGCTCTATTTCCTCCTACTGATCTTATATATGTAGCTTCTTATATGTATCTCAGCTTGTCTTAGTGAAACATTTCTTCGAGAAAGCATTTTCTGATATCGCTGGCTAAATCAATTTCCCATTTTGAACACTTATAATACCTTACAGTACACAAAAAAATAAATTAATGTAAAATTATTCTCTTAATGCCTATCATCTTCCCCATTATTTTGTATACAAGTATGAGTCATATCTCTTTTGTTTACCAACCACAAAAAAAAATTGTTGAATGCATTAGTTAATTAACAATCCAGTTGGCATCTTTTCAGTTCTCAGGAAAGAAGCCTTACTTCCAAGGTGATTGATAATATAAACAAATAATTATTATAAAATTAATTGGCCTTACTCTCAGTTTTTTACTCGTGCACACCAATTGGTGCAAAAATTTCCATATATGTACCATATCATTGATTCAGTATATTAGCTTCCTATTGCTGCTGTAAGAAATGACCATAAACTTAGTGGCTTAAAACAACACAATTTATCTGCTTCCAGTTCCAGAGATCAGAAATGCAGAATGAGTCTATGTGGCTTTAATCAAGGTGTCCACAGAGCTAGATCCTTCTGAAATCTCTGGGGTTGAATCAATTTCCTTGGCTTTTCCAGTTTCTAGAAGCTACCTGCATTCCTTGGTTTGTTGACCTCTCCTCACATCACTCCAAACTCTTGCTTCCTTTATAACACCTCATACTACTTACCTTGATATTCCTGCATCTCTCTTATAAAGACCCTCATAAACTACATAGGGCCCGCCTAGATAACCCAGGATAATATCCCCAAAGAAGACCCTTAACATAATCACTTTTGAGAAGTTCTTTTTTCCATGAAAAGTAATGTAGTCACAGAATCCAGGGATTAGGATATAGATTTCTCTGAGAAATTGTGCTTCACGCTACCACACTCAAATAAAAGAAATTTTTGACTATCCATATAGAAAAAAATCTGCTAAATTTCCTGTCTGATTAAGAGAAAGAAAAATGTTACTTATTCAAAATCAAGTCCCTTCTACAATAGAGTTTTAAATGATTACAAAAATGACTTTGGCTGCTTGAGCAGTCTTTTATTATAAAACTTTACAAATCTCATTAAGCTTTGTTATTGTTTTCTCAATTCTGAATGCACAGCTGTCACCCAAATGACATGCATGAGTTAGAGGATGTAAAAAAAAAAAAACACTTGTGGGAAAACTTACTGATTTGTTTGTTTCTTTGTTTTTATATGTATTTTATTGCACTTTAGGTTCTGGGGTTCATGTGCAAAACATGCAGGGTACATGGCAATGCAGTTTGCTGCCTCCATCCCCACCATCACCTAATATGGAACTTCTCCTTGTGTTATCCCTCCCCAACCTCCCCACCCCCACCCGCTAGCCCCTAGCCCCCAGCAACAGACCCCAGGGTGGGATACTCCCCTCCTTGTGTCCATGTGCTCTCACTGTTCAACACTCGCCTATGAGGGAGAACATGCAGTGTTTATCTGTTCTTGTGTCATTTTGCTGAGAATGATGGTTTCCAGATTCATCCATGTCCCTATAAAGGAAACAAGCTCATCATTTTTTATGGCTGCATAGTATTCCATTGCATACATGTGCAACATTTTCTTGGTCCAGTCTATCATCGATGGGCATTTGGGTTGGTTCCAGTGCCTCAATGAACATGTGTGCATGTGTCTTTATAATGAAACTATTTATAATCCTTCAGATATATACCCAGTAACAGGATTGCTGAGTCAAATGGAATTTCTATTTCTAGGTCCTTGGTGAAATGCCACACTGTCTTCCACCATGGTTGAACTAATGTACACTCCCACCAACAGTGTAAAAGTGTTCCTATTTCTCTACATCCTCTCCAGCATCTGTTGTCTCCATATTTTTTAATAATCACCATTCTCACTGGCATGAGATGATATCTCAATGTGGTTCTGATTTGCATTTCTCTAATGACCAGTGACCATGAGCATTTGTTCATCTGTTTGTTAGCCTCGTAAATGTCTCCTTTTGTAAAAGTGTCTGTTCATGTCTTTCCCCCACTTTTGAACGGGTCTTTTCTCTTGTAAATCTGTTTTAGTTCTTTGTAGATTCTGGATATTAGCCCTTTGTCAGATGAGTAGATTGCAAAAAATGTTTCCCATTCTGTTGGTTGCTGGTTAACTCTAATGATTATTTCTTTTGCTGTATAGAAGCTCTGGAGTATAATTAGATTCCATTTGTCTATTTTGGCTTTTGTTGGCAATGCTTTCAGCCTTTTAGTCATGAAGTCCTTGCCTAGCCTATGTCCTGAATGGTCTTGCCTAGGTTTCCTTCTAGGGTTTTTATGCTGTTAGGTCTTATATTTAAGTCCTTAATCCATCTGGAGTTAATTTTAGGGTAAGGTGTCAGGAAGGGGTCCAATTTCTTCTTTCTGCACAATGGCTAGCCAGTTTTCCCAATACCATTTATTAAATTAACAGGGAATCCTTTCCCTATTGCTTGGTTCTGTCAGGTTTGTCAAAGATTAAATGGTTGTAGATATGTTGTGTTGCCTCTGATGCCTCTGTTCTGTTCCATTGGTCTATATCTCTGTTTTAGTACCAGTACCATGCTGGTTTGATTACTGTAGCCTTGTAGTATAGTTTGAAGTTAGGTAGCGTGATGCCTCCAACTTTGTTCTTTTTGCTTAGAATTGTCTTTGCTATGTGGGCTCCCTTTTGGTTCCATATGAAGTTTAAGGTGGTTTTTTCCAGTTCTGTGAAGAGGTTCATAGGTAGCTTGATGGGGACAGCACTGAATCTGTAAGTAGGCAGTATGGCCATTTTCACAATATTGATTCTTCCTAACTATGAACATGGAATGTTTCCCCATCTGTTTGTGTCATCTCTTATTTCCTTGAGCAGTGGTTTGTAGTTCTCCTTGAAGAGGTCCTTTACATCCTTTGTTAGTTGTATTGCCAGGTATTTTATTCTCTTTGTAGCAATTGTAAATGGTGTTCATTCTTGATTTCACTCTCTTTGAGTCCATTATTGGTGTATAGGAATGCTTGTGATTTCTGCACATTAATTTTGTATCCTGGGACTTTACTGAAGTTGCTTATCAGTTTCAGGAGATTTTGTGCTGAGATGATGGTGTCTTCTAAATATACAATCAAGTCATCTGCAAATGGAGACAATTTGACTTCCTACTTTCCTAATTAAATACCCTTTATTTCTTTTTCTTGTGTGATTGTTCTGGCTACAACTTCCAACACTACATTGAATAGGAGTGGTGAGAGAGGGCATCCTTGCCTAGTGCCAGATTTCAAATGCAACACTTCTAGTTTGAAAGTAGGCAGTATGGCCTACTTTCAGTGTGATATTGGCTGTGAGTTTGTCATAAATAGCTTTTATTATTTGACACATGTTCTGTGGATACCTAGTTTGAGAATGCTTAGCATAAAGAACTGGTTAATTTTGTCAAAGTCCTTCTCTATTATCTATTGAGATAATCATGTGATTTTTCTCTTTGGTTCTGTTTATATGGTGGATTATGTTTATAGACTTGCATAAGTTGAACCAGCCTTGCATCCCCGGGATAAATCCTACTTGATCATGATTGATAAGTTTTTTGATGTGCTGTTACAATTGGTTTGCCAGTATTTTATTGAAGATTTTTGCATCTATCTTCATCATGGATATTGGCCTGAAGTTTTCTTTTTTTCTTGAGTCTCTGCCGGGTTTTGGTATCAGGATAATGTTGGTCTCATAAAATGATCTCGGAAGGATTCCATATTTTTGGATTGTTTGGAATAGTTTCAGAAGGAGTGGTACCAGCTCCTCTTTGTATGTCTGGTAAAATTTGGCTGTGAGCCCATTTGGACCTGGGCTTTTTTTGTTGGTAGGCTATTAATTTCTGCCTCGACTTCAGCCCTTGTTATTGGTCCATTCAGGGTTTTGATTCTGCCTAGTTTAGGCCTGGGAGGGTGTAAGTGTCCAGGAGTTTATTCATCTCTTCCAGGTTTAATGGTTTGTTTGCATAAAGTTGTTTGTAGTAATCTCTGATGGTAGTTTTATTTCTGTGGAATCTGTGGTGATATCCCCTTTATCATTTTTATTGCATCTATTTGATTCTTCTCTCTTATTTTTTATTAATCTGGCTAGTGGTCTATTTTTTTTATCTTTTCAAAAAACCAGCTCCTGGATTTATTGATGTTTTGAAGGGTTTTTTTTGTGTCTCCATCTCCTTCAGTTCTGCTCTTATCTTAGTTATTTCTTGCCATCTGCTAGATTTTGAGTTTGGATCCTGCTCCTCTAACTCTATCAATTTTGATAATAGGGTGTCGATTTTCAATCTTTCCTTGCTTCTCATGTGGGCATTTATTGCTATATATTTTCCTCCAGACATGCTTTAAATGTGTCCCAGAGATTCTGGTACATTGTGTCTTCATTCTCTCTGGTTTTCAAAAACATCTTTATTTCTGCCTTTATTTCATTGCTTATCCAGTCAACATTCAAAATCCAGTTGTTCAGTTTCCATGAAGTTTTGTGATTCTGAGTTAGATTCTTATTCCTGAGTTCTAATTTAATTGCATTGTGGTCTGAGAGACTGTTATGATTTCCATTCTGCATTTGCTGAGGAATGATTTACTTCAAATTATATGGTCAATTTTAGAGTAGGTGTGATGTGGTACTGAGAAAAATTTATATTCTGTGGATTTGGGATGAAGAGTTCTGCATAACTCTATTAGGTTTGCTTGGTTCAGGTTTGAGTTCAAGTTCTGGATATCCTTGTTAATTTTCTGCCTTGATGATCTGTCTAATACTGACATTGGAGTGTTAGTCTCCACTATTATTGTGTGGGAGTCTAAGTCTCTTTGTAGGTCATCAAGAACTAGCTTTATGTACTGGATGCTCCTGCATTGGGTGCAGTACATATTTAGGATCCTTAGCTCTTCTGGTTGCATCGATCCCTTTACCATTATGTAATCATCCCCTTCTTTGTCACTTTTGATCTATGTTGGTTTAAAGTCTATTTTCTTGGAGACAAGAATTGCAACTCTTGATTTTTTTTTTTTTTTTTTTTTTTTTTTTTTTTTTTTTTTTTTTTTTTTTGCTCTCCATTTGCTTGGTAAATCTTCCTCCATCCCTTTATTTTGAGCCTATGTGTGTCCTTGCATGTGAGATGGGTTTCCTGGATACACACATGGATGGGTTTTGACTTTTTATCCAATTTGCCAGTCTGTGTCTTTTTATTGGTGCATTTAACCCATTTACATTTAGGGTTAATATTGTTATGTGTGAATTTCATCCTGCCATTTTGATGCTAGCTGGTTGTTCTGCCCATTAGCTGATATAGTTTCTTCATTGTGTCAATGCTTTTTGCCATTTGGTACATTTTTTGAGTGAATGCTACTGGTTGTTCCTTTCTATGTTTAGTGCTTCTTTCAGGAGCTCTTGCAAGGCAGGCCTGGTGGTGACAAAATCTCAGAGCAATTGCTTGTTCATAAAAAATTTTATTTCTCCTTTATTATGAAGCTTACTTTTGCTGGATATGAAATTCTGGGTTGAAAGTTCTTTGCTTTAAGGATGTTGAATATCGGCCCCCACTGTCTTCTGGCTTATAGGGTTTCTGCTGAGAGATCTGCTGTGAGGCTAAAGGGCTTCCCATTTTAAGAAACCCAACCTTTCTCCCTGGCTGCCCATAGCTTTTTCTCCTTCATTTCAACCCTGGTGAATCTGACAATTATGTGCCTTGTAGTTGCTCTTCTTGACGGATATCTTTTTGGCATTCTCTATGCCTTCCTAGTTGGGGAAGTTCTCCTGGATAATATCCTGAAGAGTGTTTTTCAGCTTGGATTCATTCTCTCCTTCACATTCAGGTACACCCACCAAACATAGATAGGTCTTTTCACATAATCCCATATTTCTTGGAGGCTTTGTTCATTTCTTTTCAATCTTTTCTCTAATCATGCCTTCTTATTTTATTTCATTGAGTTGATCTTCAATCCCTGATATTCTTTCTTCTGCTTGGTTAATTCGGCTATTGAAACTTGTGTATGTGAATTGGGAAGGGGGAAGATGGTGCTATAGGAGCAACTCAGGATTGCAGCTCTCAGTGAAAGTGCAGAGGGTGAGTGGATACCACATTTCCAGATGGATCTTTATTGCCCACAGACCAGGAAATTCCCAGGTGTAGGAGCCCCATGGGACACCAGCACAGCTGTTTTGGCTGGCACGGCCATTTCGGCCAGCACTGCAGTGCAGTGGCACTTCGTACAAAATACACTGGTCTAATTGCCCTGTTAATCCAGCAATTTGAGATTTGGGAAGGCAGTTTAGCACATTCATCTGATTAAATGGGACTTAAACAGTAAGCCAGGCCAGGAGACTCCTGGGCAGTGACGTTTGAGCCAGCGTAGTGAGTCACTGCACAGGAAATCACACAGATCCCGGTGCCCTTTCAGCAGATGACTGAAACACCTGGGAGAGAGTCAACCATTCAACTTAAAAAAAAAACAAAAGGGCTCTGAGGCAGGGAGCCAGGTGATCAGGCTCGGTGGGTCCCACCTCCAGAAAAACAAACAAAACAGCAATTGGAAATGCTCGGAGTTGAGAGTTTCATGGCAAGCACAGCTGAACCCAGGATGGTGCAGCTCGGTGGGGGAGGGGCGTCTGCCACTACCAAGGCATTCCGCCCCTACGTATGTACTCTCCCATTGCTGATTCAGCCTGCTGTTGCCGAGGCAACCTACCATAACAGAGAGAGTCCGCCAATACAGGGGCAGGCCACCATCACCACAGCAGTTCTAACCACACCCATATAAACAGGACTACAGGGAATTACACTTGGCAGCAGGGCAGAGCCCGCCGTAACAGAGCAGAGCCCATGACAGCAGGGCGGAGCCCACAGCAACATGGTGGAGCCCATGACAGCAGAGCAGAGCCTCGGCAGTCAGGTAGTGACTAGACTGCCTCCTTGCTGGGCAGGACAGTGCAATGAATACTCATAAAGAAAGCCCTAACTCCCCGAGACAGAGCACCTGAGGAAAAAAAGGAACTTTATGAGTTCTGCTGCAGCAGACTTAAACGTACCTGCCTAGAAGCCCTGAATGAACAACAGAGCTCACAGCTCAGCACTTGAGCTCCTATAAAGTACAGACTGTCTCCTCAAGCAGCTCCCTGACCCCTGTATATCCAAAGAGTCACCTCACAAAGGACTTATCAGACTGACATTTGGTGGGCATCCTTCAGGGACAAAGATAGCAGAAGAAAAAATGGTAGCATCCCTCACTGTTCTGCAGCTGCTACAGGTGTACCCCAGGCAAGCAGGGCCTGGAGTGGACCTCAGCAGTCCTACAGAAGAAAGGCTAGACTATTAGAAAGAAAACTAAGAAACAGAAATACTTCATTATCAACAATCTGGGCATCCACTCAGAGACCCAATCGAAAAGTCAGCAACTACTCAGATGACAGGTGGATAAATCCACAAATATGGGAAGAAACCAGTGCAAAAAGAAGGAAAACACCCTGGAACACCTCACCTCCTAAAAGAGACCACAATCCCTCACCAGCAAGGGAACAAAGCTGGACGGAGAATGAGTGTGATGAAATGAAAGAATCAGACTTCAGAACGTGGGTAATGAGAAAGTTCCATGAGCTACAAGAACATGTTCTAAATCAATGCAAAGAAACTAAGAACCTTGAAAAAAGATTTGAGGAAGTGATAACAAGAATGGAAAACTTCGAGAGGAATATGAGTGAATTGATGAAGCTAAAAAACACAACAAGAGAACTTCGTGAAGCATACACAAGTCTCAACAGCGAAACTGACCAAGCAGAAGAAAGAATATCAGAGGGCGAAGATCAACTCAATGAAATAAAATGAGAAGGCAAGATTAAAGAAAAAAACAGCAAAAAAGAATGAACAAAGTCTCCAAGAAATGTGGGACTATGTGAAGAGACCAAATCTACATCTGATAGGTGTACCTGAATGTGACAAAGAAAATGAAGCCACGCTGGAAAATACTCTTCAGGATATTATCCAGGAAAATTTCCCCAACCTAGCAAGGCAGGCCAATATTCAAGTCCAGGAAATATAGACAACACTACAAAGATATTCCTCAAGAAGAGCAACCCCAAGGCACATAATCATCAGAATCACCAGAGTTGAAAAGAAGGAGAAAATGCTAAGGGCAGCCAGAGAGAAAGGTCGGGTCACGCACAAAAAAGAAGCTCATCAGACTCACAGCAGATCTCTCAGCAGAAACCCTACATGTCAGAAGAGATGGGGGCCAATATTCAACATCCTTAAAGAAAAAAACTTGCAACCCAGAATTTCACATCCAGCCAAACTGAGCTTCATAAGTGAAGGAAAAATAAAATTCTCTGTGAACAAGCAAGTACTCAGAGATTTTGTTACCACCAAGCCTGCTTTACAAGAGCTCCTGAGAGAGGCACTACACATAGAAAGTACCAGCCACTCCAAAAACATACCAAATGCTAAAGAGCATCAATGAAATGAAGAATCTGCATCAACTAATGGGTAAAACAACCAGCTAGCATCAAAATGGCAGTACCAAATTCACACATAACCATATTAACCCTAAATGTAAATGGACTAAATTCACCAATCAAAAGACCCAGACTGGCAAATTGGATAAAAAACCAAACCCATTGGTGTGCTGTATCCAGGAAACCCATCTCACATGCAAAGATACAGAAAGGCTCAAAATAAAAAGATGGAGGAAGACTTACCAAGCAAATGGAGAGCAAAAAAAAGCAGAATTTGCAATTCTCATCTCTGATAAAATAGACTTTAAAGCAAAAAATCAAAAGAGACAAAAAGGACATTACATAATGGTAAAAGGATCGATACAGCAAGAAGAGCTAATGATCATAAATATATATGGACCCAATACGGAAGCACCCAGATATATAAGGCAAGTTCTTAATGACTTACAAAGAGACATAGACTCACACACAATAATAATGGGAGACTTTAACACTCCACTGTCAATATTAGACAGATCAACCAGGCAGAAAATTAACAAGGATATCCAGGAATTGAACTCAGACCCGGTACAAGCAAACCTGATAGACATTTACAGAACTCTCCACCCCAAATCCACAGAATATACATTCTTCTCAGCACCACATTACACCTACTCTAAAATTGACCACATAATTGGAAGTAAAGCACTCCTCAGCAAATGCAAAACAATGGAAATCATAACAAACAGTCTCTCAGACCATAGTGCAATCAAGTTATAACTCAGAATTCAGAAACTAACTCAGAACCACACAGCTTCATGGAAACTGAACAACTGGCTCTTGAATGTTGATTGGATAAACAATGAAATGAAGGCAGAAATAAAGAAGTTCTTCGAAACCAACGAGAACAAAGATACAACATACCAGAATCTCTCGGACACATTTAAAGCAGTCTGTAGAGGAAAATATATAGCAATAAGTGCCCACATGAGAAGAGTGGAGAGATCCAAAACTGACACCCTATCATCAAAATTGAAAGAGCTAGAGGAGCAAGATCAAAAACTCAAAACCTAGCAGAAGACAAGAAATAACTAAGATCAGAGCAGAACTGAAGGAGATAGAGACACGAAAAACCCTTCAAATAATCAATAAATCCATGAGCTGGTTTTTTGAAAAGATCAACAAAATAGACAGACCACTAGCCAGATGGATAAAAAAGAAAAGAGAGAATAACCAAATAGACACAATAAAAAACGATACAGGGAAATTACCACAGATTCCAAAGAAATTCAAATCATCATCAGAGAATATTACAAACAACTCTATGCACATAAACTAGTAAACCTGGAAGAAATAGATAAATTCCTGGACACTTGCCTCCTCCCAAGCCAAAACCAGAAAAAAGCCAAAACCCTGAAGAAACCAATAACAAGGTTTGAAGTTGAGGCAGCAATTAAGAGCCTACTACCCAAAAGAAGCCCAGGTCCAGATGTCAGCCAAATTCTACCAGACATACAAAGAGGAGCTGGTACCTTCTGAAACTATTCCAAATAATCCAAAAAGAGGGAATCCTTCCCAAATCATTT
Organism: Saguinus oedipus; assembly: GCA_031835075.1. NCBI lineage: Eukaryota > Metazoa > Chordata > Mammalia > Primates > Cebidae > Saguinus > Saguinus oedipus. Next base: position 186,491,874 of record CM063171.1, on the reverse strand, counting down.
TATGAGACCAACATCATCCTGATACCAAAACCCAGCAGAGACTCAACAAGAAAAGAAAACTTCAGGCCAATATCCATGATGAACATAGATGCAAAAAATCTTCAATAAAATACTGGCAAGCCGATTGCAACAGCACATCAAAAAGCTTATCCATCATGATCAAGTAGGATTTATCTGGGGGATGCAAGTCTGTTTCAACATACACAAGTCTATAAACATAATTCACCACATGAAAAGAACTAAAAAAACACATAATTATCTCAATTGATGCGGAGAAGGCCTTTGACAAAATTCAACAGCCTTTATGCTAAAAACCCTCAATAAACTCAGTGTTGATGAAACGTATCTCAAAATAATAAAAGCTATTTATGACAAACCAACAGCCAATATCATACTGAATGGGCAAAAACTGGAAGCATTCCCTTTAAAATCTGGCACTAGACAAGGATGCCCTCTTTCACCACTCCTATTCAATATAGTACTGGAAGTCCTAGCCAGAGCAATCAGGCAAGAAAAAGAAATAAAGGATATTCAAATAGGAAAGGAGGAAGTCAAATTGTCTCTATTTTCAGATGACATGATTGTATATCTAGAAGACCCCATCGTCTCAGCCCAAAAACTCCTGAAACTGATAAGCAACTTCAGCAAAGTCTCAGGATACAAAATCAATGTGCAAAAATCACAAGCATTCCTATACACCAATAACAGACTGAAAGAGAGCCAAATCAAGAATGAACTGCCATTCACAATTGCTACAAAGAGAATAAAATACCTAGGAATACAACTAACAAGGAACTGTAAAGGACCTCTTCAAAGAGAACTACAAACCACTGCTCAACGAAATAAGAGAGGACACAAACAGGTGGAGAAACATTCCATGTTCATGGTTAGAAAGAATCAATATCGTGAAAATGGCCATACTGCCCAAAGTTATTTACACTTTGGTAACGCTATCCGCATCAAGCTACCAATGACCTTCTTCACAGAACTGGAAAAAACCACCATGAACTTCATATGGAACCAAAAGAGAGTCTGCATAGCCAAGTCAATTCTAAGTAAAAAGAACACAGCAGGAGGCATCACACTACCAGACTTCAAACTATACTACAAGGCTACAGTAATCAAAACAGCATGGTACTGGTACCAAAACAGAGATATAGACCAATGGAACAAAACAGAGGCATCAGAGGCAACACAATGTACCTACTACCATACAATCTTTGATAAACCTGACAAAAAAGCAATGGGGAAAGGATTCCCTGTTTAATAAATGGTGTTGGGAAAACTGGCAAGTCATGTGCAGAAAGCAGAAATTGGACCCCTTCCTGACACCATACACTAAAATTAACTCCAGATGGATTAAAGACTTAAACATAAGACCTGGCACCATAAAAACCCTAGAAGAAAATCTAGGCAAAACCATTCAGGACATAGGAGTAGGCAAGGACTTCATAATCAAAACACCAAAAGCATTGGCAGCAAAAGCCAAAATAGACAAATAGGACCTAATCAAACTCCACAGCTTCTGCACGGCAAAAGAAACAGTCATTAGGGTGAATGGGCAACCAACAGAATGGGAAAAAAATTTTGCAGTTTACCCATCTGACAAAGGGCTGATATCTGGAATTTACAAAGAACTCAAACAGATTTGCAAGAAAAAAAACTAACAAGCCCATTCAAAAATGGGCAAAGAATATGAACAGACACTTTACAAAAGAAGACATACATGAGGCCAACAAACATGAAAAAATGCTCATCATCACTGGACATTAGAGAAATGCAAATCAAAACTACATCGAGATACCATCTCACACCAATTAGAATGGCGATCATTAAAAAATCTGGAGACAACAGATGCTGGAGAGGATGTGGAGAAATAGGAACACTTTTACACTGCTGGTGGGAGTGTAAATTAGTTCAACCATTGTGGAAGACAGTGTGGCAATTCCTCAAGGCCTTAGAAATAGAAATTCCGTTTGAACCAGCAATCCCATTACTGGGTATATAGCCAAAGGACTATAAATCATTCTACTATAAGGACACATGCACACGAATGTTCATTGCAGCACTGTTTACAATAGCAAAGACCTGGAACCAACCCAAATGCCCATCAATGATAGACTGGACTGGGAAAATGTGGCACATATACACCATGGAATATTATGCAGCAATCAAAAACGATGAGTTCATGTCCTTTGAGGGACATGGATGAATCTGGAGAACATCATTCTCAGCAAACTGACACAAGAACAGAAAATGAAATACCGCATGTTCTCACTCATAGGTGGGTGATGAACAGTGAGAACACATGGACACAGGGAGGGGAGCACTACACACTGGGGTCTATTGGGGGAAATAGGAGAGGGATAGCGGGACAGGGAGTTGGGGAGGGATAGCAGGGAGAGAAATGCCAGATGTCGGTGAAGGGGAGAAGACAGCAAATCAGACTGCCATGTGTGTACCTATGCAACTATCTTGCATGTCCTGCACATGTACCCCAAAACTTAAAATGCAATAAAAAGGAAAAAAAAAGAAACTTGTGTATGCTTTGTGAAGTTCTCATGTTGTTTTTTTCAGCTCCATTAAATTATTTGTATTCTTCTCTAAGATATTTATTCTCGTTAGGACTTTGTCAAACCTTTTTTGAAGGTTCTTAGTTTCTTTGAATTATGTTAGAACATGTTCTTTTAGCTCAGAAAAGTTTATTACCCACCTTCTGAAGCCTGTTTCTGTCAATTCATCAGACTCATTCTCCATCCAGCTTTGTTTCTTTATTGGTGATGAATTGTTATCCATTGGAGGAGAGGCTTTCTGGTTTCAGGTGTTTTCATCCTTTTTGTGCTGGTTTCTTTCCATCTTTGTAGATTTATTTACCTGTCTTCTTTGTAGTTGGTGACTTTCAGATGGGTTCTCTGAGTGGACATCCTTTTTGATGATGAATTTATACCTTTCTGTTTTTTTAGTTTTTCTTCTAACAGTCAGGCCCCTCTTGTGTAGGACTGCCGGAGGTCCACTCCAGACCCTGCTTGCCTGAGGATCACCTGCAGCAGCCTCTGCGTTATTCTCACTGGGAACTGCATACGAGAGCTGTTCACATTCTGCCATCTTGGATCTGCCTCCCTGATTTCTTTTTTGATATTATATGGAATTGTTTTACTGAATATTGCATAATGATTAGATACCATAAATTATTATTTATCTAATGGAAAAAAGTGAATTATAAAAGTCAGATTCATCTTTCTAAATCACAAAACGTACTCTCCTGGATCACCTTGAAACATTTGTTTACCCATATACATACAAGAACTACCTTTGATCTTCAAATTTAAGATTTGAATTTAGAAAATACTCACATCCTATTTCTCCCCTAATAACATTATAATTTGGTCCTTTACTAAAGAGTCATTTGTTCACTTAACAGCCACTTTAAAAGTAAATTTAGCAGTAAGAGCTACCATCAGTGTGACCCATATTTAACAAGGAAAGCATACAGCTAAAATTATGACAATTTTATATGTGGCAATAAGTGTTGACCATTACTGTAAATTTACATTTGATTGTGAATCCTACAAGTTTTGAGTAGAAGACTCTCAGTACTGGTCCTTCCTCACAGACATGACAGTAAGAAATATAACTGATAATACTGAAGGGTGTCACAAAGTCATATAACTGGTTTTATATGTCACTCAAACATCAGCTTCCTTGTTTTACAGAAGCATTTGACATAACCTGAAACATTACCAGAAAGAGCCATTCTATAACTTCGGCTTATTAGTCATAAACTTCAACTGATTTGTTATTACAAAAATACTGAATAGTTTTTTTAAACTCATGTTAAGTAATTGAATTCCTAGTGCACATACTAATTGATTACAGAAAAGGTTCATCTAAAATTGTGTTGCATGTCAAGGGAAGCCTCATATATAATTTTTTAAGAACAATATCAGTAATCCCCACAAGCATTTAATATATTGATTGCATCATGGATACATAGTCATGCATCACTTAAAGACATCTTAATCAACAATGGACTGCATAGATATAAGTGTCCCCAGCAGATTATAACAGGGCTGAAGAATTCACATTGCTTATGACATTGTAGCTACTGTAAGGTCATAGGTCAATGCATTACTTATATGCTTGTGGTAATACTGGTGTAAACAAACCTGTGCTGCTGCCAGTTGTACAAAAGTTTAGCACATACAATTATGTATGGTACATAATACTTCATAATGATAATAAACAATTATGTTACTGGTTTATGTGGTTACTATACCACAGTTCTGATGGCATCGGTGACCCATCTGGAGCAGCTGCTGCAAAGATGCTGGCTGCAGCATGGGAGGCACCACTGGAGCTGTGCACTCTGTGGAGCCACCAGGGGCCAGGAACAGACAGGAGCCCTGCCCCCTACCAAGTCAGTAGGGCAGGAGCCCCATGCTTTCAGGCATGGCTGCAGCCACCCAGCTGGGGCTCCAGATCCCAGCATCCCCACACACTTGGGAACCCAGGAAGCCCCTTGCCCCAGCACTCTTGAAAGTGCCTGCTCCTGCTGCCTGGCCTCTCCCCACTCCCGGCACCTGCTCTGGGGTGCAGAAGCCACTTGCAGTATCTGTTCCTACAAGTTCTACTCATGGTAACTACCCTATACAGGGGTACCATTTTTTATCTTTTATACCATATTTTATGGTGCTTTTTCTATGTTTAGGCATACAAATACTTCTCATTGTGTTATAATTACCCACAGTATTCAGTACAGTAACATGCTGTATAGATTTGTACCCCAGGAACAATAGGCTAACTATACCATTTAGCCTAGGTGTATAGGAGGCTGTATCAGTCTGTTCTTATGCTGCTCATAAAGACATACTCATGTCTGGGTAATTTATAAAGGAAAGAGGCTTAATGGACTTGTGAGTCCACATGGCTGGGGAGGCGTCACAATAATGAATGAAAGCAAATGAGGAGCAAAATCTCATATTACATGGCAGCCAGCATGAGAGCTTCTGTAGGAAAACTCCCCTATATAAAACCATCAGATTTTGTGAGGCTTATTCACTATCATTAGAACAGCACAGGAAAGACCTGCCCCCCATGATTCAATTACATCCCACCAGGTCCCTCCCATGACACATGGGAATTATGGGAGCTACAATTCAAGATGAGATTTGCGTGGAGACACAGCCAAATCGTATCATAAGCCATACCATCTAGGTTTGTGTAAGTCTCTTCTGTGATGTTCACACAATGATGAAATTGCCTAAAGATGCATTTCTCAGAACATATTTCCATTGTTTGTGATGCATGACTGAATTAAGTAGTTAATTTCTGATGAAATTAGGTGGCTCATTTTATTCACTATGTGATACATTGTGATGCATAAATAATTTAAAAGTTTAGATATGTAATATGTATATTCACTTATTAAATAAAAAATATAGGTTATCATGTTTGGTTCTGGGGCTTGAGATACAAGGATAAATTGCTAAATTACACCAGTTCTCATATCTCCTTTTTCCTAATCTAATGTACTCTCCTTATGTTTGTAACATAACACAATCAGATATGGAAGTGTTACTATAAAAGGTGATATAAAATACTATATAATTTTCTAGTCACTACATTGCTACTCAATTCACCCATGTAGTCAATTTACCTAGGTTTGATGTGTATGGGAGACCTATCTTTTTCAGGAAAATCATCAAGGTTCCCTAAGTGCTCTTTCCCATCTTATGTTTGAGACTGCCAATCACCACCCTCACCCCATAGTCACATGGCTCACAAACAACCCAAGCCAGTATACCAAGTCCTTCCTGGAATCAAGGAAAGAGAGTCCATTTTTCTCTTATGGTGAAGCTGAAAAAATATAAGCCAAGTTTCTTTTGTTAGCTTCAATTTCTTCCTCTCAAAAAGAACTGGCATGGAAGAATTAATACTACCCACAATGAAAGCAATAATAATAATGGATGCAGAATGAAGCTTATGGCAGCATTAGTACTGCTGTCATTCCAAAAATCTCTCTCTATTCCTGTACATCTGCTGTAGATATAGAGCCAACAAATTCCCTTAAACTAGTACCACTATAGGAATTCAGAAAAGAAATGAGATGAAAGCAAAGCAGAGAATGGGGTTTTCACAGAAGAGATGACTTTATGATAATTTGAATGATTGACAAGATTTTGATAGTAGAGATGGGAAGTGGTAGCGGATAAGAAATAGCATATGTAGATATAAAAGAAATTAAAAACATAGAGTGGAGATCCGTATCCCGACTCTAGGCCCACAAGAGAGCTGGTGATGAAAACCTTCCTTCCATATCCAGTCTGCATCTCATAGTCCTCACTTTCTATTTTGCAGTGTGGGTTGGTCATTGGAAAAAGGAAGACAGCATGGGGAGTGTGGATACAGCAAATGCATCACCTCTACTAGATAATTCATGTACTTTACCTGAGAGCCAAGACAGCAGACTTCAAAGGGTAGGTCAGCTGAAGGCACTGCTCAGCAGATGCAACATGGAGTGTCTCTTCAAATGGAATCAGACAGGCATTTGTTTGCTCCCCTGGTGCTGGTGACCTATAATATTTAGCATTTTCTCCAACCAGGTCCCACTCCCCTAAAGTCAGATGCCTTATAGCAGATACCCTTGAGCTCTCCAGGATCATGGCCCATTTTCTCTGACCCATGCTTCCAGCAGAAGTGATTATGATCTTGACCCTATTCTCTGTTAAATCTAGTGCACTGGCTTGAATTCAGGACCCTGCTTCCATCAGGCCTCCTTTTGTTCTTAAGAATCTTTTTTCTCTTAACTGAATCCATGTCTTGCTAATCACAGCTTGCTTCTCAAGTTCGCTGTTTCTGGAATGGGCTTCAAAAGCCTGGAAAACATGTTGAACATTGTTCTGATTTTCAGGTCAATTCTGATGGCTCTGGATATCTTAAAGAGCTATTTACAAATGTGCAAATATGTATTGAGCACTTACTATATGTAAAGCACTGCTCTAATGTCAAAAGAAAAGAGCAAAGCCCTAACATTCTAAGCATTATATCATAACATTCTTCACCTTGGTCAATTTTGCCTCTCTGTCAAGGTAAATTCCTCTTATCTTTGCTCTAAAACCCAAGGCCTAACAAACTCTTGATCTTGTGCTTCCTCCTTTCTCCTATCTAACCCTAAACTACTAGGGGGATGCTTACCTTCATGTATTTACTGGCACTACCAACAAGACAGTAAACCATCTTCCTGTGACCTTTTGTACCTTGGTAAATGGAGGTATTACGTGCTTGTTTTGTGATTACTTCTTTGCTGCCTGTGGCCACTAGTATATTTATCTAGTTGGGTGTCTGATGATGACAGCTTATTATTAACTTACTAGTGTGACATTCAATTGCACAGCATCCTAGGATGGGTCACACAATTGAGGCAATGCCACTTCCATCCCCTTGCCTTAATCTGGGAGGAATCTGAAATCCCATCCTCTGGGTTCGGGTGAGGCTTCTGTTGCAACTACATCCCATTATCAATGTCCCTCTGCCCAGTCCTACTTCCTTAAAGAGTATACCGCATATACTCACTCATAGGTGGGTGAGAAAAATGAGAACACATGGACACAGAGAGGGGGTCTACTACACACTGGGGTCTATTGGGGGGAATGGGGGAGGGACAGTGGGGGGGCTGGGGAGGGATAGCCTGGGAATGAATGCCAAGAGTGGGTGAAGGGGAGGAGGGCAGCAGAACACACTGCCGTGTGTGTACCTATGCAACTATCTTGCACATTCTGCACATGTACCCCAAAACCTATAATGCAATAAAAAAAAAAATTAAAATTAAAAAAAAAAAGAGTACTCCCTAATGGATTTCCTGTGCTCTAATCTCCATCTCTGAGTCTGCTTTGTAAGGGATCCGTCTTATGACTCTTCTGAAATAGAATCTTGACTATATTGGAAAATAAGTAGTGGCAAATCTAGTTATTTATTAGTTATTATTGAGATCTGGTTAGTTATTGTTTATTAGTTATTTAGATCACAGAAAATGATATTCTATGTAAGATTATTAAACTGGGATACAGTGTTTGGGTTTCCTTTAAATAATAATATTTTGCATGAATTTTTTATTACAAGTGAGAGATTTGAGTTCTTTATGGAATGTTTGCATAAAGTCATTAATTTAGATATTCTTAAATAATAATATTTATTTAGGCTGTCACTGAAGTATGGAGTTTTTAGCTTTTGATAAATTTTTCCCTAGGTATAAGGGAGAAAAGTATATGGTGCTTAAGAGAATATGAGTTAAACAAAGAATCTGCTCAGGGATGCAAAAATTCTGGTCTGATCAACTTTGCTTCTCCAAAGGAGCAGATGTGAATGAATTTTCTCACCTTGGTTGCTGGAAGATGCCTGAAATGTGAGTGGTACACAACTTTCTTGTCATTGCCTTTGCATGCTTATTAAAACTGAATTTCTGAAGCACTAACACCAAAAATTTTTTCTCCAGGCCAAAATAAGGACCCAGCAGTGCCAAGTATGTAAATAATGGAATTGAACAGTAACCAACTCCCAGGACAAGTGACTCACCAGAAACCCCTTCACACTAGAACACAACTGAGCCAGTAAGTGAATACAAGCATATTTCTCCCTTTGCTTACAGAGTCCTCCAAAAGAAGCCGACTCCATCCCACCCCTCAGATTATAAGCATCTACTATATTTATTTAACCATAATATTACAATACTCTGCCTCCATAGTTTTTGTTATTGTGAAGTAATCGAGACCATAATCTAACTTCCAATATCACCATGAAGAAACTAATATAGTCAGGTAGCTTGTCTTGAGAGATGCTCATGCTATTAACAAATCCCTCCAAACTCATTGCCACCAAAACTCACACAAACACAAACAAATATACACACTTAATACACAAATAAGTTAGCAAAAAACAGAGAAGCGAATACCTTAGGGGTGAATATAGATCAGCATCAGGCAGTCAGGTGCAAAGTTTTCAATGAACTACCCAAAAGATTCTTCATTTGACTTTGTATTAAATATTTGAATGATGTGGTCAGGTGCTTCTTCTGGGAGTTACCCATCATTATTAAAAGATGAACTAGACCAGGTGCGGTGGCTCACGCCTGTAATCCCAGCACTTTGGGAGGCCGAGGTAGGTGGATCACGAGGTCAAGAGATCGAGACCATCATGGTCAACATGGTGAAACCCCGTCTCTACCAAAAATACAAAAATTAGCTGGGCATGGTGGCGCGTGCCTGTAATCCCAGCTACTCAGGAGGCTGAGGCAGGAGAATTGCCTGAACCCAGGAGGCGGAGGTTGCGGTGAGCCGAGATCGCGCCATTGCACTCCAGCCTGGGTAACATGAGTGAAACTCCGTCTCAAAAAAAAAAAAAAAAAAAAAGATGAACTAACAGGAGGAAGAAAATCTTTTCAACATATACGATTTATGAGTAAACCCTGAATAGGGTTAACAACTCTTTCATTCAGGTGTCCAGAAATAATAATCAATCAAAATACCAGGCACAGAGAATATACAAGTAGAGAAGGCTGTCACACTGAGGTCAAATATCTAGAATCTATGCACTATGTAATTGCTTATCAAACTATCTTGTGGTGAATAACCAGTTTTGTCTTTTATTTCCAATTCATTTTTATATTGATTGATATTGTTGGTCTATATCACATTCATAAAAATGAGTCTACAAAGATAGTAGGGTGTTTTCACAATATCAAATTGCTATTAAATGTTTCTATCCACTAATTCTTGTAAGTCTCTCTACTTATATTTCTGCTGACTGGAAACAAGCCATTTGTGGAGAAGCACAGGTCCTTAGGTTATACTTCGAATAGCACATTTCTATGTAATCTGTGTGCCACTAAAAGAAGACATAAGCCTCCCAGCCTACCATTCCGCATTGGTAACTCACTGCAGAACAAAATTTAAAAATATAGAAACAAATTATCTTATGTGTGTTCATTTGATAACCTAACTTGTGCTAGACTAACTGACTCCATCTTATGTGTGAGCCTGAAAAGCTACATCGTAGCTTCTCCCTCCCTGCCACAGTCCCCTCAGATGCATTACTGGGTCACACTGTACTCAGAGCCTTAAACTGTTGAGGTTTGGGTCATGCTGTTCTCAGTACCTGTAACTGTTGTAACCACATCCTGCTTGACAAGTTCACCTGCTGTTGTGAATACCCCCTGCTGGTGATTGATTATATGGAAAGTCCTCCTTGCTACCCTCTTTGATGATTGTATGGAGATGCCCTTGGTAACTCCTCTTAGTAACTAACCACTATGAGAACCATTTAGCTCCTGGTAACCACATTTCTCTCTAACTTGCTTGTTCTGCTTCTGTAAAATTCTGCTTCAGCTAGGCTCCCCCTCCCCTTTCTTAAGCAAGGTATAAAACGGAATCAAACCCCTTCCTCAGGCTGAGAGATTTGAGTGTGAGCTGACTCTCGGTCACTGGTAATAAAGGACTCATGATTCAAACTCAGAGTGTGGCGCTTTCCATTCAACTCACTTGGTTATAACACTCAAATACTTAAAACCTGTCTCTCTAACATTACCAAAGATTAACATGGCAATGAAACTCTGAAAGCACTTTGATAGATCAGTTGGTTTCATAAATATTTGGGGCATATTATGTGTTCTAGTTTCTGCCCTAGACATTGGACCTGCTTAGCCTGTTGTAAAGAAGTTCCCTATTTAGAATTCCATCTAGCAAAATATTGGATAAGGGATATTAGTCACTAGAAGAAAAGCCCCCAGGTCTCTAGCGGGTCTGTGAGGATAGTTCCCATAGTGACACTATCAGTGTGAAATAGGCCAATTTAAACTGTGTTGCTGCACTGCACATGATCAGCTCCCACTGACTGCTGTGAGCAAAGGCTTTACTGCTGTTCCTGCAGGAGTGTGCATCAATCATCAGGTTAAACCTGCAAGCAGGGTTCTGCCTTTTTTATGGGTCATGCACAGGCTTAGACAAGCAACTTGATATTTCACATTGTCACATATCGATTCACTTGAATTAGTGAAGTATTTTTGTAGTATAAATCATTTTTCTGATTAAAGAAAGAAAATATTTTTTTCTGGCTGACTAGTTTGTTTGATTAAAATTAACAAGTAGCCTTTTCAAATAGCTTGTCAGTTGACTAGTCAATACCTAGTCTCATGAATTTCATAAAGATCAGTTTTGACCTGCAAACATATTTAGAGGACCAGTCATAATTCTAAATCTTTCTTCAACAACTGAGTAAGAAATATTATAGCCAATTAATTTGTTTCCATGGCACAATCTATAGGCTCACTATTCTTAAGGAGAGTAAAAATATATTGAAAAGACATAGCCAAAGTCTAACTCCATACAGATGAGGTTTCGATGGGTAATCTTCAAGAGAATATATTATTAATAAAGTTATTAAAGGAGAGCAATATTTACAATATTTGCTCAACTAAAATTATAGTTTTCAAAACTGAGGCCTCAGAATAAACCACCCAGATGGTTTAAAATCTTGCTGTAACAATTTTTCTTTTTTTTAATTTTTAATTTTTATTGCATTTTAGGTTTTGGGGTACATGTGCAGAACGTGCAAGATAGTTGCATAGGTACACACATGGCACTGTGTTTTGCTGCCTTCCTCCCCTTCACCCACATTTGGCATTTCTCCCCAGGCTATCCCTCCCCAGCTCCACCCCCCCACTGTCCCTCCCCTATTCCCCCCAATAGACCCCAGTGTGTAGTACCCCCTTCCCTGTGTCCATGTGTTCTCATTTTTCTCACCCGCCTATGAGTGAGAATATGTGGTATTTCCTTTGCTGTTCTTGTGTCAGTTTGCTGAGAATGATGTTCTCTAGATTCATCCATGTCCTTACAAAGGACATAAACTCATCATTTTTGATTGCTTCATAATATTCCATGGTGTATATGTGCCACATTTTCCCAGTCCAGTCTATCATCGATGTAACAATTTTTAAATGTTTCTGAAAATAGAGAATTGCAATGAAATAAGAACACCCAAATTACTACATACAAAATAAAACAATGACTAAATACCAAAATCATAAAGCAAACTTAAGAGGCTAACATAAAGGCAAATCCACAGTTTAGAATATTATAGAAATAAAAATATAAATAGATACACAAATAATATATGGTGTGTTGAAAATACTGTAAGAAGATTTTTGGTACAATGTTATGAAGAAAAGACATAATAAAAATATATATCTGTAACACAGATTTTCTTTTAAAAGGCATGAAATATACTCAGTTGAGAACAGCCAATCATATTCTCTAAAGATAGAAATATTAATAGGTCAACATTATTTTCTTTTTTTCTCTCTGATATTCAACCCTGAGGATAGTACTCTGATAATTGGGGAGGGGGCCACAAGGGGAGGAGTGAAATTTGTTCAAAAGAAGGAAAGTAGAAATTATAAATAGGTGTTTTAAAAAGCTTAAAAGAGAATGGTTATTTTTAATTAAGAAATAAAAATTAAATGGATTATAATTTAAGAAAAAAAACAAATTAAGTGGCAGTGCCATGTTTTAACAATGTCAAGCAGTGGATGGACACAATGACTCATGTCAGTAATTCCAACACTTTGGGAGGCCAAGGCAGGAGGATCACAAGATCAGAAGTTCAAGACCAGCCTGGCCAACATGGTGAAACCCCATCTCTAAATATACAAAAAAATATTAGCTGGGTATAGTGGCAGGTGCCTGTAATTGCAGCTACTCAGGGGGCTGAAGCAGGAGAATCACATGAACCCAGAAGGCAGAGGTCACAGTGAGCTGAGATTACACCATTGCACTCCAGCCTGGGCAACAGAGCAAGACTCTGTCTCAAAAAAATAGAATTAAAAAAACAATGTCAAGCAAAGGAATCCAACTGCCTGCCTTTTGAACCAAAGTTCTAGTAGCTATCAACTCTCCCAGATACTGTTCCTCTATGCTGTAAAAGACTGCCAAGAAGTTTTCCTCTGACTGTCTTTCAATAAAAAACCATTGTTAATCATCTGGACTTCTAAATCTCTTATGCTAATCAGCATATGTGCTCTAGCAGCCTTCAAATTGAATTAGTTGGACTTCCCAGGAGAGGATCTAAAGAACAAAAAAATTCCTCTTCCTTTAGCTCTCCCTCATCCGGAAAAAAAAAAAAAAAGAAAAGAAAATGAAAAAAAGAAAAGTCTTCATATAGCTTTTAATTTTCATAGACTACCTAAAGACAGAAGTCTTAATAAATTTGCATTCAAACTTACCCCTCTCATTTAGGGGTAAGCCTGCTCCATTATTCTCTACTTTAGAGCATATTCCTAAATGGAACTTCTCAATTCAGTTCCCCAAAAAAATGCTCAATGTATTTTTAACAGTATTTTCTTACTCTCCAGAAACCTTGTTTCTTAGATTAACTGTCATAAAACTAATTTATATAAATTCAAAATATATTTAAATCAAAAGAGACTGAATCATAATAATAAAACAGATCTTATATGAATGTTATGACACTAGCATAATTACTACTTTGGCTAATATTTGATGTGTCAATAATAATAAAATCTAATTAGCAAACACTATCTACAGATGTTCTACTGAAAGTTATCTTAGTCCTCTGCCAGAATCCTTTAGGATACTCAGTATCAATTACTATGGCAAAAATTGTGATTGTAAGAAATGAGAGGAAGAGTGGTTCTGTTCTGGATACATGGCACACATACCATACCTCACTTAGTAGCAGTGATCACTAGCTCTTATCCTTGAAGAGAAATCAGACTCTTAGTGGAAGATAATTCAAACATATGCCTCCTATTTAAGCACTAAAACACATTTAGATACCGGATGGTGACTTATCACTAGAATGTCCCTGTTGAATTGTAGAATAATTGCACCTTGACAAGGAAAATCTTAGCCTAAAGTAGCAGTGTTTATAAGAATATTAAAATCCAAGATAATTTATTATTTTTTTATTGCATTTTAGGTTTTGGGGTACATGTGAAGAACATGCAAGATTGTTGCATAGGTACACACATGGCAGTGTGATTTACTTCCTTCCTCCCCTTCACCTATATCTGGCATTTCTCCCCATGCTATCTCTCCCCAACTCCCCACCCCCACTATCCCTCCCCTATTCCCCCCAACAGACCCCAGTGTGTACTGCTCCCCTCCCTGTGTCCATGTGTTCTCATTGTTCAACAAAGTCAAAATTTCTATTTACATAAACAAAAAAATTAGAAACTTACAAGTAACATTACTAGAATTACAATTTCTAAGAAATGAATGAGAAATTTTATGACAGAAAAGTGTTAAAATAGTTCAAAACCAGATGGAATTCAGTTTGATTCAAATTAATATCAATTTTGATAATTATCATGCTTTAATAACCTTTGTAAGATATGATTTTTATTAGCACATGCAGATATATTTAGCTTCTATTATTTCTTAACATATAATGTTCAAATCTTCTATAAGATTTATTCTATTCTAAATGGAATAAAAATTTCACTGAATAAAAATTTGGCAAGTTAACAAATCAATTATATCATAAATGCAAATTGGTAGTAATAAAATTTACCATTTATACATTTTTTTTATTTTATTTATTTATTTATTTTTTAATTTTTTAAATTTTTATTGCATTACAGGTTTTGGGGTACATGTGCAGAGTGTCCAAGATAGTTGCATAGGTACACACATGTCAGTGTGCTTTGCTGCCTTCCTCCCCTTCACCCACACTTGGCATTTATCCCCAGGCTATCCCTCCCCAGCCCCCCCCACTGTCCCTCCCCCCTTACCCCAAATAGACCCCAGTGTGTAGTAGACCACCTCCCTGTGTCCATGTGTTCTCATTTTTCTCACCCGCCTATGAGTGAAAATATGCAGTATTTGTTTTTCTGTTCTTGTGTCAGTTTGCTGAGAATGATGTTCTCCAAATTCATCCATGTCCTTACAAAGGACACTAACTCATCATTTTTGATTGCTGCATAATATTCCATGGTGTACATGTGCCACATTTTCCCAGTCCAGTCTATCATCGATGGGCATTTGGGTTGGTTCCAGGTCTTTGCTATTGTAAACAGTGCTGCAATGAACATTCGTGTGCATGTGTCCTTATAGTAGAACGATTTGTAGTCCTTTGGATAGATACCCAGTAATGGGACTGCTGGGTCAAATGGAATTTCTACTTCTAGGTCCCTGAGGAATTGCCACACTGTCTTCCACAATGGTTGAACTAATTTACACTCCCACCAACAGTGTAAGAGTGTTCCTATTTCTACACATCCTCTCCAGCATCTGCTGTCTCCAGATTTTTTAATGATCACCATTCTAACTGGCGTGAGATGATATCTCAATGTGGTTTTGGTTTGCATCTCTCTAATGACCAATGATGATGAGCATTTTTTCATGTGGTTGTTGGCCTCATGTATGTCTTCTTTGTAAAGTGTCTGTTCATATCCTTTGCCCATTTTTGAATGGGCTTGTTTGTTTTTTTCCTGTAAATCTATTTGAGTTCTTTGTAAATTCTGGATATCAGCCCTTTGTCCGATGCGTAAACTGCAAAGATTTTTTCCCATTCTGATGGTTGCCGATTCACTCTAGTGACTGTTCCTTTTGCTGTGCAGAAGCTGTGGAGTTTGATTAGGTCCCATTGTCTATTTTGGCTTTTGTTGCCAATGCTTTTGATGTTTTGGTCATGAAGTCCTTGCCTACTCCTATGTCCTATATGGTTTTGCCTAGATTTTCTTCTAGGGTTTTTATGGTGTCAGGTCTTATGTTTAAGTCTTTAATCACTCTGGAGTTAATTTTAGTGTAAGGTGTCAGGAAGGGGTCTAGTTTCTGCTTTCTGCACATGGCTAGCCAGTTTTCCCAACACCATTTATTAAACAGGGAATCCTTTCCCCATTGCTTGTTTTTGTCAGGTTTATCAAAGATTATATGGTTGTAGATATGTTGTGTTGCCTCTGATGCCTCTGTTCTGTTCCATTGGTCTATATCTCTGTTTTGGTACCAGTACCATGCTGTTTTGATTACTGTAGCCTTGTAGTATAGTTTGAAGTCTGGTAGTGTGATACCTCCCACTGTGTTCTTTTTGCTTAGAATTGACTTGGCTATGTGGGCTCTCTTTTAGTTCCATATGAAATTCATGGTGGTTTTTTCCGGTTCTGTGAAGAAATTCAATGGTAGTTTGATGGGGATAGCATTGATTGTGTAAATTACTTTGGGCAGTATAGCCATTTTCACGATATTGATTCTTCCTAACCACGAACATGAAATGTTTCTCCATCTGTTTGTGTCCTCTCTTATTTCATTGAGCAGTGGTTTGTAGTTTTCCTTAAAGAGGTCCCTTACAATTCCTAGTGAGTTGTATTCCTAGGTATTTTATTTTCTTTGTAGCAATTGTGAATGGCAGTTCATTCTTGATTTGGTTCTCTTTAAGTCTGTTATTGGTGTATAGGAATGCTTGTGATTTTTGCACATTGATTTTATATCCTGAGACTTCGCTGAAGTTGCTTATCAGTTGCAGGAGCTTTTGGGCTGAGGTGATGGGGTCTTCTAGGTATACTGTCATGTCGTCTGCAAATAGAGACAATTTGGCTTCCACCTTTCCTATTTGAATACGCTTTATTTCTTTTCTTGCCTGATTGCTCTGGCTAGAACTTCCAGTACTATGTTGAATAGGAGTGGTGAGAGATGGCATCCTTGTCTAGTGCCGGATTTCAAAGGGAATGCTTCCAGTTTTTGCCCATTAAGTATGATATTGGCTGTTGGTTTGTCATAAATAGCATTTATTACTTTGAGATATGTTCCATCAATACCAAGTTTATTGAGGGTTTTTAGCATAAAGGGCTGTTGAATTTTGTCAAATGCCTTCTCTGCATCGATTGAGATAATCATGTGGTTTTTGTTTTTGCTTCTGTTTATGTGGTGAATTACATTTATAGACTTGTGTATGTTGAACCCACCTTGCATCCCCGGGATGAATCCTACTTGATCATGATGGATAAGTTTTTTAATGTGCTGTTGCAATTGGTTTGCCAGTATTTTATTGAAGATTTTTGCATCTATGTTCATCATGGATATTGGCCTGAAGTTTTCTTTTCTTGTTGAGTCTCTGCCGGGTTTTGGTATCAGGATGATGTTGGTCTCATAAAATGATTTGGGAAGGATTCCATCTTTTTGAATTATTTGGAATAGTTTCAGAAGGTACCAGATCCTCTTTGTGTGTCTGATAGAATTCGGCTGTGAACCAATCTGGACCTGGGCTTTTTTTGTGTGGTAGGCTCTTAATTGTTGCCTCAACTTCAGACCTTGTTATTGGTCTATTCATAGTTTCAGCTTCCTCCTGGTTTAGGCTTGGGAGGACACAGGCATCCAGGAATTTATCCATTTCTTCCTGGTTTACTAGTTTATGTGCATAGAGTTGTTTGTAGTATTCTCTGATGATGGTTTGAATTTCTGTGAAATCTGTGGTGATTTCCCCTTTATCATTTTTTATTGCATCTATTTGGTTGTTCTCTCTTTTCTTTTTTATCAGTCTGGCTAGTGGTCTGTCTATTTTGTTGATCTTTTTGAAAAACCATCTCTTGGATTTACTGATTTTTTAAGGGTTTTTCTTGTCTCTATCTCCTTCAGTTCTGCTCTGATCTTAGTTATTTCTTGTCTTCGGCTAGGTTTTGAGCTTTTTTGATCTTCCTCCTCTAGCTCTTTCAATTTTGACGATAGGGTGTCAATTTTGGATCTCTCCACTCTTCTCATGTGGGCACTTATTGCTATATATTTTCCTCTACAGACTGCTTTAAGTGTGTCCCAGAGATTCTGGTACGTTGTGTCTTCATTCTCATTGGTTTCAAATAACTTAATTTCTGCCTTCATTTCATTGTTTATCCAATCAACATTCAAGAACCAGTTGTTCAGTTTCCATGAAGCTGTGTGGTTCTGAGTTAGTTTCTGAATTCTGAGTTCCAACTTGATTGCACTATGGTCTGAGAAACTGTTTGTTATGATTTCAGTTGTTTTGCATTTGCTGAGGAGTGCTTAACTTCCAATTATGTGGTCAATTTTGGAGTAAGTATGATGTGGTGCTGAGAAGAATGTATATTCTGTGGATTTGGGGTGGAGAGTTCTGTAAATATCTATTAGGTTTGCTTGTTCCAGGTCTGAGTTCAAGTCCTGGATATGCTTGTTAATTTTCTGTCTGGTTGATCTGTCTGATATTGACAGTGGAGTGTTAAAGTCTCCCACTATTATTGTGTGGGAGTCTAAGTCTCTTTGCAAGTCATTAAGAACTTGCCTTATATATCTCGGTGCTCCTGCATTGGGTCCATATATATTTAGAATCGTTAGCTCTTCTTGTTGTATTGATCCTTTTACCATTATGTAATGACCTTCTTTGTCCCTTTTGATCTTTGTTGCTTTAAAGTCTATTTTATCAGAGATGAGAATTGCAACTCCTGCTTTTTTTTGCTCTCCATTTGCTTGGTAAATCTTCCTCCATCCCTTTATTTTGAGCCTTTGTGTATCCTTGCATGTGAGGTGGTTTCCTGGATACAGCACACCGATGGGTTTTGGCTTTTTATCCAATTTGCCAGTCTGTGTCTTTTTATTGGTGCATTTATCCCATTTACATTTAGGGTTAATATTGTTATGTGTGAATTTGATACTGCCATTTTGATGCTAGCTGGCTGTTTTGCCCATTGGTTTATGTAGATTCTTGATTTTGTTGATGCTCTTTAGCATTTGGTATGCTTTTAGGATGGCTGGTACCGGTTGTTCCTTTCTATGTGTAGTGCCTCTTTCAGGAGCTCTTGTAAAGCAGGCCTAGTGGTGACAAAAATCTCTGAGTACTTGCTTGTTCATGAAGGATTTTATTTTTCCTTCACTTATGAAGCTCAGTTTGGCTGGATATGAAATTCTGGGTTGAAAGTTCTTTTCTTTAAGGATGTTGAATATTGGCCCCCACTCTCTTCTGGCTTGTAGAGTCTCTGCCGAGAGATCTGCTGTGAGTCTGATGGGCTTCCCTTTGTGGGTGACCCGACCTTTCTCTCTGGCTGCCCTTAGTATTTTCTCCTTCGTTTCAACCCTGGTGAATCTGACGATTATGTGCCTTGGGGTTGCTCTTCTTGCAGAATATCTTTGTGGTGTCCTCTGTATTTCCTGGAGTTGAGTATCGACCTGTCTTGCTAGGTTGGGGAAATTTTCCTGGATAATATCTTGAAGAGTGTTTTCCAGCTTGGATTCATTCTCTTCATCACATTCTGGTACACCTATCAAATGTAGGTTGGGTCTCTTCACATAGTCCCACATTTCTTGGAGATCTCGTTCATTCCTTTTCATGCTTTTTTCTTTGATCTTGGTTTCTCGTTTTATTTCATTGAGTTGATCTTTGACTGCTGATATTCTTTTTTCTGCTTGGTCAATTCGGCTGTTGAAACTTGTGCATGCTTCAGGAAGTTCTCGTGTTGTGTTTTTCAGCTCCTTCAATTCATTCATATTCCTCTCTAAGTTGTCCATTCTTGTTATCATTTCCTCGAAGCTTTTTTCAAATCTTTTTTCAAGGTTCTTAGTTTCTTTGCACTGATTTAGAACATGTTCTTTTAGCTCACTGAAATTTCTCATTATCCACTTTCTGAAGTCTGATTCCATCATTTTGTCACACTCATTCTCCATCCAGCTTTGTTCCCTTGCTGGTGAGGAGTTTTGGTCCTTTGTAGGAGGTGAAGTGTTTTGGTTTTGGGTGTTTTCCTCCTTTTGTGCTGGTTTCTTCCCATCTTTATGGATTTATCCACCTGTCATCTTAGCAGTTGCTGATTTTTCAATTGGGAGGGTGTGTTTATGTCTGCTGCAACAGAACTCATAAAACACCCCCCTTTTTTCCCCCTTAGATGCTCTGTCTCAGGGAGTTGGGGCTTTCTTTATGAGTATCTGTTGCACTGTCCTGTCCAGCTAGGTGGCAGTCTATTCACTATTTTCCTGCTGGGGCTCTGCCCTGCTAGCACAGGTCTGCCCTGTTGCTGTGGGGCTCTGTTCTTCTGTGGCTTGCTCCACCCTGCTGTGGCTTGCTCCACCCTGCTGGTGGAGTCTCTCTGTTAATGCAGGTTGCCTTGGCAACAGCAGGCTGCATCAGCCCTGGGCGGTACCTCAGTAGGAAGGGATAGCGTCAGTAGTGGTGGACGCCCCTCCCGCACTGGGCTGCACCGTCCTAGATGCCGGCAGCAAAACTCTCAGCCTTGAGTGCCTCCAATCGCTGCCCTGCTTGTCCCCATCATGGTGGGACCCGCTGAGCCCAATCACCCAGCTCCCTGCCTCAGAGTCCATCCTCTCTCTCTCTCTCTCTTCCTCTCCCCAAGCTGAACGGTTGACTCTCTCACTGGTGCCCCAGTAGCCTGCTGATAGGGCACTGGGATCCATGCAATCTCCCATACCGCTGCCCACTGCACCGGCTCAGATCACGATTCCCAGGAATCTCCTGGTCTGGCTCATTGTCCAAGTCCCGTTCAATCAGATGGACATGCCAACCTGCCCTTCCAAATCTCAGATTGCTGGTTTAACAGGGCACCCGGACCAGTGAGTTTTGTGCCCAGTGCTGCTGTGCTGTGGAACCAGCTGAAGCGGCCACATGAGCCGGCTGTGCTAGCGTCCCATGTCTCTCCCACACCTGGGACTTTCAACGTTCTGTGGGCAAAAAAGATCTGTCCAAGAATGCGGCTAGGACTCACCCTCTGTGCCTTCACTGAGAGCTGCAATCTGGAGTCACCTCTAGGATGCCATCTTGGAAGTCTGAGACTATACATGTTTTAAAGACAATCACCATCATGTACACATAATAATAAATGCAATTTATTCTTCATAAACTGTAAAGAATCACATATTCAAGTGGTTTTCAGGTCTTTCTCAAAAACAGTGTGTTAATTATGTTTTACTCCATTAATAATTATTTGCTGTATATCAGACACTTTTTGAGAGATATAAAAAAGCTTCAAAAAATGCTGCTTCTTGTTTTTATTTTCTGGAGGTTTGTGTTGCTATTATTTGAATTTTTGTCTTGTCTTATTTTGACTATGTAATCAATAATTCAGTGTGGAGCTGAGAGGTAAATTTATCCCAGGCCCCTCATTTAAGTTAAACCAGACTTAACAGGCATGTTAACTAGTACATGTAACATCATTAGTAAAGGTTACTATTGTGAGGACTAAAATATCTTGTATAAGTATATGTTAGCCAGTCTATCTTAATAAGGCTCTATTTTCTTTCAACCTGAGGAAAACCAAGAGCCAAAAAATAAAAATAAATAAGGCTCTATTTCCATTTCACTGTGAGGTAGCTTTAATAATCTATGTTATATCAAATGGCAAATGGACAACTAGTTTATACTTTTTTTCAGTATGACTAGATCTTCAAATCTTGGCCTCAATTTTTTTTCCAGTCCAACACTGTGTATAAACTTTTGTATAGTGCAATGCTTTCCAAAGAGTTAAAAAGGTTCTAAATCTCAAAACTCATTTGAATTCAATAAATTCCAGAGCTATAACAAGTTAACAAAAGAAACCAAGAATGCATCAATTACAGCATCAAAGAATAGGAGAGACCTATGGATCATCCAGTCCAATCCACTGTAAAATTATTTTCTTTTACATTAAATTTATGCTTACCTACTAAAAGTGCTATCTGAGAATATGCTTCATAATTGATCTGATATAACCTAGATTCTTTTTCTGCTTGGAATATTTTTATCTCTTCATGATAATGTGTTTTTTATATATACTTTCCTTTTCTACAGTTTTTTTTTTTTTGTTGTTGTTGTTGTTGTTGTTGTTTTTAAGAGAGCAGCATGATATAACTGATAACTGAAGTTTACAGACTCTAAAATCAGACCTAGGTTTAATTTCCAGTTTGGGTATTCATTGACTGTTTAGCCTCAGGAAGTTATTCATTCATACATTGATTCATTGCACCATAGTCACTAAAAACATACATGCTCCAGGCACTGTTCTAAGTTTAGAGATATAGCAATAAAAAAGGA
The DNA here is from genome assembly GCA_031835075.1 of Saguinus oedipus. Classification (NCBI taxonomy): domain Eukaryota; kingdom Metazoa; phylum Chordata; class Mammalia; order Primates; family Cebidae; genus Saguinus; species Saguinus oedipus. The sequence continues at coordinate 186,469,848 of CM063171.1, read as the reverse complement.
CAGAGTACCTTCTCTATTAAACCCTGAGTTCTAGTGTATTGTAATGCACTCTGAGATTGGGAAATGAGAAAATCTCTACCTAACAGTCTGTAAGAAAATCAAACATGTCATTGTATTTTAATATAAATATGCTAAAGTATGCGGCATATGTTATGCCAGGCTTGAGTCCTTAGGCCACTTCCCAACACAAACCTACTGCTCTCCTTAAGTATTTTCAGGCTGGGAGAAAAATGCACATTGATGATAATCCATGGAGAAGCATCCCGTCCCAGCCAGTTCTAGTGCTGAACAGTGACCCAAAGAAGCCTTGGTGCTCTCCTTGAGCCTTCCTCAGATGAGGAGGCAAGAACAGATCAGAGATTATCCACAGAGGGAATACATGGCCCTGCTTAGCCCCAGCAGCCAGAGTGACCCAATGAAGCCATTGTTTTATTTATTTCTTTATTTACTTATTATTTTTTTTATCACTTATAGAGAGGCTGTATCTTTAAGTCTGTTAATGACTGTTTTCATCTTCTCCATTTAGAGAGGCTTTATAAAGGGTGTCTGTGTCTGTAGCAAGTCTTCTTCAGGTGTATTCACGAGTTGTACTCATCTGAATTTCAGCTGGTGTGTGATGTTCCCAATTACATACCCCTCACCCCCCAGTGTGTGTGTGTGTGTGTGTGTGTGTGTGTGTGTGTGTGTGTGTGTGTGTGAAATAGAACAGAAAATACTTTGGTTAACAGTTATGATTAATATTAGTGGTTGAGACTATAATTAGGAGCAATAGCTTTGGAGAAGTCCAAATGTATACCTGCGTGTTTTCTTAGGGACTGCAAGTGAAACCTGGTAGAGAGTTTCTTAGGCTTGACTTCCTAATCTCAGCACAGTAAATAACAGAGGCCTTTAAAAGTCCAACCTGAGATTCCTTAGGAAGACTTCTGGTAAAGCAAACTTAAGAAAGCCTATCCAGTTGCTGCACCTATGTAAACAATCAGGCCAAATCTGATGAGACTAGCCTCATTTTGTGTTCAAGAACAATCTCACTTTAAGATTATTTTAATTTTTATCAAAATGGGGGAGATTATAGAAAAAAAAATGTGCTTAAACAGAAAACCAAACATTGTCTATGGCCTGTAGACTAAGTATTGTCTTCAATCTTCCACATGTTCTGATTCTCAGTCTGTGAGAGCTATTTTACTTTTTTTTTAATTTTTATTTTTTTAAGATGAAATTATCCCAGATTATTCAGGCAGGCCCTAAATCTAAAAACAAGTTCCTTATGAGAGAAAAGCAGAGGAGAATTGAAATATTCAGAGAAGAAGACCATGTGAAGATAGAGAAAGAGACTGGAGTTAATGTAGCTACAAGCCAAGGAACATGTGAGGCTATGAGATGTTGCAAGGGGAAAGAATGTATTCTCCCCTGGAGCCTTTAGAAGAAGATACACTTTGATTTTGGCTTTATGATCACTAGTACTGTGAGAAAATAAATTCCTATTTTTTTAAGACATCACGTTTGTGGTATCCTTTTCAGCAGTCTCAGGAAGCTAATATAGCTACCAAATCAAATTACAGCAGAGGTCGAAGACCTACTTAATGAAATAAAACGAGAAGACAAGAATAGAGAAAAAAGGATAAAAAGAAATGAGCAAGGTCTCCAAGAAATATGGGACTATGTGAAAAGACCTAATTTATGTTTGATAGGTGTGCCTGAGTGTGACAAAGAGAATGAATCCAAGCTGGAAAATACTCTTCAGGATATTATTCAGGAAAACTTTCTGAATCTAGCAAGGAAGCACAATATTCAACTCCAGGTAATACAGAGAACACCACAAAATATTCCTCAAAAAGAGCAACCCCAAGGCACATAATCATTAGATTCACCAGGGTTGAAACGAGGGAGAAAATACTAAGGGTGTTTTACGGGAACTACCAATGGGAATGGCCACAAGAGGCAGAGGGTTTTTGCCTCCATCTCCTCAGGTAACTCTCTCTTTTTTTTTTTTTTTTTTTAGAAAGAAAGAAAAAAGGAGTGAAGGAGAGGAAGAAAAAGAGGGAGAGAAAACGGGAATGTAGCTTTATTCTAAAAATGGGTATTAATAATAGCCATTGTGTTTTGCTAAGGCTACCCTAAACCAGGAGACAGGCTCAAGTCCATGCCAATCTGTGGAGCATAGTGTCTCACCCTGCTCATCCCAAATGGCAGGGCAGAGAACCCAGAGACCTCATTCATCCTCAGAGCCTGGTACACAACCCCGTCAAACCACAGATTCCAAAAAATGATACTGCCTAGTCAGGAAATACAACCTTAAACCCTGCCTGATCAGAGATGATTACAGAGCCCAGCCAGCAACTCCAGCCAATCAGAGTTCAACCAGTTGTCTTACTGGACCACGGAGCACTTCTGACATATCCGTTTCACCTCTGAGCACAGAGAGCAGACCAGCCCAGCTAAAGGACCTAACATCAAAATTTGTCTGTCCCAGGTCCCAATGGCTAGGCCCAGAATCCCAGACTCGACAAAATTCTGATGATCTATCACTACCAAAGAATACCTACAAAGGCTGAAATATGTATCTTTCCTCAATGTGCAGGCAGCAATGCAGAGACATATGGAAAAATCAAAGAAGTAGTATACCACCAAAAAAAACATTAAGCTCCAATAATGGACCCTCAGAAGATGGATATATAAGAAATGACTGACAAAGAATTCAAACTAATCCTCTTAGAGAAGTTTGGGGAACTAAAATATGGATTTTAAAAATGGGTAAAAAATTAAAATTTGTAAAATGATTGATGAACAAAATGAGAACTTTGACAAAGAAATACAAACTATAAGAAAAACATGTAGCAATAAAGAACACAATAACTAAACTAAGACCTAAGAGTAATTGGTATTCCTGAGGAAGAAGATAAATCTAAAAGTATAGAAAACTTATTTGAGGAAATATTCAAGGAAAACTTCCCTGTCCTTGCTAGAGAGCTAAACATTCAAATACAAGAAGCTCAAAGAACACCTGGAAAATTCATGACCAAAAGATCAACACCTAGACATGTAGTCATCAGGTTATCTAAAGTCAAGACAAAAGAATCTTAAGACCTGTGAGGCAGAAGCATCAGGGTAACCTATAAAGAAAAATCTATTTAAACAGCAGATTTATCAGCAGAAACCATACAAGCTAGAAGGGATTGGGGTCCTATCTTTAGCCTTCTTAAACAAAATTTTTTATCAGCCAAGAACTTTGTATCCAGTGAAACTTTGCTTCATACATGAAAAAAAGTTAAAATTTTTTTCAGACAAATAAATGCTGAGAGAATATGCCATAATACGTTTCACGTGCTTATGGCTCTCAACCTAGCTCTTATTTGAACACCCTGTGGAGTCTCAAACTTGCCCCAGCTTCCACTGAGAATCTCAGTAAAATCTGAACATAATGCAGTAAAATAATATATACTCACTTAAAAACCATCATAATAAATATACTTGTCTCATTTTGTCTAAAATATCAAATCCAATGTTAAAGTGAGTAAGTACCAATAATGATTTCTCTTTTTATTGGCTTTAAATGTGATGCTTTAATTGTAAAATATTGTTCAACTGTCTAATTTTTCAAGTCAAAATTTATGTTGTCTCATTTATTATTCTTCTTTCCTCTCACTTTCCTTGTTTCTACATGAATAAAATCTCTTCTTTTGCCCAGACCAATAATTTTTCTGAAATATAATTTTTTTTACTAAACAACAACATATTTTACATAAATCTCCACAGTAAGTATCTCCAGATTTACCTGATTCTGGTTGCCCTACCCTTCTCTAACTAACTGCCACTGTAAATCACAAATATGATCATACTATCTGGTCACACAGTTTGAAAATGCATCAAGACCTCTTTGTGGCTTATATTTGCACCTAAATTCTTTATAATTTTGTAGTTCCTGCATGCATGTATAAAATCTTCTGCCAGACATTCTTTTCTCATTTCAATCTCTGGAAATTACTAATTAACTCCACTCCTTAACTCTAGTCCATAAGTCTTTGCTTGTCCACATGTTTCATCTGCTTTAGACCACCTTTCCTACTAATGCATCTAACTTCATCTATTTCCTACCGGTCTACAAGAATTCAGCTGAGACATTATTTCCTACGTGGAAATTTCCCCACTTGTTCTTATTTAGAAACACTTGCTTTCATGCATCCTTCTGTATCCTCTACAACAGTCATCATATGAAAAAATACCTTTGAATGAATATCTTTACTCTGAAGAACGAATCATTGCATATACAGCTTTCTACAGCATAAAAATAAAATAGCACCATTATTAAAACATGTCCTTTGGTACCAGGAGGATGTTAAAGCTAAAACAGAATAAAAACAAAGTATATGTGCTTTTACTCAGATACTGGAATAAGTGTTTTAGATGGGGTATTTGATTCTCACAATACTCCTTCAGGGTTATTTTTTAATTTGTTATTGCAGTAAAATACACACAACATAAAATTTATCATCTTAGCCATTTTTAAGGAATCAGTGCAGTAGTATATTAAGTATATTCACATTCTTGTACAACAATCACTACCATCTATCTCCAGAACTCCCTTCATTTTGAAAAACTGAAACTCTGTACCTTTTTTAAATGGGCACAGAAATAGAGTATTAACCCCACTTCTCAATCCCATCAGCCTTTGGAAATCACTATTCTACTTACTGTCTCTATGATTCTAATCACTCTTACTTAATACCATATATAAGTAGAATTTGTCTTTTTGCAGTTGGCTTACTTCACTTAAAACAGTATCTTCAATGTTAATCCATTTCAGAATTTCCATCCTTTTAAAGCATGAATAATATTCCACAATATGTATATATCACAATTTGTTTACCCATTCATCCGTCAATCGAAACTTTCATTGCTCTCACATACAGCTATTGTGAATGATGCTATGCCAATATAAACAGAAGTATACAAATATCTATTCAAGTCCCTACATTTTTTTATTGCATTTTAGGTTTTGGGGTACATGTGCAGAACGTGCAAGATAGTTGCATAGGTACACACATGGCAGTGTGTTTTGCTGCCTTCATCCCCTTCACCCTCATTTGGCATTTCTCATAAGGCTATCCCTCCCCAGCTCCCCCAACCACTGGCCCTCCCCTATACCCCCCAATAGACCCCAGTGTGTAGTACCCCATTCGCTGTGTCCATCCATGTGTTCTCATTTTTCCTCACATGCCTACGAGTGAGAATATGTGGTATTTCATTTTCTGTTCTGGTGTCAGTTTGCTGAGAATGATGTTCTCCAGATTCATCCATATCCTTACAAAGGACACGAACTCATCGTTTTTGATTGCTGCATAATATTCCATGGTGTATATGTGCCACATTTTCCCAGTCCAGTCTATCATCGATGGGCATTTGGGTTGGTTCAATGTCTTTCCTATTGTAAACAGTGCTGCAATGAACATTCGTGTGCATGTGTCCTTATAGTAGAACGATTTATAGTCCCTTGGATATATACCCAGTAATGGAATTGCTGGGTCAAATGGAACTTCTATTTCTAAGGCCTTGAGGAATCACCACACTGTCTTCCACAATGGTTGAACTAGTTTACACTCCCACCAACAGTGTAAGAGTGTTCCTATTTCTCCACATCCTCTCCAGCATGTGTTGTCTCCAGATTTTTTAATAATCGCCATTCTAACTGATGTGAGATGGTATATCAATGTGGTTTTGATTTGCATCTCTAATGACCAGTGATGATGAACATTTTTTTATCTGTTTGTTGGCCTCATGTATGTCTTCTTTTGAAAAGTGTTTGTTCATATCCTTTGCCCATTTTTGAATGGGATTGTTTGATTTCTCCTTTAAATCTGTTAGAGTTCTTTATAAATTCTTTATAAAATCAGCCCTTTGTCAGATAGGTAAACTGCAAAGACTTTTTCCCATTCTGTGGGTTGCTGATTCACTCTAGTGACTGTTTCTTTTGCTGTGCAGAAGCTGTGGAGTTTGATTAGGTCCCATTTGTCTATTTTGGCTTTTGTTGCCAATGCTTTTTGTGTTTTGGTCATGAAGTCCTTGCCTACTCCTATGCCCTGAATGGTTTTGCCTAGATTTTCTTCTAGGGTTTTTATGGTGCCAGGTCTTATGTTTAAGTCTTTAATCCATCTGGAGTTAATTTTAGTGTAAGGTGTCAGGAAGGGGTCCAGTTTCTGCTTTCTGCACATGGCTAACCAGTTTTCCCAACACCATTTGTTAAACAGGGAATCATTTCCCCATTGCCTGTGTCTGTCTGGTTTATCAAAGATTATATGGTTGTAGATATGTTGATTTGCCTCCGAAGCCTCTGTTCTGTTCCATTGGTCTATATCTCTGTTTTGGTACCAGTACCATGCTGTTTTGATTACTGTAGCCCTGTAGTATAGTTTGAAGTCTGGTAGTGTGCTGCCTCCCGCTGTGTTCTTTTTGCTTAGAATTGACTTGGCTATATGGGCTCTCTTTTGCTTCCATATGAAGTTCATGGTGGTTTTTTCCAGTTTTGTGAAGAAATTCAATGGTAGCTTCATGGGAATAGCGTTGATTCTGTAAATTAGTTTGGGCAGTATAGCCATTTTCATGATATTGATTCTTCCTAACCATGAACATGGGATGCTTCTCCATTTGTTTGCGTCCTCTCTTATTTCATTGAAAAGTGGTTAGTAGTTTTCCTTGAAGAGGTCCCTTACATTCCTTGTAAGTTGTATTCCTAGGTATTTTATTCTCTTTGTAGCTATTGTGAATGGCAGTTTATTCTTGATTTGATTCCCTTTAAGTCTGTTATTGGTGTATAGGAATGCTTGTGATTTTTGCACATTGATTTTATATCCTGAAACTTTGCTGAAGTTGCTTATCAGTTTCAGAAGTTCTTGGGCTGAGGTGATGGGGTCTTCTAGGTATACTATCATGTCATCTGCAAATAGAGACAATTTGGCTTTCTCCTTTCCTATGTGAATACACTTTATTTCTTTTTCTTGCCTGATTGCTCTGGTTAGAACTTCCAGTACTATATTGAATAGGAGTGGTGAGAGAGGGCATCCTTGTCTAGTGCCGGATTTCAAAGGGAATGCTTCCAGTTTTTGACCATTAAATATGATATTAACTGTTGGTTTGTCATAAATAGCTTTTATTAGTTTGAGATACGTCCATCAATACCGAATTTATTGAGGGTTTTTAGCATGAAGGGTTGTTGAATTTTGTCAAATGCCTTCTCTGCGTCAATTGAGATAATCATGTGGTTTTTGTTTATGCTTCTGTTTATGTGATGAATTATGTTTATAGACTTGCATATGTTGAACCAGCCTTGCATCCCTGGGATAAATCCTACTTGATCATGATGGATAAGCTTTTTAATGTGCTATTGCAATTGGTTTGCCAGTATTTTATTGAAGATTTCTGCATCTATGTTCATCATGGATATTGGCCTGAAGTTTTCTTTTTTTGTTGAATCTCTGCCAAGTTTTGGTATCAGGATGATGTTGGTCTCATAAAATGATTTGGGAAGGATTCCCTCTTTCTGAATTATTTAGAATAGTTTCAGAAAAAAATGGTACCAGCTCCTCTTTGTGTGTCTGGTAGAATTCGGCTGTGAACCCATCTGAACCTGGGCTTTTTTTGTGTGGTAGGCTCTTAATTGCTGCCTCAACTTCAGACCTTGTTATTGGTCTATTCATAGTTTTGGCTTCCTCCTGGTTTAGGCTTCAGAGGACACAGGTGTCCAGGAATTTATCCATTTCTTCCTAGATTGCTAGTTTATGTGCATAGGGTTGTTTGTAGTATTCTCTGATCATGGTTTAAATATCTGTGGAATCTGTGGTGATTTCCCCTTTATCGTTTTTTATTGCATCTATTTGGTTGTTCTCTCTTTTCTTTTTTATCAGTCTGGCTAGTGGTCTGTCTATTTTGTTGATCTTTTCAAAAAACCAGGTCTTGGATTTATTGATTTTTTGAAGAGCTTTTCTTGTCTCTATCTCCTTCAGTTCTTTTCTGATCTTAGTTATTTCTTGTCTTCTGCTAGGTTTTGAGTTTTTTTTATCTTGCTCCTCTAGCTCTTTCAATTTTGACGATAGGGTGTCAATTTTGGATCTCTCCACTCTTCTCATGTGGGCACTTATTGCTATATGTTTTCCTCTACAGACTGCTTTAAATGTGTACCAGAGATTCTGGTATGTTGTGTCTTTGTTCTTGTAGGTTAAGAAGAACTTCTTTATTTCTGCCTTCATCTCATTGTTTATCCAATCAACATTCAAGAGTCAGTTGTTCCATTTCCATGAAGCTGTGTGGTTCTGAGTTAGTTTCTGAATTCTGAGTTCTAACTTGATTGCACTATAGTCTGAGAGACTGTTATGATTTCAGTTGTTTTGCATTTGCTGAGGAGTGCTTTACTTCCAATTATATGATGGTCAATTTTGGAGTAGGTGTGATGTGGTGCTGAGAAGAATGTATATTCTGTGGATTTGGGGTGGAGAGTTCTGTAAATGTCTATCAGCTTTGCTTCTTCCAGGTCTGAGTTCAAGCCCTGGATATGCTTGTTAATTTTCTGTCTGGTTGATCTGTCTGTCTGATATTGACAGTGGAGTGTTAAAGTCTCCCACTATTATCGTGTGGGGGTCTAAGTCTCTTTGTAAGTCATTAAGAACTTGCCTTATATATCTGGGTGCTCCTGTATTGGGTTCATATATATTTAGGATCATTAGCTCTTCTTGTTGTATCGATCCTTTTACCATTATGTAATGACCTTCTTTGTCCCTTTTGATCTTTGTTGCTTTAAAGTCTATTTTATCAGAGATGAGAATTGCAACTCCTGCTTTTTTTTTTGCTCTCCATTTGCTTGGTAAATCTTCCTCCATCCCTTTATTTTGAGCCTTTGTGTATCCTTGCCTGTGAGATGGGTTTCCTGGATACAGCACACCAATGGGTTGTTTTTTTATCCAATTTGCCAGTCTGTGTCTTTTTATTGGTGCATTTAGCCCATTTACATTTAGGGTTAATATTGTTATGTGTGAATTTGATACTGCCATTTTGATGCTAGCTTGCTGTTTTAACCATTGATTGATGGAGATTCTTCATTTTGTTGATGCTCTTTAGCATTTGGTATGTTTTTAGAATGGCTGGTACTAGTTGTTCCTTTCTATGTGTAGTGCCTCTTTCAGGAGCTCTTGTAAAGCAGGCCTGGTGGTGACAAAATCTCTGAGTACTTATTTGTTGGCAAAAGATTTTATTCTTCCTTCACTTATGAAACTCAGTTTGGCTGGATACAAAATTCTGGGTTGAAAGTTCTTTTCTTTAACGATGTTGAATATTGGCTTGTAGAGTTTCTGCTGAGAGATCTGCTGTGAGCCTGATGGGCTTCCCTTTGTGGGTGACCTGACCCTTCTCTCTGGCTGCCCTTAGTATTTTCTCCTTCATTTCAACCCTGGTGAATCTGACGATTATGTGACTTGGGGTTGCTCTTCTTGCAGAATATCTTTGTGGTGTTCTCTGTATTTCCTGGAGTTGAGTATTGACCTGCCTTGCTAGGTTGGGGAAATTTGCCTGGATAATTTCCTGAAGAGTGTTTTCCAGCTTGGATTCATTCTCTTCATCACATTCTGGTACACCTATCAAACGTAGGTTAGGTCTCTTCACATAGTCCCACATTTCTTGGAGATTTTGTTCATTCCTTTTCACGCTTTTTTCTCTAATCTGGTTTCTCATTTTATTTCATTAAGTTGATCTTCAACTTCTGATATTCTTTTTTCTGCTTGGTCAATTCGGCTGTTGAAACTTGTGAATGCTTCGTGAAGTTCTCATGTTGTGTTTTTCAGCTTCTTCAATTCATTCATATTCCTCTCTTAGTTGTCCATTCTTGTTATCATTTCCTCAAATCTTTTTTCAAGGTTTTTAGTTTCTTTGCATTGATTTAGAGCATGTTCTTTTACCTCATGGAAGTTTCTCATTACCCACCTTCTGAAGTCGGATTCCGTCATTTTGTCACACTCATTCTCCGTCCAGCTTTGTTCCCTTGCTGGTGAGGAGTTTTGGTCCTTTGTAGGAGGTGAGGTGTTTTGGTTTCATGTGTTTTCCTCCTTTTTCCTGTGGTTTCTTCCCATCTTTGTGGATTTATCCACCTGTCCTCTGAATAGTTGCTGACTTTTTGATTGGGTCTCTGAGTGGATGCCCAGATTGTTGATGATGAAGTAATTCTGTTACTTAGTTTTCCTTCTAACACTCTAGCCCCCCTGCTGTATGACTGCTGAGGTCCACTCCAGGCCCTGCTTGTCTGTGGTATACCTGTAGGAGCTGCAGAACAGTGAGGGATGCTACCAGTTTCTTCTTCTGCTATCTTTGTCCTAGAATGATGCCCATCAAATGTCAATCTGATTAGTCCTTTTTGAGGTGACTCTTTTGATATACAGGGGTCAGGGAGCTGCTTGAGGAGACAGTCTGTACTTTTAGGAGCTCAAATGCTGAGCTGTGAGGTCTGTTATTCATTCAGGACTGTTAGGCAGTTGCGTTTAGGTCTGCTGCAGCAGAACTTATAAAACCCCTTTTTTTCCCCTCAGATGCTCTGTCTCAGGGAGTTAGGGCTTTCTTTATGAGTATCTGTTGCACTGTCCTGCCCAGCTCGGAGGCAGTCTAGTCACTATTTGCCTGCAGAGGCTGCACCCTGCTACCACGGGGTCCACCCTGTTGCTGTGGGCTCTGCCCTGCTGCTGTGGGTTCTGCCCTGCTGCTGTGGGCTCCACCCTGCTGCCATGGGCTCCACCCTGTTGCCATGGGCTCCACCCTGTTGGCAGATTCTCTCTGTTATGGCAGGTTGCCTTGGCAATGCCAGGCTGCTTTAGCAATGGGAGTGTTCCTCAGTAGGGGTGTAATGCATCAGTAGTGGCTGACACCCCTCCCCCACTGAGCTGCACTCTCCTGGATTCAGCTGAGCCCACAGTGAAACTCAAAACATTTAGCATTTCGAATCGCCGTTTTGTTTGTCCCTGTGGGGGTGGGACCTGCTGAGCCTGATCACCTGGCTCCCTGCCTCTGAGCCCTCTCTCTTTTTTTTTTAAGTTGAACCGTTGACTCTCTTACAGGTGTTTCAGTCACCTGCTGATAGGGCACTGGGATCTGTGTGATTTCCCATGCAGCGACCCTCTGCACTGGCTCAAATGATGCTTCCCAAGAATCTCCTGGTCTGGCTTACTGTCCAAGTCCCATTTAATCAGATGGATATGTTAATCTGCCCTCCCAAATCTCAGATTGCCAGTTTAACAGGGCACCCAGACCAGTGCATTTTGTGCGGGGTGCCGCTGCGCTGCCGCACCAGTGGACAGCCACGCAAGTTGAAAGGGCTGTGCTGGTGTCCTGTGTCCCTCCTACACCTGCAAATTTCCCCATTCTGTGGGCAACAAAGATCTGTATGAAAATGCAGCTAGGACTCACCCTCTGCGCCTTCACTTAGAGCGGCAATCCTGAGTTGTTCCTACCTCACCATCTTGGAAATCAAGGCTCTCAAGTCCCTACTTTTTTAAATCTACTGGATATATACCCAGAAGCAGGATTGCTATATCACATGGTAACACTATTTTTAATATTTTGAGGAGTCACCATGCTCTTTTCTATACCAATTTTACCATTTTACATTTCTACCAACAGTGCCCAAGAGTCTTAATTTTTGCAAATCCTCATCAACACTTGCTATTTTCTGTTTGTTTGATTGTAGCCAAACTAATGGGTGTGACATAGTATCTTACTGTAGTTTTGACTTACTTTTTCTTAATAATTAGTGACATTAAATATCTTTTTACATGCTTATTGGCCATTTATGTATATTCTGTGGAGAAATGTCTGTTTAATATCTGTTCATTTTTAAATGAGGTTTGTTCTTCTGTTTAGAATTTTTCTATATATTCTGTATATTAATCCCTCACCAAATATGTGATTTTTAAATACATCCTCACCTTGAAGGTTACCTTTTTCACTCTGTTTATAGTGCCTTTTGATAATTTTTTTAATTGTCAGAAAATTTAATTTCTATTTTTTCTTTGGTTGCCCTGAAGAAAAAGAAATATTTGGTATCATAAACAAGAAATATTGCCAAGTCCAGTGTCATGAAGTATTTCCCTATTTTTTCTAATATTTTATAGTTTTATGTCTTACATTTAGATCTTTGAACTATATTAATTTTTGCATATGATATTAGGTAAGGGTCAAACATCGCTCTTTTGCATATGGATCTACAGCTTTCTCAGCACCATTGTTGAAAAGACTAGGCTTTCCCTATTAAATGGTCTTGGCATAATTGGCCAAAATGAAGGGGCTAAAAGCCCCATGCAAGTCTGAAATCCAGTGGGGAAGTCAAATCTTAAAGCTCCAAAATCATCTCTTTTGATTCCAAGCCTGATATATAAGTCACACTGATACAAGAGGTGAGCTCCCACAGCAGTGGGAAGCTCCACCCCTGTGGCTTTGCAGGCTATAACTCCCCACCCATCTTCCTTCATGAGCTGGCATTGTTTGAGGCTTTTCCAGGAGCACAGTGAAAGCTTTCAGTGGATCTACAGTTCTGGGATCTGGAGGATTGTGGCCCTCTTCTCACAGCTCTACTAGGCAGTGCCCCAGTGGGGACTTTGTGTACGGTCTCCATCGTGACTTTTTCCATCTGCACTACCTTAGCAGAGGTTTTCCATGAGGGCCTAACTCCTGCAGCAAATTTCTGCCTTGACATCCAGGTATTTCCATATATCCTCTGAAAAACAGATGGGGGTTCCCAAATCTCCATTTTTTTACTTTTGTGCTCCCACAGGCTCAACACCACATGGAAGCTGCTAAGGATCGAGGTTTGCACCCACTGAAACCACAGCCCGAGCTATACCTTGACCCCTGTTAGCCATGGCTGTGGTGCAGCACCATTGCACAAAGCAGTAAGGCCCTGGGCTTTGCCCACAAAATCATTGTTTCCTCCTATACCTCTGCGCCTGTAATGGGAACAGCTGCTGTGATGACTTCTGACATGCCCTGGAGACATTTTCTTCATTGTCTTAGTGATTAACATTTGGCTCCTCATTACTTGTGCAGATTTCTGCAGCTGGCTTGTATCTCTTCTCAGAAAAAGGGTTTTTCTTTTCTATCACATCATTGGGCTGCAAATTTTCTTCTCTGCTTTTCTTCTTTGCTGCTTCCATTTTGAACAATATATTTGTGAATATATAAAAGCAAATTCTTTAACAGCACCCAAGTCAAATCTTAAATGCTTTGCTGCTTAGAAATTTCTTCTTCTAGATACCCTAAATCATCTCTCTCAAGTTCAATGTTCCACAGATCTCTAGGGCAGAGGTAAAATGCCACCAACCTCTTTGCTAAATCATAGCAAGAATTATCTTTACTCCAGTTCCCAAAAAGTTTCTCATCTCCATCTGAGACCACCTCAGTCTGCACCTTATTGTCCATCTTACTATCAGCATATTAGTCAAAGCCATTCAACAAGTCTCTCACAAGTTCCAAACTTTCCCATATCTTCCTGTCTTCTGAGCTCTCCAAGTCTCTAGCAAGTTCCAAAATTTCTCACATTTTTCTGTCTTATTCCAAGCCCTCCAAGCTGTTAGAACCTCTGCCTATTACAGAGTTCCACAGTCACTTCCACATTTTTGGGTTTCCTTGAAGCAGCACCCCAGTCCCTGAAGTACCAGTTTATGGTGTTCATCCATTCTCATGCTGACATAAGGACATACCTGAGACTGGGTAATTTATAGACAAAAGAGATTTAATTGACTCACAGTTCTACATGTCTAGGGAAACCTAAAGAATCTTACAATCATCATAGAAGGGGAAGCAAACACATCCCTCTTCACATGATGACAGGAAGAATTGTTGAGCAAAAGGGGGGAAAGTCCCTTATAAAACTCAGATCTTGTGAGAACTCAGTCACAATCACAAGAATAGCATCATAGGGATAACAGGCCCCATGATTTAATTACCTCCTATTAAGTCCGTCCCACAACACATGAGGATTATGGAAACTACAATTCAGGTTGAGATTTGGATGCAGACATTTCTAAACCATATCAGTGAGTATTCCTGCCTTGTTTTTAATCTGAAAGAAAAAGCTGTCTGTCTTTGTATTAGTCAGGCTTCTCTAGAGAAAGAGAACTAATAGAATATATATATATATTTGAAAGAGAGTTTATTAGGGAAAACTGACTCACCATGATTACAAGGTAAAGTCCCACAACAGGATATCTGCAAGCTGAGGAGCAAGAAATCCAGTAGTGGTTTGGTGCAAATCCCAAAACCTCACAAGTAGAGAATTTGACAGTGCACTCTATGACCAAAGTCCCAGGAGTCCCTGGAAAAGCACTGGTGTAAGTCCAAGGGTCCAAAACCAAAGAATTGGAGTCTGATGTTTGAGCATAAGAAGCATCCAGCACAAAAGAAAGATGAAGGCTGCATAATGACAGACTGGATAAAGAAAATGTGGCACATATACACCATGGAATACTAGGCAGCCATAAAAAAGGATAAGTTCATGTCCTTTACAGGGATGTGGATACAGCTAGAAACCATCATTCTCAGCAAACTGACACAAACCAAAAATGAAACACTGGGTATTGAACAATGAGAACACATGGACACAGGGAGGGGAACAACATGCACTGGAACCTGTCCCAGGGGACTAAGGGAGGAATAGCAGGGAGTAGGGGGATAGAGGAGGGACAGCATTAGGAGAAATACCTAATGTAGATGATGGGGTAATGGATGTAGTAAACCACCATATCACGTGTACACCTATGTAACAAACCTACACATTCTGTACATGTACCCCAGAACTTAAAGTATAATTTTTAAAAATCATGAAAAAAGAAATATGAAGACTGGAAGACTCAGTAAGTCAGTACATCTCATCTACTTCTACCTGCTTTTTCTAGCCATGCTGGCAGCCAATTGGATGGTGCCCATCCAGATTGAGAATGCATCTGCTTCTCCCAGTCCACTGACTCAAATGTTAATCTCCTTTGGCAACACCTTCCCAGATATACTGAGAAACAATACTTTGCATCCTCAATCCAATCAAGTTGACACTTTATGTTAACCATCACAGTCTTTCATTATTGAGTTTGATGTTCACTGAGGGGTTCTACACATGGCCTTTATTATGTTGAGCTAGTTTCTTTTTGTTCATAGAATATTTAGTGTTTTTATCATGAAAGACTGTTGAATTCTGTCAACTACTTTTCTGCATCAATAGAGATGATTATGTGGATTTTTCTTCATGTTGTTAATGTACGGTATTACATTAATCTATTTTCATGTGTTGAACCATCCTTGCATTCCAAAAAAAAAAACACACTTTGTCAGGGTTTATATCCTTCTATGCTGAAGAATTCAGTTTCCTTGTATTTTGATGAAAAATATTTCAACATGTTTTCAATAAATATTGGTCTGTAGTATCTATCTGACATTCACAGCAGGTTAACATTAGCCTTATGGAATGAGTTAGGAAGAATTCCCTTCTCTTCAAATTTTTTGAAAAATTCAAGAAAATTTGGTGTTAGTTCTTCTTTAAACATTTGATAGAATTCACTAGTGAAACCATCAAGCCCAGGGCTTTTGTTTATTGGGAGATTTTAAATTACTGATTGAATCTCTTTACTAAATTTAGGTCTATACAGATTTTTCTAATTTTCTCATGATTTTTGTCTTGGTTGGTGTTGTATTTCTAGAAATTAGTCTCTTTCATCTAGATTATCCAAATTTGACATGTAATTGTTCCTGGCACTTTCTTAGAGTCCTATTTATTTCTATAGAATAAGTAGTAATGTTTCAACCTTCATTTCTAATTTCAGTAATTTGAGTCTTTTTTTTTTTCTATTAGTTAACCTAGCTTAAAGGTTAATAATTTCGTTGGTTTCAAATAAAAAACTTTTAGATATTTTTATTTTCTCTATTTTTTTTTAATTTTCTTTTATTGCTCCTCTAATCTCTATAATTTTTTTCTCTCTGCAAGATTTGGATTTAGTTCATTCTTCATTTTCTAGTTTATAAAGTTATAAAAAAATGAGTTTTTGATTTGATATTTTCTCTTTTATGTGTTTTTAGCTATAAATTTGTCCCTTGGCACTGCTTTCACATGTCCCATAATATTGAATTTTCACTTTCATTCATCTCTAAGTATTTTTTAGTTTCTCTTGCAATTTCTTCTTTAAAATACTCATTAAGATGTGTTTAAGTTTCAGAAATTTGTAAATTTTTCAGTTTTCCTTCTGTTATTGATGGCTAACTTTATTCCATTGTGGTTAGAAAAGACACCTTGCATAATATCTATATTTTTAAATCTATTGAGATTTAATCTTTGGCTCAAAATATTGTATATCCTGGAAAATGGCCTATGTGTACTTGAAAAGAATGGGTACATTTTTGCTGTTGAGTAGATTATACTTTATATGTCTGTTAAATTTACTTAATATATCATATTGTTCAAGTCCTCTATTTCCTTACTATTCTTCCATCTGGTTGTTCTATCCATTATTGAGGTGGAGTTATTGAAGTTTCAAGCTATTATTGTAGAACTGTCTATTTTGGCCTTCAATTCTGTCAAATTTTGCTTCATATATATTGATGGTGTGTTATTAAGTCTGTAAATATTTATAATTTTTATATCTTCTGCATGTATTAAAATTGCATTCACATATAATGTCTTTATCTCTTTTAAAATATTCTGATTTAAATTCTATTTTGTATATTAAAATAGCCACCTCTGGTGTCTTTTGGTTAAAATTTGTATGGAATAAATTTTTCCATCCTTTAATTTTTAACCTATTTGTGCTTTGGGATCTACGGTGACTCTTGTTAGGTAGTTGGATCATGTTTTCTCTTTTATTTTTTTTTTTTATTTATTTTTTTTTTATTGCATTATAGGTTTGGGGGTACATGTGCAGAACGGGCAAGATAGTTGCATAGGTACACACATGGCAGTGTGCTTTGCTGCTTTCCTCCCCTTCACCCACACTTGGTATTCATCTCCAGGCTATCCCCCCCAGCCCCCCCCTGCTGTCCCTCCCCCATTCCCCCCAACAGTCCCCAGTGTATAGTAGACCGCCTCTCTGTGTCCACATGTTCTCATTTTTCTCACCCACCTATGAGCGAGTATATGCGGTATTTCTTTTTCTGTTCTTGTGTCAGTTTGCTGAGAATGATGTTCTCCAGATTCATCCATGTCCCTACAAAGGACACAAACTCATCATTTTTGATTGCTGCATAATATTCCATGGTGTATATGTGCCACATTTTCCCAGTCCAGTCTATCATCGTTGGGCATTTGGGTTGGTTCCAGGTCTTTGCTATTGTAAACAGTGCTGCAATGAACATTCGTGTGCATGTGTCCTTATAGTAGAACGATTTATAATCCTTTGGATAGATACCCAGTAATGGGATTGCTGGGTCAAATGGAATTTCTATTTCTAGGTCCCTGAGGAAT
Organism: Saguinus oedipus; assembly: GCA_031835075.1. Classification (NCBI taxonomy): domain Eukaryota; kingdom Metazoa; phylum Chordata; class Mammalia; order Primates; family Cebidae; genus Saguinus; species Saguinus oedipus. The sequence goes on along the minus strand of CM063171.1, from coordinate 186,452,387 downwards.
CGCCACACTGTCTTCCACAATGGTTGAACTAATTTACACTCCCACCAACAGTGTAAGAGTGTTCCTATTTCTCCACATCCTCTCCAGCATCTGCTGTCTCCAGATTTTTTAATGATCGCCATTCTAACTGGTGTGAGATGGTATCTCAATGTGGTTTTGATTTGCATCTCTCTAATGACCAATGACGATGAGCACTTTTTCATATGTTTGCTGGCCTCATGTATGTCTGCTTTCGTAAAGTTTCTGTTCATATCCTTTGCCCATTTTTGAATGGGCTTGTTTGTTTTTTTCCTGTAAATCTGTTTGAGTTCTTTGTAAATTCTGGATATCAGCCCTTTGTCGGATGCGTAAACTGCAAAGATTTTTTCCCATTCTGATGGTTGCCGATTCACTCTAGTGACTGTTTGTTTTGCTGTGCAGAAGCTGTGGAGTTTGATTAGGTCCCATTTGTCTATTTTGGCTTTTGTTGCCAATGCTTTGGGAGTTTTGTTCATGAAGTCCTTGCCTACTCCTATGTCCTGAATGGTTTTGCCTAGATTTTCTTCTAGGGTTTTTATGGTGTTGGGTCTTACGTTTAAGTCTTTAATCCATCTGGAGTTAATTTTAGTGTAAGGTGTCAGGAAGGGGTCCAATTTCTGCTTTCTGCACATGGCTAGCCAGTTTTCCCAACACCATTTATTAAATAGGGAATCCTTTCCCCATTGCCTGTTTTTGTCTGGTTTATCAAAGATAATATGGTTGTAGATGTGTTGTGTTGCCTCCGATGCCTCTGTTCTGTTCCATTGGTCTATATCTCTGTTTTGGTACCAGTACCATGCTGTTTTGATTACTGTAGCCTTGTAGTATAGTTTGAAGTCTGGTAGCGTGATGCCTCCCGCTGTGTTCTTTTTGCTTAGAATTGACTTGGCTATGCGGGCTCTTTTTTGGTTCCATATGAAATTCATGGTGGTTTTTTCCAGTTCTGTGAAGAAATTCAATGGTAGTTTGATGGGGATAGCATTGATTGTGTAAATTACTTTGGGCAGTATAGCCATTTTCACGATATTGATTCTTCCTAACCACGAACATGGAATGTTTCTCCATCTGTTTGTGTCCTCTCTTATTTCATTGAGCAGTTGTTTGTAGTTTTCCTTAAAGAGGTCCCTTACATTCCTAGTGAGTTGTATTCCTAGGTATTTTATTTTCTTTGTAGCAATTGTGAATGGCAGTTCGTTCTTGATTTGGTTCTCTTTAAGTCTGTTATTGGTGTATAGGAATGCTTGTGATTTTTGCACATTGATTTTATATCCTGAGACTTTGCTGAAGTTGCTTATCAGTTGCAGGAGCTTTTGGGCTGAGGTGATGGGGTCTTCTAGGTATACTATCATGTCGTCTGCAAATAGAGACAATTTGGCTTCCACCTTTCCTATTTGAATACCCTTTATTTCTTTTTCTTGCCTGATTGCTCTGGCTAGAACTTCCAGTACTATGTTGAATAGAATTGGTGAGAGAGGGCATCCTTCTCTAGTGCCAGATTTCAAAGGGAATGCTTCCAGTTTTTGCCCATTAAGTATGATATTGGCTGTTGGTTTGTCATAAATAGCTTTTATTACTTTGAGATATGTTCCATCAATACCAAGTTTATTGAGGGTTTTTAGCATAAAGGGCTGTTGAATTTTGTCAAATGCCTTCTCTGCATCAGTTGAGATAATCATGTCGTTTTTGTTTTTGCTTCTGTTTATGTGGTGAATTACATTTATAGACTTGCGTATGTTGAACCAGCCTTGCATCCCCGGGATAAATCCTACTTGATCATGATGGATAAGTTTTTTAATGTGCTGTTGCAATCGGTTTGCCAGTATTTTATTGAAGATTTTTGCATCTATGTTCATCATGGATATTGGCCTGAAGTTTTCTTTTCTTGTTGAGTCTCTGCCAGGTTTTGGTATCAGGATGATGTTGGTCTCATAAAATGATTTGGGAAGGGTTCCCTCTTTTTGGATTATTTGGAATAGTTTCAGAAGGAATGGTACCAGATCCTCTTTGTGTGTCTGGTAGAATTCGGCTGTGAACCCATCTGGACCTGGGCTTTTTTTGTGTGGTAGGCTCTTAATTGCTGCCTCAACTTCAGACCTTGTTATTGGTCTATTCATAGTTTCGGCTTCCTCCTGGTTTAGGCTTGGGAGGACACAGGCATCCAGGAATTTATCCATTTCTTCCTGATTTACTGGTTTATGTGCATAGAGTTGTTTGTAGTATTCTCTGATGATGGTTTGAATTTCTGTGGAATCTGTGGTGATTTCCCCTTTATCGTTTTTTATTGCATCTATTTGGTTGTTCTCTCTCTTCTTTTTTATCAGTCTGGCTAGTGGTCTGTCTATTTTGTTGATCTTTTCGAAAAACCAGCTCTTAGATTTATTGATTTTTTGAAGGGTTTTTCTTGTCTCTATCTCCTTCAGTTCTGCTCTGATCTTAGTTATTTCTTGTCTTCGGCTAGGTTTTGAGCTTTTTTGATCTTGCTCCTCTAGCTCTTTCAATTTTGACGATAGGGTGTCAATTTTGGATCTCTCCACTCTTCTCATGTGGGCACTTATTGCTATATATTTTCCTCTACAGACTGCTTTAAATGTGTCCCAGAGATTCTGGTACGTTGTGTCTTCATTCTCATTGGTTTCAAAGAACTTCTTTATTTCTGCCTTCATTTCATTGTTTATCCAATCAACATTCAAGAGCCAATTGTTCAGTTTCCATGAAGCTGTGCGGTTCTGAGTTATTTTCTGAATTCTGAGTTCCAACTTGATTGCACTATGGTCTGAGAGACTGTTTGTTATGATTTCAGTTGTTTTGCATTTGCTGAGGAGTGCTTTACTTCCAATTATGTGGTGAATTTTGGAGTAGGTGTGATGTGGTGCTGAGAAGAATGTATATTCTGTGGATTTGGGGTGGAGAGTTCTGTAAATGTCTATCAGGTTTGCTTGTTCCAGGTCTGAGTTCAAGTCCTGGATATCCTTGTTAATTTTCTGTCTGGTTGATCTGTCTGCTATTGACAGTGGAGTGTTAAAGTCTCCCACTATTATTGTGTGGGAGTCTAAGTCCCTTTGTAAGTCATTAAGAACTTGCCTTATATATCTGGGTGCTCCTACATTGGGTCCATATATATTTAGAATCGTTATCTCTTCTTGTTGTATCGATCCTTTTACCATTATGTAATGACCTTCTTTGTCCCTTTTGATCTTTGTTACTTTAAAGTCTATTTTATCAGAGATGAGAATTGCAACTCCTGCTTTTTTTTGCTCTCCATTTGCTTGGTAAATCTTCCTCCATCCCTTTATTTTGAGCCTTTGTGTATCTTTGCATGTGAGGTGGGTTTCCTGGATACAGCACACCGATGGGTTTTGGTTTTTTATCCAATTTGCCAGTCTGTGTCTTTTGATTGGTGCATTTAGCCCATTTACATTCAGGGTTAATATTGTTATGTGTGAATTTGATACTGCCATTTTGATGCTAGCTGGCTGTTTTGCCCGTTGGTTCATGTACATTCTTCATTTTGTTGATGGTCTTTAGCATTTGGTATGCTTTTAGGATGGCTGGAACTGGTTGTTTCTTTCTATGTGTAGTGCCTCTTTCAGGAGCTCTTGTAAAGCAGGCCTAGTGGTGACAAAATCTCTGAGTACTTGCTTGTTCATGAAGGATTTTATTTTTCCTTCACTTATGAAGCTCAGTTTCACTGGATATGAAATTCTGGGTTGAAAGCTCTTTTCTTTAAGGATGTTGAATATTGGCCCCCACTCTCTTCTGGCTTGTAGAGTCTCTGCCGAGAGATCTGCTGTGAGTCTGATGGGCTTCCCTTTGTGGGTGACCCGACCTTTCTCTCTGGCTGCCCTTAGTATTTTCTCCTTCGTTTCAACCCTGGTGAATCTGACGATTATGTGCCTTGGGGTTGCTCTTCTTGCAGAGTATCTTTGTGGTGTTCTCTGTATTTCCTGGAGTTGAGTATTGACCTGTCTTGCTAGGTTGGGGAAATTTTCCTGGATAATATCCTGAAGAGTGTTTTCCAGCTTGGATTCATTCTCTTCGTCACATTCTGGTACACCTATCAAACGTAGGTTGGGTCTCTTCACATAGTCCCACATTTCTTGGAGATTTTGTTCATTCCTTTTTGTGCTTTTTTCTTTAATCTTGGTTTCTCATTTTATTTCATTGAGTTGATCTTCAACTTCTGATATTCTTTCTTCTGCTTGGTCAATTCGGCTGTTGATACTTGTGCATGCTTCACGAAGTTCTCGTGTTGAGTTTTTCAGCTCCTTCAATTCATTCATATTCCTCTCTAAGTTGTCCATTCTCGTTATCAATTCCTCGAATCTTTTTTCAAATCTTTTTTCAAGGTTCTTAGTTTCTTTGCACTGGTTTAGAACATGTTCCTTTAGCTCACTGAAGTTTCTCATTATCCACTTTCTGAAGTCTGATTCCGTCATTTCGTCACATTCATTCTCTGTCCAGCTTTGTTCCCTTGCTGGTGAGGAGTTTTGGTCCTTTTTTGGAGGTGAGGTGTTTTGGTTTCGGGTGCTTTCCGCCTTTTTGCGCTGGTTTCTTCCCATCTTTATGGATTTATCCGCCTGTTGTCTTAGTAGTGGCTGATTTTTCAATTGGGTCTCTGTGTGGACACTGAGATTGTTGATGATGAAGTATTTCTGTTACTTAGTTTTCCCTCTAATGATCTATCCTCTCTGCTGTATGAGTGCTGAGGTCCACTCCAGGCCCTGCTTGTCTGGGGTATACCTGCAGCAGCTGCAGAACAGTGAGGGATGATATCAGTTTCTTTTTCTGCTGCCCTTGTTCCAGAATGATGCCAGCCAAATGTCAGTCTGATTAGTCCTTTTCTGGGGTGACTCCTTGGATATACAGAGGTCAGGGAGCTGCTTGAGGAGACAGTCTGTGCTTTATAGGAGCTCCAGTGCTGAGCTGTGAGCTCCGTTGTTCATTCAGGGTTGTTGGGAGGTTATGTCTGCTGCAATAGAACTCATAAAACACCACTCCTTTTTTTTTTTTTTTTCCACCCTTAGATGCTCTGTCTCAGGGAGTTGGGGCTTTCTTTATGAGTATCTGTTGCACTGTGCTGCCCCACTAGGTGGCAGTCTATTCACTATTTGCCTGCCGGGGCTCTGACCTCCTAAGGCGGGTCCGCCCTGTTGCGGCCCGGCGGACTCTCTCTGTTATGGCAGGTTGCCTCGGCAACGGCAGGCTGCGTCAGTCCTGGGCGGTACTTAAGTGGGGGTGCACTTTGTCAGGAATGGTGGACGCCCCTCCCTGACCGGGCTGCACCATCCTAAATGCCGGCAACAAAACTCTCAGCCCCAAGCGCCTCCAGTCGCCGCCCTGCTTGTCCCCGTGAGCGTGGGACCCGCCGAGCCCGATCACCCTGCTCCCTGCCTCAGAGTCCGTCCTCTCTCTCTCTCTCTCTTCCTCTCCCCAAGCTGAAAGGTCGACTCTCTCACTGGCGCCCCAGGAGCCTGCCGATAGGGCACTGGGATCCGTGCGATCTCCCGTGCCGCTGCCCACTACCCCGGCTCGGATCACGCTTCCCAGGAAACTCCTGGTCTGGCTCATTGTCCAAGTCCTGTTCAATCAGATGGACATGCCAATCTGCCCTTCCAAATCTCAGATTGCCGGTTTAACAGGGCACCCAGACCAGTGAGTTCCGCGCCGGGTCCCGCTGCGGCGCCGGCCGAAGAGGCGGCGGGAGCCGGTTGCGTTAGCCGGCTGCTAGCGTCCCGTGTCTCTCCCACACCTGGGACTTTCAACGCTCTGTGGGCATAAAAGGAACATCCGAGAATGCGGCTAGGACTCACCCTCTGCGCCTTCACCGAGAGCTGCAATCCTGAGTCACCTCTACGACGCCATCTTGCCTCCCTCCTCCATGTTTTCTCTTTTAAATCCATTTTTCCAGCCTTCATCTTTTGATTAAAGTTTATTTACATTTGATATAATTATAGATAAACATTTCTCATTTTGCTTTGTTTACTATACGTCTTATAGCTTTTATCTCTTATTTTCTGTATTACTTTGTGCTTCACTGACTTTTTTGAAGTGAAGTATCTTAAGTCATTTTCCTTTTCTTTGTACATATATGGATACCATGAATATTATATTTAACACTGACAGTTATAATACTTTAATTTGAATGTATAACATTTTAACTTCAATAACATACAAAACCTCTCCTCTTTCATAGCTCTGATCTCACTGCTTTTAGTTGTTGTCACAAATATATATTCTTATACATTGTATGTCCAAAACATAAACTAATAATTATTGTTATTAATGTATTAGTCTCTTAAATTATACAGAAATCAAAATATGAAGTTACAAAGCATAGTGTTAACACTAGGTTTTACAATAACTCAAGTATTTACCTTTACTGACATCTTCAATCCTTTACACACTTCAAGTTGCTGTCTAGGGTCCTTTTATTTCAACCTACAAAACTTCTTTTAACATTTCTTACAGGTCAAGTCTAATGGTAATAAATTCCCTCAGCTTCTGTTTATCTATTGACTTCTTAACTTCTTCATTTTAGAAGAACATTTTGCCAAATATAAGATATTTTATGAACACATAGTTTTTCTCTTAGCACTTAAGCTACTGCCATCTGGCATCCAAAGTTTTTGATGACAAACCTGCCAATAATCTTATTGAGGATTTCTTGTTTCCAATGAGTCATCTCCTTCTCACTGCTTTCAGGAATCACTGCCTTGGCTTTTAACAGTTATGTTATAATGTATTTCACTATGGGTCTATTTGAGTTCATCCTACTGGGAGTTTATTGGGATTCTTAGATGTTTATATTTATGCCTTTCATAAAATTTGGGTAATTTTCTGCCATTGTTTCTTCACATATTTTTTCTGGTTCTTTCTCTCTCTCTCTGTCTCTCTCTCTCATCTTCCTGGGACTTCCCCATTGGACTGCTTGACATCATAAAATATTATTTATGGTTTGTCTACTCTTCTTCAATCTTTTTTTCTGTTTCTCAGACTAGATAATTTCAATTGTCCTATCATCATATTTGCTGATTCTTTATTCTATCTGATCAAATCTACCTTTGAAACTTTATAGTGAATTTTTATTTGTTATTGTACTTTTCTGCTCCAGAATTCAAGTTTTTTCTTTATTAATATTTTCATTTTGTTTATATATCATTTTCTTAACTTTTTCCATGTCTTTCTTTCCTTCTTTGAGTATGTGTAGGACAGTTACTTTAAAGTATTTTCCTGGCATATTTGCCATTGGGTCTTTCTCATGGATAATTTCCAAGAGTTATTTTCTTTATTTGAATGGAATATAATTTCCTGTTTCTATAAATGCTTGTTTTTTTTGTTAAAAACTGAGCATTTGAATATAATAATGTGGTAACTGGAAATCAGAATCTTGCCTTCCTCAAGATTTGATCCTTTTTTGTTTTGTTTGTGTTTTATTTCATTGTTGTATGTATTGTGAATAAGCCTGAGGTATAAACTTAATGCCTTTTGAAGTCTTTTCTGAGCCTGTTCTTTCCCTGGACATGTGAGATTACTTTCTAACTTCCCCCATATATGTAGTTGCTTTTAATTGTCCCAGTCTTTAATATCTGGCTCCCAAAGAGGGGAAAGGAGAAAAATAAAGGACAATGAAGAAAGGTACTCATCTTTTAAGTCCCCTGGAAGTAACTTCAGTCAAATAGAAGGGAACTTTCAACAGTGGAGGAAGGTGCAACAGCAATGGCTGCCTCTGTGTTGAAGCCTTCATGATCAGGAATTAACTTGTAGATCCCCAATATTTGAAAGACATGGTCTTTATTAACCACCCTGAGTTTCTGGAAGTTACAGACAAACTACTCCAGGAACACGTGCATAGCTGTTCACAATAGGGGAGTGGAAGATGGGTAGGGGTAACTAATGATGAGCTAAGATAAAATTTACTAAAGTTAACCACAATTTACTATCCAAATCTCCTGTATGTTTCAAGCCTTCAATAAACTCTAGAGTTCCAAAATAGTTACATCACACAGATTCTCTCAGTATAATTGCTGTCTGAGTGAGGAAACAGATTTCTTTTGCTTCCTATTCTGCCATCTTCCCAGAATCTTCTTTAGGTTTTACTATTATTAACCCCATTTTATAGAAGACAAAATGAAGACTCAAAGAAGGAAATCTAATAAACAATCCAGATATGTTATACTATTGGTCATTTTCACAGTAAAAGACATTAATCTTCCATTAGACACTTAAAAAGAAAAAGATATCAATAGACTAATAAGTGAGTTACATCTATATTTATAAGCAAAAGTCATTTTCTCCCTATTTTAGAGTTTTATTTGTTACTTAAGACTGTACACATTTCTCTTCTCTTTGATACTCAAGTTCCAAGACTTTATGTTTTTCACCAAAGATAGAAAATGCTTAACTCAAAACCTAGACACATATTACATTATTCAATTCAAAACTCTTTTATCATCAGTTAAAAGGAACTCTTTAACAGGAACTGGGTTTTTGAAAATGTAAATGGACAGGCCAATCATGGTGGCTCATGCCTATGATCCCAACACTTTGGGAGGTCAAACAGAAGGACCACTTCAGGCCAACAGTTTAAGACCAGCATGGGCAATACAGCAAGACTCTGTCTCTACAAAAAATAAAAACTTAGCCAGGCATGGGTGGCAGGTGCCTGCACTAATGTTTTATTGATCTATCAATATCTGTGTTCTTTGTATTCCCAACTACTCAAAAGGCTGAGGCAGGAAAACACCTTGAGCCCAGGAGTTCAAAGCTGCAAAAATAAGCTGGAATCAAACCAAGACCTTTTCTCTAACAAAAAAAAAAAAAAAAGAAAAGAAAATATAAATACACTTCAACAAAGTATTTGTATAAATATTTTATAAGATATTCAAATGGATAAATTATAGCATAATCTGGAAAACTCTTGTGAAATAAGCTTTCATGCTTGACTTTTTCCAGGTGTGAAATTAATCAGGAGTTACCTAAGATTTTTAAAACTAAGTTTATATCACAGTATAAGACTGCATCATCTAACACACATACACATACAAAAGTCCTTAAAACCCCTAACCTTAAACACCACAGTGGAATCAGCATGTTGCTCCATGGGACAAACCCATGTACTTAACCTTTGGTGCTTCAAGAAGAACAAGATATATGATGTCTAAAAATGTACTTCACCTATGCTCCTTTATCATCAAAACTATGGATTAGTCCATCAGAAACACTGAGTTGGCCTGCTGTTCGGTGAAAATGCATTATGAATGAGTTTGTCAATGGCTCAGAATGAACATAAATCTCTAAACCTCATGCAACTAATTCTGTATTTTTCCTATCCTCAATAATTTTAGAAGGAATTTAACTATATTACAGTTGCTGCTCTATTTAATCATCTGCAATTTATTGAGACAAATGTATTTTTTATTTATTTTCAGAGTTATCTTTTTCCATCCTATTGTGAGTAAGTTTAACCAGAAGCCCAAACAAACTTTCTCAGTTTTATTCAGTTTAGCTGAAGTCCTTCCATCTGTTCTAGGTTTTTTCAAAAATGCCAAACATATTCTATTCAAGGTCAGGACATGGAACAGAATGATATACCTCAGCCATTCAATTACAGAAAGAAACTGCGTATCACGTTCCTATTGTCAGATGTTTTCAATGTGATGAAAACATATTATACACCAGCGAGCTTCCAAAGGTCACCAAATAGAAAAAGCATTTATCTCCCTCCTTTGCTATTTAATGTGGCATCGCAAGCTCCTAGCATTAAGGCACTGTCAAGGACATTTATTCATGTACATATGTACATTTCCATTCATTTTTTATCATTTATTCATTCATTCATTCATTTGTTCAAAAAATTCCAAACCAGAAGAAAATTATCAGCAAAGTAGTTCAATAGGGAAAAGCAATAGTACCATTTGAAATAATCATTTTAAACAGTCACCACTGTTACGGATAAGTGTCAGAAGTAAGTGTCAGAAGTTTAACAAGAGATTTGGCTCCACAAAAGATCAGCCTAAGTTCATCATTATGTTTTTCCCTTTTCTGTACTCTCAGGTCCCAGCTTAATGAAAGATAAGAAATAACAGGACATTTCATAGGAGAGCCAGTTCTCACTTTCACTTTACATATGAAAGCTTGCCCAAGAATGCTGGATATGCACTAGAGGCTGGAGGTGAAAAGAATAGCTCATGTCACACTTTTGAAGTGTTCCAAATGCTAAACTATCCTCAGACATTCTTTGATATGCCTTGGCTCAAAAGTTCTTTGCTTTCTCTTTCTATATACTCAGTCACATTTTTTCCACACTGCCCTGTGAACTGTTCATCCAGCTCTTATACCTGCTGGAAATAAAAGGAAGCAATTGACTTTTCCATGAGTCAAACTGCCATCTGTTAAGGGTACTGCCTCCCCCTCATCAAATCTGTTTAGAAAGTCAGTTTTCTGCTTCCTGGTTTCTTCCCCAGACTCGACTGGAAGCATTAACTAAACTGTGAGACTTAATAACTTCAATTTTATAGGCTGCCAGGAGAGAACAGAAAGAGAACAAGAAAATGAACAACGGCTTTCCCACACAGCAGGGAAGTGGACAGAGTCCAAGTCTGAAAAACTTTCCCCAGTTGGCTAGGCCATTCAGATCCAGCAAGAATAGTTTATAATCATCATAAGAACAATTGCCATTGTCATGTCCCAAACCATGCATGACAGCACTACCCCTTTGTTATAAACTCTCTGTTGGCAGCAGTGTAACTGGGAAATCATCTCCTCCAAATTTCCTCCTTCAATGAAGACAGCCTTTGCAAACAGAGGGGCATCTGCCACAGCCAGCTCTGTGTGTAAAGGTAACAGGATCCCTTCAGGGCAGAAGATATCATCATCAGAAATACAAGTGCCCTCAAAAGAGCCTTTGGCCTCTTTTCTATGCTATGAAATCTTTAACAATCCCTTTCTTTATTTTTTTCTTTCTTTCTTTTTCATTTTCTGAAACAGTAAGGGGGTAAGGCAGAAAGCAGCATTGCCATTGAGTCTTCCAAAGGATGTAAATATTTCATTGAATAAGACAAGTCACAATATATTTGCCTCATTTCATTCATTATAACTGTGAATGTCAAGGCATCTCATCTTTTTTTTAATTTTCAAAACAAAGAATTAAACCTGTAAAATGTCTAAAGCCTGGCAATGACCATCTAATGGATAAAAAGAAATTAAATGTGCTTGTAGCAGCAGTTCTGTGAGTATCATATAAATTTTGATTTTTCAACAAAACTCATTAATATGGCCGGAGAGAAACCATTCTGAATTAGTAACATATTTAATATTGGCAGGCTGTTTCTAAAGAAATGCCTGCTCTGTTAATTTCAAGTAATGACGTGACTAGAACTAAACTAACAGAAGACTGCCTAATGAAATTCCTGACTTTATTGAATAGATAGGATTTCCCACTAGCACATCAGTTGTCTAAAATGTAAATATTTACTCCTCAAGTGCTTAAGGGAGCTTACAAAGTTTATTGATAATATATATTCAACAAATACACAGTTAGAGATATTATCAAGTTAAACTCCGGGATGGCTTCTATCCAATTATTAAAAAAAAATAATCTGACACAGTCAATGTCATCAAATCCTCTTCAACTTGTATTTATTGTAAGGAATGTGTTAATAACAGGAGATTCAAATTTATATGATATAACCTTTGCCATAAAAGAGCTTATAAATCTAACTGGGGACATAAGACATTCAGAAAACACACCATCCATAGTACTGGGAAATAGATGAATGACATAAACAGTAAGTTCAATATAATTTTGGAAAAGAAGTCAGTAAAAGAATATGAGCAGACCAGGCATTTTAGGTAAGAAAACAAGCATGGAAATGAGGGCATACATGACATGTTCAGAGCTTATGGATTCCCAGACTGGCTGAAATGCAAATTTTGGGACAAGTATTAACTAGATTATATCTTAAAGACATGTTGTGCATCATCCTGATACCAAAACCTGGCAGAGACTCAACAAGAAAAGAAAACTTCAGGCCAATATCCATGATGAACATAGATGCAAAAATCTTCAATAAAATACGGCAAGCCAATTGCAACAGCACATCAAAAAGCTTATCCACCATGATCAAGTACGATTCATCCCAGGGATGCAAGTCTGCTTCAACATATACAAGTGTATAAATGTAATTCACCACATAAACAGAACCAAAAACAAAAACCACATGATTATCTCAATTAACACACAGAAGACCTTTGACAAAATTCAACAGCCCTTTATGCTAAAAACCCTCAATAAACTCGGTATTGATGAAACGTATCTCAAAATAATAAAAGCTATTTATGACAAACCAACAGCCAATATCATACTGAATAGGCAAAAACTGGAAGCATTCCCTTTGAAATCCGGCACTAGACAAGGATGCTCTCTCACACCACTCCTATTCAATATAGTACTGGAAGTTCCAGCCAGAGCAATCAGGCAAGAAAAAAAAAAATAAAGAGTATTCAAATAGGAAAGGAGGAAGCCAAACTGTCTCTATTTGCAGATGACATAATGGTATACCTAGAAGACCCCATCGTCTCAGCCCAAAAACTCCTGAAACTGATAAGCAACTTCAGCAAAGTCTCAGGATACAAGATCAATGTGCAGAAATCACAAGCATTCATATACACCAATAGCAGAATTAAAGAGAGCCAAATCAAGAATGAACTGCCATTCACAATTGCTACAAAGAGAATAAAATACCTAGGAATACAACTAACAAGGAATGTAAAGGACCTCTTTAAGGAGAACAACAAACCACTGCTAAATGAAGTAAGAGAGGACACAAACAGATGGAGAAACTTTCCATGTTCATGGTTAGAAAGAATCAATATCGTGAAAATGGCCATACTGCCCAAAGTAATTTACAGATTCAATGCTATCCCCATCAAGCTACCAATGACCTGCTTCAAAGAACTGGAAAAAACCACCTTAAACTTCATATGGAACCAAAAGAGAGCCTGCATAGCCAAGTCAACTCTAAGCAAAAAGAACACAGCAGGAGGCATCACACTACCGGACTTCAAACTATACTACAAGGCTACAGTAATCAAAACAGCATGGTACTGGTACCAAAACAGAGATATAGACCAATGGAACAGAACAGAGGCATCGGAGGCAACACAGCATATCTACAACCATACAATCTTTGATAAACCTGACAAAAATAAGCAATGGTGAAAGGATTCCCTGTTTAATAAATGGTGTTGGGAAAACTGGCTAGCCACGTGCAGAAAGCAGAAACTGGACCCCTTCCTGATACCTTACACTAAAATTAACTCCAGATGGATTAAAGACTTAAACATAAGACCTGGCACCATAAAAACCCTAGAAGAAAATCTAGGCAAAACCATTCAGGACATAGGAGTAGGCAAGGACTTCATGACCAAAACACCAAAAGTATTGGCAACAAAAGCCAAAATAGACAAATGGGACCTAATCAAACTCCACAGCTTCTGAATGGCAAAAGAAACAGTCATTAGGTGAATCGGCAACCAACAGAATGCGAAAACATTTTTCAGCTTACCCATCTGACAAAGGGCTGATATCCAGAATTTACAAAGAACTCAAACAGATTTACAAGAAAAAAACAAGCCCATTCAAAAGTGGGCAAAGGATATGAACAGACACTTTACAAAAGAAGACATACATGAGGCCAACAAACATATGAAAAAATGCTCATCATTGCTGACCATTAGAGAAATGCAAATCAAAACTACATTGAGATACCACCTCACGCCAGTTAGAATGGCGACCATTAAAAAATCTGGAGACAGCAGGTGCTGAAGAGGATGTGAAGAAATAGGAACACTTTTACACTGCTGGTGGGAGTGTAAATTAGTTCAACCATTGTGGAAGACAGTATGGCGATTCCTCAAGGACCTAGTAATAGAAATTCCATTTGACTCAGCAATCTCATTACTGGGTATATATCCAAAGGACTATAAATCGTTCTACTATAAGGACACATGCACACGAATGTTCATTGCAGCACTGTTTACAATAGCAAAGACCTGGAACCAACCCAAATGCCCATCGATGATAGACTGGACTGGGAAAATGTGGCACATATACACCATGGAATATTATGCAGCAATCAAAAACGATGAGTTCGTGTCCTTTGTAAGGACATGGATGAATCTGGAGAACATAATTCTCAGCAAACTGACACGAACAGAAAATGAAATACCGCATGTTCTCACTCATAGGCAGGTGATGAACAATGAGAACGTAAGGACACAGGGAGGGGAGCACTACACACTGGAGTCTGTTGGGGGGAATAGGGGAGGGACAGTGGGTGGAGGAGAGTTGGGGTGGGACAGCTTGGGGAGAAATACCAGATGTGGGTGAAGGGAAGGAAGGCAGCAAATCACACTGCCATGTGTGTACCTATGCAACTACCTTGCATGTTCTGCACATGTACCCCAAAACCTAAAATGCAATAATATAAATAAATAAATAAATAAAAAGACATGTTGTGGCACACCTGACTACAAAGAAAGATGTTTAAACTTCGTCATATGTGGTGAAAATTTTCAAAGAACACTAGGCCAGGCGTAAATATCCAAAATAGTGTTTTCTAAAAATGATTTAAGTAAAAATTAACCAGTTACAATCAGGAGCATTTTATGACATACACATACATATATGCTACATTCAAATTTGTATATGTATAGATATCTAAACTTATCAAAATTGGTGCATATTATCAGATCAAAATAGAACTCTCAAAATTTAATTTAAAAAGTATAAATTAAGGGAAAATATCTGACCCATTTTGCATAGGTAACTATATGTATTCATTATTCATGTTGTTCATGTTTTTATATATGTTTATTTATTTTAATTCAGATATGTTTTTAACTGATATATTTTATTTCTTAAAGAAGCTTTAGGTTTACAGGAAAAAAAGTACATATTCCTTCTGCCTTCTCCAGCCCACAATTTCCCACATGATTAATATCTTGCATTGGTGTGATGCATTTATTGCAACTGATGGACCAATATTAATATATTACTAACTACAGTCTATGATTTTACATTAGTGTTCATTCTTTGTGTTGTACAGTTTTTTGACTTTTTCCAATTGTATAGTTTCATTTATCCACCATTACAGCATCATGCAGAATAGTTTCACTATCCTAAAAATGCCCTGTGTTCCACCTATTTCATCCCTCGCCACCACCTCCCACCCCAGCCTGAACCTCTGGCACCACTGACCTTTCTACCGTCTGCATACTTTTGCCTTTTCCAGAATGTCATGTATTTGAAATCATCCAAATATGTTGCCTTTCCAGACTGCCTTCTTTTACTTAATATGCATTTAAGATTCCTCCAAGTTTTTCCATTACTTGGTAGCTTATTTCTCTTTATCACTGAATAATATTCCATTATATGGATGTACCACAGTCTGTTTATTCATCTAGTAAGAGATGTCTTAGTTGCTTCTAATGTTTGAAATTATGAATAAAGCTTCTGTCTACATTTGTATGTAGATGTTTATGTAGACATGCATTTTCAACTCATTTGGGTAAATACCTAGGAGCAGGACTCATGGACTACTATTTAGTCATTCAATTTATTTGAAATAAATTGTCAAACTGTATCCCAAAATGGCTCTACCATTTTTCAACTTTACCCGCAAAAAATGAGGGTTCTTTTATTCCACATCTTCATCAGCTTGTGGTGGGTATTGTCAATGTCTTGAATGTTAGCCATTACTGTAATAACGTGTATAATGATGCCTCATTGTTGCTTTAGCATCCCATTTCTAAAGATACGGTTTTGAGAATTTCTTCATGTGTTTATTTTCCATATGTATACCTTCATCAGTGCATCATCTGTTCAGATCCTTTCTCCTTTTTAATTGAGGTATTTTCTTATTGAGTTGTTGTTTTTTTTTTTTTTTTTTTTTTGAGACGGAGTTTCGCTCTTGTTACCCAGGCTGGAGTGCAATGGCACGATCTCGGCTCACCGCAAGTTCCGCCTCCTGGGTTCAGGCAATTCTCCAGCCTCAGCCTCCCGAGTAGCTGGGATTACAGGCACGAGCCACCATGCCCAGCTAATTTTTTGTATTTTTAGTAGAGACGGGGTTTCACCATATTGACCATGATGGTCTCGATCTCTTGACCTCGTGATCCACCCGCCTCGGCCTCCCAAAGTGCTGGGATTACAGGCTTGAGCCACCGCGCCCGGCCTATTGAGTTTTAAGAGTTACTGGTTTTTAGAAAAGTTATTTATTTTGAATAAAAGTCCTTTATCTGATAGGTGTTTTGCAAATATTCTCCCCCTCAGTATAGGCTTGCCTTTTCATTCCCATAAGAGTGTGTTCTGCAGAGATTTTTTTTATTTTAATGAGATCTAACTTATCAATATTTTGACAGATAGTGCTTATGATGCTGTATCTAAAAACTCAGTGCCAAGCTAGTGACTATTAAGATTTCCTTCCATGTTATCTTCTAGGAGTTTTGTAGTTTTACACCTCATGTTTAGGTATATGATCCATTTTCAGTTAGTTTTTGTGAAAGTTAGGGTCAGTGTCTACACTATTTTCTTAAACATGTAGATGTCCAGTTGTTACAATACCATTTGTTGAAAACACTACCCTTTCTCATTGAATTACATTTACACCAATATCAAAGATCTGTTGACTATATTTGCGTGCATCTGTTTCCAGACTTTATTCTCTGCCATTAATTGATTTGTCTATTCTTTTTACCAATATCACATAGTGTTGATTATTTTAGCTTTAAAGTAAGTCTTATACTATTGGTAGTAAGTTATGCAGTGTTGGTTCTCCAACTTTCTCTTCTTCAATATAGTGTTGGTCATTCTTGGTCTTTTGCCTGTCCATGTAAACTTTAGAATTGGTTTTCAGATATTCACAAATTAATTTACTGGCATTTTGATTGGGACTGCATTGAATCTATAGACTAAGTTGGGAAGAACTGACATCTTAACAATATTGAATCTTCCTATTCATGAACAAAGAATATCTCCAAATTTATTAAGATCTTTACTTTTTTTAATCAAATTTGTATAGTTGTCCATATTGAACTTGTATATTTTGTTAGATTTAAATCTAAGTATTTATCTCTCTTTTTGTGTGTTAATTTAAATTACAATTGCCTATTGCTTGTGCATAGGAAAGCAATTGACTCTCTATATTAACCTTATATCCAGTGACCTTGCTGTAATTACTTATTAGTTCTAGAAGTTGTTTTTATAATCAATTCTTTGAGTTTTTACATAATTCATCATGTCATCTGTGAACAAAGACAGTTTTATTTCTTCCAATCTGTATACATTATTTTATTGTCTTTTTGCATTAGCTAAGACTTCTGTACAATGATAAATTTGAGTGTTGAGAGGAGACATTTTGTCCTGCTTTCAAACTTCAAGGTAATATATCTAGTTTCTCATCATTGGGTATAATGTGAGCTAGAGGTTTAAACATTTCTTACAAGGCAGGTCTATTGTCAACAAATCCCTTCAATGTTTGTCTGAGTAGGTCTTTATTTAGCCTGCACTTTTGAACAATAATTTCACTGAATATGGAATTTTAGGTTGGTGGCTTTTTCTTCCAATACCTTAAATATGTTACTGTATTCTCTTTCTACCTGTGTGGTTTCTGAGAAGTTTGATGTACGTCTTATTCTTGCTCCTCTGTAGTGAAGATTTTCTTCCCCTGTGTATTCTTTATCTTTGCTTTTCTGCACATAAAATATAACATGCATAAGTATTGATTTGTAGGTATTTGACCTACTTGGCATTCTTTGGGTATCCTAGATCTTTAGTTTGGCATCTGGCAATAATTTTGGAAAATTGTCAGCCATTATTAATTCAAATATTTCTTCTGTTTCTTATACTTTTTCCTCCTTCTGGCATTTTCTTTATGCATATTTATACCTTTAATTGTCACATAGTTTTTGAATATAGTTTCATTGTTTTTCCTCTTGACATTTCAGTTCTGGAAGTTTCTATTGACATATTTTCAAGGTCACTTACTCTTTTCTTGACAATGTCCTGTCTATTAATGAACCAGTTGAAAGCATCCTTTTCTTCTGTTACTGTGTTATTTTAGCATTTAAAAAAAATTCTTAAGAGTTTTCATCTCTCTGGTAACGTATCTCATTTGTTCTATCCTCTTTGTCACCTGTTTCATTAGAGCTCCCAGTATGTCTTAGTCAGCTCAGGCTGCCATAACTAAACACCACGAACTTGATGCCCTAAACAGACATTTATTTCTTGCAATTTTGAAGTCTGAGCAGATAATCAATGTACAGACTCATTTCCTAGAGAGATCCCTTTTACTAATTTGCAGAATGCCACCTTCTCACTGTATCCTCACATGGCAAAGAGAAAACAAGCTCTATTCTCTTCCTTTTCTTGTAAGGACACTAATCCCATCATGGAGATCTCACCCTCATGACTTCAACTAAACCTAATTACCTTCCAAAGGCCCCACCTCCACATACCATCATATGAGGTATTACAGCTTCAAAATGTAAATTATAGAGTGACACAAGCATTCAGTCTATAACAGATTAATCGTAGTAATTTTAAGTCCTGATCTAATAATTCCAATATCACTGCCACATCTGAGTCTGGTCCTAATGCTTGTTCTGTCTCTTTATACTGTGTTTTCTGTTTTGAAGCATGCCCTATAATATTTTATTGATAACTGGAAATGGTGTATCAAATTTTTTTAACTGGGGTTAACAAACCTTTAGTATAAGGTTTTGTTTATCTGGCTAAGAGTCTATGTTTACTGGTTTGGGTAGCTATGGAGTCAGAGGCTAAAGTTTCCACTCTTTTGTTTTGTTTTGCTTTTTGTGTTTGTGTTTGCCTCGCTTTTTGCCTTTCGGTTTTGCTAATATTCCTTAATTATGGCCTATGGATTTTAGTTCTTTTAGGTGTAAAGTGTTACTTTACAGAAGCCACAATAGTAACACCTAGGGCGAGGAGAAGCATTCTATACCATATTATTAGGTCTCAGCCTTTTAGCAAGACTGAGTTGGATATTCCTATTCCCCAGTGTTGAAGTCTTGAGGGAGCTGGAGTTAGGTATTTCTATTTTTTTTCTCAGCTTATTATACCTCTACTGGATTTGGGTATTTCTCTTCACCCAGATCACTTAAGCTTTGGTAGAACACAAGTAGGTAGACTCTGATAAGACAGATTTTCTTGAGTGCAGGCCTTGTTGAGGAGAACATTTATCTCTGGCTGTTTTTCAAAATGCTTATATTTTTCTTCCTCCTGCTGGAAGTACAAGAGGATGCTTCTCAGATCTTTACACTGAGAATCTGATAGGGTTCCTGAAGGTAAAACACAATGTGTGATGGCATCCCTAAGACTGGACCTCTTAAGAGATTTTCATTTTTAAGCCACACTGAGACTGTAGCAATTTGTCAACTACACTTTAACATAGTCTTACCAATACTGACTTCTTCAGCTGCTGGTACTGCTCTGGGCTTCTGCTCTTAGGGGATTCTCTGTATTGCCGTACATATCTCTCAATATTCAGAGCAGCAGTCTACCTTGTGACCTTAATTAACTGAAGATTAAAAGAAAAGTTGTTGAGTTTGAGTTTGTTCAGCTCTTTTCTTGTTGTAAAGACAGGAATAATGACTTTCAAGAGCTTTACATGTCAAGTTGGAAACCAGAAGTCTAACTATTAAATTGATCCAAGATTTGCCAATCAACTATACAGAAATTATTAGAAATCTGAAGGCTTTCAAGTGAGCACTGTAGTAAATTTTGAACATGAAATCACCAAAAATGAAAATACTTTTGCAAAAAGCATCTAATGTTAGTGTACTACAGTATGCACAGAAAAAAAATATTACCTACCTGTGCTCTTAGCACTCTACTGCCTTTCACTCATTGAAAGACAGCCACAGATACCAGAAAAGTTAGAAATATTAATCAGTCACAACATTACTTATTCTCTTCCTACATATAAGAGAATAGTAATATGAAGAAAAGAACCAAAAGATGCTCCCACATGAGATAGGTACTGTTCCAAAGTAGACTGTACTCCAATATTCCTCATGTAGCTCTTTGGTTATTCTCCTCACCTCCCAAAATCCAGCTATGTGCACATATGATTCATAAAGAAGAGATTCATGGCAATTTTATCCATGTTATGAAGTTTCTTATAATAAGGAAGCAATTTGAATAGAAGAATAAGACTAAACTGCAGCAGAAAAATATTTAGAAATGCTTAGAAATAAAATGCAACAGGGTAGCTAGTGTGAGGACCATGTTAAAGTCGAATCCAGATGAGCTGGCAGATTGATGACAGAGCAATGTACTATGCCTTTGCACAAATCATTTAATCCTTAAAGTAGCTTGAAGGCAGTATTATGAAATTTTTATTGATTTGGAGAAGTCTAAAAAAAAAAACTTTAGATAATACAACTAGTAAATTATGAGACCTAATTTCAAAGTTAAAGCTACCAGATTTTAAATTTTATTATCTATACCAGGTTCACTGATTTTGAATATGAAAGCATGTGATGGCAAGACTCTACTCCAAAAGTCTGTCTAAAGTCATAAGGAAGGTGTTCAACAAAATCACACCAAGAGTAGAAAAAGGCAGTAAGAATTTCATACCAATTTTCACTGCACACTTGTCAAAAATACCTAATGGCTTTTTAACATCTGTCATGCAACTCTCACAAGATCTAAGTTAAACTCTTTTACTAGACAGTCATTTGTAAGTATAATCAATTTATTCTTTAAATTAAATCAATAACTACATAAATATATTTTCACTTAGAAAGTCTAGGGGAAAAAAAAAACATTAATTTGCTCTCCAGTGCTCTGTTCAGTTATTTTGAAAAAGATTTACCATGTTGGAGTTCATCTGAACAATAGTCTGAAAAGACTTCATGGTGCGGAAAATAATTTCCTCCAACGAATTTGGGTCAGTAATTTGTTCTGAAATTGGATAAGCCAGCATGACATGCAAGACTCAAATTTAGAGCAACTTGTTCAAACTCAGTTTTCCCAAAACAAAATATGATAAAATATCAATCTCTTTCCAATCTGTATTATATATTTGAATGTAAAATCCTGAATTGCATCAAATTCATTTTGTATTCAAAGACTTATTTGTTTAGTTGAATTATGATAAACTAGCTCTTGCTACATTAGTTTGAAGTTACTCAACCTTGAACTTCTACAACCTGAACAGAGCATTTCCTGATATGTATCATTTGCCTGATTCCCATAAGAGTTACCCACAGCCTTTTATTATCAGATTAAATGTCACAGGAAACATATTCTCCTAGCTTAAACAGCCAGGAGCTATTATTATTCTTTTCCCAGCAAGAGAAATTTGACCTCATATTCATAAGTCTCATATCCCACAGTGAAGCAGGCTTATCATTTAATTTACAATTAGATTACTTTAATGCTTTTACTTGATGGAGAATGCAGCCAAGCCTTTACCAGTTGCCTTAATATAAAGCCCCCAAAAAAGACTTTAGAATTAAAGGGAAGAAAAAGCAACTTTCTTCCTTGTTTGGACTGGAACCTGTGTTTTGGCACTACTTGGGGATAGAGAAAGAAAGAAAGTGGTGGCTGTTATCATCTGTCTGTTACAATATTCATAACAGCTACCATGGGCTACATAATCACATATGTTATGCAGATGACCTCTGACTTACGATGGTTTTTTTGTTGACTTTACTATGGCTTACTGGGACATAACCACATTGTAACTCAAGGAGCATTTGAATTTATGATATTTTGATTCATAACTTTTCAACTTTCATAATAGGTTTATTGGAGTATTAAATGCATTTTGACTTAATGATATTTTCAATTTATCATGGGCTTGTCAGGATATAACCCCATTGTAAGTTGAGAAGCATTTCTCTTGTGAGTACTCTGAAAACCAACCAAGGTAGCTATTATAATACTTAGTTTATAGAAAAATAAACTGAGGCTCAGAAAGGTTAAATAACTTATTCAAGGTCATTTACTAAGTAGCAGGGCAAGGATTTCAATCCTTGCCTGACTCCAACATATTTTACTCTTCATCCTGTATCCTTCCCAGCTCCCTAAGATAAGAACCATTAAAGATTCTGTTTCCTGGTAGCTTCACAAAGGTAAAAATAGCCTCAACTTAAAATAATCAAAAGCAAAAATATAGCTACTATAATATTGTGAGTTTCAGAACTTAAAGCACGCAACTTTACACCAAATTATGTTATACCATTCTTCAGTGATAAAGCCAACAACTTCTCATAAAGAGATTAGGCTCTCAGATACTTTAAGTGCAAAAATATTATGTTATAGCTCTATAAGAAATCCAGAATTTTGTTAATTAATTGGGCTTGATAAAAGTTAATAAAAGTTGATTAGGGGCTGTGAAATTATAATAGACTCTAAACCTTAAGAAAACTGGGACAAGATTTGTATTACTTACTGCTGAATCCCCAGTACCAAACACTTTAATAATAGTCATTTAATAAACATTTGTTACATCAAAATTAGATATTGCCCTTATGGAAGAAATATAACTTTTAGAGATATTATTTTATAATATTGTAAGATACATTATTATTTTGGAAGAAATTATTACTGACTAAAGTATTTTTGGGAGACCTCATCATTAGGAATAATTGCAAGGCATCATTACACAAATAGCATGAAAGACAATGTATCTCTGATACCAATAATCAGTAACTTATCTAGAAGTCACAGTAAATACTCAGTGCAGTAAAGAAAGGACAAATGCTGCAGCCAGATATTTACCATACAGTACGTTTGCTATTCTAAGGCACCAGAAACAGGAATGAACACCACTCATTTATTAATGAAAGACTTATTTAAAAAATTAAAGAATTTTGCATTAATTGTAACTAAAGATTTTATGACTCAATAATAAAATATTCATAAAACAAATGTAACTTTATTCATAAAAATCAGAGTTTAATACTAATTCATAAGATAGCTTTAAAAATGCTTCTGAATGCTTTTTTGGTTGTTGCAACTGTAGCAAAAAATAATGATGTCATGTAATGTTTTATAACACATAATAGGGATCTCAATCTCCTTTGTGTCATTAGGACAGCCATTAGGACAACCATTTAAATTCTGAAGCTTACAAAATATATCAGGACTATCATATCCCGTATTGGAAAGCAAGGTAATTCAGATTAACCTCCTAGTCTTCATAAATGACAAGTTAAAAATCTGGAGAAAATTTGGGGAAAAAAAAGTTAAAGAACTAAAAATAGATGAGGAATAACTGTACCAAGATAAATGAGAAATCCAGAGATATGAATTCTATATTCCTGGAGGATTTTGCTCTAGGAGTATTTGTCAATACTGAAGAGGTGACAATGATACTGAGGACCAGTTTTTAATCCAAGACCTAATAAGAGTAAGACAACTCCAGTGAGGACAGAACTTACCCCCAAACACCTTCTCTTACCTAGAATTATATCGCCTTAAAATGAAGAGTCTTTAAAATAATAAACAGGCAATGAGATAGCACATTCATAAATTATCCTGTATATACTGTTTCATAATCACGATTACTATCAAGTTAGATATTTCAAAATAAAAATTGATCTCTATAGCTCTTTTTGGATTTGCATTATGTGCTAGCCACAGTTAGCAATTCTCTTTCTTAGTACTAGAAAGTCAATTCTCTTATCTATAAGTTATATGTTCAGTACTAGATATATTGTATAAGCTTAATGAATACTATCTATTTATCTCATGTTATCAAAAATAATATAAACAATTCCATTCAATTTTCTTCAAATGCATATTTTAATAAATGAGGAATCTAATTTAACTAACATCTCTGATGCTGAATGTGCGGTGTCTCTTTCAACACCATTTCTCCAAATCTTCAACAGCTGGATGTCCCACAATCAACTCAGTTCTGACAGTCTACCTGGAGTTAGCATAACACCCCATAAGTTAAGGGCTCAGTCTCACAAACTGCCTTCACTTCAGTTGACTTTTATAAGTCCTAGTGAAGCAGAATATTTCTCTGACCCTTTCGTGGGTGGGAACTAAGGTGCAGGAGCACTGGAACCAGCCAGCCACATCAGCACTATCAGGGATGAATTCCACTCACTCAGACCTACTGCACTTCACCCCGTGCAGGAGGGAGAACATGCAGGTGAACAGGTGCAGAAGCTGGGGCAAGTGGCTTTAGGTGCCAGCAGGAGCAAAACTCCATGTGGGCCCTGTGGCAACGTCTAGGGGGAAGTACCTGTGACCCTGAAACCGTGGGAGTGTTACAGTCAGTGCTCTTTTAACTTGGCCATCACAGAAGGCTTAAATGTTAACCGCTCAGTAGAAGGTCAATGTGACAGCCTTTTGCACCCACACCTGAGTTCTTGTTCAGCATCCAGGAGGATTGAGGTCACATGAATGAATTGAAGGTGATAAATGTGAGGAATTTTATTCCTGATGAAAGTGGGGACAGAGCAGGAAGCTATCTTCTGGGAATGGCTGGACTTTTCTTCAAAGCTATGCTGTCAAGCTGTCCTGCTTCTCTCTGATGTCCAACCATAGTCTGACGTCCAGCTGCTTCTCTGTTCTCTGCTGGCAAGTCCTGGGGATTTTCTGGGCATAGATGGGGTGGGGCAAGCCATGGGTGGTTTTGGAAAATTCAACATTCCAGCAGGAAAACAGGGATGTAAAGTTCTCACTTTGGGCTGCAGTATTAGGCTTCTTGGCTGGATGGTGGGACCTTCTTCAGGAACCCCATCCTCTTCCACCCAGAATTTCCCTGCCTCCTATCCCTAATATTTCTCCCCTCTGAAGAGGCACATCTAACTGCCATTAGAATACAGTAAATGACTGGGTTTTTCATTTTGTTTTTCGGGTTTTTTTTGAGACAGAGCCTCACTTCGTTGCCCAGGCTGGGGTGCAGTGGCATAATCTTGGCTCACTGCAACCTCCACCTCCCTGGTTCAAGTAATTTCCCTACCTCAGCCTCCCAAGTAGCCAGGATTACAGGCACATTCCACCAAGCCTATTTTTTTTTTTTTTTTTTTTTTTTTTGCATATTTAGTAGAGACAGGGTTTCACCATGTTGGTCAGGCTGGTCTCCAACTCCTGACCTCGTGATCCGCCCTCCTTGGCCTCCCAAAGTGCTGGAATTACAGACGTGAGCCACCATATACGGCTGACAATGGCTGATTTTAGCCACCTCCTGCTAACAGGGGGAGTTGTTTTGGAGAGAGTGGCAGTCACATTCCTCTTAGAGGTCTACCTAAGGTTCCACAGCAAAAGGAAGCCATCACCTGAGGCTCTGGTTGCCTGGCTGTTTGGAGTTTGATGGCTTCTAGGCGAGAAGAAACATGTTGTACACAGTTAAGTGTGCATGGATCAAATATGTGTATTATACAAAGAGAAGTTTAAAAGCAGAAAATCTGGTGCCAAAGATTACAGAAATAAGAAGTGAAATGCACTAATCATTCTGAAAATAACATTCTACCACACCCATGGTATAGAACAGAATGAAAGTAAGAACAGCAAGTACAGGCAAGACTACACAGAGGATATTCACGGAAGGTTAACTATTAACAGTTATCTTGGGTGATTTTTAGCTTGAGGTCCCCAATCTCTTCACATTGGTACTTTGGGTGCTCTTCTGGGTTTATGGAGGCAATTCCCTCAGCTTCCCAGGCCTTTACATAGGTATATTGAATTCAAGACTCTATTCCAGTGACCTGTTGTAAAAGACTAAGGTGGCCACTTTCACGGGATTCTCTAAATTACTGTCTGGTCCCAGGGCCTGTTTCTGCAGCTTTCTACTGATATAAGGGGCTGCCCAAGTACTAAATTTATCCTTTAGGACTAGTAGTCCCTTGACTGAATTAGGAGATAGAGAGGTGTCTTTTACCAAGGCCTCTCTTAACCTTTCCGAGAAAGCAGTGGGATTCTCATCAAATCCCTCTTCTATCATGGATAGCTTGGTATAATTGAGAGGCTTAGTTCTAGTCCCACATAAGCCCTGTATTATACCACATGAAAGTGTCTCCTGTTCCACCAGGTTGTTACTTA
Organism: Saguinus oedipus; assembly: GCA_031835075.1. NCBI lineage: Eukaryota > Metazoa > Chordata > Mammalia > Primates > Cebidae > Saguinus > Saguinus oedipus. The sequence continues at coordinate 186,426,283 of CM063171.1, read as the reverse complement.
GTTATTACTACAGTTTACTATGAAGAATATAACTCAAGAACAACCAAATGGAAGAAATGCATAGGGCAAGGTATAGAGAGGTGGCCAGGTACAAGGAACTTCCAAGTTTTTTCAGGCATAGCACCCTCCCATCACCTCCCTGTGTTCACCAACCCAAAAGCTCTCCAAACCACATTGTTTAGGGGTTTTTATGGTGGCTCCATTGTAAGGGAATGATTGATTAAATCATTGACCATTGATGATCAGACTCACTCTCCAGCCACACCTTCCCTGGAGATCAGAGGATGGGTTGCAACTTCTAACCCTCTAAACATGAGTTAGTCTTTCTGGCAACCACCACCCATCCTAAGGCAATCTAGTGGTCCCTATCTAATTAGCATACAGCAGTCATCTAATTAGCATACAAAAGAGACTCTTACCCTGGTCATTCAAAGGGTTTTAAGAGTTGTATGCTAGGAACCAAAGACAAAGAGCAAATACAAATTTATCATGAAACATATTTATGAATTTCAAAAATATAATCTATCACTTTGCCAAAACACATTATATACTAAAATTGAAATCTGCAAACATACCTCTTCATCATGTACTCTTGATTGCATTATATAATCTTTTATAACTTTTTCAAGGTCTATGTGATATTTATTAAATTTTTTTTCCAATTGAAGTGGACCATCTCCAGAATATCATGCTGATCAAACATAAAACTATAGAAATTTTACATAAAATTTCACAATTTCTATAAAAAATATAGAAATTATTTTAATGACTTCAAACATCAAGCTTAGATTTTTAGGTTTGATATGTAAAAACCTTTTCATGACATTTTTTTCTAAAATCAACTGAAAGCAAGGAGAGTGTTAAGGCTCAGAAAACAATAACCCAAAGTATGTTGCTTTGGCATGCTGTGCACTTGGAATTAAAGGAAGTTGGAAGGCCTTAGAAGCTTCCTCCAAATCAAGATTTCTTTGTCCTTTACCTTGTTTCTCCTTTGAGATGAAGAGATGGCTATCTCTAAGGTTCCTTTATATGACTGAGAGTAGTTCTTTTAAAAGAAATACAATTTTCTTCAGTCTCCTATCTGAAATCTCATTAACCAGGGAAGAATGATCACCAAAGAAGAAACCAAAAGTGAACACCACACCTGCCCAGAGAGACTTTTCGTCTGTTCTTCTGAGGTCTATTACCTAAGGGACTCTATAAGACAACTTTTGTTCCTAATGCAGTTACATCCCTCAATCTTCCCTTAACTTGTTGCCACCTTCCCTAGAGCTCAAGGGAACTTTGTCTCAGAATATTATTTGTTCTTCAGGCCCATTCTTTTCCCCTACAAATTATTGACTCTTCCTCCAAAATTGCCAAAATCTCTCACTCTCCTTTCACCTATGAAGAGGGTATTTAAGTCTCAATCATCTGGTCCTTCCTTGAGTTTCATACTTTGTACCATTTCTGTGTATTTGCATGGTATTGAATTTGTATGCCTTTTATCCTGTTCACCCATTTTTTATCAGCTTATTTTAGTAGACTAAATTATTGAACCTTCAGAGGGAAAATTTAAACCTCCCTACAAGACCTAGAAAATATGATGGAAATTTTGTCCTCATTAATACTAATAAATACTCTTGATACCAACTTCAAAATAAATAAGGAAGGACTACTAAATGAAGTACAAATGGGACCAAGGTAAAGGGGTAAAAAGTAAAGTTGCTTGCCAGTAAAGATCTCAGGTAGAGACAGAAAGATCAAAACAACAACCTCTCATTTGGAACATTTATAACAGAGTTATAATGGGCCCAGTTGCAAGAGCTTTCTACTACCTTGTTTGAAAATACAAAGTTGCAGAGGAGACAAAGATTAACTGAAGAAATATACACGCATTCTTTGTAATTACCATACCAATGCGGAGAAGAAATCATGAATAGAAAACTACAAGGACAGTCCTCATGTTTATCCCCTAAAAATGAGGTAAGTCTAAACTATAAATGTGCACATACACACACAAAGGTGCACATACACATACATTTATCCTGTAAAACTCTACTGAGAGCCAGGAAGGTTTCCTGCTAGCCCAGACCACCAGTTGGCCCCTTCCCTGTACTATTTATTTTGCAATATCTGGCCCTGAAACCACTTCAGTCATTAAAACATTAGTAACAATTAAATGAGAATAATGGTCAGCAAAAGGAATAAATAAAATGACTTCAAGCATAATTATTTAAGAATTCTTGGCAGGAATAAGATCAGAGAAACTGCAAAATTTATTTATTAAATCAATGTTTCTTTTAAAGCCAAAGTAATTAAAACTGTATGATAGTCACTCAAAGAGGGAGAGAGAGAAACAGACTGAATCTAAGTTCAGTTCCATGAACATTTGAAAACAACTTGTGACAGAAGTGGCATTGGCAATACATGAGATAAAGAGAAAAGTGTTCAATAAGTTGTATTCAAACAATAGGAAAAAAATGTAAACAAAATCCTGTATCATCTCTTACACTAAAATTAATTTCAGGTGAATTAGAGATTTAAATGTAAGCATCAAGGTTACAAAAACATTCAAAAGAAAAATCAAATATTTCTGTGACTGGAGGGTAAAAATTTTCCAAGTAAGACATAAAAGCAAACTTAAAAAAAAAAAAGACTAATAGTGCTTCATTAAAATTGCAATTATTACATTCATCAAAAACACCATAATGAGAGTGAATATATAACCCATAGGCTATGAAAAGTGGTATCAACACAGTAACCAACAAAACATTAGTGAAGTTACAAAGAATGCTTCTAGGTCAATATGAAAATTACAATTAACCAATAGAAAATTTGGGGACAGGGAAGAAATATAAGTATTGGCAATGCCAGCTACTTAAATGAAGGAGAAATGAATGTGAAAATAGACCATTGAAAGGTGCTTAATTGCATCAACAATTAGAAAAATGCAAATTTAAATGATTATTAGTCAACATTTTACTCTGACCACAGTAGCAAATATTTAAAATCTGATAACATCGGTGCTGGCAGGGACATGGAACTCTGGGAACTGTCATGCACGGCTGATGGGAGTGTAAACAGACGAAAACACTTTGGAAAATGATTTCACATTCTCTCAAGCTATTCATATACAGTCAAGTGATCTCAAACTCAAGCACATACCCCAGAGCCATGGATTCAAACATTTTTCCTGGCATATTTCCTAAATATTCTTTTGAAACTTTATAACATGTTGCCCATTTTTAAATAGATTGCCATTGTTAATCAGTTTTTGTAGTTCCAAAGGATGTAATTCCCAGTTTCATGTAAATATAACATTTTAAAATAAAACACCTTTAAATCTCTCTTTTTAAAGGTGTCTAAAGAACAGAGAATATAGTCAAATAGAACTCTCTAATGATCAAACCCCCACAGGAAAACCAAATTAAACAACTATCCATGCAAGAAAGTAACTTTATATGAACCAAAAAATCAGGTGAACAATCTCAGTATCTGGTTTTAATATCATAATAAGGAAAGAGGCATTGAAGAAGGTAGGAAGGACAATCTTGCATTGCCTACACCACTTTTCCCCCAACCCCAGGAGGCTCAGTATGGAGAGAGAATCCCTGTGTTCCAGGGAGGGAGAGAAGAGTGAGTGTGGGACTTTGCATTCTAACTCAATGCTGCACTGTCATAGTGGAACATAATACAGAACAGAAGTCGGCTAGTGCCAAGAGAGGGAGCATGGAGGCCAGCCTGGGGCCCAAGGGGAATCTTTGCTCAAGCTGTGGAGCCTGAGTCCCAGTCAGCTTTACCACTGGCTCACTAAAGTGGCCTGGATCCCTGAATAAATTTGAGTGACCATCAAGTGACAAAGACTACAGTCTTTACACAATCTTGGTTCTGCCCTGGTCTCAGAGGCAGTAGACCAGGGATGTACCCCTGTATGACATCATTTCCAGTGGCTATGTGTGTGCCTGCATTACCCATTCTCAACCCCACCTTTAGGCAGTGAACCACAGGGAGAAAATTCTTCCAATTGGAAGGAGGAGAGGGAATAATATGGAAGACTTTGTCTTGAAACTTGGGTACCAGCCCAACCACAATAAAATAAAGCACCAGGCATATTCCCAAAGCCTCCAGTTCTAAGCCTTTGCTTCTGGACATTTCTAGACCCACTCTGGGTCAGAAGGGAATCTGTTGCCCTGGTGGGATGGACCCAGTCCTGGCAATATTCAGTACCCTCTGACTAATATCAACAAGGCAGTAGTGACTGTGGGCCTTAGTGAGTCCCACTACTGACCTGGTCTGGAAGGCCATAGGTGTGATCCAGTATGATACCAGCTGTGATGGCCCCAGAAGTACCCACATGCCCCTTCCCTGACCTGAGGCAGCCCAGTAGAGAGAGATGTCTCCTGACTAAAAACGAGAGGAAGAAGAATGAGAGACTTTGCCTGGTAACAGATATCCCAGCAAATTCCCTGCTATCTTCCCCAGGTATCTAGGAGTCTACAAATGTCACAGTATTCCTGGGTTTAGGGCTCATCCCTGTGCTAAAATGGCTTCAGTGACCACAGGTTTAGATAACAACACTCAATCCCCTCTGTTATCTTAGCTAACAACACTCAATCCTTTCCTTCTTGGAGATCTCTCTCAAGGATGAGTACAAACAAGCCCAGACTGAGAAGACTGAAATGAGTACCTAAATCTTCAATGCCAGACATCAGTGAATGTCCACAAATATCAGAAACATTCAGGAAAACATGACCTCACCAAACAAACTGAATAAGATAGCAGTGATCAACCTTGGGGTGACAGAGAAATGTAACCATTCAAACAGGGAATTCGAGATAGCTGTTTTGAGGAAGCTCAACAAACTTCAAGGTAACACAGAGAAGGAATTTAGAATTGTGTGAAGGAAATTTAAGAAAGAGATTGAAATAATTAAAAAAAATAAAGTAGAAATTCTAGAGCTGAAACATCAATATCATCTCACCCACATTAAGTGGGTATTATCAAAAAGACAGAAAATAACAGATGCTGACAAGAATACTAAGAAAGCAGAACAGTTGTATACTGTTGGTGGGAATGTACAACAATGGATAACAGTATGTAGGTTTCTCAAAAACCTAAAAATAGAATCTCCATATGATCCAACAATCCCACTGCTAGGAATATATCCAAAAGAAAAAAAGTCAATATATTGAGAAGATATCTGCATTTCCCTGTCTATTGCAGCACTATTCACAATAGCCAAGATATCGAAGCAACCTAAGAAGCCATGAATGGATGTATGGATAAAGAAAATATATACAATGAATTATTATTCAGCCATAAAAAGAATGAAATCTTGTCATTTGCACCAACATAAAGGGAACCAGAGGTCACTATGTTAAGTGAAATAAACCAAGTGCAGAAAGACAAATAATGCCTGTTCTCACTCATATGCTGGAGCTAAAAATAATGAATTCATGATGACAAAAAGTAGAATGATGGTTACTAGAGGCTGGGAAGGGTAATATGGAGAAGGTTAATGGGTACAAAAATACAATTAGACAGAATTAAGACATAGTGTTCAGCAGCACAATAGAGCAACTGTAGTTATCAATTATTGTATGTTTCAAAATAATGAAGACTGAAATTGTAATTTTCTTAGGACAAAGAAACAATAAATCCTTGAAATGATGGACATTCCAATTACCCTCACTTGATATTACACCTTGTAACTTTGTACCAAAATATCACATGTACTCCATAAATATACACAACTATTATGTATCCATTAAAAATAAAACATTTAAAAAATGTATCTAAACAATCTTCAACAGTCAGAAATTTGGTATCTTTTATCTTCTTGAACTCATATCTCTATTCCATTTCTCTTACATAATTCTGTCCAAATGGAATATATTCCATAGTTGAAAGTCTATCAGTAAAGCTATTATGTCAATTTAGAAAGTGGGAAACTAGTAAGGACAAAGCATTAGTTAAAACAACAACAACAAAGAGACATCCACCTCCAGGAATATGGGTAGATACACTTTTCCTTATTCTTCCCACTAAGTACAACTGAGAATTCTGGATATGACATATCAAATGTAAGTAGAATCTAAAGGATAGAAAAAAGAAGGAAGACTATCTAGGGACCACAGGGCCCAAGGAATGACATAGCGATGTATTACTTAACCTGTTGGGATTTTTGTTTCTTTGTTTGTTCATTTTGCCTTATATATTCCAGATGTGCAGCTGAAGAAGCTAGCACATTGAAATGTTAACAGATGCATATAAAACCCTAATAAAAGGCTCGCTAGTCAATAGAACAAGAAAGGGGTTTACTAGCAAGGCAGAAAACTTTTAGAAAATAACTCTTCTGCTATATTCAACCCAGGAAAAGAAACTGACTCCACCCAACCATCATAACAAAGGCCACTAAGAAACCTTGACCTCCTCTAATATAGCACCCCAAGCTCCTACCTGCCAGAATTATTTCAGAGTTGGCCAAGAAGGAACCCAAGCCTTTCATCTCTCCCAGCCAGTAACAAGCCTACACCTTGCAGTGTCAGTAGAGACACTTGGGGAATTAGAACTCCTAAGCTACCAATCCCACCAAGCAGTAATGAACAGCTTTCCCACAGCATTTGTCAACAGAGCACACTGTTGCGAGGACCCTATATCACTTCTTCTATCCAGCAGTAACAAGGGAGATCTTCCCCTACTGAGGTGTTGTCACATAAATCCAGATAAAACAGTTTTAAATAACATACAGGATCTCATAGCATAATATAAAACTGTCCAGATGTCAGTTAAAAAATACTTGTCATGCCAAGAACCAAGAAGATCTCAAACTGAATTTTAAAAAGGAATTAATATGTGTCATTCCCAAGTGATAGATTTGTTAGAATTACCTGACAAAGATTTTAAAGTTGCTATGATAAAAATGTTTCAACAAACAATTACCTCAAAAAAGCTTGAAATACATGAAAAAAAAACAGAAAACTTTAGCAAAAAAATAAATATATATAAAATCTCAATAAAATGCTCAGTAGATAAAATCAACAGAAAAATTGAAGCAACGGGGAGGAAATAAGTGAACTGAAAAATTAAAAAACACAACACAATCTAAACATAGAGATACAAAAACTAGACACAAGAAAAGAATAGAGTCTCAGGGACTTTAGAGAATATAACAAAAAAAAACCTGACTCAGGTATCGCCAGGGCCTGAGAAGGAGAGAGAAAAGAGGGTAGGACTCTAAATGTACTAAAATAAAACTGGCTGGAAACTTTCCAAATTTAACCCCAAAACATCATAAAACTACAGATTCAAGGATCTAAAAACTTCATACAAGATAATCCCAAAGAAATTAATCCCAAAACACATCAAAATTGAACTTCTGAAAACTACGCAACAAGGAAAAAAACTCTTCAAGGCATTTAGGGAGTGATATGGTTTAGCTCTGCAACCCCAGCCAAATGTCATCTTGATTTATAATCCCCATGTGTCAAGGGAGGGACCTGGTGAGAAGTGATTGGATTGTGGGAATTGTTTCTCCCATGCTGTTCTCATGATAGTGATATCTCATGAGATTTGATGTTTTAAAAGTGACAGTGATATCTCATGAGTTGATGTTTGGCAGGTCCCCCCACCACCACCTCATTTTCCCTCCTTCCTGCTGCCATGTAAAACATGTCTTACTTCCTCTTCACCTTCTGCCATGATTGTAAGTTTCTTGAGGCCTGCCTAGACATGTGAAACTGTGAGTCAATTAAACCTCTTTCCTTTATAAATTACCCAGTCTCAGGTAGTTCTTTATAACAGTGTGAAAATAGATTAATACAAAAAATCTGTACCAGTAGTGGGGCACAGTTATAAAGATAACCTGAAAATGGGGAAGCTACATTGGAACTGGGCAACAGGGCAGAGGTGGGAATAGTTTGGAGGGTTTGGAAGAAGATAGGAAGGTGCGGGAAAGTTTGAAACTTCCTGGAGACTTGTTGAATGGTTTTGACCAAAATGCTGATAGTGATATGGACAATGAAGTCCAGGCTGATATGGTCTCAGATGAAGATGAGGAACTTATTGGGAACTGGAGCAAAGAGCTATGTTTTAGCAAAGAGATTGGCAGCAGTGTGCTCCTGACTTGGACATCTGTGGAATGTTGAACTTGAGAGATAATTTAGGATATCTGGTAGAAGAAATTTCTAAGCATCAAAGCATTCAAGATGTGATCAGACTTTTTCTGAAAGCTTACAGTCATATGTACTCACAAAGAAATAATCTGAAATTGGAACTTACATTTAAATGGGAAGCAGAGTAAAATTTTGGAAAATTTGCAGCCTGAACATGCAGTAGAAAATAAAAGCCCATTTTCTCATTTAAAAAATTCAATCTGGCTATAGAAGTTTGCATAAACAATGAGTAGTACAATGTTAACAGCCAAGACAATGGTAAAAATGTCCAAGTCAAGTCAGATTTTCACAGCAGCCCCTCCTATCACAGGCCTGAAGGCCTAGGAGGGAAAAATGGTTTTGTGGGGTGGGCTGAGGGCCCTGCTGCACTGTGCAGTCTCAGAAAGTGGCATCCTGTGTCTTAGCCACTCCAGCAGCTAAGGGGGACCAAGGTATTGGGCCATTGTTTCAGAGGTTGCAAGTCCCAAGCACTGGTGCCTTCCATGTGGTGTTGGGCTTGCAGGTGCACAGCAATCAAGAGTTAAGGATTGGAAACCTCCATCTAGATTTCAGAGAATGTATAGAAATGTCTGTATGTCCAGGCAGAAGTCTGCTGCAGTGGTAGAGCCCTTGTGGAGTACCTCTGCTAGGGCAGTGCAAAGGGGAAATGTGGGGTTGGAGTTCCAACACAGAGTCCCCACTGGGGTACTATCTAGTGGAGCTGTGAGAAGAAGGCCACTGTCTTCCAGAACACGGAATGGTAGATCTATTGGCAGCTTGCACCATGCACCTGGAAAAGCCACAGGCACTCAAGGCCAGTCCATGAAAGCAGCCACAGAGGCTATACCTACCGAGTCACAGGAGTGAAGTTGCCCAAGGCCTTGGGAGCCCACCTTTTGCATCAGTGTGCCACGGATGTGAGACATGGAGCCACAGGTGTTTCTTTCAGAATTTTAACATTTAATGACTGCCCTGCTGGGTTTCAGACTTGCATGGAGCCTTTAGCCCCTTTGTTTTGGTCAATTTTTCCTTTTTGGACTGGGAGCATTTACTCATCCTACTGTATATTAAAAGTATCTACCTTGTTTTTGATTTTACAAATCCTTCTTAGGCAAAAGGAACTTGCCTTGTCTCAGATGAAATTTTAAACATGAACTTTTGAGTTAATGCTGGAAAATGAGTTAAGATTTTGGAAGATGGTTGGGAAGGCCTAACTGTGTTTTGAAATAAGAGATAGACATAATATTTGGGAAGGGTCAGGGGTGGAATGATATGGTTTGGTTTTGTGTCCCCACCCAAATGTCATCTCAAATTGTAATTCCCACATGCCAAGGGAGGGACTTGGTGGGAGGTTACTGGATGATGAAGGAAGTTTCCCCATGCTGCACTTATAACAGTAATTAGTTCTCACAAGATCTGATAGTTTAAAAGTGTTTGACAGCTCCTCCACCTCACTGCCCCTCTGTCCTGCTGCCATCTAAGATGAGCCTTGCTTCCCTTTTCCTTTCTGCCATGATTTTAAGTTTCCTGAGGTCTTCCAAGCCATGAGGAACTGTTTATCAATTAAACCTCTTTCCTTTATAAATTATCCAATCCCAGATAGTTCTTTATAGCAATGTGAAAACAAACTAATACAAGGATAAATGACAATTTAATTTTATGGTAAAAACAACTGGAATGTTGGTGGATTTACATGAGAAACCAGAGAGGCCAGAAGGAAGTAGCACAATATTTTTCAAGTGCCAAAAGCAAATAACTGTCAACTCAGAATCTTATACCCACAAAAATATCCTTTATCTATGAAGGAGAAATCAAAACATTTTCAGAAGAAAGAAAACTAAGATGATTTATTACCAGCAGACCTACCCTAAGAGAATGGCTAGATGAAGTTCTCTAAGGAAAAATAAAATAATAAAAGAAACAACTTTGGTATATCCAGAAATAAAAAGGAATTCTGTAAGCTAAATTATTAATAAATACAATAGACATTTTTTCTCCTCTTGAGTATTCTGACTTATGTTTAACAGCCAAGGAAAAACTTGTACTTCTAATGTTGTTCTAAATATGTACAAAAATATTTAACATAATTCTGTTTTGAATGTGGAGGGTAAAGGGAAGTTAAGGATGATAAAGTTTTTACACTTTACTCAAACTAGTAAAATATTAACACCAGAAGACTATGATAAGTTTTGTATTAATAATGTAATTTCTAAAACAACCACTAAAAAGAAGCTATATAAAAACAGTATAAATTGAAATGAACTTTAAAACTGTTCAAGTCACTCACCAGAAGGCATGGAAAATAAAATAGAGGGGGAAAAAACACAGAGTAGAAAATAGAAAAAAAAATTCTTAAATGGTATATTTAAGCCTGTATTAATATGTTCTCAGGCTGCTAATGAAGACATATTGAAGATTGGATAATTTATAAAATAGTTTTAATTGACTCACAGTTCAGCATGGTGGGGATACCCTGGGAAACTTACAGGGTATCCTGTAAGAAGGGGAAGCAAACATGTCCTTCTTCACATGGTGGCAGGAAGGAAAAGAATGTGTACCCAGTCTAAATACACAAATTAAAATATATTAGCATAGTGGGCTTTAAATATAACCTAGCCATATGCTGAATACAAAAATATCACTTCAAACTAGTTCAACTATTGTGGAAAGCAGTGTGGCAATTCCTCAAAGAACTTAAAACAGAGCTACCATTCAACACAGCAATCCCACTACTGGGTATATACACGAAGGAACATAAATCATTCTACCATAAAGACACATGCACATGACTGCTCACTGTGGCACTATTCACAGTAAGAAAAACATGGTATCAATCTAAATTCCCATCAATAGTACACTGGATAAAGAAAATGTGGAACATATACACTGTGGAATACTATATATCCATATGAAAGACTAAGACCATGTCCTCTGCAGGAACATGGAAGAAGCTGGACAACATTACCCTCAGCAAACAAATGCAGGAACAAAAAAACAAATGCTGTACATTCTCACTTAAAAGTGGGAGCTAAATAATAAGAACACATGGACAGAAACAGATGCTGGGGCTTACCTGAGGGTGGAGAGTAAGAAGAGAAAGAGGTTCAGCAAAAAAAAAAAAAACTGTCATGTACCTGTGTGACAAAGTGATCTGTACACCAAACCCCCAAGTCACAACTTTACCTATAAAACAAACCTGCACATATACTCCAGAACCTAAAATAAACATTAAAATATTTTTAAATATATAAATATGTGGATTATTTTAATAAAAATATTTTTAAAACTCACTCTAAATAAAATTATATAGGTAGATTAAAAATAAAGGAATGGAAAAGTATACACCATGCAAATATTTTAGTCAAAAAAGTGTGAGTGACAATATTAATATCTAAAATCAACTTCAAAGAGAAAAAAAGCAGGGACAAAGAGCAATCCTAAATGTGTATGCACCAAATAACAGAAATTAAATATATGTGAATTAGCATAGCAATTATGGTAAATAGTGTGGAGGTTCCTCAAAAAATAACAGAACTACTATATTATCCAACAGTCCCATGATTAAGTATATATCCCAAGGAAATTTTCTTTTTTGAGATGGAGTTTTGCTCTTCTTGCCCAGACTGGAGTGTAATGGCACGATCTGGGATCACCACAACCTCTGCCTCCCAGGTTCAAGTGATTCTCCTACCTCAGCCTTCCAAAGTAGCTAGGATTACAGGTATACACCACCACGCCTGGCTAATTTTTTGCATTTTTAGTAGAGATTGGGTTTCTCCATGTTGATCAGGATTGGATTACAGGCAAAAGCTACCACACCCAGCTGAAAATATTAATTACTGTGTCAAACAGATATCTGCATTCCCTCACTCATTGCAAATTCTTTAAAATAGCCAAGACACAGAACTAAACTAAATATCCATCAGTGAATGAATGGATGAAAAACATATAACATAAATATACAATGGAACATAATTTAGGCTTTAAAAAGAAGGAAATGTTGTCATTTTCCCCATTAATAACCTAGAAAATATGTTTTGAAAAAAGCCAGGCACAGAATGACAAATACCACATAATCTCACTTGTATATGGAACCTAAAAACGGAAAACTCATAGCAGAGAGTAGATGGTAGTTACTAGTTATTGGAGAGCTGCGGTGGGACAGGGAGTTATTGGTCAAATGATACAAAGTTTCTTTGATCTTTGAGCAGGAATAAGTTCAGGAGATCTAGTATATAACATGATGAGTATAGTTGATATACTGCATACTCAAAAATTGCTAGAAGAGATTTAAATGTTCTCACAACAATAAAGTGAGCTAATACATGTTAATTAGCTTGATTTGACCATTCCAAAGTGTATACATATTTCAAAATACTATGTTGTATACCATAAATATATAATTTTTTTGAATAAAATAATTAAAAAATATATGTGAAGCAAAAACTGTTAGAGCTAAAAGAAGAAAAACACAAATCTACAATTACAGTTAAGAGACTTCAACACTCCCCTCTCAACAATTGATAGAACACTGTATTAGGGTTTTCCAGCAAGACAGAATAAGATATAAATATACAAAGATATGTGGCATGAAATTTATTAGAGGAATTGGCCCATACGATTATGGAGGCTGAGAAGTCCCACGGTAGGCCATCTGCAAGCTGGAGACTCTGGGATGCCAATACCATGGCTCATTCCATGTCCTAAAGCCTTAGAACCAGGGAAGCTGATGGTGTAACTCTCAGTCCAAGGCCAAAGGCCTGAGAACCTGGGAGTGAAGGGTTGGAGGAGGAGGAAAAATTTTCTAAGTACCAGAGTCCAGACTCCCGATAACAGGAAGTTTTGATGTCCCAGGGCAGAAGGGTGTCCCAACTCCAGGAGAGAAAGAGAAAAAAATTCACTTTTTCTCTGTGTTTGTTCTATTTGGGTCTCTAGCCAATTGGACAGTGCCTGCCCACATCGAGGGCAGTGCTTCCTCCCTTAGTTCACTGACTCACATGCCAATCTACTCTGGAAACATCGTCACAGACACACCCAGAAATAATGCTTTACCAGTTCTCTAAGTATTTCCTAATCCAATCAATTTTATGCCTAAAATTAACCATCACAACCATGTAGACAGAAAATCATCAAGAATATAAAAATAACACCATCAATCAACAAGATCTAATTGACATTTATAAAACACTTCACCAACAACAACAGAATGCTCATTTATTGCAGCCATCTGTGTAATTTATATAAAGATATACCATACCCGGGGTGTTGTTTTACATCTTATAATTTTCACTGAATGTCATGCATATTGTTCAGACTAGTAGCAACTGAGGTAAATAGCATAGTATTTATGCCTGGAAATGTGCATGTTACTTCTGTTACAATAATAGTGTGAAAGTTGCAGAGGTGAGTCAGAATAGATAGGAATTGAACTAGTTTAAGTTTTACTATTGCTCTTAGAACCTCCACTGTACTTCTAGCTTCAACTTCCTTTAGCATAGTTTGGGACTGGGGATGGACCAGTATTTCTAGTGGATTTTCGTTTAGTTTCACTTGTTTAATATTTACACTATCTTCCCAACATTTAGTCTTCCTTGTGCACCTGCCCCACAAAGGGGCTTTTTTTCTACTGCATTCTCCCTATACTAGGGGGAGTGCTCACTACCTAAAAAATTGGGGGAGGTTCAGTGTTTCTCTGTGGTCTTAGTCATGTAAAATTAAAGCTGCTCTATCATCTGAGGTATTTGCAAAGCAATAATCAATATGTTCACATTTTAAAAGCTAAAATAAATTGATTGATTGATTGATTGATTGACATATAGGGGCCAGGCACAGTGGCTCACACCTGTAATTCTAGCACTTTGGGAAGCCCAGGCAGACAGATCACCTGAGGTCAGGAGTTCAAGACCAACCTCATCAACATGGAGAAACCCCATCTCTACTAAAAATACAAAATTAGCCAGGCATGGTGGCACATGCCTGTAATCCCAGCTACTCAGGAGGCTGAGGCAGAAGAATTGGTTGAACCCAGGAGGTGGAGATTGCAGTGAGCTGAGATCCCGCCATTGTACTTCAGCCTGGGCAACAAGAGCAAAACTCTGTCTCAAAAAACACACACACACACACACACACACACACATACAAATCAAATCACTAGCAGTTTAAATATTATAACTATGTACAAAAGAGCAGAATTATGGTTAGAAAAATAGCCTGAATTAAAAGAATTTTTTAATTTATACTGATTGCGTTTTCACTACTCCATAAGCAAATTTATGATTTCTGAACAATTTAATCAGTAACATATCAACCTTACTTTAATTATATAAAGAAAAATATATCACCAGTAACCAAAATTAAGAATTTGTATACAGCTGTTGCACCATTTCTGTTAAAGCCATCAAAACATCTGAGAGAGCTACAATTAGTAGATTCATCAAATTAGATATTCTACAAATTGAACATTCCTTGAATTCACTTCTTGTGAATTGATTTGTGAGCTGTATATTAGGCAAAGTGTCCATTTTGGAAAATTAAATATTGGACAATTTACCTGCTTCCATTAAAGCTTCAAATATTAGAAACAACCTAAGCATCCATCAATAGAGGCACATTAACAACATTATGATCGATTCACTGAACTCAAATCTCAAAAAAAAGTATGATGCAGTTTCAAATAAATGGACAGGAACAAATCTTTAGTAGATAAAGAACAAAGCAAGTTACTGCCATTTATATAATGCAGTGATCATGAAAGTGTGATCCTCAGCCAGCACCCTCAGCTTCCCCTGGGAACTTGTTAGAAAGGTAAATTCTCAATTCTCAATACCACTTACTAAACTGGAAACTCTGCGGTTGGGAGCCTAGCAATTTGTGTTTTAACAATCTTATCAGGTAATTGTGAAGCATGCTAAAATTAGAACTGGTATAAAAAAGGAAATCATTGAAAACAAGCATACCTGTACCTATACACATAGATGCATAGGCTATCCTCATAAAGTACATACAAATCTGTAAGAGTTTTTCTTTCTAGCCATGAGAACAGAGGCACATAGGAGCCCAGGATGGAAACGAGATTTAATAATATAAACTATTCTATTTGTGTACCATTTGAATTAGTTTCCAGTGAACATCTTTGACAAAAAAAGTAGATTTTTCAAAATAAAAACACCTTCAGATTTAAAGCTGAAGAACTGTCCAAAGCTATTGTTCATGTAGATATTTTTCATTACATTCCCATATTGAAATGAAAGAAAATTAGATTAAGACAAATGGAAAAGAACATATTTTAAAATATTTTCTGCCTCTTAGAGGAAACATTAGGTTTGAGAAAATGCTACAAGTTACAGCTAAGATACATATTTCACTGCAATTTGAAACAAATAAAGTAACACATGATGATTTTAATTCATTGTCATGCTATTATCTTTCTAAAGATATCTCCACATGATGCTTTCAGAAATGTCTACACAAGGTATATTATTTGTAAAATGTATGAGAATGACAGTCTATAGGCCACAACTTAAAATGAAATACAAGGTATCATACACATAATTCATCTCCTTCACATTATACTGAACTTGACAGTAATTTCATTCAAAACTTACAACAATGAGCTTATATTAAGTCTCTAAAGGCAAAGATTTTATATATACTGAATTTGACAGTAATTTCATTCAAAACTTACAACAACGAGCTTATATTAAGTCTCTGAAGGCAAAAGATTACAATTATTAAATTTTTTCATTCTATAAGTTTTTCTGAATTTGTATAAATTATCTCAAAACATTTTAAATACAGTTTATCAGCATACCTTTAGACTTATTTCCATCCCTAAAATATTCCCAAAATTCAATTATTTATTATCATTACAAAATTTATCCAGAATATTTCTGCATTTCAGTATAATTTTCCTTTTGAAAAGATAACATAGTTTAGCCTTAGTTTTTTAGAGCACAAATTAGTTAAATTATATCTGAAAAACTGAAAAAAAAAATCCAAGTTCATGTGAGTATTGTAAATTATCGGTTCTACTTATAAACATCCTATAGTGATTTTTTAAATATGTGCACAAAGTTTTTAGTATTTTTGCCTTCAAGAGATGGAACACTATTTCTTTCCTCTTGAGTGTAGCCTGGACCAAGTGACTCACATCTAACAAACAGAACACGGCAGAAGTTACATATCACTTCTGATTAAAAGGCTGAGGTTTTCAACTAATGTGAAATATATATATATTGGATCACTCACTCTTGAAAAATTTAGCTTCCACGTTGTAAGAAGACTCAGGCAGCTTGTGAAGAGCTCTGTGTGATGAGGAACAGGTTTCCAGCCAACAACTGGCAAATAACTGAAGCCTGACAACAACCAAGTGAGCGAACTTGAAAGGAGATCCTCACTTTTTCTGTCCCCAGTCAAGCTTTCAGATGACTGCAGCCCTGACCAATACCTGACTGAAAACTCAAGAGAGACCCTAAGCCAGAACTATCCAATTAATGTGTTTTGAGATGCCTAACTCACAGGAACTGTGAATATATATTCATTATTTTAAGATGCTAGGTTTGGGATAATTTGTTATGCAGAAATAAGTAACTAAACAATATTGGCCAGGCTCAGTGGCTCGTGCCTGTAATCCCAATACTTTGGGAGGCCAAGGTGGGTGAATCACTTCAGTCCAAGAGTCTGAGACCAGCCTGGGCAACATGGTGAAACCCCATCTCTACTAAAAATACAAAAATGAGCCAAGCATGGTGGCATGTACCTGCAGTTCCAGCCACTCGGGGAGCCTAGATGGGAAAATCACTTGAGCTCAGGTGGTGGAGGTTGCAGTGAGCAGAGATCTACACCACTGCACTCCAGTCTAGGTGACAGACTGAGACTCCATTTCAAATAATAACTAAACAATATTACCAGACATACCAAATATAGTTGACATACATTTTGTATTTCCCCAGTGTTCCCTGCTTTGTAAAATCAGTCCTTCTTCACTCTAAGTAAGTCTGTTCAACCCATGACATTCCTGGTATAGCTGACTTTTACACCCTCATTGGCGAGGTGGTCCAGAACCAGTCCAGCAAATCAGAGTATCCCATACCATTATCAGAGTTACTGCTTTAGAGTTGCACACGTAAGCTAAACCGGACAGTCAGAATCCTCCCCAATAAATGTCACCAAGGTTATCAGAAAAGATGCTTATCTTCCTCTGAAATGACCTTCTAAGTTTCACAAGCCTAAAGCTGCCTAGTCATCTTTTCACTCAGTGAAGAGAAATGTTCTGAAAATAAAGCCAAAGAGATACAAGAAAGTAAGCAAATATGAGATGAAAAGACAATGTATTTTCCTAATGTTGATTAAACCTCTAAATTCTATTATCTACCTTGGACTTCCCACTTAGCTGAGTTCTTTCAGGAAGGATTTTTAGTTATTTCAGGAAGATGAGTTGGTTTTTCATTCTAAATGGGTCAACCATATGAGTCCTAATAAATTTCAACGTTTATGAATTAAAAATAAACACAAGACTTATGTCTCTGGCCATGATGAAGTAATAGAAATCACTTTTACCCTCTCATTATAAACAAACAAAAATGAACAATAAGTATACAAAACAACTGTTTTCAGACAAAGAACAACATTCATGCCAAGACAGCAATTCCTGAGAAAAGGGAAACAAAGGAGGTGAGGAACAAAGTTGCCCAAGCCTTCTGTCCGCAGTTTCCAGGTCTCAGTGAAGAACAGTGGACACCAAAAAGATACTCAAAGGCTTCCTGAATTGAGGTGACAGGGTTGAGAATATGAGGAGTCCAAAGTAGCCAGAGTTTATAGAGTGGAGTAATAGGACAGTGCTGCACTGAAAAAGAAAATTCTTAAAATATGCAAGGGGTTTCCCTAGCATTTTCAGGAGAGCACTTTTTCGCACATGGATGTGAGGTAACTACCAAAGAGTACTGAAGCAATTCCAGAGATCATACTGACCTAGGAATAATTTATGCTCTCAATGACAAGAGGATAGAAATCTCTCAGTGCATGAGGGTATCATATTATACACTCAAAAAATGATTTTGTCAATATGGAACCAAATCAGCTTCAGACTAAAGGAAAATCTGCTGTTTCCAAAAGGCAAATTAATCACAGAGCAAATCCCCCCAAAAATATGTAAAACAATACAAAAATTCTATAACTAAACAACATAAAAGTCACAAAATCATCTTGCCAATACTAGTCAACATTTGACTGAAGGACTTAGTCAGTGCATTGAAGAACAAAGATAATACATGCACATAGTTTGCAAAATAAAAGAAGTAAAATTGTCTTTATAGACATAGGACATAATCGTCTTTGTGGAAAATCTTAAGGGCTCTGGAAAAATCTGTTAAAACTAATAATAAAGTTGAGCAGGGTTTACAAAGTCAACATGCAGAAATTAATTATATTTCTATGAAGTAGCAATAAATCATAAATAAAAAATTAAAATTATACTATTTACAATAGCATCAAATTTTGAATCATACTTACAAATAAATTTGACAAAATATGTGTAAGATCTGTATACTGAAAATTATAAAGCACTGCCAAATGAAATGTTAAAAGTATAAAAATAAGATGAGATATACCATATTCATAGGTCAAATCATTAAAGATTCTTTCTAAATTGATGTGTAAATTCACAGCAAACTCAATTATAATTCTAGTAGGCTTTTGATAGAAATCAACCACCTGACTCAAATTTATATATTAATATAAATACAGAAGACCTAGGAAAGCTAAAGCAATTTTAAAAGACAAACAAACAAAGTTAGAGAACTTATAGTATATGACTTCAAAATATATTATAAAACTACATTAATCAAGAAAGTATAATATTGGCAGAAAGAGACACATACAATGTAATGTAATCAAATAGTCCAGAAATAGATCCATGCATATATGGTCAATAGAGTGCAACAAAAGGGCCAAGGGAATTCACTGAAGAAATGATAATCTTTTCAGTAAGTTAAGCTAGACCAACTGGATAACTTAACTTTTTATAAAAACTAAAAATAAATCAGACTAAAATATAGCAGCTAAAATTTAAATTTTTAGAATAAATTATAGGAGAAAAATCTTAGTCACTTTGCATTTGATAACAATGTTTTAAATAGTATACCAAAATATATTAAAGAAAATAACTAACTTGTATATTGACTTTGTAAAGAAAATAAAATAACAATGCTAAAGAAAATAACTAACACAGTATTACATAATACTAAACACTTTTGCTCTTTATAAAATACTATAAGGAAATGACAGGGCAAACTACAGACTGAGAGAAAATATTTGTAAAAACATATATGCAGTGAAGAACTTGTTCACAGAGTATGTAAATTCTTTCAACTCAATAAGTACAACACACAACCATTTAAAAAAACCAAGCAAATGATCTGAACAAAATGTTAATCAAAAAAGAGATATAGATATTTATTTATACATGAGAAAAATGGTTGGCATCTTTAGTCATTAGAAAAAACACACTAAAATCACAGTGAAATATCACTAGCACCACCCACCAGAAGGCTAAATTTTAAAAAGTGACCATAGCAAGTTTTGGCAAAATATGTGGAGAAACTGAGACTCTCATATATGTTTTGAGAAAGCAAAATGATTTGGCCACTTTGAAAAACTATGGGCAGCTTCCTTTAAAGTAAAATATAAATCTATCATTTGATCCAGCCATTCTGCTTCTAAGCTTTTTATACAAGTAAATGAAAACATATGTCCACACAAAGACTTGTGCATGAATGATCTTAGAATTTTCTTTGCATTAGAAAAACACAGAAACAATCCAAGTCCACCTACATGTAAATACATAGACAGATTATATATGCATACGATGAAATACTCTTCAGCAATAAAAAGAAATTAACTGTTGTTACATGTAACAAGGTCTATAAAATATGAAAATAATGTTTCTGAGTGAAAGAGGCAAACAAATTAGAATATATACTGTTTGAATCCATTTATATAAAACTTAAAACATGAAAATTATGCTGACAGAAAGCCGATGCAGTAGTCCATTTGCAAGACTATAAAGGGATATTGGAGGTTGGATAATTTATAAAGAAAAGAGGTTTGGAGAGGATCAAAGATGGCTGAATAGGAACAGCTCTGGACAGCAGTTCCCAGAGAAAATGCAGAGGGGGAGTGATCACCACATTTCCAAAGAAATTTTTACTGCCCACAGGCCAGGAGACTCCTGGGAGGAAAAGCTCCACTAGTTTCCAGCACAGCTGTTTCAGCCAGCACAGAGGGTCTCCACACAAAATCTCACACAAATCTTGGTGCCATTTCAACTGGTGACTGGAACACATGGGAGACAGAGTCACCCATTCAACTGAAAAAAAAAAAAAAAAAGGAACTGACACAGAGCCAGGTGATCTGGCTCCACCGGACCTATCTCCACAAAGACCAGCAATATGAAATGCTCTGTACTGAGAGTTTCACAGCAAGCACAGCTGGACCAGGGATGGTCCAGCTCTGTGGGGGGAATGGCATCTGCCATTACCAAGGCAGTCCACCATTACCAAAGCAGTCTGCCATTACCGAGGCAGTCTGCCATTACAGAGACAGTCTGCCATTACTGAGGCAGACTGCCATTACTGAGGCAGTTCCAAACTATACCTCTATAAAAAAAACTGCAAGGAAGTTCATTCAACAGCTGGGCAGAACCCACGGCAGCTCAGCAATGCCTCTGCTGGCAGACTGTAACTAGGCTACCTTCTCAATAGGCAGGGAATCACTGAAAGAAGGCAGCAGCACCTCAGGAAGTTACAAATAAAGCCCCACCTTCCTGGGACAGAGCACCTGGGAAAAAAAGGTGGTTATGAGTTCTCCTGCAGCAGACTTAAATGTACCTGACCAGCAGCTCTGAAAGGAACAACAGAGCTCACAGCTCAGAACTTGAGCTCCTATAAGGGACAGACTATCTCCTCAAGCAACTCCCCAATGCCTGTATGTCCAAAGGACACCTCATAAAGGAGAGCTAAGGCTGATATCGGGTGGGTATCCTTCTGTGACAAAGATAACAGAAGATAAAACTGGTAGCAACTCTTACTGTTCTACAGCAGCTGCAGGTGATCCCCAGGCAAGCAGGGTCTGGAGTGGACATCAAGAAGTCCTATACCAGAGAGAACTAGCTGTTAGAAGGAAAACTAAAAAACAGAAAGAAATAACTTCATCATCAAAAAAAAAGGACATCCACTCAGAGACCCCATCTGAAAGTCAACTATAAAGACCACAGGTAGATAAATCCACAAAGATGAGAAGAAACCAGTGCAAAAGGGATGAAAACACCCAAGACCGGAACATCTCTCCTTCTCCAAGGGATCACAACTCCTCAACAGCAAGGGAACAAGGCTGAATGGAGAATGAGTCTGATGAATTGAGAGAATAAGGCTTCAGAAGATGGGTAATAAGAAACTTCTGTGAGCTAAAAGAATATGTTCTAACACAATGCAAAGAAACTAAGAACCTTGAGAAAAGGTTTGACAAAGTGCTAATGAGAATAAACAGCTTAGAGAGGAATATGGATGAATTGATGGAGCTGAAAAACACAACACGAGAACTTTGCAAAGCATACACAAGTTTCAATAGCCAACTCGACCAAGCAGAAGACAGGATATCAGAGATTGAAGACCAACTCAATGAAATAAAATGAGAAGGCAAGATTAAAGAAAAAAGTGTAAATGAACAAAGCATCCAAAAAATATGGGATTATGTGAAAAGACTTAATATACGTTTGATAGGTGTACCTGAAAGTGAGAGATAGAATGAATCCAAGCTGAAAAACACTCTTCAGGATATTATCCAGGAGAACTTCCCCAACCTAGAAAGGCAGGCCAATATTCAAAAGGCAGGCCAATATTCAAGTCCAGGAAATACGGAGAATGCCACAAAGATATTCCTCAAGAATAGCAACCCCAGCCGGGTGCGATGACTCAAGCCTGTAATCCCAGCACTTTGGGAGGCCAAGGTGGGTGGATCACGAGGTCAAGAGATCGAGACCATCGTGGTCAACATGGTGAGACCCCGTCTCTATCAAAAATACAAAAATTACCTGGGCATGGTGGCACGTGCCTGTAATCCCAGCTACTCAGGAGGCTGAGGCAGGAGAATTGCCTGAACCCAGGAGGCAGAGGTTGCGATGAGCCGAGATCACGCCATTGCACTCCAGCCTGGGTAACAAGAGCAAAACTCAATCTCAAAAAAAAAAAAAAAGAATAGCAACCCCAAGGCACATAATGTCAGATACACCAGGGTTGAAATGAAGGAGAAAATGCTAAGCACAGCCAGAGAGAAAGGTTGGGTTACTCACAAAGAAAAGCCCATCAGACTCACAGCAGATCTCTCAGCAGAAACCCTACAAGCCAGAAGAGAGTGGGGGGCAATATTCAACATCCTTAAAGTAAAGAACTTTCAACCTAGAATTTCATATCCAGCCAAACAAAGCTTCATAAGCAAAGGAGAAATAAAATCCTTTATAAACAAGCAATTGCTCAGAGATTTTTTTCATCACTAGGCCTGCTTTACAAGAGCTCCTGAAAGAAGCAGTAAACATAGAAAGGAACAACCAGTACCAGCCACTCCAAAAATGTACCAAATGATAAAGAACATCAACACAATGAAGAAACTGTATCAACTAATAGGTAAAACAACCAGCTGGCATCAAAATGGTAGGATGAAATTCACACATAACATTAACCTTACATGTAAATGGACTAAATGCCCCAATCAAAAGACACAGACAGGCAAAATGGATAAAAAGTCAAAACCCATTGGTGTGCTGTATCCAGGAAACCCATCTCACATGCGAGGATACACATAAGCTCAAAATAAAGGGATGGAGGAAGATTTACCAAGCAAATGGAGAGCAAAAAAAAAAAAAAAAATAGCAGGAGTTGCAATCCTAGTCTCTGATAAAACAGACTTTAAACCATCAAAGATCAAAAGAGACAAAGAAGGGCATTACATGATGGTAAAAGGATCAATGCAACAAGAAGAGCTAATGATCCTAAATATATACGCACCCAATACAGAGCACCCAGGTATATAAAGCAAGTTCTTAATGACCTACAAAGAGACTTAGACTCCCGGACAATATTAATAGGAGACTTTAACACTCCACTGTCAATAATAGACAGATCAATGAGACAGAAAATTATCAAGGATATCCAGGACTTGAACTCAGATCTGGACCAAGCAAACCTAATAGACATTTACAGAACTCTCCACCCCAAATCCACAGAATATACATTCTTCTCAGCACCACATCACATCTACTCTAAAACTGACCACATAATTGGAAGTAAATCACTCCTCAACAAATGCAAAACAACAGAAATCATAATAAACAGTCTCTCAGACCACAGTGCAATCAAATTAGAACTTAAAATTCCAAAACTAACTCAGAACCACACAACTTCATGAAAACTGAGCAACTGTCTCTTGAATGTTCACTGGATAAATAATAAAAAGAAGGCATAAATAAAGATGTTCTTCAAAACCAACGAGAATGAAGAAACAATGTACTAGAATCTGTGACACATATAAAACAGTGTCTAGAGGAAAATTTATAGCAATAAATGCCCACATGAGAAATAAGGAAAGATCTACAATCGACATCCTATCATCAAAATTGAAAGAGCTAGAGCAGCAAGATCAAAAAAGCTCAAAAGCTAGCAGAACACAAGAAATAAATAAAATCAGTGCATAAGTGAAGGAGATAGAGAAACAAAAATCCCTTCAAAACATCAATACTTCCAGGAGCTGGTTTCTTGAAAAGATCAACAAAATAGACCACTAACCAGATTAATAAAAAAGAAAAGAAAAAACCAAATTGATGCAATAAAAATCAATAAAGGGGATATCACCACAGATTCCACAGAACTACATACCACCAACAAGATTACTACAAACATCTCTATGCACATAAACCAGTAAACCTGGAAGAAAATAATTAATTCCTGGAAACTTGCACCCTCCCAAGACTAAATCAGGAAGAAGTTGAAACCCTGAATAGGCCAATAATAAGGGCTCAAGTTGAGGCAGCAATTGACAGCCTACCACCCAAAAAAAAGCCCAGGTCCAGATGGGTTCACAGCTGAATTCTACCAGACATAAAAAGAGGAGATGGTACCACTCCTTCTGAAACTATTTCAAATAATCCAAAAAGAGGGAATCCTCCCCAAATCATTTTATGAGACCAACATCATCCTCATACCAAAACCTGGCAGAGACTCAACAAGAAAAGAAAATTTCAGGCCAATATCCACGATGAACATAGATGTAAAAATCTTCAATAAAATACTGGTAAACCACCTGCAACAGCATATCAAAGAGCTTATCCATCATTATCAAGTAGCCTTCATCCTGGGGATGCAAGGCTGGTTCAACATACGCAAGTCTACAAACATAATTCACCACATAAACAAAAGCAAAGATAAAAACCACATGATTATCTCAATAGATGCAGAGAAGGCCTTTGACAGAATTCAACAGTCTTTATGCTAAAAAGCCCTCAATAAACTAGGTATTGATGGAATGTATCTCAAAATAATAAAAGCTATTTACAAAAAACCCACAGCCAATATCATACTGAATAGGCAAAAACTGGAAGCATTTCCTTTGAAATCTGGCACTAGACAAGGATGTCCTTTCTCAATACTCCTATTCAATATAGTATTGGAAGTTCTATCCAGAGCAATCAGGCAAGAAAAAGAAATAAAGGGTCTTCAATTAGGAAAGGAGGAATTCAAACTGTCTCTATTTGCAGATGACACAATTGTATATTTTGAAGACCCCACTGTGTCAGTCCAAAATCTCTTTAAACTGAAAAGCAACTTCAGCAAAGTCTCAGGATACAAAATCAATGTGCAAAAATCACAAGCATTCCTATACACCAATAACAGACTTAAAGAGAGCCAAATCAAGAACAAACTGCCACTCACAATTGCTACAAAGAGAATAAAATACCTAGGAATACAACTAACAAAGGATGTAAAGGACCTCTTCAAGGAGAACTACAAAACACTCCTCAAGGAAATAAGAGAGGACACAAACAGATGAAAAAATATTCCATGTTTGCAAAGTATATGAATAGACACTTTAAAAAGAAGACATACATGAGGCCAACAAACATGAAAAAATGCTCATCATCACTGGTCATTAGAGAAATGCAAATCAAAACTATACTGAGATACCATCTCACCCCAGTTAGAATGGCGATCATTAAAAAAATCTGGAGACAACAGATGCTGGAGAGGATGTGGAGAAATGGGAACACTTTTACACAGCTGGTGGGAGTGTAAATTAGTTCAACCATTGTGGAAGACAGTGTGGCAATTCCTCAAGGACCTAGAAATAGAAATTCCATTTGACCCAGCAATCCCATCACTGGGCATATATCCAAAGGATTATATATCGTTCTACTACAAGGACACATGCACATGAATGTTCATTGCAGCACTGTTTACAATAGCAAAGACTTGGAACCAACCCAAATGCCCATTGATGATAGACTGGACAGAGAAAATGTGGCACATACACACCATGGAATACTATGCAGCTGTAAAAAATGATGAGTTCCTGTCCTTTGTAGGGACATGGATGAATCTGGAAACCATCATTCTCAGCAAACTGACACAAGAATAGAAAATCAAGCAGCACATGTTCTCACTCATAGGCAGGTGTTGAACAATGAGAACACATGAACACAGGGAGGGGAGTACTACACACTGGGGTCTGTTGGGGGGAATAAGGGATGGACAGCAGGGGATGAGGAGTTGGGGAGAGATAGCATGGGGAGAAATGCCAGATATAGGTGAAGGGGAGGAAGGCAGCAAATCACACTGCCACGTGTGTAACTATCCAAACCTAAAATGCAATAAAAAAATAAAAAACTTTAAGGAAAAAGAATGATATTCCATGTTCATGGTTAGGAAGAATCAATATTGTGAAAATTACCATACTTCCCAAAGGTAATTTATAGACTCAATGCTATCACCATCAAGCTAACTATGACCCTCTTCTCAGAACTAGATAAAACCACCACAAGCTTCATAGGAAACCAAAAGAGAACCCACATAAAAAAGTCAATTCTAAGTAAAAAGAACAAGGCTGGAGGCATCATGCTACCTGACTTCAAATTATACTACAAGGCTATAGTAATCAAAACAGCATGGTACTGGTACCAAAACAGAGATATTGACCAATGGAACAGAACAGAGGCATCGAAGGCAATGCCACACATCTACAGCCATTTGATCTTTGAAAAAACTCACAAAAACAAGCAATGGGGAAAGGATTTTCTGTTTAATAAATGGTAATGGGAAAACTGTCAAGCTATGTGCAGAAAGCAGAAACTGAACTCCTTCCTAACACTGTACATGAAAATTAACTGCAGATGGATTAAAGACTTAAACATAATGTCTAACACCATAAAAACCCTAGAAGAAAATGTAGGCAAAACCATTCAGGACATAGCCATAGGCAAGAACTTCATGACTTAATCACCAAAAGCATTGGCAACAAAAGCCAAAACAGACAAATGCAATCTAATTAAACTCCAGAGCTTCTGCACAGCAAAAGAAACAATCATTAGAGTGAACTGTCAACCAACAGAATGTCAAGAAATGTTTGCAATCTACCCATCTGACCAAGGACTTATGTCTAGAATTTACAAAGAACTAAAACAGATTTACAAGAAACAAAAACAAACAAACCTATTCAAAAGTGGGTGATGAACAGATAATTTTCAAAAGAAGACATATATGAGTCCAACCAACATGAAAAAATGCTCATCATCACCGGTCCTTACAGAAATGCAAATCAAAACTACAGTGAGATACCATCTCATGCCAGTTAGAATGGCAATCATTAAAAAATCTGGAGACAACAGATGCTGGAGAGGATGTGGAGAAATAGGAACACTTTTATACTGCTGGTGGGACTGTCAATTTGTTCAACTTACCCAGTAATGGGATTGTGGAAGATGGTGTGGCGATTCCTCAAGGACCTAGAAATAGAAATTCCATTTGACCAAGCAATCCCATTACTAGGTATATATCCAAAAGATAATAAATTGTTCCATTTTAAAGACACATGCACATGTATGTTTACTGCAGCACTGTTTACGATAGCAAAGACCTGGAACCAACCCAAATGCCCATCGATGATAGACTGGACAGGAAAAATGTGGCACATATATAGCATGGAATACTATGCAACCATCAAAAATGATAAGTTCATATCCTTTGTAGGGACATGCATGAACCAGGAAACCATCATTCTCAGCAAACAGACACAGGAACAGAAAATCAAACACTGCATGTTCTCACTCATAGGTGGGTGTTAAACAATGAGAACAAATGGACACAGGGAGGGGAGCACTACACAGTGGGGTCTGTTGGAGGGGACTAAGGGAAGGACAGTGAGGGGGTAGGAAGTTGGGGAGAAATAACATGGAGAGAAATGCCAGATATAGGTGATGGGTATGGAGGCAGCAAACCACATTGCTATGTATCTATGCAATAATCCTGCATGTTCTTCATATGTACCCCTGAACCTAATGTGCAATAAAATATATATTAAAAACACCTGAAATAAACCACCTAATGATATATGTCAATAAACTACAAAGATAAGAACAAAGTAAATCCAAAATTAGTAAAAGAACAGTAATAACAAATTACAGAATAAATAAATAAAACAAATACAAAAGATCAATGAAATAAAGAATTATGTTTTTTGTTTGTTTGTTTTTATTGCACTTTAGGTTCTGGGGTACATGTGCCAATCAGGCAGGATCATTGCATAGGTACATACATGGCAAGGTGGTTTGCTGTCTCCCATCCCCCCCATCACCTATATCTGGCATTTCTCCCCATGTTATCCCTCCCCAATCTCTCCATACCCGACTAGTCCTCCCCTAGACCCCAGCAACAGAACCCAGTGTGTGATGCTTCCCTCCCTGAGCCCATATGTTCTCATTGTTGAACACCCGCCTATGAGTGAGAACATGCAGTGTTTGATTATTTGTTCTTCTGTCAGTTTGGTGAGAATGATGGTTTCCAGATTCACCTATGTCTCTACAAAGGACATGAACTCATCATTTTTTAGGGCTGCATACTATTCCATGGTTGTATATGTGCCAAATTTTCCTTATCCAGTCTATCATGAATGGACATTTGGGTTGCTTCCACGTCGTTGCTATTGTCAACACTGCCACAATGAACATATGTGTGCATGTGTCTTTAAAATGGAATGATTTATTGTCCTTTGGATATATACCCAGTAATGGGATTGCTTGGTCAAATGGAATTTCTATTTCTAGGTCCTTGAGGAATCACCACACTGTCTTCCACAATGGTTGAACTAATTGACAGTCCCACCAATAGTGCAAAAGTGTTGCTATTTCTCCACATCCTCTCCAGCATCTGTTGTCTCCAGATTTCTTAACTATTGCCATTCTAACTGGCATGAGATGATATCTCAATGTAGTTTTGATTTGCATTTCTCTAATGACCAGTGATGATGATCAGTTTTTCATGTTTGTTGGCCTCATATATGTCTTCTTTTGAAAAGCGTCTGTTCATATCCTTCGCCCACTTTTGAATGGGTTTGTTTTTCTCTTGTAAGAATTGTTTTTTTTTAATGAATAAAGCTAGTAAAATGATAGTTAATTTAAGAAGAAAAGAAAGGCCACATGCCATAGCTCATGCTGTAATCCCAGTACTTTGGGATGCTTAAGTGGGCAGATTCCTTGACTCCAGATGTTTGAGACTAGCCTGGGCAACATGGTAAAGCTTCATCTCTTCAAAAAATACAAAAATTAGCCGGGCAGGGTGATCCATGCCTGTGCTCCCAGCTACTTGGGTGGCTGAAGTGGAAAGATCGCCTGAGCCCAGGGGATTGAATCTGCAGTGAGCTGGGATCGTGCAACTGCACTCCAGCCTAGGTGACAGAATAAGATCCTATCTCAAAATAGAAACATAACAAATAAATAAATAAGAGACAGAGAAGATTCCAATAAATGAAACACTGATAAAAGAGTCACTGCAACAGAAACACGAAGGACCATAATATGCTATAAACTATTATATGCCAACAAATTGCAAAACCTATAAGAAATTGATAAGTTTCTGGACACATGCAACCTACCAAGACTGACTAAAGAAGAAATATAAAATGTGAAGCAATGACTAGCAAGTCACAACATTGAAGCAGTAACAAGTCTTCCATCAAAGTAAAGTCCAAAACCTGAGAGCTTCACTGCTGAATTCTATAAAACATGTGAGGAAGCATCAACACCAATGTTTTACAAACTACCTCAAAAAACTGAAAAGGAGGGACCTCTTCTAGACTCATTTTATGAAGCCAGAATTACCCTAATCCCAAAACCAGATAGTGGCACAACAAAGAAAAAGAAAAAAAGGTCAATATTTCTGATGAATATAACAGCAAAAATCATCAATGAAATACTAGAAACTAAAACTCAACAGCAAATTTAAAAGATGATCAAATGGGGCTCATCCCAGGGATGCAATGATTGTTTAACATATGCAAATCAATAAATTTGATACATCACATTAACAGAATAAAGGATTTAAAATATTTAATTATCACTCTCAATAAATTAGGTTTAGAAGAAACATATCTCAATATTATAAAGGCCACGTATGATAAAAACCCACGGTTAGCATTATACTGAATGAGGGAAAGTTGAAAGCTCTTCCTCTAAAACCTAGGACAAGAAAAGGATGCCTGCATTCACCACTACTATTCAACACAATACTGGAAGTTCTAGCAAGAGCAATTAGGAAAGAGAAAGAGAAAGAAAGGAAAAGCATCCAGATTGGAATGGAGAACTCAAATTATCCCTGTCTACAGAAGGCATAATCTTACATATAGAAAATCTTAAAGACTGCATTAAAAAAAAAATACAGTAAAGCTGCAGGATATAAAATCAACAAACAAAAATCCATAGTGATTCTGTACATGAAGGGTAACTATCTGGGAAAGGAATCAAAAAAGCAATTCCATTAGCTACAAAAATAAATTAAATAAAATACCTAGGAATAAATTTAACCAAGGAAGTAAAAAATCTCTGCAATGAAAACTATAAAACATCAATGAAAGAAGTTGAAGAGGTAATAAGGATATCCAGAATCTGAACTCAGATCTGGAACAAGTAAAGTTAATAAGTACTTGTAGAGCTCTCCACTTTAGATACATAAAATATACATTCTCCACAAAATAATGATCGGCCATTATTAATACCCATTCATAGAATAAAGCAATATTCCTGTTCTCTCTCCCTCTTTTTCTTCCTCTCTTTTCCTTTCCTTCTTGAAAAAAAAAAGTCTGATAGTTTAAGCTACCTGGAGTTAAAGGTAAACCAGTCATTCCAGTCATGATGGACTATAACTTTATTTAGCAGTCAGGCAAAAATTATATTTGGACAGGATTTATATCATATCTTCATGTATGACTTATTTGTGTGTTTATGTACCTTGTCATTTAAATTCAATAAAACCATTGCAGCTTTTTTTAATCTATGGGAAGTGACTTGTGAATATTTTCTTTTATAAAACGTTAAGATGTCTCAAGACTTTCTGAATTTTTGGTTAGTAATAATAACTTATACTAAAGTTACTTTTAACTTATACTAAAATTTTAAATTAAGAACAAAACAGTGAACTATTGTGAGGATTAATACATCTTTTTGGTTTTATTTTGTAATTTCTGATGAATTTAAACAACATGGGTTAAAGGGAACTTATGTATTTCAATGTGATTAGTACCTGCTGGTATGAAAAGGTACCTAATCATGGATTTATTTTTCTCTAAGCGGCTATTTGGGAAGGATTGGAAGTCCTATCTTACTGGAAAAGCATACATTCAATAAAATATTTGACTGTACAGTTTTTTAAAAAAAGAAGTTGAAGAGGATGCAAATAAATGAAAAAATATCCTATGATCATGGATTGAAACAAGATTGTTAAAATGTCCACACTACCCAAAGTGATCTACAGATTTAATGTAATTTCCTACCAAAATTCTAATATCATTCTTCACAGAAATAGAAAAAAATCCTAAAATTCATATGGAACTACAAGAGATCCTGAATGACCAAGCAATTCTGATCAAAAAGAACAAAGTGGGAGGCATCACATTACCTGATTTCAAAATATGCCACGAAACTATAGTAGCCAAAACATCACCGTATTGGCATAAATACAGACACGTAGACCAACGGAGCAGAATGGAGAGCCCAGAAATAAATCCATGCACTTACAGTCAAGTGCTATTTGATAAAGGTGCCAAGAATACAAGAAGGATAAAGAGACAGTCTTTTCTACTCAGGAGGTTGAGGCAGGAGAATTGCCTGAACCCAGGAGGCGGTAAGCCGAGATCACGCCATTGCACTCCTGCCTGGGTAACAAGAGCAAAACTCTGTCTCAAAAAAAAAATGCATTTTATACTTTAAATATCTAGAAAATAAGATTTTGAATATTCTAACAACAAAACAGGTAAAGGTTTAAGGTAATGCATATCTAATATGTAAACAGTAATTGTACATATTTATGATACAGCATGCTGCTTTGCATACATGTATCAAAGGATCACACTGTATCTCATTAATATATATAATTACTGTGTCAATTTAAAAAAAAAACACTTCTCCCTACACATTTTAATCTGCAAGACACATTTTACTCATGTGAAGATTTTAGATCATAATGATTAACAATCACATTTAAAGATGAAATGGTCTGGGTGTGGTGACACATGCCTGTAATCTCAGCACTTTGGGAAGCCAGGGCAGGAGGATTGCTTAAGCTCAGGAGTTCAAAACCAGCCTGGACAACATAGTGAGATCCTATCTCTACAAAAGAAAATAAAATTAGCTGGACATGATGGTGAATATCTGTAGTCCCAGATACTCAGGAGGCTGAGGTGGAATGATCACCTGAGCAGAGGGGATCAAGGCTACAGTAAGCTGTGATCACATCACTGCCCTCTAGCCTAGGAGACAGAACAAGACCCTGTCCCAAGAAAGTAAGACAGACAGACAGCTCTAATTTTTTTTCTTAATGTTTACATATTCCCACTGATCTTTGAACATTTGATACAAATAATATGCTACTGGTAACTGCTTTGGTCATCTATAAAATTAGAGAATACTTGAAGTTATATTTTTCTTAATCCTCTGACAGGATCATTTTTACTTAGCATATAACTATGTGGTGCTTTGTGCCTCTATATGTCTTCAGTTAATGTTCTTGCCTCTTTAAGAAAGTTGAAATAGATTACAACATACGTTTTCCCCCATCATAAAGCCAGAAAAGCTTGGGAAACAAAAAAAAAATCAAATGAGAAAGTAAAAAAGGTGATCATATTCCAGTATTCGCTAAATAAGACAAGACTGGGTATTTAAGAAGTAACAGACTCCCAGCTTACAAACACACATACATATATACACACACACACACACACATACACAGACACACACACACACAGTAAGAAAGAGAAAGAAAGAGAGACAGAGAGAACACGAGACAACTGATATGGTTTGGATTGTGTGCTTGCCCAAATCTTTTTTTTTTATTATTGAGACGGAGTTTCGGTCTTGTCACCCAGGCTGGAGTGCAATGCTGCAATCTCGGCTCACTGCAACCTCCACCTCCTGGGTTCAGGCAATTCTCCTGCCTCAGCCTCCTGAGTAGCTGGGATTACAGGCACGTGCCACCATGCTCAGCTAATTTTTTGCATTTTTAGTAGAGATGGGGTTTCACCGTGTTGACCAGGATGGTCTCGATCTCTTGACCTCGTGATCCACCCGCCTCAGCCTCCCAAAGTGCTGGGATTACAGGCATGAGCCACCGTGCCCAGCCCATGTTCACCCAAATCTTATGTCGAACTGTAATCCCCAGTGTTCAAGATGAAGCCTGGTGGGACATGATTGGATCATGGGGATAGATTTTTCTCTTTGGTGTCCATTTCACAATAAATTTCTCACAAGATCTGGTTGTTTACAAGTGTGTGTCACCTCCCACCACACTCTCTCATTCTATCTCCAGTAAGACATGCCAGCATTCCCTTTACCTTCTGCCATGATTAAATTTCCTTAGGTCTCCCCAGAAGCAGAGGCCACTATGCTTCCTGTACAGCATGTGGAACTATGCCCCAATTAAACCTCTTTCTATTATAAATTACCCAGTCTCAGGTATTTCTTTATAGCAATGTGAAAATGGACTAATACAACAACTGTATCTTAGAAATAACCAAAAGGAAGAGGAAGCCCAGAATTGGTAAAGTGGGCAGGTGCTATCTGCTTGGAAATAGGAGAATAGTGGAATAAACTAAAGGACAAGACAGATAGAAGAATCAGACAGTATGAAGTATGGATATAGGTCAAATAAAGAGTACAGAAACAGAAGAACACCACAGAACTAAGTATAAGAATTTCACAATCTTTTTTTAGCACTGATTCATCTTGATTGATATTTTGACATCATGACTTTTAGGATATGAATTATATGAGAGCAATGGAATATTAAGTTTTTAAATATCCAAATATTTTAAATCACTTTATATAATTCAATGCAGAGAACTTCTGATATTGTATAGCTGTGTCTTATACACAGGTTTAAGTTTGTGCTTTGGTAAGTTTAAGAAGCTTAGTGACAGTGATGTGTAACTACCTAACATGGGCCAATATAAGCCCTTCCTACTCTTCCAACACCACCCTAAAGTGAGCGGGAGATGAAATAGATGACTCACAGAGGATTAGGCAGATCAGATGGCAAGAAGGGAACATGGGCTAACAAGCAATATTTTCTAATCTGAAATAAAAATAACCTTATATATCTGTTCCCCCAGGTTTATGCTTGACTCATTGGAAAGAGCATTTAGTGTATCACTTGAAGCCTACTAACACACCTTAATCATTGCTATTCAGCTGAAACACAATTTGAAGGATAAGAAACAAGCCCTTAGCTTGGTAGGTCTAGTCTCTCTTGAGACAAAAAGAATTATTAGCGAATGCTCCTGCCCTTAACCCCAAAGTCCTACCACAAAATTTTGTAGACGCTCTTATTCTTCTCTAGTATCATAGGTCGACATGTGCATCTTAATAAGGGGTGTTGTGTCTGCCCTTCATGGTCCTTTCTCTGCATCATCCTAATGCCAATATGGGTCAAATGAACTAAACTTTTTATAGGGGCATAAATATGGCACCAAAATTGTGCCTTCCCACAGGGAAGCCTCATCTTATCACCTTCTTGCAGTAGACTAAAACAGAGGATAACTCCAACTCTGGAATGATAACTTACCAACTTAGAAACTTTATATTCCCTGGCTGTGGCTTTACCACAGTATTTCCTTACCCTTAATCCCACAAGGTAAACAACCAATGCCTAGGTTTACATTGTGTCCCTCTCCCAGCCTTCAATACATGTACATATACACAAATGCTCTAATATATTTTAAAATTTCTAAAACTTACGAATTAAAAATTTTTTAAACACTTTTATTTGAATGTGCATAATCAATTTGTTGCTCATTTTAGAAATCATTAGCTAACATTTATTGAATACTACATGTGTGCCAGGCACAGTTCCTAATGCTTCACCTACATTATCTCATTTAATCCTTAAACAAAACCCTCCAAGAGGGAGGTATTATAATCATTCCCTACTTTACAGATGTGAAAATGAGGCACCAAAAGGTGAAATAGCCTGCTCAGAATCAGACAACCTAAACAATACTACGGCCTGTGCTGAAATCTGGCCATATGACTCCAGAACCCAATCCTAATCACCAGGTAACACATCCTCTGAAGAAACAAGTGAGAATGACTAACATATTCAAA
Organism: Saguinus oedipus; assembly: GCA_031835075.1. Lineage (NCBI taxonomy): Eukaryota > Metazoa > Chordata > Mammalia > Primates > Cebidae > Saguinus > Saguinus oedipus. Next base: position 186,391,246 of record CM063171.1, on the reverse strand, counting down.
CACCACAAACAATGTAAGCATTCTTGATCCATGTTAGTTGCTTTAACTACAAAACACAAGGGTAAAATTGAATGTTCCAGGATTATTTTGTCAAATCAAACTTGAATCAATGAAAAAGTAAATGTCCCTCACCATGGCAAGCACTCCAACTTCCCTAAGGAATGTGCTGTTTCTTGGCTATGGAAAATCAGGCATTACATTGAGGGTGGCAGGCCAACTCTCAAGCAACTGAGCTATATGAAGGCTTTTGCCGTGATCATGGCAACCCTCACGGTCCAGCAGCGACACACCTGCCTATAATCAAGACAAGAACATTTTCAGGTGGCTAAGGAGCTATATATCTCTGCAAATAGTGATTTCAGCAAAATGGTTCATCTCCAAGTTGTAATCCAGATTTCCAGGTGGGAACATGTAAGTCATTTTATGGCTATTCTTCAGGAATAAAAGAACAGAGAAAGAAAAGGATAGAGAGGAACACTTCCAAATGACACAAATGGTATTTAATTTTACTTCTCGAAGACTCTTTCAAGTAAAGCTAAAACTGAGAGCACATATTTTTGTTCCTTAGTTTATCCAATTTATTTTTTAGTAGTTTAAGACATTTTTATTAAATCACTGGCAAATTAAAGTATGTCATCATTAAATTTTTTTTTTCTGTAACAGAGTTTATTGGCACTGGGAAATGAGTTTATCCAAGATACAGAGTTAATGTTTTATAACTCACACAGAAGAGGGAGCTGGATGTCATTTATAGACTTGAATAGAGTGATGTGCTGAGATATAACCAGCTCAGAAAAAAAGATGAAAATACTCAAAGAGAAGAACTCCACTATCAACTTTGAACGCTAACTTGGCTTATGCACATTGGTCATTATCTTTTTTCTTTTTCTTTTTCTTTTTCTTTTTTTTACTTTTTATTGCATTATAGGTTTTGAGGTACATGTGCAGAACGTGCAAGATAGTTGCATAGGTACACACATGGCAGTGTGTTTTGCTGCCTTCCTCCCCTTCACCCACACTTGGCATTCATCCCCAGGCTATCCCTCCCCAGCGCCCCCCCCCCGCTGTCCCTCCCCCATTCCCCCCAATAGACCCCAGTGTGTAGTAGACCCCCTCTCTGTGTCCATGTGTCCTCATTTTTCTCACCCACCTATGAGTGAGTATATGCGGTATTTCTTTTTCTGTTCTTGTGTCAGTTTGCTGAGAATGATGTTCTCCAGATTCATCCATGTCCTTACAAAGGACAAAAACTCATCATTTTTTATTGCTGCATAATATTCCATGGTGTATATGTACCACATTTTCCCAGTCCAGTCTATCATCGTTGGGCATTTGGGTTGGTTCCAGTTCTTTGCTATTGTAAACAGTGCTGCAATGAACATTCGTGTGCATGTGTCCTTATAGTAGAACGATTTATAGTCCTTTGGATATATACCCAGTAATGGGATTGCTGGGTCAAATGGAATTTCTATTTCTAGGTCCTTGAGGAATCGCCACACTGTCTTCCACAATGGTTGAACTAATTTACACTCCCACCAACAGTGTAAGAGTGTTCCTATTTCTCCACATCCTCTCCAGCATCTGCTGTCTCCAGATTTTTTAATGATCGCCATTCTAACTGGTGTGAGATGGTATCTCAATGTGGTTTTGATTTGCATCTCTCTAATACTTTACAAAAGAAGACATATATGAGGCCAACAAACATATGAAAAAATGCTCATCATCACTGGTCATTAAATTTTCTAAATGCCTTCAGACTTCCCAGAGCAATGACTTTCCCATTTCAATGAGCATAAGAATCACCCAAATAGTTATTTATAAAGCAGACTGCAGGGTCCCTCTTTTTTTGACGATTATGACTCTTTAAGTGTAATGAGAGTCTACATAGTACCCAATTTGGAATCTGAAATTACTTTCTTATGATATTTCAAATTTTAATGACCTTTTTGTCTTTTTAAATTACTGATTAGTATTCTTAATCTCCCTTAATGCTGACCTATTTTCTTATTTCCATAAAGTGTAAGACGCATATATACATTGGAACAGACATTAATAGGTAGTTGCTCAAAAGCCAAAGATGCAATTATCATACCTCCATGTTTTCCTACTTCAAAAAGATGCTTTCTGTACCCCATGCTCTCTTTTTGGACACTTGCATGGTATTTACAACTAAGTGGAGAGTTCTAATTGGTCCATGAGGCTGTGTGGAGAGGCTGTCCAGCAGCTGAGGCAGAGTTACCATGTCGCAGAAGAAAGAGAATGGTGGAGATCCAGATACAGGTGAGAGAATAGATTCTGAAATCTTAGGGTATTCTTCACAAGGAAGAGAGGGAAGGTAGAGAACTACTAAAGGCATCCACTTTTGCTCAAGGGAGCCCACCACAACAGGAGAGTATAGCATACTGCTGAAGAACATGGCCTCTGGTGTCTGATGCCACTACTCAGTGTGTGACCTTGGGTAACCTACCTCATCTCACTATACTTTGATTTTCTCATGTGACAAAGGGACAATCAAAGGACCTATCTATCTAACAGGGCTGTTGTGGAGATAAAATGTGCTGGCACATGAAAAGTAGTAAGTGGCACACCTGGAACTATGAAAGTGATAGTTATTGTGACTACTGCCATTAAAGAGAAGGAATGGGAGGACTTCAAACACTGAAGTTTTAGGCTGAACAAAGTTAGAAATGATGTCATTCACCTTTCAGCTGCACTCATAGCAAACCTCTCATTGTTGACAAAGAATCTGTCCTTAACCAAGCTTTAAGTAGGCTCCTCACTCTGAGTATTTTTCTTTTCTTCTCTTCCCTCCCCCCACTTCCCCCCGAGACAGAGTCTCACTCTGTCACCCGGTCTGGAGGGCAGTGGTGCAATCTCAGCTTACTACAACTTCTGCCTCCAAGATTCAAGTGATTCTCCTGCCTTGGCCACCTGAGTAGCTGGGTACAGGCACACACCATCATTCCCAGCTAATTTCTATTTTTAGTAGAGACGGGCTTTGCTATGTTGCCCAGGCTGGTCTAGAACTCCCGACCTTAAGTGATCCACCCACCTCAGACTCCCAAAGTGCTGGGATTACAGGTGTGAGCCACTGGGCCAGGCCTGTGAGCCCTTTTCTTGACTAGAGCTTATCCTTGGTTTGCTAAGCACAGTTTTAACAAAGAATCCAATTATCCTAGTTTTCACAAGAATACTTCTAAGCCAGTTTAGCAAAAATATCTCTAACCCTTAATATCCAATAGTTTCTTATTCCCTATACTTAATAACTAAGCTCCATGAATAATTTCCATTTAATGACTGCCTCACTCTGTCCATTTGCTATAAATCCCCAGGTATCCTTGTATTCAGAGTTGAATTCAATCTCTCCTGCATTGCAACAGTCCTGACACCTATTTCAATAGTCTTGAAAAAATAGTCCTTTTCCTCTGTTTAACTCTGGTATAAGTTTTCTTTTGCATTTCCCAGGGTAAAACCAATATTCTCTTTGGAAAGTAGCTGACTGGCATAAAAGGGGAGAGAAAGAGAGACAGAAGCCACCCCTCAACCTCTCTTTGTCATCCCGAGTCTCTCCAACCCTGGTCACTGGCACTGGTCAAAGAGTTTCAAATATAAATTAAAGAAGTCATTGAAATTTACATGTAGTAAAGCATAAATTCATGACCCAACACATTGCAACTCTTAAAACTGAGAAATCAGGGAAAAGGGGGCAAGAATTGGGACACTAGACCTGTCAAAGTAGAGGAGAGAGTCTGTTATGAGCTGAGGCAAATGGGGACCAGCAGAGAAGCTGAAACACAAATATCCCTTTGCAATGTTGTCAAGAGTGATCCATATCATAGAAATATCGTTATTGTGCATACTTTATCAGGAACATTTTTCATTTTATATATACCCTTCTTTTACAGGAAAACACAACCAAATCACTAAAGTAAAAAATAACCTTTCTCAAACTCCACAGCTTCTGCACAGCAAAACAAACAGTCACTAGAGTGAATCGGCAACCATCAGAATGGGAAAAAATCTTTGCAGTTTACGCATCCGACAAAGGGCTGATATCCAGAATTTACAAAGAACTCAAACAGATTTACAGGAAAAAAACAAACAAGCCCATTCAAAAATGGGCAAAGGATATGAACAGAAACTTTACGAAAGCAGACATACATGAGGCCAGCAAACATATGAAAAAGTGCTCATCGTCATTGGTCATTAGAGAGATGCAAATCAAAACCACATTGAGATACCATCTCACACCAGTTAGAATGGCGATCATTAAAAAATCTGGAGACAGCAGATGCTGGAGAGGATGTGGAGAAATAGGAACACTCTTACACTGTTGGTGGGAGTGTAAATTAGTTCAACCATTGTGGAAGACAGTGTGGCGATTCCTCAGGGACCTAGAAATAGAAATTCCATTTGACCCAGCAATCCCATTACTGGGTATCTATCCAAAGGATTATAAATCGTTCTACTATAAGGACACATGCACACGAATGTTCATTGCAGCACTGTTTACAATAGCAAAGACCTGGAACCAACCCAAATGCCCAACGATGATAGACTGGACTGGGAAAATGTGGCACATATACACCATGGAATATTATGCAGCAATCAAAAATGATGAGTTTGTGTCCTTTGTAGGGACATGGATGAATCTGGAGAACATCATTCTCAGCAAACTGACACAAGAACAGAAAAAGAAATACCGCATATACTCGCTCATAGGTGGGTGAGAAAAATGAGAACATGTGGACACAGAGAGGCGGTCTACTATACACTGGGGACTGTTGGGGGGAATGGGGGAGGGACAGCAGGGGGGGCTGGGGGGGATAGCCTGGGGATGAATACCAAGTGTGGGTGAAGGGGAGGAAAGCAGCAAAGCACACTGCCATGTGTGTACCTATGCAACTATCTTGCTCGTTCTGCACATGTACCCCCAAACCTATAATGCAATAAAAAAATAAATAAATAAATAAATAAATAAATAAATAAATAAATAAAAATAACCTTTCAATGTCATCTAATAAATGATATGAACTTCGTTCAGATTGATCATTCATAAATATTTATAACTTTGTCATTGATAACTTCCTTTCTCTTTTCACCTCTTTGGCCTCTCATCTTTCCCAAGTTTTATCTTGACTTTTAATTCCGGACACAGTACTTTTCTAGTAAAAGATGTCTCTTTCCAATGAGATTACAGACTTATTACTGTTTTCATATATTTAAGCACACTGTCTTACTTGATTTTCTGTTCTTATAACAGAATGCCTGAGACTGGGTAATAGATAGTAAACAGGAATATATTTAGCTCACCATTCCAGAGGCTGAGAAGTCCAAGAGCATGTTGCCCGCCTCAGGTAAGGGCCTTCATGTTGAGGAAGGCCAAACAAATGAAAATAGAGTACATGCGTGACAGAAGGAATGAGGGGCCAGGCTCACTTTTATAATAACTGACCTAGTGCCAGGATATCTACATTAATCCATTTGTGTCTTATTACATTCCACCTCTCACGACTGTTGCATTGGGGATTAAGTTTCCAACATATGAATTTTTAGGGGATACATTCAAACCATAGCACATACCGAATAGAGTGTCTTGTGTCTCATAGAATGTGTAAATACTGGTTGGCTACATCAAATAATTCATTCTTCAAAACCTACATATAGCATATAATCCCAAGGCCAGGTGACATCCTCTATTACATGAGGTGGAGATTTTAGAATTCCTCCAACCTGACCAAAACACAGTTTCATTAACTTCTCATGAAATCCTTTGACACCAAATACATACAATTCTGTTATTTCACTAAAGGATGAAAGATTCAGAAGGTTAAAAGGGCATCATACTTATGAAGGTTAATTTTATGTGTCAACTTGATAGGGCCACAGGGTGCCCAGGTATTTGGCTAGACATTATTCTGGGTATGTCTGTGAGAGTGTTTCTTGATGAGACTGACATTTGATCTGTACGATGATTACAGCAAATTGCCCTCCTCATTGTGGATGAGTCTCATCTCACCAAATGAAAGCATGAATAAAATAAAAGCCTCAGTAAGAAAGATTCTTCAAGCTGAGACATTGGTCTTTTCCTGTCCTTGGACATGGGCTCAGACTGGAACTCCACTATCAGCCCTCATGGTTTTCAGTCCTTCAGATTCTGACTAGAACTATACCATCAGCTCTTCTGGGTCCCCATTTCACCACCTTCAGCTCCCAGACTTCTCAGCCTTCATAATCAAGTGAGCCAATTCCTTATAGTAAGTCTCTTTCCCAATCCCACTCCCTGTCTTAATCACTTGGTCTATTCTTGCCCTCCCTCTTCTCTGGCTGTTCTCTCCACTCCTTTCTGCCACATATATCCTCTATTATATGAAATACAATTACTCAAACTGTAGTGTGCATATACAATACTTAGAGTAGGAAAGACCTTGTTTAAAATGTAGATTCCTGGGCTCCGTATCTAAGTTGAGCCTCAATGTGGTGAATCTAAATGCACTAAAATCTGTGATTACATTTTGAAACATTTTGTTCTGCTCTAAAAGGTACATACTGCAGTCATTTGTGAAGCAATAATACTCCTGCCTCTAACAGGAAAGTTTAAGATCTTTTTTCTTAAGCATGGCTTTTAGTTTCCCTATCTGCCCTAAGCATCTTATCAATGTAAAAGATAGCTAAAAAAATTTTCCCCAAATCACATTTAGAAAAAAGAATTTACCTTATAATCAAATATTAAGGTCTCTCTAAATTTCTTTATTTTGAGCCATAAAGTACTGTTTGAGGAAGATATACAGTGAGAAACGACCCCAATCAATGTTACTTTATAATTCTTACCAAGTCATCTGACATAAACTATCAGTCCTGAGAGCCCTACATATACACCCCTGTAATTAATCATAAATCCAATATTATAGTTAAGTATTATGCTCAATTTTGCCACATTTCTGAAAGGTTACACATTCCTATCAACCAGATAAATTGTTTTGGAGTTTCTCATCAGGAAAATGTGGAAAAGTAGAGGATATATAATATTTTCTCCATAAAGTAAATTTTATTCAATGAAGGTATTCTCGTATCAGCTGCTAAGAAAATAATGTTTATCTACAGTCTTATAAGAAAAGCAGAGAGCAAAAGAAATGTATAAAACATAAGCAGAACATTGTTTTTAAATAATTTTTAACATTTAATTTGAACTCAGTTTCTCTCCAATGCACAGATAAATTTTGTTCATAGATAAGTTTTGAAGAGCTGAATTTCTCTTAGGAATTTACAATGTCTATTTTCTGTCTATAGGAGGCAGTATAGTATACACAGACTTTGATCTTAGATTACCTGGATTCTAATCCTGACCCTATTTCTTAGGTGAGTGAGCAACTCTGGGAAAGTTACTTAACCTGTCAATGTCCTCACTAGGAAACTGGGGATAGTAATAGTACTTTCTGGAGAGATTTGGTGCAAGTATTTAGTGAATTTAAATGTGCCTAACACTTGGTAGGCATTATGTAAGTATAAAGTAATATGCTTATTTAGTCTAAGTAAAAACAGCATTCAAATAATACAGGATAACATTATCTTTCCTCTTACTATTCTTTTACAAGTCAAAAATTCAGGGAAAATGTTATTTACCATCTTTCTCCCATTTTTCAACCTACATGATTCATTTTCTTTCTAATACAAAATTTCCTCTATTATTTTTTTCTAACAGGCATTTATCCTTGAAATACCTTTGTACCTACTGACTTCAAAGAAGTCTTGCCTTCTAGCATGGGCAATTAATTCTTTCTTTACTTCAGTTTCTCAATTTACTGCTTTAAAAAAGTGGCTAAACTCTAGAAGATTTCTTTTCAAAGACAAAAATTAATTTTCACATAAAGAAAATACTAACAACGTGACCCCCTTAAACACACAGACACATATGCTCAAATCCTTCATTTTAAAGTTAACATTTCTATCTGAGCAAATTAACTCTAATTTTCAATACCGATCTTTTTTGTTTTGTTTGTTTTTTTTTTTTTTTCAGTCTAACTTCAATAAGTATTTTAGTATTATCTCTTCTGGGAAAAAGGATTTTATTACACCCTCCTACTTCTCTTTTCTTTTTAACCAAATTCTCAATTGACCAGTGCATTGACCAAATTCTCATGTTCTTAGCTGCACATTCCTCCTTTAAAATTTCCTGTCACTTTTCTGCATAATGTTCTTTTAGGAATTTACTACTAGCAAAACCCAAACTCTCTTTTTCATTTTCATTTCTGTTGTTTACTTGGGACCCTTCTGTCTTCTTTCCTGACAGTGCTGAGTCCTTTTCTTCAACCCTTAACAAAATTTCTATCTTAGCCCCCCATCATCTCTCATCTGATCTTCTCATCTTCCTGATTCTCCAGAGAAATCACACTTTATCGGAGCTTTAAACATCACCATGTTGACTGACTCTCAAGTCGAAGTATTATCAAAGCCCCAGAGCCATTTTATCACTTGAATGTCAATCATCATCTTAAATCCCAAATGTTCAAACTCAACAAGTTCCCTCACTGAAAGAATATCCCTTCACTTTCTCCTATTCCATTGCTACCCCCTTTCTCTACCTAGTCTCCACATCTTCAAACCTATGAAAACTATCATCATCATCAAAGCATAATTTGCACTGGATAAAATAATTAAAGTAAAGAAGAATTTATTGGAGGCTATTGCAATGGGAAACAGAGGCCCGAACTCAACTCTGCTGAAGCAAAGGGTGAGAGGGTTTTTAAGTACTGGGGTGATCTAGTAGAAAAGTACTGGAGGATGTGGGGAGGAAATCATGGGCCATCTGGGTTACTGATTGAATTCATCCAAATAAGAATAAGCTTCTTATATCTTTATAACAGGAGGTAGTTATGCAAATTGGAACAAGGCACCTACCCTCCCAGGAAACTGGGAGATAGGGGCACTATCTTCAATGATGACTACATTTCAAAAAGTCATTAAGAAAATATTTCTGGATTGTAAAAATGGAAAACAAGGTTTTAAACATACTTACATTGAAAACTGATCTTAATCACATCCTTAATTAGATATGGTGAGAGGTAAAGGATAGAAAGTAGGAATTAAATGAGTAGGAGTTTGGATATATATTTTTTTCATTTTTTTATTATTATACTTTAAGTTCTGGGATACATGTGCAGATCATGCAGGATTGTTACATAGGTATACACGTGCCATGGTGGTTTGCTGCATCTATCCCCCCGTCATCTACATTAGGTATTTCTCCTAATGTTATCCTTCCCCAATCCCCCCACCCCTGCTATCCCTACCCTAGCTCCCCCAACCCCCAACAGACCCCAGTGTGTGATGTTCCTCTCCCCGTGTCCATCTGTTCTCATTGTTCAACACCCTCCCATGCGTGAGAACATGCCGTGTTTGATTTTCTGTTCATGTGTCAGTTTGCTGAGAATGATGGCTTCCAGCGTCATCCATGTCCCTGCAAAGGACATGAACTCATTCTTTTTTATGGCTGCATAGTATTCCATGGTGTGTATGTGCCACATTTTCTTTATCTAGTCTAACACTGATGGGCATTTGGGTTGGTTTCAAGTCTTTGCTATTGTCAACAGTGCCACAATTAACAAACATGTGCATGTGTTTTTAAAATAGAACGATTTATAATCCTTTTGAGGGAATGTGTTCTCTTTTTGGGTCCACAAGGGGGCATAGTTTTAAGGGCAAGAACTTCCCAGTGCCATGCCCCACTCCCATCTCTCTCCATCTGGGAGATTTAATGGTCTCTGTTTTAATTTTCACAGGCACAGGAAGAATTAAAAAGTCAGTAACTCCAGCAGAAGTTCTAAGGAACTCCTTTCGTTGACCAGAGGTCTAGGAGAAGGTGGGGCTTCCTCCTAGGCTAAAAGTCCCCTTCTTCTACACCCCTTTGGACTCCATGTTTGGATCCCCTTCCACATGCTCTCTCATGTGGAAGTCCTCTCTCTTCTCCTTTTTTCATCTTTCTCCACCTAAAATAAAATCACTTTTTTGCAACACTGCTTGGGGTCCGGTATTTTACTTTACAAGCACACCTGGTCCCCTCTCTCATTCTTGAGAGAGCAGGAGACTGAGAACCTTGGAGAAATGTCCTCTCAGGAGAGGTGAGGGCACCCCTGAACCCTTCAACCCCAACACTTTGGATATATACCCAGTAATGGGATTGTTGGGTTAAATGGAATTTCTGTTTCTAGGTCCTTGGTGAATCACCACACTGTCTTCCACAATGGCTGAACTAATTTACACTCCCCACGAGAGTGTAAAAGCATTCCTATTTCTCTCCATCCTCTCCAGCATCTGCTGTCTCCAGATTTTTTTAATGATCACCATTCTAACTGGCATGAGATGGTATCTCAATGTGGTTTTGATTTGCATTTCTCTAGTGACCAGTGATGATGAGATTTTTTTTCATATGTTTGTTGGAAGAAAAGAGAAGTAGGAGGTTGTAATAAATGTCTTCTTTGTAAAGGTGTCTGTTCATATCTTTTGCCCAGTTTTTGACGGGGTTTTTTTTCTTGTAAATCCGTTTTCGTTCTTTGTAGATTCTGGTTATTAGCCCTTTGTCAGATGGGTAGATTGCAAAAATTTTTTCCCATTCTGTTGGTTGCCAGTTCACTCTAATGATTATTTCTTTTGCTTTGCAGAAGCTCTTAAGTTTAATTAGATCCCATGTGTCTATTTTGGCTTTTGTTGCCAATGCTTTTGGTGTTTTAGTCATGAAGTCCTTGCCTATGCCTATGTCCTGAATGGTATTGCCTAAGTTTTCTTCTAGGGTTTTTAGGGTGTTAAGTCTTATGTTTAAATCTTTAATCCATCTTGAGTTAATTTTTGTATAAGGTGTAAGGAAGGGGTCCAGTTTCAGCTTTCTACATGTGGCTAGCCAGTTTTCCCAACACCATTTATTAAATAGGGAATCAATTCCCCATTGCTTTTGTCAGGTTTGTCAAAGATCAGATAGTTGTAAATGTGTGGCATTACTTCCAAGGCTTCTGTTCTTTTCCATTGGTCTATATCTCTGTTTTGGTATCAGTATTTTCTTTTTCCTTAGAATTGTCTTGGCTATGTGGGTTCTTTTTGGTTCCATATGAAGTTTAAGGTGGTTTTTTCCAGATCTGTAAAGAAAGTCAATGGTAGCTTGATGGGGATAGTATTGAATTCATAAATTACTTTGGGCAGTGTGGCCATTTTCACGATATTGATTCGTTCTAACCATGAGCATAGAATGTTTTTCCATCTGTTTGTGTCCTCTCTTATTTCCTTGAGCAGTGGTTTGTAGTTCTCCTTGAAGAGGTCCTTCATGTCCCATATTAGTGGTATTCCTAGATATTTTATTCTCTTTGTAGCAATTGTGAATGAAAGTTCACTCATGATTTATCTCTGTTTGTCTGTTATTGGTATATAGGAATGTTTGTGATTTTTGCCCATTGATTTTGCATCCTGAGAATTTGCTGAAGTTGCTTATCAGCTTAAGGAGATTTTGGGCTGAGACGACGGGGTCTTCTAAATATACAATCATGTCATCTGCAAATAGAGACAATTTGACTTCCTCTTTTCCTAATTCAATACCTTTATTTCTTTTTCTTGTCTGCTTGCTCTGGCCAGAATTTCCAATACTATGTTCAGTAGGAGTGGTAAAAAACAGCATCCTTGTGCCAGTTTTCAAAGGGGATGCTTCCAATTTTTGCCTATTCAGTATGATATTGACTGTGTGTTTGCTGTAAATAGCTTTTATTATTTTGAGATAAATTCCATTGATACCTAGTTTGTGGAGAGTTTTTAGCATAAAGGGCTGTTGAATTTTGTCAAAGGGCTTCTCCGCATCTATTGACATAATCATGTGGTTTTGTCTTTGGTTCTGTTTATGTGATAGATTTGGTTTATAGATTTGCATATGTTGAACCAGCCTTACACCCCATGATGAAGCCAACTTGATTGTGTTGGATAAGCTTTTTGATGCGTTGTTGGATTTGGAATTTAGATATAGTCTAATGTGTTTGACAGACTGAGGATTATCAAGGTAATATGAGCCCTGAATGGGAAAATGATGTTTGTTTCTTAAGGAAAAATAATAACCAGGAACAAGCAACAGGATTTGAGTTCAATAGGCTGTACCACCCTTTTGGTACAACACCTCTTGGGGGCCTTAAAGCTATATCAGGGGAACACTTTCTCTAAGAGCTGGTCATGAAAGGCAGTAGGTGTTCTCTACTTGCCAGAGGAAGAAGAATGGCAGGAGTTGATTGTCCAGAGGCAGGAAGCAGCAATGTCTGCTGTAGTCCACAGTGCATAAGAGTCAGTTGCCTAGGGGAAGTATGTGGCTACATGAGCTGGTATGAACTATCATAGAGACTGGCAGCCCCACAAAACAAGCCAGAGCACAACCTACAGGCTGCCAGGTGGCGGCAGTCAGTGAAAAAGAAGAACATTGAGACCAGCAAGCAGCAGAGCAAGTGGAATCTAGTACTGCAGTCTCTGGTTCGAAATAAATACAAAAAAACTTCCCTTCTTCTGGTAATCTCACCTCCCAGCAGAAAAATAATACCTAGAATTTCAATTGATAGATCTAGTGATCATTTAATAACACAGATGAGAATTTATTCTCAGCATTTAGGTAGACAGGTACTAAGAAAGACTGATTTCTTTTTCTTCAAGAAATTGGAGCAGAGACCATCAAGGTATAAATATTACTGTAAATATGATACCATTTTACTCACAGGAAATTGAATCCCAAAATATGAAATTTGAAGTCTAAGTTATCAGTGGAATCATTGCAATTTTCAGTTTAGAGACCCCAATATGAGTTGGTGTCTGAATAAGTAGTGATTTTGTTTTTCCCTCTCTTTTGTTTTCAGTCAACATACCCATACATATGTATGCCTACAGATTACTCAACAAGTGATTCATTTGGGAGCATAAGAATCAATTTCATAATAATTCCAAATTCAAAAATTCTGCACATAAAATATTCAAAATTAGAATTGTGTGTGCTATAGAAATTTTTGTCCCAGTGAGGACAAGATGGAAAACCTGTACTTTTTGGTTTTTTTTTTGAGACAGAATCTCACTCTGTCACCAGGCTGGAGTGCAATGGTGCCATCTTAACTCACTGCAACCTCCAAATCCCATGTTCAAGCAATTCTCCTGCCTCAGCCTCCCATGTAGCTGGGACTACAGGCGCCGACCACCATGCCTGGATAATTTTTGTCTTTTTAGTAGAAATGGGTTTTCACCATGTTGGCCAGGCTATTCTCCAACTCCTGACCTCAGGTGTTCCACCCACCTCAGCCTCCCAAAGTGCTGAAATGACATGCGTAAGCCACCGCACGTGGCTCAGTTTCAAAGCTCTGGGTAAAGCCTTCCTCTAAACTGAGCCTGAAAAGCTTTCTACCTTCCAGAACTCCTAGAAAATTTAGTGTTAGTAATCTTGTGAAAGCGCCTTTCTTATTGTCTTAAATTATTGTTTAAAACAGACAAACCTAACCCTCCAGCACTTTTTAATGTGTCTTGTAAACTTACCTCATAAAATATAGCCACTGCCTTTAAAGAGTTTACAATGCACAAGCTCCTTTGGGTCAGAAGCCATGCTTTGCATCTTTGCACCTACCTTTAGTCTTTAGCCTTTTGATGCACTGAGAATATACTAAATGATCCATCACCTTCTGGGAGTAGCAAATGTTAATAATAAATCCAGATAATCCCTTCCGCCCTCCTACTCAACACCTAATTTATTTTAGACAGATGAAAATCAATCCAATTTTGAAAGATTTCCCAAACATCAATTTTCTTTTTTTTCTCTCTCTCTCTTTTGAGACAAAGTTTTGCTGTTTTTGTTCAGGCTGGAGTACAATGGCACCATCTAGGCTCACTGCAACCTCTTCCTCCCAGGTTCAAGTGATTCTCCTGCCTCAGCCTCAAGAGTAGCTGGGATTACAGGTGCCTGCCACCACAGCCAGCTAATTTATGTATTTTTAGTAGAGACAGGGTTTCACCACATTGGCCAGGATGGCCTCAAACTCCTGACCTCAGGTTAGCCACCTGCCTTGGCCTCCCAAAGTGCTGGGATTACAGGCATGAGCCACTGCCCTGGCCCAAGATGAATTTTCAAACCCTCTTCTGAACTTTGTGATTCATTTGAAAATAACTTTACTCCACAACTCCCTGCATATCTAGGCCACATTTTCTCAAACTTCCCTAGCTCAGTAGTTCTCAACCGGGAGCAAATTTATCCCCCACCCAGCCCTACCTCCCAGGGAATATTTAGCAATGCCTGGAAACATTTTTAGTTTTCATACCTGGGGACATGCTCCTGGCATCTAGTGGGTAGAGGCCAGAAATGTTGCTAAAAACCCTACAATGCACAAGATAGTCCTACCCAACACAGAGTAATCTGTCTCAATATGTCAGTAGTGCAGAGGTTGAGAACCCAGCCCAGGTGAAAATAATCTCCCATTCTTCTAAATTCTTAGAGTACTTTGTCCCTCTCTTATGGGAACTTCTATATTTTATTTTGAAACTTGGTTAGAAAGGGCCATGCCTTCATCAATTTCAATCTCCCTGCTCTCGGTACTTAGCACCATGTTTTATGCTTTTGCCTAGTTCCAAAGAATGCCAGCAGATCCCCGGAGAAAATAAAAGTAGGAATCCTTAAAAAAAGAATATCTAACATTCATGAAATGCCTGCTTCCTTTCAGTTACCCTAAACACTTAACAAGGATTATCCCAATTAATCCTCCCAACAACCCTGTGTGGGAGGCACTGTTATTTCACAGATGGAAAAGCTAAAGCATTAGAGAAGTGTAGTAATCTGTTCAAAATCACATAGCTAATAAATTAAAGATCCACGATTCAAATGCAAACATACTGACTCTAGTGACCCTTTTCTGAACCAGTGAACTGTACCATTTGTATTCTTGCAAATGCTTGCACCATAATCCTTAAGAACAGACCCCATATCTTTAGTAACAAAGTAAGGAAAAGTACTTTCAAAGAGAAGTAAATAAATGCTAGAAAGCATATTTTCTCAGTATATTAACCAGGTGAGCAGTGCCAAAAATTAAACTTATTTTTGATAAGCCACATGTATTATTTGCCTTCCATTTTCCAGAAATTATGTTAAGCTCTTTATATATAAACACAAGCAAGACAGACCCATAACCTAAAAGAATTTATGATGTTTTAGGAGAGAGAGTGAAAAGAGATTCAACAATTTCAACTCAATAAGGCTGGCTCTTTACTAGACCTGTAAACAAGGTGTTACAGATAACTGAATAGAACAGAAACATGTAACCTACCTCAGTCTTGGAAGGTTACACTGCAATTGTCTTTTAATGGGGTACTAGACAATATGGAGGCTGTGTCGGCAGAGAGAAAAACAAAAAGACAATCCCATGAACTCATACCCTTTTCATGAAACTGCTAGTAATTCATCTACTAAGTAAAAAGTTAAGGATAAAGCACTAACAAGATAGAAACTTTAAAAAGGAAAGAGTCAAATGGTGATGCACTTTGTGAAGCTGATTAATTGCAATCCTTAAGGCAATGCGATATTGCAAAAGGGTTTTTAAACAGGAGAGTTGAGTGACATGGTCAGGTTTGCCCTTTTAAAAAATCTCTTGGGCAGCAGAGTAGCATATATATTGGAAGGGCACAAGATTATAGGAAGAAAAACTAGTTACTCATTTACTTTAGTAATACATGCAAGAAATGGCAAGTGCCTGAACAGACAGTGGCAGTGGAAGTGAAAAGTTATCTGTCAATAAACAGATGTTCCTTACCTGAGTTATTTTCTAAAATTTATAACCCAGTACACCTCACCATCAAAACAAAGTACTTATGCACTCTCATAAATATCCTGTTCTGGAGCTAAACATGCAGCACTTCTGTGATTGTCCTTGGACTTCATGACAAAAAGCCTGGACCTTACTTTCTAAAATTCCATCAAACCAGCCTTTCACCAGAGGTGTTAATTTAACAGTGGGTGAGATTTAGGATTTCTCAAAGAATAGTGAGTAATCAGCAACAAACCCTAAATTCCTCCAACCTATATTAAAGAAATAATTATTCAAGGACACTTGATAAAGCCAAGTATTACAGACTTTATTCAGGACCATCACAGTAGGTACAGGGAGAGTTGCAACACGATTTTGCACTTGAAGAGAGAGACTAAACTCAACTCTGAAAAGATTATGGGAAAGTGGGAATTTATAGCCAAGGAGCAGGGTAAGGATCAGTGGATGAAAAATTACTGAGGGGAAGTATCAGGGGTAAGGGGGATTCTGGCTAAACCTATTGAGAGAGGAGGAAAAAAAACTAGCTAGGCAGATGGTTAAGGCAAAGAGTCCTCTGGAAACTTCCCTTCTAATAAAAAAAAAAAAAAAAAAAAAAAAAAAACAGCCAAAGAAATCACTTCTCTCCTAACAAGGACCAGCCTGGAAGATCAGGCTGCAAAACATAGATAAGGAAGCAATCTCTGGCATAGAGGAGGAGCTTCCTGGGTAATCAGCAAGCTTCACATGCATACAGTGGATCCTAATAAGCACAGTGGGCCTTAGTAAGCACATTCCTTTCATTTTTTGGACATATTCAGAAAAGGAAGGTGGAAGCTTTCGTGGAGGATGCCCGCAGCTGCACTGATAGAAAGGACTACCTTGGACCAGGCTCAGGGCTCACGCCTGTAATCCCAACACATTGGGAGGTTGAAGCGGGCAGATCATGAGGTCAAGAGATAAAGATCATCCTGGCCAACATGGTGAAACTCCATCTCTTCTAAAAATACAAAATTAGCTGGGTGTGGTGGCATGCACCTGTAGTCCCAGCTACTCAGGAGGCTGAGGAAGAAGAATTGCTTGAACCCAGGAGGCAGAGATTACAGTGAGCCGAGATCACATTACTGCACTCCAGTCTGGCAACAGAGCAAGACACTGTCTCAAAAAAAAAAAAGACTACCTTGGTCCAGGCATGTCCACCATGCTAGTTCCACTCCCCTTTTTAGCATATGCACAATAGAAAAAAGATAAGCAACATGGAGTAGCTTAGGCTAAGAATCTACTTGTATAATAAAAGGTTGAGTTGGGGGCTGCTAGAGATCATGCTCTATGCCAATGACACACCTGGTCTTAATGGGTTTTTCACACCCTATGTAAATAAGATACCCCCTCCCCACTAGCTCTTTTCTAAAAACCCTTGCATTTCACTGCAGAACAGCAACCCTTTTCAGGACCCCTCTCTGCAGCAGAGAGAGCTGTTCTCTTTTTTTCACCTATTAAACTCCTGCTCCAACCTCATCCTTCATCCTTGGTGTGTTCACGTCTTTGATTTTCTCGGTTGTGAGACAAAGAATTTCTGGTATCACCTCAGGCAATGAGGCGGCTTTACTGTCTAACAGGATTCTAATGAAGACAGTTCAAGGTAGTCAGACATCACCTGTGGGATGGTGGAGGATAAAGAACCTAATCAGATATTGGGGGTAATCAGATATCAAGGGGGGGATTCTTGCTAAACTGACTTAACAGTGTTCTTTGCTAAGACTGGATTTTACAAATAAATATTTCTTTGTAAAACAAATCATCTCCTAGATGAGCTTAGGAGAAGTTTTAGAGGTTGGCTACAGTTTGTTCAAGCGAAGAATTAACATCAGTTAAATAAATTACATGATTTAAGAACTTCTTTATGAAGGTTCTCAATGACGTTCAAACTAAATCCTTCATATTGTAGTTAAAGTTCATTTGGCCTTCTTTTGTGTTATTTCCTATATTTTAGAAGTCATACACATATTTGTCTACTTGGATTTTAGCTTCTTTACAGCTCTAGATTTATATTTAACCCCAAATTAAGAATTTTTACCTCTGAAAGCTTAATCCTTAAAAAAAATACTAATTCACTTCAAAGCTTAATAATGCTAATGTGCTCCAATATAGCAGACAGAAATAAGTACTAAAACACAAGAACTACATAAATTGCATATGACTGTATAACATTCTTTCTGCCTCTTATACCCTAAAATAGATGAAACAACGTGTTAAAGACATTGCCTGCTTTCCCCAGGTCTTCGTCTACACATCATTTCCTCAGGCAGGTCTTTTGTGACACCCTAATCACCTCCATGATTCTTACTAGTACCTGTCTTTATCTACCCTAACAGAGTTCACCATTAGGAAAATGCTTATTTAATTACTATCACTTTTTCGCTACTTATTTTCCCAAACTAGTTGAGGGTAGATTCATTGGTGACATTTTTCATGACTACATCCCCAGCACCAAGCATGATGCCTGACACACAGAAAGTGCTCAATAAATATTTGTTCAACATATAATTTAATCTGCTCCATCACCCATTCAAGTGATTCATAAATGATTTGAGATGGAAAAATAAACATTACTCTCTGACAGTGGGGACTGGCCCTGTGTTCTAAGTTGGGAGAAACTTACTCTTTCTTTACATAGTTTTTCTATTGTCTGGATTTTGCTATTGTTTGCAAGGTTTTCTGAATAACATGAAACTTTTCTTAATTAAAAACAAAAAAAGATTTTAAATTCAAGAGTAAATAGGTTTCTTGTTCTATTTAACAGACCTCTGACAGAGAAAACACAGTTGGAAAACAGAAATAACACTTATTGATTCATAAATACTAAGAACCTCTTTATTTCCTAAGTATAATTAGACAACATTGTTTAAAAAAACATTTCTTACTTGAGTATATTTTAGTTTTAGAACTATCAAAGCAGTCATTTCAATTCTCCAGTGTTCTTGAAATAGGCAATCATTTTGCATTACTAAATGGAATGAGGGAAGCATTATCTTAAATAGTATTGCCTCACTGGACTCCTTCCTAATACATCTTCTCTGTAATAGTGATCAGAACATCTCAATGCCCCACCAGAATCTAGAGATACTTTTCTTCATCCAATCAAAAGTAATTAAACATCTCATCAATATCTGGTTATTGATGAAGGCTTTATTTACTACTGTCTTTCTCTAACAAAATAGAAATTTATAATTCTATCACTATGTATATATACCACTCCCTTATTATGCCCCTTATCAAGAAATTATTCTTAAGAGTAATAGTTTGGATTACAAGTAACAAAAGACCTATTAAAATTAATCTTAAAAATAAATACGTTTTTATTGTTTCACTTTAGAAATTGGAAGAAGAGTGGTTTTGAGGCTAGATGATTCAGTATTTCATTTTGTACTTCCCCTCTGCTACTCTTGCTGTGGTGGCTACTCATCTCCGTAAACCAAAAATAAAATTCTAAGGCCTCCCCCAACCAAAAGAATGAATCTCCTCAGCCAGGGCACTCATTTTTCTTGTTTGTTTTTCCCCAGAGAGTTTTTCTCTTGTTTCCCAGGCTGGAGTACAATGGTGTGATCTCACTGCAGCCTCCACCTCCTGGGTTCAAGTGATTCTCCTGCCTCAGCCTTCCAAGTAGCTGCGATTACAGGCACCTGACACCACGCCTGGCTATTTTTTTTGTATTTTTAGTAGAGATGGGATTTCACCATGTTGGCCAGGCTGATTTTGAACTCCTGACCTCAGGTGATCCACCCACCTTAAAGTGCTGAGATTACAGGCATGAACCACCATGCCTGGCCCAGGGCACTCTTAAGTTTGAACCTGAGAGGCTGGTTCATGCCATGATAGGAAGTGAGAGTCTGAAATGTTTTTTATACCTCTGCAGCATTAACATCAACATAGACCTTAAGCCTAATAAGAAATATTTACCATCTATTCTCTCTGAAGCCAGCCACCAAGAGACTTCATCTGTATGATAAACTTTGCTCTCCATAACAACCTACACATTTATCTTATCACAACCTACACATTTCCTTTCTATTGATCCCAGGTCTTCAGATAAAATCAACCAAAAAAACATTATAATCTACCTAGAAATTAGAAGACTCCCTCTTCCTCTCTCTCCCCATCCCTGCCACCTGCTTCAAGTTGTCCTTCCTTTCTGGACAAGGTATTTCTTAAAGGTATTTGACTGAAGTTTCATGTCTCCCTAATATGTGTAAAACCAAGCTGCACCCTGACCACCCTGGGTACGTGTTTTCAGGACCTCCTGAGGCCTGTGGCTGTGGTCACTCATATTTGGCTCAGAATAAATATCTTCAAATATTTTACTAAGTTTGACTCTTTTCATGACCCCAAATGACTTTAGAGACTCTAGACATCATATCTTCTGTCGACAAAGTCCAGAAGACAGCCTTCTTTGGGGCTTCCTTTTTGTTGAGAGCGGAAAACACTTTTGCAGAGTACACTAGCAGCCGCTCACCGATTGTGCCCATTCCTCAACAAATTGTTGGAGAGGAGATGTATCAGCCAACATTGCCTTTTATTGATCAGAATATTGCCTGGTACTGAAGGTGACCCTTTCCCCTCCCACAAGCAAAAAATGTTATGGGTCTGTTTGCCCGAAGATGAGAAAATGGGAATTTGGTGGTCAACCAAATGTATCAGTGAAGTGAGTAATTTTTCCTCTGATTTGCCTATTTTAAGATATAGATTTAAGATTCTAATTGTTAGGTAAAGCTGAACCCTGACTAGTACTTATTTTAGTAAGACTGTGAAAGAATTTTTTATTCCTTAATTTATTCAATGCATTATAAAAAGAGCTGAAATAGGAGTGGGATGAGGCTCCTCCCTCACATTTTTCTTTTTTCTTCTTTTCACCAAACCCACACCACTGCTTCACTGACCATACCTGCCAACCCTGAGGCTTTAGTCACACAAAGATAATAGTCATTCTTTTGTGCTCTCATAACGTTCAGCCATGCCTTTTATTAAATAATTCCAGAACTGGTCTTAGGAGATCTAAACATAGAACTAAGGCTGCAGATTGTCCCAACTGGGGAAGGAATGCTGAACAGCTGATTTACAGATTTGTTGCCACTGATCAGACCACCAGAAGGCCAGTTACTGAAGATAACCAGATATGCTGACTTGAATACCCTTCCTCTCACATGCTTTACCCAGCCCCGCCTGTATGCCTTCTCCTTAGGGTCAATTCCACGCTTTGCCTCATAAAAAGAAATCCCTTCTGGCTTTTTCAGGGAGCCTGCTGGAAGATCCTTGTGCCTTGTCTCCACTATCTCCCTTACACTGGACCACAAGCCCTGAAATAAAAACCTAGTCTGGGAAATCTGCTTGGCTCCATGTTAATTGCCATTACATGGGGAACCAAGGAGCCTGTGGTTTATAAAAGAGGTAGGTGCCAGAATAACTGATAAATGAATGCATGATTCCTGCTGTCATGGAGTTTACACTGTAATGGGTGAGACAGACAAAAGGTAAGCTAACAAATGAAAAATAATATTTGAGGTAACTGCTATGAAAAAGGAAATTATATGTAGTAAGAGGATGAGTCGGGAAGGAAGCAGTTATTTTCTGTGATGAGACTTCTCTGAGGAGCTAACATTAATCCTAAAGAATGAAGGAAAGGTGAGCAGAGGACAAGCTCCCGAGCAGAAGGGAAAACTATGCAAAGGTCTTATGACAGGAGAAGGCTCCATGTCCAGAGCTGTTTAAATTTAAAAAAATAATAATAATTTTTTTAAAAAAAGAGAAGGGATGCTTCCTCCTCTGCCTCAGGTAAAGAAAGTCAGGATGTTTTCCAGTGCAGATAATTGGCAACAAGCTGAAAGATTCCCTTTCACATAGATTCTCTCTTTAGTGCATAAGACACTGGATGCTATGCCTTAGTATACTGCTACAGACAGAAGGTCAAGATTAACCTATTTTAAAAAAGGGGAGGTGTATTGCAAACTCCTATAGTAGCAACAATGAGAAGGGTGCAGGAAACCAGGGCAGCCCTGAGGACCTAAGGGACTAGAGAAAGAAATTTTAAAAGTATCAAGACTCTCTCAGGCTTGCCTGCATCCTGGGCATCAGCTTCACTCTCTGTCTCTGAGGCTTTTGTGAAGTATATGGCATTGCTGTAGGCAGCTCTGCAGGCAAAATTTGCAATCTCATAAAAGGGAGAAAATTGATAATTCCATACCACTTACATCCAAAATAAAATAAAATCATCTCAGTTTGGCACATCCCTGAATCAAACACTGTGACCAGGAAAATGGAGCATTATTACAGATACACTGTATTGTGCAGGTGTAGTCTGTCATCCAAAAAAGAAGGGGACCAGGCAAAGACAGCAGTCAGCTTACTCAACCTCTTCAAAAACCAATGCAAGTATAGCTGATAAGTGACAGAGCAGGAGCATTGCCATCTTAGACAAGCACTGTCATTCTAAAGTTCCCCTTGATCAAAAACCTCCTAAATCCAAAGGATGTCAGCCTAATGGCTAAGGTCAGCATGACCATAAATCATTCAAAACCCCACCCCAACCAGAGAAAATGCCGGCCCCAAGATAACCTCCCCTCTGACTAGAGAGATGTCAGTCTCAAGATAACCTCCCTTCCAATCAGAGACATTCCAATCCTGCAATAAACTTATCTCCCACACAGAAACATTCCAGGCCTGTGATAAACCCTCTCACTTTAAAATCAATCAAAACTCTTAATCTGTAAGAGAGAGTGCTCCTGACTGAAATCTGCCAGAAGCCCCGCTCAGGTTTATTCTCCAAAATAAAACTGTCTTTGACTCTTGAGCCACTTTTTGTGTTTCTTTCCTCTTCAACTCTCACAATAATAACAATAATTAAATTCACACTGTATTTTTAAAATCACAACCTATGTATTTAAATAACAAAAATACTCTATAATTCCAACTACTGAAGTTCTAACCAACTCAGAAAGGAAGACTTGATAAAGCCTCAAATCAGCTGCAGCCTGAAGAAGCTATTTCTTACACCTATGTGGAAACCACTCTTCCCTGTGTTGATTCTATGATGCTATCATTCTGTGCTCCAGTTTATTCAATATCTCACACCATGCCTTATTTAAATTTTACCTCCCTGTGTGTATCTACCAATGCTCAAAATTTCACACTCATTTTTCTTCACTCTGGCTCTTGCTAATCCTAACTGGCCCTCCAGAAATTTGTGCAAAGATGAAACAGTACAAAAGTATACTTAAAATCACTGAAAGAGTCAGCCTCAATCTTTGTCACAAATCATACCATCCACTTCTGGTTTTGATTTAAAGTGTTAATAGTTTTTCTAATAGAGAAAGACCTTGCAGCTAACCATAAAATTCCATTTCTACTCAGACAGCACCACCTGCAGAGTCATTGTGTGATGTTGCAATTCAAAAAAACAAGCAAGCTAAGCATTTACTTTGGAGAGTAGGAGACAGAAATAAGAAGTCAGATTCTCACTGGTTATATTCTCCTGCTCTACTTTTACACACTCTACTGTGGTTTTTCCATAAGTATATTTTCCAGAAAATTGCAATGTCTAGGGCTTCAATATTCCAACTCTATTCACAAACCTTGAAATCTAAAGGCTTAGCTTTAAAATGTCAAATAGAATATAAAGGTATTAAAATATTTTACTACTTATCCTCTTATGCTGCATGACTTTTTTTAAAAAGTTAACAGAATTTTTTACATATTTGGAGAGGTGTCAAAACCTGAGCAATACAGAAAGTATGTAACTATATAATAGACAAAAGAAACAAATGTTACCTTTCTAAATTTTGCAATTTCACTCAGTAGCTCCACCTAGTCTCCATAAGTGGTTAAATATTTTACTTGAAGGAAGTATTTATTAGTTGTTCTCTATAGTACTTTAAAAATAGCTCCCTACACCTTTAACTTTTAATTAGCTCAAATATTTGATTCAGAAACCACAGCCCTGTTTAGTGTGACCTCGCTGGTATGGCATCTGGGCAATTATCTTTGAGATAATGAGTCTTTTCATCCATAACAGAGCAACAACCTCTCACTTGGATTGCAAAAGATCAGAGCCAATCTGCTGCACACCAGGGTGCCTGCCATCCCCTTTGTATCATACCTTATTTTCCAAGTAACCTTTCACATTCTGAATTAATTAAAGTGTTTTCAGATTAAAAATTAATGAATTCACTTTAGCATCATTTGGGGAAATAATAGGCACAAAATATCATCCAAGCCATATTTTGGATTCTTACACCACAACCTAAATGAGAAAATAACTACGTCACTTACAGAATTTTCTGATACATATCATAGTCTAGCCAGATCCTAGTTTTGGTTACTCAGAAAAATAAAGCCACAGAAAACATTTAGTGGCACAATGTGGTAAATGTTCACTTGGCATTTTTATATACTCGAATTTCATTCAAAAATTAATCTGGAGGTCACCAAGTAACACCAAATCTATCATATTGCAATAATGTTTCTAACCTTTCTATCCAAATCTATCAGATTGTGATAATGTTTCTAACTCCACATCTATTAGACTGTGGTAACGTTTCTAATCTTTATCATTAACTCCTACTCTAATCATTCTCCACCTAGCTAACTCAAAAGTTGTTCAAGACTACATTTGTCTCAACTTCTCACACAATACTAAATGAAAAGGGAAGTCAGGCCACCAGGATGGCTAGACAGTATAATGGAAAACTTTATTGGCAATACTAGTTTGCAAGCCAGGAAGAGAAAGTCTCCACCATGGAGGAGGAGTTTTTTCTTCAAAGAGAGGAAAAACAAGTTGGGTTTTCTGCCTCAAAGTGCCAGTATCACACATATTCAGCAAGTATGAGTGGAAAACTATACATATTTATGAGAGGAGCCAAGTGTATATGGCTAGGGTAAACTTGTACATAACTTAGATCCAATGTTCACTTTGGGGTGAGATTTTAGCATTAAAATGAGGTAGAATTTGACTCTTTATGTCAAAAGGTGAACTACAGGACACAAAGACCACTAGTCATCAGGGTCTGCAGTACCTTATCAGAAAAGAATGTTTGCAATGTTGGTCCTCTGTCCTGCCACAGTTGTAGTGGTCTAGGTTGTAACTCAGCCTGATATCTCCTGTTGTTAGAGAGTTGTGATCACAGTCACATCAGGGTCACTACCCGAGACGTCGATCACCACCTGCAGAGGTCTGTCCTGCAGACCCAGACTCAACAACAGATGAATGAATGTACTCACACCCATTACAGTGATTCACGTGGGCTAAGGATGTCATTGGCTGCTTTCAGAGGGTAATTACAGCCAGCTGACCAAGATCTTTGTACATCCTCACATTTATGCAGTAAAGATTTTGAAACAGAGGTTCTAAGTCAACAAGCTTGTGGATAATCAACATGGTTAAAAGAGTGGTTTTACCAATGATGAAAGCTTTTGGAGCCAGGGCCCACAGTAAACTTCATTAATGGGTAACTCCCATTTGACCTCCCTGAGAGGACCATCCAGAACAAAGTTTACAAGAGTAAACAGAGTAGAGACAAAGGGAAGTGGGGTAAACAGACTTAACTATGAAAGCCTCTTATCATCTCTATCTTTTTCCTGTGCTAATGTAATGAACCAGCTCCTTTCATCCTGTCCCAATAAAACATTTGGGCCTTCCAAAAAGTTCAACACTACAACCTTCTAACTTTCCCTAATATTTCACCAGCCACCACAAGTGAACCACAAAAGGGAGTATCACAAATGTGTGGTTTTTCTTAAAGTAGGAATTTAGAAATTTACCATGGGAGCCAGGCCCTGAGCCCTCAACAAAAGGATAACTTTGTTTTACTAACCTTAGGGTCCATCTTAGTTGTAAAATGGCATCCTATTGTGCTGTTGCAGATAAAAGCACTGTAGAGGACTTAAAAAAAAAAGTCTTTTCTCACTCATCGCTGGGTTCATGGCTGAAACCCCTATATCAAAAGACAGATAAGATTATACTAATTTATGGGATTTCCAAGATGGCGCATTAGGAACAACTCGGGATTGCAGCTCTCAGTGAATGCGTAGAGGGTGAGTCCAAGCCGCATTTTCAGACGGACCTTTCTTGCCCACAGAACGGGAAAATTCCCAGGTGTAGGAGAGACACAGGACAACAGCACAGCCCTTTCGGCTTGTGCAGCCGTTTCGGCCAGAGCTGTGGTGCAGCAGCACCCCGCACAAAACTCACTCGTCGGGGTGCCCTGTTAAACAGGCAATCTGAGATTTGGGAGGGCAGATTAACATAGCCATCTGATTAAACAGGACTTAGACAGTGAGTCAGACCAGGAGATTCCTGGGAAGCGTGATTTAAGCCACTGCAGTGGGTGGCGGGACAAGAAATCACACAATCCCAGTACCCTATCAGCAGGTGACTGAAACACCAAAGGACTCTGAGGCAGGGAGCCTGGTGATCAGGCTCGGTGGGTCCCACCCCCACAGGGACAAACAAAATGGCAATTCAAAACACTCTGAGTTGAGGGTTTTACTGCGGGCTAAGCTAAATCCAGGATGGTACAGCTCGGTGGGGGAGGGGCGTCTGCCAGTATGGACGCAGCCCGCCCCTACTGAAGTACACACCCATTGCTGAAGCAGCCTGCCATTGCTGAGGCAACCCACCATAACAGACTCAGCAAACAGAGCGGAGCCCACCACAGTAGGGTGGAGCCCCATGGCAGCGGGGCGGACCCACAGCAGCAGGGCGGAGCCTCGGCAGGCAAATAGTGACTAGACTGCCTCCTAGCTGGGCAGGATAGTGCAATGAATACTCATAAAGAAAGCCCCAACTCCCTGAGATAAAGCATCTGAGGGAAAAAAAAAAGGAGGTTTTATAAGTTCTGCTGCAGCAGACCTAAACAAACCTGCCCAACAACCCTGAATGAACAATGGAGCTCACAGCTCAGCACTGGAGCTGCTATAAAGTACAGACTGTCTCCTCAAGCAGCTTCCTGACCCCTGTATATCCAAAGAGTCACCTCAAAAAAGGACTAATCAGACTGACATTTGGCAGACATCATTCTGGGACAAAGACAGCAGAAGAAGAAACTGGTAGCATCCCTCACTGTTCCGTACCTGCTAAAGGTGTACCAAAGACAAGCAGGGCCTGGAGTGGACCTCAGCAGTCATATAGCAGAGGGCCTAGACTGTTAGAAGGAAACCTAAGTAATGGAAATACTTCATCATCAACAATCTGGGCGTCCACTCAGAAACCCAATCGAAAAGTTACCAATTACTAAGACGAAAGGTGGATAAGTCCACAAAGATGGGAAGAAACCAGCGCAAAAAGGAGGAAAACACCTGAAACCAAAAGACCTCGCCTCCTACTAAGGATCAAAACTCCTCACCAGCAAGGGAACAAAGCTGGACGGAGAATGACTGTGATGAATGATGGAATCAGACTTCAGAAGGTGAATAATGAGAAACTTCAGTGAGCTAAAAGAACATATTCTAAATCAATGCAAAGAAACTAAGAACCTTGAAAAAAGATTTGAAAAATGATTCAAGGAAATCATAACGAGAATGGACAACTTAGAGAGAAATATGAATAAATTGAATGAACTGAAAAACACAAGATGAGAACTTCGCCAAGCATGCACAAGTTTCAACAGCCGAATTGACCAAGCAGAAGAAAGAATATCAGAAGTTGAAGATCAACTCAGTGAGATAAAACGAGAAACCAAGATTAGAGAAAAAAGCGCAAAAAGGAATGAACAAAATCTCCAAGAAATGTGAGACTATGTGAAGAAACCTAACCTACGTTTGATAGGTGTACTAGAATGTGATGAAGAGAATGAAACCAAGCTGGAAAATACTCTTCAAGATATTATCCAGGAAATTTTCCCCAACCTAGCAAGGCAGGCCAATACTCAACTCCAGAAAATACAGAGAACACCACAAAGATATTCCACAAGAAGAGCAACCCCAAGGCACATAGTCATCAGATTCGCCAGGGTTGAAATGAAGGAGAAAATACTAAGGGCAGCAAGAGGGAAAGGTCGGGTCACCCACAAAGGGAAGCCCATCAGACTCAAAGCAGATCTCTCGGCAGAAACTCTACAAGCCAGAAGAGAGTGGGGGCCAATATTCAATATCCTTAAAGAAAAGAACTTTCAACCCAGAATTTCATATCCAGCCAAACTGAGCTTCATAAGTGAAGGAAGAATAAAATCTTTTGCCAACAAGCAAGTACTCAGAGATTTTGTCACCACCAGGCCTGCTTTACAAGAGCTCCTGAAAGAGGCACTACACATAGAAAGGAACAACCAGTACCAGCCATTCTAAAAACATACCAAATGCTAAAGAGCATCAACAAAATGAAAAATCTGCATCAACTAATGGGAAAACAGCCAGCTAGCATCAAAATGGCAGAATCAAATTCACACATAACAATATTAACCCTAAATGTAAATGGGCTAAATAAACCAATCAAAAGACACAGACTGGCAAATTGGATAAAAAAACCAAAACCCATCAGTGTGGGGTATCCAGGAAACACATCTTACATGCAAGGATACACAAAGGCTCAAAATAAAGGGATGGAGGAAGACACACCAAGCTAATGGAGAGCAAAAAAAAAAGCAGCAGTTGCAATTCTCGTCTCTGATAAAATAGACTTTAAAGCAACAAAGATCAAAAGGGGCAAAGAAGGTCATTACATATTGGTAAAAGGATCAATAAAACAAGAAGAGCTACTGATTCTAAATATATATGGACCCAATGCAGGAGCACCCAGATATATAAGGCAAGTCCTTAATGACTTACAAAGAGACTTAGACTCCAACACAATAAAGTGGGAGACTTTAACACTCCACTGTCAATATCAGACAGATCAACCAGACAGAAAATTAACAAGGATATCCAGGACTTGAACTCAGACATGGAACAAGCAAACCTGATAGACATTTACGGCACTCTCTACCCCAAATCCACAGAATATACATTCTTCTCAGCACCACATCACACCTACTCCAAAATTGACCACATAATTGGAAGTAAAGCACTCCTCAGCAAATGCAAAACAACTGAAATCATAACAAACACTATCTCAGACCATAGCGCAATTAAGTTAGAACTCAGAATTCAGAAACTAACTCAGAACTGCACAGCTTCATGGAAACTGAACAACTGACTATTGAATGTTGATTGGATAAACAATGAAATGAAGGCAGAAATAAAGAAGTTCTTAGAAACCAACAGGAACAAAGACACAACATACCAGAATCTCAGGGACACATTTAAAGCAGTCTGTAGAGGAAAATATACAGCAATAAGTGCCCATATGAGAAGAGTGGAGAGATCCAAAATTGACATCCTATCATCAAAATTGAAAGAGCTAGAGGAGCAAGATCAATAAAACTCAAAACCTAGCAGAAGACAAGAAATAACTAAGATCAGAGCAGAACTGAATGAGATAGAGACACGAAAAACCCTTCAAAAAATCAATATCCAAGAGCTGGTTTTTCAAAAAAATCAACAAAATAGACAGACCACTAGCTAGACTGATAAAAAAGAAAAGAGAGAACAACCAAATAGATGCAATAAAAAACAATAAATGGGAAATCACTGCAGATTCCACAGAAATTCAAACCATCATCAGAGAATACTACAAACAACTCTATGCACATAAACTAGTAAACCAGGAAGAAATAGATAAATTCCTGGATGCCTGTGTCCTCCCAAGCCTAAACCAGGAGGAAGCCGAAACTATGAATAGACCAATAACAAGGTCTGAAGTTGAGGCAGCAATTAAGAGCCTACAACACAAAGAAAAGCCCAGGTCCAGATGGGTTCACGGCCAAATTCTACCAGACACAAAAAGAGGAGCTGGTACCATTCCTTCTGAAACTATTCCAAATAATCTGAAAAGAGGAAACCCTTCCCAAATCATTTTATGAGACCAACATCATCCTGATACCAAAACCCGGCAGAGACTCAACAAGAAAAGAAAACTTCAAACCAATATCCATGATGAACACAGATGCAAAAATTTTCAATAAAATACTGGCAAACAGATTGCAACAGCACATTAAAAAGCTTATCCATCACAATCAAGTAGGATTCATCCCGGGAATGCAAGGCTGGTTCAACATACACGTCAATATACGTAATTCACCACATAAACAGAACCAAAAACAAAAACCACATGATTATCTCAACTGACGCAGAGAAGGCATTCGACAAAATTCAACAGCCCTTTATGCTAAAAACCCTCAATAAACTCGGTATTGATGGATGTATCTCAAAGTAATAAAAGCTATTTATGACAAACCAACAGCCAATATCATACTTAATGGGCAAAAACTGGAAGCATTCCCTTTGAAATCCGGCACTAGACAAGGATGCCCTCTCTCACCACTCCTATTCAATATAGTACTGGAAGTTCTAGCCAGAGCAATCAGGCAAGAAAAAGAAATAAAGGATATTCAAATAGGAAAGGTAGAAGCCAAATTGTTTCTATTTGCAGATGACATGATAGTATACCTACAAGACCCCATCACCTCAGCCCAAAAACTCCTGAAACTGATAAGCAACTTCAGCAAAGTCTCAGAATATAAAATCAATGTGCAAAAATCACAAGCATTCCTATACACCAATAACAAACTTAAAGAGAACCAAATGAAGAATGAACTGCCATTCACAATTGCTACAAAGAGAATAAAATATCTTGGAATACAACTTACAAGGAACGTAAGGGACCTCTTCAAGGAAACCTACAAACCACTGCTCAACAAAATAAGAGAGGACACAAACAAATGGAGAAACATTCCATGTTCGTGGTTAGGAAGAACCAATATCATGAAAATGGCTATCCTGCCCAAAGTAATTTAAACAATCAATGCTATCCCCATCAAGCTACCATTGAATTTCTTCACAGAACTGGGAAAAACCACCATGAACTTCATATGGAACCAAAAGAGAGCCCAAATAGCCAAGTCAATTCTAAACAAAAAGAACACAATGGGAGGCCTCACACTACCAGACTTCAAACTATACTACAAAGCTACAGTAATCAAAACAGCATGGTACTGGTACCAAAACAGAGATATAGACCAATGGAACAGAACAGAGGCATCAGAGGCAACACAACATATCTACAACCATATAATCTTTGATAAACCAGACAAAAACAAGCAATGGGGAAAGGATTCCCTGTTTAATAAATGGTGTTGGGAAAACTGGTTAGCCATGTGCAGAAAGCAGAAACTGAACCCCTTCCTGACACCTTACACTAAAATCAACTCCAGATGGATTAAAGACTTAAACATAAGACCTGACACCATAAAAACCCTAGAAGAAAATCTAGGCAAAACCATTCAGGACATAGGAGGAGGCAAGGACTTCATAACCAAAACACCAAAAGCATTGGCAACAAAAGCCAAAATGGACAAATGGGACCTAATCAAACTCCACAGCTTTTGCACGGCAAAAGAAACAGTCACTAGAATGAATCGGCAACCAATAGAATGGGAAAAAAATCTTTGCAGTTTACCCATCTGACAAAGGGCTGATATCCAGAATTTACAAAGAACTCAAACGGACTACAGGAAAAAAACAAACAAGCCCATTCAAAAATGGGTAAAGGATATGAACAGACACTTTACAAAAGAAGACATACATGAGGCCAACAAACACATGAAAAAATGCTCATCATCACTGGTCATTAGAGAGATGCAATTCAAAACCACATTGAGATACCATCTCACACCAGTTAGAATGGCAATCATTAAAAAATATGGAGACAACAGATGTTGGAGAGGATGCAGAGAAATAGGAACACTCTTACACTGTTGATGGGAGTGTAAATTAGTTCAACCATTGTGGAAGACAGTGTGGCGATTCCTCAAGGACCTAGAAATAGAAATTCCATTTGACCCAACAATCCCATTACTGGGTATATATCCAAAGGACTATAAATCGGTCTACTATAAGGACACATGCACACGAATGTTCATTGCAGCACTGTTTACAATAGCAAAGACCTGGAACCAATCCAAATGCCCATCGATGATAGACTGGACTGGGAAAATGTGGCACATATATACCATGGAATATTATGCAGCAATCAAAAATGATGAGTTTTTGTCCTTTGTAAGGACATGGATGAATCTGGAGAACATCATTCTCAGCAAACTGACACAAGAACAGAAAATGAAATACACATATTCTCACTCATAGGCGGGTGAGGAAAAATGAGAACACATGGACACAGGGAAGGGGGTACTACACCCTGGGGTCTTTTGGGGGGAATAGGGGAGGGACAGTGGGGGAGGAGATGGGGAGGGATAGCCTGGGGAGAAATGCCAAGTGTGGATGAAGGGGGGAAGGCAGCAAAACACACTGCCATGTGTGCACCTATGCAACTATCTTGCATGTTCTGCACATGTACCCCAAAACCTAAAATGCAATAAAAATAAAAAATAAAATAAAATAAAAAAAGATCATACTAATTTATTTAATATAGGTTTTACCTGACATGAGAGCCTTCATAAGAAAAGGAAAACCCAAAAAACAGGGAAATCTGTGTTTTTATGTTATGTTTGATGAAGAGTGGACAGTTGTGCAGACATATGATTGGACAAAGGGAGTATGATCTAATGGTAATAAACAGGGGTGTCTGGCAGACATTAGCAAAGCCTGTTTAGATTTTTGTTGGTGTCTCTGTGTTTTTGAAAATAAGGATATTCCTTTCCTCTTGGTATAAGGAGAGTCTCTCTAGAATGAAGGTTTATGACTTACTTTTTTAGAAGTTTAGAGAATTGTTTTATGGTCTGCTTCAAGGGAAGACTGAGAGGAAGGCGAGAGTGGCCTTCCCACTTCTGCTTTTTCACAAATGCCAAGGTACCATATTCTGGGGTAGCATATCCTGAACCCCATTAGAGTGAAGCCTTCTTCTTAGGGATTTGCTGAAACCTCCTTTTTTTATAAGGCATATAGACACTCCTCATGAAGATAGCCTTATAAAAAAAGGAGGTTTCAGCAAATCCCATCTTCATGAGGAGTGTCTATATGGACAGATTTTAACCAGGAATGTTAAAACTGCTTCATAGCAGCTTGAAATGATCCAACAAGTAGTCCTATTCTCTTTCCCTTTTATGCTTGCCTTGACTTAATAAGAAGTGAGAGATGTCAGGAAAGTGATGCTAACCACTCTGCCATCATTCCCTTTGTCGTAGTCAAGTTTTCTTTGGTTGGGAGAAACACAAATCCACTCAAATTAGCTCAATCACAAAGAGGAAACTTTATATAAGAAGACTTAGTGTAATCAAGCCTTATGAAGAACTAGATTAAAAGCTGGAAAAAGAATCAGAAACCAAAAGCATAAGTCTCACTATATATATATATATATATATATATATATATATATATATATATATATATATGTGTGTGTGTGTGTGTGTGTGTATATATATATGTATATACACACACACATATATATATATCCTATACACACACACACATATATATATATCCTATACACACACACATATATATATATCCTATATACACACACACACACACACACACACACCTCACTATATATATAGTCTCACTATATATACATCTCCTATATATATATATATCCTGTTTCACTATATATATATCCTATATAGAGAGAGAGACTTATCCTATATATAGATAGGATAAGTCTATATGTGTGTATATATATATCCTATATATATATGTCTCACTATATATATACTTATCCTATATATATAAGATATATATATATATATACACATACATATATTGATATTTATATTGTCCAATCATTAGCAAGCCCTGTTTAGATTTTTGTCCAATCATATGTCTGAACAACTGTCCACTCTTCATATTTATAAATATGTATATATATATATATGTATACACACAATCTTTACCCCCCACCACACACACACACACACACACACACACACACTCACTCACTCACTCACCGAACCATCCTACTTCTCTTTTTTAAAAACAGGCTAATTGTTTTTCTAAAAGTAAATCCGAAGGGACCACTTTGGTCTGCTGTGCACTACTGATCTATGTTGCTTTTGCCAATGAAAGTAATGTCAACCTTAAATAATGAGATATAGAAAATATGATTAAGTACAGAGTCTGTTCAAGCACAAAGCTTGAGAATAGCCACCTGCGAAACAGAGACTTCGAACAAATGGGTAAGTGTTTCAAAGCTGAGAAGTTACCTTTCCATTTACATGGTCAGAGACAGAGAAGTATCATAGGATCACATTTTCCAAACAAAACCAGTGCATCCTTTATGGTGATTACATTGGTTACAGGCTGCTAAATTCCAAAGAAGCTTAGTTTATTACTCTGTGAGGAGGGGTAGAGGTCTAGCGGGGGGATGGCGAAACAGGGTCTTATCTCTGGCATTTCTTGGTCTTCCTAATTATTTACAGGAAAAAAAAGCAGGGGCCAGATGTGGTAGCTGACACCTGTAATCCCAGCACTTTGGGAGGCCAAGGAAAACAGATCACTTGAGGTCAGGAATTTGAGACCATCCTGGCTAACATGGTGAAACCTTGTCTCTACTGAAAACACAAAAATTAGCCGGGTGTGGTGGTGTGCACCTGTAATCCCAGTTATCCAAGGAGGCTGAGGCAGAAGAATTGCTGGAACCCAAGAGGCAGAGACTGCAGTAAGCCGAGATCACACCACGGCACTCTAACCTGGCAAACAGAGAAAGACTCCATTGAAAAAAAAAAAAAAAAGGCAAAAATTGCAGCTGCTTGCCACATGGCGCAGACCACATAGTCACATTCCTATCCAGGTTCAGACTAATTTAAAGTTACTGCAGCTCTACATTTGAATTATTTACTTTCACAGTAAAAACATAAAATCGAGATGGGTATCAGGCGTGGTCTGTACCAATGGCCTGGAAGGTAAAGATTCATTCTCTGAAAATTCGTTTTCTTTGCCTAGGTCACCAAAACAATCTGTTCACCTGCACGTGCACATCACTCTGCCTAGGGCTGAATTCCAGCAAAATGTGGCATTCAGGCTTAGCAGATTCAGCATAAGTCATGGAAGTTCAGGTATACCAGATATTAAACCAGTGGCAAGTGACCAACTAATATATCTTTATTTTACTTTTAAATGTTTTCCCTTCACTCCTACTAGAAAAATGTCTAGTACTGATTTTGCCATTGATGAGCCTTAAATTTCCTAAGGAAGGTAACTGGGAATGCCAAGAATAGTTTTCTCTCTCCACATTGAAATAGACGTATTGCTATTAGTCTTCAAGATGCAAGAGGAGAATTAGGAATCAAGTTCTGCTGGAATAATGATAATACATCTTAAAATCACGCATAGAAATTTAGCTGATTAAGTAACATAAAACTCATATAACTTCTTTGCCCTTTTGAGAAAACTTGTTTCTGTCATCAGCTAATCTAATAAAAAGGTTTTTGCTCACGTTAGGTGTTATTTATATGCTTATTTTACATACAGCAGTAAAGTACATGTGTGACATAAAATAACTAGAAAATGTTAATAGTTGATTAACAATTAAATATAAAAAAAGAGCCATGAAAGATAGATTCCATTGTTTCAATGCAGTTAAGTATAGAGACTTCACTCAGTTTCATTACTTCTTTTCTAACAATAAATTCCTGCTCTTGGCTATTATTTTAAAGACAATTGAGTTGAACCTTGTAAGAATTACAACTTCGTATTTTAAGGGACTTTTCCTTTGAGGGGGTCAAAGTAAAGGAATTCAATGCTTTACTCACTTGTATGGAGCTAGGCAATAAAAGAAAGATACTCGGAGCAGGGAGGCAAGATGGCGTCGTAGAGGTGACTCAGGATTGCAGCTCTCGGTGAAGGCGCAGAGGGTGAGTCCTAGCCGCATTCTCGGATGTTCCTTTTATGCCCACAGAGCGTTGAAAGTCCCAGGTGTGGGAGAGACACGGGACGCTAGCAGCCAGCTAACGCAACCAGCTCCCGCCGCCTCTTCGGCCGGCGCCGCAGCAGGACCCGGCGCGGAACTCACTGGTCTGGGTGCCCTGTTAAACCGGCAATCTGAGATTTGGAAGGGCAGATTGGCATGTCCATCTGATTGAACGGGACTTGGACAATGAGCCAGACCAGGAGTTTCCTGGGAAGCGTGATCTGAGCTGGGGTAGTGGGCAGCGGCACGGGAGATCGCACGGATCCCAGTGCCCTATCGGCAGGCTCCTGGGGCGCCAGTGAGAGAGTCGACCTTTCAGCTTGGGGAGAGGAAGAGAGAGAGAGAGAGGACGGACTCTGAGGCAGGGAGCAGGGTGATCGGGCTCGGCGGGTCCCACGCTCACGGGGACAAGCAGGGCGGCGACTGGAGGCGCTTGGGGCTGAGAGTTTTGTTGCCGGCATTTAGGACGGTGCAGCCCGGTCAGGGAGGGGCGTCCACCATTCCTGACAAAGTGCACCCCCACTTAAGTACCGCCCAGGACTGACGCAGCCTGCCGTTGCCGAGGCAACCTGCCATAACAGAGAGAGTCCGCCGGGCCGCAACAGGGCGGACCCGCCTTAGGAGGTCAGAGCCCCGGCAAGCAAATAGTGAATAGACTGCCACCTAGTGGGGCAGGACAGTGCAACAGATACTCATAAAGAAAGCCCCAACTCCCTGAGACAGAGCATCTAAGGGTGAAAAAAAAAAAAAAAAAAAAGAGTGGTGTTTTATGAGTTCTATTGCAGCAGACATAACCTCCCAACAACCCTGAATGAACAACGGAGCTCACAGCTCAGCACTGGAGCTCCTATAAAGCACAGACTGTCTCCTCAAGCAGCTCTCACACCCCTGTATATCCAAGGAGTCACCCCAGAAAAGGACTAATCAAACTGACATTTGGCTGGCATCATTCTGGAACAAGGGCAGCAGAAGAAGAAACTGGTATCATCCCTCACTGTTCTGCAGCTGCTGCAGGTATACCCCAGACAAGCAGGGCCTGGAGTGGACCTCAGCACTCATACAGCAGAGAGGATAGATCATTAGAGGGAAAACTAAGTAACAGAAATACTTCATCATCAACAATCTCAGTGTCCACACAGAGACCCAATTGAAAAATCAGCCACTACTAAGACAACAGGCGGATAAATCCATAAAGATGGGAAGAAACCAGCGCAAAAAGGAGGAAAGCACCCGAAACCAAAACACCTCACCTCCAAAAAAGGACCAAAACTCCTCACCAGCAAGGGAACAAAGCTGGACGGAGAATGAATGTGACAAAATGACGGAATCAGACTTCAGAAAGTGGATAATGAGAAACTTCAGTGAGCTAAAGGAACATGTTCTAAACCAGTGCAAAGAAACTAAGAACCTTGAAAAAAGATTTGAAAAAAGATTCGAGGAATTGATAACGAGAATGGACAACTTAGAGAGGAATATGAATGAATTGAAGGAGCTGAAAAACTCAACACGAGAACTTCGCGAAGCATGCACAAGTTTCAACAGCCGAATTGACCAAGCAGAAGAAAGAATATCAGAAGTTGAAGATCAACTCAATGAAATAAAACGAGAAACCAAGATTAAAGAAAAAAGCACAAAAAGGAATGAACAAAATCTCCAAGAAATGTGGGACTATGTGAAGAGACCCAACCTACGTTTGATAGGTGTACCAGAATGTGACGAAGAGAATGAATCCAAGCTGGAAAACACTCTTCAGGATATTATCCAGGAAAATTTCCCCAACCTAGCAAGACAGGTCAATACTCAACTCCAGGAAATACAGAGAACACCACAAAGATACTCTGCAAGAAGAGCAACCCCAAGGCACATAATCGTCAGATTCACCAGGGTTGAAACGAAGGAGAAAATACTAAGGGCAGCCAGAGAGAAAGGTCGGGTCACCCACAAAGGGAAGCCCATCAGACTCACAGCAGATCTCTCGGCAGAGACTCTACAAGCCAGAAGAGAGTGGGGGCCAATATTCAACATCCTTAAAGAAAAGAGCTTTCAACCCAGAATTTCATATCCAGCCAAACTGAGCTTCATAAGTGAAGGAAAAATAAAATCCTTCACGAACAAGCAAGTACTCAGAGATTTTGTCACCACTAGGCCTGCTTTACAAGAGCTCCTGAAAGAGGCACTACACATAGAAAGAAACAACCAGTTCCAGCCATCCTAAAAGCATACCAAATGCTAAAGACCATCAACAAAATGAAGAATGTACATGAACCAACGGGCAAAACAGCCAGCTAGCATCAAAATGGCAGTATCAAATTCACACATAACAATATTAACCCTGAATGTAAATGGGCTAAATGCACCAATCAAAAGACACAGACTGGCAAATTGGATAAAAAACCAAAACCCATCAGTGTGCTGTATCCAGGAAACCCACCTCACATGCAAAGATACACAAAGGCTCAAAATAAAGGGATGGAGGAAGATTTACCAAGCAAATGGAGAGCAAAAAAAAGCAGGAGTTGCAATTCTCATCTCTGATAAAATAGACTTTAAAGTAACAAAGATCAAAAGGGACAAAGAAGGTCATTACATAATGGTAAAAGGATCGATACAACAAGAAGAGATAACGATTCTAAATATATATGGACCCAATGTAGGAGCACCCAGATATATAAGGCAAGTTCTTAATGACTTACAAAGGGACTTAGACTCCCACACAATAATAGTGGGAGACTTTAACACTCCACTGTCAATAGCAGACAAATCAACCAGACAGAAAATTAACAAGGATATCCAGGACTTGAACTCAGACCTGGAACAAGCAAACCTGATAGACATTTACAGAACTCTCCACCCCAAATCCACAGAATATACATTCTTCTCAGCACCACAT
Organism: Saguinus oedipus; assembly: GCA_031835075.1. NCBI lineage: Eukaryota > Metazoa > Chordata > Mammalia > Primates > Cebidae > Saguinus > Saguinus oedipus. Next base: position 186,352,635 of record CM063171.1, on the reverse strand, counting down.
CACACCTACTCCAAAATTGACCACATAATTGGAAGTAAAGCACTCCTCAGCAAATGCAAAACAACTGAAATCATAACAAACAGTCTCTCAGACCATAGTGCAATCAAGTTGGAACTCAGAATTCAGAAAATAACTCAGAACCGCACAGCTTCATGGAAACTGAGCAATTGGCTCTTGAATGTTGATTGGATAAACAATGAAATGAAGGCAGAAATAAAGAAGTTCTTTGAAACCAACGAGAATGAAGACACAACGTACCAGAATCTCTGGGACACATTTAAAGCAGTCTGTAGAGGAAAATATATAGCAATAAGTGCCCACATGAGAAGAGTGGAGAGATCCAAAATTGACACCCTATCGTCAAAATTGAAAGAGCTAGAGGAGCAAGATCAAAAAAGCTCAAAACCTAGCCGAAGACAAGAAATAACTAAGATCAGAGCAGAACTGAAGGAGATAGAGACAAGAAAAACCCTTCAAAAAATCAATAAATCTAAGAGCTGGTTTTTCGAAAAGATCAACAAAATAGACAGACCACTAGCCAGACTGATAAAAAAGAAGAGAGAGAACAACCAAATAGATGCAATAAAAAACGATAAAGGGGAAATCACCACAGATTCCACAGAAATTCAAACCATCATCAGAGAATACTACAAACAACTCTATGCACATAAACCAGTAAATCAGGAAGAAATGGATAAATTCCTGGACGCCTGTGTCCTCCCAAGCCTAAACCAGGAGGAAGCCGAAACTATGAATAGACCAATAACAAGGTCTGAAGTTGAGGCAGCAATTAAGAGCCTACCACACAAAAAAAGCCCAGGTCCAGATGGGTTCACAGCCGAATTCTACCAGACACACAAAGAGGATCTGGTACCATTCCTTCTGAAACTATTCCAAAGAATCCAAAAAGAGGGAACCCTTCCCAAATCATTTTATGAGACCAACATCATCCTGATACCAAAACCTGGCAGAGACTCAACAAGAAAAGAAAACTTCAGGCCAATATCCATGATGAACATAGATGCAAAAATCTTCAACAAAATACTGGCAAACCGATTGCAACAGCACATTAAAAAACTTATCCATCATGATCAAGTAGGATTTATCCCGGGGATGCAAGGCTGGTTCAACATACGCAAGTCTATAAATGTAATTCACCACATAAACAGAAGCAAAAACAAAAACCACATGATTATCTCAATTGATGCAGAGAAGGCATTTGACAAAATTCAACAGCCCTTTATGCTAAAAACCCTCAATAAACTTGGTATTGATGGAACATATCTCAAAGTAATAAAAGCTATTTATGACAAACCAACAGCCAATATCATACTTAATGGGCAAAAACTGGAAGCATTCCCTTTGAAATCTGGCACTAGACAAGGATGCCCTCTCTCACCACTTCTATTCAACATAGTACTGGAAGTTCTAGCCAGAGCAATCAGGCAAGAAAAAGAAATAAAGGGTATTCAAATAGGAAAGGTGGAAGCCAAATTGTCTCTATTTGCAGACGACATGATAGTATACGTAGAAGACCCCATCACCTCAGCCCAAAAGCTCCTGCAACTGATAAGCAACTTCAGCAAAGTCTCAGGATATAAAATCAATGTGCAAAAATCACAAGCATTCCTATACACCAATAACAGACTTAAAGAGAACCAAATCAAGAACGAACTGCCATTCACAATTGCTACAAAGAAAATAAAATACCTAGGAATACAACTCACTAGGAATGTAAGGGACCTCTTTAAGGAAAACTACAAACAACTGCTCAATGAAATAAGAGAGGACACAAATAGATGGAGAAACATTCCATGTTCGTGGTTAGGAAGAATCAATATCGTGAAAATGGCTATACTGCCCAAAGTGATTTACACAATCAATGCTATCCCCATCAAACTACCATTGAATTTCTTCACAGAACTGGAAAAAACCACCATGAATTTCATATGGAACCAAAAAAGAGCCCGCATAGCCAAGTCAATTCTAAGCAAAAAGAACACAGCGGGAGGCATCACGCTACCAGACTTCAAACTATACTACAAGGCTACAGTAATCAAAACAGCATGGTACTGGTACCAAAACAGAGATATAGACCAATGGAACAGAACAGAAACATCGGAGGCAACACAACATATCTACAACCATATCATCTTTGATAAACCAGACAAAAACAGGCAATGGGGAAAGGATTCCCTATTTAATAAATGGTGTTGGGAAAACTGGCTAGCCATGTGCAGAAAGCAGAAATTGGACCCCTTCCTGACACCTTACACTAAAATTAACTCCAGATGGATTAAAGACTTAAACGTAAGACCCGACACCATAAAAACCCTAGAGGAAAATCTAGGCAAAACCATTCAGGACATAGGAGTAGGCAAGGACTTCATGAACAAAACTCCCAAAGCATTGGCAACAAAAGCCAAAATAGACAAATGGGACCTAATCAAACTCCACAGCTTCTGCACAGCAAAACAAACAGTCACTAGAGTGAATCGGCAACCATCAGAATGGGAAAAAATCTTTGCAGTTTACGCATCTGACAAAGGGCTGATATCCAGAATTTACAAAGAACTCAAACAGATTTACAGGAAAAAAACAAACAAGCCCATTCAAAAATGGGCAAAGGATATGAACAGAAACTTTACGAAAGCAGACATACATGAGGCCAGCAAACATATGAAAAAGTGCTCATCGTCATTGGTCATTAGAGAGATGCAAATCAAAACCACATTGAGATACCATCTCACACCAGTTAGAATGGCGATCATTAAAAAATCTGGAGACAGCAGATGCTGGAGAGGATGTGGAGAAATAGGAACACTCTTACACTGTTGGTGGGAGTGTAAATTAGTTCAACCATTGTGGAAGACAGTGTGGCGATTCCTCAGGGACCTAGAAATAGAAATTCCATTTGACCCAGCAATCCCATTACTGGGTATCTATCCAAAGGACTATAAATCGTTCTACTATAAGGACACATGCACACGAATGTTCATTGCAGCACTGTTTACAATAGCAAAGACCTGGAACCAACCCAAATGCCCAACGATGATAGACTGGACTGGGAAAATGTGGCACATATACACCATGGAATATTATGCAGCAATCAAAAATGATGAGTTTGTGTCCTTTGTAGGGACATGGATGAATCTGGAGAACATCATTCTCAGCAAACTGACACAAGAACAGAAAAAGAAATACCGCATATACTCACTCATAGGTGGGTGAGAAAAATGAGAACACGTGGACACAGAGAGGCGGTCTACTATACACTGGGGACTGTTGGGGGGAATGGGGGAGGGACAGCAGGGGGGGGGCTGGGGGGGATAGCCTGGGGATGAATACCAAGTGTGGGTGAAGGGGAGGAAAGCAGCAAAGCACACTGCCATGTGTGTACCTATGCAACTATCTTGCTCGTTCTGCACATGTACCCCCAAACCTATAATGCAATAAAAATTTAAAAAAAAAAAAAAAAAAAAGATACTCATTGAAGTATCAGGAAATTCAAGATCTGTGGCTGAAAGCTATGCATAAGGGACACAGAAAATGGGACTACATCTGTTTTATAGATAATACCAGGTTTTTTCTATGGGTAACTTTCAGTTTTGCAGAGCATGATAGAATCTATACAATATTAAGAGTAAGCTGAACATTGACTCTGTGATATTTCCTGAGAAGGAAATACTGCCCAATTACTCCTGCCCTACCTTCTACATCTCTCCAAACCTCTCCCTCTGCACATCTCCAAGTGGAACGTGGGCTTTGAAATCCATTACACCTATTAGTAACTCCCAAATGTAAACCCCATGGCTGTGGGTGAAAATCACAGTGCCGGCACTTCACACTGTAAAGCTAATTCCTATGGTTAATAAATACTGTACTTAGATTTTCTGTCCTAAATACAACGCTCACTGTGAGTTTGAAGTCATTATTTACCAATTATTAGACACTGAGATTATGTTAGTATGTTGAAAAAGCTATAAATGTCAACTTCTAGTTCCTGTGCCTCTACTTGAGAAAACAGTGTGACCACAGCCTCATAACCCTCATAACTCTGATGCCTGAAAGACACCTCTTTACTTTGCCCTCTTGTCTCTCCCAATACCACCACCTTAGTCCAATCCCCTATTGCCCCCACCCTCCAGAACTAAGTCCTCTTCACAGGTCTCCTGGCTCTCCTAGTTTCTCTATCTGGAGGCTAGAATGATGCTATACCCTTTATCACCTGCTAATCCCTGGAAAATAGTCCCTTCTCTCTGGAGCTGTGAATGTTATTTTCCATTTCCTTACTCCCAGAATGGACAATATTGACTTTAAAAAACATTCAGTAATGGCTGGGCATGGTGGCTCACACCTGTAATTCTAGCACTTTGGGAGGCTGAGGTGTGTAAATCACCTGAGGTCAGGAGTTCAAGGCCAGCACGGCCAACATGGCAAAACTCGGTCTCTAGTAAAAATACAAAAATTAGCCAGGCATGGTGGCACACACCTGTAATCCCAGCTACTTCGGGAGGCTGAGGAAGGACAATTGCTTGAACCCAAGGAGTGGAGGTTGCAGTGAGCCAAGATTGCGTGATGAGAGTGAGCTCCATCTCAAAAAAAAAAAAGGCAGTAACTAAGGATAATGCATATCTTTGTTCGTTTCCATCTGGAAGAGATCAACAAGTACCCTATGGTAAAGAGAAGTCCCTTGTCAGATAAGTGTCACCTAAATTACCCTTACTATACAAGCATTCTCAGTAATCCATTGGCATTTCACTGAGACAGACCATACAGGTGGGCTGCTCTGGCAGACTGTAATGACATTTTATTTTTCTGATCGAGCCAGAAAAGCTTTGCCAGAAAGGGATCTCTACATTTTATTGAGTGTGAAAGCGTTAGAAAGGTGTAAGGCTGCTATAATTAAAATAGCAAGCCTACAGGCTTGTAGTGTATTCTACACTTAATAATGGATATACAATCTTAAATAATACAAATATTTGATGCTGATTAAACTAAGAATATTCTCAGGTATGAAAAAACTTTATATTTTAGAGAAAAAAATAAACTTTTTTATATTCTTTAGGCAACCAGTATTTAGGATTTCTTTAACCAGCTATGTTATTCTCATAGTTACAAAGAAGAATTAATTTTTATTTTTTTAACTTATCAAATAGTTATTTTATGCTACTTGCCACCTGCAGTTATTTTATTACCACTTTGAAAAGGTGAGAAAATAAGTCATTAATATGCACTGATGATTTCCTTTAGCAATTTAGAAGGGTCCATATATCAGAAACTCTACCAGATCTCCACCATTGCAAGGCTAAAAAATTACATTGAAATTCAGCTATTTAACCTTCATAAATGAAGTAACCTACACAGCTAACATTAAATGTTTGATTTAATTTACTTGCACAGGTAGCTCACTGAGAAGGCATTTAACCTTAAAATTAATGATATCAGATCTATTCCACAGTGTATGTGCCTCCAATTGCTTTCTACAGCACTGCACAAACTAATGTTAAGTTCTCATTTTAGTTATATTCATGGGCAGGAGGGAGACATTATCCTCAATTATCCTGTGTAACATCTTTGTCAACTTCAGATGCCTTCCACTTCAAGAGCAGTGGATGAGGAAAGTAGGGGTGAGACAAGACCCAGTCCATAGCAGATAACCTCTGAAAGTAGATTCAAGGAGAAACCTCTTAGAGTCATGCATGAGTGTTGATTTTTGTTTCTAAGCTAAATGAGCCTCATCCTTTTGATACTTTTACCTTGGCCACTGTTAGGATAATTAGGGGGTTGTTTGTACACATGTTTCTAAAAGGAGAAAATCTTTAAGTACTAGAAGACATCTTTGGAGAATTCATCCTGATCTCCAAAGAGAAAGACCTTTCTATGATTAAAAAACTCAAAAGTCATAATATTTAAAAAATGGATAGATGTAACAGCACACACATCAAACATTTCTGCCTGGCAAAATTCACCAAGCAAAGTCAAAATATATGACAAACTGGAAGAAAAACACAGGCATGTTATAAAGAGTTTATCTCCCATTTTATACATAAAGAATATCTACAAATCAGTTTCAAAAGTCTCAGAACACATTATGAAATTGGCAAAAAAAAATAAGCATATAGTTCACATTAGAGAAATAAATATGTCACTTAAATGAATGAAACAATGTCCATGTTCACTCATAATAATACAAAGATAAGGATAATACCAAGATACTCATATTCATTATTAGACTGGTAAAGATCCAAAGATTTAATAAGGTACCATAGGTGATATCGTTCAGCAGCAGTCACTCTCATGCAGTGCTGATGGGTATAACGTCAAAAGTTGTATGGAAGATAATTTCCAGTACCCAGCAAACTATACACGCACACACACACACACACACACACACACACACACACACACACACACCTCTACCCAGAATTTCCACTTCTAGGACTATACCATATAAGTGTACTTATACAATAAAGAAAAAATATGCGTTAAAACATTTTATAAGAGCAAAAGTCAATAAAACGTAAATATTCACATATAGTGGACTGAGTACATAAATTAAGGAATGTGCATATAAGAGAATAATATACTATGCAGTCATTTTTAAAAGAATTAAAAATTTTTTCTATATTAAAATGAACTGATCTTTAATGTATACTTTTGGGTTAAAAATAGAAAGACTAGTATGAAGCAATGTGTATAATATCTGTGTTAAGAAATAGAGAAAATACATATTTGATAACACAGTTATCCAATGTTAGGGACTGCACGTGTCTCCCCTTAAGGCATATGTTGAAATTTAAACCCCAATGTGATGGTATTTGGAGATGGGGCTTTTGAGAAGTAATTATCAATAGATCATAAAGGGGACCCTTAGGAACAGGCTAGTGCTCTCATAAGCAGAGGCCAGAGAGCATGCTTGCTTGCTTTCCTTCCACTCTGTAAGAACACAGTGAGAAGCTGGCAGTCTGCAACCAGAACCAAACATGCTGGCACCCTGATCTTGAACTTCTAGCCTCCAGAACTGTGAGAAATACATTTCTGTTGTTTATAAGCCACCTAGTCTATGGTGCTCGGTTACAGCAACTCAAAGTGACTAAGATGCTCAAGAGGAAATAAAGGATACATGAGAAACTGATAGCATTAATTACTGCACTGAGAAGAACTGTGCAGCTGCAGGACAGAGGCAGTAGGGGAAATCCATCATAAATAGCTTTGTACTTCTGAATTTTGAACCATATAATTAACTGCCTATATGAAACATAGTTTTAATAAATAAATAGGAACACTCTTACACTGTTGGTGGAAGTGTAAATTAGTTCAACCATTGTGGAAGACAGTGTGGTGATTCCTCAAGGACCTAGAAATAGAAATTCCATTTGACCCAGCAATCCCATTACTGGGTATATATCCAGAGGACTATAAATCGTTCTACTATAAGGACACATGCACACGAATGTTCATTGCAGCACTGTTTACAATAGCAAAGACCTGGAACAAACCCAAATGCCCATCGATGATAGACTGGACTGGGAAAATGTGGCACATATACACCATGGAATATTATGCAGCAATAAAAAATGATGAGTTTTTGTCCTTTGTAAGGACATGGATGAATCTGGAGAACATCATTCTCAGCAAACTGACACAAGAACAGAAAAGGAAACACCGCATATTCTCACTCATAGGCGGGTGAGAAAAATGAGAACACATGGACACAGGGAGGGGGTCTACTACACACTGGGGTCTATTGGGGGGAATGGGGGAGGGACAGCGGGGGGGCTGGGGAGGGATAGCCTGGGGAGAAATGCCAAGTGTGGGTGAAGGGGAGGAAGGCAGCAAAACACACTGCCATGTGTGTACCTGTGCAACTACCTTGCACGTTCTGCACATGTACCCCAAAACCTATAATGCAATAAAAATTTTAAAAAAAAAATAAAAATAAAAGGAAAACAAAGAGGAAGCAAGCAGATAAAGGTATTGGCTAAAATAAGACAGATTTTTCTATGAATTTCACTTATTAAAAGTTCCTTTAACTTCTAGCACAGTAGAACAGAGATAATCCAAATTATTTCTTGAATAAAAATATGAGGAATGCCCTTCTGAGAACAACTGTTAGAGTTGCTCATGGCAATTGTCCTTTCTGTAGAATTCTAAATGCTTTCTCAGCTCTTAACCCACTCCATGCTTCTTACCTTCTCAAAGAATAAAACATTGTTGGATAATTTCTCTAGAAAATATAGGCAAGGACTTGCAACCCTTGCCCACAGTTTATATAGAATTAGTGCAGGCCTGCTCAGTATCAAGCTGTAGACCTTCTGAGGATATAATTATTGCATTTCTCAAATAGGGAGACATTGCCTAACATATGGTCTGACAGTAGGACAGAATATTTTGGATAGGGCCTCTTAGGAAATTAGAGACATACGAGAACTTTTGAATGTCAGGTTAGAGGTTTGATATGAAATTAAGTATTCTTAGTTTTTTTCTGTTTTGTTTAGGTTTGATTTTCATGAGATTTTTTTTTTTTTTTTTTTTTTTTTTTTTTTTTTTTTTTTTGCTGCTCCAGTCAACCAAAGGGACACTTTATTGAGGCTCCAGGGCCATGGGGATTGGGCAGGAGGCTGCCCTTCCAGGAAGGAAGAGGTTTATTTGACCATCTTCTTGGGGCTCAGGTTGTTGGTGTGGCCACACTTCTTCTTGCGGCAGTTGACAGCACGGGGGTGCAGGCGAGCATAGCACTTGTGGCAGATCATCTTGTCGCAGTTGTATTTCTGGGCAAGCTGGCAGAGAGAAGGCTCAATAATGCCACCTCGCAGGCGCAGCACCAGGTGCAGGGTGGACTCTTTCTGGATGTTGTAGTCTGAGAGCGTGCAGCCATCCTCTAGCTGTTTGCCGGCAAATATCAGACGCTGCTGGTCAGGTGGGATACCCTCCTTGTCTTGAATTTTGGCTTTGACATTCTCAATGGTGTCACTGGGCTCGACCTCAAGGGTGATGGTCTTGCCCGTGAGGGTCTTCACAAAGATCTGCATCTCTGCGTCTGCAACTCGGTCACCTCGCTGAAGAAAAAAGCGAGATTCTTTTAAATATACAGAAGGTCCTGCATTCTTGACTGGAGAAAAATGTTCAGTCCTAACAGAAAGAAAAAGCAAAAGACTCTTCCACAAGGTTAAGCTATGGGGAAAATGGGATGTGCAGAGAGAGGCAGCAAAAGTAAGTGAAGCAGAAGAATGATTATTTTCATACTGAGTATGGTCCAGAGATGAAGTCTGTCTGGGAGGCTGGGAAATAAAATGTAACCCTAATGATTAGTAAAAAATTATCACTAAGGCAGCAAAACACACTGCCATGTGTGTACCTATGCAACTATCTTGCACGTTCTGCACATGTACCCCAAAACCTATAATGCAATAAAAATTTAAAAAAAAAAAAAAAAAAAAAAAGACTTCAGCCTCTGTGGACTTTGGTATCTGCAGGGGGTCCTGGAGCCAATCCCCTGCAGACACTGAGGGACAACTGTTCACTCCTTTTCTTTGCTCAGTAGTATTCCAGTTGTGTGGATGTATCCATTTGTTTATTCATTCCTCAATGTATGCACATTTGGATTGCTTTCAATTTTTTGGCAATTATGAATAAAACTGCTAAAAACAAAAAAAAAAAAAAAAATTATCACTAAAACTGCTGGGCTATTTTGAAACATAAAGTTATCTTCAGTCCAACAGGACTGCAAGGTACGTTATCATAATTGGAAATAGGTAATTTTTAAATACCACCTGCAACAATGCAAGACAAGCTGAGAGTGTGTTCTGCAAAACATAACACACTTAGCCTGCACAAGAGAGGTGATGCTGATAAAAATTTTAAAAAGTAAGCCAGAAAGCTAATTCTCCACATTTACATTTTTGTGGTCACAAAAAAATTCTCTGGTACAAAATCCCTTTTCTCCTAAACTCAAGCTGGGCACAGTACGTTCCTTCTCCATTCTTTTTCTTTTTCCTTCTAGCACACAGATTGACATTGGTTTGATGTCATTAGCATCACCTTCGACAAATCATTTTCTTCACTTGTCCAATTACAGACAACATAAAAATGCCTGTCCTCTGTGTTTCTTATTTCAACACTGGAACTTGACATGACTCTACTCTAAATCACGGAAGCCGCTTGTCAGTTTCTATGACTTAAAGTTAATTTTCACTCAGCTTTCTCTTTTTATTTCACATTTCTTGTGGGTAATGGCCACAGTGAAAATGATGGTATAGGAGCTTTTCTCCCTCAGACCCCTACCTTTTCCACCATGGATTTACAGCACACTTTTGCTCAGGAAAATTTTTGTATAGCTCCCCTTCACTCAACAATAAAAGAGTATCATAAACCTGTATAGATATCCTCTCACACTCTTTAGGGCTAAGTTCTTCCTTTATACCAAAATGTGAAACTGCTACAGCAGTCAATGACGAAAATGGGGCAATTGATGTCCCAAGAAGGAACTCACAAGATTTCTACTCATTTCATTCTACTCTTCCCAAAACAGGCTGAGAGGCACAACAGTCAACTACCACCAAGACCGTAATCACAGTAAATACACAATGACATAAGCAGATATAGGAAAGTGAAAGAACATTCATTCTTTCCATTCGAAGAAAAAATTTGTATCAAAGAGGGGACAAGCTAAATAAGTTAAATTTCACTAAATTAAAGTTGTGTGTTTTTAATCCATATTCTCTGCATAAAAGCAGCAGCAAAAGAAATAGTGCGTAACTACTCCAAGCAGAAAATAAACTAATAAAAATGTTTGTGTGTTTTGTTTCAATGCATATTATCTTGGCCTCCCTTGGTGGTGGCAGGGGCAGGGTGTCACACATTTTTTATTTGCACATTCCATTTTCCTTTTTTTGGCCCCTTTCTAAGGATTCTAAATGCCTGACTTGTAATACACACTTGTAGATTTCCATGGAAACCAGGATCCACCTTGAAATATAAGATAATATTCTAACCCATGTACTGAAACACCTCCAGGGCTGATGGGTAGCCCTGCTCAAGCCATTACTGTCATGCTTTTATAGGTGAATTTCAGAGCTCCCTTGGATTCATTGAAAATGGGTCTTGAAGATGAAATATCCTTCACTGCCAATGTATCCTGCCTGTGTATACTTTGTCTTTGATCCTGCGTGTTTCAATATTACTTTCTTCAAAGAAAAACAAGTGTCATCTCACGTTACACTCCAGAAATTTATTCCCAATTCAATTTATGCTACCCAAAAACCTAAAGTCTAGCCTTTTTTTAATCCAGAATTTAAAAATAAAATCATCAGAAGTAACAATGTTTCAATCCCCAAGACTGTATCAACTATAAATGGTTTTCCTAATTTATTAATTATAACATTCTCATGAAAAATCATTGATTTAAACTATTTATTTTCAATGCTCATTTCTATCTGGGAATGTCGGCACTTAGAAGAAAATATGCAAGCACATTTTACTGAGGGCTGAGGAAAATGTGCCTCTTATATTGCTTTCATGCTATTTCATCCCACATTACGTTGCTGTGTTTGACAATCACTTCCTGTCTTAAATGATCCTGTGCTGTTCAATTTGGTAGCCAACAGCTCTATGTGTCTATTGAACAACAGAAAAATGCCTAGTCAGAATTTAGATGTGCTACAGATGCAAAATACACATCACATTTTAAAGACTTAGTACACATAAAAAAAAGAATGGAAAAATATCTCATCAGTTTTTACAGAATTCTTATGTTGAAATGAAAACTTTGGATATATGAGGTTAAATAAAGTGTATTATTAAAATTAATTTCACTTGTTTCCTTTTCACTTTTTAAATACGGCTACAAGAAAATTTTAAATTACATATTTGGCTTGTGTTATGCTTCTCCTGGACAGCACTGATATGGAATTTATAAAAGCATCATGGAAAGGTTATGAATACCATTATATCCAAGCCTAATACATGTTCTAAATACCCCTAGTCCCTGGCATAATATAGGTGCTCAGTAAATACTTGTTAAATAAAGGAATAATAAAAGTGAATAAATGGTTTCTTAAAGAGTAAATTTTTGCCAAATAAATCAAAGTGATTCATGAATATGAAGAAATGAGTAATTTGCATGCTTGTGTCTTAAAGGAAGGTAAGTATTAAGAGAGTTAAATCTGAAAACTAAAGAAATGACATCTAATGAATTATTTTTTAATTCTGGATTTTTAAAACTGGCTGAAGCTTAGGTTTTTGGGTAGCATAAATTGAACTGGGGATAAATTCCTGGAGTGTAATGTGAGATGATACTTTTTCTTTGAAGAAAGTAACACTGAAACACACAGGATCAAAGATAAAGTATACACAGGCAGAACACATATACTTAAAGACTAAGTATGGGTTGAAAAAATGCCAAAAGCGAAGAAAGAAGAGCTATTTATAAGATATAATTTATGTGATCAAGAATAAATACATATATTGTTTCTAAGGAAGGTAACAACATAATTAAAGATCAACAATTTAAATTAAATTTGGGTCATTTATTTTTATGGTAATTTGTACAAAGTCATGATTTAAATAAGATAAATCAAAATTTGACTAATAAAGATTTCTGAAAGGTATATAAAGAAAAAATGGTTTTATAACATACCATGATGGCAATCAGTGTCATAACAAAGCTTGGCAAAGCTTTGCCTTTGTTTATAACTCTAACTAGACCCAAATACCTATCAGTTTTATCAGATACTGGAGATAAGATTATTTGTCATGGGAGAAAATTCCAAATGCTGGAAAGCAAATTATGTAATTTGGAAAATTTGTGGAAAGTCTAATAAGAAAGAAATTTCCCAGATAAGTGTATCGAGAAGGGAGCAATGGCTTTATTAACTAACATCAAAATATTGTGCTTAATATATGCCAGGCACTGTTCTAAGCAATTTACCTAAATTGGCATAAACATCACGTAGTCTTCACAAGAAGTCCATGATATGGACTATGGTTATCCCCAGAGATTGACCAACTAGCCTGTGATCACACAGCTAGTGAGGGGCACAGCCTGAATTCAAACCCAGACAGTCTTGCATCTAATCACACTGCTATACATTTATGGGAACCTGCTATGTGATAGCTGAATTATATATATTAATTTTTATACAATCTATGAGAAGGTACAGTTATTACCATTTCAATAAGTTAGGTGATCAGGATTCAGAGAAGTTAAGTCACTTATCCAAAGTAACCTCTTTGTATTAGAATCAAAATTTGAATACAGATCCAACTGATTCCAAAATTCCTTCCACTATATATTATCTCACGCTAAATAAAGAGGGCCTGCAAAAGACTCTGAAGACAATTTTTGTCTCTAAACACATACCTATTGTCCAGTTTGGTAAAGGTAGATTACTCAGATGATCTGTATCACTGAATCTGCAGCACTTTCTTTTGTGAAACTAGAACAATATCCAATCTAGTGAAAATTGATTACTTTTTCTTACATTTTTGAGTCATGAAATTGCACAGATGTGTATTTGCTATTCTCATTTTTCAAATCTTGTAGTATCTGCTGAAATAATCATAAAACAATGTATATGAAGCTGTGAACAGTGCTGGAATATGGTGCCAGGACCCTTCGGAGAGTCACCATGCTACTGTCTGCCTCTTCCACAAAGGATTGCTGGATTTTGCAGACCCCATCTGTAAGCTGCAGAAAGGTCTTCTCCCCAGCAAAGGAAATGGGCTATGTTCCTTGCAGTCTGACCCACAAATACATAATAAGTCCCAACATCAGTCAATGGTTAAAATAGGGAGGTACATAGTCACCTCATTAGCACAAATAAAATACACACTGCCAATGAACAGAAGAAATATTTAACAAAAAAAAAAAGCAAATCCAAAGACATATTTTTACTTCTGAAAACAACATGGCAATAAAATATAGAGAAGACTTCATCACTGCTAATAAAACTATATAATATGTCCACAGAGTAATTATCTAATGATGATAAACATTTTCTTTTCTTTAAGAAATCAAAGGAGGAGAAAATGAAGAAAATGTAGTGCTAATTGTGCTGAAGAATTAAAATTCAAGAAAGTTAGAAATGGAAAGTTATGCTTCCCCTAGTAACTATAACTTGGCATGTTCTATATAAGGACATAAATATAACAGTAAATATAGTACATAAAATACTATCATGTGTGCAAGAAACGAATAATGACAGCTGGGAGGATCATAATTTTGACTTTCCTGATTTTTTATGAGTTTATATTCTCAGCCACAAAGTTGCAGTAATGCAGGCAAGTTTTTTAGCCAATCTTTACTTAATTTTTGCCTCTATGCAATTGTCCAGGTTTTCCTGACACTTTATAAGTTAAAGCAGTAACCTTTGAACATTGACCTTCTGAATTTGATTCTGATTCAAGTCTTGACCTTTAAAGTTAAAAAAAAAAAAAAAAAAGAAGAGGCAAGAATTTTTTTTCCTGGACCTCATTAAACATGGGAAAGAAGGTAAAAGCAAAGCTTTCAGCTGCGCATGATAGTTAAACAGTGGGGGAATGCAGAAATTGCTAAATAAAACAAGTCACTCGTTGGTCCAGAGGAAAAGCTCAAGTAATCATTTCAACCTGCACACTGCTGTTTTTTATTTAATGCTGAGGGGTGTTTACAATGCTGTGGTTGCCAAAGAAAGGTGAATCCAGAGGAGCAAAAGAATAGCAGTGTATGAGACTGTTTCACACCCCCTATTTGCAAAGAATATTTTAGTAACCATCATGAATCCATGTCAGCAGTGCAATCATCAAATGAAACAGGAAAGAAAGCAAATATTACCCTAAAGAATGAATTTCAATTTTAAATAGAGGCGGAGGCATTTTCACTGCCCTCTGCTGTAGTGATGACAGGGTGGAAAACAGTTTGCATCAGAGTAAAATGCTCTTTCTGAGCTCTTGTATTCTCAACTCACCATCCTATTTTTGAACTTGAGAGGCAAGGAGGAATAAAAACTTCACTCATTTTCCTTCTAGCTTTCATTTAGTTTTTCTTTTATCTCCCATGAGCTTCAAACTATAGTAGCAATTCTCTCCTTGGAGAGTATTACCTTGCCTCTGCATCAAGCTATGTCAAAAACTATTCAATATTCTAAGCAGTTCCACATGTTCCTGTCTTATTTCCTTCCCTAAAAAGTATCTGTATTGATCTCTTTAAAACCTTGGGGCCCAATGAAAACAGCAGGAGAGGCATTCTGTTGGGGGAAAAACAAATGCAGATTTGTACTGTCCCCTCCATTTTCTCCTTGCTTTCCAGAATATCAGTGCAGACAGAGCAATATTGGAAACTCAACGTTAGTTCTTTCTTCCTTCTTCCCCAAAGCTGTTAATAGCAACCATTTGTGTTCCTGCCTTTAGAACTTCAGGACCAGAGATCAATCAGAGTCACTGTTTCAGATTTTCCTTTGAAAGAACCACACCCAACCATAAATAAAATGCAAATTTCTCCTAATATTATTCAATGGACTAATTTCTGTGAATAATTACTTGCAACTCTAATTAATTTGAGTCCAGTTTTTGTGCCTAATTAACATTGTTCATGATTTTGAACTCACTCTTCAACTGCGTATTTTTAGAAAAGATGAAGAAAATGCCATCAGAAAGGCTCAGTATAACATATTATCCCAGATGGTAACATGCATTGCAAGCAAGTGTATTTTTTGATCTTATGATTTTTATATTAATGGAGTTTAGGAAGCTACCCCAAAACATGATACATTAGCATTTCAGAAAATATCAAAAGCAGGAAGCTCTCTCTAACCTCTCACTTTTGTCCTAAAGCAGATCATAATACTGAGGAAGGATTTTCTGACCTTTCCCTGAAGCCAGGGATAAGACCCTCATGTGGGAGGTGCCCACCCTATACACAGAGGAAAGGAACATCCTTCTCTCTGAAGCCACAGAGACACCGAGAAGAATCTGAACAAACAGGCCTTGCTAAGTTTCCCCCAGTGTACTACAATTAGATTATACTCCTTTCCAAACATATGTCTCCTAAACTGCCTATTCTTCATCAAACCTAGCATAAAAATACACAGTTTATTTCTTTGGGTCTTTGCTTCGCTGTGAAGCTATCATGTTACATAAAACATGGCAAATAAATCTGTATTGTTTCTCCTGTTAATCTGTCAGTTTTTCTTTCAAACCCAGCCAGGAGCCCTGAGAAACTGAGGGTATCCAATGAGGGCCATATCAACTGGGGACACCTTGCTCAGTCCAGAAGCTGCAGTTAAGACATCCTTGACCTCCATCCAACAAAAGCTGGCAGAAGGTAAGATTTCGTACACATCAGTGTTGAATCTCTGCCTTCAGGGCCTGGTAGAGCAAAAAGTGGTAAGAGTCTTTTTCTTTCTAAATCCAGATCAGCAGCAACCAGCATTTTTAAAAGTTAGTTCTTTTATACTGTGACTTCAGTTAAAAATTTGGTGAAATTGGGGTACCCCTTAGTTATTGATCTTTTCCCTCCCAAGGACAGCTATTGCTTTCCAATTGTCTCACCTTGTGTCTTGACTGCTTGACTTGACTTTCCACCTGCTGGGGCACGTAGGTAATGGGGCCTGCACGTACAGGTGCCCAACAGAAAGGCTCTGGGGACCCAAATACATAGCAAGACAGAAATATGAGTTCACATTTCTAATATAGCAACTGTTGCCAGCTCTCCAGGGGCACATTATCTGTATTTCTGTTGGCTGTCTTAGGAGTGGTTTTGGATCCTGAGAGGGCTGCATCTTTTTGTACCCTCTTTTGAGGACACCTCTTGCATCCATTGTTAAGTCATAAAAGGTTGATTCACTTTGGTGTTTAGTCATTTGATAGATACTTTTGGTCTAAGAGAGAGAAAGAGAGAAGTTCAATGCTACCAGAAATGTTATTTTTTTTCCTGGCTGAAACCTGATAACATGAGTTTTAACGGTCAAAAGTTGGCCAAATTGCAGATGTGGCAGCTCATGTCTCTAATCCCAGAACTTTGGGAGACTGAGGTGGGCAGATCATGAGGTTAGGAGTTTGAGACCAGCCTGGCCAACATGGTGAAATCCTGTCTCTACTAAAAATACAAAAAATTAGCTGGGTGTGGTGGCAGGCACCAGTAATCCCAGCTACTCAGAAGGCTGAGGCAGAAGAATTGCTTGAACTCAGGTGGCAGAGGTTGCAAGGAGCCTGAGGACCATTTTTAAGGCCTTCTAAGCTAAGATAGAACTATATACTCAGAGAGGGAAAAAAAAGTCTGAAGCTTTTGAGGAAGCATTTATTAAAACAAAGACACACAGTTCTAAATCTAAAACATAAGACTCCTTTATTTCCCTCTTAGTTGGTAATCTGTTCCTTGATATAAAGGAAGAAATAGAAGATAATGCAGCAGATAAGTGAGTCAGCCCCTTAATATCATTTAGGCTGTGACCCAGTGCTTGGAGGAATTAAAACTATCCTGGTCTAACAAATTGAGTCTTTATGAAAACAGAAATGAAACTACAGAAGCAATTTAAAGTCCACCAATCCTCTTTAACAATACCCAAATCTCACCTATGTATCTCAAGATGCTTGCAGATATTGTAAAAGATCAGAACATGGAAAATAGACCTATCCTACACTTAAGAAAAAGAGGTAAATTTTTTTAAAGGGTCATTATACTAGAGCTCTGATTATCAGCAAATATGACTCAAAACTCCCTCTTGGAAAAAACTCTTACTCCATGCCTTTGAAATGCAAATAATCTACCTTGTCTTCTCTTGGACCCCAGGCTGGGGGAAATGAGCTATTTGGAAGCAAACTGGGCAAATGAAAAATATTAAAAGTCTTTTCTACAAATATTAGTAAAAGGCTTTAGTCTTCTAGGCAGGTAACCTTAACTCGTGCCATTAACCAGAAACACAATTTGGATCTAGCTATTCATTTATAAACAAGTGAGTTCTCTATTGTTGTAGTAATTAGACACATGGCTAAAACTTTAAAATGAAAGCTACTTGGCTTTTTCTGCATTTGTTTACATGATTAGCATGTCTATATGTATGTATGTTATATATGTGGGTTGTTTCTGTTCCTCTAGATAGTATTACCAAATTAATTTATAAAATTTTTTTTTTAATTTTTATTGCATTATAGCTTTTGGGGTACATGTGCAGAACGTGCAATATAGTTGCATAGGTACACACATGGCAGTGTGTTTTGCTGCCTTCCTCCCCTTCACCCACACTTGGCATTTCTCCCCAGGCTATCCCTCCCCAGCCCCCCCCCACGCTGTCCCTCCCCGATTCCCCCCAATAGACCCCAGTGTGTAGTACCCCCTTCCCTGTGTCCATGTGTTCTCATTTTTCTCACCCGCCTATGAGTGAGAATATGCGGTATTTCTTTTTCTGTTCTGTGTCAGTTTGCTGAGAATGATGTTCTCCAGATTCATCCATGTCCTTATAAAGGACAAAGCTCATCATTTTTTATTGCTGCATAATATTCCATGGTGTATATGTGCCACATTTTCCCAGTCCAGTCTATCATCGATGGGCATTTGTGTTGGTTCCAGGTCTTTGCTATTGTAAACAGTGCTGCAATGAACATTCGTGTGCATGTGTCCTTATAGTAGAACGATTTATATTCCTTTGGATATATACCCAGTAATGGGATTGCTGGGTCAAATGGAATTTCTATTTCTAGGTCTTTGAGGAATCGCCACACTGTCTTCCACAATGGTTGAACTAATTTACACTCCCACCAACAGTGTAAGAGTGTTCCTATTTCTCCACATCCTCTCCAGCATCTGCTGTCTCCAGATTTTTTAATGATTGCCATTCTAACAGGCATGAGATGGTATCTCAATGTTGTTTTGATTTGCATCTCTCTGATGACCAGTGATGATGAGCATTTTTTCATGTGTTTGTTAGCCTCATGTATGTCTTCTTTTGTAAAGTGTCTGTTCATGTCCTTTGCCCATTATTGAATGGGCTTGTTTTTTTCCTGTAAAGCTGTTTGAGTTCTTTGTAAATTCTGGATATCAGCCCTTTGTCAGATGAGTAAACTGCAAAGATTTTTTCCCATTCTGATGGTTGCCGATTCACCCTAGTGACTGTTTCTTTTGCCGTGCAGAAGCTGTGGAGTTTGATTAGGTCCCATTTGTCTATTTTGACTTTTGTTGCCAATGCTTTTGGTGTTTTGGTCATGAAGTCCTTGCCTACTCCTATGTACTGAATGGTTTTGCCTAGATTTTCTTTTAGAATTTTTATGGTGTCAGGTCTTATGTTTAAGTCTTTAATCCATCTGGAGTTGATTTTAGTGTAAGGTATCAGGAAGGGGTCCGGTTTCTGCTTTCTGCACGTGGCTAGCCAGTTTTCCCAACACCATTTATTGAACAGGGAATCCTTTCCCCATTGCTTGTTTTTGTCTGGTTTATCGAAGATTATATGGTTGTAGACATGTTGTGTTGCCTCCGATGCCTCTGTTCTGTTCCATTGGTCTATATCTCTGTTTTGGTACCAGTACCATGCTGTTTTGATTACTGTAGCCTTGTAGTATAGTTTGAAGTCTGGTATACATCACAGTGTGATGCCTCCCGCTGTGTTCTTTTTGCTTAGAATTGACTTGGCTATGTGGGCTCTCTTTTCATTCCATATGAAGTTTATGGTGGTTTTTTCCAGTTCTGTGAAGAAATTCAATGGTAGTTTGATAAAGATAGCATTAATTGTGTAAATTACTTTAAGCAGTATAGCCATTTTCTCAATATTGATTCTTCCTAACCACGAACATGGAATGTTTCTTCATCTGTTTGTGTCCTCTCTTATTTTAATGAGCAGTGGTTTGTAGTTTTCCTTAAAGAGGTCCCTTACATTCCTTGTGAGTTGTATTCCTAGGTATTTTATTTTCTTTGTAGCAATTGTGAATGGTAGTTCGTTCTTGATTTGGTTCTCTTAAAGTCTGTTATTGGTGTACAGGAATGCTTGTGGTTTTTGCACATTGATTTTATATCCTGAGACTTTACTGAAGTTGCTTATCAGTTTCAGGAGCATTTGGGCTGAGGTGATGGGGTCTTCAGGCTATACTCTCATTTCGTCTGCAAATAGAGACAATTTGGCTTCCACCTTTCCTATTTGAATACACTTTATTTCTTTTTCTTGCCTGATTGCTCTGGCTAGAACTTCCAGTACTATGTTGAATAGGAGTGGTGAGAGAGGACATCCTTGTCTATTGCCGGATTTCAAAGGGAATGCTTCCAGTTTTTGCCCATTCAGTATGATATTGGCTGTTGGTTTGTCATAAATAGCTTTTATTACTTTGAGATACGTTCCATCAGTACTGAGTTTATTGAAGGTTTTTAGCATAAAGGGCTGTTGAATTTTGTCAAATGCCTTCTCTGCGTCAATTGAGATAGTCATGTGGCTTTTGTTTTTGCTTCTGTTTTTGTGGTGAATTACATTTATAGACTTGCGTATGTTGAACCAGCCTTGCATCCCTGGGATGAATCCTACTTGATCATGATGGATAAGTTTTTTAATGTGCTGTTGCAATCGGTTGGCCAGTATTTTATTGAAGATTTTTGCATCTATGTTCATCATGGATATTGGCCCGAAGTTTTCTTTTCTTGTTGAGTCTCTGCCAGGTTTTGGTATCAGGATGATGTTGGCCTCATAAAATGATTTGGGAAGGGTTCCCTGTTTTTGGATTATTTGGAATAGTTTCAGAAGAAACGGTACCAGATCCTCTTTGTGTGTCTGGTAGAATTCAGCTGTGAACCCATCTGAACCTGGGCTTTTTTTGTGTGGTAGGCTCTTAATTGCTGCCTCAACTTCAGACCTTGTTATTGGTCTATTCATAGTTTCAGCTTCCTCCTGGTTTAGGCTTGGGAGGACACAGGCGTCCAGGAATTTATCCATTTCTTCCTGGTTTACTAGTTTATGTGCATAGAGTTGTTTGTAGTATTCTCTGATGATGGTTTGAATTTCTGTGGAATCTGTGGTGATTTCCCCTTTATCATTTTTTATTGCATCTATTTGGTTGTTCTCTCTTTTCTTTTTTATCAGTCTGGCTAGTGGTCTGTCTATTCTCTTGATCTTTTCAAAAAACCAGCTCTTGGATTTATTGATTTTTTGAAGGGTTTTTCTTTTCTCTATCTCCTTCAGTTCTGCTCTGATCTTAGTTATTTCTTGTCTTCAGCTGGGTTTTGAGCTTTTTTGATCTTGCTCCTCTAGCTCTTTCAATTTTGATGATAGCATGTCAATTTTGGATCTCTCCACTCCTCTCATGTGGGCACTTATTGCTATATATTTTCCTCTACAGACTGCTTTAAATGTGTCCCAGAGATTCTGGTATGTTGTGTCTTTGTTCTCATTCGTTTCGAAGAACTTCTTTACATCTGCCTTCATTTCATTGTTTATCCAATCGACATCCAAGAGCCAGTTGTTCAGTTTCCATGAAGCTGTGCAGTTCTGAGTTAGTTTCTGAATTCTGAGTTCCAACTTGATTGCACTATGGTCTGAGAGACTGTTATGATTTCAGTTGTTTTGCATTTGCTGAGGAGTGCTTTACTTCCAATTATGTGGTCAATTTTGGAGTAGGTGTGATGTGGTGCTGAGAAGAATGTATATTGTGTGGATTTGGGGTGGAGAGTTCTGTAAATGTCTATCAGGTTTGCTTGTTCCAGGTCTGAGTTCAAGTCCTGGATATCCTTGTTAATTTTCTGTCTGGTTGATCTGTCTGATATTGACAGTGGAGTGTTAAAGTCTCCCACTATTATTGTGTGGGAGTCTAAGTCTCTTTGTAAGTCATTAAGAACTTGCCTTATATATCTGGGTGCTCCTGCATTGGGTCCATATATATTTAGAATCATTAGCTCTTCTTGTTGTATCAATCCTTTTACCATTATGTAATGACCGTCTTTGTCCCTTTTGATCTTTGTTGCTTTAAAGTCTATTTTATCAGAGATGAGAATTGCAACTCCTGCTTTTTTTTGCTCTCCATTTGCTTGGTAAATCTTCCTCCATCCCTTTATTTTGAGCCTTTGTGTATCCTTGCATGTGAGGTGGGTTTCCTGGATACAGCACACCGATCAGTTTTGGCTTTTTATCCAATTTGCCAGTCTGTGTCTTTTGATTGGTGCATTTAGCCCATTTACATTTAGGGTTAATATTGTTATGTGTGAATTTGATACTGCCATTTTGATGCTAGCTGGCTGTGTTGCCCATTGGTTCATGTAGATTCTTCATTTTTGTTGATGCTCTTTAGCATTTGGTATGCTTTTAGGATGGCTGGTACTGGTTGTTTCTTTCTATGTGTAGTGCCTCTTTCAGTAGCTCTTGTAAAGCAGGCCTGGTGGGGACAAAATCTCTGAGTTCTTGCTTGTTGGCAAAAGATTTTATTCTTCCTTCACTTATGAAGCTCAGTTTGGCTGGATATGAAATTCTGGGTTTAAAGTTCTGTTCTTTTCTTTAAGGGTGTTGAATATTGGCCCCCACTCTCTTCTGGCTTGTAGAGTCTCTGCCAAGAGATCTGCTGTGAGTCTGATGGGCTTCCCTTTGTGGGTGACCCGACCTTTCTCTCTGACTGCCCTTAGTATTTTCTCCTTCATTTCAACCCTGGTGAATCTGACGATTATGTGCCTTGGGGTTGCTCTTCTTGTGGAGTATCTTTGTGGTGTTCTCTGTATTTCCTGGAGTTGAGTATTGACCTGTCTTGCTAGATTGGGGAAATCTTCCTGGATAATATCCTGAAGAGTGTTTTCCAGCTTGGATTCATTCTCTTCATCACATTCTGGTACACCTATCAAACGTAGATTGGGTCTCTTCACATAGTCCCACATTTCTTGGAGATTTTGTTCATTCCTTTTTCTGCTTTTTTTTAAAATCTTGGTTTCTCATTTTATTTCATTGAGTTGATCTTCAACTTCTGATATCCTTTCTTCTGCTTGGTCAATTTGGCTGTTGAAACTTGTGCATGCTTCACAAAGTTCTCGTGTTGTGTTTTCAGCTCCTTCAATTCATTCATTTTCCTCTCTAAGTTGTCCATTCTTGTTATCATTTCCTCGAATCTTTTTTCAAATCTTTTTTCAAGGTTCTTAGTTTCTTTGCACTGATTTAGAACATGTTCTTTTATCTCAATGAAGTTTCTCATTATCCACTTTCTAAAGTCTGATTTTGTTATTTTGTCACACTCATTCTCCGTCCAGCTTTGTTCCCTTGCTGGTGAAAAGTTTTGGTCCTTTTTAGGAGGTGAGGTATTTTGGTTTTGGGTGTTTTCCTCCTTTTTGCTCTGGTTTCTTCCCATCTTTATGGATTTATCCACCTGTCATCTTAGTAGTTGCTGATTTTTCAATTGGGTCTCTGTGTGGATGCCCAGATTGTTGATGATGAGGTATTTCTGTTACTTAGTTTTCCTTCTAATGGTCTAGCCCCTCTGCTGTACAAGTGCTGAGGTCCTCCAGGCCCTGCTTGTCTGGGGTACACCTGTAGCAGCTGCAGAACAGTGAGGGATGCTACCAGTTTCTTCATCTGCTATCTTTGTTCCAGAATGATGCCTGCCAAATGTCAGTCTGATTAGTCCTTTTTTTGTGGTGACTCTTTGGATATAAAGGGGTCAGGGAGCTGCTTGAGGAGATGGTTTGTGCTTTATAGAAGCTCCAGTGCTGAGCTGTGAGCTCCGTTTTTCATTCGGGGTTGTTGGGAGGATGTGTTTATGTCTGCTGCAACAGAACTCATAAACCCCCTTCTTTTTCTGCCCCCTTAGATGCTCTGTCTCAGGGAGTTGGGGCTTTCTTTATGAGTAATTATTGCACTATCCTGCCCAGCTAGGAGGCAGTCTAGTCACTGTTTGCCTGCCGAGGCTCCGCCCTGCTGCCGCAGGTCCACCCTGTTGCTGCGGGGCTCCGTTCTGCTGTGGCATGCTCCGCGGATTCTCTCTGTTATGGCAGGTTACCTTGGCAACAGCAGGCTGCGTCAGCCCTGGGCAGTACTTCAGTAGGGGCGGGTTGTGTCCGTAGTGGCAGATGCCCCTCCCCCACCAGGCTGCACCATCCTAGATGCCAGCAGCAAAACTCTCAGCCCCGAGCACCTCCAATCGCCGCCCTGCTTGTCCCCGTGAGGGTGGGACCCGCCGAGCCCAATCACCCAGCTCCCTGCCTCAGAGTCCGTCCTCTCTCTCTCTCTCTTCCTCTCCCCAAGCTGAATGGTTGACTCTCTCACTGGCGCCCCAGTAGCCTTCTGATAGGGCACTGGGATCCATGTGATCTCCCATGCCACTGCCCACTGCACCAGCTCAGATCACATTTCCCAGGAATCTCCTGGTCTGGCTCATTGTCCAAGTCCCATTCAATCAGATGGACATGCCAATCTGCCCTTCCAAATCTCAGATTGCCGGCTTAACTGGGCACCCGGACCAGTGAGTTTTGTGCCCAGTGCCGCTGTGCTGCGGTGCCAGCTGAACCAGCCGTGTGAGTCGGCTGCACTAGCATCCCATGTCTCTCCCACACCTGGGACTTTCAACGTTCTGTAGGCAAAAAAGGTCCATCTGAGAATGCGGCTAGGACTCACCCTCTGTGCCTTCACTGAGAGCTGCAATCCTGAGTCACCTCTACAATGCCATCTTGGAAGCCTCCTTTATAAAATTTCTTAAAGTTATATTCAGACTGCCTTAAAGATCAATGAGCCAAAATAAAAATTAAGCCCAATTCTCTGGATCTCTATTTTTTAATAAAGTCTTTGTGTCATATAAAACTTATTTAAAATTTCTGGACATGATGGCTTACACCTGTAGTCCTAACTACTCAGGAGGCTGAGGTGGGAGGATCACCTGAACTCAGGAGTTCGAGGCTGCAGTAAGCCATGATTGTGCCACTGGATTCCACACTCCAGCTTGAGCCACAGAGCGTACTCTTCTCCAATTAATCTGTCTTTCTCAAATTTCTTTTCAGATTCAGCCAAGAACCCTCAGAGAGTTGAGGAAAATCTTTTCATCTCCTACAGAATTCATGACTATTTTCAAAACATTTTATCATTAAAAACGTGGCAAATATCTCCACATAAACCAATGCCAGGGAAAAAGCACAGCCCCTAGCAAATTGGATAATTGACATATTATCTGAATTATAAATTAATAAAATCTAACAGTTATGAAATGTTTTACATTATTTTCACAAAACACTACAAATGATTATTTATCAAGTGTTGATATGCACCAAGCCCTCTACTAAACACTATATGTACTACCTCACTTAACTCTTAGAACCACCTTTCTAGACAGGTTCTATTATTGACCCCATTTTAAGTATGAGAAAACTGAGACTGAGTGTATTACAAAGATATTAAGTGTTAGAGTTAGACTTCAAACTCAGATGTGTGCAGTAAGCCACTGTAGTATATAACACATTTATTATTTAAGTTGATCATTCCTACATTCTCACAAAACAACTAGAAAAGCAATTCTTGTTTCTGCTTGACAGATGTGCAAACTATAGAAAGAGTATAAATGACTTATAAAAGGTCATTAAGCTCGTACAGTAACCTCTCCCTTAGCCACAGTTTCACTTTATGTGGTTTCAGTTACCCATAGCCAATCTCATTCCAAAAACATCAAATGAAAACTTCCAGAAATAAACAGTTCATAAGTTTTAAACCATATGCTGGTTTGAGTAGTATGATGAAATCTCACAGCCATCCGCTCCAGTCTGCCTTTGTCCATCTTTGCTGGGCAAAGATGATTCCCTTTGTTTAGCATATCCATGTTTTATACATGACCTGTCTACTAATCAGCAGCATCCATCATCTGCTCCTGATATCCAGCCATCAGCATCATTATGGCTCAATGATCCAAGGATCACTCAAAATAGATAATCCTCTTTCTGACACAGGAAGGTCAATAGTAGCTTAATGAGATGTCGCAATGCCTATATCACTCACCTCACTTGATCTCATCACATAGGCATTTCATAATCTCACATCATGACAGGAAGGATGAGTATTTTCAGAGTGGGAAAATATCTCATAATTTTTATTACAACATGTTGTTATAACTGTCCTATTTTATTTGTTAGTATTAATCTCTCACTGTGCATAATTTATAAATTAAACTTTATCATAGGTTTGTATACATAGGAAAAAAGCAGAGTATACATATCATTTGCTACTATCTGCAGTTTCAGGCATCCACTGGGTGTCTTGGGACATATGCCCTGAAAATAAGGGAAAACTACTATATGGGTAAGAACTAATATCCAGATAAATTTTTGATGACTTTAAACCATCCCATGTACTTTAGCTATGTATGGTTTAGATGTCCTTTGAATTATGACTATCAATTGATATACTGAGATATTCAACTTCATAGGTAACCAAAAGTGGCAAATTAAAATAGCTATCATTGCCTTTCAAATTAACAGTGCTTTTTAAATAATAATATTCAATTGTTTAGTTTGGTGAAATTAGCAGACGCATATATAGCCAGCTAAAGTAGAATGATAAAAGCTTGTTTTTGTAATATGCAGTAAGAGCTTTATAGTGTTGACTTTCTTAAACCAGTAAATCCATTACTAGGAATCTATCCTACTGAAATCATGTGAGATACATACCAAGATTTACTGATAAAGTTGTTCAAATCAGCATGATTTTAAAATAACAAAGGTCTGAAATACACTAAATATTCAGCATCAGGAAAGTAGGTACATTATAAAATATAACATGGAATTTTTTTTTCAGTTTAAAAAGTGTTATTTGTACTTCAAGATATAAAATGCAGTACTGTACAAACCATAGCCATGGAAATAGAACTAATTACTGGAAAGATAATAATGGTTTTACAATTTTGAACCTAAATGTTTGCTTCTATCAGTAATACAAGGATAAAAATTACTACATTAAAATAAAAGAAAAAAGAAATATATATATATTTTCCTGGAATGAGAGGGTAAGCACATGAGTGTGCTAACAATAGAGTTTGTACAGAAAAATAATTAAAATAGAAAATTTCTAGCTTTACTTTCTTTGAAATGAATTTGTGACTCTCATGACATGGAATATTATGCAGCCAAAAAAAATAGTATTTGTAAAGATGTTTTAATTATGCATACTTGAGATACAAAACTGTATAAATGATTCCTATAAACTAAAATACGTGTGTGTGTGTATGTGTGTATACAGCCACAGAAATAGAATTTCATATATATATATATATATATATATATATATATATATATATATATTATTGATATGGTTTGGATTTATATCTTCACCCAAATCCCATGTCAAATTGCAGTCCCAAATGTTGAAGGAGGAGTGTGGTAGAAGGTAACTGGATCATGGGGACAGATTTCCCTTCTGCTTTTCTCATGATAGTAAGTCCTCATGAGATCTAGTTGTTTAAAAGTGTCTAACACCTCCCCTTCACTCTCTTCCTCCTATTCTAGCCACGTTAATGTGCCTGCTTCCCCTTATACTCTAAATGAAAGTTCCCTGAGGCCTACTCAGCCACAATTCCTGGTCATTCTGTGGAATCATGAGTTAATTAAACCTTTTCTCTTTATAAATTACTCAGTTTCAGGTATTTCTTTATAGCAGTGTGAGAAGAGACTAATACAAAAAATTGGTACCAAGAGTGGGGCATTGCTATAAAGATACCCAAAATGTGGAAACAGCTTTCAAACTGAGTAATATGCAGAGGTTGGAACAGTTTGAAGGGCTCAGAAAAAGGAAGGAAGATGAGGGAAAGTTTGGAACTTCCTCAGGACTTGTTAAATTGTTGTGACCAAAATGCTGATATAGACATGGACAATAAATTCCAGGCTGAGGAGGTCTCAGATGTAGATGAAGAACTTATTAGGAATGCCTCAAAGGCATTTCAGAGACTTTCACAGCAGCCCCTCCAATCTCAGACCTAGGGGACTGGGAGGGAAGAATGGTTTCATGGCCCAGGTCCAGGTTCCCATTTCCCTACATAACCTGGGGACACAACTCCGTGCATCCCAACCACTCCAGCTCCAGCTACGACTAAAATAGTCCCAGATATGCCTCAGGCAGCTGCTCTAGAGGATGTAAACCCTAAGCCCTGGCACCTTCCATGCACTATTAAGCCTGTGAGTATACAGAGGGCAAGAGTTGAGGCTTGCGAGCCTCCACCTAGATTTCAGAGGAGGTAAGGAAATGCCTGGATATCCAGACAGAAGTCTGCTGAAGGAGCAGGGCCCTCATGGAGAACCTCTACTAGGGCAGTGCAGAGGGGAAATGCCTTGGGAGCCCACCAATTTTAGGAGCATGGCCTAGATGTGAGACATGAAGTCAAAGGATATTATTTTGGAACTTTAAGATGTAATAACTGCCCTGTTAGGTTTCAGACTTGCACAGGGGCC
Source organism: Saguinus oedipus (assembly GCA_031835075.1). NCBI lineage: Eukaryota > Metazoa > Chordata > Mammalia > Primates > Cebidae > Saguinus > Saguinus oedipus. The sequence continues at coordinate 186,324,293 of CM063171.1, read as the reverse complement.
TGTAGCCCCTCTCTTTAGGATGATTTATCCCTTCTGGAATAAATGTGTTTACCAAATGCCTGTACCCTCATTATGTCTTGGAAGGAGCTAACTTGTTTTTAATTTTACGGGCTCATAGCCAGAAAGGACTTGTCTTGCCTTAGATGACACTTTGGACTTTTGAGTTAATGCTGAAACATGTCAATACTTGGGGGACTGTTGAGAAGGCATGATTGTATTTTGCAATGTGAGAAGATGTAAGATTTCAGAGGGGCCATGGGTAGAATGATATGGTTGAGATCTGTGTTCCCACCCAAATCTCTTGTCAAATTGTAATCCTCAATGTGGGAGGAGGAGCCCAGGGGGAGGTGATTGGATCATGAGATGGATTTCCCTCCTGTTTTTGTGATAGTGAGTTCTCATGAGATCTGGTTGTTTAAAAGTATGTAGCACCTCCTTCTGAGCTCTCCTTTTCTGGCTCTGGCCAAGCAAACTGTGCCTGCTTCCACTTCTTCCACAATTGAAAATTTCCTGAGGCCTCCTCAGCTATGCTCCTCAGCTATGTTGTAAGGCCTATAGAACCATGATCCAATTTAACACTGCTTCCTTATAAATTACCCAGTTTCAGGTATTTGCTTATAGCAGTGCATGAATGGATTAATACAATAATAAATGTAAAGATGCCCAGAAAAAAAAGGAACAGTATTAGCAATGTATCTCAATATGCTTACAGGCCAATATTTTTTCATCTCTTAAAAAAAGTTGAGTTTGTTCCTCCATACACAGTTGCTAGCAATCTCCATTCTTTCATCCTCCCTTTCTTCCAGAAAAGGAGGAAGGAGTACACCTCTTTCATCCAGCCTCAGCCTCAGCTCCGCTCCTTCTTCCCACCCTTCAGGAGCTCATCCCTGGGGCTGGGACAGAATTTGGAGAGAAGTGGGAACTACCAGCAGGGGCATCAGGGTGTAGACCCATGGCTGGCTGCCACAGTCTCTGTCAAAGACAAGAAAAAAGTTCACTATTTAAAATTAAAAAGACTCTTCTTATTTCAAAAGAAGAAGAGGGTTGTTCCACAATTACTGGTAATTTGAATTATAAATTTTTTTTAATTTTAGTTTTTGTTTCTCTGGTTCAAATTTAGGTTAATGGTATTCTCTCCTAAGTTGATTATTGGTGAAAAATGACTTTAATCAGCTTCTCAAAGTGTAGGTTGCCCATGTCTAAATGCAAGTATGATTTTTGTATTTCAGTATTTCTAAAATATTCAAAAAGAGTTAATATGTTCCACCAAAAAGGGAAAGATGTTGTTGCATTCTGATTTATTGCATGCAGTTGCTTATTGTCTTTCTTTCAACCATACCCCACACTTCCTTCTTCCCTTGTAATATAAGAATAATCCTCAGACCAAGTTATGTTCTTATAATAAATCTAAATTTTAAAAGTCTAAATAAATACTGTCTTTAGAATATATTGATAAATACCTCCAAAACTCTCGTTTAGAGAAGTAATATTGCTTTCCATGTATTCAAAATAAATTGTAGTTTAACTAATGTGTTCCAAAGGTTGCTATTTACAAGTATTTAATAATTGAGAAGTTTGCAGTCAAGAGATTCAAAAGTTACAGTTTTAATATTTCTAATTCAAACATCCCACGTGTATTTTAAGGATGTACAATGTCAGAGTGTCAAGATTAACTTAAATTTTCTTCAAAAAATGTTTATACTTTAAAAAGCCATTTCAAATATTGGTAGCAGATGTTAGTATAGCTTCTTTTTCAGGTAGCAAACTAAAAAATTAGCAATCCATTTAAGAATCCTCAACACCAAGCAATCTACTTTACATATCCATACAATGAAGGCACATATATTAAATTTCATGGCCATGTACTTTCAAAAACACAACTTTTCTTACATTAAATCATGTAAGCAAATGTACCCAAACTGTGTGAGAGAGAGGCAGAAAATAGTGTTAGATAATTCTGAATCACTATGAAAACTCCGGATGTTGTCTTCAAACACATTTCAATCTCAGGATCCTTTGTAAGGGGTAAGTCTGAGATTAGATGCCATAGCCTTCTTTTAGATATAAATAATAGTTGTTTAGTGATGTTTTTATACTAGCACTTTAGAAAGAAGAGAAAAGAGAGGCTTTGAACAAGGTTGCACACTTAATTTATGTCCCTCATGAATTCTCAGCTACCCTCTGGGCCTTAAAAGGTAGAAGTTGGACACTGACAGTAATTATTTTGGATTGCACTGCATGAAGGCAGCTGAGTGTAAAACGATACTTCAAAGAAGTGCAGCCTTGTGTCACTTTGAACAACCATCATGAATATAACTTGAAGTGTTCAGGGATGCCTTCACAGAAGTGATCTGTATAGATAAGTGATTATCTTTAGATGGTAATATAACCACATGTATGTACACACAGTTTTTCTTTTTAAAAGAATAGGTAAAACTCTTATAACTGCGAACAAAATTGTCTTTTGAAAATGTTGAATTAAAATGAAATTTTAAGTGCACTATAATTGAAGTTGTTAAAACACCATGAATAGTAAGAAAATAGATGTTGAACTATTTAAAGCCAATAATATGTTGGTAAGATGACTTCCTTTTTGACTCCTTACATAGGCAAACCTGCTGAAACTCAACTCTGTATAACTGAAAGGAAAAAATCTCTTCATCTCCTAGAGCTCATAAATTTTCCTTTGGTCTTCAGACTACAATAAGATCTGAGTGGAAAGCTAAGGTCTTTCTAGTGAGAACTGTCAACCTGAAAGAGGCAGACTCTAATTCTTTACATACACATGTGTATATCACACACACACACACACACACACACACACACACACAAAATCCTACATCATTCTATAAGACCAAACCACTTAAAGGCTCAGGATTCACTCATAAACAATTTGTATTCAATTTTTACAGCAGGCACTGAGTTAGAGACTGGATTTAGGGATGAACAGGATGCAAAAAACTCTGCCCTAAAGAAGCATAATCTACTGATTGAAACAGACCTGTAATCAAACACTTTAATCCCTAGCCCAATGCCAAGGTCATGCTACTGAAAAGCCCAGGTATTAACAATACTCTTGGAAAGATCAATATTTCGTGAAAAAAGAGGGAAAACAACAAATTACATTACAGCTATTTAAAATCCAACATAAATACAAGTTAGAGAAGCCATATTCTTCCAAAATAAGTAGAAAAATAGTTGTTAAAAACCTACTTGAATGAGTAACATTCTCCTGGATCGCCCTCCTCTATTATTGAAAAAATAACTGTGTCTTCATGATCTGCTAAAACTAATTCTTCCATAACTTTTATTGGGTTTTGATGTTGTTGTTTAGATTTGAAACCAGACTTTACCTTATATGTAGTATTCCTTTCCATGTAACTAGATAACGTTTGAAATATTAACTGAGACTGCTTTTTTTTAGACTTTCTTATCTTTTTGTTCTTTCTCTCAGAAGAGAGCTGGCTTAGAGAGGAAGAATTAAATTTTGTTTTAAATCCCAAAATATATTCTTTAATTATGTAAAATAAAATAGGAGAGACAATAGTCTTGAAGGCCAAGACTTTCTCCATTAGAAGCCAAGTTTCTGGAGAAAGAAACTATGTTTCTTTGGAATAGTAGCAAAAAAAAAAAAAAATTAATCTACCAAATGTGGAAAATTTACTTTTGGCAACTGCAAAATTTTCTTATGGAGCATGTCAGTCACATGATAGAAAGAGAATTAACTGAAAACTAAAATAGTTATATTCTAAAATCAAATCGATCATTATCCAGCAGTCTTAGTCAAGCCATTTAATTGTTCTGGGCCTTACTTTTCTCGTGCATAAGATGTATCAGTGGGCACGGAATAGCTAAGGCCACTTTCCATTCTCAAATCCTAATATGTGAAAAACAGTTCCTATACTAAATCCTGTGAAATCTATATAGTCAGACATTGGGCAAAATCCATCAAAAAGCTTAAAATACAATTGGAAAATTGGGACAAATATATACATGCTCTTACAGACAAACATAACTAAAATTACAAAGCATGTCTTGGTCTTACTTTCTAAGCATTTTTCCATACTAAAAAGAACCAGAGCTTTTTGGGAAAATATGGTAAAAAAAAAAAGAAAACTCAAGACAAGCCTGGGTTATTTTGGTGAATCAGAAAAAAACATTCAAAACATTATGATGATATATCAAAAGGGTTAAAAAAAAGTTTGAAGTAGTTCCCACTTTGTGTGGAAAATTTTAGATATCAAAATAAACAGTAAGAGTAATAGCCCCAAGAAGCTTTGATTTCATACTAATAAATATGTAAACAAAGATAGCAGGAAAGCTCTTTCTTAGTGTAGAATATCAAACAATAAGTATAAAATGAGTAATAGACATAAAGTACACCATTTTTAATTACTACAAGCAAGAATCATAAATGGATGCTCAAAAGCCATTAAGTCAATGTTTGATGGAAAAAAAGGATATTTAAAAACACACCAAGTTTTTCCACACAGAAAAATAAACAGCATTACATTGAGAAATCTGGGGGGGGCATCATCTTACTAATTAATCAAAGTTATTATCATGAACTGTGAGATAGATTGACATCATGTACCTCCTGTTATGATAGAGAAGGATTCAAAATCATTTAAGTAATATTTCTACAAAAAAAATACTCTGAATTTTATCATTAAGAAATGACAGAGGGGGGAGGTTCCAAGATGGCGCCGTAAAAACAACTCAGGATTGCAGTTCTCAGTGAAGGCGCAGAGGGTGAGTCCTAGCTGCATTTTCAGACGGACCTTTGTTGCCCACAGAATGGTGAAATTCCAAGGTGTAGGAGAGACACAGAAGAGCAGCACAGCCCTTTAGGCTTGTGTGGCCATTTTGGCCGGTGCCGTGGCACAACAGCAGCCTGCACAAAGCTCACTGGTCTGGGTGCCCCCTTAAACTGGCAATCTGAGTTTTGGGAGGGCAGATTGACATATCCATTTGAATGAACGGGACTTGGATGTTGAGCCAGACAAGGAGATTCCTGGGAAGAGTGATTTGAGCTGGTGCATCTGGGAATCCACTCAGAGACCCAATCGAAAAGGCAGCAACTACTAAGATGACAGGTGGATAAATCCACAAAGATGTGAAGAAACCAGCACAAAAAAAAGAAAAACAGCCAAAACCAAAACACTTCACCTCCTACAAAGGACCAAAACTCCTCACCAGCAAGGGAACAAAGATGGACGGAGAATGACTGTGACAAAATGATGGAATCACACTTCAGAAAGTGGATAATGAGAAACTTCAGTGAGCTAAAAGAACATGTTCTAAATCAAAGCAAAGAAGCTAAGAACCTCAAAAAAAGACTTGAAAAAATATTCGAGGAAATGATAACAAGAATAAAAAACTTAGAGAGGAATATGAATGAATTGAAGGAGCTGAAAAACACAACACGAGAACTTCATGAAGCATGCACAAGTTTCAACAGCTGAACTGACCAAGCAGAAGAAAGAATATCAGAAGTTGAAGATCAACTCAATGAAATAAAATGAGAAACCAAGATTAGAGTAAAAATCACAAAGAGGAATGAACAAAATCTCCAAGAAATGTGGGACTATGTGAAGAGACCTAACCTATGTTTGATAGGTGTACCAGAATGTGATGAAGAGAATGAATCCAAGCTGGAAAACACTCTTCAGGATATTATCCATGAAAATTTCCCCAACCTAGCAAGGCAGGCCAATACTCAACTCCAGGAAATACAGAGAACACCACAAAGATATTCGGCAAAAAGAGAAACCCCAAGGCACATGATCATCAGATTCACCAGGGTTGAAATGAAGGAGAAAATACTAAGGGCAGCCAGAGAGAAGGGTCAGGTCACCCACAAAAAGAAGCCCATCAGACTCACAGCAGATCTCTTGGCAGAAACTCTACAAGGCAAAAGACAGTGGGGGCCAATATTCAACATAATTAAAAAAAAAAAACTTTCAACCCAGAATTTCATATCCAGCCAAATTGAGCTTCATAAGTGAAGGAAGAATAAAATCTTTTGCCAACAAGCAAGAACTCAGAGATTTTGTCACCACCAGGCTGGCTTTACAAGAGCTCCTGAAAGAGGCACTACACATAGAAAAAAACAATGAGTGCCAACCAGTCTAAAAACATACCAAATGCTAAAGGGCATCAACAAAATGAAGAATCTGCATCAACCAAGAAAGAAAACAGCCAGCTAGCATCAAAATGGCAGTATCAAATTTACATATAACCATATTAACCCTAAATGGAAATGGGCTAAATGCACCAATCAAAAGACACAAACTGGCAAATTGGATAAAAAACCAAATCCCATCAGTGTGCCATATCCAGGAAATGCATCTCACATGCAAAGATTCACAAAGGCTCAAAATAAAGGGATAGAAGAAGATTTACAAAGCAAATGGAGAGCCAAAAAAAGCTGGAATTGCAGTTCTCATCTCTGATAAAATAGACTTTAAAGCAACAAAGATCAAAAGAGACAAACAAGGTCATTATATAATGGTAAAAGGATCAATACAACAAGAAGAGCTAACGATCCTAAATATATATGGACCCAATACAGGAGCACCCAGATATATAAGGCAAGTCCTTAATGACTTACAAAGAGACTTAGACTCCCACACAATAATAGTGGGAGACTTTAACACTCCACTATCAATATCAGACAGATCAACCAGACAGAAAATTAACAAGGATATCCAGGACTTGAACTCAGACCTGGAACAAGCAAACCTGATAGATATTTACAGAACTCTCCAACCCAAATCCACACAATATACATTCTTCTCAGCACCACATCACACCTACTCCAAAATTGACCACATAATTGGAAGTAAAGCACTCCTCAGCAAATGCAAAACAATTGAAATCATAACAAACAGTCTCTCAGACCATAGTTCAATCAAGTTAGAACTCAGAATTCAGAAACTAACTCAGAAATGCACAGCTTCATGGAAACTGAACAACTGGCTCTTGAATGTTGATTGGATAAACAATGAAATGAAGGTGGAAATAAAGAAGTTCTTAGAAACCAATGAGAACAAAGACACAACATACCAGAATCTCTGGGACATATTTAAAGCAGTCTGTAGAAGAAAATATATAGCAATAAGTGCCCACATGAGAAGAGTGGAGAGATCCAAAATCAACACCCTATCATCAAAATTGAAACAGCTAGAGGAGCAAGATCAAAAAAAAACTGAAAACCTAGCCAAAGACAATAAATAACTAAGATCAGAGCAGAACTGAAGGAGATAGAGACACAAAAAACCCTTCAAAGAATCAATAAATTTGACAGTTCCAAGATGGCGTCGTAGAGGTGACTCGGGATTGCAGCTCTCAGTGAAGGTGCAGAGGGTGAGTCCTAGCCACATTCTCGGATGGACCTTTTTTGCCCACAGAGCGTTAAAAGTCACAGGTGTGGGAGAGACACGAGATGCGAGTGCAGCCGGCTCACGCGGCCAGTTCAGCCAGTGCCATAGTGCAGCAGGACCCGGCACAAAACTCACTGGTCCGGGTGCCCTGTTAAACTGGCAATCTAAGATTTGGAAGGGCAGATTGGCATGTCCATCTGATTGAAAGGGACTTGGCCAATGAGCTAGACCAGGAGATTCCTGGGAAACGTGATCTGAGCCAGTGCAGTGGGCAGTGGAACGGGAGAACACATGGATCCCAGTGCCCTATCATCAGGCTACTGGGATGCCAGTGAGAGAGTTGACCATTCAGCTTGGGGAGAGGAAGAGAGAGAAAGAGAGGATGGACTCTGAGGCAGGGAGCTGGGTGATCAAGTTCGGTGGGTCCCACCCTCACAGTGATGGGCAGGGTGGCGATTGGAGGTGCTCAAGGCTGAGAGTTTTGCTGCCGGCATCTAGGACAGTGCAGCCTGGTAAGGGAGGGGTGTCCACCACTACAGACGCAATCCACCCCTACTGAAGTACCACCCAGGGCTGACGCAGCCTGCCGTTGCCAAGGCAACCTGCCATAAAAGAGAGTGCTCCACAGCAGAATGGAGCCCTGCCACAGCAGGGTGGACCCACGCTAGCAGGGCACAGCCCCAGCAGGCAAAGAGTGAATAGACTGCCTCCTGCTGGGGCAGGACAGTGCAACAGATACTCATAAAGAAAGCCCCAACTCCCTGAGACAGAGCATCTAAGGGGGGTAAAAAAAGGAGAAGGGGTTATGAGTTCTGTTGCAGCAGACATAAACACATCCTCCCAACAACTCTGAATGAACAAAGGAGCTCACAGTTCAGCACTGGAGCTCCAATAAAGCACAGATTGTCTCCTCAAGCAGCTCCCTGACCCCTGTATATCCAAAGAGTCACCCCAAAAAAGGACTAATCAGACTGACATTTGGCGGGCATCATTCTGGAACAAAGATAGCAGAAGAAGAAACTGATAGCATCCCTCACTGTTCCACAGCTGCTACAGGTGTACCCCAGAAAAGCAGGGCCTGGAGGACCTCAGCACTCACACAGCAGAGGGGCTAGACCATTAGAAAAATACTAAGTAACAGAAATACTTCATCAACAACAATCTAGGCATCCACTCAGAGACCCAACTGAAAAATCAGCAACTACTAAGATGACAGTTGAATAAATCCATAAAGATGTGAAGAAACCAGAGCAAAAAGGAGGAAAACACCCAAAACAAAAACACCTCACCTCCTAAAAAGGACCAAAACTCCTCACCAGAAAGGGAACAATGCTGGATGGAGAATGAGTGTGATGAAATGATGGAATCACACTTCAGAAAGTGGATAATGAGAAACTTCAGTGAGCTAAAAGAACATGTTCTAAATCAGTGCAAAGAAACTAAAAACCTTGAAAAAAGATTTGAGGAATTGATAACAAGAATGGAAAACTTAGAGAGGAATATGAATGAATTGAATGAGCTGAAAAACACAACATGAGAACTTCGTGAAGCATACACAAGTTTCAACAGCCAAATTGACCAAGCAGAAGAAAGAATATCAGAAGTCGAAGATCAACTCAATGAAATAAAATGAGAAACCAAGATTACAGAAAAAAGCACAAAAAGGAATGAACAAAATCTCCAAGAAATGTGGGACTATGTGAAGACACCCAACCTACGTTTGATAGGTGTACCAGAATGTGATGAAGAGAATGAATCCAAGCTGGAAAACACTCTTCAGGGTATTATCCAGGAAAATTTCCCCAACCTAGAAAGACAGGTCAATACTCAACTCCAGGAAATACAGAGAACACCACAAAGATACTCCACAAGAAGAGAAACCCCAAAGCACATAATCATCAGATTCACTAGGGTTGAAATGAAGGAGAAAGTACTAAGGGCACCCAGAGAGAAAGGTTGGGTCACCCACAAAGGGAAACCCATCAGACTCACAGCAGATCTCTCGGCAGAGACTCTACAAGCCAGAAGAGAGTGGGGACCAATATTCAACATCCTTAAAGAAAAGAACTTGCAACCGAGAATTTCATATCCAGCAAAACTGAGCTTCATAAATGAAGCAAAAATAAAATCCTTCACAAACAAGCAAGTATTCAGAGATTTTGTCACCACTAGGCCTACTTTACAAGAGCTCCTGAAAGAGGCACTACACATAGAAAGGAACAACCAGTACCAGCCATCCTAAAAGCATACCAAATGCTAAAGAGCATCAACAAAATGAAGAATCTACATGAACCAATGGGCAAAACAGCCAGCTAGCATCAAAATGGCAGTATCAAATTCACACATAACAATATTAACCCTAAATGTAAATGGGCTAAATAAACCAATCAAAAGACACAGACTGGCAAATTGGATAAAAATCCAAAACCCATCGGTGTGCCATATCCAGGAAACCCACCTCACATGCAAGGATACACAAAGGCTGAAAAATCAAGGGATGGAGGAAGATTTCCCAAGCAAATGGAGAGCAAAAAAAGCAGGAGTTGCATTTCTCATCTCCGATAAAGTAGACTTTAAAGCAACAAAGATCAAAAGGGACAAAAACGGTCATTACATAATGGTAAAAGAATCAATAAACCAAGAAGAGCTAATGATTCTAAATATATGTGGACCCAATGCAGGAGCACCCAGATATATAAGGCAAGTTCTTAATGACTCACAAAGAGACTTGGACTCCCACACAATAATAGTGGGAGACTTTAACCCTCCACTGTCAATATCAGACACATCAACCAGACAGAAAATTAACAAGGATATCCAGGACTTGAACTCAGACCTGGAACAAGCAAACCTGATAGATATTTACAGAACTCTCCACCCCAAATCCACACAATATACATTCTTCTCAGCACCACATCACACCTACTCCAAAATTGACCACATAATTGGAAGTAAAGCACTCCTCAGCAAATGCAAAACAACTGAAATCATAACAAACAGTCTCTCAGAACACAGTGCAATCAAGTTGGAACTCAGAATTCAGAAAATAACTCAGAACCACACAGCTTCATGGAAACTGAACAACTGGCTCCTGAATGTTGATTGGATAAACAATGAAATGAAGACAGAAATAAAGAAGTTCTTTGAAACCAAGGAGAATGAAGACACAATGTACCAGAATCTCTAGGACACATTTAAAGCAGTCTCTAGAGGGAAATATATAGTAACAAGTGCCTAAATGAGAATAGTGGAGAGATCCAAAATAGACACCCTGTCATCAAAATTGAAAGAGCTAGAGGAGCAAGATCAAGAAAGCTCAAAACCTAGCCGAAGACAAGAAATAACTAAGATCAGAGCAGAACTGAAGGAGATAGAGACAAGAAAAACCCATCAAAAATCAATAAATCCAAGAGCTGGTTTTTTGAAAAGATCAAAAAATAGACAGACCACTAGCCAGACTGATAAAAAAGAAAAGAGAGAAAAACCAAATAGATGCAATAAAAAACGATAATGGGGAAGTCACCACAGATTCCACAGAAATTCAAACCATCATCAGAGAATACTACAAACAACTCTATGCACATAAACTAGTAAACCAGGAAGAAATAGATAAATTCCTGGATGCCTGTGTCCTCCCAAGCCTAAACCAGGAGGAAGCCGAAACTATGAATAGACCAATAACAAGGTCTGAAGTTGAGGCAGCAATTAAGAGCCTACCACACAAAAAAAGCCCAGGTCCAGATGGGTTCACAGACAAATTCTACCAGACACACAAAGAGGATCTGGTACCATTCCTTCTGAAACTATTCCAAATAATTCAAAAAGAGGGAACCCTTCCCAAATCATTTTATGAGACCAACATCATCCTGATACCAAACCCTGGCAGAGACTCAACAAGAAAAGTAAACTTCAGGCCAATATCCATAATGAACATAGATGCAAAAATCTTCAATAAAATACTGGCAAACTGATTACAACAGCACATTAAAAAACTTATCCATCATGATCAAGTAGGATTCATCCCGGGGATGCAAGGCTGGTTCAACATACGCAAGTCTATAAATGTAATTCACCACAGAAACAGAAGCAAAAACAAAAACCACATGATTATCTCAATTGACGCAGAGAAGGCATTTGACAAAATTCCACAGCCCTTTATGCTAAAAACCCTCAATAAACTTGGTATTGATGGAACATATCTCAAAGTAATAAAAGCTATTTATGACAAAACAGCCAATATCATACTGAATGGGCAAAAACTGGAAGCATTCCCTTTGAAATCTGGCACGAGACAAGGATGCCCTCTCTCAGCACTCCTATTCAACCTAGTACTGGAAGTTCTAGCCAGAGCAATCAGGCAAGAAAAAGAAATAAAGGGTTTTCAAATAGGAAAGGTGGAAGCCAAATTGTCTCTATTTGCAGACCACATGATAGTATACCTAGAAGACCCCATCACCTCGACCAAAAGCTCCTGAAACTGATAAGCAACTTCAGCAAAGTCTCAGGATATAAAATCAATGTGCAAAAATCACAAGCATTCCTATACACCAATAACAGACTTAAAGAGAACCAAATCAAGAACGAACTGCCATTCACAATTGCTACAAAGAAAATAAAATACCTAGGAATACAACTCACAAGGAACATAAGGGACCTCTTTAAGGAAAACTACAAACCACTGCTCAACAAAATAAGAGAGGACACAAACAGATGGAGAAACATTCCATGTTCATGCTTAGGAAGAATCAATATTGTGAGAATGACTATACTGCCCAAAGTAATTTACAGATTCAATGCTATCCCCATCAAGATACCATTGAATTTCTTCACAGAACTGGAAAAAACCACCATGAACTTCATATGGAACCAAAAGAGAGCCCGCATAGCCAAGTCAATTCTAAGCAAAAAGAACACAGCGGGAGGCATCATACTACCAGACTTCAAACTATACTACAAGGCTACAGTAATCAAAACAGCATGGTACTGGTACCAAAACAGAGATATAGACCAATGCAACAGAACAGAGGCATCGGAGGCAACACAACATATCTACAACCATATAATCATTGATAAACCAGAAAAAAACAGGCAATGGGGAAAGATTCCCTGTTTAACAAATGGTGTTGGGGAAACTGGTTAGCCATGTGCAGAAAGCAGAAACTGGACCCCTTTCTGACACCTTACACTAAAATTAACTCCAGATGGATTAAAGACTTAAACATAAGACCTGGCACCATAAAAACCGTAGAAGAAAATCTAGGCAAAACCATTCAGAAAATAGGAGGAGGCAAGGACTTCATGACCAAAACACCAAAAGCATTGGCAACAAAAGCCAAAATAGACAAATGGGACCTAATCAAACTCCACAGCTTTTGCACAGTAAAAGAAACAATCACTAGAGTGAATCGGCAACCAACAGATTGGGAAAAAGTCTTTGCAGTTTACGCATCTGACAAAGGGCTGATATCCAGAATTTACAAAGAACTCAAACAGATTTACAGGAAAAAAACAAACAAGCCCATTCAAAATTGGGCAAAGAACATGAACAGACACTTTACAAAAGAAGACATATATGAGACCAACAAACACATGAAAAAATGTTCATCATCACTGGTCATTAGAGAGATGCAAATCAAAACAACATTGAGATACCATCTCACACCAGTTAGAATGGTGATCAGTAAAATAGCTAAAGACAAAAGATGTTGGAGAGGATGTGGAGAAATAGGAACACTCTTACACTGTTGGTGGGAGTGTAAATTAGTTCAACCATTGTGGAAGACAGTGTGGCGATTCCTCAAGAACCTAGAAATGGAAATTTCATTTGACCCAGCAATGCCATTACTGGGTATATATCCAAAGGAATATAAATCATTCTACTATAAGGACACATGCACACGAATGTTCATTGCAGCACTGTTTACAATAGCAAAGACCTGGAATCAACCCAAATGCCCATCAATGATAGACTGGACTGGGAAAATGTGGCACATATACACCATGGAATATTATGCAGCAATCCCAAATGACGAGTTTATGTCCTTTGTAAGGACATGGATGAATCTGGAGAACATCATTCTCAGCAAACTGACACGAACAGAAAAGGAAATACCACATATTCTCCCTCATAGGTGGGTGAGAAAAATGAGAACACATGGACACAGGGAAGGGGGTACTACACACTGGGTTCAATTGGGGGGAATAGGGGAGGGACAGTGGGGGTGGGAGCTAGGGAGGGATACCCTGGGGAGAAATGCCAAATATGGGTTAAGGGGTGGAAGGCAGCAAAACACACTCCTGGTGGAGTGTATACCTATGCAACTCTCTTGCACGTTCTGCACATGTACCCCAAAACCTAAAATGCAATTAAAAAAAAATGAGAAACTCCACTGGGTATGGTTGCTCATGCCTCTAATTCCAGCACTTTGGGAGGCTGAGGTGGGTAGATCACCTGAGGTCAGGAATTTTTAATCAGCCTGGCCAACATGGTGAAATGCCATCTCCACTACAAATACGAAAAAAAAAAAAATTAGCCAGGTAGGCTGGCTGGTACCTGTAATCTCAGCTACTCAGGAAGCTGGGATAGGCAAATCTCTTGAACCTGGGGGACAGAGGTTTCAGTGAGCCAAGACTAAGCCATTGCCCTCCAGCCTGGGTAAGAGAGCGAGGGCAAAAAAAAAGAAAGAAAGAAAAAAGAAACAAACACACATTCTGCAAATGAAGAATTCTTTAAAATATCAGTGCAATGAAAGACAAAAAAAAAAAACAAAACAAACAGCAACAAATACTGATAAATACTTCAGGTTAAAAGAAACTAAAGAAACATAAAAACTAAAAATGCAAAGCATGATATTCTATTGAATTCTGAATCCAGAATAAAATGTTATAAATGACATAATTGGGGCCATACATGAAAACCCACACTAATGTCGTACTGACTGGGGAAAAACTGAAAGCCTGTCCTCTAAGATCTGGAACAAGATTGTTTGCTTTCACCAATTCTATTCAACATACACTGGAAATTTTAGCTAAAGCAATTAGAAAGAAAAAGAAATAAAAATTATCCAAATTAGAAAGAAAAACTGTCACAAAGTTCTTTTTTGGAGATAACATGATCTTATATTTTAAAAAATCTAAAGACTATGTTAAAAGAAACTGTTAGAACTGATAATTGAATTTAATAAAGTTGCAAAATACAACAATGGCATACAGAAATCAGTAGTATTTCTCTATGACAACAGCAATCAAACTGAAAAATAAATCCAAAAAGCAGTGCTAGTTGCAACTGCTAAAAAATTAATTAGGAATAAATTTAAACAAAGAAGTGAAAGACTTCAACAATAACTATAAAACAGTACAAGAAATTGAAGATGACACAAGGTAATTGAAAGATACTCTATGTTTGTGGATTAAAATAATTAATATTGTTAAAATGTGCATTCTACCCAAATTGATCGACAGATTCAATACAATCCCTATCAAATTATCAATAAAATTCTTCACAGAAATAAGAAAAAAATTCCTCAAATTCATATGAAACCACAAAAGGCTCCTAAGAGCCAAAGAAATCCTTACAAAGCTGAAGATATTACACTACCTAACTTCAAAATATACTAGAAAGCTATAGTAAACCAAACAGCATGGCACTGGCATAAAAAACAGATACATAGAGGAATGAAACAGAATAGAAAATCCAAAAGTAAATTCACAAATTAAAAGCCAACTCACTTTCAACAAAGGCACCAAAAATATATAAAGCATTAGAGAAAGGATAGTCTATTCAATAAATTGTGCAGGAAAAATTGCATATCCATATGCAGAAGAATAAAACTATATTCCTATCTCTCACCATATACAAAAATCAAATCAAAATGGATTAAAGACTTATATGTAAGGCATGAAATTATGAAACTACTAGAATGAAACATTGGAGAAATACTTCAGGATATTGACCTGGGAAAAAAAAATTTTTTTTTTTTGTAAGACCTCAAAAGCACAGACAACAAAAGCACAAATAGAAAAATGGAATTACATCAAACTAAAATACTTCTGCACAGCAATACTGACAAACTAAGGGAAACCCCACAGAATGAAAGAAAATATTTGCAAACTATTCATCTGATAAGGGATTAATTACTAGAATATATAAGAAACTCAAACAACTCAGTAGCAAAAAAACAATTCAATAAAAAAATAAGCAGACCAGGTGCAGTGGTTCCTGCCTGTAAACCCAGCACTTTGGCAGGCCAGAGCAGATACATCACTTGAGGTCAGGAGTTCAAGACCAGCATGCATAACTTAGCAAGACTCTGCCTCAACACACACACACAAACACACACACACACATTAAAAATTGCTGAGCATGGTGGCCCATACCTATAGGCCTAACTACTCAAGAGGCTGAGGCAGGAGGACTGTTTGAGCCTAGGAGTTTTAGGCTGCAGTGAGCAATAATCATACCATTGATGAAGAAAGACACTGTCCCTAAAAATTGAAGGGGCAAAAGATCTGAAGAGGCCAGGCAAGGTGGCTCATGCCTGTAATCCTAGTGCATTGGGAGGCTGAGGTGGGCAGATCACTTGAGCCAAGGAGTTCAAGAACTGCCTGGCCAACATGGTAAAACCCCATCCCTGCTAAAAATTCCAAAATTATCCAGGGGTATCAGTGAAAGCCTGTACCCAGCTTCTCAGGAGACTGAGGTGGGAGAATCATTTGAATTCAGAAGGCAGAGGTTTCAGATCATGCCATTGTACCACTGCATTCCAGTCTGGGTGACAGAGTGAGACCAAGTCTCAAAAAAAAAAAAATCTGAAGAGATATTTCTCAAAAAAAGATATACAAATGGCCAATAGGTATATGAAAAATGATGAATGTCACTAATCATCAGGGAAATAAAAATCAAAACCACAATGAGATATTATCTGATCTTTTAACAAAAAGACAGAAAATGATTGAAGGAGGGGAAGACGGAACTGTAGGACCAAAACACGATTGCAGCTCCCAGTGAAATCGCACAGGGTAAGTGCAAGCTGCATTTTCATGCAGATCTTTATTGCCCACAGACCAGGTGTAGGAGCTCCATGGGCCACCAGCATGGTAGTTTGGGCTGGTGCAGCTCTTTGGGCCGGGGATACAGCACAGCAGCACTCTGTAAAAAATACACTGGTTCGATTGCCCTGTTAAACTGGCAGTTGGAGATTTTGGAAGGCAGATTAGCATATTCATCTGATTAAACAGGACTTAAACAGAAAGCGAGGACAGGAGATTCCTGGGCAACAATGTCATTTGAGCCAGTGCAGTGGGTCACTGCACAGGAAATCACACAGATCCCGGCACCCTTGCAGCAAGCAACTAAAACACGTGGGAGAGAGTCAACCATTCAACTTTAAAAAAAAGGGCTCTGAGCCACGAAGCCAGGCTCAGCCATGGTGATCAGACTCAGTGGGTTCCACACCCACAAAAACAAACAAAACAGCAATTGGAAACGCTCAAGGTTGAGAGTTTCATGGCAAGCACAGCTGAACTCAGGATAGTGCAGCTCAGTGGGGGAGGGGCGTCTGCCACTATCAAGGCTACTGAGGTCCTCCGCCATTGCTGAGGCAGCCTGCCATTGTCGAGGCAACCCACCATAACAGAGAGAGTTGGCCAATACAGAGGCAGACCACCATCACCACTGCAGTTCTAACCACACCCATATAAACAGGACTACAGGGAAATACACATGGCAGCAGGGTGGAGCCCATGGCAACAGGGTGGAGGCCACAGCAGCTCATCATAGCCACTACAGGCAAGAAGTGACAAGACTGCCTCCTCACTGGGCAGGAAAGTGCAACGGTTACTCATAAATAAAGCCCTAACTCCCCGGGACAGAGCACCTGAGGGAAAAAAAAGGGGGAGCTTTATGAGTTCTGCTGCAGCAGACTTAAACCTACTTGTCTAGAAGCCCTGAATGAACAACAGAGCTCACAGCTCAGCACGTGAGCTCCTATAAAGTACAGACTGTCTCCTCAAGCAGCTCCCTGACCCCATATATCCAAAGAGTCACCTCGCAAAGGACTGATCAGACTGACATTTGGTGGGCATCATTCAGGGACAAAGATAGCAGAAGAAGAATCTGGTAGCAACCCTCACAGTTCTGGAGCTGCTACAGGAGTTCCCCAGGCAAGCAGAACCTGAAGTGGACCTCAGCAGTCCTACAACAGTGGGGCCAGACTGTTAGAAGGAAAACCAAAAAACAGAAATACTTCATCATCAATAATATGGATGTCCACTCAGAGACCCAATCAGAAAATCAGCAACTACTCAGATGACAGGTAAATATATCCACAGAGATGGGAAGAAACCAGCACAAAAAGGAGGAAAACACCTGAAACCAGAACACCTCACCTCCTACATAGGACCAAAACTCCGCACCAGCAAGGGAACAAAGCTGGACAAAGAATGAGTGTGATGAAATGACAGAATCAGACATCAGAAGGTGGGTAATGAGAAACTTCCATGAGCTCGAAGTCAATGCAAAGAAACTAAGAACCTTAAAAAAATATTTGAAAAAAGATTTGAGGAAATAATAACAAGAATGGACAACATAGAGAGGAATATGAGTGAACTGAAGGAGCTGAAAAACACAACACAAGAACTTCATGAAGCATGCACAAGATTAAACAGCCGAATTGACCAACCAGAAGAAAGAATATCAGAAGACAAAGATCAACTCAATGAAATAAAATGAGAAAGCCAAGATTAGAAAAAAAAAAAGCACAAGAAAAACAAAGTCTCCAAGAAACGTGGGACTATGAGAAGAGACCTAATCTATGTTTCATAGGTGTACCTGACTGTGACAAAGAGAATGAATCCAAGCTGGAAAATACTCTTCAGAATATTATCCAGGAAAATTTCCCCAACCTAGCAAGGCAGGCCAATATCCAAAACACCTCACATTCTACAAAAGACAAAAACTCCTCACGACCAAAAGAACAAAGCTGGATGGAGAATGAGTGTGACAAAATAACAAAATCAGACTTCAGAAGGTGAATAATGAGAAACTTCTGTGAGCTAAAAGAACATGTTCTAAATCAATGCAAAGAAACTAAGAACCTCAAAAAAAGATTTGAGGAAATGACAAGAATGGACAACTTAGAGAGAAATATGAATGAATGGAAGGAGCTGAAAAACACAACACGAGAACTTCATGAAGCATGCACAAGTTGCAACAGCCAAATTGACCAAGCAGAAGAAAGAATATCAGAAGTCGAAGATCAACTCAATGAAATAAAACAAGAAACCAAGATTACAGAAAAAAAGCACAAAATAGAATGAACAAAATCTCCAAGAAATGTGGGACTATGTGAAGAGACCTAATCTATGTTGGACAAGTGTAACAGCATCTGAAGAATGAATCCAAGCTGAAAAATACTCTTCAGGATACTATCCAGGAAAATTTCCCCAACCTCACAAGGCAGGCCAATACTCAACTCCAGAAAATACAGAGAACACCACAAAGATATTCTGCAAGAAGAGCAACCCCAAGGCACATAATTGTCAGATTCACCAGGGTTGAAATGAAGGAGAAAATGCTAAGGGCAGCCAGAGAGAAAGGTCGGGTCACCCACAAAGGGAAGCCCATCAGACTCACAGCAGATCTCTCGGCAGAAACTCTACAAGCCAGAAGAGAGTGGGGGCCAATATTCAACATCCTTAAAAAAAAAAGTACTTTCAACCCAAAATTTCATATCCAGCCAAACTGAGCTTCATAAGTGAAGGAAGAATAAGATTGTTTGCCAACAAGCAAGTACTCAGAGATTTTATAACCACCAGGACTGCTTTACAAGAGCTCCTGAAAGAGGCATTACACATAGAAAGGAACAACCAGTACAGACCATTCTAAAAACATACCAAATGCTAAAGAGCATTAACAAAATGAAGAATCTACATTAACTAATGAGCAAAACAGCCAGCTAGCATCAAAATGGCAGTATCAAATTCACACATAACAATATTAACCCTAAATGTAAATGGGCTAAATACACCAATCAAAAGACACAGACTGGCAAATTGAATAAAAATCCAAAACCCATCCATGTGCTGTATCCAGGAAACCCATCTCACATGCAAGGATACACAAAGGCTCAAAATAGAGGGATGGAATCTCGAGAGGAGGCAAGATGGCATCGCAGAGGCGACTCAGGATTGCAGCTCTCAGTGAAGGCACAGAGGGTGAGTCCTAGCCGCATTCTCGGATGTTTTTCTTATGCCCACAGAGCGTTGAAAGTCCCAGGTGTGGGAGAGACATGGGACTAGCACAGCCGGCTAACACAGCCAGCTCCTGCTGCCTCTTCGGCCAGCGCCGCAGCGGGACCTGGCTCGGAACTCACTGGTCTGGGTGCCCTGTTAAACCGGCAATCTGAGATTTGGAAGGGCAGATTGGCATGTTCATCTGATTGAACGGGACTTGGACAATGAGCCAGACCAGGAGTTTCCTTGGAAGCGTGATCTGAGCCAGGGTAGTGGGCAGTGGCATGGGAGATCACATGGATCCCAGTGCCCTATCGGTAGGCTATGGGGGCGCCAGTGAGAGAGTTGACATTTCAGCTTGGGGAGAGGAAGAGAGAGAGAGAGGGCGAACTCTGAGGCAGGGAGCTGGGTGATCGGGCTCGGCGGGTCCCACACTAATGGGGACAAGCAGGGCGGCGACTGGAGATGCTTGGGGCTGAGAGTTTTGCTGCCAGCATCTAGGATGGTGCAGCCCAGTGAGGGAGGGGCATCCACCATTGCTGACGCAGTCCACCCCCACTGAAGTACCACCCAGGACTGACGCAGCCTGCTGTTGCTGAGGCAACCTGCCATAACAGAGAGACTCTGGGCTCCACAGCAGAAGGGAGCCCAGCAGCAACAGGGCGGACCCACACTAGCAGGTCAGAGCCCCAGCAGGCAAATAGTGAATAGACTGCCGCCTAGTGGGGCAGGACAGTGCAACAGATACTCATAAAGAAAGCCACAACTCCCTGAGACAGAGCATCTAAGGGGAAAAAAAAAAAGGTGGTGTTTTATGAGTTCTATAGCAGCAGACATAAACAACCTCCCAACAATGTTGAATGAACAACGGAGCTCACAGCTCAGCACTGGAGCTCCTATAAAGCACAGACTGTCTCCTCAAGCAGCTCCCTGACCCCTGTATATCCAAGGAGTCACCCCAGAAAAGGACTAATCAGACTGACATTTGGCTGGCATTATTCTGGAACAAGGACAGCAGAAGAAGAAACTGGTATCATCCCTCACTGTTCCTCAGCTGCTGCAGGTATACCCCAGACAAGCAAGGCCTGGAGTGGACCTCAGCACTCATACAGCAGAGGGGCTAGACCATTAGAAGGAAAACTAAGTAACAGAAATACTTCATCAACAATCTCAGCGTCCACGCACAGACCCAATAGAAAAATCAGCAACTACTAAGATGACAGGCAGATAAATCCATAAAAATGGGAAGAAACCAGTGCAAAAAAAAGGAAAGCACCCGAAACCAAAACACCTCACCTCCAAAAAAGGACCAAAACTCCTCACCAGCAAGGGAACAAAGCTGGATGGAGAAAGAATGTGATGAAATGACGGAATCAGACTTCAGAAAGTGGATAATTAGAAACTTCAGTGAGCTAAAGAAACATGTTCTAAACCACGGCAAAGAAACTAAGAACCTTGAAAAAAGATTAGAAAAAAGATTCGAGGAATTGATAACAAGAATGGACAACTTAGAGAAGAATATGAATGAATTGAAGGAGCTGAAAAACACAACACGAGAACTTCACGAAGCATGCACAAGTTTCAACAGCCGAATTGACCAAGCAGAAGAAAGAATATCAGAAGTTGAAGATCAACTCAATGAAATAAAACAAGAAACCAAGATTAAAGAAAAAAGTAAAAAAAGGAATGAACAAAATCTCCAAGAAATGTGGGACTATATGAAGAGACCCAACCTACGTTTGATAGGTGTACCAGAATGTGATGAAGAGAATGAATCCAAGCTGGAAAACACTCTTCAGGATATTATCCAGGAAAATTTCCCCAACCTAGCAAGACAGGTCAATACTCAACTCCAGGAAATACAGAGAACACCACAAAGATACTCTGCAAGAAGAGCAACCCCAAGGCACATAATCGTCAGATTCACCAGGGTTGAAACGAAGGAGAAAATACTAAGGGCAGCCAGAGAGAAAGGTCGGGTCGCCCACAAAGGGAAGCCCATCAGACTCACAGCAGATCTCTCAGCAGAGACTCTACAAGCCAGAAGAGAGTGGGGGCCAATATTCAACATTCTGAAAGAAAAGAGCTTTCAACCCAGAATTTCATATCCAGCCAAACTGAGCTTCATAAGTGAAGGAAAAATAAAATCATCATGAACAAGCCTTTCGTGAAGAGATTTTGTCACCACTAGGCCTGCTTTACAAGAGCTCCTAAAAGAGGCACTACATAGAAAGAAACAACCAGTTCCAGCCATCCTAAAAGCATATCAAATGCTAAAGACCATCAACAAAATGAAGAATGTACATGAACCAATGGGCAAAACAGCCAGCTAGCATCAAAATGGCAGTATCAAATTCACACATAACAATATTAACCCTGAATGTAAATGGGCTAAATGCACCAATCAAAACACACAGACTAGAAAATTGGATAAAAAACCAAAACCCATCAGTGTGCTGTATCCAGGAAACACACCTCACACGCAAAGATACACAAAGGCTCAAAATAAAAGGATGGAGGAAGATTTACCAAGCAAATGGAGAGCAAAAAAAAGCAGGAGTTGCAATTCTCATCTCTGATAAAATAGACATTAAAGTAACAAAGATCAAAAGGGACAAAGAAGGTCATTACATAATGGTAAAAGGATCGATACAACAAGAAGAGCTAATGATTCTAAATATATATGGACCCAATGTAGGAGCACCCAGATATATAAGGCAAGTTCTTAATGACTTACAAAGAGACTTAGACTCCCACACAATAATAGTGGGAGACTTTAACACTCCACTGTCAATAGCAGACAGATCAACCAGACAGAAAATTAACAAGGATATCCAGGACTTGAACTCAGACCTGGGACAAGCAAACCTGATAGACATTTACAGAACTCTCCACCCCAAATCCACAGAATATACATTCTTCTCAGCACCACATCACACCGACTCCAAAATTGACCACATAATTGGAAGTAAAGCACTCCTCAGCAAATGCAAAACAATGGAAATCATAACAGTCTCTCAGACCATAGTGCAATCAAGTTGGAAATCAGAATTCAGAAAATAACTCAGAACCACACAGCTTCATGGAAACTGAACAACTGTCTCTTGAATGTTGATTGGATAAACAATGAAATGAAGGCAGAAATAAAGAAGTTCTTTGAAACCAACGAGAATGAAGACACAACGTACCAGAATCTCTGGGACACATTTAAAGCAGTCTGTAGAGGAAAATATATAGCAATAAGTGCCCACATGAGAAGAGTGGAGAGATCCAAAATTGACACCCTATCGGCAAAATTGAAAGAGCTAGAGGAGCAAGATCAAAAAAGCTCAAAACCTAGCCAAAGACAAGAAATAACTAAGATCAGAGCAGAACTGAAGGAGATAGAGACAAGAAAAACCCTTCAAAAAATCAATAAATTTAAGAGCTGGTTTTTTGAAAAGATCAACAAAATAGACAGACCACTAGCCAGACTAATAAAAAAGAAAACAGAGAACAACCAAATAGATACAATAAAAAACGATAAAGGGGAAATCACCACAGATTCCACAGAAATTCAAACCATCATCAGAGAATACTACAAACAACTCTATGCACACAAACTAGTAAATCAGGAAAAAATGGATAAATTCCTGGATGCCTGTGTCCTCCCAAGCCTAAACCAGGAGGAAGCTGAAACTATGAATAGACCAATAACAAGGTCAGAAGTTGAGGCAGTAATTAAGAGCCTACCACACAAAAAAAGTCCAGGTCCAGATGGGTTCACAGCTGAATTCTACCAGACACACAAAGAGGATCTGGTACCATTCCTTCTGAAACTATTCCAAATAATCCAAAAAGAGGGAACTGTTCCCAAATCATTCTATGAGACCAACATCATCCTGATACCAAAACCCGGCAGAGACTCAACAAGAAAAGAAAACTTCAGGCCAATATCCATGATGAACATAGATACAAAAATCTTCAATAAAATACTGGCAAATCGATTGCAATACCACATTAAAACTTATCCATCATGATCAAGTAGGATTCATCCTGGGGACACAAGGCTGGTTCAACATATGCAAGTCTATAAATGTAATTCACCACATAAACAGAAGCAAAAACAAAAACCACATGATTATCTCAATTGATGCAGAGAAGGCATTTGACAAAATTCAACAGCCCTTTATGCTAAAAACCCTCAATAAACTCAGTATTGATGGAACATATCTCAAAGTAATAAAAGCTATTTATGACAAACCAACAGCCAATATCATACTTAATGGGAAAAAACTGGAAGCATTCCCTTTGAAATCCGGCACTAGACAAGGATGTCCTCTCTCACCACTTCTATTCAACATAGTACTGGAAGTTCTAGCCAGAGCAATCAGGCAAGAAAAAGAAATAAAGGGTATTCAAATAGGAAATGTGGAAGCCAAATTGTCTCTCTTTGCAGACGACATGATAGTATACCTAGAAGACCCCATCACCTCAGCCCAAAAGCTCCTGAAACTGATAAGAAACTTCAGCGAAGTCTCAGGATATAAAATCAATGTGCAAAAATCACAAGCATTCCTATACACCAACAACAGACTTAAAGAGAACCGAATTAAGAACGAACTGCCATTCACAATTGCTACAAAGAAAATAAAATACCTAGGAATACAACTCACTAGGAATGTAAGGGACCTCTTTAAGGAAAACTACAAACAACTGCTCAACGAAATAAGAGAGGACACAAACAGATGGAGAAACGTTCCATGTTTGTGGTTAGGAAGAATCAATATTGTGAAAATGGCTATACTGTCCAAAGTAATTTACACATTCAATGCAATCCCCATCAAACTACCATTGAATTTCTTCACAGAACTGGAAAAAACCACCATGAATTTCATATGGATCCAAAAAAGAGCCTGCATAGCCAAGTCAATTCTAAGCAAAAAGAACACAGCGGGAGGCATCACGCTACCAAACTTAAAACTATACTACAAGGCTACAGTAATCAAAACAGCATGGTACTGGTACCAAAACAGAGGTATAGACCAATGGAACAGAACAGAAGCATCGGAGGCAACACAACATATCTACAACCATATTATCTTTGATAAACCAGACAAAAACATGCAATGGGGAAAGGATTCCCTATTTAATAAATGGTGTTGGGAAAACTGGCTAGCCATGTGCAGAAAGCAGAAACTGGACCCCTTCCTGACACCTTACACTAAAATTAACTCCAGATGGATTAAAGACTTAAACATAAGACCTGACACCATGAAAACCCTAGAGGAAAATCTAGGCAAAACCATTCAGGACATAGGAGTAGGCAAGGACTTCATGAACAAAACACCAAAAGCATTGGCAACAAAAGCCAAAATAGACAAATGGGACCTAATCAAACTCCACAGCTTCTGCACGGCAAAAGAAACAGTCACTAGAGTGAATCGGCAACCATCAGAATGGGAAAAAATCTTTGCAGTTTACACATCTGACAAAGGGCTGATATCCAGAATTTACAAAGAACTCAAACAGATTTACAGGAAAAAAAAACAAACAAGCCCATTCAAAAATGGGCAAAGGATATGAACAGAAACTTTACAAAAGAAGACATACATGAGGCCAACAAACATATGAAAAAGTGCTCATCATCATTGGTTATTAGAGAGATGCAAATCAAAATCACATTGAGATATCATCTCACACCAGTTAGAATGGCAATCTTTAAAAAATCTGGAGACAGCAGAAGCTGGAGAGGATATGGAGAAATAGAAACACTCTTACACTGTTGGTGGGAGTGTAAATTAGTTCAACCATTGTGGAAGACAGTGTGGCGATTCCTCAGGGACCTAGAAATGGAAATTCCATTTGACCCAGCAATCCCATTACTGGGTATCTATCCAAAAGACTATAAACCGTTCTACTATAAGGACACATGCACACGAATGTTCATTGCAGCACTGTTTACAATAGCAAAGACCTGGAACCAACCCAAATGCCCATTGATGATAGACTGGACTGGGAAAATGTGGCACATATACACCATGGAATATTATGCAGCAATCAAAAATGATGAGTTTGTGTCCTTTGTAAGGCCATGGATGAATCTGGAGAACATCATTCTCAGCAAACTGACACAAGTACAGAAAAAAAAATACTGCATATACTCACTCATAGGTGGGTGAGAAAAATGAGAACACATGGACACAGAGAGGCGGTCAACTATACACTGGGGACTGTTGGGGGAAATGGGGGAGGGACAGCGGAGGGGGCTGGGGGGGATAGCCTAGGGATGAATACCAAGTGTGGGTGAAGGGGAGGAAGGCAGCAAAACACACTACCATGTGTGTACCTATGCAACTATCTTGCACGTTCTGCACATGTACCCCAAAACCTATAATGCAATAAAAATTTTTAAAAAAAAATAGAGGGATGGAGGAAGATATACCAAGCAAATGGAGAGCAAAAAAAAAGCAGCAATTGCAATTCTCATCTCTCATAAAATAGACTTTAAAGCAACAAAAATCAAAAGAGACAAAGAAGGTCATTACATAATGGTAAAAGGATCGATACAACAAGAAGAGCTAACAAACCTAAATATATATGGACCCAATACAGGAAAACCCAGATATATAAAGCAAGTTCTTAACAACTTACAAAGAGACTTAGACTCCCACACAATAATAGTGGGAGAGTTTAAGACTCCACTGTCAATATTAGACAGATCAACCAGACAGAAAATTAACAAGAATATCCAGGACTTGAACTCAGACCTGGAACAAGCAAACCTGATAGACATTTACAGAACTCTCCATCCCAAATCCACAGAATATACATTCTTCTCAGCACCACATCACACCTACTCTAAAACTGACCTCATATTTGGAAGTAAAGCACTCCTCAGCAAATGCAAAAAAAAACTGAAATCATAACAAACACTCTCTCAGACCATAATGCAATCAAATTAGAACTCAGAATTCAGAAACTAACTCAGAACCACACAGGTTCATGGAAATTGAACAACTAGCTCTTGAATGTTGATTGGATAAACAATGAAATGAAGGCATAAATAAAGAACTTCTTTGAAACCAATGAGAATGAAGACACAACATACCAGAATCTCTGGGACACATTTAAAGGAGTCTGTAGAGGAAAATATATAGCAATAAGGGACCACATGAGGAGAGTGGAGAGATCCAAAATTGACACCCTATCATCAAAATTGAAAAAGCTAGAGGAGCAAGATGAAAAAACTCAAAACCTAGCAGAAGACAAGAAATAACTAAGATCAGAGAAGAACTGAAGGAGATAGAGACATGAAAAACCCTTCAAAAAATCAATAAATCCAAGAGCTGGTTTTTCAAAAAGATCAATAAAATAGACCACTAGCCAGACTGATAAAAAAAAAAAAAAGAGAGAGAGAGAATAACCAAATACATGCAATTAAAAATGATAAAGGGAAATCACCACAGATTCCACAGAAATTCAAACCATCATCAGAGAGTACTACAAACAACTCTATGCTCATAAACTAGTAAACCTGGAAGAAATGAATAAATTCCTGGACACCTGTGTCCTCCCAAGCCTAAACCAGGAGGAAGCCGAAACTATGAATAGACCAATAACAAGGTCTGAAGTTGAGGCAGCAATTAAGAGCCTACCACACAAAAAAAGCCCAGGTCCACATGGGTTCACAGCCATATTCTACCCGACACACAAAGAGGATCTGGTACCATTCCTTCTGAAACTATTCCAAATAATCCAAAAAGAGGGAACCCTTCCCAAATCATTTTATGAGACCAACATCGTCCTGATACCAAAACCCGGCAGAGACTCAACAAGAAAAGAAAACTTCAGGCCAATATCCATGATGAACATAGATGCAGAAATCTTCAATAAAATACTGGCAAACCGATTGCAACAGCACATTAAAAAACTTATCCATCATGATCAAGTAGGATTCATCCAGGGGATGCAAGGCTGGTTCAACAAACACAAGTCTATAAACGTAATTCACCACATAAACAGAACAAAAACAAAAACCACATGATTATCTAAATTCATGCAGAGAAGGCCTTTGACAAAATTCAACAGCCCTTTATGCTAAAAACCCTCAATAAACTCCGTACTGATGGAACGTATCTCAAAGTAATAAAAGCTATTTATAACAAACCAACAGCCAATATCATACTTAATGGGCAAAAACAGAAAGCATTCCCTTTAAAATCCAGCACTAGTCAAGGATGCCCTCTCTCACCACTCCTATTTAATATAGTACTGGAAGTTCTAGCCAGAGCAATCAGACAAGAAAAAGAAATAAAGTGTATTTGAATAGGAAAGGTGGAAGCCAAAATGTCTCTATTTGCAGACGACATGATAGTATACTTAGAAGACCCCATCTCCTCAGCCCAAAACCTCCTGAAACTGATAAGCAACTTCAGTAAAGTCTCAGAATATAAAATCCATGTGCAAAAACCACAAGCATTTCTATACACCAATAACAGACTGAAAGAGAGCCAAATAAAGAACGAACTGCCATTCACAATTGCTACAAAGAGAATAAAATGCCTAGGAATACAACTCACAAGGAATGTAACGGACCTCTTCAAGGAAAACTACAAACCACTGCTCAATGAAATAAGAGAGGACACAAACAGATGGAGAAACGTTCCATGTTTGTGGTTAGGAAGAATCAATATCGTGAAAATGGCTATACTGCCCAAAGTAATTTACACAATCAATGCTATCCCCATCAAGCTACCATTGACTTTCTTCACAGAACTGGAAAAAGCCACCATGAACTTCATATGGAACCAAAAGAGAGGCCACATAGCCAAGTCAATTCTAAGCAAAAAGAACACAGCAGGAGGCATCACACTACCGGACTTCAAACTATACTACAAGGCTACAGTTATCAAAACAGCATGGTACTGGTACCAAAACAGAGATATAGAACAATGGAACAGAACAGAGGCATCGGAGGAAACACAACTTATCTACAACCATACAATCTTTGATAAACCTGATAAAAACAAGCAATGGGGAAAGGATTCCCTGTTTAATAAATGGTGTTGGGAAAATTGGCTAGCCATGTGCAGAAAGCAAAAACTGGACTCCTTCCTGACACCTCACACTAAAATTAACTCCAGATGGATTAAAGACTTAAACATAAGACCTGACACCATAAAAACCCTAGAAGAAAATCTAGGCAAAACCATTCAGGACATAGGAGTAGGCAAGGACTTCATGACCAAAACACCAAAAGCATTGGCAACAAAAGACAAAATAGACAATGGGACCTAATCAAACTCCACAGCTTCTCCATGGCAAAAGAAACAGTCTCTAGAGTGAATTGGCAACCAAAAGAATGGGAAAAAAATCTTTGCAGTTCACCATCTGACAAAGGGCTGATATCCAGAATTTACAAAGAACTCAAACAGATTTACAGGAAAAAAAAAAGCCCATTCAAAAATGGGCAAAGGATATGAACAGACACTTTACAAAAGAAGATATACATGAGGCCAACAAACGTATGAAAAAATGCTCATCATCACTTGTCATTAGAGAGATGCAAATCAAAACCACATTGAGATAACATCTTACACCTGTTCGAATGGTGATCATTAAAAAATCTGAAGACAACAGATGCTGGAGATGATGTGGAGAAACAGGAACACTATTATACTGCTGGTGGGAGTGTAATTTAGTTCAACCATTGTGGAAGACAGTGTGGCGATTCCTCAAGGACCTAGAAATAAAAATTCCATTTGACCCAGCAATCCCATTACTGGGTATATATCCAAAAAACTATAAATCGTTCTACTGTAAGGACACATGCACACGAATGTTCATTGCAGCACTTTTCACAATAGCAAAGACCTGGAACCAACCCAAATGCCCATTGATGACAGACTGAACTGGGAAAATGTGGCACATATACACCATGGAATATTATGCAGCGATCAAAAACGATGAGTTCGTGTCCTTTTTTGGGACATGGATGAACCTGGAGAACATCATTCTCAGCAAACTGAAACAAGAACAGAAAATGAAATACTGCATATTCTCACTCATAGGCGGGTGATGAGAAATGAGAACACAAGGACACAGGGAAGGGAGCACTACACACTGGGGTCTATTGGGGGGAATAGGGGAGGGACAGTGGGTGGGGAGCTGGGGAGGCATAGCATAAGGAGAAATGCCAAATGTGGGTGAAGGGGAAGGCAGCAAAGCATGCTGCCATGTGTATACCTATGTAACTATCTTGCATGTTCTGCACATGTACCCCAAAACCTAAAATGCAATAAAAAAAAAAAAGACAGAACATAAGGATGTCAAGAAAGGGAACACTCATCTGCTGTTGGTGGAAATGTAAATTATCATAGCAACTATGAAAAATAGTATGATGGTTTCTCAAAAACATAAAAATAGAGCTACTATATGATCTGACAATCTAATTCCTGGGTTATAAATCTAAAAGAATGCAAATCAGTACAATGAAGAGATATCTGCACTCCCATGTTTATCTCAGCATTATTCACATTAGCCAAGATACAGAATCAGCCTAAGTGACAATCAATAGAGGAATGAATAAATAAAATGTGGTATGTATATCATGGAATATTATTCAGCTATAAAAATAAAATCCTGTCATTAGTAGCAACATAGGACTGGAGGAAATTGTTTTAAGTGAAATAAGCAATGCAGGAAAAAAAACATAAATATTGCATGTTCTTACCCATATGTGGAAGCTTAGAAATAAAAATAAATTTTAAAATTATGACTTAATGCAGATAGTGAGTGGAACTGTATTTACCAGAGGCTGGAAAGGGTAAGCAAAAAAAAAAAAAGATGAAAAGGTCAATGGGTACAGAAATACAGTTAGGTAGAATAAATAAGTTTTAATTTTCAACAGCACAATAGGGTGATCATTATTGTATGCATGTATCAAAATATCATATGTACCCCCATAAATATGTACAACTATTATATATTAACAAAACCAAAAAAGAACATAATTGAGACAATTAATTAAATTTCAATATGTATTAGATAGAAGTTTGGTCTGACATGTAAAAATCCTGGACATCATTACTCCCATCCTCACAACAACAAAAAAAAAAGCTGAACAAATAAAAAATCAACAACTCTTCTTAGATCCATCAAAGGATTAAGGCCTTAGGGCAAGCCATTATACTGAAAAATGAGACAGATAAATAAATATCACAGCTTGTGTTCCATCACTTCCCCAGTAGCCCTGACCTTGATAGTAAGTCCTCTTATCTCTCCAAACCTCCTGCCTTGCTTGAGGTTTAGGCTTTTATCAGGTGTCCTTTGTTGCCAAATGTCAACAAAGGGATTTTTTCCTTCTCAGTGAGTACTCTTGGGGACTTCTAAGGGTATAGGTGCCAAGTCCCTCCCTTCTGAAATCCCTGCTGCTTTTATGTACAAAAGTTACAGTCTTTCTCAATGGAACATCACTAAAAGTGATTTGGAATCATAATGGCCAGCCTGAAGATCATGTGATCTGCCAAAACTTGTTTTCATCTGCGGACAATTATAAAGGCTAGAAGAAAAGATTAAATGGCCTGTCTGGGCACAGTGGCTCATGCCTGTAATTCCAGCAATTTGAGAGGCTGAGGCAGGCAGATCACTTGAGGTCAGGAGAGTAAGACCAACCTGGCCAAAATGATGAAACCCTGTTTCTATTAAAAACACAAAAATGAGCCAAGCATGCTGGTGTACCTGTAACCCCAGTTACTCGGGAGGCTGAGGCACAGAATCACTTGAACACAGGAGGCAGAGGTTGCAGTGAGCCAAGACAGCACTGCTGCACTCCAGCCTGGGTGACAGAACAAGACTCCATGTCAAAAAAAAAAAAAAGAAAGATTAAATAGCCTGAGTGGGATGTCTGCTAGTATCTTGAGGCATTCAAGACTCCAGGAATCAAAGCTAGTATCTCTAAGAGATAATAACGCCAAATTAGCTCAAAGACTTTCTAAATTACAAAAGAACTCACAAGCTTCTAAAGGCAAGTCAAAAAACAAGTATATCTCTATCTCTTTGTTCTTGTCCTGTGTTGCTTCCCCCTTTCTAGCTGCACCCTTCTCATCCCACTGCCATCCTATGCACCCTCTTGCTTACTGCCTGTCTACCCTTCCCTAATTGAACTTCCTTTTCTTGATGAACCCTATGATGGTTAATATTGAGTGTCAACTTGATTGGATTGAAGGATGCAAAGTATTGTTCCTGAGGGTGTCTGTGAAGGTGTTGCCAAAAGACATTAACTTTGAGTCAGTGGACTGGGAAAGGCAGACCCAACCTTAATCTGGGTGGGCACAATCTAGTCAGCTGCCAGTGGGGCCAGAATAAAAAGCAGGCAGGAGAATGTGAAAAGACTAGACTGGCTTAGCCTCCCATCCTACATTTTTCTCCCATGCTGGATCCTTCCTGCCCTTGAACATTGGACTCCAAGTTTTTCAGCTTTGGGACTGGGACTGGATTCCATGCTCCTCAGCTTTCAGACAGCCTAGGGTGGGACATTGTGATGATGTGAGTTAATACTCCTTAATTAAATTCCCCTTTATATATACATCTATCCTATTAGTTCTGTCTCTCTAGAAAACCTTGACTAATACAAACCTTTTGTTGAATCTCCTGCCACCCAAGCCTCTTTTAAAGTTGAACCAAATGCAGGAGGCTCTGGAAGTTCTGTTGCTTATACTCCCCGAACTGAGGGCTATCTCTAAAGATTTCCCTGATCTCTTAGTTGATCCTGTCAGATTTTTCAAAAGTTTGACCTCCTTACTATGCCTAAGAACCAGGTTACTCTAATCTTTATGAATTTATCCACATGTTAACAGGTGAAAGCCACATTCAAACATGGTTGCATAGGCTGACACTATCCTTTAGATCACCTAAATAAAAGAAAACCTGGAGATTTCCCAAATACTCAAAAACTAGCCAATGAACTAGATACTTAGATTGCTGAATATTTCCAAAAAATTTTAGTTTGGGAAAAGATTCAACACTGTACTCAAGAACCTGAGTAACTAATCTATAAATACTATGACAGATTAGACAGAATCTATTTATGATATTAAGGTTTTTTGGTTTGGTTTGGTTTTTTTTTTTTTTTTTTTTTTGAGATGGAGTTTTGCTCTTGTTACCCAGGCTGGAGTGCAATGGTGCGATCTTGGCTCACTGCAACCTCTGCCTCCTGGGGTCAGGCAATTCTCCTGCCTCAGCCTCCTGAGTAGCTGGGATTACAGGCACACACCACCATGCCCAGCTAATTTTTGTATTTTTAGTGGAGACAAGGTTTCACCATGTTGACCAGAATGGTCTCAATCTCTTGACCTTGTAATCCATCCGCCTCGGCCTCCCAAAGTGCTGGGATTACAGGCGTGAGCCACCGCGCCCGGCCAATATTCAGGTTTAGAAAAAATTTACTAACATACTTCCTCCCTGTTTTATTCTACTTTTGTTGATGGGTTAGCAGAAGAACTTAGCACCCTAATGAAACATAAGCAATTAAATTGGGCCACTACAGAAACCCCTGACCTATTTAATTTGGCTGAACAAGTTTCCAAAATCAAAAACAAATCAGCCAAATGAAAAACTGCTAGAGTCATAGATTTTCAGATTCACACTGCAAAAGTTATTAACTATCAATGCAGCAACTTGAATTAAACAAATCCAAAAAAAAACTTATAAATCTAAACATTCTTATTCACCCCCACAAAAAAAAAATTAAGTCCTTGTCATTATTACAAGAAACCAGGTCACTGAAAAAATGAATGTCACAGTCTACAAAGATTTAAAATAAAAGCACAGAAAAAAAAATGATATTTCAGAGGAAACCTGAGAAAGAAGCTTTTTCTTTCTCTTCTAAGACAAAATGCAAGGGATTCTCTGAGCAACAAAGGGAAATTGCCCTTTCTTTAACCTACACTTTAAGTGAAATTAGAATAAACACTTAAAATGGAGCAAGGAGAGACTTACTGACATGGGGCCCACATTTTCAGTAATAAAGTCAACCACACTTTCTGTTTCCTTTCTTCAGGGTAACAACAAAACTACAAATGGTTGGGGTTTCAGATAAACCAATGGCAGTATACCAATCTCTTCCCTGAGACTTTTAACTTGCAAAACTCTAGGACTCTCATCAATTTGTTAGTCATTATTGGCTGAGATTTTCTGGAAGCACACACAATTTACATTTACAGGGCATAATCATTCCATGTACTAACCTATTTAATACTCCATCCTAGTGTTATAAAAATCTAATAACCGGGGAGAGACATTTGCCCAATACTAAAGAGCTATCATAACATTGCTATACTCCATCATCATGTTGTATCAAACCCACATACCTCAGCAAAATCACCAGATATGTTTTCACTGTGATTGATGTCTGCAGTATTTTCTTTAGCATTCTAGTTGATCCAGATGGCAAGTCTTTTTGCCTTCATGTGAGGTGGACAACAATACACCTTTATAGTAATGTTCCAATGGTATACTGAAAGTATAAGACTTACATATTTCTCTTAAGTCTTAAAAGAAAACACAGAAGACTTGGAATTTTCTTTGCATTCTGTTCTCATCTAATTTGTCAATTACTTATTACTTTGTTCCTCCATCCTGAAGGCTCCATACAGGACAGCCTTTACCCACTAAAGACATTATCCACCAAAAGTCACACAGTTCAGAAGAGAAGCTATGACTGTCTTCCACACAGGTAAAATGTTTAGGATGTCTAATTTCAAGACAGGATTTCTTGCTTGATTCCTTAAAGAATGGAAACAATTTTGGATTTTCTTGGCCCCACAAAAAATAAAAGACAATTATGTGGGATTCTGGGATTAGCAGGATACTACAGACAATCTATTCCAAGTCTCTCTGCCATGGTTCAGGCTCTATATTTTTTTTAAGCCTGACCCATCCCAAACCTCTACAACGGCCAGATGATGCCACCTTCTCTTTTGAGAATAATAAGAAAGTCTTCATTAGCCCGCTATATTAGGACATCCTAACTATAACCTTCTCTTTTCCCTTTTTGTTCATGAATAAAATGGAAATGTCTTAGAAGATCTTATACAAAAGCATGGTGACCATCAGAGACCCCTCAGATATTACAGCGAACAGTTAGACCCTGTGTCTCAATAACTCCCACCCTGTATGCAGGACATCACATTCACTGCAATTTTATTAAAGACAATTAAAAATTAATTATGGGTTTTCCATTAATGGTTTATGTCCCTAACTCTATTGAGGCCTTACTGAACTCATCATACCCACCATCTCTCTTCTAGCAGTCTCACTTTTTATGAGAACCTCTTATTATCAACCTCTAATGTAACTAGTACTCCCTGCAACTCTTTAAGTCCTGCCACCTCGCATCCACTTTCTTCTAGCAAAACAACACATGACTATACAACCCTAACTGATACTTTACTAACCCCCAGAAAGGACCTACAGGAAACCCCCATTCCAAGTGTAAAACTTGTCTGATTTACTGATGGATCTTATCTTTGAAATAACTCATGAAAATATAATGATGTCTATACTGTTGTCTCACTGTCTGAAATCAGTAAAAGTTATCCCTTCCGTGAGGCCATTTCTGCCAAATAGGCAGAACTTTTTACTGTCTGCCAACATGTATGCTAACAATAACACTGCAAAATAACACAGTGGCTATCTCTACTGATAGCCACTATGCTTTGGGGCAGTACATGATTTTCATATCCTCTAAAAACAGGTTTCCTAACCTTTGACCAAAAATTAAAAGAAATAGTAAGTGGCAGAGGCTTCCAAGATGGCATCGTAGAGGCAACTCTGGATTGCAGCTCTCAGTGGAGGCGCACAGGGTGTACCCCAGAAAAGCAGGGCCTGGAGTGGACCTCAGCACTCATACAGCAGAGGGGCTAGACCATTAGAAAAAAAACTAAGTAACAGAAATAACTCATCATCAACAATCTGGGTGTCCACACAGAGACCCAATTGAAAAATCAGCAATTACTAAGATGACAGGTGGATAAATCCATAAAGATGGGAAGAAACCAGTGCAAAAAAAAGGAAAACAACCGAAACCAAAACACTTCACCTCCTACAAAGGACCAAAACTCCTCACCAGCAAGGGAACAAAGATGGACGAAGAATGAGTGTGACGAAATGACGGAATCACACTGCAAAAAGTGGATAATGAGAAACTTCAATGAGCTAAAAGAACATGTTCTAAATCAGTGCAAAGAAACTAAGAACCTTGAAAAAAAATTTAAAAAAGAGATTCGAGGAAATGATAACAAGAATGGACAACTTAGAGAGGAATATGAATAAATTGAAGGAGCTGAAAAACACAAAACGAAAACTTCACGAAGCATGCACAAGTTTCAACAGCCAAATTGGCCAAGCAGAAGAAAGAATATCAGAAGTCGAAGATCAACTCAATGAAATAAAATGAGAAACCAAGATTAGAGAAAAAAGCGCAAAAAGGAATGAACAAAATCTCCAAAAAATGTGGGACAATGTGAAGAGACCCAACCTACGTTTGATAGGTGTACCAGAATGTGATGAAGAGAATGAATCCAAGCTGGAAAACACTCTTCAGGACATTATCCAGGAAAATTTCCCCAACCTAGCAAGACAGGTCAATACTCAACTCCAGGAAACACAGAGAACACCACAAAGATACTCCGCAAGAAGAGCAACCCCAAGGCACATAATCGTCAGATTCACCAGGGTTGAAATGAAGGAGAAAATACTAAGGGCAGCCAGAGAGAAAGGTTAGGTCACCCAAAAAGGGAAGCCCATCAGACTCACAGAAGATCTCTCGGCAGAGACTCTATAAGCCAGAAGAGAGTGGGGGCCAATATTCAACATCCTTAAAGAAAAGAACTTTCAACCCAGAATTTCATATCCAGCGAAACTGAGCTTCATAAGTGAAGGAAAAATAAAATCCTTCATGAACAGGAAAATACTCAGAGATTTTGTCACCACTAGGCCTGCTTTACAAGAGATCCTGAAAGAGGCACTACACATAGAAAGAAACAACCAGTACCAGCCATCCTAAAAGCATACCAAATGCTAAAGAGCATCAACAAAATGAAGAATCTACATGAACCAATGGGCAAAACAGCTAGCTAGCATCAAAATGGCAGTATCAAATTCAAACATAACAATATTAACCCTAAATGTAAATGGGCTAAATGCACCAATCAAAAGACACAGACTGGCAAATTGGATAAAAAGCCAAAACCCATCAGTGTGCCGTATTCAGGAAACCCACCTCACATGCAAGGATACACAAAGGCTCAAAATAAAGGGATGGAGGAAGATTTACCAAGCAAATGGAGAGCAGAAAAAGCAGGAGTTGCAATTCTCATCTCTGATAAAATAGACTTTAAAGCAACAAAGATCAAAAGGGACAAAGAACGTCATTACATAATGGGAAAAGAATTGATACAACAAGAAGAGCTAATGATTCTAAATATATATGGACCCAATGCAGGAGCACCCAGATATATAAGGCAAGTTCTTAATGACTTACAAAGAGACTTAGACTCCCACACAATAATAGTGGGAGACTTCAACACTCCACTGTCAATATCAGACAGATCAACCAGACAAAAAATTAACAAGTATATCCAGGACGTGAACTCAGAACTGGAACCAGCAAACCTGATAGACATTTACAGAACTCTCCACCCCAAATCCACACAATATACATTCTTCTCAGCACCACATCACACCTACTCCAAAATTGACCACATAATTGGAAGTAAAGCACTCCTCAGCAAATGCAAAACAATGGAAATCATAACAAACAGTCTCTCAGACCATAGTGCAATCAAGCTGGAACTCAGAATTCAGAAAATAACTCAGAACCACACACCTTCATAGAAACTGAACAACTGGCTCTTGAATGTTGATTGAATAAACAATAAAATGAAGGCAGAAATAAAGAACTTCTTCAAAACCAATGAGAATGAAGACACAACGTACCAGAATCTCTGGGACACATTTAAAGCAGTCTGTAGAGAAAAATATATAGCAATAAGTGCCCACATGAGAAGAGTGGAGAGATCCAAAATTGACACCCTATCACCCAAATTGAAAGAGCTATAAAAGCAAGATCAAAAAAGCTCAAAACCTAGCCAAAGAAGAGAAATAACTAAGATCAGAGAAGAACTGAAAGAGATAGAGACATGAAAATCCCTTCAAAAAATCAATAAATCCAAGAGCTGGTTTTTCAAAAAGATCAACAAAACAGACAGACCACTAGCCAGACTGATAAAAAAGAAAAGAGAGAACAACCAAATAGATGCAATAAAAAACAATAATGGGGAAATCACCACAGATTCCACAGAAATTCAAACCATCATCAGAGAATAATACAAACAACTCTATGCACATAAACTAGTAAACCAGGAAGAAATGGATAAATTCCTGGACACCTGTGTCCTCCCAATCCTAAACCAGGAGGAAGCTGAAACTATGAATAGACCAATAACAAGGTCTGAAGTTGAGGCAGCAATTAAGAGCCTACCACACAAAAAAAAGCCCAGGTCCAGATGGGTTCACAGCCAAATTCTACCAGACACACAAAGAAGATCTGGTACCATTCCTTCTGAAACTATTCCAAATAATCCAAAAGAGGGAACCCTTCCCAAATCATTTTGTGAGACCAACATCATCCTGATACCAAACCCTGGCAGAGACTCAACAAGAAAAAAAAACTTCAGGCCAATATCCATGATGAACATAGATGCAAAAATCTTCAATAAAATACTGGGAAACCGATTGCAACAGCACATTAAAAAATTATCCCCGGGGATGCAAGGCTGGTTCAACATACACAAGTCTATAAAAGTAATTCACCACATAAACAGAAGCAAAAACAAAAACCACATGATTATCTCAATTGACAAAGAGAAGGCATTTGGCAAAATTCAACAGTCCTTTATGCTAAAAACCCTCAATAAACTCAGTATTGATGGAACATATCTCAAAGGAATAACCGCTATTTATGACAAACCAACCGGCAATATCATAATTAATGGGCAAAAACTGGAAGCATTCCCTTTGAAATCCGGCACTACACAAGAATGCCCTCTCTCACCACTCCTATTCAACATAATACTGGAAGTTCTAGCCAGAGCAATCAGGCAAGAAAAAGAAATAAAGGGTATTCAAATAGGAAAGGTGAAAGCCAAATTGTCTCTATTTGCAGATGACATGATAGTATACCTAGAAGACCCCATCACCTCAGCCTAAATTCTCCTGAAACTGATTAGCAACTTCAGCAAAGTCTCAGGATATAAAATCAATGTGCAAAAATTACAAGCATTCCTATACACCAATAACAGACTAAAAGAGAACCAAATCAAGAATGAACTGCCATTCACAATTGCTACAAAAAAAAATAAAATACCTAGGAATACAACTCACAAGGAATGTAAGGGACCTCTTCAACGAAAACTACAAACCACTGCTCAACGAAATAAGAGAGGACACAAACAGATGGAGAAACATTCCATGTTCATGGTTAGGAAGAATCAATATCATGAAAATGGCGATACTGCCCAAAGTAATTTACACAATCAATGCTATCCCCATCAAACTACCATTGAATTTCTTCACAGAACTGGAAAAAACCACCATGAACTTCATATGGAACCAAAAGAGAGCCCACATAGCCAAGTCAATTCTAAGCAAATGGAACACAGCGGGAGGCATCACACTACCAGACTTCAAACTATACTACAAGGCTACAGTAATCAAAACAACATGGTACTGCTACGAAAACAGAGATATAGATCAATGAAACAGAACAGAGGCATTGGAGGCAACACAACATATCTACAACCATATAATCTTTGATAAACCAGACAAAAACAAGCAATGGGGAAAGAATTCCCTGTTTAATAAATGGTGTTGGGAAAACTGGCTAGCCATGTGCAGAAAGCAGAAACAGGACCCCTTTCTGACACCTTACACTAAAATTAACTCCAGATGGATTAAAGACTTAAACGTAAGACCTGACACCATAAAAACCCTAGAAGAAAATCTAGGCAAAACCATTCAGGACATAGGAGTAGGCAAGGACTTCATGAACAAAACACCAAAAGCACTGGCAACAAAAGCCAAAATAGACAAATGGGACCTAATCAAACTCCACAGCTTTTGCACAGCAAAAGAAACAGTCACTAGAGTGAATCGGCAACCAACAGAATGGGAAAAAATCTTTTCAGTTTCCCCATCTGACAAAGGGCTGATATCCAGAATTTACAAAGAACACAAACAGATTTACAGAAAAAAAACAAACAAGCCCATTCAAAAATGGGCAAAGGATATGAACAGACACTTTACAAAAGAAGACATACATGAGGCCAACAAACACATGAAAAAATGCTCATCATCACTGGTCATTAGAGAGATGCAAATCAAAACCACATTTAGATACCTTCTCACGCCGGTTAGAATGGCGATCATTAAAAAATCTGGAGACAGCAGATGCTGGAGAGGATGTGGAGAAATAGGAACACTCTTACACTGTTGGTGGGAGTGTAAATTAGTTCAACCATTGTGGAGGACAGTGTGGCAATTCCTCAAGGACCTAGAAATAGAAATTCCATTTGACCCAGCAATCCCATTACTGGGTATATATCCAAAGGACTATAAATCATTCTACTATAAGAACACATGCACACGAATGTTCATTGCAGCACTGTTTACAATAGCAAAGACCTGGAACAAACCCAAATGCCCATCGATGATAGACTGGACTGGGAAAATGTGGCACATATACACCATGGAATATTATGCAGCAATCAAAAATGATGAGTTTATGTCCTTTATAAGGACATGGATGAATCTGGAGAACATCATTCTCAGCAAACTGACACAAGAACAGAAAAAGAAATACCACATATTCTCACTCATAGGCAGGTGAGAAAAATGAGAACACATGGACACAGGGAGGGGGTCTACTACACACTGGGGTCTAATGGGGGGAGGAGGGAGGGACAGTGGGGGGAGCTCGGGAGGGATAGCCTGGGGATAAATGCCAAGTGTGGGTGAAGGGGAGGAAGGCAGCAAAGCACACTGACATGTGTGTACCTATGCAACTATCTTGCACGTTCTGCACATGTACCCCAAAACCTATAATGCAATAAAAATTTTAAAATTTTAAAAAAATAAGATAGTAAGTATAACTCAGAATTATTCAAGGCTATCCAAAAATTTGTCTTTAGCAATAATTAAAATCCCAGGAAATATGAAAACTGATAGTAAAGTAGAGAAAGAAAATTACATGGCTGACACAACTGGAAAAGCCACAGCTTCCAAGAAACAACTGCCCATTGCTCAATACCCCCTTAAAACCTCTAATGGCCAATTTGATACAATCAAAAACTTCATCCTCCATGCTTTTTTTTTTTTTTTAATTTTTATTGCATTATAGGTTTGGGGGTACATCTGCAGAACGTGCAAGATAGTTGCATAGGTACACACATGGCAGTGTGCTTTGCTGCTTTCCTCCCCTTCACCCACACTTGGTATTCATCCCCAGGCTATCCCCCCCAGCCCCCCTGCTGTCCCTCCCCCATTCCCCACAACAGTCCCCAGTGTATAGTAGACCACCTCTCTGTGTCCATGTGTTCTCATTTTTCTCACCCACCTATGAGTGAGTATATGCGGTATTTCTTTTTCTGTTCTTGTGTCAGTTTGCTGAGAATGATGTTCTCCAGATTCATCCATGTCCTTACAAAGGACACAAACTCATCATTTTTTATTGCTGCATAATTTTCCATGGTGTATATGTGCCACATTTTCCCAGTCCAGTCTATCATCGTTGGGCATTTGGGTTGGCTCCAGGTCTTTGCTATTGTAAACAGTGCTGCAAGGAACATTCATGTGCATGTGTCCTTATAGTAGAACGATTTATAGTCCTTTGGATAGATACCCAGTAATGGGATTGCTGGGTCAAATGGAATTTCTATTTCTAGGTCCCTGAGGAATCACCACACTGTCTTCCACAATGGTTGAACTAATTTACACTCCCACCAACAGTGTAAGAGTGTTCCTATTTCTCCACATCCTCTCCAGCATCTGCTGTCTCCAGATTTTTTAATGATCGCCATTCTAACTGGTGTGAGATGGTATCTCAATGTGGTTTTGATTTGCATCTCTCTAATGACCAATGATGATGAGCACTTTTTCATATGTTTGTTGGCCTCATGTATGTCTTCTTTTGTAAAGTTTCTGTTCATATCCTTTGCCCATTTTTGAATGGGCTTGTTTGTTTTTTTCCTGTAAATCTGTTTGAGTTCTTTGTAAATTCTGGATATCAGCCCTTTGTCAGATGTGTAAACTGGAAAGATATTTTCCCATTCCGATGGTTGCCGATTCACTCTAGTGACTGTTTCTTTTGCTGTGCAGAAGCTGTGGAGTTTGATTAGGTCCCATTTGTCTATTTTGACTTTTGTTGCCAATGCTTTTGGTGTTTTGTTCATGAAGTCCTTGCCTACTCCTTTGTCCTGAATGGTTTTGCCTAGATTTTCTTCGAGGGTTTTTATGGTGTCAGGTCTTACATTTAAGTCTTTAATCCATCTGGAGTTAATTTTAGTGTAAGGTGTCAGGAAGGGGTCCAGTTTCTGCTTTCTGCACATGGCTAGCCAGTTTTCCCAACACCATTTATTAAATAGGGAATCCTTTCCCCATTGCCTGTTTTTGTCTTGTTTATCAAAGATAATATGGTTGTAGATAAGTTGTGTTGCCTCCGATGCCTCTGTTCTGTTCCATTGGTCTATATCTCTGTTTTGGTACCAGTACCATGCTGTTTTGATTCCTGTAGCCTTGTAGTATAGTTTGAAGTCTGGTAGTGTGATGCCTCCCGCTGTGTTCTTTTTGCTTAGAATTGACTTGGGTATGCGGGCTCTTTTTTGGTTCCCTATGAAATTCATGGTGGCTTTTTCCAGTTCTGTGAAGAAATTCAATGGTAGTTTGATGGGGATAGCATTGATTGTGTAAATTACTTTGGGCAGTATAGCCATTTTCACGATATTGATTCTTCCTAACCACGAACATGGAATGTTTCTCCATCTGTTTGTGTCCTCTCTTATTTCATTGAGCAGTTGTTTGTAGTTTTCCTTAAAGAGGTCCCTTACATTCCTA
This sequence comes from Saguinus oedipus, assembly GCA_031835075.1. Taxonomy (NCBI): domain Eukaryota; kingdom Metazoa; phylum Chordata; class Mammalia; order Primates; family Cebidae; genus Saguinus; species Saguinus oedipus. Next base: position 186,281,526 of record CM063171.1, on the reverse strand, counting down.
GTGAGTTGTATTCCTAGGTATTTTATTTTCTTTGTAGCAATTGTGAATGGCAGTTCGTTCTTGATTTGGTTCTCTTTAAGTGTTTTATTGGTGTATAGGAATGCTTGTGATTTTTGAACATTGATTTTATATCCTGAGACTTCGCTGAAGTTCCTTATCAGTTGCAGGAGCTTTTGGGCTGAGGTGATGGGGTCTTCTAGGTATACTATCATGTCGTCTGCAAATAGAGACAATTTGGCTTCCACCTTTCCTATTTGAATACCCTTTATTTCTTTTTCTTGCCTGATTGCTCTGGCTAGAACTTCCAGTACTATGTTGAATAGAAGTGGTGAGAGAGGGCATCCTTGTCTAGTGCCGGATTTCAAAGGGAATGCTTCCAGTTTTTTCCCATTAAGTATGATATTGGCTGTTGGTTTGTCATAAATAGCTTTTATTACTTTGAGATATGTTCAATCAATACCATGTTTATTGAGGGTTTTTAGCATAAAGGGCTGTTGAATTTTGTCAAATGCCTTCTCTGCATCAATTGAGATAATCATGTGGTTTTTGTTTTTGCTTCTGTTTATGTGGTGAATTACATTTATAGACTTGCATATGTTGAACCAGCCTTGCATCCCCGGGATGAATCCTACTTGATCATGATGGATAAGTTTTTTAATGTGCTGTTGCAATCGATTTGCCAGTATTTTATTGAAGATTTTTGCATCTATGTTCATCATGGATATTGGCCTGAAGTTTTCTTTTCTTGTTGAGTCTCTGCCAGGTTTTGGTATCAGGATGATGTTGGTCTCATAAAATGATTTGGGAAGGGTTCCCTCTTTTTGGATTATTTGGAATAGTTTCAGAAGGAATGGTACCAGATCCTCTTTGTGTGTCTGGTAGAATTCAGCTGTGAACCCATCTGGACCTGGGCTTTTTTTGTGTGGTGGGCTCTTAATTGCTGCCTCAACTTCAGACCTTGTTATTGGTCTATTCATAGTTTTGGCTTCCTCCTGGTTTAGGCTTGGGAGAAAACAGGTGTCCAGGAATTTATCCATTTCTTCCTGATTTACTAGTTTATGTGCATAGAGTTGTTTGTAGTATTCTCTGATGATGGTTTGAATTTCTGTGGAATCTGTGGTGATTTCCCCTTTATCATTTTTTACTGCATCTATTTGGTTGTTCTCTCTCTTCTTTTTTATCAGTCTGGCTAGTGGTCTGTCTATTGTGTTGATCTTTTCAAAAAACCAGCTCTTAGATTTATTGATTTTTTGAAGGGTTTTTCTTGTCTCTATCTCCTTCAGTTCTGCTCTGATCTTAGTTATTTCTTGTCTTCGGCTAGGTTTTGAGCTTTTTTGATCTTGCTCCTCTATCTCTTTCAATTTTGATGATAGGGTGTCAATTTTGGATCTCTCCACTCTTCTCATGTGGGCACTTATTGCTATATATTTTCCTCTACAGACTGCTTTAAATGTGTCCCAGAGATTCTGGTATGTTGTGTCTTCATTCTCGTTGGTTTCAAAGAACTTCTTTATTTCTGCCTTCATTTCATTGTTTATCCAATCGACATTCAAGAGACAGTTGTTCAGTTTCCATGAAGCTGTGTGGTTCTGAGTTAGTTTCTGAATTCTGAGTTCCAACTTGATTGCACTATGGTCTGAGAGACTGTTTGTTATGATTTCAGTTGTTTTGCATTTGCTGAGGAGTGCTTTACTTCCAATTATGTGGTCAGTTTTGGAGTAGGTGTGATGTGGTGCTGAGAAGAATGTATATTGTGTGGATTTGGGGTGGAGAGTTCTGTAAATGTCTATCAGGTTTGCTTGTTCCAGTTCTGAGTTCAAGTCCTGGATATCCTTGTTAATTTTCTGTCTGGTTGATCTGTCTGCTATTGACAGTGGAGTGTTAAAGTCTCCCACTATTATTGTGTGGGAGTATAAGTCTCTTTGTAAGTCATTAAGAACATGCCTTATATATCTGGGTGCTCCTACATTGGGTCCATATGTATTTAGAATTGTTATCTCTTCTTGTTGTATCGATCCTTTTACCATTATGTAATGACCTTCTTTGTCCCTTTTGATCTTTGTTACTTTAAAGTCTATTTTATCAGAGATGAGAATTGCAACTCCTGCTTTTTTTTGCTCTCCATTTGCTTGGTAAATCTTCCTCCATCCCTTTATTTTGAGCCTTTGTGTATCCTTGCATGTGAGGTGGGTTTCCTGGATGCAGCACACTGATGGGTTTTGGTTTTTTATCCAATTTGCCAGTCTGTGTCTTTTGATTGGTGCATTTAGCCCATTTACATTCAGGGTTAATATTGTTATCTGTGAATTTGATACTGCCATTTTGATGCTAGCTGGCTGTTTTGCCCATTGGTTCATGTACATTCTTCATTTTGTTGATGGTCTTTAGCATTTGGTATGCTTTTAGGATGGCTGGAACTGGTTGTTTCTTCCTATGTGTAGTGCCTCTTTCAGGAGCTCTTGTAAAGCAGGCCTAGCGGTGACAAAATCTCTGAGTACTTGCTTGTTCGTGAAGGATTTTATTTTTCCTTCACTTATGAAGCTCAGTTTCGCTGGATATGAAATTCTTGGTTGAAAGCTCTTTTCTTTAAGGATGTTGAATATTGGCCCCCACTCTCTTCTGGCTTGTAGAGTCTCTGCCGAGAGATCTTCTGTGAGTCTGATGGGCTTCCCTTTGTGGGTGACCCGACCTTTCTCTCTCGCTGCCCTTAGTATTTTCTCCTTCGTTTCAACCCTGGTGAATCTGATGATTATATGCCTTGGGGTTGCGCTTCTTGCAGAGTATCTTTGTGGTGTTCTCTGTATTTCCTGGAGTTGAGTATTGGCCTGCCTTGCTAGGTTGGGGAAATTTTCCTGGATAATATCCTGAAGAGTGTTTTCCAGCTTGGATTCATTCTCGTCGTCACATTCTGGTACACCTATCAAACGTAGGTTGGGTCTCTTCACATAGTCCCACATTTCTTGGAGATTTTGTTCATTCCTTTTTGTGCTTTTTCCTTTAATCTTGGTTTCTCGTTTTATTTCATTGAGTTGATCTTCAACTTCTGATATTCTTTCTTCTGCTTGGTCAATTGGGCTGTTGAAACTTGTGCATGCTTTGTGAAGTTCTCGTGTTGTGTTTTTCAGCTCCTTCAATTAATTCATATTCCTCTCTAAGTTGTCCATTCTCGTTATCAATTCCTCGAATCTTTTTTCAAATCTTTTTTCAAGGTTCTTAGTTTCTTTGCACTGGTTTAGAACATGTTCCTTTAGCTCACTGAAGTTTCTCATTATCCACTTTCTGAAGTCTGATTCCATCATTTCATCACATTCATTCTCTGTCCAGCTTTGTTCCCTTGCTGGTGAGGAGTTTTGGTCATTTTTTGGAGGTGAGGTGTTTTGGTTTCGGGTGCTTTCCTCCTTTTTGCACTGGTTTCTTCCCATCTTTATGGATTGATCCGCCTGTCATCTTAGTAGTGGCTGATTTTTCAATTGGGTCTCTGTGTGGACACTGAGATTGTTGATGATGAAGTATTTCTGTTACTTAGTTTTCCCTCTAATGATCTATCCTCTCTGCTGTATGAGTGCTGAGGTCCACTCCAGGCCCTGCTTGTCTGGGGTATACCTGCGGCAGCTGCAGAACAGTGAGGGATGATACCAGTTTCTTCTGCTGCTGCCCTTGTTCCAGAATAATGCCAGCCAAATGTCAGTCTGATTAGTCCTTTTCTGGGGTGACTCCTTGGATATACAGGGGTCAGGGAGCTGCTTGAGGAGACAGTCTGTGCTTTATAGGAGCTCCAGTGCTGAGCTATGAGCTCCATTGTTCATTCAGGGTTGTTGGGAGGTTGTTTATGTCTGCTGCAATATAACTCATAAATCACTCCTTTTTTTTTCACCCTTAGATGCTCTGTCTCAGGGAGTTGGGGCTTTCTTTATGAGTATCTGTTGCACTGTCCTGCCCCACTAGGCGGCAGTCTATTCACTATTTGCCTGCCGGGGCTCTGACCTGCTAGCGCGGGTCCACCCTGTTGCTGCCTGGTGGAGTCTCTCTGTTATGGCAGGTTGCCTCGGCAACAGCAGGCTGCATCAGTCCTGGGCGGTACTTAAGTGGGGGTGCACTTCATCAGCAATGGTGGACGCCCCTCCCTCACCGGGCTGCACCATCCTAGATGCCGGCAGCAAAACTCTCAGCCCCAAGCACCTCCAGTTGCCGCCCTGCTTGTCCCCGTGAGCGTGGGACCACGGAGCCCGATCACCCAGCTCCCTGCCTCAGAGTCCATCCTCTCTGTCTCTCTCTCTTCCTCTCCCCAAGCTGAAAGGTCAACTCTCTCACTGGCACCCCAGGAGCCTGCTGATAGGGCACTGGGATCCGTGCGATCTCCCGTGATGCTGCCCACTACCCCAGCTCAGATCATGCTTCCCAGGAAACTCCTGGTCTGGCTCATTGTCCAAGTCCCATTCAATCAGATGGACATGCCAATCTGCCCTTCCAAATCTCAGATTGCTGGTTTAACAGGGCACCCAGACCAGTGAGTTCCACGCCGGGTCCTGCTGCGGTGCCGGCCGAAGAGGCGGTGGGAGCTGGCTGCATTAGCCCATGTCTCTCCCACACCTGGGACTTTCAACACTCTGTGGGCATAAAAGATCCATCCGAGAATGCGGCTAGGACTCACCCTCTGCGCCTTCACCGAGAGCTGCAATCCTAAGTCACCTCTATGACGCCATCTTGCCCCTCCTCCTTCATCCTCCATGCTTAACACATGGCCTTTGAATTGAAAAAACAAATGGAAAACTTGAGGTTATTTCTATGATTCTAAAACTACCCTATGATATGGGTCTGATAAGAGACCTATCTTAACAGATGGCCTCCAAGATCAAATTTTACACTAAATTCATCATATAAACCACTGGAGAAATGATAAAATGATGATATGTGGAAAATAATATTATAGAAATCCCTCCACAAAAGTCACTTCTCAAATGTATTACATATATCAACTGTGTCTCAAACCCAATCCTGGAAAACTTATTCATAGTTCTATAAGATATTTTCCTTTCTCTTCAGTATCTTTTGAGCTATGGCATATGGACTTTATCCAGCTACCAACATTCTAAGGATACAAATTTGTCTTGGTTATGATTTTTACATTTGCCCACTGGGTTGAAGCAACAGCCTCAGCAGTAAGTAAAATCCTATCAGAAAAAAATAATCTCCACATGGGGCATACCCTTGGAACTACGGTAACCAAAGCAGTTATTTTTACCAGGTGGATTATACAGTCAATATGTAATCTTTAACCTTTTCTACAACATTTCCTACTACTACTGTGCCTACTACTCACAGTTCCCTGGGTTAGTGGAACATACTAACAGAACAATTAAGACCCATTTGGCAAAATGAATTTAATATCTCAATCAGCCCTGGTCAAAAGCTCTGCCCTTACTGCTGCTTAATCTTAGATCTACCCCTGTAAAAAAACAGGTTATTTCCAATTAAGATAGTTACTGAAAGACCCATGCACTGAAACAAAATACTTTATGAATCAAAGCTAATCAAGGTGACACTGTGACCTAGTGTAAGGAAATGATCAGAGTATTAACAACAAAAATAAATGGTAGAGCATTCTTTCCACAGTACACTTCAAGGAAATAAAGGCCAAAATCAATGCAATCTACAGCCTGGAAATTTTGGATATTGAAAATGACATATCCAGGAGAACTTCCCCAACCTAGCAAGACAAGCCAACATTCACATTCAGGAAATGTAGAGAACCCCAGTAAAATACTCCACTAGAAGATCAACCTGAATAAAATACTCCACTATAAGATCAACCTCAAGACACATAATCATCAGATTCTCCAAGGTCAAAATGAAAGAAAAAATGATAAGGGCAGCCAGAGAGAAAGGCCAAGTCACCTAAAAAGGGAAGCCCATCAGACAGTGGATCCCTCAGTAGAAACTCTACAAGTCAGAATAGATTAGTGGCTGATATTCGACATTTTTAAAGAAAAGAATTTTCAACCCAGAATTTTATATCCAGTCAAACTAAGCTTTATAAGCAAAGAAGAAATATAATCCTTTTCAAACAAACAAATGCAGAGGGAATTCATCACCACTAGGCTGATCTTGTAAGAGCTGCTGAAGGAAACACTAAATTTGGAAAGGAAAAAGTATAACCAGCCACTACGAAAACACACTGAAGTACACAGATCACAGACACTATGAAGCAACCACATATACATTTCTGAAACATAGCCAGCTAGCATTATGATTACAGAATCAAATTTAAACATAACAATACTAACTTTAAATATAAAAGGGCTAAATGCCCCAGATAAAAGACAGAGAATCACAAGCTGGATAAAGAGGCAAGACCCATAGGTATACTATCTTCAAGAAACACATCTCACATGCAAAGACACAAATAGGTTCAAAATAAAGGGAAAGTTTACCAAGCAAATGGAAAACAGAAAAAAAAAATGGGTAACAATCTAAGTTTCTAATAAAACAGACTTTGAACCAACAAAGATCAAAAAAGACAAAGAAGGGCATTACATAATGGTAATGGGTTCAATTCAACAAGAAGAGCTAACTATACTAAACATATATGCACCCAATACAGGAGCACCTAGATATATAAATCAAGTTCTTGGAATTAACTACAAAGAGACTTCAACTCCCACACAATAATAGTGGGAGACTTTAACGCTCCACAGACAATATTAGACAGATAATTAATTAAAAAAACTTATCAAAGGTATTCCAGACATGAACTCAGGTCTGAATCACTTAAACCTGATGACATCTACAGAACTTTTCACCTCAAAACAACAGAATATACCTTCTTCTCAGTGCCATATGGCACTTACTCTAAAATTGATCACATTATCAGAAGTAAAATACTCCTCAGCAAAATCAAAAGAACTGAAATAGCAAACAGCCTCTCAGATCACAATCATGCATTCAAATTAGAACTTAAGAAACTCACTCAAAACCACATAACTACATGGAAATTGAACAACCTGCTCCTGAATAGCTTTTGAATAAATAATGAAACTAACACAGAAATCAAGAAGTTATTTGAAACTAATGAGAACAAAGATGCAATGTACCAGAATCTCTAGGATACAGCCAAAGCAGTGTTAAGAGGGAAATTTATAGCACTAAATGCCCACATGAAAAAGCTAGAAAGATATCAAGTCAGCAACATAATATCACAACTACAAAAACTAGAGAATCAAGAACAAACCCCAAAGCTAGTAGAAGACAAGAAATAACCAAGATCAGAGTTGAACTGAAGGAGATAGAGACCCACAAAAAAAAAAACCTTTCAAAAATCAATGAATCAGCAACTTTAAAAAAAAAATTCATACAACCAAAACACCAAAAGCATTGGCAACAAAAGCCAAAATAGACAAATGGGACCTAATCAAACGCCACAGCTTCTACATGGCAAAAGAAACAGTCACTAGAGTGAATCAGCAACCAACAGAATGGGAAAAAATTTTTGCTATCTATCCGTCTGACAAAGGGCTAATATCCAGAATCTACAAAGAACTAAAACAGATTTACAAGAAAAAAAATAAGCCCATTCAAAAGTGGGCGAAGGATATCAACAGACACTTTACAAAAGACATACATGAGGCCAAAAAATATATGAAAAAATGCTCATCATCACTGGTCATTAGAGAGATGCAAATCAAAACCACATTGAGATACCATCTTACGCCAGTTAGAATGGTGATCATTAAAAAATCTGGAGACAACAGACACTGGAGATGATGTGAAGAAACAGGAACAGTTTTATACTGCTGGTGGGAGTGTAACTTAGTTCAACCATTGTGGAAGACAGTGTGGCGATTCCTCAAGGACCTAGAAATAAAAATTCCATTTGACCCAGCAATCCCATTACTGGGTATATATCCAAAGGACTATAAATCATTCTACTATAAGGACACATGAACACGAATGTTCATTGCAGCACTGTTTACAATAGCAAAGACCTGGAATCAACACAAATGCCCATCGATGATAGACTGGACAGGGAAAATGTGGCATATATACACCATGGAATATTATGCAGCAATCAAAAACGATGAGTTTGTGTCCTTTGTAGGGACATGGATGAACCTGGAGAACATCATTCTCAGAAAACTGATATAAGAACAGAAAAAGAAATACCGCATGTTCTCACTCATAGATGGGTGTTGAACAATGAGAACACATGGACACAGGGAGGGGAGCACTACACACTGGAGTCTATTGCATGGAATACAGGAGGGACAGCAGGGGGTGGGGAGTTAGGGAGAGATAGCATGGGAGAAATGCCAGATATAGGTGAAGGGGAGGAAGGCAGCAAATCACACTGCCACATGTGTACCTATGCAACTATCTTGCATGTTCTTCACATGTACCCCAAAATGTAAAATGCAATAAATAAATAAATAAATCTTTCTACTATAAGGACACATGCACACGAATGTTCATTGCAGCACTGTTTACAATAGCAAAGACTTGGAAAGAATCCAAATGCCCATTGATGATAGACTGGACAGGGAAAATGTGGCACATACAAACTATGGAATACTATGCAGCCATAAAAAACTATGAGTTCATGTCCTTTGTAGGAACATAGATGAATCTGGAAACCATCATTCTCAGCAAACTGACACAAGAACAGAAAATCAAGCAGTACATGTTCTCACTCATAGGTGGGTGTTAAACAATGAGAACACATGGACACAGGGAGGGGAGCATCACACACTGGGGTCTGTCAGGGGAAATAGGGGAGCAACAGTGGGGGGTAGGGAGTTGGGGAGGTATAATATGGGGAGAAATGAGAGATATAGGTGATGAAGAGGAAGGCAGCAAACCACACTGCCATGTGTGTACCTATGCAACAATCTTACATATTCTTCACATGTACCCTAAAACCTAAAATGCAATTAAAAAAAGAAAAAAATTAATAAAAGAGATAGATCACTAGCTAGACTAATAAAAAATAAAAGAGCAAAGAATCAAATAGACACAATCAAAATAATAAGGGGAATATTGCCACTGATCCCACAGAAATATAAACAGCCATCAGAGGATACTATAAACACTTCTATGCCTATAAACTAGAAAATCTAGAAGAAACTGATAAATCCCTGGACACATACACCACCTCAAGACAGAATCAGAAAGAAATTGAATCCCCAAATAGACCTGTAATGAGTTCTGAAATTGAGGCATTAATAAATAGCCTATTAACCAAAACAAACTCAGGACCAGATGGATTCACAGTTAAATTATACCGAGGTACAAAAAAGAGCTGGTGCCATATCTAGTGAAAAGCTTGAAAAACTTGAAAACTTGAAAAGCAGAGACTCCTCCCTAACTCATTCTATGAAGCCAACATCATCCTGATTATCAAAGCCTGGCAGAGTATACAACAGAAAAAGAAAACTTCAGGCCAATATTACTGATGAACATCAATGAAAAAATCTTCAATAAAATACTGGCAAACCAAATTCAGCAGCACATCAAAAAGCTTATCCACAACAATCAAGCTAGTTTCATCCCTGGGATGCAAGGTTGATTCAGCCTATGCAAATTAATAAATGCAATTCATCATATAAACAGAACTAACGACAAAAACCACATAATTATCTCATTAGATGCAGAAAAGGCCTTCAATAAAATTCAACCTCCCTTCATCTTAAAAACTCTCTCTCAATTAACCAGGTATTGAAGGAACATACCTCAAAATAAGAGCAATATATGAAGAACTCACAGCTGATATCATACTGAATGGGCAATATAGCTAGAAGCATTCCCCTTGAAAGCCAACACATGACGAGGATGGCTTCTCTCACACTCCTATTCAACACAGTATTGGAAGTTCTCACCAGGGTAATCAGGCAAGAGAAAGAAATAAATAGGACCCAAAAGTAAGAGAGAACATCAAATTATCTTTGTTCACAGATGACATCATCCTATATCTCAAAAACCCCATCACCTTAGCCCAAAAGCTTCTTAAGCTGATAAACAACTTCAGCAAAGCCTCAGGATACAAAATCAATGTACAAAAATCACTAGCAGTCCTATATACCAACAACAGGCAGGCCAATAGTCAAATCATGAATGAACTCCCATTCACAACTGCCACAGAAAGAATAAAATACCTAGCAGTACAGCTAACAAGGGAAGTGAAGGACCTCTTCAAGGAGAACTACAAACCACTGCTCAAAGAAATCAAAGAGGATACAAACAAATGGAAAAACGTTCCATGCTCATCAACAGGAAGAATCAATATCATGAAAATGACCATACTACCCAAAGTAATTTATAAATTCAATGCTATTCCCTTAAACTACCATTGGAATTTCTCACAGAATTAGACAAAACTATTTTAAAATTCATATGAAACCCAAGAAAGGCCTGAAGAGCCAAGACAATCCTAAGCAAAAGAACAAAGCTGGAGGCATTGTGCTATCTGACTTCAAACTATATTACAAGACTACAGCAACTAACACAGCATGGTGTTGGTCCAAGAACAGACACACAGATCAATGAAACTGAATAGAGTACTCAGAAATAAGATGGCACACCTACAACAATCTGATCTTCAATAAACATGACCAAAAACAAGCGGGAAAAGATTCCCTATTTAATAAATGGTGCTGGGAGAACTAGCTAGCCATATGCAAAAAAATTAAAACTGGACCTCTTCCTTACACCATACTCAAAAATTAACTCAAGAAGAACTAAAGACTTAAGTGTAAAACCCAAAACTATAGAAACCCAGGAAGAAAATCTAAGCAATACAATTCAGGATATAGGCACAGGCAAAGATTTCATGACAAAAACCCAAAAAGCAATGGCAACAAAAGCAAAAATTGACAAATGGGATCTAATTAAACTCAAGAGCTACTGTACAACAACAACAAAAACTGTCATCACAGTAATAGGCAACCTACAGAATGAGAGAAAAATTCTGCAATCTATCCACGTGACAAAGGTCTAATATACAGAGTCTACAAGGAACTTAAACAAATTTACAAAAAGAAAACAACCCCATTAAAAAATGGGCAAAGGACATGAACAGACAATTCTCAAAAGACATTCATGTGGCCAACAAACATATGAAAAAAAAAGCTTGACATCACTCATCACTAGAGAAATGCAAATCAAAAACCACAATGAGATGCCATCTCAAACCAGTCAGAATGGCTATTAATAAAAAGTCAAAAAACAACAGATGCTGGCAAGGTTGCAGAGAAAAAGGAACACTTTTACACTGTTTGTGGGAGTATAAATTGGTTTAATCATTGTGGAAGACAGTGTGACAATCCTCAAAGACCTAGAGCTAGAAATACCATTTGGCCCAGCAATTCCATTACTGGGTATGTACCCAAAGGAATTCATTCCAACATACAGATACATGCATGTGTATGTTCACTGCAGCACTATTCACAACATAGAATCAACTGAAATGCCCATTAGCGATAGACTGAATAAAGAAAATGTAGGATATATATGCCATGAAATATGGTGCAGCCAAAAAAGGAATGAGATTATTCCTTTGCAGGGACATGGATGGAGGTGGAAGCTGTTATCCTCAGCAAACTAATGCAGGAACAGAAAACCAAACACCACACATTCTCACTTATAAGTGGGAGTTGAATAATGAGAACAAATTGACACATGGAGGGAAACAACACACACTGAAGCCTGTGGGAAGCAGGGGGAGGGAGGGCATAAGGAATAATAGCTAATGGGTGCTGGGGTTAATTCCTAGGAAATAGGATAATCTGTTCAGCAAACCACCAGGGCACACATTTAATGATATAACACTCGCACATCCTGCACATGTACCTCTGAATTTTAAATAAAAGTTGAAGAAAAAAAAGAAAATGACACCCACCTAGGGATGCCTTATAATTCAATGGAGAGGGCCTTACCAGATACTATTTAACCAATCCTTGCACCACTAAGCTTAAAAGTATTGACATGTGGATACCTGTTTCTTATATGTAAAAAGGATATGTCTCCTAAGAGAACCTCACAACGTCATGGAAATCTGCAACTTAAACTAAACAGGAACTACTCTGTTCAGTCTTGGAATAAGAAGCAGAAGACATCATAGGTTAGCAGCTATCCCAAGAACATGGACCAGGCTTATATATCATACTCAGCCTAACAGTTGTCATCATACTTGTTTATTTTCATATAAATCACAAAGCCCAAATCTTACAACTCTTAATCTTGCTCATTACCTTATTAGGAATTTTGCTTAAATTCTTCATTCCAAAATTTCACTACTTGAAAATTTTTTATGGTTTCAATTAAGTTCTCTATGATGACATTACTCCTAATATTTGTTATAAGTAAAATACTACCCAAATATTCAAGTTACTCCAAGGCTATGTACCAGATTAGCTAAACTTTTGAAGACATCCCTGAAGACACATGGCATTTTCCCAACTCTTACCTAAAATGAGGTTTAATTACCTCCTGCTCCACTTTTCCCTCATTATTTGCTATACCACATCCTTAAAAAAATAATGCCATGGTTCAGTATTCAATGTTGGACTTACCACTTTTCCCCTACTAGAAACCTCTCAGATAATAACAGCCCTGTGGTCGCACCTGTAACCAATTTTTACTCTATAAAAAATTTTGCTGTTCATTAAGAATCCAACCTTACTTGCCCTACCTATTGTGTTCAACTCTTCCTACCACTCCTTGCTTCTTCCTAACTCTACCCATTCACAAAAATGTGATGTACCAAAATGGTACTATTCCCTTTATGGTTTTTATGCTCATGGCTTATCACTACTTTAATCACAACCAATTAAATCAATCCTCCCTCATTTATAAGGTATCTTTTTTTATAAAGCTATTAAACAAGGTTGGGGACCCATACCCCTTTGATCATCTGCTCCATTAACACCTCTGTCCCTGACAGCTAGACACTGCCTCATTTGACACTCTGTTTGATCTCATGTTATTCTCTCTGCCCACCAACAATCCAATAACCCACAAAATGGATCTGGAATTTTTGTGCTTTCCTGGTTATCTTTTTGTGAACATAGTGGCTTCCCATGGGCTGACAAATGTGTGGATAGGTGGAGGATGGGCAGCACTTGCCTTCTGGGCTATTTTACTTAACTTATAGTAGTGCTAAAGCAATAACCAGTGAATTAACTCCAAACTATCACAAAATTGAAAGAGTCCTCTCAATAATTGATGATTACTCCAATGGAAATCCCTCCAAATATGAAGACAACAGCTGCAGGCCTTCACAAAACTGTGCCCTTCCTGGTGATCTTAATCCCAGTAAGGGTGCATGTCTACTGACAATTTTTGGATCTTTCCTAGGCATAAGGACCTCCTGGCATGAATACATAATGTGAAACCACTCCTGTACTGTGATCCAAATTTTGCAATCCATTGCTAAGACAATTAGGGGGAAAAAAACTCTATACACTCTCTTGCTCATGTGGTCCTTGACAACTGTATTGGTTTAGGCTATTTACTGGCTGCTTAAGGATCAGTCTGTGCACTTGCAAATAACTCATGCTACACTTAGATAAACACACCCCATCAGGTTGAATTACAAACTTCTAAAATACTAAAATTAGCCAAACCTTTTAAAGCAATATCTTCACAGGGATTTCCTCATAGTTTAATCTGAATTTTTCTGATCTCTTTATTTGGCTTCATAAAGCTGTTGGCAACATCCTCAGACCAGAATACAGCTATTACTACTTACTATCTTCCTGTTAATTCTTATTTTCATTCTTTTTAAGACTTATAGTGTCTATATTTCTCATTGCTGCCAAGCTACCCAAGATTTTCACATGATGATCTCACAATGTTTAGACATGGTTGATAAAATGTGTGCCTCTTCTAATATAACACCAGTCACCATGGATTGAATTCTACCACCTTGTTAGAATGGCTCAGTTGTTACTCAAATTTGGCCGATATCAAAAGCCTGGATTCACACTGACTTTCAGCAAACCTCCTTCTTGGGAACACAACAGTCTAGAAACAGGTGCTTCTAGCTCGAAGGCAAACAACAAATTTGTGGCTGACCAACCAATAATTGATCAGTAAGCCTTCCTTATATTAGATCTTGATCAAAAGGGAGAAACATGAAATATAATACACAAAATGGTGTCATTCTGGTTCTGAGCTCTAAAATGGAGGCAGGAGGCCATTCTAAGAAGGACTGCATGAATGTCCTGCCGACTTACAAAAAAAGCAACAAGAACAACAAAACTTGCCTTCAACCTTTGAACTGGGCCAAACTACAATGATCACAACCTCCTGGAAAGCAGCTGAATTTTTCCAGCACTGCAGCTCCAAAATTGCAATAATCAATAAACTCTGGACTTATGTACTAAGCCAGCCACCATCACCAATGGTAATCCTTTCAAGACAATGTCTGTAATCACCCTTAGTTTGCTTTTGATTTTATTTTAAAAACTCTTTCTTCCCTCTCTTTAAAACACAATTTAGCTCTAGCCTAATCTCTCTCTTCCAAATTGCAAATTCCAAGACCCCAATAAATTCTCTGTCTTACTGCATTATAGGCTGGTCTGTTGCTTCTATGTGGTTAATGACATTAACGGTTGGTAATTCTGGGTAAGAAATATACAAGAGTTCATACTATTCACATAACTTTTCTGAATGTTTAAAGTCATTTCAAAATAAAAAAGATATGTGTGTATACATAATAATACAATACAAATACCAAGTAAGTGGTATAGAAATTCGATTAGATGTCGGAGGACTGAGGACAGTAGGGTGGGTACAATATAGGATCTGAGACATGAGATGAGCTCTAAAATATGGAAAATTTACAGGGAAGCTAAGAGGAGACAAGGACATAAACATGAAGAAAATCGCCTTCACAAAAGCAACAGTCAGGAATGTGCACAGTATGTTCAAAACATGATGAGTAAAGTTGTGTGGCTAGGTAATAAATATGGAAAATTAAAGTGTTTGACCATGAAAAAAGAACAAATCATTTCATGGAGCAACAAATTACCAATATCAAAAAAACAGTGCCTATAGATACACATAATTCCTACATATACATATTTAATGACTTACTTTCAGCCAAACATTAAGGCCCTTCACTGTACTGTCTTTTTACTGCACTGCTTTCTACTCTATGACCTAAACTCCTGAGGCTAGAATTCAGGCTTGCCTTGGGAAAGTTGAAATAACCCGTTCCGACTAAAATTTACTAACACTTGATTGCCATGATAATTTGTTCTTCTATGAACATAAAGATACCTTATTCTGAAAGTGTATCAAAAAATTGTAATCATATTGACAAACTAGGAAGTTTAGACACAGTGATACCTGTGTGTGAATCTTGACCTGCCAAGACTGTGACCTCACATACCTTGAACCTCTCTAACTTCAATTTCTCCTCTGTAAAGTGATTAAAACCAGTTTCCCCTCAATTTGTTTGTATGAAGGTGACCTCAAAAAAAAGGCCTGGTACATGGAATAAACTCAGTATTATGATTATTAGATAGAGTCTCTATAATTCCAAGAGTACCCAATACATATTACTTCAAGGTAGAAATGGACAAATTATTATAGTTAGGCTTGACCTACATTGCTGTAGCTATAGAGATATTTTTAAGGAGGGGCAGCATTAAAATGTCTGCATAATACATTTCCTCAATAATTTGCAAGAAAATCAGTGGAATCTTCAATAAAAACATATTTTCAAGTATAGTCAAAAATTGCTGATCTGTAGCCTACCCGAGCTATCTCAGAGTCAATACAAATTAGAAAGAAAAAGCAATTCTGATTGACAACTGATGTAAATATATATCTCAAACTATAATCCTATAATTTTATGTAAAGAGTTTTAACTTTGTCCTTCTCATGGAAGACACTGTCAGCCATGATTCCCACTCTGCACATCCTCTTCCCAAGTATTCCAAACACTAGAATTCCAAAGTAAAGAACTGATAAAGTACTTCTTCAGGCAAGACGTCTCTTAATTACAGTGAGGTGGAAAGGGAAAAGATGCAGGTGCGAGTTGTTGTCTTCAAATTAAGAAAGTTTTGAAACACATTTTTAGTTCAGATTTAAGATTCTGTCCCAGAAATTTTATTTTCTCCCTGTAGCAATAATATTCTTTAGCTGAATTGTTGTAAGGGAGAAAGAAAGGTTGAAAAGCATCCAAACAGAAATTGCTTACAAATGCTTGAAATACTGCATGAAATCCCTATTTAATCACCCAAACAGATTTTAAGAATCAGTGTCTTAGCCATTTTCTACAGCTGTTCAAAAAGCCCCACAGCTTACAGTGCTCTGTCAGGCAGAATTGAATTAGTCATCCCCTCCTTAAGTAAAGCAGAGAGTTTGGGTGATGTAGGTCAGAAAACAACTCTTGTATAAACTACTTAGTGCTTATTTGCCAGATTCAATGGATGTTGTTGAGTTAGACTTGGTAAATTCGTGTTTGTTTGATTTAGTAGTGCTATAGATGGAATGTTTGTGTCCTCTCCCTTATGTAATTTGTTGCAATTCTGTTGTTGATAAGACACACAGTCTATAAAAGTTTGTTATGGAAACTCCAACAAACTAAGACAATGAATAGAGGTGTGTTTTCAAGGTAAAAAAAAGTGTTAAATTAATAGACACCTTTACATGAACAGCCTGGTTGCATACTGCTCATTTTTGTGCACAACATGAAGATCTCCACACCAAATGTGATAGTTAATTTTAGGTATCAACTTGACTGGAATAAAGGACACCTAGAGAACTGGCAAAGCATTATTTCTGGGTGGGTCTGTAAGGGTATCTCCAGAGGAGATAGGCATGTGTGTCAGTGGATTGAATGGAGAAGATGCTTCCTCACTGAAGGCAGGCACCATCCAATTGTCTGTGGCCCCAAATAAAACAAAAAGCCAGAGGAAAGACAATGTTTTTCTCTTGTCCTTGCTCCTGGAACTGGGACACCCTTATTTTGCCCTTGGACATCACTAGGCCCTTTCCAGCCTTTGGATTCTGAGACTTAAACCAGAGGTCCTCAGTTTCTCAGGCCTTCAGCTTTGGTCTCAAAGTTACACCAACAGCTTCTATAATCCTGAGGCTTTCTGACTTCAACTGGGTCATGCTACCAATATCTTAGGGTCTCTGTATTAGCTCATTTTTATACTACTATGAAGAAATACCCAGGACTGGGTAATTTATAAAGAAAAAGAGGTTTAATGGACTCACAGTTCTGCACTGCTAGGAGGCCTCACAATCATGGCAGAAGGTGAAAGAGGAGCAAAGACATCTTACTTGGTGACAGGCAAGAGAGCATGTGCAGGGGTACTGCCCTTTATAAAACCATTATATCTCATAAGACTTATTCACTGTCACAAGAACAGCATGAGGAAAATCCACCCCCATGATTTGATTACCTCCCACCAGCTCTCTCCCATCGGATTATGGGAAGTACAATTCACGATGAGATTTGGGTGGGGACACAAAGCCTAAGCATATCAGTCTCCAACTTATAGATGGCCTGTCATGGGATTTCTCACCCTCCATACTCACATGAGTCAATTATTCTGACAAATTTTCCTTATTTCTCCAAATACATATAAATATATCCTATTTTTCTATCTCTAAAGAACCCTAGTTCATATTTTGGTACTAGGAGTGATTCTAGAGGAACAGAATTTTAAGGATGTCTTTCCTTAAATGGTTTTGGGGTTTCTGGAATTGGCTCTCAAATCAAATTATACCTAAAAATGTTAAAGATTCTATTTCCAATAATAAAGAAAGTTCTTATAATCCAAGGTATAAACTGTTTATAGAGATAAGCAAAATACTACACTTTATATTTCTAATCAACCACTTATAAGGGGCAAGGAACTTGGAGACTCTGCATAAGATACATTTAAATATTTGGGGAAAAGTAAGGAATATACTGACTTTGGTTGGTTGCTCCTAATCTTGTTGGACAAAGTGATGAAAGAAAAGGAATAGCTCAGGGATTAGAGTTCCTGACTCCAGCTCTTTATAAATACCCCAAGAGCTTCTATGTATACCCTGAGGAAAAATCTTTTCTCCAGTAGCCACAGGGCTAAAACATGCTGAAAACTAAACACAAGACCTCCTAATGTAATTGGCTGATTTATAATAAAAGATGAACTCACAGCCTCACAGAGTCTACTGTTACAATAAGTGCATTGGTTGGGAAATAATGAGATCCTGTAAGTTGGGATAAGGATATCTGAGAAGACCCTGATAAGGCTGTGGATATTAAGCCTTGAAATTCTGACGAGTCTTGTTTGCCACTGAACATGGCGTCCACATCCCCAGTGGTGGCAGTATCTTCCCCACCCACAAGGATATTAGCCTTTCTGCCTTTGTCTGAGGAAATTAACCCTGCATTGCTGAAGGAAACAGTAATGGCCTTCCCTGAGGTGTCAAGAAATACAAAGCTGATTCTCAGCAAAACCCACCCCCACCACTATATTGTGCTTTTAGACCTACAACTAAACTCAAATCCCAGCAGGCCCTCAAGGATGAGGTATAAAGTGTGACCTTAGAGGAGGCATACTTCACTCCAAAAGAACCCCTTGTGTTTTCTAATGTGTACAAACAGATATTCAGTATGATAATGGATATTTAAAATCTGGGATAATAGTGGAAGGAACATAAAGTTGGATCAGGCCAAATTTATTGACATGGCCCACTAAACAGAGATTCTGCCCTCAATTTTGCAGTTTAGGGAATTAGGAAAGGTACTAATACTTTGTTTGGTTGCTTAGCTAAAACATTGATCAAAAGATGGCCCAGCATAAGCAAGTTGTTAATGCCTGATCTCCCTTGATTGACCATAGATAAAGGGACTCAAAGGCTTAGGGAGACTTGAATGCTAGCATGTATTTATCACTTAAAACCTACTCACCCACACTGGAAGAGTACAGAAGATAATCTTTCACCAATACTTTAATAAGTAGATTTTTGAGGGGAGTTCCAGGATTACTAAAGAGCTCCATGATTGCTTTTTTCATAGCTGAACCTCACAGGAGGAACAACAAACAATAACTCAATTGGGAACCTCAAATGAAATGGAAATAATTGGATCCTAGGGTGGCAGGGACCAAGTAGCAGCACTCAACCATCAAAGGCAAAGTAGACATATTAATCTTTACTACAATGGACAGCAGAGGCAAAGCAATAATCAGACTAGTCTGACTCATGTAAATATACGGCACTAACTATTTAATTATTATATTCCTAAAGATGAAATACTTAGAAAGCCTTCTAAATTCTTTTTTTTTTTAGTTTTTATTGCATTTTAGGTTTTGGGGTATATGTGCAGAACGTGCAAGATAGTTGCATAGGTACACACATGGCAGTGTGTTTTCCTGCCTTCTTCCCCTTCACCCACACTTGGCATTTCTCCCCAGGCTATACCTCCCCAGCTCCCCACGTCCCTCCCCCATTCCCCCCAATAGACCCCTGTGTGTAGTAGACCCCCTCCCTGTGTTGATGTGTTCTCATTTTTCTCACCCGCCCATGAGTGAGAATATGCGGTATTTTCTTTTCTGTTCTTGTGTCAGTTTGCTGAGAATGATGTTCTCCAGATTCATCCATGTCCTTACAAAAGACAAAAAACTCATCACTTTTTATTGCTGCGTAATATTCCATGGTGTATATGTGCCACATTTTCCCAGTCCAGTCTATCATCAATGGGCATTTGCGTTGGTTCCAGGTCTTTGCTATTGTAAACAGTGCTGCAATAAACATTCGTGTGCATGTGTCCTTATAGTAGAAAGATTTATAGTCCTTTGGATATATACTCAGTAAAGGGATTGCTGGATCAAATGGAATTTCTATTTCTAGGTCCTTGAGGAATCGCCACACTGTCTTCCACAATGGTTAATTAATTTACACTCCCACCAACAGTGTAAGAATGTTCCTATTTCTCCACATCCTCTCCAGCATCTGTTGTCTCCAGATTTTTTAATAATCGCCATTCTAACTGGCATGAGATGGTATCTCAATGTGTTTTTGATTTGCATCTCTCTAATGACCAGTGATGATGAGCATTTTTTCATGTGTTTGTTGGCCTCATGTATGTCTTCTTTTGTAAAGTGTCTGTTCATATCCTTTGCCCATTTTTAAATGGGCTTGTTTTGTTTTGTTTTTTTTTTTCCTGTAAATCTGTTTGAGTTCTTTGTAAATTCTGGATATCAGCCCTTTGTCAGATGGGTTAACTGCAAAGATTTTTTCCCATTCTGATGGTTGCTGATTCACTCTAGTGACTGCTTCTTTTGCCATGCAAAAGCTGTGGAGTTTGATTAGGTCCCATTTGTCTATTTTGGCTTCTGTTGCCAATGCTTTTGGTGTTTTGGTAATGAAGTCCTTGCCTACTCCTATGTCCTGAATAGTTTTGCCTAGATTTTCTTCTAGGGTTTTTATGGTGTCCGGTCTTATGTTTAAGTCTTTAATCCATCTGGAGTTAATTTTAGAGTAAGGTATCAGGAAGGGGTCCAGTTTCTGCTTTCTGCACATGGCTAGCCAGTTTTCCCAACACCATTTATTAAACAGGGAATTCTTTCCCCATTGCTTGTTTTTGTCTGGTTTATCAAACATTATATGGTTGTAGATATGTTGTGTTGCCTCCGAGGCCTCTGTTCTGTTCAATTGTTCTATATCTCTGTTTTGGTACCAGTACCATGCTGTTTTGATTACTGTAGCCTTGTAGTATAGTTTGAAGTCTGGTAGTATAATGCCTCCCGCCATTCTAAGTGTTCTTTTTGCTTAGAATTGACTTGGCTATGCGGGCTCTCTTTTGGTTCCATATGAAGTTCATGGTGGTTTTTTCCAGTTCTGTGAAGAAATTCAATGGTAGCTTGATGAGGATAGCATTGATTGTGTAAATTACTTTGGGCAGTATAGCCATTTTCACGATATTGATTCTTCCTAACCATGAACATGGAATGTTTCTCCATCTGTTTGTGTCCTCTCTTATTTCGTTGAGCAGTGCTTTGTAGTTTTCCTTAAAGAGATCCCTTACATTCCTTGTGAGTTGTATTCCTAGGTATTTTATTTTCTATGTAGCAATTGTGAATGGCAGTTCATTCTTGATTTGGTTCTCTTTAAGTCTGTTATTGGTGTATAGGAATGCTTGTGATTTTTGCACATTGATTTTATATCCTGAGACTTTACTGAAGTTGCTTATCAGTTTCAGGAGTTTTTGGGCTGAGACGATGGGGTCTTCTAGGTATACTATCATGTCGTCTGCAAATAGAGACAATTTGGCTTCCACCTTTCCTATTTGAATACCCTTTATTTCTTTTTCTTGCCTAATTGCTCTGGCTAGAACTTACAGTGCTATGTTGAATAAGAGTGGTGAGAGAGGGCATCCTTGTCTAGTGCCGGATTTCAAAGGGAATGCTTCCAGTTTTTGCCCATTCAGTATGATATTGGCTGTTGGCTTGTCATAAATAGCTTTTATTACTTTGAGATATGTTCCATCAATACCAAGTTTATTGAGGGTTTTTAGCATAAAGGGCTGTGGAATTTTGTCAAATGCCTTCTCTGCGTCAATTGAGATAATCATGTGGTTTTTGTTTTTGCTTCTGTTTCTGTGGTGAATTACATTTATAGACTTGCATATGTTGAACCACCCTTGCATCCCCGGGATGAATCCTACTTGATCATGATGGATAAGTTTTTGTTTGTTTGTTTGTTTGTTTGTTTGTTTGTTTGTTTGTTTTTTGAGACGGAGTTTCGCTCTTCTTACCCAGTCTGGAGTGCAATGGCGCGATCTCGGCTCACCACAACCTCCGCCTTCTGGGTTCTGGCAATTCTCCTGCCTCAGCTTCCTGAGTAGCTGGGATTACAGGCATGTGCCACCATGCCCAGCTAATTTTTTTATATTTCTTTTTAGTAGAGACGGGGTTTCACCTTGTTGACCAGGATGGTCTCGATCTCTTGACCTCGTGATCCACCCACCTCGGCCTCCCAAAGTGCTGGGATTACAGGCTTGAGCCACCGCGCCCAGCCAATGGATAAGTTTTTTAATGTGCTGTTGCAATCGGTTTGCCAGTATTTTATTGAAGATTTTTGCGTCTATGTTCATCATGGATATTGGCCTGAAGTTTTCTTTTCTTGTTGAGTCTCTGCCTGGTTTTGGTATCAGGATGATGTTGGTCTCATAAAATGATTTGGGAAGGGTTCCCTCTTTTTGAATTATTTGGAATAGTTTCAGAAGGAATGGTACCAGATCCTCTTTGTGTGTCTGGTAGAATTCGGCTGTGAACCCATCTGGACCTGGGCTTTTTGTGTGTGGTAGGCTCTTAATTGCTGCCTCAACTTCAGACCTTGTTACTGGTCTATTCATAGTTTCGGCTTCCTCCTGGTTTAGGCTTGGGAGGACACAGGCATCCAGGAATTTATCCATTTCTTCCTGTTTTACTAGTTTATGTGCATAGAGTTGTTAGTAGTATTCTCTGATGATGGTTTGAATTTCTGTGGAATCCGTGGTGATTTCCCCTTTATCATTTTTTATTGCATCTATTTGGTTGTTCTCTCTTTTCTTTTTTATCAGTCTGGCTAGTGGTCTATTTTGCTGATCTTTTTGAAAAAACAGCTCTTGGATTTATTGATTTTTTGAAGGGTTTTTCTTGTCTCTATTTCCTTCAGTTCTGCTCTGATCTTAGTTATTTCTCGTCTTCAGCTAGGTTTTGAACTTTTTTGATCTTGCTCCTCTAGCTCTTTCAATTTTCACGATAGCGTGTCAAATTTGGATCTCTCCACTCTTCTCATGTGGGCACTTATTGCTATATATTTTCCTCTACAGACTGCTTTAAATGTGTCCCAGAGATTCTGGTATGTTGTGTCTTCATTCTCATTGGTTTTGAAGAACTTTTTTATTTCTGCCTTCATTTCGTTGTTTATCCAATGAACATTCAAGAGCCAGTTGTTCAGTTTCCATGAAGCTGTGTGGTTCTGAGTTAGTTTCTGAATTCTGAGTTCCAACTTGATTGCACTATGGTCTGAGAGACTGTTTGTTAGGATTTCAGTTGTTTTGCATTTGCTGAGGAGTGCTTTACTTCCGATTATGTGGTCAATTTTGGAGTAGGTGTGATGTGGTGCTGAGAAGAATGTATATTGTGTGGATTTGGGGTGGAGAGTTCTGTAAATGTCTATCAGGTTTGCTGGTTCCAGGTCTGAGTTCAAGTCCTGGATATCCTTATTAATTTTCTGTCTGGTTGATCTGTCTGATATTGACAGTGGAGTGCTAAATTCTCCCACTATTATTGTGTGGGAGTCCAAGTCTCTTTGTAAGTCATTAAGAACTTGCCTTATATATCTGGGTGCTCCTGTATTGGGTCCATATATATTTAGAATTGTTAGCTCTTCTTGTTGTATTGATCCTTTTACCGTTATGTAATGACCTTCTTTGTCCCTTTTGATCTTTGTTGCTTTAAAGTCTATTTTATCAGAGACGAGAATTGCAACTCCTGCTTTTTTTTCTCTCCATTTTCTTGTTAAATCTTCCTCCATCCCTTTATTTTGAGCCTTTGTGTATCCTTGCATGTGAGGTGGGTTTCCTGGATACAGCACACTGATGGGTTTTGGATTTTTATCCAATTTGCCAGTCTGTGTCTTTTGATTGGTGCATTTAGCCCATTTACATTTAGGGTTAATATTGTTATGTGTGAATTTGATACTGCCATTTTGATGCTAGCTGGCTGTTTTGCCCATTGGTTCATGTAGATTCTTCATTTTGTTGATGCTCTTTAGCATTTGGTATGCTTTTAGGATGGCTGGTACTGGTTGTTTCTATGTGTAGTGCCTCTTTCAGGAGCTCTTATAAATCAGGTCTAGTGGTGACAAAATCTCTCAGTACTTGCTTTTTGGCTAAAGTTTTTATTCTTCCTTCACTTATGAAGCTCAGTTTGGCTGGATATGAAATTCTGGGTTGAAAGTTCTTTTCTTTAAGGATGTTGAATATTGGCCCCCACTCTCTTCTGGCTTGTAGAGTCTCTGCCGAGAAATCTGCTGTGAGTCTGATGGGCTTCCCTTTGTGGGTGACCCGACCTTTCTCTCTGGCTGCCCTTAGTATTTTCTCCTTCATTTCAACCCTGGTGAATCTGATGATTATGTGTCTTGTGGTTGCTCTTCTTGTGGAGTATCTTTGTGGTGTTCTCTGTATTTCCTGGACTTGAGTATTGGCCTGCCTTGCTAGGTGGGGGAAATTTTCATGGATAATATCCTGAAAAGTATTTTCCAGCTTGGATTCATTCTCTTCATCACATTCCGGTACACCTATCAAACGTAGATTTGGTCTCTTCACATAGTCCCACATTTCTTGGAGATTTTGTTCATTCCTTTTTGTGCTTTTATCTCTAATCTTGGTTTCTCATTTTATTTCATTGAGTTGATCTTCGACTTCTGATATTCTTTCTTCTGCTTGGTGAATTCGGCTGTTGAAACTTGTGCATGCTTCGTGAAGTTCTCGTGTTGTGTTTTTCAGCTCCTTCAATTCATTCATATTTCTCGCTAAGTTTTCCATTCTTGTTATCATTTCCTCAAATCTTTTTTCAAATCTTTTTTCAAGGTTCTTAGTTTCTTTGCATTGATTTAGAACATGTTCTTTTAGCTGACTGAAGTTTCTCATTATCCACCTTCTGCAATCTGATTCCATCATTTTGTCACACTCATTCTCCGTCCAGCTTTGTTCCCTTGTTCATGAGGAGATTTGGTCCTTTGTAGGAGGTGAGGTGTTTTGGTGTCAGGTGTTTTCCTCCTTTTTGTGCTGGTTTCTTCCCATCTTTGTGGATTTATCCACCTGTCATCTTAGTAGTTGCTGATTTTTCAATTGAGTCTCTGAGTGGACACCCAGATTGTTGATTATGAAGTATTTCTGTTACTTAGTTTTCCTTCTAATGGTCTAGCCCCTCTGCTGTACAAGCACTGAGGTCCACTCCAGGCCCTGCTTGTCTGGGGTACACCTGTAGCAGCTACGGGACAGTGAGAGATGCTATCAGTTTCTTCTGCTGCTATCTTTGTCCCAAAATGATGCCCGCCAAATTTCAGTCTGATTAGTCCTTTTTTGAGGTGGCTCTTTGGATATACAGGGGTCAGAGAGCTGCTTGAGGAGATGGTCTGTACTTTATAGGAGCTCCAGTGCTGAGCTCTGAGCTCCATTGCTCATTCAGGGTTTTTGGGCAGGTGTGTTTTGGTCTTCTGCAGCAGAACTTATAAAACCCCCTTTTTTTTTCCCTCAGATGCTCTGTCTCAGGGAGTTGGGGCTTTCTTTATGAGTATCTGTTGCACTGTCCTGCCTGGCTATGAGGTAGTCTATTCACTATTTGCCTGCTGAGGCTCTGCTCTGCTAGCGCAGGTCCGCCCTGCTGCTGCAGGGCTCCATTCTACTGTGGTGTGCTCTGCCCTGCTGGCAGAGTCTCTCTGTTATGTCGGGTTGCCTCGGCAATGGGAGGCTGCATCAGCACTGGGCGTGTACCTCAGTAGGGGTGGATTGCGTCCATAGTGGCTGATGCCCCTCCCCTACTGGGTGCACTGCCCTGGATTCAGCTGAGCTCACAGCAAAACTCTCAACCCCAAGCGCCTCCAATCGCCACCCTGCTTGTCCCCATGAGGGTGGGACCCACCGAGCCCGATCACCCAGCTCCCTGCCTCAGAGTCCATCCTCTCTCTCTCTCTCTTTTTCTCCCCAATTTGAATGGTTGACTCTCTCACTGGCACCCCAGTAGCCTGCTGATAGGACACTGGGATCCGTGCAATCTCCCGTGCCACTGCCCGCTGCACCAGCTCAAATCACGTTTCCCAGGAATCTCCTGGTCTGGCTCATTGTCCACGTCCCGTTTAATCAGATGGACATGTCAATCTGCCCTTCCAAATCTCAGATTGCCGGTTTAACAGGGCACCCAGTCCAGTGAGTTTTGTGCCAGGTGCCGCTGCGCTGTGGCGCTGGCTGAATCGGCCGCACCACCCAAAACACTGGCTGCGCTGGTGTCCCGTGTCTCTCCTACACCTGAAAATTTCCTCGTTCTGTGGGCAACAAAGGTTCATCTGAGAATGCAGCTAAAACTCACCCTCTGCGCCTTCACAGAGAGCTGCAATCCTGAGTTGTTTCTACGGCACCATCTAGGAAATCCAGTCCAAGCCTTCTAAATTCTTACCAGATCTGTATAAGCAGAGAACTTTCAGGTCAAGCAAACAAAAATTTAACTTGAATCATAAAAACAGAGGATCACGACCCTTCAATCAATTTCCAAATTTGAGTCAGTTTTCAGACACAGACCTCTTGAATCAAAGGGAGGCCAGAACTCCTTCAGGAAGTATTTTGATACACTACTGAAAATTTATACTGTTAGTATTTCTACCACCCTTCTCCAAGTGGACCTATGGCCTTATACCAGGGTAACTATGCATTGGAAAAAAGGAAGAATCAGAACTTTTAGAGACTAGTGGACACTGACTGAACTGACATTGATTATAAGAGATGTGAAATGTCACTGTGGCCCTCCAGTTAGAGTAGGGGCTTATAGAGGTCAGGTGACCAATGGAGTTTTAGTGCAGGTCTGACTCAGTGTGCCCTCAGATCCATACTGTGGTTATTTCTCTAGTTCCAGAATGCATAATTAAAATGGACATGTGGTCATCCCTTTGTATCTATGAGAGATTTGTTCCAGAGAACAGTAAGTCCCTAATATAAAATGGTGTCATATTTGCATATAACCTATGCACACCCTCTTGTATACTTTAAATCATCTCTATATTACTTATAATAACTAATATAATATAAATCCTATTAAGTAGTTATAATACTACATTATTTAGGGAATAATCACAAGAATGGAAGTCTATGTGTGTTCAGTATAGACACAACCATCCTTTTTAAAAAATATTTTTGATTGGTAGTTGGTTGAATCCATGGAAGTGGAACCCACAGAGAGTTGGTTGTACTTAGCAGCAGGCAGAATTGCCATGTGGTTCCCTGATTTATGGAGTGAGAGTGACTATGGTGGTAAAGGATGAATGGAACCCATTAGAGTTTCCACTACCTAAGAAAATAGTAAATACAAAACAATACCACATCCCTAGAGAGATGGCAGAGAGTACCACCACCAAAGACTAGAAAGATGAAGGGTAGTGATTCCCACCTGTGGTGATTAATACTGAGTGTCAACTTGATTGAAGGATGCAAAGTATTGTTCCTGGGTGTGTCTGTGAGGGTGCTGCCAAAGGAGATTAACATTTGAGTCAGTGGACTGGGGAAGGCAGACCCACCTGTAATCTAGTGAGCACAATCTATATATAATTCTGATTGAAGACACTGGCAGGACCCTACAGGTTCATTGCAGTGAAGGCCTTTATTAATTTGGACCAAGGCCCTGCATGCATACTTGCATGCATGCATATATATATCCTATTAGTTCTGCCTGTCTAGGGAACCCTAATGCACCACCACATCCCCACTCAACTCTCCTATTTGGCCTGTGCAGAGAAAGATGAATCTTGGGAAATCACACATTAGAGTAAGCTTAACTAAGTGGTGACTCCAAGTGCAGCTTCTGTACCAGATGTGATTTCATTGCTTGAGCAAATTAACACATGTCCTAGCACCTAATATGAAGCTATTGATCTGGCAAATGCCTTTTTTCCATACTTGTCCAGAAGCAAGTTGCTTTCATTTTCCAACCTCATGTGTAATATCAGCTTTTCAGCTTGATATCATAATCTCATTCACAGGAATCTCAATTGCCTTTCCTTTCCATAGGATATCACACTGGTCAGTTACATTGATGACATGCTAATTTGTTCATCCTGCTGATGATATTGTTCTTTTAGTGAAGATGCACTAGCAACTACTCTGGACTTATAGGTAAGACATTTGTGTGTCCATGTGTGGGAAATAAACTTGACTAATATTTAGAGAACTTTTACCTCAGTAAAATTTCTAGGGGTCCAGAGGTATGGGACATGTCAAGAAAACCCTTTGAAGGTGAAGAATAAGTTGTTGCATCTATCTTCTCCTACAACCAAGAAAGAGGCACAATGCCTTCTGGGACTATGGATTTGGCACATGTCACATTTGGGTGTGTTACTCTGCCCCATCCACCAAATGACCTGAAAAGTAGCTAGTTGTGAATTATGCTTAGAACAGGAGATGTCTGTAACAGGTCCAGGCTGCTATGGAAGCTCCTCTACCACTTGGGCCATTAGATCCAACATTCCCAATGGTACTTGAAGTGTCAGTGGCAAGCAAGAACTCTGACTGGAAACTTTGGCAGGCCCCTGCAGGTTAATTGCAGTGGAGGCCCTCAGTATTTTGGAGCAAGGCCCTGCCAAGATCTTCAGGTAACTACTTTCCTTTTGAGAGGCATCTCTTGGCATGCCTTAGTAGAAACTGAACTCTTAACCATGGGCCACCAAGTTACCATATGGCTTACATGACCTATAATGAATAGATGTTTTCTTATCCATTAAGTCATATGGCCATGCGCAGCAGCAATGCATCATCAAATGAAAGTGTTATACACATGATCAGGCTCAAACAGCTCAGTAAGGCATGAGTAAGTTATATGAGAAAGTGGCCCAGATGCTCATAGTTCCTCCTCCTGCTATACTACCTTCTGTCTCTCAGGCTGTACTTATGGACTCATGGGGAGTATTATATGATCAGCTGACAGGAAGAGAAGAATAGGACCTGGTTTACAGATGGTTCTGTATGAGATACAGACATCATCTCAAAGAGGACAGCTACAGCACTGCAGCCCCTTTCTGGGACATCTCTGAAGGATAGTGAAGTGAATCTTTTCAATAGGCAGAACTTCAGGCAGTGTAGCTGTTTGTGCACTTTTATTGAAAGAACAAATGGTCAGACATGAGCTTACATAGTGTTTCATGGATTGTGACCAAAGGTTTGGTCAGAAGGTCAGGATCATGAAACTGCCATTACAAAATTATAACTGAGATGGTGAAAGAGATCAATATGGAGACCAAACCAACTCCATATTGCTTCTAACCTCTAAGCTATCTTTGTTCATTCCTGAGTGTAGGCTGAATTAACTTTGGGAGAAACTTTTTTTTATAAATTAGCTGTGAAACAAAGACAATTAACAGCCCTTTCCCAAAACAAAATCCCTTCCCACCTGGGGACTAGATTGCCTTTGCAGGAATAATAAATTAGCCAAAGGATTAGATATTATTGCTTAGGAGTCATGCAGCAGGGGGCTGCAAGATTCTAAACCTCCCCAAATTGCTCCTGGGGATAACACTACAATTGTAAAACCTAAGATTAGTGCTTGAGATATTTTGCAGACTCTGCACTCGATGGATCAGCTGGCACCACCCAGATCAATATACTGGCTCATCGGATCTTGTGGCCCACACTTGGGAACTGACTCAGCACAAGAGGACAGCTTTGACTCACTAGGATTTCATCTCTGACCCAACCAATCAGCACTCCTGACTAACTAGCACCCCACCAACCAAATTATCCTTAAAAACTGATCCTCAGATGCTTAGGGAGACTAATTTGAATAATTATAAAACTCTGGTCTGCACAGCCAGCTCAGCATGAATTACTTTCTTTATTGCAATTCCCATCTGGATAGACCAGCTCTATCTAGGCATCTAGCAAGGTGAACCTGCTGGGCAGTTACGATATTTACAAAAAAAAAAAAAAAAGATTGGAAAATTAGCAGCAAAGAAATTTGGATAAAAGGTACATGGATAGACCTCTCTGAAGTTCAAAAGCTATGAAGTTATTTATGTTCCATGTGAATGCTCACCAAAGAGTGACTTCATAAAAGGAATACTTTAATAATCAAGTGAATAGGATAACCCTTTCTGTGGATATCAGTCAGCATTTTCTCCAGCCACCTGAGTCATCACCCAATCAGTTCATGAAAAAAGGGGCCATGGTAGCAGAGAAGGAGGTCAGAAGTGGGCTCAGAAACATGGACCTCCACTTACCAAGGCTGACTTGGTTACAACCATAGTTGAGTGCCCAATCTGCCAGTAGCAGAGACCAACTCTGAGCCTCCAACAGGGTACAATTCCACAAGGTAATCAGCCAGCTACCTAGCACCAGGTTAACTACACTGTCCCCACCACCATCACAGAATGGGCAGGATTTTGTCCTCACCAGGATATTTACTCCATGTATGAATTTGTCTCCCTGCAGGTAATACTTCCACCAAAACTACCATCCAGGGACTTACACAATTGTTAACTGCCATCATGGTACTATGCACAGCATTATTTCTGACCAAGGAACTCACTTTACAGGCAAATAAGTTTAGCAATGGGCTCATGCTCATGGAATTCACTGGTCTTTTCATCTTTTCTATTATCTGGAAGCAGTTGGCTTGACATACTGGTGAAATGGCCTTTTAAAGACACAGTTACAATGCCAGCTAGATGACAGTACTTTGCAGGAGTGCAGCAAAGTTCTCCAGTAGGCTGCAAATGCTATGAATTAGCATACAAAATATGTTATTGTTTTTCTCATAGTTAGGATTCACCGGTCCAGGAATCAATGAGTAGAAATGGGAGTGGCACCATTCACCATTTCCCCTGAAGACCCAGTAGCAAAATGATTGCTTCCTGTTCCCACACCTTTATGCACTACTTGCCTAGGGGTCTTAGTTCCAGAGAGACACAAAAATAATTCAATTGAACAGAAAGTTAAGACTACCACTCAGTCACTCTGGGCTCTTATTCCCTAAGTCAACAGGCTAAGAAAGGAGTTACAGTGTTAGTCAGGGTGACTGAGCCAGGCTGCCAGAGAGGGGGGGGGAATTGTACTACTCAACAATGAAGGTTAAAAAAAAATAGAATGTCTGGAATGCAGGAGATCCCTTAGGGCATATCTCAATATTATTATGCCCTGTGATTAGGGTCAAAGGGAAATTACAGCTACTTAACCCAGGTAGGACTACTAATTGTCCTCACCCTTCAGGAGTGAAGGTTTGAGACACCCCACCAGGTAAAAAATCACCACAAGCTGAGGTGCTTTCTAAATGCAAAAAAGAAATACAGAATGGGAAGTAGAAGAAAGTAGTTATTATAAACCAAAAATAAAACTCAGCCGCCAACTGACTGGATGGATCTCTCCTCTCAGCCAAAGGGATTTCAAAGAAACTGAATAAAACTAGTTCAGAGCATAATGGGAAGAGGGATTCAGACATGCCTCATTCTGCCCTCCTCTCTTTGAAATTCATGCACAATTAGCCAGCATTAACATAAAAACAGCAATCTTAAGACTGACAAAACAGACTATCTGGAGCAATAAGACATGAAATTTCAACCTGACTCCAGTATAGCATCATCTGATAAGTAGAAGGCACCACAAGAAACCAAGGTATTTTACCCAAAAATGTATTTCTTTGACATATTTTTAAATGGTCCACCAAAGCTGTCTCTTGTGGGGAAAATCTACATTCTGTGCAGAATCCTCTCTCCTTTCCAGGTCTCTTCCTGATCCAGGAGAGATTTAACTAAGAGCCTGGCACCTTTTAAGGCCTTATTAGAGATACTTGTCATCTGTGATGTCTGAAGACAGCTACCTGGAGGCTTCACCTTCATAACAAGAGCCTTGGCTTTCACAACCCACCTTACTGTAACCCCAAGCATTTCTTTTGGTGGACTTCAAGTCTTTAGGCAAAACTAAACTATTTCAACCAACTGTCAATCAGGAAATCTTTGAATCCACCTATAACCTGGAAGCCCAACCCCCTTCAAGATGTCCCACCATTCCAGGCCACCAAAGTAAATCTTGTATTTATTAATTT
The DNA here is from genome assembly GCA_031835075.1 of Saguinus oedipus. Classification (NCBI taxonomy): domain Eukaryota; kingdom Metazoa; phylum Chordata; class Mammalia; order Primates; family Cebidae; genus Saguinus; species Saguinus oedipus. The sequence goes on along the minus strand of CM063171.1, from coordinate 186,249,739 downwards.
ATGTTTTACCTGTAACTTCTGTCTCCCTAAAATGTGTAAAATCAAGCTGTAACCCAACCACCTTGGGCACAAGTTCTCAGGGCCTCATGAGGCTATAACATGGGTCATCATGGTCCTCATATTTGGATCAGAATAAATCTCTTCAGATATTTTAGAATTTGGCTTATAAATACCAACTATGACCATGTGACCAGTTAAAGAAATGAGGACTGTAATTGTCATGAGTATTTTCTTATTTTGTTAATAGGTGTGTGTGTATGTGTGTGTGTGTGTGTGTGTGTGTGTATGTATATATGTGTATATATATACATACACACACACACTCACACACACACACACACACACACACACACACACACACATATATATATATATATATATATATATATATATATATATACTTACATTAAGCAAATTCTTTGCTTTCATTCCTCTCTTATTCCCTTATGTAACATAAGATTTGTTGACTTTATAATGATACTCGAGAATTATTCATTTTATATCATAGTATTTAAATAATGGGGTATCAGAAGAAGACTTAACATCACCCAAGAACGTTAACTCCTTGTCTGGGGAAGGCATCATTGCATTTTATTTTTGTTGTATTCAGGATACTTGTATCCTATTTGGTGGAACTATTAACTTATTATTGTCTTTATTTGGAGATTAAGTATGGTTTAAGGAGATATATGTGGATATAAGTTAACAAGGAGTGGAATTGTAATGGTTAATTTTAGGTGTGAATTTGACTGGATTAAGAAATATGTGGAGAAACAGTAAATCATCATTTCTTGGTATATCTGTGAGGGTATTTCCAGAAGAGATTAGCATGTGAATTAGTGGACTGAGTAAAAAAAAAAAAAATCTACCCTCAACATGTGTGGGCACCAGCCAATCAGCTCCAGGAACAAATAGAACAAAAAGAGGAAAAGCAAATGTGCTTTTCCTTCTCTCCTGCAGCTGGAACACCCTTCTTCTCCTTTGTCTTAGATGCTAGAACTTCAGAATCCCGAGCCTTTGGACTCTAACACTTAAACAGAGGCCCTGAGTCTCAGGCTTTCAGCCTTCAGTTGAGAATTACACTATCAGTTTCCTTTATTCTGAGGCTTTTGGATTTGGACTGGCCCATACTACTGGTATCCAAGGGTTTCCAGCTTACAAACAGACTGTTATGGGACTTCTCAGCCTCCATAATCGCATGAGCCAATTACCCTAGTAAATCTCCTCCTATATCTACATACCTATACCTGGCTCTTTCTCCCAGGAGAATCATGATAACCAAGAGAGATCTTTGGATACTGGAATGTCCCTGAAAGTAAGGTAATGAATGAGAGATCAACTATCTCTACTATTACTTTTAAAAAGACATGTCTTCTAAGGATCATCATTGATCCTTACTCTTACCAAACCTTCTTTTTTTGTCCCCAGTATCACACTGAAAGTCCTAAACAAGCTTCTAAGAACCATCAAGTTTAAACTTTTTTACTGCAACCTCTTTCAGTTCACTCTTAAATGCAATATTTTTTGATTTATTGTTACACTTTAATTTCTAGGGTACATGTGCAGAACATGCAGGTTATATAGGTATACAGATGCCATGGTGATTTGCTGCACCCATGAACCCATCACCTACATTAGGCACTTCTAACATTATCCTTCCCCTAGTCCCCCATCCCAACAAATCCGTCTGTGATGTTCCCCTCCCTTGTGTTCTCATTGTTCAACTTCCATTTACGAGTAAGAACATGCAGTGTTTGGTTTTCTGTTCTTGTGTTAGTTTGCTGAGAATGATGGCTTCCAGATTCATCCATGTCCCTGCAAAGGACATGAGTTCATCCTTTATTTTATGGCTGCATAGTATTCCATGGTGTGTATGTGCACATTTTCTTTATCTAGTCTATCATTTATGAGCATTTCGGTTGGTTCCAAGTCTTTGCTATTATGAACAGTGCCACAATAAACATATGTGTGCATGTGTCTTTATAGAACAATTTATAATCCTTTGGGTATACACTCAGTAATGCAATTGCTGGGTAAAATGGTATTTCTAGTTCTAGATCCTTGAGAAATTGCCACATTGTCTTTCACAATAGTTGGACTAATTTACGCTCCCACTAACAGTGTAAAAGCATTCCTATTTCTCCATATCTTCTCCAGCATCTGTTGTCTCCTGACTTTTTAATGATCACCATTCTAACTGGCCTGAAATGGTATCACATTGTGGTGGTGACAATGAGCTTCTTTTCATGTTTGTTGGCTGCATAAATGTCTCCTTTTGAAAAGTGTCTGTTCATATACTTTGCCTATTTTTTGATGGGGTTGTTTTTTTCTTGTAAAGTTGTTTAAGTTCTTTGTAGATTCTGGATATTAGCCCATTGTCAGATAGGTAGATTGCAAAAATTTTCTCCCATTCTGCAGGTTGCCTGCTCACTCTGGTAATAGTTTCTTTTGCTGTGCAGAAGCCCTTTAGTTTAATTAGATTCCAACTGTCAATTTTGGCTTTTGTTGCAATTGCTTTTGGTGTTTTAGTCATAAAGTCTTTGCCCATGCCTAGGTCCTGAATGGCATTGCCTAGGTTTTCCTCTAGAGTTTTTGTTTTTAGGTCTTACATTTAAGTCTTTAATCCATCTTGTTCATCTTGAGTTAATTTTTGTATAAGGTATAAGGAAGGGATCCAGTTTCAGTTTTCTGCATATGGCTAGCCACTTTTTGCAACACCATTTATTAAATAGGGAATCCTTTTCCCATTGCTTGTTTTTATCATGTTTGTGAAAGATCAAATGGTCACAGATGTGTGGCATTACGTCTGAGGCCTCTGCTCTGTTCCATTGATCTATATCTCTGTTTTGGTACCAGTGCCATCCTGTTTTGATTACTGTAGCCTTATAGTATAGTTTAAAGCCAGATAATGTGATGCCTCCAGCCTTGTTTGTTTGTTGTTTGCTTAGGACTGTCTTGGCTATGCAGACTCTTTTGGTTCCACATGTAATTTAAAGTAGTTTTTTCTAAATTTGTGAAGAAAGTCAATGGTAGCTTGATGGGAATAATATTGAATCTATAAATTACCTTGGGCAGTATGGCCATTTTCACAATATTGATTCTTCCTATCAATAAGCATGGTATGGTTTTCCATTTGTTTCTGTCCTCTTGTATTTCCTTGAACTCTCCTTGGAAAGATCCTTCATGTCCCTTGTACGTTGTATTCCTAGGGATTTTATTATCTTTGTAGCAATTGTGAACTGAAGTTCACTCATGATTTGGCTCTCTGTTATTGGTCTATAGGAATGTTTGTGATTTTTGCACATTGATTTTGTATCCTGAGGCTTTGCTGAAGTTGCTTATCAGCTTAAGGAGATTTCAGGCTAAGATGATGTATAAATATCCAATCATGTCATCTGCAAACAGAGACAATTTAACTTCCTGTTCTCCTACCTGAATACCATTTATTTCTTTCTCCTGCCTGATTGCCCTAGCCAAAACTTACAATACTATGTTGAATAGTGGTGAGAGAGGGCATTCTTGTCTTGTGCTGGTTGTCAAAGGGAATGCTTACAGCTTTTGCCCATTCAGTATAACATCTGCTGTGGGTTTGTCATGAATAGCTCTTTGATTATTTTGAGATATGTTCCATCAATATCTAGGTTACTGAGAGTTTTTAGCATGAAGGGCTGTTGAATTTTGTTGAAGGCCTTTCTAATCTATTGAGAGAATCATGTGGTGTTTGTCATTGCTTCTGTATATGTGATGGATTACATTTATTGATTTGCATATGCTGAACCAGCCTTGCATCCCAGGGATGAAGCTGACTTAATCATGATGGATGAGCTTTTTGATGTCCTGCTGAATTCAGTTTGCCAGTATTTATTGGGGATTTTTTAATCAATGTTCATCAGGGCTACTGGCCTGAAATTTTCTATTTTTGTTGTTGTTGTCTCTCTGCTAGGTTTGGTATCAGAATGATTCTGGCCTAATAAAATAAGTTAGGGAGAATGCCCTCTTTTTGTATTGTTTTAAATTGTTTCAAAAAAAAATGGTACCAACTCCTCTTTGTACCTCTGGTAGAATTCAGCTATGAATCTGTACTGTCCTGGACTTTTTTTATTGGCAGGCTATTAATTGTTACCACAATTTCAGACCTTGTTATTGGTCTATTCAGGGATTCGACTTCTTCCTGGTTTAGACTTGGGAGAGTGTATGTGTCCAGGAAATTATCCATTTCTTCTAGATTTTCTAGTTTATTTGCATAGAGGTGTTTAGCATTTTCTCTGATAGTAGTTTGTATTTCTGTGTTATCAGTGGTGATCTTCCCTTTAACATTTTTTATTGCACCTATTTGATTCTTCTCTCTTTTCTTCATTAGTCTGGATAGTGGTCTATCTATTTTGTTGATCTTTTCAAAAAAAAAAACACAAAATCCTGAATTCAATGATTATTCTGAAGGGCTTTTCCTGTTTCTGTCTCCTTCAGTTCTGCTCTGATCTTAGTTATTTCTTGTCTTCTGCTAGCTTTCAAATTTTTTGCTCTTGTTTCTCTAGTTCTTTTAACTGTGATGTTAGGGTGTCTATTTTAAATCTTTCTTGCTTTCTCTTGTGGGCATTTAGTGCTATAAATTTCCCTCTAAACACTGCTTTAAATGTGTCTCAGAGATTCTGGTATATTGTGCCTTCATTCTTATTGATTTCAAAGAACATCTTTATTTCTGCCTTCATTTCATTATTTATCCAGTAGTCATTCAGGAGCAGGTTGCTCAATTTCCAAGTAGTTGTGCAGTTTTAAGTGAGTTTCTTAATCCTGAGATCTAATATGATTGCACTATGGTCTGAGGGACTGGCTGCTATAATTTCTTTTGCATTTGCTGAGGAGTGATTTACTTCCAATTATGTGGTCAATTTTAGAGTAAGTGTGATGTGGTGCTGAAAAGAATGTAAATTCTGTGGATTTGGGGTGGAGAGTTCTGTATATGTCTATTTGGTCCACTTGGTTCAGATCTGAGTCCAAGTCCTGAATATGCTTGTTAATTTTCTGTCTCATCGATCTATCTAATATTGACAGTTGAATGTTAAAGTCTACCACTATTATTGTGTGGGAGTCTAAGTCTCTTTGTAGGTCATTAAGAACTTGCTTTATGAATCTGGGTGCTTCTGTATTTGGTGCATATATATTTAGGATAGTTAGCTCTTCTTGTTACATTGATCCCTTTACCATTATGTAATGCCCTTCTTTGTCTCTTTTGATTTTTGTTGGTTTAAAGTCTGTTTTTTATCAGAGATTAGGATTGCAACCTCTGCTATTTTTTCCTTCCCATTTCCTTGGTAAATATTCCTCCATCCCTTCATTTTGAGCCTATGTGTGTCTTTACACATAAGATGGGTCTCCTGAATACAGCACATCAATGAATCTGGACTCTATCCAATTTGCCAGACTGTCTTTTAATTTGGGCATTTAGTTCATTTACATTTAAAATTAATATTGTTATGTGTGAATTTGATCTTGTCATTATGATGCTTCCTGGTTATTTTGCCTATTAGTTAATGCAGTTCTTGCCTATTAGTTAATGCAGTTCCTTCATAGCATCTTCATTTTCTTTACAATTTGGTGTTTTTGCAGTAGCTTGTACCAGGTGTTCCTTTCCATGTTTATTGTTTCTTTCAGGAGCTCTTGTAAGGCAGGCCTGGTGGTGACAAAATCTCTCAGCAATTGCTTGTCTGTAAAATATTTTATTTCTCCTTCACTTATGAAGCTTAGTTTGGCTGGATATGAAATTCTGGGTTGAAAATTTTTTTCTTTAAGAATGCTAAATATTGACCCCAACTCTTTTCTGACTTGTAGGGTTTCTGCACAGAGATCCACTGTTAAGTCTGATTGGCCTCCCTTTGTGGGTAACCCAACCTTTCTCTCCAGCCGCTCTTCACATATTTTCTTTCATTTCAACCTTGGTGAATATAATGATTATGTGTCTTCGGGTTGCTCTTCTCGAAGAGTATCTTTGTGGTGGTGTTCTATTTCCTGAATTTGAATGTTGGCCTTTCTTGCTAGGTTGGGTATGTTCTCCTGGATAACATCCAGAAGACTGTTTTCCAACTTGGTTCCATTCTCTCTGTCACTTTTAGGTACACCAATACAATGTAGATTAGGTCTTTTCACACAGTTCCATCTTTCTTGGAGGCTTTGTTCATTCCTTTTCACTCCTTTATCTCTAGTCTTGTCTTCTCACTTTATTTCATTAAGTTGACCTTCAATCTCTGATATATTTTCTTTCACTTGATCAATTCTGCTATTCATTCCTGTGCATGCTTCATAAAGTTCCCGTGCTATGTTTTTCAGCTCCATCAGGTCATTTATGTTCTTCTCTAAACTGGTTATTCTAGTTAGCAATTTCTCTAATCCTTTTTCAAGGTTCTTGGCTCTATCAATTCATCAAACTCATTCTCCATCCAGTTTTGTTCCCTTGATGGCAAGGAGTTGTGATCCATTGGAGAAGAGGCATTCTGGTTTTTGGCATTTTCAGCCTTTTTGTGCTGGTTTTTCCCCATCTTTGTGACTTTATCTACCTCTTTTCTATGATGTTGGTAGCCTTCAGATTGGGTCTCTGAGTGGATGTCCTTTTGGTTGATATTGATGCTATTCCTTTCTGTGTTAATTTTCCTTCTAACAGTGAGGCCCCTCTGTTACAAGTGTGCTACAGTTTGCTGGATGTCCACTCCAGATCCTGTTTGCTTGGGTACCACCAGCAGAGGCTGCAGAACAGCAAAGTTTGCTGCCTGTTCTGTCCTCTGGAATCTTCATCCCAGAGGAGCATTTGCCAGATGCCAGCCAGAACTGAGGGGTATGAGGTGTTTGTTGGCCCCTACTGGGAGGTGTCTCCCAATTAGGAGATGAGGAAGTCAGGGACCCACTTGAGGAGGCAGTCTGATCCTTAGCAGAGCCTGAATGCTCTGCTGGGAGATCAGCTGCTCTCTTCAGAGCCATCAGGCAGGGATGTGTAAGTCTGCTGAAGCTGCAACCACAGCCTCCCCTTTCACCAGGTGCTCTGTCCCAGGGAGATGGAGGTTTTATCTATAAGCCCTTGACTAGGGCTGTCTTTTTTTTTCCCAGAGATGCCCTGCCCAGAAAGGAGGAATCTAGAGAGGCAGTCTGGCCACAGAGGCCTTGCTGAACTGCTGTGGGCTCTGCCCAGTTCAATCTTCTGGGCAGCTTTGTTTATAATGTGAGAATAAAACCACCTACTAAGTCTCGGCAATGGCAGACACCCCTCCCCCCATCAAGCTCGAGCATCCCACGTCAACCTCAGACTGCTGTGCTGGCAGCAAGAATTTCAGTCCAGTGGATCTTAGCTTGTTAGGCTCTGTGGAGGTGGGACCCACCAAGCCCAAACACTTGGCACCCTGGCTTCAGCCCCCTTTCCAGGAGAGTGAACACTTCTCTTTCGCCAGCATTCCAGGCATCACTGGGGTATGAAAAAAATAGCTTGATGTCTCCCTAAACAGCAGCCCAGTTCTGTGCTTGAAACCTAGGGCCCTGGTAGCATAGGTACCAGAGGGAATCTCCTAGTCTGTGGGTTACAAAGACCATGGGATAGCACAGTATCTGGGCCATAATGCACCATTCCTCAGGGCTTAGTCCCGCATGGCCTAGTCCCTCACAGCTTCCCTTAGCTAAAAGAGAAAGCTCCCCAAACCCTTGCACTTCTTGGGTGAGGTGATGCCCCACCCTGCTTTGGCTCACCCTCTGTGGGCTGCACCCACTGTCCAACCAGTCCCAATGAGATGAACCAAGTACCTCAGTTGGAAACACAGAAATCACCTGCCCTCTATGTTGATCTCGCTGGGAGATGCAGACCAGAGCTGTTACTATTTGGCCATCTTGCCAGCAACTCCTCAACATTTTTTAAATTTCCCTATTCATTCTCCTTATGCCTATCAACCCTATTAACCACCCTCCCTCTCTTTTCTCTAAGAACAGCCTCTAGTTGCTACATTGTAATTAAACCATAAATTGCTCAACCATTAGACATATTTCTTAAAATAATTTTTTGATGCTTTAGTCTATGCAAGGTGCTCTTGAAAGATAAACACAGGAATAAAAAAAAATGTTCCTGTCCAAAGAAGACAACCCAGTGGAAAGCATGATGTGATAAATGCCATTCTGTGCCATGAATATTATACTCTGGAATCACAATATAGACATGATGATATAATTGTTTAACAAAATGGGTTCTTTTCTCATTTTTAATTTTATTGGCCATATACTAAAGACTCAGCAAATCTCAGTTCTGAAAAGAAAACTTCTTTACAAATTTTTAAAAATGTAAAATGATAAAAACAATGTTTCGATATACTAACTGACAAACATGAAGTTACTCAAACGGAGGGAGGGAGGGAAGACGGAAGGACAGATGGATGGACAGACAGAAGGAAGGAAAGACAGATGAAAGAACTTCTAACTACCATATCCCCAGGGATCTGTCATGTGTCACAGTTGGCTTATATTCTGTAATGATAGGGTAACCCTTTAATTGAGTGCTGACACTTATATGTCATCAAATGACATCTTTTACAGGCACTTTTAGAGCATTTTCATATACTTTCTGTACTCATCTGATGGCCAGAATTATTAAAATACTCTTTTTACTAAGCAGACTTTTCTGTAATTTGAACATCTTAACTCCTTACAACAGTGGCTAAAACCTCACATATCACTTAGCATGCTGGAGATAAGGGCAAGAGCTTTTTCATACACTTGCTTTTTTCATTTTATCTATGCACTACTTTTTACAAATTGAAGACTAGAGTATAAATTTTTGATTCACATTCTACTTTCAAAACTGAGAGGTTGATATGATGGTGGCTGAAAATATTTCCCTCAGGACTTCAAGCCACAGAGCCATGGCACATTCCCAGATAATGAGGTCTCTAGATAAGTATAGTGGCAGACAAAATAAATGCATCTTACATAGCATGTCTGAAAGAAATAACTGAGCCCTTGAATTTTTCAAGTGTCTTCAGTAAAGTCCTTGAAAGTTAACCCATGGAGACAATTTCTCACTTAGCTTAAAATGTTAAAATGAGTCACAATGTTTTCGTGGAAGCTAAGTTGATAAGTTGGCTGGTATGGAACTTTTTGCTATTACAAGAAGAAATATTTACTGAAAAATCCACCCATTGTTTCAGCAAGGTGTAAAACTTTGATATTTTTGTCAGTGGTCTGGAGTTTAGAAAGTATTTTCCCATGGCTGTTGTAGAAAGAGGAGACTGTAAAGAATATTACCTTAAAATAAAGATGTCTCCACTTTTAGAAAAATATAAGAGGACAACTCATTTTAAGTTACATTATTGTAAAGACCTGGAACCAACCCAAATGCCCATCAATGATAGACTGGACTGGGAAAATGTGGCACATATACACCATGGAATATTAGGCAGCAATAAAAAATGATGAGTTCGTGTCCTTTGTAGGGACATGGATGAATCTGGAGAACATCATTCTCAGCAAACTGACACAAGAACAGAAAATGAAATACCGCATATTCTCACTCAAAGGAGGGTGATGAAAAATGAGAACACATGGACACAGGGAAGGGAGTACTACACACTGGGGCCTATTGGGGGGAATAGGGGAGGGACAGTGGGAGGGGGGAGCCAAGGAGGGATAGCCTGGGAGAAATGCCAAATGTGGGTGAAGGGGAGGAAGGCAGCAAAACACACTGCCATGTGTGTACCTATGCAACTATCTTGCATGTTCTGCACATGTACCCCAAAATTTAAAATGCAATAAAAAAAGAAATACACACAAAAAAAGAATATCAACATAATCAGTTGCATTATTTTGTCAAATATTTGGCTCTAATTTATACACTGTTAAATTCCAATATTATTTAGGACATCTTACAAAGATATATTAAGTTTAACAAGAAATTTAAAAAAAAAAAAAAAAAAAAAAAACACCGGTTCGATTCTGGTAGAGGTATGTGGAAATGGAACATGTCATGCATTTTAAAAGGGAATGTAAAATATTCAACATTTCTGGAGGGATATTTGTACCAACATTTAAAATGTGCATACCAATTTGATTCTGCAATTCCATTTCTCATCATTTATCTTAAAGAAATAGGAGTAAACAAATATGATTTATAAATGTTTGCTGAATGTTGCATAATAAATATTGAAAATAAGAATCTCTAATAAGAGATTGAGTGAATAAATAATGATGTATCCATATAACAAAATGCCACTTAGCTTTTAGAGATACCCACAATATTTTGTTGAGTTTAAAAAGCAGATTATGGAATAGAATGTGTGGCAAAGCTACATTTATGTAAAATGCATTCATTATAGGTTTATACTTACAGAAGTGTCTTCGAAGATATCAAATAAAATTCCTAACAGCAATTTTTTTTAGGAGTGAGATGAAGGACAGTTTTTCCCATATTACTTTAAAATAAAGATGTCTCCACTTTTAGAAAAATATAACAGGACAACTCATTTAAAATCACATTGAAAGAATACTTCATAACTTTGGAAAATGCTTACAACCAATTTTTAAATTAGAAAAAGCAGGTTCCTAGCCAGTGTAGACAATATGACTGTGATTTTCTAAATGTAGTCATACAGAGAAAAAGGTTGTGCCAAAATGTTAGTGATGCTATTTTCATGGGGAAAAATGATCCAAGCTTCAATTTGAGAAACTAGACTAGAAATTCACTTGCCTTCATGAAGTCCTTGTGGTGAGTACAAGGGGTTTTCTTCTCTCACCTGTATACAAGTCATAGCAGCAGAAATAAAATTGCCACTGCTGCAAGAACTGCCCAGACAATAGAGAAGAGAGTCCTGTGTGGTCTTGGTGGTATCTAGAAATGGAGAAAAGCTGGGGGGACAGTATTTGCAGTAACCCAAGGAGTGAGGTTAAGTTCAAGATCAGACTGACAAGAAAAGCCACACATATTGAGAGCTTACTACATATTAGGGATTCTGCTGAGAGATTCAGATATAAATTATCTGCTTCATCCTCAAAACAACCTTAGGAATAGAATATTCTAATGATTTCCATTTTTGAGATAAAAAAGTCAATACTCAAGAAGCCAATGCTATTAAGTAACTAGTGAAGGGCAAAGCCCAGAACAGAATATGCAGCTGCCTAATTGCCAAGACTGTGGTTTTTTTAACCATTTCATGCATATGACAGTGTAAATTGTGTACACATAGCCATGATACATTTCTCTCTTGATTTTAAGACATTAGGCAAATCAATGCAGTCTGCTTTGTGCTGGCTCAGACAAATGACACCTGGTTGTCATGTGGACACCTACACAGGGTGCTGTGCAAAAATATAATGTGCTACATAAAACTCAAGGCATCTCCCTAAAGTGTGCAGTGTTAGTTTTCAACCCAGAAATCAGAGGGAGAAAATTACTGTCCCCAAGATTGCTATTCTGAAAGAGATAATTGCTGTTCATCTCTCTCTGCTCACAAAGTGCTTTGCTACAGTAACACTTACACCCTTGGAGGTCAACCCACATTTCACTGACAGCTACCAGTTCAGCTGCATCAATTCCACCTGACTCTGCTTGCTTGCAGGGTTTCCAGAGCATATAGCATACCAAGCCATTATTATGTTGTGCCTGCGCCCAGAGAGCTCTACAAAGAGTGTGCTTTAATCATCCTGGAAGAGGTAAATAAATAAATAGCTAATAGGTAATATGTAATTTACCAGAGAAAAAACAACCACAACTTGCCCTCACAATCCATACCCTGATGCCTCCAGTAATTATTTGCAGAATTCTACAGTGCAGAAATGCTGAATTTCATTTCTTATTCCTTAAAATTGTTAGTTGATGGCTCTTTCCTCATCTTACCTCAAATTCCCTTGCTCATCTCCACTCTAAGGTAAGCATATTTCACTAGGCAAACTGCATCTATGCATGGATAACAATGCACTCAACACCTCCTAAATTCACATTAAGTCTATATAGGAAATTCAGTCAAGTGTTTAGGTATAACAAAGCATCCTTTCCTCTCTTTACTACACACAAAAAAAATGAAAAAATCAGAGATCTGTATGTTATTCTCAGTCACAGCATTGATCTATTTTGTGACTCACAGCTAGATCTGCAAAGTTCAAATTTTGGTAATGTTTCTGGTAAAGTTGGTTGACATGTTTCAGAAGAAAAGAGATCTTAAATCATAGTTCTTGCCTGATGGCAAAACCAAAGTGCTTTAGAAACACTCTGAACAGTTCACAATCTGGGTTCCATGGACCCCTTAGCTTCAGAATATTCATGAACTCCTTAAACTACATGTAAAATTTTGCCCAAATGCACATTTTCTTCCACTTATTAAAATTTCAAAATGTCTGCAAACCAAAATATTATTAGGAATGACTGAGTTATTCAGAAAGTTCCGGGAAGAAAATCTGTACAACTTGTTTTACACAAATGTTTACCTTAAGAAAATGCATTCATACATATTTTATTATTGTTCATTCATTCACATCAGGCCAATCTCTGTGTCATTATAAGCTCTACTCATTTCTACTTCTAACTTCTTTTGTTGATACATCTCCCTGCTCATATGCTACATTTCCTTGTACGCTAAAGTACTTCCTTGGTAAGTCTTTCAGTGACTAGATGTTAACCCAGATTTATTTTTATTTATTTCTGAATTGGTATTGTACTTAGAGTCTTGGGAAATGACTTTGAGAGACAGAGATAGAGATTTCTATAAATGTTTATGGAAATCTCATCAAATACATTATGGCATACACCACATACCTTAGCCTTAGCTATTTTTATTGTTAAAAAGCCAATAGCTCATCAAAGCCAGGGATAATTCTCACATTTTGTGTAGCCCTCACTCTGACTAAAACTATGTTGCATGGTACTCTGTCACTGTGAGCTATCAGTTACCCATGAAAATTGTAGTTTTAGCATTTGTTGTGGTAATTGAATTACATATAGAGAAAATTTTTAGAGCCATGGTGGCTCCAGCCAATTGTCCTGGCGCTTGAGAAGGTGAGGCTGTGAGTTCAAGGCCAACCTGAGCAACATAAGAAGCTCTCATTCGTTATTTAAAAAAAAAAAAAAAGCTGGATTTCCAAGATGGCGCAGTAGAAACAACTCAGGATTGCAGCTCTCAGTGAAGGCGCAGAGGGTGAGTCCTAGCCGCATTTTCAGATGAACCTTTGTTGCCCATGGAACAGGGAAATTCCCAGGTGTAGGAGAGACAGGGGACACCAGCACAGCCCTTTTGGCTTGCGCAGCTGTTTCGGCCAGTGCTGCAGTGCAGTGGCAACCCGCACAAAACTCATTGGTCTGGGTGCCCTGTTAAACCAGCAATCTGAGATTTCAGAGGGCAGGTTAACATATCCATCTGATTGAATGGGACTTGGACAGTGAGCCAGACCAGGAGATTCCTGGGAAGTGTGATTTGAGCTGGTGCAGAGGATCACTGCATGGGAAATCACACAGATCCCGGTGCCCTATCAGTAGGTGACTGAAACGCCTGTGAGAGAGTAAACCATTCAACTTAAAAGAAAAAAGAAAAAAAAAGCATAGAGAGAAAAAGGACTCTGAGGCAGGGAGCCAGGTGATCAGGCTCGGTGGTCCCACCCCCACAGGGACAAACAACACAGCAATTCGAAATGCTCCAGGTTGAGAGTTTCACTGCAGGCTCAGCTGAATCCAGGATGGTGCAGCTCAGCACGGGAGAAGCATCCACCACTACTGACGCATTCTGCCCCTACTGAGGTACACTCCCATTGCTGAAGCAGCCTGCCATTGTTGAGGCAACCAGCCATAACACAGAGACTTGGCCAACAGGGTGGACCCCATGACAGTAGGGTGGAGCCCCATGGCAGCAGGGCAGAGCCCCACAGTAGCAGGGCAGAGCCTCAGCAGGCAAATAGTGATTAGACTGCCTCCTAGCTGGGCAGGACAGTGCAACAAATACTCATAAAAAAAGCCCCAAATTCCTGAGACAGAGCATCTGAGGGAAAAAAAGGGGGGGGGGCTTTTATAAGTTCTGCTGCAGCAGACCTAAACACACATGCCCAACAGCCCTGAATGAACAATGAAGCTCACAGCTCAGCACTTCAGCTCCTATAAAGTACATACCATCTCCACAAGCAGCTCCCTGACCCATGTATATCCAAAGAGTCACCTCAAAAAAGAACTAATCAGACTGACATTTGGCGGGCATCATTCTGGGACACAGATAGCAGAAGAAGAAACTGGTACCATCTCTCACTGTTCCGCAGCTGCTACAGGTGTACCCCAGACAAGCAGGGCCTGGAGTGGACCTCAGCAGTCATAAAGCAGAGGGGCTAAACTGCTAGAAGGAAAACTAAGTAACAGAAATAGTTCATCATCAACAATCTGGGCATCCACTCAGAGATCCAATCGAAAAGTCAGCCACTAGTAAGATGACAGGTGGATAAATCAACAAAGATGGGAAGAAACCAGCACAAAAAGGAGGAAAACACCCAAAACCAAAACACCTCACCTCCTACAAAAAACCAAACTCCTCACCAGCAAGGGAACAAAGCTGGACGGAGAATGAAAGTGAAAAAATGACAGAATCCAACTTCAGAATGTGAATAATGAAAAACTTCAGTGAGCTAAAAGAACATGTTCTAAATCAATGCAAAGAAACTAAGAACCTTGAAAAAAAGATTTGAAAAATGATTCAAGGAAATGACAACAAGAATGGATAACTTAGAGAGGAATATGAATTAACTGAAGGAGCTGAAAAACACAACAGGAGAACTTCACGAAGCATGCACAAGTTTCAACAGCCGAATTGACCAAGCAGAAGAAAGAATATCAGAAGTAGAAGATCAACTCAATGAAATAAAAAGAGAAACCAAGATTAGAGAAAAAAGTGCAAAGAGGAATGAACAAAATCTCCAAAAAATGTAGGACTATGTGAACAGACCTAACTTACGTTTGATAGGTGTACCAGAATGTGAAGAAAAGAATGAATCCAAGCTGGAAAACACTCTTCAGGATATTATCCATGAAAATTTCCCCAACTTAGCAAGGCAGGCCAATACTCAACTCCAGGAAATACAGAGAACACCACTAAGATATTCTGCAAGAAGAGCAACCCCAAGGCACATAATCATCAGATTCACCAGGGTTGAAATGAAGGAGAAAATACTAAGGGCAGACAGAGAGAAAGGTCAGGCACCCACAAAGGGAAGTCTATTAGGCTCACAGAAGATCTCTCAGCAGAGACACTACAAGCCAGAAGACAGTGGGGGGCAATATTCAACATCCTTAAAGAAAAGAACCCAGAATTTCATACCAGCCAAACTGAGCTTCTTAAGTGAAGGAAGAATAAAATCTTTTGCCAACAAGCAAAAACACAGAGATTTTGTCACCACCAGGCCTGCTTTACAAGAGCTCCTGAAAGAGGCACTACACATAGAAAGAAACAACCAGTACCAGCCATAATAAAAACATACCTAATGCTAAAGAGCATCAACAAAATGAAGAATCTGCATCAACCAAGGGACAAAACAACCAGCTAGCATCAAAATGGCAGTATCAAACTCACACATAACAATATTAACCCTAAATGTAAATGGGCTGAATGCACCAATCAAAAGACACAGACTGGCAAATTGGATAAAAATCCAAAACCCATCGCTGTGCTGTATCCAGGAAACCCATCTCACACTCAAGGAAAAGGCTCAAAATAAAGGGATGCAGGAAGATTTACCAAGCAAATGGACAGCAAAAAGAAAGCAAAAGTTGCAATTCTCGTCTCTGATAAAATACATTTTAAAGCAACAAAGATCAAAAGAGACAAAGAAGGTCATTACATAATGGTAAAAGGATCCATACAACAACAAGAGCTAACGATCCTAAATATATATGGACCCAATACAGGAGCACCCAGATATATAAGGCAAGTTCTTAATGACTTACAAAGAGACTGAGACCCACACACAATAATAGTGGGAGACTTTATCACTCCACTGTCAATATTAGACAGGTCAACCAGACATAAAATTAATAAGGATATCCAGGGCTTGAACTCAGACCTGGAACAAGCAAACCTCACAGACCTTTACAGAACTCTCCACCCCAAATCCACAGAATATACATTCTTCTCAGCACCACATCACACCTACTCCAAAATTGACCAAATTATTGGAAGTAAAGCACTCCTCAGCAAATGCAAAACTACTGAAATTGTAACAAACAGTCTCTCAGACCATAGTGCAATCTAGTTATAACTCAGAATTCAGAAACTAACTCAGAACCACACAGCTTCATGGAAACTGAACAACTGGGTCTTGAATGTTGATTGGATAAACAATGAAATGAAGGCAGAAATAAAAAAGTTCTTCAAAACCAACGAGAAGGAAAACACAACATACCAGAATCTCTGGTACACATGTAAAGCAGTCTATAGAGGAAAATATATAGCAATAAGTGCCCACATGAGAAGAGTGGAGAGATCCAAAATTGACACCCTATCATCAAAATTGAAAGAGCAAGAAGAGAAAGATCAAAAAAACTCAAAACCTAGCAGAAGACAAGAAATAACTAAGATCAGAGCAGAAATGAAGAAGACAGAGACACGAAAAACCCTTCAAAAAATAAACAATTCCAAGAGCTGGTTTTTCAAAAAGATCAACAAAATAGACAGACGACTAGCCATACTGATTAAAAAAAAAGAGAGAGAGAGAGAGAGAAAGAAAGAGAGAACAACCAAATAGATGCAATAAAAAATGATAACGGGGAAATCACCACAGATTCCACAGAAATTCAAACCATCATCAGAGAATACTACAAACAACTCTATGCACATAAACTAGTAAACCAGGATGAAATGGATAAATTCCTGGACACCTGTGTCCTCCCAAGCCTAAACCAGGAGGAAGCTGAAACTATGAATAGACCAATAACAAGGTCTGAAGTTCAGGCAGCAATTAAGAGCCTACCACACAAAAAAAAGCCCAGGTCCAGATGGGTTCACAGCCAAATTCTACCAGACACACAAAGAGGATCTGGTACCATTCCTTCTGAAACTATTCCAAATAATTCAAAAAGAGGGAACCCTTCCCAAATCATTTTATGAGACCAACATCATCCTGATACCAAAACCTGGCAGAGACTCAACAAGAAAAGAAAACTTCGGGCCAATATCCATGATGAACATAGATGCAAATATCTTCAATAAAATACTGGCAAACCGATTGCGACAGCACATTAAAAAACTTATTCATCATGATCAAGTAGAATTCATCGTGGGGATTCAAGGCTGGTTCAACATACACAAGTCTATAAATGTAATTCACCACATAAACAGAACCAAAAACAAAAACCACATGATTATCTCAATTGATGCAGAGAAGGCATTTGACAAAATTCAACAGCCCTTTATGCTAAAAACCCTCAATAAGGCATTGATGGAACATATCTCAAAGTAATAAGAACTATTTATGACAAACCAACAGCCAATATCACACTGAATGGGCAAAAACTGAAAGCATTCCCTTTGAAATCCGGCACTAGACAAGGATGCCCTCTCTCACCACTCCTATTCAACATAATACTGGAAGTTCTAGCCAGAACAATCAGGCAAGAAAAAGAAATAAAGGGTATTCAAATAGGAAAGGTGGAAGCCAAATTGTCTCTATTTGCAGATGACATGATAGTATACTTAGAAGACCCCATCACCTCATCCCAAAAGCTCCTGAAACTGATAAGCAACTTCAGCAAAGTCTCAGGATATAAAATCAATGTGCAAAAATCACAAGCATTCCTATACACCAATAACAGACTTAAAGAGAGCCAAATCAAGAACGAACTGCCATTCACAATTGCTACAAAGAAAATAAAATACCTAGGAATACAACTCACAAGGAATGTAACGAACCTCTTTAAGGAAAACTACAAACCACTGCTCAATGAAATAAGAGAGGACACAAACAGATGGAGAAACATTTCATGTTCGTGGTTAGGAAGAATCAATATCGTGAAAATGGCTATACTGCCCAAAGTAATTTACACAGTCAATGCTATCCCCATCAAACTACCATTGAATTTCTTCACAGAACTGGTAAAAAAACACCATGAACTTCATATGGAATCAAAAGAGAGCCCACATAGCCAAGTCAATTCTAAGCAAAAAGAACACAGCAGGAGGCATCAAACTACCAGACTTCAAACTATACTACAAGGCTACAGTAATCAAAACAGCATGGTACTGGTACCAAAAAAGAGATATAGACCAATGGAACAGAACAGAGGCATCAGAGGCAACACAACATATCTACAACCATATAATCTTTGATAAACCAGACAAAAACAAGCAATGGGGAAAGGATTCCCTGTTTAATAAATGGTGTTGGGAAAACTGGCTAGCCATGTGCAGAAAGCAGAAACTGGACCCCTTCCTGACACCTTACACTAAAATTAACTCCAGATGGATTAAAGACTTAAACATAAGACCTGACACCATAAAAACCCTCGAAGAAAATCTAGGCAAAACCATTCAGGACATAGGAGTAGGCAAGGACTTCATGACCAAAACATCAAAAGCATTGGCAACAAAAGCCAAAATAGACAAATGGGACTTAATCAAACTCCACAGCTTTTGCATGGCAAAAGAAACAGTCACTAGAGTGAATCGGAAACCATCAGAATGAAAAAAAATCTTTGCAGTTTACGCATCTGACAAAGGGCTGATATCCAGAATTTACAAAGAACTCAAACAGATTTACAGGAAAAAAACAAACAAGCCCATTCAAAAATGGGCAAAGGATATGAACCGACACTTTACAAAAGAAGACATACATGAGGCCAACAAACACATGAAAAAATGCTCATCATCACTGGTCATTAGAGAGATGCAAATCAAAACCACACTGAGATACCATCTCATGCCAGTTAGAATGGTGATCATTAAAAAATCTGGAGACAACAGATGCTGAAGAGGATGTGGAGAAATAGGAACACTCTTACACTGTTGGTGGGAGTGTAAATTAGTTCAACCATTGTGGAAGACAGTGTGGCAATTCCTCAAGGACCTAGAAATAGAAATTCCATTTGACCCAGCAATCCCATTACTGGGTATCTATCCAAAGGACTATAAATTATTCTACTATAAGGACACATGCACACGAATGTTCATTGCAGCACTGTTTACAATAGCAAAGACCTGGAACCAACCCAAATGCCCATCGATGATAAGACTGGATTGGGAAAATGTGGCACATATTCACCATGGAATATTATGCAGCAATCAAAAATGATGAGTTTGTGTCCTTTTTAAGATATGGATGAATCTGGAGAACATCATTCTCAGAAAACTGACACAAGAACAGAAAAAGAAATACCGCATATTGTCATTCATAGGCGGGTGAGGAAAAATGAGAACACATGGACACAGGGAAGGGGGTACTACACACTGGGGTCTATTGGGGGGAATAGGGGAGGGACAGCAGGGGGGGATCTGGAGAGGGATAGCCTGGGGAGAAATGCCAGATGTGGGTGAAGGGGAGGAAGGCAGCAAAACACACTGCCATATGTGTACTTATGCAACTATCTTGCACGTTCTGCACATGTACCCCAAAGCCTAAATGCAATAAAAATAAATAAATAAATAAAAAGAAAATTTTTTCTGAAGTTAAAATGATACATTAGAGGGAATATGAATTAGAGATGAAAATATAAAATATTCCTCCCAGTCAAATTACAAACTCCATGTCTAATCCATATCATTTATTAGTAAATCATATTAGCATTTCAGGCAAATATGTGCATATTTTCTTTCTAGACTCTGACCTGTTTTCACTACTCCACTGATATTATCCTAGTCTTGTTGTGACTATTGCAACAGCCTCCTGACTAGTCTCCATATTTCTGCCTCTTCTCCCTAGGGTCTCTTTTTCATGAAGCAGTAAAAGTGAGTCTTTTAAATTGAGTCAGATTATGACTCCCCTTCTTCAAATTTTCCCGTGACCTTCATCTCAGAATAAAAACCAAAGTCGTTAAAATGGTTCCCAAGACACTGGTTATGCAGCTACCCACACTCCACTTTGGTAACAACTGCTGTAATTTCAAGTCTTCTCCTGGCTCATTCCATTTGAGCCAAGCATTTCAATTCCTACACCAATTTCTAGCTGGTCTTTGAACCATCAAACATATTCCTATCTCAAAGAGTTTGCTATTGCCTCTGCATAGTACATTCCTTTCAGATTTCTTCTCACTACTTCCTGATCATGATACCTTCCCAGGCCACTCCCTAAAAACAACAAACACAGACATACGCACAAAGTATTACTTTTCTCCTCACCCTGCATATCTATTTTTTCTCTATAGCAGTTATCTCCATTGTATATGTTTATTATCTTTTCTTCCACAAGCAGTGGTCAGGTATTTTTGCCTTGTTCATTACTGTAACCTCAGTGGCTAGGAAACTGTCAAGTATATATGAAGGGCTCATCATATTTCTATTGAATGATTGATTCATAGTAGTAAACTTTCTTTTGAAGAAAGTTAACCATGTGAAAATAAATTTTAAATAACTGTATTTTGAAAAGTATCTTCAAAAAAAAATTAGGAGGCTGCTATGGTTTTAATGTTCCCCACAACATTCATGTATATTAGAAACTTAATCCCCCAATGCAACAGTGTTGAGAGGTTGGAACTTTAAGAGGTGGTTAAGGGTTCTGCCTTCATGAATGGATGAATATCACTATCTCAAGAGTATGTTCGTTATCACAGAGTAGCTTGTTATAAAAGTAAGTTTGGCCCTTCCTTACCCTCTTGCTCTTTCACATTTTCTTGCCCTTCCACTTTCTTCCTTGGGATGACACAGCAGGAGACACTCACCAGATGTGGGCCCCTCAACCTTGGACTTCAAGCCTCTAGAACTGTAAGAAATAATTTCTTTTCTTTATAAACTTCGCAGTCTATGGTATTCGATTATAGCAACACAAAATGGACTAAGAGGAAAAACATTAAAATGCCCATAACATGATCAGTGATTGGTCATTTCCAAAATTTCTTTAATGGATACATTAAATAAAAAGGAGGAGGAGGACAAAAAAGAAGAAAAGAGTTTAAGTAGTAGTGAGTTGTTTGATATCTTGTCACAAAAGAAAAAACTAACTGTGAGACTTAAACAGTGAGACAGGTCATCTGCTAATTTTAGGACAACTAAAAATCTTCTCTAGAGACTAATCTCTAGGAGGGAGTAGGGTAATGCTATCCAACAATATCAAAAGATATCATTACCTCTGGTGATTATTGGTTGTCTGCCATTATCATCTATCTAGAAGACACCTTCAGTGTTCTCTTATATCTCTCCTTACATTTTCACTCATACTAGCTATGTCTACCAGCATGTTTCCATTTTTTTTATTTCTTAGTTTTTATTATTACACTGCAGTTATGTAACACATTAGCATTAGAGGAAGCTGGGTACAAAGTACACGGGAAATTCTCTGTCTTATCTTTGCAACTATGCTGTAAATCTAAAAATTATTTTAAAGTAATTTTTTATTGTTATTGTACTTTAGGTTCTGGGGTACATGTGCAGATCATGAAGGATTGTTGAATAGGTACGTATATGCAAGATGGTTTGCCGTCTCCATCCCCCCATCACCCATCACTTATACCTGGCATTTCTCCCCACTTTATCCATCCCCACTTCCCCCCCGACTGTCCCTCCCCTAGCCTCCTGATAGACCCCAGCGTGCGATGCTCCCCTATGTCCACGCATTCTCATTGCTCAACTCCCAACTATGAGTGAGAACATGCAGTGTTTGATTTTCTGTTCTTGGGTCAGTTTGCTGAGAACGATGGTTTCCAGATTCATCCATGTCCCTACAAAGGACACAAACTCATTACTTTTTATGGCTGTGTAGTATTCCATGGTGTATATGTACCACACTTTCTTTCACCAGTCTATCATTGATGGGCATTTAGGTTAGTTCCAGGTCTTTGCTAATGTACACAGGGCTGCAATGAACATATGTGTGCATGTGTCTTTATAGTAGAACGATTTATAGTTCTTTGGGTATATACCCAATAGTTGGATCACTGGGTCAAATGGAATTTCTATTTCTAGATCCTTAAGAAATTGACACACTGTCTTCCACAATGGTTGAACTAATTTACACTCCCACAAACTGTAAGAGTGTTCCTATTTCTCCACATCCTCTCCAGCATCTGTTATCTTCAGATTTTTTAATGATCGCCATTCTAACTGGTGTGAGATATCTCAGTGTGGTTGTGATTTGCATTTCTCTAATGACCAGTGATGATGAGCATTTTTTCTGATGTTTCTTGGCCTCATATATGTCTTCTTTTGAAAAGTGTCTGTTCATTTCCTTTGCCCACTTTTGAATGGGGTTGTTTGTTTTTTTTCTTGTAAATCTGTTTTAGTTCTTTGTAGATTCTGGATACTAACCCTTTATCAGATGGGTAGATTGTAAAAAATTTTCCCATTCTGTTGGTTGCTGGTTCACTCTAATGATTGTTTCTTTTGCTGTACAGAAGCTCTGAAGTCTAATTATATCCCATTTGGTTATTTTGGCTTTTATTACCATTGTTTTTGGTGTTTTGGTCATGAACTCCTTTCCTGTGCCTATTTCCTAAATGGTTTTGCCTAGGTTTTCTTCTAGGGTTTTCATGGTGTTAGGTCTTACATTTAAAGTCTTAATCCATTGGGAGTTAATTTTAGTGTAAGGTGTCAGGAAGGGGTCCATATTCTGCTTTCTGCACATTGCTAGCCAATTCCCCCTACACCATTTATTCAACAGGTGCCATTGCTTGTTTTTGTCAGGTTTGTCAAAGATCAGATGATGGTAGCTGTGTGGTGTTGCTTCTGAGACCTCTGTTCTGTTCCATTGGTCAATGTCTCTGTTTTGGTACTAGTACCATGCTGTTTTGATTACTGTAGCCTTGCAGTATAGTTTGAAGTCTGGCAGCATGATGTCTCCAGCTTTGTTCCTTTTGCTTAGGATGGTCTTGGCTATGCGGACTCTCTTTTGGTTCCATATGAAGTTTAAAGTGGTTTTTTCCAGTTTGGTGAAGAAGGTCATTGGTAGTTTGATGGGGATAGCATTGAATTTACAAATTACTTTAGGCAGTATGGCTATTTTCACAACATTGGTTCTTCCTAGCCATGAGCATGAAATTTTTTTTCATTTGTTTGTGTCTTCTCTTATTTCCTTGAGCAGTGGTTTGTAGTTCTCCTTGAAGAGGTCCTTTACATCCTTTGTTAGTTGTATTCCTAGGTATTTTTTTCTCTTTGTAGCAATTGTGAATGGTAGTTCACTCTTGACTTGACTCTGTCTGTTATTGGTATACAGGAAAGCTTGTGATTTCTGCACACTGATTTTGTATCCTGAGACTTTGCTGAAGTCTCTTATCAACTTAAGGAGATTTTGGTCTGAGCCAATGGGGTCTTCTAAATATACAATCATGTCATCTGCAAATAGAGACAATTTGACATCCTCCATTCCTAATTGAATACCCTTTCTTTTTCTTGACTAATTGCTCTGGCTAGAACTTCCAATACTATATTGAATAGGAGTGGTGAGAGAGTGCATCCTTGTCTAGTGCCAGATTTCAAAGGGAATGCTTCCAGTTTTTGCACATTCAGTATATTGGCTGTTGGTTTGTCATAAATAGCTTTTATTATTTTGTGATGCATTCCGTCCATACCTAGTTTATTGAGAGTTTTTAGTATGAAGTGTTGTTGAATTTTGTTGAAGGCCTTCTCTGCATCTATTGAGATAATCATGTGGTTTTGTGGTTCTGTTTATGTGATGGATTATGTTTATAGATTCTTATGTTAAACCAGCCTTGCATCCCCAGGATGAAGTCTACTTGATCGTGATGGATAAGCTTTTTGATACACTATTGCAATCTGTTTGCCAGTCTTTTATTGAAGATTTTTGCATCTATGTCAGTAACCATGTATCTTTTTCAGAGGACTAACCTCAGGATCCCAAAACTCTTTGCCTCAGCACACAAGGAATGGCCTTGGAAATTATTTCCCAGCAGTGACAACTGTTGTCATCAGTGACTCCATTTCAGATGTATAAACACTCCAGTTTGCTGCCCATCATCATGACAGCTCTGAGGTATAGCTATACTATCGCTTGATCTTCCTTGCTGAAATGAGTCAAAGTTCTTCATCATAAAACTTTGACTAGTACCTCACCCTTGCTTGGCTTCTTTTATTTCTTGCCTCACTTTCCACACCCTTACAGGTTTTCTGGAGAACCCGTCCTCATTCATCACTTTTACACAAACCCTTAACTCAGAATTTGCTACTGGTGAACTCAATGTAAGACAGTTAGCACCAGAAAGTGATGCTGAAAGCTGATTTTCAGTATAGGATTCAGGGTTTGGATGACTTACTGGCTAGATGGCAACAGGAACATCATTGCTGATGGTAAGTAAAGTGACAAAACCCCAGGACCATTGCTTAAACTTTCATGCCTGGTAAACTGTGATGGAATACAAGAGGAAAAATACGTCCTAAATTGTTTAATATCTAGTATTTAAGATATATGGTGATTATGGTAACCCAACACCCTACCAGGGAAATCCACAGCCAATTCCAATAAATTTTGCTTGGTTTATCCCTAGAAACTTGGAAAAAACAATGACTCATATTAATTGATGTTAAAATCCCTGGGCAGAGTATTGAAAAAGCAATTAGTAGGGTCAGAGAGGTGAATAAGATAGTTACATATGACCTAAAAATCCACCAAATGAGAATGTCATAGACCCTGCATAGTCCTGGAAGACATTCCTTTCACTAATTGTTAAGGAATGCACTAGTGAGGAGGACACTAGCATCATCAAGAAGCTCTTATGTTACCATTCCTAGTAGGCTAGGATTTATAGTAGGAGATGCTGTAATGGAACTGACTTTCTTGTATCAGCAAGGAAGGATTTGAAATAGCAGAGGCCAGATGGCAGCATTTAATCACCAGGATAAGGTAGACAGAGTTATTTGCAGGCATCAAAGTTGCAATTATCTACGGTGATATGTAATAAAGCATGATGTTCTAAAACAAGGCACATAGGCAGACAACAAGGGCATTGCCTGATATTGATAACTACATTTTTTAAATGAAAAGCAGATGAACAGAAGACTGATGTCAGCTGTACTAATAGATAAATCACTTTCCATTCCCTAATTTCCAAGCTTGAGCCAGGCCTTAGGTGTAGAGATCATTGTTGAAAGAAAAAGCCAAATCTACCTGAGAAAGGATCCTATAGTATCACAGAGGATACACAGTATTAACTCTGCTACTCTTCCTCAAGTAAATCTATTGACATTTACCTAAATAACAGTACTGAGAAACAGGGGGAGAAACCCACATTTTTCCTATACTTTTAGTTTAAAAGTTCAAGCTAACATTGATACCAGGAGTTTCCAAAACATCACCACAGTACCCTTAAAACAGTGGAGGCCTAAGGAGACCAGATAATAAATGGAGTCCTGGGCCAGGCGCGGTGGCTCAAGCCTGTAATCCCAGCACTTTGGGAGGCTGAGGTGGGTGGATCACGAGGTCAAGAGATCGAGACCATTCTGGTCAACAGGGTGAAACCCGTCTCCTAAAAATACAAAAAATTAGCTGGGCATGGTGGTGCGTGCCTGTAATCCCAGCTACTCAGGAGGCTGAGGCAGGAGAATTGCCTGAACCCAGGAGGTGGAGGCTGCGGTGAGCTGAGATCACGCCATTGCACTCCAGCCTGGGTAACAAGAGCGAAACTCCGTCTCAAAAATAAAATAAAATAAAAAATAAATGGAGTCCTGCTTTGAGTCTATTTCACAATGTTTCCATAGCCCTACAGATCTAGCCAATCATACTTCCATGTTATTTGTATACATAAACAGAATAAGTAAATACAGCAGATGACAGAACTCTTACGTTGATACTTTGACCTATGACATTCATAACAGAATAAGTCAAGTGCAAGACCTTGAAACTGTGTTGAACAATAAATCAGAAATGCCACCACAGTCCAGTTGGAGTGGTAGAAATAAGCAATTTACTCAAAGACTTAGAGTATGCAGAGGCAGTATCTTCATTATATCCTCTGGATTGTGTTGTTATACAGACTTCTGGATGTACTTCTATCCATCCAATTGAATGAACGCTTCTGATCTTTCTTATTCATGATTGCTGAAAAAATTCATTTGTCTTGGAGAAAATACCATAACTAGCATAACTAGAATTAGAGCTACAACTTAGTTGTAGTCATCTACCACAATTAATTGTATTACTCAGGGACCAGACTAGTAAGGATCTATATGAATGCCTGTGTGGTGTAAGAAAGCATAGCTAATTGGTCAGAGACCTGGAAGCAGCAAGACTGGAAAATTAATGAAAAAATATTAGGGAAGTGCTATGGTTTGGACAGGGTTTGTTTGTACCCACCAAGTACTATGTTAAAATTTGACTGGCCAGATGCAGTGGCTCATACCTGTAATCTCAGCACTTTGGGAGGCTGAGGCAGGTGTATCACGAGGTCAGGTGTTCAAGACCAGCCTGGCCAACTAAAAACACAGAAACTCTACTAAAAAACAGAAAAATCAGCCAGGTGTCTTGGTGCCTACCTGTAATACTAGCTATTGAGGAGTCTGAGGCAGGAGAATTGCTTGAACCCAGGAGGCAGAGGTTGCAGTGAGTCGAGATCATGCCACTGCACTCCAGCCTGGACAAGAGTAAAACTCAGTCTCAAATAAATAAAAAACTTGATTCCTAGTACAAGGAGTTTGGATCATGGGGGTATCTCTGTCATAAGTGATCTGGTGTTGTTCTCACAGTAATGAGTGAGTTCTCACTCTATTCATTCCCATGAGAACTAATTGTTTTAAAAAAAAATCCTGAAACCTCCCTCTCCACTATCTTGCTCCCTTTTTTGCCACATGATGCAATGGCACCAATTCCCATTTGCTTGCACCAGAAATAAAAGAAGCCTGAGGTCCTTACCAGGTGAAGATGCCCATGCCATGTTTCTTGTACAGCCTCCAGAACCAAATAAAGGAGCCAAATAAATCTGTTTTATTTATAAATTACCCAACCTCAGGTTATTTCTTTGAGGTAACACAGAAACTGACTAAGAGAGATAAATTAAGGAAGTTAGGGAAGAAGCATGTAGACAGATATGTGAGAATGGACACAAAGTCTGTGAATATTTGTACTGCATGTTCATGTCTGATAGACAGCATCCCTGAAGACATGTGATGGACAACGTGTGGATAGGATGTCTTATTCTGCAGATGTGAGGCAAGCTCTGTCCTTGACCACCCCAGTACTAGCACAGCAGACCCACTTGCCATTGCAGCAGAGATGGAGGCTATTCATGCACCCAACAGCATGAGCTCTCTCTCAACAAGGCTGATATATCTACTGATACTGTTGAATATCCAACCAATCAGCAGCAGAGACAGAAGCTGAGCTTTCAATCAAGCTGAGCTTGTATCATCTCTCACAAAGAGCAATCAGCCACTTGGTGCCAGGTTTTTCATATCATACTCCTTCCACACTGAGAAAGGCAGCAATTCATTCTGAAAGGAACATATTCTATGTGTGAGTTTGCCTGCCCAGCCCATGTGGAGTACAATTGATGGTCTGAATAGCTCTGACTGGTATATTGAATAGTCAGAAGAGGATACTGTCTGTACTCTACTCATATCTGTTTTCATCATCTTACCATGTTCATGCTGACAGGCTTCAAGGTGTGCTTTTATTCCCAATATCAAGCATCTGTGCCTTTTAGGCTTCTGAAACCAATTCTGCCCACCTAAATGAGAGAGCTGGAAGTGTCTTGGAATTTACATTCTTCCAGGAACAGGTCTATTGCTCCAAGGTCAGAACAATTTGAAGGTGTGACCCCCTATTGTAAGCTCTCTGGAGTTTCCAGAGCCTCCTATGGAATTTGTCCAAAGTTATCCTCTGTGGGACTTTGACTGATGCTATCTACTTGCTGGTCCTTATGCTCCACATCCAACCTTTCCTCTCTTCCCTCTCCTGTATGAGTATTCCCAGGAATACTCCTTAATTAACCACTTCATATTAATCTTTTTCTTGACTGTCTAATTATAGCTGTGGCCCAATTCCAGCATAGGCCTGGAACATGGTAAACACTCAGTAAATATCTGTATATATATATATATATATATATATATATATATATAGTCATTTAGACATAGTGGCTGTGCTCAACAAAACCATGCATCCACTTGCAATGAATGGTTTCACAAAAGGTGTGATTTCTGGGCACCAGGGTTATCTGCCAAAAAATAAACTACTACATCATCATCAATCATAAACATTTGCTTCTGGTAGTTTTTCATAGGTCAAATAAGAGTTTGGTCTTTGTGATACTCTATTAAACACAGTAAATTATGAGGAAGTAGTTGAGCTAGGAACTACAGCTAGGTAGGGCCAAGATGAATGTGCATATAAGAGAATATATGCTTGAAAAAAGCATCGAGAGACAACAATTCCCTGAATGTGAAGGTAGATCAAAGGCAATTCTCACTTTCTTTAAATTTTATCTCAAAATCCAACTTTATTTGCAAATTATTGTAGCTTCAACAAGAAACCTCTTGTAGTTTAAAGGATCCTACAAAAGATTTGTAAAAAGAATCTGAACTTCTAAACCACACTGGAACTAGACGAAAATGTTAGCTTGTACTATCTCAAACACTGACTCTTGAAACAAGCCTGGCTCTTGCAATTAATAGGTGGATCTTTAAAACTGTTCATGTCCTCTCAAGATACCCTGAACTCCACAGGATAGACTAATCATTTAAGATAATTTCAGTTACTATTTTACACATGATTCTAGGGTCACATAACTGTAAGTGTTACAGCTTTAGATTCCCAAGTATTGGCTAGAGAAGTTCAAGACTCCTCTCTAGCTAAATGATTAGAGACAGGAGGCAGGGAAATTCTGGGCAGAAGAGGGTGGGTCCCCAGCAAGGGCCCCACCCTCAAGTCTGGAACCACAACCCAAAGTGAAAACTTTCATTCCTGCCTGCCCACCCAAATGTTGTCTTTTTCAAAACCACCCATGGCCCACCCCACCCCTTCATCCTGTGCCCATAAAAAAACCCAGTTTCAGCCAGCAGAGAGAAGAGAAGCAGCTGTATGTGCTGAAGAGAAATGGCTTGACTTCAGAGAGATAACTTGACAACATAGCTTCAAAGAGGAGTACAACCAGGCACATCCAGATCTCAGGAGAAAATTACCATCCTACTCTAACCCCTTTTCAACTCCCCCTCCTGCTAAGAATCACTTTTATCACCAATAAAATTCCCCACATTTACCATCTTCAGTTTGTTCATGTGGCCTCATTCCCCCTGAATGCTGGACAAAAATTCAGTGCCATGACTGTGGGTGCAAAATGCTGCCACACTGACCCTCTACTGAGCTGTTAACACTTAAACCATCTGCAGACAGCAAAGCTAAAAGAGCACTGTAACACTCCTTCTGGGGCTTCAGGGATCAAGAGCATTCCCTGATGCTGCTGTGGGACCCACATAGAGTTCTGCTCCTGCCAGAACCCAAAAGTGCTAGCACCAGCTCCCTGCAAGACCCCCATCCCATGATGGGGTGAAGTGCAGCAGGTCCAAGTTAGTGGAATTCACCAATGCCAGTGCCAAAGCAGCCAGCTAGTTCCAGCACCTTAGCACTCCAGTTACCACCCATGAAGGGATCAGGGAAATATTCTGCTTCATAAACAGCTCACCCTCAAGGAAAAAAGAGCACTAAAGTGTATTGTCCAAGTTAAAGAACAGCAAATCTTGTCAGTTCTACCTTCAAATGGAAATCCAGAATTTGACTCTAATTGCTTCCTTCACCAACACAATACAGATGAAAGTTACCATCATTTCTCTCCTGGACTTTTGTAATACATTCTATCTCCATGTTTCTCCCCTTGATACATACAGTTTAATCTCAACACAGTAGCCAGTGTCTCCTTGTAAAATGTGTCTGATACTGTCATTTCCTCAGCTGAAAATCATCTAGTTGATTATCAGCTTCTGAAGTAAAATCTAAAGTACAAACAATGGTTTCAAAGTGCTATACCACCTGCTTCCCATCCCCTTTCTCTCAGTCCTCAATGTCTTTTTCCCCCACACCCTCCTCTTCTCTCACTTTCCCTAAGCCACATTGCCCTCCTGACTGTTCCTTAAATACACCAGGGACAGATCCAAGATGGCCACTTAGGAGCAGCTTAGAATTGCAGCTCCCGGTGAAAGCACAGAGGGTGAGTGGATGCCTCACTTCCAGATGGATTTTTATTGCCCATAGACCAGGAGATTCCCAGGCAGAGGAGCGCCACAGGTCACCAACACAGCTGTTTCGGCTGGCATGGCTGTTTTGGCCAGCATGGCTGCTTTGGCTGGCATCCTGGTGCAACAGTTCTTCATACAAAATACACAGGTCCAGGCACCATTTTAGCTGGTGATTGGAGCTCCAGGGAGACACAGTCGCCCATTCAACTGGTAAAAAAGGGGACTGAAACAGGGAGCCAGGCCAGGAGAATCCCAGGCAAAAAAGTGCCATGAATCTCAGTGCAGTGGGTCACCACACAGGAAATCACACAGATCCCAGTGCCTTTTCAACAGGCAACTGGAACATCTGGGAGACAGTCAACTGTTCAACTTAAAAAAAAAAAAAAAAGGCTCTGAGGCAGGGAGCCAGGTGGTCAGGTTCAGCTGGTCCCACTCCCACAAAAAAACAGCAATCTGAAATGCCCCAGATTGAGAGTTTCACAGCAAACATAGCTGAACCCAGGACTGTCCAGCTCTGTGAGGGAGGAGCATCCACCATTACCAAGGCACTCCACCACTACAGAGGTAGTCCATCATTGCTGAGGCAGCCAGCCATTAAATAGAGAGCCTGCCATTACAGAGGTGGGCCACCATTGCCAAGGCAGTTCTAACTATACCCATGTAAAAAGGACTGCAGGGAAGTTCACATGGCAGCAGGATGGAGCCTACAGAAGCTCAGCAAAGCCTCTGCAGGCAGACAGTGACTAGGCTGCCTCCTCACTGGGCAGGGCAGCCCTTAAAAAAGACAGCGGCACAACAGAAACTCATAAATAAAGCCCTAACTCCCTGGGACAAAGCACCTGGGGAAAAATAGGGGGGGTTTATAAGTTCTGAGACAGCAGACTTAAACGTACCTGCCCAGCAGGTCTGAATGACCAACAGAGCTCACAGCTCAGCACTTGAGCTCCTATAAAGGACAGACTGTCTCCTCAAGCAGCTCCCTGACCCCTGTATATCCAAAGAGTCACCTCATAAAGGAGAGATCAGACTGACATCAGGTGGGTATTTCAGGGACAAAGATAGCAGAAGAAGAAACTGGAAGTAACCCTTACTATTCTGCAGCTGCTGCAGATGATCCCCAGGCAAGCAGGATCTGGAGTGGACCTCAGCAGTCCTATAGCAGAGGGGTCTGAATGGTAGAAGGAAAACTAAGAAACAGAAAGAAATAACTTCAGCAACAAACTGGACATCCACTCAGAGACCCAATCTGAAAGTCAACAACTACAAAGATGACAGGTGGATAAATCCACAAAGATGGGAAGAAACCAGTGCAAAAAGGATGAAAATACCCGAACCCAGAATACCTCTCCTCCTACAAGTGATCACAACTCCTCACCAGCAAGGGAACAAGGCTGAAGAATCAGTGCGATGAATTGACAGAATCAGGCTTCAGAAGGTGGGTAATAGGAAACTTCTGTGAGCCAAAAGAACATGTTCTAACCCAATGGAAAGAAACTAAGAACCTTGAAAGAAGATTTGACAAACTGCTAACAAGAACAAACAACTTATAGAGGAATATAAGTCAATTGATGAGGCTGAAAACACAACACGAGAACTCTGCAAAGCATACACAAGTTTCAACAGCCGAATTGACCAAGCAGAAGAAAAGATAACAGAGGTTGAAGATCAATTCAATGAAATAAAATTAGAAGGCAAGATTAGAGAAAAAAGGGTAAAAAGGAATGAACAAAGTCTCCAAGAAATATGGGACTATGTGAAAAGACCTAATCTACATTTGATAGGTGTACCTGAATGTGACGAAGAGAATGAATCCAAACTGGAAAATACTCTTCAGGATATTATCCAGGAAAACTTTCCTAACCTAGCAAGGCAGGACAATACTCAATTCCAGGTAATACAGAGAACACTACAAAGATACTCCTCAAGAAGAGCAACCCCAAGGCACATAATAATCAGATTTACCAGGGTTGAAGTGAAGGAGAAAATGCTAGGGGCAGCCAGGGAGAAAGGTCAGGTTACCCACAAAGGGAAGCCCATCAGACTCACAGCAGATCTCTCAGCAGAAAGCATACAAGTCAAAAGAGAGCGGGGTCCAATATTCAACATCCTTAAAGAAAATAATTTTCAACCCAGAATTTCATATCCAGCCAAACTAAGCTTCATAAGTGAAGGAAAAATAAAATCCTTTAAGAACAAGCAAGTACTCAGAGATTTCATCACCACCAGGCCTGCTTTACAAGAGCTCCTGAAAAAGGCAGTAAACATAGAAAGGAACAACCAGTACCAGCCACTCCAAAAACATACCAAATGATAAAGAGAATCAACATAATGAAGAAACTGCACCAACAAATGGGCAAACATACCATTTGGTATGATAAAGAGAATCAACACAATGAAGAAACTACATCAACTAATGGGCAAAACACAAGCTAGCATCAAAATGGAAGGATCAAACTCACACATAACAATATTAACCCTAAATGTAAATGGGCTAAATGCCCCCATCAAAAGACACAGACTGGCAAATTGGATACAGAGCCAAAACCCATCGATGTGCTGTATCCAGGAAACACATCACGCACACAAGGATACAAAAAAGCTCAAAATAAAGGGATAGAGGACGATTTACCAAGCAAAAGGAGAGCAAAAAAAAAGCAGAAGTTGCAAACAACAAAGATCAAAAGAGACAAAGAAGCACATGACATAATAGTAAAAGATCAATTCAGCAAGAAGAGCTAATGATCCTAAATATATATGCACCCAACACAGGAGCACCCAGATACATAAAGCAAGTTCTTAATGACTTAGAAAGAGACTTAGATTCCCACACAATAATAGTGGGAAACTTAAACACCCCATTGTCAATATTAGACAGATCAATGAGACAGAAAATTAACAAGGATATCCAGGACTTGAACTCAGACCTGGAACAAGCAAACCTAATAAACATTTACAGAACTCTCCACCCCAAATCCACAGAAAATACATTCTTCTCAGCACCACATCACACCTATAACTGACCACATAATTGGAAGTAAACCACTCCTCAGCAAATGCAAAACAACTGACATAATAACAAACAGTCTCACAGACCACAGTGCAATCAAGTTAGAACTCAGAATCCAGAAACTAACTCAGAACCACACAGTGTCATGGAAACTGGACAACTGGCTTTTGAATGTTGACTGGATAAACAATGAAATGAAGGCAGAAATAAAGATGTTCTTCAAAACCAACAAGAACGAAGACACAACATACTAGAATCTCTGGAACACATTTAAAGCAGTCTGTAGAGGAACATATATAGCAATAAGTGCCCACATGAGAAGAGTGGAGAGATCCAAAATTGACACCCTATCATCAAAATTGAAAGAGCTAGATGAGCAAGATCAAAAATCTCAAAACCTAGCAGAAGACAAGAAATAACTAAGATCAGAGCAGAACTGAAGCAGATAGAGCAGAACTGAAAAAAAACTTCAAAAAATCAATAAATACAGGAGCCGGTTTTTCAAAAAGATCAACAAAATAGACCACTAGCCAGATTAATAAAAAGGAAAAGAGAGAATAATCAAACAGATGCAATAGAAAGCAATACATGGGATATCACTACCGATTCCACAGAAATACAAACCATCATCAGAGATTATTACAAACATCTCTATGCACATAAACTAGTAAACCTGGAAGAAATGGATAAATTCTGGGACATGCGCATCCTCCCAAGCCTAAACCAGGAAAAAGCCAAAACCCTGAATAGACAAATAACAAGGTCTGAAGTTAAGTTAGCCATTAAGAGCCTACCACCCAAAAAAAGCCCAGGTCCAGATGGATTCACACGTGAATTCTACCACACATACAAAGAGGAGCTGGTACCATTCCTTATGAAACTATTCCAAACAATCCAAAAATGAGGGAATCTGTCTCAAATCATTTTATAAGAACAACATCATCCTGATACCAAAACCTGGCAGAGATTCAGCAAGAAAAGAAAACTTCAGGCCAATATCCATGATGAACACAGATTCAAAAATCTTCCATAAAATACTGGCAAACCGATTGCAAAAGCACATCAAAAAGCTTATCCACCATGATCAAGTAGGCTTCATCCCAGGGATGCAAGGCTGGTTCAACATATGCAAGTCTATAAATGTAACTCACCACATAAACAGAACCAAAGACAAAAACCACATGACTATCTCAATTGATGCAGAGAAGGCCTTCAACAAAATTCAGCAGCACTTTATGCTAAAAACCCTCAATAAACTAGGTATTGATGGAACATATCTCAAAATAATAAAAGCTATTTATGACAAACCCACAGCCAATATCATACTTAATGGGCAAAAACTGGAAGAATTCCCTTTGAAATCTGGCACTAGAAAAGGATGCAATCTCTCATCACTCCTATTCAATATAGTATTGGAAGTTCTAGCCACAGCAATCCGGCAAGAAAAAGAAAAAAGGGTATTTAAATAGGAAATGAGGAAATCAAATTTTCTCTATTTGCTGATGACATGATAGTATACCTAGAAGACCCCATCACCTCAGCCCAAAATCTTCTGAAACTGATAAGCAATTTCAGCAAAGTCTCAGGATACAAAAACAATGTGCAAAAATCACAAGTATTCCTATACACCAATAACAGACTTAAAGCGAGCCAAATCAAGAACAAACTGGCATTCACAATTGCTACAAAGAGAATAAAATACCTGGAAATACAATTAACAAAAGATGTAAAGGACCTCTTCAAAAAGAATTACAAACCACTGCTCAACAAAATAAGAGAGAACACAGACAGATAGAGAAACATTCCAAGTTCATGGTTAGGAAGAATCAATATCCTGAAAATGGCCATACTGCCCAAAGTAATTTACAGATTCAACACTATCCCCATCAAGCTACCAATGACCTTCTTCACAGAACTGGAAAAAACCACCTTAAACTTCATATGGAACCAAGAGAGAGCCTGCATAGCCAAGTCAATTCTAAGCAAAAAGAACAAAGTGGGAGGCATCATACTACTGGACTTCAAACTATATTACAATGCTACAGTAATCAAAACAGCATGATACTGGCACCAAAACAGAGATATAGACCAATGGAACAGAACAGAGGCCTCAGAGGCAACACCACACATCTACAACTACCCAATCTTTGACAAACCTGACAAAAACAAGCAATGGGGAAAGGAGTCCCTGTTTAATAAATGGTGTTGGGAAAACTGGCTAGCCACATGCAGAAAGCAGAAACTGGACCCCTTCCTGACACCTTACACTTAAAATACCTCCAGATGGATTAAAGACTTAAACATAAGACCTAACACCATAAAAACCCTAGAAGAATACCTAAGAAAAACCCTTCAGGACATAGGCATAGGCTAGAACTTCATGACCAAAACACCAAAAGCATTGGCAACAAAAGCCAAAATAGACTAATGGGACCTAATCAAACTCCACAGCTTCTGAACAGCAAAAGAAACAGTCATTAGAGTGAATCAGCAACCAACAGAATGGGCAAAAGTTTTTTCAATCTACGCATCTGACAAAGGGCTGATATCCAGCATCTACAAAGAACTAAAACAGATTTACAAGAAAAAAACAAATGAGCCCATTCAAAAGTGGGCAAAGGACATGAACAGACACTTTACAAAAGAAGACATACATGAGGCCAACAAACACATGAAAAAATGCTCATCATCACTGGTCATTAGAGAAATGCAAATCAAAACTACATTGAGATACCATCTCACACCCATTAGAAGGCAATCATTAAAAAATCTCCAGATGCTGGAGAGGATGTGGAGAAATAGGAACACTTTTACACTGTTGGTGGGAGTGTAAATTAGTTCAACCATTGTGGAAGACAGTGTGGCGATTCCTCAAGGACCTAGAAATAGAAATTCCATTTGAACCAGCAATCCCATTAATGGGTATATATCCAAAGGATTATAAATCATTCTACTATAAGGACACATGCACACGAATGTTCACTGCAGCACTGTTTACAATAGCAAAGACCTGGAACCAACCCAAATGCCCATCAATGATAGACTGGGCAGGGAAAATGTGGCACATATACACCATGGAATACAATGCAGCCATCAAAAACAATGAGTTTGTGTACTTTGTAGAACCATGGATGAACCTGGAAACCATCATTTTCAGCAAACTGACACAAGAACAGAAAATCACACACTGCATGTTCTCACTCACAGGTGGGTGTTGAACAATAAGAACACATGGACACAGGGAGGGGAGTATCACACACTGGGGTCTGTCAGGGGAAACAGGGGAGCAATAGCGGAGGATGGGGAGTTGGGGAGACATAGCATAGGAAGAAATGCCAGATATAGGTGATGGTAGGAAGGCAGCAAATCACACTGCCATGTGTGTACCTATACAACAATCTTGCATGTTCTTCACATGCACCCCAAAACCTAAAATACAATAAAATAAATAAAAATACACCAAGTGTTACCTGCCTCTGAGTCACTGAACTTGCTGTTCCTCTCTGGACATGCTCTACACACTCCCTCCTGTAGCTGCAGGGCTCAATTCAATTTCTGACTTTCATAATGTTTTTCCTGCCCTCCCTAGACAAAAGAGCAACACCCCCCTTAGTCAGCACCCCCACGTTTTTCACCCAGCCCTCCCTCTTTCCCTCGCCTCACTTTCTTTTCCTCTATAAACTTTATCACTATCTGCCATTAGATATTTACTTTATTGGTTTACCACTGGTCCCACTAGCCTATAAGTTCCTTTAGGGCAGAGACTTGGTAAGTTTTGTTTACTTCTGTATCTTTAAGTCCTTGATGCCAGATACATTGTAGCCATTCAGTAATTATTTGTTGGATGAATTTTTAAAATCTCTAGAAAAATACCATTGCTTTCATTTCAACATGATTTAAACACACCCTCCACTTCCAAATTATTCCCACTGCTTTATAGTGATCCCAGTGGCAGCAACTCTTCCTAGGTCTCTCTTCATCCTCAAATCATCCATTTTCCTCATGCTTCAACTTTTTGTCTGCCTTCATAGCCATCAAATATTAACAATCCTTCAAGTCCTCTGGGAACCACCTTTCTCCTCATTTGACTACACTGTCTTGCACATAAAAGGAGATCAATTACTAGATGTTAAATGACTGAAGGTGGCAGTTTGCCAGCCTATGCTAATGAAACAGCCCTCCTGTCCCTCCAAGGCAGCATGTATATTTCAACAAAAGCCTCCAGGAGACCTTGCACCAATGCTTTAACACAAAAGTTATTGTTAAAAAGAGGATGCCAAGATAAAGCAGATGAGTTTAGACCCAGGGCAGGTAGTTTGGAAGAAGGACCTTGTAGTATCCCTAAGGTCACTTATGAATACAACTGTCTGAATCACTTATTTAACAAAGAATATACTATTTGGCTTTTTATTTGTCATGCTAAAGGAGAGCCTATTTGTAAGAAACAGTAATGAATAAATTCTGGAAAATAATGTAAAGCTAAAAACATTTTCCCTCTTGTCCTTAAGTGCACAAAAGCTCATTCTGACCCAAAGAAGTAATTCCAAGGACAGAGGTATGCAAACACTTGCAAGGAAAGAAAGCACACTATGTTTGGTTAACTTTTAGAGACATGCACACTTCTACTTACAAGCTTTATATTTGATGTATGCAGAAGTTATTACAAAAATAAATATGTTATAATAAGGACAATCGCGTAGAACACTTCAGAAATATCTTTAAATGCCAAAGTTTACAATACATTAAATCCTAAAGAGCCACTGTGAAAGATTGTGTGTATAGTTAAAAATACTGTATTGTACACTTAAAATTTTGCTAAGAGGGTAAACTTCATGTTAATTGTTTTTACACAATATTTTTTAAAAGGACACAGTATTGTAGGTTCACAATGTATGTTGCTGTGTTGATGTAATGAATTATGTTGATTAGAAATTCTACAAAAACAAAATAGTAAGTACTATTGTTATTGCTAAAAGTAATTTACCAGGGAATAAATGTGGATTCTCAACAAACTCTGTGCTTGGTATTGCACTGATAACTATAAATTCCAGCCTGAAAAATTACCTAATATACAGAAAATGGGAAGAATGGGATGAGAAAGACAAATAACTGCTGAAGAAGGATCTTAAAACTGCTTTGACCTGAAAACCATTTCAGAAACAAGACTAGTGATTTACAAACTGAAACACAGATATAAAAACATATTTGGGTCATCTATTTTTCCAGATCTTTCTGACAACAGTGCCATCTGGAGACTTGGTTTCACCCAGGACATAAGATCTTAAGGAAACTTAGACACCAACACTGAAAAGGCTGCTGAAAAGTCCTATTTCTCTCATTACTCTTATGCTGTTTGTCAGTAGAGCAAAGAAACAACCAAACATTTGAAAACTGATTTTAAAAAAAAAATCTAGCTGTGCAAAGTTTCAAGAGCCAAAATAAATGAAGTCTATAATATGTAATGCAAAGTATGGAGCAGTTAGCCAAGGTTTGTCATTCTAGGAGAATTAAGAAAATAATCATAATATACTGAAATCATTTGCAAGAATGCTAGTATTCCTATCTTTCATTTATAAATGTTATATTAAAGTAAACCAATTTGCTTCCAACCAGTAATACAGGTGATTCAAGTAGGATCAAAAGATCTGAGAAATACAGCGTTATGCAATAAACCCAGGTAACAAACTTGCACATGTACTCTCTGAATTCAAAAGGTTTTTAAAGGATTTAAGAAACAGAACGCAAATATAACTCATTTCCCCAGGCCTTCCACCACCTGCTCACATAGAACATCAACAATCTCTGAGTTCTTTCCTCAAGTATCCTTGCAAGGCCCTAAGAGGGTTTCACAAGTGCTTGGAGAGAATCTGATGAGCACTCCTGCGTAACAATGCTACATCTGCTAGGTGCCCCACTCCCACTGGGCCTGATGCTGCCTCCACTGTGAATAGTTTTTAAACAACATCTCTTTCTTTGCTAGTCTGCCCTGCAATTTCTAATCTGTCTGCCAGGCATAGCTGCCATTTGTCGGTAGGTCATGATGGGCATGACTACCACCTAGAACATGGGCTTTACAAAGACAAAACTTAAGTGGTGGCCAGTGGTGAAGAAAAAGATCTTCAACCTCCTTTTGTGGTATAGTCACTGAGACAGATGTCAAAGGACAACTATTTCCTCACTGAACTTACAGATAAGATCTGTGCCCAAAAGTTCTTCAGTCTCTTATTCATATAGACCCCACGGTCTCCAAGGTATCTCTAATCTTGCTCAAGTAAAAACTTGGTTGAGAGTTTGGGGGCTGATCCAAGAAGAATGCCCATCAATAAATCACACTGATATCAGAGCATTCATTGAGTTATCTGAAGGTCACCATAGATTTCAACAATGCTGAATTTCATGCTGAAACTAAAAGACTTGACATTCCTGTGCTTTTGTGTTCAGTCTCAAGTACAAAAAACATGCTGTTTTACTCACCAAATGTCTTATAGAAATTTTACTTAAAATAGCTTTTTCTTATTTGATTGCTTTTGTTTAACTCCTGTCTCCCTTGTATTTTGTTACTGGCTCAAGTCTCATGGCCAGAGAATAAGTACTAGTGAGAGTGCCCAGGCTGTTCTCATCACTGCCTGGTCTTTCCCCATTGAGATATTGTTATCAGGCCAGCTTCTGTGTTTTACTCCCTCTTTGCTCAGTAGCAGATACTCCTCATTTCCAAAATTCTCCAGATGCTTTTGCTTAAATGTTCTCCTGGCAGTTTCCTTCACCAGACCCCCAGATAACCTCAGTAATGTATGCAGGTCGGAATCAAGCTGGCCCGCAATGAAACATGACTGAGGTATTGTGTGGGCCACCAAATCTGTCAAAACAAAAAGATGCAACAGAAATTCAAAAAAAAGTTTAAAGTTTACGAACTCTGGGTACTTTGGGAGTTATTTGAGGATATAGTTTTAGTGCTTTGTAATCATCAATTGGATCTATCAAGGGTTTTATCAGACAAAATCTACCAGAATTTTTATAGCCTATCCAAAAAGTGACAAATACGAAAAGCAGAGCTAAAAGAAAGTTAATGCTGGGAGACAAGTGTTCTCTTTCTGCCAATGGCACTAAGAAATCTGAACTCGGGCATGTCACTTAAACACTTTGGTCCTTATTTATCACATAAAAGAGCTAGGTTGAGTGTCCAGGACTCTTTCAGTTGTAATAGTTTATTTCAGTAATAATATAATGGTTCTCTAAGTAACCTGGGAAAGGTGGCTGATCATAAATAAAAGAAAGAACCAGAGCTGTGTCTCAGTTGGTAAGAGGATTGTACTAAGCAGGGGATTCTGGCAAAAAGTGGTTTACACAGCTGACAGTAACAGGTGAGAGGATAGCAGCCAGCAGGAAGGCATAGGAGCTGCCATTTCAGGGCAACATTTATACTGAAAATGTGAAAACTGGCACACTGTCCAAACAGCAGTACTCCACTCAGCGTAATAAATTCAAATCAGATAAAATCACTTTCTCAAAACTCCAAAATACCATATATAAGTTAAAATTAGCTTCATGCATAACATTATGTTTTTTAGATAAAAGTGCAACTTACAGGGACTCCAGCTAATTTTAAGGAAGAATAAATCTGATTTCATGTTGTTTCTCATTTGGTTTAGGATATCCTTTTTTAAAATGTCATCTTTTAGGCAATGGATTTTTCACTTAATCCCAGTGAATGCCAACCATATCAGCAGCTGCCAAAGACAACTCTACCCAGTGTTTTATGTGCGAGAAACGAACAACTTAAGCATAGGAGAATTAGCACTTAGAAAGTAGTAATACTTTGGAAGTTTTGTGGTGAAAAATAAATTCCTTGGGTTTTTTGTGAGGGGAAAAGACACACACACACACACACACACACACACACACACACACACACACACCCCTCCCCTGGCTTGCTTATGAGAAAAATTCTTGCAATCTCTCATTAGAGAAAGGCTGGGGATATTCCCTGTCCCTAAAATAGAAAAAGGACACTCCCTGTGCCTTCTTTCAACTTGCTTCAGTGATAACAGCAGACCAGAAGCCTCATCCTGTATAGAGGATGTAAAATTTCCTCTTGCTTGAACAAAAGAGTGGGTATCCCTACACATTCTTCTCTGGCTTGCTCCAGAGATAGATTTTTGCAGTCTCTTATTAGAGGAGGCCTGGGGACCTCTTTGTTCTTTCAAAAGAAAGGGAGAACTCTCTGTCTTTTTCCTTGGCTTGATATGGAGATAACTCCAGATCAGAAGCCTCATCCTGCAAAGAGGGGTGAAAATTCTGTTTACTTGAAGGTATTCCCCATGCTTTCTTCCCTGGATTTCTCCTAAAATAAGTATCTGCAATCTATCAGTATATGTAGGATGGGGAACATCTCTGTTCCTTAAAGGGAAACAGAGCACTGCCAATATCTTCTTTTTATTTTATTTTAGATTCAGAGGGTACATGCGCAGGTTTACACATGGATGTATTGTATAATGATGAGGTTTGGCTTTTAGTGAACTGTCACTCAAATAGTGAATATTGTATCCAATAAGTAATTTTTTCAACTCTCACTCCTTCCCATGCTCCCCTCTTTTGGAGTCCTATGTCTGTTATTTCCATCTTTATGTTTATATGTACTCACTATTTAGCTCCCATTTATTAAATGAGAACATGAGGTATTTTATTTTATGTTTCTGAGTTATTTTACTTAGGATAATGGCCTCCTGCAAAGGACATGATTTTATTTTTTATAGTTGCATAGTATTCAATGGTGTATATGTACATAGTATTCAATGGTGTATAAGTACATTTTCTTTCTCCAGTCAGCCACTGATGGACACTTAGGTTGATTCCATGATGTTGCTATTAAGAATAGCGCTACAGTAAATATATGAGCTCCCTACACCTTCTTATGGGCTTGATCCAGCAATAAGTCCAACCCTACATTCTTTCTCTGGAAAGAGGCTGGAGGCCTCTTCCAGCAAGTATGAAAGAGAAAGCACATTCCCTTAGCTGCTTCCACTGGCCCTGCACCTTCTTTCCTGGCATAACTCCAGAGATAAATTCCTGAATCTCTCATTAGAGAGAGATATGGGGACTACTCCATGCCTGAAAGAGAAAGTGGGCACTTCTCATGCCTTTCTCCCTGACTTACTTCAGTGTTAACTCCAGACTAGAAGATTACCATGCTGGGAGATTATGAGACATCTGTTGCTCAAACAGGAGAGTGGGACTTCCTGCACCTTCTTCCCTGGCTTGTTCTAGTGAGAAATTTAGATCTAAAGACTCTCCTTGGAATTAGTTTCTGCTTGCCCCAACTTTTACAGCTTTCATCCAAAGGACTAGCTTCTAAATCATCTAGCTGTAGCAGTTGACAGACTTCTGCACTCCTGAGTCTCTTAGGCCACAGAGAACAAAAAGGTGGCTTTCAAACTTGCAAATATTTAATAGCTATCTCCCCATGTCCAAAATGAGTAGTCTGATCAAGAGCATAGGTATGTACATCAGAACTTCTCCTTTGTGTAGGGCAGAACAACTGGAAGATAAATACTGGCACTCAGCATCTCTGCAAAGAAAGAGGGAACTGGAAGACATCTAATATCCCAGACGTCTCCATCTGCATCACAAAGGACTGGTTTCTATTCCATCACTCTCAAGATGATAGCACAGCTGCACATTATTTAATTTCCTAAAGGCCACCAAGAACAAAGACAGCAGGTTGGATAAGTACAAAGAGTTTAGAGGCAGGGTTCCAAGATGGCATCATAGAGGTGACTCGGGATTGCAGCTCTCAGTGAAGGCGCAGAGGGTGAGTCCTAGCCACATTCCCGGATGGACCTTTTTTGCCCACAGAACGTTGCAAGTCCCAGGTGTGGGAGAGACATGGGACGCAAGCGCAGCTGGCTCACATGGCCAGTTCGGCCAGCGCCTTAGCGCAGTGGGACCTGGCACGGAACTCACTGGTCCAGATGCCCTGTTAAACCAGCAATCTGAGATTTGGAAGGGCAGATTGGCATGTCCATCTGATTGAATGGGACTTGGACAATGTGCCAGACCAGGAGATTCCTGGGAAACATAATCTGAGCTGGTGCAGTGGGCAGCGGCACAGGAGAACGCATGGATCCCAGTGCCCTACCAGCAGGGTACTGGGGCACCAGTGAGAGAGTCAACTGTTCAGCTTGGGGAGAGGAAGAGAGAGAGAGAGAAGATGGACTCTGAGGCAGGGAGCTGGGTGATTGGGCTTGGCGGGTCCCGCCCTCATGGGGATGGGCAGGGCGGCGATTGGAGGTGCTCGGGGCTGAGAGTTTTGCTGCCAGCATCTAGGATGGTGCAGCCCAGTGGGGGAGAGGCGTCCACCACTACAGATGCAATCCGCCCCTACTGAAGTACCGCCCAGGGCTGACGCAGCCTGCCATTGCCAAGGCAACCTGCCATAACAGAGAGCTCTCCACAGCAGAACGGAGACTTGCCACAGCAGGGTGGACCCATGCTAGCAGGGCAGAGCCCTGGCAGGCAAATAGTGAATAGACTGCCTCCTAGTGGGGCAGGACAGTGCAACAGATACTCATAAAG
Source organism: Saguinus oedipus (assembly GCA_031835075.1). Taxonomy (NCBI): domain Eukaryota; kingdom Metazoa; phylum Chordata; class Mammalia; order Primates; family Cebidae; genus Saguinus; species Saguinus oedipus. Next base: position 186,205,864 of record CM063171.1, on the reverse strand, counting down.
AAAGCCCCAACTCCCTGAGACAGAGCATCTAAGGAGGGGGGGAAAAGGGGGGTATTAGTTCTGTTGCAGCAGACATAAACACATCCTCCCAACAACTCTGAATGAACAACGGAGCTCACAGCTCAGCACTGGAGCTCCTATAAAGTACAGACCATCTCCTCAAGCAGCTCCCTGACTCCTGTATATCCAAAGAGTCACCCCAAAAAAGGACTAATCAGACTGACATTTGGCGGGCATCATTCTCGAACAAGATAGCAGAAGAAGAAACTGATAGCATCCCTCACTGTTCCGCAGCTGCTACAAGTGTACCCCAGAAAAGCAGGGCCTGGAGTGAAACTCAGCACTCATACAGCAGAAGGGCTAGACCATTAGAAGGAAAACTAAGTAACAGAAATACTTCATCAACAACAATCTGGGCGTCCACACAGAGACCCAATTGAAAAATCAGCAACTACTAAGATGACAGGTGGATAAATCCATAAAGATGGGAAGAAACCAGTGCAAAAAGGAGGAACACACGCGAAACCAAAAGTCCTCACCTCCTAAAAAGGACCAAAACTCCTCACCAGCAAGGGAACAAAGCTGGACAGAGAATGAGTGTGACGAAATGACAGAATCAGACTTCAGAAAGTGGATAATGAGAAACTTCATTGAGCTAAAAGAACATGTTCTAAATCAGTGCAAAGAAACTAAGGACCTTGAAAAAAGATTTGAAAAAAGATTCGAGGAATTGATAATGAGAATGGACAACTTAGAGAGGAATATGAATGAATTGAAGGAGCTGAAAAACACAACACGAGAACTTCGCGAACCATGCACAAGTTTCAACAGCCGAATTGACCAAGCAGAAGAAAGAATATCAGAAGTTGAAGATCAACTCAATGAAATAAAATGAGAAACCAAGATTAAAGAAAAAAGCACAAAAAGGAATGAAGAAAATCTCCAAGAAATGTGGGACTATGTGAAGAGACCCAACCTACGTTTGATAGGTGTACCAGAATGTGATGAAGAGAATGAATCCAAGCCGGAGAATACTCTTCAGGATAGTATCCAGGAAAATTTCCCCAACCTAGCAAGGCAGGCCAATACTCAACTCCAGAAAATACAGAGAACACCACAAAGATACTCCACAAGAAGTGCAACCCCAAGGCACATAATCATCAGATTCACCAGGGTTGAAACGAAGGAGAAAATACTAAGGGCAGCCAGAGAGAAAGGTCGGGTCACCCACAAAGGGAAGCCCATCAGACTCACAGCAGATCTCATGGCAGAGACTCTACAAGCTAGAAGAGAGTGGGGGCCAATATTCAACATCCTTAAAGAAAAGAACTTTCAACCCACAATTTCATATCCAGCCAAACTGAGCTTCATAAGTGAAGGAAAAATAAAATCCTTCACGAACAAGCAAGTACTCAGAGATTTTGTCAACACTAGACCTGCTTTACAAGAGCTCCTGAAAGAGGCACTACACGTAGAAAGGAACAACCAGTACCAGCCATCCTAAAAACATACCAAATGCTAAAGAGCATCAACAAAATGAAGAATCTACATGAACCAATGGGCAAAACAGCCAGCTAGCATCAAAATGGCAGTATCAAATTCACACATAACAATATTAACCCTAAATGTAAATGGGCTAAATGCACCAATCAAAAGACACAGACTGGCAAATTGGATAAAAAACTAAAACCCATCAGTGTGCTGTATCCAGGAAACCCACCTCACATGCAAGGATACACAAAGGCTCAAAATAAAGGAATGGAGAAAGATTTACCAAGCAAATGGAGAGCAAAAAAAAGCAGGAGTTGCAATTCTCATCTCTGATAAAATAGACTTTAAAGCAACAAAGATCAAAAGGAACAAAGAAGGTCATTACATAATGGTAAAAGGATCCATACAACAAGAAGAGCTAATGATTCTAAATATATATGGACCCAATACAGGAGCACCCAGATATATAAGGCAAGTTCTTAATGACTTACAAAGGAACTTAGACTCCCACACAATAATAGTGGGAGATTTTAACACTCCACTGTCAATATCAGACAGATCAACCAGACAGAAAATTAACAAGGATATCCAGGACTTGAACACAGACCTGGAACAAGCAAACCTGATATACATTTACAGAACTCTCCATCCCAAATCCACAGAATATACATTCTTCTCAGCACCACATCAAACATACTCCAAAATTGACCACATAATTGGAAGTAAAGCACTCCTTAGCAAATGCAAAACAATGGAAATCATAACAACCAGTCTCTCAGACCATAGTGCAATCAGGTTGGAACTCAGAATTCAGAAACTAACTCAGAACCACACAGCTTCATGAAAACTGAACAACTGGCTCTTGAATGTTGATTGGATAAACAATGAAATGAAGACAGAAATAAAGAAGTTCTTTGAAACCAATGAGAATGAAGACACGATGTACCAGAATCTCTGGGACACATGTAAAGCAGTCTGTAGAGGAAAATATATAGCTATAAGTGCCCACATGAGAAGAGTGGAGAGATCCAAAATTGACACCCTATCATCAAAATTGAAAGAGCTAGATGAGCAAGATCAAAAAAGCTCAAAACCTAGCTGAAGACAAGAAACAACTAAGATCAGAGCAGAACTGAAGGAGATACAGACATGAAAAACCCTGCAAAAAATCAATAAATCCAAGAGCTGGTTTTTCAAGAAGATCAACAAAATAGACAGACCACTAGCCAGGCTGATAAAAAAGAAAAGAGAGAACAACCAAATAGATGCAATAAAAAACAATAATGGGGAAGTCACCACAGATTTCACAGAAATTCAAACCATCATCAGAGAATACTACAAACAACTCTATGCACATAAACTAGTAAACCAGGAAGAAATGAATAAATTCCTGGACGCCTGTGTCCTCCCAAGCCTAAACCAGGAGGAAGCTGAAACTATCAATAGACCAATAACAAGGTCTGAAGTTGAGGCAGCAATTAAGAGCCTACCACACAAAAAAAAGCCCAGGTCCAGATGGGTTCACAGCCGAATTCTACCAGACACACAAAGAGGATCTGGTACCATTCCTTCTGAAACTATTCCAAATAATTAAAAAAGAGGGAACCTTTCCCAAATCATTTTATGAGACCAACATCATCCTGATACCAAAACCCGGCAGAGACTCAACAAGAAAAGAAAACTTCAGGCCAATATCCATGATGAACATAGATGCAAAAATCTTCAATAAAATACTGGCAAACCGATTGCAACAGCACATTAAAAAACTGATCCATCATGATCAAGTAGGATTCATCCCGGGGATGCAAGGCTGGTTCAACATATGCAAGTCTATAAATGTAATTCACCACATAAACAGAAGTAAAAACAAAAAACACATGATTATCTCAATTGACACAGAGAAGGCATTTGACAAAATTCAACAACCCTTTATGCTAAAAACCCTCAATAAACTTGGTATTGATTGAACATATCTCAAAGTAATAAAAGCTATTTATGACAAACCAACAGCCAATATCATACTTAATGGGCAAAAACTGGAAGCATTCCCTTTGAAATCTGGCACTAGACAAGGATGCCCTCTCTCACCACTCCTATTCAACATAGTACTGGAAGTTCTAGCCAGAGCAATCAGGCAAGAAAAAGAAATAAAGGGTTTTCAAATAGGAAAGGTGGAAGCCAAATTGTCTCTATTTGCAGACGACATTATAGTATACCTAGAAGACCCCACCACCTCAGCCCAAAATCTCCTGAAACTGATAAGCAACTTCAGCAAAGTCTCAGGATATAAAATCAATGTGCAAAAATCACAAGCATTCCTATACACCAATAACAGACTTAAAGAGAACCAAATCAAGAATGAACTGCCATTCACAATTGCTACAAAGAAAATAAAATACCTAGGAATACAACTCACAAGGAACGTAAGGGACCTCTTTAAGGAAAACTACAAAGCACTGCTCAACGAAATGAGAGAGGACACAAACAGATGGAGAAACATTCCATGTTCGTGGTTAGGAAGAATCAATATCATGAAAATGGCTATACTGCCCAAAGTAATTTACACAATCAATGCTATCCCCATCAAACTACCATTGAATTTCTTCACAGAACTGGAAAAAACCACCCTGAATTTCATATGGAACCAAAAAAGAGCCCACATAGTCAAGTCAATTCTAAGCAAAAAGTACACAGCGGGAGGCATCACACTACCAGATTTCAAACTATATTACAAGGCTACAGTAATTAAAACAGCATGGTACTGGTACCAAAACAGAGATATAGACCAATGGAACAGAACAGAAGCATCGGGGGCAACACAACATATCTACAACCATATAATCTTTGATAAACCAGACAAAAACAAGCAATGGGGAAAGGATTCCCTGTTTAATAAATGGTGTTGGGAAAACTGGTTAGCCATGTGCAGAAAGCAGAAACTGGACCCCTTCCTGACACCTTACACTAAAATTAACTCCAGATGGATTAAAGACTTAAACATAAGACCTGACACCATAAAAACCCTAGAAGAAAATCTAGGCAAAACCATTCAGGACATAGGAGTAGACAAGGACTTCATGACCAAAACACCAAAAGCATTGGCAACAAAAGCCAAAATAGACAAATGGGACCTAATCAAACTCCACAGCTTCTGCACAGCAAAAGAAACAGTCACTAGAGTGAATCGGCAACCATCAGAATGGGAAAAAATCTTTGCAGGTTACTCATCTGACAAAGGGCTGATATCCAGAATTTACAAAGAACTCAAACAGATTTACAGGAAAAAACAAATAAGCCCATTCAAAAATGGGCAAAGGATATGAACCGACACTTTACAAAAGAAGACATACATGAGGCCAACAAACACATGAAAAAATGCTCATCATCACTGGTCATTAGAGAGATGCAAATCAAAACCACAATGAGATACCATCTCACACCAGTTAGAATGGCGATCATTAAAAAATCTGGAGACAGCAGATGCTGGAGAGGATGTGGAGAAATAGGAACACTCTTACACTGTTGGTGGGAGTGTAAATTTGTTCAACCATTGTGGAAGACAGTGTGGCGATTCCTCAAGGACCTAGAAATAGAAATTCCATTTGACCCAGCAATCCCATCACTGGGTATATATCCAAAGGACTATAAATCGTTCTATTATAAGGACACATGCACACGAATGTACATTGCAGCACTGTTTACAATAGCAAAGACCTGGAACCCACCCAAATGCCCATCGATGATAGACTGGACTGGGAAAATGTGGCACATATACACCATGGAATATTATTCAGCAATCAAAAATGATGAGCTTTTGTCCTTTGTAAGGACATGGATGAATCTGGAGAACATCATTCTCAGCAAACTGACACAAGAACAGAAAAGGAAATAACGCATATTCTCACTCATAGGTGGGTGAGAAAAATGGGAACACATGGACACAGGGAGGGGGTCTACTACACACTGGGGTCTATTGAGGGGATTGGGGGAGGGATGGGGGAACTGGGGAGGGATAGCCTGGGGAGAAATACCAAGTGTGGGTGTAGGGGAGGAAGGCAGCAAAACACACTGCCATGTGTGTACCTATGCAACTATCTTGCATGTTCTGCACATGTACTCCAAAACCTAAAATGCAATAAAAATTAAAAAAGAAAAAAAATCAATTATAGCTCTAGTAGGAAGGTTAAAAGAAAAAACTTAAAAATTACTATAGCTACAATAATTTAAGAAACAATACCTACAAAAGATTTTTTACAATATGTCAACAGAAACAAATTGAAGGCAAGTAAAAATGTAGAGTTTGAATGAGTGATCAAAAGTCATTATCAACTTAAAATTACATGATGGTAACCATATTTTAAAAATTGTGGTTCAAAGGCAAAAGATTGAAAGGCATACCAACACAGACAATCATCAGACCACAATGGAAGACAGCAAGAGAGGAAGAGATGAACTAAGGATATACAAATTGACCAGAAGACAATTAACAAAATGGCAATAGTAAGATCTAAGCTATCAACAATTACTAGATGGATTAAATTTTTCAACCCAAAGACATCAAGTGGCTAGATGGAACAAAATCTAACTATATCCTAATTATATGCTAGCTATGAGAGATTCAGTTCACCTTTAAGCACACATATAGACTAAAAATGAAAGGAAAAACAAAGATGCTACACAAATGGAAACCAAAATAGAATGAGAAGAGCTATACTTAGAAAGATAGGCTTTCAGTTGAAAGCTATAAAGAGAGATTTTAAAAGATCATTATATAATGAAAAGAGGTCAATACATCAAGCAGACATAAGAATTGTAAATATATATGCACTTAACTTTGGAACACCTAACTATATAAAGCAAATATTAATAGATATAAAGGGAGAGAAAGACTGCAATCAATAACAGGAAACTTCAATATCCCATTTCATCAATGGACAGAGCATCCAAACAGAAAATCAATAAGGAAACACTGTACTTGAACAACACTTTAGATTAAATGAACCTAATAGATACTTACAAAACATTTAATCCAACAACAGCAAAATACACATTCTTCTCAAATGTACACAAAACATTCTCCAGGATACATTATATGTTAGTCCACAAAACAAGTCTCAACAAATTTGAGAAGAATAAAACAGAATGGACAGCCTGAAAACAAATCTATGTATTTATGGTCAGCAAAATTTTTGCAAACATATCAAAGATCACACAGTGGAAAGGAAAAACTCTCCAATAAATCGTGTTGGGAACACTGAATATCCAAATGGAGAAGGAAAAAATTGAACCCTTATCTTACGCCATAAACAAAAATCAACTTAAAATGAACAAAAGACTTAAATGTAAGATCTGAAGCTGTAAAGTTTCCTGGAAAAAAAAAAACATAGAAGGAAATATTGTTTCCTTTTGCACAACAAAGGAAACAACAGAATAAAGAAGCAATGCATGAGTTTGGGGGAAATATTGGTAAACCATACATCTGATAAGGGGCTAATATTCAAAATATATAAGCAACTCAAACAATAGCAATAAAACAAATAACCCAATTTAAAAATGGGCAAAGGATCTAAATAGATATTCTTAAATACTAATGGCCAAGAGATATATATGAAAAAATGCTCAACATTTTTAAACATCAGAGAAATGCCAATTAAAGCCACAATGAGATATAATCTTACACCTGTTAGAATTCCTCTTAACAAAGAAGAATAATAGCAAGTCTTGGCAAGGTTATGGATAAAAGGGAATCCTTATATACTATCGGCAGAAATAGTATAGCCATTTTGGAAATAGTATAGAGGTTCCTCAAAAAATTAAAACTATATACACACTTCTGGGTATATATCCAAAGGAACTGAAATCAATATATCAAAGAGATATCTGCACACCCATGTTTATTTTAGCATCATTAACAATAGCCAAAATATGGAAGCAACCTAATTGTTCATCAACAGATAAATAAAGAAAATGTGATACATATATAGACAATGGAATACTCTTTAGCCTTTTTAAGGAGATTGGGCCGGGCATGGTGGCTCACATCTGTAATCTCAGCACTTTGGGAGGCCAAGGCAGGCAGATCACCAAAGGACAAGAGTTCAAGATCAGCCTTGCTAACATGGTGAAACCCTGTCTCTACTAAATACACAAAATCAGCTGGGCATGGTGGTGTGCACCTGTAATCCCAGCTACTCAGGAGGCTGAGGCAGGAAAATTCCTTGAACCCAGTAGGCAGAGGCTGCAGTGAGCTGAGATCATAGCACTGCACTCCAGCCTGAGCAATAGAGTAAGACTCAGTCTCCAGGAAAAAAAAAAAAAGGAGATTCTGTGTCACTCACAGCAACAACATAGATGGAACTGGAGAACATTATGCAAAGTGATATAAGCCAGACACAAAAAGTCAAATATTATGATCCCAGTCATATATGGAAACTGAAATCTTGATCTCATAGAAACAGATTAGAAAGGTGGTTACCAGAGGCTGGAAAAAAGAAAAGGATTGGGAAACATAAGATGTTAATCAAAGGGTACAATGCTTTAGTTAGAATGGAGAAATAAGTTTTGGTGATCTATTGAACTTCATGGTGGTCACAGTTAATAATAATGTATCATATATTATAAAATTGCTAAAAACTTAATGTTTAATCTTCCCACCACAAAAAAAAAGAAAAGAAAATTGGTGAGCTGATGTTCCTGACAAATGTTTTGCTAATCAAAAAGGAATACAGGGAGATTTTCAAGGCCTCAACTAGAAGTATGTGAACCAACAGAAAACAAAATCAGTCAAAATGTTGGCAGGGTTGATAATTAGCTGTATATAAGATTATAAACCTTAGGTTTATCTTTTTTTTTAAGAGGAAAAAGAAAGAAAAAGAGAGAGAAAGAAAGAAAAAAGAATAAAAGAGAGAAACAAAGAGGAAGAGAAAGAGGGAGAGAGAACGGGAGAATCTTGCTCTATTGCCCAGGCTAGAATGCAGTCTAAAAATGGGTATTAAAAACCTCTTTTATGCCAATAAATGTGCTTAGCAATGGAGACTGGAAGGAATAAGGGAGGAAAATAACAAGCAGCCAACCAATATTTAAACCTGTGAAATGATATGCAATTGCTGAGGTGTGATTTACTTTCAATTTTGTGGTCACTTTTAGAATAGGTGTGATGTGATACTGAGAAAAATGTATGTTTTGTGGATTTGGGTGGAGAGTTCTGCAAATGTTTATTAAGTTTAGTTATTTCAGGTCTGAGTTCAAGTCCTGGATATCCTTGTTAATTTTTTGTCTCATTGATCTGTCTAATATTGACAATGTAGTGCTAAAGTCTTCCACTATTATTATGTGGGAGTCTAAGTCTCTTTGTAAGTCATTAAGAACTTGCCTTATGTATCTGGGTGCTCCTGTATTGGGCACCTATATATTTAGGATCATTAGCTATTCTTGTTGCATTGATCCTTTTACCATTATGTAATGTCCTTCTTTGTCTCTTTTGGTCCTCGTTGTTTTAAAGCCTATTTTATCAGAGATGGGAATTGCAACTCCTGCTTTTTTTTTTTCTTTTTGCTCTCCATTTGGTTGGTAAATCTTCCTCCATCCCTTTGTTTTGACTCTTTTTGTATCCTTGCATGTGAGATGGGTCTGGATGCAGCATACCGATGGGTTTTGGCTTTTCATCCAATTTGCCTGTCTGTGTCTTTTGATTGGGGCATTTAGTCCATTTAAATTTGGGATTGATATTGATATATATGAGTTTAATACTGCCATTTAATGCTGGCTGGCTGTTTTGCCCATTAGTTTATGCAAATTCTTCATTACGGTGATGCTCTTTACTTTTTGGTATGTTTTTGGAATGGCTGATATTAGTTATTCCTTTCTATGTGTAATGCTTCTTTCAGAAGCTCTTGTAAAGCAGGCCTGGTGGTGATGAAATCTCTGAGTACTTGCTTGTTTGCAAAAAAATTTATTTTTCCTTCCCATATGAAGCTTAGTTTGGCTGGATATGAAATTCTGGGTTGAAAGTTCTTTTCTTTAAGGATGTTGAATATTGGCCCCCACTCTCTTCTGGCTTGTAGGGTTTCTGCTGAGAGATCTGCTATGAGTCTGATAGGCTTCCCTTTGTGGGTAACCTGACCTTTCTCTCTGGCTGCCCTTAGTATTTTCTCCTTCATTTCAACCCTGATGAATCTGATGATTATGAGCCTTGGTGTTGCTCTTCTTGAGGAGTATCTTTGTGGTGTTCTCTGTATTACCTGGAATTGAGTATTGTCCTGCCTTGCTAGGTTAGGAAAGTTTTCTTGGATAATATCCTGAAGAGTATTTTCCAGCTTGGATTCATTCTCTTCATCACATTCAGGTACACCTATCAAACATAGATTAGGTCTTTTCACATAATCCCATATTTCTTGGAGACTTTGCTCATTCCTTTTCAGACTTTTTTCTCTAAACTTGTCTTCTCGTTCTATTTCATTAAGTTGGTCTTTGACCTCTGATATCCTTTCTCTGCTTGATCAATTCGACTGTTAAAACTTGTGCATACTTCACAAAGTTCTTGCATTGTGTTTTTCAGCTCTATTAATTCACCTACATTTCTCTCCAAATTGTCTATTCTTGTTAGCATTTCGTCAAACCTTTTTTCAAGGTTCCTAGTTTCTTTACATTTGGCCAAAACATGTTCTTTTAGCTCACAGAAATTTCTTATTATTCACCTTCTGAAGCCTGATTCTGTCAATTCATCACACTCATTCTCCATCAGGCCTTGTTCAGTTGCTGATGAGGAGCTGCAATCCCCTGTAGGAGAGACATTCTGATTTTGGGTATTTTCAGCCTTTTTGTGCTGATTTATTCCCATCTTTGTGGATTTACCCACCTGTTGTCTTTGTAGTTGCTGGCTTTCAGACTGGGTCTCTGAGTGGACATCCAGCTTGTTGGTGATGAAGTTTATTCTGTTTCTTAGTTTTCCTTCCACAGATGCTCCTCCCCACAGAGCTGGACCTTCCCGGGTTCAGCTGTGCTTGCTGTGAAACTCCCAATCTTCAGTGCTTCCAACTGCTGTTTTTTTGTGGGGGCTGTGCCAGCTGAAACAGCAGTGTTGAGATTCATGGCGCTTCTCTACCCAGGAATCTCCTGGTCTGACTCCCCACCTCAGTCCCCACTTCAATCAGCTGAATGGGCAACTCTGCCTTCCCAGAGCCCCAAACACCAACTAAAAGTGCACCCAGTCCCATATACTCCATACTGAGAACCACCATGCTGGCCAAAAGAGTCACACTGGCAACCCATGGGGCTCCTCCACTGGGAATCTCCTGGTGTGTGGGCAACAAAAATTCGTCTGGAAGTGTGGTGTCCACTCACTCTCTGCACCTTCACTGGGAGCTACAATCCTGAGCTGCTGCTAATTGGCCATCCTGGATCTCTCTCCAGGTTTGTCTTTACCATTCAGCACACTTCATGGTTTAAGAAAGGAAACTGGAATTCAAATGTGAATTTCAGTTTTGTGGCACCTTATTAAAATTATAATGAAAAATTTAATTCCTTTGATGGGAACAGCAGCATATAATGAACTGTACAAAAGGGCAGAAAAGTACAAAAGAGAAAAAAATCCAATTCTATACAATACAGTAGAAAGAATACAAAGTTGGGAGTCAGAAGACCTGGATTCTGTTCCTGACTGCTACTAACTGGCTATTTGGGCAAATCATTTTATTTCTCTGAGTCTCCATTTTCTCACTTGTAAAATGTGGAAACTGGTTCAGGTGAACACAGTTCTATGATCACCAGTGTCAGATCTCACAGCACTTTCTGTGCCAATAGAGTCAGTATTGAATTATCAAATACTCTCATAGAATAGGAAACAGCATTTCATTAAATCCACCGCCTCGCATGGAGTCTGAGGAGGACAAAAGACTTGACGTGATGTATGATGCTTCCCATTGAGGACAAATTATTTGTAGACTATCCCTTTTCTGACATTTAAGTAAGGTCAAAATTCTCAACAGCTTAATAAGAATGTTTATGTCCTTTAAAATGGTATGGCCACTTGGCTATGTTGAATCATTCAAAGGTCTCTGGGATTGTGCAAAGTGAATGGCAGTAACTATGAATATCTACTCTACTCTTGTCCAGAGTCTAAGGGTAGAAAGAAAAGGAACAACACTGATAATATTTCAAGAAATTATATTGTCACTGTTAGCAATATATCTGATGCTATGCTCACATTTTCTTTACCTATGTATGTCCTGATATGCAATTTTATTACATTGAAAGACTTACGTGTAATATTTCAATAGTTTCCTATTCAGTTGGTAAGATGCAGCATAATTATGATAAATATCATCTAGCTTGCCATCTGACTGGAATCCTGAAATATTACCGATGGAAAAGGCAGACATGCAATTAGACATTTGGCCATACAAAGTGAATACTGAAATAATGTACATTTTTAATTAATAATAATTGTTTAGCCTCTTTACCCAGGTTCCCATTTGTTTCACTCAGGTCTGCAATAATCCTCTTCCATTTTAGAAATACAGAGAATCTAACATCATGTATTCTATTAACTCACAACTAGCAAATAAGTTAAACACATAATTCTTACAATTAATGTGTATGTTTATTTTTCTTATCTGTTACTGAATATTTTATTTGATAACAAAAAAATCTTACAAGTCATTCTGTATTTTTCATATTGCAAATGTTATACAAGGTCACTGGTTGGTTGGTTGGTTGGTTGGTTGGTTTTCAGATGGAGTTTTACTCCTGTTGCCCAGGCTGGAGTGCAATGGTGCAAACTCGGCTCACTGCAACCTCTGTCTCCTGGGTTCAAGCAATTCTCCTGCCTCAGCCTCCTAAGTAGCTGGGATTACAGGCACTCACCACCATGCCCAGACAACTTTTATATTCTTAGTAAAGACAGGGTTTTTGCCATGTTGACCAGGCTGGTCTCGAACTCCTGACCTCAGGTGATCCACCCGCCTTGGCCTCCCAAAGTGCTGGGATTACTGGCCTGAGCCACTGAAAATGTTAAATCCTACTTTCTTACTCCTGACTTTCAATCATTCTCATTTTACAAAAAAGTAAAAAACAACTAATAGGATATTTCTATCTAGTCTCTAAGAAGAAAATTTAGAAATAACAAGTTACTTGATGTACATAAATACAAATGAACTTCAACTTCGTCATTATTTAAATGCTAAGAATTAAAAATTTTTCATAATTGCTTTAACCAACTTTTCACAAAACACCAAATAAAAATATGTAATACATCAAAAAACATTTACAAGAAACAGACTTAATGTGGGCTGGAGAAGAGTAGGTTGACATAGCAGATATTTTTTCCAATAGATTAAAATTGTAGCCAGATGCAATGGCTCTTGCCTGTAATCCCAGTAACTTGGGAAGTCAAGGCAGGAGGAGGCCTTCAGGCTGAAACAAAAGAGCAAGAGTTTGTCTTTACTAAACATTTAAAAATTTAAAAGTTAGCAAGGCATAGAGGTTCATGTCTGTAGTAGTCCCAGCTACTCAGGAGGCTGAGGCAAGAGGCTCACTTGAGCCCAGGAGTCCAAGGCTGCAGTGAACTCTGATCATGTCACTGTACTCTAACCTGGGTGACAGAATGTGACCATGTGTCTAAAAAATAATAAATAAATTAAATAATAAAATAAATAAAACTATATTACCTTCCTGCTATAGTACTATTTTTCAAGTTAATGAGCCTTCTTATTTAAATATATATGTTTAGTTACTATATTAATAAATGTTGTGAACAAACACAATTTAAGAACTCAGAGGATATTTTGCAGTAGTACATCCACATGTTTGAGAATCAAGAAGCTAAGTCTGACAACGTGGTTTAAAACTTAAGGACCAATGACTTTGGAACAAGACCATTTGAATTTTAATCTGGCTCCATCACTTACCAGCATAGAGATCTGGGCAAGTTTAGGAAAGAAAACCTCTCTACCTCTGCTAACTCATCTGCAAAACAGAGATAAAAGTGCCTCATAATAATGACTGGAGTGTGAAAGGTCAATGAGCTAATACATGTAAAATTATTAGAAAAGTGCCAAGAACAAAGCAAGTGATTAATCATGGTTGGCTAATATCATTTATTACTGTAACAAAATTGGACCACTTAAGGATTCAGCAGTTCCAATTCACCCCAGCATAAAACCAACCTGTGTGGCTCAAGAATGTCAAGAAGGGTGGACACACAATGGGCATGAGATCTGGTAACTCACACTGGTGGTTAATCTTACTACCACCACATTAAGCTTAGTTTTAGAGGATCCGAGTAGCCTCGGATCTGCCACTGGCCTAAAATGTGGAAATTATTTTCTAACCCAAGTTGGCACAATGTTAACATCTGGATGAAATATTTTTTTAAAAAATTGATTTAAATAATCAATCTTACAACCTCTGGGTCTATTCTTAATGGAAAATATAAATTTTTATTTACCCCAGTGCTTATCATTATGTAGCTTTACAGTGTAAATATCTATATCTGTTAAATTAAGAAAGAGCAGTGTGTGATGAATGCGTAATTACTAGGGACAGTGATGCATCCCACAAAGTATTCTAAACTCCTGGAATGCAAAGCAATGTGGAATGGCACATGTCAGAATAACTGGCCAAAAAGATACATTTGCATATGAACCGGCTTTCATCTTAATATTAAAATTAGTTAATTTTTGCATCAAATGCTAAAATTATTTGACAATAGCCAACTATTTTATTTGGAATACAGATTCACCTTCAGAAATCACAAGGCTCAGAAAAGAGGATGGCCTTTACAGGTGAGTCACAGTGATGGAGTTTGTAATGAAAAAAAAAAATTGAACCCAGATGAGTTTATTTATTTATTTTTTGGCCATAAGTTCCTTTACTAGTTTCCCTGTATTTTTACTTTCTCTCCAAACAAGATATTAAACTCAGTTAAAAGGAACAGAATAATGATTCCCATGTCTCCTGCAAACCTTACCATTACCCAGTTTTATTAACCTATATTCTCTCTTTGAGCCTTTAGGGGAAAAGTGATTCAGAAGAGTATATGAATGACCTCTGAGTTCAGAACTACTGTGAGGAAACAAGTTCTGCTCCTTATCTCAGAAAGTCTGACCTCTAAAACTTACGATCTGCAATACATGTCCCTGGAGGGTGCCCCTTGACAATCCCAAAGCCCCTTCCCATCCCACCAACCAATATCAACAAGAAATGTTGACCTTTTCAGCTTGGTGTTATTCAACTTTTCTTCACAGCTGTCAACGACCCTGTACTGAAATTCTGACAGTTTTTAAGTAACCTATTTTTCTTACCTTGTGGAATCAAATTGTGAGTGTAATTGTATTGAATTTTGATATGTTACTGTTACCCACATGTCATTTAAACTCTACTCTGATTCATATATTGTTTATGAATGTTTATTGAAACCGTTTGGAGGAAGAAAATATTTTCCATTTTTGGAACTATGGAACTATTTTACTTTTAATGAAGCCTTTAATTAGTGTTAAGAGGCCATTCTTCTTTCACAATTCCCCTCAATTGTCCTAGAAATAAAAGTTCTAAAAATAAATTATAATCAAGTAGAAAGTAGTCATTTACTTATTTTAGTAAACAACTAAATCAAATTTCGTTTACTAACTAAACCAAATTATCTTGGTGGATAAGGCACATTGCAGTTGGCTGAGTGTGTGAGAAGGCTAAATTAATTTTTTCACATGACCATGTGCAATTTGCTTCACTGAGGCAGAAATCCCATAAGTAATACCATAATGACCTGAATTAGCTTACAAACACCTAAAACTCAAAGGGAATAAAATACCTGTTGTGTTCCTTTTCTATGAACACTGAAGTTACAACACTCAACAAGGAAAGTTCCACTAACAGAAACTTACACTCCTGTAGAGAGGACAGTCCTAGAAACAAAAATTTTGAGGCAGTAAAAACTAAACATGGGGTAAAATGATAGCTAATATTGATTCAGTGTAATGTCAAGCACTGTATATTTTGTTAATACAGTGTTGTGGTGTTTTGCCTGTCCTAACATGTTTAACTTTCAAAACACAGTAAGGATGTACTATTTTAAGAACCATTTTACAGCTTAAAAACTAAGACAAAAGAAAGATTCAATAATTTGCTGGAAGTTATATCCAGCAAGAGTCAGACACAGAATTTAAGCCCAACCTATTGAATGCTAAAGTGCAGCTCTTTACCACTGTGCCGTTTTGGAGTCACCAGTGCTGCTCAACAAATATTAAAGTTAGGGAGATTGGCCACATGACTTTCTTTGGCCAATGATACATGAATAGCAGTGATGTGTAATTTACAACGAAGACTTAAGGAGTCAGGACACAATCCACCACTGAGGTGATCATGGAAGCATGTCTCAAGTAAGGCTACCATTTCCAGGGTTCTTGAGTAATTACAATGAGCAGAAACTTCTAGCAAACCAGCACTGTATATGTAGAATAGGTGGAAATTAAAGGTTTGTTATGTTAAATCTACTAAGAATTTGTGATTATTCATTATTAACAGAAAACTAGCCTATCCTGACAAAGATATGCTGAATACACATTATGAGGGTTCTTTCATGGTCAACCCAGTTTCAGAAGGGATTCAGGATGAATATGATATTATCCAGGTGAAGGCAGGAAATAGGGAGAGCAAAAAATATAAGTAAAGGTCTAAAAGCAAAGACAGCACGAAGTTTTTGAGAAATTCAAGTGGCTGAGAGGACTAAATGTATTCACATTAGGAGACATCCATAAAATGTAAAATATTCACATAAAATTTGATTTGTTTGGGGATTGACTTTTTTCTACAAGCCATCTTTCAAAGTCATGTTAAATAAAGAGTTCTAAGTCAGTTACTGGTTTACTTAGGAAGATCAAATAACCAATTTCATTAAGACAAATGTTGGAGGCTAAAATTCTTTTTTATTTTTGTCACAGAATTACATGACACAATTTTTGAATCAGAACCATTCCAAAGAGCCACACAGTTTGCTAGTAGCTGAGGTCAATGAGCACCTCCTGATTCCCAGCATTTCTTGCATCTTTCTCTTTCACTTTATTTATTTTTTTTTTTTTTGAGACGGAGTCTTGCTCTGTTGCCCAGGCTGGAGTGCAGTGGCGCGATCTTGGCTCACTGCAACCTCCATCTCCCAGGTTTAAGAGAGTCTCATGTGCCAGCTTCCTGAGTAGCTAGAATTACAGGCACATGCCACCACATCTGGCTAATTTTTGTATTTTTAGTAAAGAGGTTTCACTATGTTGGTCAGGCTGGTCTGGAACTCCTGACCTCAGGTGATCCACCTGCCTTAGTCCATCAAAGGTCTGAGATTGCAGGCATGAGTTACTGCACCTGGCCTTCACTTTTATTTTTAAATTTGTAAATAAGCATGAGTAATTTGATAGCATATTAGTTGAAAGATTCATATGTTGCTAAAATGTTCATTGAACATGTAATTATTGATGGTCCCAAAATCTCAATACCCCATCACCAGTAGGCTTACAGTTCCAAGTTGTAAAAGAATTCCCATTAGGAAAGCCTTTTTTTTTTTAATTGCATTTTAGGTTTTGGGGTACATGTGAAGAACATGCAAGACTGTTGCATAGGTACACACGTGGCAGTGTGATTTGCTGCCTTCCTCCCCATCACCTATATCTGGCATTTCTCCCCATGCTATCCCTCCCCAACTCCGCACCCCTTACTGTCCCTCCCTATTTCCCCCCTGACAGACCCCAGTGTGTGATGCTCCCCTCCCTGTGTCCATGTGTTTTCATTGTTCAACACCCACCTATGAGTGAGAACATGCGGTGTTTGATTTTCTGTTCTTGTGTCAGTTTGCTGAGAATGATGGTTTCCAGGTTCACCCATGTCCCTACAAAGGACATGAACTCATCATTGTTGATGGCTGCATAATATTCCATGGTGTATATGTGCCACATTTTCCCTGTCCAGTCTATCATTGATGGGCATCTGGGTTGGTTCCAGGTCTTTATTATAAGTTGTGCTGCAATGAACATTCGTGTGCATGTGTCCTTATAGTAGAACGATTTATAATCCTTTGGCTATATACCCAGTAATGGGATTCCTGGGTCAAACGAAATTTCTATTTCTAGGTCCTCGAGGAATTACCACACTGTCTTCCCCAATGGTTGAACTAATATACACTCCCACCAACAATGTAAAAGTGTTCCTATTTCTCTACATCCTCTCAAGAAACCTTTTTTAAATTATTTGTCACCTTATGTGACAGCTAATAGCATAATGAGAATTGCACTAATTTATTTCCAAATTTTGGTTACAGATTGTAACCCTTAATGAATACCCTTTTTGTCCAGTTTAAGATAGACATTGGCTACTCACTTCTTATGTATGAGACCAATACTTCATTCTCAGTTACTAGAAATCACCTATGAATTATTTAGGAAACTTTGCCAAGCAAACTGTCTTTGCTAAACAAACATTGCTTTGAAATGGGGTCTCTCATTGCAAATTGCATTGAAATGATGTGATAGACATGTGTGTTTACATCAAAAGGGCAGATGTAGTATAAGTACAATGAAAGGCAGCAAAATCTACTTATTCAGTAATGAACTCAGAGGCAGGAAGTTTTGTTGAAATATAAATTTGGGTCAGAATCTGAGTCTATCTCTGACTCTGTTATGTGCAGATCCAGCCCTGTTATTGCCTATACTCTGCCATTGCCTTCCTGGAAAATTGTGGAATTAATGAGATATTGGTGGAGGTTCTACATGATGAAAAAAATAGTCAAAAAAAGTGGTAAAAAGTTTTATGAATATAGAAATTCCCTCAATATTGTTTTTTTAAGCATGTCACGATCCTCCTAAATAATGGGAAACTGTTAGTATTCTTACACACTCTGTGTCTCTGCTGCCTTTAGTATTCCTAATCCCCATTTGCTTTTCACCCTTCCTTAGACACACACATATATACACCACATTTTGCATTTTGCACATCATAAAATAATTTTATTCAGTCACATCTCCTTTACAGAAGCTTTTTCAAACAATTCCTAATTTACCCATCTGGTCATGCAGTGTGTCTAAAAGCCATACAGTTCATTTTTCATCACTCTGACAGATTCTCTTTGGTTTCAGCTGACTTCTCTTCCATCAGCATTTCTCCTCACCCATGCATAAATGCTGGCCAGGCACAGAAGCTGTGACTATAGCCTCTTATTCTTTCCTGGGAGTGGGCTTGATATAATCAAATTTTAAATGCTTGTGTCTTTTAGTACACAGTATGAAATGATCCATTTCTGGTCATTCTACTTTCTGATTCAATGATTCAGTCTCTAAAGGCACAGTGCCATGAAAACAAAGTAAGCTCATAAATAATGTGTGCCTCATTTCCTTGCATCTCAGCAGAGAGAAAAAAAGATTGAATAAAACTTTTTCAATTGTAAGAGAATATACCAGCTATCCCTACACACATGTTCTAAAATTGGAAAATAGTTATCTAAGGAAGAACCCTTCCTCATTCATTCTTTTGTTCCTTTCAGCCCTGTTCCTCCTTCCAATGGGACTGACCAATATAGGACTGACCAACACATTACCCTGGACAGCTAGCTCTTGCTAGCTGGCTTTTGATTAGACCCAACCAATGGGATTTATTAGCAAAAGACTGGGGGGCAGGAGGAAAAAGAGGTTGAGGTATTTTGTTCCCATGCCTGCCCACTCTGGGCCACTTTTGTGGTAGTAGCTGCATCTTTTCATGGATTCAGCTACAGTTCGCGGTTCCTTCTCTGTAGCTCCAGATCTTAGTGGGTTCTGTTAACACTATTTGATCTCCTTGCCCATTGACAACTAAAGATGCTAACTGCTTCTTGCTGTTGCTAATGTCTTGGTATCTCAACACTCCTTGTTAGTTTCCTTGACCCCCACCACACCCTAAAACACACACCTCTGTATTCTCTTCATCAAAATATCATGTATCACTTGAGTTGAATTTCGCTTTCTACTGAAACCCTAGCTGATATAATCAGCGTTCTTGGTTATTTTGTAAATTACAAGTGGTGTTCCAATAGCAGCTACTGCCAACCAATCAACCTAAAGTAATGAAGCAAAAGCTGCCTGTCTCTCAAGGAGCTATTTGTATAACCATGTTCATAGCATCGTTATTCGCAATAGCTAGTATGTGAAAGCAACCCAAACATCCATCAAAAAATGAATAGATAAGCAAAATATAGTATCTACATACAATGGAATATTGTTCAGCCTTTAAAAGGAAGGAAATTCTGACATATGTGACAACATGGATGAACCTTGAGGACATTATGGTAAGCGAAATAAGCCAGTCAAAAAAACATAATATTTTTATGATTCCACTTATAGGAGGTACTTAAATAGTCCAAAATCATAGAGATGAAAGTAGAATGTTTGTTGCCAAAGGCAATTAAAGGTTATTGTTTAGTGACTATAAAGTTTCAATTCTGCAAGATGAACAAATTCTGAAGATGGATGTTGTGATGGTTGTACTTAATGACATTGAGTACAATGTAAATGTACTTAATGCAACTAAAATTAACACTTAAAATGCTTAATATGGTAATTTTTATGTTATATGTATTTTATCACAATGTTTAAAATGAAAGAAAAAAGCCTCCTGTGATGTTGCAGAGAAAGTATTTTCTGCTCTTATATTCAAGAAAGCATGTTTCATTTGTCCAAGATACCAGGAAAATCAAGGAAGCATATTCCAAAAAGCATAGTAAAAGGTACGAAATGTATAAGTCAAAGGTCTTTTATAATTAAAGCAACTTGGAATCTGTATTTTCCCATCAAAGTTTGGAAATGCAACAATGAATGAAAAATGTCACATTGGTCTTTTCTGACTCATAAACATCCAGAAGTTTTTGTTTTAGTAGAAACTCCTTAGAAAGTTGAATTTTCAATCTCCCAGTAATAGAGCATTGAGAAATTAAGTCCACCTATAATTTTATGCTTGATGAGCGTTAGACAACACATACAATTGCCCTTAACCTAAAATGTAAGACCAGACTTCTCTTCCCAAAGATCAATCATATGTCACGCATGAAATAGCAATGTTGGGTGTTGAGCTGTAAATGGTGTCTCAAAATGGATCTCCAAGTAAGTATATACTGACCAAATCCCAAAATCTTCCCCTGCACTCTGACTAGTTATAGCTTCTTGGAGAAAGAGACACTAAACACAAATATTAGGTTTTATTTAATTCATAAGTACATACATTTTCAGCTAATTTTTTTCTGCTTGACTATGGTACTTTGTTCTGAGTTTCACTTCTATGAGTTTAAAATAAGTGACAAAAACACCAAAGCAACTGCAACAAAGGCAAAAATTGGCAAATGTGATCTAATTAAACTAAAGAGTTTCTACAAAGCCCAAGAAACTATCATCAAAGTGAACAGACAATCTACAGAATGGGAGAAAATTTTTGCAATCTACCCATCTGCCAAAGACTAATATCCAGACTCTATAAGAAACTTAAATTTAAAAGAAAAAAAAGATTAAAAAGTGAGCAAAAATATGAACAGATAATTCTCAAAAGAAGACATTCATGCAGCCAACAAACATATGAAAAAAGGTTAAACATCATTAGAGAAATGCAAATAAAAATCACAATGAGATACCATCTCTGATAGTTAATATTGAATGTCAACTTGACTGATCAAAGGATGGAAAGTATTGTTCCTTGGTGTGCCTGTGAGGGTGTTTCCAAAGAGATTAACATTTGAGTCAGCAGACTGGAAGAGGTAGACCCACCCTCAGTCTGGGTGGACATCATCTAATCAGGTACCAGAGTGGCTAGGATAAAACAGGCAGAGGAACGTGGAAAGACCAGATTGGCTGAGTCTTCCCGCCTTCATCTTTCTCCCATGATGAATGCTTTCTGCCCTCAAATGTTGGACTCCAATTTCTTCAGCTTTTGGACTCCTGGACGTATACCAGAGACTGAGGCTGCACTGTTGGCTTCCCTACTTTCGAGGCTTTGGGACTCAGACTGGCTTTCTTGCTCTTCAGCTTGTATACAGCCTATTGTGGGACTTTACCTTGTGATAGTGTGAATCAATACTCCTTAATAAACTCTCTTTCATTTATACATCTATCCTATTAGTCCTGTCCCTTGAGAGAACCCTGACTAATACACCATCTCACACCAGTCAGAATGGCTATTATTAAAAAGTTAAGAAATCACAGATGCTGGCAAGGTTATAAAGAAAACGGAATGCTTTTTACATGGTTGGTGAGGGTGTAAATTAGTTCAACCATTGTGGAAGAGAGTGTGGCAATTCCACAAAGATCTAGAAGCAGAAATACTATTTGACCCAGCAATCTCATTACCAAGTATATAAATCACTGTTTGTAAAAAGGAATTCCTTATAAAAAAAAAGGAATATAAATCATTTCTGTTATAAAGATATATGCACATGATTGCAGCACTATTCACAATAGCAAAGACATGGAACCAACCCAAATGCCCATCAATGACACACTGGATAAAGAAAATATGATACATATACGCCATGGAATACTATGCAGTCATAAAAAGAATGAGATCATGTCCTTTGCAGGATCACTGATGAAGCTAGAAGTCATTATTCTCAGCAAACTAATGCAGGAACAGACAACCCACCACCATATGTTCTCACTTATAAGTGGGAGCTGAATAATAAGAACACCTGGACACATTGGGGTAACAACACACACTGGGGCCTGTCAGCGATGGCGGTGGGGGGAGAGCATCAGGAAGAACAGCTAATGGATGCTGGGCTTAGTAGCCAGGTGACAGGTTGATCTATGCAGCACCACCATGACACATGTTTACTTATGTAATAAACCCACACATCCTGCACATGTACCCCAGAACTTAAGTTAAATAAAAATAAAATAAAAATAATTATAAGGTATAAGTATAAAGATAGTATACATCAAAGATATATACATTTAAGCAAATGTATTTTTAAGTTCAAAAGATAACGATAAGGACATCTGTCATTCTTTTAATTGACCAGTATCTAAATCCCTCCCCTGAGTGGGGAAATTCTCAATCTTTTGGGTCTTTGAAAACTCAGAATCCCACTCAGGAAACCAAAGAGTTAAATGCTTCCCCATCTTCCCTTGTAAGTAGATCAGTGAAGCCTGTGCTTTACCAAACAGACTCATTAGCTTAGATTTTGAATAGGAAACTGGTGACACAAAGAATTAGGAGATAAAGGAAGAATGGACAAAACAGACAGAATTTAGAACAAAGTCAAAATCCCAGATAAGAAGTGAAAACTACTCAAATGTAAACACATTTTGTCTTTTATGAAAAAGAAAGGATGACAAATAGGTAAAACCAAGAGCCTAGAGAACAGGACCAAACGCTATGAATACTATTTCAGGCTTTGAGATCTAATCAATCTTTAAACATTTGTTTTGCTGGAGTTCATAACTCTCATCAAGCAATGACTATCTTATGTTTCCAATTTTCCCTTTTTTTCAAAATAAATGTGTATAACAGATAGCCTACGTCTGTTCCATCATTTTACAATTAGTGTGGAAACTAGAGGAAATTTTCCTCTTTCATTTCACAGGACTACAAATTTAAAGAATATAGTCTGTACTTAAGGAACAATACCTGATGAATCCCATCCACACTCGGACCTGACTTAATAAGACTGGAATTTGAGCTGATGCTATGAGATGAAACTCTGGGGAGATACTGGCTAAGAATGAATGTATTTGCATATGGGATGGACATGAGTTACCGGGATCCAGAGGATGAACTATGGAAGGCAGCTTCTAAGATTGCTCCCAATAATATCTGCCTTCTGGAATTCAAGCCCTTGTTTAATCCCCCTGACTTGAGTGTGGGCTGGACTTACTGTGAAAGAATATAGAAGAAGGTATGGAATAATATTAGGTTAGAAAAAAACTGAGGATGGCCAGGCGCTCTGGCTCACACCTGTAATCCCAGCACTTTGGGAGGCTGAGGCAGGCAAATCACCTGAGGTCAGGAGTTTGATACCAGCCTAGCCAATATGGTGAAACCCCATCTCTACAATAATAATAATAAAAATAGCTAGGTTTGGTGTTGCATGCCTGTAATCCTAGCTACTCAGGAGACTGAGGCAGAAGATTTGTTTGAACCTGGGAGGTGGAGGTTGCAATGAGCCAAGATCACACCACTGCACTCCAGCCTCAGCAACAAAAGTCAAACACTGTCAAAAGGAAAAGGAAAGGGAAAGGGAAAGGAAAGGAAATGAACAAGGAAGGGAGGGAGGGAGGGAAGGAAAGAAGGGAGGGAGGGAGGGAGGGAAGGAAAGAAGGGAGGGAGGGAGGGAGGGAAGGAAAGAAGAGAGGGAGGGAGGGAGGGAAGGAAAGAAGGGAGGGAGGGAAGGAAGGAGGGAGATTGAGGACTGGGGCTTCAAATTTTCTACTCTCTCTTGCTCTCACTGCTGCTCATTCTGAGAAAAACCAGCTGTTGTAAACTGCCTTATGAAGAGACTTGCATGGTAAGGAATGGAGGGAGGCCTCCACAGTCAAAACCCAGCAAGGACATAAACCCACCGCCCAACAGCCTGTAAGGAACCTGACTTTTCCAAGTGTGACCATGAAAGTGGTTCTTCTCCTAGATGAGCCTTCAGATAAAATCACAGCCCCAGCCAATGCCTGACTGTAATTTCATGGCAGATCTTGAGCTAGAGGTACTCAGCTAAGTTATACTCACATTTCTGACCTGGAGAAACTATGAGAAAATAAATGGTTTTGTATCAAACCTTTAAGTTTTGGAATAATTTGCTACAGCATAAAAGATATTAATCTGCATCTCTAAGAAATCAATATAATCCATTTCATTAGACGATGTTTAAAAGTAATAAATAATATTATTTACTTATTATTTAGAAATATGCCGTTAAAACAACTGAAAAGAGTGGCATCTGTATCTCAGGACTAAGGAGTAGGAAGGGGTAGGACAAAGACTACTGCCTTTTCATTAAACTCCTTGACTTTCAAAAGTTTGCCTCATACTTCCAAAATCCTCTTCCACAAAAGCCCTTTTTTTTGGGCTTCCGAAGAGCCAAAGCTTCATTTTAAGATCTCAAAATTGCATAGCATTATATAATATTAGCATTTCCAAATGTATTACCTCTGTAATTCTCTCATTTCCTTTGATAGAAGGTGAGAACAGTGCAAATTTTCACATTGTTCTGAAAGCAGCAGAAAAGGAGTTGCCAAGGAAAAGACTTCAAAACTTTTTGGTGAGAAGTCAAATCATAAGAAGTCAAATACTTAAAATGTAAATGATTTTAGTAGTCTGACATTTAATGAATTTGCAAAGGAAAAATAGAGAAAGTGTGAAAATTTCAGAAATTGACATTCATAAACTAAAACTTTTAAAAAGCTATTTAGTTTAATGCTGAGCTCATAGGGTCTTGCTTGATTTAACTTCTTTCATTAAAAAGTCATATCGATTTCTTTGCTTTTTGCCTTTGAACTATAGCTTACATCTATAACCATGTCAAAAACACAGAAATCAGGAAAAGCAGCAAGGCCCAAAGGACAAGGGAAAATTCTAGGATTTGAAGGTACTAAATTTATGCACCACCGCTGACCTTCTTAAGGTCACATGAACTCACTTAGGCTAATTAAAAACCATCTATAGAGTAAAAATAAGAATAAACATGTACCTCATAAGGCTATGTTGGGACTAACAAATAAAATGGATCATAAAGCACTTAGCCAAATAGAACCAAAAGGCTTGGAACTATATTCTATGCTAACAATATTTTGCTGTCCTCATTTAACCCCTAGAAATTGAAAAACATTGACTACAGACCTGAGAGCAAAGAGATGGAAATAACTGGCTGAGAGTTTCCAAAGCAAATCTTTCTCCTTGAAAGAAGTGTCAGAGGTTTACTACTGAAATATAATTAAAATGAAAAAAAGTTTCCCAGGCTGAAGGATGGCAAGTAATGAAAATAAAAACTACAGTCACCCATCACCCGTGATTGGTTGCGGTCTCACTACATACCAGGCATTGTGCTCAGCACATAACTTCCATTATTTATTTACTTATCACAACACTCCCACTAATTGGGTATATTTATACTTTTTTCATAAAAGTTCCCTTAAATAAATCATACAATAAGTACTCGATCTGATATCCAAACAAATTTTTTAGTCCAAAAATCTGATAATCAAGAAAGCACAGTAGTATGAATTTAAATGTCCTGAGGGGGGAAAAAAAGTTTGTTGTTTTCATGAAGAGAATGCTTTCCTATTCTTTGCTCTTCAGAGTTTTCCAAGTCTGGGCTCTACTAAGGGACCTCAGGCAAACAGTTTCTGTCTGAGGATGACTTCACACAGGCCTCACTGTCAGGACCAACAGCAACTGCATATGCTGAAAGCAGCCATCCATTAGCTGGTATTACCCAATGGAAAAAAGTGGAGGGATCCTTCTAAGCAGAAGGATGCTTATCAGCTGAACCAACCAGATTGCATCTCTGCACCATTTAATCTGGGAGCATGTGAACATTTGGAAGGCAGAGAGAAGCAGGCTCAAATAGTACAGCTAATTCATGTTAGTGGAAAATCCCTGAAATGAAGATCAAACTCTTCTGAGAAGTAGGCTCCACATGACCAAGCTCTTCCATGATTTGCTGACTTCCTGAATCTGGAGAGTTCAGTATTCCCTTAGTGTGCACTCTTTAAATCATCTTAGGCCAAGGTCAACTTCCTAGGGAAATGTGTTATGTAGCAGAGATTTGTTTATAAGAAATTTATTGGAAAGTATGATAGGAAACAACACCTTTAAAGATATCAGAAAGCAGGGTTGGGCTGAGCAAGAAGTCAAATTTTAATATAGTTATATCAAAAGCCTCTGGTGTCCTATGAAGAGTTCTGGAGCTCGGATAGCCCTTCAGGGTTGGCCTGCAACAGAAGCAACAGAGCCTAGCTAGGTCTATATGCCCACAACATAGGCCAGGCATTAGGCAAAAGTTCTCCCAGACAGGGCAAGTAGCTTGGATTAGAGAGCTTTCACCAGCAAGGAAAATTCCCAGAGAGAGACACAGCTATGAACCATCAGCAGCCAATATAGTCCTTGCAGCTAGGGAATGAGTGCCTCTGTCCTGAAAGGTATAGCTGGGAAGTTCACCATAGCATCCACTAAGGCCCACCCTTTGTACAATTTAGATCTGCTTGCATCATATGGTAAGTTCACCACCCCCTTCTCCCATCTACGGGCCTACACAGAAAGAACCCCTTCAAAATTTTAGTTGGTCTTCTGGAGAAACTTACAAAAGAACAAATTACAACAAACATTGCAGCTAGTATTGAGACCATAACTGGTATTCCTCTTCTTCCTTATCTACTATGCATCTCACAACTATGTAGTCAAAATAGCCTACCTCTGGTGGTAATCCAGCCCCTCATCCCTGAGGAATCTGAGCCCTTACACACCAGGCGCCTTTCAGTAGGTGGCTGCTGTACTTGGACATTTATCATGAAAACTGATGAGGGAAGTATCAAGAGATGCCACAGCTGACCATCTGAATGTTAAATATGTTCTCCTCTGCTGCTATCATGTAGCTACCACTCTACCTCGTCTTAGCGACCAAGGTTAACTTTCTTGCCAATATTATGACTCCTCTCCTTGTCTACTAGTCTCTAAACACAAGAAATCCAAAGTGACTAGGTGGTATCCATAGCTGAAAGTTTAAAGGAGTTCTTTCTGTATTTCCTGATGGAAATGTTCAGTGCCTAAAATTGCAAGAACAGGAAGTGCAAACTATCCAAGTGGATCACTGAAAGTTATTGTAAACAGGGCCATTTCTACTTCACAAAGCACTTGCTGTCTTATGGCATATAATGTATACTGGAGAACAGTGCCTTACCCTCGAAGGGTTTCATCTTCAAGCTAGCACCTCAGATGAACCTTCAAAGTTCATTCCATCACTCTATTAGGCAGGATATTCTATGTGGCATGGTATGTTACAGGAAAATAGTGTCCTGTGGTCACATACCCACTGCCTTCTTCCTTTACCATAAAATGAGTCCTTAGTCTCAAGTGATATGATACAGAGCACCATCTTGGTGGATCAAACATTGTATAAGACTTCAGGCAGTGAGGCCTTCAAAGAAGAAAAGCAAGTCCATATTTAGAACATGTGTCATCTCAAAAAAAAAAAAAAGAAGAAGAACATGTGTCATCTCATCATCTCCAGTTAAGATGAACAGTTGTCTCTTCCATGTTGGAAAGAGTTCAGTATAATTGACCTGCCACCAAATGGTTTACTGTTCTCGTAAATAGAGAGCACAGCCGGGCAACATGGATCATCCCAGCACTTTGGGAGGCTGAGGCAGGCGGATCACTTGAGGTCAGGAGTTTGAGAGCAGCCTGGCCAACATGGTGAAACCCTATCTCTACTAAAAATACAAAAATTAGCTGGGCATGGTGGTGGCTGCCTGTAATCCCAGCTACACAGGAGGCTGAGACATGAAAATCACTTGAACCCAAGAGATGGAGGTTGCAGTGAGGTGAGATCACACCATTGCACTCCAGCCTGGGCAACAGGAGTAAAACTCCATCTCAAAAAATAAGAGACAGACAGACAGAGTGCGCTATACTGGGAGCTAACTGGTATTTCTGTGGCTGACATATCAGACACGAAGCATCAACAGTAGCTAGAACCACCTCTGTGAGTGGCAGCCCAGGCCTTGCGGCCCAAGCATAGCCTTTACCCTGTAACAAAGGCTACACTATTGTGCCTTCTGTGGAATAAGGAATAACAGAGGCTGGCTGACATTGACTGGCAGGCCATTCTGTCTACTTGATTGTTACTGTCTCTTCCATAGTGGATTAGTGGATGTTCTCTAGTGAGCATTAATAGAGACACAACAATGTTTATACTTTGTGCCTACTTCCACATGTTCAGATCTCCTTGTTCCTGATTTTCCAATCTTTCTTGTTTACAGCACCTGCTTAAATCACAAGCCATCACCATTACCCAGGAATCTAGATATATCTTTACTGCAGGTGTGACACAAGTATTGACCACTGTGGATATTTACTCTTATTGCTATTTGGAGAGCCTCACCTGAGTGGTGTGGTCATGAAGCAGCAGTCTACTCTCAGTTTGCATCCATGTACTAAACTAGTTTATCCATAAACTGAGTTAGGCCTTTTTCTTCCTCAATTAACTGGTCATAAAAGATCCTCCACAGGGCCATAAGAGGGAGCTGAGGAAGTAATGCTGCTGCAAGAGTGGTGACATTGACAATGGGGTTCTAGGTTGACTTATGCCTTCTGGACCAACTCATGACATAATTAAAATGTAGCGCTTCCATCTTTTGACAAATTGTTGCTGATCTTGTCCAGCAATGACTTGGTGGATCTGATCAAACCCAGTCCATAATGGGTGGTGCTGACACAGGTTCAGAAACTCCATCTCTACCAAGGCCCAATAGAATGCCAGGAGCCATTATGGAATAACACACAATTCTCTGCTACAGATATCCATCCCTTCAGAGTTGTCCCAAATAGAGGCAAAGTAGCCAGACATTTTTGCCTCCACATCAAACAGCTAAAAGATAGAGGGAGGAGATGCAATCTTGAATGCTGCAGCTCCCTTCTGCTGAGGGCAATTCCTGTGGATGGCCTCAGTTTGAATCGTGGGCAGCCAACACTCCCAGCAGCTAGGGGAATGTGACTCTCAGTGCAACACAGGACGATGTGTGTGGTACACAATAGCATCCACCACAAGGAGCTTGAGCCAGACCACTTTCTTGCTACAAAACTAGCCTAAAACCACAATGTAGAATTTACTGTTTGCATTTGAGCGGTGCACCCAGAAAACAACACACTCGTGATCACCCCCAAACAAAAGTTTGCCAGTTCAGAGAAAAGGAGTAGATTTTGAAAGCCACTGTTTAATGAATTACTCAACAATGTTGAATTTCTCTAGCATAAGGTACATACAGAGAATTAAAGCAGTAGTAAGATAGCCTGAATCTGGTATTATGAGCTTTTAGAGTTAGTGGTAGAAATAGTATTATTTTTATAACTAGTTAAACTTCTTTCTATAGGCCTGTTCTTGAAACTTATCCTAATGTCTACGAATTCATACTTAAAATGTTTTCCTACAGACAATTCCAACTTAAAGCAAATTCTATTTCAAAGTTTCATTTGAAACTCAGCACTCTGTAGAGGCAACACTATAGCTAGCGTTCAGAGCCCTGAGGCCAGTTCACTAAAGCCTAACACTAAAAAAGAATTACAAAACAATAAACCACTATCTACAATGAAATTCCTGTAACAAAAAGTATTTTAAACAGAATAATTGAAGGGCCTGGAAGCAGTAAGACACAGACACATTTTCTGAGTTATAAGAAAGGTGGGGTGTAATATAGGAAAAATTATCTTCACTCCCATCTTACCCTGTCCCCAATTTTAGGCATAACCATTTTATTTGACTGTTCTTGGTGTTCCCTTGAGCACTTTATGCAGCCTTCTCATGGCATTTACCTCAATATTTTAATACCTTATTTAAATGTCTGCCTTTTTATGCACTCAGTACCTAGCATCCTTCTAAAGCGTTTTATGTATTAAATATACCCTTGATAAAAGAATGAGTGAATAAATGAAGACATCAATAAAAAAAAAGCTCATTACCCTGGAGGAACTACCCTGGTCCTCTTGGCACTTCTAGAAATGGCACCTAGAATTTCATCAATGTCTTTCTGGGAATGAAAAATTGAAAGCTGACGAACTGCATTATTTTTCAGAACCACTTACTAACTTGAATTTTCTACAGGGCTATTTCGCTTCTTCCCTGAGTTTATGTCAGACACAAGGATGGCAGCCCAAGGACCAGGGAGAATCCCACCTCTGTCCCTCCTGCTGCCAAGACAGTGGCAGTGTAAAAACAGCAATTCTAGAAATCTAAGAGCTGAGGTTTTTCACAATGAACCATTTTCCTGGTAGAAGTCCACATTTTTAAGCTTTACCAGCTCCCAGCCCCATTCTGATATACATATAAAGTGCATGCCATTGCAGCTATAATGAGTTTGGGTTCAAGGTGAAACCTTTAAAGGACAATCTAAAACCACATTTGTATCATTTCAACATATATATGGTCCTTATTCTTCTATCCCAAAACTCAGCTGGAGTTGCCTCTCTTTTAAAATTCAAACAAATGTAGTCTAAACTCCTACACAATTTTTCCTTCCCTACTCCCAGAGTAAATTTTCTGTCCCTCCCAATTGCACTTGAAATTGCACTTGAAATTCTTTTTTTGTTTGTTTTTGCTTTTTTGTTTTTGTTGTTGTTGTTGGTTTTGAAATTCTTTAGAAAGGAGAAGAGCACTTCTATTTACAAATATTATATTCTCTTACTTGATTCTGGCTTCAAGTTCTGTTGAACTCCATAAGCTGGGTTGAGGGATCCTTTCATTGTATACCTCACATGATTCCAACCACCAATTCCTTCCCCACATGAAGTACCAACAAGCTGAAGACCAGGCATAGGTCAGACCTCTGCTCTATTTTGGGAAGGGACAGAACTATGTTGCAGTATCCAGCAAACTAAATTAAA
Source organism: Saguinus oedipus (assembly GCA_031835075.1). Classification (NCBI taxonomy): domain Eukaryota; kingdom Metazoa; phylum Chordata; class Mammalia; order Primates; family Cebidae; genus Saguinus; species Saguinus oedipus. Next base: position 186,174,799 of record CM063171.1, on the reverse strand, counting down.
AACTGAATATAAGATGCCCACACTAAGACTCTACTTTCAGGAATCATTTCTATAGTTCATTCCTAGAGAAGTTTCTCTGACAGTGTAGACCAGCAGTCCCCAGTCCCTGGGCAGCTGAACAGTACAGGTCAGTGGCCTATTAGGAACCAGACCACCCAGCAGGACGTGAGTGGCAGGTGAGCCGGCATTACCGCCTGAGCCCTACCTCCTTCCAGATCAGCTGCAGCATTAGATTCTCATAAGAATGAAAACTGTATTGTGAACTGTGCATGCCAGGGATCTAGGCTGCATGTTCCTTATGAAAATCTAATGCCTCATGATCTGAGGTGGAACAGTTTCATCCTAAAATCAGCCCCTGAACTCGACCTGTAAAAAAACTGTCTTCCACGAAAACAGTCCCTGGTCCCAAAAAGGTTGGGGACCTCGAAGAGCACTGGAAACCAGGAGGAGGAGTGAGGAGGAGGCACAGGGCTCTCTCCTGAGTGCCAGGCCAGCTCTTGGTGTTGCTTTGCTGCAGATGCCATTTGGCATTGAGGATTAATTTTCTCTTCCTCCAGGAAAGTAAGCAGGAGAGGGCACAGTCTGAGTGGTTCCCTATACCCAAAGGATAATAAATCATTCTATCATTAAGATACATCCACACATATGTTTATTGTGGCACTGTTCACAATAGCAAAGACTTGGAACCAACCCAAATGCTCATCAATGATAGACTGGATAAACAAAATGTGGCACATATACACCATGGAATACTATGCGGCCATAAAAAAGGATGAGTTCATGTCCTTTGCAGGGACATGGATAAAGCTGGAAACCATCATTCTCAACAAACTGACACAAGAGCAGAAAACCAAACAATGCATGTTCTCACTCATAAGTAGGTGTTGAACAATGAGAACACATGGACCTAGGGAGGGAAACATCACACATTGGGGCCTGTTGGGGGTGGGAAACTAGGGGAGGGATAGGAGGGGGTAGGGGGACTAGGGGAGGGATACCAGGGGGTGGGGGATAGGGGAGGGATAGCAGGGGGTGGGGGGATAAGGGAGGGATAGAAGGGGGAAGGGGAATAGGGGAGGTATAGCATTAGGAGAAATACCTAATATAAATGATGGGGTGATGGATACGGCAAACCACCATGATATAATATAAATAATATTTATATTATATAAATAATATAAAAATAATATAATATATAGCAGTAAGTGCCCACATGAGAAAAGTGGAGAGATCCAAAATTGACACCCTATCATCAAAATTGAAAGAGCTAGAGGAGCAAAATCAAAAAAGCTCAAAACCTAGCCGAAGACAAGAAATAACTAAGATCAGAGCAGAACTGAAGGAGATAGAGACAAGAAAAACCCTTCAAAAAAATCAACAAATCTAAGAGCTGGTTTTTTGAAAAGATCAACAAAATAGACAGACCACTAGCCAGACTGATAAAAAAGAAAAGAGAGAACAACCAAATAGATGCAATAAAAAACGATAAAGGGGAAATCACCACAGATTCCACAGAAATTCAAACCATCATCAGAGAATACTACAAACAACTCTATGCACACAAACTAGTAAATCAGGAAGAAATGGATAAATTCCTGGACGCCTGTGTCCTCCCAAGCCTAAACCAGGAGGAAGCCGAAACTATGAATAGACCAATAACAAGGTCAGAAGTTGAGGCAGCAATTAAGAGCCTACCACACAAAAAAAGCCCAGGTCCAGATGGGTTCACAGCTGAATTCTACCAGACACACAAAGAGGATCTGGTACCATTCCTTCTGAAACTATTCCAAATAATCCAAAAAGAGGGAACCCTTCCCAAATCATTTTATGAGACCAACATCATCCTGATACCAAAACCTGGCAGAGACTCAACAAGAAAAGAAAACTTCAGGCCAATATCCATGATGAACATAGATGCAAAAATCTTCAATAAAATACTGGCAAATCGATTGCAACAGCACATTAAAAAACTTATCCATCATGATCAAGTAGGATTCATCCCAGGCATGCAAGGCTGGTTCAACATACGCAAGTCTATAAATGTAATTCACCACATAAACAGAAGCAAAAACAAAAACCACATGATTATCTCAATTGATGCAGAGAAGGCATTTGACAAAATTCAACAGCCCTTTATGCTAAAAACCCTCAATAAACTTGGTATTGATGGAACATATCTCAAAGTAATAAAAGCTATTTACGACAAACCAACAGCCAATATCATACTTAATGGGCAAAAACTGGAAGCATTCCCTTTGAAATCCGGCACTAGACAAGGATGCCCTCTCTCACCACTTCTATTCAACATAGTACTGGAAGTTCTAGCCAGAGCAATCAGGCAAGAAAAAGAAATAAAGGGTATTCAAATAGGAAAGGTGGAAGCCAAATTGTCTCTATTTGCAGACGACATGATAGTATACCTAGAAGACCCCATCACCTCAGCCCAAAAGCTCCTGCAACTGATAAGCAACTTCAGCAAAGTCTCAGGATATAAAATCAATGTGCAAAAATCACAAGCATTCCTATACACCAATAACAGACTTAAAGAGAACCAAATTAAGAACGAACTGCCATTCACAATCGCTACAAAGAAAATAAAATACCTAGGAATACAACTCACTAGGAATGTAAGGGACCTCTTTAAGGAAAACTACAAACACCTGCTCAATGAAATAAGAGAGGACACAAACAGATGGAGAAACATTCCATGTTCGTGGTTAGGAAGAATCAATATTGTGAAAATGGCTATACTGCCCAAAGTAATTTACACATTCAATGCTATCCCCATCAAACTACCATTGAATTTCTTCATAGAACTGGAAAAAACCACCATGAATTTCATATGGAACCAAAAAAGGGCCCGCATAGCCAAGTCAATTCTAAGCAAAAAGAACACAGCGGGAGGCATCACGCTACCAGACTTCAAACTATACTACAAGGCTACAGTAATCAAAACAGCATGGTACTGGTACCAAAACAGAGATATAGACCAATGGAACAGAACAGAAACATCGGAGGCAACACAACATATCTACAACCATATCATCTTTGATAAACCAGACAAAAACAGGCAATGGGGAAAGGATTCCCTATTTAATAAATGGTGTTGGGAAAACTGGCTAGCCATGTGCAGAAAGCAGAAACTGGACCCCTTCCTGACACCTTACACTAAAATTAACTCCAGATGGATTAAAGACTTAAATGTAAGACCTGACACCATAAAAACCCTAGAAGAAAATCTAGGCAAAACCGTTCATGACATAGGAGTAGGCAAGGACTTCATGAACAAAACACCAAAAGCATTGGCAACAAAAGCCAAAATAGACAAATGGGACCTAATCAAACTCCACAGCTTCTGCACGGCAAAAGAAACAGTCACTAGAGTGAATCGACAACCATCAGAATGGGAAAAAATCTTTGCAGTTTACGCATCGGACAAAGGGCTGATATCCAGAATTTACAAAGAACTCAAACAGATTTACAGAGAAAAAACAAACAAGCCCATTCAAAAATGGGCAAAGGATATGAACAGAAACTTTACAAAAGAAGACATACATGAGGCCAACAAACATATGAAAAAGTGCTCATCATCATTGGTCATTAGAGAGATGCAAATCAAAACCACATTGAGATATCATCTCACACCAGTTAGAATGGCGATCATTAAAAAATCTGGAGACAGCAGATGCTGGAGAGGATGTGGAGAAATAGGAACACTCTTACACTGTTGGTGGGAGTGTAAATTAGTTCAACCATTGTGGAAGACAGTGTGGCAATTCCTCAGGGACCTAGAAATAGAAATTCCATTTGACCCAGCAATCCCATTACTGGGTATCTATCCAAAAGACTGTGAATCGTTCTACTATAAGGACACATGCACACGAATGTTCATTGCAGCACTGTTTACAATAGCAAAGACCTGGAACCAACCCAAATGCCCATCGATGATAGACTGGACTGGGAAAATGTGGCACATATACACCATGGAATATTATGCAGCAATCAGAAATGATGAGTTTGTGTCCTTTGTAGGGACATGGATGAATCTGGAGAACATCATTCTCAGCAAACTGACACAAGAACAGAAAAAGAAATACCGCATATACTCACTCATAGGCGGGTGAGAAAAATGAGAACACATAGACACAGAGAGGCGGTCTACATACACTGGGGACTGTTGGGGGAAATGGGGGAGGGACAGCGGGGGGGCCTGGGGGGGATAGCCTGGGGATGAATACCAAGTGTAGGTAAGGGGGAGGAAGGCAGCAAAACACACTGCCATGTGTGTACCTATGCAATTATCTTGCACGTTCTGCACATGTACCCCAAAACCTATAATGCAATAAAAATTTAAAAAAATAATAATAATATATTATTAATATATTACATTAATAATATATTATAAAATATTAATATATTCATATATTAATAATATAATATAAAATAATATAAACCACCAAATTTATATTATATTAATACCTAATATAAATGATGGGGTGATGGATACAGCAAACCACCATGGCACATGTATACCTATGTAACAAACCTGCACATTCTGCACATGTACCCCAGGACTTAAAGTATAATTTTAAAATGTTTTAATGTCTTTTAAAGATGCTCAGACTGTAAATATCCCTCACCATGCCCACTTCCGCAGCTCACTGCGCACGCCATGTAAATTCTCAGCTTTATCGCTACAGCTAAGCTGCTTTTCCCCTGGCCAGTCCTGGGTAACCTCCAAATTCTTGTTTTATTGATAAAGTCAGTTTCAATTTTCTTTTCTCATTCCTACATTTTTTCAAGTCTTTTCCTGATGTTTATCTTTCATTCACAGTCAAAAAACTCATCTATTCCAAAGAGGAATTCTGAGACTTCCTTAGGATTCAGAAGTGGATACAGGCTGCTGGGATTTAAAACAGCAAATTGTTTCTCCTGCACACAAAGACTAGCTGAGTACAATAGACAACTCTCAAGGTGTTCCCCTCTCACCAGGCTTCCACCCTGCTAGGAATTTCTGCACACTGGGGAACAGTGGGCAGCCATGTGATTCTCCCCAGACCCCACCCACCACTCATAGGTCCTCAAGAGAACACCTAATCAAAGCCGAAGGAACCCCATTTTCTCTCCCAGGAATCGGTATCAGGAATCAAAAACACCAGGGCCTGAAATCAGAGACAAAGTCACATTAAGTCCAGCAATCGGAGAGAAGGGTAGCCCACTCCCACGGCCAAGCTCCTGAGGACTCTGGCTCCCGTCCTCCTCTGGGTGAGACTCAGCTGCTCTTTTCAGCATCCAGGGGATACTTCAAAGTCCCTTCCTGGCTTCAACTAGGTAGTGTTCATTTTTATTACTTTTACCTAAAAGAACTTTGAAGAACAGAGACCTTCAGACAACCCCACAAAGAAAACCATACATGCTCTCAGAGAAAGAGAGTCAGCAAAAAAATGTTTTAAAACATTCAGATTAGCCTGTGTCCTCTGATCAAGGAGGTAGTCAGCCGTTATTGCCAGAAAATGAAATGACCATGAATTCTCTTATAGCTAGATGCATTCATTTTACAAAACAACCTGAGACACCTTGTTACATATAACAGTGAAATGACCAAATTCAGAGGCTTTCACTTACTTCTACGGGAGTCAGTAATTCATTCCAGCAAAGGAGTGGAATTAAAATTGTCGTTATAGTGCAGCAAAGCAAGACCTATGAATACCTACCCCCCATCACAACATTCCCTAAAATATTTGGGGTGGGGTGGGGGAATTTTCTAAAAGTTTTCTTTTTTTAAAACTTAGTGGTTCCCTAGAATCTGTCATTTCCAGGAAGAGACTGAGAAAGGCTGCTGTGCAGTCTTTGACCTATTACAAAGATTAAACCAGCTGTGTACATAAGGCTGTTTTCTCTGTTAATCGAGTTATCGCTCCTTCCATGCCCTTGAATCTCAAAGTGAAACTTATAAATAATCTGATCTTAACATTTAAAATATGCACTCTCCTTCTGCCCGCCAGAAGGTAATAAGCAGTCTAAAGTCACTCAGCCTGGATTTCCTCTCCCTAATTGCCCTAAAAATTAAATAAAAAGCTTCCTGCCTCCCTTCTGCTACTCAACGAAAGCAGGAAAACATACAGCAAATTCTAGTAAGCCAGCAAGCGTGAAGTTTTCTTCCTTGCTCCTTAACATCACATTTACATTCTCTTCCAAACAGCAGCAACTTCTCTGCCTCTTTATCTCCATAGAAATCAAATCGCTATAGTTCAAATTCATGTTGCAGAGAGAATTTTCTTCTATTAGAAAAAGACTGTCTTCCATTTTGCAGTAAGGAGTTTTTTGTTTTATTTCTCTAATGTAAGATTGGAAAAGGGAGAGAAGGGAGGCTTGCATTACAGGACTATTTAAGCCATAATATTTAATTTCAAACTTTGTCCTTTACAGCCGATTACCTCAGCTGCCATCTCTCTCTCCTCTTCCCTCATTTTCTGCTGAAAATTGATCTCATTGTTCTTGTCTGAATAAAAAGGCCCAGGCTCAGGGCATTTCAATTGGCTTCAGCTCAAGAATAAAAGATCGCTTTAAAAGTGAAAATCATGGTTTTTTGCCAATTCAAATCACATTACTTATTTCCCTCCCAGGCCACTCAGGACAGCCCAGGCTGCACCCCTCAGGATCTGTAGACACTGCTGAGAGGTAGGGCAACCTGCCACTTCACTGGCACTCTCCTGGGCTACGTGACCTGCGGGTTGATGGGGAGACCTCAGAAACCTGCTCAGAGGGGCCTTCAATGGGCAACATCAGGAAAAGCACTATACATTTCCATGTAATGCCCCAAAGGAAAAACTTTTGCACTTGACTTTATTTTCCACGTCACTATTAGCCACTTGCATAGAAATACAGTTATTTCACCAACATATAAGAGAAAATGGATATTCAAGCTTATCCAGAAAGTAACAACTTCAGAGCACCTTAGAAAAAACTTATGTCACTGGAGCACTTTCTGGAGTCCCTGTTGGAGAAATACAGTACGCCTGTGACAGTGCTACTGCAAAGCTTCCCATGTTTCCTCTAATAGGTATCTCCTCTCTTCCTCCTCTCCCTGTAATCAGCATCCCACCATTTCCTCCATCCTCCCCTCATAAACATCCAAACAGGTCTTTCCTGTTTTGATTTCTATACTCTAAACAGGTAGTGAACTAGCAAGAATTCAGAGAAAGAAAAATGGTCACTTCAGTTCCCATCAGGTAAAGCAAATGCAGCAAAAGGATAAGGATTGGGGAATCAAGGTGAAAAGCACACTGGAGTTTGTTGTTCTATTGTAAGTTCTCTGTAAGTGTGAAATTATTTAAAAATATTATAAAAACAGTGCCATATTTATACCATATAACTTTGTGCCCACCAAAAAATCTAAGAAAGACAATATTTGTAGAGATCAACTGAACAAGAGTGTCACAGGAGAGAAAAATATTCAGGATTGAAATGGGGGGGGGTGGAAATCACCCGAGTTAAAACATGTAAACAGATTAATGGTTTTACTATGGATATTTATTCCCAGTGTTAGTTTATGAGTCTAGTATCAAGGCAACTGCCACACAGAGGTTGCCACCAAGCTCTGTTTGTGAATTGCAAGGCTTATCCTAAAGGACTATTCATATATTTTCAAACACTTTCTTGTGTCAGTCACAAAATGCCCCAAGAGAGTCCTCAATCTTTATATCAGCATCAGGCAAACACAATCCTGGGACAAATTAAAAGATGGTAAGCATAAAACTCGGCACTGAGACAGATTAAAATGAGCAAGGTATTCGCTGACATCAAACTGAGATGGCAAAGTTTAATCAATAATGATAATGAGTTCCTTACCAACCAAGAATTATTCACAAAGATGGAGGGGACAGGGAGGCAGCCACGAGTGAAAGGAAGCAAAATTCTGTTTCTGGGTGGTGTTATATTACCTATTACCCAGGTGAAGCGTATAGTGTGTTACCTTTGAGACACAAAGGGACAGATTAGCATCACAATTGTTCAATTAAGTGGCAAACAGGCTTGTTGTTTCTATGCAATCCACGGTGCAGAGCTGGCATGAGTGCAACCTTCTCTTTTCAATATGCAAAATTCTTTCAGTTCATCAAGGCTCAGTTTAAATCGCCAATCCTTTTTGAAGTTTTCTCTGACTGAATAAATCTACTAAGCACAGCACAGGTGCAAGAGAGAAAGGCCAACTATTTTTTAAACTGCAAGCAGCCCCTTTGGGACCTGAGAGGATTTGCTGTTTCACATAGAAGCTTTCAGGGCAGAAACTTTTGGAGGAAATGTTACCTAAGAGAAAATATTTGAGGCAATTTGGGAGTTTATTTTTAGCCTGCCCCTGGAGTAAATATCACCTAAAACTCAAAACCGTGGGCCCAAACTACCACATACATAAAAGAAATCTAAACGCTATGACAGTTTTCCTCTTAGCTGTACCTAAGACACTACTGGTAAAGTAATGGATAATTTTTGTTCTCATAATAAATTCATTCAACAGATAAAATAACCAATGTACAAAACGAAAAGTAAATGCCCCCAAACGAACTAATGGATCATGTTGGAACTTGTGGCTTCACTAAAGGATCAGTATAACACAGCAAACTCCAGAGACCAATCCCTGGACTTGAGTCCTGCCTCTGCTGCCCACTGGCTATAGAACTTCAGACAAGTCACTTAACAGCTACGTACCTCAGTTTCTTCATATTTAATAAGCAGTAACAATACTATATATCTCATTGGGTTGTTGTAAGATTAAAGAGTCCAAATCATGTGAAGTCCTTGGAATCATGCCCAGCACATAGTAAGTGCTCTGTAATTAATAGCCATTATTACAATTTTATATTAAGCCCCAATTTAAATGGTCAAGTAACAAATGGGATTGAAACCCTACAAAAGTTAACTAATTGCAGAACTATGGATAATTGATTTTAGATCTTTCTTCCTTCATTATTCCTCTGTGTTCTAAAATAATTCACTCACTTCCTTGCAAGTTTCATCATCTAGGAAACATAAATAAATATTAAATATCATAAATTCCATTTAGTGCTATGCAGAGAATAAACTGTAGGAGGCAAGACTGGTGCAGGAGTATCATCTAGAAGGCTATTGCAGTATAGTCCAAATGAGACATATTCATGGTTTGAACCATGCTGGTGGCAGTTTAGATGGTAAAAAGTGTCGAGATTCAGAAGGTATTTTGGAGGACTTGTCAATGAGTCGAACAATGAAGATAAAAGGAAAGAGAACAATCCAGGATTATCCTTGTGTTGGTAGGAACAACCACATGGATGGTACTGTCAGGAAAATAGGAGAGCCAGGTGTGGTGGTGCACACGTGTAGTCCCAGCTACTCTGGCAGCTGAGGTTGGAGGACTGCTGGGGGCCAGGATTTCAGAGCTACAGTGCATGATGATTGCACCTGTGACTAGCCCCTGAACTCCAGCCTGGGCAATACAGAAAAATTCTATTTTAAAATATATACACCATGGAATACTCTGCAGTCATTTAAAAAAATAAGTTTGTGTCCTTTGCAGAAACATGGATAAAGCTGGAAACCACATTCTTAGCAAACTGACAAAAGAACAGAAACCAAACACCGCATGTTCTCACTCATAACAGAGTGTTGAACAATGAGAACACATGGACACAGGGAGGGGAACATCATACACCGGGGCCTGTTGAGTAGTGGGGGCCTAGGGGAGGCATAGCAGGGGGTGGGGGCATAGGGGAGGGACAGCATTAGGAGAAATACCTAATGTAGATGATGAGGTGATGGATGCAGTAAACCATTATGGCACATGTATATCTAAGTAACAAACCTGCACATTCTGCATATGTACCCCAGAACTTAAAGTACAATTTTAAAAAATAAAAATAAATATGGAATATTTTAAAAAAAGAAAGAAAGTCCCAGTCTCTAGTAATAACACAAAAATTAGCCAGGCGTAGAGGCATGCCTTCCAGCTACTCAGGAGGCTAAGGCAGGAGAAACTCTTGAACCCAGGAGGCGGAGGTTGCAGTGAACCAAGATTGTACCACTACCCTCCAGCCTGGGCAACAGAGGGAGACTCTGTCTCAAAAAAAAAAAAAAAAAAAAAAAAAGGTAAATATCTTGCCGCAGAATAAGGAGCAAAACAGAAAAAAGTAAATAATTAAAAAGGAAGAGGAAGATAAGAGAGACTGGGAAAGAAAGGGCTTTAGGGAAGGAGAAATAAAAAGTTCAGTTTGGGACATGTTAATTTGAAAGTTTTTATTTAATATTCAAGTAGAGAATCAGGTAGATAGTTGCATATATAAATCTGAAAAAAAATCAAAGCAGAGGTCAGTGGTCAAATATAGAGTTATCAATATTTAATAATCGTCCTAAATTTAATGGAAGCACATTCAAAAAGATTAGAAGGCCAAGGACCAGGCACAGAATGGATCAATCCAAAATTTGGAGGTCCAGCAGAGAAGCCTCTAAAAAGAAATTGACAAGAAATAGTCAGGAAGTTGCCAAAAGACCAGAAGAGCGTGGTGTCGTAGAAACTAGCACAAGACAGTTTTCACAAGCAGCAACACTCGGCTTCGGAGATCAGACCAACGAGACTCACCTTTAATGCAAAATATATATATATCTTTCTCCATCCTAATTTTAAAACAGTTAACTGTGCATCTTAGAGGTAAATACAATGGTTAACTCTATCTTAAAAGATAATACATGTCAAATGAAGGCAGGCAGGCAGGGAGAAAGGAAGAAACATTTTGGTTATAACCAGATTACTACTTGTGTATTGAAGACTGATGTAACAGAATCCCATTAGAGAGTCATTTTCACTAAAAATTCAGATGTGCAAACCTTGTTGACCAAAACCATAGTGAGGTATGACTTGTGTCAGGAAGAGCCAGCAACTTGAACCCAATGTCCCTGCAGCAAACATGGCTGTTTCCCTTCTGCTGCCTATTACAATTTTCAGCAGCTTTCAAAACCATTTAGAAGCCCAGGGTAACCGGCAACATCACAGATCACTGCCAACAGTTGAACAATTCTGTTTCAGCCAAACACAGAGAAAGATTGGGCAAAAGCATCCACTATTTTATTCTGCACTTCCAGCACAATTTTCTTTTGGAAATATGCAAAACTTATATTCTAAACTTCAGAATCAAGTTCTGTTTAGAAAAACAAAGGCAAGGGAAGATTTGCAATCTGAGGAAGTGACTTGCAAAGAGAAAGGCACTGAGGCATCATGTAATATGTGCCAGACTCCAGAGCCCAGGAGAGTGAGTTAGTGATAGATTTTTCAGCCTTATCTCTTTCAATTTGTCTGCCCTTCTTGGAGTTATACCCCCTAACATGATCTGGTTTGTGGCTTAAATTGTGTTTCTGCAAGAACATCCTATCCTGAGGCCCTGGGTTTGTGTCACTGAAGAGAGATTTAGCAGCCTGGATAAGCACACCGCTGTCCATGGGAGGATTAATGTCATTTACTTAGCATTTATGTAGCACTTATATTCATGATTACTGGCCATTCCTCATAGGATCCCTAGGAGGTAGGTGATCACCGTTATCTTCAGAATTCAGTGCGGTAGAACAACTTGCTTGGGGTTACACAATAAGAGGCTAAAGCAAAGCTCCCTTGCGCTGTCTAGCCCAGGAGACATAGACTTTCATTACAAGCAATTCATCAGCAGGAGCCCGGCAGCTGAACGGAAGTCAGGGAGTCCAAACCCAAACCACAAGTAAAAATCCTGCCACCCTCCTGCTTCCAATATATTTCCCAAGGTAATCTCCTTCCAAATACAAGGCCAGGGAGAGAATGCACTTGGCAGTGTCCACCTAGCAACAGGAGGTATGTGGAATGGTCACTCTCCCCATTCCCACTGCCCACCCTCAGTGCTACCCGCTGCACATCAAAGAGAAAGCCCACATGAGCAGCAGTCCCTGCTTTTTTCTCTTACCCATCAAGAGCCTGTGCTACTTAATCTCCCTCCTTCTCCTGGCACACAAACACACTTGAACGCTCTATAGCCAATACGACATCACATATCCCATTTCCAATTTAGAGATGGTTTATATCCCTGTGTCTTTAGAAGCTCTCATCAATTTGGTTTCTTCTCACTTAATTTCTCCTCCTCTGCACATATGGCAAGCTGTGTTTTTTGAAGCATACTTTCCCCTGGGACACTTTTTATTCTCTGAGCTCTTGAATAATGTCAGTAGAATTTATTATCAAACAAGTGCATCTTGGACTCATTCAAGTAGGAGTAGAACCAATGTGGCTTTACAGGAAAGCAATCTCACAAGGCAAACCTCTTTTAATAGGAAGACCATGGATTTAGGAGTTGAAGAGATATGAGTTCAAATCTTTGCACCAGTACTAACTGGTTGTGGGATCTTGATGAATTCTTAATCTCTGAGCCACAGTTGCCTCATTTCTAGACCTGGATGATAATATACCTTGCAGCATGGCCATGAGGAAATAACAATGAATGGTATGTAGAGAGCTTGACAAATATGAGGTGCTCAATAAAGGAAAGTAATTGCTATTTTTAATAAATGTCTTGGGTTCTGTGAATTTCAGTCTCTTAATAAAGCAAAATTCATTGTAAAGATTAAATGAGGTGATATGTATAAAATACCACACACAGTTATAACACATAGTAGGCAAGAAACTTTTTCCCACACCAAGGGAAGAATTCTAGGAATACTCTGTACCATTCTAATTTTGTTTTACAGATAAAAAAATTAAGGCTTATTGCCAATTATCCAACATGGCATTGTCGCTATAATCAGTTCTCAAATCAGTCTCCCTTCATATCCAACACAAAGTTCACAGGTTTTTATGCTTACTAAAGAAATATATTTGAATCGTAAGTACAGTTAGATCCACAGCTAAAATGTTAAATGAATAATAAATGATATCTTATAATTAGTATATACTATGTTCCAGGCATGGTGCTGAAGATTTACATATATCAAGTCCTTTAATGAAAAGAAAAAAAATCTTTCTATTGTTTTAAAACCTGAGTAGATATGGCATCAGTCTTGAGCGCTGTCCTTGTTCTTTGTCTAGTGGCATTGCAGCAGCTATGTTGGTTCATGTTAGTCAAACAAAGTCCATAAGCAAGGTGATTGTCACAGTTGCCCCAGCATGCAGCACAATATGTGTCTTTTGCTAGAGACACAGTTTTGGACAAATGCCCTGGCACAAGCCAGCAGCCTAGATGTCCCTAGCCCTGCTTGATCTGCCTCAAGCACCTCATCCAAAAGGCACCATACACTCGCAGGAAATATGGTCTATGTTAAAAGCCAAAGGAAAGGGGATTTTCCATACTGGTACAATTGCGAGGGAGTCTGGCCTGCCTGAGGCCATAGCAGGAAGAGGCACTGTGTTGTGATTTCTTTCCTGTGCACATCCATCTTGGCCTGCCACACTTGCATTCCTGTAACCCAAAGCCCGCTTCAGCCAAAAATAAGTCATGCATGCACACTTGCACTTGCATACCCAAACACACATAGAGAGAGAGAGACAGAGAGAGAAAGGCATGTTCTGACTCCTCTTGGCATACATTTTGGATCAACTTCATTAGGGTAACCATTTGGGTCATTTCAATTCTGTTTCCAGCCCTGGAATAATTATGGCATCTGATTCAGCCATTCCCCCTCCCCCCATCTACCAGCTGCATAAGTATAAAACTCAGTAAAGATAATAGAATTAATGCTTTGGAAACATTGGAGAATTTTTTTAATCCACAGGGGCTCATATGATCAGAGGTCTAGAGCTAGTCTCTTTGCTGGTCAGAGCAAAAGAAAGCCCACACTACTGTGGAATAATTACTTAGAATTGCAGTATCTTCTCCCTACCTCATTTTCTGATCTCTCTGAACTCTCTGATGTGACTAAGCTCATAATTGGGACAGCATCCAACAAATAAAATGTGACTCTGTAATTTCATCTGCATCCATCCAAATTGTACTAAAACGGCTGCTAGGGCCTTTGGCCTCTTGCTAACTGCTTGACTTTATTTATGCCAAAAAAAATGATTATCATTTGGGTTAATATAATCACATGCAGGCCTAAAAAATCCCCAAGCTGGCAAAGAGTAAGTGGCTAATGTATATAAAAATACAGCCATTGGAAGACAATGTCTATGTAAGTCTTTTAATCACTGAGTTTTTAAACTATGGAATTTTAAAGGTTGCAGAAAATAAGAAGAAGAAATTTATATGAATTAGACTGGTCATGACAAATTCACCAACCAATTATTTTATCTCCCCATGGCCACATAAATGTCTTTAAAGATGTAAGCATGTAGCTGCCTATGAGATAAAGAATATAAGTAAAGAAGATTTTATTGTTTTTGCTTGCTTGGCTGATTTCTTAAATACTTTTGCTTCTTACTGCCTTATTCATTCATCAGCCAATATTTATTAATGTATTAATGTTTATTAACCCCCTGCTGAAAGATAAAGCTGTGAATAAGCTGGACACAATCCCTGTCCTCACAGAGCATGGAGTCAAGTAGAAGATACAGAAAGTAAGATTTTATGATAAAGCACAATAACCATATGAAACCACATGAAAAGTGAAATACAAGGTGTTACGGAGACACTCAGGAAGAGCAACGAACCAAGACTCAGGGAAACAGCCTATCAGAAAAGACCTGAGAGCTGGACAGAAATTAGCCAACTAGACACGGTTGGGAAATATACATTTCATCCAGGAAGAAACAAAATTAGCAAAAGTCAAGAGGCTGGTGAGATCAAGTCTCACTGCAGAAAAAAAAAAAATATGTAGCTGAATTTTAATGTATGAAGGAGAATTGGGAAAGATGTTTGATCACTAACAAGGAAATAAGGGCTAGAATTTATGCTGAGATCAAAGATCTCCATTTTTAAAACAGACATGGCACAACTAAATTTTGTTTGTTTTCCAATACTGGGTCTACCTCTGTTGCCCAGGCTAGAGTGCAGGGGTACAATCTCAGCTCACTGCAGCTTCAACCTCTGGGACTCAAATGATCCTCCTACCTCAGCCTCCCAAACAGCTGGGAGTACAGGTACATACCACCAGGCCTGGCTAACATCATTAGATTTTGGTGGTTAAAACATTATTCTGTTAGCCTTATTGAAAAGGAGCTGGATGGAAGCAAGCTGAAAGCAGTGAACTGGCACCCACACAAGGACTAAGTTTGAGAATTACTGAAACTGAGGACTCTTGACACCTATAAATTACTCTTTGTTCTAAGCTCAAAGGATCTATCTTCAACAAAGGTTATCTGAGGACATTAGATTGTGGGATGTTCAGTGAGTATCTCATTTCTTCATTGGAAATGCCCCTCGTTGGTGGCAATGGTTGTTGTCTACCTATGCACAGTAAGGTCCTGCCAGACTTTGGGATATACCAAGTAGGAGTTTACCGAACTTCATATTCCTCAATCACAACAACATTACACTTTAGCATAGTTAACTTTTGTGCTGGCAAAAACTGCCATTAGCAAACTCTGTTACCTGGATACTTTGGGTTCCCAGTATCATTCCTTAAAAAGCCACCAGTGAGAGAAGATCCAAGATGGCTGATTAGGAGCAGCTCAGGATTGCAGCTCCAGGTGAAAGCGCAGAGGGTGAGTAGACGCCACACTTCCAGACAGATATTTATTGCCCACAGACCAGAAGATTCCCAGGAGGAGAAGCCCCAAGGGTCGCCAGCGTGGCTGTTTTGCCAGTGCTCCAGCATGGCAGTTCTCCAAACAAAATACACTGACCTGGGTGCCCCTCTAGCTGGTGATTGGAGATCTGGGAGGACAGAGTCACCAATTCATTTGATTAAAAAGGGGACTGAAACAGGGAGCCAAGCCAGGAGATTCCCGGGCAAAAAGGCACCACGAATCTCAGCACCATTTCAGCCAGCACAGTGTGTCGCCACATGGGAAATCACACAGATTCCAGCACCTTTTCAACAGGTGATTGGAACATGGGAGAGAGTCAACAATTCAACTAAAAAAAAAAGGCTCTGAGGCAGGAAGCCAGGTGATCAGGCTCGGCTGGTCTAACCCCCACAAAAAAAACAGCAATTGAAAATGCTCTCAGTTGAGTTTCACAGCAAGCACACCTGAACCCAGGACAGTCCAGCTCTGTGGGGGAGGGGTGTCTGCCATTACCGAGGCACTCCACCACTACAGAGGTAGTCTGCGATTGCTGAGGCAGCCCACCATTGCCAAGGCTACCCGCCATTACAGAGAGAGTCCACCATTACACAGGTGGGCCACCATTGCCAAGGCAGTTCTAACTATACCCATATAAACAGGACTGTAGGGAAGTTCACATGGCAGCTGGGAAGAGCAAGCAACAGCTCAGCAAAGCCTCTTCAGGGAGACACTGACTAGGCAGCCTCCTTGCTGAGCAGTGCAGCCCTGAAAAAAAGGCAGCAGCACAATGGAAATGCATAAATAAAGCCCTAACTCCCTGGGACAGAAGACCTGGGGAAAAAAAGGGGGTTTATGAGTTCTGCTGCAACAGATTTAAACGTACCTGCCCAGCAGCTCTGAATGAACAATGGAGCTCGCAGCTCTGAATGAACAATGGAGCTCTCAGCTCAGCACTTGAGCTCCTATAAAGGACAGACTGTCTCTTCAAGCAGCTCCCTGACCCCCAAATATCCAAAGAGTCTCCTTATAAAGGAAAAATCAGACTGACATTTGGCGGGTATTCTTCTGGGACAAAGATAGCAGAAGAAGAAACTAGCAGTAACCCTTACTGTTTGCAGCCACTTCAGGTGATCCCCAAGCAAGCAGGGCCTGGAGTGGACCTCAGCAGTCCTAGAGCAGAGGGGCCAGACTGTTAGAAGGAAAACTAAGAAACAGAAATAACTTCATCAACAAACTGGACGTCCACTCAGAGACCCAATCTGAAAGCAACTACAAAGATGACAGGTGAATAAATCCACAAAGATGAAAAAAAACCAGCGCAAAAAGGATGAAAATACCCAAAACCAGAACATCTCTCCTCCTACTAGGGATCACAACTCCTCACCAGCAAGGGAACAAGGCTGGATGGAGAATGAGTGTGATGAAATGACAGGTGGGTAATAAGGTAGGTAATAAGAAATTTCTGTGAGCTAAAAAACAGGTTCTAACCCAATGCAAAGAAACTAAGAACCTTGAAAAAGATTTGACGAGATGCTAATGAGAATGAACAACTTAGAGAGGAATATAAGTGAATTGATGGAGCTAAAAATTTCGCGAACCATGCGCAAGTTTCAACAGCCGAACTGACCAAGCAGAAGAAAGAATAACAGAGGTTGAAGATTAACTCAACGAAATAAAATGAGAAGGCAAGATTAGAGAAAAAAAGGGTAAAAAGGAATGAACAAAGTCTCCAAGAAATATGGGACTATGTGAAAAGACCTAATCTACGTTTGATAGGTGTACCTCAATGTGACGGAGAGAATGAATCCAAGCTGGAAAATACTCCTCAGGATATTATCCAGGAAAATTTCCCCAACCTAGCAAGGCAGGCCAATATCCAAGTCCAGGAAACACAGAGAACACCACAAAGATATTCTGCAAGAAGAGCAACCCCAAGGCACATGATCGTTAGATTCACCAGGGTTGAAATGAAGGAGAAAATGCTAAGGGCAGCCAGAGAGAAAGGTCAGGTCACCCACAAAGGGAAGCCCATCAGACTCACAGCAGATCTCTCAGCAGAAACCCTACAAGTCAAAAGAGAGTGGGGGACAATATTCAACATCCTTAAAGAAAAGAACTTTCAACCCAGAATTTCATATCCAGCCAAACCAAGCTTCATAAGTGAAGGAAAAATAAAGTTTTTAGTGAATAAGCAAGTACTCAGAGATTTCATCACCACCAGGCCTGCTTTACAAGAGCTCCTGAAAGAGGCACTACACACAGAAAGGAACAACCAGTACCAGCCACTCCAAAAACATACCAAATGGTAAACAGCATCAACACAATGAAGAATCTGCATCAACTAATGGGCCAAACAGCCAGCTAGCATCAAAATGGCAGTATCAAATTCACACATAACAATATTAACCCTGAATGTAAATGGACTAAATGCCCAATCAAAAGACACAGACTGGCAAACTGGATAAAAAGCCAAAACCCATTGGTGTGCTGTATCCAGGAAACCCATCTCACATGCAAGGATACAAAAAGTCTCAAAATAAAGGCATGGAGGAAGATTTACCAAGCAAATGGAGAACAAAAAAAAAGCAGGAGTTGCAATTCTCGTCTCTGATAAAATAGACTTTAAACCAACAAAGATCAAAAGAGCAAGAGAAGGACATTACATAATGGTAAAAGGATCAATGCAACAAGAAGAGCTGACGATCCTAAATATATACCCACCCAATACAGGAGCAAAGGTCCTAATGACTGACAAATAGACTTAGACTCCCACACAATAATAGTGGGAGACTTTAACACCCCACTGTCAATATTAGATCAATGAGACAGAAAATTAACAAGGATATCCAGGACTTGAACTCAGACCTGGAACAAGCAAACCTGATAGACATTTAAAGAACTCTCCACCCCAAATCCACAGAATATACATTCTTCTCAGTACCATATCACACCTACTCCAAAATTCACCACATAATTGGAAGTAAAGCACTCCTCAGCAAATGCAAAACAACTAAAATCATAACAAACAGTCTCTCAGACCACAGTGCAATCAAGTTAGAACTCAGAATTCAGAAACTAACTCAGAACTGCACAGCTTCATGGAAACAACAACTGGCTCTTGAATGTTGACTGGATAAACAATAAAATGAAGGCAGAAACAAAGATGTTCTTCGAAACCAATGAGAACGAAGACACAACACACCAGAATCTCTAAGACACATTTAAAGCAGTGTCTAGAGGAAAATATATAGCAATAAATGCCCATATGAGAAGCAAGGAAAGATCTAAAATTGACACCCTATCATCAAAATTGAAAGAGCTAGAGGAGCAAGATCAAAAAACTAAAAACCTAGCAGAAGACAAGAAATAACTAAGATCAGAGCAGAACTGAAGGAGACAGAGACACAAAAAAAACTTCAAAAAATCGATAAATTCAGGAGCTGGTTTTTTGAAAAGATCACCAAAACAGACAGACCACAAGCCAGATTAATAAAAAAGAAAAGAGAGAATAACCAAATAGATGCAATAAAAAATGATAAAGGGGATATCACCACAGATTCCACAGAAATTCAAACCATTATCAGAGATTATTACAAACAACTATGCATATAAATTAGTAAACCTGGAAGAAGTGGATAAATTCCTGGACACTTGCGTCCTCCCAAGCCAAAACCAGGAAGAAGTCAAAACCCTGAATAGACCAATAACAAGGTTTGAAGTTGAGGCAGCAATTAAGAGCCTACCACACAAAAAAAGCCCGGGTCCAGATGGATTCACAGCCGAATTCTACCAGACATACAAAGAGGAGCTGGTACCATTCCTTCTGAAACTATTCCAAATAATCCAAAAAGAGGGAATCCTTCCCAAATCATTTTATGAGACCAACATCATCCTGATACCAAAACCCGGCAGAGACTCAACAAGAAAAGAAAACTTCAGGCCAATATCCATGATGAACATAGATGCAAAAATCTTCAATAAAATACTGGCAAGCCAATTGCAACAGCACATCAAAAAGCTTATCCACCATGATCAAGTAGGATTCATCCTGGGGATGCAAGGCTGGTTCAACATACAGAAGTCTATAAATGTAATTCATGACATAAACAGAACCAAAGACAAAAACCACATAGTTATCTCAATAGATGCCTTCTCAAAGAAGGCCTCTGACAAAATTCAACAGCGCTTTATGCTAAAAACCCTCAATAAACTAGGTATTCATAGAACGTATCTCAAAACAATAAAAGCTATTTATGACAAACCAACAGCCAATATCATACCGAATGGGCAAAAACTGGAAGCATTCCCTTTGAAATCTGGCACTAGACAAGGATGCCCTCTCTCACCACTCCTATTCAATATAGTACTGGAAGTTCTAGCCAGAGCAATCAGGCAAGAAAAAGAAATAAAAGGGTATTCAAATAGGAAAGGTGGAAGCCAAATTGTCTTTATTTGCAGACAACATGATTGTGTATCTAGAAGACCCCATCGTCTCAGCCCAAAATCTCCTGAAACTGATAAGCAACTTCAGCAAAGTCTCAGGATACAAAAACAATGTGCAAAAATCACAAGCATTCCTATACACCAATAACAGACTTAAAGAGAGCCAAATCAAGAACAAACTGGCATTCAGAATTGCTACAAAGAGAATAAAATACCTAGGAATATAACTAACAAGGAACATAAAGGACCTCTTCAAGGAGAACTACAAACCACTGCTCAATGAAATGAGAGGACACAAACAGATGGAGAAACATTCCATGTTTCTGGTTAGGAAGAATCAACATCATGAAAATGGCCACACTGCCCAAAGAAATTCACAGATTCAACACTATCCCCATCAAGCTACCAATGACCTTCTTCACAGAACCGGAAAAAAAACTACCTTAAACTTCATATGGAACCAAAAGAAAGCCCGCATAGCCAAGTCAATTCTAAGCAAAAAGAACAAAGCAAGAGGCATCACACTACCAGACTTCAAACTATACTGCAAGGCTACAGTAATCAAAACAGCATGGTACTGGTACCAAAACAGAGATATAGACCAATGGAACAGAACAGAGGCCTCGGAGGCAATGCAACATATCTACAACCATCCAATCTTTGACAAACCTGACAAAAACAAGCAATGGGGAAAGGAGTTATTGTTTAATAAATGATGTTGGGAAAACTGGCTATAGCCATGTGCAGAAAGCAGAAACTGGACCCCTTCTTGACACCTTACACTAAAATTAACTCCAGATGGATTAAAGACTTAAGCATAAGACCTAAAACCATAAAAACCCTAGAAGAAAATCTAGGCAAAACCATTCAGGACATAGGCATAGGCGAGGACTTCATGACCAAAACACCAAAAGCACTGACAACAAAAGCCAAAATAGACAAATGGGACCTAATCAAACTCCACAGCTTCTGAACAGCAAAAGAAACAGTCATTAGAGTGAATTGGCAACCAATAGAATGGGATAACCTTTTTGCAGTTTACCCATCTGACAAAGGGCTGATATCCAGAATTTACAAAGAACTCAAACAGATTTAAAAGAAAAAAACAAACAAGCCCATTCAAAAGTGGGCAAAGGACATGAACAGACACTTTACAAAAGAAGACATACATGAGGCCAACAAACAGATGAAAAAATGCTCATCATCACTGGTCATTAGAGAGATGCAAATCAAAACCACATTGAGATACCATCTCACGCCCATTAGAAGGCGATCATTAAAAAATCTGGAGACAACAGATGCTGGAGAGGATGTGGAGAAATAGGAACACTTTTACACTGCTGGTGGGAGTGTAAATTAGTTCAACCATTGTGGAAGACAGTGTGGCAATTCCTCAAGGACCTAGAAATAGAAATTCCATTTGACCCAGCAATCCCATTACTGGGTATATATCCAAAGGACTATAAATCGTTCTACTATAAGGACACATGCACACAAATGTTCATTGCAGCACTGTTTACAATAGCAAAGACCTGGAACCAAACCAAATGCCCATCGATGATAGACTGGACAGGGAAAATGTGGCACATATACACCATGGAATATTATGCAGCAATCAAAAATGATGAGTTCATGTCCTTTGTAGGGACGTGGATGAAACTGGAAACCATTATTCTCAGCAAACTGACACAAGAACAGAAAATCAAACACAGCATGTTCTCACTCATAGGCGGGTGATGAAAAATGAGAACATATGGACACAGGGAGGGGAGCACTACACACTGGGGTCTGTTGGGGGGGAAATAGGGGAGGGACAGTGGGGGGTGGAGAGTTGGAGAGAGATAGCACAGGGAGAAATGCCAGATATAGGTGAAGGGGAGGAAGGCAGCAAATCACACTGCCACATGTGTACCTATGCAACAATCTTGCATGTTCTTCACATGTACCCGAAAACCTAAAATGCAATTAAAAAAAAAGCCACCAGCACATCCTGATAGATTATAATTACATTACAATCAGGCATCAAACAGGTGTAATCTCTTTGCAGCTCTGAAGTAATGACCAATCTGTGGGCATGTTCAATCATTCATCTCCTGCTTTACAAAGCATGGGAAGTATTGAGCAGGACTGGCCTGATGAGAGCCCACCACAAATACAGAGATCAGATCAGAGGCTGGCAAAATGAGGGTGATCTCAACTCAGCTAGTGACAGTGAGAATAAGACTAGAGAAGGCTAGCAATTCCAGAAATAATTACAGGATAGGTCTTCACTAATGACTCGATGGAGGGGAAGAATCTAAGAAGTATATTTTAAAATAAAGACTCTAAGATTGAGCCATCAATATAGCTGGAATCTCATCATCTGTTTTGTGGTTTTTGAAAGAATTTAATACATTTCACAGGCTGTCAACACTATCAGTAGTACAATGTTTTCCCAGAAAGACTTTCAGCCCAATATGGCAGATGAGGAACCAAATAGTGCCCCAAGGGATGTTGTTTTCCTTCCCTACTCCGTCCTCTTTTAGTTTCTTCTCTCCCTTCTGAGGCTTCCCACCCTCCAGCCATGTAGTGCTCCGACACTGATTCCTGGCTTCCAGAAGATGCTCTCCAGCCTTCCTGTCCTGAAAAACTCCCAGTCTCTTCTGTTTCACTCATACACCATCAAAAGCTAACACTTTCCTCAGCCCTTTGCCAGGTGGAAAGGAGATCTAGCACCAGTTCCACAGCTTTAGACTTTTCTGAGTCATGTTTTTGTTTCTTTTTGTTAGTCACTTTTATCTGAGCCTCTGTTTGCTTACCTGCAAAAATTAAGTTAATTGGCACAGATTGGAGGTCAGAATTCATATACTTAACAGACGCTGAGTGTATACCATGGATGAGTGAAGGAAACTAAGGTGTAAGATAGTTGAGGGGAGGCTTTCTGAGAGACTTAGAGAACTCCTGCACCATCTAAAGGGTATTCAGCTTCTATTATTAAATTGCTGTCATGCAGGCTCATTGTTGCCAGATCTTTCAAATATTTAAAGAGAATTTGGAAATAGGGTTTTCAGTGTAATTGTCCAATTTCAAAAAATTGGAACCATAACTAATTCAAACTTTTTAAATTTTTGAGCCAGCACTGGGTAGGCCAAATAAAACACATCTGCTGGCCAAATTTGGCCTTCTGATTAAACAAGCTCTGAGGCTTCTTCTGGCCTTTAACAGAGGGAAAAATCTAAGATACCTTAACTTTTGGTAATTAAGCTTCTAAAACTGTGGAATTCTGGACTCCAGGGCAGAGCACAGGTGTGTACCAACAGGTTATTCAGCATTTTCTTCAAATTTCAGCAAATACTTCATCAGTCTATTAAGGTATATGATTAAATCTCTTGTTGATCTTATAGCACAAGGTTTGAAGCTGTCCAATATTAGGGAAAGATTAAAGTGGTAATTTCTCAGAATCAATTAATCATTGCTTTCATCTGACACTAATTTAAATGGTATTTAACTACACTAAAAATTAATGTCATCAGGGTAGTGTTATTAAAACAATGTATAAATAGATTTTTCCAGTTACAAAATCTAAAAATAGTAAAAAAAAAAAAAAAAAAAAAAAAAAAAAAAAAAAAAAAGGCGGGGGGGAGGGATTTGTCTTTTAAAAAGTAACAATCCTTTATTATTTCTTGCCATTCTCGGGGTTAGCTGGACAATTTTAAACTGAGTCAGCACAGATAATTTCTGTGGTTAGCTGATGCTTTGGCTAAGGCTAGATGCTCTGAGATAGGATCAGTCTTCTCACTTTTTTTTTAGAGACAAAATAACACTTTGTTTTCCAGGCTGGACTCAAACTTCTAAACACAAGTGACCCTCCTGCCTCAGCCTCCAAAGTAGCTTGGACTAAAGGCATGGACCACTGTGCCTGGATGATGGCCTCACTCATACCTTGTGTGAGGTGGCTGTTTTGTCTAAGAAGTCTCAGCTGGAGGATTTGCCTCTGCTCCATGCAATTTCTCATCCTCCAGTAGCTTGCCCAGGCTTCTTCACATAATAGTCTCAGTGTTACAAAAAGAAAGAGAGAAGCCAATTGCTCATCCATGTTACGTACTCGGCCCTTGTATTTGAATTTGTGACTTCTGATCTCCTCCAAGATGAGAGTCTCTGATTAGACAATGTTTGATAATATCCCATTGGCCTGGGCTTTGGACTTATTCCCTCTCTGCCCCACCTATCTGCCCCTCACCACTCAGGTTTACCAATAACAAGAATGGCTTTCCCTTTACCATCCTAAAAAGTACACAATTCTGTGAGTACTACATTCCATCACTGCTCACACTCAGTACATCTTCATTTTTTCACTTCTAAAACTTTTCATGCTGATATAAGGCATTTGGTAAGTGTCTTAACCTGTTTTTGCTGCCATAACAGAATACAGTAAGTCCTCATTTAACAGCATTATAGGTTCTTAGAAATTGCAACTTTAAGTGAGGCTATAAGGCTATGTACAACAGGTCCTCAAATAACATCACTTTGTTCAAAATTGTTTTATTATAACAATGATGAGTTATAAATTAGTCTTGTTATATATCATTTATCTTAAATTCACAATTTCTAAGAGCCTATCAATGACCCCAAGTGAGGACTTACTGCAGCACATACAGACTAGGTAATTTATAATGAAAAGAAACTTATTGGCTTATGATTCTGGAGGCTGAGAAGTCCAAAAATTGAGGAACTGGCATCTGGCAAGGGCCTTCCTGCTGTATCATCCCATTGCAGAAAGGCAAAGAGAAAAGAGAGAGCAAGAAATCAAACTAATAGCCTCAGACCTTTTATAATCAGAGTAATCTATTCATTCAGCCCTCATGGCCTAAACAACTCCCACTAGGACCCACCCTGGTCCCCCAAATTTATATCCTTCTCACATAAAAAGACATTCATTCATCCCAATAGCCTCGAACATCTTAATTTGTTCTACCATCAACTTAAAAGCCCAAAGTCAAGGGTCTCATCTAAATCATATATGGGTGAAACTCAAGGTACTGTTCATCCTCAGGCAAACTCCTCCCCAGCTATGAGCCAATGAAATCAAACAAGTTATCTTCTTCCAAAATAAAATGATAGGGCAGGCAAAGGATAGAATGTTTCCATTACAAAAGTCAGAAATCAGCAAGAAGAAAGGTGTGACTGGTCCCAAGTAAGTGTAAAACCCAACCGGACAAAAAAACATTAATATTCAATCTTAAGGCTCCAGAGTAATCTTCCCTAACTCCATGCCCTGCTTTCCAGGGGTGGGGAGTGGGTCTCCAAGGCCTCAGGCAGTCCCATCCCTATGGCTTTGCTGGTCTCAGCATATACGGCAACTGTCACAGGTCGGAGTTATGTCCCTGGCAGCTCTCCAGGGCTGGTGTTGCACACTGGTAACTACAGTTCTGGAGTCTTTGGGTGGCCCCACCCCATAGCTCTACCAAGCATTGCTCTGCTTGGGATTTTCTGCAGTGGCTTCACTCCTACAGCTCCACTAGGAATTATCCTAGTGGGGATCTGCTACTGTGGCTATACCCCTGTGCCAAGTCTATGCCTAGACCCTTCATTTGCACAAAACCCGTTAAAATCTAAGTTGAGGAAGGCATGCCCCACAACTCTTGCTTTCTTTATGCCTGCAGAATTAGCACCAAGTGGATGCTACTAAGGCTTATCATTTGCACTCTCCAGAGCAGCAGCCCAAGCTACACCTGGAGTTGCTTGAGCAACTCAAAATATGAAATGCCTTTAAAGACTTTTTCCCATTGTCTTGGATATTATCAGTTGGTTCCCTTTGAGTCATGCTAAACTCTCTAGCAAGTAGTTGCCCCACAGCCTGCTTGTATTCCTCTCCTGAAGATGATTTTTCTTTCTCTGCCACATGGCTAGGCTGCAAATTTTCCAAAATGTTTCTGCTTCCCTTTTACACTTTAAGTCATTTATTTGCTCCTACATCCGATTGTAGGCTCTAAGGAGCATCCAGGCCACAATATCTTAAATGTTTTGCTGCTTAGAAATTTCTTCCACCATATACCCTAAGTCATCACTGTTAAATTCAAACTTCCAAACATCCCTAGAACATAGACACAATGTAGTCAAGCTCTTGGCAAAGGCATAACAAGGGTGAATTTTGCTACAGTTCCCAATTAGTTTCTCATTTCCACATGAGACCTCATAAGTCTGGCCTTCGCTGTTCATATTTCTACCAGCATTTTGGTCACAACCACCCAACAAGTCTCTAAGAAGTTCCAAACTTTCCCTTTTCTTCCTGTCTTCTTCTGAGGGCTCCAGACTCTTCCAAGCTCTGCCCGTTATCTGATTCTGATTCAAAGCCACTTCCACATTTTCAAGTATTCCTTTATAGCAGGCAGGGAGGAAAAAGCAGCATAACACAGACACATTTCAGCCAATTTACTTGCCACGTGTAAAAATGGTCATTTCTCCACTTTCAAATAAAGAATTACGCACTTCCATCAGAGACCTCACTATAATGGCTTTTACTCTCCATGTTTCTACCAGCATTCTGATCATGACCACTTAAGCAATCTTTAAGAAGTTTCACACTTTTCCTACAGTTCTTTTCTTCTTCCAAGCCCTCAAACACCCTTAACACACCAGGTGTGGAAACAGAGGCTTTTTCTAGCCTACTTCTCTAACTCTTCCAGCTATTCCAAAACCCAATTTCAAAACAGCTTCCACATGTTCACATTTTCAGGCATTTATCATAGCAACAGCTCCACTTTTTGGTATCAGTTTTTTTTATCTTAATTGGTTTTGTGCTTTTATAACAGGATACTACAAACTGTGTAATTTATAATGAACAGAAGTTTATTGGATCATGGTTCTGGAGACTGAGAAATCCAAGATAGAAGGGCTGGCATCTTGTGAGGGCCTTCTTGCTGCATCATCCTGTAGCAAAAAGAAAGGACAATGACATAAAACAAGAGACTAATCCACTGCCTCAAGTTCTTTTATAATCTGCATTAATTTATTCATGAAGGTGGGGCCCTCATGACCTCAACCCTTCCTATTAGGCCCTACCTCCCAATACTTTTGTATTTGGGATTAAGTTCCTAGCACATGTCTTTGCGGGGACACATTAAAACTACAGCAGTTAAGAGTGCCTCTTCTTTGGATTTCAAGTCGGTACAGGTCTCTATTTTGTCTGGATGTCCTTTCAATTTATCTGAGGTTTTACCCTTTTCATAGCCAGTCTAATTTGAGACCCAAAGAGCTACAGCACCAAATCC
This sequence comes from Saguinus oedipus, assembly GCA_031835075.1. Classification (NCBI taxonomy): domain Eukaryota; kingdom Metazoa; phylum Chordata; class Mammalia; order Primates; family Cebidae; genus Saguinus; species Saguinus oedipus. The sequence continues at coordinate 186,147,463 of CM063171.1, read as the reverse complement.
CTTTTGAGATATACAGGCATCACCTAATGCCAACTTCCATCCCTCCTAATCTTTCTCTTTTACATTCTCATGGCTCCTTTCCCTTTATGAGCAGAAAAGTCTTCCTTAACTCATGTTCTCCATTTTCTTCTATTCTGCAGCTTAAACTCTATTATCACTCCTCGAAGTATTTGCTCTGTATGTTTCAGTCAAGTCCTGAAGAGGGTCTAATTTGCCTTGGGTCAGCAGAAGGTCTAAAGGTCAAGCTGAGATCTTCAATTTTATGACTATTTAAGAGGTCAGAAAGGCTCTCTCTTTGTTAGAGGCTATCCAGTAATGGGAAAGATTAAAGTGGTAATTTTCAAAATAAGCTAATCATTGCCTCTATCTTGGCATATATTCAAATGGAGTTTAACCACATTAAAAATTTATGTCATCTGGGTGTAGATTTTGTCCACTTACGAAATTTTAGAATAATGCAAGGTGCTTTTTAATGTCTATAAAATAACTTGAATAACTCTGAACTAACATCTTATGCAACCTTAACTCAGATTGTTTGCATATAATATGCTAAGAGCGCCACAGAAAGAAAATAGAAACATTAACTCAGCCACCCACTTTGCATGATATCCTGTTTAATTCTGTTTTCCAACTTGTTCAAAATACTCTCCTGGGAGAGCTGAGTAGTTTTTTAAATTATACTTGTTAACTGTTCATAAGAAGGTAATGGTTGTAGCATATTATTTCTACAATATATACATCTAAAGTTATTTAAACATGAGCTTTCATAAAAGTACAGCAATAACTGGCAGGAATTTAGTGCTAAAATCCTAAACTTGGGATGAACATGAAAATGATTATCATTTCAACCCAGCCAAATGTGTTCACCGTGATTTGTAAAGCACCACTGGCACATGATGTTATAAGGAAAGTCAATCCATGTTTTGAGAGGTTGAATGCAGCCATTATCTACCACAGAAACTACTGTTTATAAGAATGCCTCTGCCTTTTCTTAGCTGTCGTCAAATTAATTTTCATTATATAGTTGAGCATTTTTTATCTGATTCTAAGAACCCAGCAAAAAAAAAAATATCATTTCTGGGAAATGAGAAAATATACAAGTAGGGAAAAAACAGGCTGGGCATGGTGGCTCACACCTGTAATCCCAGCACTTTTGGAGGCCAAGGCAGGCAGATCACAAGGTCAGGAGTTCGAGACCAGCCTGGCCAATATGGTGAAACCCCATCTCTACTAAAAATACAAAAAATAGCTAGATGTGGTGGCAGGCTCCTGTAGTCCCAGGTATGGGAGGCTGAGACAGGAGGATCATCTGAACCCAGGAGGTGGAGGTTGCAGTGAGCTGAGATCACACCACTACACTCCAGCCTGGGCAACACAGCAAGACTCTGTCTCAGAAAAAAATAAGAAATTGAAAAAAATAACAAATTTGAGGGTTTCTTAGAAAACAGGCATGAATCATAGCATAGCATCTTGAAAAAAAAAAAAGATGACAGATCCTTTGGCACACTAGCCTCTCTGGGAACCATGTTAGGAAGAACATGAATCAATGCAATTCATTCAGATGTAGGAAGGATTGAAAATGATATCATACTCCTGTAATCCCAGCACTTTGGGAGGCCGAGGCAGGCGGATCACAAGGTCAAGAGTTCAAGACCATCCTGGTCAACATGATGAAACCCCATCTCTACTAAAAATACAAAAATTAGCTGGGCACGGTGGCGCACGCCTGTAGTCCCAGCTACTCAGGAGGCTGAAGCAGGAGAATTGCTTGAACCCAGGAGGCAGAGGTTGCAGTGAGCCGAGATTGCACCATTGCACTCCAACCTAGGTAATGAGCGAAACACCATCTCAAAAAAAAAAAAAAAAAAAAAAAAAGATATCATACTTAAACAATATAATAAAGATCTCTGAGAGATCTTACTGTATTTAATAAAGAGAAAACCTGAGAGATTGTGAAGAACTACCCGAAGGGAAATCAGTCTTCTTGTGTTGACCCGGAAGGAGGAGAACATGCACCCGTCAGTGCAAAAGACTAGCTATCAGATGGTTTCTTCCACCTGACTAAAAGCCAGAGCCCTCTTACAGCCAGAGCTGTCCAAACGCAAAAGAGACTTCTGAGTCCCCATCTCAGCAATGTACAACTATAGCAACGTATGGCCAGCTGATGGAGATGCCGTAGAAAGTATTCAAGCATCAGGCAGGTAGTCAAAATGGTTAAATTTCAATGTTTCTTTGTCCTTTTTGACCTGAGATTTACAGTCAAACAGCAAGTGGATTAGGTATTTGCATCAGGCAAACCTGCTCTCTGAGAACCTCCATTTCACCATCCTTAAAATGATGTCGACATCATAAAGCCCTTTTGAAAGTTATCAGACATACACGTGTTCAGTGATAGCTTAGGGAAGAGCATGACACCATCCTCTCTCAAAAATGTTAGCTGCTACTTTTATTACTGATACGTCCCTCCGAAGGTCCTTTCAGGGCATGATTCAGGAATCCAAAGACAAAGAATCGATAAGGCACACGTTTCTTTCTGCCAGACACTGAAAAGAAAGCACAGAGTAGCTGTAAGAAGAATGAAAGAATCACTGTGGAGGAAACCTGGTGATCTGAACTTTTCTAATGTTTTAAAAAATGCATCTTACAAAAATCTTTGAAACATAACAGGCCAGAATAGGTTTTAATGTTCTGTACTTGAACACGGCAAAGAAAGCCTGACCAGAGGCTGGCCTCTCTGTTCTGGGTCTCTGAAGTTAGATCAATAGCATCTGAACTCAACAGGGAGTTTCTCCCGCTTAGGTATCTTCCAGCCTCTTGGTCATCCGGGTGCAACTTCCACTCCCAACTGAGTCCATTATTCTTCACTCCCCTACATGTAGCAGAGCTCCAGAGTTTCCCTAAGGTTTTCTCCCTTTACCCAGCAAAGAACATCACTATGTTGTGGTTTTGAGTGAGGATTTTGTGTGTGTTCTGTGTGTGTCTCCGTAAGGCAGGCAGTCGTCTGAGACCTCACACCGGAGTGTTTCTCCGGCTTTTCAGCAGTGAGAACCAGCAGGCTTCCTATCTGTTTCTGGTTATTAGGTGACCCCTGCTGGTCAGAAGGAGCTGTTACTGCCTTTTCTAACGGTCGTGCACTTCGGCATTTAATTCCAGTTGTCAAACTGTGATGACCACTTTCCACCATTCATCTCACCTTGACTTAGTTGTGAAAACTTCTATTAATGCCTGTTGTGCATTACATATCATCTTTATTGCATTAAATTCAGAGTTTTTTTAAACACATCCCCATAAAACCGTTAAATCCACAGCAAAGGAATACATCGTTTTGTTAGAGTCTGTGCTGGTACATCTTAATGATTCAATGGTCTCATGCTGACAGAGAAGATGACAATTTTTATATTTTCTTGAAAAATACTAGTCGGCAACACACACAGAGACTGCCATATTTTGAAGCCCAGCTGGCAGCACAAAACAACATTTGCTTAACTCCTCGGGCCAGTGCTCTCATTGATGGAACAAACATAGCTACCCAAGCATTACACACGGTGATCTATAGCTTACATAGCCAGGAAGGATTTTAAATAAGGTTAAAAACATCCTCCCATTTCCAAACTCAACACCCTATCCTCCCTAGACCACTCTATCTGTAAAACCACTAGCATTTGTCTATTGAATACCTTTTTATTTGCTGCACCTACAATGTAAAAGGCTTGGATTTCAAATAGGTAAGAGAATGACCAGGTACTACATAGAAAAGGGAGAAAACAGTTGTATTTCTGCAGCAACAATATCTCTTCTGTATATATTAAGCCTCCTACCTGTTCATATGTGTTAAATAATTTCAGTGGATCCCAAGTTTTTTACTGACCTCATCTTTCTCACAGCTAACGTAAAATGGTAGCATATATAGAATTCCTTTAGTATTGTAACGACTAGCAACATCTCACTCCCCACCCTACCCCATTCAACAATCCCCTGTAAGCAAAAGTGAGCCTTTAAAGCAATTGTACTGGACACCCCTGTGAATAATAACAACAGCTCACTTTAGCTGGAGCTGAGATGGGCAACCTCAAGTTCAGCCAATCGAATGTGTGGTCTTTATGTCTCCCCCTTTAGAGAAATGCATAGGGAAACTACAAATGTACAGTAGACTCAGAGGTCATCAACTTTAAAAGAAAACGCAGGGAAAGGGAAGGAAGACTGGATACTTACTGGCTGTATGGATGTGTATGTGTATATGTGTTCATAAATCTCCCATGTAAAAAATACTGATAAATGTCTGTAACCTAAAGTGAAAGGTAAAGTCACACCGATGACTAAGTAAGTTCACGGGATTTAAATGAAGCTGTCTGTTACCTCGTAATTTCACACTACCAAATTTTAGGTGCATACACCAGGAAGGTGATCACCTTCCTCTCTTTAGACTTTGCAAGCCACGCTATTATTTATTCTTTTTATTCATACTTTCTCTTTAAAAGTCAATTCTCCATGGACCCTGAAATACTTTTGTTGTGTGTGTGTGTGTGTGCTTTTTAAACTCTGAATTCCCATCTCTGTTTGCCTTCATTTTCCTGGCAGTGAAATGCCTCAAACTGAATACAATATTCAAGGCTTTTTAAGAAGGTCCTCATGACTTTCTAATAGTGAAGACCTTGCCTAGACTTTGAAAGTCAGCCTGTTCAGAGAACAGTAGTTCACAGCCTTATCCATTTAAAGTCTTATCACAACTCTCCTTTTTATTTATTGGTATGCCTCTTCTTCTCTCAAAGGTCTTTCTGCTTGATGCAGTTCTTATAACATCTTGACCCTTTCAGTAAACCTTAATTTAATTAAATTTTTCTGCTTCTCTGTGTATTTTCTCTTCAATTTTTCACTTTTTGTTGATGCTTTTTTCTTTCATCTGCTCCCTTTTCCCATTTTCCAATACTTCAGTGAACCACAGACCTTTAGAAAATATTTGCAAATCTACACTCACTTCTTATTTATTCATGGTTCTTTTCAGCAATGTTCTTTTCTTTGTAAAGGGCTCAAAGCAACAAACGAAGCTAAGGTCATACTTAAAACACACCTCTTATAACAACTGAAGAAAAAAAGAAAAAGAAAATGAAAAAATTTTAAGAGCCCTAAAGTTATTCAGAATTTATTTAAGTTATAAAAGGTACACCTTTCCCCTCCCCCTCCGCAAAGAAACAGTGTGATCCTTTGGGCTCTCTTTTTCCATCCAACTTGAAATTTAAAATTTTTTTCAATTTTATGAGAAGTAAATTCTCCAGATATTGTGAAATTTATCTTACTCTTTTTGAAAAATCCCTGCTCAGTTGCCTTATTCCACAGCTGCTTCCCTGAGGGTATAAGTGAAAGTTTGCTTAACAACCTGTATCTCAACTACACACTCAGCTTAGCCTGGACAGCTGCTAAGCTGCCCTGCTATTTTAAATCTTTACCTCTTTCTTCCTTCTGATTAAGGAACAGCTATTTCCTAATCTTATTGTTAGCCAGTCTTTACACAGTCTGGATCATAAAGTTTTCATTTGTGATGGAAAAATATCTCATGGTTGATGAAAGCTTGTCTGTTCCTTTTTATCTGGCAGAGGCCTATGCAGGTATAAACTCCTGAGTCCGAGATTACCCATATACCATCCATACTTTCAAATACTGGGAGAATGGAAATACATTTGAATCATCAACACCTATTCCTAAAGACAATTCGTTATGGTCTCTGATTGTCATTTCCATAATATTCAATTTTTTTTTTTTTTTTTTTTTTTTTGAGATGGAGTTTCACTCTTGTTACCCAGGCTGGAGTGCAATGGCACAATCTCGGCTCACCGCAACCTCCGCCTCCTGGGTTCAGGCAATTCTCCTACCTCAGCCTCCTGAGTAGCTGGGATTACAGGCACGTGCCACCATGCCCAGCTAATTTTTTGTATCTTTAGTAGAGACAGGGTTTCACCATGTCTACCAGGATGGTCTCAATATCTTGACCTCGTGATCCACCCGCCTTGGCCTCCCAAAGTGCTGGGATTACAGGCTTGAGCCACCGTGCCCGGCCAATATTCTTTATAATTTTACCACCAATTTCAAACACCATGACCTGAAATCATAGATCGTACAACCAGAATGGAGTTTAGTCCACCCTCTTCACTTTATAGATGAAAGGCTGAGTACAGAGCTACAGAAGTTGGCTGATGACTAGCCAGAACAGCATTAAATATTTGCATATACACATGTCTGTGTGTAACAAGTGCTTATACAGCACTTACCAGACACCAGTGCCAGTCTGAGCCATTTACAACCCTTGACTCTTGTCAAGATGAGGAAACTAAGACACAAAGATATTAAGTAACTTGCCCAGGATCACATACCTTGTAGTGGCAGAGCAGGGATTGAAGCCCAGACAGCCTGGCTCCCAAGTCCGTGCTCTTAATCACCATGCACTCTCTTTCATGATATCAAACAATCCATTACATAGTCATCAAAAAAAAAAAAAAAAAAGCCTGTTTTAGCAGCTGGATAAACTGCCTCAATACCAGCTAAGCATACTCTCCATCATCAATCAACATATCTTGGTTTCCAAACTCATTCTCACACTGGAAACCTACACATTCTCTCCAGATATTCACTCATAGAATCAAGGGATGCTTTATCTGGATGTGAATTTCTAAATAAGGAAAAATGTAAAATCTCACTCCCTTGCCCTCAGGGAAACAAAAACTGAACCAGAAGGTTACAGCAGATTTTTGAAAATCACGACGCTCTGTCTGCTCCACTCACAATATGTTTCCATAAGCTCCCTTCTGTCCCCCTAGTGGGATATGAGCATTTCTGAGGCTGGGATGCAGAGTAAACACCTTTGCGTTTAACGGATTGGTTGTTTCCCCTGTTTGCCTGTGGCTCCCTTTTGCTTTTCAAGAGCTTCTGGGATTGAGACATCATGCCAGGCACCTGAGGCAAGGCAGGCAACAAACTAAATTGTAGTCCTCTATCTTTCAGGGCCTGCCCTTGTCTAGATCTTCTCAAACCCATCACACAATGGCTTCCCACAAACAGCACTCTGTGGCCAGTGGGACCCTGAGAAGAATGATCCTATTATCAGCTGCTAAGAACACAAGAAAACTGAATGAGTCCACAGCGCCAGTGCCAATGCGAGAGGCCCTTAGCACCTGCGATATAAACACCATCATCTACTTAGATTTTCATTATACCAGCAACTACAACATCAGACATATTTATTTCTAGTAACATGACAACAAAAGCACACCAGAGAAATATGTTTCTGACTTGCCTCTTGCCTTAATGAATTTTTGCTTGTAAGGTGTAAAGAAAAAGACATTAATATTGCCTTCCCCTAAGACACAGTCCAAGTGCTTAGACTGGAACAAGTATTTATTCTGTGGGAGCATTTACTGGCCCTGAAAAGTCTGAAGTGGTTTGAAGTGATTTTGAAGGCATTTTGAGCGATACAAGGCAAACACCGTGGAGGACATTAAAGGAAGCAGATGTCAGGTATGGAACTGTCTGTTTCTACCCACCCACCCGAGAAGTCAGAAAAGACTGATATTTTATTTCCAAGAATCTATTTCCCATTTATTCTCAAGAGAAGAGAGCCCATTTAAAAGTTGAAAAATCACCAACACATATGGTGTAAGATTTAAAGTACCAAGAAAAACTTGAAATGAATTAAAGGTGAATTTATAAAATAACATAGAGGTGTTATAGATGGAAGGTTTGCATGCCTCCCCCACCATTCATAGGTTGAAATTCTAACCCTCAATGTGATGGAACAGGCCAAGCAACCCAAATCTGAAAATCTGAAATCTGACATATTTGAGGGCTAACATGATGCCCAAAGGAAATGCTTATTGGAGCATTTCAGATTTCTGATTTTCAAATGTGGGATACTCAACTGGTAAATATGTATAATGAAAATATTCCAAAATCAGAAACATTTCTGGTCCCAAGCATTTGGGTAAGGGGCACTGTAATAGGAGGTGGGGCTTTTGGTGGCAGTTAGACTCCACCCTCATGACTAGGATTAGTGCCCTCATAAGAGACCTCAGCGGGCTTCCTCACCCCACCCCCACATGGGGTTACAGTGAGAAGGCACCATCCATGCAGAATCAGGAAGAGGGCCTCACTAGACACCAAATCGGCCAGCATCTTGCTCTTTTTGTTCATATGCCCCCTAGTCTGTGGTATTTCATTAGGGAAGCCCAAACTGACTAATACAGAGTCTTACAGAGAAGCAATAAGAGTAAAAAATTTTTGTCAAGTATATCAAATGCCTTCCTTGTTATCATAGTACAGGTTTGGATCTTCATAAAAGCCTGTGGGCTGTCTATAAATACGATTCAGGGTTTTCTTTGCTTTGCTTTTAAATTACTATTCATATTTTTTCCTTTTTTAGTATTTTTTTTAAAAACAAGGTATCACATGTTACCCAGGCTGGTCTCAAACTCCTAGGCTCAAGCAATCCTCCTGCCTCAGCTTCCCAAATAGCTATGAGTACAGGCATGAGCCACCACCTAGCTTATCATTCATATTTAAATTGGATACTTCAGTCATAGCACTGTTCACAGGTACACTGATTCCTTGCTTACTCAAAGAAGATGCCCCAGGCTCTTCTTTGCACCTAATGGCGGACTGGCATAAGCAAAGGCCAGTGGACCAGCCCACAAAACTCTGTCCAATCAGAGGGTCGTGATTAGCAAAGCCAGTCAGACTGGCTCCCTTCAGGTTCTGGACTGGGAAACCTGACTGGTCTGGCCTGTGATGGCCGCTAGAGTGACCTGGTTCCTTGCTTTTCTATCTTTGTTCAATACATGTATATCCTTAAAATAAGTTTTATTTTTTAATCTAGTTTACATTTCAACTGCCTGTAACCAAAAGACCCAAAGGAACACAAAATTAAATAAAATCAATGTTAAGTCCATTAATTGGGGCAGTCCTGGATTTTATATTCTGACTGCTCTGATAACATCTCTACCCTGTCCTTCATTTCCATATTTCATCTTCTATCACTTTCCACTCATTATCTACATCTTTTTCTCTACTTTCCTCCTTGCTGTCTCTCACATATCCTTTCTCTGTCTCATGCTCCTCTCTTCTATACCTATTATAATTCCACTTTCCAGGGGCAATGTCATGGTAAGAGCTATTCCCTCCTCTGTTTCTTCTTCCAATATTATCTCATTTACCTAACTAGGCCCCACAAAGTCAATACTTCATCCTCACCTCATGTACACTTCAAGCAAGCACTCTTGTTAAGGATTCACTTTTAATAAATGTATATGTTAGGCAAATACTGGGTAGTTCTAAAATCTGGCTCTTTCAAGAAGGCCATATTGGTGCAATGCTACAACAAAATACCAAATTTGGTTTTCCATAGTCAACACAATTCTACAAATATTTATATCAAGATGATACTAATACATTCACCAAGAAACACCAAACTGAGGAGACTCCAACCACTAGTTTCCCTACAATCTGTGAGGAAGAAAGAACATGGAGTAATAACTACCACGCCAAGCAGAATATGACTGCCCTGCTATGATGAGGAGGCACAGGACACAAGGTTCCGCCAGGACTTTCACCGCATCAGAGTGACAACTCCAACGCGTGGACACACTTTACATACTGTGCCCAGGTACCAACAGCCGAAGTGAACCCTTCTTCGTACACACCTGGTAAGGCAAGCATCAGAGTTGCCACTTCTGAGAATATGCCAAAAAGGGCACTAAGAAGAATCTCAGTAGCATTCTAAATGTAACCATGACAGGAGATCATTATCTCCTAACCATTCAGAATAGGAGATAATGATCTTTAGCTTCAAACATTTTTCTTTTATTTCTCCCTCTGTATGTAAATGGTTGCATTTTTTTTATCTGTTCTCTTCTCCTATTCACTTTTTATGTGTCTTTTTGAATAAAGTGCCTCCGTTCTCAGTTCCCTTCATATTCAGTTGACTTTATGGCTCCCAAATCAACACAAAGACCCTTCCCAGGCACGCATCCCACTTTGCCTGTGCTCCAAGTCTGTCTTCCCCAAGAGTCCCATTCCACCATACTTTAGCCACAAGTTGGGCAATGTAATTACCTGTTCAAATAGTCTACAGTGAGGTGCAAATTACTGATGAATTTTACCTTCCCAAAAGTCTTTGCTTTTTAATGACAACTCACTTAAGTCAGAAAATATCCAATTGATAGAAATATTTTAGATTAAAACCTTCAAAATCATACGTTATTTCTGCCTCGCTTCAGTTATCCCAAGTTTACCAGCACTGCCCCCAACTCCATTCGCACTCACACACTCACACAGATCTCTGTCCCAGAGTGCCACCAGGAGAATCTCTACCTTCATTTGAGAAAGCTGGTCTCTAACCCTAAAAACAGGTCACCAAAAACCCTAATTAAACATAACTACTATTAGGTAAGCTCCAATGCCATTTCTAAGTAAAAATTCAAATTCAGCATAACTAGAATTTTGTAACCTCCTGTTACTGAATAACAAGTTACTTCGGGCTGGGTGTGGTGGCTCACGCCTGTAATCCCAGTCTCTGGGAGGCTGAGGCAAGAGGATAGCTTGTACCCAGGAGTTCAAGACCAGCCTTGGCAACATTAGGAGACCCACATCACTGCAAATAGACACTACAAAAAAAATTTTTAAATCAGGCATGGTGGTATATGTCTGTAGTCCCAGCTACTCAGGAGGCTGAGGTGGGAGGATCACTTGAGCTCAGGAGGTATAGGTTGCAGTGAGCCGAGATTGGGCCATTGCACTCCAGCGTGGGCAACAGAGCAAGATCCTGTCTCAAACACACACGCACACACACACACACACACACACACACACACACACACACACACACAACTTGGTTGTTTAAAACAATAATAAACCTTGATTATCTCACAGTTTTTGTGGGTCAGAAATTCGAGAGTGTCTGAGCTAGGTGGTTCTGGCCCAAGGTCTCTCCTGAGGTTTTAGTCAGGTTATCAGCCAGGACCACAATCATTCAAAGTCCTCTGAAGATGTGACTTGACTGCAGCTAGACATGATGCAGGCCCACTCACTTGGCTAGTCAGTTGAGGCCAGCTGTCGCAGGAGGTTTCATTCAGTTCCTCACCCACCAACCTGTAAGGTTTCTTCAGTGTCCTGATGCCATGGCAGCCAGCTTCCCTCAGGGGAGGGAATCCAAGGAAGCGCAGGCAGAGGCAGCATGTCTCTTACTACCTGGCTTCACAAATGGCTCAATTGTGATTGCTGCTACATTTTCTTGTTTAGAAGTGACTCACAAAATCTATTTGCATTCAAGGAAGGCAGCGAAAAGATTACATGTTATCTTTTGATGCTGGGCACGGTGTCTCATGCCTGTAATCCCAGCACTTTGAGAGGCTGAGGCATGCAGATCACCTGAGGTCAGGAGTTCGAGACCAGCCTGGCCAACATGGTGAAACTTTGTCTCCATTAAAAAATAATAAAAAGTAAATAGCTGGGCATGGTGGTGTGTACCTGTAGTCCCAACTACTCAGGGAGAATCGCTTGAACCCAGGATGCAGAGGCTGCAGTGAGCCAAAATCACACCAGTGCACTCCAGCCTAGCAGACTTTATATTTTGATAAGGAAAACTATCAGAGAATTTTTGGACATATTTTTAAACCACTACATCTCCCATATGTACTTCTGTCTTTACACAGTTCATTAAGTAATATATCATACTGAGTGAAATACTCTATCAAATAAATATTTTTAAAACATTAAATTCCTAAATTTAAAATATCCCCATAAGCAACATATGGTTTTCAATTCTTTGCCACTAATCCCTTTCTCCAATTTTCCATAAACTTTCTCCACTCCAAATTACACAGTATTGTTCCAAAATAAATCTCCTGAGTAATTTGAGGTTCTATTATATAGCATTGCTGCTCCTGAATTGGCATCCATAAAATCAATTTTAATTCATTTGTATGTAGCTAGGTAAAATATTTTATGAGATATTGGATCAAACATCTGTTCTATTTCTTTTGACTACTACTTCAGTAATGGAATTATTTTTGGAAAAAGCAATCAAATTAGTTTCTCATAATTATAGACTGTTTATTGTTCATATTTCATGTCCATTACAACACTTAAATGAGAGTGGGTTTTTTTCTACAAAGCATTTTTTCCATTATTTTACTAGAAGCTCACGCAATCTTATTTACCCAAGTGACCTGCTTCATAATTGAAGTCTGTTTCTTTGGAACAATGACAACCAGTGTTTATCTTACTGTTCCAAAATGCAAGGTATATTTCTTTTCTAGTTTATTGATTTGTGCTGCTGAGAAACCATGTCAGGCATTGATAGGAAATGTCAGCTTAGTGAGTCAAGAGTCCACCAAGCAAAACTATGCAGGTAAACACAGAAATCACCATTTCCTCTCTGCATGTCTGTAAACTGGGTTACCAGTTTAGCAAGAGTCAGTCAATTCATCTAATTAGGTCAAACAACATTGCTGAATTCATTTACTCATTCAACAAACATTTATTATATACCTGCAATGTGCCCATAGCTAGATTAAGATTTTAAATACCCTTAACTCTGAAAGAATCACGATTACCATGCTTTTAGCAAAATAAAACTAGTACTCATATCCAATATAGCTAAGTAAGCCTCTGTGAAGCCTGCAGATATTAGCTATTAACTGTGAGTAAAATAAAGCAATCACCCAAAGGCACTGGAGACTGTAAATAAGCAGTCATATTCTGGAGGGAAGACAAAAAAAATTGGAAGAAAAAAACAGACAGGACATATTTACAATGTTTATGACTTTTAACGAGACCAGCATAAAGGTGATGCCATGTGAAGTGTCTAAAACTTTGACATGAAAAGCCACATATTCTTGACATATTTCTGGCCAGACAAAAAACAATACAGAATTCATAGCAATTGTCGGTACTACAAAGAGAGGGGTCACATCTCACAAAGAGAATGAGAGAGCAAGAGCACTATGTTATATACAGAATCTCTGCAAAATCTCAGCTGCCCAATAAATGCAGGCAGGAAACAGATTCACAGCAGTGCAACTAAGCTAAAACAACTGAAATATGATTTGAACTAGTACCAAAAAGAGAGTTTTGAGTCCAAGCAAGTAAATTGTCGTATAAAACTCTAACAGAAATATAGCAGACTTGAGAGTTTCTACAAAATAATTTTCTCAATGCCTAGAAGAAAATCTAGAATTAATCAACATGCAAGAAGAAATATGTAACCCATTCTCACAAGAAAATACAAGCAACCAACATCAATGGTGAGATTATCTGAACATTGTAGTTGGCAGGCAAGAATTTTAAAACAGCTGTTAAAATTATGTTCAAGGAAGCAAAGGAATACATGCTCAAATTGATAGAAAATTTCAATGGAGAAATATAAATAATAAAAAGTGCCAAATGGAAATTCTAAAACCAAAACACACAATTTCTGAAATTAAAAGTTTATTGGGGTGGGACACAGTGGCTCATGCCTGTATTACAGCACTCTGGGAGGCCAAGGCAGGTGGATCACTTGAGGTCAGGAGTTTAAGACCAGCCTATCCAAAATGGTGAAACCCTGTCTCTATTCAAAATACAAAATTAGCTGGGCATGGTGGTGTAGTCCCAGCTACTCTGGAGGCTAAAGCAAGAGAATTCCTTGAGCCTGGGAGGCAGAGGTTGTGGTGAGCGTGAAGACAGCGCCACTGCTCTCCAGCCTGGGTGACAAAGCAAGACTATCTCAAAAAATAAATAAATAACTTAATTGGGCCAGGAAAGGTGGCTCATGCCTATAATCCCAGAACTTTGGGAGGCCAAGAAGGGAGGATCTCTTGAGTCCAGGAGTTTGAGACCAACCTGCACAAGACAGTGACAACTCATCTCTACAAAAATTTTTTAAACATTATCCGAGGGGGGTGCCAAGATGGCCTAGAGAAGCCAGCACCAGAATGCAGCTCCCAGTGAATGAGAGGCAGAGGGCTAGAGAACTTCACGATTCCAAACAAGGTGCCGGGTTCATTTCTGTGAGGCAGACAGGGCTCTGAAAATAGGACCAGGGAAGGAGCCACATGGCAAGAGATGCCCAAGGGGGCAAATCGAGAAGGGGCAGGGGGCGAGTCCCCACCTGAAACATGTAGCTGGCTCAGAGGGTCGGGGGACTTAATCCCCTCAGTGCTCCAAATCAGATTCTGTGCTTACCCCATCCCTCCTGCAACCCACAGTCCATGAGAGCCCTGCCAGACAGTGGGGTGCCATGGGTAGTCAATGCAAATCTGAGCAGCAGCTGTGTCAGGTGTGTATCGCAGGGACCTGGGCGTGAGTTTGGACTAAGGCTAGCGGGATGGACAGTCCCACAGAGGGAGGCAGAGTTGAAAGCAGGGAAATAGACCATAAGGCCTGGCAGGCCCGACCCCCACAGAACTCAAACTGAAGCCCTCACTAGAGAGCTTGGCAGCAAATACACCAGCTTTACCCCAACCAGAAAGATCCAGCTGGGGAAGGAGAGATGCCATTGGGAAGGCGCGGCCAATCTCACCTGCAAACAAACTCCAGGGAAGGACCACCCACTCGGTAACCTGAATGAACCCGAGAGCCCAGCATCACCCTCTACAGACCAAAAAAGATACAGCTCCAACCTCAACAGAAAAAAAGACACCACTCAGAGACGACTCCTGAAATCACCAACTTCAAAGATTAAAGGGAGATAAATCCACGAAGATGGGAAAAAAAAAACAGTGCAAAAAGGACGAAACCATCAAAGAACAGAACACGCCTTCTCTCAGGGATCACAACTCCTCACCATCAAGGGAACCAAAAAAGAATAAATCTGACGAATTGACAGGAGCAGGCTTCAGAAGGTGGGTAATAACAAACATCTCTGAGTTAAAGGACCGTGTTCTAACCCAATGCAAAGAAACTAAGAATCTTAAAAGGTTAGATGAAATGCTAACTAGAATACCCAGCTTAGAGAAGAACATAAATGAATTGATGGAGCTGAAAAACACAGCACCAGAACTTCATAAGGCATACGCAAGTTTCAACAACCAAATCGATAAAGCAGAAGAAGATATCAGAGATAGAAGATCAAGTCAATGAAATATAATGAGAAGGCAAGATTAGAGAAAAAGAGAGTGAAAAAAATGAACAAAGTCTCCAAGAACTATGGGATTATGTGAAAAGACCTAATCTACACTTGATCAACATACCTGAATGTGATGGGGAGAATGAATCCAAGTTGGAAAACACTCTCCAAGATATTATCCAAGAGAACTTTCCCAACCTAACAAGGCAGGCCAACATTCAAATCCAGGAAATACAGAGAACACCACAAAGATATTCCTCAAGAAGAGTGACACCAAGGCACATAGTTGTCAGATTCATCAGGGTTGAAATGAAGGAAAAAAAGCTAAGGGCAGCCAGAGAGAAAGGTCGAGTCACCCACAAAGGAAAGACCATCAGACTAACAGCAGAACTCTCGCAGAAACCCTACAAGCTAGAAGGGAGTGGGGGCCAATATTCAACATCCTTAAAGAAAAGAACTTTCAACCCAGAATTTCATATCCAGCCAAACGTAAGTGAAGGAGAAATAAAGTCCTTTAAGGACAAGCAATTGCTGAGAGATTTCATCACTACAAGACCTGCCTTACAAGAGCCACTGAAGGAAGCACTAAACATGGAAGGGAACAACCAGTACCAGCCACTGCAAAAACATACCAAATGGTAAAGAACAATGATGCAATGAAGAAGCCACGACAACTAACAGGTAAAAAACCAGCCAGTAACAAAATGGCAAGATCAAATCCAAACATAATAATATTAACATTGAATGTAAATGGCCTAAAGGCCCCAATCAAAAGACACAGACTGGCAAATTGCATAAAAAGTCAAGATCCATCATGTGCTGTATTCAGTAGACCCACCTCACATGCAAAGACTCACATAGACTCAAAATAAAGGGATGGAAGAATATTTACCAAGCAAATGGAGAGCAAAAAAAAAGCAGGTGTAGCAATCCTAGTCTCTGATAAAATGGACTTTAAACCAACAAAGATCAAAAGAGACAAAGAAGGGCATTACATAATGGTAAAAGAATCCATGCAACAAGAAGAGCTAACTATCCTAAATATATATGCACCCAATACAGGAGCACCCAGATACGTAAAGCAAGTTCTTAAAGACCTACAAAAAGACTTCGACTCCTACACAATAGTGGGAGACTTTAAAACTCCACTGATAATACTGGACAAATCAACAAGACAGAAAGTCAACAAGGATATCCAGGACTTGAATGCAGATTTGGACCAAGCAGACCTAATAGACATGAAAGGACACTCCGCCCCAAATCCACAGAATACACATTCTTCTCAGCACCACATTGCACTTACTCCAAAACTGACCATATTATAGGAAGTAAATCACTCCTCAGCAAATGCAAAAGAATGGAAATTAAAACAAACAGTCTCTCAAACCACAGAGCAATCAAATTAGAACTCACGATTAAGAAAAGCACTCAAAACCGCACAATCACATGGAAACTGAACAACTTACTCCTGAATGATGAATGGATAAAAATGAAATGGCGGCAGAAATAAAAATGTTCTTTGAAACCAACAAGAATGAAGACACAATGTACCAGATCCTATGGGACACATTTAAAGCTGTGTCTAGAGGGAAATTTATAGCAAGATATGCCCACATGAGAAACAAGGAAAGACCTAAAATCGACACCCTATCATCAAAATTGAAAGAACTAGAGGAGCAAGATCAAAAAACTCAAAAGCAAGCCGAAAACGAGAAATAAATAAGATTAGAGCAGAACTGAAGGAGATAGGGACACAAAAGAATCCTTCAAAAAATCAATAAATCTAAGAGCAGTTTTTTTGAAAAGATCAACAAAACAGACTGCTAGCTAGACTAATAAAAAAGAAAAGAGAGAAGAATCAGAGATTCAATAAAAAAACAATAAAGGGGAGATCACCACTGATTCGTCAGAAATATAAACGACCATCAGAGATTACTACAAACAACTCTATGCACATAAACCAGTAAATCTGGAAGAAATGGATAAATTCCTGGATACTCGCACACTCCCAAAACTAAGCCAAGAAGTTGTTGACACTCAGAATAGACCAATAACAAGGTCTGATGTCAAGGCAGCAATTAATAGCCTACCAACCAAAAAAAGTCCAGGTCCAGATGGGTTCACAGCTACATTCTACCAGACATACAAAGAGGAGCTGGTACCATTCCTGTTGAAACTATTCCAAACAATACAAAAAGAGGGAATCCTCCCTAACTCTTTCTATGAGACCAACATCATCCTGATACTTAAACCTGGCAGAGACACAACTAAAAACGAAAACTACAGGCCAATATCCATGATGAACATTGATGCAAAAGTCTTCAATAAAATACTGGCACACCAAATCTAACAGCACATCAAAAAGCTTATCCACCACCATCAAGTAGGCTTCATCCCGGGGATGCAAGTTTAGTTCAACATATGCAAGGCTATAAATGTAATTCACCACAGAAACAGAACCAAAGACAAAAACCACATGATTATCTTAACAGATGCAGAGAAGCCTTCAAGAAAATTCAACAGCCCTTTATGCTAAAAGCCCTCAATAAACTAGGTATTGATGGAATGTATCTCAAGACAATAAAAGCTATTTTTGACAAACCCACAGCGAATATCATACTGATCAGCAAAAAATAAAAGCATTCCCTTTAAAAACTGGCACTAGACAAGGATGCCCTCTCTCACCACTTCTATTCAATATAGCACTGGAAGTTCTAGCCAGTGTAATTAGGCAAGAAAAATAAATAAAGGGCATTCACTTAGGAAAAGAAGTCAAACTGTCCCTATTTGCAGACAACATGATCGTATATTTAGAAGTCCCCATCGTCTCAGCCCAAAACCTCCTTAAGCTGATAAGCAACTTTGGCAAAGTCTCAGGATATAAAATCAATGTGCAGAAGTCACAAGCATTCCTATACACCAATAACAGACAAACAGAGAGCCAAATCATGAGTGAACTCCCATTTACAATTGCTACAGAGAGAATAAAGTACCTAGGAATACTACTAACAAAGGAGGTAAAAGATCTCCTCAAGGAGAACTACAAACCACTGATCATGGAAACAAGAGAGGACACAAACAGATGGAAAAACATTCCATGCTCATGGTTAGGAAGAATCAATGTTGTGAAAATGGCCATACTACCCAAAGTAATTTATAGATTCAATGCTATCCCCATCAAGCTACCATTGACATTCTTCAGATAGCTGGAAAAAACCACTTTAAACTTCATATGGAACCAAACAAGAGCCCGCATAGCCAAGACCATCCTAAGCAAAAAGAACAAAGCTGGAGGCATCATGCTGTCTGACTTCAAACTATACTACAAAGCTACAGTAATCAAAACAGCATGGTACTGGTACCAAAACAGAGATACGGACCAACAGAACAGAACAGAGGCCTTGGAAGCAATGCCACACATCTATAACCAACTGATATTTGATAAACCAGACAAAAACAAGCAATGGGAAAAGGACTCCCTGTTTAATAAATGGTGTTGGGGAAACTGGCTAGCCATATTCAGGAAGCTGAAACTGGACCCCTTCCTTACACCTTATACAAAAATTAACTCCAGATGGACTAAAGATTTAAACATAAGAACTAACACCATAAAAACCCTAGAAGAAAACCTAGGTAAAACCATTCAGGACATAGGCACAGGCAAGGACTTCATGACTAAAACACCAAAAGCATTGGCAATAAAAGCCAAAATAGACAAATGGGACCTAATCAAACTTAAGAGCTTCTGCAGAGCAAAAGAAACAATCATTAGAGTGAACCAGCAACCAACAGAATGGGAAAAAGTTTTTGCAATCTACCCATCTGACAAAGGGCTAATATCCAGAATCTACAAAGAACTAAAGCAGATTTACAAGAAAAAAACAAACCCATTCAAAAGTGGACGAACAGACACTTTTTCAAAAGACGACAAATATGCGGCCAACAAACATATGAAAAAATCCTCATCATCATTGGTCATTAGAGAAATGCAAATCAAAACCACCTTGAGATACCATCTCATGCCAGTTAGAATGGTGATCATTAAAAAATCTGGAGACAACAGATACTGGAGAGGATTTGGAGAAAAAAGAGCATTCTTACACTGTTGGTGGGAGTGTAAATTTGTTTAACCATTACGGAAAACAGTGTAGCGATTCCTCAAGGATCTAGAAATAGAAATTCCACTTGACTCAGCAATCCCATTACTGGGTATATACCCAAAGGATTGTAAATCGTTCTATCAAAAAGACACACGCATATGTATGTTCATTGTGGCGCTGTTTACGATAGTAAAGACCTGGAATCAACTCAAATGCCCATCAATGACAGACTGGACAAAAATAATGTGGCACATATACACCATGGAATACTATGCAGCCATAAAAAACGATGAGTTTGTGTCCTTTGTAGAGACATGGATGAACCTAGAAACCATCATTCTCAGCAAACTGACACAAGAACAGAAAACCGAACACCACGTTTTCACTCTTAGGCAGGTAATGAACAATGAGAACATTTGGGCACAGGGAAGGGAACAACATTCACATGGCTAGGTGTGGGGGCGGGTAGAGGAGAGGGGAGGGGAGGGACAACGGGGTTAGAGGGGGAGCGGGGAGAATGGGAAGGGATAACACTAGGAGAAATGCCTGACATAGGCGGCGGGAGAGGGGATGGAGACAGCAAACCACCATGGCATGTATGTACCTATGCAACAATCCTGCAGGATGCCGTGCAGATGTAACCCAGAGCCCAAATACAATTAAAAAAAAATTATCCAACCATGGTGGCATGCACCTGTAAGTCCCAGCTACTATGGAGGCTGAAGCATGAGGATCCCTTGAGCCCAGGAGGTACAGGCTATAGTGAGCTATGTTCATACTACTGCACTCCAGCCTAGACAACAGAGTAAAACCCAATCTCAAAAAAAATAAAAGTTTATTTTATTGGCCTAATAACGGAGTGGAAATGATGGAGAAATAAATCAGTAACTGGAAGACAAATCAATATAGATATATAGACCATGAGAAAAAAAGATTTTTTTAAGTAAACAGTTCAAGGACCTGAGGGCAATATTAAATGTCCAACAGACATGAAGACAATTCAAGAAAGAGTGATAAGTCAGGGTGAGGCATATAACTATTAAAGCACCAGTGGCCCAAGACTTCTTAAGTTAGTTTTTAAAAACATCAATTTTTATATTCAGGAAGATCAGTAACAGCCAAGCAGGATACGTGCAAAGAAAACCATACCTCGGCCCATCATAGTCAAACCACTGATAACTGGAGTTAAAAGAAATTCTTGAAAGCAGTCAAAAGAAAACAGTATCACATAAGAATACACAGATTCAAAATTTATCAACAGAAATTGTAACATAGAATACAAGAAATATTATCTTATTTCTTTTTTGGGTTGCAAATTTGCAGCTTATCAGAAGAGCTTTATTATTTCCACTGATCCCATTTATAACAGAAAACTGTTTCACAATTAAAATGAAAAATACACTTAAACTACAAAGTACCACTTTTATATATTTTATATGTTGCGATTCTAAATACATATTTTAAACATAATTCCTTTTTTTAATTTTAGATTCATGAGGTACATGTGCAGTTTGTTATATGAGTATATCTCATGATGTAGTGGTTAGGGCTTCAAATGATCCCATTGACCAAAGAGTGAACATTGTACCTAATAGGTAGTTTTTCAATCTGTCCCCTGCTGCCTCCCCAATTTTGAAATCCCCAGTGTTTATGTTCCCATCTTTGTGTCCATATGTACCCAATGTTTAGCTCCCTTTATAAATGAGAACATACCATAGTATTTGGTTTTCTGTTTCTGTGTGAATTCACTTAGGATAACAGCCTCTAGCTGCATCCATGTTGCTGCAAGGGACATAATTCTATTCCTCTTTATGGCTATGTAGTATTCCATGGTACGCAAGTACCACATGTTCTTTGTCAAATTCACCACTGATGGGCACCAGGGTTGATTCCATGTCTTTGCTATTGTGAACAGTGCTGCAATAAACATACAAATACAGATATCTTTTTGGTAAAATGATGTATTTTCCTTTGGGAATAGATCCAGTAATAGAATTGCTCCCCAAATGATAATTCCATATTTAGCTCTTTGAACTATTTTCAAACTGCTTTCCACAGTGGCTGAACTAATTTTCATTCCCACAAATAGTGTATGAGCATTTGTTCTTCTCGGCAACCTTGTCAACATCTGTTATTTCCTACCTTTATAATAATAGCCATTCTGCCTGGTATAAGAATGGTATCTCATTGTGGTTTTGATATGCATTTCTCTGATGATTAGTGATGTTGAACATTTTACATATGTTTTTGGCCACCTGCGTGTCTTCTTTTGATAAGTGTTTATTCATGTCCTTTGCCCACTTTTTAGTGGGGTCATTGTGTTTTTCTTGTTGATTTAAGCTCCTTATAGATTCTGGATATTCGTCAGCTGTTGGATGCATAGTCTGCAAATATTTTTTCCATTCTCTTGGTTGTCTATTTACTCTGCTAATAGTTCCTTTTGATGTGAAGAAGCTTTGTAGTTTAATTTGGTCCCAACTGTCAATTTTTGTTTTTATTGCATTTGCTTTTGAAGATTTATTCATAAATTCTTTGCCTAGGCCAGTGTCTAGAATAGTATTTTCCCAGGATTACTTCTATGGTTTTTACAGTTTGAGATCTTACACTTAAGTCCTTAATCCATGTTAATTCTTGTATGTGGTTAAAGGTGAGGGTCCAGTTTCATTCTTCTGCATATGGCTAGCCAGTTTTCCCTGCAACATTTATTGAATAGGGTATTCTTTCACAACAGTTTATTTTTGTCAACTTTGTAGAAGACTAGTTGGTTTTAGGTGTGTAGCTTTATTTTAGGGATTTTATTCTCTCCCATTGGTCTATGTGTCTATTTTTGAACCAGTACCATGATGTTTTGGTTACTGTAGCCTTGTGATATACTTGGAAGTTTTATAATGCGATGCCTCTGGCTTTATTCTTTTTGCTTAGGATTGATTTGGCTATTTGGGCTCTTTTCTGGTTCCATATGAATTTTATAATTTTTTGAATTCTGTGAAAAATGACAGTGATGCTAGGTGCAGTGGCTCACTCCTGTAATCTCAGCAATTTTGGAGGCTGAGGTGGGTAGATCACTTGATGTCAAGAGTTCGAGATCAGCTTGGCTGACAAAGTAAAAACCCATCTCTACTAAAAATTAGCTGGGCATTGTGGTGTGTACATGTAATCCCAGATACTCAGGAGGCTGAAGCAGGAAAATCATTTGAACCCAGGAGGTCACAGCGAGCCAAGGTCATGCCACTGCACTCCAGCCTGGGTAACAACGCCAGACTCCATCTCAAAAAAAAAAGAAAGAAAGAAACAAGAGAAAAATTATAGAAAGAAAGAGGATAAAATTTATAAGAAAATAAAAACCTTTAAAAGTAGTGGATTTCGGGAACAAGAGAGATATTCCTTGATTCATTGACAATGACTGCAGTTAAAACAACTAAACCAGGAGATCTAGTGGACCCAGGCATTAGTAACAGAAGTTGTAATTCAAAGGCGCCAACAATTTAACCCCGCAGGACTGAACAAAGCGGCTGCTGCTAGCACAAAAAGTAACTACTATGACATAATGCTTGATCCCTACTTCGCTCTTTAAGGCAAATTTCATTTAGATCTAAATTTATATCTAGCGAATAACACTGTACATGTAACTACTATGATCTAGCACAATCCATAGCACATTTTCAAGACTAAAATGGGTAGTAATAATAATGCCTCACACCATTTTTAAGAAATATTCCAGCATTTTACATCCCTCTTCTTCCTAGAATATTCCCTCTGCTGTCTCAGCAAGGTTTTTAACTAGCTACCTATGATTGCAGACTTTATTTGCTGAAATAATAGGGACTGTCTCTAAACTGCAGAGAATAAAACATAACCTATGAATTGAAACTGCAAAGAAACCACCACATTGGCCAGAGTGGATTCAGCCTCACCATCCTCATGAGAGGGGGACTGCTACATATATTAGCTATTGGAGTATCTGGAGCCACTCACTACATATTGTTATTCAGTTAAAACACTGGAAACGTTCATTTTCTTACTTGTAACCAATAATACTGATGAGGCTCCACTAAGGGAAGAAACCCCAAGAGTGGAGGCATTTTTTACTGGGAAGAAGCTTAGTTTCTACAGCTGCCTTTGCTTGTTGAGAATCCTCAATTCTGAGCCCCCCCACCCATCTCCTTGATGAATGTCTTTGGTCTTCCTTTCCACATTTCTCATTCTGGAATATTGAATAATGCAGTGGAATCAAAAGAATATTTCAGATGGGCCCCTGGTCCTTCTTCTCCCAACCAAACTTAATATTATGCCATTCTTTTTATCCTTCCAATTTGTGCAATGACAAAAACAAAATCAAAGTTGTGTTTCAGTAACTCACAAAAAGGTAGACTCAGCTCCATGTATCTTGTTTTCTTTCTATAAGACAGTTTCTTTATTCAGTCCGTCATTGATCGGCATTTGGGTTGATTTCATGTCTTTGCTATTGTGAATAGTGCTGCAATGAACATACACATGCATGTCTCTTTATAACAGAATAATTTGTATTCCTTTTGGTATGTTTCCAGCAATAAAACTGCTATGTCAAATGGTATTTCTAGTTCTAGATGTTTGAGGAATTGCCACACTGTCTCCACAATAACTGAACCAATTTACATTCCCACCATCTGATGGGTTGGATAAAGAAAGTGTAGTACAGTACACACACATCATGGAATACTATGCAGCCATAAAAAGGAACAAGATCATGTCCTTTGCAGGGACATGGATGGAGCTAGAAGCCAGTACCCTCAGAAAATTAACACAAGAACAGAAAACCAACCACTACATGTTCTCACTTATAAGTGGAAGGTAAAACAATGAGAACACATGGATATAGAGGGTGAACAACACACACTGGGGCCTGTGGAGGCAGGGAGGAAGAGCATTGGGAAAAATAGCTAACGCAGGAAGAACATCAGGGAGAATAGTGAATGCATGCTGGGCTTAATATCTAGGCAATGGGATGATCTGTGCAGCAAACCACCATGGCACATGTTTACCTATGTAACAAACGTGCACATCCTGCACATGTGCTCCAGAACTTAAAACAGAAAGACTGTTTCTGAAATTATTTTGAAATTAGAAAGGACATTCATATTTTATGTGGACTGCTTTTTAAAATAAGTTACAATTAACATCACTTGTGAGTGTGATAACAGAATCAAGTTGTACTATCACAGGCACCCTTTGGAATTAATTCTACCATTTGTCAAACATAGTAAGACATTGCTTTTGACCTGCACCTCCTGAAATTCCTGGAGCTGTTAACAATCAAGTCAGCCTATGTTTCAGCACTTTTGTATTTGTGTTTTTACTATTCAACTTCAGGAAACCATCTGAAAAAGACCGGGTGCAGCCTCTCTCCTGGACACTGAGAGCAAGAGGATACTCACCATTCACCATTCATGTCACCTTGATGGTTCCTTCCTCTTCCCTTGACTTGTGGCATTTCTTAAATGCTTTGTTAAAGGAAGAACATTAAGCCTATGCATGAATTGCTTTAAAATTTTAAGAATCCTGCTCCAGCTGTGTGGATTCATACAGCACATTATACACTGCCCCAGGACACAGTTCAGAAGCATATCTAGGTCACAGGCTGCATTTATAACAATCAGTTATTCAATCCTGGTCTTGATTTGCCCCCTGGTGAACTCAGCTCAAAAGTAAACTTAAAATCCCATTACAATATTTTACTTAGATAAGAGTGAACAGATCTTTGTCTTAAGACTGTTCTATCTTTTGCATTGTTAGTTCCTGAGGAACTGTTTCCAGCCGACAGTGTTAAAATTGGAGACTAGTTTTGATTCTGCAGATGGATATTCTTCCCTAAAGATCCTTTAGACTGAGCCCAGGAAGTTGAGGCAGCAGTAGCCTTGATCACACCACTGCGCTCCACCATGTGTGACAGAGCCAGACCTTGTCAGAAAAGAAAAAAATCTTTAGGCTGCATTTTGAGGGCAGTAACCAAAACAGCAGCAAATTCTCCTAGTTTACCAAGTAAGGCAAGTGAGACAGAGCAGCGAAAAGATCTGGTTGACTGTCACACACAAATCAGTAAAAAGAAGTTTATCCTAAGTCGTTGGTCCAAAGTCAACAGTACACATGGTCACAGGCTATGTTTTTTACCCACTTGCTCCATTGATGGTCTCACAAGACTCTGTGTTCAGAATAGCCCCCACAACTTGGTTTAATGTTCTGCTAATGCTGTCTTAAATTCTGCTTATTTTTTAATAAAGGCTCTGCATTTGCATTTTGCACTGGGTCCCACAGATTGTGCAGCCAGTATATTCTCAACTTCTTTCTCTTTACAAACATCATGAAACAGGAAAAAAGAAAATGAGAAGCCAGCTGAAGTTGAAGTGGCTGAGAATCAATTATGGCTCTGGGGGCTCCACAAGATTACTCTCTTCACTCCCAGCCCCCTTCACCAGCCTGAGCCATTAAGCAAATTTTAAAAGTATGCCCTCTGACTCCTCAATTACAATCTTCTCTGATTTCAAATAAGGTGCTAAACAATTATAAGACATATGTTTGTGCCTTTTATCATGCTCCCTGGAAAGATCCATCATATGTAATAAAGCTACGGGAGAGTAATCTGCTATAGCACAAGGTCGTTGAGAGAGGTTGAGGAAAAGTAACTCTAAAGTAGTCAAAGTGACTCTGAAGAAATTTTTTTTAAAAAACCTTAAACACGGGAGGGAGGCAAGATGGCGTCGTAGAGGTGACTCAGGATTGCAGCTCTCGGTGAAGGCGCAGAGGGTGAGTCCTAGCCGCATTCTCGGATGTTCCTTTTATGCCCACAGAGCGTTGAAAGTCCCAGGTGTGGGAGAGACACGGGACGCTAGCACCCGGCTAACGCAACCGGCTCCCGCCGCCTCTTCGGCCGGCGCCGCAGCGGGACCCGGCGCGGAACTCACTGGTCTGGGTGCCCTGTTAAACCGGCAATCTGAGATTTGGAAGGGCAGATTGGCATGTCCATCTGATTGAACGGGACTTGGACAATGAGCCAGACCAGGAGTTTCCTGGGAAGCGTGATCTGAGCCGGGGTAGTGGGCAGCGGCACGGGAGATCGCACGGATCCCAGTGCCCTATCGGCAGACTCCTGGGGCGCCAGTGAGAGAGTCGACCTTTCAGCTTGGGGAGAGGAAGAGAGAGAGAGAGAGAGGACGGACTCTGAGGCAGGGAGCAGGGTGATCGGGCTCGGCGGGTCCCACGCTCACGGGGACAAGCAGGGCGGCGACTGGAGGCGCTTGGGGCTGAGAGTTTTGTTGCCGGCATTTAGGACGGTGCAGCCCGGTCAGGGAGGGGCGTCCACCATTCCTGACAAAGTGCACCCCCACTTAAGTACCGCCCAGGACTGACGCAGCCTGCCGTTGCCGAGGCAACCTGCCATAACAGAGAGAGTCCGCCGGGCCGCAACAGGGCGGACCCGCCTTAGGAGGTCAGAGCCCCGGCAGGCAAATAGTGAATAGACTGCCACCTAGTGGGGCAGGACAGTGCAACAGATACTCATAAAGAAAGCCCCAACTCCCTGAGACAGAGCATCTAAGGGTGAAAAAAAAAAAAAAAAGAGTGGTGTTTTATGAGTTCTATTGCAGCAGACATAACCTCCCAACAACCCTGAATGAACAACGGAGCTCACAGCTCAGCACTGGAGCTCCTATAAAGCACAGACTGTCTCCTCAAGCAGCTCCCTGACCTCTGTATATCCAAGGAGTCACCCCAGAAAAGGACTACTCAGACTGACATTTGGCTGGCATCATTCTGGAACAAGGGCAGCAGAAAAAGAAACTGATATCATCCCTCACTGTTCTGCAGCTGCTGCAGGTATACCCCAGACAAGCAGGGCCTGGAGTGGACCTCAGCACTCATACAGCAGAGAGGATAGATCATTAGAGGGAAAACTAAGTAACAGAAATACTTCATCATCAACAATCTCAGTGTCCACACAGAGACCCAATTGAAAAATCAGCCACTACTAAGACAACAGGCGGATAAATCCATAAAGATGGGAAGAAACCAGCGCAAAAAGGAGGAAAGCACCCGAAACCAAAACACCTCACCTCCAAAAAAGGACCAAAACTCCTCACCAGCAAGGGAACAAAGCTGGACGGAGAATGAATGTGACGAAATGACGGAATCAGACTTCAGAAAGTGGATAATGAGAAACTTCAGTGAGCTAAAGGAACATGTTCTAAACCAGTGCAAAGAAACTAAGAACCTTGAAAAAAGATTTGAAAAAAGATTCGAGGAATTGATAACGAGAATGGACAACTTAGAGAGGAATATGAATGAATTGAAGGAGCTGAAAAACTCAACACGAGAACTTCGCGAAGCATGCACAAGTATCAACAGCCGAATTGACCAAGCAGAAGAAAGAATATCAGAAGTTGAAGATCAACTCAATGAAATAAAACGAGAAACCAAGATTAAAGAAAAAAGCACAAAAAGGAATGAACAAAATCTCCAAGAAATGTGGGACTATGTGAAGAGACCCAACCTACGTTTGATAGGTGTACCAGAAAGTGACGAAGAGAATGAATCCAAGCTGGAAAACACTCTTCAGGATATTATCCAGGAAAATTTCCCCAACCTAGCAAGACAGGTCAATACTCAACTCCAGGAAATACAGAGAACACCACAAAGATACTCTGCAAGAAGAGCAACCCCAAGGCACATAATCGTCAGATTCACCAGGGTTGAAACAAAGGAGAAAATACTAAGGGCAGCCAGAGAGAAAGGTCGGGTCACCCACAAAGGGAAGCCCATCAGACTCACAGCAGATCTCTCAGCAGAGACTCTACAAGCCAGAAGAGAGTGGGGGCCAATATTCAACATCCTTAAAGAAAAGAGCTTTCAACCCAGAATTTCATATCCAGCGAAACTGAGCTTCATAAGTGAAGGAAAAATAAAATCCTTCACGAACAAGCAAGTACTCAGAGATTTTGTCACCACTAGGCCTGCTTTACAAGAGCTCCTGAAAGAGGCACTACACATAGAAAGAAACAACCAGTTCCAGCCATTCTAAAAGCATACCAAATGCTAAAGACCATCAACAAAATGAAGAATGTACATGAACCAACGGGCAAAACAGCCAGCTAGCATCAAAATGGCAGTATCAAATTCACACATAACAATATTAACCCTGAATGTAAATGGGCTAAATGCACCAATCAAAAGACACAGACTGGCAAATTGGATAAAAAACCAAAACCCATCAGTGTGCTGTATCCAGGAAACCCACCTCACATGCAAAGATACACAAAGGCTCAAAATAAAGGGATGGAGGAAGATTTACCAAGCAAATGGAGAGCAAAAAAAAGCAGGAGTTGCAATTCTCATCTCTGATAAAATAGACTTTAAAGTAACAAAGATCAAAAGGGACAAAGAAGGTCATTACATAATGGTAAAAGGATCGATACAACAAGAAGAGATAACGATTCTAAATATATATGGACCCAATGTAGGAGCACCCAGATATATAAGGCAAGTTCTTAATGACTTACAAAGGGACTTAGACTCCCACACAATAATAGTGGGAGACTTTAACACTCCACTGTCAATAGCAGACAGATCAACCAGACAGAAAATTAACAAGGATATCCAGGACTTGAACTCAGACCTGGAACAAGCAAACCTGATAGACATTTACAGAACTCTCCACCCCAAATCCACAGAATATACATTCTTCTCAGCACCACATCACACCTACTCCAAAATTGACCACATAATTGGAAGTAAAGCACTCCTCAGCAAATGCAAAACAACTGAAATCATAACAAACAGTCTCTCAGACCATAGTGCAATCAAGTTGGAACTCAGAATTCAGAAAATAACTCAGAACCGCACAGCTTCATGGAAACTGAACAATTGGCTCTTGAATGTTGATTGGATAAACAATGAAATGAAGGCAGAAACAAAGAAGTTCTTTGAAACCAATGAGAATGAAGACACAACGTACCAGAATCTCTGGGACACATTTAAAGCAGTCTGTAGAGGAAAATATATAGCAATAAGTGCCCACATGAGAAGAGTGGAGAGATCCAAAATTGACACCCTATCGTCAAAATTGAAAGAGCTAGAGGAGCAAGATCAAAAAAGCTCAAAACCTAGCCGAAGACAAGAAATAACTAAGATCAGAGCAGAACTGAAGGAGATAGAGACAAGAAAAACCCTTCAAAAAATCAATAAATCTAAGAGCTGGTTTTTCGAAAAGATCAACAAAATAGACAGACCACTAGCCAGACTGATAAAAAAGAAGAGAGAGAACAACCAAATAGATGCAATAAAAAACGATAAAGGGGAAATCACCACAGATTCCACAGAAATTCAAACCATCATCAGAGAATACTACAAACAACTCTATGCACATAAACCAGTAAATCAGGAAGAAATGGATAAATTCCTGGATGCCTGTGTCCTCCCAAGCCTAAACCAGGAGGAAGCCGAAACTATGAATAGACCAATAACAAGGTCTGAAGTTGAGGCAGCAATTAAGAGCCTACCACACAAAAAAAGCCCAGGTCCAGATGGGTTCACAGCCGAATTCTACCAGACACACAAAGAGGATCTGGTACCATTCCTTCTGAAACTATTCCAAATAATCCAAAAAGAGGGAACCCTTCCCAAATCATTTTATGAGACCAACATCATCCTGATACCAAAACCTGGCAGAGACTCAACAAGAAAAGAAAACTTCAGGCCAATATCCATGATGAACATAGATGCAAAAATCTTCAATAAAATACTGGCAAACCGATTGCAACAGCACATTAAAAAACTTATCCATCATGATCAAGTAGGATTTATCCCGGGGATGCAAGGCTGGTTCAACATACGCAAGTCTATAAATGTAATTCACCACATAAACAGAAGCAAAAACAAAAACCACATGATTATCTCAATTGATGCAGAGAAGGCATTTGACAAAATTCAACAGCCCTTTATGCTAAAAACCCTCAATAAACTTGGTATTGATGGAACATATCTCAAAGTAATAAAAGCTATTTATGACAAACCAACAGCCAATATCATACTTAATGGGCAAAAACTGGAAGCATTCCCTTTGAAATCTGGCACTAGACAAGGATGCCCTCTCTCACCACTTCTATTCAACATAGTACTGGAAGTTCTAGCCAGAGCAATCAGGCAAGAAAAAGAAATAAAGGGTATTCAAATAGGAAAGGTGGAAGCCAAATTGTCTCTATTTGCAGACGACATGATAGTATACCTAGAAGACCCCATCACCTCAGCCCAAAAGCTCCTGCAACTGATAAGCAACTTCAGCAAAGTCTCAGGATATAAAATCAATGTGCAAAAATCACAAGCATTCCTATACACCAATAACAGACTTAAAGAGAACCAAATCAAGAACGAACTGCCATTCACAATTGCTACAAAGAAAATAAAATACCTAGGAATACAACTCACTAGGAATGTAAGGGACCTCTTTAAGGAAAACTACAAACAACTGCTCAATGAAATAAGAGAGGACACAAACAGATGGAGAAACATTCCATGTTCGTGGTTAGGAAGAATCAATATCGTGAAAATGGCTATACTGCCCAAAGTAATTTACACAATCAATGCTATCCCCATCAAACTACCATTGAATTTCTTCACAGAACTGGAAAAAACCACCATGAATTTCATATGGAACCAAAAAAGAGCCCGCATAGCCAAGTCAATTCTAAGCAAAAAGAACACAGCGGGAGGCATCACGCTACCAGACTTCAAACTATACTACAAGGCTACAGTAATCAAAACAGCATGGTACTGGTACCAAAACAGAGATATAGACCAATGGAACAGAACAGAGGCATCGGAGGCAACACAACACATCTACAACCACATTATCTTTGATAAACCAGACAAAAACAGGCAATGGGGAAAGGATTCCCTATTTAATAAATGGTGTTGGGAAAACTGGCTAGCCATGTGCAGAAAGCAGAAATTGGACCCCTTCCTGACACCTTACACTAAAATTAACTCCAGATGGATTAAAGACTTAAACGTAAGACCCGACACCATAAAAACCCTAGAAGAAAATCTAGGCAAAACCATTCAGGACATAGGAGTAGGCAAGGACTTCATGAACAAAACTCCCAAAGCATTGGCAACAAAAGCCAAAATAGACAAATGGGACCTAATCAAACTCCACAGCTTCTGCACAGCAAAACAAACAGTCACTAGAGTGAATCGGCAACCATCAGAATGGGAAAAAATCTTTGCAGTTTACGTATCCGACAAAGGGCTGATATCCAGAATTTACAAAGAACTCAAACAGATTTACAGGAAAAAAACAAACAAGCCCATTCAAAAATGGGCAAAGGATATGAATAGAAACTTTACGAAAGCAGACATACATGAGGCCAGCAAACATATGAAAAAGTGCTCATCGTCATTGGTCATTAGAGAGATGCAAATCAAAACCACATTGAGATACCATCTCACACCAGTTAGAATGGCGATCATTAAAAAATCTGGAGACAGCAGATGCTGGAGAGGATGTGGAGAAATAGGAACACTCTTACACTGTTGGTGGGAGTGTAAATTAGTTCAACCATTGTGGAAGACAGTGTGGCGATTCCTCAGGGACCTAGAAATAGAAATTCCATTTGACCCAGCAATCCCATTACTGGGTATCTATCCAAAGGATTATAAATCGTTCTACTATAAGGACACATGCACACGAATGTTCATTGCAGCACTGTTTACAATAGCAAAGACCTGGAACCAACCCAAATGCCCAACGATGATAGACTGGACTGGGAAAATGTGGCACATATACACCATGGAATATTATGCAGCAATCAAAAATGATGAGTTTGTGTCCTTTGTAGGGACATGGATGAATCTGGAGAACATCATTCTCAGCAAACTGACACAAGAACAGAAAAAGAAATACCGCATATACTCGCTCATAGGTGGGTGAGAAAAATGAGAACATGTGGACACAGAGAGGCAGTCTACTATACACTGGGGACTGTTGGGGGGAATGGGGGAGGGACAGCAGGGGGGGGCTGGGGGGGATAGCCTGGGGATGAATACCAAGTGTGGGTGAAGGGGAGGAAAGCAGCAAAGCACACTGCCATGTGTGTACCTATGCAACTATCTTGCTCGTTCTGCACATGTACCCCCAAACCTATAATGCAATAAAAATAAATAAATAAATAAATAAATAAATAAATAAATAAATAAAAACCTTAAACACTCATGAAGAAGTAAATTCTATAATAGGATGACATCCCCCAGAAAATTGTCAAGTTCCTCCCATTTGGGCAGAATCAGCCCAGAGTTCCATGATACAGAATCATGACAAAGGGGTACAAGATTGCGAGACCCACATGGTGCCTCAGAAGACAGCCAAGACTGGCAGGATGTGGTGGCTCACATCTGTAATCCCAGCACTTTGGGAGGCCAAGGTGGGCAGATCACCTGAGGTCAGGAGTTCAAGACCAGCCTGGTCAACATGAAGAAACCCTGTCTCTACAAAAAATATAAAAAGGAGCTGGTGTGGTGGTGCATGCGTGTAATCCCAACTGCTTGGGAGGCTGAGGAAAGAGAATCACTTGAACCTGGGAGGTGGAGGTTGCAGTGAGCCAAGATCGCACCACTGCACTTCTGCCTGGGCAACAGAGCAAGAGTCTGTCTCAAAAAAAAAAAGAAAGAAAGAAAAGACTGCAGCCTGAACAAATAAGAAGTTTGTCTTCTGTCATCAGAGAAAAGAGACAGCAATTTAGCAAGTGCAGTTCTGGTTTTTCTAAGACTCAGCATTTGCCACATGCAAGAGTAAGCCTAGGGGAGAAGAAAGAGAGAGCTATTGATTCCTGGGAAGAGTGTTCAGTGTGTGTGTTGGGTAGGTATGGAGGTTGATGAGGGGAGATGAAATTCACACCTGCCCTGGAGGATAAAGTTTGATATATGTTATATGGTATTTTCTCTTAATTAGCCTTCTTAATTAAACTTTATGGCAAAAACACTTGCCTTTTATTTCAGATATCCCCAGGAGTGCTGGAAAAAGGAAATGTACCACCAGGAATTATTCCATAAAAGTAATTACCTGAAGGAATTCATGAAGTAAAAGTACTGATTCAGGTGTTACATATACTATTAGTCACATTTGAAAAATCTTGGTACAAACAAAATATTTTTATCCTTTGTGGTTAGTATCAGCTCTGAAGAAGTCATTTCAGTGCTGAAGTGACAAATGTAGGTGCTACAGCAGTGGAAAGAGCGACAGACTGAGAATATCGATTCTGGATCTAAGTCTACTTCTGCTATAACCTAACTATAGGACAGTATCCAATTCCTCTATCAGAAAAGGAAATGCTTACATCAGTACTTCTCAAAGTATAATACCAAAACCAGCAACATCAGCATCATTTGGGAACCAACTAGAAATGCAAATTACAGGTCAGGCGCTGTGGCTCATGCCTGTAATCCCAGCACTTTGAAAGGCCAAGGCAGGTGGATCACTTGAGCTCAGGAGTTTGAGACCAGTCTGGCCAACATGGGGAAACCCCATCTCTACTAAAATTACAAAAAAAATTGCCAGGGGCACCTGTAGTCCCAGCTACTTGAGAGGCTGAGGCAGCAGAATCACTTGAACCCAGGAAGGAGAGGTGGCATGGGTTAAGATCATGCCACTGCACTCCAGCCTCGGTGATAGAGTGAGACTGTCTCAAAAAGAATAAAGAAAGAAAAGAAGGAAGGAAGGAAGGAAAGAAGGGAGGGAGGGAGGGAGGGAGGGTAAATTAGAGAGTGAAGTCAGCAAGATGGCAGAATAGGAGGTCACCTGCTTGTATCCCTCCACAATAAGAATTCTGCATCCATCCACCAACAAGTTTATTTGTGGGAGGGTTGGGGTTCAGACAGGAGGTTGTGGAACCCCACTAAAGCCCAAGAACTAGGAGCGTGTTTTGAGAATGCAAACCCACACTCAGGTGGCAGACTTGGTGGTGGTGCTCACAGGTTCAAGCCCAGAAACCTCTATTACCCAGTGGGCTTGGCTATAGCCCCACCTGGCCTTGAGCTTGCAACCAAACCATCTGCCAAGGAGTCTAGGAACAATCACATGCTAGTATCTTGGCAGAGAGGCTTACCTATTCAATGACATTGGTCTTGGCAATGGACCTGAAAGTTGCCCTTTAGCTCAGCTTCCAGCCCCTCTAAGCTGTAGTCTCAGATTAGGACAGGCACAAACTGCACAAAGTAACAGGCACAAAGCTCAAACAAGAACCTAGATGGAGACTTGCCCATAATTCAAAGCCTGGGAGTTACTCACCTGAATGAGACTCCCTGACAGGCTTCTCAGCCTCTATCTTACAGCAGATCCTGAAGGGGACCCTCTTAAGAGTTTTGGCCCCTCTTACTGCAGTCAAGGGACTATCCCACCTATGCAGGGAACTGCTGGCAGATGTGAGCCTGTCTGAGCCACTGAGGCAGGCTCACCAGCTTCCATCCCACAGCAGATTCTGAAGGAGGCAAGTGTCAGCTTGAGCCCCTCTTAAAGTCTGAAGATTGCCCTACCTATTCAGGGAACTGCTGGGAGTGTACCTATCTGGGCCTTCGGGACAGTCAGGACAGGTTTCCAGGCTTGAGTCCCTGGAGAGCTTTCCCACACAGCCCAGGTACCCTACTTGGGTCTTCCCC
Source organism: Saguinus oedipus (assembly GCA_031835075.1). Classification (NCBI taxonomy): domain Eukaryota; kingdom Metazoa; phylum Chordata; class Mammalia; order Primates; family Cebidae; genus Saguinus; species Saguinus oedipus. The sequence continues at coordinate 186,112,600 of CM063171.1, read as the reverse complement.
AAGTCCTCTGGGCTGGGGCACCACTGCAACCTTGAAGCCCTTGTGAGACTCACAGCAAACCTGGGCTTCTGGTGCCCTCTAGGGCTGAAATAGCTGTAGCAGTAATGAGCTTAGGGAACACAAATCAGTCTGCTTAGAACTTCTGGACACACCTACTAAAGGAGGGCAGGCACAAACTGCACCAATTGGCAGGCACAAGCCAAACCATGAAGAATGGAATAAATGCCTAATTATTCAATGCACAGACATCAGCACATGCCAACAAGAATCAAAAATAAGCAGGAAAATACAACCTTTCCAATAGGAAAAATTAAGATAACAATGACTGACCCTAAAGGAATGGAGGTGTGTCATTTGTTCAGACAAGAAAATTAAAATAGCTATATTTAAGGAAGCTCAATGAACTATAAGAAAACAGAAACAACTTAGAAATTTATCAGAGAAATTTAACAAAGAGATTGAAATAATCAAAATCAAAATCAAAGAGAAATCCCAGAGTTGAAAAAATGCAGCAAATGAAATGAAAAATGCAATAGAAAGCATCAATAGAAGACTCAATCAAGCAGAAGAAATAATCTATGAACTAGAAATAAACATTTTCAAGCTCTATCCAAAACCTACTGAGTCAAAAACTCTAGGGAAACAGATTAGCAACCTGTGTTTTAACAGCCCTCCAAGTGATTCTGATACATCCTGAAATTTGAGAACCACTGAATGACATGACCTCTAACTCCCTTGACAGCTTAAGAATTCTACAGCATTATAATCACCATCATCAGTAATACAGCTTTCTCTTGACATCTTTGTCCCTCTCTTCTGTTCAAGGCACTTTCTATACAATAATCTGTTTAGTTATCACAATACCCTGAGACATAAACTCTATTGTTATGACATCTTGGTTAACAAAGACACTGAGACAGGCAAGAGTCATGCAGCTGTAATGGAAATGCACCACCAAATTCTTCAAGATATGACTTGTTCTTCCAGCTCTTTCCTTGGCTGCTGAGAACAACTTTCCTCAAGGGTATAGCCTTTCCCGGGAAGGCTTTCCTTGGTGTCAAGCCTGATTACTTGATAAAATAATGAATCACAAAAGGGTTTAAAGGCCTAAACTATGCAACAGCTCTGACAAGTACATAAACTCCAGAGTTCTCCATAGGATTGGCCAAGGCTTTGTCAGGCCTGTATCACAATTCAGTTTCACTTTCTTCACAACCTTGCTTCCTTCTTCTTCCATTTACTCATATTTATCCTGAAATATCCTGCACACCAAACTACTCAGTATCTGCTTCTAGAGAATCCACATCACAACAGTAGCTGACTAAAAGTTAGAGGTCAGTAATAGGTAAAGCCAATGTTAAAACCCCGGCAGATGTGAGACCCGGTTCCAGGGTGCAGGGGAGGCTCTGTTCCCCCACTACGATGTTCTTCCAGGCTCTTGGTCCCTCACTCACCTAAGAATGGGAGGGAGGACCCCACTGGGCACAGTGAATGATTAAGTAAATATCAAACCCCAAAGATTTTTGCAGAAAGTGATTTATTTAGGCAGAGAGAGAAAAATGAGAAGGAAATAGAGATCAGCTCCCACAAGGTTGTGGAAGGGGATCCAGAAATGGAGTCCATCCAGATGAGAGGGAAGGGGACTTTTAACCTGGATGATATACTCACCCTGTTCAAATTTTCTGCCCTGTGAAAGGAGTTTTTTTAAACTTCTGCTGGAATGACTGATCTTTGATTTTTTTTCCCCCGTGCGTGCAAAAGTTAAACAAAGACCTCTAGTCTCCTGGATGGAGACATGGGTGGAAGTACGGTGCTGTGAAGTTCTTGCCTTTGAAACCATGCCCCCTGTGGACCAGGGAAGAGAATACATTCCCTCAGATAGGGCCGGGCACGGTGGCTCAAGCCTGTAATCCCAGCACTTTGGGAGGCCGAGGAGGGTGGATCACGAGGTCAAGAGATCGAGACCATCCTGGTCAACATGGTGAAACCCCATCTCTACTAAAAATACAAAAAATTAGCTGGGCATGGTGGTGCGTGCCTGTAATCCCAGCTACTCGGGAAGCTGAGGCAGGAGAATTGCCTGAACCCAGGAGGCGGAGGTTGCAGTGAGCCGAGATCGTGCCATTGCACTCCAGCCAGGGTAACAAGAGCGAAAGTCCGTCTCAAAAAAAAAAAAAAAAAAATACATTCCCTCAGATGGACCCTACACCTTAGGCTCTTAACTATTACATTGCTCTAGATCCTATCTTTTGTCGCCCACTCGGACTTGGAAATTAGTGACACAAGCATTTGAACATGAGATCTTAGAAATAATTTTACAAATGAGAAAACTAAACCTAGAGGAGATTTCCTAAGGTTTCCCCTGGTTGTAAACAAGCACTGACTTGGTCTGAGTGTTCTAGTGTGTCAGTACCTCCCACCTTAAGGAAAACCTTACCAGTGAGATAAGGTTTTTGAGGTAAATTATAATTTTATTGGGGAACACTTGACACAAAGCCCAGTTTCAAACAATCTATTTCTAAATCTAAAAAGATCCAATAATTGGTACTATTTTTGGCAGAGAAGCTATGGAGCAGATGAGAAAGGAAAGCAAAAATTTTCATCATAAAAATAAACAAGGATTTCCAAGATGGCACGGTAGGAACAACTCAGGATTGCAGCTCTCATGAAAGCGCAGAGGGTGAGGCCTAGCCGCATTTTCAGACGGACCTTTGTTGCCCACAGAACCGGGAAATTCCCAGGTGTAGGAAAGACACGGGACACCAGCGCAGCAATTTCGGCCTGTGCGGCCATTTCAGCTGGCGCCGCAGCGCAGCGGCACCCCGCACAAAACTCACTGGTCTGGGTGCCCTGTTAAACCAGCAATCTGAGATTTGGGAGGGCAGATTAATGTATTCATCTGATTAAACGGGACTTGGACAGTGAGCCAGACCAGGAGATTCCTGGGAAGCGTGATGTGAGCTGGTGCAGTGGGCCACAGCACGGGAAATCACACAGATCCTGGTGCCCTATCAGCAGGTGACTGAAACACCTGTGAGAGAGTCAACCGTTCAACTTTAAAAAAAGAGAGAGAGAGAGAGAGAGAGAAAGGACTCTGAGGCAGGGAGCCAAGTGATCAGGCTCGGCAGGTCCCACCCCAACAGGGACAAACAAAATGGCGATTCAAAAGGCTCCAGGTTGAGAGATTTATGCGGGCTAAGCTGAATCCAGGACGTTGCAGCTCAGTGGGGGAGAGGCGTCCGCCACTACAGACGCATTCCGCCCCTACTGAGGTACACGCCCATTGCAGAAGCAGCCTGCCATTGCCGAAGCAACCCGCCATAACAGAGAGACTCTGCCAATAGGGCAGAGCCCACCACAGTAGGACGGAGCCCCGTGGCAGCAGGGTGGACCCCGCGGTAGCAGGGCGGAGCTTCGACAGGCAAATAGTGATGAGACTGCCTCCTAGCTGGGCAGGACAGTGCAACAGACACTCATAAAGAAAGCCCCAAATCCCTGACACAGAGCATCTGAGGGAAAAAAAAGGGGGTTTTATAAGTTCTGCTGCAGCAGACCTAAATAAACCTGCCCAACAACCCTGAATGAACGACGGAGCTTACAGCTCAGCACTGGAGCTCCTATAAAGTACAGACCGTCTCCTCAAGCAGCTCCCTGACCCCTGTATATCCAAAGAGTCACCTCAAAAAAGAACTAATCAGACTGACATTTGGCAGGCATCATTCTGGGACAAAGATAGCAGAAGAAGAAACTGGTAGCATCCCTCACTGTTCCACAGCTGCTACAGGTGTACCCCAGACAAGCAGGGCCTGGAGTGGACCTCAGCAGTCATACAGCAGAGAGGCTAGATTGTTAGAAGAAAAACTAAGTAACAGAAATACTTCATCATCAACAATCTGGGCGTCCACTCAGAGACCCAATCAAAAAGTCAGCAACTACTAAGACTACAGGTGGATAAATCCACAAAGATGGGAAGAAACCAGCACAAAAAGGAGGAAAACACCCAAAACCAAAACACCTCACCTCCTACAAAGGACCACAACTCCTCACCAGCAAGGGAACAAAGCTGGACGGAGAATGAGTCTGACAAAATGACGGAATCAGACTTCAGAAGGTGGATAATAAGAAACTTCAGTGAGCTAAAAGAACATGTTCTAAATCAATGCAAAGAACCTAAGAACCTTGTAAAAAGATTTGAAAAAAGATTCGAGAAAATGATAACAAGAATGGACAACTTAGAGAGGAATATGAATGAATTGAAGGAGCTGAAAAACACAACACGAGAACTTCACAAAGCATGCACAAGTTTCAACAGCCGAATTGACCAAGCAGAAGAAAGAATATCAGAAGTCGAAGATCAACTCAATGAAATAAAACAAGAAACCAAGATTAGAGAAAAAAGCACAAAAAGGAATGAACAAAACCTCCAAGAAATGTGGGACTATGTGAAGAGACCCAACCTACGTTTGATAGGTGTACCAGAATGTGATGAAGAGAATGAATCCAAGCTGGAAAATACTCTTCAGGATATTATCCAGGAAAATTCCCCCAACCTAGCAAGGCAGGCCAATACTCAACTCCAGGAAATACAGAGGACACCACAAAGATACTCCGCAAGAAGAGCAACCCCAAGGCACATAATCGTTAGATTCACCAGGGTTGAAATGAAGGAGAAAATACTAAGGGCAGCCAGAGAGAAAGGTCGGGTCACCCAGAAAAGGAAGCCAATCAGACTCACAGCAGATCTCTTGGCAGAAACTCTACAAGCCAGAAGAGAGTGGGGGCCAATATTCAACATCCTTAAAGAAAAGAACTTTCAACCCAGAATTTCATATCCAGCCAAACTGAGCTCCGTAAGTGAAGGAAGAATAAAATCTTTTGCCAACAAGCAAGTACTCAGAGATTTTGTCACCACCAGGCCTGCTTTACAAGAGCTCCTGAAAGAGGCACTACACATGGAAAGGAACAACCAGTACCAGCCATTCTAAAAACATACCAAATGCTAAAGAGCATCAACAAAATGAAGAATCTGCATCATCCAATGGGCAAAACATCCAGCTAGCAGCAAAATGGCAGTATCAAATTCACACATCACAATATTAACACTAAACGTAAATGGGCTAAATGCACCAATCAAAAGACACAGACTGGCAAATTGGATAAAAAACCAAAACCCATCGGTGTGCTGTATCCAGGAAACCCATCTCACATGCAAGGATACACAAAGGCTCAAAATAAAGGGATGGAGGAAGATTTACCAAGCAAATGCACAGCAAAAAAAGCAGGAGTTGCAATTCTCGTCTCTGATAAAATAGACTTTAAAGCAACAAGGATCGAAAGAGACAAAGAAGGTCATTACATAATGGTAAAAGAATCGATAAAACAAGAAGAGCTAATGATCCTAAATATATATCGACCCAATACAGGAGCACCCAGATATATAAGGCAAGTTCTTAATGACTTACAAAGAGACGTAGACTCCAACACAACAATAGTGGGAGACTTTAACACTCCACTGTCAATATCAGATAGATCAACCAGACAGAAAATTAACAAGGATATCCAGGGCTTGAACTCAGACCTGGAACAAGCAAACCTGATAGACATTTACAGAACTCTCCACCCCTAATCCACAGAATATACATCTTCTCAGCACCACATCAAACCCACTCTAAAATTGACCACATAATTGGAAGTAAAACACTTCTCAGCAAATGCAAAACAACTGAAAGCATAACAAACAGTCTCTCAGACCATAGTGCAATGAAGTTAGAACTCAGAATTCAGAAACTAACTCAGAACCACACAGCTTCATGGAAACTGAACAACTGGCTCTTGAATGTTGATTGGATAAACACTGAAATGAAGGCAGAAATAAAGAAGTTCTTCGAAACCAACAAGAACAAAGACACAACACACCAGAATCTCTGGGACACATTTAAAGCAGTCTATAGAGGGAAGTATATAGCAATAAGTGCCTACATGAGAAGAGTGGAGAGATCCAAAATTGACAGCCTATCATCAAAATTGAAAGAGCTACAGGAGCAAGATCAAAAAAACTCAAAACTTAGCAGAAGACAAGAAATAACTAAGATCAGAGCAGAACTGAAAGAGATAGAGACATGAAAAACCCTTCAAAAAAATCAATAAATCCAAGGGCTGGTTTTCGAAAAGATCAACAAAATAGTCAGGCCACTAGCCAGACTGATAAAAAAGAAAAGAGAGAACAACCAAATAGACACAATAAAAAAATGATAAAGGGGAAATCACCACAGATTCCACAGAAATTCAAACCATCATCAGAGAATACTACTAAAAACTCTATGCACATAAACTAGTAAAACAGGAAGAAATGGATAAATTCCTGGACATGTGTGTCCTCCAAGCCTAAACCAGGAGGAAGCTGAAACTATGAATAGACCAATAACAAGGTCTGAAGTTAAGGCAGCAATTAATAGCCTACCACACAAAAAAAGCCCAGGTCCAGATGGGTTCACAGCCGAATTCTACCAGACACACAAAGAGGAGCTGGTACCATTCCTTCTGAAACTATTCCAAATAATTCAAAAAGAGGGAACCCTTCCCAAATCATTTTATGAGACCAACATCATCCTGATACCAAAACCTGGCAGAGACTCAACAAGAAAAGAAAACTTCAGGCCAATATCCATGATGAACATTGATGCAAAAATCTTCAATAAAATACTGGCAAACCAATTGCAACAGCAAATTAAAAAGCTTATCCATCATGATCAAGTAGGATTCATCCCAGGCATGCAAGGCTGGTTCAACATACGCAAGTCTATAAATGTAATTCACCACATAGACAGAACCAAAAACAAAAACCACATGATTATCTCAATTGATGCAGAGAAGGCAAATGACAAAATTCAACAGCCCTTTATGCTACAAATCCTCAATAAACTCGGTATTGATGGAACGTATCTCAAAGTAATAAAAGCTATTTATGACAAACCAACAGCCAATACCATACTGCATGGGCAAAAACTGGAAGCATTCCCTTTGAAATCCGGCACTAGTCAAGGATGCCCTCTCTCACCACTCCTATTCAATATAGTACTGAAAGTTCTAGCCAGAGCAATCAGGCAAGAAAAAGAAATAAAGGGTATTCAAATAGGAAAGGTGGAAGCCAAATTGTCTCTATTTGCAGATGACATGATAGTATACCTAGAAGACCCCATCGCCTCAGCCCAAAAACTCCTGAAACTGATAAGCAACTTCAGCAAAGTCTCAGGATATAAAATCAATGTGCAAAAATCACAAGCATTCCTATACACCAATAACAGACTTAAAGAGAACCAAATCAAGAACGAACTGCCATTCACAATTGCTACAAAGAAAATAAAATACATAGGAATACAACTTACAAGGAACGTAAAGGACCTCTTCAAGGAAAACTACAAACCACTGCTCAACGAAATAAGAGAGGACACAAACAGATGGAGAAACATTCCATGTTCATGGTTAGGAAGGATCAATATCGTGAAAATGACTATACTGCCCAAAGTAATTTACAGATTCAATGCTATCCCCATCAAGCTACCATTGAATTTCTTCACAGTACTGGAAAAAACCACCATGAACTTCATATGGAACCAAAGAGAGCCTACATAGCCAAGTCAATTCTAAGCAAAAAGAACACAGCGGGAGGCATCACACTACCAGACTTCAAACTATACTGCAAGGCTACAGTAATCAAAACAGCATGGTACTGGTACCAAAACAGAGATATAGACCAATGGAACAGAACAGAGGCATCGGAGGCAACACAACATATCTACAACCATATAGTCTTTGATCACCCAGACAAAAACAAGCAATGGGGAAAGGATTCCCTGTTTAATAAATGGTGTTGGGAAAACTGGTTAGCCATGTGCAGAAAGCAGAAACTGGACCCCTTCCTGACACCTTACTCTAAAATTAACTCCAGATGGATTAAAGACTTAAACATAAGACCTGACACCATAAAAACCCTAGAAGAAAATCTAGGCAAAACCATTCAGGACATAGGAGGAGGCAAAGACTTCATGACCAAAACACCAAAAGCATTGGCAACAAAAGCCAAAATAGACAAATGGGACCTAATCAAACTCCACAGCTTTTGCACGGCAAAAGAAACAGTCACTAGAGTGAATCGGCAACCAACAGAATGGGAAAAAATCTTTTCAGTTTCCCCATCTGACAAAGGGCTGATATCCAGAATTTACAAAGAACACAAACAGATTTACAGGAAAAAAAACAAACAAGCCCATTCAAAAGTGGGCAAAGGATATGAACAGACACTTTACAAAAGAAGACATCCATGAGGCCAACAAACACATGAAAAAATGCTCATCATCACTGGTCATTAGAGAGATGCAAATCAAAACCACATTGAGATAACATCTCATGCCAGTTAGAATGGTGATCATTAAAAAATCTGGAGACAACAGATGCTGGAGAGGATGCGGAGAAATAGGAACACTCTTACACTGTTGGTGGGAAGGTAAATTAGTTCAACCATTGTGGAAGACACTGTGGCGATTCCTCAAGGACCTAGAAATAGAAATTCCATTTTACCCAGCAATCCCATTACTGGATATATATCCAAAGGACTATAAATCATTCTACTATAAGGACACATGCACACGAATGTTCACTGCAGCACTGTTTACAATAGCAAAGACCTGGAACCAACCCAAATGCCCATCGATGATAGACTGGACTGGGAAAATGTGGCACATATATACCATGGAATATTATGCAGCAATCAAAAATGATGAGTTTTTGTCCTTTGTAAGGACATGGATGAATCTGGAGAACATCATTCTCAGCAAACCGACACAAGAACAGAAAACGAAATACCACATATTCTCACTCATAGGCGGGTGAGAAAAATGAGAACACATGGACACAGGGAGGGGGGTACTACACACTGGGGTCTATTGGGGGGAATAGGGGAGGGACAGCAGCGGGGGGAGTTGGGGAGGGATAGCCTGGGGAGAAATGCCAAATGTGGGTGAAGGGGAAGAAGGCAGCAAAACACACTGCCATGTGTGTACCTATGCAACTATCTTGCACGTTCTGCAAATGTACCCCAAAACATAAAATGCAATAAAAAATTTTTTTTTAATTAAAAAATAATAATAAATAAACAAGCCCTTCCCAAATAACATAAGTGCCTTCCCAAATCCTTTCAACACTTTTATTATGAAAAGTCAGAAATTACAGCTTCACAACGTTTCCTGAAATGTGGTAAACCTAGACCCCAACTCCCTGACATGATTAGAAAGACCATGCCCCGACTCCTTCCAGAAAACCTTCAGGTTGGCTAAGGGCACAGGTTTCTGAGTCCAGGAAGCTATGGTCCAAATCCCAGCTGTGCTCAGACACATTGTATTACCTTAGAAATTTCATTTCTCTGCTCCACAGTTTTCTCATCTGAGGACTAAGGACATTAATACCCATTTTATAAGAATCCATAAGGACTGAAAGCAATATTGCTCCGGGCCTGACACATGGTAAGTACTGAATAAATGTTAGAAGCTACCTGGTACTTGCTATTGCAATTATTATTATTAATTAGTCTGGTCATTTGCTTGAATCACATACCTCAGGTAGTATGGGACTATAACAAGCATCACTGACTCTTCAGGCTGACTAAAGTAACTTTGACCAACTTTTGCCCAAGAGGACATAATCGTGGTTCATTGTAAGCAATGAAGTCCCAGGGATTTTTTTTTATAGGAATCTATCAGAATGACAGAAGACAGTGGATCACCTATGGAGAAATCCACCCAGTCAGGTAACAGCCTCACAATGAATCTCTTAAGCACCACAAGCCAGTTTTCCAAGAGCACTAGAACTCTAAGTCTACACCAAGATTCACCAGATTATCATAGTAAATCCATAGGAGCATCACTGCTTGCCAGGAAAAAGTCACTGTTCAATTCATTTTCCCAACTTCTAACACAAGATCAAAATCAAGGTTGGGAATTATGAGGCTTCCCACATGCTCTATTGAAGGAACAACCCTTTGGCCTAATTCCTCTTTTTCCTCCTTCCTACCATCATAGATAATAAAACAGAGTAATTTTTCTATGAAAAAGATGGACATTACTATTATCTCTAGAGTTCTAATAATAATAAAAATAGCTATTATTACACAGCATTTACGACATGCTAGGCCAGTCTCAAGCATCTTACAATCCTGTCATTTAATTTAAATAAAAATTCCATGAAAACAGTTTTGTTGTCCTCTTGTACAAAGAAATGGAGTACTTGGCCGGGCATGGTGGCTCACTCCTGTAATCCCAACACTTTGGGAAGCCAAGGCAGGCAGATCACAGGTCAGGAGTTCGAGACCATCCTGACCAGTATGGTGAAGCCCCATCTCTACTAAAAATACAAAACTTAGCTGGTGTGGTGGTGAGTGCCTGTAGTCCCAGCTACTTGGGAGGCTGAAGCAGGAGATCACTTGAGCCCAGGAGACGGAGGTTGCAGTGAGCTGAGATCACACCACTGCACTTCAGCCTGGGTGACAGAATGAGACTCCATCTCAAAAAAAAAAAAAAAAAAAAAAAGTAGTCCATTTCTTTTACAGGTGGTGGCTCACACCTGTAATCCCAGCACTTTGGGAGGCCAAGGTGGGCAGATTACCTGAGGTTGGGAGTTCAAGACCAGCCTGACCAACATGGAAAAACTTTGTCTCTACTAAAAATACAAAAATATTTGCTGGGCAGGGTGGCACATACCTGTAATCCCAGCTACTCAGGAGGCTGAAGCAGGAGAATGGCTTAAATTGGGAGGCGGAGGTTGCAGTGAGTTGAGATTGCGCCATTTTACCCCAATCTGGGCAACAAGAGCAAAACTTCATCTCAAAAAAGAAAGAAGTAAGGAAAGGAAAATTAAGGAAAGAAAGAAAGAGAGAGAGAAAAAAAAAGAAAAGAGAAGTACTCAACATCACTCACCTAGTAAATACAAGGCCAGGACCCAAAGCCAGTCTCTCAACATATACACATGTTCTTATTCTTCTTGCTAGCTTATCTACCTAATGATATATTTAACTCCTTCAGTACTTAGGTTAAAGATGAGTAGCTTTGTTGCTTCTTGTTACTCTGTGATGGATAGTACAAGGCAATAATATGAATGAGGTTACCCAGTCTATCCTGCTAATATTGGCTGTTGAGAGATGATTCTCAGTAGGGAGAATGAGAAAAAAACATGTTCCCAAGGCCCATAGGAGTCTGATCAGAATCTGCATCTCTTCTAGCTCTCATCTTGGGTTAAAACCAACAAAAATTAATTCTGGGTAGTTGAAAGCAAAAAAAAAAAAAAAAAAAAAGCAGTCAAAGTTATCTGGCAACTTTCAGAATTAACACGAAGATTAATCAGGCACAGTGGCTCACGCCTGTAATTCCAGCACTCTTGGAGGCCAAGGTGGGTGAATCACCTGAGGTCAGGAGTTCAAGACCAGCCTGGCCAACATGGTGAAACTCCATCTCTACTAAAAATATTTTTAAAATTAGTTGAGCATGGTGGTGGGTGCTTGTAATCTCACCTACTTGGGAGGCTGAGGCAGGAGAATTGCGTGAACCCGGGAGAAAGAGGTTGCAGTGAGCTGAGATAGTGCCACTGCACTCCAGCCTGGGTGACTGAGGGAAAAACTGTCTCAAAAAAAAAAAAAGAGAAGAAGAATTAACAAGAAGACTGAGAACTAGGCTCAAGTTTGGTAGGAACCATAGTGTCCCCAGAATTGAAGAAGCATGCACAATATACTTTGATCATAGCCTGGGCAGACAGCAGCATTGGGATAAATACATTCCAATGGGTTTTACACTATTTTATCTTCTGTCCAAGATTAAGGTCAGGAGCATCTAATTTTCCCTATCTTGGGTCATATTCCTGCCCCTTTGTTATAGGAGAACAGACACTTATTACTAAACCCACCTTTTCAAGTCCCATGAGACAAACGTAATTTCTTGGAGTGCTGGTAGAAAGGAAAAGAGATGCTGGAGAATAAAAGTATATAACTCATGTCAATTATTGCCTGAAAATCCTAGGACAGTTTATACATGTAATATGAATGCAATGAGGAAATGAGAAACTATCTAGAAAGGAAAAAGATATCAACATCCACAAGACTCATTTCAATTCAAAATGGGGCTTAGCCTCATGGAGACTCTCTGTGGCATCCATAATAGAAATAGTAACTCTAAGAAAAACATTCTAGAGCTTCTGGTACTGGATAAATACCTAACTGTAATGACTACTGCAATTTAGGAACTTGAATGAAGTAACAGTTTCCAGAAGTCAGAGAGGAGGTATTGATCCCAGTGAAGACTACGACTCACGTGCTTCAGAGAAAAGATGCTGTTCTCAGGACTTTGCTCTCAAGAGGAGAGTTATGGGCAGGAGGCCTAGTTATGGGCAGGAGGCCCGGCTATGGGAGCCAGTGCTACACAAGAATACAGGTTTGGAGCTTACCCAAGAGGACTGGAGGCCTCTGAACACTGTTCAAAGGAAACAAAGTAAAAACAATATTCTTGAAAAGTAAAGAAAACTAATCTCGCCCAGGCAGCCAATTTCCAAAAAGGACTGATCTTGCAGTTAAAGAAAGAAGTGCAATGCCAAACTGAAAGAAAAAATGTCAAGGAGAATCAGGACAAACACTTTGATTCAAAGTGTCATCTTCAAAGTAGGGCATTTCTGAAGAAGAAAATACTATACTCACAGATCAGTCTTGCAAAAGCCTTGGACAGTATGATTCTTAGGACAAAATGTTAGGTATGCCCCTGACATGTTATTTTCAATAACACATGAAGCAAAAAGACCAAAATACTTATTTAAAGTAAATAGCTATCCCCCAAAAAAAGACTCCTTAGTGGAGACAGACACCAAAAATGTAATGACCAGGATAAGTCTTTTAGTGTATTGATGCTTAATATTAGACACTCACTGGAATTACTAGAGATTCTAATTAAACTGGTCTACGGTACAGTCTGGGCACTGGGATTTTTTAAAGCTCCCCAGGTGACTCTAATATTCAGTGAAGATTGAGAATTACTGCTTCAGGATAAAAATCAAGTATCATTACACAGAAAACAGTTGCTTATGGAGAAAGCACTCCCATGTGATAAATTTGCAAAAACAAATATATTTTATAAGGTGAGTTACTTGATAAATTTAATAGTACACTAGAGATTTGTTCCAATAGTGATAAGATACAAAAATAAAGGAACATTTCTATTAGGTTGGTGCAAAAGGAATTGTGGCTTTGCCATTAAAAGTAATGGCAGGGCTGGGCATAGTGACTCACACCTGTAATCCCAGCATTTGGGAGGCCGAGGCAGGTGGAACACAAGGTCTGGAGTTCAAGACCGGCCTGGCCAAGATGTTGAAACCCCACCTCTACTAAAAATAGAAAAATTAGCCAGGCATGGTGGTAGGTATCTGTAATCCCAGCTACTCAGGAGGCTGAGGCAGAGAATCACTTGAACCTGGGAAGCAGAGGTTGCAGTGAGCCAAGATCATGCCATTGCATTCTAGACTAGACAACATAGCAAGACTCTATTTCAAAAAAAAAAAAAAAGTGAAAACAGGCCAGGCACAGTGGCTCACACCTGTAATCTCAGCACTTTGGGAGGCCGAGGCAGGCAGATCCTAAAGTCAGGAGTTCAAGACTAGCCTGACCAACATGGTAAAACTCCATCTCTACTAAAAATAAAAATAAATGAGCCAGGTATGGTGGTACGCACCTGTAATCCCAGCTACTCAGGAGGCTGAGGCAGGAGAATCATCTGAACCCAGGAGGCGGAAGTTGCAGTGAGCCAAGATCATGCCACTGCACTACAGCTGGGTGAAACAGGGAGACTCCGTCTCAAAAAAAAAGAAAGTAATAGCAGTTAGTATTGCACCAACCTAATTTTATAAAGTAAGGGAAGGCCAGGCACAGCAGCTCCACCTGTAACCCCAGCACTTTGGGAGGCCAAGGTTGGAAGATCACCTGAGATTGCGAGTTTGAGACCAGCCTGACCAACATGCAGAAACCCCATCTCTACTAAAAATACAAAATGAGCTGGGTGTGGTGGTGCATGCCTGTAGTCCCAGCTACGCAGGAGACTGAGGCAGGAGAACCACTTGAACCCAGGAGGCAGAGGTTACAGTGAGCGAAGATCATGCCATTGCACTCCAACCAGGGCAAAAAGAGCAAAACTCTGTCTCAAAAATAAATAAATAAAGTAGGGGAGTGGGGATTCAAACTTCACTCACTTCTCTCCTTCTACCTCCCGTTCCAAAGCCAGCCTTAATTAGACTACAACCATTAATGCTACCATGGACTAGCCTGAGAATGACACAAATATTTTAGGGTATGAACTCCATCCTAATAATAAAAACTGATAATTGTATTGAACTTACTCCTCACACATTTTTACATTTAATATTCATAGGTGAAACTCACTGAGGTTGTTGTAAGGAGGCATTACTTTACAGAACTGGAGAGGTTTAGTAACTGTCCTGTGCTTCTAGCAAAGGCCTTGCGAAGCTTCCAATCATAGTGGAAGGCAAAAGTGGGAGCAGGCCAGTCACATAGCAAGAGCAGGGGCAAGAGAGCAGAAAGGGAGGTGCCATACACTTTCAAAATAACCGAACCTTGTGTGAACTCAGAGCAAGATCTCACTCATCACCAAGGCGGTGGCACTAAGCCATTCATGAGGGATCCACCCCTGTGATCCATACACCTCCCAACATCCACACAGCCAACACTGGGAATCACATTTCAACAGGAGATTTGGAGGGGACAAACATCAAAACCATATCACTAGGCCAGAGCAAAGAGTGTTCTAAAGGGAATAAAAGAGAGAGAGAGAAAAGTTACAAGGGCAAATCATAAAGAACTGAGCATGCATGGCTAAAGCCTCCAGTAAGGAAATGACATGGCCACAACTCTGCTTTAAGAAGTTTATAATGACTGGACCTCTTGGGGTCTGGAACCCTTTATTTGTTAAAGAAGTTAAGGCAGCTGGGAAGGTTACCCAGTCTCCCACTTTACAATTGTGTGATTTAATATGGCTGCCCATGAGGAAACCATTGTATGTTCTTCAGGAGGGAAACAAAGGAATGAAAGGGATGGTTTAAAAAGATGAGCCTGTCAGCAAATATCTATTGCAAGAATTACTGTGTTGATAACACTCTCAGCATAATGCCTGCTATCCTGATGTCATATTTCAGATTCCTAGGAAAACCTCTGATATACACCAACCATGAAGCATACATCATTAACTGAGGAGAGGCAGTATATTTCTCTTTCAGAAAGCACGATACAATTGCAGAATAGTTTCAGGTGAGAGTTTTAAATGAGGTACTTGGAGTGGTGAAATATGTAACACTCATGAACTGTTTGACACTCATGGATCCAGCCACTCTTCATTTGTTCAATATAATACTGAGCATTGCAATGTGCCAGATTTAGTACTAGGTGAGGAATACAGCAGGAAGCCACACTGACATGGGCTTTTGTGGAGCTTACAGTCAATAAACATGCAGATTCGAACAGCCAGTAATACTATCAGGAAAAACACTGAAGATAATGAGCCATTCTAGCCTATGGGCCTAATCTAGATTGGAGTGTAAGAAGAATTGATGAGTCTTTGGTGAGAGAGATATTTAATATGAGAGCAGGCTGAACAGTGGCTCATGCCTATAATCTCAGCACTTTGGGAGGCCAAGATGGGTGGACTGCCTGAGCTCAGGAGAGTTTGTGAGCAGCCTGAGCAACAGGTGAAATCCCGTCTACTAAAATACAAAAAATTAGCCAGGCATGCTGGTGTGCTTCTGTAGAACCAGCTGCTCAGGAGGCTAAGGCAGGAGAATCGCTTGAACCCAGGAGGTGGAGGTTGCAGTGAGCCAAGATCATGCCATTGCACTCCAGCCTGGCAACAGAGCAAGACTCCATCTCAAAAACAAAAATAAAAATTAAAAAAAGGAAAAAAAAAAAGATCAGAGCTGAAGGATGAGAAGTCAGGTAGGTCAGAAATAAGAAAAATACCTGAGGTAAGGGGAGGGATCATTTCCTTTGCTTTTCTGTAAGAATACAGTAACAACTAAAAGAGCGCTTATAAGGCAAAGGGTAGCAGCAGATCATGGTTGAATGGGAAAGCTGATGTGTCCAGTTGCCCCAATTCCTGCAGAAAGGTCAGCAGAGAAAACTGGTTCATCAGTATCACCAACACATGCAGCTGCAGATGTTAACATCCCACGCTCATGTCCTTCTAGATCTGATGGTCCTCATCACCTCTTGTTTTACTTTTTCCCTCCAATACTAACAAGGAACGTACCTGGACCTTGGAATATTGCTTTTGTTTATTTCTTTTCTTAAATGTCACTTTGCAAATGATTAAAAAGGAAAAATTGCCAAAAGAAAATATGACCCAAAACATTTTTATATCAGTTGCTTGAATTCCAGACACTGGAAGCCTCCCTCTTCCACAGCCCTCTGTCTGACATTCATTCTTATTTCCACAAACTTCTTATTCCAGCTAACTCACTGAGCATTTCCTTCTCAACTTTTCCTGTTTTCTCAAACTTGACTTGTTTTTATAAACAACTTTTCATATCACATTTCAAATGTCAGAATTCCCAATATATGCATTCCCAAGATATATAAAATATTACTCATTTTCAGAAGGAGAGAAAAAGTCACCACAATTGAAGGAAAAAGTATTCTGCTATCAACCCAGTGTTTTCCTCTCAAGGGCTCTAGAATGAATAAAAACTCTCAACAGATTCTGAAGTGACAGAAAAAGACTCACAGAGGCAAAGAGCAAGATTATTGGCAATGAGCAAGGGAGATCAGCAATCAGACATCTGGAACAGATTGGTTTCTTCTGGGATAAGCATTGCTTAGTATACATCTTAAAATATTTATACCACAAATTGTATTCAGAATATTAGAGTTTAAGTTTTAAAATGTAACAAGAGTTACACTGTAGTACTTGGGAAAAGAAAAGTAAATTAAGAATATCTTAGTGAAATAATAAATACCTGTGTATTTGCTTTGCTTCCTTGAAAAAAAAGCTAACGGCCAGGCGTGGTGGCTGACACCTGTAATCCCAGCACTTTGGGAGGCTGAAGTTGGCAGATCACGAGGTCAGGAGTTCAAGACCAGCCTGGCCAACCCCATCTCTACTGAAAATTAAAAAATTAGCCTGGGGTAGTAGCATGCACCTGTAGTCCCAGCTACTCAGGAGGCTGAGGCAGGAGAATAGCTTGACCCGGGAGGCAGAGACTGCAGTGAGCCAAGACCATGCCATTGCACTCCAGCCTGAGCAAAAGTGCACGACTTAGTCTCAAAAAAAAAAAAAGATAGCACATCTGGAAAACAGTTAAAGTAAGTGCAATAAATAATATGTAATAATAAATAAGCACTGGAAATAGAAATTATGATCAACATAATTAATAGGGACTTAGCTCAAAGAAGAAAGAAATAAGCTAAAACACGATTTCACCATGTAAAAGAACAATATGCAAATATTGATGGACATTTATTGTCTATGATGACAGGAAAAATGAGACAGAAGAACAGGCTTAAATATCATTAGAAAAAATTAGGTTAAAGACTCAAGCAAAGTAAATTGATTACTGTCAAATATGTTTTAATGCAAATAAGCATATAAATGCACACCACACCTGGCTAATTTTTACATCCTTTTTCAAATATTTCTCCAAAGCACCCTCCTCTTATCCATTTTCCAAAATAAAACTAAACTGCCCACCACGTAGTCTCCCTGGTTGTCACAGTAACCAAGCAAAGCTACTTTTAAATTGTTTCATTCGTAAGGAAGATGGAACCCCTTACATGGTTTTTATGATATATTTATCACTTTACTTTGAAAACTGCTCATTGAATGAAAAGTTTACGTGACAAACGCAGAAGGAAAAAGCTAAAAGTCTGCAGCATTTCTCAATTTTAAAACATGGGAAGGAAATAATCTGTGGTTCCAGAAGCTACCACCAGAGGGAGAGGGTGAGCCGTAACAAACGAGAAAAGCCAGGGAAAAAAATTTTTTTTAAAGACATAATTACTGAAGATGGCTGAATAGATACAACTCCAGCGCACAACACCCAGCGAGGGAGACGCAGAAATCCAGAGGTCTTCTAGCTCCAACCGAGGTACCAGGTGCATTTCAACGGGTCTGGTCCAATGGTGAGCAAAGCCCACTCAGGGCAGACCAAGGCGGGGAGGGGTGCTGCTTCACCCAGAAAGTGCATCTGACCAGTGAGTGGGAGGCTTCCCCTCTGGAACTCTGGTCCAGATACAGCGCTTCCCCCAAAGCCTCAGCAATACACAGAACAGGGACTCTTTGCCAGTCAAGCACCGGGAATTACAAGACCGGAGTTGAATAATAATCCAGGACGGTGTACCGATTGGCACACAGGCCAAAGTAGAGGAATAAGCCTGAAAGGCGGCCGGGAGAACCTGCGGACTGAGCTATCGCCCCTCCCCCGGCCCGGAGAGAGAGGGAACTATAAGCGGGAGCAGCTGGGTGGCCCCTACCCCATGACTGGAGAGAGAGGAAGCTGAAAGGGGTAGATGGCCACGTGCTGCTGGATGGGTCCCTACCCTCCCCCACAAACCCCAGAGAGCTGAAGCTCCAACTCTAGCGGGTTGCACACAGTCTGAGCTGAACCCTAAATGATCCAGCCCAGTGGAGGACAGGCACAACCCACCATTAGAGGGGTGGGACTGGGCTACATGGTTTTTGTTTGTTTGTTTTTTTGAGACGGAGTTTCGCTCTTGTTACCCAGGCTGGAGTGCGATGGCACGATCTCGGCTCAGGCCAACCTCCGCCTCCTGGGTTCAGGCAATTCTCCTGCCTCAGCCTCCTGAGTAGCTGGGATTACAGGCACGCCAAAAACACAGGAAGCCTACATAGCAACAGGACAGTGTTCTTTTTTTTATTGCATTTTAGGTTTGGGGGTATATGTGAAGAACATGCAAGACTGTTGCATAGGTACACACGTGGCAGTGTGATTTGCTGCCTTCCTCCCCATTACCTATATCTGGCATTTCTCCCCATGCTATCTCTCCCCAACTCCCCACCCCCTGCTGTCCCTCCCCTATTCCCCCACAACAGAACCCAGTGTGTGATGCTCCCCTCCCTGTATCCATGTGTTCTCATTGTTCAACACCCACCTATGAGTGAGAACATGAGGTGTTTGATTTTCTGTTCTTGTGTCAGTTTGCTGAGAATGATGGTTTCCAGGTTCATCCAGGTGCCTACAAAGGACACGAGCTCATCGTTTTTTATGGCTGCATAATATTCCATGGTATATGTGCCACATTTTTGCTGTCCAGTCTATCATCGATGGGCATTTGGGTTGGCTCCAGGTCTTTGCTATTGTAAACAATGCTGCAGTGAACACCCGTGTGCATGTGTCCTTATAGTAGAACGATTTATAATCCTTTGGATGTATACCCAGTAATGGGAGTGCTGGGTCAAATGGAATTTCTATTTCTAGGTCCTTGAGGAACCGCCACACGGGACAGTGTTCTTGACAACCCAGCAGCGCCTGCAGGTCAGCAGAATAGGCGGGCTTAATCTCCCAATATAAACAAAAAAGACATAGGAAGCTTCCTAGTGATCTGGGAGTCCCTAGAAACCCAGTAGAGCCTCCACAGGCAGACAAGTGACCTCATTAAGCAGCTCCCCGACAACTCAGCCAGGTAAACTCACAAAGATGGGGAAAAAAACAGTGCAAAAAAGATGAAACCATCAAAGACCAAAACACCTCTTCTCCTTCAAGGGATCAAAACTCGTCAACAACACAGGATCACATCATGACTGAGAAGGAGTGCAACAAACTGACAGAAACAGGCTTCAGAAGGTGAGTAATAAACTTTTCTGAGCTAAAGGAACACGTTCTAACTCAATGCAAAGAAACCAAAAACCTTGAAAAAAGGTTAGATGAAATGCTAACTAGAATAACTAGCTCAGAGAAGAACATAAATGACTTGATGGAGTTGGAAAAACACAGCATGAGAACTACGTGAAGCAAACACAAGTTTTAACAGCCAAATCAATAAAGCAAAAGAAAGGCTATCAGAGATTGAAGATCAACTCAATGAAATAAAGAGAGAAGGCAAGAAAAGAGAAAAAAGGAGTGAAAAAAATGAACAAAGCCTCCAAGAAATATGGGATTATATTAAAAAAACCTAACCTACTATGGTTGATCAGGGTACCTGAATATGATGGGGAGAATGAATTCAAGCTGGAAAACATGCTCCAGGATATTATCCAGGAGAACTTCCCACACCTAGCAAGGCAGTCCAAATTTCAAATTCAAGAAATACAGAGAACTCCACAAAGATATTCCTCAAGAAGAGCAACACCAAGGCACACAGTCGTCAGATTCAGCAGGGTTGAAATGAAGGAAAAAGTGCTAAGGGCAGCCAGAGAGAAAGGTCAGGTCACCCACAGAGGGAAGCCAATCAGACTCACAGCAGATCTCATGGCAGAAACTCTACAAGCCAGAAGAGAGTGGGGGCCAATATTCAACATCTTTAAGAAAAGACCTTTCAAGCCAGAATTTCATATCCAGCCAAACTAAGCTTCGTAAGTGAAGGAGAAATAAAATCCTTTATGGACAAGCAATTACTGAAAGATTTTGTCACCATCAGACCTGCCTTACAAAAGCTCCTGAAAGAAACGCTAAGCACGGAAAGGAACAAGTACCAGTCACTGCAAAAGCACACCAGTTGGCAAAGACCAAAAATGCAATGAAGAAAATGAGTCAACTAATGGGAAAGAAAACCAGCCAGTAACAAAATGGCAGGATCAAATTCACACATAACAATAGTAAAATTGAATGTAAATGGCCTAAATGCCCCAATCAAAAGACACATACTGGCAAACTGGATAAATAGTCAAAACCCATTGGTGTGCTGTATTCAGGAAACCCATCTCACGTATGAAGACACACATAGACTCAAAATAAAGGAATGGAAGAAGATTTACCAAGCAAATGGAGAACAAAAAAAGCAGGGGTTACAATCCTAGTCCCTGATAAAATGGACTTCAAACCAGCAAAGATCAAAAGAGACAAAGAAGGACATTACATAATGGTAAAAGGATCAATCCAATCAGAAGAGCTAACTATCCTAAATATAAATGCTCCCAACACAGGAGCACCCAGATACATAAAGCAAGTTCTTAATGACCTCAAACGAGATTTAGACTCCCACACAGTAATAGTGGGAGACTTCAACACTCCACTGTCAATATTAGATCAATGAGACAGAAAATTAACAAGGATATCCAGGACTTGAATGCAGAGCTGGACCAAGCAGATCTAATAGACATATACAGAATGCTCCACCCCAAATCCACAGAATAAACATTTTTCTCAGCACCACATTGCACTTACTCTAAAACTGACCATATCATTGGAAGCAATCCACTCCTCAGCACATGCAAAAGAACGGAAATCATAACAAACAGTCTATCAGACCACAGTGCAATCAGACTGGAACTCAGGATTAGGAAACAGACTCAAACCTGCACAACCACTTGGAAACTGAACAACTTGCTTCTGAGTGTCGACTGGGTAAACAATGAAATGAAGGCAGAAATAAAGATGTTCTTCGAAACCAACCAGAATGAAAACTCAACTTACCAGAATATCTGGGACACCTTTAAGCAGTCTTGAGAGAAAAATTTATAGCAATAAATGCCCACATGAGAAACAAGGAATGATCTAAAATTGACACCCTATCATCAAAATTGAAAGAGCTAGAGGAGTAACATCAAAAAACTCAAAAGCTGGCAGAAGACAGTAACTAAGATCAGAGCTAAACTGAAGGAGATAGAGACAAAAACCCTTCCAAAAAAATCAATAAATATAGGAGCTGGTTTGTTGAAAAGATCAACAAAATAGACAGACTGCTAGCCAAATTAATAAAAAAAAGGGGGGGGAGAAGAATCAAATAGATGCAATTAAAAAATGATAAAGAGGATATCACCACTGATCCCACAGAAATAAAAACTACCATCAGAGTTTACTACAAACAGCTCTATGCACATAAACCAGTAAACCAGGAAGAAATCAATAAATTCCTAGACACTTGTACTCTACCAAGACTAAACCAGGAGGAAACTGAAACCCTGAATAGACCAATGACAAGGGCTGAAGTAGAGGCAGCAATCAATAGCCTACCAACCAAAAAATGTCCAGGTCCAGATGGGTTCACAGCTGAATTCTATCAGACATAAAAAGAGGAGCTGGTTCCATTCCTTCTGTAACTGTATCAAACAATACAAAAGGAGGGAATCCTCCCTAACTCATTTTATGAGACCAACATCATCATCCTGATACCAAAACCAGGTGGAGATTCAACTAAAAAAGAAAACTTCAGGCCAATATCCATGATGAACATCGACACAAAAATCTTCAATAAAATACTGGCAAACAGATTGCAACAGCATATCAAGATGCTTATCCATCACGACCAAGCAGGCTTCATCCCAGGGATGCAAGGCTGGTTCAACATACACAAATCCATAAATGTAATCCATCACATAAATGGAACCAAAGACAAAAACCACGATTATCTCAAAAGATGCAGAGAAGGCCTTCGACAAAATTCAACAGCCCTTCATGCTAAAACTCTCAATCAACTAGGTATTGACAGAACATATCATAAAATGATAAAAGCTATATATGACAAACCTAGAGCCAATATCATACTGGACGGGCAAAAGCTGGAAGAATTCCCTTTAAAATCAGGCACTAGATAAGGATGCCCTCTCTCACCACTCCTATTCAATATAGTATTGGAAGTTCTAGCCAAAGCAATCGGGCAAGAAAAAAAATAATGGGTATTCAATTAGGAAAGGAGGAAGTCAAACTGTCTCTATTTGCAGACATGATTGTATATCTAGAAGACCCCATCGACTCAGCCCAAAATCTTCTCAAACTGATAAGCAACTTTGGCCAAGTCTCAGGATATAAAATCAACTGCAGAAATCACAAGCATTCCTATACACCAATAACAGACAACCAGAGAGCCAAATCAAGAACAAACTACTATTCACAATTGCAACAAAAAGAATAAAATATCTAGGAATACAACTAACAAAGGATGTAAAGGATCTCTTCAAGGAGAACTATAAACCACTTCTCAATGAAATAAGAGAGGTCACAAACAGATGGAAAAACATTCCATGCTCATGGTTAGGAAGAACATCATTAAAATGGCCATAGTGCCCAAAGTAATCTATAGATTCAATGCTATCCCCATCAAGCTACCAATGACCTTCTTCACAGAACTGGAAAAAAACACTTTAAACTTCATATGGAATCACAAGAGAGCCCACATAGCCAAGACAATCCTAAGCAAAAAGAACGAAGCTGGAGGCATCATACTGCTGGACTTCAAACTATACTATGAGGCTACAGTAATCAAAACAGCATGATACTGGTACCAAAACAGAGACATAGACCAAAGGAACAGAACAGAAGCCCCAGAAGAAACACCACACATCTACAACCATCTGATCTTTGACAAACCTGGCAAAAACAAGCAATGGGGAAAGGACTCCATGTTTAGTAAATGGTGTTGGGAAAACTGACTAGCAATGTGCAGAAAGCAGAAACTGGACCCCTACCTGTCACCTTACACTAAAATTAACTCCAGATGGATTAAAGATTTAAACATAAAACCTAACACCATAAAAACACTAGAAGAAAACTTAGGCAAAACCATCCGGGACATAGGCATAGGCAAGGACTTCATGACTATAACACCAAAAGCAATGGCAATAAAAGCCAAGATAGACAAATGGGATCTAATTAAAATTCAGAGCTTCTGTACAGCAAAAGAAAGCATCATTATAGCAAATCAGCAACCAACAGAATGGGAAAAAAAATGTTGCAATCTACCCATCTGACAATGGGCTAATAACCAGAATCTACAATGAACCAAAACAGATATACAAAAAAAAAACAAACAACCCCATTCAAAAGTGGGCGAAGGATATGAACAGACACTTTTCAAAAGAAGACATACATGAGGCCAACAAACATATGAAAAAATGCTCATCATCACTGGTCGTTAGAGAAATGCAAATCAAAACCACATTGAGATATCATCTCACACCAATTAGAATGTTGATCATTAAAATATCTGGAGACAACAGATGCCGGAGAGGATGTGGAGAAACAGGAACACTCTTACACAGTTGGTGGGTGTATAAATTAGTTCAAACACCGTGGAAGACAGTGTGGCAATTTCTCAAGGATCTAGAAATAGAAATTCCATTTGACCCAGCAATCCCATTACTGGGCACATACCCAAAGAACTATAAATCATTCTACTATAAAGACACATGTACACATATGTTCATTGCAGCCCTGTGTACAATAGCAAAGACCTGGAACTAACCCAAATGCCCATCAATGTTAGACTGGACAAAGCAAATGTGGTACATATACACAATGGAATATTATGCAGCCATCAAAAACAATTGAGTTCATGTCCTTTGTAGGGACTTGGATGAACCTGGAAACCATCATTCTCAGCAATCTGACACAAGAACAGAAACCCAAACACCACATGTTCTCAGGCATAGGTGGGTGTTGAACAATGAGAAGACATGGACTCAGGGAGAGGAGCATCACACACTGGGGGCAGTTATGGGGGGGTAGAGGAGAGACAGTGGGGGGTGAGGAGGGAAGGGAGGGTAGGGAGGAATAACATGGGAAGAATTGCCAGATATAGTATGCGCCTAAAGTTAAATAAATATTTTTTTTTAAAAAAAGGCATAATTACTAAAGTAGCAATTGGAAAGAGAAATAATGTTTACCTTATTTATATATGCTTGAGATAGAAATATATTATTTAATATATACAAATAAAGTCCAAAGAATGAAAGGAACCACTGATGTATCCTCACCTAGCTTAAGAAATAAGACATGACCAACAGCACAGCACAAACCTCCTGGGTGTCATTTCCAACCAACAGCCTTCCTCCACCTCACAGATAAACACCAGCTTCAGTATTCCTCATCTCCAGGCCTTTTTTCTATAAAGGTATACCTTTTACTATAAAGGTATAAATGCCTTTAAAATATGCTATTGTTTTGCATGGGTGTTGTCATTGTTGCTGCTGTTGTTGTTGAGACGGAGTCTTGCTCTTTTACCCAGGTTGGTGCAGTGGTGTGATCTTGGCTCACTGCAACCTTCGCCTCCTGTGTTCAAGTGATTCTCCTGTCTCAGCCTCTGAGTAGCTGGGATTACAGGCATCTGCCACCATGCTCAGCTCATTTTTGTATTTTTGGTAGAGATGGGGTTTTGCCATGTTGGCCAGGCTGATCTCGAACTCCTGACCTCAAGTGATCCACCCACCTCAGCCTCCCAAAGTGCTGGGATTACAGGCATGAGCCACCATGCCTGCCTGGCCAGTTCTGCATGTTTTTAAACTTCATATGGTATCACACTGAATGTATTCTTCCATACCTTTTTTGTACTTTTTGTGAAATTTATTTAAGTTGATACAGGTAGTTTTAGTTAATTCCTTTTCAATGAATTTGTAGCATTCCTTTAATTCCATACTATATGGAATAAAATTATATTATGTCTCTAATTATTTGTATCCAGAATAAAGTGCTCCTAAATTTAATAAGAAAAAGATTTTTTTAAGCCCCAATAGAAAGATGGCAGCAGTTGCACTTGGAATGATATTTAGAATATTACCATTTTATTCCTAGTGCAAATAATGCTACAAAAAAAATCCTAACTATCCTATTAGATGTTTAGAGAAACATGTAAGGATATATATACTTAGGAGTGATTGATGATACTAACATAAATTCCCATAGCAGCACAGAAGAGGTACTGTTCCATGAGCTCAATATATTTGATATTCTCAGATTTTTTTTCTTTTAAAATGGCATCTTCACTACGTTGCCCAGGCTAGTCTCCAATTACTGGGCTCAAGCCATCCTCCTGCCTCAGCCCTCCAAAAAGCTGAGATTATAGACTCATGCCACTGCACCTGGCTCTCAGATGTTTTTAATTTTTGCCAGTATGACAGGTATTAAATGGTTTTTCATTTTGGTTTTCATTCTCATTTTCATCACTACTAGTAAAGAATAATGACATATCATGCAAATTTTAACAAACCAGCACAGTACCTTTGAAACTAAAAGTTTTTTTTTTAAGAATCTTACATGTTTATTAGCTATTCATTATTGCCCCTTCAGCTCCTGACACTTGCTTGTCAATTCTGAGTTCAGATAGTTGTAGAGACCCTGGAAGGTTGAGGTAGAGACCCTGGAAGGTTGAGGAAGAGACCCTGGAAGGTTGAGGAAGACGCAGGAGTGGGTGGAGGTCAGGGATATCTAAGAGGAGGAAGATATCTAAGAGACTATACATCCCTGTGATGGACCGTCAAATAAACTGGCTCCTCAATTCCCAGATTTAGACTGTTTCATCTCAGAGCCCTTTGCCTCGATTCCAGTAAAGTAAGGGCCACAAACTAGGCCTTATTCATCAGGAACAGCTCATCCTTCAGAAATAACACAAGTCAAATTTCTTACCCTCCAAAGTCAGCCTCCAGTCCTTCCAGCTTACATCCACATGCTAATTCCCCTTGTCAGTACCTTCTATACAGCAATTCTACTACTTTCTCTGTCAGCAACTTAATCATTAGTTTTTCCCTTACCATTATATATTGTATGATCCAACACTTAAACACCCTCCCAAATAGCCATTCTCCATCACTCTGACCTACCAAAATCCAAATTCTCTGCCCTTTCCAAGCTATCCTCAAGTAAGATCATCCACATAAGAATATTGGTACCACCATAAACTCATCATATGCCATTACTGGTCAACTACCATTCTTATGCACTCATACTTCATGTATTTTTATTCAGTGTCCACTATGTGGCACTTACATCATATGTCCTTAGCCAACACTCCTGCACATCCTCCTGAAAACTATTACCAATTTTCTCTACTTTCTTCAAACTTCTGTCTCCCACAACCTCAGCAGATGAGCTGCTGCTTCATAGAACTAGAAGCTCCTAGAAGGGAATTATTTTCTTTTTCAATTTAATAAATACAATAGTGTTAACCATAGCCACCCTACCAAGCAATAGGACACCACAGATTATTGATTGTATCTCACTGTGATTTGGTGCCTGTTGACCAGTGTCTCCCTATCTTCCCTCCCCTCATGCTCCCACATACCACCACCACTACTAAGCCTCTGGTAAGCACTATTACACTTTCTACATCTAGGAGATCAACTTCTTTAGATTTTACATGTGAGTGAGACCGTGCAATATTTCTCTTTCTGTTCCTGACTTATTTCACTTACATCATGACCTCCAGGTTCATGTATGTTTCCCTAAGTGACAAAATATTGTTTTCTATGCCTGAATAGTATTGTTGCATATATATACAGTCATACATCACTTAATGACAGGGACACATTCTGAGTTGTTAGACAATTTTGTCATGGTGTGAACCTAACAGAGGGTACTTACACAAACCTAGATGGTATAGCCTACTACCCACCTAGGCTACGTGATATAGCCTGTTGCTCCTAGGTTATAAACATGTACAACGTGTTACTGTGTTAAATACTGTAGGCAACTGGAACAAATTAGAACAAATGGTAAGCATTGTATATCTAAAAAATCCAAATATAGAAAAGATATGATAATATAAACCATGGAATACTATACAGCCAAAGAAAGAAACAAAATCATGTACTTTGCAGGGACATGGATGGAGCCGGAGATTATTATCCTCAGCCAACTAATGCAGGAACAGAAAATCAAATAGCTCATGTTCTCACCTGTAAGTGGGAGCTAAATGACGAGAACACATTGACACATGATGGGGGAACACACTGGGGCCTGTCAGGGGGTGGGAGGAGGGAGAGCATCAGAAACAACAGCTAATGGATGCTGGGCTTAATACCTAGGTGATGAAATGATCTGTGCCAGAAACCACCACAGCACACATTTACCTCTGTAACAAACCACATCCTGCACATGTACCCCTAAACTTAAAATTAAAAACTAAAAGGCATGATAAAAAAATACAACATATACATTGAGATACCAACTCACGTCAGTTAGAATGGTGATCACTAAAAAAATCTGGAGACAACATGCTGGAGAGGATGTGGAGAAATAGGAACACTTTTACACTGTTGGTGAGAGTGTAAATTAGTTCAACCATTGTGGAAGACAGTGTGGTAATTCCTCAAGGACCCAGAAATAGAAATTCCATTTGACCCAGCAATCCCATTATTGGGTATATATCCAAAGGATTATAAATCATTCTACTATAAGGACACATGCATACGAATGTTCATTGCAGCACAGTTTACAATAGCAAAGACCTGGAACCAACCCAAATGCCCATCAATGATAGACTGGACTGGGAAAATGTGGCACATATACACCATGGAATATTATGTAGCCATCAAAAACGGTGAGTTCATGTCCTTTGTAGGGACATGGATGAACCTGGAAACCATCATTCTCAGCAAACTGACACAAGAACAGAAAATCAAACACCGCATGTTCTCACTCATAGGTGGGTGTTGAACAATGAACACATGGATACAGGGAGGGGAGCATCACACACTGGGGTCTGTTGGAGGGAAATAGGGGAGGGACAGTGGGAGGTGGGGAGTTAGGGAGAGATAGCATGGAAAGAAATGCCAGATATAGGTGAAGGGGAGGAAGGCAACAAATCACACTACCATGTGTGTACCTATGCAACAATCTTGCATGTTCTTCACATGTACCCCAAAACCTAAAGTGCAATAAATAAATAAATAAATAAATAAATAAATAAAAATAAAAAATACAACATAAAAGATTTTTAAAATGAGCCAGACACAGTGATGTGCGCCTGTAGTATCAGCTATTATTTTTTATATATAAAGATGGGGTTTCACCATGTTGGCCAGGCTGGTCTGGAACTCCTGACCTTAAGTCATCTGCCCACCTTGGCCTCCCAAAGTGCTGGGATCACAAGACATGCCTGGCTTGTCTCAGCTATTTGGAAGACTGATGTGGGAGGATCACTTGAGGCCAGTCATTTGAGACTGCAGTGTGCTATGATTATGCCTATAGTTACTACACTCCAGGTTGGGCAACATAGCAAGACCCCATCTTGAAAAACAAAAGATTTTTTAAATGGTTACCTGTATAGTCCAGTACCATGAACGGCATGTGTAGGACTGGAAGTTTCTCTGGCAGAGTGAGTGACTGGTGAGTGAATGTGAAGACATAGGACATTACTGTACACTACTGTAGACTTTATCATAAACACTGTACATTCAGGTTACACTAAGCTTATTTTTAAAAAGTAATTGTGGCTTATGCCTGTAATCCTAGCACTTTGGGAGGCCAAGGCAGGTGGATCGCCTGAGGTCAGGAGTTCAAGACCAGCCTGGCCAACATAGTGAAACCCTGTCTATATTAAAAATGCAAAAATTAGCCAGGCATAGTGGCACACACCTGTAGTCCCAGCTCTGTTGAGTGTGTCCATTGAGTCCTAAAAGTTTTAAATTTTGATCAAGTCTAATTTACCTATTTTTTTCTTTTGATATCTGTGTTTTTGGTATCACATTCACAAAGTCATTGCCAAATCCAATGTCATAAAACAAAAATTTTCCCCATATTTTCTTCTGAGAGTTTTATAATTTTAAGTATTATGTTTAGGTCTTTGATTAATTCATTTTGAGTTAATCATTCAAAATTAATTCATTTTGAATTAATTTTGTGTATGGTATAACATAAGGATCAGACTTTATTCTTTGGTACGTGGATATTTTTCCAGCACCATTTATTGAAAAGATTGTCCTTTTGTTGAATGGTCTTGGCATCCTTGCCAAAATTTCACATACTTTCTGAAGGCATCCACATTTTCCTTCCAGTTATATCAACTTGGCAGCAAATGCCCTGCTTCTGGTTTTCATGTTGTCTTTTATAAAATGGTGGTTTGGACCATGGAATGCCCTGTAATGACTGAGGACAGCACTTTGACTTTAGATGATTTGGATTCAAAATCTGGTTTTACTGCCTCTCAACTGTGTGTCCCTGGACAAATTATTTAGATTTGATACACCTCAGTTTTCTCATCTTTGAAACAGACTTATAAATAGTATTCACTTTGTGTAGCTGTTTAGGGAATCAAATGAGATAGTACATAAAGCAGTTAGTCTGGTGCCTGGCAGAGAGGAAACGTTCCATAAGCAGCACCTATGTACTTCAGATGTTGTCAGCCCCAACATCCTCTATCCAGAGCCATATAGGAATATACTGTATTCTGACAATTAACAAGGAATGTAAAGAACCTCTTCAAAGAGAACTACTAACCACTGCTTAATGAAATAAGTGAGGACACAAACAGATGGAGAAACATTCCATGTTCATGGTTAGGAAGAATCAATATCATGAAAATGGTCATACTGCCCAAAGTAATTTACAGATTCAACACTATCCCCATCAAGCTACCAATGACCTTCTTCACAGAACTGGAAAAAGCCACCTTAAACTTCATATGGAACCAAGAGAGAGCCCGCATAGCCAAGTCAATTCTAAGCAAAAAGAACAAAGTGGGAGGCATCATACTACCGGACTTCAAACTATACTACAATGCTACAGTAATCAAAACAGCATGGTACCGGTACCAAAACAGAGATATAGACCAATGGAACAAAGCAGAGGCCTCGGAGGCAACACCACACATCTACAACCATCCAATCTTTGACAAACCTAACAAAAACAAGCAATGGGGAAAGGACTCCATGTTTAATAAACGGTGTTGGGAAAACTGGCTAGCAACATGCAGAAAGCAGAAACTGGACCCCTTCTTGACACCTTACACTAAAATTAACTCCAGATGGATGAAAGACTTAAACATAAGACCTAACACCATAAAAACCCTAGAAGAAAATCTAGGCAAAACCATTCAAGGCATAGGCATAGGCAAGGACTTCTGACCAAAACACCAAAAGCATTGGTAACAAAAGCCAAAATAGACAAATGGGACCTAATCAAACTCCACAGCTTCTGCACAGCAAAAGAAACAGTCATTAGAGTGAATCGGCAACCAACAGGATGGGAAAAAATTTTGGCAATCTACCCATCTGATAAAAGGCTGATATCCAGAATCTACAAAGAACTAAAACAGATTTACAAGAAAAAAACAACCCCATTCAAAAGTCAGCAAAGGATATGAACAGACACTTTACAAAAGAAGACATACATGAGGCCAACAAACATATGAAAAAATGCTCATCATCACTGGTCATTAGAGAAATGCAAATCAAACTACATTGAGATACCATCTCACGCCAGTTAGAATGGCAATCATTAAAAAATCTGGAGACAACAGATTCTGGAGAGGATGTGGAGAAATAGGAACACTTTACCACTGCTGGTGGGAGTGTAAATTAGTTCAACCATTGTGGAAGACAGTGTGGCGATTCCTCAAGAACCTAGAAATAGAAATTCCATTTGACCCAGCAATCCCATTATTGGGTATATATCCAAAGGATTATAAATCATTCTACTATAAGGACACATGCACACAAATGCTCATTGCAGCACAGTTTACAATAGCAAAGACCTAGAACCAACTCAAATGCCCATTGATGACAGACAGGACAGGGAAAATGTGGCACATATACACCATGGAATATTATGCAGCCATCAAAAACGATGAGTTCATGTCCTTTGTAGGCACGTGGATGAACCTGGAAACCATCATTTTCAGCAAACTGACATAAGAACAGAAAATCAAACACTGCATGTTCTCACTCATAGGTGGGTGTTGAACAATGAGAAAACATGGACACAGGGAGGGGAGCATCACACACTGAAGTCTGTTGGCAGGGAAATAGGGGAGGGACAGCAGGGGGTGGGGAGTTGGGGAGAAATGCCAGATATAGGTGATGGAGAGAAAGGCAGCAAATCACACTGTCGTGTGTGTACCTATGCAACAATCTTGCATGTTCTTCACATGTACCCCAAAACTTAAAATGCAATTTAAAAAAAAAAAAAGTAATATAGTATATTCTGGGATCAGCTTCTCGAGGGCAGATCCTCAAATGTACAGAAGAGAGGTAGGTTTTCTTGCCACTGCAATCTGATTATGTACCAACCACCTTCTTACTGACTTGCCAAATGGAAATGAAGCATAATAAACTCTTACCCCTATGTCCTACGGGCTCCTTGGTGATCCTGTCCCCACAGGCAGCAATGCTGATTTTCACCTCACATCATCAAGCACCTTCCTGTGAGTCACATTCTGTGCGGAGTTCTCTGCCACAGGGGCATCCCTCTCGAGACCACTTACCTCTGCCTCTCAAGGACAGTCCTGGAAAGCCGGCCATGGACACAGGGGGACCACTGCTTTATGGAAGGCAATTTAGGCCCTGTTGTGTTGTGGGCAGGGCACTTTCTCCTGTTGAACACTAGAGGGTGCTCTGTACATTTCTATAGGAGGTTCTGAGCCTATACACTTGAATGTAAACGAAATCACACAAATAGAGAAATGCAGGCAAAAACTTACTCACGTACATACATGTTTTCAGTTACATGGACAGACATCCATCCAAAATCATGTACACAACACATCTTCACAAAATACTTATATACAAACTAGCACATGTGCACATGAACGCACACCCATGCACATAGTGATATGTCCATAAAAACGCAGACATACAAATTTAACTAGAAATATAAAACCTATTCAGATAAACTCACATAGACCTACACAGATGCATTTACACACACACACACACACACACACACACACACACACATCTGTTTGTCTGTACATACAGGGGCACCCACTCCGGACCATCCACCTCTGCCTCTCAAGGGCAGTCTTAGAAAGCTGGCCCCAGGACACACGGGGACCACTGCTTTATGGAAGGCAATTTAGGTCCTGCGTTGGTGTGGGCAGGACACTTTCTCCTGTTGAACACTAGAGGGTGCTCTATGCATTTCTATAGGAGACTCTGTATATACACTCGATATGCAGATATATACAGATGTACAGACATACACATAGCCAGACACAAAGGTAGACACCCTCTACCGGCACTTTCACACCCATGACCCTCGCACAGGGGTGGGATCATCATTTACATGTAGATAGGGAACTGAACCCTCAGAGAGTCCAAGTGTTTTATCCATCATCACATGGTAAGAGTGAGTAAAGACGGAACTCCAAGTAAGTCCTCCACGCAAGAGAAACATTATTTCGAAAGAGATAAGTTGCTGCTCATATCTACTTTTGCAATCAGTGCAGTCTTAGGGCCAATTTAGTGTTGTTCCTTGAAAGCTACTGTTCTGAAAGTCCCACTTTCAGATTCACTCATTATTTAACTGATGGTCTTTTGCCAGTTGAGTGCATCTTCTTGTTCATTTTATTCTGGCCAAGGATCAGGAGTGGAAACATTTAGATCATTTTATCATTGCAACTGTCTGTCAACACCCAGGAGAATGGAGGGTGACTCTACAGGAATTGTTGCAGCCTTGCTCACCAGTAAGAGAAGCCAAGAAGGAAGAAGAGAATGGTTTCTGATTCAGTTCTGCCTTTCAAATATCACACAAGTGCCTGCACTCACATCCAGAATGCTAGCTGCATTAGAGTGTGGAGAATACAGATTTTAACCTTTCAATAGCCACCTGAAGGAGAGTGAAACAAGATTTGAACAAGTTGTTCCATAATATCTGCCACAGCAAGGTTGCACACTTTGTTTTTTTTAATGGAGTCTCGATCTGTTGCCAAGGCTGGAGTGCAATGGCATGATCTCGGCTTTTGAACCTCCACCTCCCAGGTTCAAGCAATTTTCCTGCCTCAGCCTCCTGAGCAGCTGGGACTACAGGCACACACCACCACACCCAACTAATTTTTTTTTTTTTTTTTTTGAGACAGAGTCTCACTCTGTCACCAGGCTGGAGTACAGAGGCACTATTTCAGCTCACTGCAATCTCCACCTCCCAGGTTGAAGCAATTCTCCTGCCTCAGCCTCCTGAGTAGCTGGGACTACAGGTGCGCACCATTGCACCAGCTAATTTTTGTATTTTTTAGTAAAGATGGGGTTTCACCATGTTGGCTAGGATGGTCTCGATCTCTTGACCTCATGATTCGCCCACCTCGGCCTCCCAAAGTTCTAGGATTACAGGTGTGAGCCACCGCCCAGCCTCAACTAATTTTTGTATTTTTAGTAGAGACAGGGTTTCACCATGTTGGTCAAGCATGTTTTGATCTCTTGACCTCATGACCCGCCCACCTTCGCCTCCCAAAGTGCTGGGATTACAAGCATTAGCTACCGCACCCAGCCCGGTTGCTCAGTCTTTAAGTGGTGACGCCAGGATTCAAAACCACACAGTGTGGAGTCTTAGCCCTTCTCTTATTCAATAATATTATATGCTCTTAAACAAATAATATTATAAGATTTTTGACAAGTGAAAATAAGGATCTCCAAAATCTACGTTCTTAACTGTTTTTACTGGCTTCTTCAAAAAGCAAAGCTTGAGGCAGAAGAAACCTTGCACACAATGTATTACTTGATTAGGGAGCAGAAGTGAGTGACAAGAGAAGGGAAGCAAGGAAGGAGGGAGTACAAGAATGCATTTTTGATCTGGCCACAGCTAAGTATAACTCATTGCTGGATCTGTGGAACTGCACACGAGATGTCACATAAAATGCATCTTAGTAGGACTGGAAAGGGTGCCTGGTTTCCCATTAGTCAGAGGTTCACCACCAGGATGTTAATTTCACCACCATTTCCCACTTGCACAGGTACCTCTAGGAGGCAGAATTGATTAGACAAGAATGGTTAGTTTGGTTTTAATGGGCCTTGAATGATGGCTCTTAGATTTGGGGATTGATTTTGCAAGCACTGAAGAATTACAGAGATGTTTTGAAAAGGAAAGTGACAGGGTCAGAAGGGGGTTTCCCTAGTTGTATGATCTCCTTACAGAATCTTCACCAACTACTGAAGAGAAATATTTGTGGAAGTCTTTTTATCCCTTGGGAAATTGGCATGGTAGGGATGAGTCACCATTCTCACTTCCAGAAGAGGCAGCATCAAGCAGGACCCATGGAAGATACTAAGATTGGCCAAAAACTGACTTAGCCAATGGATAGGACTGAACTGAAAAGTTTAATTCAAACTGAGATAATTTTCATTTCTCTGAGCGGGAAAAAAAAATGTTACTGCTTCCAGAAAGCAACAGCATATTTTGATCTCCCTTGAGGATTTGGGGATTATGGATTTCAAGTTTCTGCCTTCCCTCCCACCATCTTATCTGCACAGGCACCTGGGTGAGGTAAGAGCCTGGCACTTCCAAGCCAGATGGTGGAGGCTTTTGCTGCCATCATCCTCCAATGGGATGGGGCAGACTGTGTTCCTTGCCACCTGGTCTCTGAGTGCTTTCGGTATACAGCAAAATCAGGACAGACAGTAAAAGCAATCTTTCATTTGTATAGCTGTTTATGATATAAACCACTTGTCTAAATATTTACACATTTAATCTCTACGATTTTCAAAATCATTCTCCCTCCTGTTAGTTCTCTTCTGCCCTCAACCAGAGCCATTTGTGAGCAAATAATTTCACCCTTCTGTGGCTTAAATGAAAAAACTGGCAAATGCAACAATTCTACCAAATAATAGTCCTCACCTCAGGCTTTGGGTAAGTTATAAATGACATAGTGTAAAAAAGGTGCTTAGCACAACGCCTGGCACAATGAAGGCCCTTAACAAATATTAGCTGCCATTTTCATTATTATCAATGTTGTCGCTATACTTTAGAGTATCGTAATCTTTTTATTATCATCATCATCACCATCTGGCATTTGGTTTCATTACGCACCTTCTAGAACTAACCCTAAATTATTAAGTGATAGTATTAAATGCCTACCTTAATATCTAGTATAGAGTGGCACTCAATAAATGCTAAAGATGTTAGCTGTAGTGTCCCAAGGGAGGAGGGGTATAAAGTCACTGCCTCTAGCACTCAGGAATAAGTAATTCCAGATGCCAGCTCTGAGATCTTTTCCTAGTCACTGGAATTCTTACATGGTCCTGTGATGATGGTTGTTTAATAGTCAAAAGCACAAACGATAGAACCAGACATCTTGAGTTCAAATCCTACTGTACCTTGGGTAGTTTTACTTAAATTCTAAGTGAATCGGTTTTATATTTGAAATAAGGAAGTTAATTGTACTTACCCCACAGAGTTCTATAAAAATTAAATGAGGTAGGGGCCCAAAGTGGCTCCGGCCAGATGTCATGGCGCTTGCGAAGGCGAGGCCAAGAGTTCAAGGCCAACCTCAGCAACCTTACAAGCTCTCATTGATTGGCAAAAAAAAAAAAAAAAAAAAAAAAAAAAAAAAAAAAAATTAAATGAGGTAACAAATGTAAAAGTGCTTAAGGAAATACCTGGCACACAGTAAATAGCATATAAAAATTAGCTAATACTGCCTTTCTTTATTCCCTTCTGCCTCTGGGCTCACCTAATATTCTCTAATTCTCCCCTCTTGCATCCTAACCACACAAACACACAAACATACACACATGGTACCAGCATCTGAGCTCCTCACCTGCTGATGGTTCCCAGTTGTAAAAGTCTATACAAATACTAAGATATCCCATTATTATTGTATAAATTCAACTACAAATAGCATGATGAGATTGGAGTAATGCCGAAAATATCCCCAGGCTTCTGACACAAAGCCACAAAGAGTGACAGTACTTCACTACATTAACAAAAATACAGAGTTCACCCTTACAAAGACCTACAAGTTTGACTTTCCCAAGTCTCATGATTGGCCAAGTTCAAAGACACCACCTCACAGTAAGAAAACTCTCAAAATCCTCATGTATAAGGCAGTGTGTCAATTTATAGACTTTCAGCAAGAAATATATTCAGTTAGGGGTTTAGCACTTCATATTATCTAGCCAACGTATTTTGTTCCTATAGCCAAACTGCTCAGTTTATCAAATCTCACTGGTTTACATGTGAGTTAGTCAACAGATCTAAATGTTAAACTACCAGGCTCTCAAATATGATGCATCCATCTCAACAAAAGGCATATCATCTGCCAAAAGAACTGACAAGTCAAGTCATTGGGTCAAGATGTTCTCTACCCAGAGTGCACCTATGTGGTCACTGCCACCATCTGCCCCTAAAACAGGCTGATTTGTTTTGGTTTTGTTTGGTTTCGTTTCTGATGTTTCCATGGGTAACCAGTTTCTCCCACCTCATTCATTAACACAGTATTTTGCGGGGAAAAGAAAAGAAATATGCCAATAATTCTGGTCAAGACTTGATCTGGAGGCCGGGCACGGTGGCTCATGCCTGTAATCCTAACACTTTAGGAGGCCAAGGTGGGTAGATCACCTGAGGTCAGGAGTTCAAGACCAGCCTGGCCAACATGGAGAAACCCCATCTCTATTAAAAATACAAAAATTAGCCTGGCGTAGTGGTGGACACCTGTAATCCCAGCTACTCAGGAGGCTGAAGAAGGAGAATCCCTTGAACCCGAGAAGTAGAGGTTGCAGTGAGCCAAGATCATGACACTGCACTCCAGCCACACATCTATATTCTTGAAGGACATTGTGTTATATCCCCCTAGGAAGTGCCTATATTCTTTTGGACTTGATGATGATAGCTGGGTCCCTGGACTAAAATTTATTATAGATTCTATATGATACTGTGCTTGACCAATCAAGCTACACATTTGCCTATCTGTCTAGCTCCTGTGCCTACCCAGTACAATCTACATCCTAAATTCTCACTGTTACTACTTTCAGATCTTACACACCTTTATTAACAAATATGGCACTTCTCACCAGGTGAGGCGGCTCAAGCCTGTAATCCCAGCACTTTGGGAGCTGGAGGTAGGTGGATCACTTGAGGTCAGGAGTTTGAGACCAGCCTAGCCAACCTGGTGAAACCCTGTCTCTACTAAAAGTACAACAATTAGCAGGGCATAGTGGTGGGTACCTGTAATCCCAGCTACTCAGGAGGCTGAGGAAACAGAATCCCTTGAACCCAGGAGGCAGAGGTTGCAGTGAGCCAAGATCACACCCTTACACTCCAACCTGGGCAACAAAGTGGGACTCTGACTCAAAAAAAAAAAAACTGAAACTGAAACTGAAATATGGCACTTCTCCTGTGTTATGGGATGAATTGCATCTCCTCACTCCTTCAACACTCATATAACAAAATCCCAAGTCCCAGTTCCTCAGAATGTGACTAGATATGGGGATAGGTGTTTAAAAAGGTGACTAATGAGTTCATATGGGTAAGCCCTAGTCCAATATGACTGGCGTCCTTATAAGAAGAGAGATTAGGATACAAGCACACACAGAGGAAAGACGATGTGAAGCCAAAGGGAAAAGATGACCATCTACAAGCCAAGGAGAGAGGTCTCAGAATAAACCAACTATACCAACACCTTCATCTTGGACTTCCAGCCTCAGGAGTTGTGAGAAAATACAGTTACGTTGTTTAAGCCACTTAAACAACAATCTTTGGTACTTTGTTATAGCAACCTGTGATGGTTACTTTTATGTGTCAATTTAACTGGGCCTCAGAGTGCCCACCTGTGGCCCAATGTGGTCAAACATTATTCTGGGTGTGTCTGTGAGGATGTTTTTAGATGAGATTAACATTTAAATCCCTAGACTGAATAAAGCAGATTGCCTTCCTTAATGTGAGTGAGCCTTCTCAGATCAGTTAAAGGCCTGAATAGAACAGAAGGTTGACTCTCCCTTGAGTAAGAGAATTCTTCCTGCCTGGCTGCCTTCCAACTGGGGCATTGGCTGTTTCCTGCCTTCAAACCTGAACTGACCATTGGCTCTTCCTGGATCTCCAGCTTGCCTACTGTGTTAGTCTGTTTTGTGTTGCTGTAAAGGA
Organism: Saguinus oedipus; assembly: GCA_031835075.1. Classification (NCBI taxonomy): domain Eukaryota; kingdom Metazoa; phylum Chordata; class Mammalia; order Primates; family Cebidae; genus Saguinus; species Saguinus oedipus. Next base: position 186,073,624 of record CM063171.1, on the reverse strand, counting down.
ATACAGAATAATGAATATTTTATAAAGAAAATAGGTTTATAAGGCTCACATTTCTGCAGGCTGTACAAGCATGGCACTAGCATCTGCTTGGCTTCTGGTGAGGCCTCCGGAGCTTTTTCTCATGGCAGAAGGTGGAAGTGAACAGAGTGTCACATAGCAAGAGAGGGAACAAGAGAGATGCCACACACTTCTAAACAACCAGCTCTCGGGCCCAAAGTGGCTCCTGCCGGATGTCGTGGCGCTTGCGAAGGCGAGGCCAAGAGTTCAAGGCCAACCAACCTCAGCAACCTTACAAGCTCTCATTGATTGGCAAAAAAAAAAAACCAACCAGCTCTCACGTGAACTAACTAAGCAGGAACTCAGTATTGTGGGGAGGACACCAAGCCATTCATGAGGGACTGGCCCCCATGACCCAGACACCTCCCATCAGCCCCACCTCCAACACTAGGGATCACATTTCAACATGAGCTTTGGAGGGAAGAAATATCCAAACCATATCACCTAGTCACCCTGCAGATCTTGAGGCTTGTCAGCTCCTACAATCACATGAGCCTATTCCTTATAATATATGCATTCTGTTTCTTGGAGAACCTTTAACATACAGCCCTAACAAACTAATACACACTGTGAGAACAGTAAAAGTATTATCAACACTGTGACTTGAAATAATAACTTTTAAATTTCTTAAAAAGTAGTGATAAGAAGCATGAGACAAAACTTCATAAAGAAATTATGGCACAACTCTTTCATTAGCAAAATCCAGAAGTAGGCCATGTCAACATAATTCATTTATCAAATAATCCATGATCTATTGACCAGTTGAGAAGCATAACCAGCAAAGACCGCTGCTATCAAAATTAGCAGTGCAATAAATATATGTCATTTTTTGAAACTGCAACGTAATGAGGTATAACGTATGTATCACCAGTTACCATTTGAATATGCAAATGTTTATCAAAGAATTAGTAATAATTAGCATGCAGATGGTGCTATGAGAGAAAAATATTTTCTCTGCTCAGAACATAAAAAGTCAAAGAAGTTTGACTTCTTTCAGGGAACTGTTCATCTTACTAAACTATAGGAGTGCTGGTGGGGCTGCAGACGTATCCCTACTCCCACCAACCACAGCAGTGACCATGTATACCAGACTAAGCTAATTATAGCACCCTGTGATAGGCAGAATAATGTCTCCCACAAAAGATACATACGTGTTAATCCAGGGAACATGTGAGTATGCTGCATTACATGGCAAAGGAGAATTAAGGCAGCAGATAGAATTAACGTTGCTACCTAGTTGACCTAAAAATAGGAAAATTGTCTCAGATTATCAATGGGGGGCCTAAAGCAATCACAATGTTACAGAACTCAGTCCTATAAGAATTAAGATGTAAGGTTTGTTCCAGATGAGCAATAAGATTTCGATGTTAAGCTCCTTGGTATTAAAATGGATCTGCTTGGCCAAGTGCGGTGGCTCACGCTTCTAATCCCAGCACTTTGGGAGGCCAAGGTAGGCAGATCACCTAAATCAGGAGTTCAAGACCAGCCTGGCCAATTTGGTAAAACCCCGTATCTACTAAAAGTACAAAAGAATTAGCTGGGTGTTGTGGCGAGCACATATAATCCCAGCTACCTGGGAGGCTAAGACAGGAGAATCACTCCCCGGGCTCACTGGAACCTGGGAGGCAGAGGTTGCAATGAGCTAAGATTTTACCACTGCACTCCAGCCTGGGCGACGAAGCAAGACTCCATCTCAAAAATAAAAACAAAAAAGAAGGGAAGAAATGGATCTGCTTAATCCTCATCCCATTAAGATCTTGGCTAACAATGAGAACATATGGGCACAGGGAGGGGAACATCACACACCTGGGCCTGTCAGGGGGTGGGGGGCAAAGGGAGGGATAGCATTAGGAGAAATACCTAATGTAGACGATGGGTTCATGGGTGCAGCAAATCACCATGGCACATGTACACCTACATAACAAACCTGCACGTTCTGCCCATGTATCCCAGAACTTAAAATTTAATTTTAAAAAAAAATCTTGATTAGGAGAAGCAGGAACTGGAAGTCAAAGCACCAACCTCAGGCAGGTTTCAGAAAGAAGATTAACTCAGTTTTCATATAACAGTGCTCCTCCAAAGCAGGTTCTCAGGGAAGTAAATCTTTTACCACCTACCTTGACTTTCTGTTTGGGGCAAAGCTTGCTCAATGGATTCACTCTTTTACTTCACTCATCCTGTACTCATTTGTGCAATGATGCTATTTTTCAGAATATACGAAAAAAGTTGCCAAAGAATATCAAAAGACAGTTTATCCAATCTGGTGACAAAGGAAAATCCTGTCTCAAAAAAAAAAAGACATTTTACAGAAAGAAAATACAAGTGGCTTTTAAACATAAAAAATCCTTGTGATACATAGACTTCTAAGAACTCCCAAGATCCCTGCCTTCTAGTCTATTCAGCCTTAATTATTCCCTCCCCATGAATGTGAGAACTGTGAAAGTGATGGAATAGCCAGTCTCTTAATTAGATTGAAATATAAGGCAAAGATGGTGGAGTAGAATAATACAATCAACTCCATTGACTACATTATGTTATGCAGGATTCTGTTTTATCAGATTGAAGTGAGAGTCTCCTACTGCCTTTAAGTAAGTAGGCTGCCACGTGTATACCACATGGCAAGGAATGGCAGCCCTTTTATGAGCTGAGAGGAGCCCCAGCTGACAGCCAGCAAGAAAATGGTGACCTCAGTCCTACAGCTTCAATGAACTGAATCCTGAGACCAACCTGAGTAAACCTGGAAGCAGATCTTTCCCCATCCAACCTCCAGATGCGAACATAGCCCAACAGGCATCTCCATTCATCCTGGTGAGACTCTACAGAGAACTTAGTTAACTTGTGCCTGGACTTGTGATTCACAGAAACTGATAGAACACATGTGTGTGTGCTGTTAAAACCACTAAATTTAGCTGGGAGTGATGACTCACACCTGTAATCCTAGCACTTTGGGGTTAGAAAAAGAATCAGCTTTAATGTGGGCCAAAGCCAGAGGAAACCAACACTAGATCAGAATCTAGACCTTCCTCTCTCCCCTCTCCTGACCACATCCCCTTTCCCTAGCAGGAAGAACTTGTTACATGTAAAGGCCAGGGCAGGTGGATCACTTGAGGTCGGGAGTTTGAGACCAGCTTGACCAACATGGAGAAACCCCATCTCTAATAAAAATACAAAATTAGCTGGGCATGGTACTGCATGCCTGTAATCCCATCTACTTGGGAGGCTGAGGCAGGAGAATCACTTAAACCCGGGAGGCGAAGGTTGCAGTGAGCCAAGATCACACTATTGCACTCCAGCCTGGGCAACAAGAGTGAAACTCCGTCAAAAAAGAAAAAGAAAAAGAAAACCCACTAAATTTGTGGTAATTTGTTATACCAAAATAGAAAGCTAATTAAAATGTTCAACCTCACTTATGAAGAGAGGCAAGACATCCCCAAGGGAATGCAGTCTACAAATTGTTAACTAACACTAAAGCCTCTACTAATGAATCCACTGTGCTTTCTTCTAAATATTTTTAAACTGTAAGGAAGTTTATACATTAAAATGGACAAGGAATTGGGCAGCTTTTCAACTACCAGTCATAGTGAATAATTAAAATTTCATTAGCTCTGTTGAAGTAGACAAACATATCCTGGAACTGGTTTATTGTGGTGGTGTTTTTTATTTGGTTTGGTTTTATCACTTGAAGCACAAGCTCCTGCGCATTTCTCTGCTGAAAAGAAGCATCCACAACCCTGATCAGTCCTATTCCCCAAGGTGAGGTGCAAGTGTATTTGTTCCTATCATACAAGAATAGGGAATTCGTAAAGCATCACCAAATTGGTTTTCAGAAAAGGGACTATCCATAGGGCAGCAAGGAGTTAAAAAAAAAAAAAGTTCAGCAGAAATTTGAAAATATAAATCAAAAGGTATTTGAATGCAGAAAACAGCCTGAGACTCCAATGTGGCACATTCCAAGGCAAAGAGCAAGGCCTCAAGCCGGATTAGCTAATTTTCATCATCTGTTTTACTACTAACTCAAATCAGGGTGGGAGATGGGAGGTTAGAGAAGAGTTCTGGTTTTTGAGAGAGAGATGTTGGTAAGCAATAATTTATCCAAAAAAGGTTCAATATATTGTTTAAATATGTTACTGTTTTCAACATAGGAGAAACATACTACATATGCATACACATGTATACACATGTACACACATGCATACACATATACACACACATAATTTCCAAAATACCATAAATATGAAATGTAAAATAATTTCATATTTTTCTTAAAGTAATAATATACCGGTACATAACTATTTCTTATATATTAATTATGAGTGTGTGATTTTGTGTTGTTTTGTCTAGCATAGCTGTGTCATGGTGATCCTGTTGAAGCACTGGTCATCCTAGGTACTACTGAGTGGTCCCTTTTGACAGCGACTATGGAAGATGGATAATTTATACCACATCTACTTGACACTGAAAACAATGTTTTACATCCCTATTTCGGGGCTGCCATAGGAGTTTTATGCTTTCTCCCAACCTTCCATATCTGCTGCGGGAAAAAAAGTACTTTTTGCATCCCAGGGAGAAGGTTCCAGGGAAGCAGGAGTTTCAGTGCTGTAACCAGAAAAATGCCAGGCACCAGGTATGAGCTGAGAGGGGTGTTAAAAATAAAAATAAACTAAAATAAAAAACAGAACAATCCCAGGCAAACCAGGCTGGCTGGTTACCCTAAGAATACCCACTTTCAGCTAGGGTATAGAGGGACTTAAAAGTAGATTGGTGTCATTTAGAATACTAGGTGATTCAATATCTGACTTGGAAAATACAGAAATTGCTCGAGTGAAGGAGAGGCAGCAACACATGGCATGCCCTCCAAGAAGACACTGGGCAAAGAAAGCTAAAATATTTACCAGGAAGTGACTTGCTGCCACAAAGAGCCATTAGTCTGGGTCACTGAAATTGCTGGTGAGATTCTCAAGGGATGTAGTGGGGGAGGGCCTCTGAAGGTCTCAAGAAACAAACCATGAGAAAAAGAATCAGCTTTAATGAGGGCCAAAGCCAGAGGAAACCAACACTAGATCAGAATCTAGACCTTCCTCTCTCCCCTCTCCTGACCACATCCCCTTTCCCTAGCAGGAAGAACTTGTTACATGTAAATCAGAATTGGAGTTTTGACTATTTGTGGCACTGGGCATTTTAATTGCTGACCACAGAACCTTTTATTACTTCCATGTAAGCAGAGAAGTTATGAGACTTGTTCTAAATTTCATTCACTGGGTAAACTGTTTCCACTGGGTAAATTGCTTCCACTGAGTAAATTCCAACTAACTATGCGAAACAAAAATAAATTTATTTTCTGATTTTATCCCTAAGGAGATTGTAAAAGTTACAGAACAAAAAAAAGTTTACTTGAAAAGAGGTAATAGACAAGTAAGGGGCTATTACTGTATAATAAACCTCAAATGTCACATTCATGATTCATTCAGCAATTAGAGAATAAGCATCTATTTGTCACTTAACACTTTGAGAAGTACTAGGAATATAACAATGAAAAAACACTTCCCACAAAAACCTGGAGTAGAAAGAGAGCCTTGTAAATATTGTAAGTCCCTTTCCAGCAATGGTTTCGAGGTCACTGGTTTTATGTTGTCACTTGTGTTAGTCTGTTCTCACGCTGCTAATAAAAACATATCCAAAACTAGGTAATTTGTAAAGGAAAGAGGTTTAATTGACTCACAGTTCCTCACGGCAGGGGTAGGCCTCAGGATCATGGCGGAAAGCAAAGGAGAAGCCAACTTATGTCTTACACTGCGGTAAGCCAGAGAGCTTCTGCGGGGGAACTCCCGTTTATAAACCCTCAGCTCTCGCGAGACTTATTTGTTGCCACAGGAACAGTATGGGGGAAACCGCACCCTAATTCAAGTATCTCCACCTGGCCCTGCCCTCCACAGGTGGGGATTATTGCAATTCAAGGTCTGTCTTACATGGCCGCAGGCAAGAGAGCTGGCACAGGGAAACTCTCGTTTATAAAACCGTCAACTCTCGCGAGACTTTTAACTACCACAAGAACAGTATGGGGGAAACTGCCCTGTGATTAAACAATCTCCACCTGGCCCTGCCCTTGACAGGTGGGGATTATTACAATTCAGGGTGAGATTTGGGTGCGAACACAGCCAAAGCATATTATCACTTTACAGTTCCTCCTCAGTATACACTGTCTGCTAATTTCCGCTGCCTGCTTCTCCGGTGGAACAGGGGAGCAGGTCTGAGAAGAGGTGCAGAAAGACCTGATTACCTTGAACTCTCTCAATATACCGCTAGAAAACATGCCGTTGAACACCACAGTCATTTGTGAGGTTAGCATTTTGCAAAGACTTGCAAGAACAAAACAAGAATGCAAGAACACAAGACGTTACATTTTAAGCCAGCAGACACTCCCTCGGTACACTGTAAAGGAAGCGCCTTTCATATGAAACAAAACCTATGGCCTCAGTAGATGTTCAAGCCAATAGCAATGTTTCTTGATCAATGACAGAGGATGATTCTGGAGCAGACTGCTATATTAATAAAACGGGTTCTTTCTTGAATTTTTGTGAAAATTTTAAAATCTTACAATTTTAAAAATTGTCGTGAATTTTTAAAACCTATTTTAATGTTATTTTAGTTGTTTCTACCATATTCTCGATTTCCTAATAGACCTTAATCTTACCAGATGAAAATTTGCCAGACACTCTGCTTGTTAGAAACACAACATCCAGATAATTGTAGGTAGCTTCTCCTATGTTCTAACCACAAATTTCTGAGATTTTATTGATAATTATATTTTCACTCTCTTTGGGACAAGCCCAAACCAAAAATTACTAGAACCAGAACTACCTTATTAATTTATGACAGAGTTCTGGGTCTTTGAATTTATTGTTTTTCGCGTTTTTTATAAAAAAACAAATCATCAGAAATAAATTTACTGAAGAGTAAATTTTTTCATTTGAATTTGAGTCAAATACTGTAGGTAAAGTGAGGCCTGTAAGTACATGGTAATCTATAGTCCTTGAAATAACCAGAAACTCTTCCTGACTGAGGAGACTCTATTTTCTGACACTGGTAAATAATATGTCCAACCACAGATGAAGAAGATAACTGTTTTTGTTGATATTTTAACACTTAGAAAAGGTACCGTGCTTTCAAGGACCCTCAAACCTCTTTGGCTTCAAGGCTCTGAAATTGATTCGGCCTTTTAATGTATAAAGAAAAAGATTCTGAAATAATGAAATGTCAGTGCTTAAGGTACAAAACAGAAACAGCTCAGTGAAGTATATTATACAGGTGTCAGATAAGTAATCTAAATGATTATATCATTTGTTTTCAACACATTTATTGGCGGGCTGCTATGAGCAAGGAATTTTACAGGTGCTATGAAGAATGAAAACATAAACATAGTCCGAGTTGTTCACGAACTTACAATTCAGTGAGGGAGACAGACATGCACAAATAATTAGAATATGCAACACCAGAATTTGCCTTGCACTGGAAGAGCAATGGCATTAGAAAATGAAGCGGTCCCAGTCATGGTAGTAACCAGTTGTGTAACAGTGAACATAGTTCAGATTCTCTATTAAGCAATATAATTTCCTAATATGTAAAATGAGGTGTCACATAGACTGGTCCAGTGGTATCGAATATTTATGATGATGGGAATGTACTATTAATACATTAATACTATTAATACTATTGTAACATATTACAAATGTTATAATGCAATTATGAACTTGGTAGGATTTAAAATAATACCAAGGTTAGGCTCTCCTCCAAAATAACTATATCAGGATGTCTGGGAGTAGAATACTCATGTAGTACCACAAGGCTAGATTAAGACGCAAGAAACAAAAATTATGAATTATAACCAGAAACAAAAATTGGTACATACTGTCAAATTTGTCATAAGTGCTATGAAGAAATTTGATAGAATTAGAGAAAATAAAATGGAGATACTTAGATAATCATGATCAGAGAAAGCACCAGGAAAGTGACATTTGGAAGATGAATAGAAGCTTCCTGTTAGGAGCTAAGCAGTGTGGGCTTGCCTGTGCCCGGGGAGAGGAACTGGCAATAGGAACACGGCAAACAAGGGAAAAAGCAGGAGACCCACATGCAGAAAGACAACTGAACAGGAGCAAACATGGCTGAGTCAAAAGAATGACATGAGATGAAGCCAGAGAAATAAATACGACTGGTCCTATGGGCCTTGTAGTGTGGAATACAGTTTACTCATATACAAGAAAGCCAGCCAGGTGCGATGGCTCATGCCTGTAATCCCAGCACTTTGGGAGGCCGAGGCAGGTGAATCATGAGGTCAGAAGACCTAGACCATCCTGGCCAACACAGTGAAACCCCATCTCTACTAAAAATAGAGGAAAAAAAATAGCTGGGTGTGGTGGCACACGCCTGTAATCCCAGCTACTCGGGAGGCTGAGGCAGGAGTATCACCTGAACCCAGAGGCAGATTGCAGTGGGCAGAGATCACCCCACTGCACTCCAGCCTGGTGGCAGGGCAAGACACTGTCTCAGAGACAAAAAAAAAAAAAAAAAAGAAAAGCCGGTGAGGGTTTTAAAACAAAAAACAAGAAAGCCAGTGAGGGTATTAGCAGGTCAGTCATGTGGTCTGATGTTCATTTAAAGAACATAGTCTATATACACTTAGTTTGAATATCAGCATCAGAGTAGCTTTTTTTGTTTGTTTTTTGAGACAGGATCTTGCTCTGTCACCCAGGCCAGAGTGCAGTGGTGCGATCACAGCTCACTACAGCCTCAACTTTCCAGGCTACAGCAATTCTTCACCTTAGCCTCCTGAGTGGCTGGGATCATAGGCATGTGCCACCACACCAGGCAAATTTTTGTATTTTTTGTAGAGATGGGGTTTCACTGTGTTGCCCAGGCTGGTCTCAAACTTCCAAGCTCAAGCAACTCCTGAGCTCAAGCAATTTGCCCACCTCGGCCTCCCCAAGTGCTGGGATTACAGGCATGAGCCACCGCACCAGGCCTAATAATACAGGCATATTTTATAACCCATCAACGTGACTCTTATGTATATAATAGAAATGTATACATATGTGTTTTCCAAAAGACATGTAGGAGAATGTTCATAACAGCATTCAAAATAACCTAAAACTGGAAATCCCCCAAATTTTCATTATCCTATTAAGAAAGGATAAGTAAAATGTAATATAATTATACAACAGATCCCTATACAGCATTCGAACATGCAACAACATTGATGAATCTTACAAACATTTTATTGGGTGAAAGAAACTAGGCATAAATGATTATATACAGCCTGGGCACAGTGGCTCATGCCTTCACTCCCAGAACTTTGGGAGGCCGAGGCAGGAGGATTACTTGAGGCCAGGAGTTCAAGAACAGACTGGGTAACACAGTGAGACCCCATCTCTGTCTTTGAAAAGAAGTTTATATATGTATAGTTCCTGTGATATAATGTACAAGCATAATTCTTCCCCTAAAAAAGATGTGAAGGGAGAATCAGGTCATTTGAATGTACATCTAAGGTTAAGAATCAATGATGTAACATAATTGATGCCATAAAGAAACAGTGTCTGTAATCCCAGCTCTTTGGGAGGCCAAGGCAGGTGGATCACCTGAGGTCAGGAGTTCAAGAACAGCCTGGCCAATGTGGTGAAACCCCTTCTCTACTAAAAATACAAAAATTAGCCAGGCATGGTGGTGGGTGCCTGTAACTTCAGCTACTCAGGAGCCCGAGGCAGGAGAATAGCTCGAACCTGTGAGGTGGAGGTTGCAGTGGGCTGAGATTGCACCGTTGCACTCCAGCCTAGGCAACAAGAGCAAAACTCCATCTCAAAAAGAAAAGAAAGAAAGAAAGAGAGAGTCTGTCAAGATTGTAATTCTAAGTGTAGCTAGAATAAAAATGTGTGTGTGTGCTATAGCTTTCAAATTCCTTTTTAAGAGAGAATGCTTCACGAGGATTAACACCTAAGAGTAGAATAATTCTGCCCAGAGATTTTAAAACTTTCCTTTTAAAAAAATGTTTTAATACTACCTGCCGGGATTTCTATGAAAAAAATAAATAGAAGAAAAAAGTTGATTTATCAGAAACAGATCGTGGAGGTAGCTGCAAGGGAAGATTGCAAAAAGGAAAATCACAAAGACCAATGAATACTATGGAGTTGTTGCCAAGGCTAACTCGATTGTGGAAATGGACTCCCCAACCTACCCGGAGACCTTCCACGCTGTCTTCTGATTAAAATATGGTTTCCAAGTATTAGACTTTTCCTTAGAACGTGTACTTCTGAGCCAGGCACGGTGGCTCATGCCTGTAATCCCAGCACTTTGGGAGTTTGAGGAGGGTGGATCACGAGGTCAGGAGTTCAAGAAACAGCCTGACAAAAATGGTGAAACCCCCGTCTCTACTAAAAATACAAAAATTAGCCGGGCGTGGTATCCTATGCCAGTAATCCCAGCTACTCAGGAGGCTGAGGCAAAGAAATGCTTGAACCCAGGACGTGGAGGTTGCAGTGAGCCAAGATTGTGCCACTGCACTCCAGCCTGGGCTCAAAAGTGAAACTCTGTCTCAAAAAAAAAAAAAAAGAAAGAAAGAAAGAAAATATACTTCTGAAAACTGCATGATTCCGCTTATATGGGGTACCTAAAATAGTCCAATAGATAGAAGCAGAAAATAAAGTAGTGGTGGCCAGGAGATAGGGAAAGGGAGAAACGGGGTTGTTCAATGGGCATAAAGCTATTGTTATACAGGATGAGTAAGTTCTAAAGATCTGCTGTACAACGTGGTGCCGACAGTGCACAATAAATATGGTATTGTATACTTAAACATTTTCCAGTAGAGCAGATCTCATAATGAGTTCTCAGCACGCGCGCGCGCACGCACACACAAAAGCAAAAGGACACAAGAAAACTTTTGGAGGAAATGGATATTTATTTCCTTGACTGTGGTGATGGCATCACAGCTGCACTCACATGCCCAGCTCTACAAGTTGTATACATTAAATACGTGCAGTTTTTGTATGTCAACTATATCTCAATAAAGGGGTAAAAACAAAAAGTCCTTCTGCGTGCTCACAAATGAGGATCCTTAGCTCACATGGCTGAGGGGTAAACTCCAGAACTTAGTGGGTTTACCTTAGTGAGTGTGTTGTTTCCTCTGATCTAGACATCACTCATTGCAGGCTTCACAACTTCATTTAAATAATGGCTTTATTTTATGGGGTGCTGGAAGGATAAGCAGGGGACATTATTAAATGCACCTAGCCTTTGTAAGATATAGCTCAAGATGTGAAATATCGAAATATGAAATAAAAATGTGCATCTTAGAGTCAGGATCAGACATTCCCTCCAAGCTTCTTCCAGTTTCTTCTCATTGTTTCTGCTTCCCTTTCACTTGATGCTGCACACTGATCTGTCTAGTGAGGTCTTGAAATGTTTTTAAAAGATTAAAAGAGACTACTTCCCTCAGCAGTGACATTTTTCCACTTGAAATGTTTACGCTGGTGCGTGCTCCCTTAGAGTCAACTACCACTGCAGCTATTGGCTTCCATTCTACGAGAGGCTATTTAGGAACTCTGCATAGCGACCACACTGCAGCCCTCTCACGGAAGTGCAATGTGGGTCATCTGTAGTTGGAGGGGAGAAGAAATAATACAAAGACTAGCTAACAAAACCTTCATGTGGATATGCCCACCTGGGAAGCAAGGGAGGCAGGCAGACTAACCTGGGTGGAGTCACAAGAAAATGGAACAGCTATTTTTAGCACAAATGTTTGGCATTCAAAGGAGCTGCAAACAAAACCGCAAGGTCGGGGGAAGGGACTGTGGCTATAACTGTCAGGGATATTAGGTAGGCAGTGAGAAATACCTGCTTCCCGGAGATACCTTCCCAGGCGTAAAACGGGCTTGCTTAATTAGCAGCAGAATCCACTAGCTCTTCCCAAATTAAATCAGCCGCTTTTAACCACTGTATTGAGATCGTAATTCAATTGTTTTGTGATTAGCCAGACTGAAAATGAAAAAAAAAAAAACAAATTTTAATTCCATCCTGTCCATTTTTTATCCCTTACTGCTGCTATAGCCAGGTTTAAGCAGCTTCAACAAAGCATGTTGACCAAAATCTCAGGGAACCAGATGCTTAGGCTGACTTCATGAGATTGCAAGACCCTTCTGTCCTCTCTCCCACCCTACCAAAAAGATAAAAGGAAACAATCACTGGGATTACTTGTGGTACATATTCCAAAGGTTCATATTCCAATGATATGTACCACTCTCACCTTGAAGACAGTCAAAAATACTGCCTTTAACATTTTAAAAATATAAAACCCGACCAGGAGCAGTGGCTCACACCTGTAATCCCAGCACTTTGGGAAGCCAAGGCAAGAGGATCGCTTGAGCCCAGGAGTTTGAGACCAGCATGGGTAACACGGTGAGGCCCCCGTCTCTATATAATTAATTAAGTAAGTAAGTAAGTACCTTTGATCCCCTGACTAGAAAGAGTTCACACAAATGAAAGCAAAATGCCAACCTCGTTCACAGTTTTACTAACTCGAATGTATTTTCCATTTACATACTGTGTTTGTTGTTGTTGTTTGTGGTGGTTGGGCCCCAGATGGCTAAAAAAAAAGAACACGATCAGGTGACATCTGATGGAAATCCAGGAGAAAAAGAATAGCATATAGAAAAGTCTCTACAGATGACTAATACCAAGAAAAGACAGAGACAAACTCCACAAAATATACTGAATATCTTCCATGGGCAAATCACTAAAGAGGATCTGAAGTAAAACATGGCCTCTGATCTTGAGGATTTAAGAGTCTAATGGGGTTGGATGTGGTGGCTCTTCCTTTAATCCCAGCACTTTGGAAGGCCGAGGCAGGCAGATGACTTGCGGTCAGGAGTTCAAGACCAGCCTGGCCAACATGGCAAAACCCCATCTCGGAAGTGGGAGGGTGGAGAGCGAGGGATGGAAATCACTGCCCTTTCAGAAAACTTGCTGTAACGTGAATTCAACCTTTCCCTCCTGACTGGTTCCTTCCTATTCACATTTAAACATATTCAAAGAAAAAATGAATAAACAAAGCCCTATGGACCTCACATCTCCCTCCTAACTTCTGGTCTACCTCTTCCTTCACAGAGCTATATATTCCAATCATTTCCCTTTTATCCTCTCTCATTCACTTTTCAGGTGTTTCTTAGCTGGTTTTTTGCCCATCATTTTATATAATTAACTCTTACTTCACTACATCCTTTCAGTATTTTGGACCCCTTGCTTGATATCTTCAGTGCATTCAACACTGTGGGGCATTCCCACTGTTCCCTGTTCCGGGTTTTCCTCCTTCTTCTCTGGCTGCTCCTTCTCAGTCATACGTTCTACTAAACAATTAAACTTCTAGAGGTCCTCTCTTGGCCTCTCTCCTTCTCACTATATACTCTTTTCCTAGGACATCTCATTCATATCCTGGGTTTAATTACCATATAAAATTATAAATTTATGGCCGCCAGCACTTTGGGAGGCTAAGGCGGGTGGATCACCTGAGTTCAGGAGTTTGAGACCAGCCTGGCCAACCTGGCCAACATGGTGAAACCCCCTATCTATTAAAAATACAAAAAATTACGTAGGCCTGGTGTCGCGGGGCGCTTGTAATCCCAGCTTCTCTGGATGCTGAGGCAGGAGAATTGCTTAAACCCAGGAGGCAGAGGTTGCAGTGAGCTGAGATAGCACCACTGCTCTCCAGCTTGGGCAAGAGCAAAACTCTGTCTCCAAAAAAAAAAATTATAAATTTACATCTCTGACCCAGAAATTTACATCTCTACTGTAAGGTATAAGTCAATATGTCCAACTGCCTGTTTAACACCTATCTTCCCTCAAATCTGGTCCTCTTCCAACCCTCCCTGTCTCAGCGAATGGTACCACCATCCATGCAATTATTCAAGTCCAAAAACCTAGCAATTAACCACTATACCTCCCTTTCTCCTCTCCCTATTAAATTTCTCACCAAATCCTGTCTACTGCACCTACAAAATATCCCTCATAGCCTATTCCCCAGAGCTAGTGTGATCTTTCCAGTGCAAATATGATCAAGTCTGCTTAAAACATTGCTAATGGCTTTCAGTAGTTTTTAGTATAAAGAGCAAAATCTCAACATGGTTTGCAGGTCCTGCACAGTCTATCCTGTGCCTGCACCTGCACCTGCCTTTTTTTTTTTTTTTTTTTTAAGACAGACTCTGTCTCCCAGGCTGGAGTGCAGTTGCACCACCTTGGCTTACCGCAACCTCTGCCTCCCAGGTTCAAGCGATTCTCTTGCCTCAGCCACCTGAGTAGCTGGGATTACAGGCATGCACCACACCAGGCTAATTTTTGTATTTTTAGTAGAGACGGGGTTCCACCATGTTAGTCAGGCTGGCCTTGAACTCCTGACCATGTGATCTGCCTGCCTCAGCCTCCCAAAGTGCCGGATTACAGGTGTGAGCCTCTGCACCCGGCTGCTTCGTAAACAGTATGCTCCTTTCCCTTCTGCTAGAGTCAACCTGATCTTTAGTTCCTTGAACTTTGTGTTCCAGGGCCTGTGTGAAGGCTATACACTCACCCAGAACACTCCAACACCCCCTGCAAACCTATCCATCTAGTTAATCTCTACATCATAGAGTATAAACTCTAACAAACGAAGACTTTATCCATTTTATTTTTCATTGTATTCCTAAGGCCTAGCACAGTGCCCAATATTTAATAGATGCCTCTAACGTATATACTTATCAGATATAAAAATATGTATATTTAATCTCCTGGGAAAACACTTATATGGCAATATATACCAGGCAGTTTGAAATGCAAGAGAGAGAAGTCCAAGCCAGAGAAATCCATTCAGGCATCATCTTCATAAAATTGATATCTGAGGAAGGGGAAATGAACGTGACCCAGCAGGGAAAGTGTGGAATAAGAATCAAAGAGAGTCAAGAACTGACCCAGAAAGATTTCCATTGAAAGGATGGATGGAGGCTAGGTGTAGAGGCTCATGCCTGTAATCCCAGCACTTTGGGAGGCTGAGGCAGGTGGATCACAAGGTCAGGAGTTCAAGGCCAGCCTGGCTAAAGTGGTGAAACCCTTTCTCTACTAAAAGTATAAAAATTAGCCAGGCGTGGTGGCGGGTGCCTGTAGTCCCAGCTACCTGGGAGGCTGAAGCAGGATAATCACTTGAACCTGGGAGGCGGAGTTTGCAGTGAGCCAAGATTCTGCCACTGCACTCCAGCCTGGGCGACAGAGCGAGACTCTGTCCAAAAAGAAAAAAGAAGAAGAAAGGGTGGATGGAAAGGCTAGCAAAGAGACTGTGATAGAGTTACCAGGGCAAAGTAACACCAGAGGGGACTGCATTTGTTGAAAGAAAAGGATGGTCAGGAGTGCCAAACACCATGAAGAAGCACAGAATATGATTGCTGAGGTAGTGGACTTGGAAATTAGGAGGCTATTAGGAGGCCAGAGATTAATAAAGAATGCCAATGAGAAGTCCCTCACAGAAATCCCAGCACAGAGACATTGACAAAGAAAACCCAAAACAAACAAACAAAAAAACTAACATTTCATTCAGAGCTGTATGCTGTTCTAATATTTTTTGATAAAGTGAAAGCTGGCCATCACGCTCCTGTTTTCATAGCAAAAGACAAATATAATAAACACAGATTCCTTGTATGAGTGGCAGATGAAAGAAATAAAAACATAGTAAACAGGTATGACTAGTTCATGGCTGGCCTATTCAACCACATCCCCAGCCTTCCTTACAGTTAATAATGCCCATGTAACTGTTCTACCCACAGGAATATGAGCCATTTCTGGTCAGGGTCTCCTCCAGGCTCTGCTTCCCCTTCCCATTTGCTGGAATGTAGTCTGAAAGTTGATTCAAATTTGACTCTGCAGAGAGTGACAATGGCCTAAAGCATAACGGAGCTGCAAAACTGAAGGAAACCAAGTCCCTGAATGAGTCTGCAAGCAGAACCGCTCACCTGGAGGCCGTTATATGAGAACACTATAAACTTAGTTGTTCTTTAAACTAATGTATGACATTGGATTCTTTGTAACAGCTTCTCACCCTAAAAATTGAGAAAGGGTGGATGGAGGCCGGGTGCAGTGGCTCACGCCTGTAATCTCAACACTTTGGGAAGCCAAGGCAGATAAATCACAAGGTCAGGAGTTCAAGGCCAGCTTGTCCAATATGGTGAAACCCCATTACCTACTAAAAGTATAAAAATTAACCAGGCGTGGTGGTGGACGAGGAAAGATTCCCATTGAAAGGGTGGATGGAGGCCGGGCGCAGTAATCTCAGCACTTTGGGATAACCATGATAAAACTCCCACTGTTGTTAAAAGGAAAACTTAAGGCAAATTAAATTTAACAGAGTTTAACTGGGCAAAGAACAATTTGGAGTAGGTTCAACACAACCCTGGGGATGCCACATGGTCAGATAATGTTTAAGGACAGAAAAAAGAAGGCAAAGTACAGAAACAGCCAGATCGGTTACAGCTTGGCATTTGCTTTATCTGAACACGGTTTAAACAGCTGACCACCTGTGACTGGCCAAAACTCAGAGACTGGTATAAGAGTAGATTACAGTCTGTCCATTCATTCAGTTGGATTATCGTTCGCTATGTATAGAGAAACTTTAGGCCAGACCTAAAATATGTAAGGACATAGCTATAGGCAATTTTGAGAGATTGATCAAAACTTTAAGCGTTGACATCACTCTGTCACCATTATAAATAAATTTATTTGGTCTCAAATCCCACTGGGAAATAGAGCAGTGGGTTTTGTAAACTGGGACAAGGATGAAGAAGAATAGGGAAAAAATGGTTGTTTCAGACTACTTTTTGTAAGGGATAGAGCAGAGGGGGCCTCCTTATGCTGGAATCTCCTGTTTTAAGAAGACCAAAAAATAAAAAAAAAATTAAAAACCTGGTCTATTTTGGGATTTATGTGCTTTGTAAAAAATTCCCTTTGATTACTTAACATTTAGCATGAATGGTTTCATTTTATTTTGGTTTGTTGGAGCCTCCTGGAAGAAGTCAGTCCAGAACAATGGCTTCCCATCATTTTGTTTAATAATTCAAAAAGGGAAAGGTAGGAAATACGGAGAGGTCTCTGGTACACAGGAATTATCAAATCCTGCTGGACAGAAAATCAAAGAATTTATTATGGCAGTGAAGTAGTCTGGTAGCCCAATTTGCTATCTGGAAATAATTCCTATATCCTCTGAAGACCCAGATTTGCATGATAAAAGGTACTTTCTCAAGGTTACTACCAAGCCAAATGTAAAGCAGGTTGGGCACTAGTACTTTGGAACTGGTTTGGGATTGAGCAATAACAAGCTTTTACAAGATCAAACTTATTTCTTTCGCAATACAATTCCCTCAAAATCTTAGTAGGCTTCTGGTATTTTTTGTTGTTGTTCTTGTTCTTTCGTTTTTTGGTTTTTTTTGTTTGTTTGAAACAGTCTCACTCTGTCACCCACGCTGGAGTGCAGTGGTGTGATCTCGGTTTACCACAACCTCTGCCTCCCAGGTTCAAGCAATTCTCCTGCCTCAGCCTCCCAAGTAGCTGGGATTACAGGTTTGTGCCACCCTACCCAGCAAATTTTTTTGTATTTTTAGTAAACACAAGGAAGTTTTGCCATGTTGGTCAGGCTAGTCTTGAAGTCCTGGCCACAAATGATCCAGCCCCTGCGCCTCCCAAAGTGCTGGGATTACAGGCATGAGCCACTATGCCTTGCCCTGTTGTATTTTTTATAGTCTGTTTCGTGTGCCACTATCCACACCCAACATTCTTTTCCAGCCATATTTATTGAACCTGCTTTATTGCGTGACATCTGAGCTCAACCCTGGCCTCTTTTCTTCATCTGTATGAATGTTACCTGGAGACCATCTGAAACAACAGGTTTGGGTAGGAAAGCTACCCTCTTAATCTGGTCTTTCCCACTGGCCTGGCTCCCTTTGTTTTGCAAAAACAATCTCAGTAGGTGTAAGGCCGGACACACCCACCTCTGCACTCAGCACCCGACTCTGCACCAGGCACCAGGCACCAGGCTCTGCACTCGGCAGAGCTGCTGCATGGCTCCCCTGGAAGGCTCCAGCTGATGCAACCCTGGCCAGCTCTCGCATCGGAAAACCCGCCCAACAACCCACCAACCAATGGCGGCCTGCCCCGTCTCAATCCCGCTCCCCTGGAGCCAATCAGAGCACCCAGCTGTTGCTAGTTCCTCATAGCCGTAAAAACCCCACACCCCAGGAAGTCAGCGTGACTTCTCAGGCCCCTTGTGTCGGACCCCAGAACGTCGCCCAGGAACCGATTAAAGTTTTTTTAATAACCGGCCTCAGTTGCCTCATTCAAGCCTCGTTTGCTTCGTTCAGCCCTTACAGTAGGTATTTGAGAAAAAGAGTCCAAAAGGAATTGGCTTTTCTAACCTTATAAATCTCTCAGCTCTTTCCATTTTCTTTCATCTCTGATTGCAAACTGGCTAATTATTGCTTGAGCTTGACTCTTTATTGAATTTCTTGCCAAAATTTGCGGAGAGTTCCCCAAATTCACTCATGTTATTTCCAATCCTTTTCCTTAAAACACTTACTGTGTCCTCCAACTATAATAAAAGTTTTAGCAAATATTTTGCCATGATATACACAAGGATCACCAGTTTCCAGCCTGCATTATCTGATTTCTCATTAGTTTAACTGTGGTTAATGAGGGGTAGCAGAATATGCCACCACAAAATATGACACTTTAGCATAAGGACTATTTTGAGCTGAAAACTTAAAATTGAAAAGAAGCAGATATAAGGATATAAACTTTCTTCCTGCCCCTTTGTTCTTAAAAGCAAGATGTAAAGTTGTCTGTCTTCCCTCTCTACCAGGAAAGACAGAAGTTAATCACCCAGATAATTCCAGATCCTTACCTTCACAGAGATAACACCAGAAGAGTCTATAAAACACACCTTGCAAAGTATCCCCTATCTTTCTTTCTTTTTTGTTTTTTGAGATGAAGTTTTGCTCTTGTTGCCCAGGCTAGTGCAGCGGCATGATCTTGGCTCACTGCAACCTCCACTTCCCGGATTCAAGTGATTCTCCTGCCTCAGCCTCCTGAGTAGCTGGGATTGCGGGTGCCCGCCACCACATCCGGCTCTTTTCTTTTCTTTTTTTCTTTTGTTTTCTTTTGTTTTCTTTTCTTTCTTTTCTTTTCTTTCTTTTCTTTTCTTTTCTTTTTGAGATGGAGTATCCCTGTATCACCCAGGCTGAAGTTCAGTAGTGAGCCATCTTGGCTCACTGCAACCTCTGCCTCCTGGGTTCAAGTGATTCTCCTGCCAGCCTCCCCAGTAGCTGGGACTACAGGCATGTGCCACTACACTCGGCTATTTTTTTTTTTGTATTTTTAGTAGAGATAGGATTTCACCATTTTAGCCAGGATGGTCTTCATCTCCTGACCTCGTGATCTGCCAAGCGGCCTCCCAAAGTGCTGTGATTACAGGCGTGAGCCACTGCACCCTACCAATTTTGCATTTTTAGTAGAGATGGGGTTTCAGCATGTTGGCCAGGCTGGTCTTGAACTGGTGATCCACTCTCCTTGGCCTGCCAAAGTTCTGGGATTACAGTGTGAGCCACTGCGCCCGGCCAAGTATCTATTCCCTATCTTTCATTAGTTTTCCTGTATATTTACATTCACACAATTTGCTGTCCTAAAGATTCAGTCCTTTTCCTTTGTCTTATCACTTCCCTAAAAATGTTTTCTTCTCTTATTAAGATAGTATATAAGCACAAGTTCTAACCACTTGAACATTAAGTATTTTCATATGTAAGCTTGCTGCACTTGTGTCGATGAAAAGAGTCAAAGTCTGTTAAATATTTGAAGAGATTTGTTCTGAGCCGAATACGAGTGACCATGGCTCGTGACACAACCCTCAGGAAGTACTGAGATCGTGTGACCAGGTGGTTGGGGTGCAGGTTGGTTTTATACATTTAGGGGAGACATGAGACTTCATTCAAAAACATTTAATAAATAACATTGGTTCAGTCCAGAAAGGTGGGACAACTCAAAAGAGGGGAGGGAGGCTTCCAGGTTACAGGTAGATTTAAAATGTTTCTAATTGGCTGAAAGGGTTATCAATAGAAAGGAATGTCTGGGTTGTATAAGAGGTTGTGGAGACCAAAATTTTATTATGCAGATGAAGCCTTTGGGTAGTAGCTTCAGAGAGAATAGATCGTAAATGTTTCTTATCAGACTTAAGGTCTGTGTTGGTGTTGATGGTAGTGCCAGAGAGGCATAATGAGGCATGTCCCAACCCACTTCCCATCCTGGCTGTTGTAGTGGAGAGAGCATAGAAAGTCAACACCAAGACAAAAGTATGCCAAATTGCAGGGCTTTTATTGCCGGCGGCCGTGGAGGACTTAAGTCTCTCCAACCCGTGGCCCCAAAAGGAGGGTGTCAAGACCTTTTATACAGATAAACCACCTCGGGGGTGCAGGTGAGGGGTGGGGATGGGGGTGAGGGGCTTCAGACATTCTGAGGGCTAGTGGATTCTGTAAATCACCTCCTGGTTGGAGATGAGGGTGAGGGGCTCCAGACATTCCAAGGGCCAGGGGACTTTGGACATTCTGATTGTTACTTAAGTGGTTCACAGAAGTCAAGATAGGCATGAGTTTACACATTGCCTGGGTAGGGTGGAAATTACAGACCTTAGTTACTTATTACAAGTCACAGGGGCCAAGATGGCATGGGTTTGGACTGCTTGCCTGTCACATCAGGGTTACAGAGAGCAGTTTCAACGGAAGGCCGAGGTATGGTTGAGGTATGCAGTTTTATGTGGCTTTTACCATGTCACAATAGCCTGAGCCAGTCTCCCCGTTACATTTTAGAGTGCCTGGCCTGGGAGAAAGTCCATTCAGATGGTTGGGGGTGGGGGCCTTAGAATTTTATTTTGGTTTGTTCATGTTAATAAACTTCTGTTTGTTTTTCTCTTGTTAATCTGTCTTTTGTCAGTTAAATTTACATGACCTCTGGCACAGCATCTGGGAGGATAGAGGGAAAAAGGTTTTTCCTCCCCAACCACAAATAATTTATAGTTAATTGACATGAAGGCTAAATTGCAGTAACAGAGACCCAAAGATACAATAGGTTGAAGAACAAAGAAGGTTATTTGCCTGTCAGGTAATAGTCCCAGCTGAATTATGAGCCAAGTATGAGTGACCGTGGCTCATGACACAACCCCAGGAGATACAGCAGGCTTGTGCTCAAGGTAGCTGGGCTATAGCTTACTTTTTGTTGTTGTTTTTGTTTTGTTTTGTTTTGTTTTGTTTTTGTTTTTGTTTTTGAGATAGAGTCTTGCTCTGTTACCAAACCTGGAGTGCAATGGTGTGGTCTCCGCTCACTGCAACCTCCGCCTCCCCAGTTCAAGCAATTCTCCTGCCTCAGCCTCTGGAGTAGCTGGGATTACAGGTGCCTGCCACCATGCCTGGCTAAGTTTTGTATTTTAAGTAGAGACGGGGTTTCCCCATGTTGACCAGACTGGTCTTGAACTCCTAAACTAGTGATCCGCCCACCTCGGCCTCCCAAAGTGCTGGGATTACAGGCGTGAGCCACAGTGAGTCTACAGCTTGGTTTTATACCAAGGGAATCATTAGACATCAGTCAATACATGTAAGATGTACATCCGTTTCATCCAGAAAGGCCGAACAACTTGAAACAGGGTGGGGCAGGTGGCATTAAGGGTGATAACGCAGGTGCTTTCAGGTCCTAGGTGGATTCAAAGACTTTCTGACTGGCAATTGGTTGAGTTCAGCTAAAGACCTACAGTCAATAGAAGGGAGCGTCTGGACTAAGATAAGGAGTTGTAGACACCAAAGTTCTTATTATGCAGATGAAGCCTCCCAGAGGCTTCAGAGAGAATAGATTATAAATGGCTTCTTTAAAAGGTGCCACAGACTCAGTTAATTCTCTCCTCAGTCAGGAAAAGACCTAGAAAGAGAAGACATTTATATAGAATATAGGTTTTCCGCACAAAATACAACTTTGCAGGGCCATTTCAAAATACGTAAGAAATATATTTTGGGATAAAAGACTTCGATTTCTTTCCCGGGCCTGCTCTGTCATGTTTGTTTTTTATTGCTACAAAGAATCTGTTTTGTCACTCATAAGCTGTCTGGGTTTTTGTTTTTGTCTCACTCTGCCACCCAGGCTGAAGTTCAGTGACACAATCTCAACTCGCTGCAACCTCCGCCTTCCAGGTTTAAATGATTCTCCTACCTCAGCCTCTTGAGTAGCTGGACTGCAGGCATATGCTGCCACACTTGGCTAATTTTTGTATTTTTTGTAGCAACGGGGTTTCATCATTTTGCCCAGGCTGGTCTTGAACACCTGGACTTAAGCAGTACGCCCTTCTCAGCCTCCCAAACTGCTGAAATTACAGGCTTGAGCCACCTTGCCCAGCCATGTCTCTGTTTTAATGTTAATGTTGGTCAACTGTGCCTGGATTCCAGCAAGAGGAAGGTATAATGAGGCATGTCTGACCATCCATTCCCATCATGGCCTGAGCTAGTGCTCAGGTTTACTCTGGAATACCCTTGGCTGAGGGGACGGGTCCAATCAGTTGGTTGAGGGGTTTAGAATCTTATTTGTGGTTTACAGCAGGACAGCCTCCTCTGCACAGATATTCATGGGCCCTGGTTCCTTTAATCTTGTCTTCTCTCTAGGGCTTTGTCATCTGTTTGATCAAAGCTGAGTCACCACCATAACCTGGTTCCATAATCTGGTGGGAAAGGGGAACGAGGAAGCCCAGCGTCCTGAAAGACAGAGAAAACTTAATTTCTTTTTCCAACCCTAATAAATTCCTACCTCTTGAGAAAAGGTTAACAGGAAAAAGGCATACAAATTTATTCACACGCGTATGGACGCGGGAGCAATGCTGTGTAGGGAAATCTCTCTAATCATGTTTTCCTCTTCTCACACTGCGGCAATCTTCAGTCCAGAAGACTTCCTTGACCAAATGCGTGGTGGTTTTTTTTCTCCACACACCAAGCAGCGGACGCCAGCTGGACGTCCTGTAATTCAGTCCTGACACCATCTACCTGGAGATAGAGTCAGATCCCACAAATTGAAGGTTCAGTCCCCAAAACTCCTCTCTCTCCCACACCAATTGCAAGTCCAGGCCTCCAGAACTGCTGACCGAAAGGCTTCCTGTTGAGGTTCTTTGGGTTTGATTAATTTGCCTGAGCACCTCACAGGAAAACACTTACTTATGTTTACCAATTTATTATAAAGAATATTGCAAAGAATACAGACAAACTGACGGATAGGGTGAGGTATGGGGGAAGGGTATGGAGCTTCCATGCCCTCCCTAAGGTGCCACCTTCCAGAAATTTCCATGTGTTCAGCTCTCTGGAAGCTCACTGAACCCTGTCCTTTTGGGTTTTTACGGAAGCTTCATAACGTCAGTATTCATTCCCCACAGGGTATAGGGTGGACCCTCCATGAGAGGGCCTTAAGACCCACAATCAGAAAGGCAGGGGAACATTAGAGTCCTGCCTTGAGGTAGGTAGGAAGGGCAGTAGGTGATCAGAAACCTGCCCCTGAGGCCTAACACAGCCAACATTATAATAAAAATCTATAACAAGAGTTACATGGACAAAAATAAAGACACATCATAACACCACAAATATAAAAAGTATGAAACTCAAAAGGAGGAGGCAGATGACTGAAGTTTCTACACTGTCCAGAAAGGAATAAGAGTATGGAGCCTGGAAGACAGGATATGGGTGGGAGAAGGAAAAGCATGGTGAGTAAAGGCCTTTTATGCAGATGAAGCCTCACAGGTAGCAGCCCTCAAAAAAGAATAGACAGTAGCCTGTGGGAACGGTTTCTCTGTCAGACCTTTAAAACACCAAACCTGGCCAGGCGAGGTGGCTCTGTAATCCTAGCACTTTGGGAGGCCGGGGCGGGCAGATCACGAGGTCAGGAGTTCGAGACCAGCTTGGCCAACATGGTGAAACCCTGTCTCTACTAAAAATACAAATATTAGCTGAGTGTGGTGGCAGGCGCCTGTAATCCCAGCTACCCGGGAGTCTGAGGCAGGAGAATCACTTGAACTCAGGAGGCAGAGGTTGCAGTGAGCTAAGATTGTGCCATTGTACTCCAGCCTGGGGGACAGGGGCAAGACTCCGTCTAAAAAAAAAAAAAGCCAGACTTTTAGTCCCCTTTCCCTGTGAATTCATCTTTCCTAGACCCAGGTGAGGAGGCCTCAGAGAAAACCTGTTTGCCTCTGCTGTTCACTTCATAGTTTATCTCACTAATAGGGAATTTCTCTACAGAATCAAATCTCCCCCCACCCTCCCCTTCAACAAAACAGTTTTTCAGAGCTATTTCTGCCTGTAGTTTTGCTGAATAATCATCTCAAAGTATGGAAAAGAAGGATATTTTGCAGTGAAATATTCTGGTTTCCTCCAGTCCTGAGACCCATAACAACAAGTGTCAAACACCAATTCTACTCATATTCCACTGGCAAAATGTTAGTCACATTACAAAGGTTTTCTGTCATACGTGGGTGGAGCAAGAAGCACAAACAAATGGAAAATTCTCATTTCCTGTATATTGTTTGTCCCTAAGTTGCTGACCAAATCTCTTCTGCTTGTAAGGTAGGAGTTGTCCAAATTGATTACTGCAGCTGGCCTCTCAGAGAGGGAGCTGGCTTTTTGCAAATCTCCATGGAATCCAGCTATGGCCCTGTGCTGAAAGCAATCAATTCTCATCAACAAGCTTGGACCCCAGCCCCCCACTGATGCCAGCAAAGAGCAGGTGTTTCTCAAGCCATAAAAAGATGATGTGGCAAATCCCACTGCTGTCTTACCACATTATACAACTGGACAGTCATGCATCACTTAATTACAGATACATTCTGAGAAATGCATCACTAGGTGATTTCATTATTATGCCAACATCATAGAGTGTACTTACACATACCTAGATGCTACAGCCTACACATACCTAGGTTACATGGTATAGCCCATTGGTCCTAGGTTACAAACTCATACAGCAGGTTACTATACCAAATATTGTAGGCAATTGAGAAAGGATGGTAAATATTTGTGTATCTAACCATGGAAAAGATATAGTACAGATATGATATTACAATCTTATGGGACCACTGTCATATATGTGGTCTGTAGTTGACAAAAACATCATTATGTGGTGTGTGACTGGAATCACAAGGCTTGAACACCAGACCCTGACCACAGCAAAGACAAGGCTAGTGCTTTCCCAGTTGTAAACACCGAACTGTCAGGATAAGGTTGAACTCAAGACTCTGCCTCATTGTACAGCTATTTATTATATGATTGACCTGACCACACAGGGAAAGGACTAGGGCTTCCCCAACTATGGCTTAATAAGCCTGAGTCCAGCAGCTAAGGTCCCTCTCCCATCCCATCTTGCTAGATTTCCTTGCAGTTTCCTAGAATACAATATTCAATGAAGGACATGCATACCTACTACTGCTCTGGTTTCCTTGAGTCTTAGACAGTGCGTATGGCTCCACCAGCTGAAGTACATATGCTCTTGGCTATTTATACCCTCCATAGCTCCAGTGTGGACCTTGTCTCTAGAAAAAGGGTGAAGACCTTTTCATTTAAGCACTAAAGGAAAGTTAATTCACAGAAGCTCAGAGGGCATGAGATACATAGGAGACTGACAATTGCATTACACAAAATATCAGCTACAACTAGATCATTTTTTTCCCCAAAGCCCTACTGGTAAAATTAAGCCCTTCATAATAACAAAACACTACATGTGAAAGTTGAAATCTCAATACAATGATGTGTCATTATAACTTTGCTGTTTTAAAAAAAATAGTAATTTTTTTTTTTTTCAAATAAGCAGTATTCCCTTTCAAACAGGCTTTTTGAAGTAGGCTAACTTAAATCTACAAGTTTCCTTTATCCTGCTGTGTATTGCAAGGTTTCTTCTACCTGTATATTATGAGGCCCTTTCTCCCCTGCTGGGGACAAGGCAGTTCTCAGAAAGGGGCTTAGATTTGACTTGTAACTAAAGGAGAGCCTGCCATTTTGATCTGAGAAGGACCTGGGGTGTGATGTTTCCAAGCTACTGGTCAGTGAGCACTCCTTGCTTTCCTCCCTGCAGTTCTTTGTAAGTGACAAAGTCTTATTTTAGATTCTGAATCTGTTTTCTTAATTTCCTCCAAACTAATGATCACTGATTATGTTCCTTTGCAAACCTTCTGGCCAATGCAGATGTCAGACACCAATAATCTCCTTCGTATGAAATTCTGTGAGCCACCTGACCTGCTGCTCCCAGACCATCTCCACAAATTCAGTTCTGGAAACTGAGTAAACGAAAGAAGACTAACGTTAGCTTAGAAGATGGGAGATGAATGTGTAATTGGCACAGTAGTTACAAAATTTTACTGTAAAGAATGAGTGAGACAAATTACATTAAAAATCTAGAAAATCTGTCTAAAAAAAAAACAGCTGGGCATGGTGGCTCATGCCTGTAATCAAAGCATTTTGGAGGCCAAGACAGGTGGATCACCTGAGGTCGGGAGTTCAAGACCAGCCTGACCAACATGGTGAAACGCTGTCTTAAAAAAAAAAAAATCTAGAAAATCAGCAGATAAAAAAAGTGGGAGGACTGGAACAGAAGGGGCAGATGTATTCATGTTATTTTTCTCTATTAATTTGTACCACATGTCGTTTTATAAAAGATTTTAAACCAAAAGTGAATTTCCTGCAAAGAAATTCAACATTTTAAGTTTCAGTTTAAGGGTAATTAATAAATTTTATTAGTAGCTATATGCTCCGTAACAATGTTCACTAAAATTATGCTTTTTAAAAAAATCAACAGCCGTAGACTTCCACCCCATTAGAAATTCCGGGTAAACTGGTTAGCAGTTGCTTTCTAATTAATATTTTATATCCAAGTTCCAACAGTCAACTAGATGTTTTTAAGATTTAGAAATAAAGCTAATTGGCAGCCCATCATTATAATCTCTATATTTGTACATACTGTGTTTGAAAGGCCGCAATAGTACAGAAGCAGGAATATCACCTTTGATGTCTTTGATTTGAAAGTAATATTTTGTAAGATTTACGAAAGCAGGAAACGTGACTGTTTGTCCCCCAAGTCTACTGCCATGGCATGAGGAAGACATCCAGTGAGTATTTATGGATATGATGAACATATAATGTCTTAAAATATCAGCCCTTACATATTCAGAGCTTTTGCCATCATGTCAATCAAAGTCCAGATCTTAACATTCTAATCAAGTAGCAGAAAGACCAAGTTCTTTCCTTTGTGGTTTAGAAATACGACATGCTCAGTTTTCATCTGTCATGATCACAGAGACCAGATGGCTACCTCCTCTATAACACTCCCATCCCAAGGAGGACAGCGTGACAGAATGTGAAACTGGCAGCGTTTAATATAAGTTCTTCATAATTCTGCAGTGAGGGCCCTCTATTTATTTTATATTTTTTGGAGCATGCACACTCTAAATACGGCCCATGAGATGAACATTTATATGATTGGGGAAAGTCTGAGGCAGATTCCAGTGGTGCCTTAAGACATTCCCAGAGAGCACCCAGTGCTGACATCTAGTACTCTAGGGCATCCCTAGTCCCACCTAGGAAAGAAAGCTTCATATCCTGCCTTTTTAGTTATAAATTCAAATAACAGAAGTAGACCGTATTTGTCCCATTTGATAAAAAGTAGAAATATGCCCAGCTGCAAAGAGAAGTGAGTAAAATGAAGCTGAGGGTTTCAAGTTCATGCATGCCAGGCTCCTCAGCAGCAGCATATCTTATCTGTTAAAGTGATAGTTGTTTTGGAAGAGACAGTTCAAACTCTACTACTGGTCAGTTTCAAATCTCCACTGTCTTGCAAAGGAGTTCATCATTTTTCAGGTGAATGTCAAGACTGGAGATACAATGTGATTTCTGTATTTCACCATGTCTATCTACAAATCGCTGGAAAGACCCTCAGTTTGCATCACCAGGCAGGCCCTGTTCTGCCACTCAGTGTGGCTGGGAGGCTATGCGGGACTCTCAGTTCTTCAGATAGTTTGTGTCTCTATCCTGTGGCTGTCCACTTTCAGATTCTTGGGGGTTTTTTTTGTGTATGTATCATGCTGAAAACTTCTCTGACCTGCAGGTAAAATTTAAAAATAGTTTTACATCTTTGTCAGAATGACTCACAAAGGAGTATGATTTAGTGATTTGGGGTCCTTGCTACTCTGAACTAAATATACATTTAAGGTTCTTTGGAGAACAGTGAGTGTGTGTGTGTGTGTGTGTGTGTGTGTGTGTGTGTGTTTAAGAAACTTCAAGGAGAAGGGATTGACATTTGACAAAATAACTTGAGTAGGTTTTTTGACAAATGATGGCTTATGTTCTCTATCAGAGTGATAGAAAACAGCAAGCTTACCAAACAACAGCAAAGCGGAGAACAAAGCCTCAACATCAACAATGAAGGGTGGGGGAAAATCAGGATGAAGCGTGGGACCCTCACTGACAGCAAAAGAGAATCAAATATAGATAATGATGTAGTCCATTTCTTCGGCCCCTGCATTAAATTGAAATTCCAGCACAAACACATGATAAACTCTTGTTCTTTTGTGAATTTTGTTTTTTGAATTATTATCTTTGTTCAACTATCTATGGGTTTCAGATAGATTGATAGATGAGATAGATTTAATGTGTGCATATATATATATATATTCTTATAAATCATGAAATGAGATAAAAATCGAATAATATGCAAGTGTGTGTGTGTGTGTGTGTGTGTGTATGTGTGTAATAGCTCATTCTGCCCTTTCTTTGCTACCTAGAGAATTGACAAGTCTACTGCAAATAAGTATGTCCCCTCACCTCGAGTTTAGCTCTGGATGATTTAAAATGGCACTGTGAGATTGAACAGCAATGAGAGCAGACAAACAATAAGATGCCTTCAGAAAAACAGCCTCTCATCTATCCTTCATTAATCCCACCTTAAATCAGCACAGCCGTCACCCACGTGTCATCAAGAGGAACATAACCAACACAACTTCGTTCATTCATCTTCGGAAAATATTTTGAGCTCCTACCATGTCCCAGACACATATTAGTTAACAGCAAGTATTTCTACCCTGCTCTAAAGTTTCTCAAACAGTTTTCCTACAAATGATGCCAGTCATCCTAACATCTTTGTGAGTAGGTAGTATTGTTATTCCATTTCTAGAAATGAAGAATTGAGTATCAGAGATGTTTAAAACTGGCCAAGGACATGTGGCATTTAAATTGCAAATCTGGACTCAGGTTCACAACCACTAACAGCAGAGCCCATGCGTTATTTTTTTGCAACACAAAGTGGTTGAGAAAAATTTTATAACAAAAATAAATGAATAAGTTGCCACAGGAAAACACTAGAAACATTCTTTGGCAATGGACCTGGTATTGTAAAGAATTTGCTTGGGAGCAATTGATTGATTCTGTATTAGGGAAATTGTTCATAAGTTTTACATAGTCAGTCTAATGATTTAAAAAGGAGAGCAGGTGGGGAATGAGAGCCAAGGAATTCTATAATCTGTAACAGTGTTTAATTGGCTTTTTAAAAAATGTACTCCTAAGAGGCAATAATTGTGTTCAAACATTTACATTGGATTGGCTATAAAAGTTATCATTTAATATAAAGAAAAGTGATTTGCTCCTTCTGTAACCTTCATGACCAGCAGATGTCAAGAAATCAGAAGGGAGTAAATATCTCAAAGCCTCCCTGGAAGGGGTCACTTTAACCAAGGAAAACGGAGAGACAAAATCTTTACTGCATGGGAATTACATGCTAGTATAACAAAAAATGAACATCTAAACAAATATTTTAACAAACAATATCAGGTAAGGAAGCAGTAAGCAATAAGGAGAGGAAACAACAGAGAGAGAGGGGATAGAATGGCCCGGGTACTATTTGGGATAGGGTGGTTAGGAAATTCCTCTGAGGAAGGGACTCTTTAATCAAGACCACAAGAAGATGAAAAACAAAGCACTAAAAAGATAAAGAGAAAGAGTGTTCTAGGTTGAGGGAAGAGCAGATGCCAAGGCCCTGAGGTGGGAAAGTCATCAGCCTGTTTAAGAAAGAAGAAGGCCTGTGTGGCGGGAGCAGAGTGGACAAAGAGAAGTTAGACATTGGAGAAGCTCGCAGAAGTGTGGTCATGAAGAGCCTTTTAGTCCATGGGTGGAATGTTCATTGTAAGTGCATCAGGATTCTGCAGAGACACAGAAGCAACAGGATATGTATATACACACACTCACACAAATACACACACTCACACAAACACACACACACATAGGAACTGGCCAATGTGATTAAGGGGCTGACAAGTTCCAAGACCTGCAGTCTGCAAGCTGCCGATGCAGAAAACCCACGGTGTGGTTCCAGTCTGATGGCCATGGCCTCAAGATCCAGGAAGAGCTGGTGTTTCAGGTCAAAGGAGAAAATATATCAATGTCTTAGCTCAAAGGTAGTCAGGCAGGAGGAATCTCCTCCAACTCACAGAACAATCAGTCATTTTATTTTATTTAGGCTTTCAACTAATTGCAGGCACCCACATACGTTATGGGTGACAATCTGCTTTACTCAGTCTATCAGCTTAAGTGCCAATCTTGTCCAGAAACACCCTGGTAGGCACACGCATTTGTTTGACCAAATGCCTACACACCCGGTGGCTTAGTCAAGTTGACACTTAAAACTAATCATCACAAATCACCTTTCTCAATTCTGACCCATATTCATCACCTCAAATAATACTTAATCTTCAAGTAAAGGCAATAACAAGACCATAATTCTTCCTAACATGGTATAACTACCCTGCATCCAACCAAAAACACACAAACCTCTTCCCCAGAACACGAAGTAAAGTCCTTGTGTGATGTTTACTCTTCTCCTTGATATCCTGTAACTTAAATACTAGGACTTAGAGTTAGCAATACTTCAATACTATGAGATAAAGTCAATATAGCTTATGTTACATGGTAAGGGAATAAGAGGGAATAAAACAAGGTATTTGCTTAATACACACACACACACAAATAGATAAATAAATAAAAGGCAGAAATACTTATGACAGTGACAGTCCTTATTTCTGTAACTGGTTATATGGTCAGAGTTTTATTTTTTTATTTTTTATTTTTTTTAATTGCATTTTAGGTTTTGGGGTACATGTGCAGAACGTGCAAGATAGTTGCATAGGTACACACATGGCAGTGTGTTTTGCTGCCTTCCTCCCCTTCACCCACACTTGGCATTTCTCCCCAGGCTATCCCTCCCCAGCTCCCCCAGAGTTTTATTTTTTATTTTTTATTTTTTTATTTTTATTTTTTGAGATGGAGTTTCGCTCTTGCTACCCAGGCTGGAGTGCAATGGCGCGATCTCGACTCACCACAACCTCCGCCTCCTGCGTTCAGGCAATTCTCCTGCCTCAGCCTCCTGAGTAGCTGGGATTACAGGCACGCGCCACCATGCCCAGCTAATTTTTTGTATTTTTAGTAGAGACGGGGTTTCACCGTGTTGACCAGGATGGTCTCAATCTCTTGACCTAGTGATCCACCCGCCTCGGCCTCCCAAAGTGCCGGGGTTACAGACGTGAGCCACCGCGCCCGGCCCATGGTCAGTTTTATAACTACCTTCTTTCACTAATCATCTTGTATCCCCTTACCTTCAGTAAGCACCTTAGCTAGCTGTGGTCCTTTACATGGTGTGGAGACCCAGACTTTCATTTTGGAATGGTATGGGGCTATGAGGTCTGCCTCGCAGGAGTTGTCATGGTTTTTCGTTGACCTTAGTCATAGGATATGGTAACAGGAAGAGGTGCCCTAAGGGACCACCTCTATTCCAGGCATATCCTTTCTGACCTCCATTGTGGAGTAGCAGTCAGATTTCCTCTTGGTGATCAGGAATCACCCTAGTCAACATCATAACTCCCTTCTTTGCCTGTTTACTCAGAGGCCTGAGAAAACCAAAGTAGCCAGGCAGCTCTCTTAACTCCCAGTTCAATGGAATCAATATGTCTCCTGATGGAAGCATTTCTCCCTTTGAAACTAAGACCTCTAGGCAAGCACACCCTAAGTTCTCAGGAATAG
Organism: Saguinus oedipus; assembly: GCA_031835075.1. Classification (NCBI taxonomy): domain Eukaryota; kingdom Metazoa; phylum Chordata; class Mammalia; order Primates; family Cebidae; genus Saguinus; species Saguinus oedipus. The sequence continues at coordinate 186,041,411 of CM063171.1, read as the reverse complement.
GAAGCAAAAATCTTGCTAGTCAGTTACTAGGGGTAATAGTGAATGATACCACTCCAATTTCCACCCGTAGATTTCTGGACCTATAAATTCTGCCTGTGAGAGAAACAGCAACATATATTGGACGCTGATTCAAAGCGCAAAGAGCCTTCCGAAGGATGCCTTGCCCCAGCCCTGAAAGCTATTGCCACCTAGCGGGTGCTGAAACTGTGTCAACTGAGTCTGCAAAAGGCCATTACACAGTTCTGTCAAACGAGCTGCCTCAGACGGTGGGAGACATGGTAAGACCGGTGAATTCCCTGAGCACAGGCCCATTGCCACACTTCATTTGCTGTGAAGTGAGTTCCCTGATTGGAAGCAATGCTGTGTGCAATGCAATTTTACCAAATAGACATCACCACAATAAACTAGAGCTAAGTTACCGTGGGATTCTGAGTAGGTCATGACATGATCTGATGACATTTCAGTAGATCAACCTGGCAGTTGTGTGGAGAATAGATTAGAGGGGAGTAAGAATAAAACTCAAGAGACTATTGCAGAAAAGAGGTGATGACTTGGGATAGGTTCTGGTGTGGGAGATAAAAAGGAAGCTTTGTCTTTTTCTTTTATTTTAAAGATGGGGCCTCATTCTGTCACCCAGGTTGGAGCGCAGTGGTGCAATCACAGCTTACTGTAGCCTTGAACTCCTGAGTTCAGGCAATTCTTCCACATTAGCCTCCCAAGTAGCTAGGACTACAGGCATGTGTCATCAAGCCTGGTTAATTTTAAAATATTCTGTAGAGAGAGGGTCTTGCTACATTGCCCATGCTGATTTCCAGCTTGTGCTGGGTTTATAGACATGAGCCACTGTGCCCAGCAGAAAGGACATATTCCGAAGGTGGAGTCTACAAGAGGTGATGACGGGTTGCATGTGGAGCATGAGAGAAAAAAAGATAGTTCATTCCAGGTTGTTGAAATTGTAGGATTACCATGGTGAATAGTGATGTCGTATATTAATATATAAGCCACTGTAGGGGGCAGAGATTTGAGCAGTATAATGAAGAGTTTGGTGTGGGATATTTAATAATCAAGACCCCATTTGAGTTAATTAGATTATTTAATCATATCACAATGTACATATATATCAAAATATTATGTTGGACACCATATACATATATGTCAATTATTGCTTAATAAAGCTGGGGGGTTCCCATTAGAAATCAAGTAGATATATAGAAAGGGCAGTTGATTTATGTATTTAGAATTTCAGAGTATCCTAGGTTGGAGAAGTAAATCTGAGAATTTTCAGCATATATATAGATTTTTCCAACCATAAAACTATGAGATCATCTAGGAGAAAATAAGTGTAGAAAGGAAAACAAGAGTCTAAAGACTGAGCCTGTGGGCATTCCAGCACTTGAAAGTGAGAAAGAGGGGGAGGAGTCAGCAAAAGAGGCTGAGAAGGAGCCATCAGGGAGGGAAAAAGAAAACCGGAAAGATGGAGCCCTGGAAGCCAGGGGACGCAGTGTTCCAAAGGGTAGTAAGCAGCTGAATCAAATGCTGCTAAAAGTTCGACGAAGATGACTGTGAAGGGAACATTAAAAGAAGCCACGTAGGCCGGGCACAGTGGCTCATGCCTGCAAACCCAACACTTTGGGAGCCCGAGGCAGGCAGATCACCTGAGGTTGGGATTTCAAGACCAGCCTGACCAATGCGGAGACCTCGTCTCTACTAAAAATACAAAATTTGCCTGGCATGACAGCGCATGCCTGTAATCCCAGCTACTGGGGAGGCTGATGCCCGAGAATCATTTGAACCTGGGAGGCAGAGGTCGTGGTGAGCCAAGATCATACCATTGCACTCAGTCTGGGAAACAAGAGTGAAACTCTGTCTCAGGAAAAAAAAGGAGAAGAAGAAGAAGAAGAAGCCATGTAGACACTGTTACTGACATTGAAAATAGCTCTGGACTGGTGGGCTTGAATATCTGACAGAAGGGGTTCTGGAGAGTCTATGCAGTGAAGTAAAGGCAGAGAGTACAGGCAAGGCTTTTCAGGAGTTCTGCTATAAAGGGGAGCAGAAGAACCAAGCAGTAATTAGAAGGCAAAGATTGCACCATATTTGAATACTGATGAGAACAACCCAGGAAAGATAATAAATGACAGAGAAAGAAGAATTATAGGAATTGAGAAAGAATAAAACATGGTGCAGAGTAAAGAAATTGACTAGGGCCGGGCGCCGTGGCTCAAGCCTGTAATCCCAGCTCTTTGGGAGGCCGAGGCGGGTGGATCACGTGGTCAAAAGATCGAGACCATCCTGGTCAACATGGTGAAACCCCGTCTCTACTGAAAATACAAAAAATTAGCTGGGCATGGTGGCGCGTGCCTGTAATCCCAGCTACTCAGGAGGCTGAGGCGGGAGAATTGCCTGAACCCAGGAGGCGGAGGTTGCGGTGAGCCGAGATGGCGCCATTGCACTCCAGCCTGGGTAACAAGAGCGAAACTCCGTCTCAAAAAGAAAGAAAGAAAGAAAGAAATTGACTTTAGGTAAGTGTAGGGTCAATTCACCCACCGAATGTGAAAGGAAAACAGAGAATATACATAGTTGCATATGAAGTGGACTGGTTCAGCGATGGGAAGGAGTAGATGATTTCATCTGATTAATTATACTTTTGCAGTTCAATAGAAAGGAAGGTCTTGATGGCAGTGCACGGTGGCTCACGCATGTAATCCCAGCACTTTGCAAGGCGGAGGCGGGTGATTCACGAGATCAGGATATAAAGACCATCCTGACCAACGTGCTGAAACCCCATCTCTACTAAAAATACAAAAATTAGCCAGGCGTGGTGGCAGGCACCTGTAGTCCCAGCTATTCGGGAGGCTGAGGCAGGAGAATCACTTGAACCTGGGGCCGGAAGTTGCAGTGGGCTGGGATGGTGTCATTGCACTCTAGCCTGAGTGACAAAAGAGTGAAACTCCATCTCAAAAAAAAAAAAAAAAAAAAAAAAAGACAGAAAGGAAGGTCTCAGCTAAAATGTAATCTTGGTGGGCAGTGAAAGAGTCTGAGAAAAATGAGAGTGTGAAGAGGATATGCTGCAAAGCTAACGGGACAAGCTAGGAGCACTCAAGGTTTGATGTCAAAAATTTAGAGTGAGACTAGTTCAGTTTGGTTGCTGCTGTTGTCTGGCCATGGTAGCTGCTTGGTGATAGAAGTTAGGGGAGAACTGGATTTAATCGGGTTCAGAGCTTTGCCAGAAAGTATAAGGAAAGAGGGAGAGATACAAGGGTCTTGATATATGCAAGGAGTAATTGCAATGATGAACCGTAGACTCCAAGATGCATAGTTGAAAAGCTAATGGAATTGAATACTTGGAAGTACTAGTGGAGTCAATGAATTGTCGGCTACTCAGGAAACTGAGGTGGGAGGATTGCTTGAGCCCAGGAGTTCAAGGCTGTGGTGAGCTACGATCACACTACTGCACTACGGCCTTAGCAACACAGCAATACCTCGACAACAACAACAAAAAGTGTGGAAATGGGGAGCCAAGAGGAAATAAGCTATAAATGTAAGAGAGAGAATTCAAAGAATGGGATGCTTGAAATGAAGATTTTGGAGGTTGTGAAACCATAGGCGATGACACAGATATGACCATTAAAGTAGGCGGCTGAAGTGGGATGGAGGACATATCATTATAAGTGAGAAAAACTGTGAACAGAGGGGCCAGGGTGTTGACGGATTATCTGTGGGCATGCCAGTGACAATGATGCCCAGAGTCAGGATGGCGAGAACAACAGTGATCCGGACTCTAAGATCGCAGTAAGAGGGGAAGAAGTGGCCAGGAGAATGGTAGAGAATTGCAACGTGAAGAGGTAAAGGCAGGTCTAGTCCAACGGCACGAATTTCAAAAGATAAAAACTGTTCTAGGCAACACTGGGACCAATGGCTTGGAAAAAGCAATAGGGATCCAGGAGCTACCTGCCCCTCCTCTAGGCCTCGTCTGAACCAAGGGCATGAGAAAAGGACCAGCCACGATGTAAGAGGGCTTCCAAAGAAGCTAAGCTTTCAGCGTAGCCAGATCTCAGAGCAGCACTACATTGTCTGTTGTTGTTGAGACAGGGTCTCACTCTGTTGCCACCCAGCCTGGAGGGCAGCGGCACAATCAGAGCTCACTGCAGCCACATCTGCTGGGCTCAAGCAATCCTCCCACCTCAGCCTCCCAAGTAGCTGGGAGGACTACAGAACGGCATGGGCTATTTTTTTGTAGAGACAGAGTCTCACTTTGTTACTCAGGCTGGTCTCGAACGCCTAGCCTCACGCAATCCTCCTGCCTCAACCTCCCAAAGTGCTGAGATTACAGGCATGAGCCATCACACCTGGCCAAAGCAGCACTATCGTATAGCAATACAATGTGAACCACATATATAATTTTAAATTGTCTACTAGCCACATTTCTTTAAATCAAACAGAAATAGGTAAAGAATTTAATAACATTTTATTTAATATCATATAGACAACATATTGTCATGAGAAACCATGGAGGCCAAAAAGAAGTGACGACCACATTTTTGAAGGGCTACAAGAAAAAAACTGACAGCATAGAATTTTTTTTTTTTTTTTTTTTTTTTTTTTGAGACAGAGTTTTGCTCTTGTTGCCCAGGCTGGAGTGCAGCGGCATGATGGGCCTAGTTAATTACTAAACTCAGCTCACTGCAACCTCCACCTCTTGGGTTCAAGTGATTCTCCTGCCTCAGCCTCTTGAGTAGCTGGGATTGCAGGTGCCTATCACCGTAACTGGCTATTTTTTGTAGTTTTAGTAGAGATGGGGTTTCACCATGTTGTCCAGGCTGGTCTTGAACTCATGATCTCTGGTGATCCACCTGCCTTGGCCTCCCAAAGTGCTGGAAATACAAGCGTGAGCCACCACTCTCAGTCAGCACAGAATCTTATACCCACCTAAGTATCCTTAAAGATATTTTAAGTTCTTTTTTTCATATGAAGTCTTCAAAATCCAGTATGTATGTTATGCTGATACCGCATCTCAGTTGAGACTAGTCACATTTCAAGTGCTTGACAGCCACATGTGGGTAATAGTGGCTGCATGGGAAAGCTCAGAGTTAAACAAGAAGGTGAAAGAAATGTTCCCAGATGAGAACGAAGACAGGACATTATACTGATGACAGACTCTGAGTTCCAGAGGCTCAGAGGAACCACTGAGGGTCACAGAGATGTGGGAGCATGAGTCAGAGGAGGGAATGTGCTGAAACCCATGGGAAAAAGCATGGGAGTAATGAAGTTGACCTTGAAGACTTGGACTTGGTCTTCTAGTAGTAACTGAGGTAAACAGGGCCATAAGTGCTGGAAGATTTGTCCCAGTGCTCTCCTATAGGGATGGGATAATCAACTCTAAATATCGCCTCCTCTAGGGCACTGGTACCAGGCATTTTATAGCAAAGACAAAGGGACGGTGGAGGGTTGGGGCCTGGTGGATTCTCAGAGCCCTTGGGCTGTGTGGTCCTGCTGAGGGAGGGCCTCAGGCAGGGAAAGAACCCCGAGTGCGCCCCACACTTGTGTCCCAGTCTTGCTGCTGACTGTGAGGAGTAAAAATAGAGGAAGCATGGCGGGAAGTGGGGGGACTAGGCAGGGTTGGTGATTTTAAACAAAACAGCATTTTACTTGAGAAAAATAACACAGAACAGTGCTACTGATGGCTATCCTTAGCTAAAGGATGCTGACAGGATTTTAAAAAGGAAATGAAATAAACAGCAGGCTCAAGAAGGGGTGGAGAGAAGGCAAGACAAGAGAAGCAGGTGGGAGTTTGGCGCGCTGGCTCACGTCTGTAATCCCAGCACTTTAGGAGGCCAAGGCAGGCAGATCGCGAGGTCAGAAGTTCGAGACCATCCTGACCAACATGGTGAAACCCTGTCTTTAAAGAAAAAAAGAGAGAGAAGCAGGTGGAAGGGGAAGAAAAGAGGGTGGAGCAGGTCAGGAAGAAGGACTCGGAGGGGAGGAGGGAGGGGCAAAAAGGCCTCAGACATTGTTTGTCACCCTTGTTTCCAGGGACCCTAACAAGACCGATATCCATGGACTGGTGGCCCCTGTCCTGCAGACAGTGGCTGTCAAGGCCTAAGATCAAGCCCCACTGCCAGGCACACCAATCTAGACCCAAGGATGCTTTCTCAATGCTGACAGGCCAGGCTGGCTGCGTCCCGCTTGGGTCTCCCCTGCTTGCCCCACAAAATCATGTGCATCAACAACTTATCAGTCCCTGGTACAAATCCCTCCTTATCATCTGTTTTCCCATCAGAGTTCTTCCAAGGAGAGGGGCTGCTCCCCAGGCCCCAGCTCGTTTGCTCCAGCTTGTCTTGTCAGAGCTGATGGTCCGCCTCCGAAACGCACCTCCCAGTAGCTGCAGCATCTCCAAAGCCTTCGCTGCACTCCAAGCGTGTCCTCAGAAGTTGAGGAATGAGGCAATATGCCGCAGCTGTTCCCAAAGAGAAGCTGCAGCCAGCGTCCAGCAGCAGTTCTGCAGGGTGGGAGGTGGAGCGGGGGTGCGTGTGAAGCTGCTCCGAGCAGGTCCCCGCCAGGTGGGAGAGGCAGCAAAAGCCTCAGGGGGAAGCTTCACTGTGGTTAAAATGAGCTGCCTCCTCCCGTAGCATCTTTGTGTGAAACATTATCTCAGTCTGTAAAAAAGAAAGAAGCCTGTGAGAAGGTTTCACTAGTTCGTCTAATTTTAAAACAGCATGCTACACAGTTCCGAGGGAAAGAATTGACACTTGCTAAATGAATTCAAATTGGTTTGACTGCAAACAGAATCACATTCTGCCAGGGAGTCAGACAACCCCATCTCAGGGAGAAGGGGATGTCTGCGCCTGTTCTGAGCTTGAACCCTCAGGGTTAGGTCCCATCTTATAACCAAACACAAGCAAGGATTCCCCCCAACCACACTCAAGCCCTAGCCCACTCTGGCTGGACAGACCCCATTCAGCACACTGAGGGAACTGCCAGGACCACACTCAAGGCAGCGGTGGTCACCTTGCCCTGCCTCCCTCTGCCTTCCATTTATGAAAGGAGTGCCTTCATGCACATGTATGTTCATCACGGCACTGTGTACAATAGCAAATACCTGGAACCAACCCAAATGCCTATCAATGATAGACTGGACAAAGAAAATGTGGCACATATACACCATAGAGCACCATGCAGCCATAAAAAATGATCAGTTCGTATTCTTTGTAGGGACATGGGTGAATCTGGAAGCCATCATTCTCAGCAAACTGACACAAGAACAGAAACTCAAACACTGCATGATCTCACCCATTGGTGGGTGTTGAACAATGAGAACACGTGGACGCAGGGAGGGGAGCATCACACACTGGGGTCAGTTAGGGGTTTAGGGGAGGGACAGCAGAGGGTAGGGAGGGTAGGGAGGGATAATGTGGGGATAAATGCCAAATATAGATGACAGAGGAATGGAGGCAGCAAACCACCTTGCCATGTATGTACCTATGCAACAGTCCTACATGATCTGTACATGTACCCCAGAACCTAAAGTACAATGAATAAATAATAAAAGAAAGGAGTGCCTTTAGAAGTGACCCCCTCAGCCACACACATTGGCTCACCCCTGGAATCCCAGCACTGTGGGAGGCCGAGGCTGGCGGATCACCTGAGGCTGGGAGTTCAAGACCAGCAGCCTGATCAGCATGGAGAAACCCTAATACAAAATTAGCCGGGCATGGTGGCACATGTCTATAATCTCAGCTACTCGGGAGGCTGAGGAAGGAGAATCAATTGCACTTGGGAGGTAGAGGTTGCAGTGAGCCGAGATCGTGCCATTGCACTCCAGCCTGGGCAACAAGAGCAAAACTCCATCTCAAAAAAAACAAAAACAAAAAAAAGAAGTGACCCCCCTCTCAGCAGGCAGACTCCCGTTGGCTTGGAGGCATCATTATCTATTTTTGAGAGACACCTTTTCTTCCTCTTTCATTTTTCTCCTGGTGGCTCTACACAGATGGCCTGAGTGTGAGCGTGGTTCCTCTGTTTACTAGCTGGGTGCTTTTGGACTTCCCAGACCTCTATTTCCCATCTGTCGAATGGGAATCCTGACAATAGCCTTTTCATGATAGGGGTGTTGTGTGCACTTAAATGGGTAAAGCATATAAATGACTGTATCTCCTGCAGAGTAAGCACCTGGTGAATAGATATTTGCTGCTTTTAGGGGACATCTTTGTTATCTGCTGCTCTTTGAGGGTCTAGCTCTAGCCTCACGCTATTCCTAGTTAGTTTCTTGTAGCGACTAGTTTTACATCTACATCTAGTGCATCTTTCAGTGTAAAAGTGGTCCGGTCCCCGCTTAACCTCCCCAAAGAAATGCACTCCTCACTTCTGCAGCTACAACCCCCATCACCACCACCACCAACTCTTGCTTCGAAGAATCTATGTTTAAAACAAAATCCTCCAGTGACACCAAAAACTAAAATACCTAAAACCATTATACCTTCCCTCTCTCCAGTGGGCTTTTTTTTTTTTTTTTCCCAGAGAGGTGCCACTCTGTGGTCTTGGCTAGAATGCAGTGGCTTCATACGGTTCACTGTAGCCTCAAATTAACACCGGGGTCAAGCAATCCTCTCAGCCTCAGCCTCCCAAGTAGCTGGGACACAGGCACACACACCAACACACTGGGCAAATTTTTTTTTCTTGAGACAGGATCTCACTCTGTCACCCAGGCTAGAGTGCAGTGGTGCAATCACAGCTCACTGTAGCCTCAACTTCCTGGGCTCAAATGATCCTCCCACCTCAGCCTCTCAAGCAGGTGGGACTATAGGTACACACTACACCTGGCTATTTTTTTAATTTCTTTTTTTAAGAGATAGAGGTCTCACTATGTTGCCTAGGCTGGTCTCGAACTCCTCCTGGCCTCAAGCAATCCTCCTGCTTTAGCTTCCCAAAGTGCTGGGATTACAGGCAGGAGCCATTAATCACTGGCCCCTCCAGTGTTTAACCTATGGACAATATCGGCTCATTTCAACATCTCCTCTTAGTGTGAGGGTTTGTCCCTGATGGCCCACAGCTTGGACTATTTTTTTTTTTAATAAAGATGGGGTTTCACCAAGAAGGCCAGGCTGGTTTTGAACTCCTGACCTCAGGTGATCCACCCATCTCAGCCTCCCAAAGTGCTAGGATTACAGGCATGAGCCACCATGCCCGGCCAGCTTGGACTTTTGAAGAGAAGATCTTGCTCCCAAATTTGTCCAAGAATTTTGTGCGAAGGCCATCTCTGTCAACCGGCCAGTCATTGTCTCTTCAGAAGAACTTAAAGCAAAGAGAAACGTGCATAAAGAATGCTCATAAGCCTGAAATCTTATGGTGGGTCCCTTCTGTGTCTCCAACTACATAGATCCAGAACATGGGTTTTTTTTTGTTTTGTTTTATTTTTTGAGACACCATCTTGCTCTGTCGCTCAGGCTGCAGTGCAGTGGCACAATCTTGGCTCACTGCAATCTCCGCCTCCCAGGTTCAGGTAATTCTCTGCCTCAGTTTCCTAAGCAGCGGTGATTATAGGCACCCACCGCCACACCTGGCTATTTTTTGTATTTTTAGTAGAGACAGGGTTTCACCATCTTGGCCAGGCTAGTCTTGAAACCCTGACCTCGTGATCCACCCACTTCGGTCTCCCAAAGTGCTGAGATTACAGATATGAGCCACCACACCTGGCCCAGAAGGCACTCAAACAAGATGGCACTCAACATCAGAAAGGATATGGCTTCTAAATTAAAGTTGAGCTGAAAGCATATTTTGCCACCTGCGTGGAAAGGTTTCAGCAAACTCACAGTCTATACAAAGTACAACGGACACGCATAGAGGTACAACGGCTGACCTTTCCTCATCAGCCTTCTAGTTCTCATTGCTCCCTCTCCAAACTTCTCCGGAGGGCAGCAACAAGCAACGTTCCTCCCAGCAGAGTCAATTTGGGACATCTTTAATTGTCCTTAGGTCTGGTCTGTTTTCCCCAGAGTCAAACGTCTGCTCAAGTCCAAGAACATTTCAAAAAGCCAAAGTAAATAAACACAGAAACCCTTTTCCATGGCTCACCAGTTGGTTTTCCCAAGTTTGACCCAGCTATAAAAAGATATTTCAACTGACAGGAAATAGTTTCCTGACTGACATACTGTCTCCTGAGGGGAGGTTTAGATTCTTGTCTATCAACATTTCACATTGGCTGGAGAATCGGCCCTTCCTTTGAAAGCCCCTCACACTCTCTGTCTGCCATAAATAGGTGTTCAAGTCATGAGCACCATGATCCAATCTGAACCTGGCAATCCTTTTAAAGAATCACTGGGAATTTCCATCTTTACCCTAAATTACCAATGTTCTTTTAGTTCACTTAGGAAATAAAGCCCAGTCATACTTGGAGATGTTTTTCCCTTTTACAGTTGCTAGAAGTTTAAGAGACAAAATATTTTTCCAAGATTAGATGGTCCCTCTCAAAAATACCCACTTCATTTAACAGGGTGTGTTTATTAGTTTTCTATCTCTGATGTAATAAATTACCACAAATCTAGTGACTTACACAATCAAAATGTATTCTTTTACAGGTTTGAGGGTCAGAAACCTACAATCTGTTTTACATTGCCAGGGCCAGTCTCTTCCGGAGTGTCTGAAGGAGAATTTCCTCCTTGTTTTTCCGGCTTCTAGAGATGCCTTGGCATCCAAGTCACATCACTCTATACATTTTTTTTTTTGAGACTGAGTCTCACTGTGTCACCCAGGCTTGAGTACAGTGGCACAATCTCGGCTCACTGAAACCTCTGTCTCCTGAGTTCAAGCATTCTTGTGCCTCGGCCTCCCGAGTAGCTGGGATTACAGCGGGTCCCATCACCTCTGGCTAATTTTTGTATTTTTAGTAAACACGGGGTTTCGCCATGTTGGCCAGGCTGCTCTCGAACTCCTGACCTCAAGTGATCCGCCCACCTTGGCCTCACTATATACTTTTTCTGTCTTCACATCACCTTCTTCCTTTGATCTTACTTCCCTCTCATAAGCACCCTCGAAATCTTCTCCAGGGTCCACACATATAATCCAGTATAATCTCCTCATCTCAAGATCCTTAACTCAGTCACCTCTGCGAAGTCCCTTTTGCCATACAAAGTCACAGTAACAGCTTCTGGGTATTACAAAGTAGATCCCTTTGAGGGAGGGAGCTATTATTTTCGCCAATACATATGGCTTTTAATTCATTTTGAATAATATAGATCAGCCTGCACTATGTTTTAAATAATTTCCGGTTTTATACATTACAATACAGGTCAACTGACAAAACTAGGTTTTTGTCAGTGGTCTGCACTATTTCAAATTACTAATTTAAAACACTTTCCTTTTTTTTGAGATGAAGTCTCACTCTGTCCCCCAGACTGGAGAGCAGCGGTGCAAACTCAGCTCACTGCAATCTCCATCTCCTGGGTTCAAGCAGTTCTCCTGTCTCAGCCTCTCGAGTATCTGGGATTACAGGCGCACACTACCATGCTTGGTGTATTAGTCAGGGTTCTCCAGAGTGACAGAACTAATAGGACACACACACACACACACACACACACACACACGAGAGTTTATTATTTGTTCACATGATCACAAGATCCCACAATAGGCTGTCTCCAAGCTGAGCAGCAAGGAGAGCCAGTCTGAGTCCCAAACCCAAAGAACTTGGAATCTGATATTCAAGGGCAAGAAATATCCAGCATGGGCCGGGCGCGGTGGCTCAAGCCTGTAATCCCAGCACTTTGGGAGGCCGAGGCGGGTGGATCACGAGGTCAAGAGATCGAGACCATCCTGGTCAAAATGGTGAAACCCCGTCTCTACTAAAGATACAAAAAATTAGCTGGGCATGGTGGCGCGTGCCTGTAATCCCAGCTACTCAGGAGGCTGAGGCAGGAGAATTGCCTGAACCCAGGAGGCGGAGGTTACAGTGAGCCGAGATTGCGCCATTGCACTCCAGCCTGGGTAACAAGAGCGAAACTCCGTCTCAAAAAAAAAAAAAAAAAGAAATATCCAGCATGGGAGGAAGAGTAGGCTGGGAGACTAGGCCAGACTGGTCTTTTCACGTTTTTCTACCTGCTTCATATTCTAGCCCTGTTGGCAGCCGATTAGACTGTGCCCACCCAGATTGAGAGTGGGTCTGCCTTCCTCAGCCCACTGACTCAAATGTTCATCTCCTTTGGCAACACCCTCACAGACACATCCAGGATCAGTACATCCAAACACGCTGACACGCAGTATTAACCATCACATCTGGCTAATTTTTTGTATAGTTTTAGTAGAGATGGGATTTTGCCATGTTGACCAGGCTGGTCTCGAACTCCTGGCCTCATGTGATCTGCCCACCTCTGCCTCCCAAAGTGCTGGGATTCCAGGCATCAGCCAACACACCTGGCCAAGACTGTGTCCTTTAATCTAATTTTCCTCAGTCTCTCTCACCTGTTAACAGTATTTCATTCTTTGCCCTGACCAATTGTTCCAATTCACAGAGCTAATTGTATTAATTGGACACTTTTGGTTGCCAGAGTAACCAAAAGTTGCTAGCTTAATCTGGCTTAATTTTTTTAAAAATGTGTAGGCTCACAAAATTGAAAAGTGCAGGGGTACAGAAAAGACTTAGTTGGCTGGGCACGGTGGCTCACGCCTATAATCCCAGCACTTTGGGAGGCCGAGGCGGGTGGATCACAAGGTCAAGAGATCAAGACCATCCTGATCAATGAGGTGAAACCCCATCTCTACTAAAAATACAAAAAATTAGCTGAACATGGTGGCGCATGCCTGTAATCCCAGCTACTCAGGAGGCTGAGGCAGAATTGCCTGAACCCAGGAGGTGGAGGTTGCGGTGAGCTGAGATCGCGCCGTTGCATTCCAGTCTGGGTAACAACAGCGAACTCCGTCTCAAAAAAAAAAAAAGACTTGGGCACAGACAGAAGCAAGTACTCAATTATAGCTTCAGGAGTTTCTTATTTGCTCCATCCTTTTGATTTGCTTTCATCGGTGTTGCTTTTTTTTTTTTTTTCAAACAAAGGCTAATGCTCATAAGTATTTGCAAAACATTAGCTACCAGAAATGCTCGTCTTCTAATGTGGCAACCTCGGCAGAAGGAGGTAATGCCTCTTTCACAAAAGTTTCAGCAAAAATCCCAGGAAGGATTCTTCTTCACCTAGCTGAGGCCATGCGTACAATACTCACCCAGTCATTGTAACTAACGAGTTCTGATACTCTGGCCAGCCAGGCCTGAGTCATGTGCTTCTCATAAGACCTAGGATGAGGCCGGGTGCAGTGGCTCATGCCTGTAATCCCAGCATTTCAGGAGGCTGAGGTGGGAATCACTTGAGGCCAGGTGTTCAAGACAAGGCTGGACAACATTGGGAGACACCCACCTCTACAAAAAATACAAAAATTAGCCAGGCTTGGTGGCACATGTCTGCAGTCCCAGCTACTCGGGATTCTGCAGTGGGAGGATCACTTGGGCCCAGGAGTTTGAAGCTTCAGTAAGCCGTGATCACGCCACTGCACTCCCACCTAAGTGACAGAGGGAGACCCCATAAAAAATTTTTTTTTTTAATTAGCATGAGCATTTGACCTATGCCATATGATAGAGGGATGGTCACTCTCCCCAAAATAAAGGTTCAATTCATAGAAGAAGGAGAGATGGATGATGGTCAAACTAAATTAATAAGTTTGCTACACCAGGGTTAGACCGGAGAGGAATCTTTCTTTTTTCTCTTCACCAAGTGGAGCCTTTTCCATGGCACATCTAATAGTATATCCAGACAGCGTTTCTGAAGGTGAAATTATCATTGCTTTCTGAAAGCTAGATTCTTACATCTATCCTTGAGCAACACCGTGTTACTCAGCACTCTGTGGATGCTCAGATGACACTAGAGTCAGGCGCAAAATGATCTCTTCATGCCCAGGGCTGAAATATTGAAAGGACCAAACACTCGAGGTTTACAAAGCCACATCACAACAATCTCAACCCATGGTCAGAGCTGCTAACCCTGCGGAAATTTAAAAGAAAGCAAGTTGGGGCCGGGCATGGTGGCTCATGCCTGTAATCCAAGCACTTTGGAGGCCAAGGCGGGCAGATCACCTGAGGTCAGGAGTTCACGACCAGCCTGACCAACATGGTGAAACCCCATCTTAAAAAAAAAAAAAAAAAGAAAGAAAGTAATTCAGTTGTTCAAAAGATTACATGACAACAATGAAAACGCGATGTTTCACCTACTCTCTGTCACTTTCTGAAAGGCACAGGATGATAGGAGTAACTGACCCAAAGTTTCTTGATTTTCAAAAATCTCCTGACTAAATTAAGTAAAAATGGACCAATAAAGCTTTCAATTTCATGGCTTTTAAAGCTTGTTTTCATAAACCAGTTCTTGGATTCTTGACGTCAAAAGTCTATTCTTAGGTAAAGTGTTCACTCTTCATCCAAGAGTAGATATATATTCTTAGTCTGATTTTAATTTTTCTCTTATTTGGAAAAGATGACTTAGAGAATTAAGGAAAAAATAATCACATGGATAAAGGAATCTGCAAAATCACTGAATTTACATTTTTCTATGTAGATATTTATCGTTTGTATTATAAAAGTTTAATCTTAGTTTCTTGTGTTACTTTTTTTTGTTGTTGAGACTGAGTTTTGCTTTTGTTGCCGAGGCTGGAGTGCAGTGGTGCAATCTCGACTCATGGCAACCTCCGCCTCCCAGGTTCAAGAGATTCTCCTGCCTCAGCCTCCTGAGTGGCTGGGATTAGGCATGCGCCACCATGCCCGGCTAATTTTGTATTTTTAGTGGGGATGGGGTTTCTCCATGTTGGTTAGGCTGCTGGTCTCGAACTTCCTACCTCAGGTGATCTGTCCACCTTGGCCTCCCAAAGTGCTGGGCTTACAGGAATGAGCCACCACGCCTGGCCACTTTGTTTAATGATTGTGGCATGCAATATAATCAGCCAGGTGTATGCTGAATTGAGATCGAGGCTGCTTACCTTATTTTTCATTTTGGGTGACATAATTTTATTTCAGTTGTTAGCAGGGAGCCACTTTGCCCACATAACTATGGAAATAACCAAAGGGGTTGTTTAAATCAGGACATTATGTGAACAACTGAAAGGTTATCCAAAATAATTAAACTTACAGCACAAAATGAGAATTATGCACATTATTGTAATTAACTTAGTCACACAGGACGAACAATAAGTAATAGACTGAGATTTTGAGATTCCAGCTCCTCCTAGGAATTCATGACACAATTAACAGTATTTTACTCTTTCTGATTCTCTTTTCTTCTTTGTTTTTAAGTTCTCCCAGCTCTTTCTAATTTTAGAAGTCTTAATTTTTCAGCCTACAGTTGAATCAAGTGGAATTTTAAATATAGGGTCTTTATTCTTTATCATCTGAATTATTTTTAAAGATTTTTTTTCCTCTTTTAAATACTTTCAAATTTCTACTGTATACTTCTGGGAATAGTCCTTCTCTATCAAAGCCTGTTGAGAGGTTTCTGCTCTGCGTTGCATTCAGAGATGCCCCATCCAGGAAGCAAAGTCATTTTTCAAAGGGATTCCAATCTCATCCTTCTCAAATGTCTCCCCGTCTCCCCTAAGCCTCCATTTCTCTCACTCCTTGCAGCTACTCAAGATTCTCTCATGTGCTAAACCTAACATTCTCACTTGAGCCTCAGCCTCTTCTCTTCCTCTCTTGCCATTTCCCTCTCCTCAGCCTCTGTTTTGTATGTATCAATGTGGCCTTCCTGTAAGAGTTGTTAGCCTTTTCTCTTACACTGCTCGTCAATCCGATTCCACTGGCAGCAACACTTGAAGAACGGGAAACTCAACCAGGCAAATTAAAACTATATTTCCAAAAAGAGGTTAGAAAAGTAGATTCTCTGCAAAGGAAAACAAAATGTTCCAAAGTCAGAGACAGGTAAATGAGGAAAAGGGATGAGGTATACACAGTGTAAACTTGTTCCTTCTGGTTTTACAACTTTCAGCACCCTTGGGCTGTTACTTCTTGTTCAGATCTTGTAATTCATGTAAAATAAGACAAGGTTAAGCTGGGCACAGTGGCTCAGACCTATAATCCCCTCTACTTGGGAGACTAAGGCAAGAGGTTTGCCTGAGTCCAGGAGTTCGAGACCAGCCTGGGCAGCATAGCAAGACCCCCATCTCTTAACAAGTTTTTTGATGCAATACCATTGATTTGATAAATAAGAAAAAATAAATAGTAAAGAAAAACAGTTTTTTTGAAAACAGAAGACAGCCTTAAAAGAGTTTGTGCAGTCATCTGCTTTTTAAAGAAAAATAACTTCCAAACTGAATCTGAATTTAAAAGTTTCCCCTACTGGCCAGATGCAGTGGCTCACGCACAAAGCTAGTGGATCACCTGAGGTCAGGAGTTCAAGACCAGCCTGGTCAACAGAGTGAAACCCCATCTCTACTAAAAATAAAAATAAAAATAAACTGGCCAGGCATGGTGGCATGCACCTATAGTCCCAGCTACTTGAGAGGCTAAGGCAGGAGAATGGCTTGAACCTGGGAGGTGGAGGTTGCAGTGAGGCAAGATCACGCCACTGCACTCCAGCCTGGGTGACAGAGTGAGACACTGTCTCAAAAAAAAAAATTTTTTTTTCTCCTATTGCCCAGAAATCATGGGTGCCAAGGCAACTTCAAGGAAAACCATTTATGCAATCTTTCCGGACGCAGCAGTTCAAACTTTACTGTTTAATCATTCACAAAACAGTCATTAGGAGCACAGACTCTGAAGCCAGCCTTCAGACTGGGTTCACATTCTGCCTCCACCACTTTCTAACTGCACCCTCAGCAAATTGCTTACTCCACCCAGTGCCTCGATTTTCTCATGCAAAAAAAAAAAAAAAAAAACAGAGAAAAATAGTATCTACCTTACAGGCTGTGAGAAATCAGCCTGTCACCACATGTACCATGCTTAGAATGGTGCCTGGCACACTTGAGAAAAGCCTCGGTATATATATTAGTTGTTACTCTCATGTCCACATTCATGGAGGCTACATAGACTTGGGATTTTACAGAGATTTGGGATATTAACGTATCACCTACTAAAGTACCCTTAGTAAATTTATGATGTAGAAATAGGCTATATTTCTATAGTCTGCAATACCCATAATTCTGTGCAATTCTGGCCTCACAAAAACTGTTATTTAGTTAAACTAGAAAACCATAGTAACTCTCAAAGTCTCTCACGAGCAAAACACACCTCTCAGAAGAGAAAGGTCAACGTCCCTAGATGTTGTATGT
The DNA here is from genome assembly GCA_031835075.1 of Saguinus oedipus. Lineage (NCBI taxonomy): Eukaryota > Metazoa > Chordata > Mammalia > Primates > Cebidae > Saguinus > Saguinus oedipus. The sequence continues at coordinate 186,024,134 of CM063171.1, read as the reverse complement.
GATACATCACACATATACACCAGTGTGAATGTTTTGATTGAATTTACCATTTGACAGACATACTTGGCCAGTGTTCTTCTATTCCCAGACCCAAAGCTGTTATCATGCTGGGTTCTGGGCAAATGGGATTTTGTCCTTACATTCCAGCCTGTCCTGGATCACTGTGGAGACACTGGACCACAAAGCCAGTTTCTGTGGTCATGCTGGCTCAGGTTGTCTCTCCAGGTGACTGGACATTACCAGGCTTAGAACCTTATTTAATTTTTGCAACTTTAGATCAATTTGGTTTACTCCAAATTTACTTGTTCCGAGCTGGCTGTATTACTGAACTTTAATGCTCTTATTGCTCTTAGAAGCATCCTTAGTGTCATCCCTTGTTTCTGTCCCACACTTGGATTTAGCGTTTCCCCTCTACTCCAAGATTTATGCTCCAGATTGCAGCCTTATAGTTCTTACCTCCAATAGAAAGTAACAGATAGTGTGGAAATTCAGCATTTTTTTTTTTTTTTTTGAGACGGAGTCTCGCTCTGTCGCCCAGGCTAAAGTGCAGTGGTACGATCCTGGCTTGCTGCAACCTCTGCCTCCCAGCTGCAAGTGATTCTCCTGCCTCAGCCTCCTGAGTAGCTGGGACTACAGGCATGCACCACCAGCCCAGCTAGGTTTGGTATTTTTCATAGAGATGGAGTTTCAACATGTTGGCCAGGAGGGTCTCAATCTTTTGACCTCAGGATCCACCTGCCTCAGCCTCCCAAAGTGCTGAGATTACAGGCATGAGCCACTGCGCCCAGCCCTTTCTTTTTTCTTTTTTCTTTTTTTTCCTAGATGGAGTCTCACTGTGTTGCTCAGGCTGGAGTGCAATGGCATTATCTTGGCTCACTGTAACTTCCACCTCTGAGATCAAGCAATCCTCCTGTGTCAGCCTCCCAAGTAGATGCGATTACAGGCACCTGCCACCACGCCCAGCTAATTCTTGTCTTTTTAGTGGAGACGGGGTTTTGCCATGTTGGCCAAGCTGGTCTCAAATTCCAAACCTTAGGTGATCCACCAGCCTTGAACCTCTCAAGTGCTGGGATTACAGGTGTGAACCATTGCACCTGGCTGGGATTTAGTATTCTTAATTTCAGTGGAAAAATTATGAGAAACAGTTAATGTAGAGTCTTCCATAGGTGCCAGCTCTATTGCTAGTTAAGAATGGGTAGCTCAATCCACATTTTTAAGTCATAATTTTCTCATCCAAAGTTTGATTCAGCAGCGAAAGCATATGTGTCTCCTGCTCTTTGTCAAGGTGAGGGAATTCCTGTCTATTTCTATTTTTCTGAGAGTTGTGGTTTGTTTTTTAATCATGAGTGGGTGTTGAGTTTTGTCAAATGTCTTTTCTGCATTCGTTGATAAGAGCATGTAGGTTTCCTGTGAATATGGTAGAGTGAGGCTTGCTTTATTGCCAAAGCTATGGTCTATCATGGTATAAATTCCATGGGTACTTGAAAAGAATGTTCTATAAATATTGATTATGGGCCAGGTGTGGTGGCTTATGCCTGTAATCCCAGCACTTTGGGAGGCTGAGGTGAGTGGATCGCCTGAGGTCAGGAGTTTGAGATCAGCCTTACCAACATGGTGAAACCCTGTCTTTAAAAAAAAAAAAAGTTGATGATGTCTTGTTGGTTGAGGATATTCCATTCTTTTATATCCTTGCTGATTTTTAACCTACTTTTTTCTATCAACTGTTAAAACAGGGGTGTTGAAATCTCCAACTGTAATTGTGGATTTGTCTATTCTCCTCTCAGTTCTATCAGTTTTCACTTCATGAATTTTGAAGGTCTGCTGTGTGGTGGATAACCACATAGGATTCCTACATCTTCTTGGTGCATTGACCTTTAATCATTATATGCTATTCCTTTCTTTCTCTGGTAATAGTCTTTGCTCTGAATACTACTTTATCTGGTGTCGATATAGGTACTCCTGCTTTCTTTCCAGTAATGTTTGCATGATATAACTTGTTTCATCCTTTTTTTTCAATATGCCTATGTTGTTTTATTTGAAGTAAGTTTCTTGTAGATACCATAAAGGTGGATCAGGTCTTTTAATCCACTCAAATTGTCTTTTTTTTTTTTTTTGAGATGGGAGTCTCACTCTGTCACCCAGGCTGGAGTGCGGTGGCACAATCTTGGCTTGCTGCAACCTCTGCTTCCCAGGTTCAAGAGATTCTCCTGCCTCAGCCTCCCAAGTAGCTGGGGTTACAGGTGTTCATCACCACACCTGGCTAATTTCTATATTTTTAGCAGAGAAAGGGTTTCACCACCTTGGCCAGGCTGGTCTTAAACTCCTGATTTCGGGTGATCTGCCCACCTCGGCCTCCCAGAGTGCTGGGATTACAGGCGTGAGCCACTGTGCCCAGCCTTCAAACTATCTTTTAATTATTGTATTTAGATTATTTACATTTAATGTAATTATTGCTATGTTAGGACTTAAGTACACTATTTGTTATCTGTTTGTTCTCTCTGATTTTCATTTCTCTGTTTTCTTTTTTTCTCCCTTCCTATAGGTTGCTTAAATATAATTTAGTATTCTATTTTATTTATATTGTTTTTGAGTTTATCCTTTTGTATAGTTTTTATTGATTGCTAAATATTTATTACATAGACATTATATCACATTACCAGTTTGAGTGAAGTATAGAAACCTTATTTTTCCTATGTTCCCTTATCCTTCCTCATTTTTAGGGAAACTGATAGTGGGCGGCTCCCGCAGCAGGGGCAGTGGTGGAGACGGCGGCAGGAGCGGGGCCCTATGGGGATAGGCCGTGGGTCCCCTAAACAAGGCAAAGATGCTGGAAGGAGATCTGGTTTCAAAGATGCTATGAGCTGTTCTGCAGTCTCATAAGAATGGAGTAGCATTGCCCCCGCTCCAAGCAGAGTGCAGTTCTTTGACTGGAGACTAGATCTCCTTTAAACAGCTAGGTTTCCCTATGCTAGAAGCCTGTCTGAGAAGTATGCCAGCAGTGGTTAGGACAGAGACTAGTAGATCTGGAGAGATTATGTGCTATGCCACCGCCTGCACAGAAACAGCAAGAATTGCTCAGCTTGTGGCTCATCAGAGAAGTTCTAAAAGGAAAACTGGGCATCAAGTTAATTGTCAGATGAGAGTGAAGAAAACCATGCCATTTTTTTTCTAGATGGAGAACCAAAAGTAACCCTCAGACAACCAGGATTTGCTTCCAAATTTTCTATTGGCAAAAAACCTAATCCAGCACTATTAAGAGACAAAGGAAACTCTGCTGGAGTTAAGTCTGATGCTGAAACATCTCCTTACATGTTACACGCAACTCTTGGAAATGAAACATTCAAAGACATCCCAGTGCAAAGGCATGTGACTGTGTCCAACAACAACAGGTATAGCCCAAAGGCATCCCTTCGACCACCTTTGCAGATGCATCTCTCAAGAACCTCTGCTAAGGAAATGCATGATAATTTCAATCAAACTGTTGAAAAACCCAATGTCATGCCTCCTACCTCTTATATGGATAAAATGGATGAGGTTCAAAACCACAAAAGGAAACACTAAACAAGCATTAACAATGGCATTTGGATATCTAAGCTTCCACATTTTTACAAAGAGTGACATAAAGAAGACCTTAATCAGGGAATTTTACAACAATTTGAACACTGGCCTCATATTTGCACCGTGGAGAAGCCTTCCAGTGGTGGCCAAGATTTACTTCTTTATCCAGCTAAGAGAAAGCAGCTTTTGAGAAGTGAACTGGACACTGAGAAAGTACCTCCATCCTCACTACCTGCTCCCAAACAAACAGCACCATTGAAAGGGTGTCCACCAGTTATGCCAGGAGACTTTAAAGAAAAAGAGGCAGAGCTGCTGGTGAAATACACAACTGGTCTTTGGGCTAGTGCACTCCGGAAAGCATTTGAGGAAATGTACAAAGTGAAATTCCCTGAGGATGCCTTAAAAAATCTTGCCTCACTTTCTGATGGATGTACCATAGACTACATTTCTGGAAATCTCCAGAAGGCCATTCTCTATGCTAAACTTCCATTGCCCACTGAAAAAATCCAAAAGGATGCAAGGAAAGAACATGGTGATCATTATATCAAGGCTCTCATTGAACAAGAGTATTTGCAGATAGAAGAAAACATTGCTGAAAGTGCTAATACCTTTATGGAGGACATAACAGTTCCTCCTTTAATGATTCCAACTGAAGCACCACCATCTGTATTGGTGGTTGAACTGAGCAACACAAATGAAGTGGTTATCAGGTATGTGGGCAAAGACTATTCTGCTGTTCAGGAATTAATGGAAGATGAGATGAAGGAATATTACAGTAAGAATCCTAAGGTCACACCAGTCTAGGTTGTGCATGTTAGCTTAAGTATTTTTTCTACATATGTTAAGAACCATATCAGACATATACTTTTTGCTTCAACTGTCTTTTTTTTTTTTTTTTTTTTTTTTGAGATGGAGTTTTGCTCTTGTTACCCAGGCTGGAGTGCAATGGTGCGATCTCGGCTCACTGCAACCTCCGCCTCCTGGGTTCAGGCAATTCTCCTGCCTCAGCCTCCTGAGTAGCTGGGATTACAGGCACGTGCCACCATGCCCAGCTAATTTTTTGTATTTTTAGTAGAGACGGGGTTTCACCTTGTTGACCAGAATGGTTTCGATCTCTTGACCTCATGATCCACCTTCCTTAGCCTCCCAAAGTGCTGGGATTATATTGCTTCAACTGTCAAACTAATTTAGGAACCTCAAGAGGAGAAGGAAAACATTTTGTATTTATCCATATATATATTCTTTCCATTATTATTTTTTCCTTTATGATGTTGCAAAATTCCTTCAAATTATCTTTTTCTGTTCTGAGAACAGTTTCTAGTTATTCTTTTAGAATAAATTTACTGGTGAAAAATATTTTTAGTTTTACTCTATCTGATAATGCCTTCATTTCCCCTTAATTCTTAAATGATATTTAGCTGGGTATAGAATTTTGTGTTGACACTTCATTTCTTTCAGCACTTCCACAACATAGTGTCACTTCCTCTGGCCTCCATAGTTTCTCCTTATAAATCTGTTGTCATTCAAATTGTTTTTCCAATACAAACTAGTTTATCTTTTCTCTCTCACTGCTTTCAAGATTTTTTGTCTTTTCATTTTCAAAAGTTTCATAAGTTTGACTGTGATGTGTCTTGATGTAAATTTATTTGGATTTAACTTGTTTGTGGTTTGCTCAGTATCTTCAATCTGTAGGTTTGGGTAGTTTTCAGCCATTATTTCTTCTAATACTTTTTGAGCTCTGTCTTCTTAATCTTCTCCTTTTAGAACTCTGATAACAAGAATGTCCCATAATTCCTTGAGGTTTGTTCTTTATTTTTTTTCAATATTTTTCTCTCTGTTATTTAGATTGGGTGATTTTTTTTTTTTTTTTTTTTTTTAGACAGAGTCTCACTCCACCACTGGGAGCCAGGCTGGAATGCAGTGGTGAGACCTCAACTCAGTGCAACCTCTGCCTCCCAGGTTCAAGCAATTCTCCTGCCTCAGCCTCCCGAGTAGCTGGGACTACAGGCGTGCACCACCATGCCCAGCTAATTTTTTGTGTTTTTAGTAGAGACAGGGTTTCACCATGTTGGCCAGGATGGTCCCGATCTCTTGACCTTGTGATTCACCCACCTCAGCCTCCCAAAGTGCTGGGATTACAGGCGTGAGCCACCGTGCCTGACCTAGATTGAGTAATTTCTATTGTCCTATCTTCAAGTTCATTGTTTCTTTCCTCTGTCCTTTCCATTCTGTGTTGAGTTCATTCTCTGAGGTTTTTTTTTTTCTTTAATTTTAGCTATTGTATTCTTTAGTTCTAAATTTTCCATTTATCTTTTTGTATATCTTTTCTTTGCTCATATAATACTGCCTATTTTGTATTTGTTTGAAGCATGTTTGTAATGCTCACTGAAACATATGATGATTTCTTTAAGACCTTTATCAGATAATTCTAACATTGCTGTAATTTCAGTGTTAGGATATATTTATTATCTTTTTTTCATTCAGTTTGAGTTTGTCTTTATTCTTGGTATGAGTGATTTTCTATTAAAACCTAGATATTTGTGTATTATATATTGAGATTTGGGATCTTATTTAAATTTCTTGGAAAAGAAAGTGGAGGTGGGGAGTGAGCTGCCTCATTACTGCCACATCAGGCCATGTTTCAGGTTCCCACCTGGCTCCCATTGACACCTGAGGAGAGGGGCTACTCATTACTGATAGGTAGCTGCTTCACATTCAACCTCTATTCCTGGCTGGAAGGGATAGAAGAACCTTATTACTGCTCCTGGGTTGGTCTGACATTATGTTGAAGAAGTGGCTGAGATGAAAGCTTTGTCTCCAATAGGTCTCCTTTGAGGCCACCCCAGAAGGAATGGGCAGAGCCACCTCATTACCACTGGGTAGGTGTGGAAATCCATGTGGTCTCCAAGACACGGCATGAGAGGGATGAAAGTTCCATCTCCCTACTCAGTTTTCTCTCTGACACTAGTTCAGTGAAACGGTGGGAGGTGGAGGTTGGTGCTACTGCCATTACAGCCTGGGACAGTGCAAGCCTATGCTTCCTCTTCAGCTTTTATTGGGAATGAGGCTAACATTTTTTTGTGTGGTATCTGGCTGTAGCGGAGCAGTTATTGTCTAATATATATATACTTAAATTTTAAAAATAGAGATGGTGTCTTGCTATGTTGCCCAGCAGACTGATCTTGAATTCCTGGGCTCAAGCAATCCACCCACCTTCACCTCCCAAAGTTCTGGGATTACAAGTGTGAGCCACCATGTCCAGCCTGTCTAATCATTACCTGTCTCCTAAACTACCCATCTCTCATTCCTTCAGCTGGAGAGAGAGGCTTTGGGGAATTTTTGCTTTGTTTTGTTTGGCATGCATTCATTAGTATTTCTGGATTATGAGCTTCTTTAGCTACAAGTCTGGGATATGTGAGTCAAAAAGAAAACCCAGGGAACACACCACCTCTGGTCCTGTGGTCTCCAGCCAGTCAGCCTTCCCCACCTTTCAGAGTCATCATATGCTTGTTTAACATGTAAAGTCTAGGGCTTGTAGTTGTACTTGGTGAAAGTAATAGGGAATAGTACATTCATTCTATCTTCACAGAAGTGAATTTTTTTTTTTTTTTTGAAAGAAATTGCAGTAAGCTACTATAAACACAAGAGGTCTCTTCTAACATACACTTTTGTTTTTTACTCAAAGGCTCATTTTTAGTATTCTCCAATTAATTCTGAAACATTAATTTGTCATTTTATTTTTAATTCTTAAATATCCAAATTTTCTCCCTTCTCATTTTGAAAAAAATCAGCTTTAGCTCAATATTTTCTCAAGTTTATGTTATTCAATAGGAGAGACTATGGGCCTGAGAAAAATGTGACATTATTATTATTATTATTCATTCACATTAATCAGTGTATTTTTGACATATTGCATTCATTACAGTCTTTGAAGGAAATATATTATTGCATTCAAAGACATTACATTCTAAAAATACAAAGTAAAATGTAAAATAAGATTTAAGAATTTTGAAATTATGCCATTTTAGTTAGGAAGAATAAGTTCTAGTGATCTATTGCATATCGAGGTGATTATAGTTAACAATAATGTATTGGGCCGGGCGCAGTGGCTCACACCTGTAATCCCAGCACTTTGGGAGGGCGAGGCGGGTTGATCACGAGGTCAAGAGATCGAGACCATCCTGGCCAACTTGGTGAAACCCTGTCTCTACTAAAAATACAAAAAATTAGCTGGGCATGGTGGCACGTGCCTGTAATCCCAGCTACTCAGGAGGCTGAGGCAGGAGAATTGCCTGAACCCAGGAGGCGGAGGTTGTGGTGAGCCGAGATCGCGCCATTGCACTCCAGCCTGGGTAACAAGCGAAACTCCGCCTAAAAAAAAAAAAACAATAATGTATTGTATATTTCAAAATTGCTAAGACTAGTTTATAAATGTGAACCCTACAGAGAAATGATAAGCCTGTGAGGTGAGGAATATGTTAATTAGCTTGGTCTGTTCATTCCACAATGCACACATACATTAAGACATCATTTTATCACATAAATATGCAATTTTTACTGTCAATTTAAAATAAAAATTAAAAAAAATTTGAAACTAGTTTGATTATTCACATATCTTTCACACACAAAGCAGCATTCATTAAAAATCTAAATTGTTCCCACACTGTGAAGATAAATGCAATTTACAATAGACAATCTTTCCTATTTTATCAATATTGGTAGCTGGAGTGAGACAACATATGTTCGAATTCTTGAATCTGTAAACTTTTGTTTATCAAATGTAAACAGAAAAATGAGTTAAATGTTGCAACAGGAAATACTGGACATCCTTGGGACTATCCTAGTTGATTGTTAGCTCCCACTGGCAATGTTGCTGCTGCTTGTAACCTCTCATTCACATTATCATCTTCTCTCTGGATAGAATGATCAATCTTTTCAAGTGTCACCATGGAAGTTTAAATTGGAACGCTTAGCGCCTTTGGAAATGTAGAGTACCATTTCAGTTCAAGTGCAGGTGAAGGTCATAAACTGCTTCTCTAACTCCACCCTCTGTAAGCCTTTGGCCATCTAATAATTTAAAACCAATTTCTTTCCATTCAGATGGAGAGACATTCTCACGACCTCTGACCAGCAAGCAGGATTTTACTACTAAATCACTTCTGCATTTAAAAATAAAAAATTACCATAACAAAACACGGATGCCATTTCAAACCAAGCGTTGCTAAATTTTGACCTGGGTGCATTTGGGAGTAATAACAGTAAGGTTAAAAAAAAAAAAAAAAACTTTCTTCCAATAGAAAGCATTTTACTTACTTATTATGCAGATTTAGTGGTCACGAGAGTTGAGAGAAAGGAAAAAAGATCAACAATCTGCATAATGAAAGCATCCCCTGCTGTGAACTCTGAAAGGGATATATATGAAACAAGGGCAAACTTGCTTGCTACGCACTCAGGGGCATGTTCCTGTAGATTACAACAGGAATGATGCCTGCTGGGGTTTTTCAGGGCCTTCTAATTCTGCCATTTACTGACTGCTGCCTCTACTCGGTTTACTTATCCATAGAAACAATACCTGCCTTATACGATTCAGGAAGCCCTCTGAGGAATGAATGAGCTAGATGTGAGCAGGACATTGAAAGTCCAAGACGATAGTTAAGTCTCCTTTTACTTCATAAGCCATGTTTTTTTTCAAAGCCAGAAGAGATGTAACTGAGGCTTGATGGTAAGCCACAGTTTCCTGGCAGGATGTGGGGGGAGGTGTTTGGAGAAAAAGAGAACAACATATAAGAAAGCAGACAGGAGGCTGAGGCAGGAGAATTGCCTGAACCCAGGAGGCAGAGGTTGCTGTGAGCCGAGATCGCGCCATTGCACTCCAGCCTGGGTAACAAGAGCGAAACTCGGTCTTAAAAAAAAAAAAAAGGGAAAGCAGAGCAGACTCAAATAGCAGAGCCCAGGAAGCACAAGGGGTGTTTGTAGAGACAGAGACAGAGAAGAGATTGAAAAAGTAAACAGGATCTTGACCATAAGCAACCTCATTTATTTTTAAGAAATTTCCTTTATCCTTAAGTGATAGGAGCCTAAGTGCTTCTAGAGAATTAAATGAATAGATTAACATTTAAGAAAATTCTTACTAATGGTTTCTGAAGGATCAACTGAAGGGAGGTGATCTGGGATAAATTAGAAGCCAGACTGTAGAAAAGAAATGACGAAATCCTAAGCTAAGGCAGAGCCGGTCGGAATGGAAATGTGGAAGATGTTGAATGGAGATAACTTTGAATTAATGGTGGTTGTGTTGGAGAAAGAGAAAAGATGAATTAAGAATAACTTTCAGGTCTTCTGATGTTGAAAACTGGATAGAAGTTTGATGCTTTGTTTTGCTTTTAATATTGTCTTTTCGTAAATCTCTAAGAAAATATCTAATTTTCATTTCAGTGGTTCATTCATATATACAATTTTCCTAAGATGTATGAAGCCAAAGCACGACTGTATACTTGCAATTCGTGTGAAGTTGTGAACCTCTACAGCCTGATGTTTTATAGATACAGATAGATAGATGAGTTGATCCTTGAACGACATGGGTTTAAAGTATGCTAGTGCACTTGTATCTGTATTTTCTTCTGCTTCTGCCACTGTCAAGATAGCAAGACCAACCTCCCTCGTCTTCCTCCTCCTTAGCCTTCTCAACATGAGGATGATGAGGATGAAGGCCTTTGTGAGAGACCACTTCCATTTAATGAATAATAAATATATTTTTTCTTTCTCTTATTTTCTTGTTTTAATTTTATTTCTTCTTTCTTTATTTTTTGAGACAGGGTCTCACTCTGTTCCCTGGGTTGGAGTGCAGGGGTGCAATCATAGCTCATTGCAGCCTCAAACTCCTGGGCTCAATCCTCTCACCTCAGCCTTCTGAGTAGATAGAAAGACAGTAGGCACATGCTACTGCACCTGGATAATTTTTTAATTTTTTGTAGAGATGGTGATATGGTTTGGCTGTGTACCCACCCAAATCTCATCTTGAATTGTAGTTCCCATAATCCCCACATGTCATGGGAGGGACCTAGTGAGATGTAATTGAATCATGGGGTGGTTTTCCCTATGCTTCTGTTCTTGTGATTGTAAGTTCTCATCAGATCTGATGGTTTTTAGGGGGCTTCCCCCTTTGCTTGGCACTCATTCAGTCTTTCTCCTGCTGTCCTGTGAAGAGGTGCTTTCCACCATGATTGTAAGTTTCCTGAGGCCTCCCCAGCCCTGCAGAACTGTGAGTCAATTAAACCTCTTTCCTTTATAAATTATCCAGTCTCCAGCAGTTCTCTATAGCAGCGTGAGAATGGACTAATTTAAATAATTTTAAATAGAAGCATTCTATGACATCTTGCTTCTATTTTTAAATTATTTTCGAATGCCAGATGCACACATATACAGCTGACCTTTGAACAATGTGGGAGCTAGGGGCACCAACCCATCGCACAGTCTAAAATCTGTGTATAATTTTTGACTCCCCACAGACTTATACAAATCAATAAACACATTTTGTATGCTATATGTATGAAGTATGCCTAGTTTACTGTATTCTTACAATAAAGCAAGCTAGAGAAAAGAAAATGTTATTAAGAAAAGCATGGCTGGCTGGGCACAGTAGCTTATGCTTGAACCTGGGAGACAGAGGTTGCAGTGAGCCGAGATCGCGCCGTTGCAGTCCACCCCGGACAACAAGCGTGAAACCCTGTCCAAAAAAAAAGTCTATAAATGAATCAAAGCAGTTCAAACCTGTGCTGTTCATTGATCAACTACATTTCAAAGGAAAAGACACACACATTGACTTTGGATTTTGAATTAGCACCACTTTCTGCAAGAAGACAATAAAGTGTCATTTTTAGTACATGCAGGAAAAGAAAATGTGAGCTGAGCATTTTTACATCCAAACTGAGTTTCCAGTGCAAGAGCATTCCCATAAATCTTTCCTTACTAATCTACTAGAGAACTAACAGCAGACAACCAAAACAACCCGAGAGAACAGTGATGTAAGGCTGGAGAAACAGAGCTAAGGTCGTTAGCCTGGCCCCTACATTCCAGGAAATCTCTATAATTTTGCATCAGACCACAGGCTCCTGTCTTATTTCAAGCAAAGAATTGCTGGCTTTAGTGGATCTGATATTTCTACTTTAGGTGCAGACAACTGGGCCAACTGTCACCAGATTTCTAGGGAAATACATTCCTGGAAGATTCAGGATGCATTTTAAAGTATGAAAGCAACATTTTAGTTACCTGTATTAATGAATTATCTATTGCTATCTAATAAATTACCCCCAACACATAGTAACTTAAAAACAACAAGTAGTTTCTGTGCTCAGTAATCTGGGAGCAGCTTATCTGGGTGGTTCTAGCTCAGGGTCTCTCACGATGCTACAGACAAAGTGTTATCCAGGCCACGAGTCATCTGAAGGCTTGGCTGGGGCTGAAACACAGTCTTTCCAAGCTCACCCACATGGTCGTTAGCAGCCTCAGTTCTTCACCCTATGTGCACAGACAGCCTGAGTGGCCTGCATGGCCTCCTGGTGTGGCCGCTGCTCTCCCCGAGAGCTTTGATCCAAAAGAAAAGCAGGAGTTCAAGACGGAAGTTTTTATCGAAAAAAATGCGTATAAACGGACAAACACAGTTCAAACCTGTGTTGTTCGATGATCAACTGTGCTTAAAATGAAAAGAAACACAGATTGTCATTTGATTTTGAGTCAGCACTACCTTAAGCACGAAATCTTTTTGTAACCTAATCTTAGAAGTTACGTACTATCACTTCTGATGTATTCTATTTGTCCAAAAGACCCCCATCCATCATGAGAAAGGTCAGAAGGGTATCGATCCAGGAAATAGGCACCACGGAAGGCATTTTGGGGGTCAGAGATGTAAATATCTCAAAGTTGTGCAATGGAAAGGAGGGGCATCCCAGTTCAAACCAAGACCTATCGGACTCCAGAAACTGTTCTCTTTGTAATATATTCAAACCAAGGCAGAATGTGGATTATGATCTTTCTAGATCTGGATCTTTCTCTTATAATTAAGCTACGAGAAACATAGGATGAATTTTTCTAAGAGTTGTATATCTATACTTTTAACAGATGAGTGTGTCTTACCTTTCAACTGATTCTGGATGTCCACAAACAACTTCAGTGTGCAACCCTGAAGCTTAGCTGCCTGTCACTTTCAAGTAAAGGAACTCAGCTTTTTCACACATGTGATTGACACCTATTTGTTTTTGGTAAGAAAAGAATCAAAATGGTCTGGATAACTGGAACCCACCTTAAACTTTAAGGCAGCAGTTCTTAACCTTTTATATGGACACATTTCATTATATAACATGAAAAAGCCCCACATTCTTTAAAATATTCCAGCAATCTCAGTAGAAAAGTCTTTAACTATTGGGGAGCTGTCAAGTTTATAGTGGCAAATACCAGTTTTTCAAAATTCTAATTTTCACTTGAAAGCTTTAATTTTATTATTGACAGTAGTCAGTCGGTTTAAAAAAAATGAACTTGCTTGGATATAGTAGCCCACACCTTCAATCCCATCACTTTGGGAGTCCGAGGCAGGAGGATCACTTGAGCTCAGGAGTTTGAGACCAGCCTGGGTAACTTAGTAAAATATTTTATCTACTACTACTACTACTACTAATAATAATAATATAAAAAATTAGGTAGGTGTGGTAATGCACACCTGCAGTCCCAGCTACTCAGGAGGCTGAGGTGGGAGAATCGCTTGATTCTGCAAGTGAGGCGAGCTCATGCCACTGCACTCCAGCCTGGATGACAGAGTGAGACTCTGTCTCTAAAAAAAAAAAAAAACTGACCAGGCGCGGTGGCTCACACCTGTAATCCCAGCACTTTGGGAGGCTGAGGCAGGTGGATCATGAGGTCAAGAGATCGAGACCATCCTGGTCAACATGGTGAAACCCCGTCTCTACTAAAGATACAAAAATTAGCTGGGCATGGTGGCACGTGCCTGTAATCCCAGCTACTCAGGAGGTTGAGGCAGGAGAATTGCCTGAATCCAGGAGGCGGAGGTTGTGGTGAGCCGAGATCACACCATTGCACTCCAGCCTGGGTAACAAGAGCGAAACTCCGTCTCAAAACAAAAACAAAAACAAAAAAACCTACCAAATATCCAAACCTGAAAAACCAGTCATTCTTCTGGAAAATATGTTTCCTTAAAAAAAGCAACTAGTTCAGTTTACACTAAATCAAAAAAAGTACTTTTTCTTGAGACAATTATTCTCTTTTGGTATGCTGCAGAAGTGTTTTATTTCTATTTTCCACTTCTTCACCCAGAGTATTAATTAGACACGACTCAAGGGAAACAATTCATTTTATTATTTTATTTTATTTTTTAAAGAGAGGGTTTCACCATGTTGGTCAGGCTGGTCTTGAACTCCCGACCTCGGGTGATCTGCCCGCCTTGGCCTCCAAGTGCTTTGATTACAGGCGTGAGCCACCATGCCTGGCCTGTCATTTATTTATTTATTTATTTCAATTTAAAATTTAACAATTTTAAAAGTTTTACCGCTTTATCAAGGATCGGTATGTTTCTGTGGGTTTGACTGGAAGTGCATGGATGGTGAAAAATACAATGACTGCTAGTTCAGTTTGGCATCCCTGCTTTGATTATTGTTAAGGTTCCAGCAGTTTTACCCACCATTGCTTTTGTGTCATCACTGCAAATGTCAATACAATAAATTAAAAAAAAAAACAAAAAACAGCTGGACCTGGTGGCTGGCACCTGTAATCCCAGCTACTCAGGAGGCTGAGGTGGGAGAATGGCTTGAACCCAAGAGGTGGAGGTTGTAGTGAGCCAAGATTATGCCATTGCACTCCAGCCTGGGCAACAAGAGTGAGAATCCATCTCGAAAAAAAGAGAAAGAAAAAGAAAGAGAGCAATCCAAAATAAACTCATGGAGTCTTTGCTTTCTAATCTGTAATGCTGCCTGTGCCTCGCCCTGCCTGCCTCCAGGCCACCAGCCATCCAGCTTGTCTCCCAGGGGTGCTCACTGGACTCCTGGCTCACTCCCTGCTCCTTCACAGAGCTCTGTAGCCAATGGCCACCAACATGCCCCTCCTGGCAGAAGGCCATGCAGTGTGTTCCCCATTTTCCTGGTGATGCTTTGGCTTGTCACAATAAATCATGCTTTCACAGAACAAAATAAGGAACTGGAGTTTGCTACATTTGTATTTAAATTCTTCCCCTAGGGCAGTGGTTTGCAGCCTTTTTGGCACCAGGTACTGGTTTCATGGAAGCCAATTTTTCCATGGACCAGGGTGGGGGGACGGTTTTGGAATAATTCAAGCACATTACATTTATTGTGCACTTTACTTGTTATTACATTGTAATATATAGTGAAATAATCATACAACTCACCATAATGTAGAATCAGTGGGAGCCCTGAACTCGTTTTCTTGCAATTAGACGGTCCCCTATGGGAGCGATGGCAGCCAGTGACAGATCATCAGGCATTAGATTCTCATAAGGAGTGCACAACCTCCATCCCTCACATGTGCGGTTCACAATAGGGTTCTTTCTTCTATGAGAATCTAATGCTGTGACTGGTCTGCGAGGAGGCGGAGCTTGAGCGGTAGTGGCAGCGATGGGGAGCAGCTGTAAACATAGATGAGCTTCCCTTGCTCACCCGCCCCTCAGCTCCTGCTGGTGGCCCTGTACCATTCTGTGGCCCAGGGGTTGGGGACCCTGGCCTAGGGTTCACACATTCCAAAGAGGTGATTTGGAGACTCCACTTTAGTCATAGAAGGAAGCCCTCCTGCCATACCAGCCTGACCAGGACCAGGCTACAGGAGTTAAACATCTAGGGGAATTTATTGGGTGCATGGCCACAGCAGGAGATGCCATAGGGCTAAGCTGTGGTGAAACTGAGTTTGCCTCAGAGCACTTTTCTGGCAGTTGAAAACTGGCTTTGTTCTCACCAGTGTTAGATACAGTGAACTCCAAGTTTCTCTTCCAATAATCAGTATGTCAGTATATTCAGCTCTCTTATTCTTTAATTCTCCATTTGAAGTTTAACATCCTTGTAGTTTCAGTAAACAACCTTTTCCACCAGCTCCAGTCAGTAGTTCACATCTATTCCCCCAGTCCCCTGCTCTGTCCTGACTTACCACGGTCACCTTCTCTGGTCACTTGCTTTGACCTGAGTCACTCCTGGTCACCTTCTCTGACCTGTCCTGTAACCATCCTTTCTGCCAAACTACCCACCCCACCAGTCCGGCTGGTACCCCTGCTCACTTTAAAATAGTCAGTAGGGGAACAACACAGCAGCAGGGGCTACACGCGTCAGGAATAAGAACCCCTTCCCTTCCCTTGTCCAGGTGTGTGCTTTATATGCTCCATCTGTGAGGCCCACCTTTCTATAGAAGTAGATTGCCTTGCTGAGGAAATTTATATTCGAGTGCTACTTCTTTTGAGGCACCAAAAATGTACATATAACACCAGGAAAAAAAAGTTCAAAACTCATGCAGACTTCCTGTGATATAGCTGGCCTAGAGTTGGAACCTGTACAATGTCATTTTATAAAGAACAAAACTGTTTCCATTCTCCTCACAGTGATTGCTAACTTTGGTTTCTGTAAACTGCTAGATTGTTTGCAGGATGCAAATTGAAGTAAAGCTGCATGCCTTCTCTTATCTGTAACTATCAGAATTGCTGGCCTTTGTTTACCGGTACTGACCAGAGTAAGCACCCCCAGATAGTTTCATCCTGGCACCAAGCAACTGAAAAATCTGTGGACCCCACACCTGTCCAAATAATATATAAGCTAATGTTTATCTTAACCTCTGTAAACCACTTAAGTGGCAATTGGAATGGCAAAAGTCCCCTGGCCCAGAGCCCCCCTCAACCTCATCTCAGCCCAGGAGGTGATTGACAGCTTTCATTCCCATCTCCAGTCCTCACCCCCACTCCCAAGGTGGTTTTGCAAGTATAAAAAGGTCTTGTCACCCTTCTTTCTCTGCCACGGGATGGAGAGACGTGAGTCCTCCGTGGTTGCCGGCAATAAACCCTGCAATTTGGCATACTTTTGTCTTGGTGTTGATTTTCTGTGCTCGGTTCGATACAACATTCCCGTCATGTTTTTTTTTTTAAAGCATAGCAGCTTTTTTAAAAAAGCCCATCTTTTTTTTTCGAGACGAAATTTCGCTCTTGTTACTCAGGCTGGAGCGCAATGGCGCGATCTTGGCTCACCACAACCTCCGCCTCCTGGGTTCAGGCAATTCTCCTGCCTCAGTCTCCTGAGTAGCTGGGATTACAGGCATGCGCCACCATGCCCAGCTAAGTTTTTGTATTTTTAGTAGAGACGGGGTTTCACCAAGTTGACCAGGATGGTCTCAACCTCTTGACCTCGTGATCCGCCCGCCTTGGCCTCCCAAAGTGCTGGGATTACCGGTATGAGCCACCGTGCCCGGCCAAAAAAGCCCATCTCTTACGGAGAACTTCTGGATGAGCATTCCTTTACCACTTTGTATACACACGTCACAGGAAAAGTAAGCAGGACCAAACAACTAGAATCCTGGACATTCTTACATCTGAAAGAGTTCTCAGAAGAGAAATTATCTCTTCTCAGGAGATGGATAGTTTATTTTCAGAGATAAAAGTTTGTTGCTATGCAGAAATAAGCCAAGGAAAACGGTTTGCACTATCTTTAAAAGGGCTAGAATATTTTCTAAATGCCTCCTGATTTCTTGACATCAGAAATGTTTTCTTTTTAAAAGACAGGGTCTTGCTATGTTGCCCAGGCTGGAGTGCAGTGGCTATTCACAGGCGCAATCCCACTACTGATCAGCATGGGAGTCTTGACCTGCTCCATTTCTGACCTGGGCCAGTTCACCCCTCCTTAGGCAACCTGGTGGTCCCCCGCTCCCAGGAGGTCACCATATTGATGCTGAACTTAGTGCGGATACCCGATTGATACAGTGCACTATAGCCCAGAACTCCTGGGATCAAGCGATCCTCCCATCTCAGTCTCCTGAGTAGCTGGGACTACAGGCACATGCCACCGCATCCAGTGACATCAGAAATGTTAAAAAAAATTATTTGTAACACCCGTAATCCCAGCACTTTAGGAGGCCAAGGCGGGTGGATCAAGAGGTCAAGAGATCGAGACCATCTTGGTCAACATGGCGAAACCCCGTCTCTACTAAAAATACAAAAAATTAGCCGGGCATGGTGGTGTGTGCCTGTAATCCCAGCTACTCAGGAGGCTGAGGCAGGAGAATTGCCTGAACCCAGGAGGTGGAGGTTGCGGTGAGCCGAGATCACGCCATTGCACTCCAGCCTGGGTAACAAGAGCGAACCTCCGTCTCAATTAAAAAAAAAAATTATTTGTAAAACTGAACTCACTGTGTGCATTTACTGTTCCCTCTTTTGCTTTGAATCTGTCTTCTTACCCTCTCCCCGCTGTATTTACATAGAAACTTCCTCTCTCGGGACAGAAACACACACATCTTCACACTTGTGTGTCATGTCAAACAGACTGACCGCTCTTTCTATGCTGCTGAGAACTTCTCAGTAGATAAACCCCAGTCTAACCTAAAAAGTTAATCAATACATTCATAAGATGGTGGTGGCCATTACCTTAAGAAATTTTTTAAAGTGGGGAGGGGCGAAAGATTATTTTGTTCTCGAGATGGAAATGAACATTCTCCAACACTTTAGTGCAGAGAGTGATAGGATGAGAACTTGAGCAAGAAAAGGCACTCATGAGTTTGACGTAAGTTGTAAATGCCTAACGGTTTGGCAGTAGAGGATTCTGAATAAGATGGAGGACAGGAATTGATGCATTTTAAAATTTCAAAAGCACTTTGGGAGGCCGAGGCGGGTGGATCATGAGGTCGAGATCGAGACCATCCTGGTCAACAAGGTGAAACCCCATCTCTTCTAAAAATACAAAAATTAGCTGGGCATGGTGGCGCGTGCCTGTAATCCCAGCTACTTGGGAGGCTGAGGCAGGAGAGTTGCTTGAACCCAGGAGGTGGAGGTTGCGGTGAGCTGAGATCGTGCCATTGCACTCCAGCCTGGGTAACAAGAGCAAAACTCCGTCTCAAAAATAAAATAAAATAAAATAAAAATAATAAAATTTCAACTAGGAGAACCGCCCTTCAATGAAGTGTGAAACGTCACAGAATGGAACTCTTTTTTTTTAGGGCAAGGTGGGCTGTGAGGTTGAGGGCAGTGGGAGAGCAGAGAAAGAAGGGAGAAGGAGAGAAAAAAACTATTTTCTGGTAGAAATCAACTTGTAATTGGGACGGGCGTGGTGGCTTACGCCTGTAATCCAAGCATTTTGAAGGCCAAGGTGAGCGGATCACCTGAGGTCGGGAGTTCAAGACCAGCCTGACCAACATGGTGAAAGCCCATCTTTAAAAAAAATAATAATTAAAAAATAAATAAATCAATTTATAATTATTGAAGAGAGAATAAAGCATTGCAATGGTTAACATGGTTCATTTACTTATATCCCACGTTGTTTCAAAAACACATCCAAGGTGCGGGGTTGAAAATCATCTGAAGCTCACTGAATCACAAATTCCACATTGTCAGCCACAACAGGGTGGAGTCTTCCTGCCTGATGTGACAAAGCTTGATTTAGAGACACAGTGAAGCAGTGCCAGCAAGCATTTCAAGGCTGGAGGGTGGTGTTTGCTCTTCAAAGAATCTCCTGCAGGAACATGACCGGCAGCAGGGAAGGTCTCCTTCATCAATGTGGATTGCAAAGGGGCAACCTCCGGGTGAGCCCCAAGGAAGGAAGGAAACCCTCCCTTAGAGCCATTTACAAAAGATTAGCTCAGAAATTCAAGGCTTCGAATGCATAAAATGAATAAATCAGGGGCTCCTTTCTGGGTCTGGAGAAGGAAAAAGGAATTTAAAGCAATTACAAGTAGTTTGTCTCTAATAGTCATATTTATATAAATCCACAGATAAATTGCTTCCTCATGAGCTGACTGGGTAAAATGAAATTTCAAATAAAGGTTCATGTTCAGCCATTGCACTTGCCCAGTAGAGATTCTCTGGTTTGAGGGAACTCTGATGGTCACACACTCTATGGGAGTAAAAAGAAACAGCTATTTAAATATTTTAGGTGCAATCATATGTGACTGGCCTTAAAGGATGCTTGAAATCGATGAGGTAAACCATGCTGAGCTCAAACAAGGGAAACTCAGTGCAGCAATCATGGGCAAGATTATGTAGTTAAATCTTCAAGTAATTAGTATCTGTTACCTACCCCAGTCTGAGAATGAAAGGATACAATCTTCTGCTGTTATCAGAAGCCTCCAATTTATGAGTGACATTAACTATTATTAATGGGAATTCACTTCCTATAGAGTCTTCCTGCCTCAGGAGGGTTTGGCTTTAAACCACAGATATGAACCACTGTTGCTTTTTTTTTTTTTTGCTTTTGAATATTTGTTTATTTCACCATTTAATTATTCTTTCTTCTCATTCTTTCCCTTCCCTTCTTTTCACGGCTGTTCTCCTACCTCCTTTACCACTATTATTTTCCTGTTTCTTCTCATATCTATGATATTTGGTTTTATTTATTAGAGACAGAGTCTCTCTCTATTGCCCAGGGTGGACTGTGGTGCTGCAATCTTGCCTCACTGCAACCTCTGCATCCCGGGTTCAAGTGATTCTTGTGCCTCAGCCTCCCAAGTAGCTGATATAACAGGCGCATGCCACTACACCTGACTAATTTTTGTATTTTTAGTAGAGATGGGGTTTCACTATGCTGGCCAGGCTGGTCTTGAATTCCTGACCTCAAGTGATCCTCCTGCCTCGGCCTTCTAAAGTGCTGGGATTACAGGTGTGAGCCACTGTACCCGGCCTCCTTTGTTATATCATGATGGAGCAAGAATCTATAGTGAAGAAATTCTGCTCCTGCCTCACAGGTCAGTGAAGGCCCTGCTGGGGAGGGGTGCAGTGGAATACCAGGTGACCAGTCTGTACTCTCCCCAGGAAAAGTAAATGAAAGAAAGGACACATGTGCCACAATTTGCCCATGAGCCGGCTGGTGGTCTTCATTCTATTTCTCCTTCAGCTTTTTGAGATGAAGTTTTGAAATTACCTATTCCAAATTGTCCGTGTCCTTCTCTGAGCCTAGTTTTGGCTGTGAGCAAATAATTTTAATTTTGCAGGGCTGTGGCTTACTCCCTTTCCTGCTCACATTTTTTTTTTTTTTTTTTTTTTTTTTGAGATGGAGTTTTGCTCTAGTTACCCAGGCTGGAGTGCAATGGCGCGATCTCAGCTCACCGCAACCCCCGCCTCCTGGGTTCAGGCTATTCTCCTGCCTCAGCCTCCTGAGTAGCTGGGATTACAGGCACGCGCCACCATGCTCAGCTAATATTTTGTATTTTTAGTAGAGACGGGGTTTCACCATGTTGACCAGGATGGTCTTGATCTCTTGACCTAGTGCACTGTAGTGCAGTTGTACAATCATAGCTCATTGCAACCTGGAACTGCTGGGCTCAGATGATCCTACCTTAGCCTCCCAAGTAGCTGGAACATAGTGGCATGTGCTACTGAGCTTGAATAACTTTTTGTTGTTGTTTTTTTAGAGACAGGGTTTCCCTATGTTGCCCAGGCCAGTCCTGAACTCCTGGGCTCAAGCAATCCTCCCACCTTGGCTTCCCTGTGTTGGGATTACAGGCGTGAGCCACTGTACCTGGCCTATTTTATCTTAAGCATTCAGAGTAGGACTCTTCAACATTTTACAAATTTTGGCTTATTTGTGAAGTTTCTCATCTGCTATTCGACATCAAATTCTATTGATTTTTTTCCTTTGAATTGCCTTTGCTCTTCTCTACTCCCTTGCTGCTATGCTTTCCAGAGCTTTGCTAGCTCAGGCCTGGATGATAGCAGGTTCCCCAGTTAGCTACCCTCCCTCGCCTCACCCTCCATCCTGCCTGGTCCTGCCTAGCAAGTCATCCTTTCCTACCACTGTCTCATCAAAATATTCGGTCATTCTCCTTTCTTCTTCATTTCTTTTTTTTTTTTTTGAGATGGAGTTTCACTCTTGTTACCCAGTCTAGAGTGCAATGGCGCGATCTCGGCTCACTGCAACCTCCGCCTCCTGGGTTCAGGCAATTCTCCTGCCTCAGCCTCCCGAGTAGCTGGGATTACAGGCACGCGCCACCATGCCCAGCTAATTTTTTGTATTTTTAGTAGATGGGGTTTCACCATGTTGACCAGGATGGTCTCAATCTCTTGACCTCGTGATCCACCCACCTCGGCCTCCCAAAGTGCTGGGATTACAGGCTTGAGCCACCACGCCCGGCCTTCTTCATTTCTTTTTATAAGCATTATTGATTCCCTAGAATGAACAATCTCGATGAACATTTTTTGTCCTATGTAACCTTACCCTCCCTACTTACCCCAACCAATTTATCAGCATCTTCTGTCATAATGTTCTATCTAATGAGGCATGACTCCTGTGTCCTACAGATACACCAATAGCCCTACCTCTTGCCTTCATTCACATCTTCAAGTGATACTTCTAGCCATAGCTGAAGTCTCTCCTGATGGACACTTCAGTCTTCATTGTCCTTTCACTCCTCTGAACTTTTGTAGCCACACAAAACTGAACTCAGTCTTTTATCCTTTGCTCCTTCTGATTGATCTGAAACCCTTGCCAACCTTGTTATGAGTCATTTATGTAATTTCTGAATATTCACCAGTCTGAGCAATTACAGATGCCCCTTCACACATGCATTTTGTCTGATTTTTGAGTCTCTGATTTATCTGTGTAATTGAGGTCATTTAGGTTGATATGATATTCACTTGTTAAATACCTCTATACTATCCCAGGCACTGTGTCTAGACACTGAGAACAGAGTGGTTATTCAGAGAGGATACACAATAGCTCTCCGTCCTGGTCTCATGAACAAGAACATTTCAGAGCCAAGCTTCAGGGAGTTTTCTAAGACTGGACATTTTATTCAGGTGCAATGATGACAGATCATTTGGTTGTTCCATAAGAAGTGTCTGTCACACTAAGCTTTTAACACAATTCCTGCTGTTTATGAATTGCTTTGTTCACCTCATGGGACCCTTCTTGTTCAAAATTTCTGCATCCTCATTGCTTCTCTTAGGTGATGGCGGCTGCTTACCCACTTCTTTAGTACTTTCTGGTTTTTTCTTTGGCCTTTTCATATAAATTCCCTAAAGAGGTGATAAGGTTGTTAGTTGTTGCTTTTCTTTCTACTGGCTGGTCGCAGTGCTCATTCCAGAACCCTCTTACAGACTGCTGGAGAGCCTACATTGGCAAATCTTGGACCAGGTTTCAATCCAGCTGTGATCAAGACGGTGGGGTCACTCAGTAGGTTTTTCTATGTAGGGCCTGAGATATGGGAGACATTTCTCTAAAATAAGAAAGCATAACTTGGTGCCTCAGTTCACTTCAGTAAAATCTGTAAATATCTAACATCTAGAAAAGTGCCTAGACCACAGTAAATTAGCTCACTAATCTAGAAGCACTGTACATATATTTTAATCTTAATAACAAATGTGACACTGACCTGATCCTTAATCAATTTTATAGTCTTATTTGGGGGAAAAAAGTTTCAATTTGCATAAAGAAAACCTCATGCATTTTGAGACACTATTAAGTCATTGGTCCCCATCTGACCACAGTGCATTTGGCCAGATCATACATTATTATCAAAATGTTTTTTTTTTTTTCCTAGACAGTCTTGCCCTGTCACCCAGGTTGGAGTGCAGTGGCATAATCACAGATCACTGCAGCCTTGAACTCCTGGGCTTAAGCAATCCTCCCACTTTAGCCTCCTCAGTAGCTAGGACTACAGGTGTACACCCTTACACCTGGCTAAATTTTTAATTTTCTTATAGAGATAGGGTCTTCCTTTGTTGTCCAGACTGGTTCTTGAATTCCTGGCATCAAGCAATCCTCTTGTCTCAGCCTCCCATAATGCTGACGTTACAGGTATGAGCCACTGTACCTAACCAAGTTTCTTAAATTGTATTAAACTAGCTTTTATTTTTGAGGTGTTGAACACTCTGGATTAAATTTATTTCACTTTCATTCTTCATAAAACTGGTCATTTGACTCAATTTATTTCAGATATTTTATTCTAGGCTTAGACATTTTTCCCTTACGAATTGTTACAATCTCGATTGCCCATGAAATAAAGCCTTTTCTGGCATTTCTTAACCTTGCATGCAATGTTTTGATCACCTCCATAAACTTTTCTGGTATATAGCTATGTCATAGTAAAAACTAGCTTGCCTTGTACTTGGCTAAAATGTGAATCTTTTAAGAAATGCAATTAAGGTCAGGCACAGTGGCTCACACCTGTAATCCCAGCACTTTGGGAGGCCAAGGCGTGTGGGTCACTTGAGGTCAGGAGTTCAAGACTAGCCTAACCAACATGGTGAAACCCTATCTCTACTAAAAACACAAAAACTAGCCAGGAGTGGTGGTGCATGCTGTAATCCCAGCTAATCGGGAGATTGAGGCAGGAGAGTCACTTGGAGGTGGAGCCGAGATTGCACCACTGCACTCCAGCCTGGGCAACAGAGTGAGACTCTGACTCAGAAAAAAAAAAAAAAAACAGTGCAATTGCACATAAATTATTTTTCAGTTCCAGTCGATGTTTTTGTCTCTCTCTCAAATAGGTAAATTCTCATTCACTGTAAAATCCTTCTTGGAACTGTTATGTTGGCCTCAGCTGTTTGCCCTACACATTTCCATCTTATTGCCCCTTTCAGCAACCTCTGCTGATATTATACCCAGTGAACCTTCACAAAATAATTTACCTCTGCAATCAACAACTTGACTCCTCAGTTGCTGCATTACCTTTATTCTCTAAGCAAGCTATTTTTTCTTAAAAGAACACTGGTATCATGGGATCAAGCAAGCAGAGAGCTTCCCGTTTTTCTGTGGCATGAATGTAGTGCATTGGCATTGAGAGGTGCAGACCTAACAGGTGTATTGATACATGCATCCTCAGAAGCTTGCATTATTCAAGAATATTTTGGGATATTATCAGTGAACCACAGGTAAAATATATTAAATCATAGATAAACATAAAATCTACGCCTTCCAAAAGCAGATAAATGGATTGAAGCTGAGAAAAGCATTCTGAGAACTTGTACCTGTATGTATGAAAGCACAGACCCAGGTCTGTATGGCCTCTTTGATTAGGGTGGGGCACATCAGACCTTCACCAAAACCTTCTACAATATTCCTAAAACTTGACAAAGTTCCATTATTAACAAAACACAGATTAAACTCTGTCCCTGCAATCTGTTACACCTGGCAAATACTTATTTCTTCTAGCCCTTAAGTGGGTACCAGTCTTGTGCTACACAGAGGTATCCTAAAACTTAAGTCTAATAAAACCTAAAAGGATAACAAACTATGGCCTAAAACCTAAAAGGATAACACAGGCCTATTTGTCACTGTCTCATATTTTTAGCAAACACAAAAGGTGATAAAGAAGTTATTGTCCAATACATCAGATTCTTAGTACTTTTTCAAAAGAAGTTTGAGAAAATTATGCTGAGTGACAGTCTAGGAAAGTCCCTGAGGAATGGGTTTTAAGATGAAAAGACAACAGGTGAGCATATAACAACACACACAAACAGGCAGGTTCTTCCTTTTTTAAAAGGTATGGTTGAAGCTACTAGAATGGTTAAAAAATTTTTAAATTATTCTGTTTTGGTGTCCAGGTTTTCAAAATTTACTCAGGGAAACAGCTATTAGCATGAATGCCTCGGAAGGACCTTGAAGTCTGGCCCGTGGCCATTTTCCTGTTGGCATCTGGAGGGACCTTCCTCCCGCTCCTCTTCAGACTCCCTCACATTTCCCAGCATTTGGTGCCGCTGCTTCCGGTTGCTTTCACTCCAACTTCTGAGACTTCGCAATGGCTGATGGATAATGCTTTTAGTTATGCCTGCTTGAGGAAAAGAAATGAGTCACTCATTTAAAAATGTGCTTAAGAAGGCTGCTAATTAACAGGTTTTACCTTTTAAAATGCAAGTGCCCTTCTGATAGACTGAAGTATTATTCAGACTTACCACACATCAGCACGCCTATCAATACTGTATACTGATTAGAAGTCCAGAATCACTAGCTAAATTGTACTCTTAATGATCATGACATTGAATGGCACTTTAAGTTCTCTGAGGTCCTGTCTCTCTCTATGTATACTGGCAACAAACATCCTATGTCCCATAAAGATTACTGTTGGAAACGGTTTAGAAGAGACAAATGTTATGCAAATATATTGTGACAGCATCTTGATTTTCAAGTAACATCATTACTTGAATTCTGAACATGGTTTGGTTGGTGCTAACATTAATAATACTAATTGCTTTGGATCAATAGAGATCTGCCTAAAATAAATAGGCTATTGGGCAGTTTCCAACAACCAAAGGCTAAATCTGTCCAGCCCGAGGACTTGCTTCTGCAGGAGACTCAAGGCTTCTACTCCACTTTAGTAATAGAAAGCATGCATGATTCATTAAGAACGTCAAGGCTTTACGTTATATTTATTTATTTTCCAGCTTGTACAAACTGGATGTAGAAGCATAAACATAGTACATTTCTACCATCTTCAACAAAAATATAACCAATATGTACAATTATTGTATTAAAAATACAAAAGGGATACAGACTCCACCAATGTCTTTCTAAAAGACATACAGGTACAAGTAGTATCAAAAGTATGAGGAAATCACCAGTTAATTGTACATTCTGCACTTGACATCACAGAGCGAACTGAGATTAGCAGTCCTATGTTCTACAATTACTTAATGCTTAGATAACATTTGTGCAACTTGTGGTAGAGCTAGATTTGTCTTTCTATATGCACATGAGGTCCATAGCCTATATAATAAAACTGGCAAATAATGCATATTACATGTAAAATTACAAATGCATAATTGACAATGTAATATATAAGCAAGTAGACAAATGCCATGATACAGAAGAGAATTATTAAATAAAGCACTGACATTGTTTGATACAGTGAAAAAACACTGCAATTCCACTTTTAAAATTTGAAGCTATTTACGTTTATCTACTGATCAATATGATCAGCTGAATTTAATGGAAAAAAAATCCAAGACCAGCAGTTCCTCACATTTGAGTACTACTCAGATTGGCAGCCTTCACTTTTCCGGAGTCTGTGCAAAAACAACACAAAAATAGAGTGGAGGGGTCATTTCAGTCATTATAGGGTTAATAGCAGCTGTGAGCAGATGGTTGCTACACTTAGGCCTTCTCTATATGCAGCGTCCTTAAAGCCACTTAGAGGTTAGTCTTTGGTGACTAACCTGCCCTGCAAAGGCTGGCATATCTAACCAGGTTTTTGATCTTTTATCATGTTTAAAGGCTTGTTTATTCCCTAATGCCAATTCAGTAAAGGGAGGCTGTCTTAAAAGAGCAGTATCAACAGCTGGCATTAGCCCCAACATCCCACGCTGCTTTCACTGCAACGCTATCCAGTTATAAATGTTTCTCTTAAAAACAAAAACAAAAAACAAAACCTAAACCTCTAAATTAACAAAAATCAAAGAAATATAACTTAAAAATGGGGTTTGCCATCCATCTCAATGGAGTAGGACACATTCTGCAATGACACCATCCTGCCTCCATAAGGCTCAGACAGGACACAAAGGTCCCATTTCCCTCCCCTGGCCATGTGCAAACAGTTTTACAGAAGAACCCCATCCACTAGGGAAGGAGCAGATGAGGTGTCTTGGTATTAATTGGCTAACATTTCATACTTCCAGGATAGGGCACTTCGCGGGTGAGACCAGAAGGACATGGGAAGCCAAGGTCACAAGCCAGGTCTTCCCGTCATCTTGGTGTGGCCACACCCTGTCCGGCATATTTGGTTTTTCAGAAACCAGGCTGGCAACCCTACTTAAGGTTTAAAATAATACTGTAATCATTAAATGGATATAACATTTACTCTCTGAACACAATCTTTAAACTCTTTTTTTTTTTAAAAAAAGGAGGACATTGTAAACAAGTGGACAAGCACTGTACTCAAAGGATTTCATTGTATCTCTTTGTCTTCCTTGGTGGGTTAAAGGCCCCAAGGAGTTCAATGGCTAGCTTTTCTCATTATCCCAATGAGATCAAGTGCTAGGACTGGATTGAAATCTAAAAGGAAGATTTTAAAAAAATCCTTCCAGGCATTGAGAAGTGCAGCCAGAGGGAATCATCTTGATGTGATGATCTTGGAATTTGGAATGATACTGTGTGATGTGGCAGGCAGCAACAGTGGGAGCTCGAAGATTGCTGCACTGTGCATTTCAAGCAACAAAGTCTGAAAAGTGCCAGGGCAATTTCTTCACAGTATTTCACATGCAAAGGGGAAAGGAAGAAGGGGAGAAGAAGCCCCATGCTGCTTTAAGGCAGGGAAGGAGGCAAACTGGTCCACCATCCTCAGAATGTGAGTTCCAAGGCTCCAATGCTCGGGACGTCTTCTTGTGCTCTCCTTTCAGGTGGCTCGCTCTGGATCCAGAAAAGCCTGTGCCTCAAACAGCAGAAACTTGTTCATCTTCTGCAAATACAGCAGGGAAGAAAAAGAAAGCAATGAGTAAGCAAGTAATTTCTTATGCTAGAGAGAATATATTTACTGATATGCTAAATAAAAGTATCATAGCTATTCTTTTTAGCATAGCTCGCTTAAAATCCTTGTCTTTTTTCCTAATGAACAAGGTTAAAATGTACATGCAATACATATCTTTACATATACACAAATACACAATATTAAAAAGATATGCATTGTGTGTTTTTATTCAGAAGGTTAATAAATTCATTTTAAAAAGTTATAATTAACAGCATGTGTTTGAAAAAATAATATATGGTCAGATACACATAAAAAGTCTAGGATCTATTAACAAAATTTTAATAGTGGTTATCTGTAAGTGGCAGGATTCTAAGTAATTTTCATTTGTAAAGTTTTTCTATTTATTTAATTTTTTTGAGACAGGGTCTCACTCTCTGGTCATGTTTTGCTTTTTTCTATGATTGTGTAATCACACATTTTAAACTGACAACTTTAAAAAGAGGATGGGAGGACATGATCTCCCTCCTCATTGTCGATTCAGCATGGTCAGACAGATCTGTAGAAAGAATGGACAAAGAGCTGCAGAGAATGTGGGTTCCTTCCTTCTCTCCTGTCCTTTTTCTCTCTCTCTCTCTTTTATCTCTCTTTTAGAGACAGGGTCTTGCTCTGCCACCTAGGCTACGGTGCAGTGGTACAATCATGGCTCACTGTAGCCTGAACTTCTGGGCTCAAGTGGTCTTCCCACTTCAGCCTCCATAGTAGCTAGGGCTATAGGCACACGCCACCATACCTGGATCATTTGAAAAATATTTTTTGGAGATAGGTCTCACTATGTTGCCCAAGCTTGTCTTGAACTCCTGGCCTCCAGCAATTCTCCGACCTCAGCCTCCCAAAGTGCTAGGGATTACAGGCATGAGACACCAGGCTGGCTGAGAATGTACTTTTTTTTTTTTTAAATCAGACTTTCATTTCCAAATGAGTACCAATTCATTAAAAGTGCAAACATAATGTTTCCACAGAAAACTTTAACCATCTACCTTTAAGAGTCCTAGATGCTTCTAAAATTCTTGGAAACAGCACAAACTTGTGAGATTTTTATGATCTGGTTCTTTTTTTGAGATGAATTCTCACTCTGTCACCCAAGCTGGAGTGCCGTGGCATGATCTTGGCTCATGGCAACCTCTGCCTCCTGGGCTCAAGCGACTGTCCTGGCTCAGCCTCCTGAGTAGCTTTACAGGTGCCTGCCACCATACCCAGCTAATTTTTGTATTTTTAGTAGAGACAGGGTTTCACCATGTTGACCATGCTGGTCTCAAACTCCTGAGCTCAAGTGATTTGCCCATCTTGGATTCCCAAAGTGCTGGGATTACAGGCACGAGCCATCACATCTGGCCTTGCTTTTTTCTTAAAATAGGACCACAGAAGTACTTCAATTTCAGGGAGAATTAGAAAAGAAATCCAGTCATATACACACCTTGACTCTCTCCATAATTTTTGGCATTTTTAAAAGTCATTTAGGGAAACACACACACACACACACACACACACACACACACACACAGCAGTCAACAGCCATAACCCTAAATTTGGAACTCTGAACAAGGTGTTCTTTGTGTAGTGCATGGTTAGAGACACAGCTGACCAGTGTTAAGAAAACAGAAATGCCTTGGGAAGCAGCATAAGTGAACACATCTAACTTGGAGGTTTTAAGAATACATATGTGTATATACCATCCTCCTCGGTGGAAAACCCTTGAGACTGATAGGGGGCGAGGCGAGGGTCGGACTCATTAGGTTTATGCCACTGAGGTTTGTTCACAGGCCTGCTGCTGGTGGGATGCCCATGTGGCTGCTGTACGGATGAAGGCCCAGCTGTGTCAGAGGATCGCGCGACCATCCTTGATCTCTGAAGGGCCACATTGTAGTCCGGAGGTTTCCTGGCTGGATGGGAATGCCCTTCTGGAAAGTCAGTAATGGGAATTCCAATGTAGCCCGGAGGGGTGGGCGGGGGCTCTCGATACCTGCCCTCCTTTCGTGCTAGAGTAGAAACAAGGCACTAGCATTAAAAACTAGTTCATGCCACAAAAGTTTATTAAAAATATAATTATTAAAACAGCATACACAGTATAGTAACGAATGTGACTTTGTGTGGTATGGGATAGAGATGCTGTGTGAGGCAGGCCAGGGAATGCATGTTAACTAAACCACATTTCACAATGGTTATCTCTGTGAGGTGAAGTAATTGGTGAGAGCAGCTGCTAGTCCATCTAAGTGCTTTTATCTTTAAATGGGCTGCTTGTCCATTTAAAATGGTCTATAATTATAAAATACTACTTAAGATTAAAACCTAACGCCTGGATTTACTGGAAAGATTAAAAGCACAGGAAGAACATAAGAAGGACCTAGCACTAGACCTGGAACCTGTTTGTGTTTGGTACAAGTTCCCTTTTTCCTCCCTGTCTGCCTTAGAGACTAGGTAGGATCTGCCCTCTTTCTGGGCATTTATCTTTACCAGGCAGAGAAGCAGTTTCACATCACTCTCAGGTCTTGGGACTTCACTTATGGAAACAATGAATTCAAGTAAATTTAGAAAAGTCACATAAACAAAGGATACCAATTTAAAAACTCTAAAAATATTACTGTAAGGTGTCTATGTTTCTTAAAATCCCTTTATTGATGCTCATGATCTAGAATATGAAACTGATTGTATAGGCAGTAAAACTAAATTTTATTTTCTTGAAGTTTTTATACCCAATTGTTAGGAACAAAAAATCATTTCTCCTTTGCAATAAAAATTCTGAGTATTAGTTGTAAGCATTTGAAAAAGTCCAACTTAAGAAAATGTATTAACGGTTTTCTCCTTATTCATTGTAAAAGGATATAAAATTTGAAATCTACCCATGACTATTTACATGGCTAAATAACAGTTTTCCTACTAATAAAAGTGATGTCTGTAATGATTATACTCGAGAATTTCTCACTCTACAACCTATAATCTGTTCCTACACTCATCTATATAGACATTAATTGTGCCACAGAAAATAAATCCAACAGGACTGAGGGAGCATGAGAATTTCTTCAAAACAAAAACGGGAGCAGCAACAGCTTTCAAGAACTTAATGAATCTACTATCTAGGCGCTGTTCTAAATACTTTGCATAAATTTCCCTGACTCCTCATACTAGCTCTATTAAGTAGAAATTATTAAGCTCATTATACACAGATGAGGAAACAGGCACTGTTTTGTATTTCACTCAATGTCACAAAACTAATAAAGTGGCAAAACAGGGATTCAACTCCCAGTCCGCCTGACTCCTAAGCCCGTGCTCTTAGTCATTATACTATCAGTACCTTTTGCTTATTCCACAGCGTGCACAAAGAAGTGCTTATCAAGAAACGAAGTATGTTGTATCCCAGAACTTAGAGTATAATAATAAAAAAAGAAATGATGTGCGTGCAGAATAAAAAATCAATGGAAGACTTTTAAATATACAAAGCGTATAGTTTTAATACAACTAAGGGAACAAAATAGAAGGATAAAAGATTTTTAAATTTTTAATTTTGATTAAAGAAAAATTTCTCCTCTATGAATAATAGGAATCCATCCTGATTTTCAGGCTAAGAGAAAAAGAATTAGACTAGATAATATCCACAATGACAATCTACTGATCTGATTTATTGAGTTTTGTTATGTAGGAATATATCTATATGTACTTGACCACAAAACCTGGGCTCTTAAACACTACTGATTTCAAGGACCTTAACACACCACTAATTTGGAAGTCCTCTATAGCAATGGAGAAAATAAAGAAAAGAACCAACAAACACATAATTTTACTATTGTAATAAGTTACATTAAAGACATGATCCAGACATAGCCAAGTCCCCCAATTTTAAAACTTACCAATGAGTCCCTTTGCAGTACTTGATGCCACAGCTATGTGGGCAGGCATGGGGACGGGCTTGGTTTCTTCTGTGGTCACAGACGCTATGCTACTGCTTTCGGCTTCAATGGAAACGTCCTTTCCACCCCTCCGCTTTATTGTGCCTGTGTCACCTTCTGAGTCTTCTCCCCAGTAACCTGTGGAAGATGCCCAGCTTGCTCGAGACTGAGCTTGATCAAGACTCTCTCTACTTTGATTTTGCCTGTTATACTTTGTGCTATGATCAGAAAACATAATTTGGTCCATATGGCTACTTGATGCCCATAAACCTGCAGGATCCCCTGAATAATCAAAGTGAGTGTGTCCGAATGGAAGAGTCTCCCAGCTTCTCTGGTGCTGGATGGTCTGTATGTTATCATGGGAGCCACTTGAGCATGACGTCCAGCTCCCACGGCCACTGTCGGCAGCATCAAGTGACGCACGATCCCCCTGATCCTGGGAAAGTTCCTCTGTGCTTGGAGAAGAAATTACTGTAGCTGTAGCATATAAGCCTCGGCCCTCAGACACTGGTGCATAGGACCTAAGTGGTCAAAAGAAATAGAAAAGAAAAAAAAAAATCAAGATTGATAACTAAATCACCTAAGATAAACCAAAACATCGTTTTTGCTAGAAAGGCAGCTTGCTTTCATCCCAAAAACAGGATAAAAGTAGCACTGAATTGTCTTATAGTGACCAGTTGTGCCACGTCTAGCCTTCTCACTTTGTCATTACTATAAAATAAGCACAGGGGAAAAGAATGTAACTTGCTATAAAAAAAAAATTCCCTGACAACATTAAGGATGGCTCAATATAATTTGATTATTTCAGGAAGGCAGCTCATACAAAAGAACTGGGATGGATCCCACAGTCACCCTCCAGCTTCAGCAAAAACAACTGTGCTCCAATGAAGAATAAACTAAAAAAGCAGTCTGCATAACAGACACTTAGTGATACTCAGAGTTGAAATTGAAAATCAGAACTAGAAAAAACTCTTAGGTATTATGTAAGTAATAATAGAATAAAAGAATAAGTAAAAATAAACATCTGGAAGAAAAGACTCATTACTAAAGAAGAGATGGAAGGATAAATTCAAAAGAACACTAAGAAAAGCCACCTACCCCAAGCTATATTGATCAGGTTCCATCATGGTCCGCCTCTCCATTCTGCCCACCCCTAGGTTTGTTTCCACAATGCTGACAGAATGCCTCTGGCGCCTCTCATCATGCAGTGAGACTGGCACTGAGTCAAAAGACGAATTGCTGACAATACTGGATCGTGAAGAAATTTCACTGTGACCAGAATCTGAAAAATTATCCACAGTACCACTGGGAGCCAAAGTGTAGCCTGCATGAGAAATACGACCACATTAATTAGACTCCCTAGGTTTACAACATCAAAGGGAAGTCTACCAAATAGAAGCAAAAATAAAACGCAGGCATAAATAGCTCTACAGAAGTGGGGGAAAAAAGCCATTTCACTTGTAGAGACTACATGACTAAGAGATAAATGTTTTATTCTAATGAAGCTTAAGTTGTTTAATTAAAGTTTAGAGAGGAAAAAAAGTATCCTACAAGATGCAGAAAAGGTACCACTCGACTATTCTTAGCTCCCTTACCTACAATTACGCTATTCGTCTATAGAAAAGAAACCATAAAGAATAATGGATCAGATTTTAAAGTATGCTTTTTTTCAAACTGCAAAGCCACTGATCTTGTTTTCAACAGGTTTTAATTTTTAGAACTTGTATGGGATAGAATAATTCAACTGGAAATATCTGCGTCTTACAATTTTAAGTAAACATATAAACAAAAATAGTAAGAAATAAGACCTGAAGATGTCTTTGAATATTTATACTGGTTGAATCACATAAAAGCCAATTGTTTTGAAGGAGTTAACGGGCACTTTTCACAAGATGATTACTATAGAGTATCTAAACAGATGTCCACTTCTTGGCCTGAAAGTACTCTTAACTCTGTTTTGTTACAAAAAATAATTTGGAAAGTCACAATGGAAGGGGTCTATCTTCATTTTTTTTTTCTTGAGATGGGGTCTCCCTCTGCCACGTAGGCTGGAGTACAGTCACGGATCTCAGCTCACTGCAACCTCCACCTCCTGGCTTCAAGCCATTCTCCTGCTTCAGCCTCCTGAGTAGCTGGGATTACAGAGGTGTGTGCTACCATGCCTGGCTAATTTTGGTGTTTTTTCTTTGTATTTTTAGACAGGGTTTCACCATGTTGGCCAGGCTACTCTCAAACTCCTGGCCTCAGGTGATCAGCCCACCTCGGCCTCCCAAACCGCTGAGATAATAGGCATGAGCCACTGCACCTGGCCCTACCTTGAAATTTTTTTAATGAAAAAAGTCCAAATCTTCTTTCTCAATACTCATTTATTTTCTTGTCTACGTTACTAGGGATATCATGTTAGTTACTTAAATATTGATTTTATATTATTATATGCAATCCAAATTTCTTCAATGCCACTTACCTAAGAAAAATTAAAATCTAGAGCATCTAAATGTTGCCAGTTTAAGTATGTTCTTTAAGTATATTGGTAATTCCTGATTTATTTTTTAAAGTCTGCACAGGTCTTGATAAGATTTAATGTGTTAATTTATAAGATGTCTTTTTATAAAACCTCACTGAAAGTTCTGACAGATAAGATTTAAAGCCTTCTCTGAACGGTCTGCTAAAAAAAAAAATCTTCAGAAAAATAAATCACTCAGATGGATCACTTGACATTTGGAGGAATTCTCCCATTTTCGTTAACTAATGAGATGATTCCTCTCTTTCCCACCCCGTTTTTTGGTTCTATAAACCCCACCTATCCCATAGGTCCGTGGTGCATTGTTATTCTTGTTACTGTTCTCACTTCCAAGAGAAGAGGAGGAACTGGTTAAGTCCAACTGCCCGGAGCCAAAAGATCTCAGCTGATTGCCACTGCCACCTAACAACAGGATGAGAAAAGAATTGAGATGCATCCATGTAACAAGGACAGGAGAGACTGATACCCATACAAAATGCACAGATGTCCGAAATATCTACTAAGCAAAGCAATACCTGTTGTGTCCGTGAAATTTAACAATGTATTAAGCCCTTTTGGCCTTCCTTTAGGGAAAAGTAAGTCCTAGCCATTTATTATTGGCTTATACTCATTCAGTTAAAGGGTAGGAGGAGGAAGTAGTCTGAAGAGTTACACGGCAGAAAATTACCTACTCTTTTAATATAAGAATGTATCAACGTAAGGAGGTGACTCTGAATACCTAAAAGGTAGTCTCTTTAAAAATAAAACAAGGTAGCAACCAAAAAGGGAATCAAGACCTGTGTTAATACAATGAAAAAATAAATCAGGAAGATATTAGTTCTTCATCTTTTCAAAACCCTCTTCTCTGTATTAATGCCATATAACCAGATTTAGTTAGAGTAAATTTTAATATAAACAATTTTTATACGTATCACAAATAAAAAGTAAATGTATTTTTAAAAGGATTTTTACAGTTATAAATTTAATACTATTTATTATAAGTATAACATTTTAAAAAACCATTCTTCAAATTTATAAACTGATGGAAAAAAAAAATCCCTTGGGCATTACATATGAGCTCATCTTAAATGACTATAACATTAAGAATTATGTAATACATATCTCTGGAATTTACTGTAGCCAAATGTATAGGTTTCAATAAAAGAAAACAAAAAGTAATTTAATTCTACCTTTCCTTGGAGAACTCTGTGGAGAAGTAGGAGGAGAAGAAAGCTGTGAAGACGCATTTGATATTGTATCTTCAGCTTGTTTCTTGTGACGTTCCAAACTTCCTTCTTCAGACAAAGAAAGAATTTTCTTTAAAGCTTGTGGAGAGTTTATGCCTAAATAGAAAAAAAATTAAATACGTATTTTCAAGTCTGAAAATAAGCAACATTTTTGACAAAAAATCTTTTCTGTGTTAAGATTTAATACCATTATATTGAGGTTCAACCTATTTATAATCTAAATGTTCTTTCTACTCTTCATCATCCACACAGTAGTGCCTACAGAAGGAATGAGACTGTAGTTTTGGTTTCAGACTGAAAACTACCAGAGTACGAGAAGTAGATTGCTTTTGACATTTTATGTTAGATTCTAAAGTTTGAAGTAGTCACCATCGTTATCCAACAGTATGTTAGGCAACAATGGAGAAAAAATAGACAATTTGGAAACACTGAATTTAGGATGAAAGTGGCACAGCTAGAAATGTTTATTATTAGAAACCAAGTTTGAGTTGGAAACAGTTTTGTTTCCTTGGAATGGGAAAGCTCTGGAGAAGTGAGAATAAAGGGAGGAGAGTACAGGGTCAAGAGCTGAGAGGAGCTAACTAGGAAAGTGAATGAAAGGCTCTAATGGATTCCATGTAGTTAATACTTGATCAAGTAAATAGATGGAGGACAGAAGAGACCATGAAAGTGTCGTGTCACAGAAACCATGGAAGGTTTCAGAAGAAGGAAGTGAGCCAGCATCATGTGTAGGATCAAACAGGATGAGAGTGGAGGAAAAATAATTATATATGCCAATATAAGATGGTTTCCTTCCTCAAAATTATTTTTCAGAAATGAGGAAGTTACATTAAAATATTTTACCAGGCCTCTCACATATGAGACAGTCTCAATTTTATTTTGAACAGCGAAGAGATATTTGGGAAGGCACTACAGCCTGAAACTACCTCAAATTAGTGTTAGTCAATAAAATTTAACAAAGATGTAATCCTTCATTTCACCTCATGTAAGCAGTCTGTTGTTGTCTTAATACAATCTTAAAAAAAAAAAAAACGTTTAAAGCAATACTTTGATTACATGTAGAAATCATATAGAAGGAAACAAAGCTAATTGAATGAGTAGTTTTGATCTGAAAAAAATTTCCAAGCTCAGCATCACACACAGATTCAAAAAGTGCTATCATTTAACCATGTGGATGGATGTGAAGATGTTATGCCTGAAAGATGTTATGAAAAGCTGTGTTAGATACTTCAAAAGTGGTCCTAGCGAGGACAAAGACACCAACATTAAAGATGCAGAAAGTATACAGAACAAAACTGTTTCATGAAGTGGAGTGGGGAGAACACCTGCAGCATCTCTAAATTAGTATTTTATATACTGTGACTTTAAATGTGTATGTTAAACTAAATAAATATAAGACAACATATAATATTTCATCCACATTTCTAAAGTTAATAAACGGAACTAAGGACATTTTGAGAACTATGACTTCAGAAACATGGGGCATAGAGGTTAAACTCAGGCACATCTACATTATATTAAATATGGCTAATAGGCTATTTTCAGCTAAAAGAAAGACTGATAATCTTCCATATAAGAAGTTCTGCATAAAGAGGATGCAGAAGTCAGACTGCAGGGGATTCACGAATGCATACAGATTCACAACATAATCTATACAGAAACACATAATTCAGTGTGTTTGTAATAAGGGAATCAACACAAATATTTGAAAGGAGAAATGTATTAGGGAAAGGTGCTCTTTTCTTACTCTCCCCTAATTTCAATAAAGAGGACACTTGCTGATCAGATGGAATGAGGCAAGGATAGAGAGTATGCAAGGGGTCTATCAAATGACTATCACCCAAGCCATGCAGATGGGCTGTAACTGCAGGGACTTAGCTATCAACACCCAATTTTGTCTAAGAAAACTCTTTGCTATCTATCTATCTATCTATCTATCTATCTATCTATCTATCTATCTATCTATCTATCTATCTATCTATCCATCCATCCATCTATCAATCAATCAATCTATGTATCTATCTATCTATCTACCTATCTATCTATGACAGAGTCTTGCTCTGTCGCCCAGGCTGGAGTGCAGTGGTGCAATCTCAGCCCACTACAATCTCCACCTACCAGGTTCAAGTGATTATTGTGCCTCAGCTTCCCAGGTAGCTGAGACTGGTGTGAGCCATCTTCCCAGGTGTGAGCCATCACACCCCGCTAATTTTTGTATTTTTAGTAGAGACGGGTTTTGCCATGTTAGGCAAGCTGGTCTCCAACTCCTGGTGTCAAGTGATCCACCTGCCTCAGCCTCCTGAAGTGCTGGGATTACAGGCATGAGCCACCACACCTGGACTGCTATCCCTTTTTTTGAATAATTTATTTTTTATTAATTGTTTCATTCACATGTATGTAGAAAAAAAGAAGCTGTACATTTTATGAAAAATTATTGCATTATACTACTTACACAAAAGGGCTAACCTACTAGATGTTTTCCTTTTAATAGAAAGGATTGTGTAATTTAGCTCCTTAACATTCAGGAGTTAGTTATTTTATTTTTCCCCCTAAGTTATAGAATCAGTGAGTCAACAAATAAGAATTAGACATATAACTTCTCTATTAACACCCCGTCATAGCAAATGAGCACGATTAAATGAGATATTACTTATAAAAACAAACCCTTCCATTGGCAAAGTCAGGTTTAACTTTCTGAGAATTCATTTTTTATTAGGAGCTAATACTCACATAGAAGCTCATAATTTAATCACTTACCAAAAGGTGGGAGATCCTTTACGGGCACTTTCTTCCGGGAAGGATAAAGGGACACGGCGGGAACCTGCAGCCCCTGGTTGATTTTATGTGGTGGTGGTGGCTGCTGCTGGGGCTGGGGCTGGGACTGAGCTTTCTGTTGTAACCCTGCCCTTGGAGCTACTGGAGAGGTCTCAGATTTGACAGGCTTTTTGTCACCAGGATTCTTAGGCACTGATAGTTGTTTGGGTTTGAAAACAGAACAAAGAATTTTAGATGCTAGTAGGTATACAGAAGATAATTTTAGAACTATGTGAGCATTTTCTGCAGCTAGAATACTAAAATGCACACCTTTCTTCCTCTTGCCTTTATGAAGCACAGAAATGGATGGGGGACCCTAGTTACAGAAAATATTAGAAACGTGGCAGGACAAAGGTATCTACTTTAGGAAATCAGCAATCTCAAGAGATGATTATACTATTAAACACCCCATTAAAATATAGAAAAATGTGGTTAGTTCAATATGTTATATGCATGTATATGAAAGATACAAATACGTGATAAAAGCTACAACAGAAAAATCATCAGGCACTATTTTTCTAAAACGGTGTCCAAAATTGTTTGACATATGTGTGCTAAGTTTTTATTTAATAAATCCTGTCAACTGCAATCTATTTACTACCACACTCCTAGGAGGTAGAATTATCTATGCAAGCAAATAGTAGCCGATAATGCTTGAGTATTATACTGAGTATATATTTTGTGATAGATGGCAAACCAATTTAGGACAATTAAATGTTGTATATGTAGTATCTTAATACTCAAAACTCAAAGACATATATGTATGCTTCCTCTCTTCTATACACCTGGAAGCTAAGGATTAGAGAGGTCAAGTAACTTGCCTAAGGCTGCATTGCTATTAAGAGGAAACAAACAGGATTTGAACTCAGACCACTCTGACTGCAGAGGACAAGCTCTTCACCATGCATGACACAGTGCTTCTATAGTGTTCTGAGTAAATCTAATAATCCAAATCTTCTAAAATCACCTATCTAAATTAAATTCTCTAGAAGACATCTTCAAACCTGCCCACAAAAGACACAAAGTGTACTGAATGAAAAATGTTTTTGTCTTATAAGTCAAGATGTAGATTTAGAAAAAAACTGTCCCATTTATAGACTATCCAGATTTTTAAAGGCTACTGTGGTTCACTGTGGAGCAGAATTATTGCTCTATCTAACCTACAGTAGCTGAATTTCTTGCTGGGTGTTGTCTGGGCTGGTGGTTAAAAGGCAGCCAGCACATTCAATTTTATGCCCCAACTTCCCTCATGTTGCCCAAACTTTGGGGGTACCTTTGTGACAACACAAGACATATAAATGGGAATCATACCTACATATGTGTACCCATGTGTGTACTGGCTGTGTCCAGGTGAAACTAAAGCAATGGTTTAGTTAGTGGACAGTGTCATCCTCCACACATTAACCCAGTAGACACAAGGGCCTGGCCGTGTGCACTGCTACCCAGTATTCAATATTAGCATCCAAGGGAAAGACCAGTGTATCTCAGGATTGCTAGCTCCCTCCCACTTTGCTCTAAGCTTTATTTTGTCACTGCACATACCACTGCACAGGAAACAAATCTGCATTCTAGCCAAAGTCTGCAGCCACTTTAAGGAAAAACTCACATGTGTTGGTTGCTGGCTCACACTGCAGAGATAATGTCTGGAGACTCTCCTCATCCATTTCTAGCTCCAAATTGGAAAGGTACTGCTTCACTTTTCGAGCCATTTGGGCATCTTCATAAAGCTTTTTGGCATTGAGAAAGGAACTACGACGTACCCGCTTTTTATGACCACCTGTCTGAGCAACATCTAGCACTGTTGCATTTGTACTACCCTGGCTGAGAGACCTGGAAGATGAAAAGGTAGATATGCAGCTCACTCTAGTATGGGAGCACTTTATTTAAAATGTGCCAAGATTATATTAATATTCTATGTTCAAAAGGTCACATGCCTCATTCCAGTGAGTAAACTGTTACACAGGAATATAGAATAATATAGATTTTAAAAATTATTTTAGTTAAAAGAGATGTATACATAACACATATATAAAAATATGTGTTTGGCACCTGTTCAGTTCCAACTAGGAAATTCTACTTTTCACCTCTATAAGGCATTTAAGGCCATTCTCTCACAGATGCCAGAAATTAATAATTACATATAAAAGCTCATGCAAAAATACACAGCTATAATCATTAAGATTTACAGCATTAAAATTGCTTCTCCTAAAGAGGATATTATACATAGACTTAAATAAAACTAGCTACAATGTTCACAACTGTCTTCTAATTCCTTGAGGTGAATGTGGTGAGTTTTTAAAGTAATATGGTCAATCTGTTAATAAAACGATCATGCAAATGTAATATATATGTATGGAAACTACTGAGCGCAAGAATTGTTAAGAATTATTTTTAATAAGGATTGGTTTATATAGAATGAAAACAGTAGTTAGTTGAGCTGTAAAAAATTTGGTTTTAACACCTGGGGGCACCTATGTTATATTAAATATATTTATTTCTCACATATCTGTGAAATATTTTAATTGCACAATTT
Source organism: Saguinus oedipus (assembly GCA_031835075.1). Taxonomy (NCBI): domain Eukaryota; kingdom Metazoa; phylum Chordata; class Mammalia; order Primates; family Cebidae; genus Saguinus; species Saguinus oedipus. The sequence goes on along the minus strand of CM063171.1, from coordinate 185,982,956 downwards.
TCCCTTCTAATATCCTTCCTCCCCTCCCCCTACTTTGAGTTTTCCACATTTCAAGACACACCAATTATATTAAAATAAAATCTAAGAGCTCAGAAATACTGGCCTATAGTTCCCCAGAACAATCATCAATCATTTCACAGCTCTCATGGATCATGACTTCAAAAGCAAAAGCCCAACAAATTAAACATGAAGTCAGTTTGTCATCTGAAATTCTGCTAGAGCAAGAGGGTTAAGGAAAAAAATGCAAAAATGCAAAGCATCAGAAAATACAACAGGTAAGAAAACAATGCAATGAGCAGAATAAGAACTGTGTGTGGGTATGCAAGGTCTCCACCACTTACCCCAAACTCCGCCATTTCTTCTTCCTGTAAGTGAGAGCCATGGAGATTGAAGCATGGGTGTAGAAAGAGAGACAGAAAGATCACAAGCTCAGAAAGAAAGGACTAGACTTCTGAATAAGCAGTTCTAGAAGCCCACAAACATTAAACTGCATAATCTTCTCACACACACAACTTTACTAGAAGTATTTTTCTGGCTTAAAAGACAAATACATTTAAATTTTTTTTTGTTCTAGAATTAAGATTGACTCTTCTCCCTTTCACTGAATTAATCATTTTTTACTACACTGATAGCTAAATCTGTTGTGTGGATATTGAGACAAGACTATTTGGGTTATTTACATATTTTAGTTCATACTACTGGTTATGAGTTTTAGCTCTACAAGTCAGTGTTCTGAAAAACAAGAAACACATAATTGAGACTATTAAACTGAAAATGTCTGAAGGACAAACTGTTTTTACTGACAGCCAAAAGTACACTTTATACAGAATAAGACATTTATTCCAAATTAGAGCTCACAGGTGATTCTCAGCACATGCTACTATAATTTCTGCCATACTACAAATATAAAAACTCAACTTTAAAAAAAAATCATTTATTGGGAAGCTCTAACTTTAACCTTCTCTACTCTCACCCATGCCACTGAAGATGACATACTCACCGAGTCCTGAACATGAGGGCAGGGTCCATGTTCACTGAAGCCATTCGGCCAACATGACGGATTTCTTTTGCAATCATCCTTAGCTTCTCAAAATTGACCAGCCCATCTACTTTTGAGTCATTTCCTGAAATTGACAGAGGAGAAAAAGGAAATCACATGGCATTTATTCTGTGCTTCACCAAGCGAAGATGGAAACCCTGTGCCTTATGTTTACCTTCGTGAAGGAAGGTGAGATCCTTCTTGATAACTGGGAATAGTGGGATTATGGGAGGTTGTAGGTTTTGACTATTGAGAACATTGCGATATTTTGCCATGTTTCTGGAAGGATCAAACAGGTCTTGGAGATCTTGAAATAGTTTTTCGTATTTATTGGGAAGTTTCTCCCAGGTCGTTCGCAGTCTTGCCACTGGTGCCAGGTTTAGGCCACTGAGAGGGGAAAAAGAAACATGGTATAACAACTAAAGCAAAACAGAGTGAACTAGTGTACAGATTATTTATTGACACAGAACACCTCTGTGTTTATGCCTTATATGCATAACAATTTACAGAAGGCTGCATAAGAAACTGTTCATGACAGTTCGGGGGAATGAGATGGCACAGGGAAGTGGGGTCAGGGTCAAGCCAAAGCGTTTTACTCTTCTCTTCCCTACAGACACACCTCATAGCTTTACTATCAGCAAAACCACCAGAATATAAGTATTGATGTTTTGTTTCCATACATAGCAGTATGTACACTTAGCAGTGCTTAGCCCATGCCAGCCATTTGATAAACAGACTGGGTAAATATACTCCAGTAATAAAACAAAAGCTATGAAGGTAATGAGAGTATGACTACCAGAGAGAGAATATTACTAATTTAATAATCAACCTCAACATCAATATAACTAATTGTTGCCATATTTTTTCTTCTAGCCTCAATCTAAGCTTTAGAAAGGGAAGAAATTTAACATTTTCTGGTCATCTGCTTTGTGCTATTTGCTGGAACTCCACAAGCATTATATCATTAATCTTGTTGAGAAATCTTTGGGGTATTGTTAGTTCCACCAAAAAATAAATTGATGTTGAGAAAAGTTCAAACAAACTTTTAAAAAAAGTGGGGGATATAGATTTTCTGAGCTCCAAATCAGAATTTCAGATGCTACCAAAATGATTCCTGCTTAATGGCTTCTTCAAATCTCTTCAGCTTGGCACAGCTGTTTTTTTAATATGATAGATTTTAAATTAAGGATTAAGGTTAGGATTCAGAGAAAAAGAATTGTCCCTTATGAGTCAACTAAAACCTACTGCATTTATACTAATTATACGATGTTCCTGGTCTAATATATATTTTAAATCTGTGAACTGAATTGAATCTTAAGAAAAGTAGGCTCTCTTACCTAATGATTGCAAACATTGAGTTAAAATTCTTGCATTCCCTACAGTGCAGTGCTATCTTGATGAAATGCTTAATGATCTTCATCCTCTTCAGCTGGTTTGTTTCTCTTAGAATTTCAGATGCTACCCAAAATGTTTCCTGGTTAATGACTTCTTCAAATCTCTTCAGGTTGGCACAGCTGGTTTTTGATCTGAGTTTAAATAAATCATCTATATATTCAGTAGGTTCAATGTTTCGAAAGAGTTCAAAATTTCGCATAGAGAGCTGTGTGGCAACTTCCACAGTGCTGAGCTGAAGGAGGGAAATTTGACTCTCTCTCAACAACTCCTGAGCATCTTCATCTGAACAAAGAGTTTCTGTTTCCATGTTGTTTTTCAGATAATACCTATAAAAAACAAACATACCAGAGTCAAAGCCTAAGCAGCAATCTCATGATATTGCTTGAAAGAATAATGCTACTTTTTTGCAGAAAGTTTGAGAGAACACTGATTTGAATGATGGAATAATTCTTTTCAACCAAGACAGAGAGTGCAGCTGCTGTCTCAGTTACCAAGTCATAGAACTGTCTATCCAGAAGCACGTGGAAGAAACAAACAAATCACATGGAATTTCACTTTTACCAGTTGGACTTTCTTTCTCTCCTTTCTTTTGTTTTCTGAAGTACTTTACCCTTTTTGCTAAAAAATAACAGAAAATCGCCACATTTTTAGTTTAAAAAGGATGTATACCCTAAGGTAGGAAGCAGAAAAGATTAGACACAGGTAGGTAATCACTCTTATTTTCCCAATAATCTGATTATTGGTGGGACCAAATTGTAACAATCCAGGCTTACTTATTTATTCAAATACCTAAGAAACCCTAAACTACTTCCCTTTGTTTGATCCTATGAATAAAACAATCCTACAACAGATTAACTTAAAAAAATCTGGGTTTTCTTAAAAACCCTACAGGTAAGTAGATGGTATTCTACTTATTTGTCAGAATAGGAAACAAGCACCTAAAGATTAATGACTAGTTAATGCCAGCGTAAAAATGAGAATACAGGGCTGGGGCACCTTCTCCTTTTAGGCAATTTGTTGAAAACAGCATTCAGATGTTTGTCTCATGTGTGTGTGTGTGTGTGTGTGTGTGCACGCGCCTCATTTTCAACACCTCAGAAAATATATACTTTGTGCCCTTGATTTTCACAGATTTAACATTCTCCATTTTGATTACTCATGATGCCCATGACATACCCATCTATAATTTTCTTCAATAATTTACATGAATCATGAATCTATAGCTCAGTGGAGATCTGCAGAACTCCATCATGGTTCCAGATATATCAATGTGTATTGAAATGATTACTGAAAAAAACAGAGCAATTAAAACAAAACTATTTCCTAGTGTTTGAAAGTAAAAGTGAAGAGGAATAAGAAAGATACAGTTGGCCGGGCGCAGTGGCTCACGCCTATAATCCCAGCACTTTGGGAGGCCGAGGCAGGTGGATCACAAGGTCAAGAGATCAAGACCATCCAGGTCAACATGGTGAAACCCCGTCTCTACTAAAGATACAAAAAATTAGCTGGGCATGGTGGTGCGTGCCTGTAATCCCAGCTACTCAGGAGGCTGAGGCGGGAGAATTGCCTGAACCCAGGAGGCGGAGGTTGCGGTGAGCCGAGATCGCGCCATTGCACTCCAGCCTGGGTAACGAGCGAAACTCCGTCTCAAAAAAAAAAAAAAAAAAAAGGAAAGATACGGTTGACAGAAAGAAAATAAAACTTTTGAATGAATTATATCCTGGTTTAACTCTGTAACATGAAAAAGTCAAATACAGTGAAACACCCTAAGTTAAGAAAAATAGAATATGATTTATGGAACTGCTTAATTTTCAGTGTAGAAAACAACTGTTTTCTTTTTCAACTTTTGTTTATTGTGACATGAAGATAAAGTTACATACACCTAATAATGAAAATATCACTGAAGAGAATGATAAAATCAGATATAACATTTTCTTGCAAGTAACATGTGATATAAGCACTTATTCAGCAAAGGACTGAGCTCTGTAGCAACTAAAGTTTGGTTTCAGAGTTAAGAAGTATATTTCATAGCATAATGTACAATAAAAGGCAGTACTGGACAACCATACTGTCATACATGTCTCTGCCTAAACTAAGGAATCTCCTAGAAAAGTTGGGTATGTAGGAGCAAATGACACTAGAATATGATTAGAAAACGTGTTTGTTCCAGGTGCGGTGGCTCAAGCCTGTAATCACAGCAGTTTGGGAGGCCAAGGCGGGTGGATCACAAGGTCAAGAGATCGAGACCATCCTGGTCAACTTGGTGAAACCCCATCTCTACTAAAAATACAAAAAATTAGCTGGGCATGGTGGCACATGCCTGTAATCCCAGCTACTCAGGAGGCTAAGGCAGGAGAATTGCCTGAACCCAGGAGGCGGAGGTTGCGGTGAGCCGAGATCGCGCCATTGCACTCCAGACCAAGTGACAAGAGCAAAACTCTGTCTTAAAAAAAGAGAAAATGTGTTTGTGAATGTACATTTCCAAGGGCTTAACACTGTGACTTTAAACCCACACTGTGACTTTACATCAAGCTTACTCTACCCTTCCAAACCAGGACCCTAAGGCAAGCATGAGAAGTTCCAGCATGCATTTTGGCAGTCAGTAACAACCTTCAGGTCACAGTGCCCTTGAACAAATTCCAAAGAGAGCCTTGTTAGGGTCAGTAGTTGACCGTGTGCATTTACTTTCCTACAATAATTCTTGGTGAAAGGAAAAAAAAACAACAACTACTTTTTAATCTGCAGGGGCATTTACTCATTTAAAAAACACTTTGAAATTGCTCATCTCTTAAACTTTGATGTGGGTTTGAAGAGGGGATAAAGAAATCCAGTAAGGCAGATAATATATACTATACCTTCCACTCAGCTGTATTCTGTCAGCTAGTTTGGAAAGCTGATCTGGAAGTCTTCTTTGTTTGATTACTCCCTCAGGTGTGACAGAGACCTCACATAGCGAATACTGATCTGGGGTGGCAGTAACAGCAAACTCCCTGATAGCCTGAATGACCACTTCCTTTGCTGTCGTGTCCTTACTGATCATGATGTAGCGGCTTTGCTGATCGGCCTTAAAAACTCTTAGCACTTGATCTGGTAAGTCTGGGGGAAACAAAAGTCACACATAAGTAGAAAGAATTTTAATATATGGCAATGCAATTAAGCAAAGTAATCGGGAAAAAGCTCCCTAGAGAAGGCAATGCTGAACTTTTACCTCTCCCTTACTCTAGGTCTTCCTCAAAGAATCAGTCAACCTAAATGCTGTTTTGCTGCAAGAACATACCTTTCCCTAAAGATAAAAGATTGATCTATAGACAGCTGCAAGCACGTCAGTACACAACAGTAGCACACAAGACTGTCATGCTGGATTCAAAGAAAGAAAATTTAAATCCAGAGTTAATTTTTACTATATTGAAAAGTCCATTAAGTTGACCTAAAATATGCCTCTTACTCTACTTATTTGATATGATTTAGTAATTATGGAATGGGATGTGTTATCTTCATTTTATGAAAGAAGAAACAGGTTCAGAGAGATAATTTGCCTACGGCCATATACAAATAGTCTGCTGGATATAAAGAGAACTTCCAATACCTGGTTTCAAGAACCTTGAAATTTAAGGTTCTTCCTTACTCAGCATCTAATATAATCCATGCCAAATGAAGAGAGATATATGTAACATGAGCATTATGTTAGAAATAAAAAGATAACTATAAGAAAACAAAAGAAGTGTTGGTAGTACTCACCAGGAGTAGTACTGAAGTCTAAAATGCGATGATGTGACTGCAATAAATCAGGGTTACTGGATGATAAGGTTCCACTGACAGGCAATGCAGTTGGGATGTGCTTTGTCTGCCTTAACCCTACTATGCTGTCATCTTGAGACTGGCCAATCCCAATATCACTGAACAAAGAGGAAAATTAGAAAATTATCACCAAGTTAAAAAGTTGTTAAGTCATCACTATATAATAGACACAGACCAAAAATCATAAACCTTTTTTTTTTCAGCTGAAGTAAAAATCACATGAATAAATTTGGTTGAAAACTGCAAAAGCAACTACTACTTAAGTGTATCCAACTCATTTTGCTATTTTTGTTTGGCTTTGTTTTTTTTTTTTTTAGATATAGCATCTTGCTTTGTTGCTTAGGCTGGTTGTGAAACTCTTGGCCTCAAGTGATCCTCCCACGGCAGCCTCCCAAAGTGCTAGGATTACGGGCATGAGTCAGAGCACCCAGTTTCATTTTGCTATTTCTTAAGCGTATTGTATGTTTCTCTAAAACCTATGGTTTTTCTAAGTAGGTAAGCCATAACAATTATGAGTAGTTTCTCAGTACAGAAATATATTTTAAATATATATATAAGCTCTAGTTTCTGATGGAAATGGATTTAAGAAAATGCACATTAAAAAGAATGCATTTATCTCACTCAACTGATAGTTCTGCATCAGAATGACAAATTATTTTATAATCTGACCTTCAATACTTGAAGAAATTGAGTAAAATGAAAAGAGGAGGAAAAAAATCCAAAGTGTCCTCATTTTATTCTCCAGTGTTTCAGAGAAAAAAAATGAGATCACTATGGAGTCAAATGTAAGGAGGCTCTGACACAGACATTATTTCTTAATTATACAGAGCATAAAAAAGCAGTGGTGCATGGTGACATTTCCTAGCAACAAAGAAAAGGGAACAGAAATCCAATGACTCACTTTTAATTCTCTGACCAAAATTTCTAGCTACACATTTAAGTTCCCAGATAAATATTGGTTATTACTGACAGTAACAAACTTGTTTCCATTTATAAAAAGGCTGTTACTGCGAACTCTTGAAACATGATTTAACAATATGAAAAAACTATTTCTAGATTTGACGGGTCAACTGTTTCCAAAACAAAACATCTAATAAAGCAATAAGCATTCACATGCAGAAAAAACTGGGTCACAAGAAAATGGTTATAGCTCTGACTAGTTTCTATAAACACCTTGAAATAAGAGGAAAATTATTACAATTAGAACATAAACTAAGATGTCATAAATAAAATGAAGACATTTAGCATTTATTAGGCTTTTCACACATTAGGGCTTAATCCTAGTAACTACCATTTTTAATGGCTATGCCAAAAAATAGCAAATTTCTTCCTTTCACATTTTTTTTGAAAATGGAAATTTTAGAGGTAAACAGGCAAAAACTTGTTTTGAAGGACAAAAATTAAAATTAGAGACAATTTCACATTATATAAAAAAACACCTGCACACATTTTGTTTATAGCGGCACAATTCACAATTGCAGATGTGGAAGCAACCTAAGTGCCTATTAACCAATGAGGGGATAAAGAAAATGTGTTATAGCTACACTGTGGAATATTATTCAGCCTCAAAAAGGAAGAAAATGTCTTTTGCAGCAACTTGGATGGAGCTGGAGGTCATTATTCTAAGTGAAGTAACAGTGGAAAACCATAATCCCTATGTTTTCACCTACAAGTGGAATCTAAAGCTATGAGTAAGCAAAGGCATCCACAGTGATATAAGAGAATTTGGAGACTCAGAAGGGGAAGGGTGAGGTGGGGGCTAGAGATTAAAAAAAGCTACACATTAGGTACAATGTATACTACTAGTGTGACGGATACACTAAAATCCTAGTATTCACCACCACTATATAATTAATCTATGTAACGAAAAACCACTTGTACCCCAAAGCTACTGAAATAAAAATTAAAGACAATTTCAGTGTCAATTCTTTCAAATTCACAGGTCTGGGACAAAGCTAAATTTCTATTTAAGCACTTAACAGGCATACATGTAAGACTAAAAGTATTTATGTTCTGTAAAAGATGAAAACTTTCACGTTAGTGGAATTTTATTTTCAACCATATAAAGCAGTCTCTGCCAAAAACATGCTATGTAATACATGACATGAGACCATTATTATGGGCTCTGGACAAAGCATAGTTGACTGAGCCACTCTGGCACAAAACGCTACAAGTATTAGCATCTTGCAGGCACACCCAAACTTTAAGAAACTTTTCTCTGCAACACTTTAACACCTTACATGATGAACTGCCTTTCTACTCTCAGTTTCTTCATTACTCGCCTACATCTCTGTCATCCACAGACATTCGGACGCTCTTGGATTGAAACTATTTTATATCCAAGACTAATTCAGAAATCTCCCTTTCTGGGCACATCCTCTTGTGATTCCACCTCTCCAACACTTTCCCTGTTACTGAAATTGTCTTTTGATCTTCACTGGTTTTACAGTGTGCTGATTTATTCCTTCTTGTCTCTGGGTTCATTAGTCTTTTTCTACTTACTAGGCAACCAAATTTGAATTCTGGGAGGTCATGCCCAACCCTCTCTTTCCTCTCTGCACATCACTCGGTTGTGCCTACCTTGCCAATTTGCCCTTATCCAGCATCTTAGTTTCTCTAAGCCTGATAATGTTTGAAGAAAAAACTCAAAAGTATACTCTCTCTAAACTTCTCTAATTATTAGTTTAGTAGCCTTGCTAAAAAAAAAAAAAACTTCATAAACAAATGAGAATTTCTAGAAAAGTTTAAGTAATAGCTAGTATAGTACTAAATCAAGTCTATAACCAATATAATAGATCCTACAGTTTAGTGAAACTTCCTTTAATTTTCTTTTCAATTGCATTACACATGATTTCAAATAAAATATTTCATGATAAAATATTTAAATGAGCCATATATTTTCCTAAATACAAATTGTTAAAGATGTTTCCTCAGTGTTTTAAAATCAATACATCTAATTATTCTTTTTCTTTTCCCTTGAAAAAGAATAAATCAGCACACTGCTTTTGAGTATTTCTAAACAAACACAGAACAAATTTATACATAGTATTCTCATATTGTGTTCCTTTCCAACATCCGGTATTGTTGATGGATTATATCCCAGTTCTTACATGTCACATTTCTCTTTATACTTGGCAGGGTCATACTGACTTTTTTTTTAAGGGTTCTTATTTAACTTGTGGTCAAATATGACTCTAAGATCTTTTTTTTTTATTGTGCTGTTAATAATTCTGCATTTAGGGCTGGGTGTGCTGGCTCATGCCTGTAATCCTAGCACTCGTAAAAAGCCCAGGTGAGTAGATCACTTCAGGACAGGAGTTTGAGACTAGCCTGGCCAAACAGTGAAACCTTGTCTCTACTAAAAATACAAAAAATTAGCCAGGCATGGTGGTGCACACCAGCTACTCAGGAGGCTGAGGAACAAGAATAGCTTGAGCTCAGGAGGTGGAGGTTGCAGTGAGCAGATCATGTCATTGCACTCCAGCTTGGGTGACAGAGCGAGACTGTCTCAAAAAGAATATTTTTAATTAAAAAAATCTGCATTTAGGTAATTAATTTTTTCATCCATTTGAAAATCAGCTTTCATCAAGGAGGGTCATTTTAAAAATTGATTCTTATTTTCTATAAATGCCAGGTGCCCTAATCTACTGTCTCTTAGAAACTTAATATAAATATCCTCTTGAGTCACTCACTGCTTATCCTTGGGACCCTGCTATAGAAACTTCAGCTGATACAAAACCACCAATCATTACTGTATAGTTTGGGACAACTCAACCAATCAATAGTATATTTTAATTCATATTTCTGTAATCTGTGGATGAAAATTTTATCTGAAATGGAATTTTAAAAAAAATATTAGAAATAAATTTTTTTTTTTTTTTTTTTTTTTAAAGAAATGCTTGATATAGTCCTACATATCTACTGCAGGTCTTTATACTAATTAAATTATCAAAGAAAGAAATTATATGTTTTTAAGTTATTATGTCTTATAACAACATAGTTTGGAAACTATATAATTAAATGTGGTACAGTGAGAAATGGCTGACAGCAATTGAGTTTTATAAAACATCTCTAGACTCAAGAAGGAACTAAAATGAAGAAATAAGCAAGCAAACAGGCAAAGATTAAAAAGTGTCAGAAAAACCTGCGATTTTTTCTAGCATGGCTGAGTTCCTGGCATAAATAAATAACCAAGAAGAAATTCAAGACTACACCTGACATTCTGACTACTAAGCTGACTAGGAAGAATGAAAGTAGTTCTATGCTTGGTTGTTGATGCCTTGACAGTGATTAAATAATTGAAAATAGAAGAGAGGGGAAAATAGAGAATGGTAGGGATGAATAGCGGCAACTGGATAAAGCAATGATTTGACTGGTAAAGAGCAGATGCTGAAGGTAAAGAAGATACCCAAAAACAAATACAGCAGGAAAAGCAACTCGAAATCATCATGGAGGAGGCAAACATACAGTTACTTTAAAAAAGTCCAAACCCCAAAAACAGTAGTTCAAATGAGGAAGTGCTAAAATATCTTTAAAGAAGATTGGGAGTGGGCATATAAGCGGCAAAATGATTACTGAAACAAATCTGACTGCTTAATACTGCTTCCAAAATAGTTCCGTCATAAAAACCTAGAACATTTTTTAGACTCATGCAGGTGTATTAATTACATCACTACCTTCACGTACCATTTTAACAAAATAAAATACTGCACAGAAAATGTATATACAGATGCTTACTTGTATGGTTTCTGTGGCAAGATACTGATCCGAGTCTTGTCGAGTATCTTTTTCAGCTTGTTCCTTCCTCCAACAGTGTTGGCTTTACTTTTTTTGTTCACTTTTTCAAGTCCTATCACCTGTTCTACATCTACAGCAAGATCTGGAATGGAGTAGCGACTGGCCTTTTTGATGTCCCCAATTTTAGGAAGGTGGGGGGCACCATTTCTTTTCTCTTCTGACAATCTTGTTAGTAGTTCTTTAAATACTAAAATAAACGAAAACAGAAACACCATATAATGGCAATTATAAGTTATCAAAACAATTCTAAAGCAACTGTGGAACTTGGAAACATATGAGAAGTACAGACTTCAGTTACCAAAACTGCAAACCTGTAGAAAAACAGTATTACAATAAATGAATCACACCAAATCTGCTTAGTATGTTGCTCTATCAAAATAAGTTTAAAAAGAGTCTTTAATCTGTAAGTATTTATCAATAAAAGATTTCAGTTATCAATGAAGGCATAAAATAAAAATATTTTTAATGGTCAAGTCAGATTTTTATTTAGATCTAATCTATGCTTTTACCACATATGGTTTCTTATGATGTTTGAAATACTGAAAAAAAGACCAAAAGGAGAAAAATGAAAGTATGCAAAATACTTACCAAATAAATTGGTTTTCACAGTGATAGATAAATGTGTGTTATTTCTAAGAATTTCCATGGCTTTTGACAGCTGAATATTTTCAAAGTTTTGGCCATTTACTTCTAATATCTAAAAATGAAATCATAAAATTAATGTATCAAAATTGACTGAAAAAAAAAAAAAACAGGTACCAAAATTAAACCTGAGATTAGAAATAGCATACCTGATCCCCCCGTTTCAAGCCTGCTTCAGTTGCTTTGCTCCCTGAATCTACACTGTCAACAAAGATTCCAAATCCCTTCTCAGATCCTCCAAGTAAGATAAAAGGCAAAGGAGCTTCTCGGGATGGTTTTGTTAACGTCATCAATCTTCTTTTTGCTTTAGCAGCACATGCGATATTTAACAGCCTTAGGTGTCCACCCATTTTCTATAAGAGTTCAGAAACAGTAGTGTCAACTCAAAAACAGGCTGAATAAAATGAACTTAAAGCTGATCTTAAAAAAAAAAAAAAGTTACCTCTCTTTCCAGGTTATTTTCAAATTCTTCTAAAAATCGAGTCATTGCAGGATCTCCTTCAAAGTCATTGAAGTGATTATTTACCCACAATAATACTACCCGTGTAACCTGAAAAAGCAATTATTTTTCAATAAATTTCCTTTTTAGTGTCAAAAATGTGATTAAAGTCATTCCAGAAAAGAAATCCAACTTTCAAACAATTTACCTAATAATAATAAATAGGAAAATAAATTAACAATAATAAAATCTTCTATGAGGATGACCTTCTGAAAATATATTTTTTTACTTTGAATATGGACTTCATGTTGCCTTGCCAGGAATGGTTCTGAGCCTGTGAGGGTATTTAACGTAAAATTTGTCTAACTTTCAAAATGCATTTGAAACAGATCAGAAAAAACAAAGGTATAGTAAAACCAAAATCAGTTAATACAAAAGACAGAAAGTAAAAAGTAAAGGTAGAAAAACAGACTAGACAAAGAGATTGAACACTATTAAGTCTAGAAAGCTCTGTAAGGGTACAGAATAGAAAAGGAAGGAGATAAGACAATGTAGTTTATCATCCAATCTGGCCTTAGAGCTCTAGGTGGTCTCCTTAGAATTACAATCCTGGGGCCTACAGAGAGTGATGACTGTCATGAAATGCTGCTCTGGTGCCAATTTAAAAATTGTGACTTTTATCTGGTGTACACTTGACTACCAAACTAGGAAATGCAGATTCCTATGGAATCCAGATGTTTATGTTTTAACAAACTCCCAACAGAACTTTAATGTTTAAACATTTGGTGGCCAATTTATTGGCCTTAGCATTTAAAGAAAAAATACATTTCTGAGGCCAAACTAATACTCTGAATCTTTTTTTTTTCTTTTGCTTAAGAAGTACATTCTCGTATTTCATTACATTAATCTGGCCCTAACTGCTGTGACAAATTTGTACATTAAAGAATCTTTAGGTTTACATTTCAACATTCCATATTTAACAGCCAAAACAGAATATATTTCCAACCTTATCCCTGAGGCTCGGGTCATTAAACCACTCCAATAACTTTTTGCCCACTTCCATTGGGCTAGAAAGAAAAGTTCTATAGGTCAAAAGAAAGTCTTCTATGAATGTCGGATCTACTACTGAATGCTCTTCCACCAAATGCATTGTTAACCTTTCTGAGGTACCCTGTAACAAAGAAAAGTTTTAATTAATATATATATATATATATATATATATATATATATATATAAAACATTTACATGGGACTGGGATTTCAAACATTCAACATAAAATGAACTGGGTAGTAACACAGTTAACAATTAATGAAACTGCTATTCATCAGGAGATCATACATAAAGACTTTTCACAACTGATAACCTTTAAAAGATATGCCTAAAAATGAAAAAGTCCGAAATTGCCACAACCGATACTACCAAAAAAATTCCCTTCCTTGGGAAGGGGGAGTGGTCCTGTGTCCTACCTTGATGACAATGTGTCCCTTTCTTGTGCCAGTTCGATCAAGTTCTCGGTGTTCTTTCACCATAACAATCTCTCCTTCCTCTTCAACTTTTTGCATGTTCTTTTCTACTTGGTTGAGAATACGGCAGTAATCTTGCTGGGCTATGCAGACAAACTGGAATAAAACATAAGTCACATGTTAATGATAAAGTGCTTGCAAAAGACCTAGCAGTACTAATAGTTCAGCATTTTAATTATTTAAAACTGACATTTTTCCCTGTCTTTCCCATACTTTCTAAATTAATGCTGTAATGAACCTTAATCAGACATCCCTACTTTTAATGTATTTCTCCCTTGGTCAAGAAAAGTTTCAATTTTAGAATATTTATATGTATTTTACATCCAAAATCCTAACAATTTTAAAAATCAAAAGACAAAATTAGAAGAGTGCTTTTTCATGCTCCTTTCACAATTAAAAAAACATTGCAGTGGGGGAGGGGAGTGGAATTGTAGGAGAATAGATGTAAAACCCTAATTATCATTTGGTGAATTAAAATAATTTTAAAAAGCAGCAATTTTTGAATAAAAATGATTTTAATGAAAGATACAGATATTCAAAGATACCCATGGAGTAGATATATTAATTTGTTAATTATACTGATGAAACACCATTTTAGAAAGCTTGTTAAAAGAAGGTCAAAACACAAACCACATATATGTTATAGCTCAAATAATTTTCCTTATAACTGGTATTAGGGTAATCCTTGTTCTTAAAGCAAAAGTTAACAATATGCATATCAAGTCATTACTTTCCCTGACCCCCAAATATTAAAAAATTCAGAGCTTAGGGCAAACCACTTAAGAAATTACATTTCTTAGTAGTTTTAAAGAAAGTTAAGAATAAATGATAGAAATCACTTATTATACAAATTAACTAGAGGTCAGTGAGGAGATGAGATCATTTGGAAATGGAAAGAAGCATGGTATTTCTTTTTCTCCTTTAGTGTGAAGAAGGTAGAAAAGGCGATGATTAAATTATATTGTAAATAAGATAAAATATGATGCAACCACCTGAAATCATGATTTCATAGGGCACTTACAGCTCTGTTAATACATTATTCTTTTTATGTTGCTAATATTACATTAATTTTTTAAAAAGACACAATACTAAATATTATAATAACTATAATGACATCTTCATCATCATCACCATCACCATCATACTGTGGCAGCCTTATGGAACTTTTTCAATTCATCCTCCTAATCAAACCATGAGGAAGGTGCTATTATCCCCATTAGACAGAGGAGTAAACAGCCCGATGTCTCTTAACTACATGCTGACTATCTTAAAATAAATTATACATGCACATCAAAATCTTGGAGGGAAATAAACTATTAATATTATTTCTGAGCAATGCAAATTATGAGCGACTTTCATTTTATTTAATGTCTTTCTATATTTTTCATGCTTTCTGCCTGATCAATAGGTTTGTTTTTTAAGTAGAAGCAGCAGTTCACAAGAGGAACACCATATTGCAAGATCACGATTCTCCCAGAGTTGGCTAATCTCACTAATTTTTCTATTAAGCATTTTTAAGAAAAAGTTAAAAATTAAAAGATAAAGACTTTTTTTGTACTAGTAATTATTCATACTTTAATTACATTAAAAATACCTTTAGATCTCTGATACATTTTAAAAATATTGCTTATAGTATTATGCTAATTTTATAAGCTGTTAACATTATTTGAGTAATTTCCTTAATACTGACCATAGATGTGTAACCTTTCTAAATATATGATCCTTAGTTCCTTATCTAAAAAATATTTTATTTCTTTGTACACAGCAGCAAAATTATTCCTAAATACATATAAGAGATTTAGAAAAGTTTTATTTCCAAATAATTTCAGGTGTTCCTTCTTGTGCTCAGTTTTAGAGAACATAATTAAATACTCATTTTCTCATTTATCTTCTAAAAAAGAAATATATCCCTGAATTCAACTGAATAAGTAGATATAAGGAGAAAATGCTTTTTGAAGAGAAATGTACTAAAATTAATCTTCTTGACTAAAGATTTTTTTTTTAATTAGAATACATTTGATTTGAAATTCTTAGTGTCTAGACAGACATTTTGGCATTTCTTCTGCAGCAAGCTGAAATATCATCCAAAAAATAAAATATTGAATTTCTAATATGGTCATATAGAACTGGTACCTAAAAAGAAATACATTTTAGACGAAAATATTTATCTTTTTAAAATAAGCAACTTATTTTTGCTATGACAAATTTATAGATCTAACATGAAATTCACAGGTAACATTTAATTTTAACTAGTATGATGAAGTCAGTTGAAAAAAAATCTTTTTTTTTTTTTTTTTTTGAGACAGAGCCTTGCTCTACTGCCCAGGCTGGAGTGCAGTGGTACAATCTCAGCTCACTGCAACCTCTGCCTCCTGGGTTCAAGTGATTCTCTTGCTTCAGCCTCCCTAGTAGCTGGGATTACAGGTGCCTGCCACCACACCCGGCTAATTTTTTTGTATTTTTGTAGAGACGGGGTTTCATCATGCTGGCCAGGCTGGTTTCAAACTCCTGACCTTGTGATCTACCCGCCTCGGCCTCCCCAAGTGTTGGGATTACAGGCGTGAGCCACTGCACCTGGCCTGAGAATCTTTGAATTGTTTTACTGAGGTTTTAGATTTCTGTAAATCTCATGGGTTTCAGATTGCTGTAAACCCATGAAAGTATTGTGTGATCTCAGTATCCTGATATGAAATAAAAATTCAAGCAAGAATTTACTTATAAAAGTCAATGGCAGTTTATATCATAGGATTATCTTCCTTTGGGCATGACATTATAATTTGTATTTAAGGAGAAACATTACAGATGATGAAGTATAATTAAACTTCAACCCACATATAGTGTAATCAATTTTCAATTTATCCACAGCAAACTGTTTTCTCATCTAAAACTGCTTCTCACATTCTAAGTGCAATTAGGTCCTATGATTCCAGGAAGAGGTGAGTCTAACATAGATTTGCTTTAAGAGGTTGGATCTATTTAAACTGGCACTTTCCAGTCTGTGAGGGAAATTGCTACCTAATTGTTCACATAGGTATCCAAGTGTTCATTCCCCACTTGAAGGGTGGAGGATAGGGCTAAGCAATGCCTGGGTGTCACTGGCAGGCCTCAGACACAGGCAGCGGAGAAGGACAAAAGGGATAAGAATAAAGGGAGTAAGAGGGTAAAAGAGGAAATGAAGAAATGGAAACAGGAGAAGGGGAAAAGAAAAGAAAGAGGTATATGTGGGTAATGGAAAACCATTACAAATTGCCTGGTACCAGAGGATGTGTATATCAAGCTCTGAACTTCGTCGTTTCACACCAGACAGGGAATAAGAATACACTGAAGAGAACACGAAGAAGGAACCCAGAACAAAACATGAGCTTGGCCATGTCATGGGATCCAAACAAATATATCTTAAATTTAATCCATTCATCATTGTATTCTTAGGCTTATCATGAGCTCAACCGTCTTACGACAGTAACCGGTATTTATTTTGGAACTCCCTGAAATGTAATGAGGACAAAGCCTAGGTGAAGTTGCTTTTTCTTAGTAAAGACAGCATCATTTTTGCTCATTTCACTCAATAACTTGCTTCCCTACAATATGGTCAGTAAAATGATAGAAACGCATGGAAGTTATTTTATGCACAAATAAAAATATGGTTCTCACTGTTTCCTTTACTTCTAATAAGGAGATGATCTAACATTTGTATTTTCTGACAGATATATGACATTTTAACAGAAATACCTTAAAATGCTGTCCCAGGAAAGCACTTACATTAAAATGTCAAAATTAGTTCTCCATCCCTGATTAAGAAATTCTTTAGGGTTAAAATGCCAGGCCTGAGCAAACAGGTGGGTGGAAGTACAGGAATGAAATCCCTGATTAACATATTCCTTTTACAGTGGTGTAGAGTGTAGCAGAGAGGAAGACAGAGACTTCTAGCAGGTACCTCACTCTTGATGCTTTTCATAATTAACTTCACACTAGGAGCTATAGAGTCTATATGTCTTAGAGTTTTCTTTTGAATTGGACTCTACCTTACTGACTATCCGGGTTTCCCACTAATCCCTCACTTTGTAAGTAAATTAGACTCTCTTCCCTAATATAACCCCTACCTCCTCTTCCTTTTCCAGAACT
The DNA here is from genome assembly GCA_031835075.1 of Saguinus oedipus. NCBI lineage: Eukaryota > Metazoa > Chordata > Mammalia > Primates > Cebidae > Saguinus > Saguinus oedipus. The sequence goes on along the minus strand of CM063171.1, from coordinate 185,965,201 downwards.
CCCAGATAAATAGTTAAATGTTACCTGGTACACTAGACGTGACTTAACCATTCTGTAATATTCACTCATATAACATTTCAATCAATTATCCTGAAACATTTCTATGCTATCATTTCAGTCTCATACTTATAAAATTTCTAACAAAGGACTTGAATAACTAAAGAGGTTTTAACGTAATGGCTCAACTCTCAAAAAGAAGTAACTTTTACTTGCCCTTTAAGGACACACACTCTAACTCGAACACTATTGTAATTCCACTTTGTAGAAGGGTTCAGGGAAGAACTGAGAGGATAGGAGACAGGAAAAACCTTTACTAATTTGCTAGCTTGTTTTGACTCAGTTCAGTTTTTTTCATTTTTTTTTTTAAGAGTACAATTCCAGAGCTGAAATAGCAATATAATTTCCTTTAAATGCACATTGCTGCTAAATAAAGACTTCAATATTCATCATTTGTTTTCCTCTATTATACAACATAACTGAGAATATACCATTTTGTTTTCCTCTATTATACAAAATACTTGAGAAGTAAATATATTGAGAATGCTTTTCTGGCATTACATATTTACAACACTGAATTCATAGCCTTTATTTATTTATTTATTTATTTGCTCTATGGTGCTCATGGAAGGAATTAGCTGGTGGAATTATTTAGAAGCATTTAAAAATAGACTAGAGAAAATACTAAAGCCAAATGTGAAACTAGATTTATTTAACTGGCAACCACTATATTACAAAGAAATACATTTAAGATGCATTTGTTATTATTAGACACTTATAATTTACAACTTATCTTCTAAGGTAAGATAATTTTATGTATAGCCATGATCATTTTTCTTTTTAGTAAGTAAAATGCTTAAAATGAGTATTTCAATGAGTGATACCATTTTACACTGATCATATACCATAAATACTCAATTGTTATTTTAGAATAAAACTACATCCAGATGTTTTCCAAATTACAGACTAATAAATACAATGACAATTAGTCTAAGCCACACCATTTGGTTATTTACCCTTAATTTTGTTTCAAAGACAAATTCTTTTAGAAGACAAGTCATAAATTATAAACACCTAATAATAACAAAAGCATCTTAAATGTATTTCTTTGTAATATAGTGGTTACCACTTAAATCAATCTAGTTTCATATTTGGTGTTAGTATTTTCTCTAGTCTATTATTAAATGGTTTTAAATAATGACTATTAATAGGATATCAATACTGATACTATTTCTCTTTTTCTATCAAGTATTTTCTTTTTATTAGTCATTATTTAGCAAGTTACTATACTGATTCATACTGTGATTAATTTCCATGACTCCCCTAAAATCAATTTCTTATATATATTTAAATAAAAACACTACATAACTATACATATCACCTTTATTAATTATTTACCTTCATAATGTGCATTTTACTTCCATATTTTGATGAAGAGATTATCATCACTGATGGCAATTTAAAAATACCATACTCACTTCTAAAAAAAAATTAAACACATAGTTCTGTGTAGTTCAAGTAAATGTAATGAAGATTAATTTTAATTTTTCTGGGGTGTTATAACACTAAAAGTAATAGTTTCACATTAAAATTTTATTGGTGCTGGGCATGGTGGCTCATGCCTGTATTCCCAGCACTTTGGGAGGCTGAGGAGGGTGGATCACTTGAGGTCAGGAGTTTGAGAACAGCCCTGGACCAGTATGGTGAAACCCGTCTCTACTAAAAATAGAAAAATTAGCCAGGTGTGGTGGTGACTGCCTGTAATCTCAGCTACTCAGGAGCTGAGGCAGGAGAATAATTTGAACCCAGGAGGCAGAGGTTACAGTGAGCTGAGATCATGCCACTGCACTCCAGCCTAGGTGACAGAGCAATACTCCATCTCAAAAAAACAAAATTATTTGTAACATATTTATATATGAAGTAAAATCTCATCACAATGGCATATAAGTATTCTTTATTAAGAATGAAATATATATGTTTATGATATTTATACCTGGCAGTCATCCACCTTTGTTCTCATCACTCCTTTCATGTATTCTTTGTCCATGGTAGGAGAGACACCAAAACTATTTCCCATACACAGTATTTCTGCTTTTCCATCTGGATAAGTCACTTCCACAGATCCATTGAGAATCACCGACCAGGAGTCCAGCTAATCCAAAAAAATAAAGACAAAGCAGAAAGTAACATCATAATTATACAGATGTAAGTGTCAGTATGGTCCCTAAATATGAATTAGCAGATCTTCCAAGTGTAGAGATAAAACAAGTAACGTGAAGTTCACTGTTTAACAGATTCACAGAATAAGGAATAAAACACAGCCACATATCTACATATTTCCATATGCCTAGCACAGAATGCATATCATAATGCCCTTTGAATTTGACTTTGGATTTCTCCTGTAAAATGACAAAAGGAAAAAAAATTTCTCTGTCCCCGCAAAGCTCATGTAGACAAGATAAAATGATCACTGCCTCAATAAGAATATCATTTGGTCTGACAAAAGGCATTATTATATTTATGAACATTTAAATTGCAAAAACTGAAAAGTTAATATATAAAAAAATTTCTATTTGCATATGAAAATCTGCAAATCATGGGAAATATAATGGATCTGGAATATAGTGACTCAGAGGGTTTGGCTCTGTGTCCCCAATCAGATCTCATGTTGAGTTATACTCCCATAATTCCCATGTCTTATGGGAGGGACCTGGTGGGAGATAATTTGAATCATGGGGGTGGTCTTCCTCATCCTGTTCTGGTGGTAGTGAACAGGTCTCACAAGATCTGGTGGTTTTATCAGGAGTTTCTAGTTTCACATCTTCCTCATTTTCTCTCTTGCTGCAGCCATGTAAGAAGTGCCTTTTGCCTCCTGCCACGATTCTGAAGCCTCGCCAGCCATGTGGAACTGTAAGTCCAATTAAACCTCCTTTTCTTGCCAGTCTTGGGTATGTCTTCATCCGCAGCATGAAGACGGACTAATACAGTGACATAACAGGTATACCATAATTCTTGATTTATTTAAACTTACTACTATTGTTGGGTATTAAAAAAGAAAAAGCAATAATTTGGGTTTTGTTCAATTGCTATATTGAGATATCTTTAAGAAGAAACTTTTTAAGTGGTAGAAATATTTATTCACCTCTTCACCATCATTTAACACTATGGTCCCTGCTCTTTCCACCACTGCGAATACCATCACGGCACAGAGTTCTCGCCTCACCGACATTGTCATATTGGCAAAAGCAGGCAACTGGTGCATAAATTCCAAGAGTTGTTCTGAAAAGCAAAAGACAACTTTTGTCAAAACTACAACTTTTATTAAAATCAAGTATTCAAAAAGAATGTTTTAGGGTCCTTTCTATTTAAATGCCCTACGATTTTGCTTATTGAAAAATACATCTCAAGTTATCTTTAGCACCAGTTGAATTTCTTGCGGTACACAAAGAATTCTGTCACTGTGGAAATCATGCCTCTTACTTGTTGAATTAGAGGCAACAGTTTACACTGTAACTTCCAGTTCAAATGCCACTAAAGATGTTACTAAACTTTAAATGGGAAATTTCAATTGTAAATGAGATATAAGGCTTATTATTGTTAAGAGTGAAAATGAAAGGCGGCTCAGAATTCTCCAACAAGTCAGTTGGTCCATTCCTGCATCTTTTGGGCAGGTGGATGCCTAAAATAGTCAGCAGAAATAACTGCTGAATTAATATATTTAATTCAAAATCATTCTAAGGAATATTTTCCATGGACCAAATCCATAAAAACTGATCAATTAAAAAATTATAGGCAAAAAAGGAAGTTTGATCACTCTTCTTCTTATTGGGATGCTGTGGAGAAAGAGCTTCTACCTTGGTATGATGCTAGCTGCGGATGTCACAGTCTCTTCAAGTCCTGGGTTTTCTATTTTTAAAAGTCCTTTGTTTCCCTATCATTCAATAGCTTTACTAATTATGTTCCAAGTTCCTTCCTTACTCCTCACCATGGCTCTGTGAAGTATATTTTCCTTTTAATTTCATAGGGAGGAAACCAAGGCTCGGCGTCATATAATTAAGAGATGGCAAGACCAGGCGCGGTGGCTCATGCCTATAATTCCAACATTTGGAAGACTAAAGCAGAACTGCTTGAGCCCAGAAGTTTAAGACCAGCCTGGGCAACATAGCAAGACCCTATCTCTATAAAATATTTTAAAAATTAGCTACATGTGCTGGTATGTGCCTAGAGTCTCAGCTACTGAGGAGGCCTAGGTGGGAGGATTGCTTGAGCCCAAGAGTTTGAGGTTATAGTGAACTGTGATTGTGACAATGCACTCCATCCTGGGTGAAAGAGTGAGACTCTGTTTCTTTAAAAAAAAAAAAAAAAAGGCTGGGCGCAGTGGCTCATGCCTGTAATCCCAGCAAGTGGATCACGAGGTCAAGAGATCGAGACCATCCCGGTCAACGTGGTGAAACCCCGTCTGGCGCGTGCCTGTAGTCCCAGCTACTCGGGAGGCTGAGGCAGGAGAATTGCCTGAACCCAGGAGGCGGAGGATGCGGTGAGCCAACATTGCGCAATTGCACTCCAGCCTGGGTAACAAGCGCGAAACTTCGTCTCAAAAACAAAAAAAAAAGGTGGCAGTGACATGATTCAGAACCATCTGCTTCTAAAGGTCATGCTGGACTTTAAAGGTAGTAGTAAAGAGCACAGGGTATATACTGGACATTTAAATGCTGACTAGTTGCATTACTCTGGGCAAGTTGATTAATTCCCCTAAGTTATAGTTTTCTCACTTAAAAGAAAAATATAATATCCACTTTACTGGATGGCTGTGATGGCACAGAGTAAATAATAAATGAGAACTGCTATTATTGTCATTATTATAATAATCATGATATCATTCAAACTTACAGCTAAATAAAAATTATACTAGATGTTTCTTGTACATAATCAAACATTCCTATGTATAGTCCTACTATCTGTTAAGTTTTAGTGACAAATTTTATGTTCTTGGATATAGTTTGTTAACTGCTAAAACAAAGTACAACAGAAAGATATGTGCTGTGTATATATTTTCCCAGATACAACATTTCTGGAAGGACAGACTGAGTGGTTTTCTCTGGCCCAGTTGGGCAGTGGCATGTTCTGACTGGAATCTATATCATCCCTCCTACATAAGACTTTTCATTACAAAGAGGGGCTCTGGCAATAAGGAAAATGATAATGTACCCAAAGATTCTGTCCAAAAGGACAGTGTTCTGCAACCTGACTCAAATTTATGCGTCAGAAAATCACTTTACTTTTGCTGCCAGTATTTTTTAAAAAAGAAGTTAAACTATCAAAGCACATCAGATAAAGGAAGAATACATTCTGTTTCATGAAACTTTTATTTCTAGAATGAGTAGGAGTGTCTGTGCTGTACCATAAAATATATTTATTCCTGGAGAAGCAGTAAAGCAATTCTGAATACCATTGCAAGAGATGACCCATATCTATCACATATGGAAGGCAGGAATCACTGTTTTACCAATGCATTGACCTTTTTATTTGAGTCATAAAGGCAAATGAACAAGTCTCATGGTCCTCTGAAGCACATCCCAGTTAGTTCTGCGGTTTCCAGCCTCTGTTTTCTTCAGCCATCATCCCTCACCCCTCACCATAAAATATGACACTATTACCTATAGTGTCCATGCGTTTTACTTTTTTCCACCTCTAGTAGTTGCTAAATTTCGTTGGATAAGCAAATATTTTAAGAAATGTTTTAAGAAAAATCTGGGCCAGAAATTCTCAAAAATGTTTTGAATTTATCCGATTAGATAATAATAGAAGTCAAATAATTACCATATATATAATCAGAAAACAACAGGAGGGCAGAAAATACAATGTACCTTCACAAGTATTTGTTGCAATAATTTTAAAGTGCTTTGTATAGACATACTGCTTGCTTTTTGGCAGACTCTTACTCTACTAGTGGGTCATGAATTTAATTTGTGATATATGTGTAGTGGCTAGCATGAAAAAAATAGAACAGGATAGAAAATATCTGTGAATCATATATTATAAGAATAAAGAAGGCAGAAAGATCTAATAGTAAATGTACATGATTATCCAGGCTCAGTTGAAAAACCAGAAATACATAAATGCTAAACCAGATGGCATGTAAGACTTTTTAAGATTTTAAGGATTCAATAATGGTATCACTGGTTTTGTGATAACTTCTATGTTGTATTATACAATTGGAGCAATTTTTAAAAATAAAGAACTATTTCATAACCAATCTTTTAAAATATACATATATATATAAAACGCAGTAGCTATAGGGCAGCGGTCTTCAACCATTTTGGCACCAGACAGGTTTCGTGAAAGACAGTTTTACCATGGTCAGTGTGTGAGGCTGGTGGATGTTGGGGGATAATGTTGGGATGAAACTGTCCTACCTCAGATCATCAGGCATTAGAGTCTCATAAGAAGTGCACAACCTAGAACCCTTGCATATGGAGTTCACAGTAGGGTTTGCACTCCTATAAGAAACTAATGTTGCCACTGATCTGACAGGAGGTGGAGCTCAGGTGGTAATGCTCCCTCACCTTCTGCTCACCTCCTGCTGTGCGGCCCAGCTCCTAACAGGCCAGGCACTAGTACTAGTCTACGGCTCAGCGGTGGAATCTCCTGCTAGAGGGGGCTCAAAACTCTGACAATGCCACAGGTATCATACAGACTTAAATAGCTTAGGGTAGCCAAGAATTCAGAGTCTGGGACAGATACTAGGACAGTCCCCAGGACACATGAAAAGAAGCTATGAATGAGAGAAACAGGACTACTTTCTATTGTATTTCTTAGAACAAAAATCTATAGAATTATACACTTACCTATTAGAATGATATTCTGTTGCCACCTATCTAATGTATATGGGAAAATATTACGTTTTAAAAACATTTTATTGACAAGGTACCATTTAAAAAACCAAATAATTAACTTATGGATACCAGAAGACAAAGCCAATCCAGAAAATTATCTTATCTTTGTTTGCTTGATACAATTTCATATAAAAAAATGTTTTTATTAATTTTTTTTAACAAACCCAAGGTTGTTAAAAGATATCAAAGTAGTCCTTTACTGTGTCAAGCCCTTAAAACAAAAAAAATTTTTTACAACCATTTAATAATGGAATACCGACAAAATTATGCGTTGCAGTGCAAAAATTAGTATGATAAAGTCCCTTCCTTCAAAGTACTGAAACAAAAGTATAGCCAAGAATCTATCAGAATCCAAAGCGAATTTTTTTTTCCTGCAACTGTTAAAAGTATGTTCAAATATTAGCAATTTCATTTCATTCACCTTAAACACTCATGCATGCACTCAGGTGCATGCATACACAAAATCTCTCCCGTTTTTTTGCAGGGGAAGAGGAAGTTGGGTAGGAAGAGAGACATCTAGAGAAAACATCAATCATACAGATGTTTGTATTTTATATAAAGGGTATCTAATTAAATCCTGGAGGATGGGTTACATTTAACAAGAGCTAAACAGTTCTCACGCATTTTATTTTCAGGGAAGTAGAATACAAAATCTTTCAAGATCTTACATAGAACTAACAATACCCTTTAGGACTTCTCTGTTATTACTTTATTACTCTGTCATTACTAGTGATTACTTTAAATAAATGTATATTTGATAGATGCAAGAATGACAATTGTCACTGCTTGCAAGTAAACCGGTATTCAAATAAATGTTACTCACTGTAGGAATTATATTGACAAGTATTTTCTTTTTTTAAAAAAAGATGGCTTTGTATTTATTTATAGGAATCACCATGGCTGCTGCTTTCTAGAGATTCTGGGAGAGAGGGCTTCTCACATATCAACTGAAAGTCTTAAATTTCCAGGAATGACAGGCATGCTACATATATTTTAATAATCAGCATTTTCTTCCACAACTATTTTAAAATGAACAGATTCAAAAAAGACACACTAGTTTACAAAATAATCAATTCCAAATCAATCTATTCATAAGCAATTTCCATTTAATTTTTTTTTAAAAAGCACCTATGAGCAAAGATTCCGAATTGAAACTGTAAACTGAATGCACTTCCAATTTAATTTTTTTCCTTAAAACTACTGTGGATTAAAAAGAAAGAAATTGACAAGGACAAAGAATGAGAAAGGAAATGCAATTCTGGACAGTGGAAATCAGCTGAACATGTGGTATTGGACCCAAGAAGGCAAACAAGGAATGGGAGAGTGAAACTGTTTTTTTTTTTTTTTTTTTTTTTTTTGAGATGGAGTTTCACTCTTGTTACCCAGGCTGGAGACGGGGTTTCATCATTTTGACCAGGATGGTCTCAATCTCTTGACCTCGTGATTCACCTGCTTCGGCCTCTCAAAGTGCTGGGATTACAGGCGTGAGCCACCATGCCCGGCCTTTTTTTTTTTTTTTTAAGACAGAGTTTCACCATGTTGGGTCAGGCTGGTCTTGACCTCCCGACCTCAGGTGATCCGCCAGCCTTGGCCTCCAAAGTGCTTGGATTACAGGCGTGAGCCACCATGCCCGGCCAAGTGAAACCCATTTTTAGAACCATTAATCAGATCAACATGCAGTATCAGAAACATGAAAAGTGCAAACCTAAGTCTTCCATTCCACTGCTTCCATCACCCAGCCTTCACTTTACTCTTCTTCATTGCACTCACTACCTGCAATGGGTTTACTTGTTCACTAGCTGATCACACGTCTCCCCTAATGCTCTGCAACAGAGCAAGGACTTCTTTTGCCCTCGTTTAGCACTGAATGAGTTGCCAGGACCTAGAAAACTGCTCAGTGCATAGAAGGTGCTCACCTACAGTAGCTGAACGAATGAGTAATAATTACCGTATGATACTCATCTATAAACAGCAATTCCCATAAATTATTTCAATTAAATTTTGACTGTCTAATCTAAGGTTTTGCTTTTTGCCTTTAATTTCCTAGAATATGTAGATAGTTGAAATGGTGAAAGTTTTTCCTCAAACATGTTTGTGTCACTCAAACTCAGGCAACAAGCCACTCTACACCATCCTATATTTAATTCCAACAGAGTTAGTTCACTTAATTGCTCTTCAAATATGTATTGGCCCAAGAACTGGGGGAGTGGTAGAATAGATAAATGGAGCTAAGGCTAGGGTGACTATGAGCCCTGGAACTCTCGTGGAAAGATGACTCTCAACAGAAGCTGCTCTCACTTCCGGTGTTCTAAGGAACAAGCCAGAGTCTTGGAGGCAAAACCACTACTACACAATCAGCTCTTGCTATGATGAAAAGGTTAATATAAAGCTACTTAAATTTTTAACCTCTGAGTACACTGAAAGTCATTGCAGCAAAATTCACAATAGCAAAGACAAGGAATCAACCTAAATTCCCATCAATGATAGACTGAATCAAGAAAATGTGGTACATATACACTGTGGAATACAATGCAGCAATAAAAAGAGCAAGATCATAGCCTTTGAAGGGACACAGATAGAGTTGGAGGACATTATCCTTAGCAAACTAACAGAGGAACAGAAACCAAATATTGCATGTTCTTACTTCTAAGTGGGAACTAACTGAGGAGAACACATGAACACACAGAGAGGAACACACACTGGGGCCTTCTGGAGGGTAGAAGGTGAGAGGAGGAAGAAGTTCAGGAAAAATAACCAATGGGTGCTAGGCTTAACACTTGGGTAAGTGGCTTAACACTGTTGTACAGACGAAATAATCTGTACAACAAACCCCCACGACACAGCTTTTCCTATGTAACAAAACTGTACTTGTACTCCTGAACATAAAATAAAAATTAAAAAAAAAAAGAACAAAAACAGCAAAAGAAAGTCACAACCCATATGCCACTAATCTGACATTCTGCTGTCTCCTTCTACCTACTTGCATCTTCATATGAAACCAGAGTAGAAGCAAATTCATTTACATGACAATTTTATCAACTGCCTTCATGTTTACATACAAAAAACATGAGCTGAACAAAAACAGTGTTCAAGAGAAAATTAATAGAAGTAATATTGCTTGAAAGGCTAATTTTAACTTTTTTTTTCATCATAAACTAAGCTTAAGAAAGGAGTTATGTGGAAAGGATCTACGAAGAAGTTTCATTCACATTATTATTTGTAGACTCCCGAAGGTTAAGACTGAGTAAACCTGTTTTTTTCCCATTTTGATCCAAGAAATACTATTGTTTAGAAAGGAAATTAATAAATTAATGATTTTTTAAGACTACTAGTCTTGGGCTCTATTTCACTGGACAATTTTACCACTAAATATTTTTAATTGCTCTTGGATTCATTTTCTTAGTCAAGCTTACCAATGTCATCATCTGTCCGGTCAATTGGGTCCTTCTCTAGGCAGTCTCTCACAATGTCCCTACTCATCAGAGGATCTGATGCTCTCTCAATGTCTTCTTCATCATCGTCGTCCTCAGAATCCACTGCTGTTTCTGGCAACCCACTCAGGTCCATGTCACCAGCCTCGCTTTCTGTGGCCTTAAGACACATGCACACAAATAAACTATTTTAAGTAAATAAATCTTTGGGGCCCCAAAACTTAAGAGCAAGCCTCATTCAAAATAATGCTTTTGTTATATTTATTTTTCTATCCAACAATAATTTTTGCACTGGAAACTATATAACAATTACTTTAACAAAATGTCAGTGATTTCACCTCTTATTAAACTGTTGGTCAGAAATAATCACTTTATCTCAGTAATTTTGATTTCCTATCTGAGCTGTCATATGGCATTTGAAACACAGAATAAAGAAGAAAAAGATAATATTTGTTTTCACTCCATTTTTTCAAAGAGAATGGCTTATACTAACAGCTTAGGGATGACAATTAATTCTGAGCAATTCCTTTTGCAGAATAGCTGTGAATTTATTAATGCCAAGAAGACTGGACCATTTCTCCCCATTAGATAGTCCTTATGGAAAAATGAGCCACAAATCAAAGGTAACTTGATAAATATGCAAATAAAACATTAACAATTCATTGGATTATCCCAATGACCACTGCTAAACTGTAAATCAAGAAACACTATAGGAGACCAAATGCTTAAAGGCAACACTATTCATCAGCACAGGTGACCACATCACCAAATTTCAAGTTATCAAGATATACACAAATTTTCTGTCACTAGAATCACACATTTCAAGATGGTCTCTTTTGTTGGGTTAGCTGAATCCTAGAACAGTTATCCTTTTTAGGTCAATATGTAGCCTTTAGTGACTATTATCTCAGTATATATATATATATATATATATATATCATGTAGATCTTATCTGACATTATTTACCTAGACTTTACTTATCAGTTAAGCATAATAAAGATGAATTCAACTAATATTTACTATATCAATCTTGAAGATCGTGTTTTTCCAGATGAAATATCAAAATCTTGAAAACATTATACAATTATTAATTTTGTAGAAAATGTACATTACAAAGTTCATCAACTTCAAATAAATCATAGCCAATGATTCTCAAAGATAATAAATACCTTATTTTTAAGAAGAGACAAATTTTTCTAAAAAAGAAAGATGAAAATATATTGACTGATAATAAGCTAACACTGAATACTTATAATGTGTCAGGTACTGCTTTAATTACTATGTATTTATTAACTCACTTAATCCTTAAAACAATCCTATAAAGTAAGAGCCATTATTAACTTTTATTATCCTCTGAACACTTAGGTGAAGATAAATCATTTTTCCAAGGTCATGCTGCTCACAAACTGTGGATGGAATCAAGACTAGAAGCCAGGAATTCTAGCTTCAGAGTCTTAACCATAATCTAATCTGTCTCTTTTTAACATTCACTGAATGTAAATGTGGTTTATGTAAGGATCTATCCTTTTCCTATAATTTAATATTTACAGAATAAATTGTGTTTTTTGGGTTTTTCTCCCCTTTTTTATATTTTTTGAGACAGAGTCTTGCTGTTGCCCACGATGGAGTGCAATGGCATGATCTCAGCTCACTGCAACCTCTGCCTCCTGGGTTCATGCCATTCTCATGCCTAGCTGGAACTACAGGTGTGCACCACCACCCCAGGCTAATTTTTGTACTTTTAGTAGAGATGGAGTTTCATCATGTTGGCCAGGCCAGTCTTGAACCCCTGGCCTCAAGTGATCTGACCGCTGTAACCTCCCAAAGTGCTGGGATTACAGGTGTGAGCCACTGCACCCAGCCTGTGCTATTTTCTTATCAAAAAAGTTTCACCTTTGTAAAGTCTTGGTTCATATCACAGAACATAAGATTTAATCCACATTTTGAATAATACTAGCATGTGTTAACAATGAGTTTTAATCGTATTTTCTGTTCTTTAGGTACAATTTCCTGAACTAAAATGCATATATTCTTTTTTTAAAAAAACTTAAGGGGAAAGTAATTGAAGACAAAAAGTAATGTTTACAAAAGTTCAATGGTGTGGTCATTGTAAGCAAAGACACTGCAGGTAGGAGAGCAATAAACCACTGTAGCCCATACCAACAGAACTGTGACACACTGAGAAACACATCTCATAATTTAAACTCAAAATTAACCAAATCATGTCTAGATTTAAGAAGGAAACTGAAGCAGAACTTGTGATATAGTATGCCAAGGTTGTGGATAGAGAAAATAGGTCAACATTGCTATGAATCCCTGACCCTGAAGATAGAAATACAATTCACTAATGCTTGCTTTGATCACATTTTCACCTCAGTTTCATCTTCACATTGAAGATTATTTATTACTCATCACTTTACATTTTCAAAAATATTATCAGTTCTCTCTATAAACATTCTTTAATATTAGCATAGAGTGAAAAAAAAAACACTACCAAAGACAGAAATTTTAAAAATCTTTAAGTCTGAAGCAGAACATAAAGACTTATCAACTGTCAACTAGATTTATCTCTCCCAAACTGAACCTTCCTTCCACTTTATGTAAAAGACCACAGTTGCTTTGCTATCTCTATGTGTACTCCATGCTTTAAGAAACAAACTATTCATAAAATAACATTTACTAAACCAAAAATTTAGAGATATTTAAAATAAATATCCATTTAAAAATACTACAGATTCTCTAAATCATTCTTTGTTAAAGAACTTGATAAATAACTTTTCAGGAACCTACTAATTTCATAATATCACTGCCTTGTGGACAATAAGATGTTTAGAGACTGAGTGGAGTTAAAAGTTTAATGAACACAAACTGGTCTCCAGGAGGAGTACTAAACTCAAGAAGAGTGCCTAGAATGTAAACCGTACTGTGGGAACAAACTCACAGCTTCAGGGCTCCAAATCTCACCTCCACTATTCACTATGGGATTTTAGCAAAGTCACTTAACCTCCACAAGCCCATCTTATCATTGATGTAAACTGTAGGTACAGTTTCTTACTATTCATAGGACTGCTTTTGAATCTAATAAGGGAAAAAGAAAGCCAGTCTCAAGCTAAATCAAAAGGCCCTTCCTTAAGGGGATACATTCTTCATCTTAGTACTTATATACCTTCCACCTCTCCCTGTACCAGCAATGAACCTTGCACACAATTTGTATTTGTGGAATTTGACTAAAACCCCCCCAAAATTCTACTAAACATCGCACTGTTCTTATATGCTTGTAAAATAATATCTCAGACTAACTGTACCAATACATTCTGGCCAACTGGTACATACAAGAATTATAAAAATAGTGATCCTACACTGAATAACTATCATATGTCTCTAACACTAAACTTGATGTTTTAAAACATAATAATCTTCATATCAATTCAGCAAGTTAGTATTATTAACCCTATTTTACAGGGGAGAAAATGTCAAGGAAATTAAATAAGTTGTTCAACATAAGCAAAACAAAACCCAGTAACTGTGCCAGGACTCAAAATCAGGTCTAACTAACCAAGAAATACTAAGCACTCTGCACTTCACCCAACATTCTTAATAGACAGTTATAAAGAAAATAGTTGAAAGATGACACAGTATTAAAATGTTTTCCACTTTACTAATTCACAAAAGATAAACACTTTAAATACATATTTGCATATAAATGGAAAACACTTGTTTTCTAGCTTCCCCCAAAAGACAATGCTACTAAGACTCATGCCTGTCTTTAAATCCTTTTTTTCTAAACAAAGACACTAAAACAGATATTTTAAAACTCTTATCTGATTATATCTGTCACAGGAACAAGGAGAAAGGTTTACACAGTTAAGTTAGCCAAATAACTCCTGTCTTTAATTTGTCTTATACATGTACAGACTACCATAGATTTTGTTGTCCATTAATATTTAAATAGTAATATTCCTTTAAAAATATTCTCAGATGAATACTGAAAGCTCCACGATTTATTTAAATAAAAAGAGACTATATTCTGCTATTGCAAACACAGTTCTTAGAACCAATTTTACACTTTAAAAAAGAATCAAGAAAATTAACAAAAAATCTTTAACGACATAAAGCTCAAGTATTAACTAAAATAAAAATCAAATACTGCACATTTTATCAGTAAGCACTTTAAAATTACTTGCCAAAAATGTTTTGCTTATTAAATGCATGTATATGCCTAAAAGATAAGAACAATTGTTTAAAGCTCTTAATGCAAACTGTTAGATTGCTTCTCCAAAATTACAATCCTACGAGTATATAAAAAGTCTATAAATGTTTATTTTAAGTAAGAAAATCTGTACTAATTTGATAAGCAGAATAATTTCATATTTAACTCCTTATACACTCAATTACGAATATGTTTTAAATACTTATTTAAGGTGGATACATTTGCGTTTTCTTTTCGGTAAATTACCTACTACTGTCCTTTGAACATTTTAACATTATGAGCTGAGTATTTTTCTTATTTGCATACATCAGTTACATTTTGACTTTAAATCTTCATATCAGTTGATGTTTTAATTACAAAATGTTTTGATCCTTTATTAAAACATTGTTTGGTAACTTTTTAGTTTATCAGGAATTTATTTTAATTATGATACAAAATGAGAATACAACATGACTCTCCGACCCGAAAGACCATTTATTGCCCGAAAGACCATTTATTGAATGATCCATCACTTTCTTTATTGATTTGTGCAGTTTCCTCTATTACATATTACACCCTTACACATGAGTTCCATTTTGCTTGAACTCTCTGTTCTATTGATCTATCTATTTTTGTACAACTATTTTCGGTTCGCCTAAGTCACTCGCTCTGATAGCTACATCATTTAATCAGGACCTTATCATGGCTGGAAATGGCATCGTCTTGTATCACTAACTTAGGCATTAAGGCTTTCAATCACCAACAACCTTCTATTCTTTCAACCTGCTCCCATCTGCTTCCAAGGTAACACTTTTTCAACTTAAGAAGGATCTTTGCTCTTCAAGACTATCCTACCCTCTGTGTCTAGTGTTCACACCTCCTGTTTTAACTTCCTTTCATATCCAGTTTATATTTCCTAGTCTATTATTTCAAATACATCCATTCAACACATCTTTACTGAATGCCTAAAATTTCCTGGCACTGTACTAGGCTCTAGGGGAAAAATAATGGAGACAAGTTCACTGCCTTCTTGAAGGTGTCATTCTACTAGGCAGAGACACAACATAGAAAGTAATAATTGTTTCAATCAGCATCTAGGAAGGAAATAAAAAGACTAGGCAGAAAATGAATAAAAATGGAAGACTTCCTTTACAGAGGGTTATAAAGGAAGAACTCTCTGAGGGGATGATACTTGAAAACAAAGGCTGAAAAGGATCAAGTTACAAGAAAACATTACAGGCAGAAGGCATACAAAAGCTATGATCTGCAGTTAGAAAAGGCTTGCCTTGTTGCTCTACCCGTCTTTGTATTACACTCACTTAACAAACTTCAGTCCTGGGTGAAGTCAAATCCTTGCTTTCTTTGTGCTTACAGTGGAGAAAATTACTTAACAGAGCAGAGGGAAATCACTTTATTTGAGGGCACTAACTCAACTGAATCTCCATTTCTCTGGTCAATTTGTTCTCCTATTCTCTGCAACTATTATTTCAAAACTTCTCTCTCCTTAAAACTCTCTACCTGCCAGCCCTCTCAACTCTCAACAAAAAAACCTCAACTCTTCCAAGAGAAAACAGAAGCCTGAGACAGGAACTCCCTCCACTCCCAAACTCCCCAGGATGCGTCCCTGTTAAAAACGGAGGAGTGTTTCTTCTCTTAAGGTTAGTCATTCCTCTTTACTCTTGAATTCCTCTCTTCCCACCATGTCAGCAACATTATTCTAGCCACACCTCCCTGGTGTACAGCATTAACATTAAAACAATCATTAGAGTGAACCGGCAACCAACAGAATGGGGAAAAACTTTTGCAATCTACCCATCTGACAAAGGGATAATATCCAGAATCTACAAAGAACTAAAACAGATTTACAAGAAAAAACAAACCCATTCAAAAGTGGGTGAAAAATATGAGCAGACATTTTTCAAAAGAAGACATTTATGAGGACAACAAACATATGAAGAAATGCTCATCATCACAGGTCATTAAAGAAATGCAAATCAAAACCACATTGAGATACCATCTCACGCCAGTTATAATGGCGATCATTAAAAAATCTGGAGACAACAGATGCTGGAGAGGATGTGGAGAAATAGGAACACTTTTACACTGTTGGTGGCAGTATAATTAGTTCAACCATCATGGAAGACAGTATGGTGATTCCTCAAGGATCTAGAAATAGAAATTCCATTTGACCCAGCAATCCCATTACTGGGTATATACCCAAAGGAGTATAAATCATTCTATTATAAAGACACATGCACACGTATGTTCACTGAAGCACTGTTTACAATAGCAAAGACCTGGAACCAACCCAAATGCCCATCAATGATAGACTGGACAAGGAAAATGTGGCACACATACACCATGGAATACTATGCAGCCATAAAAAATGATGAGTTTGTGTCCTTTGTAGGGACATAGATGAATCTGGAAACCATCATTCTCAGCAAACTGACACAAGAACAGAAAAACAAACACTGCATGTTCTCACTCACAGGCGGGTGCTGAACAATGAGAACACATGGACACAGGGATGGGAACATCACACACTGGGGTCTGCTATGGGGGAATAAGAGGGGGACAGCGAAAGAAAGGGAGGTTGGGAAGGGATAATGGGGAGAAATGCCAGATATAGGTGACGGGGGGATGGTGGCAGCAAACCACATTGCTATGTATGTACCTATGCAACAATCCTGCATGTTTTGCACATGTACCCCAGAACCTAAGTGTAATAAAATATATATAATCTCTCTGTGTCCATCTTGTGAGCATTTATTCTCACTTCAATGTGACAGCTTTCAACAAAAAAGGAAGAGACCTCTGAAGTCAGAACTGTACAAACATTAGTGGGCTGCCATGGGAGAAAGTTGCTCATCCTTGGAATTGTTAAAGAACAAAGCGGATGCTTGATTCACAGCAAAGAAGGAGACGATTCAAATGTAAGTCAGGAAGTTGAACCAGGTACATGTCAGACTTCTCATTTTAAGTTCCGATTCAAAGATAATAGACGTGGTCTACTGAAAAATCTCTATTAAATGTTAAGTTTTGCATAGCCAATAACTAGATCCTTAGATACATCTATGGATTTTTCCTTATGATGGATATAAACTTGCAGGCTATATGCCTGTCCTCGAATTGGAAACAAATAGCTTTGAAACTCAACTAAATGAACTGAAATAATGCACAGGGATCCTCTTCTTCATGTACACCCCAAGATAAAGCCAGACAGAGGCTGCAAGCTCCAACTATGTTAGAGCAATTAGGAACTCTTGCCCACACTCTGGTTTCACATTCAGATGATAACCAGGGGTAGAAGTAGTACCATCTGCATTTCCTCATGAACTTATCCAGCCTATTCAAGGTAAAAGCACATATGACTAGAATTCCCCTCAGAATATGCCTCAATCAATTATACAAAAAAGGTACTTTTTTTTTGAGACACAGTCTCACTCTGCCCCGCAGGCTGGAGTAATGTGGGGAGATCTCAGCTCACTGCTGCAACAACCTCTGGGACTCAAGAAATTCTTGTGCCTCAGCCTCCTGAGTAGCTGGGATGACAGGCCTGCGCCACCACACCCGGCTCATTTTCATATTTTAGTAGAGACAGGGTTTCATCATGTTGGCCAGACTGGTCTCAGACTCCTGGCCTCAAGTGATCTACCTGCTTTGGCCTCCCAAAGGGTTGGGATTATAGGTGTGAGCCACTGTGCCAGGCCAAACAAGTTACTTTATTCTCTCAATAGATGTACCTTTTAGGAGTTTCATCCAAGTTTGTATGTATTTGATGAGACAGTGATAATTGCTATAGCCTCAAGCTGTATTCCCACTGTAAATTTTCAAGATGTATAATAATCATCCCAAAGTTCAGAGGACAAAGGCTCTGTCATAATATTTCAATTAATATAAGCTAAAGTATAGCTTTTATGTATTCTGTTCATTGTTTTACACAGGGAACTCTTCAATAAATGTTTAGCAAAGTCAACTTTCAGAATAAAAAAGTTTATGTATGTGATGAGGAGGTAAACTGAGAAAAGTATACACCTAATATATTACCTCTTTAAAAGAAAACTTATTTTTAAGCTCTACTAAATTTAGGATCTAAAAGAGTATGTCTTGTATTTATGGTGTTCTTAATTGTTCACTAACTTTCAGTAATTACAAAAAAAAAAACAACTTAGCATTGACTAAATACAACAATGATCCTTTATAACTACACTGTCTCTAAAGAAAGTTACTTTTATGGTTATCTCATGCTATAGTTCTTAATAAGCCAAGAATTATTCTTTGTAAAGTAAGAATAATGTTCTGTTGTCTGAAACCATATACAATCCAATAGTAACAGAATGTATTTGAAGGCCTAAATAAGGATTTTTTTTTGTGTATATTTCAGTCTCTTTTCCTAAATTTGCATATTCCAAGCTAATAAAACATTTCTTAACAATTAAAATGATTTTGTTTTAAAAACATTTTTGGAATCCTATAGCTCTAGTTTATGTTCCATTCATCAGTGTCACACAAATTTAAGCAGATACTAAATCTATAGGTAATTTTTTAAAAAACCAAGGAAGGTAATTCAATAATCCAGTCTTAATAGCCCCTTCCTTTTGTCACACTCAGCATGGACTTTACTAAGAAAAACTTCTGATATACGACAAACCTACAGCCAACATCTTACTAAACAGGGAAAAGTTGAATGCATTCCCTCTAAGAACTGTAACAAGGATGCACGCACTTTCCCACTCCTATTCTAAATAGTATTCTAAGTTCTAGCCAGAGCAATTAGGAAAGAAAAAGAAATGAACGGCATCCAAATTGGAAAAGAGGAAGTGAAATTATTCCTGTTTACTGATGGAATGATCTTATTATATACAGAAATCCTTAAAGACTCTACTAAAAAATTTTAGATTTGATAAAAGAATTCAGGGCAGTTTCAGAAAGCAAAATCAATATGCAAAAATCAGTAGCATTTCTATACACCAATAACAATCTAGCTGAGAACAAAATCAAGAAAGCAATCTCACTTACAATAGCTACAAAAAATAATGAAATAAATAGAATACATTTGACCAAGGAGGTGAAAAATCTCTACAAGGAAAACTACAAAATAATGATGAAAGAAATTGTAAATGACACAAACAATGAAAAAAACACTCCATGCTCATAGCTTGAAGGAATTAATATCATTAAAATGACCACATTGCCTAAAGCAATAAATAGATTGAATGTAATTCCTCTCAAAATACCAACATCATTTTTTCACAGACTTAGAAAAAAAAACAATGACAACTAAAGTTCATATGTAACCACAAAAGAACCTGAACAGTGAAAGCCATGCTGAACAAAAAAACAAATTATACTATGAGGTTATAATAAACAAAACAGCATGATACTGGTATAAAAATAGGTACACAGATCAATGGAACAAAATAAAGAACCCAGAAACAAAGTCACATATTAACAGCCAACTGATCTTTGACAAAGCCAAGAAGAACATGCACTGGGGAAAAACTACCCTTTTCAATAAATGGTGCTGGGAAAATTGGATTGCATATACAGTGTAATGTAACTGGACTCTTATCTTTCAGCATATATAAAAACCAACTCCAAATGGATCGAAGACTTAAGACCTCAAACTATAAAAATATTGGAAGACAATCTAGGCAAAATTCTTTTGGACACTGATCTAGGCAAATAATTCATGACTAACACCTCAAAAGCTCAGGCAACGGAAAGACAAATGGGACTTAATTAAACTAAAAAGCTTCTGCACAGTAAAAGAAACAGTCAACAGAGTGAACCGACAATCTGTAGAATGGAAGAAAATATTTGCTAACTATGCATTCTTCTGGAGACTCATATCCAGAAGGTCAAACAACTGAATAACAACAACAAAACCAAAATAATCCCATTAAAAAGTGGGAAAAGGACATGAATAGACATTTTCAAAAGAAGACATACAAATAGCCAACAGACATATGAAAAAATGCTTAATATCACTAATCATCAGAGGAAACGCAAGTTAAAACCACAATGAGACATTATCTTTCAACAGTCAGAATAGCTATCATGAAAAAGACAAAAATAGTAACAGATGGTGGAACTGTGGAGATAAGAGAACACTTATATGCAGCTGGTGGGAATGTAAACGAGTACAACCTCTGCTAAAAAACAGTATGGAGATTTCTCCAAAAACTAAAAATAAACTACCATTCCATCTACCAGTCTCAAGACTGAGCACCCAAAGGAAAAGAAATCACTATCAAAAAGATACCTGCACCTGTATGTTTATTGTAGCACTATTCCCAATAGCAAAGATACAGAATCAACCAAAGTGTTCACCAATATATGACTGAATAAAGAAAGTATAATAAATATACACAATGGAATAATATTCAGCCATAAAAAATGAAATCATGTCTTTTGCAGCAATATGGATGGAAGTGGAGGCCACTGTCCTAATTGTCATAAGTCAGACACAGACAAATACATGTTCTCAGTGGGAGAACATAATAAATAAAGTGGGACCTAAATAATGTTTACACATGGATGCGGAGTGTGGAATGATAAGCAGTGTAGACTCAGAGTATGAGGGAGTAGGGAGTGGATGAGAAATTCCTTAATGGGTACCATGTAAGTTATAGGGGTGATGTATACCCTGAAAGCCATGACTTCACCACTATGCAATCTATCCATGCAAAAAAATTACATTTCACCCCACAAATTTATACAAATAAAAAAGAAACACTTTGATAACTTGTAATAGCAGAGGCAGTACAATTACACAGCAGTTCTATACCTTAAAAATAATATATATAAAATAAACATTAGTATTTTTATGTACATCCATGTACACATCATATATGCACATATATTTACTTTATAGATTCTATCAGGTGGAGAACCTTAAAATTTCTTGAAATAAATGAAAATGAAGCAAATTGACAAGGAAAACATTCTCTTACCTGGTAGATATCAGAAAGACTGCTGCTTCCAGAATCACTAGTGATACTACATCCTGAATGGCTAGAAGAAACGTGGGTCACCTGTGGGTGGAGACTGTCAGTAAGATGCAGTTTTGTGAAATCTGCAGGAAGCTATGGAAGGAGCAGGAAAAACTAGGATTACAATCTGAATCAAGAACTCCAAGAAGCCATTTTAAAATTAAAATATCATATTTTATTCTATACCATTGAACTAAAAATGGTATTCATTTTTCAAATCCACAAATTACTAAATTATGTCCTATTTACCAAAAATCACATAATAATTTTTAAAGTGTATGGGTATGGGGACACAATGAACCTTAAATAACACTATTTAAATAGGTGGGTATGGTGATTAAGATAAACGAGTATTTAAGTTAGTAAGCTAAAATTTTCTAACCACGTATCAATGAGCAAATTAGGCTACTACTATTTATCAGCCATCACAATGCAACTTTGTGGCAAAAAGCAGTTTAAACACAGATGTAAGCTTCTTTTATACCCAAATGATGCTTAAAGGTTAAAAAAGAAGAGAGAGCATCTTGGAATCGATGAAGTGTACTGTCATACAAGCAACTGAACTAGTCTCTATGAAGAGAAAAGAATGCCATCAAAGAACTTAGAACTGAGAAAGTTATGGACAACACTTACCTATCTGTACTCATATACATAAATATCAATTTTTTACATGTTCATGTTAAAATAAAAATCATCTCTGAAAATAAGCACATTTGCTAAGCATCCCTTAGCCCTTCTACTGCCCCTTATATACCAGAGAAAATGCATTTAAAAAAAAATTCATACATTTGACGAATACTGAGTCCCTTTTGTCTTATTATGCCCTAGGCAAGTGAGAATCTAAGAAAACAGATGTGAGATTCTTAGAATCTTACACTCTTATTAGTTATTACCAATTCTTTTAAAAATATATTTATCTATAATATCATACATTATACTCTGAGCTAATAATAAACAGCATTTCAAAATACATATTACATATACATCATAAAATACTGATAACATAGAAATTCCCTCTTTCTTGCATATTGATCCTATTTAGCTGGTGAATAGTTATAAATAGTTATAAATACAGGGACTAATTGTTAAAACTTAAATAAACGTTAACCTTAATAATATTCCCGTCTACCTTTTGAGGCTCATTCCCTCTCCCCCTACAAAATGTTACCGCATAGTTTAGAGTAAGCCTCACAAGAGAGACAGTTCGGATTTAGGACAATGATTAATGGATTTTGGTAGTTCAGCGCTCCAAGTAGGCAAAGTGCATTTATAACCCCTAATAATTCAGACCTACTCTCTGAATACACTTCTCTACCTAATTGAACTATATTCAACAATATTTACATACAATCTATTTAGAAATAATAACTTTATAGGATATAAGGCATACGAAGGACAGATTTAAATATAAATTGAATAGGGGCACATAATTAGATGCCAAATAAATGGAGAAAAATCCATTTGCTGAGGGAGCTTGGAGAAGTGAAATAATCACAAACCTATTTTACTAACAATGTTTTTAAGGAAACTGGTAGTTGAAGATATTGTGAAATATATAATATTTAAGAGAATAACAACTTCTCTGTAAGGGATAGGCAAATACCTCTAAGTTAAGGATTTATATGTTTCATTCATAATGTAGAATAGTGAAATATTTGCAGGACTTCTTCAGGAACAATTCAAAGATAGAAGTTTGCAGATATGTATTAATGACTATGGTTTTACATGTAGCTAAATGATGGTGATCAGATATTAAAATAAATAATATGTTCATAGACAGGATAGATACACTTCACCATCTTAGCTACACTTCCATTTAATTCAGTCACTTACTGCAGATGGCAACTGGGGAAACATTACTCTATGGCTTATTACTCTATGGCTTAGAGATGTTAAAAGGCATCAATCAATACCTGTAAATTAAAGAACAATAAACTGATTTCTATTGATTGTCTTTTACAGACATGGCTCAGGTTGATGTGCCACATAGTGTGATCTTTTTTTTTTTTTTAAATTAACCTAATGTGTCAAATGAAGATAAAACTATCTAATGAATTTTTACATTTTATTTATTCAGGTCTCACAGGACTCTCTTCAGAACCCATCATCTGCACATCTTCCCTAAGAATTCATTGTATGAAGAGGACAAGGAGCTGTAAAAGCTCCCAACCTAACATAAGAGACATTTATTCAGTTTTTATATACCACAATCTATTCATCTGTGCCTACTTACAGTCACAAATATCAGAATTATATAGAAATGTAAGGCCCAGAACCATAAAGACTGTCAAAAGAGAAAGAAATATTTTTGCTTTTAAAAATTCAATTCTACTTAATAAATACTTATTGAGTATCTGCTATGTCATACACTCTGCTAGGGCAGAGAGTATCAAGATGAGTAAGACATTCCTAATTCCAAACCTCTATTACCCCCAAATCCACTGTGACAGGTGTTAGAAACAATAGAAAATAAATGTTCTTTTTTTTTTTTTTTTTTTTTTTAATTTTAAAGACAGGGTCTTGCTTCATCGCCCAGCTGGAGTGTAGGAGGCACAACCGTAGCTCACTGTGCTCACTGTAGCCTTAAACTCTTGGGCTGAAGTGATCCTCCCATCTCAACCTTCTGAGTAGCTGGAACTACAGGCACTTTCTACCACACCTACTTAATTTGTAAATTTTTTGTAGCTAATAAAGAGGCCTCTCTCTGTTGCCCAGGTTGGTCTCAAGCTTCTGGCCTTAAGCAATCCTCCCTCCTCCTCAGCCTCTCAAAGTGCCGGGATTACAGGTGTGATCCACTACATTGTTTTTATCCCTTTCTCCCCACTATCTGTGTTCTTTGCAGAATAGCACAAAATAATAATATATCAGAGTAAATACATATACAAATCAGCATTAATTAAATATCTTTTAAAATATACACAAGAATGGATGCCATGTTCAAAAAAAACTTAAAAATATTTTCCTACCAATTAGGATAACAATAGTATTTTTTTTTCTTTTCTTTTTTTTGAGGGGGAGACAGAATCTTGCTCTGTCACCCCAGGTGGGGTAGGGTGTGATGAGGTGGCACAATCTCAGCTCACTGCAACTCTATCTCCAGGATTTATGTGATTCTCTTGCCTCAGCCTCCTGAATAGCTGAGATTACAGGTGCCCATCACCACACTGGCTAATTGTTTTTTTTTTTTGTTTTTTTTTTTTTTTTAAGCAGAGACAGGCTTTTACCATGTTGGCTATGCTGGCCTCGAACTGCTGGCCTCAAGTGATCCACCCACCTTGGCCTCCCAAAGTGCTAAAATTACAGGCATGAGCCACCTCGGCTGGCATTATTATTAAATTTTATTGACAATACACATCAGTCAAGTTATGGAGTGGGAGATGTTATAAAGGTGTTCTCATAAGGAAAGAAACTGGAATGCACTGATTTGGCTCTGCCATGACACTCTAACGGAATAGAGACCTGAAAAATGGAGTTTCTAGGAGGCAAACAAATCTTGTTGGGGTTGAGGGTCATGAGGTAGACACAGGTGCAGATGCTCACATTTAAATCCAAGGGCATCAGAGCAACCCATATCTGAGGTATATATATATATATATATATATACACACACACACACACACACAAAAGAAAAGCACAACATGACAGCAAGGATCACTTACTCTAAACTTTTTTCGAAGCTTGACCCAGTGCCAATTTAAATTACTAAGTATCAGTATGCTATTTAATTAAATTACAGATTAAATTGGGTTGTGAATTATCTTGTGACTGTAGCCACCATTTATAACACAAATTCTGCTCAAAAAAGTAAAATTTTTTTTTGGTAAAGCTAGAAATACAGTAATTACCTGAATAAAATCAATAATTAAGTTAATTAAATGAGGAATTAACACATTTTATGTATTTTTAATACCAATGTATTTCCCAACAATTAAGAACACAATTCAAAGGAATCTTTTCACCAATATTTGTCATTTTTATCACTTAAATATTTTTAATATTTGATTATATAAATATATTACTGCTCAAATATTTTTCCTGGAACAAGAAACCTATAGTGGTAAAAAACACTATCTGTGAATCACAATTTTAATAAACTACTCTTAGGCAAATGGTTGAATCACAGTTTAACTACAAACACTGCTAAATACATAAGAAACAAGGGTAATATTAAAATCAGATTATTAAATCAGACTTAAATCAGATTATATTAATTATATATTTAAACCAGATTATATTAATTTTAGGTTTATACTTATATGTTTATGCTTATAAACCTAAGATTAATCATAGTTTAATAAAATCTTGGTATCATTTGTATAATACTTTTTTTTATAAAATGACAAGTTTATGTCCTTTGTAAGGACATGGATGAATCTGGAGAACATCATTCTCAGCAAACTGACACAAGAACAGAATAGGAAATACCACATATTCTCACTCATAGGCGGGTGAGAAAAATGAGAACACATGGACACAGGAAGGGGGGTACTACACACTGGGGTCTATTGGGGGGAATAGGGGAGGGACAGCGCAGGGGAGCTGGGGAGGGATAGCCTGGGGAGAAATGCCAAATGTGGGTTAAGAGGAGGAAGGCAGCAAAACACACTGCCATGTGTGTACCTATGCAACTATCTTGCACGTTCTGCACATGTACCCCAAAACCTAAAATGCAATAAAAATTAAGAAAACAAAAAAAAAACAAAAACAACAACAACAACAACAACCAAAAAAATGTAGGTCAAACAGAGATGCTACCATAATCAGATTTGAAAACATAAACTCTACACATTGTCTACAACATATAAATAGAAATTTGATAATCACTGATTAATCTAATGGTTGGCATTTATAAAATTATTAGCTAATAAATGAACTTTATCTTGAACAAAAAGATAATGAGTATGAATGCCTTGAAGTCTCTGATACCAATAAGAAAATACTCTGTTAAACTGGTCAAATACCTAAAATTGGTAACAGTGTAATGGAGACAAGGGTGGCTGCCCTTCTTCTTCCTTTCCATCCTGAATTACTGATGTAATTACTGATATAGCCCAGCATCTGTAATATCAGATCCCCAAGTGTAGGGGATGAGTTTTGTGGAATTCTATTAGCAACAGAGGCATTTTTTTCTCTCTATCTTTTTTTAATGTAAGAGTCACAGTCCATGATACATATATATCATCATCATCTTATGACTGATGAGAAATCCAACAGTTAAAAACAGTCTATTGACTGAAATGTATTTAATTGTTAATTTCCCAAACTAATCTCGGAACCACTTTAAGTAACAGTTACAATAGAATGCACAATGTTTGGGGAGATCACTGGAATCCAGTCAATCTTCCCAGGTATCTTACCTTGAATACAACTATTTAAAGTAAATTAAATATCACACTTAGTGACTAAATTAAATTTGTATTAAGATGCATCACTCAGAATTTACCCAAATGAACTGTGGTTTTCCCATATCATCCTTAGAGTTCTGAGTCTTTATGTTCATGTTTTTAATCTCTACAAGGTAGATTCAATTACTAGACGTACTTTCTATTTTTCTCTGAGGTATTTGTAAAAAATAAAGGATACTATATTTTTATTCAGCATTCATCCATCATTTATTGAAAGCCTGTGTTGTGAAGACTGAATAAATGAATGAGCGTGAAGGACTTAGAGAAATGCTTGACACACAGAAATGACTAAAGAAGCATAGATCACCACAAACCAGACTCTGCAAGGTGCAGGTCCTTTCCAGCTTCATGATTCCTGTAGCTGGAATCTAACCCTAGATGTCAATGGATTATTGAGCTATGCCCAGAAAGGGCTTTCGTGGCCAAAGTCATCGAGCTATAGACACTACCCTTCACTCCCTCTGGAACTCAAGTTGTTTTAAAAGCCATTCATATGGTTTCTCTTTCTCTAGACATGCACATACATACACACCCACACTCTTAAAACTTTTTTTTTCCTTTCTGCTACTAATCTTTTCAGGTACTACTACTTCTGACA
Organism: Saguinus oedipus; assembly: GCA_031835075.1. Taxonomy (NCBI): domain Eukaryota; kingdom Metazoa; phylum Chordata; class Mammalia; order Primates; family Cebidae; genus Saguinus; species Saguinus oedipus. The sequence goes on along the minus strand of CM063171.1, from coordinate 185,937,687 downwards.
CTCTTTGACTTCTTTCTACATGCAGCTTGAGGAGGAGGCAGGAAATTTTTTAGTAGCTCATTTTAAAGCCCAGCTCATAATCTGATCAACTTTTATTTCTTTAAATCATATTTCTTTAAGAACATCAGAAAAAGTAAACATTTGGACTTTTAAATATTACTCACCAAAGTAATTCTGACTACTCTTATCTTCATATATACCTAGATATAAGGGTTTATATATACTCTTTATATATACTCTAGATACAACACCCATTCTTGAATTCTTCATCTATCAGTATTCCACAAAGCAAAGAGAAAGATTTTTGCAAAATATACAATTTATTTTGCTAATAAGTATATATAATGTCAGGAAACAAAAGTTTTCTCAATCTGTCATGAGTTAATAATTTAATAAACTGATTAAGATCTACTGTTTTTCTGATTAAACTATAGGCAGACTTTTAAGGTGCTGATATAACAATGCTTTATAAGAATAGTTCTGCAAAAATTTATTTGCTTTCATCTACTGGAGAAACCTGCTAAGAAAATTAACAATTTGTAAGAACTTAACAATCTCCCAGCTTCCTACAAGGCTCAGAAGATAGAAGCGTCAGGTTAGCCATATATGGATTTATCTTCTGTTCAGCTACCTCCTAAGTCAAGCGACCTTGGGCAAGTTAATTAACTTCTGTGCAATTTAGTTTCTTCCATGAAGTGACTATAACATAATAGAGTAATCAAATGAAATAATAACTGTGACCTAAAGAATCTGCCATATATATATGCCTCTCTCTTCCTTCTCATTTCTTCTGTCATTTTTCCAGTCAACAACCTTCACCACAGTAGGCCAGATATTTTTCAAATTCAGTAGAAACAAAGAAGCCAAGAAAAAAAAAAGAAAAAAGAAAAAAAAAACAGCTAGTTTTGACACTGTCATACCCAAAACTACCATTATGGTAGTTCACTTACTATATATTTTCCCCAAAGTCTACATATTACATTTTAAATAAGTCATGCATTTATATGGAGAGGAACTCACTGCTTAGAATACCATAATAAATTTTGAAAACTAAATAACTTCATTGTCATGATATATTTATAGTCCAATTACTCTTTTATAAATACTCACATTTCCATAGTTTAGGTGTTAACAACTTGGGTAGTCTGTGCTTCTGTGTGTATTGCCTTATTATATTTGATTACAAAGGCCTTGAAAATAGTATGTACTTGGTGCAGATACATGCTACAAAGTATAGAATAACCATAAAACTTTACTCCTGCCATAAGGAGCATACTGCCTCTTAGAGGACAGTCTGAACAGAAACACCGCTGTGTTTTGTGTTTTTGGGGGGCAGGGAGGGGGATGTATTTCCAACGTTCCTTGTTACTTTCCTATATTATGATAATGTTTTAGAGAGTTATAACAGAGAGGGTTTGAAAAGATGTGGCTTACATACTGAATATTTCACATGGCTTGCTGTCCAAATACATACATTTATCTGGTGGAATTAACTTCTGAAATATGGTACCCTAGCCCTCTCCCAAGGTAGGAGGAATTAATTCTTACATTTACAAAATGAGGACAATTTAACACGAATAGTACACTTGGGACCCCGATGAGGAAAACAATCAAAATTAGAGAACTGGTTGAAAAGAGACTGTGTTGGGCCGGGTGTGGTGGCTCACATCTGTCTGTAATCCCAGCACTTTGGGAGGCCGAGGCTAGTGGATCATGAGGTCAGGAGTTCCAGAGCTGCCTGACCAAAATGGAGAAACCCTGCCTCTACTAAAACTATAAAAAAAATTAGCTGGGCCTGTGGTGCCTGCCTGTAATCCCAGCTACTCATGATGCTCAGGCAGGAGAATCACTTGAACCCGGGAGGTGGAGGTTGCAGTGAGCTAAGATCGCACTACACTCCAGCCTGGGCAACAGAGCAAGACTCCATCTCAAAAAAAGAAAAAAAAAAAGAGGCTGTCACAGGATGACTAATGTTTCAAAGCAAATACTTTTATAAAGGCTTTTCCACTGAATGTTGAAAGACAGCGTTAAGTAGAAAGGAAACCTGTAAGAACTTCACTTCAAAATGGAAGACAGGAATACTTCAGTGTGATGAGAAACTGCATGATCTAAGTACCACATATTTCAAAATGTGAGGCTTTGCCCCATTTTTCCAGAGATAAGATAACAAAATTAGATCACCAGTACACCAGTTACTATGTGCCAGCCACTGCTCTAAGTACTTGCATATATTAGCTCACTTAATTTTTACGACACTCTTATAAAGTAGCTATTAGTAAGACTATTTTATATAGAAGGAAACCTCAGATGCAGAAAAGTGATGTCCATCAAGATCATACACCAAAATGGTGATGGAAACAGATTCCAATCCCAGATGGATGGCTAGGGAACACACACTTAATCTTTAGTATATTTATTAATTTACTAATTGGCTTGAAAATTCTCAAAGATATTTATGAAACAATCGAATGGCTATTTATATCAAATTATTAGTGTAATACAAATTTCCAAATCACATGGAAAATAAAATTTCAATTGTAAATAATTTCTCACTCTCATGAAACTTTACATCTCCATCTCCAACATCAATGACTTTGACATTTGCAAAGCTGACTCACTTTTTGGGTCATCCAATTGAGTGTACATTCCTTCTAATTTGTTTAAGATACTGATGTGTCTATACATGACATAGTGTGCTGTTTAACATCCGTGAAGCTGATTTTTCATTTTTATTGCAAGTTCTTTACAGCATTTACTATTTGCTTTATAAATTAATCTTTACAATGTTTATGATAATATCCAGTAATTGCAATTTTGAGATTATATATTCAGGACTCATTATTAAATCCATGTAAAACTTCCTTAATACCAATTCCATCATGTGACTCTAATAAACATTCCAAGCTAAGATCAATTTGGGTCATTTCTGATTTATTTTCCTTATTGAAAAATGTATTTTTGTTTTTAAAAAAACTAAATTGAGAGATAATTTCATGAGATAAAAGATTAAGACGACTTCTTTTCTGAAATACCTGATTTTGGTGGAATCAAATCTTGTCTTACATATAATTTCCACTACATTTGAAGGTCAGAAAAAAACATGTGTTCTCTCTCTCTCTCTCTCTCTCATACACACACACACACACACACACACACACACTCTCATATGCTAGTCAACTAATTCCAGCACTTTAAGAAAGATATCTGGCATCAAGAGCAATAGTAGAATTATTATTAGAACCACTGAAAGTGTCATTGAAAAGATAATTGTATTTTTTTACAATGAAAAGTTTATCTGAGACCTCAAATGGCACAATCCAACTGCTTATACACATTTCCACAGAAACATGGAGGTAGGTGATTCATGTATATAAGGCCAAATGAAATGTCCTGTTGCCTGTTAAGAAACAATTTTATGGTAGATTTCAAGTGACAGCCGCACCAGTCTCACTTCAAATACATACACACAGACATATACACATGCACTCTGCAAATAATTCCTTTTCCTTTTATTTTCAAGCATCAATAACCACTCATTTGAAAAGCACAAACTCCTTTGGGAGATTCCAAAACATCTTTAGGTCATTCAGTCCAAGAACTTTTGATTGAAAACATGGCAACTGCTGGTAATTAGTTGGGTGATTTAAAAGTCATTTTCTGGATAGTATTTCATCCATTTTAAATTCCAAACTCCTTCGTACATTTTCTCTTAATGTTAATAATAATTACTGTGATTGCTTTGGGGTGAGGGGGCACCTACTGTATAACGGGCAATGCACTGAATGTTTTGTATATTGTCTCTTTGTTCTAATACCTATGAAGGGCCTAGAAGCTGCCCTTAACTGCTGAAGAAATGGAAGCTCAGGCTGTCCACTGTGGCTCCCACCTGTAATCCCAGCACTTTGAGACACGAAGGTGTATGAAACACTTGAGGTCAGTTTGAGACCAGCCTGACCAACATGGCAAAACCCTGTCTCTACTAAAAACACAAAAATTAGCCAGGCGTGGTGGCGTGCACCTCCCAGCTACTTGGGAGGCTGAGGCACAAGAATTACTTGAATCCGGGAGGCAGAGTTTGCACTAAGCCAAGACCATGCCACTGTACTCCAACCTGGGTGACAGAGTAAGACCTGTTTCAAAAAAAAAAAAAAAAAAAAGAAACAGAAACTCAAAGAGCTCAAGTGGCTTGTCCAAAACCTGGTAACAGGCTCCAAAATCTATGTTTATGAACTATAAGCAAATCATAACAATCATACCATCTACACTATAATACTAATAATATGAAATACTGGTAACAGCCTACAATTACTAAAACTTGAGTTCTCAGTCTCTTGTTTTCCAGAGCCTAGTGGGACTGGTGCTATGGAAGCCGCAATCCCTGGAGAGGGAGGCAGTTGCTGGTACTATCAGAAGATGATGTCTACAACCAATTAGACAATTTGATGAGCTCTAAAGGGACTGCACTTAGTTATCCCAAGTGAAAAAATGCTCAATGGAGTATGGAGTTTGGAAAATGAGTGTTTAAAGTCAAAGAAAAAAGATTCCTATGGGATCCACAGAGGATTCAAAGCTGCCTTCTTTGTGAACAAAATAAACAGTTGAGTTTAGGAAGGAGGTCTCACACAGAACTAAAAACATTAGCCCATAATTAATTTTGAACTCTTTAAAAAAAGTTTTAAAAGCCATCTTACACCCAAACACAACTGTACTCAGATCTACATACAGTAGCATGGCTGAGACTGGCTAGCTACTCACCAGTGCCCTCTTGCAGCCTGCATCACTAGATTACATTTCCCAGCCTTCCTTCTGGTTCCTTAAGTGCCAATATAAATGGGTTCAGACCACTGGAGTATGAACAATTAGAAGTGATTATTGCACTTCTGTATCTTACTCATAACAATCTTTCACATGAGATTCTCCATGATCTTTCCCCTTCCATTACGGAGAGTCTCTGTTGGAAAAAAATGCAAGCTTTCCATTGAAGGTTAAAGACAACTGAGCCAAAAAGTGGAGAGGGCCTAGAACCCTGAACTACTATCTAGAAGGAATTTGTCCATTATCAAGAACACCATAAGATTTATGAAAAAGAGACTTTTTAAAAAGTCTCTTGTGTTTGAATCATTGTATTTTGTTTTGTTTGGTACCACAGCCAGCATTATCTTAAACGAATACTAGAATCACTTTTGCAACCTACATGTGAAAAATCTTCCACAGTGAAATTCTGAATTCCTTATGAAGAAGTAGGCAGGATTCTCATAACATCTGACTTGTCATTTCATGGTACTGTGTGCAGTTTAGATAAAATAAATATAAGAGTTCATTTACTTTTCAATTAACTACTCATACAACATTTACTGAAAACCAGTAGGCTAGACACTATTCCAAGTTTGCTAAATACAGCAGTAAGTAATATAAAGCCCATGCTATCATGCATCTTACTACAACTAGCAGGTGGGGACAAAGAATAAACTAGAAACTGTCAAGTAGTGATAAGTACTGCATCCAGCACAGATGAAAAGAAATCGATGTGATAAACAGTGACTAGATAGCAAGGGATGACCTCTCTAAGATGTGATACTAAGAAAATTGTTTTCATTTTTTTATACTCACTTATTTCACAGAGGAATAATTTTAATTCTATCATCTTCATGAAACACACAGACATGTATACAAAGTATATAAGCACACAAACTTTGTATATGACACATTTTTTATATATTAATATATAATACATTGCTAAGTATACTTCATATTTGTCTGTGTAAAGTCAAGATGAGTCTAGCATATCACTAAGCCAAAGGAATATAATCATTAAATATATTATGAAAAATTCCTGTGCTGTTTACGTAACTTAAAAACAAAATCAACAAACTATTATACTATCTTATAAACCAAAGGCAATAATAAAATATATAGAGTTGTTCAGTGCCCTAGGGCACTGAACATCTACTCAGATTTCAAGACACAAATATTCCGTAATGAAACTATAAGGCTTTCCGGAAAATTACTTGTTTTTAAAAGTGCTACTTAAAAGTTTAAATAAAAAATTAGGTCTAGAAGCCACCTACTTGGTTGTTTGATTTTGATGACTCAAAAAATTTATTGAACAGGCTGACCACCTAAGAATAAATACTTCTCCTGAAATTTATGCTGCAGTCTTTAAAAAAAAAATTAGGGAAATTTGATTTCATTTAGGAAGAAGTGTGGATGTACTCAAAACTCTGATTCCATAGACTTTAGATCCTAGCATTTGTGTGTCTGTGGGGGTGGGTTGGGGTGGGTGGTGGGTAGGAAGTTGGGGGAAGACCATCAAAAAAATAAGAACATCACATAGTAGCAATTTGAAAATTAAGTAGGATACAGGATATAGAGGTTGAAAGGTCCCCCTGCTCTGAGTAAAAGATATGAATGGAATGAGGGCCTCACCCCTGCAGAAACACATGGGAGTAGCAGGCACTTCAGGAAAAAGGGTACTAAGAGCAAAAGCCCAAGGCAGGGGTGGCAAGGACATATTTTACGAATAGCTAGGTCAGTACAGGCTCTGACAAGGAGGGGGACTGGGGCAGAGAGAGATTCAGGGCTGAAATCATATAGGAAGCTATGGTAAAGAGTTTGGACTTTACGCTGAATGAGACGGGAAGCCACTAATGGGTTTTGGGCACTCACAATGTATGAGACAACAATTCAACACATTTTAAGTATCAGCAACGGTGGTAATGTTGCACAAAAGATTTCCCTCACTTTAACACTAAACAATTCTATACGCATATACAAAATAAAGACTACGGAAGGGCATAAAGAAAATGTTAACAATAGCTATAATTGCAAAGTAGGATTATGAACAATCAAAATTTGTTTCTGCTTTATCTACATTTTCTAAAGTTTTAAATATGCATATGGATTACCTCTGAGATAAGAAAAAGAAAACATTAACAGTAATTCCACATAACTTTAACAGAAAACAATATTCACTACAACTAATGTCAAGAGGACATCAAAAAACAACAGCACTAAATCTTGTCGATATATACACAATGGACAGTGACTCAAAACTGTAAAGCTCCATCTATTCTAAGTTATCATTTACGGATACACTGGTTATATAACTTTATAAACTGAAGAACTTTATGTACTGTGTTGCTTCTCAAATAGTGTCCAAGTTATAGTAAGTATTTGATAAGCAAATCGTCTGGACAAGCATGGTGGCCTATGCCTGTAATCCCAGCACTTTGGGAGGTTAAGGCGAGAGGATAGCTTGAGTCTAGCCAGGGGTTTGAGACCAGCCTGGACAACATGGCAAAACCCTGTTTCTACAAGAAATACAACAATTAGCCGGGCGTGATGGCACACATATGTAATCCTAGCTACTAAGGAGGCTGAAGTGGGAGGATTGCTTGAGCCTAGAGGTTGAGTGAGCTGTGACCGCACCACCTCACTCCAGCCTGGAGGGCAGAGCGAGACCCTGCCTCAAAAAAGAATAAAAATAATAATCTTCACCCATTCCTCATACATACAGATGTATATATTCACATGCACACAAGCAATTACTTTGATTTTAAATGACATCTCAGATCCGACCTCGAAAAATTCATTTCTAGATTTCATGCAACCACCACCACTCCTTTTCTAGTGAGGAGTATTACAACTGAGCTAGACAATAACCTTTAAGTCAAAAAATAATCATAAGTTACCCTTCTTAAGTTGCTAACAAAAATACTAGATGTTTGTGTTATGTGTCTACTCTATCAATTTTTCCTTTTACTTCTGTGACAAAGACATCCATGTTAGCATTTATTTCCAAGGACTTCAATGATAAGACATTTAATTTCACATTTATTTTCAAAGGCTTGATGTGTCAACCCTGGCATGCCAGATAATTCCACTGCTTTGGCTGCCTGGAGGGCACTATACAAAAATTGACTGAACATTTGTGGTGCATTACTCACTGCCCAGGGTCAGCAGAAATACATACTCATAAAACTGCAGGAAGTCTAATAAATTTTTCTCTTTTCCTTTATCTTTCCTTTTTTTTCTTTTTTGTAAACCTTAGACGTATGCCATTAAATGAAGAGTCTGAATTACTATGAAATCATCAAGCATACATTACCTCAAAAAGAGACCCCCTCACCTCTGCCAATGCTCGAGCATTTTTCATGACCTTCTCAGTCATCCGCCATGATTTATTTACATCATCAATTGAGAAACTCTTTTGGAAAGTACATTCTTACTAAATTAATATAAACTTTTAATATTCTATTGCAGTTTACTTTCCTCAACTTCAGGTACTTTCTCTAAACTTTTCTGTTAAGTGTATATGTGTATGCATATTGATTTATCATCCTAGGTTTAACTCCAGGAAGAATAGCATTCATTAAAATCCATTTAGAGAATCTCATGACTGGTTAAATATAATCTGTGGTGTCATTAATGCACATGCATGCACATACACAAAAGCACAAATACTTTGAAAATTTCTTTAGACACAGAGAGTTTAACTTCCATAACCTTCAAGTTACATAGCCTCAATTCACCTTAAGAAAAACCAGAACTTATAAAATTAACCAAGCTCCTACCATGTGTGAAAGCACTCTGAGGGGATATGCAAATACCCACTTCACTCTGGTGCTACTGTACTACCACTTTACTACCTTGCTTCTTCTAACAACCTCTTCGTGTTGCAGCCAGAGTAAACTTTTAAAACATCATAGGAAAATACACACCTGATCCTGTCACTTCCCTGCCTAATATCTTTTAGTGGCTTCTCTTTCCCTGTGGAAAAAGTTACATTCCTAACCACTGTGCCCCACTGTCTTCTCCTTTTGATCTTCTCTCACTCACTGCTCTTCCCCTCAGTCTCTGTACTAAATATATAAATCTATTTCTGGTTATTTTAAATACAGAGAGATACTCTGTATCTCCTCCTGGGTTTTCATTGTTCCCTCTTCCCCGAAGAATACTCTCACCCCCGGCCTGGCTAATTCTCTGAACCCTCCTCCCGAAGTCAGAAATTCTTCTAAGATGTTCTTGTGATATCCAGAATGTTGCCTGTCACAGAACTTAAATTCCTTTACAGTAGCTGCTTACTTAACAATCCAATGCCTTCTGTAGCTGTGTCTTTTTCAACCTCCTTTCCTAGCTTCTCACATAGTGCCTAAGGTATAGTAAGCATTTAATAAGCAAATCATTGAACTGTTAACCCTAGTTTAGAGCAGAAGATACTGAGGCTGAGAGAAACTGAACAGAGACTGCTTGATCCCAGTGTTCTTTTCCTCATCAGCTCTATAGTCACCTCCTTCCACCAGGATTACAGGTAGGATCACCAGAATAAAACTAAAAGACAGTGAACAGCAACTGTACTGATGTAATACATTTAGTTTAGATTTCCTGGAAGCTAGCACCAAAAAAATTAAGGACAAAACTTCTGAACTCACAAATTTTTTTTTTTTTTTTTTAAATTTTATTGCATTATAGGTTTTGGGCTACATGTACAGAACGTGCAAGATAGTTGCATAGGTACACACATGGCAGTGTGCTTTGCTGCCTTCCTCCCCTTCACCCACACTTGGTATTCATCCCCAGGCTATCCCCCCCCCGCCACCCCCCCCGCTGTCCCTCCCCCATTTCCCCCAACAGTCCCCAGTGTATAGTAGACCGCCTCTCTGTGTCCATGTGTTCTCATTTTTCTCACCCACCTATGAGTGTGAACTCACAAATTTTTAACTTCCTATCATAGATCTCAACAAGAAGCTGGCAGATGAAGAATATATAAACTTACTCAGAACCATAAGATTCTCAGCAAACTGACACAAGAACAGAAAAAGAAATACCGCATATACTCACTCATAGGTGGGTGAGAAAAATGAGAACACATGGACACAGAGAGGGGGACTACTACACACTGGGGTCTATTGGGGGGAATGGGGGAGGGACAGCTAGGGGGGCTGGGGAGGGATAGCCTGGGGATGAATGCCAAGTGTGGGTGAAGGGGAGGAAGGCAGCAAAACACACTGCCATGTGTGTACCTATGCAACTATCTTGCACGTTCTGCACATGTACCCCAAAACCTATAATGCAATAAAAATTAAAAAAAAAGATTCATTCATCTACTTAATTATCCAACAAGTATTTACTGATACCCTGCAACAAGCTGATCATTGTTACAGGAACTAGTGATATGGCAATGACTAGGATTAGCAAAATCCCTGCTCCCTGGAATTTACACTCTTAAAGAGAGGAGGGGCTTGAGCAGGGAAGGGGAAAGGAGGAATATGTAACAATAAAAATACTTTAAAAAATATTTCAGCTATCAGTAAGTACTGTATAGACAATATCAAAAGAGAAGCATATAATAAATGATGATGGCCAGGAATGGAGAGGCTACTATTTCAGCCTAGGCAATCTGAGAAGGCTGCTCTGAGAAAGTAATATCTAAAGTGAGAGGTGAATAAATACAAAATATCCAGCCAAACAAAGATGTAGAAGGAAAAGCTTTATAGGCAGAAGCGGTATCAAGGGTAAAGACTTTCAGGTGGGATAAACCTAGGAATGGTTGAGAAATAGTTTCAAGGTTACTGGAAGGTAAAGATTGAGAATGCTGAGGGACAAAACATGCACTCAGAATTTGACTGTTGTGAGGAGAGTTCACGCACTGGAAGGTAAGGAGTGAGAAAAGCTGAGTGGTAAAAATCGGTTCAGAGCAGTAGGGACTAAGCCTACCAAAAAGTAGGCTTTCTAAGTACAATGAGAAGTCACTGGTTTTTTTAAACAGGAAGTTAACAAGACCCAGTTATGTCTTATGAGATCATTCTGGCAGTGGGTGGGGAAAATGGGTTGTAAGAGGTTAGAATGAAAGTAGGAAGACAAGTTAGAATACAGTGAGGAATACCATCCAGACTACAACAAACTTAAAAATTGTCTTTCAAAACCTGAAGGTACTTTAGAGGAGCCTCTGTATTCAGCTATTCAATTTTTTTAAAAAGTAAAAATTTGATTATGCTTCAAGCACCATAAAGATGATGACGTATATACCACAAATAGTTACAATACTTTAGCACTGGCTTCTTACAAATTATCTAGGTGGATAACCAAATTTCCAAGGTCAGATTTTAAAAATTCTTAAGTTATTACAGTGGTAATTTATGAAATATGGATACTTTCATAAATTATCCACTTACTTTGACTAAGTACTTAACATAACTGGGAATTAGCATCAGGAGGTGAAAGATTATAATACAAAATTAGAGAAAGAATACATGGCTAGTTCCAAGATGACTATGTAACTCAAGAAAATAATTCTAATTCCTTTTATTCAATTTACTCACAAGTGTAGAGCAGACATAACAAGGTCTGTCCTGCCTACCTAACAAAATAGTTGAGAACAAATGGAAAACAGATGTGAAAGAATTCTAGTAATCTAAAGCATTATACAAATACAAGTTTTTGTATAACACACAATGATAGACCTGGAAGGACTTGAGAATTCATTTAGTATAATCTTCTCATTTCACAGCTGTAGGAACTGATATCAAGAGAGGTGAATTAGCTATGCCACTGCTAAAACCAGAATTTAGATTTTGCTTTTATATCATAGGAAAATATTAATTTGAATAGTTTCCAAATTTTCCACAATATAAACTGTATCATTAATTTTAAAAACAAGTATTTCACAAACCCCCACGTAAGTTGGAATTCTTTATTAACAATTTATTATGTGTGTAAACAAAAATTAACATATTTTTACTTCAATTCCATGATATATATACATTAAAATATGATTGGTCTTAGAGAAGCATATAACTTTCAAAATGCTTTACAGTCAAGTCCTATCACTTAGGGAGACATGCAAGTAGCTTCACTTGGTTTTTGGCAATGAATTATACTCAAGGCCTTCAAAGACAGTTTAATCTTCAAAATAATCCATATTGATATTCTTCCTAAATAGAATGTCTGTGTTTCTAAAATTCCACAGCATCTAAAATTCCTAAGAAGCTTATGTCAAAATTTTTCTGCTGCTTGGGTAAACAACATTGATTTCCATATTAAAATGTTAAATATTAAAGCATCACATGACATAACAATAGCGATAATTAACAGTGTTAATCCAAACTTGTCATTAAGATTGCTAATGTGGATGGATATTCATTGACTGATGTTTACTGGCTATTTACTGCCACTGGTCTTTATATCCAAATTCAATTTTATCTAAGTTTAATCTAGTAACAAGAGAAAAAAAATCCTCCCAAGGTGAAACAATTATCTACCAATTCTGAGCTTGACATGTTTGCCTATACCTATATTTTTGTACTTATTAATTCCTTTCTTACACATTCCGTAATTATTTATCAAATGGCTTTTTTATGTTAAACACATCCTAAGACATTACAGACACAGTGATTAACTAACTGAACAGATGAGGTCCATGTTCTCATGAAGCCTGCATTCCAGTGGGGAAAAAATAATAATCAAGCAGTAATAACAGGAACAACAACAACAAACAAAAACCCAAAATATAATAATCAATGCTTGGCAGAGAATTAGAATCGTACGGTGTAACAGAAATGCCTGAGGGGCTACTTTGAACTGGCCTGCCAGGAAAACCTTCTATAGCTAAGATCTGAGAGTCCTGGAGCCAGCCAGGCAAGGATCACAGATAAAATTCTGGGCAAAAGACACAATTACTGGAAAGGCTCCATGGCTTAGTCTGTTCAACGTACAAAAGGAGGATCAAAGCAATGGAAGCAGAGTGGATAAGATGGAGAGAAGTCCAGTAAGAGGTAAGAAGAACACGTGGGGCTAGTTCATGCACAGTTCTACAGGGAGTACAGATTCTATTCCAAGTACAATAGAGAGCTACTCAAGAGTTTTAAAAGCACAGAAATGACAACAGTCTAATTTATAGTTTGTAAGTATGATTTGTAGTTTAAAAATGTGAAGAAATGCATGGAAAAGGAGGCAGATGAGAAGGGGAATACCAGGAATAGTACTAGTACCATTAGGTATTTGTAAGAGTACAACTACTAGGAACTGTACAAGTGAGATGATGATAGCTTGGACCAGGGTGGTAATAATGGAGATAGAGGGAAGAACATCAATTCATGGTGAGGCAGGTAGAAGAAATAAGACTTCCTGAAGGATATGGAGGTTTGAGCAGCCTGAGGAACCAAAGATAAGTTGTAGATTTGGGGTTTCAATATGTGCATACATGGCAACCCCAGTGATCTGAGATGAGGAAAACTGGAGACTCTAATAGTCTGTTGATGCATGGTTGGCTGGTTTGTTTGGGTTAATATTTGGTGGTGGTAATTGGGGGGACAGTTAAGAGTTGTATTTTAGCCATGTCAAATCTGAAATGACAACATCCACATCAAAATATCTAGTGGGGAATTAAATATATATAGTCTTAATTTTTTTATAATTATAATTAACCAATTAATGTCTCATTTTGGGGACAAAACTTTGTAAAACTTTTTACCTGTTCATTGAGTGCTTATAAGTTAACACATACAAGTACAACGATGATCAAGATGACAATGATGATGAGGGAGGGAATGTTTTTATCTCTACTGTGATGAGACAGTGATTCTTGAAATCAATAAACAGATGGGGTAACAACAGATAAAAGGTCTCAAGATTTTTCTTCCTTACTACTTAAAATGGTTACATACATGTAGCCCCACAGGATATAAAATGGGAATTCATTCATATTTTAAAGTAAAGTTTGCTTAAACATCTATACTTTTGCTTATAAATCTCTTAAGGAATTTGAGAAATACCTAGTACTTCCTCCAAACACAGAAACCTAATACAAGTTCAGGTGAAATATGAACTTGGCTAGATACTTGTCACTTGAATTAATGTAGCTTTGTAAATAAATTCTGCTCTTTAATGCTTTCAATTTTATCAAAGGCTTAGCAAACCGCCTGAGATAGAATCCTCCCATCAGATTGTAATTCACAGAACTCAGATTAGAATCAATAAAAAATAAAAGGTAACCAAGATATCAATAACAAAACACACCAAATAAATCAGACATAAACTTTGATATTTTTTATGTGTCTTCTTCACTTGATGGTCAGCATCTGACATCATGATTCTCTCTGGTGCTTATAAACTAGATAGTGTCATGTAAACTAGATATATCGATACCTTCACATATAACTAAACAAGGTTTATTCTAATGTATTCTACCAACTATGGAAAACTGGAACATAAAAAAAGAAAAGTTGTACAAGTGGGGAAAAAAATCTCCAGTCAACACAAGAAGAGTATGTTTCTTTTCTTTTCTGAGACAGGTCTCTCTCTGTCACCCAGAATGAAATGCAGTAGTACAAACATGGCTCACTGCGGTCTTAACCTCCTGGGCTCAAAGGATCCTGCATGTGTGTGTGTGTACGTCCTGGGCTCAAAGGATCCGTGAGAGTGTGTGTGTGTGTGTATGTGTGTGTGTGTGAACCTCCTGGGCTCAAAGGATCCTCCGTGTGTGTGTGTGTGTGTGTGTGTGTGTGTGTGTGTGTGTGTTTGTTTCCCCATGGGGATGAAAGGTCAGCAGTCTCAACCTCCTGGGCTCAAAGGATCCTCCTACTTCAGTCTCCCAAGTAGCTGGGACCACAGGCGTGCGCCTGAGCGTGTGCATGTTTCCCCATAGGGATTAAAGGTAGGAATTAACTACATTCTTAGTATTTCCAACCTAACTTCCCTATGATCCCTTAGGAAGAATTCTTTAGATGCTCAATTTCACAATTCCTGAAGGATTCCTTGGAGTTGTGTGTGCAGGAAAAAGCTTATATAAGCTTCTTCCTCCAAGTCAATGCTGAGGCAAGAAAATACTTGGCTTACAGGAGAGTAGAGTTGATAGAGTTAGTACATTACTGTGTTACTATGTTAGATGAAGGCAGGTCCTTTTCTCAGTTGATTTGGGGAAAACTTTAAAAAAAACTGTTATTCTGGTGGGGTGTGATGGGAAGTAAGAAGACAGATTTCAGAGCTTTTATACTACTTTTCACTAAAGACACTTCAGCCTGACATTGGTCACTTTTCTTAAATTAAAATTTCACTGTGAAATAGCCTAAAATCAAATGTTACATTTAGCATATAGGAATTTCAGTGCTAACACCTCTTTGGGCGCAGATTCTCAGTTTTCACTGCATGCAAATTTGGGGAGGGGGGCTGGAGAATGAACTCATGGCTTAAGAATCTGGGAACTGCTTGAATTTCACTGTAAAGAAGAATCATTAAGAAGCTAGGAATCTGAGTCACTTAATATCAGGCTTCAGCTAAATACTTAAATGGTTACATAACACTACCAATTTTTAAGAACAAGAAAGGGTTTTTTAAAAAAGAAGTCATGGCTTAAGGATTTCCTTTCTGTTTTTCATACTATAAAAATGTCTTGTTTGATCCTTCCATATATATGAAAACCTTATTTGCTTTCTTCTTGAAGAATAAAAGATCTCTGCATCTTCATAGAGATTCCCTTTATTAACCTGATGCTCTAAGATGTGTCTTTCTTTGGCATTAGATAATTCATTTCTCTCTGATAATGACTGATGTTTATAATATAAAATAAAATGAGAAATTCCATTGTAATAATTAAAATATCTCTAAAATTCCAGTGAATTCACATATTATCAAATAACTAAACTGAAAACTAAAAACCATGCTTTAAATCCTGGATGCTTCACACCATCCAGATAACACATCTGAACCAATAATGAAAGTTTTCACTCAAGCTTTGACATTTCAACATGTAGTAGATATAACTTTTATATTTTGGAAAAGAAATAAAGAACATATTGGAAAATTAATTTTTAAACTTCTTTATAGTTTCCCAACATTAGCTGTAGTAAAATTAGAAAAAAAAATATTTCTATATTTATCAGTCTATCATTAACCAAAGGTGCTCTTTTGATATAGTAACTGTCACAAACAACTAACATGAATTTGCTTAAGCCTTAAGAGCTTCTTTTCCCAGTATTTTGAAATGGATGAAGAGAACCAGATAAAATATTATAACTTCATATAAACACTGTATTTAGAGCAATAAGAAAGCAAATAACCATGTTCCTCTTCCATACTCAGCATTAAATTATCTTTCACAAAGCAAAAGACATTTTTTTTAACTGATAAAGCAGTATGTGCAGTTATAAGAAGTACAGAACTCCCACATCCTGGCCTTTACATTCTTCTTCTTAAAAAAAAAAACACAGCATTTATGAGCCCCATAATGACTATTTTAAATCCCTGAATCACATTGCAATAGAAAAACACTGTATAGCATAATGCATAACGGCATGTTTAAATACAGCCCCCGATCCCATATTTCTATAACCTATATTAATGTGAGCAAATAAAGATATTTATACCTTGATCATTTCTTAAGCAGAGGTTAACTAGAAAGGCAAGCCTTAGGAAGAAACAGAATACATACCATGATGTAGTCTCTTTCGTTAGAAAAGGCAAGAAAAACAGATTTAAATTAAGACTTGGTGTATAAAAGCCGAAAGCATAGAATTTGTATCCACATAATGAACTGATGTCTCCTCTAAAGACGTCAGATTGCCGTTCAACTAAACTATCTAAAAATACCTCCTTGCAAACACACACACGAAATGACTACAAAGACAGGTCTTACTAAGCAGCTCTACTTGCACAAAATCACTTAATAAGTGGGAAAAAGCTGAAGTACTTAGGGAAAAAATAATAGAAATTTTTCATATAAATTATTATCTTTTATGAGCTATTCTGCAAACCAGTACCAATGTGTAAAGAGTAGTTAATAAAGAATCTTAAAGCAAATCATAATTAATCTAAGATGCCCAACAGAAAATCATGTTCTATGAACTTGAAATCAAATAAAGAAAAATAAATCTCTGAATCACCATCAACATTCTACTTCAAAATCAAGAAAAGGAAAATATACTAGCTGAAAAAGTAGGAGTCAAATTCATGGATGCCACTGTGTGTCAGGCCATGTGCTAGATATGTAATTCCTGCAAAATCTATGAAGTATGCATCATTAACAGCACTTGACAGATAAGGAAAAATAGTTCTGAACATTGAAGCAATCTGCCTACTGTCACACAGCTACAGAGAAGAGTTGAGTTCCAACCCACATACGAATGACTCTAGAGCATTATAATCTAACAACAATAACTGGCATTCACACAGACTTTACAGTTCGCAAAAAGATTCTAATGTCATGAACTCTTTTTAGAGTTTTCCTATTTAAACCTTAAGTTTTTCATGTATAGAATGAGGAATAGAATCTCACTCTGCTTCTAATTTTGTTAGATGATTAAAGAAAATCACACACAGAGCACTTAGTAAATTAATTTTAATCATTAATAATTTTCTTTTTTTCCCCCTTTTCTTTTGAGACGAAGTTTTACTTTTGTTGTCCAGGCTGGAGTGCAATGCCACAAGTTCAGCTCACTGCAACCTCCGCCTCCTGGGTTCAAGTGATTCTCCTGCCTCAGCCTCCTCAGTAGCTGGGATTACAGGTGCTCACCACCATGTCCGGCTAATTTTTTATATTTTAAGTAGAGATGGGGTTTCAACATGTTGGCCAGGCTGGTCTTGAAACCCTGACCTTCAGGCGATCAAACCACCTCAGCCTTCCAAAGTGCTGGGATTACAGGCGTGAGCAACCCCATCCAGCCAATAATTTTCAAAACAATGTTGTGAGATAGACCAGTATTACAATCATGATCTTCATTTTGAAGGGAGAAATGAGTAACTTTAAGAAGTTAAATGACTTGTCTAAGCATTGTACAGCTAGTTAACATCAGAACAAGGACTCAAATTAAGGTCTCTGGTAAATAAAGTACTTTATTGTTTTACTACACAAAAAAACCTGGTTGGAATAGTTCCTTCCTATTTGCTGTGTAATTTTCCACAGCCGAAAAAATTAAGATGATTCTGTTTTAAATATGCTTATTAAAATGCTTGAAGACAATATGCAATGAGTACTGTAATTAAGTTTTGCTACACCATGATGCTTCATTATAGATCCAGTTTGTTCACAGGCTCAGGGTTAACAATTCAAAGTCACTCATTAACTTCATTATAAACCAATTGATGGTGATATCTTTTCCACAGCAACTTTGGATGACACTTAAAGGAGAGAACAATACAGAGAAAGGAGTAATGGATACACCTGTGGCTAATAAAGCCGGCACTTGACACAAACTCCTCGAAGGATGTGCTCTTATCCTACTTACTCTTACAGCCATCATCATCAGACTTACACTCTAATTTAGATAGAGAGTGACTGATAACAGTGCTATTAGCAGTACCAAGAAAGAAGAATCCGTAATCGGTGGATTTTCAGGGCATTCTGCTGTGACCAGGTAAAAATATATTTTAATACAGCTTTCTAAAAGGTCTAATTATATTTTACAGTCAAAACTGTAATAAAGATAAACGTAATTATTATTTATTTATATATATTTTAAATGGCTAAAACAATGCTGTTAAGTCTGCCTGACTAAGAAAACTCCTTCATCTGGCCATATGCTAAAATTAGCTCCTTATAAATTACTTATCTAACTAGAAACAAATTAAGAGAGCAATCATATCACCGCAACAGTAAGTCAAAGCACAATTATTTTCTAAATCCAAGTCTAAAAAAGGATAACATGAAAGACCTCTCGAGAGCCACATGGATGGGAAATTTCAGATAAGCATGGTGACCTGCTCCTAAAAGATTAAATTAACAAGAGAAAACATGCATATAGGCCAGTGCAGTGTGGCTCACACCTGTAATTCCAGCATTCTGGGAGGCCGAGGTGGGCAGATCATTTGAGCTCAGGAGTTAAAGAGACCAGCCTGGCCAACATGGTGAAACCCCATCTCTACCAAAAAAAAAAAAAAAAAAAAAACATAAAAATTAGCTGGGTGTGGCAGCACACACCTATAGTCCCAGCTACTCAGGAGGCTGAGGTAGAAGAATCCCGGGAACCCAGGAGAATGAGGGTGCAGTAAGCAGAGGTCACACCACTGCACTCCAGCCTGGGTGACAGAGTAAGACTCTGTCTCAAAAAAAAAAAAAAGAAAGAAAAGAAAAGAAAAGCAAATGTGCACATAAAGAGTTAAAAAGTATAATTCTCCAAAATAAAATTGTATTCTTGCAATTCAGGCTACGACTGAGGAAGAATAAAATATACTGCTTTTATTTCCATCAGGATCAAGGTAAAGTTACTCTACATTTTATGTCAGGGATGATAGCAGTTAGGACATGGCACATACGAAATCCCTTTGAAACTTATTTGAAATCATATCAACTCTAAATATTGAGGGAGGAATAAACTGTTTGCGGACTCTGATTAGAATTATAATCTATAGGACACATTGAAAACAAAAGGATTTGTCCATCCTTTAACCTACATATTAAGAGCAAAGGATAGGTATTTCATGCAGCTTTCCCAAATAGATCTGTGTGTGCACATGCATCTGCACATACAAGGAAAACCTGCCAATGGCTCCACTAGGGATTAGCTTATGACTTTGAGAAAGTTACTTTATCTCCTTATGTTCTGATTTCTTTAGTATGTGGAGGCAGCACTCTTACATTATTGTGAGGATTCAATGGGATAATAAATGAAGAGTTTTGAACATTGCCTAGAACAAAGGGAGCCTTCCATTTTAACTGATGACATCATTACTGTTGCTTTTTCACTCTAATAATGAACTATTTAAAAGAAGGTGGCTGTTGGGTATGGAGCCGTAGGGATTGGAAAAGGCAAACCAACTTAAGGACAGATGTCTAAGGAAAAGGAAAACATCAAGTGTAGTGTCTCTGACTCACATGTGTAACAGATTTAATTTTCCTTACCTCCTGGATGGTGCAGATAAAAAGTTCCTACAAAAGTGTAATATTTGTACTTATTATGGGTTGTGTGTTATTCTAAGCACTTTATAGGTTTTTTGCCTCATTTAATCTTCACCCAACCCTATTACTTCTATTTTACAAATGAAGATTCCATGTTAAAGGGCCACACAGTGAGTGAGTGGTGAAGCCAGATTATAAATCCAAGTTACTGGTTCTGGAGTTTTCTGACCACAGTGCTACAGCTCTTACTAATCCCTTCTCTTTATGTAACTTTCTTCACAAAGATCACAACTGGTCAGATTACAATTTTCATAATCACATGTACAAACTATTTCCTAACTTAGGTTATTTTTATAGATGGGTTACTAGCATCAGTTTCACTTCTAAGTCAGAGTCCCTCCTTCCACCCACTGCTAAATTTTGAGAGTTCTTGTGGAACCCTGAGCAGTTATTTCAATATATTTCAGTTTTCAGGTTCCTTAGGGGTAGGAATGATAACATCATATAAATTACAAGAGTAGAGTATTTAAACCAATGTGGGAACAGGTCATCTTCAATCCTATTCCATCCTGAGTTTCTTCAAACCCTGTGTTCCAGGACTTCCAGATGACTCTGATGTGCAGCTCAAAAATCTCCAAAACTCCATCTGCCAGCAATGCCTTTATTCCCCATGTTCACACACATCCACCTGGTGGGCCCCCGCTTCCGCTGCACACTCCTCCGTCAGCCCCATACACAACTGTGGGTGTACATGTCAGCAGGTCCCTCACCTCTACTATTATTCTGTGAGCAACTATAAGATAGGGGACAAGTCTTATTCACAATCAAATAACCAAGACAAGTGAATAGTGACACTGAATCTTCTTTAACAAGTGAATACAGATTCACTGGATCCTGGCAAGGTTTTACTATCTGCACATTACTATTAATGTAATATACAGATGTTAGTATTTAATATATTAAACATAAATATTAAATATGCTGATATCACATTTCATTGATTCTAAAAGTTTATTTCATTTTAACATCTTTGAAATCAAGATCCATCTTACAATCAATGAAAATGAAGTACTGGCTCATTAAAGTAAGGTGAGTCAAGCAATTACATTTTCACTGAAACACATATACAGTCAAATTTTAAAGGAAAATAACATCAAGGAATTCCCAATCCTTCCATCTGCTTAATAGAAATAGCTTGATTCTGCTAGTCATCCTAAAAGACCATATTCATGAACATCAATTAACACTATAGTGGTACCGTGACCACACCAATTTCATTATATTCAATGGTTAATGGTTTGGGTTTTTTTTCAGACAGAGTCTTGCTCTGTCACCCAGGCTGGAGTGCAGTGGCGCAATCTTGTCTCACTGCAACCTCTGCCTCCTGGGTTCAAGCAATTCTCCTGCCTCAGCCTCCAGAGTAGCTGGGATTACAGGTGTGTGCCACCACACCTGGCTATTTTTTTTTGTATTTTTAGTAGAGATGGGGTTTCACCATGTTGGTCAGGCTGGTCTTGAACTCCTGACCTTGTGATCTGCCATAAGCCAGGCATAGGCCACCACGCCTGGCTGCTTTTCTAATTATTACATATATCTACAGATGAGACCAAAATTCCCTGACTTGACATTTAACGGCTTCTGCAACCTGACCCCTCTCATCAACCCAGCTTTCCTCCAGCTGCTCCACATCTCAGAAGTTGATCCACTCACTGCTCCTTGATTGCACATGAAACTTTCTGATTCAATGGTTTGGCTTGTTCCTCCTGCTTTTCAAAAGTTCCTCCCATTTCCTTTTTCCTTCCCATCTTGTGTATGTCTTGCCCTTATTTGTGGTACAATTTGAGACTTACTTGCTTCTCTGTGGACTACTCAATTACATGTAACATTCCTGCCTCTGCATTCCTATGTATTTTTTTTTTTGTCCATTCACCCAGTACTTAAATATACCCTACTCAAAAAAGATGCAAAATTTTCAAACCAGTTTCTAATCTTTTATAGAACTCTGAAGAAAACCCACAAGAAAACATTCAGAATGTTGTTTCCTTATTAATACTCTCTTCTCACAAAGCAAATAAGCAGAACATATAATTTCGAAACAAAATGGAACTGCTCAGACAAGAAAAGAACAATAACGTAAATGTTTTGTAATTTTTTCTCTCCATTAATGGTTCATTTTTTGCACTGTGCTTCTGCACTAGTCAGTGGCTGTTCTTATATTAAATTGTACTTGTTTTAACCTATATGTTTTTAATATCAATGTAGATTTACTTTTCTAATTTGCCACACATTTAGCAAATACTCTAAAATGCTATTTTCAAACATTTTATTTAGCTGACATTGAAGAAACTTTTATTAAGAACTAAAAATCTGTATTTTCCTCTTCTTTCAAAAGGTATTTCCTAACTAGCCTTGCTCTGAGAAACAGCTAAAAGACATTTAAAGTTATCCATATTTTTTCTACAAAAAAAACAAGTTTTTATTTGACATCACTACTAACGAACTTTTGTGAGGCTGTTCAACAGACATGCTTTAATTCTTATTTATAATTTTTTTCAGAGGGGAAATAAGGAAAATGAAGGGTAAAGAAATCTGGGAATATGCCCAACTAAAATGAACACATTAAAATATTTTAGTGATAAAAGGCTCAGTATATACAGTGCAGAGGGAAAAGAAATGTTGTTACCTGTGTTTATATTTTCTTTAGCTAAGCTATTTGAAATTTTACTTCTTTCTTTTGTTATAACAGATGAGCCACAGACCAAACTGCTGCCCAAATGACTGAAACAAATGAAAAAGCACTGAAAATCAGTTTAGCTATTCGAAGTGTATCCTCTTCTATATAAAATTGTTTTAAGCTATTTTTATATTTAGGTAAATGTTATCCCTAAAATAGTATGATTTTGACATCTGACTATTTCAACTCATGATATTAATTTCAACAGAAAATAGGAAGTCCTATGCATCCATATCTTTAAATTGCCATTTAAAATGAACAAAAGTATACTTTTAAGAAAACAAGTAAGTATAAAATTAATTAGTCATCAAGAAAAAGCTAATTTCATCCTTCACATTCCCAGTCACTGGAAATCTGGTACATAAATTTACTCATCGCTCAATTTTGCTGAACATCCCTCAATGTCCACCAACCCAGCCACTACAGGCCCAGTGACTACAGAATCATCCTAAATCTTTACTGACAAGGAACTCAACAAGACAACCTCCTTTTTCACTATTATTAAAGATACTATAATACTAAGTACCTTAAGGTTTAAGTATTAAAATTACGATAGGACCTTCAGTAGTCCTTATCAGTTCCATAGCACTCATAAAAATTACATGCAGATTATTCACATTTAACTACAAATATTTCTTAATTGCTGAGAAAAATAAACAAGAGTGCTCCCATTTAATAAAAATACTCCAGAGGGTAAAATTGTCTGGGTTACCCATTTTTTTCCTAAGAAAAGAGCCCTAAATTACAACTCTTCAGCTTTTTTACATTCATGCATTGTCTTCCTTTATTATGAAAAGGGTAATGTTCTTTTCCGCCACTTTCAGTAAAATTGGCCACTGAAAATACCCCATAAGATGACTCCATTGTAATCTGTATTTTCAACTGTATTATAGAAGAGTAAGAAAATAAAACATTTATGACAAGAGATAGGGCATATATTCCCAAAACTCAACTTTTACTAATAAAGTAAGCAAATTTTATATTCTAGTTTTGCATACACAACAAAATTAAAAATGAGATTATGGATTAATTATATTTATACATACACATACTTACATATGAAATAATACATGTATATAGATATATTAATAATGTATGTTTCATTAAATAATCAAACCAAGTTAATATTGCAACCAATAATGTATTTATCTGGAGTTCACTAAAGAAGAATATAACTTTGATAATTGTAAAGAAATTTTTCAGGCTGTCACTTTATTAATCAATAAATGTAAGCCTAACTTATGCCTAAGATATCTCTGAAAACAGCCTTTATGATGAACATCCAGTGTAAGTTGTAAAAGAGAATTTGATCTACTGATGTGGATGAAGTGATCTGAAGCATATGAGGCGTATTTATATAGTGACTTCAGAGTACAGAAGAAACACAGTGGATGACTGATAAGTTATAAATATATGATGTATCATAGACTGTGCAATTATAAGATGCTTAAATATCATACACACACACGAAAGAAAGAAAGAAAAAAATACAACATAACTACATACAAGGCCTATGTTAGAGGTTCAATTAATAAGAAGAAAGGGCAGAGGGTGACAAGTGATTAATTCTTTATGGCATGGGTGTTTCTGTACCAATAGAAAAGACAGTGAGTGGCAGGGACCACTGGTGAGCTTAAGAGAACTTCCTGGGTGATGCAATATGTTGCATTTTAGTGTGCTCTGTAATATCATGGCTTTAAAGAAGCAAATTTATATCTACATTCCCTAAAATATTTTTATATTAGTTTCTTAATCTATGTTCCAAAAACCAGGCACTATTTCCATTTAGCCAATTCTGTGTAACACCTAAGACAATACTAATAGCATTGGCATTTTAATACTATATGGAAATAATCATAAGCATGTGTCATGTCTATAAAGACCACTTCTTAATGATGAAGAAAAAGTTGGTCAGAAAGAACAAAGATCTCAGAACAAGGAAATTAATAGAGACCTTAAGGACACATTTACAAACTTTCATTTAAATAACAAACATTCTCACACACACATAAGTATTTTTGTACATGGTCATATGGTTATATCTCTATATACACATATCTAGAGACTCGTTTTATTTATTTTTATTATTTTTTGACAGTGAGTCTTGCTCTATTGTCCAGGCTGGAGTACAATGGCACTATCTCAGCTCACGGCAACCTCTGCCTCCCAGGTTCAAGCAATTCTCCTGCCTCAGCCTCCTGAGTAGCTGGGATTACAGGTACCTGCCATCATGCCCGGCTAACTTTTGCATTTTTAGTACAGATGAGGTTTTACCTTGTTGGCCAGGCTAGTTTTGTCGTTTTATTTTTAAAATATTTTTCAAAACAACCTCATAGGCAAATCATATTCAAATAAAACATATAATGATAGAACAGTTATGTGATCTAAACTGAAAAGGCTTTCAAAAGTTTATAAAGATCACTACAGACATGACAGTAATAAGTTAGTCTTTTTAAAATCAGGGATATAAAGTAAGCATTAAATAGTATTTCATTAAGATTTTTTTTTTTTTTTTTTTTTTTTGAGATGGGTTTCGCTCTTCCTGCCCAGGCTGGGATCTCGGCTCACTGCAACCTCTGCCTCCCTCCCAGGTTCAGTAGATTCTCCTGCCTCAGCCTCCCAGGTAGTTGGGATTACAGGCATGCGCCACCATGCCTGGCTAATTTTGTGTTTTTAGTAGAGACCGGATTTCTCCATGTTGGTCAGGCTGGTCTTGAACTTCCAAACTCAGGTGATTCGCCCACGTTGGCCTCCCAAAGTGCTGGGATTACACGCGTGAGTCACGGTGCCTGGCCTCATCAAGGATTTAAAGTAACTATAAAATAAATTTTACCTTTATTATTAAAAGAAAATGAAAATTTAAGCATCACCCTGGAGGAATTCTTAATAGATTACTTGAATAAATTAAGAGTTTGGTCAAGCCTCTGGAGGCAGATTAAAGAAATGTCAGGAGCAGGTGGCTCAGCCTATAATCCCAGCACCTTGGGAGGCTGAGACAGGCAGCTCACCTGAGCTCAGGAGTTCAAGAACAGCCTGGCCAACATGGTGAACCCTCCCTCCACTACTAAAAATACAAAAATTAGCCAGGCATAATAGTATACACCTGTAATCCCAGCTACTTGAGAGACTGAGGGGAGAACTGCTTGAACCCAGGAGGCAGAGGTTGTAGTGAGCCAAGATTGTACCACTGCACTCCAGCCAGGGTGACAGAGCTAGACTCCATCTCAAAAAAAAAAAGAAAAGAAAAGAAAGAAAAAGAAACAGTAAGAAAAAGGGAAGGAAGGAAGGAAGGGAGGGAGGGAGGGAGGGGGAAAGAGGGAAGGGGGAGGGACAGAGAGGGGAGGGAGAGAGGGGAGGGAGGGGGGAGGGAGAGGGGGAAGGGAGGGAGGGAGAAGGAGGGAGGGGGGAAGGCAGGGAGGGAAGGAAGGGGGAGAGGGAGGGAGGGAGGAAAAGGGTGGGAGGGACTGGTTACTGATCTTACTAGGGTTAAGTGGTTAAAGCAGAATAACTGAACTTCTAGTAATACGTTTTGAGCATTTGCTTTTTTGAAGTTGATCATTCTCTTTTACACTAATCTAAATTGATTTTATTCTCAGATAATTTTCCAAATGGATCATTACTAAAAATATTTCAAAGCAAAGATGTGAAGTATACTTATTTTCACTAAAAGCAAAGATCTTACTTTAACATGTCCTATGGTACAACGGGAAAAAGCATTGTCTTACACATATAAGCAGAGCATGCAATGCCTTGGCAAGTTTCTAAATACATTTCTTCACTTCTAACAGGGGTAAAAAGATCTATTATTTGTTGCCAGGGTTTCTTGGCTCAAATCCAAGGCAAGATGACCTTGTCCTTGAATAAAACAACAGGATATGCTTCCTCTCAATCCCCTCTGCTAGCAAGCACAGTGGAAAATCACGCCAGGAGACAAGTTTATTTCATCTCAGGAAATATATCTGTTATAATAGACAAAATAAAGATCAGATAACTAAGAGGTGGAGTCTTACCCCAGAGAGGAGTAACCTGGCATCTATAATTAAGTCCTGGTGCTTTTTATCTACATTGCTAAGGGAAATCCATCAATCAAAATATACTAAAGAGACACTCTACCCAATGTTTACAGACAAAGTCAAACTGTCATGGTAATATAACACATTTTTTGTTAATTGAGTTTTCTTAAAGTTGTTCCAGTTGAAAGACAGGAAAGGAGAGGTATCGTAGGAGGTTGTATTCCGTTGCTGCATCTTCAAAACAGTCATTAATTTATCTGGTATTCTAACATGCTCCACTCCATCACCTGTACTGACCTACTTCTCTCTAATGCAATCCACTCTAACAGTGATGATTCCATTGTTTTTCCTCAGAACCCTCATATTCTTCTGTATCTTTCTGCCTTGGGCCCTTACATGTTACTCTTCCAGCCTAAAAAACCCTTCTCTATACTGTACTCTTAACACCTGATAAACAGTTTTAAATTCCAACCATACCCTTGGAACGCATGGAATTCATTCCAGATATAATCTGTCATCTAACTATAAAGACAAAACAAATTTATAAGCATCAATTAGAAGAATTAACAAAATTAAGTACTGCATATTAAGTGATCCTGATTCATTATTAAAATAGAGATAAATATGAAGAGATAAGGACCAAGTCAGTCAAGCCAAGACCATGGCAAGCTGAGAAATGAGAAAAGAAAATGAGGCTGAAATATTTATAATCAAGCCAGCTGATCCTAAAATAAAAGAGTACAATCTTATACATTTATAAGGGAAAGAATGTAGATTACAGAGGACCTTAACTGACCAATGGGAATTTAGAAAATATGGTTAAGTTATATTATATCCTTCTTGGTTAAGGGGCTTATGAAATGATGAAAATGATACTTATGGCTACGAATGAGTTGTAGCCAGTATGAACTTAAGGGAGGTGATCATGGATTGAAGTTAGGCTCCACAGTATATGCAAGGTTCACTAGGTCAGAAACAGGCAAGACAAAATGGCAAGGCTCAAGACTTCTGCTAGAACACAAGTGGCCATGGTCAGGCACTCAGAGGTTACAAAAGAAACAGGCAGAGGAAGTTAAGGCATGGAGTGTATGTTTAAAGAGTTAAGTAGCAGGCCGGGCACAGTGGCTCACACCTGTAATCCCAACACTTTGGCAGGCTGAGGCAGGTGGATCACAAGGTCAGGAGATCAAGACCATCCTGGCCAACATGGTGAAACCCCATCTTTACTAAAAATACAAAAATTAGCTGGGCATGGTGGCGTGAGCCTGCAGTCCCAGCTACTTGGGAGGCTGTGACAGGAGAATTGCTTGAACCCAGAAGGTGGAGGCTGCAGTGAGCCGAGACCGTGCCATTACACTCCAGCCTGGGTGACAGAGTGAGATTCTGTCTCAAGAACAAAAAAAGAAGAGTTAAGTAGCAAAAAGAAAACATATATGCAGGCCCAAACACAGAAAAGCAGAAGGAAAAAAAGGAACTGGGCTAAATGGGAACTATTCCTGCCCATCCCAAATCAAGTCTCAACATGATTTCAAAATGGATAGATGCATTATTGACTCGACCAAGCAATGAAAGATTTGTAAAATGATTCTGATCATAATAGTCTTGCTGCTTGGAATGTCTAATATGCCAGGAAGAAGATAGTTACAGGGAAATAAGCACTTCTTCAAATTGCGTATTCCAGTAGTTAATACTAGCTCTCATAATTATGCAGTCTACACACCTGAAGTAGACTAAATTTGGTCACACAGGGGTAGGTAGTATAAGTCTGTGGTTAAGGCAATGGCTATGAAATCAGACAAATCTTGGTACCAATGATGGCTCTACCACTTGCTAGTAATATGCCCCTGAAAAAAATTCTTTTTAATCTCAGTTTTCTCATTTGTAAAAAGGTAATACTGCTTCTTAAGAATTAAGTGAGATATTTGTAATATAGTGTCTGCTATGCAATAAGTTACTCAATAAATTACAGTTACTGTAATTTATTCGCTATATTTAAGTAGAGCACTTTCCTATGTGTACCACCATTTTTATTATTATTTAATCATGACTTGGGCTGTGATTTAAGTATAGCACACTACATAAATCAATTTCTACAAAAATGTAAAATTAAAAAACAGGTTATCAGTTTGACAACATCAAATTAATTTACTTTAAAGCATTTTGTTTAATTTATGAAGTTTCAAACTCATCCTTTATGGCGAAATTTTCAAAGGCACCTGAGCTGGGAAAAATGGGGAGAGAAGAGCTCCACTTTAAAAAAACGAAACATTAAGCAGAATCCATTCTCCTGAATGATCAATAACGACAACAAATGGTAAAATGAGTAAAGAGACTTTTAATGGTATCTAACATTTTCCCTAACTTAATGCGCCTATAAAACTTTTTCTCATCTACCATCTATTAACTCTATACAACAAATGGTTCACAGTAGTCTTTTGAAAAATGTAGTCTCATATTTCTGAAATATTAGCAATTTCCTCTTATTTTAAAAAGAAATCACAAGACTTTTATATTCACAAAATCATGAGATTCCCCTGAGGACTAACTGAAAAGCACTACTTGACTATAAAAATATAGCTCAGTGCTGAGTGCATTTCTGGTGACACACGGGTATTCATCTTAGTATTATCATTCAACCACATAAAATGAAAATGGGGGAGGTATGACAAAATATGTAAAATTTACTAAAGGTTAAATGAGATTTCATTAATCCAAAACTTTAAAGAGAAATTCAACAGTATTTATTGTACATCTATTATGTGCCAGCAACTGAGGCATGCACTGATGGAGACAGACAAGAAGAATAAAAGCCCATGAGATCCGAAAGGTTCTAACAAAGCAGAAGAACTGAGCTTACTACTAGTGCCCATCATAGCTCAAAGGAAAGTCCCCACCCCAAATTTAATGGTTTTTGTTTTCTAGTACTGCACTACCTTCTATAGTCAAGCAAGTAAAGCAAATTAAAAGTCCACAAACTTTTTGAAGAAGCAAAAACAGAAGCATTTGTGAATTTAATAAATTCTATTCATGTGAAACTAGCTCCAACAACATAAAGCCTCATAGGCTGAAAGAGGGGCACTCTCACTCATTTTTGCCCTACAACTATTTATTGAGTCACTTACTGAGCATCTGAGTAATTATTTTCTTACTCAACTCCTTATACACAATTAAAATTTTTAAAGGTCTGATTATTACACGGCAAACTCAATAAAACCAAAGGACTAGTCAACAATTATACAGCAAGACTTTGGTATCATAAACTGCCAACTCTGCTGCATGTGACATCCTGAGATAGCAAATTCTAGTATTTCAAGTTCTAACAAAAGTATCATGGGCATTACTACTCACATCTTCTATAAATTGCTTGATCCAAAGTTATTTTATTGCTGGTGTTACTTTAGTCTAATATCACTTTAAATTTTAGCAAAATATAAGCAGTTGTCAGGAAACAAATACACTTACAGAATAAGATCAGGGACTCTAGTTTAGGCAATATTGGGCAATATCTGTCTCAACTGGCCTTTTCATAAATGTAGTAATGTTTTCCTCCTCCTAGCAGTAAACTGTTTTAACAATTTTCTTTTCTTTTTTAGAATAGAGATGGATTTTAGTGTAACCCATAGTAGTCTAAAAACTGCTGGCCTCAAGCAATCCTCCCACCTTTGCCTCTCAAAGTGCTGGGATTATAGGTGTGAGCCACCACACCCAGCCAACAATTTTCTTTGTTCATTTAAATTTATATTATTATTTATTTAGACACCCCTCCCCCCGCGCTGTCTCTCTCTCTGTCTCTCTCTGTCTCTCTCTCTCTCTCTCTCTCTCCCACTTTAAGAAAAGATACATGAAAAAGGTCAGTAAAAAGCCGAGGATTTAACTTTTGTTTCTAAGGTTCCTCAAGTATAGCCTAACACTCTTACTTTTTACCTGAAAAATCATGACTACAGAAGAGTTTAATTTCAAAGGCACTGTTAAGAAAATTAAACTACAATGGAACTTCTCTACAACCTTTCCTACCAGTGAAATTAAGTATAGGGCTGGTCTTTTTCTGGATCTAATTCAGAGAGTTAATTAGTCAAGTACCACGAGGACCTCATGGTAAGGGGCTGGGGCTCTTGGCGCAGCGTCACAACGTGCTTCCAGTATAGCCGCTGCCCTAAGAACATTGCATGGTTCATTCCTGAGGTGACACAGTGCGCAAAGAATCACTTCGTCTAAGAACATTTCTTGGATTTAGTTGGTAATTTTGTTCATCATGAACCTAAGCATCTAAACATTCTAAATTCATGGCCTCCTATCTATAAAAACCTCCAAAGCCTCAGTGACTTATTTCCACTTTTGAAGTTTACCATCTTATCTTCTTCAGAATACATGAAAGACAATTTCCATACTTTAATATAACCTGCCAGATGCTAGGATGTAGAAGTAGGCATTTCAAAAATACTTAGACTACTATACAAGCTGCCTAAATTTATGTATTTTCATTTTGAGGATTTAATATATTTATGTATATATCAATTATGTGAATTTGTGTGATGGCAGAAAACTTCCAACATGGTGATATAAAAGTAGCATTGTGAGAACTCACATTCCTGAAACAGGAGGCTCTGACTTGGTGTTAGGCATAGAAAAGTATTTCTCAGTAGCTGCCCATGGGATTTCAGCATGACAAACACACAGCTGACTCATGGGATCAATTATAAAGAAGCAATCATTTTTTGTGGCATTAAAAAAAATCTGTGTTTTCATAAGTGATGAATACATGTTAAGAAGTCAGATGAGTTCCACTGATCGCTTTATTACCAAATCAATAACCAAAGCTCTCCCTCCTACATTCAAACCTACATGTGAATTTCTCACTACAGATTCCCATTCTCAATAACCTTTCTGATGATTTCTCATTAAATTCAACTACAAAAACATGTTTTTGAAAACTATTCAAGTATTAATTCAAAGCTGAACTGTCAAGCTTTAGTTTCTGAATAAAAAAAATCAGCTGCCCAGTATTTCTCAGTATTAGTGATTTTGCTTTAAATAAATTGCTGGTCTTGCTTCAAATTTTTAAAAATTACAACACTGGAAGAACAAGCCAGTTTTAATGTACCCTCCCCTCATCCAAGCAGACTATTATACCCTCTACAAAAACTGTTTTCCCTGAAGAGAAAGAGCAACAATTCCCATTTTAAAGCAGTTCTCTATGACGTGCTATCAAAGCACAAGCAGCATTTGCGATACTTACTGAGTGTTTCTCCTGCTGGCCCATAACTCCATGGTTAGCTGGGATTGCTAGTGGTTTCATAATGAAGAAACATATGCTGAACTGAATTTACACATCATGTACCAATCTCTCACGATGGCAAGTCACTCTCTACAGCATTAAATTAAAAGAAAAAGGAAAAAAAAAAAGGAGGGAGGAGGGAAAACCAAGCTGCAGCTTAAAGTGTCACTACTGGTAAGCTTAAAAACCCTTCACACTTGTAGACCAGAAAAGGAATCCGAACAACGGTGTTCGTCTCCATTTTTATAACATTGAAACTCTAACCATCCTAAGCTATGACAAGACCGAGAAAACCTCATACAACTCTCAGTCTTCCAAGAGAACAAGATCATTTCTGAGACTGAAGAACAAGAGGCAAAAGAAAAGGAGAGGAAAGAAAAAAAGAAAAAAGCTAAAATGGCTGACTGCACACAGACTCCTCTCAAAAAGGCTTAACACAGAATTATATTAGTCAGGGTGGTATAAGAACCAGGCTCTAGCATTCAGCCAAGCATTGTTAATACCCTTGTTTCATCTGCAATCACACATACAGACCCCTCCAACCAAGAGAAAAAAAGAAAAGGAAAGAAAGAAAAAACCAGGGCAGAGCGTGTGAATCGGGAACTCCTCCCTAGTTGCTAATGATGCTGACAGAGTGGTGACCAGTGATCTCTGTCCCACTCCACTAACCAAGTTTGCACAATTAATCTTAGCAGCATGACACTGATGGACATTTAATTTAATGATGTCTGCCCCTCACACTCAACACAAGCAATCCTGCTAGCAAGAAGAGTCACTAACAGAAACACAGCACATGCACACACACAATCTCAAAAATCATGAGTCTGAATGCAATACACCAATATAATTACATTATTGTGCTTACTTTGGAGGACCATGGCTGCAGGCAGTTGGCATAGCAACGCACAAGGAAAGCCATTTCCTGGATAGAAAGCTTCCTTTTCTAAATAAAAAATTCCTCTTAGGAAACAAACGGCATTGCTGCTTCCTGCAGAAAGCAAGACACTGTAGTCTGTCTCTTAACCTGCAAGGCTCACACTCAATGCAGTTCTAGTGATGTAAGTGGATTTCTCTCTCACCCTCCCTCTCCCTATATACCCTGAAATATTCAGCTCAAATGGTACACACATTCCTTAAGACTCGCCCCCTCCTCTACTTAACCATTTCACTCATTAAGGTAGCAATGGACAATTCAGATAAAGTAACAAGCTCTTGCCTGTATTCTATCAGCAGCTGTAGGTTAAGCAAGTCTCAGAGGGATGGAATCCATTGATTGCTGACTCCAAATAATATCACTGAAGACAGGGTGGGAAAACGGAGCAAGGACTTACTTGAACAGCTTTGAACTAAAATATGATTTTTTCACCAAGGTTAAAATAAAAGAATCAATGTGACCTCTATCCCACCCCCAAATATCGCTATGCTATAGTAAACAAATACCTATCAAAAATTTATAAAATGCACACATGACAAGCTTTGTATAAATTTAGATGTGATTTTCACAAACACCCATACACACACATACACAGATGCACATATTTATTGCCTTGCAAATAATATAAAAAATTAACCTACCCCGGTTTTTCTTTAAACCAAACCAAACTTCAGAGGTAAAGAGTTGAAATAAAATGCAGATACATTATTCCATTAAAAAATCCAGATTTCATGTAGGTATGTAGGTATTCGAAAGACTGCATTATACTTGACAAAGAATAAGGACATTTTAACTCTGAAACACTGGTCAGCTTTTCACAATCAGGTTTACTATCAATGGCACACATCACTGGAAATAGATACAGAAAATGTAGCATTTTTAATAATTGACTTTGGAATTGTCAGTGCTTGCTAACTTGTGTTTCCTGACTACTACCTAAGACTGTTCCCACTCTATTCTCTTTCCTTCTTTCTCCTCATATCTAAAGGCAACCATTCCCACCACATCACTATTTTGGATCCTTCTCCCCATTCCCCCCACCCCTTTTCTTAGATTTCTTACATTACTCATTATCCTTCATTTGCCATATAAGCTTAACTTCTGCCCCACAACCACTGTCCTGCCCACTAGCTTTTAAATGTGCAGGTCTCTCCCATCTCAAAACAAAAACAAAAACACAAACATTCCCTAGACCCGGTATTTTCCTCTTCCTCCACTTCCCAACCAAATCTCTCAAAAATTTGTTTGGCTTTAACCATTCCTCATCCCAAGCAATACTCAAATGATGAACCATAGTCATCTGTTACGCCATTTCTACATCTAAGAGTTCCCTTAACATCTCTGTCCATGGTCAATCCATCACATCATCTGTTTATTAAATTCTCTAATTTTTCTCAAATTTAGATTTCCTCTTTGTCTTTGCTGTTATCATCGCACTCCAATCATTATTTTCTGCCTCAAGAACTGCAAAAGTCTCCTTAATGAACTGTTTGGATTCTAACTCCATCCACCCAACTTATTTATCATACTACCTCATGAAATCTTATAAAAACTAAAGCTTGATCATTTTGCCCTCATTCACTAAACCCCTTTTACAAATGAAAACAAAACACCTCTATGGCTTCCCACTGCTCCTGGCATAAAGACCAAAACTCTTGTTATGCTCTGCAAGATTTATACATTTTCCAGACTTATACCATGCTCACGGTCACTCTCTGCACTCCAAATTGCATGGGCTGTTCTTGCCTTCTTGATAGGTAAGAGGGCCTTTGCATGTGTTATTTTCTCTGCCTGGAATTTTCCTTCTTCCTTCCTTTCCTGACTGATGCCACCTCCATCCCCCAAAACATACTGGTGAAATACCCTCAGAAATCTCATGATAGTGTTTATCCCTTCATTGAAGCACTTATTTGCTACAGTTGTAATTTTGCATGGAGTCCAAAGAGTATTTAAGCAGTCAGTGTTTGCCTCCTCCACTACACTCTCATCTCCACGATGGCCTGTGCCATGTCTGTCTGTGTGCACTCCTGTGTTCACCGCACCTAGCAGGGTGCACACTGTAGGCATTCACATTCTTGTTGAGTGAATCAACCTTCCACTGACTGGGAAAGGGCACTGGAAAGACCCTATTTAATCCTCTAGACTTATTCCTGTCAAAATCCCAAATACTTTCTATAATAGACATAACTAATGACTTAAAAGTAAACTGTTGCCAAAAGGTAGAAGCAACTCAAGTATTTATCGACAAATGAATGTATGAATAAAATGTGGTACATGCATACAGGTGGACCTTATTCAGCCTTAAAAAAGGAATGAATTTCTATTACATGCTACACCATGGATAAAACTTGAAGACATCAAACTAGAAATAAGCCAGTCACAAAAGGACAAATACTATATAATGCTCTACTCTAGGTACCAGAATAGTCAAATTTGCACAGGCACAAAGTAGAATAGAGGCTGCCAGGTGCTGGGAGAAGGAGGAATTGGGGAGTTATTGTTCAATGGCATAGAGTTTTAGTTTGGGAAGATCAAAAAAGTTCTGCAGATAGATGGTGGTAATGGCTGTGAAAACAATGGCAATATATAATGCCATTGGCCTTTTACACTTAATAATGTGTAAAATTGTAAATTTTAAAGTTACTTATATTCTATCACAATAAAAAATGAGGAAATGCCAACTCAAGGATTAAATAATCAAGTTCTGCACCTTCCATCTAGCCTGTGTCACACAAAACACATATCCACATGCCAAAAAATTCTCAGTTAAGTCAAATTACCCTCATGCTGATGGTGTCTGACTTTATATGTGAAGGTTTCTAATTGCTTGCCTCTCTGGAAAAATGTGTGAATTCTCTCAAGAAGGAAACTAACCTAATGGGGGAACCTGATAGATGAAGTAAAATCACACATCCTCAGGCACTGAAGCTTTTCTGTGCTGAGACTTGGCGTGATCTCTCTCTCAGTCTGGCTCCATGCCTACAACCTACACATCTTAAAACTCGTAATTGTAATACGGAAATTTCATTATCCAATATCTTGTATGTTGAAACACAATTATGGCAGGTTATAATATGTCAAACACTGCTTAAGAAATAAAATATAAACAAGATTTCAGAGAAATCCACATTATAGATTTTATACAAATAAGAATAAGTCCCACTTACCTTGAAGTTCACTATAATTTGGGTTATATTTACCCATGCCTTAACAATTAGCAAGTAGCATTAAATAGATGCAGTTAAAAAAAAGAACCATGTAACAACTTTCTACCCTGTCAATAACATCCAATGACTTCTAAATTAACAGTAACAACACTCCAAGAGACAGAGATTATATAGCTCAGGAAACTACTTAATGCAAAGGCCTTCCATGCTATATTTCATACCATTATATTCTTTTTCTTCCCACCTAAAGTATTCACTTTCTAATTACTAAGGAATTGAGTAAAATGGTCTGTTCTTAATAATGATTAATCATATTTACAACATATACAGTGTTTAACCATACATCTCAATGTGCTTTACAAACATTTAATTAGGCTTCATCAAAACCCAAGGGAAGCAAGAGAAGAATGTACTTATCTTTCATAGAAAAATAATGTATATAAGATTATAGAGTTAGTAGTATAGAAGAATGCAAATAGAATTCTACGTTTCTAATACCACTTACTTCACTTAACAGTTAAATATGCCCTTTCTCTGCTTCCACAGAGGAAAAACTATAGAGGGTGGGGAAAACTTGTAGATGTGGCAGAAAGAAGTCATTCTTTGATAATAGAAAATAAGAAATTTTAAAAATTTGATTTTTAGTGTTTTATTGTTCCCCAAAGAAGGAGATTTTAAAATGCTATTTTCTGTATGAGTACACCAAACTAATTAACCACTAAGCCAATGAAAAATAAAAGACAGCAGATAAAGTCACAAGTTTTACTTCTCTTTTCCTAAAGCCAATATACCTTCCATTAATAGTGCAATTTCTTTTTTTTTAAAAAAAATAGTTGATTCTCTGATAAACTTTATACTTTAACTCAATCTTACATTTTCACATTGTCTATTTCATCCTTGGGTATACCATACATGAGTCCTTGACACACCCCACCCAAGTCATTTACAGAGGAAATCTAGGCTAAAACTTCATTTTTCCAGTTTTATAAAGTGAAATGGTACTTCCGGTTCATTATTAAAAATAATTTAATTATGAAATAAAACAGGAAAGAAATCAATGCAATGGCTGACATAGGAAATGCTAACTAACCATGTAAGTTAACCTAAATACAGAATCTGTTGAGTTAATGTTCAGTATCAGAAAAACCTAACTGAGCATTCAAAAAAGATCACCAAGATTTAATCCACAGATATGTTCCAAGGAAATGTTTAAAAAAAAGTTCTGACAGCAAACTGTTTATGCTGCATCTGATTTGTTAATTGAAAAATTAATGTGGCAACTATTTATAAGAAATATGCTCCACATTCACATGGAGCACATTAGACGGGAAAGTTTAAAAGATGACATGAGATGGAGACATGCAGAAAAACAGAAGACTGGAAGTCCATGAGAAATTCCCACATGGGGCTTTTAAAAATGCACTTACTTGAAAAATGGGCAGACCTTAACAGCAGATTTAACAAAGCTTACTTCATTTCCCACAACTACTTTTTAAAAAGACCAGACTTCGCTTACAAACCTCTGCTCAAGGTTTCAAAGGTGGAGTCCTTGAACAGTGGTTGCAAATCATTTCCATGCTTTGCTTAGGGGCGAGGCCTTAGATCAAGGCTCCCCACTATAACATTTCACAGAGCAACATGGCAAATGTAAAAAATTATTACCTTTATTTATTATCTTTATTACTAATTTGGCTGTAAGATAGTCCCTTGGGATTAACATGTTGCATGAGCACAATGAACTGTTAATTATCCCTCTGTTTCTATTTAAGAAAAACAGAAAATACTACATCACAAACTGGAATTATAAGTCAGATGAGGGGCACTGCACTACATTTATCTGATATTGTTAAGGACTGATTGTACTTTATCCCTAGTACTTGACACACAGTTGTTCAAAGAAGGAATGTATAAGTGATTCCACTTAAACTTCAAAACTAGCCTGTTAAATATTATTCCTGTTTTTCAGATAGGGAATCAGACACAGGATGGGTGAGTAATTGTAAAAGATGTCCAATTTCTTTACTGACAAAATCCAGAGTTTTAAATAATTTGATAGACAAAAAGGCTAAAACCAGTAAATTTAAATTTAACAAGAATAAACATAAAGACCTACACGAATATTATCAAAATGTCACCTGTACAAGTACAGGATAGGAAATCAGGCTTAAGGAACAATTCATAGGTGAGTAGGAGGTAGAAGGCCTTATCTATAAAACAGAGCAGCCAAAAGCTCTCTCTGAGCCAATGTGCAATCCTCAAAACCTTAATATAATCTCATGTTACATGATGAGACCCATGATGTCCAGAGCAAGGAGGGCAGAAAATTCGACTGTAATCTGCACTGTTGGGTCCTGCAGGATCTATGCAAACAACAGCAAGCAGTAACTGGTTTAGGAAAGGTACAAAAAGCTGGTAATATTTAACACAGTAGAAGAGGTTTAAAGGGTGGGATCTTTGTAAACATCTGAAACACAATTATATAAAAATGGAATATTAATATTCATTTGCACTGCTTTAAAAGAGACCTAGAACCATGAACTACAAGTATGGAGAGACATATTACAGCTAAACATAATAGTTTCTTAATAATTAGCGCTTTCCCATAATAAATAACAGCTATTAGGATTTAGTTAGTTCACGAGTTTCTTAATAACTAACCTTTTCCTAGCTGGGCACGGCGGCTCACACCTATAATCCCAGCACTTTGGGAAGCCGAGGTGGCAAATCACCTGAGCTTGGGAGTTCGAGACCAGCCTGGTCTGACCAATATGGAGAAACCCCGTTTCTAAAAATACAAAAAAAATAGCTGGCACCTATAATCCCACCTACTGGGGAGGCAGGAGAATCACTTAAACCCAGGAGGTGGAGACTGCGGTGAGCTGAGATCACACCATTGTATTCCCACCTGGGCAACGAGAGAGAAACTGTTTAAAAAAAATTATAAGTAACTTTTTTCTATAATAAATAATAAATGTTAGGATTTACTAAGTTCTCACTTTGTACCAGAAACTGGGATACAAGTTTCACACTCATTCTGTAAGACTACCTCTCAAATACCTACCCTAATTGCAATTTTAAAACATTAAAAGTAGAGGCTGAATGTTAGTGATTATAGAAGAGAACTAAACTGCATTAAGTAGTTCAGCCATAAGAGTCTTAAAATCCTTTCACACTCTTAAGGTGGCCTTTAACGGGGCTGTTACCAAACATCAGCTGATGGGAAAACAGGGGTAGAAAGGGTGATATAATATAGAATCACAGAAAAAGAAACACTACATGAATGGAAACAAAGCTATTTTGAGATAAGATTTCCTGGTAATAACTGCTTAATTCCAAGATTTTTGTCTTTCTGTTTTGGCAGTGGGAGGGAGAATATTAAAATGGCCCTTACTTAAAAAGAAACAAATTAGGCTGTGCAGTGGCTTACACCTGTAATCTCAGCACTCTGGGAGGCTGAAGCAGGCGAATTGGATGAGCTTTAGGAGTTCGAGACCCATGGGCAAAATGGCAAAACTTCATCTCTACAAAAAATTAGCCAGTCGTTGTGGTGCACACCCTGTAGTCCCAGCTACTCAGGAGGCTGAGGCAGGAGAATCACTTGAGCCTAGGAGGTCAAGGCTGCAGT
This sequence comes from Saguinus oedipus, assembly GCA_031835075.1. Lineage (NCBI taxonomy): Eukaryota > Metazoa > Chordata > Mammalia > Primates > Cebidae > Saguinus > Saguinus oedipus. The sequence goes on along the minus strand of CM063171.1, from coordinate 185,898,111 downwards.
GACCCATGACTGTGCCACTGCACTCTAGCCTAGGCGACTGAGACCCTGTCTCAAAAAATTAAACAATAAATAAATAACAAAACAAACCATAGTGATAACTGGACAATAATTTCGAAGTTTTCTTCTTAACATCCTTACTTAAAAATTAAAAGCTACCTATACTTAGATCTCACCATAAAACTTAAAAAAAATAAATAAAAGTTGCCAAACTTAGAAATGGGTTAGAGAGAGATGATTTTAAATAATAATTTGAATTATTCGAATTATATATAACTGGATTATATAAAACTAGTAAGTTTTACAGAAGTTTTTAAAAACTCTTTTACTTATATTTTTTCAATATTCTTAAATATTACCAAAACACTTTCAAATTATGGTAGAGAAGCAAACAATTTTGTGATTTTTTTTTCACCTCTAAAACTATGAATAATTTTAGACAACTGTAAGTAAGTTGTTTCATTTTTTTAGTGAAATAAAATGGGTTTTGCCATTTTGCCCAGGCTAGTCTCAAACTCCTAAGCTCAAGCAAGTCGCCTGCTTCAGCCTCCCAACGTGCTGGGGTTACATGTGAGAGCCACTGCACCCAGCCTAATATTTTTGTTTTTTTAAGTAAGGGGCATTTTAATATTCTCTTTTCTACTGTCATTAAAGAGTCATACCTACAAATATCTTTCAGCAAGATTTTGGCTTTCCCTATTATAATATTAGTGGACCTAACCTTTTTTTTTAATTGCATTTTAGGTTTTGGGGTACATGTGAAGAACATGCAAGATTGTTGCATAGGTACACATGTGGCAGTGTGATTTGCTGCCTTCCTCCCCATCACCTATATCTGGCATTTCTCCCCATGCTATCTCTCCCCAACTCCCCACCCCCTGCTTTCCCTCCCCTATTTCCACCCAACAGACCCCAGTGTGTGGTGCTCCCCTCCCTGTGTCCATGTGTTCTCATTGTTCAACACCTGCCTATGAGTGAGAACATGCGGTGTTTGATTTTCTGTTCTTATAGTGGACCTAACTTTTAAAATACATTAGTTACATGGTCATCCCTTTGTTATGAAATGGTACTACATACTAGTAATAACTTATTCCTGGTATTGGAATGAAGCTAGAAAGGCTAAAAAGAAAAAAAATAAGCTGTGCTTTGTTAATGAGAGATACATGGCCAGAAAAGGAAAAACACTTAAATTGTAACAATAAAAAATGCTTAATCAACCAAAGTCCACAACTGCTGCATATGGAACTCAGTTATCATTTCTGGTTATTGGACATTGAACCTTCTGTGCCCCAGATGTTTTCTTCAAAAGGCACTTAAAATGGTATACTTCTAAAGGGGTTGAATTATTTGATATGTATCTCCTTTGGGCACTAGTTTAAGTTTAAATAACATAAAAAGCAATATATGTTAAATTCACTTTTAAAAATCAGTAATTTCACAGATTGGGAATGGCAAAGACCTATGTTTGGCTCATTTACTATCTGAGTGACCATGAACATTAAACATGTTCCTTAACCTCTTTGCCCAGTGTATGCTTATCTACTGATAGGAAAATACATAACTGTGGGTTAGTTTCACTGACAAAACACATGAGTAAACATCTAGCAGACTGGTATAGCACAAACCTTCAATAAGCATCAATTTTATTCTCTCTAAAATATTCTAAAAAGTCAGCCTCATTCAAGCCTCGGCCAACCCATTAATTAATGTTGTACAGCTGTATGGGACTGAGATCCTGTGCTGATATCCTGGTATAGGCCTGTTAAAGCAGGAAGATCTATAATGCCACTCCTAGAAATACTAAATAATTCTAATTTTACAAGTTTGATCCAAAGATACCAACATGATATAACCACAGTATTGCTGAGATCTATATTATCTGTTGCACAAAGGATATACAAAATGGCATAAAGATACTACATGCTTTCAAAGACCCTATTGAGTCTTCAAAAATTTAATATATAACAAACATACTTTCATTTAAAAAAATCTAGGGTCTGGAAATAATATCAAAATGCCTAAGTTTTCAAAATGGTTCAATAGTCTTTCTAAAAGGAAGTGACAGTAATTATAAAGGGATGCATTAACCAATGGACTTTACTACCAGAAATAGAATTGTGCCTGCCCTTTTGTTGTAAACAATTCCAGACAGGAAATGCTTCCAAATAAACTTGCCTGGAAAATAAATAAATATAGAAGACCATCTCAATATAGAAAATATTTTAAATGACACAAAAATTTCTAAAATATTTTATTGAAAAAAAAAAGAGCCTACTGATACAGCCACATGAGTTTAAGATAATATTTAGTATTCCTTTTTATAAATAAATGAATAAACAAAGCCCAAAACACACCTAATTTCTCCCTTTCCTTAGCGGGTCTAAAAGACATGGAGAGCATTTTACTATTCATATTTTAGTTACACTTTGAAATTATCAGTTACTACTATGTGGATATTTAAAAACCAAAGATAATATTAGAATATATAATTGTAAGTATTAGATTATCATTGTTAGAATTGCTAACAACTCACCGGATAGTTCATATTCATGGAAGATCACATTACCTAGGTGTGTCATAAAGTAGCATTTCACACTATTAATAAAGGAAGGCATTCACTTATTAATTCTACCATGACCCCCAAGACTTTAAATGGGCTAGGACAAGAAACAAGGAAACAATGATAGAAGAGCCCATATAGCCAAGACAATACTGAGTAAAAAGAACAAAGCTGGAGGCATCATGCTACCTGACTTCAAACTATACTACAAGTCTACAGTAACCAAAATAGCATGGTACTATTACAAAAATAGATACATAGACCAATGGAACATAATAGAGAACTCAGAAATGAGACTGCACATCTACAACCATCTGATCGTCAACAAATCTGACATAAACAAGCAATGGGGAAAACATTCCCTATTTAATAAATGGCGCTGGAAGAACTGCCTAGCCACATGCAGAAAACTGAAACTGCCCCTTCTTACATCTTATACAAAAAATATCTCAAGATGATTAAAGACTTAAATGTTGATATGGTTTGGCTCTGCATCCCCAACCAAAGCTCATTTTGTAGCTCCCATAATTCCCATGTTGTGAGAGGGACAAGGTGGGAGATGATCGAATCATGGGGGTGGTCTTTCCTGTACTGCTCTCATGATAGTAAATGGGTCTCATGAGATCTGATGGTTTTAAAAACGGGAGTTTCTCTGCACAAACTCTCTGTCTGCCACCATGCATGTAAGATGTGACTTGCTCTTTCCTGCCTTCCGCCATGATTGTGAGGCCTCCCCAGACACGGAGAACTGTGAGTCCAATTAAATTAAACCTCATTCTTTTGGAAATTGCCCAGTCTCAGGTATGCCTTTATCAGCAGTGTGAAAATGAACTAATATAAATGTAAAACTGAAAACCCTAACAATCCTAGAAGAAAAACTAGGGAATACCATTCAGGACATAGGCATGGGCAAAGATTTCATGAAAAAAACACCAAAAGCAATTGCAACAAACACAAAAATTGACAAATGGGATCTAATTTAAACTAAAGAGCCTCTGCAAAGAAAAAGAACCTATCATCAGAGTGAACAGAAAACCTAAAGAATGGGAGAAAATTTTTACAATCTATCCACCTGACAAAGGTCTAATATCCAGAGTCTACAAGAAACGTTAAAAAAAATTCACAAGAAAAAAAAAATGATGATCAGTAGCTGCTACACCGGAAAGATGGCAGAGGAAGAGCAAAGAAAAATCCCTTTGGTTCCAGAAAATCTCCTGAAAAAGAGGAAGGCTTATCAAGCTCTCAAAGCCACTCAGGCAAAGTAGGCACTTTTGGCAAAGAAGGAGCAGAGGAAAGGAAAAGGGCCCAGGTTTAAGCGATTGGAATCATTCCTACATGATTCCTGGTGGCAGACACGTGACAAGGTGCATGTCAGACGACTAGAAGTGAAGCCTCACGCCTTGGAATTGCCAGATAAACATTCTTTGGCCTTTGTCGTATGCATTGAAAGGATTGATGGTGTGAGTTTACTGGTGCAGAGAACCATTGCAAGACTTCGCCTAAAGAAAATTTTTAGTGGTGTCTTTTTAAAAGTCACTCCCCAGAACCTAAAAATGCTGCGTATAGTGGAACCTTATGTGACCTGGGGATTTCCAAATCCGAAGTCTGTCCGGGAACTCATTTTGAAACGTGGACAAGCCAGGGTCAAGAATAAGACCATCCCTCTGACAGACAACACTGTGATTGAGGAGCACCTGGGGAAGTTTGGTGTCATTTGCTTGTAAGACCTCATTCATGAAATTGTCTTTCCGGGGAAGCATTTCCAGGAGATCTCATGGTTCTTGTGCCCTTTCCACCTCTCAGTGGCCCGTCATGCTACCAAAAATAGAGTGGGCTTCCTCAAGGAGATGGGCACACCTGGCTATCGGGGTGAACGCATCAATCAGCTCATCCGCCAGCTGAACTAGGACCAGGTGCCAAACTGCAATAAATTTTTATCAATGAAGTGGAAGCATGTGTTTTTGGGTTTGGAGAATTTGTATCAAGTATCTTCAGAGAAGATTATTTCCTGCTTTATATTTAAAAATTGGAAAGGAAAGGTCAAAGAAAAGACAGTAGCTGGCCAAGCGCAGTGGCTCATGCCTATAATCCCAGTACTTCGGGAGGCTGAGGAGGGCGGATCACCTAAACTTGGGGGTTCGAGACCAGCCTGATCAACATGGCGAAACCCTGTCTCTACTGAAAATACAAAAATTAGCAGGTCATGGTGGCCCATGCCTGTTACCTCAGGTACTCGGGAGACTAGGCAGGAGAATCGCTTGAACCTGGGAGGCAGAGGTTGCGGTGAGCCAAGATCGCACATTGCACTCTAGCCTAGGCAACGAGCAAAACTGTGTCTCAAAAGAAAAAAGAAAAGAAAAAAACAGTAGCTATGTTCATGGCAAGTACCCCTCTCTCTCATCACAATCAGGTTCCAAGGAAAAAAATCCAGCGTTTTCTACATTGGCTGCTGCCTCATCTGAAATCAGCACATTCCATGGAGGAAGGAGTACTGCTTTGCTGCATCTCTTATCCTAGGGTTTAATGTTGGTAATTGAGTAACTCTAGCATTTGTACAAGGCTCCCTAAGACTCCTGCAGCAGTGGACAAGTCCAGGGACATAATTGAATCTGGTGATTCATGGGGTCTTGTGAGAAAGACTTGAAATACACATAGGAGGAAAGGTACAAAAATAAATGTTTACTTGTCTCTGAAAAAAAAAAAAAAGAAAAGAAACAACAACTTCACTAAAAAGCGGGCAAAGGAACATGAACACTTTTCAAAAAAGACACCCACGCAGTCAACAAACATGAAAAAAACTCAACATCACTGATCATTAGAGAAATTCAAATCAAAACCACAATGAGATACCATCTCATGCCAGTCAGAATGGCTATTATTAAAAAGTCAAGAAACAACACATGCTGGCAAGGTTGCAGAGAAAAAGGAACACTTTTGTACTGTTGGTAGGGGTATAAATTAGTTCAATCATTATGGAAGACAGTGTGGCAATTCCTCAAAGACCTGAAGGCAGAAATACCACTTGACCCAGCATCCCATTACTGGTTATATACCCAATGGAATATAAATCATCCTATTATAAAGAAACACACATGCCCACGTTCACTGCAGCACTATTAACAACAGCAAAGACATGGAATCAACACAAATGCCCATCTATGACAGATTGGATAATGTGTTACGTATATACCATGGAATACTCTGCAGCCATAAAAAGGAAAACGGACAGAGCTGGAAGCCATTATTATCCTTAACAAACTGACACAGGAACAGAAAACCAAATATTGCATGTTCTCACTTATAAGTGGGAGCAGAACAATGTGAACACATGGACACATGTGGCCTGGGAACAACACACACTGTAGCCTGGGAAGGTTTGTGGGGAGAACATCAGGATAAATAAAGCCAATACATAGAGTTAAAACCTAGATGATGGGTTGATAGGTGGAGCAAACCACCATGGTACACATTTACCTATGTAACAAAGCGGCGCATCCTGGACATATATCCTGGAACTTTAAATTAAATTAAAAAAAGAAATCAGAGGTGAACTTCAGAAATCATGTTGGTCAGTTCAACAGTGTGCTAGACATAAACAAAATGTACTGATCATCTATGAAATGCTTACTAAAAGACTGTCTTAAGAGCAAATGTATAATAAAACCTGTTTTCTGGACAATTTATGTTTTATATGAAGTAAAAAGTTTTTCCAATACATAAAGCAAAATTAAAATCTGTTCAGCCAAAATTTAAAAGTATATATCACTAAATCCAGTGAACTTTTAAGATTAAAAACAAAACTAACAAGATATTAATAATACAATCGAAGTACGACAAAACATGCTGTTTATAATAAAAGTAAAAACACAGTATGGAAGAAAACAAGACAACTATTTAAAGAAAAAATTTACCCAGAAACAATGCATAAACCTATGGCGACACCTTATCACACAGAATATTCATGTGGTCATTTCAGCTTTCACCAAGGAAGACCCCCCCATTTCAAATCTGAGGAGTAGAGACAACAACACTTCCATTGCCTTTCCAAAGGCAGCTCTATCCCCTCAGACAATTATTTGGCTTTATAGTAGCTGATTACTGAAATCATTTTGAGTATCAGAGTAGAGTCATGAGTTGTAAACCACACCCTGTGATAACAAGGGAAACTGGCCACTAATGTTTTAACATAAGAACAAGGAGATAGAAAAAGAATGAAAGCAGCACAAAGGCACCAGTTAAAAATATACACTATATATTCAAAATAGGCAAAAGAAAGTGAAGAATTCTAGAAATAATGTGAGGGGAGTTTTGAGAAGAAAACTTTAAAAGTGGTCACACATCATAATGACAGAATGACAGGGAATACATTCCGAGAAAGGCATCATTGGGTGATTGTCTTTGTACAAACATCATGGAGTATACTTACACAAACCTAAATGATGCTGCCTACTACACACCTAGTTAGGCTCTATGCGATAGACTATTGCTTGTAGGTGACAAACCTGTACAGCATGTCACTGTACTGAGTCCTGAGGGCAAGTGTAATACAATGGTCAGTATTTGTATATGTAAACATACCTAAACACAGAAAAGCTACAGTAAAAATACTGTACTATAATCTTACAGGACCACTGTTGTATATGTGGTCCTTCACTGACAAAAATGTCATTATGCAGCATATGATTATATTTTAAGAGTCATGCTGACCGAGCCTGGTGGCTCACGCCTGTAATCCCAGCACTTTGGGAGGTTGAGACAGGCAGATCACCTGAGGTCAGGAGTTCAAGACAAGCCTGGCCAACATGGTAAAACCTTGTCTCTAATAAAAATACAAAAATTAGCCTGGCATGGTGGCATGTGCCTGTATAGTCCCAGCTACTTGGGACACTGAGGTGGGAGAATCACTTGAACCCAGGAGGCAGAGGTTGCAGTGAGCAGAGATTGTGCCACTGCACTCCAGCCTGGGCAACAGAGCGAGTCTTTGTCTAAAAAAAGAAGAGTCATGCTGTAATAGGTACAGATTTTAGACTTGTCAGCTTCCACAATAGCATAGCCCAATTCCTTAACATCTCCTTCCCTAACACTCTACTGGTTCTGTTTCTCTGCAGAACTCTGACTAATATACTATGCAAATAAAATCTGAAGAACCAGTGAATCAAACCTGTAAGAGACTAGTTCACAAAGTATGGTCTCAGGTCCCCAAGACTCTTAAGTAGCTCATAAAGTCAAACTATGTTTTCATTATGACACTAAAATGTTACGTGCTTTTTTTCACTGTGCCGATATGCAAAAGCAAAAATGGATACAACCTGATTGATATCTTAGCTTATATCAAAACACTGGCATCCCTACTATTGTGTAACTACTGTATTACCAATATGGTCATTGTATTCTTTACCACGACTCACAGTGGCAAAAAAAGAAAATGCCAGTATTACTTTAAAGTGTCTTAGATAAAGCAGTAATAATTAACTGCATTAAATCTCCACCTATTAGTACAAGTCCTTTTAATATTCTGTATGATGAAGTGAGAAGTTTGCATAAAGCACTTTTATTACAATGTACAGTGGTTGTCTCAAGGAAAAGATGCACAGTTAAAGTTCTGAGTGAACTAGCCCCTTTTTTTCACAGAAAAACATTTTTATTTGAAAGGACAAATTAAAAAAACTATGGTTATTCAGACTCAGGTATCTGGCAGATACTTTCTAAAAATGAACAAAATGAGCTTGTCACTTGAAGAAAAATAGCTGATAGTACTTTGCTAATGATAAAGTTTCAACTAAAAGAATTTTAAAAAACATATCTAACACACTAAGTTTGGCAGCTTTTTAATAATTAAAGCCATTTCTTTATGAGACCTGTGGTGATATTAACAAATGTGATTTTTCTTTATATTGTATAATAGGCCAGAATTCAGAAGACTGGTTAACCCAGTGACCAATGCATGATGTTACGAAAGGATGCATAAGTTAAAAGATCCTTTCAATGTGCAAGTAAGACCAATGGATTTTAATAAAAGAGAATAAGGAAAGTTCACTAACATGGTTTTAAATTCCTCATTGCAACTAATCTTTCAAAAACCACTACTGTTTGAATTTTGGTGCAGCCTTTCAAAGAACATCCACAATTATTTTTGAAAGCTGTAAAAATACTGTTCCCTTTTCCAACTACCTATGCATGCGAAGCCATATTTTCTTCATATACTTTACATACTTCAACCAGAACAGCATATCACAACAGACAGAATACAGACATGAGAATCCAACTATTAGATCACTAGTAAACATACTTGCTCAACTATAAAACACTATCATTCTTCTTATAAATTTTTGTTTTATGAAACATTTTCCCCTTGAAAACTCTCATGTTAATGTGTAATAGGTTTAGTACTATTTTTAAATTAATCAATGGATACCTATTTAAAACTTATTCTGTTTCAACATCTAATATGGTAAATAGTAGAGAGAAACAAAAGCTCAACTAGAGCCAAGGTAAAATTTTAGAAGTTTAAAGAAGTCCAGAGATGAAACTGAAAACTGCTACAACTAGAAAACAATCAGCCTCTCTTAGCTGATGTGAAAGAATGCACAGTTATCAACTGTCCTTAGATTTCCTGTTTACACTCACTTCAGCAGAACGCTCTGACTGACAACTTAATCCACTTGCAGAATACTAGCCATTCTTTCACTCTAACCAGAGTTAATACTAAAAGTTAGGCAAAGGTTTATACTAAAGAGTAGTTTTTAAACTGAGCTGTCAAGTTCAAGTGCTCCTCAATAATGCCCATTGTAAAGGACATCAAGAATATCAATGATGTTCAAGTGTTCTCTATATCCCAGCTGGTTAGGGATATGTTTATTTCATAATTAACAAATGTCAAAATGATCCTTTTCTAAGAACTTTCCTGGGTGTTCCAAAAGTTCTGACAATTCAAACAGCTTTTAAAAGGTTCAGTTTAAAATTTTTTTATAAAGAAATATAATGCCGGGCACCTGTAATCCCAGCACTTTGGGAGGCCAAGGCAGGCAGATTGCTTGCGCTCAGGAGTTTGAACCCAGCCTGGGCAACATGGCGACACCCTGTCTCTACAAAAAACACAAAAATGAGCCGAGCATGCTGGCTCATGCCTGTAGTCTCAGCTACTAGGGAGGCTCAGGTGGGATTTCCTAAGCCTGGGAAGCGGAGGTTGCAGTGAGCCAAGATCATGCCACTGAACTCCAGCTTGGGTGACAGAGCAAGAGATCCTGTCTCAAAATAACAAAACGAAACAAAAAAAGAGAAATATAGAAGTGTGCCAATAATTGGTGAAAGGGAAATGTTACAACTTATTTTGAGGTTTTGACTTTATTTTCTAACACTCTCAAATGCCTTTTGCATTGTATCAAAACCACACCATCGCTATTCTCATAGACATTTGAGTAAGAATCAAGACACCCTGAGTATTTTCTTTTTTATCCTCAAATATTTCCCTTTGTAATTACTATTTATTCCAAAGCAGCAATTCATATAGATTGGTCCACTCTGCTGCCATACCATTTCTCCCCAGGCCAGCTATTCCAAATGTCATATTACATCCAACTACCACCTGTCTTCCACTTAATTATTATTATTATTTTTCCGTAAGTTATTGGGGTACAGGTGGTATTTGGTTACAAGAGTAAGTTCTTTAGTGGTGATTTGTGAGATCCTGGTGCACCCGTCAACTGAGTAGTATACACTGCACCATAAATGTTGTCGTCTGTCTTCCACTTAAAAGGAAGATTTAAGGTGGTAGGGGAGGATATCTGATCATTTACTGAGTCCATAAGAAATTGCTCTAATACAATTATGCAATAAGGTTTTTAAAATAGATTTTCAATTACTTTTTCCTAAAATATCTTTAAAGGTATTTTTCAGCCTATGTGTAATTTTATTTTACTTTTTTTCCATATTTCCTGATATGAGTAATTTTAATTATCACAAAGGATGCTAGGTGGTACATCTGTGAAATGGATATGCTCAGGCAGGCCAAAGTTTACTAATAATATACTTAACACCACTGAGCTGTACCATAAAAACATTATGATGGTAACATTAATGTTATTTGGGTTTCTTTAACCAAAAAAGAAAAACAATTAACTTACATATTTTAAATAGGTGAAAATTGTATGGCATGTGAATTCTATCTCAAAGAAGCTGCTATTGAAAAAAAAGAAGTGGTTTGTCCCTGATCAGTTTTTTTAAAAAGTGAACTATTAAAATACTAGAGATAATACTGTCAAACTAAATTTTTCAGAGAAAATAAGGGTGAAATTTTATATACATAAATATGTATAGCATTATTAGGTATTTTAATTATCTTAATATAAAGAATTAAAATTTTTTCTTTCACAAGTGATTTAAAACCTAACATCTATACATTCCATAAAATGCTAGAGTTTTGTCCAGAGGTCAACAATATTTTCCAGCTAACAGAGAGGCACTTCAGGCTAATAATGTTTTAAACTGCATTCAAAACCAAAAGAGGGTATTTTCAATCACCTGATATTTCAAACAGTGAAAACAGACAACTTACAACAGATAACTGTAAAAAGATCAATTCAGCACTAGCAGAAAATAGGTCTGAATATCAAAGCAGATTTTTCCAAAGAGACATTTTTATAATCAGCCTGTAGCTCTGCAAAATCTCATGACAAAAAAAAAAAAAAAAATCACATGATAAGAAATCAAACAGTCGAAGATGAAAAGCATCTTCACTGTTGCAATTAAAAGCTAAATTTTAGCCAAGTATATTTAAAACATGTACAAGCACAGAGCACCACTAGTATTCACAAGCAGAGGCAAGACAAAGTGGCAGTGATCTTTTTGACAAATGAATCGCCTGAAATATTGCATGACTTGCTACACAACACCCTTATTACTTTCAATTTCCAAGCGCAACCAAAAGATGGGTCCGATTATGACATCAATACAAGCTTTCTTTCAAAATGGAATGAAAGAACAGTAAATCCCAGTGGACACCGGAGTTCTGTAGCAGAGATGATGTAATATATAAAAATAGACATCCTTCAACAGAAGCTGATACTTGGGTAAACAGCACACTGCATACCGTTCTCAACTGCCTTGCATGAATTTACAATGCATGCTGTTAATAGCATGAGAAATCATTTTATTTTTTAAATTATTTACTGATTTACATTTCAATTTCTGTACATACTCTATAGTGCAATTTCCCAATCCATATAAATTAAGTCAACATAAATACCCGATTATAACTGCAAGAAAGAGAATTTAGTTCCACCAAAGCAAGGAGGTTGAGACCACTGTAGCAGCTTTAACATGCTGCATTTTGCCAGAAATTGCAGCACACACAGCACAGTACTGTTACATCCACCTATTGTTCAGAGACTTTTCCACAGGGAGCTTTCTGCAGGATGTTAAAATGCAACATGATCTAGGGTAAAGAGGAACTAGTAAATCTGCCGATAACAGCCGTGAAAAGCAAAGGATACTTTTGACACCACTCTCCAAAGACACTTCTGATGAAATATAAAGCATCAGGCATCCAAACAATAAATTTTAGTAAAATCTGTGTGTGGGGGGGTTATCACTCTCTAACACTCTCTCCACATCCTCTCTTTTCCATTCTTTATTACCTAATTCAGTTTTTACATTTCTATGTAGCTTTGCTGGATTAAAGAATAATCTGCTTCAAACTAGTCTACCTCAAACTCTCACTGAAGTATTTGTATTCATATACAGTATAGTCATTAAACACGATTGAAATAGAAAATACTGCCCACAAAGCAAATAATAAGAAATTAATGAATTAGAGCTAAAGTTTCATTTTGAAATGTAAACTATTTCTACTTTCTTCCCCTGAATACCACTTAAACCCCTCACCTTTCATTCTTACTCCAGTTGCCACTACTTCCATTTCCATTACTTGTGGTCCCCATCTTGGAGAGATGGTTGCCATCCCTATCCCCAAAATCTATCGCATCTTGGAGCCAGATTAGTTTATTTAAATGTAAATCTCAGTATGCCATACCTCTGTTGCAGTCTCTTTGGTGTTCCTTACAATCATGAAAAAGTTCAGCTTTCAGCATGGCTTTCAAAAACCTAAGACCACTCAACCTCTAAGTCTTTGAACAAATAAGATTCTTTCAGTACAAAATATTTTTATTTCAGCCAAGATATTATTGGTTCAGGAGACCATCCCTGACTCCTCTAGGGGCCCTGGGTGTGTACCATTTATTTAACTGTATTCCCTGTGAGACTATAAAGGCAAAAGGGGCAGATTCTGTCTGGGTTGCAGACTTTTATATCTCTAGAGTCTGGGACAGACCTGAAACACAGTGGGCACTCAATAAATATTTGTTAAATGACCAAAAAAAACATAAAAATACTGAGCTTTCCTCTCTATGATATAATTAAAATACACAAATTTCCTGAAACTCCATCCTATTATAATTCACAGAGAAATACTGATAATAATATTGAAGACAAGCCTTCAGGTCCAATTAAGCAAACAAATGCTTCATAAATTTAAATTTTGAAAGGAAAAAATTGTTAAGATAACTGAGAAATTTCCCCTGTATTTGAATAATATCATATATATATACACACACATACATATATACCCCGATTTGTAAATATCATCATATTAATTATAGCCAGGTGTGACAGCATATGAACTGAAGGTAAAATCTGAAGTCCTTAAATATTCTAGGAAATTTACTAGCTATACAAGTCATTATATACTGCTCAAAACATATCTCTTATTTTAAGTAGCAAATACTGAGTCAAATCTAAGGAAACCTCAGTAGAAAACTGAATAAATAATAAATGACAAAGCAAAGACATGACATGAGTAAAAATATTGCCTACTTTTAATTTAAGAACATTAAATTGAGTCGAAAAGCCTAAATGTCAAATAAATGTGCACAACAGAAACTAAATGCTGTAATGTTTTCATTTGTTTCAAAAACTAAATTATTTTTGAAACTAACCAAAACTACCATGAAGTCTTTAACTGAAGGAGAAACCAACTTAAATCCACCTCGAGAAAAATATTGACCTCAGAGATATATAAGATATATCCTAGGAATGGTTATATCTTATATACACATTGAAAGAAATAGAATTTGTCTTGTATTATACAGAATAATAACCTTATTTTAATAATGGGACTGATTTTCATAAGCCTCATATATGAATCAATCTTATTACACTGCTGCCACATTTTTTAAATACTGTATTATCACTGACTACAATAAAAATTATTTCCATAAAGTTTAATATTATATGGCATTCAACTTAGATTATATTAATTTTATATAATATTTTCTATTACTTTTGCACATTCTCTTCCAAGAACATTAACCTCATCTACAGGAAAATTCAATGTATCTTTATAAAACAGTACTCTAGACTGTATATTCACACTGTAGAAAAGGACTACTAATACAATGTGTGGGAGATATCCTTTGACAGGACCAATGAGTTTTTATTATTTTAAAAATTTTACATTGATTGAAACTTTATAAATATGTTTTATATATACTGTTCAAATTCTCCTGATTCAGATTTGGATAAAGTGGAGTCATACTTTTCAGTAAGTAGGAGTGGGGGTATGGGGTCAATCAGAACTTTAAAGTGTGGAGGGCATTTTTGACATTGCCACCATGCTAGGAAGGATGGAAATTATGAAATGTCAGTAGGGACACATAACCTCTACAGTTTGGCTAAGTTTTCTTCACTCTTTAGTCTAATATCTCTCTGTATAGCTTTCCTCTTTCCAAACTAGGAAAATTGAAGAGCTGGGTTTTTTTCCTCATTAAAATCAGAGGAGGAATAGATGATGAAAGAGGAATGTACCAGCTTCCCACGTCATTCTGATAAGGTAGAAGTTAAAATGGTCCTTCCTCTCCTCTCCCGTTTTTATTATGAAATTTAGATTTTCCTACCCATACAAACTTCTAGAATAAATTACTGATCAATACAGAGAAGGCTTGAAACTATGGGTAAAATAAACATAGCTTTTCTTCTCCTGCCCTATTCTGAACCTGGAGACAAGGTAAACTATTACCACGCAAAGTCCCAAGATAGTCTCTTTAGTGACAGACCCCAAATCTTCCAGCTTCTGCCAGGAACCTTATTACTGCCAGGAACCTTATTACCTGTCTCTATAATCTACTCACTCTAAGACTGAAAATTCATGCTATATCTTATTTTTTAGCCATTTTAAATACAGCCTCAATCTCAACTCATCAAAATGTAAGAAAATGCTAATGAAAGCCATCTCTAATCTTCCTTTCTCACTGCATTTTAAAATGCTATTCTCTCTGCAAACCTCACACACTTGCCTTGAAAAATGTCCCAAAAACATACTACATGGATGGTTTCTGAAGAAAATCATTATAATCCATTTTAAACTATTGCAACATATCTAATTTTAAAAAGTGTACATAAAATATAGATCATAACTCAGTGCACATTTTAAATTAATTCCAAGTTTTAAGTAGGAATTAGACTGGTAATTTATGCTAAAAAAGAGGAAGATCAATTACATACTGATTTATATATTTTAAGTATACTCCTTCCAGAGAAAAGCTTGAAACACTGATGTACAAAAAACTGTGTATAATTTTTAAATTTTATTTAACTTACATAGAATTTTTAAATTATATAAAAATGTTTTAGATTTACCCCATCATTTAAAAATTAGTAGTGCTTTCAAAAACCAATATAGCAATCATGCTACCTGTGGCATTCTTACATGTATTCTCTAGAGTATATACAGAACATAAAGGAACTGCCTCATTTTAATTTGAAAAATTATACATAAAATTCATACTTTTAGGCAAAGTTACTCTAATAGCCAAAGATATACTGATGATAGATATCCCCTAATGTGAATAAATTATTCATTATATTTTCTCTATACAGTAATAAAACACGACCATAAAATGCTACTGGTTGCTTAACCAATTAGTTTTTAGAGATAAATCAGTTTTTCTTCCTTGACTCAAAATTCCCTGGTAATAAACCCAAATGTAATATAGATCTTCAAGAAATCACACTGAAAATCATATATTTTAGTACTTAGTACAGTACTTCAGTCATGTACTTTAGTACTCAGTACATTACTTAGTCATGCACTGGCATGAAAGAAGTGAGCAAGGAGATTAATGCAGACCTCAATTAAATGTAGAATGAAATAAAAGCATGAAATCTAGTTAAAAATAAAGTGCAAGTAAGAAAATACAAGATATTTTAAATGTTGTTTTCTGTTTGACTAAGCTTTTAAAAAAAATCTGACTGAAATTTTACCAGTGGCCTCCCAAAATGTTCTCCATATTGGGATTCCTAAACTTTAAAGTTTTCATCTATAGCATTTAAAACATAAGTTTCTAATGAATTTCCCATAAGCTTTCACATAAAAAGGAAAAAAAATCCTTTATGTCTGCCTGCCTTTCTCTTTTCATTTTTTTATTTGCAAAGCAGGTTAGCTGTTCCATTCATTTTTTTAAAGTGCTCCATTCATATTTAAAAACAAGTAGCTTGCACTTGAATTCTTTCTTCAACATGGACAATCCATCCCCAGGTCTATACAGATAAGCAGCCTATTCTACCACCCAAACCACTGACAGTTTCAAAGTAAATTAGGGCAAAATACAAAAGGACAAGGACAAGCAAAACATATCAATATTATAAATTCATTAGTAACAGTGCAAATTCACACATAAACTTAGGGTTAGTGTCAGGAGACCATACACAAATTACAATACCTGAGATTTAGTGCATTCCTTTGAGCCAAAATGAAATGAGTGCCATAAAGGAGGAAAGGAAAAGATGAATATTATCAGACATGCTATATTACATTTGCCAAAATGAAGATAATGTTAAATTAGGTTAAGAATGATCATATAGAATCGGCTATATGTATAATGCTTTCCATGTTCTTTAGCCATGCACTTTAAATGCACTTGCAATCACTTTAAATCACCTGTGAAAAGTTGATCATGCAATTCTTCTAAATAAATTTTTCACCCTCAGTCCTTCCCTATTAGCCAATTTCTTTCAAAGAGAACTATTTCTGTTAAGAATAAATAAGTATGACGTAGGGCTAATAAAGAATAATAATTTCTATGTAATTCTTTTTACTATGTGGTATCATATATACAAAACAAAATTTTGTGATCTTCCTATATCAAAATTATGTATTAATAAATAAATATAATTACAATGTCATTTACACCTCAAAAAGGATGCAACCCTTATGATCATGTTGTTGCCAATCTTAACTCACTTAGTAAAATTAATACCACATGTCACATATTAGTAAACCAGTATATGATCCATTAGTAATCAAGCCAAATTTTTCATTCTAGTATTGAATTTTCCCTAAAAGTATCTGTTGGCTAGGTAAGACATTCTTAAAAATCCACTAAAAAAAGTCTTGTAACAATAAAAGAAATACATTTTTTAAAACAAATAATGAAATGGGGAGCCTAAGGAAACTGAATGAAGCTTTCCATAAAGGGGAAAACACTTGGGGCGTGGGGGGAGAAACACAGTTATTTAATGGCCCACCCAACTAAACTGTGACAAATATGACTATAAAAACAAACAAACCAACTTTAACACTACATTTAAATAATCCATACTCCCACTGATTATTTTAGTTAGAAAACTAATCTGGAAAAACAATTCCAAAGCAGAAAAAATTAATATTAATGTTAGGTTAAAATATTATCTGTGTTGTACTATTAACGTGTAACTATTTTTAATACATATTTCCTTCTTTCATAATGCTATATCAACCCTAAAAATATTACCTTCTTTTATGGACAATGGTAACAAAAAAACCTTTCATGGTTTTTTAATACTAAGTCTCTCCAACAGACAAACAAAGATGTCTTTGTGAGAAGCAAAAAGCAATCCTTTCCAAATGAGTTCAATGAAATGATTCAACTATGAAATTCATGTTAAACTAAAATACTTCATGGGTAGCAAGAGGAGGAGGCAGGTTGCTAGTGGTCAAAACCACATTAAGTATTCAAATATAAAGAGCTCTCTGAGAAACAGAATATATGAAGTGTGGGTATAAGATATGTCATTTAAACATAATAAAAATTGAGTAAATAATTTCAAGTCTATATACATTTCCCCAGGCATTTTGTATTTATACTTATTTGCAGAAAGAAAGAAAAAGTTAAGGAAAATAACTGGGGAAAGTAAAATAGTTGTTAATTATCTATTTTTATTTTAAAATTAATTTTACATAAAATAACCACTCACTTAATAGCATATGTATAAATGATCTTTCACATTATTACAACACACTCAGGAATTAAGCTACTTTGTTCTTGAAAAAACAAAGGAATAAGAAAAATAAGGCTTTAAAGTGACTTTATTGAGATCTTGAACAAAGCACTCATTATCTGTGTCTTGGTTTTCTCAAACATAAAAAGCAGTTTATTTTTCAATGTTTATGACATAAATGACAATCAACCGGGTTATGTCTGCCTGACTTTAAGAGAATCTTGGAACCTATTAGAAATATTTCAGGGCAACTTCACATTGAGATTTTAAAAAGCATTATTTCAAATTATTTTTACTTCACCGCATTAAAAAATAAATCTCAGATATTCTCAAAAAGGTATAAAAAACGTCATTTTTACATATCTACTTTTAAAATAGAAAACAAGTATGATAGCAGGTACTTGGGTTGAAAGTGAAGAGTGGAGTGCACAGGAGGTGGCTACAATGTTAGATTAAGGTAAAACTACTTAAAATATTCCAACGACAATTATACGAAAGCTGATCTTCAGAAAACAATTTAAGAAATAAAGGAGCTGGCCGGGCGTGGTGGCTCACGCCTGTAATCCTAGCACTTTGGGAGGCTGAGGTGGGTGGATCACCTGAGGTCAGGAGTTCAGAACCAGCCTGGTTATCATGGTGAAAGCCCATCTTTATTTTTAAAAATAAAATAATAAAAAGTCAAAAAAAAAAAAAGAAAGAAATAAAGGAGCTAGCAAAGTCTGTTGACATCTTATTTCAATGTCTTTTAAAAACTAATCATATCATGTTTGTTTCCAGCAAAATCTATTTAGTTTACTTAATGTATAAATATCATTGAAGAGATTTGTCAAAAATTGAAAATTTAAATTCTTTTCACAAAACCTCGAAAGAAAACTAGAAATAAATAAAAATATTATACTTGTTTAACTTACCGTGTGATAGCCTCTAGGCAAAGGAGGTTTGCCCATGGGATAAGGATCCACAGTGTCAATAATTGTTTGTCTTTCACCTTTCTGGTTGATTTTTCTAAATCTCCTTCGAGACTGTCTATGGGAAGCTTGACGCTGAAAATATTCTTCATTTTCATCCATATAGTCCACCTGAAATAAAACCCCCAAAAAATTTCATTTCTCCAAACACAACATTCCATATTAATACTAGATACAGAAAGAAACTTACAGATAACCCATATTCAATCATCTTGCAAAGACATCTGTGGACAAACTAAAACTTCAAATGTCTTTGAACTCTGGAACTAATTGGTTTTGAGTAACATTTCTTTTATGAGGAGGCATTTTCAGTTCCACTTAGGACAATATGGGTAACTCTTGAATTTCCTGTAGTTTCAAAGGGAAGGATATTTTCAGCAGTCTTTGTACTGATTTATTAGTGAAAGATCTCACAGGATACATTACCACACATTATGAAGGCAACTGCCACACTGTCTTAAGCAATGTGAAAAAAAAAACAAACCCCCGATGGAAATCTGTAAAACCTCCAAATCCTGAATGACTCAAACAGGACTGCTAACAGAATGGCTTTGGTAGGTTATGAAAGGGTTTCTCTTTCTACTTTCGTCCAGTAGCTTCAGTTTCTTTTTTTGTTAATAGTGTTGTTTAAAGTAATTCCTCATTTAAAAAAATTTTAGGCCAGCACTTTGGGAGGCCAAGGCAGGCAGATCATGAGGTCAGGAGCTTGAGATCAGCCTGGCCAACGTGGTGAAACCCCGTTGTATCTAGTAAAGATACAAAAAATTAGCTTGGCGTGGTGGAACATGCCTGTAATTCCACCTACTTGAGAGCCTGAGGCAGGAGAATTTCTTGAACCCAGGAGGCAAAAGGTTGCAGTGAGCTGAGATTGTGCTATTGCACTGGGTATCAGGCCAAGACTGGGTGTCAGGCCGAGACTCCATCTCAAAAAAAAAATTTTTTTTAGAAATGCTGATAATGAACACAAAACAAAAGTTACATTAGGTTATTCCTCACGCAACTGCTTGTAATGGAGGCATGTTCAGGTTACAAGACTGTTCTCATGCCAGCAAACCTAGTAGTTTGTGTATAATCAGTAAGTATAAAATACCCAATTTTCAAGATTAAAAATCCTTGAGGGAAATCTAAAAATAGCATCAACAGAGGATAAAATCTCAAGGAAATATCTAGACTATCTACTGTTACAAAGTGCTATGTATCTGCCTACATTCTTCCCAATCCAAATCCTTATTCATAATTATGCTACTTTATCACTTGAGTACATTTTGTAAAATTTTACCAATTATTTTAGTGACTTCTACAAAAAGTTTGGTTGCTTTGATGAGGAAGTTCTCATTTCTGACAGAATTCCTCTCCTACATCATAGGGAAAAACCCTACATCTTCTCTGAAAAAAGACCTAGAACTGTTTACCAAATACTTTACTAAATGTGAATAAAAGTTTGCATCATCATCTTTATTTTGTCATCATTTATTTTACAAGATCTTCCTTCCCAATACAATGCTGGATGAGGACAGTAAGAATTATCAACTAAATGTCTAAGCTGGGAAACTCCCCTTTTACTTCAACTTATTTTTGTTACTAATTTTTTTATAGGGTACATATTATCCTATCATAATATCCTTCTTATACAGTAAGAAAAAAATAGATAGGTTTGGTTTTAGCTTCAAGGAAAATAATTATGTTGCTAGTATCTAGTTTAATAATATGTTCTGTGTATAATTTCTCTTAATAAATATTTTAAGTCACAAAATTCCATTAAAAAAGAGAAAAGATGTCAATAGTGTTTAGCATCATAGTCCCCGAAATTTCTTTTTAATTACTTGAAATAATTCAAATGATGTTCTTGTATTTTTAAAAATAAATTGTTGTTTAAAAAATAATTCCTCATTTAAAAAAATCTTAGAAACTTTGACAAATGAATTAACAGAGAACACAAGTTCCATTTGGTTAGTACTAACAATTATTCATAATGGAGGCATGTTTACATTCCAAAATTGTTCTCATACCAGCAAACCTAGTATTTCATTTAAAGTAACTCACTCATTCCAATCAACACTTGGAGAGCTAAAATCCTGCAATCAAGAGATTCTCCCCAAATTTCAATTAAATGGCATTACTATAGAGTGAATTACCAAGTACAAAAAACAAATACTTAGCTACTTGTACCTTTTAAAATTGTTTTGTATTTAATTGAATCCTATAAATAATAAATTGATTATGAACTCAAATTCATAATAAAAAGTTGTGAAATAAATATATTGAATGTTATAGAAAATATGCAATATCTTCTATTCAACAAACATACAGTATTCAAGCAGTCTATAAAAATGCCTTTATTTCATACAATTTATTACAGGAAAAATAGTCCTCACAGAAATATTCTTACCACAATCATTTCAGAAGGCTCTAAAACAATGCATTCACAGCCACGCCTAAAACTTCCTGCAGAACGCTTGCCAAAACTAGAAAGAAAGAAAGAAAAATTCAATGAGGACAACTTCAGGTGAATTGTGAACATAAGCCAAACTTCCAGATAAATAAAAATTAAAAACAATTAGAAAAAGTACACACTGGAGAAAGTGAACTATCTTTAATAATTTACACAGAATGACAAGAAAGCATTCAAATTCTTAACTTTCAGTCATAAATTCTTCCAGAAAATTCTAATGTAATATTTTCAAATTGATAATGTAAGTAAAGGAGAATTATTAACATAAATGAGTTTTCTGTTAGCTTATTTTAAATCATCCTCAGGTAAATTTTGACAATATTCCAGTAGAGACAGGAAATGTCTTAGTGGCAAACTATAGAAATATCCCAAAAAAGTATAAAATACATGTATATGTAATTCTCTTTATAACTTAACTTGCTTAGGTTAAACATTTTTTTCACCTGAAAAGTGCATTTATTTTCCTGAATTTTCAAATCAACTTATTCTAAATGTTTTCAGAAAAAGATAATCAATTTAAGACTTTATTTGTATGGTAAAGTGATTTCAGTTGATGTGTGACTAAAAAGCTCATTCCTCCTGAGAACTCTGCATGAGTGAACAGAGACATAGCACCTTTGCTTTGTCTGTGGTGAATTCTCGCATTAACATTGGAGAAGAATTATTATTTCTGACATAGGAATATGCAAACTAGAATCAAGAACAGAGAATTTGGGTGAAGCTCTCTCGGTTAACATAACACTTCACTCACTCATTCACTTCTCCAAAAATCTTTCCCTCCAGTTAACATTACCTTTTTTTTTAAAGAGACAGGGTCTCACTCTGCCACCCAAGCCAGAGTACAGTGGCACAATCACAGCTCACTGCAGCCTTGAACTCCTGGACTCAAGCAACCCTCCTGCCTCAGACTCCCAAGTACCTGGGACTACAGGTGCATACCACTATATCTGGCTACTATTTTTTTTTTTTTTTAATTTTAATTTTTGTAGAGACAAAGTCCAGCTATGTTGCCCAGGTTGGTCTTGAACTTAGGGCCACAATCTATCTTCCCTCCTCAGTCTCCCAAAGTTTTGGGATTATAGGTGTGAACCACCACTGGCCTAATATTAAAATTTTTGGTAATCATAGTTAATGAACTTTAAGAAAAAAAGTTTTAAAATTCTACCAAAAAAAATATATCATTGAACAAATTTTTCCAAGTTAATTAGGTACTGTGAGGGACTCCTATGGAAATTTTTCTTCTGTTTATAATCCTCTTTATATCATAGTAATACACAATGATTCATGTATTAGGAGCCTAGTCATGTAAGAGAAAGAAAACAGAAAAGCCAACATTCTCATTCTATCATCTGCAATCTCTAGCAAACTATCTTGACCACATCATGTGATAAATGTTATTTGTTTATAGATTATCAGGTTAGACTAGGCCATCACTTAAGTCCTTTTCCTTAATAATAATTATCTGATTGCTAAAGATAATTAAATCCTTTTCCAAATCATTTCTGGCCAGGCACAATGGCTCATGCTTGCAATCCCAGCATTTTGGGATCCTGAGGAGGGCTGATCTCTTGAGCCTAAGAGTTCGAAACCAGCTTGGGCAACATGGTGAAACCCTGTCTCAACTAAAAATACAAAAATTAGCCAGGCATGGTGGCACAAGTCTGTAGTCCCAGCTACTCAGGAAGCTGAGATGGGAGGAACTCTTAAGCATGGGAAGGAGAGGCTGCAGTGAGCTGAGAATGTGCCACTGCACTTTAGCCTGGATAACAGAGTAAAACCCTGTCTTGGAAAAAAAAAGTTTCTATGAAAATCAAAACCAGCATGATGTTTTAACATATTTGAAAACCTTTAAAAATATATATACACACACACACACACACACACACACACACACACGCATATGCCCACATGAACATACACATTACATTTTTTTTAGAGAGGAAAAAAAGAAAGAGAAAGAAAAAAAAAAAGAATGACAGAGATAAAGAGGAAGAAAAAGAGGGAGAGAGAAAGGGAGTGTTGCTTTATTGCCCAGGTTAGAATGCAGTCTAAAAATGGATATTAAAAACATTTTATGCCAATAATTGTGCTTAACAATGGAGACAGGAAGGAATAAGGGAGGAAAATAACAAACAGTCAACCAATATTTCATTTAAACCTGGGAAATGCTATGCAACTACTGAGGAGTGATTTATTCCAATTATGTAGTCACTTTTAGAGTAGGTGTGATGTGGTACTGATAAGAATGTATGTTTTGTGTATTTGGGGTGGAGAGTTCTATAAACGTTTATTAAGTTTACTTATTCCAGGTCTGAGTTCAAGTCCTGGATATCCTTGTTAATTTTTCTGTCTCATTGATCTGTCTAATATTGACAATGTAATGTTAAAGTCTCCCACTATTATTGTGTGGGAGTCTAAGTCTCTTTATAAATCATTAAGAACTTGTCTTATGTATCTGGGTGCTCCTGTACTGGGTGCATATATATTTAGGCTCGTTAGCTATTCTTGTTGCATTGATCCTTTTACCATTATGTAATGTCCTTCTTTGCCTCTTTTGATCTTTGTTGCTTTAAAGTCTATTTTATCAGAGGCAAGAATTGCAACTCCTGTTTTTTATTTATTTATTTATTTTTGCTCTCCATTTGGTTGGTAAATCTTCCTCCATCCCTTTGAGTCTTTGTGTATCCTTGCATGTGAGATGGGTCTGGATGCAGCCTAACGATAGGTTTTGACTTTCCATCCAATCTGCCTTTCTGTGTCTTTTGATTGGGGGATTTAGTCAATTTAAATTTAGGATTAATAATAATATATGTGAGTCTAATACTGCCAATTGATGCTAGCTGGCTGTTTTGCCCATTCGTTGATGAAAATTCTTTATTATGTTGACGATCTTTACTTTTTGGTATATTTTTGGAAAGGCTGATACTGGTTGTTCCTTTCTACGTGTAGTGCTTCTTTCAGAAGCTCTTGTAAAACAGGCGTGGTGGTGATGAAATCTCTAAGTACTTGCTTGCTCACAAAATATTTTATTTTTCCTTCGCTTGTGAAGCTTAGCTTGGCTGGATATGAAATTCTGGGTTGAAAGTTCTTTTCTTTAAGTATGTTGAACATTGGCCCCCACTCTCTTCTGGCTTGTAGGGTTTCTACTGAGAGATCTGCTCTGAGTCTGATAGGCTTCCATTTGTGGGTAACCTGACCTTTCTCTCTGGCTGCCCTTAGCATTTTCTCCTTCATTTCAACCCTGGTGAATCTAATGATTATGTGCCTTGAGGTTGCTCTTCTTGAGGAAAGCTTTGTAGTGTTCTCTGTGTTACCTGCAGTTGAATATTATCATGCCTAGCTAGGCTGGGAAAGTCTTCCTGAATAATATCCTGAAAAGTATTTTCCAGCTTGGCTTCATTCTCTTTGTTACATTCAGGTACACCTATCAAATGTAGATTAGGTCTTTTCACATAGTCCCATATTTCTTGGAGACTTTGCGTATTCCTTTTTATCCTTTTTATTCTAATCTTGTCTTCTCATTTTATTTCATTGAGTTGGTCTTCGACCTCTGATATCCTTTCTTCTGCTTGATCAATTCGACTGTTAAAACTTGTGCATACTTCACAAAGTTCTCATGTTGTGTTTTTCAGCTCGATTAATTCACTTAAATTCCTCTCTAAATTGTCTATTCTCGTTAGCATTTCATCAAACCTTTTTTCAAGGTTCTTAGTTTCTTTGCATTGGGTTAAAACATATTCTTTTAGGTCACAGAAGTTTCTTATTATCCACCTTCTGAAGCCTGATTCTGACAATAGATCACACTCGTTCTCCCTCAGGCCTTGTTCTCTTGCTGATGAGGAGCTACAATCCCCTGAAGGAAAGGCATTCTGATTTTGGACGTTTTCAGGCTTTTTGCGCTGGTTTCTTCTTATCTTTGCGGATTTATCCACCTGCTGTCTTTTTAACTGCTGACCTTCAGATTGGGTCTCTGAGTGGACGTCCAGATTGTTGGTGGTGATGTTATTTCTGTTTCTTTGTTTTCCTTTGGCGGATGCCCCACCCCCACAGAGCTGGACCTTCCTGGGTTCAGCTGTGCTTGCTGTGAAACTCTCAACCGTCAGCGTTTCCCATTGCTATTTTTTTGTGGGGGTGAGACCAGCTGAACCCGAGCACCTGGCTCACTGCCTCAGAGTCCCCCTTTTTCTCTTTTCCTAATTGAATGGTCGATTCTCTCCCAGGTGCCCCAGTCGCCCGCCGAAAAGGCGCCGGGATCTATGCAATTTCCCGTGCAGTGACCGCACCAGCTGAAACAGCCTGCGCTGAGATTTGTGGTGCTTTTCTGCCTGGGAATCTCCCGGTCTGGCTCCCAGCTTCAGTGCCCCTCCCAATCAGCTGAATGGGTGACTGCCTTCTTGGAGCTCCAAACGCCCACTAAAAGGGCACCAGTCCCGCATACTGAGGACTGCCACACCAGGACGCTGGCAATATAGCTGCGCCGGCCAAAAGAGTCGCACTGGCGACCCGTTGGGCTCCTCCGCTGGGAATCTCCTGGTCAGTAAGCAACAAAAATTCGTCTGGAAGTCTGGTGTCCACTCAGTAGCTCCCAGCCTTTTTATAAATGAAAAAATTTGCCAGAACCAACATAATAAATCTATCATCATGTTACTTCTCATGGAACTAAAGTGGCCTGAATTTTTAAACATTTCTTTTAGCTTACAATTAAATACATCCGAAATTCCGTAACACGTCAATATACACAAAAATTTGAGTTTCTGAATCTACCTATTTACAATTTAATTTTTTAAAATGAAGCTTATAATTAAATGCTACAAATTAATAATCTCAATGTGTTAGTAAAATATGTGGCAGGTTACAGACTTACACAACTTTATAAATATAGGGATCTAATATTTATCCTTTTAAAAATGTAATAGAGTAAAAAACCATAAATGTTTGTAATGCATACTGTTCATACAATATTTAATTTAAAAAAGTTAGAATTGTTTACAAATTTTAGCAACAAAAGGTGTTAATGTTCACATAAATAAACTATATGACTGTTATTTATTTTGTATCCAAATCTAGTACCATCTTCGCCACTCCAGAACTTAGGATGTAAATCCTCTTACCAATTATTCATTCATTCAACAGAACTTTATGGCTAGGAAGTCACACTTCTACTTGTACTAGCACACTATTACTTTGGGGAGGAAAAGTCTACATTTCCTAAAATGTGATATATAAAAATAAATCCATCAGAGTTTTTCAGAAAATCAGTTGCACTAGAGTCTGATGAAACTCTTTCAACTACAAAAAGACTCAAGTTCTACAAACCATCACAAAGATATGAACCAGAGAAACTGCAGACTCTCCATCAGATAAATTTATTGAATAAGATGAATGGAAAAAGCAATGCACACAGAACAAACCACATATGAGCAAGGGAGAATATACTACTTCATTTATTCAACAATCAATTTTTTTCAAACAGACAGGAATGCAGAAAGTAAGAGCAGTCTCAAAGGAGCCAAAGAGTAGGTCATGAGCATGCACACTAGGCCTGATCAGTGACAAAGCTTCTGAGCTCTCTCACAGAGATGATGTGTTTAGCTCACAAACCAGAAGCTGTAAGGTTGTTAGAAACAGACAAAGTAATTAAAAAAAAAAAAAGAAAAAATGTTAGCTAGAAAGTCCACAAGTTACTTTTGCTTCTGCTCTCTGATTCTTTGAAACAATAAATACATAAACAAAAGTAAGTAAATATAATTACTAAATTTTCAAAAATCTCTGATCAAGTTCTATACATATACTGTTAAAAAAAATCAGCTCTGGAAAGTAATTACAGAGACTTAAAAATGGCAACCAGATGAAGATGTACAGAAGATAAAGTATCTCATAGATGATATCAAGAACAATCCTTTTAAATATTTTAGATTACTTAGAAGGGAAAAGATGGTGCTAAATATTCAGGACTGCAAATAACACATATACTTTGAGATAGTAAAACACAAAACCAAAGCAGTAAGAATAAAGAATAAGACATTTGATAAAGACTGAGTGCAGGAAAGCCGTAAAAGAACCAGTATGCACAATGCAATGCTCTACACTGAAAAAGTGATCAAACGCACAACGTATTTAGTATTATGTTAAACAAGAGGTTTTCACCTGTCAGTTAAAAGCCATTAACAAAAATGAAGTCTTTGAAAGGATTAGCACAGCAGATGCTTAAACAAATAAAATTATAAACAAACTTTGAAATGATACACAAGGCAAAGAATTTGTTTATAAAAACAAATTTGTTTAAAGAAAAAAACTTTTTAACAAAAAAATTTGTTTATAAAATTATAAACAAAATTTATTTTACACAAATAAAATTATAAACAAAGACAAACTTTAAAATGATACACACACAAGGAAAGAATTAAAAACAATAATGATAATCTGAAAAAAGAAGATGGCACGGTAGGAGCAACTCAGGATTGCAGCTCTCAGTGAAGGCGCACAGGGGGAGTCCAAACCGCATTTCCAGACGGCTCTTTGTTGCCCATAGAACAGAAATTCCCAGCTGTAGGAGAGACATGGGATGCCAGCGTGGCTGTTTTGGCTGGCATGGCCATTTCAGCCGGCGCTGCAGCGCAGCGGCACTCCGCACAAAACACACTGGTCCAGGTGCCCTGTTAAACCAGCAATCTGAGATTTGGGAGGGCAGATTAGCATATCCATCTGATTAAACGGGACTTGGACAGTGAGCCAGGCCAGGATATTCCCAGGAAGCAACATTTGAGCCGGCGCAGTGGGTCACTGCACAGGAAATCACACAGATCCCAGTGCCCTATCAGCAGGCGACTGAAACACCTGGGAGAGAGTCAACCATTCAATTTAAAAAAAAAAAAGGGCTCTGAGGCAGGGAGCCAGGTGATCAGGCTTGGCGGGTCCCACCCCCACAGGGACAAAAAAACAGCGATTTGAAATGTCTGGGGTTGAGAGTTTCAACTCTGGGCACAGCTGAACCCAGGACGGTGCAGCTCGGTGGGGGAGGGGCGTCCGCCATTACCGAGGCATTCCGCCCCTACTGAGGTGTACTCCCATTGCTGACGCAGCCTGCCGTTGCTGAGGCAACCGCCATAACAGAGAGACTCTGCCACAGGGCAGAGTGTACGGCAACAAGGCAGAGCCCACAGCAGCAGGGTGGAGCCCATGGCAGCAGGGCAGAGACCACAGCAACAGGGTGGACCCAACACCAGCAGGGCGGAGCCTCGCCAGGCAAATAGTGACTAGACTGCCTCCTAGCTGGGCAGGACAGTGCAACGGATACTCATAAAGAAAGCCCTAACTCCACGAGACAGAGCATCTGAAGAAAAAAAGGGGTTTTTATGAGTTCTGCTGCTGCAGACTTAAACGTACCTGCCTAACAGCCCTGAATGAACAATGGAGCTCACAGCTCAGCACTTGAGCTCCTATAAAGTACAGACCGTCTCCTCAAGCAGCTCCCTGACCACTGTATATCCAAAGAGTTACCTCACAAAGGACTGATGAGACTGACATTTGGCGGGCATCAATCTGGGACAAAGATAGCAGAAGAAGAAACTGGTAGCATCCCTCACTGTTCCACAGCTGCTACAGGTGTACCCCAGACAACCAGGGCCTGGAGTGGACCTCAGCACTCGTACAGCAGAGGGGCTAGACTGGTAGAAGGAAAACCAAGTAACAGAAATACTTCATCATCAACAATCTGGGCGTCCACTCAAAGACCCAATCGAAAAGTCAGCAACTACTCAGACGACAGGTGGATAAATCCATAAAGATGGGAAGAAACCAGCGCAAAAAGGAGGAAAACACCCGAAACCAAAACACCTAGCCTCCTACAAAGGACCAAAACTCCTCACCAGCAAGGGAACAAAGTTGGACAGAGAATGAGTGTGACGAAATGACTGAATCAGACTTCAGAAGGTGGGTAATAAAAAACTTCCATGAGCTAAAAGAACATGTTCTAAATCAATGAAAAGAAACTAAGAACCTTGAAAAAAGATTTGAAAAAAGATTCGAGGAAATGATAACAAGAATGGACAACTTAGAGAGGAATATGAATGAATAGAAGGAGCTGAAAAACACAACACGAGAACTTCGCGAAGCATGCACAAGTTTCAACAGCCGAATTGACCAAGCAGAAGAAAGAATGTCAGAAGTCAAAGACCACCTCGATGAAATAAAATAAGCAACCAAGATTAGAGAAAAAAGTGCAAAAAGGAATGAACAAAGTCTCCAAGAAATGTGGGACTATGTGAAGAGACCTAACCTATAGGTGTACCTGAATGTGACGAAGAGAATGAATCCAAGCTGGAAAATACTCTTCAGGATATTATCCAGGAAAATTTCCCCAACCTAGGAAGGCAGGCCAATATTCAAGTCCAGGAAATACAGAGAACACTACAAAGATATTCCGCAAGAAGAGCAACCCCAAGGCACATAATTGTCAGATTCAAAAGGATTGAAAAGAGGAGAAAATACTAAGGGCAACCAGAGAGAAAGGTTGGTTCACCCACAAAGGGAAGCCCATCAGACTCACAGCAGATCTCTCGGCAGAAACTCTACAAGCCAGAGTGGGGGCCAATATTCAACATCCTTAAGAGAAAAGAACTTTCAACCCAGAATTTCATACCAGCCAAACTGAGCTTCGTAAGTGAAGGAAAAATAAAATCCTTTGCAAGTACTCAGAGATTTTGTCACCACCAGGCCTGCTTTACAAGAGCTCCTGAAAGAGGCACTACACTTAGAAAGGAACAACCAGTACCAGCCATTCCAAAAACATACCAAATGCTAAAGAGCATCAACAAAATGAAGAATCTGCATCAGCTAATGGGCAAAACAGCCAGCTAGCATCAAAATGAAAGTATCAAATTCACACATAACAATATTAACCCTAAATGCACCAATCAAAAGACACAGACTGGCAAATTGGATAAAAAATCAAAACTCATCGGTGTGCTGTATCCAGGAAACCCATCTCACATGCAAGGATACACAAAGGCTCAAAATAAAGGGATGGAGGAAGATTTACCAAGCAAATGGACAGCAAAAAAAAGCAGGAGTTGCACTTCTCGTCTCTGATAAAATAGACTTTAAAGCTAAAAAGATCAAAATAGACAAAGAAGGACATTACATGATGGTAAAAGGATCAATACAACAAGAAGAGCTAACGACCCTAAATATATATGGACCCAATACAGGAGCACCCAGATATATAAGGCAAGTTCTTAATGACTTACAAAGAGACTTAGACTCCCACACAATAACAGTGGGAGACTTTAACACTCCACTGTCAATATAAGACAGGTCAACCAGACAGAAAATTAACAAGGACATCCAGGGCTTGAACTCACACCTGGAACAAGCAAACCTGATAGACATTTACAGAACTCTCCACCACAAATCCACAGAACATACATTCTTCTCAGCACCACATCACACCTACTCCAAAATTGACCACATAATTGGTAGTAAAGCACTCCTCAGCAAATGCAAAACAACAGAAATCATAACAAACAGTCTCTCAGACCATACTGCAATCAAGTTAGAACTCAGAATTCAGAAACTAACTCAGAACCGCACAGCTTCATGGAAATTGAACAACTGGCTCTTGAATGTTGACTGGATAAACAATGAAATGAAGGCAGAAATAAAGAAGTTCTTCGAAACCAACGAGAACAAAGACACAACATACCAGAATCTCTGGGACACATTTAAGGCATTATCTAGAGGAAAATATAAGTGCCCATATGAGAAGAGTGGAGGGATCCAAAATTGACACCCTATCATCAAAACTGAAAGAGCTAGAGGAGCAAGATAAAAAAAAACTCAAAACCTAGCAGAAGACAAGAAATAACTCAGATCAGAGCAGAACTGAAGGAGATAGAAACACGAAAAACCCTTCAAAAAAATCAATAAATCCAAGAGCTGCCTTTTTGAAAAGAACAACACCACTAGCCGGACTGATAAAAAAGAAAAGAGAGAACAGCCAAATAGATGCAATAAAAAACGATAAAGGGGAAATCACCACAGATTCCACAGAAATTCAAACTATCATCAGAAAATATTACAAAAAACTCTATGCACATAAACTAGTAAACCTGGAAGAAATGAATAACTTCCTGGACACCTGTGTCCTCCCAAGCCTAAACCAGGAGAAAGCCAAAACTATGAATAGACCAATAAGAAGGTCTGAAGTCAAGGCAGCAATTAAGAGCCTACCACTCAAAAAAAGCCCAGGTCCAGATGGGTTCACAGCCAAATTCTACCAGACATACAAAGAGGAGCTGGTACCATTCCTTCTGAAACTATTCCAAATAATCCAAAAAGAGGGAACCCTTCCCAATTCATTTTATGAGACCAACATCATCCTGATACCAAAACCCGGCAGAGACTCAACAAGAAAAGAAAACTTCAGGCCAATATCCATGATGAACATAGATGCAAAAATCTTCAATAAAATACTGGCAAGCCGATTGCAACAGCACATCAAAAAACTTATCCATCATGATCAAGTAGGATTCATCCCGGGGATGCAAGGCTGGTTCAACATACGCAAGTCTATAAATGTAATTCACCACATAAACAGAACCAAAGACAAAAACCACATGATTATCTCAATTGATGCAGAGAAGGCATTTGACAAAATTCAACAGCCTTTATGCTAAAAACCCTCAATAAACTCGGTATTGATGGAACGTATCTCAAAGTAATAAAAGCTATTTACGACAAACCAACAGCCAATATCATACTGAATGGGCAAAAACTGGAAGCATTCCCTTTGAAATCCGGCACTAGACAAGGATGCCCTCTCTCACCACTCCTATTCAATATAGTACTGGAAGTTCTAGCCAGAGCAATCAGGCAAGAAAAAGAAATAAACCGTATTCAAATAGGAAAGGTGGAAGCCAAATTGTCTCTATTTGCAGACGACATGATAGTATACCTAGAAGACCCCATCACCTCAGCCCAAAAAACTCCTGAAACTGATAAGCAACTTCAGCAAAGTCTCAGGATATAAAATCAACGTGCAAAAATCACAAGCATTCCTATACACCAACAACAGACTTAAAGAGAGCCAAATCAAGAACGAACTGCCATTCACAATTGCTACAAAAAGAATAAAATACCTAGAAATACAACTTACAAGGTACGTAAGGGACCTCTCAAGGAAAACTACAAACCACTGCTCAACGAAATAAGAGAGGACACAAGCAGATGGAGAAACATTCCACGTTCATGGTTAGGAAGAATCAATATCATGAAAATGGCTATACTGCCCAAAATAATTTACAGAATCAACGCTATCCCCATCAAGCTACCATTGACTTTCTTCATAGAACTGGAAAAAACCACCATGAACTTCATATGGAACCAAAAGAGAGCCCGCATAGCCAAGTCAATTCTAAGCAAAAAGAACACAGCGGGAGGCATCACACTACCGGACTTCAAACTATACTACAAGGCTACAGTAATCAAAACAGCATGGTACTGGTACCAAAACAGAGATATAGACCAATGGAACAGAACAGAGGCATCAGAGGCAACACAACATATCTACAACCATACAGTCTTGGATAAACCTGACGAAAACAAGCAATGGGGAAAGGATTCCCTGTTTAATAAAAGGTGTTGGGAAAACTGGCTAGCCATGTGCAGAAAGCAGAAACTGGACCACTTCCTGACACTTTACACTAAAATTAACTCCAGATGGATTAAACACTTAAACATAAGACCTAACACCATAAAAACCCTAGAAGAAAATCTAGGCAAAACCATTCAGGACATAGGAGTAGGTAAGGACTTCGTGACCAAAACACCAAAAGCATTGGCAACAAAAGCCAAAATAGACAAATGGGACCTAATCAACCTCCACAGCTTCTGCACGGCAAAAGAAACAGTCACTAGAGTGAATTGGCAACCAACAGAATGGGAAAAAATTTTTGCAGTTTACCCATCTGAGAAAGGGCTGATAACCAGAATTTACAAAGAACTCAAACAGATTTACAGGAAAAAAACAAACAAGCCCATTCAAAAATGGGCAAAGGATATGAACAGACACTTTACAAAAGAAGACATACATGAGGCCAACAAACATATGAAAAAATGCTCATCATCACTGGTCATTAGAGAGATGCAAATGAAAACCACATTGAGATACCATCTCACGCCAGTTAGAATGGCGATCATTAAAAAATCTGGAGACAGCAGATGCTGGAGAGGATGTGGAGAAATAGGAACACTTTTACACTGTTGGTGGGAGTGTAAATTAGTTCAACCATTGTGGAACACAGTGTGGCGATTCCTCAAGGCCTTAGAAACAGAAATTCCATTTGATCCAGCAATCCCATTACTGGGTATATATTCAAAGGACTATAAATCATTCTACTATAAGGACACATGCACACGAATGTTCATTGCAGCACTGTTTACAATAGCAAAGACCTGGAACCAACCCAAATACCCATCCATGATAGACTGGATTGGGAAAATGTGGCACATATACACCATGGAATATTATGCTGCAATCAAAAATGATGAGTTCGTGTCCTTTGTAGGGACATGGATGAATCTGGAGAACGTCATTCTCAGCAAACTGACACAAGAACAGAAAATGAAATACTGCATATTCTCACTCATAGGCGGGTGATGAAAAATGAGAACACATGGACACAGGGAAGGGAGTACTACACACTGGGGTCTACTGGGGGGAATAGGGGAGGGACAGCCGGAGGGGGAGCTGAGGAGGGATAACCTGAGGAGAAATGCCAAATGTGGGTGAAGGGGAGGAAGGCAGCAAAACACACTGCCATGTGTGTACCTATGCAACTATCTTGCATGTTCTGCACATGTACCCTAAAACCTAAAATGCAATAAAAAAAATAATGACAATATATACCTTTATAGAAAATCAAATCTAAAAAAGGATATTAACGTGGAAGAGCTCAGGGGAAAAACACAGAACTGAAAAGTTTCTCACAAAAAATTAAGGGAATCCAAAGGGCTTTCCAAAAGACCAGATGCATAAGTTCAGACAGTATTTCATAGACTAGGCTCAGTGGCTCATGCCTGTAATCCCAGCACTTTGGGAGGCTGAGGTGGGTGGATCATTTGAGGTGAGGCGTTTAAGACCAGCCTAGCCAACATGATGAAACCTCATCTCTACCAAAAATATAAAAATTAGCCAGGTGTGGTGGCAAGCACCTGTAATCCTAGCTACTCAAGAGGTTGAGGCAGGAGAATTGCTTGAACTGAGGAGACAGAGGTTGCAGAGAGGTGAGGTCATGCTA
Source organism: Saguinus oedipus (assembly GCA_031835075.1). NCBI lineage: Eukaryota > Metazoa > Chordata > Mammalia > Primates > Cebidae > Saguinus > Saguinus oedipus. Next base: position 185,863,527 of record CM063171.1, on the reverse strand, counting down.
CTGCACTCCAGCCTGGGTAACAGACCAAGATGCTGTCTCAAAAATAAAAATAATAATAATGATAACATTTCATTAAGTCCTACTAACACCAGCTGAAAGCCAGCATCAATTCTTTCTAAAATAATCATTTTTTAAACTTAGAAATAATACAATTAAAGAAGAACTTGCATAAAAATGTACACCTAAAATCCTTGATTAAAAAATCAGAAATAGGTTAGAATTGCTTTAAACCATTGACTACGTTCTAATCCAAATGTGCTTATATCCTATTACTTGATGCTACTGTCAGAAATGAACACTTAGCACTATCAAATATAGCACTGTTTTTTGTAAGTCTTATAATAAACTACATAAGGTGATCTACAGATTCAACATAGTCTCTATCAAAATTCTACCAGTCTTTTTTACACAAATGGAAAAGCTGGTCCTAAAATGTATATGAAAATCAAGGGGCCCTAGTTTGCCAAAAAAATAAAAATAAAAATAATTTGAAAAAGAACAAAGTCAGAGGACTCACACTTCCCAATTTCAAAACTTACTACAAAGCTACAATAATCAAAACAGTGTGATACTTAGGTCAAAAGGACAAAATTGGGAGTCCAGAAATAAACTCATACCTCAATGGCTAATTGATTTTTTTGTGTGTGAGTGTTAAATTAACAGGCCTTTTTTTTTTTCTCATGTTTTCTTTTTTAAAAAGTTTTTTATTTCCATAGGTTATTGGGGAACAGGCGGCACTTGGCTACATGAGTAAGTTCTTTAGTGGTGATTTGTAAGATTTTGATGTACCCATCACCCAAGCAGTATACACTGTACCCAAGTTGTAGTCTTTTATCCCTCACCCTCTCCCCACCCTTCTCCCAAATCCCCAAAGTCCACTGTGTCATTCTTATGCCTTTGCATCCTCATAGCTTAGCTCCCACGTAACGATGTTTGGTTTTCCATTTCTGAATTATTTCACTTAAAATAATAGTCTCCAGTCTTATCCAGGTTGCTGTAAATAACTGACCAGTTGGTTTTTGACAAGGGTGTCATATCTGTTCAATGAGAGAACAGAGTCTTCAACAAATTGTGGTGAGATTACTGGATTTAAATGAAATTGGACCCCTACCTCATGCCATACATAAAAATTAACTCAAAATGAATCAACAAGCTAAATATAAGAGCTGAAACTATATAACTCTTAGTAAAAGCATATGAATAAATCCTCATGATCTTGGATTTGGCAATAGATTCTTAGGTACACACCAAAAGCATGAGTAGAAGAGAATGAAAACAGATAAACTGAATTTCATCAAAATTAAAAACTCTGTATCAAAGGACCTTATCAGTTAACTGAAAAGGCAACCTGCAGAATAAAAGACAGTATTTGCAAATCACAGATCTGATAAAGATTGCATATTGAGAATACATAAAAAATTCCTAAAGAACAAAAAGACAACCCAATGTAAACTTGACAAAGGACTTAACATTTCTCCAGAGAAGATACACAAAGAGCCAATACACACATGAAAAGGTGCTCAGCATCTTTAGTCATTAGAGAAAAGCAAATCAAAACCACAATAAGTTACTATTTCACACCTGAAGCCAGATGCGAATTAGATACCAGGATGGCTACAATTTTATACTATCTCCCTTTTTTAAGAAAGAAAAAAAATGTGACTTGGAACCCTACACATTGCTGGTGGGCATGTAAAATGATACAGCCACTGTAGAAAACAGTTAGGTGATTTCTCAAAAATCTAAACATAGAATTAACATATGACACAGCAATTCTAGCCCTAGATAAATATCAAAAAGAACTGAAAGAGGGGACTCACACAGATATCTGTACACCAATGTTCACTTGAACATTATTCACAGTAGTCAAATGTGGAAACAACCCAAGTGTCCAACAATGGATGAATGGATAAACAAGCTGTGGCATATGCACATGATGTAATACTATTCAGCCGTATAAAGGAATGAAGTTCAGATACCTGCTACAACACAGATGAACCTTGAAATCATAAATTAAAGACAACAAGCCAGTCACAAAAGTACAACTATCACATGATTCCACTTACATTAAATATCTAGAATAGGCAAATTCAGAGAGACAGAAAGTCAATTCAAGGTTGCCACGGGTTGGAGAAAGCAGTTTGGAAAGTGTAATGGTTTCAGGGTTTCTGTGTGGAGTTACAGAAAAGTTTTAAAAAAGGTAGTGCTGCTGGTTGCATGTACAACTGTGTGAATGTAATTAATGCCACTGTAACACACACTTAAAAGTAACCATACATTTAAAAATAGTTAAAACAACATATTTTACACATTTTTTTTACCACAGTAAAAAAGCTTAGAAGAGACACTACAAAGAGGACATTTGGGTTTCTTGGCAAAAATCTGGGACTTGAATAAGATAAAGTAGAATCTCTACTTTGAACAAACAGCAAATCTTGTGAACAAAGGAAAAGTTATGTTTGATGACAGAAAAACTGGAAACCTATCTCTTTTATACGGTAATTGAGCAATGAAGTGATAAACACTGTATGAAAGAACTAGTTAGAGATGGACAGAAGGTAAACAAATACAATTGAAATACAGGTCAAGTATCCATTATCCAAAATACTTAGAACCAGAACTGCTTTGGATTTTGGATTATTTTGGATTTGGGAATATTTACATGTATAGGTGGAGCATCCCTGCTCTGGAAATATGAAATCTAAAATGCTCCGATGAGCATTTCCTTTTACTACCATACCAGTGCTCAAAAAATTTCAAGTTTTGGAGCATTCTGGATTTGAAAGTTTTGGATAAAGGATACTTAATCTTTATTTGAAATCAGAATTTGGAAGAGTTAATTACATGTACATTTTTATTTCCCCTAACATTAATCTCATTTTTCACATATGACCCTATATTTGAGGTTATTTTTTCTCTTTATAAAACATCTATTATTTCTCACATATTGTATGATTCATGTGAGAAACCTTTGTTTAAATTTAACATATAAATATTTGTGAGAATATATGATATATAAAACATGTAACACATAGCAAAATAACATGAAATAATATGTGTGAGTAATAATATACGTTAACATACAATCATGCATTGCTTAAGGATGGAGATATGTTCTGGGAAATAAGTTGTTTGGCAATTTTACTGTTGTCTGACCATCACAGAGTATACATACACAAACCCAGATGGTATAGCCTACTATAAACCTAGGCTAGATGATACAGCCTATTGCTCCTAGGCTACAAGCCCATACACAATGTTACTGTACTGAATACTGTAGGCAATTATAACACAATGGTATTTGTGTATCCAAACATCTAACCATAGGAAAGGTACAGTAAAAATATCACACTATAATCTTCTGGGATGACCATTGTATATGCAGTCTATTATTGATCAAAACATCATTATATAGTGCATGACTACTACCTAATATTATTTCTCACATATATATATTATTGTGTTTTCTATTCCTCTTCCAAATGTTCAATGAACATATAATAGAATCAATATTACCAATATAAACTTGGTAATCAATATAGAGTTTACAAAAAAACTCCCTAAATATAGTACCTCTTTTTAAGTAGTTTATATTCCATGAATGACAAGTGCACAAACATCTGTAAACCAATGACAAGTCAAGAAGTGAGTTTCATTGAGAGGTTACTTCTCAATGGCCAGGCTCACTCCCTGGCTAATTGAGTGAAAAACACAAATCGGCACTGTAATTCAGAAGGCAATTCAAATTCAGCAAAATTACAAATGACCATAAAGAGCTTTAGGGTTACCCTGGCAAAGATGTGAATGTCAAATCTATAAAGACCAAATCTCTTCAGGGAGCTACTGCCAGAATTTCAACTAGTAGGCCATCTGCTTCTATGAAATGGAACTCATAATACCACATACCAAGATAAACAAGATACTTAAAAATTTCAGACTCCTTAATTTTTAAAGATACATAGCTTATTTTTTCTACTGTGAATTAAAATATCTTTCAAAAGTTATTTCTGGTCTTTTAGTGTTTTCAGTCTTTGTGTGTATATGTGTATTTCTATATAAGACACACTATTACACACACACACACACGCACATATATGAATTGCTGTCTTTCAAAAACAAGAAAGATGTAGGTTAACAATTATCAATGAGAGTTAGCCTGAATATTTTAAAAACATGTTAGCTCTTTCTAACTAGACACCAGCATTTGACATGAGGTGTCTAGTTAGAGGCCATAAAGTAGAAACAGGTGGTGGTGGAAGGGAGAAGTATGGTATATGTGTTTTAAGAATGCTGATAATCTTCTTATTCTACACAGAATGAAAATGTGATCATTATGGTCTATTTTAAACCCTTCTAAATTGTTCTGCAGAAATATACTGTACACCTTGCCTTTTGACTATTCAATCTCAATGTAATTTCAGCATGTCCTTATAATCTTGTATTAAACACCACAAGATGACAACTAAAAGTGATACATGTTCACTTCTGGTCAATCTGTGCGTTCCCTGCCATTAAAAAAAGAAAAATTAAGCCCACAGGCAAATGTTTATTGAAAAGACCACCTGCAGCATATGAAACGGATTATTCCTAAATGCTAGTACTCCCTCAGTATGACTAAGGAACAATTGCTCTAAAAACAGTATAACAACCCAGACTTTCATTCCCATTAAATTTTCTGCTAAAGTTTTTATATGGAACAATTTAAAAATTAAGAATTAAAATTGCTGGCAAAATTGAAACAAAGTTAAATTATTTCTTCAGATGCAAATGAAATGACTTTGCAATAGCAAAAATATGAAGAAAAAAATTAATAAGTAGATTCCCATATAATATAAAATAGAGAAAACTAAACTTTCCTTCAAGACTCCCACACAACATGAAGTTTGAGAAGATAAAGTCTTACCTAGCTTTTGTAAATACCCATCGGCAATGAAACACCAGACAGGGCGTTGCAGGTGTCGTAAGGCCAAACTGTCCGAAGTTTCTATGACCATATTTTCCTCTCTCAAGTTGGGTCAAGAGCAACTGCCAGTGTGAGCTTTCCACGAAAGGCAGGCACAGAAGCCTCTTCTATCACTGTCCCTAAGCTTGCCCTTTGTATGGGCCTCCGCATTCTTCTTGTACGTCAGAACTACCCAGTGGAATGCAATTCTCAGTATTGGAATGTAAACTTATTCAAGTCAGCCTACATCCAGTGAGGGAATACACAGCAGTCAAAGAGATATTATACTGGTGGGTAATTCTAATTTACAAAATGATTAAAAACATAATACTCCAATATATCAATTTTTCACACCCCTGTTCCCAGAAAATGATACAGAGTTACTGAATTTTATTTTCTTCCTTAAAAAATTGAAGTAACTGACTGGAATGATGTTCCTAAACCAAAACCAATTGATTTGTTTAGGACTTACAAAAAAACAATCACGTAACATTGTCTTCAGATAGCAGAGTAGCAATTAAATTAGGGAGGAGAAGTTAAAAAGTAACTGCTGATGCCACCAATTCCATTCTCCAAAATTGGCAAAATATATAAAAATAAATTTTAATATCAGTATAAAAGGAAAGTGGGTGGACTTTCCATAAAATACGTATAATCTTTTCTTAATAAGTTGATCCCATATACTCATTAGTTTAGACCCAAAAAAGTAACAGCTATTTTACAAATCTCACACACACCAAGTACATATATAGATTACATGTATGTCTGTAAATTGCAAACTGCTTCGAAAGCATGGACTTTAACCAGCTTATATTTCAGAAGTATTGGGAAAACTGAACACAGGCTATGCATCTCTAAATTTCTTTCAAGGCTCACTTTGAAACATTCTAACAACCATCGCCCCATACAAATTAACAGAAGTTTGCTCCTCTGCAAAGTGAATCTTAACATTTACCCTCTACTTATAAAAATAGAGTACAAGATAAAAATTATTATACAATATATGAAGGCCTTATAGCTGTACCATTCCCCCGTGCATTCCTCAGTAGTTTGTTGTCTATTTTACTACAGAAGTACTAAACATTAGATATTGAAGCTACTAATACTTTAATTCCTTGAAAAAAAATCTAACCTGCACTGTCTTCGTTATCTTTGAAGCACCACTAATAGCAATAGTGCTGTCATCTTCTATAGCTCTTTTCTCTGCAGCACTGAGCACTCCCCATTTCCCTGTGTGTTTTCTCCCAGTGAGTCCATGCACACGGCATAGCTTGTACAGAGGCCAACATTCCATCTGACGGCTAATTTCCTGCTTCGATGACCCACCCACCTCTCCTGGCTGCAGCTATGTGTTTCGCATGTTGTATGGGCACTCTTTCCGCATACCAACCTCATGACCTCAGCGGCTGCCTGACAGACACTCTTTATCAATTTCTATTAATTCATTATCTACTCTCTTGTAAGTCAAGGGCAAGTAGGGAAATCTACAATGTCTGCTCTCCTCTGAGTCTTCAAGGTCAAATGCTTTTTTCTAGCAATACAATTTTGTTATTAAAATTTACCCAAGCTGTACTACAAACTAGTTGCTCTCTACCAAAGGGATGCTGAACTGTCTACCTGGCTTAAGGGATTATTATGGAAAACACTAGAATAAATTTAAATCAAAACCGTATGGGAAAAGTTAAAAAGAGGCTGCTTTTGCTCTCATTTTTCCCTTCCAGAGAAAAAAAGGTGGCTCTTACCTCAGCTGTATTGGGTTGAAGAGAGCAAGCAGTTTTTCTCTCTTGCCACAATCTAAATGAGTGGTGTGATGACTACACTTTGGTAGTGTCTATGTCCTCGTGACCAAACTGCTAGAGAACAGCTCAGCTAAATTAATCTGCTGCTATCAGTCTACACAGTGGCACAAACAGGTCTCTGCTGATCACAGTGCTTTGTACACAGATGGCAGCTGATCAGTTTGTATAAAAGTTATGGTCCATAACAGCTTTTCCTTTCAGCATGTAGACACATGCCCATCCAAAATACTTCTGTGAAACATTCACCATTTCATTGCAAAGCAGGCCATGTACAAGTTGGATAGACAAGGAAGCTCAGCTCTAATATCTTATCTTCAAATTCTCTTTTTATAAAATTCATTCCAGAAGTGAAATCAACAATTACATTATTAAGAAATAATCAAACAGATATATGTAACATGTTAATGAGATGGCAGATGAATATAATGAAAGATTCAGATTGGCCCTAAGCCAGTAAGAACCTGAACAGATCTCAAGAAACAAACAAGATCTCAAGAATAACAACCAAACATCTGATATTCTTTAAAGTCCTATGTTAATGGCAACAAAACCTAGCCAGCAAGCTCCCCAAAATTTGGCACATACCATAAGAGTTGAAATGGTATGTCTTTGTAAGACTGAACCTCAACAAAAATTCAGGTCACTTAGATAATACTGTATTCCTAGTTCTTAGAAGTTACACATGTCCAAGAAAGGAAAAGCATAAACTCATACACATATATAATCTTTTACAAAGACATCGAGTAATAAAATGGAATTGATTTAATTCATCTGAATTAAGTGGATTTTCTCATAAGCCCACACTTGTTTTGTAAGTAAAAGACTGTTCTAATTCTACCAATAATTAACACTGGAAATACTGCTTAGAACTCTGTTTCAAAGCTTCCCTTATAGATTGAAATGGTAAAACCTATTACTTATCATCAAAATATAAAATATTTAGGAATAAATATAATGAAGAATGTGTATGATCTGCATGCTAAAAACTACCAAAGGGAACTTACCTTATAAAGGGAAATTCTAGAAAACTTAAATGAAGAGAGAATTCACAGTTTGGAAAGCTCAATATTATTGTTAAGATAGTAGTATTTTCCAAGTTGATCTATAGACTCAGTGCAACTCCAACCAAATCCTAACAAACATTATTTAGCACTGACAAGCTGGTTTTAAAATTTATATAAAAAGGCAAGAACAGAACAAAAACAATAACAAAGGGATTATGCTACATGACTTCAAAGGTGACTGCCAAATTACACAAATGAGAGTGTGCTATTGGTGGAAGAAATGACATGTGAAGCAATGGAACAGAAGAGAGATTCCAGAAATAGACCTAAACAAATATTTTATAAATATTTTTATTTTTACAATTAAATAATTGATTTTAAACAAACGTGCCAAGGAATTAGATGGATTAAAAATATTCTTTTCAATAAACTCTTTTAGAACAACTGAATGTACGAAGAAATGTAAACCACAACCCTTACCTCACACCATACACAAAAATTAAATCAAAAAATATCTCAGACCTAAAGGGAAGAAGTAAAATTATTACATCCCTAGAAGAAAAACATGAGAAAACCTTTATGACATCAGGTGAAGAAAAGATTTATTAATGAGTACACAAAAAGTACAAAGTATTAAGAAAAAGGACTTCATCAAGCTTAAAAGCCTTAGCTTTTAAAAAAGATGTATTTTTTTTAAGGCACATTATAGATTAGAAGGAAATTTTTGCAAAATATAGTCAACAAAATAATTGTCTTCAAAACACATAAAGAATGCTTACAACTCAAAAATAAGACAAAGAATCCCATTTTTTTAAAAACAGGCAAAAGAGGCAAACTGACATTTTGCAAAGATATATAAATGGCCAACAAAGACATGAAAAAATTATTAACATTAATCTTCAGAGAAATGCATAATAAAAACCACAGTAGTAATACTGCCACATATCTACTAGAACAGCTAAGATGAAAAAGACTCACAATACCAAATGTTGGCGAGGATGTGAGGCAAACAGAAATCTCATAAACTGCTAGTGTGAATGCAAAATGTTATAGCCACTGTGGAAAACAGTGTGGGAGTTCCTTATACAATTAAACATACATTTACCATGTTATCCATCAATTTCACCCCTAGGTACCTCTCCAAGAAGTTAAGAAAAGCATACACCCACCCAAACAGACATTTGTGAATGTTCATAGAAACCAAAAAATGAAAGCAACTCAATCATTTTCAAATTAATGTTTTGTGAAAGATTAATACTGCCTCATTTACAAAATTCAGTAACATTTATAAATCTGGCATCCACTTTATATAAGGACTGACAACATACTGCATGGTTTACTAAAATAGACCATGAGACATTTCTGCACTGGATGAACAGTACAGCAAAATTTTAAAGTTTTAAAATTCTGTCCCTGTTTGTTACCTTCTGACATAGCTGTAAGTACTCCTCTTTTTCTTCAGTATTGTATTTACCCAACTCTCCACCTACCCTACCTTGTATCTCCAACCTTTCTCAGGTGACCCAGGTTATCTCTTTATATCCCCTGTACCTCCCACCTATTTGTTAATGCATTAATTAAACATGCCTAAAATCAAGTATCTTCATTTCAACTCTGATATCCACCTACACCATTCACTCCAGATTTGGTTATAGCTGTCAAAGTAGTCACTCTATAGACATCCAAATTCAAAGCACTGAAGCCATCTTTTACTTCTTTTTCTTCCCTTGTCTGTAACTTCAGTCACTAAATACCATCAATTAGCCCTTTTAAATTATTCTCCATCAGCTTCTTTTTCCATGGAAATACCAGTCAGGCCCTTTGCTTTGGCACACAGAGACCATTAAGATAAGTTTCCTGTCTCTGGTTTCAACTTTACCAAATCTTCCAGGGATTGTCTCCTTCTATTGATCTACCTTCAAAACAGGTATACAATATTGATTTAAAAGTCATTCACCTACAGCCTCTCTGTTCGAATCTGATTAACCACCTGCTGGTGCGCTTTTAAAACAAGAGAGTCTAAGGTCCAAACCAGATGTGGCAAACCAAAATCTCTAGGGCATGGGAAGTACTACTTTGCCCCTCCCTAAGCTAGGCAAATCTAATAACTGCCTGGTTTGAAAACCTCTACCTTGGGAAATTACTTTGATAGTCTTGCCTCATATCATCTTCCAACCATGTTTAATGACAAACACAAGGACTCTAAAGTCTTTTCTATACACTGTCCCACAAGCACATACTTTGAAAAATTAAAATTCATGCTTCTTGGGCTTGAGAGGTAATCGAGCAGTTCTCCTCTACTATATTTGAAAGATTAAAATTACTTTATGTTCCGACATAGATAATCAATGAAAAAAAATCTGTTTCAGCCACAATGATGCTTTCAAACACAAAATTCCTTATACACAAAGGACTTTAAAAGTTCACTTAAATGGGGCTGGATATAGTGGCTCATGCCTGTAATCCTAGCACTTTGGGAGGCCAAGGCAGGTGGACCACTTTAGGCCAGGACTTCAAGACCAGCCTGGCTAACATGGCGAAACCCCATCTTTACAAAAAAACACAAAATTTAGCCAGGAGTGGTGGCACATGACTGTAATCCCAGCTACTCAGGAGGCTGAGCCACAAGAATCACTTGAGCCTGGGAGTCAGAGGTTGCAGTGAGACAAGATCATGCCACTGCACTCCAGCCTGCATGGCAGAGTGAGACACTGTCTCAAAAATAGATAAATAAAATAAACTTTTAAAAGTTCACTTAAGTGGGATAATGGCTATAAAACCTGGAATACCTTATTCAAACACAACTCTTTAGTTTGTGTTCCCAAAATTGTGTAAGTTAAAATTCAAGATCAGATGAAAAGAGGTAAACGTAAATGGTCTCACGATTCTGAATAATAATTAATTATTATCTTGGACTGTCTAAACCATCATGGCAAGAAAAGAAGGAAACACTCATTATAGGTCTCTGATACATACACGCTAGAATATATGCATGTCCCTCCTGGAATATATCTGATTTAGCCTAATGAAATGAATTTTCTTAACTTGAGGTTTTTCTGTGTGTAAAACTAAACTCAGCTTGAGTACCTAATGACTGTTTTCTAAATTCACCTTAATGAAATATAAAATAATAATAATAATAATAAACAGGAACATGTTTGACAAATTTTCACCACTGCCCTAATATTTTTTTTTTTTTTTTTTTTGAGATGAAGTCTTGCTCTATCGCCAGGCTGGAGTGCAGTGGCGTGATCTGGGCTCACTGCAACTTCCGTTTTCTGGTTTCAAGCAGTTCTCCTGCCTCAGCCTCCCAAGTAGCTAGGACTGCAGACATGTACCACCATGCCTGGCTAATTTTCTGTATTTTTAGTAGAGATGGGCTTTCATCATGTTGGCAAGGATGGTCTCAATCTCTTGACCTTGTGATCGCTTACCTTGGCCTCCCAAAGTTCTGGGATTACAGGTGTGAGCCACTGCGTCCAGCCCCACTGCCCTAATTTTTAAAACTTTCTGAAAATGTTTAATTAAGAAATACCAAACTTATCTTAAGGAAATTACACTTACATCCTAAGCAATTTCTAGTTATAAAACATGAAAAGGTAAGCTATCAAGAAAAGGTGAAATTATCTTCAAATATCTGACTCAACAAAAGTAGTTAAAAGTGTAACTAAGAAAATAGTGATTTAATGTTTGTGTAGCTCTCTTAATACATGAACACTCAATACCAGAAATTGTTTTCTATTAAATAGCAAAAATATGTAACCCCCTATAAAGCCATAAATGTGTGATAAAAGAAACATCTAAGATAATATTTTAAATATTTTGAACTCACAATTCAAAATACTAATTGGCAATAAATCATAACCACAGATAGTTTTGAAAACCATATGACATTTAAATTCTTATGTTTAAAAACCAATAATACATAGCTAAACTATTCCTTCACTTTATTATTTCAGTTAGTACTGTCAAACAATTTATAATACATGGAAAAAATTAAGTTGGGTACATAATACAGAATAAAGTCACCTTTAACATTTCGAAATGGGATTTTGTTGTCTTCAAAATATGTATATAATTCAACTCATAATAAGAGGGTCCCTAAACTATAATTAATCGGATATTTTTATCTTAATAATGACATTCCAATTTCCCAGAATAATTTGCTTCATGTATCAATCCTTCTTTTAACCATATTCTTACTCTTGTTATTTTGTGAGTGACCCCAATATAGAAAGTACGCTTTCTTAAACAAAAACAAATTTTTTAGTTGCTATATAATTTAAGATATATCGTGAATTCATACAAGTGAAACAGTAACTCACACATCCCTCTATCCCTTCTCCAAAAACAACCGGGGCACAAACAAGGGTTATGAGAGCCTTAGCACTTAGCAGTAGGTAACCAACTGAAATATTTTCCAGAAGAAAACAATACTGTATTTCACTGACATGAACATCAGACTCTAAAATCTTTATGAAATATTATTTATTTTTTCAAGAGAAACACAAACATCACTGCAAATAGGACTTCGAGGATGAACTATCATACACTCATTTATACTAAGGATCATAAACAATGTCCTAACCGAAGACTTTAAGCATCAGGTGACCTGTGGAACTCCATCAACTATACACACAAAAAATATCAGAGTCCTTCTCTTTAAGGCTACTTACTGTGTTAAGACACTACCAATGCCAGTACTCTAAAGGCCACATAAGCCTGCATTTATATGTACAGCACATCTGCAACGTTGTAGTTACAGCAACCAAATTCCCAACTGGATCCAGCAATTGAACCCTTTCTCTCTAGAGAACAGTTTTGCTCTGTGCATCAGGTATCACACCAGAGTATGACTTACAAGAGGAAAGAGGGTTCTAAATGATGCTAAAAATCATGTTAGTGATCCGGGATAAAGATATTTCATTCTGAAGCAGAAAGTATGACTAATACCCAAAAGGAAAACATTTTAGTATCTATAACTGGGACTATTAACATATTTCAGTTTACTACTTTAATTTAGAGACCTACCTTATTTTACATTTAAAGCAGTGTCACTAAAGTTTTCCTTCAATATCATCCACTCTAGTTGAACCAAGTTGATATTTGTTTCATACTTTTCTTTCCCTTATTTGGAATTCTCTACCAGCATTTCCTTAAAATCTTTAATATAAACTTTTGCCTTGAATGTGTCATGGGAATATAAGGACTTGAGTCAACTTTCAGTAGAACAAATAGGAATTACAGATGATGTAAGAGCCAAAGAAGTGTGGCTAAGCCGATATAGAATGTGAGCACAGGTAATTAATGCACTCCAAGAGTGAGGGGGGAAACTGAAGAGCAGGTTTAAGAGACTGCTGGTTCCCTGCTCCAATATCCATTTTCCTCTTTCTCCTTAGAAGGGTATTTTTATATTATTATTTTTAGCAGGGCATATCACATTGCAGAATAAAAGACTACATGTCCCAGGATACTGCCTGGCCTGAAGGTGCCACATGACAATATTCTGGACAATGAGATCTAAATAGAAATGATGCTTCAAGGAATCTGTCTTGGATGGAAAAGGTAACTTTTCTGCTCTGTTGCCATTCCTTCTGCTTCTAGCTTTCAGTGCATACATGATAGCTGGGGTTCAGCAGCCATCAGTGCTTTGAACAGATCCTGAAAATGCAAGCCACACACTGGCACAAGTAGAGAAGAAGGATGGAAGCCTGTAACCTTTCACAATTGGAGCCACCACCAAACCATCCAAGACCATCCACTCCCAGAGTCCTTTTCCATGAGAGAAAAACTGGGTCCTACTGTGTTGTTGCAATTGGTTTTTGTAACCAAAACGAATTACAACTAACACAGTAAAAAAATCAATATCCAGAAAACACCATTTGTCTTTTTCCTCTTCTACATCCCTGCATGGGTCAAACAGTATCAATTTCTCACACACATTCCCCGGACTCCTCCTTGCATTACCTTGCAACCTCATTCTTTTCCCTGGTTCCTCTCCTCTGTATCAACCTGACATTAAATAAACTGTTGGCTATTGAAAAGTTATTTCTAAAAGGGAATATACTATCATAATATTGTCAAACTTTTTAAAGTGATTTTTTTAAAGGGTAAGTTAAAAATATAATCCTGACATAAAAGAATTCAGCCAACATTTATTAAACGCCTGCTATGTCCTAGGCACTGTGGACACAAACATGAATAATAGAGCCCATGCCTTTGAAAATCTCACAGCTTAGTGTGGATATGGAATGATTAATCCTAACAGGAATACAAGGGTAGACTTCCCAAAGAAATTCACAGGGTAGGAGGAAGGTGACAACAATGTGCAGGATATCCCAAACAGAGAGAACAGCCTAGGCAAAAGCATGTCCAGACCACAGAGATCAGTAACTGTAGAGTGTGCTGGAAGCAATGCAAGCTGGAAACATTTTTAAGCTGCCCCGTATGTCTCACCAAGAAATCTGAATTTATGTTTGGCAGCAGGAAATCACAGAATACCCAATCTACCAACTGACCTACATCCCTTACCCTAAGTTTATAAAAGACCATGAAACGTTTTTGCTCTCTCAAAAGCTAACACCTCCCTCACCCCATCCCACTCCACTGTGGGAATTTCATCCACTTCTGCAAGTACCTCCCCTCTTTCCTGTATCATCTTTGCACTTCTCTCAACTGGATCATTTCAATCAACACACAAACACATGTTAGCATATCTTAAAGAAACAAACCCCTCTTGACTTTACAACTCTAGCCACCACCCCATTTTCCTGCTCTTCTTCACAACAAAATTTCTTGATATGGTGAAATTTTCTGTTTCACCAATTCTTCTCTCCTCATTGTCTTCTCAACCAGCTCCACCACTCTACTGACACTAGTTTTGTTAGGTCACATAGGACTCTCACGTTGCTAAATCCAAAGGTTATGTCTCTCATTATTGAATGTCCCTGTAGCACTGGACAAAGTGACCCTTTTCCCTTCTCAAAACACTTTTTATCTCTTAGATGATACATGAGGAGGATCTCTCTTTAGTTCAGCACCACATTCTAAGCAAACACATAAGAAAGCAATCAATAATGTTAGTAGGATGAATAAGACAGAAGTACAAGCATATTAAGAATTACAGGTGAGCAGTTCAGGACATAAGTCAGGATAAAAAAGCTCATTAGTACTGATTCCTCACCAAGGTGAGGAATCTCTTGAAAAGACATAACTAATAACCTGGAATAATGTTTGATTTTGGAAATCAGTTCTGGTCATTTTTACTCCTAACTTTTGAGAATTCTTTTGGTAAACAATTCTTCAAAGATGAAATTGCTGGGACACTATCCCCTGTAGTGATTAGGTTTTACATGTTAATATCTTAAAAAAACAATACCTATACCGCTCATCCTTGATAAACTATCTACTTAACAATTACTTATGAAGAAGAATGCTTTGTAAAACTAATATAGATATGTCAGTTTTTGACACCTGCTGCTGGATTAGGTGCAGGGTAAGTAAGTGCAGAACACTTAGGGGAACAGAGTCAAGTCCTGGAGGATGAACTGATACACATATATACACACAAGTATCTATGCACGTGTGTATATTTTAACTCAACTGTAGATTCAGTTATACATATATTTATATGCATAGATCAAACTGAACATTTTAAGGTTAAAACAGATGGCTCCCTCCCTAACCTAATACTTTCATTAACTGACCAACTACAGGGCCCAATCACCTGCTTCTGCAAAAATAACATGATAATGGGTAGTATAAGGTAAAGCCTGAGATAAGCAGTTCTTACACACTTAGAAGCCCTTACTAATTCTCCCATCATCTAACTTTAGGCCATTCCAAATACAAATTAAATAAAGTCTTATGGTTTTTCTATTAATGAAAATAACTTTCTTTTTTTTTTTTTTATTTGAGACGGAGTCTCAGTCTGTCACCCAGGCTGGAATGCAGTGGCGCAATCTCAGCTCACTGCAACCTCTGCTGCCCAGGTTCAAGTGAGTCTCGTGCCTCAGCTTCCAGAGTAGCTGGGACTACAGGCTTGTGCCACCTCACCTGCCTAACTTTTTTGTATGTTTGGTAGAGACGGGGTTTTGCCACGTTGGCCAGACTGTTCTTGAACTCCTGACCTCAGGTGATCCGCCTGCCTCAGCCTCCCAAAGTGCCGGGATTACAGGTGTGAGCCACTGTGTCCAGCCAACAACTTCTAATAATGTTCTCTATAAAGAAAATGTCTAAAAATCTTATGTAATGTCTCATTTAATCCAATTATAAGTCAGTGGTATCTTCCCATGGTAGGAGGAAAGGATATATTATTGTAAAACTCAATGAGGACGGTTTTCATGATCCATAGTTTTTCCTTTTTCCCCCTCCATTCCTTCTCCAATCACCATGGTCCTACCATGCCTAATCTGTACTCCAGCTGTGACTTCTGCCAAAACCTGAAAGTAAACCTAACGTGAATGCACAACTTCCAGAACTCTACCCCTCACTTATCTATATACCTTTTGGATACGTTTAATGTCCAATAAAGTTACCCTTCTGTAATATAATTCACTAGTGAGTTATTTTTAAAATGCCACACTCATTAAGGCATCTCCAATAAGTCATTGCATGAGTTATAACAAATGTGTACTCTTTCAAGAATATGATTTTCTAATCCTATATAGCTCTTTGTATGAAATAAGAAACACTCAAATTTGTCTTCACATGCAAGTGGCCAACAAACACATGAAAAAAATGCTCAACATCAATAATTATGAGAGAAATGCAAATGAAAGCCGTAATGAGATACAATCTCACACCAGTCAGAATGGCTATTACTAAAACATCAAAAAACAACAGATGCTGGTCAGGCTGTGGAGAAAAGCAAGTGCTCATACACTATTGGTGGGAATGTAAATTAGTCAAGACACTGTGAAGAACAGGTTGGAGATTTCGCAAAGAAATAAAAATAGAACCCATTTGACCCAGCTATCTCATTACTGGGTATACAACAAAAGGAAAAGAAATCATTCCACCAAAAAGAAACCTGCACTTGCACATTCATCTCAGCACTATTCACAACAGCAAAGACATGCAATCAACCTAGGGGCCCATCAGTGGCGGACTGGATAAAGAAAATGTGGTACATGTACACCATGAATACTACACAGCCATAAAAAAGAATGAAATCATGTCCTCTGCAGCAACATGGAGCTGGAGGGGGCAATACAGAAACAGAAAACCAAGTATCAAATGTTCTCACTTGTAAGTGGGAGCTAAACATTAGGTACTCATGGACATAAACATGGCAAAAACAAACACTGGGGACTACAAGACTGGGGAGGAAGGAAGGGGGCAAGAATTGGAAAGCTACCTATTGTAGCTCACTATTTGGGTGATGGGTTCAATCAAACCCAAGCTTTAGCATCACACAACATACCCTGGTAATAAACCTGTACATGCACCCCCCCCCAAAGCTAAAATAAAAATTGAAATTAAAATAAATAATCCCACTCGAAAATAAGTAAATAAATTTGTCTTTCGTCTCTGCCACATACAGAACCACTCATCCATTGTGGTACCCCCTTTCATTATTAAAAAACTTGCAAACTCTCAGAGTAGTCACTTAACTCATCATGTAGCACCAGCAAGCAGAAAGTAGGTCTGCAATTTTTAAACTCAAGTAGCTCATTGTTTGTCATGTGAATCATAATAAGAAGAGTATTTCAACCTCTCCAAACTGATTAGTTAAATGTCTTGTTTCTCCATTTATTCTCATTATAGCTGCCAGCTCTAATTTAAAATGTGATTATTAAAAGTACCACAGCACAATTCTAATTTTTAAATTATGGGCATAGTTGGTATCAATGAAGAAGAAGCACTAATTGTAAATGGACACAGTCAACATGGTGCAAATACATGATATACACATTTCTTTCAACCTTCTGCCAATGTTACTAGAGACCTAACTTATCAACAGTCCGGGCTTTTCAACCAAGTTATACAGCTTTGTAAAGTAAAGCTCTCACTAATGCCACCATTACCAATGCTTCTGTAACAATTTCCTTCCCTAAACTACACTTGCATTCTAGATAAACTGATTTCATTCTTTTGCCCTCACTCAAGCTGATGGTTGTTTGGATTATCCTCACTCAATCCTATCTCTGTGCCATCACTCATGTTCTTTATCATGTCCTCATTTTCTCTCTGACTACTTTCCAACAATCTAAATCATAAACCCAACTCAAGAAGTATCCCCTTAAGAACCACTTTTGATCACCTTCCACATACATTAAAATACCCGTCTTTGAAATGATTTTGCATTCTGTATAATCTTCGCCATGTCAATTTACACTGTACTACTTACCTGTTCAGTGACACCCAGGGAATTGTTTTATATTTCATATGCAACGGCCTCATCGCCCCAAGCAGATATGAAGTTACATGACAGCAGAGGTAGATTAACTTGCCTATTTTTAATACTCTAGAACTTATTGTCGAGACCACACAGTAGGAGTGTGGTCAATGCAAGTTTCAATTAATGTTTGAAAAAACACTGAAACCTATAAAATAAGCAGAACAAGCCATAAATAAGTATGGAAAAGGTCCATGAAGCAAACCTCAATTTCAATGGCACTTCACTGTACAGGAGTTACTACTGCCAGTACATTTTCAGTTGTAGATACAATATCTTAACACGCTTGTTTGCCCAAATAATCAGACCCTAAAGATCGTGCATCAGAAGCCTCCACTCTCCATATGGTCTTTGTCCTAATCTCTCTGATTTCCAGCCTCAATTATCATCCTCCTATTGGCATCTTGAAAGTTCCTAGACTAATGGCTACCCTGGGCTTAACTTCCCTTCAACTTTACAGTCCTTACCTGGCCACCACATTAAAAAAAAAAAAAAAAAAAAAGAGATTCCTCTGCAAATGCTCTACATAAAAGATGTAGCAGGGTTTAAACTATCAGAGCAATAATGATGCTGTTTATGATTAAATACAGTACACATGATTATTTCTATATTAAAAGGCCCTTCCTTTGGGACTTTTATGATAAAATTGATTTTATTAAGAAAATCAAGTTAAGCATTTCAATAGCAGTGATTTTTAAGACTGTGACCAACATAAATTCAAAGAAGAGTCTCAGTATAACAATAATGGTTCATGTCTTAAATATCTAGCACAGGCCAGATGCAGTGGCTCACACCTATAATCCCAGAACTTTGAGAGGTCATGGTGTGAGGACTGCTTGAGGTCAGGAATTTAAGACTAGCCTGAGCAATACAGCAAGACCCCCAACTTTCTCCCCCACAAAATTTTTTTTTTCAAATCAGCAGGGCATACTGGCATGCACCTGCAGTCCCAGTCACTTGGAAGGCTGAAGAGAGAGGATGGCTTAAGTCCAGGAGGCTCTGAGATTGAGGCCACAGTGAGCTAAGATTGCACCATTGCACTCAAGCCTAGATGACAGACTGAGACCCTGTCTCTTTAAAAACCAACCAAACAACAACAAAAAACTGGCAATGGCTCACACTTGTGATCCCAGTATTTTGGGAGGCCAAGGTGGGAGGATTACTTGAGGTCAGGAGTTTGAGACCAGCCCGGCCAACAAGGTGAAACCTCATCTCCACTAAAAATACAAAACTTTGCAGAATGTGGTGGTAGGCACCTGCAATACAAACTACTTGGGAGGCTAAGGCATGAGAATTGCTTGAACATGGAAGGCAGAGGTTGCAATGAGCTGAGATTGTGCCACTTCACTTCAGCCTGGACAACAGAGCAAGACTCTGTAACCCCACCCCACAAAATAAACATTGTATACTCTTTTATTTTTTCAAATAGATTTTTAAATCACTGATAAATTAGTAGAAAAAGACTCTATGAGTTAACATAAGACCTAGGTAAACTACCTCCTTCTCTAATAAATAATTTGAAGAGCTAGATATACATTTAGAAATACAGTCTGAAACTATCTTTAATAAATTCCTAGCCTTCCAGAAGTCAGCAGCCAAAAAATAATATATTGGTTCATTATTATATTGTGACTTTATTAGAAAATGTAGGCTTCATCATTCATAGAATGGGGTAATTTTAGACAAAATTTTAGTTTCCACAATTTCTATTACAATTTTTTAAATATACTGACTTAGGGCACTTATTGTCAATGTTTTCCTTTCCATTATGTACAACAGCGAAAAGCAAAGTACATTAGAAAACCATTTCTAAATCTGCACTTTTAGATAATTTTCATCTATTGCTTTCCAGCCCCACAGCTGTTGCAAATGATGCCTTTGAAAATATTATGTAGGAAAAACTCCTTCTTACTACCCTCTGCCTGTCAATTATTTTAATGAATCATCCTACAATAAACAAGAGTGTAAGCAGCACCTCGTGAAGTTATATAGCACACAACCTTACAACACAGTGGCCACAACCACTTCATAGGCTTGAAAAAACACATCACAATTTGCACTGTTCCTATATTCACCTATGCCAAATATTCTCTCTGATCCCACACACTCCATTTTTAAATTACCTTTGCTAGCAATCTTCTGTTGATACAAAGAAACTGAATTCTTTTCAAGTAAGACTTTTAAGAAAACAATAACTATAAATTGTACCTCGCTTCAATACAAATTGTAATTCAACTGAGAGTTTAGCTCTATCTTAAGGCAACAATATATGTAACATAAAATACATGGCCTTACAGGCACTATATAAATATTAACGTTTCAAAACTCGAAAAATTTCTAATAGATTAAAAATAAAACTCACAGAAACAACATTCATAATCCCTGAAACTGCTTGAAGTGGGGAAGAAAAATGAGCAAGCTATCACTGACAGTCACATAGGAATTCATAGGCTTACAAATCTTACCAAGGAACAATACTCACGTTTGAACAACCAAAGTAAAGGTACATACCCAAACAACTCTCATCTATCTAGAATGGTAACAAAATGAAAGAAAAAAATTAGAAAAACATAAAATGCTGACTTAAATGTCAACTGAGGATTGCAATAAGGCTAATTAAAACTGGAAGCCAAATGACAGGTTTTCTGCCATATATATCATCCTTTTCACCGGATGAAATCATATGTCGATACAATTTCAGAGGAATTAGTTAAAAATATAAAAAATGTTCAAGATACTTTGGTACTTTCAAGGTGAATTACCCATCAAAACAAGCTGGCACTTTCAAGAGAATGCTCAGTTGAATTATTATACACTAATAACCAATTTCAAGGCTTACATGATAAAAAACATGGGGTGAAGATCATCCGTGAACTAGTTGTTTTATGAAACTGAACTGTCAGTAATATCTAACCCATATAGAACCTCCACATTTTCTATTGAGGAAGAGAAACATATATGAATCACTAATGCCAATCTTTACCATAATACCACTAACATCTTTCTCATTAAAACAATCTCAGTACTATTCCTAAGGCAACATCCCCAAAGGAAACAAACAACTTGGACAGTGCAAATGTCAGCAGGTGCAACGTGAAGGAATAACCTATATATAGTACTAGCACTAGCTTGTCATTCAGTCTGAACCGCCATTCCCTTTTTCACCCTATTAAAGTACTAACTGGCAAGCACTCGACATGCAGCCAGAAAATAAATAATTTATGTCATCTTTTAAAATAATCAGACATAGAGTCCAATGTTCTCAAGAAATAGTCTGAACTGCAAGTCCTCTTTTTTCTAGGAGTTTTCTGAACATTAAATTCCCTTTCCAGAAGTTAGAACAATCTGTTACTTAACTAGCTGATAATGGCTGGTAGTCAAAGATGACCATTACTGGTTCTTTACTGTTCTAGGGCTTCAGTCTTATGGAGTTAGTTTGTACAACAGACTCTGTATTAAGATGATGATGCAGTCACAATCAGTAATCTTTTTAAGTCATAAATTTCAAATTACATTTGCTACAGCATTATTTGTAATAAAAAGTATCAAAAACGTATCCTTTAAAATTATTAACTACATTGTGGACATTCATATAACTGAATGTTAAATAGGCATTAAAAGTTATAAAGAGGAAACATCAACCCAAGTTATGTCCACCCACCAATTTTGCGATGGAAACGTGTCAGGGAAAGCTAGGTACCCCAGGGGTTGGAAAAACCACACTAGGCAAAGAACTTGCATCAAAATCAGAACTGAAATACATTAACGTGAGTGACTCAGCTCGAGAAGTCTGATTATCGGATATCATGGAGTCTGGCAAGATGGCTTCTCCCAAGAGCATACTGAAAGATGCACAGATGATGGCACAAATCCTGAAGGATAGGAGGGATTACAGACCAGCAGTTATAAATCAGTTGTTGGAGTTTGCCTTCCGCTATGTGACCACAATTCTAGATGATGCAAAAATTCTTCAAGCCATGCTAAGAAAGCTACTGTTGATGCACATGATGTGTGACGCTGCACTGACTAGGTCTTTTACCTCTCCTCCCCCAAGAGACTCCTTATTAGATATCGCAAGGCAAAGAAATCAAACCCCTTTGCCATTAATCAAGCCATATTCAGGTCCTAGATTGACACCTGATAGGTACTGTTTAACAGCTCCAAACTATAGGCTGAAATCTTTACAAAAAAAGGCATCAACTTCTGCGGGAAGAGTAACAGTCCCATGGTGAAGTGTTGGTTCGGGACTTCACTAAGTACTTGGTCTGCTAGGAATAGCAGACCAAGTACTCCCACACTAGGCACACCAACCCCACAGACCATGTCTGTTTCAACTAAAGTAGGGACTCCCATGTCCCTCACGGGGCAAAGGTTTACAGTACAGATGCCTACACTTCACAGTCTCCATCTGTAAAAGCTTCAATTCCTGCAACATTCAGCAGTTCAGAATGTTCTGATTAATCCATCATTAATTGGGTCCAAAAACATTCTTATTACCACTAATATGGTGTCATCACAAAATACTGCCAATGAATCATCAAATGTATTGAAAAGAAAACATGAAGATGATGACAATGATAATTTGTAATCTAGCCTTGGTGCATGTAACGTGTACAGTTGGTCTTGAATGCATAGTACTGATAATAAACATGCATGCTGGACGTTTTCAAGTTGTGTTTTAGAAAACTTTAATAATATTTAATGAGTAAATACAATTACCATACTATTCAATTGAAATTAAGGTTTTTCATCAGCCTTAAAAGTGTAAGAAAAAAAAAGTTGTCATTCATTAATTTGAAAAAAAAAAAAGTTATAAAGAGTAAACCTTTTTATGAAAAGTTTTAAATATTACAAGGCAACACATATATTCTTCAACTGGAATAAGCAAGACATTAAATTGTATTTAAAGCATGATCTTAAATACATGCAAATAAGTCTAGAGAAAAAATACTATTAAAGAATGATTATCTTGGATGAGAGAATTTTAGCTGATATTTTTTCTTCTCTTTATTTTTGAAAATGTATGTAGTAATTATTACTTGTTATATTAAATTATATGTGCATTAAATTCTATGTAATTTAAAAAATATGCCAATGTTTAAATACTGTTTGCCAGAACCTTCTTTTTTTTTAATTGCATTTTAGGTTTGGGGGTACACGTGAAGAACATGCAAGATTGCTGCATATGTACACACATGGCAATGTGATTTGCTGCCTTCCCCCCCCTTCACCTATATCTGGCATTTCTCCCCATGCTATCTCTCCCCAACTCCCCACCCCCTGCTGTCCCTCCCCTAGTTCCCCCCAACAGACCCCAGTATGTAGTGCTCCCCTCCCTGTGTCCATGTGTTCTCATTGTTCAACACCCGCCTATGAGTGAGAACATGCCAGCACCTTCTTTTAAGTTCTGAAATAGAGTAGACAGAACCTCCAAAAAGGGACCAAAAAGTAGGTCCTGAGTCTGAAGGAGTAGAAGAGTATTACGATTCCAATGGAGACATTCCTGCAGGAAACAGAATTCCTAGAATTATTGAAGCTGGTCACTCCAGGCTTTCTAGGCAGATTTCCAGGAGGTACAACCACCCTTCATCCTGCATTAGCAGAGTTTCCTCACTCATAAAATACAGGTAATATCTGTACCTACTTCAAAGGAGAGTTGTGAAATTAAATTATTTGATATAGACAAAGCATTTAAAATGGTACCTGGTAAACGGGAAATACTGTAAAAGCTTAGTTATTTTGTTATCATTCTTTTATTACTATTATTTTTACCACTATCTCTATTACTACTATCACCACCACCAATGCTAGCTGCAATTCTAAGACTATTGCTACTACAGGAACAAATAGGCAATAGAGCTTCCCTCCCTCATGGGACCATTTTCTAATGAGAATATCTTTGCCAATTCAACCTCAAAGAAGTAGAAGGGCAAAGAGGCATGAGAATCGCACCAGAGATTATTTTTAATTGGATGCGACGTACCTCTGGCACTCCTTCACCAGCATTCTGGCCACCAAAGGCCCACCCTACTTGCATCAGCTACCACACCCAGGCTGATCTTTCTCTACAGTGTAAAATTACCTCTGCTTGTTTCAGACCCTGACCTTTTATAAAAATTTGTTCACATCTTAAAAATAGATTCTTAATATGACCCTGACTCATTCAGAATATTTATCAACAGGACATTTGAATATTTTTATAGAAGCGCTAAGTAGCAGAAAGTGGCAATCCCTATACTTTAATAAACTTAGTCAATTCAAATAAATATTTTTTTAGTAATTCAAAATAAAAATTTTAAAACCTTTAGTGAAAATATTTACTTGTGAAAAGTACATAGAAACATAACTACTGAAACTCAGTGGCTGATATCCCTGGGGAACCTGAACCTAGGCAATTATGTATGTAACACATGAGCCCTAACCCTTTCTGGTCACAACTGGTTGGAACAGAGGAATACTTCCGCCTCAACCTAGGCCAGTCAGACTGTATCCTGAAGAATCTAAAAACAATACCAGCACTGCAGTCAAACAATGTAAGCATTAGGGACATAGGCCATAACTGAGTCTTTAGCACATACAAGCCAAAGACACAGGGAGGAAGAAATTCACAGCCTTACAGAGCAGAAAGCCAATCCACAGACAAATGCAAAAATGAAAGACCATATGGTCTTGATAAGCAAAAAAAGTCAATGAAAGTCCCTGGCTTTCCATTTGTAGTCCCATGTGGTCTTAAGGAACTTTCTTTGCCTCTCTTCAAATGTTTATGAGACTGTCTACTGTACTCGTTAGTCCCCCTTTATCTAAGCTATCATGAGCTCAGATTTTATTCCCTAGGAGCAAATGTGCCCTCACCACAGCTGACATGATCATGTGACAAATGCACATGTCATCAGCACGTTTTCTGTTCCTGCCCTTTGTTAAATAGATTAAAATAGTGTATATAAAACCAAGTTATTTCATAAAGATTCATGCATCAACACCCCAAAGTACTGTCTTGCTTTGTATCCACAGAAGAGGATATAGGAAGAGAAATAAATTTTAGAAAAGAATCAATTCTGCAAAAGAATTTTAAGTCTCATGGATAATTTATTACAGAATGTCTCTACGATACCTGCTTCTTGGAAGAAACATGGATTCCTTGATGAACACGGAACCAGAAAGAAGGATATACCAGCAGGTCCCAATATCATCAGGACTGAAAAGAAAAGGTAATAGAATCAGATTGTTACCTAAAACAACAAAAAAAAATTAAAACATACAGCACAAAGTGCAGCACCTGTATTTTAAAATAATAAAGAACAATAGCATAAAACATATTCATAAAAATGTAATTATTCAACTACTGGAATCATTTTTACAAATTATTTTCTATCCCTGAAATATGCAAAAGATATTTATCAATATTTTTAAATGTTTTATGTGTTCCTTAGACCTACAGTACCTATCATTCTAAGTTTTATCTTTTACCTTTTTTGAACATGAAATACTTTCACTTACTTCATAAAATGAAAAACTACTAAGAGCTATCAGTGAAACTTACTATTCCTAATCATTTTCCCTGTCTAGCAAGTTCTCACATTTCTCCACTATTTCTTCAGTATTCTTTTAGAACTTCTTTAGGCATATGCACACAGTAACAAACATATATTCTTATCCCTTATCTTACCACAAAGGAAAGACTTGTGTAGAGTGTGCCCTCTTCTAGGAGCACACTCTACACAAGTCTTTCCTTTGTGATAACTCTTAGAGATCTTTTCTTCAGAAGATGGCTTTCTTGAGCATTCCTTCTTACTGCTGTAGAGCATTCCTTTCCATTGTCTGAATGTGCCATATTTGACTTAAGCAACCCTCTATTGACAGTCATTTCCCACTGTTTTCAATTATTGGGCAATTATATAAACACAAATAAAAAGTGAATAGTATTTTGTACATACAGTAGTAGCTGGAAGATAAAGTCCCAGGAGGGCAACTGTTGGGTCTAGGAGCACATACATAGTAATCTTATTAGATACTGTCAAAATGTCTTCCACAGGTAGTTAGCGATTTATACGCTAGCCTACTTCCCCACAACCTTACTAATATAGTTTGTTACAATTTAACTAATACTGAAAAATTTTATGTGGAAGGCTTTTCTGGATGTTTAGGATATGTCAGGGAACAACAGAAAGATCCCTGCCCTCATGGAGATTATATTCAAGTCTCATTGAGAAGCCATTTGAACAAAGGAGATGAGATAGCCATGGGGATCCTGAAGGGATCAGCATTCCAGGCAAGAGGCAGGAAGGATCAGGAGTGTGGTACAAAGGCCGTGGGCTGCCACTTCCTCACAAGGTCAGGGTAACTGAAGTGCTTCTGGATTTTTTGTCAATCTGCTTGGTGAAAATAATATCTCAACTTTTTTTCATTTTTTTTTTTTATGAGACCATCTTTTTTATGTTCATGAGTCATTTCTATTTTGTAAAAATCACTTCGTAACTTTTAACTAAGTCTCTATTAATTGTGAGGTGTTTTGGGGGCTGGGCACAGTGACACACCTGTAATCCCAACACTTTGGGAGGCCCAGGCAGGCGGATCACCTGAGGTCCGGAGTTTAAGACTAGACTGGCAAACATGGTAAAACCTCATCTCTACTAAAATTACAAAAAAATTAGCCAGCATGGTGGCTCATTCCTATAATCCCAGCTACTTGGGAGGCTGAGGCAGATGAATTGCTTGAACCCAGGAGGTGGAGGTTGCAGTGAGCTGAGATTGCGCAATTGCACTCTAGTCTGACATGGGTGAGAGACTCTCTCTCAAAAAAAAAAAAAAGTGTTTAAAATTTTTTCAGGCACTTTATAAAAACTGGCCTTCTGAAAACATGGGCTGTGAATACCTTTTCCCCCAGTGTGTGACTTACCCTTGGACTTGGTTCATGGTGCTTTCTGCCATGTGTAAGTTTTTTTTATCATGCATAATCTACTGCATCAAATTTATTAATTAGGATACAAACTCAGCTACTATTAAAACACAAATCTAAACATAATAGTGACATAACCAAGCAGGAAGTTCATTTCTCTCTCACACACACAGTAGTCTGAACACTTGAAGTACAAGACTGATAAGGTGTTTCCATGACATTGGGAAGCCACACTCTATTTTGTGGCTCAGCCGTCCTCAACCATGGCTTCCATTTATATTCTAGGGTGGCAGGTCCAAATCTCACCACCACACCCACGTTCCAGTCAATGGGAGGAGTAGAAAAGAAACACAGAGCACACCCCTTCCTTTCAAGAGTAACAACATGGATGCTGCATACCATGTTCCTCTCAGATGCCAGTGACCCATATGCATGTTAAAAGGTTGTCTTCAGCAATTTTTGCCAACTTTTTGTTTTGTTTGGTTTCTGTACTGTGCCATTAAAAAGTTTTTAGAAGACACTAAATTGTATTTACAACTCTGAATAATTACATTACTTAATAATGTCAATTACTATCACCTAATTACTTTCACTGTGCTAACTGCTTCCAAAGTGAATCAGCAGTTGAATATCTTTCCCCACAAGTCCATTCTTCACCAAATTCATGACTACTTAGCTCAACAGCAATGCCTCAAGAAATACAAAGGAAAAGCACTGTTAAACAAGAGTTTCGTTTGAATGCAGAAACATAAAAATAAAATGATTTCTCAAGTGAAAATGCAAAGTACTTCAAAGAATAATTCATATTTTTGTCTCCTTGATTTTTAATCATTACCTCTTGCAACCAGCAATCATTTGTGAAATAATTTGTGAAAAGAAAAAAAACTTATTTGTCTTTATTGATATGACAGCATTATTCTTAAATTCTGATTTATGCCAAGTAAGAATGTTATTCCAGACTCAAAACTAGATTAATAATTTTTAAATAACAAACGATAAAACATTAAAATAGGGGGAAAAAAATTCTGTAAACTTTTTAAAAGCTGTTTTTATAATGTTCCCTTTATCACACACACACACACACACACACACACACACACACACACACACACGTTAGCCCAAGGAAGTAAAATCTAGAAAAATAGGAAATTAAGGTAGATCACCACTTCCTAACTATGTGGCCTTGGGCAAGTTATTAAAGCAGCTGCAAGGATTAAATGAAAAATGATCATTAAATGCAAATAATTATTCAGTAACAACAAATAGCATTAACATGTTAAAAGTACAAAAAATGGCACCATGATCTAGATTAATTGTGACAGAGAGAACATAACAAACATTAGCTGACTTTTCAACTATTTCACGTCTGTCAACTCTGAAGGCAAAAATAACAGACAGCACAAGGCTTATAAACTCAGCTCTCGTGGCACTGATAATAAAACACACATGAAGTGAAAGGCAACCAAGGTTCGAAGTCGATAAAATACTGTAGCAGTGAATGCTCTGGCATCCTTAACACCCATCAATTAGCCTATATTTAGGGTTTACTCTTTATATCAGGAAATCCATGAGAAAGATTTGAGGATGTAAAGGTAAGTGGTTATCTGTACCACTTATTATAATTTTGTTTATCTGATACATAGGCTGTTTCTCTACATTCTCAAAAGAATCCAAAGTTATCATGCAAGAGTTATATTTGCTTTAGTAGGCATTTGCAGAGAATGACCATTCAATCATCATTTACTAAATTCAGTGAGCATTTACCATATGCCAGGCCACATACGATAACCGAAATTTCTTCGAGTTATCTCTTCTAAGGATTCAGATTTTGTAAAAATAATTTAATTAGAACTAAGAATACAAAAAAACAGTGAATCTTATTTTACAGATGTTCTGGAAATAGTTGTAAGCTAGAAAAATCCTTCTCTCCTCCCTCCTACCCATCCCCCACAGAATTTATGTTTAGTTCCTGTTACAAAAATTCCTTTCTGTGAGGTTTCTCCATCAAAATCTGTTTTATTTAGTCTTACTAATCCAGAAAATTTCCCTTACTTTATTAGAAAGCACTGTACTAACCATGCTTACTCTTTTCACTTACAATGATGCCTCAGACAGGCAGTGTTTCAGTGTGGGGTACAATGTGCTTCCCCTTCAAGGTCTGCAAACACTTCCTTTCCACAGTGCAGCTGTTACTGGAGGGGGTTTTACAACATTTTTACATTTTTATGTAAAAATGGAAAAGTGATGGCTTTTAAGAAAAATGAAACTGAAATTATAAAGATAATACTTAGTAGTAACAGCAGTGAATTTTTCAATACTTAGAGAGTATGCAAATTGGGAGCTCACTTCCAGGTAATAAAGCTGGTTAAGAGAAGACTGACAGTAATAATAGCACAGACAGTGCCCAACTTCCAATGGTCCGACAAGCTTTCTCCTCTTTACGACACACTCAACTCGGGTATCAAACAATTCTGCTTTTCACTTTCAGTACAATATTCAAAAAATTACATGAGGTACTCAACAGTTTGTTATAAAATAGGCTTTGTGTTAAAAGATCCTGCCCAACTGTAGGCTAAAGTAAGTGTTCTGAGCATGTTTACATTAGGCTAAGTGTGTGTGTCAGTTCTCTCTCTGCCATAAATAACTGCCTAAAATACTGGGTAACTTGAAAAGAGGTTGAATTGGCTCACAGTTCCGCAGGCTGTAAGAAGCATGGCTGGGGAGGCCTCAGGAAACTTACAATCATGGGGGAAAGCAAAGGGGAAGCAAGCACTTCTTACCATGGCGGAGCAGGAAAGAGAACGGAGAGAAGTGCTACACATACATACTTAAACAACCAGAACTCATGAGTACTCATCCACTATCAGGAGAGCAGCAAGGGGAAATCTGCCCCACAATCCAATTACCTCCCATCAGGTCCCTCTCTCAACACTAAGGACAACAATTCAACACAAGATTTGGGTGGGGACACAGAGCCAAATCTTATCATTAGGCTAAGTAATGATGTTCAGTAAGCTAGATGCATTAACTGCATTTTCACTTAGGATATTTTCAACATATGGTGGGTTTATTGGGATGAAACCACATTGTAATTCAAGGAGTAGGTGTAGTGGTAGTAGTAATAATAATAAATATCTAAGATTAACACTAAGATTCTATTCTATCCAGTAGTTCTCAAGCTTTGATATGCAAATGAATCATCTAAGATGTTAATTTAAAATGCATCTATCTCACCCATTTCCCCAGTTTCTGATCATTAGATGGGAGATCCATCAAAGTGACTTTGAAACAAACGTCCTGGATGATTCTTATGTATGGGGCTTGCCAACTTTGAAAAAGTTTCAGAAAAATGGTCTTGATATGAAGTTCCAAGAGGAACAAATGGAAGGGAAAAAAAGTACAACTTTATCAATATCCATGCAATTAGGTACATGTATTGTATTAAAAAGTGCTGTTTTAATTTTTCTCAAATAATTGTTTTTTTTGCTTTTAATTATGAGCAAAGGAACCCCTTCAAGGTTTGCTGAAATAGTAATGCTTAATCTTGAAAGAATCCTGACTGATTTCCAAATAATCTGTCTGACACCACCAGTATTGGGCAGAAAAGAGAAATCCAGACTAAAGAGGTTCATATAGAAACACAGTACTTGCAAGTCTCTCTAATCAGCCAGATGTATGCTTAGAGAAGACCTAATTCTTCTTAGAATCTCAGAATTTGACCACAGGATCATGAGCTAAGAACCACAATGGACAACTGATCTGATTTCAATACAATGAAAGCAAATACTACAATTGAAAAAACAAAAGTCACAAAAGCCCTGGTATATAACAAGGCACTTTAAGTTTCCTGTTTCTGTTTTTCATCAACAGGAAGGAAATTAGTAAGGCCAAACAAAACAAAATACAAACAGACCTTATAAAATGATCAGTTCACCTTGCACTGTAAACAGATAGAAAGCCTCTGAGGCAATCAGAACTGCATGATCCCCACTCAGCATTATCCCAAGTCTAAGCCAAGAATAATGGGCAAGAGGGAAATACTTGATCTGACCCCTTCTCTCCCACCTTTCTTCTTACTACCCCTCAACATAACCCACTGCTCCCGACTGGCTGCTTTCCTTCTGTTCCTTCCAACTCTGCCACACTGTTCAAGATGTTTAACTCTCTCCATCCACTGTACCTTAAGAGATGGCTCAAATGCTACTTTAAGAAAATCTTCTCACTGTTTTCCAAACTCTAAAAAACCCACCCCATCTAATTTCATTGTTTTTATGTTTTTCTCTAACGATTTCTTACTCCTGAGTATCTTCCTCCAACTACAATGAACTATCCTTTTAAGGTAGACACCTGGCATCATGCCTAGTAGAAACTGGGCAATGTTTCAGTAATCATTTTCTCAGGTAAATCAGATCAGATGACATCCTTCTGCTGAACCCCTACGGTCCTTCAGAGGAAAAAGTACAGACCCCTGGCACAGCCCATGAAGGAAGGAGGAAAAGGCTGTGCAAAGAGTGCAGGTTCCAGAGTGCAGGTTCTGGAGCACAAATTCCTTCTTTCACACTAGCCATGTGATCCTGGTAAAGTCAAATTCTGAGATTCTAGTTCCTCAACTACAAAATCGAAGACATTGGTATCTTCTTCACAGAGCTCCTTTTATTTAATGAAACTATATATAAAGAACATTGCATGATGGTTAGAAAAAAATACTAGTTCTCTTCATCTCCTTTCCTCTTTTGTAATCGTCTCTGAAAAGACCAACCTTCAGCTTCGCTTTCTGCTCCCAACTCCAACATTCCTTATGCTGTAAACTTCATCCTGTTCAGCCAGGCCACAAACTTTTTTCCACCTATGCCATAAAGGTTTTGAACAAACCTGCTGTCTAGCTTCTAAATAGTGTATTTTCTCTTGAAAATGTATTACTCATTCTTCTAGTTCCAGGTTAACTATCGCCTCCTCTGAGAAGTGTTTTGGTATATTCCAAGGAAAGTGAGTCATTTTCTTCCAGCTTCCCAGAACTCTGTGTACATGCTCATGTGAAGCAGGTGCCAGAGTGTCATAATTATTTGCATTAGGAGTTTCTCCCTAATAGTTATTCAACTCCTCTAACTCTTAAGTACCCCCAATATATACACTACATAATGCTTGACTGGCACTCAGATATTTCCTTAGTAAGTAAGTTAATGAACTGAATAGACAGGAACCCAGGTAAGGTATTAAAGTGTCTGAAGTCAAATATGTGAACTTCAGTTTACCGGTAAATGGAAAAATGGAACCAGGATCTAAGAGCCTCCTTGGCAATATCCTAGAGATCCACAAGGTGGCACTCTCTCCATGGGAAAGACCTGTGTGTACCGCTCCACATTCTCATTTGAGGAGGCAGCCAGTAAGTGATCAAGTTGAAGCTGACAAGGGAATTGAAAGAACTACCAAGCCCAAAGAAAACTGATTAAATCAGCAAAGACAATTGTATTAGAGGGCAAGAAAGTGACTGTGAAAATGCTACTTCATTCAGCTGTTAATACAATGTGAAAACTTAAGGGGGGCCCAGTCAGCCAAAAAGATTGCTCATGGTAGCCTGGCACAGTGGCTCATCTGAGGTCAGGAGTTAGAGACCAGCCTGGCCAACATGGTGAAACTCTCATCTATACTACAAATACAAAAATTAGCAGGGCATGGTGGCAGGCGCCTGTAGGGCAGCTACTCGCAGGGCTGATGCAGGAGAATTGTTTAAACCCAGGAGGCAGAGGTTACATTGAGCCAAGATCATACCACTGCACTCCAGACTGGGCAACAAGAGCGAAACTCCATCTCAAAAAAAAAGCCAAGGGGGACTGACAAAACAGAGTGGCAGGTTCTGGGGAGGTGGCTGTGGGCAAAGGATGCTGAGCCTAGCATGGCCATCAGCTCAGAACAAGGTTCCCAACAGCCACAAATATGGGCATCTAAGTTTCAAGTAGGGGGTGGGGGAGTGGAGAAGCAACACATAGAAACAGAAAGAATGGTACCCATGTAGAATCTAAGCAATCTGGAACCAGAAGTTAGTGCTTTCCCAGATGATCCTGACAAAATATGGAACAAGGAGGATGTATGGGCTATAAGAGGAGACTTCCTCCCTCTTTAGCAGAGCAAGTGCAATATGGCATGGGCCAAGCCTGAAGCAGCCCAGGGGAGTGAGGAAGCTCCTCTGAATGTTTCATATGGGCAGCATTAACAAGGTCATTAAAACAGAGAAGCAAAAGGATGGTAACAGCTTTGTGAATAAGAATAGGTAAGATGAGCACGGGCAAAATGTCCAGAAATAGTGGCTGAGATGAGCACATGACACAGCCATCACAGATGGGTTCTGCACAACTGAGAACCACGTATAGCATCAAATACCAATTTTGGTGTTATTTTGGAAAGGGCACTTTATACTATCCAGGATGTAATACCAAAGAGTATCGCATACAAAGGACAAAGCTGTTGGCATTTGGAGAAAAGGAGACAGGAATCATCACCTAAGGCTATTGGTCCCATGTCTATAAAACAAGAAAGGGAAATAAAATGAAAACTAATAAAGGTTCTAATAACTACTTGGGGACAAGAAGGGATTCCAGAGGGCCAGCCACCCATGACAAAAAAACTAGAAAAACACCTTTATTTTCCTGTATCTCCTGTCTCACCAATACCATCCAACCAAAAGATAGAGAGACATCTTCCCAAGCTTCACAGCCTATCATCACATTCCGTGGGTTCCCCTCCCAAGTCTCTATTGAAGCCCTTTGCTAAAGTTCAGGGTTCCATTTTTGCTCACCTACACTGCTGTTATTATACAGGCTTCTGGCCAGCTTAGACCTGTGCTCTCAAATATATGATTATGCCAAAAAACCACAGTGAAAATTACTTATTTACAACAAATTATCCTCTATCCCTCTATAGGCGTCCAGCAGACAGTTGAGATCAGAGGTTTTCAATATCAAGAGCCCTTGGGATTTCAAGGTGTCCAAACCTGTTTCAACCATAACAGCTACTGCTGTTGGGCTGAACAGGATTTTCTATGAACAAAGTGTTCCACAGCTTCAAAAAAATAAGTTCTAATAATGGCCCCCTTCCAATACACAGATGGCTTTCCAGATACAAAATAATTTTAATCTTTCTCACAAATACATTACATCATTTCTGTAACTAGATTTATTACAATTTAAAAATTATTTGTATATTTTTACTCCTCTGATGGAGTGCTAAGCTATAAGCTGAAAGACAAAGTCTGCATTATTTATTTCTGTATAGCCAAATGGCACAAAGCAAGCTCACTAGATAAATTAATGCAAACCATCACAGTAAACGTCCCTAACAATGATATCACGACAAAAGAAATATGAAATGCATGTACTAAAACATGAAGTATATGCCAGATTTTAGAAGAAGCCCTAACCAGAGTTAAGGGCTGGGCATTTACATTTTCTACTATTGGAATAGTGAGATTTTATTATAAAATGATATCATTCATAATAGTTATGTGTAAATATATCAATTATAAATAAATTTAAATATATATATCTATAAATTATATATAAATTCCCACAATATGAAAACAAATTTTTAAGTAGAATTCTGTTCTATTTCTTAAAAGTTATAAATTGTGAGGAAATTAGTTCATTTATAATTAAAAACTCTGAAGAAAGAAAACACAATTTTAAGATTTTTTTTAAATTCTTATTTTCCAATCAATAGCAATTACAAGGAATTGCAAACAACAAACAGGAAAAGTCAGTAAGAACTCTGAAAACTGATGAAAGTATTAAAGACATTTCATCTATATACTGAAAATAAAGGGGACACTGCAGACATCCTTTTTCTTTTTAACAAGCAGGGTAACCAATTTAAACTACTAAAGAATTAATATAGCCAGATATTCTATAGGCTCACTAATGTCACCATTTTTTTCATTATTTATTATTTTTATTGTTTTTAAGACAAGATCTCACTGTCGCCCAGGTTGGAGTGTGGTGGTGCACTCTTGGTTCATTGCAACCTCCACCTCCTAGGCTCAAGTGACCTTCCCACCTCAGCCTCCTGAGTAGCACTGGGACTACAGGAATGCGCCACCACACTGGATAATTTTTGTACTTTTTTAGAGATGAGGTTGTGCCATTTTGCCCAGACTGGTGTCAAACTCCTGGGTTGAAGCAATCCACCCACCTCAGCCTCCCAAGGTGCTGGGATTACAGGCATGAGCCACTCTGCCTGGACCAATCGTTCTTAAATTTATAAAATTCATTTTTACAATGAAATGGAGTAAAACACTGGGAGTTATAAAGTTATATCAATAAACATTAAATGAAAGGAAAAATACCAATACAAACTGTGTGTGTGTGTGTGTGTGTGTGTGTGTGTGCGTGCGCGCGTGTGCGTGTATGTGTGTAAAATAATAAATCAAATTGACAATTCGGCTATAGTGAGGGTAAAGAAATAGATCCAAGGGCTCAAGGAACAATTTATCACATGTTATAAAAGAACCAATCTGAAAATTTGACTCTTGGAAACTACTGACGGGTTATGAAATGCGTCTTTTAGATTCATATGCTGTAATTTCATCTTCATAAGAAACCTGTTCTTTACCTAGAGTAATAACCTGGGTCTCAGAAAAACTAAAGGCAACTTATACAGACCCAGAGACAGAGTCAAATTCAAAGCTAAATCTGCCTAACTTCAGCACATAGGAGTCCCTACAGCAAGAAACTGGAACGCCTCTGCAAAACACTTTACAGCACCACTCACTCTCATATCAGAAAGGATCTGAAAAGCAAGCTGTATTTTTCCCCTATTAAACAGGTTTTTATTCACTTTTATTCACTAAGCAGTTTCATAGAAAATTGATACAAAGAATCTGACACTTCCTGATGTGTAACCAGTCATTTTATTAGGAAGCTAGATGATAATGAAGGTCTTTATCTACAATCAAAGGAGTTCCTTCTTTTGAATAGAAAATTGGAAGAAAAATAATCATTGGGAACAGACATGGAGATTACAGATTAATTGTATTTTTAACAATGTTTTTCATTTAAATACTCTTCTGTTCAACATAAAAATAAAACATTTTCATTTAAATATAGTAATATAAAAATATCATTGCCAAGGAGCCTTAAAGGATCTCCATATAAACATAAAACAGTCCTTCTTAAATATCTGTATGGGCATGAGTGTGCATGTGCGAGGGCTTGCATTTTCATACTTACATACATTCCATGCAAAGGCTAAGTCTTTAAAGATGTCATTTTTCAAATAAATTAAAACTTGTGGTTTCATCATTTTTTTTTTTTTAAGACAGGGTCTCAGTTGCCCAGGCTCAACCTCAGCTCACTGCCAACTCCACTTCTGGGGCTCAAGTGATACTCATGGCTCAGCCTCCTGAGTAGCTGGGATTACAGGCACATGCTACCATGCCAGGCTAATTTTCATTATTTTTAGTAGAGACGGGGTTTCACCATGTTGCCCAGACTGATCTCAAACTCCTGGCCTCAGGCGATCCACCCGCCTTGGCCTCCCAAAGTGCTGGCATTACAGGTGTGACCCACCGGGCCCAGTCACCATTTTTTATGTCCACATATAAGCATAATAAAATTATGGATAGAAAAATAATTCAAAATGGTTACATCTTGCTGGGTAAAAACAGAAAACAAAAGAGGCTGGCTCTTTATGGTGGCTCACACCTGTAATCCCAACACTTTGGTAGGCCAAGGTCAGTGGATCACTTAAGGTGAGGAGTTTCAGACCATTCTGGCCAATAAGTACTACAACTACAAAATTTAGCTGGGCATGGTGGTACATGCCTGTAATTCCAGCTACTCGGGAGGCTGAGGCACAAGAATGGCTTGAACCAGTGAAGTGGGGATTGCAGCGAGCCAGGACCATGCCACTGCACTCCAGCCTGGGCAACAGAGCTAGACTCTGTCTCAAGAAAAAAAATTAGTAAGATTTGCAGTATTTTGCTTCCTAGAGTGGGGATGGGGGTACTATCAAAATGACCTAAGTAGCAGATTAGAGCTTTTGTAATAATTTTAAAACAATCTACCGTGATGTAAAATAAAACAAAATCTTGGTCACATCAGGAAGGAAAAAATTAGTGTAATCATTGGATATGAGTAAGAGAGACAAAGGAACAACTTCAGGATGGAAGGAATTGCGGCACACTTAGGGTCTGGTTTAAGGTCTTAAACACAGGGCAGGAAGAAGAGCCGGAAGATACAAACAAGAACAGAAATAACTACATCATACAGGCAAAAAGACATCCCTTCCTCTTAGAGGCAGGAGTGGGACGACAGGTAAATGCAGATATAGATAAATTAGGGTATTTGAGACCAGAGCAAACTTGAGGCGGAGTTCACCGGAGGAGGTGTGGGAGAGCAGAAAGGGGACAGAGATAGATGAGTAGCCTCACAGAGCAGTGGGAATAGCTGCTGTGAAACAGAAAGCCAAGTCAACAACTGCAGACTGCTAACAGCACAAGAGCTCAGCTGAGGTTTGCAGTTCCAAATTGCACACTTACAGATTTAAATGAAAATGCTTTAAAAGACCCAATAGGCCTCAATGCAGCTCTTTTATGTAGAAAAATTTCCTCTCCCGGAATAGAGAAAGATAAACCCCTTTACAAAGTGCTATGAACACTCTTTTGTAAACCAAAGCATTCAGTCAGATATGCATGTGGAAAACAGGCAGTGAGATGCAGAGTTACACTTATTTATAGTACGGGCATGTGTGTGTGTGTGTGTGTGGACACTTAAACTTCTGCAATGGTTGAATTTCTAAGCCAAAAGTATTGAGCACGTTAAATGTAATTATATACTAAACGATATTTCTGTTTCACTTCACTATTTGTGAAGATGGCTGGCCATTTTAAAAAAAAAAAGACAAAAAAAAAAAAAAAAAACTAAAGTAGATCAGACAGTTTCTAGGCTGTACCATGAGAAAGACCCAGGTTCAAATAATTTTTCCAGAGAACAAATTCCCAACTTCTTACTGGGGATATGCTGCAACTTTTACTATTTATCCAGTGTTTTTACATATGTTTCTCCTTTCAGATTAAATTCTTCAATAAAGACAAATGTAAGCTGAGGTCTCTCTGGTGAGGAATATACACTATCTACCTCAGTATTCCCACAACCAGCAAAATACTTAACACGGTAGATAATAAAGGAAAGGGAGGCAGAAATTACCTGATACTCTTTTCCATTTTGTAAAGTTGAGCTAATTTTCTC
Organism: Saguinus oedipus; assembly: GCA_031835075.1. Lineage (NCBI taxonomy): Eukaryota > Metazoa > Chordata > Mammalia > Primates > Cebidae > Saguinus > Saguinus oedipus. Next base: position 185,825,250 of record CM063171.1, on the reverse strand, counting down.
TAACTTTCTAATGCAAACAAATACAATTGGATTCTAAATGGGCAACTCTCAATTTTAAAAATGCAACCTCATCAGAATCACAACGTTTCTCCCCCCATCTCAATACAATTTAAAATGGCATTTTTGACATCTTGTCGTTCATGTTAAAGCAGTAATTCCGAGTATCACTATCATAATTTCTTCGTAACAAACATTTAGAGCAACTAAAATATTGGAAAACAAAAATGTAAATCATCAAAACAGTGATGAGAATGACAATGATGCCGGCACTAACGTGCTTGTGCACTTACTCTGACATACTGCTCTAAGCACTCGGTACAGGTTACTGCATCTCAACCTCATGCCAACTCTGATGAGCAGGAACTAGTATTATCAGTTCCACATTATAGGTGAGAAAAATGAGGTACAGAGGTAGATCAAAAGAGTGTTATATTTACCTGGTGAAGTTATTAAAACCATAAACTTAGAAGGCACCAGCACACAAACATAATAATGAAAATGACTACTTTGCTCATCTCTTGGTCATAAAACCGAAGTCTGAAAGCCTTTGATATTTCTGACTGCACTGTGCTCTTTAAGCTCAAGGAAGAACAAGAACAAACAAATTATTTCCCCACAAGTTATAAGAACAGGTCCCAAAAAGAGGAGTATTATTATTAAGTTTATCACAGATTTATATATAACACAAATACAATAATTTTTTAATTTTCACGACTGAACTCCCACAAATTGTAAGAGCAAAAACATGCCTGTTTAAGGATCATGAAAAAAAAAATAATTCAATTACATTTCATCACAAGATTGGCCAAATGCTAGAAATCTGATTATGCAAATCTACAATTAGTCTCTGAATTTTTGGTCTTATGATCATGATTTGTCGAATATCGGAAGACTTCTCATCACTTACTAACACTGTTGCCTACTTCTAACTAGTCAAATATGGGCAGTTGCTATAATCAACTCTACAGAGTGGAATGCATTCAAATTTAGGATTACCTGAAACCTGGCTTTACATGACTGGCACGGCTCACATGCACCGTCTAAACCTGTAAACTTACCTTAAAAAAAAAAAAAGGTATGTTTGAAGACACTATAATCTACCTTCAATTTAAATAAGTAAATAATAATTGTTAGGCAGTCATAATGTATGTAGCATGAGCTGCCAGTGGGTTTCAGTTGCCACTTTAGGAGAACAGGTTGGGGCAGGGAGAGTGTGTGTTTACCCCAGCATGTACATAAGCATTATTATTTTTCATAATGACAATGCATGAAAAGGGCCAGAAAATGCTGGTGACTAGGATAAGAGCTATGGCTGCAGAATCACGAAGTTGGGCCTCAAATCTTTGTCCCACGTTAGGCAGTGGGAGCTTGGGCAAGTTCTTTATCATCTTAAAGCCTCAGTCTGTCCATGTGTACAGTTGGGGTGACAACAAGAAGTACCTCACAACATACCCATGAGGAATAACTAAATCAATGCACATATATCACTTACTAGAGTAAATGGGGCATAGGAAGTGCTTGTTAAATGTCGGCTATCACCTCATCATCATTGACACTGCCTAAACCATGTTTCAGAAGAAGACTGAATATTAGAAAGTTGATGTTTATTATCACTAGACTGCTTCGATAAATGCCAGTAATATAATTCAAACATCTCCATCCCTGTTATTTGTATATCCATTCCACTGACAGCTTTTTATTGTTTCCAAAATAACTTTATTTATATCTTCATTTCTTCAAGAATAAGTATGTTAAGAGCACTTGCCTCTGTTGTTAATCTTATCATTATCAAATATGTCTTGATTATTCAAGACTCTGTATTTGGTGTAGGTTCTTTTAAGCTTGAAATGGATATTTACTATTGCCTTCTGAAGATGTCCTAGATGCCATAGATTCATATGTTGCAACCTCAGAATCATCCTAGATTCTATCAACCTCAGAATCATCCTAGATTCTATCTACCTGTATCTTCTTCTAAAATCCATCATCCCTGACTCCTACATTCCTTCAGTCTTTGCCTCAGATTAAGTACTTACCACCTCATATAACTATTTCCTTACTGATCTCTTTGTCCAGACAATCTATCTAACCTACCCTTCATGTTTCCATACAATCACAGGTATTATCTTCAAGGGGACAGGTGACAGGCAGGGTTAGGAAACATGTGATCACATCATTTTGATGCCTGAAGACCAGCCTCCAAGCTACTATTGAGAGGCTTAAATAAAATCAACAATCACAATGAATAAACTCGAGACAAAAGCTTTGAATCATGATATTAAAGACTTGATAATATTGTGTTTTTTAAAGCCATTATCTTTTAGAGATACATATCATAATAATATGGGTGGACTGACATGCTATCTGGAACTTACTTCAAAATCATCCAGTTGGAGCTGGGAGGGGAGAGTAAGAAATGAAACACAATTGGCCATGAGTCTGCCATAACTATTTGGGAGTCTGTGATACCACTGTGTCAAATATTGTGAGTGTCTCTAATTTTCCATAACATGTTATTTAAGAGGGAAAAAAAAATCTCCTTAAGAATCCAGGACCTGAATTGCCAGAATAATCCAGACCAGTTTTTATGCAACATGTTCTTGACCAAGTATGACTGTAGCCTGCATCTTCTCTTGACTTACTACCCTGACCCACACCACAGGCCAGTTGGACTAAACTTGCCACGACATTCAAAACATCAGGACAGGCCCTCCACCTCTCTGTGTCCTGGCACATACTGTTCTTTCTGCCTAAAAAGTCTCTGAAGCCTCCTGGACACACCTTTGAGACCTAGTTTCAGAGCCCCTTCACTGAGGCTCTCCCCATGTCCTTCATACGCTTCACTACACTTCTTCCACCCTTAGTACATACCTACACTAGCACAATTATTTTGGTTTGTTTCTGTTGTTGTTTTCCTTGTATTTTATTTCTACCTCCCTCACCAGATTACGAACTCCTTAAGGGCAGAAGCTGTGATTTATTTATTTCAATAAATATTCCCTATAATAAGTCTGGAAGGTAGTAATTTTTTAATAAGCACTTTGAAAAACAGAAAGTCAACACAACAACAGTCATGGCAAACGTTAAACAAAATAATATGTCTAGTAAATCATAATTTATGTATCCTTAATACACCATATTTATCTACTACATATTCTTTTCTTTTTTGGAGATGGAGTCTCACTCTGTCGCCCAGGCTGGAGTGCAGTGGCATAATCTCGGCTCACTGCAACCTCTGCCTTCAGGATTCAAGTGATTCTCCCGCCTCAGCTTCCTGAGTAGCTGGGATTACAGACGTCTGCCAACACACCCAGCTAATTGTTTGTATTTTAGTAGAGACGGGGTTTGATGGTGTTGCCCATCCTGGTCTTGAACTCCTGACCTCATGATCCGCCCACCTCAGCCTCCCAAAGTGCTGGGATTACAGGCTTGAGCCACCGCGCCGGGCCCTACTCTATATTCTTCAAAAATTAGTTGTCTTTTCTTAAGGAATATCTTACACATTTTAAAACAAATATTATCTAAAGATGAAATTGTACCCAAAGAGATGTGGGCATCTTATTTTCCTGTTTCCGAAAGAAGTATAAACTAAAATACGGCCTTTATGCTATCTTCACATCCCATCTACTGTGGCTATGGGAAAATATGTTTCGTTGTGTTAGAAAAACTGTGTACTATTTCTTATTTCATAGTAAAAATGTCAAAATACTCTATAATATGAACTAGTATCTTTGACACACATGTGAAGGATATATAAGTACAGACACAAATGTGAACTTATCAGGAAAGAACTGTAAACTTTTATTTTATGACAGGAAACAGATAAAATGTTTCCCATTTCTCAACTAAGAAAAGTAAGTTAGTACTGACTTATCCAGCTGCTACTAACCCTCCTTTGATACTTTAAGAAAATTTAGTCACCGGATTACAAACACATTGTACAAACAAAAAGGAAACACCTACTAGTATAAAACTTCATTTGCTTCGTGTCTCTCATATCTCACAGTTTCACACATTAACCTGTAAAAGAGATAAAGACATGAGTTCAACATCTGTCACTAAAAAACAGACCAGTATTTTAAATCCTTGAATGAGACATACAGTCTATAAAGTTAAGATTATTTTATATAGTTTGTCACAATCATCTATTAGCCTCAAAATGAGTATTTTTAGTACCTGGGTTAACAAAATTATATTAAATTAAATCTGATAAAAATATGCTAGAAAAGAAAACATCTAATAAGATGTCAACTTCACCATGTTTACTTTATGGCAGAGAACATTGCGTGTGTTTTATATTTTGTAAATGGCATGTGGACATATTAATGTTCCCAAGATACATAAAAAATGAGAAAGAATTTAAAAATTTAAAAGGAAAACCTGTTGATTTTAAAAACGATAACATCAGTCATGGTTCAACAAGAATGTTAACAGTATGGAATTTCAGACAAAAGTAGGCTTTTATTAACTTGTTATTTTTATGACCACTGACTGACTAACTGGAGGCTTTAGAACCTTAAAGGTTTGTTACTTCAGCTGATTCATCCCAGAGTTTTTGAAAAAATTGTGAAATTATAAAAATTATGAACACCATGAATAATTTTTAAATATTCAAAATTATCCTTAGAATAGCATCTTCAAGAAGCATCCTATTATATTAAGTCAATTACATTTTTCCCAAAATACAAAAATGCAAATCAGGGAATTACTATTCCATCTTATGAAGGAACTAGAAATAGAAAAACCTGACTATTAAAAGTGTTTATTTCAACAGTACCTCTACTTTGGTCAACTGGGCTACTATTCTCTAACCTGTGAAACGCTAGAATCAACCCATGTCCACCTTTCTTTCCTGTTTGCTAAATCAAAGAAACTGCTCTCTTGGGTACTTTTTTCCTTGTTCTCACTCCCACCGCTGTACTTCAGAGGTCCTTACCCTCAATCCCTTCCAGGAAACATTCCAGCTGATTCACACTTAACTCCGGGAGGCAGCAGTGAGTCTTGAATACATCTCATTGAGCATATATTCCTCTTCAATGAGTTGAATCACAATTTTTCATAGGAAAGCCAAAAGTGCTAAGTCTAAAAATATCTGGTCTTAAATTAGATAACGGGCTCTGCCTTGTTTCCTGTTGGAATAGAAGGGTCCTTGCCTCAGCCTCTTTACTTCTACCCTGAATCTCGTTCCTGCTTCCACAGAAGACCCTGCACTCCTGCGTAAGACCCTGTGCTCCTGCAAGCTCACTGCCTTCTCTATGTTCCTCTCTCCTGAATCACATCCACTAATATGTAAACATAACTCAGTGTATCACCTGTTGTGTGAGTGGTACTCCTCTCCTGAACTCACATCTCCTTACAGCTATTATCTATATTTTGCTTTTTCCCCATCACAAAAAATCTTTTAGAATTATCTACATATTCTATCTCCATTTTCTCATCCTTTTCCCCACTTCTCCATCATTTGGTCTCTGAAACTCCAAAGAAAAAGCTCTATAAATAATAAGCATCCACCTTGTTACCAGAATCCTACCTGTCCTTAGCAATTCCATGACTCTGTAGTTTTGATTATTTCTTTTTCTTTACAGCATTATCTTCCTTCAGCTTCCTGTCCTTGGTCTTCTGCTGTTTCAGCTTAACTTACTAGTCATTTTTTTTTCTGTCTTCTTTGGATGCTCCCCCACTTCATCTTCTACCTGACCTCTAAACATTATCATCTCCAGGGTCCTGTCCTTAGCCCTCTTCTCTATACTCAAATAATCTCACCCAGTTCATGATTTTAATCTATACACTGATGACTTCCAAAGCAATGCCCCGGACCTAATCTCTCATCACGTCAGCCACTCGTCTACACACCTACTCTGTGTTGCCACTAGATTATGTAAAAGCCTCCTCGTGCTTACAATGTCCAAACAGAACATGAAATTCTCCCCCAAAAATCTGCTTCCCCCGAATTAGTACCCTGATTACAGTTTGGCTGTCTCTCTACCCAAATCTCATCTTGAATTGCAGTTCCCTTAATCCTCAGGTGTCATGGGAGGAATCAGTGGAGATAATCGAATCATGGGGCAGGTCCCCAATCCTGTTCTGGTGTGAGTTCTCAAAGATCTGATGGTTTTATAAGGGGCTTCCCCTTTCGCTGGTTACTCATTCTTCTCTCTCCTGCCACCCTGTGAAAAACGATGTCTCTGCCTCCCCTTCTGCCATGACTGTAAATTTTCTGAGGCCTCCTGAGCCATGTGGAACTGTGAGTCAATTAAACTTTTCTTCCTTTAGAAATTACCCAGTGTCAGTTATGGCCTTATAGCAGAGAACAGAATAATATAGTAACCTTAGAGTCTTCATTCTTGACTTCTCTCTCTTCTTCACATATATCTTTCTGCCATCACCTATTTCCAAAACAGTTCTATTTGTCCAGAACTGACCAAATTCACCATCTCCCCTGTTGAATCCAGCGTGAGCTATCATTATCCCATTATCTCTTACCAAGACCACAAGCACAGAGATGTCTGTTTCCACCTTTATGGGCCTAATGTCCATTCCCCACAAAGGTTCTAGAGAAATCAGATGATCTCACAGCTCTACTCTTTATCTCCACAACCTCTAAAAGAAAATCCCAACTCCTTATCCTTCATTACAAGGTCCTACACTATTTGCTATACCTCTACACTATACTGTATTTTACTTACTTACCGTACCTTACTACACTATGGCCCTGTCTTCCTTCCCCGGCACCAAACCTGTGCCCATGACAGAGCATCTGGGGCACCTTTAAACTGAAGAAACCTTTGCAGGCTGTCCTGACTCTAATGTCACCTCCTTTTGACTGCAAAGCCAGAGTAGCCCGGCACCCATCCTTATCATGTCCAACATACTAAATAAAATAACACTGATCCATTATCTCAATCTTTTCTCCTCTATTAGGAACCTCAGTTCGTGATGTCATGGGTTTGATTTACTTCAATGCAGTATCTCCAGAGTCTACATCAATATCATAGCAAGCATGCAATCAATGAATAACTGTTTATAAAATAAACACATTTAAACAGTGCTATCAGAAAGTCATGGTAAAATCCCTTATATGAAAATGTCATAAACGAAGGAAACAAGCATCAAAATACTTTTTGTTTTTAAACACTGTTAGGCAATGTTTTAGCAAAAGCATATTGACCTTCCCTGAATTCTTAATGAGTATATAATAACCATAATTCAGTTACTACTCGATGATCTAAAGGTGTCTATATAATAACAATTACACTCATCCATGATGCTGCAGAAAATATGTATTTCAGCAGGCTCTTTCCTATTTAATTTCTAAAACTAAATAGCCCTAATTACTCTTTTTTTAAATATATTTTTGGTCTCTGCTCCTAAACTAAAGGGATAAAACATTAGAAAAATAGTTAAAATGATGTTGAAGAAACAGTTTTTGGGGAAGATCTCAAAACCTTTTATACTGCACAGAGTGTGTGATCTTACAGCAACACAGTAACATCCTCTATTTTAACTGCTCTGTAACAATGCAGGGAGCTGAAGCTTTCAAATAATTAAAAGCCACTTCCTCTCCCCAACAGGAGAACATGAATGTTGCTGCTCTGCTGCCCAATACTTAACAGACTGAAAATCTTGCTTATGAGCACTTTTTTCCTAAAACTGGAAAACCATATCATGTGGAAGTCTTAACTGTTTTCTATTAATCCCAGGGTACCATCTATCTTTATACAATTCAAGGAAAGTGATTTATCTAAAAGAGATATAGTTTTCTCAGAAATTGTAGTATTATAAAGCAATTTATCTAAGTTGTTGGGTTTATCTGTACCTCTGTTTTTGTTATTACGTATGTGGCATCCTGAACTTGTTCTAAAGAAAGACTTAAATTAGTTTAAGCTGAAGTTTTCCATTAATGTGACTTCAACACAAGCACAATAAGATAAACATCTTAAAGGCCTCACCCTGTTTTAAGTTCATGCCAACAAACAAATCTGTGTAGGCTCCAAAATAGACATTCTAAGGTGTAAATATACTCAACTATACTCTTGAACTTATTATTTATAACCAAAAATTACCTCTGCAGCTGCAGGCAGTTGACAGAAACTGGCTGATGAGTACGTGAAACTTCATTAGTATTTTTATACTTCTTTCTTTCTTTTTTTTTCTGAGATGGAGTCTCACTCTGTCACCCAGGCTGGAGTTCGGTGGCACAACCTCCACTCACTGCAACCTCTGCCTCCCAGGTGCAAGCATCTCTCCTGCCTCAGCCTCCGGAGTAGCTGGGATTATAAGCGTGTGCCAACACACCCGCTAATTTTTATACTTTTAGGAGACATGGGGTTTCATCATGTTGGCCAGCCTAGTCTTGAACTCCTGAACTTAAGTAATCCACCTGGCCTTGGCCACCCAAAATGCTGGGATTACAGGCATGAGCTCACTATGCCCAGCCTATTTATACTTTTGTAATCCAGAAAATTTCTCTAAGTATAAAAATTCCTTTTTCCATTACAAAGAATTCCTGTTATCTAATTAATTTTATCACCACAGATATTATACAAATGCATTATATAATCAATGTATCTAAATATTACATGTGTATGGTTTTATATATGCGCAGTGGGAATATGACATTTTTATGTACATACTAATTAGTTGCATTTGCATTTATGAATTAACTGCATGCAATTAAATAAACAATTGTTACTATAATTTTTTTCTTAGCAAAGTTGTCATCACAAAACATAAAATGAAAGTTACACACTTTAAAAATTATTCTTGCTCTAATTTGAGCCATCTTCTAAAATCCCAGTGGTTTTGCCCTTTCTAATAAAACTTGACTTAATTTTTAAACACTTAATCTACAATCTACTTTAATTTAAATGATTTTCATTAAAAATTTCATTTTAGGAGTACTCTATCCTCTTGATATTCTTTTCAATTAACCAAATATGGAATTGACATGCTCACAAATTAATTAGTGTTGAAAGAGTAAAGGGGAAATATATAGAAAGAGCAGTCCTTTCATAATTAAAACCTGCTGGTATCAGAAAGAGCTAGACCTGGAGGAAACAAAACTTTCCCATTATGTCCTAGTTGGTGTTTATATATTATCCATCTTCTCAAATTCCTTTATTTTATGTCCCACTTAAGGTAAAATCATTTTTGTTCTTTAAGATGAAGCCCAGATAAATAACTATAGTTGCTGAATTACTGTACAACAGAAGTGATGAGATTTCTATACGGGCAGATCTCACAAAAACAAATATGCTATATATAAACTGTGTTTCTCTGGAAAAGGCAGTCTACTTAATGCAATAAAATATTTAAACAAAGATCTAGAACATATGAAAACAATGGACCTAATAATTCTTTAAATGATTAATTTATAAGATACTGGTTTCTAATATATCTGAGCATTAAGTAGTAGGTTTTTGTTTGCCAAGATGGCAAATATTGCCCCTATTGATATATTCACCAAGTGGCGTTTACTACTTTTGGTGAGAGAGGAAGGGAGGGGGAGATGGGGACAGAGAGAGAAAAGGGGGGAAGGGGGAATAAGAAAGAGAGAGACAGACACTGGGGTGGAAGTAGATGAATATTACTATGACAGAAATGTCAAAATATTATTCTATTATTGGACACAATTGAATTCAACCTTGTAAAAGTATAAGTTTAAGCTGTATAAGTTTAACTAAGTTTAACTGCATACGCTGTTTAAGTATGTATTATTAGTGTACGTGTAAGCTCCTTAGTATGGAGGCTAGAAGAAGCAGAGCTTTCATGAATAAGATTTCTTTAAACCTACTTGTTAACTACAGTAAGTGATCTATAAAATTCTTGCTTTCTAGATAAGAGAAATAAGTCCCAGTGTTCTATAGCACTTAGGGTAACTATCATTAACAACAATTTATAGTGGATTTTCAAATAGCTCAAAGAGTGGATTTTAAATGCTCTAACACAAACGATAAATGTTTGAAGTAATGGACCTGCTGATAATCCTCATTTTGATTACAACATATTGTATACCTGTATTAAAATATCACAATGTACCCCGTAATATGTACAATTATTGTGTCAAGAATAAAAGTAAAAAATTAAAATGTTAAATTGTTACACTTCAGATTTTCGGCATTCTATGATTAACTTAATATTAAAATGACATACCTAAGTTGATGCTCTCTCAAGTTTGATAAGGCTTCCATACCATGTAAATAGGAATAAACTATTTCCAGATCCTGTTTCAAAGAAAATGATAGAAATTATTAGATTTGTCAGGAAAAGGGGTTTCTAAAATAAGTCACTATATGTACAGACCAAATTAAGATTATGGAGACCTTTTTTAAAAATACACGTTTTTCTTAAGACATTAAAAATAAACATTATTAAAAGCTCAATTGTACAAATGTCATCCATTACAACAGCTTCTGGGATAGGCACAAAACTTACTAAAATATAACATAAAATGACAAACATAAAAATAAATTCCTCATAAATCATTCTTTATCACCTGTTTCTGTCTTTTACATCAAAAGAGCAAATAAAAATTTTTAATTTCAAAGTACATTTGCCAAAACCATATAGTTAAATCAAATTATTTTTTAGTCAATATAAAATGAATGCTTATTTCCTGTCTACACTTAAAAATGGATATAAATTCCATTTTTTTCAATTCTTACCAAAATGACATCTTACGTAGAAATATTTAAGTTTAAATATTTTCTTTTACAAAAGGAAACATGCTTTGTGTTTCCAGATCACATTGCAGTAATTTTAAAAAAAGACTCGAAGTTATTTACGAAGTTTAGAGGAAGTAATCATAGTCCTGTTAATATACATATGTGACAAGCCAAAAAGGATTTAGTATTTTAAGACTCTAATATCTAGGAGTCTAGGATTACACATAGTTTGTGATGTCAAGAATATGAGTGGATATTTACTCCTTTCCTAAATCTTAGTCAAAATCTACAACAAATTTATTTTAAGAAATTTGTAAAATAATCCTCTTCTTTTTCAAGTGTTAATAGCTTTATTTACTGATAATTCACAAACTATAAAATGTATCCTTTTAAAGTGAACAATTCAGTGGTTTTGTTGTACAATCAATAAATCACTAATTTCAGAATATTTTAACCATTCCCAAAAAACCCTCCATACTCATTAGCAGTCATTCTCCATTCCCCCTTACTCCAAGCTCCTGACAACCACTAATCTACTTTCTGTTTCTTTGGGTTTGCCTATTCTGGACATTTCGTGTAAATGAAATTCCGCAATGGAATATATGATCTTCCGGGACAGCTTCTATCACTTAGGCACAATGTTTGCAAGGTTCATTTATGTTTTAGCATGTATCAGTACTTTTCTTTTTATTGTCAAATATTATTTCACTGTAGAAATACACTACATTTTGCTTACCCATTTATCAACTGGTGGACATTTAGGATCTCCCCTCTTTTTGTCTATTATGAATAATGTGCTGTAAACTCACGTGTGTTTGTTTGAACACCATTTTGAATTCTCATGGGTATACACCTACGAGTGAAACTGCTGGTTCACATGATAACTCTATGTTTGACTCTTTAAGGACCTGCAAAACTGCTTTCCTAAGTCATCGCACCATTTTATAATCCCATAAGGCAATATATGAGGATTGCAAGCTCTCTACATTCTTACCAACACTTGTTATTATCTCTCTTTTTATTTTAATCATCTTACTAAGTGTGTAATAGTATTGACTGGCATTTCCATAATTACTAAGAATGTTGAGCCTCTTTTCATGTGCTTTTTTGTCCATTTATATAACTTCTTGGATATTCAAATTCTTTGTTCATATTTTAATTGATTTATCTGTCTTTTTTATCATTAAATTTTAAGAGTCCTTTATACATTTTAGATGGAAGGTCCTTATTCAGATATATAATTTGTAAATATCTTCTCCCATTCCATGGACCATCTTTTTACTTTCTTGATGGTGTCCTCTGAAGCACAAATGTTAATTTTGAAGTCCAATTTATTTTCTTATGTTGCATGAGCTTTCAGAGCAATATTTAAGAAACCATTACCTAATCCAAGATCCCAATGATTTAGTACTATATTTTCTTCTAAAAGTTGTATGGTTTTAGCTCTTACATTTAGGTCTATGATCCATTTTAATTTTTGTATAAAATGTGAAGTAGGCGTACAACATTATTTTTACATGTGCATCAGTTGTACTGGAATTCTTTGTTGAAAAGACTATTCTTTACCACATTGAACTGTAATGGTATGCTTATTGAAAAAATAAACTGACAATAAATAAAAGGGTTTATTTCAGGACTCTCAATTCTATTCCACTGGTCTATGTGTCTATTCTTGTGCCAGTACCACACTGTCTTGAGTAGGCAGCTTTGGTAGTTAAGGTCTGAGATTGTGAATTGTGAGTGTTCTAACCTGTTCCACCTTTCACAGGAGATTTTTCTGGCTCTTTTAGGTGCCTTGCATTTTTAATCAATTTTTTTGATTAGCTTGTCAGTATATGCAAACAAGCCAGCTGGGATTTTAGCAGGGTTGCGCTAAATCTGCAGACCAATTAGAGTAGTATTGCCATCTTAAAAATATTAAGTCTCCTAAATCCATAATATGTGATGTCTATACATTTTTTTAGGTCTTCTGTGATTTAACATTGTTTTTGTACTTTTCAGTGTACAGGCCATACTCTCTTGGTTAAATTTTAATGCTTTTAATTAAGAAAAAAATTCTTTTGTAGCTTTAGGAGAAGACTTAGGAACAATTAGAACTCTGTGTGCAACTGAATTTTATATAACAAGGACACAGATGACAATAATTCACAGATTAACTAGATAAGGAATTAGACACCTTGTAAAGAAAGTATTAAGGCCAGGCATGGTGGTATACGTGTGTCATCTCAGCATTTTGTGAGACCAAAGTTGACAGATCATTTGAGGTTAGGAGTTTGAGGCCAGCCCGGCCAACATGGGTGATACCCCATCTTTACTCAAAATACAAAAATTAGCTGGGTATGGTGGCACTTGCCTGTGATCCCACTACTCAGGAGGCTAAGGCAGAAGAATCACTTGAACCCAGGAGAAGGAGGTTGCAGTGAGTCAAGATTGCACCACTGCACTCCAGCCTGGGCAACAGAGTGATATTCCGTCAAAAAAGAAAGAAAGGAAAAGAGAAGAGACGAGACGAAGAAGGTTTTCACTCTAAAGTATTTTAGACTGCTTTAGACTTTAAAACAATGTTATGGTATGTTAAGACACAATTTATAATTTTAAGTCATTCCAATTTAAATTTTATATCAATATTTTAAAATGTCACCCTCAGACAACTTTCAAATAAATTGATGGCCTCTCATTTTATCCATCTCTGTCTGGTATTTCCATGAAGCCTTTTAATAAAAGCTATTTAAAGAGGCCGGGTGCAGTGCTCACTCCTGTAATCCCAGCACTTTGGGAAGCCAAGGCAAGTGGATCACCTGAGGTCAGGAGTTTGAGACCAGCCCAGCCAACATGGTGAAACCCTGTCTCCATTAAAAATACAAAACTTCACCAGGCATGGTGGCACATGCCTGTAATCCCAGGTACTCATGAGGCTGAGGCAGGAGAATCACTTGAATCTGGGAGGCGGAGGTTGCAGTGAGCTGAGATCTTGCCATTGCACTCTAGCCTGGGCAACAAGAGAGAAACTCTGTCTCACAAAAAATAAAAATATAAAAGCTATTTAAAGACTGAAATGTAAAAATAGGTCCATAAGTTCAATACAAATAAGAAAACTAAAACAAAATTATTTCCTCTATTCAGTTAACAAAGTATACATTCCTAAATCTAATAAACCTCTTCTTTAGAAAAGCAGTCAGGCTCCAATCATAATGTTCTATTTGCATTCCAGGAAAGCCAATAAACATGTCCCAATGAGACATTTATAACAAAACATCCTTCTGGATAATCCTAAAGTTCACCATTCTAGTTTAAATATTATAAATTTGTATATTACTTGAAGTTGTTAAATAGTTCAGAAAGACTGTCTTCCCATTTCTGAGGAGCTTATATTCTGATTCTAATATTAAAGCCTTACATTGTTTTCCCTAAATTACCTGTCAACCTGTTACAATCTGTCCAAGGCCTAAAGCTGCTTTTATCCAAGAAAAAAAGACTATTTACATTCATTTAACCATTCAGCAAATAAATTCACTGACCAAAAAAGTATATTTGGAAGAGTATTAGAAAGAAATAAGATTATTAAAAGCTGTTTCTGGAAAGGACAGAGAAGTCTAAGAAACACAGTAGAAGCAAGAATTTGGAGGCCTGAAAACGGAATCAAAGAAAGAATAGCCTTAAGGCCTTAAAAGAGAACAACAGGCCTTGAAATAACAAAGTTTCTACTCCTTCAACTAACCCAAAAAAAAATCAAAGTTAAAAAGCTGCTTCACTGATTAAGCGGCACGTTATTAATCTGTTCCTTTTTAACATTAAGGAGTTTCATAGTTGTGTAAGGGCCACGCTCCTGAATAAGTTAGGTCATACACATTATGTCTGTTAGTATGATATACATGGATTTAACAATTTTAAGTATAAATGTATACTTTGTAAGATTATAGAATATATCTATGAATAATAACCATTATTTCTCTAACTCAATATGTATAATCATAATATACAAATTAGATTAATTAGTTAATAAAAATGTACAGATGAATCCTGGTCAACATAGTGAAACCCCGTCTCTACTAAAAATACAAAAAATTAGCTGGGCATGGTGGCGCGTGCCTGTAATCCCAGCTACTCAGGAGGCTGAGGCAGGAGAATTGCCTGAACCCAGGAGGCGGAGGTTGCGGTGAGCCGAGATCGCACCATTGCACTTCAGCCTGGGTAACAAGAGCGAAACTCCGTCTCAAAAAAAAAAAAAATGTACAGATGAATGGAATATTATCACATATAACTGACCTAAGTGAATGAATCAGGAAGTCATTGCTGAGCCTGTATCATAAAACTGAGACAGACATTACACCATTACTGCATGAACAAATTTAAAAAGTAGTTTTTCCTTCTATATGTATCTGCATAAATAAAACATTCATACCTCATATAATCATGATTTTTAAAGGGTGCTTTTAAATGTGTCATTCAAGGACACATTTAAACAGAACCAGAAGACACAGAACCAGAAGACCCTGTGTATAGTAAATGCTTCATTTTGTATTTTATATCTCAAACCAGACTGTAAACTTCTTAAATGAATTAGATTACATTTAGAGTTTCTTCTATTGCTCTTACAGTACAGCATCCCAAAAGAAACTTGTTTTAAATGATCTGTGCCACAAGGAGCTTATAAACTAAGGGTTTTCTGATTAATGGAAGCTTCAACTAGATGGCTTTCCAGATAGATTCCATTTAAACTTAAGAGTTCTTAGTTGTATTAACAGGAGCAGCAGGCAACACATAAATGTTTCACTATGTAATATGAACATGACCAACGTGGATTTGGGTATGTAGAAAAAAACAGAGGAACTATGGCAAAGACATCAAGAAATCTCTGCTCTCAGACCCTGAAAAATAAAAGAAAATTGACTAGAAATAAGCAAAAGAAACTCCATCTGAAGGGAGGAGGAATCTATAAGCTTTTCTTCAATCAAGAGCTCACCAGCCAACTATTAGTTAATATAGATTGCATAAACAACAAAAAGCAAAAAGGAAAACAAGTTTTCTTGTCCTTTCCTAAAAGCAAGCAAGACTAAGCAATGTCTTGAAATAGGCATAACATCACCTTTCAGCTTGAATCTTCCTATAAACTTTCCCCACTTCTTACCAGATGTCCAGAGACCTCATGTTATCCAAGCCCGGTATCAGCTCACTGTGCCCTAATCTAAAAACTAAAGGCAGGCAAACTGAACACAATCAGTAGAAACCCTTAAAACTTGCACAAGAACTGTCTGTCAGCATTTGTACTTCCAGAGAACAAACAAACCTCTAAGTGGTATGAGATTTCAGGCAGCACAACCAAGAGAAATGAAATCAGGAGTGTAAGGGAGGAGATTTAGGGGCATGAAAGGCCCCTGCAAAACAATCCAGCTCTGCCCTGCCCCAGAACTACCCCTACTCCTTCCTGCCCATAGTGGTCACTCCTATTTCTCCTCCTTCACTTCTCACACAGAAGTTTCAACCTTTATTTCCCCTTAGTCACTGGCTTTTATTAAAATAATCTATTAGTTGGCATGGAATTGCCTTTACCAGCTAAAAAAAAAAAAACAAACAAAAAACTTCAAAAAGGCAAGTAAGAATGGGGTGCTGAGGAAGTCCTGCTCCTCAAACCAACTTGAAATTTGCAACCGTCAGTGACAACCAAACACGTAGCATCACAGAGCAAGACTTTTCTCTTAAGATGTACAAAGAAATGTATGGCCTTCAGGGAGTTACACTCTTAGATTCTTTTCTTCTCTATACAAACAAGGAACAGTCATAGAATGACATTTCAGCCAACAACTATACAAAAAAAAAAAAATGCTGGAGAGTTAAATTACCTAGAGTGCTTCAATTTCCATTTTGGTCAAAAAACTATGACACACAAACTGAAAAATTTCTAGCCTTCCCACTGCACTTCCCAAGACAAACGAAATCCACATGACTATTACTATTTTAAAGGACTCTGAAAAAAAATGTAAGCTATTTTTTTCCCCAAATCCTCTAGTCATTGAGAACAAACAGGAACATGTTGCTCTAACCAGGAAACTGCATTTTTTAAAACAATAAGCCTTTCGTTTTACCCTAGGAAGGACATCCTTTTTTCAAAAATAGTTGCTACTTGAAAGGAAATTGAAGTTATAAAATCGCAGTAGCACAGTGGACAAAGATATTGATAGACCTATAGGAATAATAAAGCTTTCCCATGAAAAACAGACTCCCTTTTTTTGTCCCAATGTAAACCAGATTCAAAACCCAAAAGCATCCTTTAAGTACTTTAGGAGAGTGACTGTTCACAACCTATCCAAAGTCAATCTTCTTGCTCGGTCTTTTAACATAATACACATTAGGCCCGGCGTGGTGGCTCACACCTGTAATCCCAACACTTTGGGAGGCTGAGGCGGGCAGATGAGGACAGGAGTTCCAGACCACCCTGGCCAACACAGTGAAACCCCGTCCCTACTAATAAAAAATACAAAAAATTAGCTGGGCATGGTGGCACATGCCTGTAATCCCAGCTACTCAGGAGGCTGAGGCAGGAGAATTGCCCGAACCCAGGAGGCGGAGGTTGCAGTGAGCCGAGGTCACGCCACCGCACTCCAGCCTGGGTAACAAGAGCGAAACTCCGTCTCAAAAACAAAAACAAACAAAAATACTAAAATTAGTCAGGTGTGGTAGTGTGCGCCTGTAAGGCCAGCTACTTGGGGGACTGAGGCAGGAGAATTGCTTGAACCCGAGAAGAGGAGGTTGCAGTGAGCCAAGATTCCACCGCTGCACTCAAGCTTGGGCGACAGAGCAAGACTCAGTCACCAAAAAAAAAAAAAAAAAAAAAAAAAATTATACACACTAATGGGAAAGAAGTCAGAGGGAGAGTACCTCATATCCTGGGCTCTCTAATTTCTCCTTAGAGGCGCATTCAAAATACATAATGGGCTTTGTAGCAAACTTACATTTCACATACAACTAGCTTTTAATTTCATTTGTTTGCCAGCATCAAGAGCTCACTAAAAATGTACAGTATATCTTCATGTGACATTTGGAGAACTGAGAGCAGATTACTATTTCGCCACCTCGCTCTCCCGACTGCCTGCCCATACCATATGCTGGCTAACTATCTCCTATCCTCTAGACTCTTTGCTGCTTGGACACAACAAAAAATAACGGGGTGGGGGGATTATGTTACACTGCACCATAAGACAAAAGACATATCTTTTTCCTTTAAAAGGGGTTTTGTTTCATATATGAAGCTATATATTTAACTGTATTTGGAAGTGGGTTGATTCCTTTAAAAAGCCTATTTTAATGGTCAGAGAAACTAAGGCCAAGACTGTGTGATAATTAGCAGGCCTGTGGTGGTTGAGGCCTCAGTGGCAAATGCCTATGGACTTAGACGTAAGGAGGAAGAGAAAGGAGCATCTTGCTTAAAGTGACATTGGTCACAGGACCAGAACAGTACTGATGCCAACAAACATTCTTCCCTGTGGATCCATCAGAGAGAGGAACTTGCAAAGATTAAAAATGTAATTTATTCTTTTGGGCAAGAAATTACTAGCAATGAATTAGAGAGTTACGCCTTGAACATTATTAATAAGGGGGTTAAAAGCTAGATTATCCAATGCTCAAACTAATGTCTATAGCCAAATGAGGGAGGGGCAGAAAGGACGGAGTTCTGCAAGTTTCATTCTGTTTATTGATATGGTATGATTAAGTTGCAATGTTTTATTTAGGAGATCTCAAATACTTCTACACTAAAACATATAAAAGAACCATCCTAAGAAGGAGAGGGATGTGATAAGGAATACAGGCTTTGGAGTTAGGTGGGGCAGAGTTCAATTTCTGATCCCTGCCACTCCCTAGCTGTATGACCCTGGGTTTGTTAGTGAGACCTTATTTACAAAACAAGGTGAATAATATCTATGCAACTAGGCTGTGTGGCTAAAATTACACGTAGCTTCAGTACAACATATGGCACATTCAGATCCTGGAAAAAAGGGTGATTTAGTTTACTGACCATGAGATCTGAATGTAAGCACAAGTAATCCTAAGAATATAAAACGTAAAATATTCCTGAGATATTTACTATATATATCAGAATTTTTACAGACTAATGTATCCTTTCATTATGTATCTGTATGCCAAAAGAAAGTCAAATGAATTCTTACAAAACTTATAAAGGGCCCCTAAACTGTCTGTTTTATAAATCCAGATTTTTATATTAGGTTTAGAGAGAAGTATACCTGACACATATTTTATCACATCTGTTATAAATATACTTTCCAAATGACATTGTTATGAAATCTCATATCCTTAAGATTGAGAAAGAGGAGA
Organism: Saguinus oedipus; assembly: GCA_031835075.1. Classification (NCBI taxonomy): domain Eukaryota; kingdom Metazoa; phylum Chordata; class Mammalia; order Primates; family Cebidae; genus Saguinus; species Saguinus oedipus. The sequence continues at coordinate 185,806,258 of CM063171.1, read as the reverse complement.
ATGGGAAAATTTTCCAATTTAAAAACAGCCACTTAATTTTTCCTCCAAGAAAGATTGGCTAGGAATATACTTAAAAACTGGCAGAGCTGGACAACAAACTGCAAGTATTTTACTCACTAATGTAAGTTTACCTTCCACAGCTCAAGATTGTTTTACAACACTTAAAATGAAGTCGTTAGAAAAATTTCTGCATGCATTCCATTAACATTTGGACCCACAGACTTTCCACCTTTGAAACATTCCTTATAATATTTATACTTCAACTCTTTAAAATGTTTAAAATTATAAGAGGTTTCCCACAAGTTTCAAGTCATAATGGAGTTACTGAAACTGTCTTTGAAAACCTAATTTATTTCAGCACCATTCCTGGATATTTTTTTCATCTGTGGATGGTATTAGAAAACAAATTAAAGTGTTGTATATATCTTCTTCTAAAATATAGTTAAATAGTATCAAATTATACTTCCACACAACTAAAGTATCATTTGAAGAAAACCTGTTATATTGAAGTAATTCAATATAACAGTAATTGTCAGGTTAATCCTTTTCAACACTTTTTTGCAGTTATTTCCCAAAATATGCCCCACAGAACCTTGTCCTGTACAGTATTGTACAGCATGTATTTCTGGTAGATTTACAAACTCCATCAAAGGTCATGCAGGAGCAAGACTAATAACTTTACCCACAAACTTCCCAAACAAGGCGAATGCTGTCTTCATTTGGGGTGGGGGCAGAGGGTGCTTATTACCTCCAGAGCACATAACTGTCAACACTGTTTCAGGCATACCATGTTCAGACCACCTCATCCCAAGGCTCCCCACACAGGAATGAAAGCCAAACACCAACAAGCTCTTGCACCCTTCCCACATGATGACCAGCAGTCTTTGGATCCAGCCTAACGCTAAGTCCCTCCATACACTCTTCCCTCCTCCCCTCTCCCAGGTACAAAGCACTGCTCCAAGACTCCATTTAACACTGGCAGTGAACACTTCCTTTCTGAGCCTCTGAAGTTCTTACCACCTTGACCATTCAAATTAAGCCCTTCACACATGCTCTGTGTGGTCACTTTAATAGGTTTGTATTTTATGTCCTTGATCAAAGAAGCACCTTGAACACAGACACTGTCTTCTCTTACATCTCTTTCTCAGCTCCGCATCTAGCAATGGACAGTGAAAGCCCTGGGTGAAAAGAGAGAAAAAGACAACATTCCTGCAGTGGTGGTGGTATGCATGACTTTAAGCACTCCCTGAGGACAGAGAGAGAAAGAAATGGAGGAAATGTGTTTTCAATCTGGGTGTTCCAGCTTCAGAAAACTCATACCTACACTGGTTGAAACAATTCTGTAAATAACCACAAGGTGGCAGACAGGACCAACCATCCTTCCTAGAACTCAAAAGCAGTCACTGGTCTCACAAGCGCAGTTCCCTTAAACAGATATGGGGGTTTAAAGCATTCCTGAAGATCACCTCAAAGAATATGATGATTCCTTTCTCTTTGTGTCCCTAAAGAAAAGGGGCAGGATGGGGGAACAAGTCCATCAGCACTCCTATTAAAACTGTTTAACTTCTATCATCCTTAGCAGGGAAATGTTTATTTTAAACCAGCCTCCCCAGCCCACATCTTTGTAAAGCACCAGAGCAAATAAAACAAAAAAGTCAGGTCACCAGCCTGCTGAGGTGCTCTGTGCATTTCAGTCACTCATAGCCCAGAGTTACATAATCACATTCTTTTGAACAATGTAAGAAAAAAATCCACAGCAGAGTGCATGGTTTAAAAAAAAAAAAAATTCTTAGCATTAATATAATTACTTTAACCCTAAATCATATTGGAGGCAAAATACTGTTAATTTACACCAGAAAGAAAATCTCCTAGGATTGTGATTTCATTCAAATTAACATGTCAAAGCCCAGGAAATCCTGATAATGACACTACTGGTCATGGCTGATAAGGCCCTTGTATATTTCTCCAGGCTAAGATTCTTAAGCATTATAACTTCCTAAGACAAACACATGGCTGAGTGCAGCCATACAAGTAATCCTACTAATAGCTTGCTTCAGTCCTAGCATTTGAAACCAGCCTGGGAAACAGGGAAACCTCATCTCCATAGAGAAAAAAGAAAAAAAAAAATTAGCCAGGCATGGTGACACGCACCTGTGGTACCAGCTACTGGAGAAACTGAGGTAGGAGAATCACTTGAGCCCAGGAAGTTAAGGCTACAGTGAGCTGTCACTTTGCCAATGCACTCCAGTCTGGGCAACAGAGCAAGACCCTGTTCGCCCCCTCAAAAAAAAAGAAAGTATGAAGAATTCTAGAAGTACAAGATAAAGACTCAAGTTATTCCCTGTTTGTCTAAAACTTCAGGTTTCTTTTCTGGTTTTTGTAGAAGAAAAAAATAAATAAATCAAAAATAAAATTTCCTCAGCTCTTTTCCACTGAAAAAGGCAGTCTTTCTTTTTTAAACTGAGTTTTTGAACAATTCCTAAACTTGAGACAAAGATAATTAATAATTACCTCATTAATTAGACATGAAAATTACAAACAGACTTGTAAATTACAACAAAACACTCTCTTATCCCATTTCTCCTCTAATTCAAGTTGGTGTCAGGGAGCAGCAGAGCAGTCATGTGTCAAGGGACGAGAGCTGAAGAAGGTACAAAGTACTTCATAAATTTTAAGGCACAGATGAAGTATCATCTATATCTGCATTCTCAAAAAGTTTATCTCTCATTGAAGAAAAGCAAGAGTTAAATGATACAGTCACAACAGAAGTCACAAGACAGTTTTTATGATTACTAAACAAGTGTTATGTTTAGCAACCTAAAATGCATACTATGCACCGTGTTCACTGTCATGTCTCTGGGGAAAATGATCGTGTAAGCAAGTTTCATTTGTGAATATTACAGTTTTTCATTAGAAGAAGCAACAATTTAGTTTTCACCTAAAACTCATTTTGTTAACAAATAAGAAAATCGAAAGTGTCCAAAATCATTCTGCAATTCCTGTTTTCAAGAATCCGTGTAAATATTTCCCTTTCAGAACAATGTATTACAGCACCAAGACTACAGCTTCCCAGAATACACATATCTTAGGCAGCAAAAATAAACTTTACAAAAGATACTTCATTTTAAACGTATCCTATTTTAATAGACTCTCAGACTGTAATATTTGTAGTCAAATTTTAATTTACAGGTATAGATGAACACACTAAAAAATTATTTCCATTGGTTTTCTCCATCAAGTTAGCAGGCTGTGAATGATTACATTTTAAATTAACATTTGATTAAAACAACCAAAAACGTAAATCAGCTGCATATATACACAGAAAACAGAGACACAGACATACACTTTCTAATAAAATGATTCCTGAACTATCTTCAATTTCAATTAAAAAATAACATCAACCAAACACCCTCCCCCTAAATTCTCCTCTAACGGTAAGAGTTAAAACCTTCAGCTTGGTGTTCAATTTATTTCCCAAATACAGTCTGGCTACAGTTAAAACCTTGTAGAAACCTTGCTGAGTTCGGCGTGGACAGACAGGGGCTGCTATACATCACTCCACTGAACTGTCTCTGCAACAAGGGGCCACAGAGTCTGCACAAATCACCCTCAGGAAACCTCAAGTTTCCAATACCAACCTAATTCCAGAGGCACTATCAACAGCGCTCATTTTGAACACTCACTGTACATATCTCAATAGTCCTACAGTAGTAGAGTTTAGACAGTCTTAATAAAAACAAAGCACAATAGGTCACTGAGGACACCAGTTCTTCATTGCCTCTTAGCAAAAAGGAAGTACTCTTTGAATGGAGCAGGTTTTAAATACAGAAAATTTCACTGCAGCCATTTTTCTAGGACAAAAGACAAAAATAATTTGACATCTGTTTTTCCCATCTTGAATGTTTTACCAAGGAGTCAACCACCAATAGTATTACTTATTCTCAAATTTTTTATTTCTCAAGAGGACAGGAGAAGCAAATGAGAATAATCCACGTATGTAATTAAAGCCTTTCACCTTTATTGGTCAGAAAAGAGCTAAAATGCTAAAGAAATTTTAGGTCTCTTCAAAATTGATCTCTTTTAGAACCATCATAAAAGGTGAAAGGGCAAAGAAGAACAGTTTATCCAATCAGATAAACATTTAGGGAAAGGGTGCAGAAGAGGGCAGTTATCGAAAAATATGCATTACTGAATTTTGAAGAAGAATCAGAGACTTAAAAATATGTAAATATACACACTTTCTAATCAAGTGCTCCACTAGAAGGGACAGCAAGTTAGTCATAGTTTCTGAAGTATCTCACCTTTCAATACATGTTTTAAATGCTCCTTTGAAGCTAAGAATCTCACTTTACTTACCCTAGTGATTAACTGTTTTACCAACCCCACTTACAAAGGACAGAGAGCATGCATGCATTACAGCTTAAAACTGTACATGTGATTTATATGACAGACTCCATCACATTCATAAATAGACCTTTACCTTCGTAACATCAATACTCTAACATCCCACTCCCAACATCTAAAGTCCTCTCATCATTACCAAGATTCTCCAGAAATCAGAAGCAAAGTGCCCTTGGCGTGGTGACAGTGAACATTCTATGAAGTCAATTAGTGCAGAGCAGCCATCACTATCAGAAAGGAAGATGAAAACGCAAGGTAGGAAAATGGTTCCCAACTTCATATTTCTTAAAGTACCTGTGAATAACTTAAAATGTGTGTTGCATCAGAGCCAGAGGGTGGTTGGGTTTGTCTATCAGCTACTGCCTCCAAGAACGACAAGACCCATTCAGGAAGAAGGGAAAGGAAGCTATAAAATACTTTCTTGGTAAAAGATTTCAAAGAAGCCTCATGCAAATGTTCCAAAGGCAGGTCCACAGGAGAATTCTCACTAGTGTGTGGCAAAATGAGAGAGTAAAGGCAATGAGTTGAGATCTTTGATAAACTAATGTACTCCACTTAAGAGTTATCCTTTATTATGGGATTGTAACCTTCCCTTTTTTTTCTCATCATTACTTGAAATTATATTGCTACTAGATAGTAGTTCACTGTTTTATCTAATATCCTTCATAAAAGAAACTTTTTAAGCTGCCTACCTTATTTGAGCCTCTAAGTCTTGAACGGTAGAATGAAGGGTAATGCTTGCTTGATGAAAATCCACAAAACTTGGGACTAAGCAATCTTAGTGAGTGAGTGAGGTGACTGCAAAGTTGCAGAATTATTTACCTTTTACTCCCAGCTCTTATTGGCTACGAAAATTTCCAGGAAAAGAAATATTCTAGGTGTTCTGACCCTCTCCCAAGAAAGACTCTTAAAAAAAAATTTAAGAGACATTCCTTTTACATTAAAGGTATCTCTAAAAACTACTAGTAGAACTCTGGGCCTTGGAATAGAACAAAAAATTTGCAGAATTATGTAGGAAGATGCTGTGGACAGGATAGGTAATCAGAGTGCACCTTGCCAGGCAATTCCCCTGCACACTCTCTGCTTGCCAGGCCACTAGGCTAAGATGAGTCACTTGAGCAACACTGACTGAGTTCAATATCTGACTGCCATTTACCAGCTTGGCATCCCTGAACAAGTCACTCAACCCCTCTCTAGCTCAGTCTCTTCACCCGTAAAATAGGAATAATAACAGTATCTAAGATTTGCAAAGTGAATCCTCAGTGCCTTGACACGTAGTAAGTATTTTCTTTTGCAAACATTGGCATGTGGAACATTATTACTGTTCACTTTTAAGTTCATTATAAAAATCTAAGGAAAGGGGTGCCTCAGGTGAAGGAGGGTATCAGTAACTCTCTGGCTTCTGCCAAAATATATCAGGCTGCAGAGATCTCCTACAACATACTCAAAATAGCATTTTAGTCTTTCTTTTTTGTTTTCTTACTTGGATAACTTCTGGTCTTAAAGTAAAATACAATGATGCAACACTCTAATAGTAGAGCTTAAGAAGTAGACAAGGCAACAGAGAGATCAGAAATAAATCCACCATTTACAGTCAACTGAATCTCAGCAAAGGTACCAAGCAGGAAAAAGAACACTCTCTTTAATAATGGTGTTGAGAAAACTGGGTATCTACATGCAGAAGAATAAAATTAGAACCTTATTCACGCCATCCACAAAATGATCTCAAAATAAAGACTTAAACGTAAGACACGGAACTATAAAACTAATAGAAAAAAACATCTGAAAAGCTCTATGACATTGGTCTGGACAATAATCTTCTGGAAATGACCCCAAAAGTACAGGCAACAAAATAAAAAATAGACCAATGGGATCACATCAAACTAAAAAGTTTCTACACAGCCAAGAAAACAGTTGGGCTAAAAAGACAACCTACGGAATGGGAGAAAATAAAGCTGACCCTCAGTTCCATGAAGGGTTGCTTCCAGAACCCACCCCCCAAAATTTTCCTTATATAAAATGGCATAGTGTTTGCATGTAGCCTATGCACACCCTTCCATATACTTTAAATCATCTCTAGATTACTTATCATATCTAATGCTATGTAAATACTATGTAAATAGTTATTATACTGTATTATCCTTTTTATTGTTTTAGTTTTTACTGCTATCATGTTTTTATAGGTTTTTAAAAATATCTTTGATCCATGGTTGGTTGACTCTGCAGGTGCAACCTGAGTATATGGAGTGCTGACTGTATGTGCAAGCCATACATCCAATAGGGGGTTACTATTCAATATACATAAGAAAAACAACTCAATAGCAAAAAACACAAGCAACCCAATTAAAAAACAGGAAAAGGACCTGAATAGACGTATCTCAAAAGACTACAAATGGCCAACAGGTATATGAAAAAATGTTCAACATCACTAACTGTCAGAAAAATGCAAATTAAAACCACAATGATAAAACTTCACAACTGTTTGAATGGCTGCTAAAAAAAAAAGGTGGGGTGGATATGAGCATTGAAGAGGATGTGAAGAAAAGAGAAATTCTCACTGTTGGTGAGAATGCAAATTAGTATATCCATTATGGAAAACAGTATGGAGGTTACTTCAAAAAAATTAAAAACAGAACTACCATATGATCAAGCGGCCCCACTACTGGCTATATATTCAAGGAAATAAAACCACTATGTTGAAGAGATGTCTGCACTCCCATGTTCACTGTAGCACTATTCACAATAGCCAAGATGTGGAATCAACCTAAATGTCCCTCAATGAATGAAGAAAATGTGATATATACATATGTGTGTGTGTGTGTATTCAGCCTTAATAAAGAAATACTATAATATAAATCCTATAATATAACAATATAAATGAACCTGGAGGATATGTTAAGTGAAACAAGCCAGGCATACAAAGACAAATACTGTATGAGTTCATCTCGATGTAGAATCTAGAGAGGTCAAATTCACAGTAGAGTAGGACAGTGGTTACCAGGGGCTGGGGAGGAGGGGGCTGTTGGGGAGATGTTGATCAAATGAAACAAAATTTTCTAGGAGAATTAAGTTCAAGAGATCTAACGTACAATATGGTAACTATAGTTAACAACAATATATTGTATTCTTGCAAATCACTAAGTAAATTTTAAGTGTTCTAACAACAAAAAAATAAGTTGTGGTAATATATATGTTAATTAGCTCAATTTGGCTATTCCACAATGTATACATATTCTAAATCATGTTGTACACCATAAATACCTACAATTTTTATGTACCAATTTTAAAAATAAACTTTTAAAAAGAGAAGAGAATTTGACATTTAATCAAGAATATTTAATTAAACACACATATTTTTCCTAATACAAATGACAACTTCTATGTAATCTCAAATTTCCGCATAGATTCAGAGTTGAGGGGGGATCCAAAATCTGTTGAGATGTTATCCTTTCCCTTCATTTGCAGTTCACTGGTAAATTCAACGCAATGAATACTTGCTCTATGCAAAGCACTGTGCTGGGATGTTGCCTTGGAGATACAAAGGTTCCTACAATATACTCTGGCCCTCCAAGAAATGTGGTTTGCTAGAATAGATAAAAGATCCTCAAAAATGGCCACAATGCAAGATAGAAATTCAATTATGAATAACAATTATCAAAAGAGAAGTTTTCTTACTCCCAAAACTCACAAATGCTTTCTTGCACTCTACCACTGCTGCCAGCTGATATCAAAACATCTGTATCCTATCACATATATTACTCTCTTCTAGCCTTTGATCCTCAAGCTACCTACAAAGCAATTATATATTAAAAAAAAAAAATAGCTGTAACTCCTAATTCTTTTCATTGATGAACTGTTACTGAGTACCTCTTATGCATAATTAAATGTGACTATATCCTACATTTAGCATCAGGTTCTTTTATCATTAGAAAAGTGGTATCATTTTCAAAGTATACTTTTTACTGAGTTATGTAAATTTATGACAGTTCAATAATAATTTAATATAGAGTGATATCTTCTGCCAAAAAGTACTAATAAATTTACACGTCCTGGGGTTGAAACCCACAATACTACCAGCTATGCTGAAACATGTGTGGGGCCTGGCCTTCACCACCTGGCATCCAGTCTGCCTCCTTTGCAACGAGCTGGGGAGGGAAAATAAAAATAAAATGGATGGATTTGTTTCCTATCTGTTCACTGGTCATTCACAGTAGTAATGTTCTGGCTATTAAATGCATGCATAGGTATGTGTGCTTCAAGAATACCTGGAAATAGGTTCCTTCGAATATTATCATTAGTAGTAATCCTTCAGCCTTTCTGGGGAGATCTGGCTTGTGAAAACGTTCAACACTCACCCAGAACTGAGCTTGGTAAAGGGGTTGAATATATTTAAGTTCAATCAGGCTCAAAAACAACATACTGTTGTATGAAGCAAAGAGATAACTTCCTTGTGTAATTCACTAAGCAACTCTGATAATAACTCCAACATAAATTCTGAAACGGTTTTGAGTAGTGGCACAAGGGTTTTTATAAAAACTGCATTACTTGACAACATGACAAATTTTAAAGATAATGCATATTTATACATATGAGCCTTATCACCTTACTTTAAATTTCATTTCATCATAGCTGATCCTCATTTTTATTGTAATAGAAAAATGTTACTATATCAAAGTCAACAATATTTATGGAAGTAAATCTACTACACTAAACAGGTACACTCCTTTTGTCCATTTTCTCAACCATCCAGTTACTGTGTAACTTTCGGGTCTGATCTTTGCCCCTAAAGTTACCGAACTTTGTTTCTCCAAGATCATCAGTGATCTCTTTAAAGAAAATCTTTTTCTTCTTGTGCCAAGAATAGTGCCAAGCTCTACTCTAGATGCTTCACTAGCATACAGAACAGACAAAATCACTGTCCTTTGCAGTAAGACAACCCACATTAAATAAAGTATATTTTAAAAATGGACAGTGACAAGCAAAAAGGAAAAAAAATCACAAAAGGAAAAGGTATGAAACTTCAGGAAGGCAGCCAGTGCTGTGTGGCCAGTCCTTCCCCTTGGGTCTTCCCCGGCCCCACAGGGGCTCTGCAGTCTCTCCATGCTGGGTATTCCCAGGACTGGTCTTTGAACTGTCATTCCCTGAGAAATCCCATCTATTTTTAGCCTATCCTTACAACTGACTCCTGGACTCTGACTTTTCTTAAAAACCGACACTATCCCCCGCTGATTAGTTACCATTTGAAGCTGCCGAAGCATCACCTCAAAGGGTAACTAAATGTCACACTAAATGTCCCCCCCGAAAAAAACTAGCCACATGTTTAGATTTCTCTACTTCTGATGCCCACACCAGTGTCCCAGCTATTCCAGTGAAAACCACGTAGGAGTTATCTTCAACTTAGCTGCTACTTGTAGCAACTATTTCTCTTTCACACATTTAATTAGCCTTTTTTTTTTTTAATCCTGTTAAGTCTCCTGTCATACTTTTCATTTCTATTTTCAACGCCATGGTCATTTTTGGGGCCGTCTCTTCTTTCACCATGCACAACACAAACCACCTAAGAGACCCCAAGTCATTTTTTAGGCGGCTGCCCTACCCTGCCGGAATACATCCATTGATCACCAGATTTCAACTGTGTTACACAGGTACTCCACGCAGCATCTGAGGTCTATTCCAGTCTTTGCCCACATCGGTATCCACTGCCCAATCCATCCTGATGGGCAACTCAACTCATATCCTCTGAGAAACCTTTTCCGACCACTCTATCATGTTCTCCCGTCCCCTGACCTCAACATTTTTCATGTATCATTCACATAATAAGGAACTTATCATGTGTTCATTTTTATTGTTGGTTTTATAATGTACATATGAAACACGTGTGGAAACAAGACAATATAGACACTAGTCAATAAAGACTGTTTTGCTCCCATACGGGGACCATAATCCTGTACCTCTTTTTACTCCCCACAAACATCTAAAACTGAAATCTGGAACTTGAGTGACAGAAAGCTCTGTAGCAATGACTATGTTAATTAACTTCTCCAGGTTAAGACAAAGTAATGAGACTAAAATCCCACAGCAGAGGTAAAAATCCATGTCCGGTCAACATTATTTATTATCTGCAAAACAGTACATTTTCATCTAGAAGCACTCACCCCTCACGCCACAGGCCTCCACCACACCCTGTCTCATTGCCAGACCCCTGAGGGAAACCCCCGCTGAGGGTTTCCTCAGTTTTAATTTATGCCTTTGCTCTTTTCCTTACATCTTTGGAGCACTATCCACATTTGACTAGTCCTACTTCCTAATTTCTTATTTCATTTTCAATGACTTTGTTTTTTATATCTTTCTTTTATCCTCTGTGATTTCTTTTCACATTTTCCAAAATATCCATTGTTAGCTAGACACAGTGGCTCATGCTTGTAATCACAGCACTTTAGGGGGCAGGTTGGAGGATTGCCTAAGCCGGTGAGTTCAAGGCCAGCCAGGGCAGTATAGTGAGACCCCATCTCTACAAAAACGGAACAAATTAGCTGGGCATTCTGTAGTCTTAGCTACTCAGGAGGCTGAGGTGGGAGAATTGCTTGAGCCCAGGAAGTCAAGACTACAGTGAGCTGTGATTATGTCACTACACTCTGGCCTGATAGACAGACTAAGACCCTCTCTCTAAAAAAATAAAAATAAAAAATAAAAAATCTATTGCTTACACAATTTGACTGATGTTCAATATCCAACATGCTAAAATGAAAATACCTGCTTCTACATTAAACCTGATATGAATTCTTCACTAATGACAATCTGACTTCAAAAACCTTTAGGCAAAGAGAAGACACATTTAATTCTATTTATGTAAATGGATAGAGATATATAGATATAATTATAAAAAATCATTACCAAAACGTTATCTGATCTGAATGATTTCCTCCAAGTTAAAAAATGTACTGACTTTAAAATAAACACAAGAAGGACCCAGGGAGGAAAAAATAGTTACTCCAGAAAGGATTAAAACTTTATACCAGTTGGTCTATTTTAATGTTCTATTTGATAAACTAGTATTTAAAACAAGACTCCTTCATAATGAGTCATCATTTAATTAATATCCAAAAACCTTGAGAGCCAATAGTAGTTCAACAAAACAGCTGGAAATCAAATATCAGAGATAATTACTCACAGCTGGCTTTATTCAACTGATGTCATATTAAATAAATTTATCCCACAGACCTTTTCCCCTTCCCTAAAATAAGAAAAAAAATTCTTTAAGAAACATAGAAGGCTCTTTGTGTAATAAGATTTTTAAGTGTGCAGATTATATTTCACTATTAAAGATTTTCAAGAGTACGTTAAAGACTTTCAGCAGAAATACACTGCTGTATTTTATACCACTCTGTGTACATGCAATATTCTGAACTTTGTTTTTCTTAAATTTTGCTAAAAACTTAAAGAAAAATAGCAAAATGGCATTAGTTTATATTCTGATATTGGGTTAAATGTATTATTTTTGTAGAGATGTCACATCTCAAAAGCTTAGTAATATAAACTATCAAGACAAAGTATTAGTTTCAAGCTTACTGTTTCAGGACATTATTTAAACCATTGTGTTATATCACCCAAGTTATATGACTATATTCATATAAATGATTATCAACAAGAACAACTACATGCCAAGCACTGTGCGGAATGTTCTATATCTATTATCTCTAACTCCCATAAAATTTCACATGTAGATAATTTACATCTAATAATCACCAAAGAGAAAGACATCAAAGACAGTTTTCAAACTGCTATATACATACACTAACTCCATAATACACCAGGTTATTATTTATCTGCTACAGAATTTTCAAATCCAAAATACAGATATTTTCATTTTTGCTCCTCTTATTCACTCAAATTCATTCTTATATTCTCTCCCCACCTTTTTTCCTTCCACTCTCCTTTAATAAACAAAGAAAAACCAAAAACTACCAGTACTACTGCTATGTTATTATCCCCCAACAAACTTTGAAGTCATATTTTATGAAACCTCACAATTAGTCCTGATATGTGAGATACTACTACTATTTCTTCAAACTCATCTAGAGAGACCCCTGAGGTGATTTTTACTGATGCAATAGTCCCTTTGTTTTTTAGATCCTCTTTCATCTTTCAGTAACTCCTTGGCATTTTTAAAAATTATACAGTCTCTAGCACATAGTAAGAACTCAGTTCAAATGTGTTGAGTCAGTAAATAAAACTTTTCTTTCAATGCACTAGAAAAAGTGATTTTTATGCTTACCAAAAAATTTAAATAGATTAACATAAAATTTTATCGACATGTCTTAGACAGTTCCACTGTGTTCATGAATGCATTTTAAGTAAACATTTTAGCATATCTTTTATTTTTGCACATAGGCCTATATTATTTTGTGCAATACGCGATATGAAAAATATAAGCTTATATTTACAATGCATGCATTTTCTTTTTCTTTTTTTGAGATGGAATTTCACTGCTGTTACCCAGGCTGGAGTGCAATGGCGCGATCTCAGCTCACCGCAACCTCTGCCTCCTGGATTCAGGCAATTCTCCTGCCTCAGCCTCCCGAGTAGGTGAGATTACAGGCGTGCGCCACCATGCCCAGCTAATTTTTTCTATTTTCACCATGTTGACCAGGATGATCTCGATCTCTTGACCTCATGATCCACCCGCCTCAGCCTCCCAAAGTGCTGGGATTACAGGCTTGAGCCACCGCGCCCGGCCCAATGCATGCATTTTCATCGAGCTTTTATAAACTTTCTTGTCTGCTTTATTCTATCAATATAAATAACCATTTTTACCCCCCTCCACACAAAGCAAAGTAGGCATCCACAAATAACCACACCTAATTCTCCACCAAGACAAAGTGCTTATCCAACACTCAACATTTACACCTCACAATAAAATGTCTCCATGATCATCTCTCATTATGTGAAGGACTAGCAGGATGTTACTGGGGGTTCTGTAGGGAAAAAATGCTGTCACAGTTGCCACATTTTACGAATCTGTAAAATACATAAAATAATAATATATAAAATTATTGGAATAAGAAAAACCACCCCACTCTTCTAACTGAATCATTTACTTCAAGCATGCTCATCTTTTGGTAGGGATAAATATCTACTAGCTATCTTTTCTGGAGCAGGATGATACAATACATAAATAAATGTATAAATAAGCCCTTTACAAAGCTCAGCAAGTGGTACACAGTCATCATCAGAAATGAATCCTTTTTGAACAGTTGTTTGGGAGTGAGGGGATACCAGGTAACAAAAAGAAGATTCTAGATTATAGCCCACTGCCTAAACTCTGTGGCATTTCACCAATTTCTTCCCTTCCTGGGTAATCTTATGGGTAAAAAAAAAATTAAAGGAACAACAAGAGAGACAACTGAAATGTGTACTTTAATATACCTTGCATGCTGGCACAGTGGGTAAGAGATTGATCTCTGGAGCCAGGCTGAGATAAAATCTACACCTCTGCCACTTGCATGCTTTTTAACTGTGGACAAGTTACTTATAATCTGAGAATCAATTCCATTTGAAAACTCAATGCTCAGGGTTGTTAGGAGGTTAAATGAAAGAATATCAGCAAAACCCTTAGATTCTATTCTGGTAGTTGGGAGACACTGCACAGATGTAGACATGATTTAAGTAGGTTCTATAACCGAGGTTCATTAATGTATACAACAAACCTACATTTTAAGTGTAAAGATTTAAGAGTTAAGCTTCCTGGGGTGGTTGAAAATTGTTTTCTAAGAACAACTATAATAATTTTTTTCTATATAAAGATCCCCAGACTTCTGATAGAGGATCTCACTCTGTCATCCAGGCTAAAGTGCAGTGTCATGATCATAGCTCACAATTTCCCCCAAACTCCTGGGCTCAAGCAATCCTCTTGCCTTGGTCTCCCAAGTAGCCGGGACTACAAGTACATGCCATCACATCCAGTTAATTTTTTTTTTTTTTTTGCTTTTGAAGAAACACAGTCTCACCATATTGCTCAGGCTAGTATTAAACTCTTGGCTTTATGCAATCATCCCACCTCAGCCTCCCAAAGTGCTGAGATTACAAGCATGACCTACCACTCCCAGAAAAGATACTACATTTTTAACAAACAAAAATATGTTAGAGACATCACAAAAATGAACAAAATTTATGGTTTACTTTATGGTTGTTTGCATGCAGCATTCTGCAGATTTCTCTCTTCAGAATGTTGTGATGTACGCTTTAAAAGACTATAAAAGTTTAGAATCTATTTGGAAGATAATCTAAATAACTACACCTCTCTTTAAAAAGTCTTAACTTCCTCTATTACACAACAGATTCTTGAAAGGTATCATTATGCTTGATTTACTTATCAAACCTGATCACACAAGGAATCAAATTTAATATGTATGAAGATAAGCAATTTTATTTGGCTGTGATCAAACTATCACAATTGCCATGACAATGTAAATTCTTTTGTTTTTTTTTGAGCTAGGACCTCGCTCTGTCACCCAGGCTGGAGTGCAGTGGCATGATCACAGCTCATTGCAGCTTTGACCTCATGCGCTCACAGGCTCAATCGATCCTACTGCCTCAGCCTCCTGAGTAGCTGGGACTACACACACGCATCACCACACCTGGCTAATTATATTTTTTGTAGAAACAGGGTTTCACCGTGTTGCTGAGGCTAGTCTCAAACTCCTGGGCTCAGCAATCCACCTGCCTCAGCTTCCCAAAGTGCTAGGACTCCAGGCATGAGCCATGGTAACGAGCCTAAATTATTTCTTCAATTAAAGAACACTTTCACAAAAAGAAAACCCACAGGGAAACAACATATTGTACATAATACAAACTTTTGAAAATATAATTTAACTATTCATAAAGAAACTACCTCCAAACACAGTTAACATCGCTTGTAATCGCTGGCTTTCTAAAACTAATACCAGAGAAAATATTACTATGAAGTTCAATTTTACTAACAAATTGTAATCCATTTAGAATAATTTCTGAAAACAAATTAATATATGCATCTCAAAATCTTTAGGATGACACACAAAAAATCCTATTTTTTTAATGTTTATATCCAGACTGTTTTTTTAACCATACATAGGAACATCTTCATTTAAGGTACTTTTCTCCCATGTAAATTCCCATCTTATCTTCAATCAGAAGCATTTTTTAATGCTATGAATTCAAAACTTATAATTTAAAAAAAACTTTAATTTCTAATTAGTTTCAAATACTTGATTACTAGCATTTCTAATTAGTTTCCAACAGAAGGCTAAAATGTTATACAAAGTTATACAAGAAATTGTTACAGTGCTTTTACCTTTTAAACACCTATGTGGGTAGGTACACTCCACCTTAATATGATTTCCTACATTGTACTCAAAATATTTCATTGTGGAAGAGAAAAAGAATGATGTACAGGAATGTGACTAGAGCATGCACCATAAATTCACTTAAATCAGGTCCACTTCCTTTCGGAGTCCTTACTTTAAGTTGCAAAGTAGCAGACAGTTTGCTACATACAGAAAAAGAAACATTGAATATCATATTAAAGATACACACCTAACTCTGGTCTAAGCTCTGTGCACAGGCAAGGCAGTTGGTTAGAAGCTTTCTTCAAATTGCTACTGAAGTTTGCTATTAAAATAAGTGAAACAAACACTTTCTAGCCATAGTCCCAACACTGCCAACTATATCCATGTGTTATGAATGAGAATTTAAAATCAGAAACAGATGGGTTTGAGATTTCAGTTCCAGCATTTACCAGCTGTGTGACCTTAGGCAAAGTATATCAACTGTCCTCATCTGTATAATGTGAGAAAACAACATAGTCTTCATTGAGTTTGGGAGATAATTAAAGAAGATTAAAACAGGCAAAATATAAAGCACAGTGCCTGGCTTTCTATATCAGATATTAACATTTTATATAAAAGCACAACTAGCAGTTATCAACCGGAAAGAATGGGGGAGAATCAGTAAAAGGTACAGTTCATAAATACAATTTTAAATGTGAATAGATATGTGTCTATAGGGTCTATAGTACACGTAACAGACTATTTAAAGCCTCTGCACAACTAGAAACGTTGAACAAAGATACCTTCTTGATGAAATACTCTCATTAGACTATAAAAATTATGTAAGAGTCCGATTAACATCAATTCAGCATCACATTTCATACTTAGCTATTAGAGTTTAAATGCTTCCTTTTTTCATATAGACAAATAAAAGCTTGATTAGAAGGGGATTAATAATACCTGTGTTATAATTGGCTCATATTTTTTCCCACAGGATCACTCACCTGATGTGAGAACAATAGTATTCCTCCTAAATAAAGAAAAAGGATGCAGCTGCCTCTATCTATAAATAGAATGTTGCTATACGAGTTGAGAACACTATTGTTCACACCGTCAATTTAAATCACTTCCACACTTCTAATGAAGAGGTCAAGTTGTAGAATTGTTATAATTTTGAATACTGAAAAAAGTCACTAAAATTTAATATGTATACGAATCATTTTTCAGTGGTCAGACTTGATTCTGAAATACTCTTTTTAAGAGACCTCTTGGACAACAAAAACAACACTACACTCAGTTTTCTTGGGAACATCTATAGGTTAATCCCACTATATGTACTTAAATCAAAAGAAAATAATTTTCTCCATACAGATTCAAGCAACACATTTTTCCTAAGAGAATAATGATGCCCAGCCATATTTGCCTAAAAGTGGAATCTGAGGTTACGAATTACTGTTTGTAAAATGGAAGGAGGGTGATGCAAAATAAACAGCTGTGTGATCCAGGAAAGGGGCTGAGGGAGATACTGCAGATGGGCGCTGCAAATGACAGAGGTGGCAGAGGAAAACAACTGAGAGAAGTATTTTGGCATCAGACCCAGTTGAAATCGTAACTTTGCTATTTATTGCTGTAAGATTCTGGGAGAGTTACTTAAATATCTCTAAGCTTAAATTTCACCATATATAAATTAAGGATAATACTTACATTTTATGGTGTTGCCCTGAAGACCAAATGAAGTGAGGTATATAAAACACTTACACACTGGCCATTATACAGCTATTGCTACTGTTTCAATTTTAAAGAAAAGGGGGATTAGCCAGTCTCCAAAAAAAGCCAAGTAAGAGTGAAAGTTAAGTAAGGGCTTCTCACAAGGCAGTCAGTGACAATTTCTGGTTCCTTCAAGTTCCAAGGTCCAACTTGACAAATAATGCTAGTAAAACTTCATCCTTCTTGGTAGATTCAATTAATATTGAGCAAATTGGGTAAATTAAAAAGACTTGCTTTTGAGTGCCATTCAAGATACTTCGGATGCTCTCCTGAATAAGTGACAACAGTCATCTCTGAACTTTTTTTTTTGTTTGCTATTGGTAATTACCTATTTCTCCCTGCCCAAAAAGAGAATATTTACACAAAATGTTCAATAAGGAACTCTGCAAATGACAGGTGATATCTATTTAAAAGCAGAGTGATTTGGGTAGGAAATTGTTTAATGACCTGTGATAACCTTATAAATGCTCTCAATAAAGATGGTTTAGGTACTGCCTCTTAGGAAATCGGAGATTAACTAGATAATCTTAAAGTCCTTCTAGACTCAAGACACAAAAAGGAGAGCCAAAGGCAAGGCATACTTCTTCCTTTGCTTTTTGTTTAACTACAATCTACATCTATATTTATACCTAAGTAGTGATGCTTTCCCACATAAGGAGAACAATGAAAGATAAAGGATCACTGATCTGCATGCAGTTCCTGGAATTTATTGCTGGTTGGGGACTGAGGTTGAAGCAGCAGCAGGAATATTGCCTCCATTTTCTTTTGGCAAAAATGCAATGCAGGCACTCTTAAGAATAAAAATCAGTAAAACCTTCCTAGTTAACATTTATCTCCTTTAAGAAGAAAATATTATAAACTTTTACTACAATTCTGAAATGTCAAATAAAACAAGTATTTTAAACAACCCAAATTAGAAGTACACCCTCAGGCACCTTCTGCTAAGTCCACCATAGACATTCATCACACTTGGCTGCAGCCAGTCTCAGTCCATACCCCAACTCCTTGAAGCCCAGATTCCCTACACCTCAACCTTCACGCCACTGCCACTGTCATAGGAGGAAAGGAAAATGAATGGAATAACTTCAATTATTCAAAGAACTGTCCTAAAAGAAGGACTATTCCTTTCTTCTAGCAGCAGAAATATGTTGGGAGTGTTTTTTCAAAGTCCAAATGAGAAATCAGACCTTATGATGGACAGTTACTGTCTCATAAGGTTTCCCCTGCCCCTAAAGAATCGACTTGGTGAAGAATTCCTTTAGATAGATTAGATGCCAAGATTACAGATACCAAGTGCAACAAAACTTCTAGTGTTGTAAAACATGTTCTTTTCAAAAGCCATTAATTATCCATTTTGGCTAACAGACATAGTCAATTAAGTCAAAGATCTGGCTCTGAAACCCTAGAAACCATTTTAAAAGAGTATGGGTATATGATTCCCAAACTGTAGAGAATAAAATAAACACATAATTTCAGAGTATTAGCAATAATAGACAAAAACAGTAATGCCCCTCCTCTCCCACTCGCTTAGTAGTAGCCCTGTTGGTGGGCTCTTTTTGTTGTTTTTGTGGTTTTATTTTGAATCACTGCTGAACAGCACACCCTATAGGCCAGCATTTCTACTGCTATCACAGAGCAGCTTCATTCAGGCTTTCTCAGCTTTAACCATCTAAGATCCTTTCAAGGGACAAAGCTTGGAATCTGGCATAAGGTTAATGACATTTACACATCCTGAAGTATTATGTAACAAAGGTACAATTGGGCAATATCTTTTTTGCACCCTGAAGGGACAGACACTGCAAGAATACTGACCAGCCAAATAAACTGAAGAGCCAACAAACCAGCCAAGTGGGAGAAAATGGTTCCTAAAATGAGCACTGGAGTCACTGAGCTTCTTAAATAATACATAGTCCTGAACCCCTCTTTAGCAGCTGTAAATTGGGTAAACGCTGTACTGGGTAAATCCCTAGGTTATTTTAACCCAATACAATATAAACACTCTGTAAATGGTTGTTATACTATATTTCTTATTTCTATTGTTGTATTATTTTTAGTTTTACGGATTTTTCTTAATATTTCCCATTCATGGCTAGTTGGATGCTGCACCGATAAACACTGAGACCAACTGTACTTTTAACAAGGAGTGCATTGTGAGACATAAGAGATATATGCCAACAGACAAAAGTGTTGTTTTATTCCTTGAGAAAGACCAAAGTCACACTTAGGAATTACCACATCTTCTATAATGCTGCTCCAACTTAATTCCAGGAATTTCTCCTGTCCTAAATAGACAATCAATTTAGGTGTGGAACAATAAAACAATGCTCAGTTATGGCCCTATTAGAGAAACAGATAGTATCTCATGTTTCCTCTACCTGGAAACTTCTTACTAAGAAACTCATTATCTCCTTTCCATTAACTGTATTTCTTCTCACAACAGAATTATATTTACTGAACATTCCCACCTTTGTTTAAGACCAAAAGGAAGGTGAAATGCATAAAGATTCAATTTTCTAATCCTCTTAAATCTTCAAAACAAGGAAGAGGAAATGTGCAAAAGGTAGCTGTCAATCAAAATGGAAAATTAAAACTACTCAGCTGGAATTTCATATTGGCTTTAAATGCCGTGTTTGCCACCTTTTTCTCACCTACGGTTTCCCTTTAAAAAATTTAAAAATCTTACTGTCTCCTCACTATAGTTTAAGGTTGTCCCCTGTTCCCAATTTGAGTATCACAGGAACCATACTGACTAAAAGTTTCCCTGTATTAATCTCTGGGGAGATTTATATTATATTTTGGAATATATTATGGAAGTTTTAGGATGTGCTAAATTCCAAATACCCAAAAATTTTTGTAATACTGCTTCACACCTGAATCACTTTTATGTAAGCTACTAAAAAGTGGCTCATACTACATACTTATAATAGGTTATACACTTGATTGGCTCTCTAAGCAAACAATCATATGTATGGTACAAGGATTATTCTCACACCCATTTCTATCAAAACAGAACATTTGTCTTCGCCCACTTGGCCTATTATAGAATCCATAAGAAGCAGTATAGAAACATGGGAAGGGATCTGATTGATCAGAAACAAATTCCCTCTGTGTCTCTGATTCAAGAGATCTCTTGATTCTAAAATCTCCTTAGTCAATCATGAATTCAGCCAGCTACTTATCCCCAGAAGCATATTATTTTACAAATTGTCAGCACAATAACATGGATAAACATCAATCACTAACCTTTTGATCTTAAATACTAAATATAGTCACTGGTTTCTGGAGGTAATCTCAATTTTAAAATAAAAAGGCAATCTGAGTGGAAGGAGAGATAACATAAGAATGTGTTTGTAATCTGAGTCCAATAACACCAGAGTACCATTCTCCAAAACATAGTACACAAGGATAACCTTATGAGTGAAAGGATTTCAACAGATGTAAACACAGTAAGAGATAGGCAATAATACGTGCTGAGAAAGAAGGAACCACTATTACTGTCCTTTCTGTATCAGTTTTCTTGCCATTTCACCAACATATTGAATTCTATTTGTTTCTCTAGTTAAATAACCTCCTAGTTAGCTGACCAAGAACATTCTTTCCTCTGGACTCCTAGGTGATAACATATCATTTACTTAAAATTATACTGCCAAATATTAATGGTTATAAAATCATAAAATGCTAGAGCTAGAAAAGTCCTTAGAAAGCATCTATCCATGCCGGGGTCGGTGGCTCATGCCTGTAATCCTAGCACACTTTGGGAGGCCAAGGCAAGTAGATCACGAGGTCAAGAGATTGAGACTATCCTGGCCACCACAGCGAAACCCCGTCTCTACTAAAAATACAAAAATCAGCTGGGTGTGGTGGCATGCACCTATAGTCCCAGCTACTTAGGAGGCTGAGGCAGGAGAATCACTTCAACCCGGTAGGCAAAGGTTACGGTGAGCCAAGATCACGCCACTGTACTCCACAGTCTGGACACAGAGTGAGACTCGGTCTCAAAAAAAAAGCATCTACACAACCCCAATTTTATAAGGAAACCAAAACCTAAAGAAGTTAATCAGGCGAGGAACGATCCATCGCTGACTGCTAACATCTCAAGATTGTAGCTCCCAGTGAAAACGCAGAGAACAAGAGGACGCCACACTTTCAGACAAATTTTGGTCGCTCACGTAGCAGAAGATTCCCAGTGGAGGAGCTGCACGGGTCCCCAGCGCGAC
Source organism: Saguinus oedipus (assembly GCA_031835075.1). Taxonomy (NCBI): domain Eukaryota; kingdom Metazoa; phylum Chordata; class Mammalia; order Primates; family Cebidae; genus Saguinus; species Saguinus oedipus. The sequence goes on along the minus strand of CM063171.1, from coordinate 185,784,570 downwards.
TCTTGTGGCCGGCGCGGCAGCTCTTGGAGCAGAGTAAACCGGACTGTTTCCCCTTCTGACCGAGGTTTGGAGGAGGAGCACGGGTCGCCACCGTGACTCTTGTGGCTGGAGCAGCAGTTTTGCTGGCACCTCGGTGCAGCAGCTCTTGGTGCAGAGTAAACGGGACTGGTTCCCCTATCTGACTGAGGTTTGGAGCTCCAGGAAGGCAGAGTCGCCTATTACAGACTCAAGAAGGAAGTCAGAGTGGAGATTCCCAGGCAGAAAAGCACCATCAGTCTTAACGCCGCTGTGTTGGCTGGCGCAGTGGGTTGCTCATATTTCGGCCCTGGGAATTAACAACTTGGACTTCTACCCAGAGACCTAATTTGAAAGTTGGTAATTACAAAGATGACGGGTGGATAAATTTACAATGATGGGAAGAAACCAGCGTAAAAAGGCTGTGAATACTCAAAATCAGAATGCCTATCCCTCTAAAGAGGATCACAGTCTCTCATCAACAAGGGAACAAGGCTTGATGGAGAACGAGTGCATCCCAGTAACAGAATCAGGCTTCAGAACATGGATATTAAGAAACTTCTGTGAGTTAAAAGAACATGTTGTAGCTCAATGTAAAGAAACTAAGAACTTTGAAAAAAAGGTTTGACGAAATCCTAATGAGATAGACAACTTAGAGAGGAATATAAGTGAATTAATGGAACTGAAGAATACAATACAGGAACTCCGAGAAGTATGCACAGGTTTAAACACTCGAATTGTTCAAGCAGAAGAAAGGAAATCAGAGGTCGAAGTCCCACTTAATGAAATAAAACGAGAAGACAAGAATAGAGAAAAAAGGATAAAAAGGAATGAGCAAAGTCTCCAAGAAATGTGGGACTGTGTGAAAAGACCAAATTTACATTTGATAGGTGTACCTGAATGCGACAGAGAGAATGAATCCAAGCTGGAAAATATTCTTCAGGATATTATTCAGGAAAATTTTCCTAAACTAGCAAAGCAGGACAATATTCAACCCCAGGTAATACAGAGACCACCACAAAGATATTCCTCAAGAAGAGCAACCCCAAGGCACATAGGGTTGAAATGAAGGAGAAAATACTAAGGGCAGCCAGAGAGAAAGGTCAGGTTACCCACAAAGGGAAGCCTATCAGACTTACAGCAGATCTCTCAGCAGAAACTCTATAAGCCAGAAGAGAGTGGGGGCCAATATTCAACATCCTTAAAGAACACAACTTTCAGCCCAGAATTTGATATCCTGCCAAACTAAGCTTCACAAGTGAAGGAAAAATAAAATCTTTTGTGAACAAGCAAGTACTCAGCGATTTTATTACCACCAGGCCTGCTTTACAAGAGATTCTGAAAGAAGCATTACACATAGAAAGAAACAACCAGTATTAGCCTTTCTAAAAATATACCAAAAAGTAAAGAGCATCAACATAAAGAAGAATTTACATCAATGAATGGATAAAACAGCCAGTTAACATCAAATGGCAGTAATCCTAAATTTAAATCGACTAAATCCCCCAATCAAAAGATACAGCCAAAACCCAATGGTATGCTACATCCAGATCCATTTCACATGCAAGGATACACAACTCAAAACAAAGGGATGGAGAAAGATTTACCAACCAAATGGAAAGCAAAAATAAATAAATAAATAAATAAATAAATAAATAACAGAAGTTGCAATTCTCATATCTGAGTGGTAAAAGGATCAATGCAACAATAAGAGCTAACGATCCTAACACCCAGATACATAGAGACTTAGACTCAATCAGACAGAAAACTAATAAGGATATCAAGGACTCGAACTCAGATCCGGAACAAGTAAACTTAATAAATATTTATAGAGCTCTCCACTTTAAACACACAAAATATACATTCTTGTCAATACCACATCACACCCACTCATAGGTTTAAATAAAATATTGATTGGCCATTATTAATACCCATTTCTTTTAGAATAAAGCAACATTTCCGTTCTCTCTCCCTCTTTTTCTTCCTTTCTTCCTCTCCTTCACTCCTTTTCTTTTTTCTTTCCTTCTCTCAAAAAAAAAAAGAAGAAGTTAATCAACTTGTAAAAGGTCAGATTCCTTATCTAACCACTCAGTTTATCATTGCAAAGATCCTTGCTGGATACAGTACTTATGGACTGAGAGATACAAGTGTTTAAAAATTAAAACACAGGCCCTTCTTCTGTTTACTCAAGTAATTATTAAGCACTGACTGTATACCCTGCCAAGCATTGAGGCTTATATATATGTCCTTTTAATGCAAGGTTAGCTAATTCTAAGTTTTATCTAAAATATCCTTTACTTGCAAATTTTCACATACTTTTCCCTGATCAGCCTACAAGAACTCTACAAGTAACTTTCAAGGACGGTTATTTTCTCAAAGAAACAGCAAAGATTCAATTTCAGGAAAATGTCGGGGGGCAACCGGAGGAGGCAAGACGGAAACACTACACATGCCTGGGAAAATCGAATCACTTCTGTACTTAACCTTGAAAAGTTAGTGATAGTTCAGTTGAAAGGATTAGGATAAGAGACTCCCACAGTGTTTAGTTTTATTTCTAAATTATTAAAACTACCAAGATGAACATCTAAGAGTCATTCTAAATTTACCAATCTGAATAATAATTTTGGATCTTCAAAGTAGACATTATTTGATTAGTAAGTCTGAGTCTCATTTTTCTTTTCCACAATGAGGAACTGTAACAATGATTCTCACACTTCACTGTACATTACAATCTCCTGCGGAAGCTTTTTAAGTCTCGTGCCCAGGCCACACTCCAAATTCATTAAATCAGAATCCCTCTCAGGTGGTGGGGGAGGGGGGGGCGAGGGAAACCCCAGCAAGATTTCTTTTTAAAGTTCCCCAGATGTTTCAGTGTATAGGCAAGGGAACCACCAAATCAGGCAATCTCTTGCATCTAATCCAGTTCCAAAATTCAACATCAAAGTCAACTCAAGTTCCACTGCACCAGGGAATTTTCATGCTAATGAAGGCTAGTAATGTAATTAAGTTGTTTCACAAAGGCAAATAAAAAATTATTGAAATAATATAGTAACAGACCAATATAAAAAAGTGTAAACAACCCAAGTGAAAGGCATATAGCAAGTATTTAAACACTAAATAGATATAAGACAGCAACAACTAAAACCAGAAGCTAAAATCGAAGATATTTTGAGCTAAGAACACTTTTAAAATACATTAACATTTAGAATTAATTATAAATCCATGAATTCACAAGGTAATTTCTCAGTTTCTCCATCTTTCTCTGTCAGTGCTCTCACAGCACACTGTGCCTTAAAATAGTATGTCAAAGAATCTTTCTCTAAAATAATCTCTCCTAACAGGATTGACAATGAAAATAATGCCTTCAAAATAAAACGCCCTACCTTTTTACAAATATAAAAGCTATATGAAAACACCCCAGTGTTAAGCTCAACACCTTTATGGACTTTCATTTTTAATTCATGTTACTCTGTAGTTTTCTCCTTCACCTCAAAATAATAGCAGAAACAGCAACAACAAAATTAAAACCATGATGTGGTTATATGTATTCTTCTGGCTGATTCTTAAGCATTAAGACAGAAAAAAATATAAAGTGTATTATATGCTAATCGTAAGCTTTAATACTATTTTTTAAACAAAATGAGACACATTAAGTTCAGCAACTAAATTATCTAAAAATGACACAGCACTCTAAATTTTCAGCCATTAGGCACATAAAAGCCAGTCTCTTTTAACTAATAGCTCTCAGAAAACCTAAGTGTATTTTAGTATTAAGTAATTCTAACAAAATTAGTAAGATAAACATACTGTAAAATGCACAGATATGAAAAGTTTTATGTACATTAGAGCAAATACAAATTTTGTCAACATTCTGTGAATTCGAGATCACTCAATAAACACAAATGCCACAGTTAACTCACTGAAATTATCTGGGACCATTATTACACTCCATTTCATGGATAATTGAAATTTGATAGTCCATATGACTTGTTGGTTCCCCAAAAAAGAAAAAATGTTTTCAAACTCTGCTTCTTAATCTCATTGTTTACAATATTCAGATAAGTCTTCAGGGGTAAAGTCTATATAAGACTTTGTAGCACGGTGTCGAGTACGCACCAAATTTAGTCCCTAAATAGTCCCTAAAAATTTGTTCAAGAAAAGGTTAAACTTTTAATTCAACAATAAAAGAGAGAAGGTAGCTATCAGGTTCAAGTCAAGTATTTAGTAAAATTTAATATAAATCAGATGATTGCCTGAAAAAAGACTGGAGTAACAGGATATCTGGATTCTAGTCTAGATTCTACTATTAGTTATTTAGGGGACAACCCACTTAACTTACACTGAGTTCAGTTTTTTTTAACCTGAGAAATGAAAGGAGATAGAATAATCTAACTTCTTAATTTCCTTTTAACATAAAATTCAAGCAAAGTATACAGTGTATTAAAAAGTCAAGGCAGCTTTACTCAGTCATCATGAGTAGAAAAAGCTAAAGAAGTGGCTCTCGCCTGTAATCCTGGCAGTTTGGGAGGCTGAGGCAGGAGGATCACCTGAACTCAGGAGTTTGTCACCAGCCTTAAAAACGTGGCAAAATCCCATCTCTACAAAATATACAAAAAACCTCAGTTGGATATAGTGGTGTGCGGCTGTAGTCCCAGCTACATGAGAGGCTGAGGTGGAAAGAAGGCCTGAACCCAGGAGGCAGAGGTTGCAGTAAAATGAGATTGAGCCACTGCTCTCCAGCTTGGGTGATAAGAGCTTGTCTTTAAAAAGGCAGGCAACATCAAATAAATCAGCACCTAATATGTTGTAACACTTCCACTACATTCTGCCTTTACTTTTTTACATCACAATTCTGAAAATATTTCTATTAAATCCACAGGTACCAGAAACAGTGTTTCACTGCTTGTTTTTAGGACTAACGAGTAATTAAGACCAGAAACAGAACGATAGCAATAATCCTGATTTACAGGACTATTTGCATATTGCTGTTAAAAGAACAACATACACATATAGTTTAACTATTTAAAATGGGGAAACCCTACAAAGTACTTTAAGTAGTTGACACTGAACTCATTTGTAATTTCCCTTTCTTTGTCACAAGATGAGAAAATTAATTTTAATAACGTAAGCAACAAATGACTTTCAAAACTAGTGTTTTTGAAAACTTAGATCTAATGTTACTATGTTGTTAGGAAACTGCTTTACTCCGAAAATTAAAAATCTGCTGTTATTTAGGAAAACATTAAACAAGATACCTATCGGTCCAGAAGTGATGATTAACTGCTCAGGTTAAGTATCTCTGTATCTGAAAAATCATTAAGATTGTGAGTGCAAAGGCCAATACGGAAATTCATGCATGTGAATTCTCTTTTCAAAATAAAATAAAATTAAAAAAATTATCCCAGCTTGTAACTCATCATACCAAAAAGGTCAATATGGAAATTCATACATGTGAATTCTCTTTTCATGATAAAGTGTTAAAAAAATTATCCCAGCTTGTAACTCATCAAATCAAAAAATGACAGAAATTCAAATCTCACCACTATGAAAAAAATAATTATTGTTTATAGGCAGCAAAAAAGTTCAGCCCAGATTTCCATACCAAAGAATCGACAGTAATAAAAATATAATAATTTACAACTAAAACTGAAAAAGAAGCTTTTGGGGAAGATACCTACTTAATAGTATTATCTAATCTACTTATAAGATTTATAGACATTCATATCTATGCCTAAAGATACATCAATTTGCCTAAGGAGTTTAATTTTAGTTTCTGAATTTTAACCTTCATATATAGAGCATTTAAATCCCTTGACATAAGGAAACTATACTAATGTGTCTCCACATATGCACACTGATCTCCGAGCCCTGTCCAGTGAGAGGGCCTGGAAGAGGTAATACCCGAGAAGAGCAACAAGCACATCCCAGCACCCAGACCTTGGTTTCTAATGTCATTCTCCAATGAAAGGAACCGGGAGTCCTTAGAGAATGGCTGACTCCAGGACTGGGGTGGGGAAAACACAAGATGAGCCCAGAACACTTAGTAGCACCCAAGAACATGCTCAAAAATAAGAACAACAACAAAAACGGGGCATATCTAATGGAAACAGGAACAAAGCTGAAAGAGCTTCAATGCCAAAAGCTGGAAAAATTTCAGCAATAAAATAAATACTGCAATATTAAATTACTCTGCAAAGTATAAAACATACCTGAATCCACACTGATATAACTGTAAGTGATTAACTGAATAGATAAATAAATGGTGGAGAAGAGATCATCCTTACAGAATTCCAAATAATTTATGTAGATGCTCCCTCCCTCCAGGAGGTAGAGCTTAATTATTCTCCCATTTCTTGAGTGTGGGTTGGATTTAATGACTTGCTTCCAAAGAAGAGAGTTTTGAGAGGAAGGTGCAGTAACTTTACAGTGCAAAAACATGACAAACACTAACTCGTGACAAGGTCTGGATCAGCATTGACAGTGATAAGTCATATTAACAGTATGTACCCTTGATATGATGTGGTGAAATCTTCTTCCCAAAACCCATAGTCAGTCTAATCATGAGGAAAAATTCCAATTGAGAGACAGTCTACAAAATAGCTGACCATCAGTCCTCATAACTAAGTCATAAAAAAACAAGGAAAGAGTGAGAAAACACAAGTCAGAAAAGATTACAAAGGAGAACATGATGACTGAGTGAAATGTAGTATTCTGGATGGGATCCTGGAACAGAAAGATGCATTAGTGGAAAAACTAATGGAATTCAAATAAAGTCAGTAGTTTAACTGCAATAAACCAATGCTGGTTTCTTATTTCTTACAAAAAATTCATCACTGTGATTTAAGATATTAACAACAGGAGAAACTCCATAGGGAATATTACAAGAACGTTCTACACTGTCTCTGCAATTTTCCTGTAAACTAAAATTATTCCAGAATAAAGTATTTTTGAAAAAACCATACCCACAAGGACATACCAATTTTAAAAATATTTTCTCACAGCTAAAAACAAAACAATGCAAAAGAATTTCATAGATTGAAGGCATGGGTATTCTGCCTCTGAATTGAGATTTGAGTTTGAGAATGATTTACAGACTAGAGAAGAAACATTCATTCTTTTTTATTATTATTATTTTTTTAGACAGTCTTGCTCTGTCAGCCATCCTGGAGTGCAGTGGTGCAATCCTAGCTCACTTGCAGCTACCACCTCCCGCATACAGGTGATTCTCCCACCCTAGCCTCCAAATAGCAGAACTACAGGCATGCAACACTATGCCTGACTAAGTTTTGTATTTTTTTGTAGAGACAAGGTTTTCCCATGTTGCCCAGGCTGGTCTCAAACCCCTGAGCTCAAGCAGTACACCTGCCTCAGCCTCCCAAACGGCCAGGATTACAGGGTGAACCACTTCATCCAGCCCATTTATTATTTAAATAAACCTTTCTTTCCACTTTCTCCTCGTCCATATTCAGCGATCAAGACACACTGATCCTTGCTCAACAGCCCCTTTCCACTGCCAGCCAGGCAGCTGGTTAAAGGTCCTTGGTCCCTCTAGATGAAGAATTACCTGTCCACTACCAATGCTCTTTTCTCCTTCCATCAATTTTGCACAACTGTTATATTCCTAAGATGCAAAGCTTGAAAGCTGACACCCCACATTAAACAAACACCCCAACACACACACACACACACACACACTCACACACACAGTCACAAAGTCATCACTGATAGTGGCCTTTACCTACCTGTCACTATACCTTCCCCAAGCACCCTACTTTTGAATAAATTTACTTCCTGAAGCCCAAAACAACTTTGTTTTTTGTTTTTTAACATTTTGCATCCCATATCAGATTGTGAGTTTCTAAAAGCCAGGGAACAGCACGTTTTATTTATTCTGATTCACTGTCCACTGTCCACTATCTAGCACAGGACTTTATGCAGAACAGACCCTTAATACGGTATGTTTTAATTTTCTCAACCAAAAATTTGATAATCTCAAAAAAAAAAAAACCTCCTTAATAATCAGCTAACAAGCACTGCTCAAAACTGATCATTTGACTGCATTCAACTCATTTTTTCAGTTTCATACCAACTCATGACCTGCACCAAACTGACCTAGACTCCTGAGATAAGCGTTTATCACTGACTGCAGCTGTGAGCAACCATGAGCCCACACGGGAACAGAAAAGCCAAACAACTGTATGGTATAATTTAAAGTACTTGAAACAAGTTAAACCTGCAGCTACACTGAGTTGTGGCATATGGTATGATCCAACTTTGAAACCAATATTTATACTCCTCATCATAAATTACATTAATACTCAAAGTATAGGGAATCGAAAAGTACAATGTAAGTCTGACTTATCCAACAATTTTGGGCACAATCAGCAACATTTCTGCAGCCAAACCCTAGCTCTATTCACTCCTCCAATCCCATTACTTGGTCACCTTCTATTCTCTTGCTTTCCTAGATCAGCAGCAACCTACACACACCTCACACTGAAGCTGGAGGGATCAGCACTAGCAAAGCAGAAAAGGACAGCATTCAGGGGAACACGAGCTAAGTTACCCGAAACCTCAGCTTCTGGATCATCTCCTGATTCCAAAACAATCCATATACTGCTGGATCCTCATTATTTATGGATTCCATATTCATGAATTTGCTACTTGCTAAATCTATTTTTAAACTCCTGGCACTTCCATGGTCATTCAAGGGAATGCAGAGAACACCAAAAAATTTTTGTCCAACAAACACATTTCTAGCTGAGGCTGAACAAGTGGCTCTCTGTGTTTGTTTCAGTTCTTATACAGTAAACAAGTTTGTCTTCATGGTACTTTAGGTCTCAGGTTTTTCTCATTCTCGTGTTTCTCTGGCGATTACACTGTTTAAAATGACCTGCAAACAAAATGCTGAAGTGCCATCTTGTGTTCTGTAAGCACAAGAAGCCTGTGATGTGCCTTACAGAGAAAACATGTGTTTTGATAATCTTCATTCAAACTGAGTTATAGTGCTCCTGACCAGGAGTTTCATGTTGGTAAATCAACCATATGTATTAAACAAGCTGTTTTTAAACAAAAGCACACATAATACAGGGTTATGTATTAATCAGCTGAAGAAAATGTGACCAGAAGTTTGCAGGAATTTAAGCCTGTATTTCCCCTAGGAGCAATGGTTCATTATTTGCTAATTCAGGGGTCGTGGTGTCTTTACACAGTATGTAACTATCACAAATAAAATTAATTAATACTGCTAATAACAACATAAATTAATATTACTTGGTGAACCTTCTACTAGGATTTGCAAAGTCTAGAGCAAGAAAAACAAAACATTCTAAGTAAAACAATTAAGATTATAGAGCTGATTTTCTAGATCCAACCTCTACCTGTGCCTGACTGTTTTTAGAGCAGTGTTAGAATCACAACATTTTATAAAGTTTTGAAATTACATTCTCACCACCACATCTATGTATAATAGCAATTTGGTCTCCTCCGAACTGATTATAGCTGCACTAAACACACACAATGGGTAAAATTATCCAATACCAAGCAATTCCACTCTATAAAGTGCTTACACAAGATTGGATAATCTAATACTTAATGCAGTTTTTGAGCACTCACAATACTATACACACAGAAATGATCTATTTAGGAAACTACATATTCAAAATAATTATCTGATTCTTTTTCATTGTTTACAAAAAACAGTCTCTTATTTTAAAAAAGGGGGTGAGAAGAGGGGAGGAAGAAGAAAAATTAAAACTTTAGGCCAGGCAGGTAAAACTTTAGGCTCATGCCTGTAATCCCAGCACTCTGGGAGGCCAAGGCGGGTGGATTACAAGGTCAGAAGTTCAAAACCAGCCTGGCTAAGATGGTGACACCCCATCTCTACTTAAAATAGAAAATGAGCCGGGTGTGGTCGTGGGCGCCTATAATCCCAGCTACCTGGGAGGCTGAGGCAGAGAATTGTTTGAACCCAGGAGGCGGAGGCTGCAGAGCCAAGATCATGTCACTGCACTCCAGCCTGGGTGACAGAGCAAGATTCCCTCTCAAAAACAAACAAAAAAACTAAAACTTTAAAAGCAATATAGTTTCGAGTGCCAGTTATATTTTTTATTCAGTAAGTATTTTAGCTTTATCTTCTGCTCTCGTTCTGTATTTGTATTTAGAAAAGTATTTCCCAGAATGTGTTTCATGACACTTATGCAGAAAGGTGGCTTTAGTCAAGTCAACTAAGTTTGGGAAACATATATACTACCCTCTCCTGCCTTAGAGAGGCAAGATGCAGATTAGAAAATCAAGGGCTCAAAAAATGCTTGCAGTAAATAACAAACCTGTTTCATCCAAGTTTAATTTGGACCCCAAAATGATTTGTCCACAACATCCTTTTTGCAATGAACAAAGCAACAAACATTTATAAAATATCAAAATTTAAGAAAATAGACTACAAAGAGATATTACATAAAACAAATGTGTTCATAAGAACTAGGTTAACTTCTGTTTCTTCCATACTTGTTCTTGACAGTTACACCAGAATGCAACCAATTAGCAGATTAATATACACTGTACTGTTCATAAAATGTAATATGAAATCTGGATTCACTTGCAAACTCCATGCCTAAATACACTCAATCCCAAGAGTGGTTTCCAAGAAAACCATGAAAAAAAAGTGAAAATTCATTTTAAATAGACAAGTTGGCATTCAATAGGTAGATGCTTCAAAGGATTTAAAGGCTAAATGAAAATAAAATCGGGAAAAATTATTGGAAACATTATATTCAACTCTCCAAATTAGGAAGTAATCTGATAGTTTGATTTTCTTTTTGTTAAAGAATCTTAACACTTCCTGATTCAAAAATATAAGAAATAGTTTTTAAAACTTTCCTTTAAACAAATATAAGAAACTGGCATTTACCATTTTCAACATCTATTCTCTAGTTATTGAACTTTGCCTAACTAACTACTTTAAAAATAAAGAACTGGCATTAAGATTTTATAAAACCTACTTTTTCTTTATGAATACTATTAACTAAATGTGGCTGAAGGGCTGTTTTCAACATCAGATGAGTGATTCTCTAGAGTTTGCAATTCAGTAAGCAATAATAATTTTCAATATATATCCAATAGATGTTAATATAACATCGAATCCATCTTTACTCTCTTTAACCTAAAAATAATAGTTCTCAGCCTTTTTAAAACAAGTTCATAAGTCTATTGTTGAAATTTTTAAATATGAATAGGACAAAATAAGAAATTTTATATTATCTGCAATCTCTTTAACCTGAAATAAGATTTTTATAAACATTTGTGAGGGCCATTTATTAGGCACATGTGCCAGGCACTGCAGAAAACTCTCTTTGCTTTTCATTTAATTCAATCCTTTCAACTACCTGTAAATTTGTAAAATAATCTCTTCAAAGAAAACTTAAGGCACTGAAAGATTAGGTATCTTGAATAAAGTCACACACCTAGTAAGGAGAAAGCAAAAATTAGAATCTGTGGAGACGATTTCTACTCACACGTATATGAATATATGTGTAATTTTAAATGAATATTCAACTACAGTATGAACTTTGTTTTGTAATCAGCTTTCATCACTGACATCTAACCATAAATATCTTCAGGAACAACTAAAAAATAATATTTTGTTCCAAATTTATTTGCTCCATCAAGCCATTCATTTTAAATATTAAAGATCTTGCTTTTTTCCTACAACTTTAAGCAATGCTGCAATATACCTCTGCCACTTGATGTCGTGTGACCCTGGGTAGTCAGCTGACCTGTCTCCTCAAAGTCCTAGGAAAACTGAGTATTCTCTTCTTTTTTCTCCAAACGTTTTTCAATTTCATAAACAAATTTTTAATATGGTATTTTGTGCAATCTGCATGTTTAGTTTCTAGTGAAAACCATTTTTCGTACATTTTAAACTGTTTTTCTTTTAGTATGTTCCTTTTCCTTTATTTTTTATATGGATGTTTGCCTTTTTTATCAAATCATAAAAATTATTTTTGTTTTTTAAGGATAGTACAATTTATGCTACAAATAATTTTATCCATTAATGTTTAGTCATTAATGTTTAGTTTCAGATAAAAAGAAAAGACTGGTTAAAGAACAGAAAGTGGAAAATTAAAAAAGAGGCCTGGTGCTGTGGCCCATGCCTATATTCCCAGAACTTTGGGAGGCCAGAGGGGAGGAATTGCTCAATGCCAGCCAGTGCAACAAAGTGAGACCAATCCATCTCTACAAAAGACAAAAGTAAAAACGAATTTATAGGTTAATATTGTCAATGGTGATTCTTTTTTTAAAAAACTTTATTTTGGAAGTACAGAAAGGCTACAAAGATAGTAGAGACAGTATAAAGTCTTTCCTTCTGTCTATCAGGTTGTACCAATGTTTTCACATTAAAAATTATGGGGTCAAGGTAGAAATGACTAGATACCAAAGAAAAGCTGGGAGGGAAGAAACGTCAGTCAGTCCCCACAGTAGGCAGTGAAGCATCACAGTTATTAGCATGAGTTCTGGTACCAGGTAGCCTAGATTCAAATCCCAGTTCTTCCTCTATGTGGGTAAACCTTGAACAAGTTAGGTCACCTCTTCATGCTACTATTATTACATATATGGAGAGTATCATATTACAGACAGTTTCCTCATCTGTAATATGATAATAGTAATAACAGTAGTAGCATCTACCTCATTAGGTTCTTCTGAGGATTAAATTAATACATGTAATTAGAAATGCTGGCACAGGCCGGGCATGGTGGCTCAAGCCTGTAATCCCAGCACTTTGGGAGGCCGAGGTGGGTGGATCACGAGGTCAAGAGATCGAGACCATCCTGGTCAACATGGTGAAAATCCATGTCTACTAAAAATCAAAAAATTAGCTGGGCATGGTAGTGCGTGCCTGTAATCCCAGCTACTCAGGAGGCTGAGGCGGGAGAATTGCCTGAACCCAGGAGGCGGAGGTTGCGGTGAGCCAAGATCGTGCCATTGCACTCCAGCCTGGGTAACAAGAGCAAAACTCCGTCTCAAAAAAAAAAAAAAGAAAAAGAAAAAAAGAAATGCTGGCACATAAAAAGCAGTCATCAAATGACTTTTATCCCCAGCTGAGTTCTTCAAAGCTTTAAACCTTTAGGCTTTATAATTTACCAGGAATTATCCTAATAATCCCTACACAGCGTGCACGCACACACATACACACACACACACACACACACACACACACACACACACACACACAGAGTACATGCTTTTTAAAGTTTTAAACTTAAAACTTCTGATTTTTTATGGCATAATTTATTATACCCAAAGTAGTAAACATACACATCCAACTAACATTCCACTTTTTGTTGCTTTTGTAAACTCATTCTCATCCCTCTTAGTCATTCTCCTTACCATGATAAACATCCAACTTATATATAATTTCACAGAATTATGTAACAATGACCTCACAGTTTATCAAAATCATAATTCACTCTGCAAGGACAACCATGAAATGTGGAGGGAGTAGTTTCATAAACCTGACAAGCTTTCTTCCATGATGACATTACATATAGACAGCATAGACTTCCACACCCACAACTCCTTATCAAGTGGTGACAGTTTACCTATCAACGCTTCCTTCCCACTTTTCTGAAACCTAGCCCTCTATGACAAGCCAGCTACTAGTTTCTGGGATAAGCCAGAGTTGCTCCCACCACATCGTCTTTACTTAAGTCATGCACTTGGGGTTTCTTCCAACCAGTCCACATGGCACCTGACAGCTTAGATATACTCAGCACTTGGTACCTCCAGCTCCTCCCTGAAACCTCTCCTCAACCCCAACCACTCTGATCCTTACTAAAACCTCTTAAACATATATTTTCTATGCCTGCACTACCTAACATGGTAGCCACTAAGCACACTGGCTATGGAATGCTTGACATGCTGCTGGTCCTGGTGAACATATATTAGGATTTTAAAGGACTGGTAAGAAAAGAAGAATGTTAATTATCTTAATAGGCTGTTATATAGATCACATGTTGAAATGGCAATGTTTTGGGGTGTATCAGTTAAATAAAATTCATTTTACCCATTTCATTTTCTCTTTTACACTGTAGTTCCTAGAAAATTAAAGTTCCTACACAGGTGGCTTGCCTCATGTTCTATCTGACAGCAAGCACTGATATAACCGGTATTTTGACAACTGTATTGGGCAAACTCTGAGTCCTCAGCACTACTTTTCGAATAGTATTACGATAATAAAGGGGAGCGAGGAAAAGAGGATAGGTGCAGTGGCTGGCGCATGTAATCCCAGCATTTTGGGAGGCTGAGGCGGGCAGATCACTTGAACATAGGAGTTCGAGACCAGCCTGGGCAACATGGTGAAATCCTGTCTATACAAAAATTCGCAGGGTGTGCTGGTGCATGCCTGCAGTCCCAACTTCTTGGGGGGCTGATCACCTGAGCCTGGGGAAGTAGAGGCTAGAGTGAGCCATAATTGTTACCTCTGCATTCCAGCCTGAGCAACAGGATGAGAGAGAGAGAGAGAGAGAGAGAGAGAGAGAGAGAGAGAGAATTAAAAAGCAAGTTGTTTAATAAGCAAAACAGTCAATGGAGCATAATCGAAAGTACTTACAAGGTTAGAGCTATGCTTTCTCTATAATTCCTAGACCCACCAAAGATGTTACAAGTCAGCTTCTTGCTTACAATCTTCTGAAAAAAATCCATAATTTGAAAAGATAATAACATCCCAGAACCTAACCAGGCTACAAGTATATGGGTAATAAATATCACAGTCCACCAGAGTAAACATGTAATGAGAAGGAATGACTGGAAAGTACCCAAAACAATCAAAAATAAATAAACTGAACTGAGATCATTTGAAAGAACTAAAACAGATGAAGGATAGCTTCATAGCTCATGACCTAGCTTTAGTCAAATCAAAATAAAGGCAAGTATTTACTGAGTTCCTATATGCAACACCACAGAAAGTACAGGAACAAATGGAACTGAAGAGTTACACAGAAATACAAGAGAACATCTAAACATCTGTCACTAAGGGACTAGATCAAACGCAGTACGATGGAATACTATCCACCAACTAAAATAAATGAACCAGGTTAATGTCAACATAAAGAGACCTCAAAAAATAAGTAAGACTAAGGCAAGTTGTAGAATGATACAAGAAGCATGGTAGTATTAATAAGATGAACTTTAAAAACACAAAACTGTGGTTATGCAGCTATATTGAAAATTAAGGAATTTAAAACATGGACTGGAAGGACAGCCACCAAATTTTCAACAGTGATTTGCTCCAGGTGAAAGGGAGGCCTATGAGATTAAAGAAAGAAAAGTTCTTTACATGGCTTCACTGTTCCTGTGTCAGGTACATACAGACAGGGAAAAAAGTGGGCACCTGGCTACTGTGAAACAACCTCTCTGAACAAACTGACTATACACATCTGGACTCTGTTCTCACACCCCCACATGACAACCCAATGCCATAGTCTTGCCTGTTACTGCAAGTTACACTTTACAGCCTATATACTTCTCCATGGCAACATGATTTGTCAAAAAGGCACGCCTTTGCTTAGAGTCAGAGTAAATACTTTTCCTCAAAATCACCCTGCCCATTCAAAAAAAAAAAACACTAGAAACACCTATTCCTTCCAACTCCCCAGTAAGTATCAACTTTAAAGCAACCATGTAACATTTGATCCAGCTCTTACCCAGAGCCTTAAGTATATATCCCTGCAACTGTTTAAAAAAAAAGAAAAAAAATTACATTTGATCCAAGTTCTCAATCAAAATACACTGTATCACATGGTATTACAAATTCTCTTTTTATTAACTGACCAGTTATGGGCCCAGTGGAATATTTTGTATGAGAAAATATATTCTTGAATGTACCATAAGATTGATAAAACAAATATACCAAATAAATATTTTTATGTTCTTCTCACTTTTGTGAGTTTCTATTGTGTGAGTTTTGAAGTTCTTTTTTTCTTTCTTTTTTATTGGTGGTGGTTGTTATTGTTAAAAGATACATGGTCTCACTGTATTGCCCAGTCTGGAGTGCAGTAGCTATGCACAGGCATGATCATCATACAATACAGCCTTGAACTCCTGAGCTTAAGTAATTTTCAGCCTCCCAGTAATTGAGTCTACAGGTGCGTGCTACCAAGTCCACCACAAATTTCTCCTTAATCCTTAAAATTACTCAAGGAAGTTATTAATGTTTAAAAATATGCAGGTCTTTAGTGAGATAAGCTCAATTCACAAATTATATTTATTCTTCTTGATTACTTGGAGCCATTCCAACACAATGCTTAAGACAACAAGTTTTAGAACTAGAGTCCCTGGATTACACCACTACTTCTTCCACATGCCATCTGTGTCAGCCCTGACAAATCACTGCACTTTCAAAAAGCCTCTTGAAAAAAATGGAACTAATGTGTCCAATACATAATACAGGTGAAATGTTTAACACAGGGCCTGGCACACAGAAACTATCCAATAAATATTTGCTACTTGTACTATTTATAAGCTAGATTTAATTAAAAATTAACCATTGCTTTCTACACTTTAAAACACTGAAAAGAAAATTTTTAAAGGCTTTCTTTAGACTTATATGTTAAACATATTTTTATTTATTTTATACGTATATGTATTTCATTTATATATTTTTAATTTTATTTATTAGCAATAAACTTTCTTGGTTTACCCATTCATATCCAAATGAATTTCATTTTTCAAAAAAATAAACCATGAAGTATTCTGGCAAGTCAACCCTTCCCCCACAGCAGCTGTTGTGTGAAACTGACTCATGAAATGTAGACATAGAAATGAAATATTTGATCATCTGGTCCGGTCCACTTGCCAATGTACTAGTAGGATTCTTACATCCTATAATTTGTTTTCAAATACTCCAAATAAATTGCTTATTGGTTTTGTCAGAAATCAATTGAGGTTTATTATACACAAGAAGAATGTTCCTCATTTTGTCAAAGCTATAAATCCATTAACTTCTGACTACAACAAAAAGGGAATAAAGATTAAAGATATTATCAACATTTTTAATGGTCTGCGTGGCATTAGGATACGTCTTTTTTACTTTCAAAGTAAAAAAAAAAATCCAAATTACATCATTTTTTCAATTGTTCTAAATAACATTATTTAAAGACAAAATTGTTATTCCTACAACCTTAGATGTACACAATATGGAAAAGACATTTGGTCACACACACTCAGAAGGTATATGGGAATGTGCTCTATCTTTCATTCTGCACATATGCCCCCAACAACAGTGATACACTGAGATACTTCTCTTATGTTACAGACGGGTGAGGTTTTCTGGATCCCACTGTTTGTTAAGCCTGTCTCTCCACTTAACATTAATTATTTCTAACTAAAGTAAACATAAACTGGTTAAAATTATCTTTAATACTGGCCACTAACCATATAAAAAATATGTTCAGCCTCATTCTGAATCAAAAAAATGTTATCTAAACACTGATACAAATTTTCACTTCTTAGATTGGCAAAAGTGAAAATCCGTCACTGGCATGGACTTTTATACACTGTTAGTGGAAATATAAGCTGGTACAGCCTTTTCAATGAGCCATTTGGCAACACCTACCAAATGTTAAAATATATATATATAAACATGTAACACACACAAACACACATAGACACAGACACACAAACACACACACTTCGACTCCATAATTTCACTACTAGGGACCTAGTCTATGCATCTCCTCACAAAAAGCATCTAAAAACACACAAACACACACATATAATGATATTCACCACAGCACTATGTGTAAGGGGACATGGAAGCCGGAAACATCCTAAATGTTCATTCTTAGAGACTGCTAAGATAAATGATGAGGTATCCAGCGGAATACCGTGCTGATGGACAGAATGAGGCTAACCTCTGAATCGTCTCATGGCAAAGAAAAGGCAAGAACTATATGTATAAAATGATTCTATTTGTTTAACTTACAAAATATATCTAAATATCCTGGTAGAATTATAAGTTTTTCTTCAAGTATATTAAAAACAAATTAGGAAATTTAGAGCAGTGACATACAGGAGGAAGACTTTCTCTTATGCTCTTTTAGATTGGGTTGCAAAGTGTTTGTATTTTTTATTTTAAAAAAATAGTTTTAGGTCCGACACGATGTCTCATGACTATAATCCCAGCACTTTGGGAGGCTGAGGTGGATGGATCACTTAAGCTCAACCCCTTCTCCATTAAAAATACAAAAATTAGCCAGGTGTGGTGGCAGGTACCTGTAGTCCCAGCTACTCGGGAGGCTGAGGCAGGAGAATTGCTTGAACTTAGGAAGGAGGTGGAGGTTGCAGTGAGCTGAGATTGTGCCACTACACTCCAACCTGGGCATCAGAGCAAGATTCCATCTCAAAACAAAAAACAAAACAAAACAAAAATTTTCAGAAAAATAATTTTGGCTTACAAAGATCCAACATCATTGCTTATACAATCGATCTTTCATGAAACGTTAAATTGGCCTTATCAATGTTAAATGCTGTCCTCCCAGGCCCCAACTGCTAAAAAACAAGCTGGTCTTCTTGATTTCATTTTCTACTTTTTTGTCTATAGAGAGTTGTCACTGAGAACCTTTTCTCATCTTGATTCCCCCATAATTAGAACAGTCTCCTACATTACCTTGGTTATCCATTTCTGTTTTTCCAGCCCACAGCAAATCCTGCATTCTCTGATAACTGTAACAATTTAAAGCTGTCACATGCAACCTAACATTTGGCAATTATAAAGAGACATCCCAGAATATATTTTTTAGCAATGGTAATATCATTGGAATTAATATATAGCTCCCAATAACAACTGCTTTTAAAAGAGGAAGGTTCATTTGCTGTTTACTTGCTTGATTTCCAGGAGCAGAGAGTAATTTTTTAATATGATACCTCCCATTTTCAAACTTTCTTGAATAAATAAATGTAAATGTAAAAACAAATGGCTATACTAAACTACTGGAACTCTACTAACCATATTTAACTACACTAAAAACTATTTCTAACTAAAATGGAAAAATATCTCTTAACAGTATCAAATGTTGAGAACACTACACTAAGCACAATAATGAATGAATCTGAGAAAATACAACTGTCAACTTTTAAAACTTTAATCTGCAACATGTAATCCTAGTCAAGATAATTTATCATCCATAGCAGTAATGAAAAAGACCATTTGGCACTCCATTAAATCTAACATTCTTAAAAAGGTACTCATAATGGTAACATAGTATAACTCAAATTCTAAGCACATGAGCCTCCATTTCCCTTTCAAAATCTGTCTCTTAGCACACAATTCCTGTTTACTGGATTTCTTTCTTCCTGTTCAATGACTCCAACCCTAATAGGACAAAACTAAAAACCTGAAGGAATCTATTTTTTTGCACAGACATTCACTGAGGTATTTTCTATTTAATAAACAGGATGTAAAAGTTGTTTATGCTTGACAAAAATCTGTCCTCTTTGTTCACCGTCCACTTGATACTGAACAATGGGAAATCTTTTAACAAATGACATTTAACAAAAGATAACTTTAGAATAATTTTGAGCTTACTATCACTATAATAATTATATTTCGGGATTTAAACTTACCAAAAAAACCTTTAAGGAAAAAAATTTAAAGTGCTCCATGTTTTGTTTTAATTTCTCCAACATCACACTCAATGTATTTTGGAGCGTGCTGTATATATGACAGGTAAAGGAAATACTGCTCAAAATGCCTAAGGTTTTTCTCTTCTCATTCTATGCTTTAAATGTGTGTCTTACACTGTATAGGATGCCCTTCTCCAAGCCTTAAGTGATCTGAACTGAGACACAAGAAACCGTATAGAAGAGGCTGCGGGGGAAGCAACAATCCTTTTAAATAGAAACAGTTATGAAGTCTGTCATTTGACCCCTGCATACCCAAGTTTCTTTCATTCTTTTCCACACAGCTTCATTATTGCACTTGCATGCTGTTGTATGAATTCTTCACCTATGGGTACTGCCTATGCCTACCACTCTGTGTATCCCAATGTACTTGGCATCACAGTGCCATATACACACAGTAGATGTGCTAAAAAAAATATATCTGGCATGTGACCAAGGTCCTCAAGTGTGCAAATGTGCCATTCCTGGGCTTTTTACAGTTACGACTTACACTATATTCACCCATTCACTGAAAATGTTAGCTAGTCAGATGCACCAAGCTGCTTGAGACTCTATTTCATGAAAAATTTATTTACATTATTCTTCTGCCCTACCTATTTCATTATTGTTCCCAGAAATTTCCTTCACATGGTAGTTAAGGTAGGTATCCTTTCAGTCCACATAAACTAACTATTATCTAGGAGTACATGATTGGTAACCTTGTTTTGTTATTTTTGGTTCAAATGGTGTCAGAGAAGTTTTATGCACCAGTGAGGTAAACAAGCAGACAAAAATTTGCTTTAAGATTATTATGCATTTCCCTTATCCTTCGTAAACTTATGCTGTGGTCAATTTTTTTAAAAAAAGATTATTATACATTTCCTAATTCTTTAAATCACCCAAACTCAATATATTATTTCAAAATTATCTTGTCTACATCTTTTTTTAAAAGATATTTCCCCAATGTAGAAATCATATTCTTTCATAGGGATCTTTGTACTTCCCAAACAAGTCAATTAACCCACCACAAGGCGTCATTTCACTTATTAATGTAGTAGCATCAAGTCAAAAAGATATGAACAGAGTAGAATTCTCACAAAATTTGGCCTACATCCTAAGGTATGGAAATTACTCTTTCCTCTCCCTACAAATGTTTAAATTTCAAAAGCTGAAAGAGGTAAAGTTGTATTCAATGTGGCAGTGAAAATTATCACCAAACAAAAGGCATCAGTATTAGTAACTTCAGCTGGATAATTTGGAGACACTAAAATATGAACTTTATACTTTTCTACCTTCTATCAAAAAAGAAAGTCTATATTAGCGCGTTTAGATGTTTTGGGTATAGATATCCATCTTACACGCATGTTTATGTGTGCGTGCACGCATGTGCATGCGTGTATCTCCATCCACTCCAAATCAGAGCTCATTTCAGCATCATAGGGGTGATATAAAACTGGTACCAATGTAAAATCTCTATGGAGATACCTTGCAATCCAATACTTTCTTAGAGAAACCTTGTGTCTCAGGCCACATGATGTGGTAAAATTAAACCACGTCCATTAACATTATATTAATTAGTAAGTCACTCTATGTGAAAGTCAATTATACCATGAAAATTAATAATGCAATAAAATTTTATGTGGACACATTTATCCCACTCAAGAAAAGAATTTAAGAACCCTAGCATATTAGTTGAAAGCTTATTACAAGTCAAAAATTTTTTAACTCATTAAATCAATTCAAACCGGATAAAGAAGTGTTTTCTAAAGAATTTCAGAATTTTTTTGGTGTTTATAGGTAATGAGTTGCATGTAATTTTAATTTATAAAATATTCTACCATGTAAACATTTCAGAAATTTAGACCTCCCTTCCCAGTAAATTTAAATCTTTGCTTTTTTCTTGGAGGTGGGGCACTTAACTTTTCACAAACTCACTCTCATTTCCTAGAATGATACCTCCCATATAAATACCTAAAAAGGTGTGTTCTTTGTTCTCTTTCACATTCAAAAGAAATGCAAAGTAACTTCATTATTAAAGATGCAACTATGGTTACATGTTACAGATTAAACTGATTCCCCTAAAATTCACATATTGAAGCCCTAATCCCAATTAATACTTGGAGATGGAGGCCTCTGTGAGGTATTCAAAGTTAGATGAGATTGCAAGGAAGGGACCCTGGTCCAGTTGGACTGGTGTTCTTATAGAAGAGGAGAGACACAGAGCACTTGCTCTTCCTCTCTCTCTGCTCCTCCTCTTTTTCCCCTCCTACAAGCAGAGGAAAGGCTGTGTGAGGACATAGCAGGTAAGCAGTCTGCAGGCCAGGAACAGGCCTTCACCAGAAAATGAGCTGGCCAGAACCTTAACCTTGGATTTCTAGCCTCCAGGACTGTGAAAAAAACAAATTTCTGTTGTTTAAGCCACCCCCGTCTATGATATTCTGTTATGGAAGTCCAAATGGACTAACACAGTAAACTTCTTAAACCAAGTTTCAAAAGAACTTTAAAATATAGTCAAATGAATTTCTAGCCCACTGCACAGAGCCAAAATACAGTTACTACCAAAACCCCACCTTTTCTGTTTACAAATAACCTATGATGACTATAAATTTACCTTCTTACACAGTTTTAGCATTAGAAACCAATAGGCATTAAGGACAGGAAGCCTAGAATCAAGGATGGCACTTTTCATAGTGGTCAGGAATACAGGCTCCAGGGGACAGTAACCAGTTCAAGTGCAGGCTCTACTTTTTTAATGTCTACACATTTCCAAAAACTATTTAAGAAAGGTTATCAAACTTTCTCATGACTTGATAAAATTATATTCAAGTTCAGTTGAAAGAAAATAATGTATACTTCAAACACCAGAAACTATTAAAGGAAAATATGTAATTATAAAAAACAGAACTGAAATGTATATTTCAATTCAATTCAACATATTCAACATCAAACACTTCTATACCATGTCAGGCAGTGTGCTAGCATTCACATTGTTTAGATAAAATAAAGACATTTACCTATAAATAGATGTCAAATATGAGTTAAAAAGCACTAGCCTTGAATCCCTACCCAGTGAAGTCCAAACTGCAGTACTTACTGGACGACTCCTCTTTGGATTACAAATAAGCATCCCAAACTGTCCTTGTTCTAAAACTAAACTCCTAATCACTATCACTACCAGCACCACCCACTGTCCACCCTCTTAATCAAACTTTGTCTTCCTGAAGTCCTTTTCTCCAATAATTAATATTCCCAACCGTCCAGAAACTTTGAAGTCATCCTCAAATCCTCTTTCTTTCACACCCAAATCTAATACGAAAAATGATTCTGCCGCTAATAAAATTATTTTGGAGAAACGTACCAAGTGAAAAGTGGCATTAAATAAACTACTTGCATCCAGAACATATAACAAACCCTCACAACTCAAGGAAAAACAATCACATTTTTAAAAATACTAAATGCACTAAAATACACCTGGACTGGATCCTGAAGAAAAATGAAACATTAGTGGGAAATCTGGCAAAATTAAAATAAAGTTTGCAGTT
Organism: Saguinus oedipus; assembly: GCA_031835075.1. NCBI lineage: Eukaryota > Metazoa > Chordata > Mammalia > Primates > Cebidae > Saguinus > Saguinus oedipus. The sequence continues at coordinate 185,761,357 of CM063171.1, read as the reverse complement.
AATAGTACTGATCCAATATTAATTTCTTACTTTTGACAAATATACTATAAATTATTAAACACCAGGAGAACCTGAGTGTCAGGCATACATATGGAAACTCTCAATACTATTTTGGGAATTTTTCTGTAAATCTAAATTTATTTTAAAACAAGAAATTAACACTGGGCAGGGTGGCTCACACTTGTAATCCCAAAGTGCCAAGATGGTCAAATTACCTGAGGTCAAGACTTTGACACCACCTGGCCAACATGGTGAAACCCCGTCTCTACTAAAAATACAAAAATTGGCTGGGCATGGTGATATGCACCTGTAATCCCAGCTACTCAGAAGGCTGGAGAATCACTTGAACCCGGGAGGCGGAGGTTGTAGTGAGCCAAGATCGTGCCATTGCACTCCAGCCTGGGTGAAAAAAGTGAAACTCCATCTCAAAAGAAAAGAAAATAGAGACAAAGTATTTGAAAAGACCTTTACCAAAGAGATATGGGTGCAAAGTTAAGTATATGAAAGGTTTTCACTGATGATTAAGGAAATGCAATCCTGTACATGAGTAACAGCATCATTCAAAATAGCTGAAAGGTAGAAACAACCCAAATGTTGATGAATGGATTATCTATGTAATGGAATATTACTTGGCTATAAAAAGAAATGAACTAGGCCAGGCGCAGTGACTCATGCCTGTAATCCCAGCACTTTGGGAGGCCAAGGTGGGTAGATTGCTTGAGTCCAGAAATGAGAGACCAGCTTGGGCAACATGGTGAAACACCATCTCTACAAAAGTACAAAAACTAGATGGGCATGATGGCACACACCTATAGTCCCAGCTACTTAGGAGGCTGAGGCAGGAGGATCACTTGACCTGGGAGGTCAAGGCTGCAGTGAGCCATAATCACACCACTGCCCTCCAGCCTGGGCAACAGAGAGAGACTCTGTCTCAAAAAAAAGGAAAAAAAGAAAAATGAACTGCTGATACATACTACAACATGGATCAATCTTGAAAACATTATGCTAAATGAAAGAAGCCAGACCCAAAGACCACATATAAACTATTTACATGAAATGTCCAGAATAGGAAAATATATAGACAGACAGTAAACTGGTAGTTGCTTAGGACAGAAGGGATGGAGGATGAGGGTATAGGAATTTTCTTTTTGAAGTTGATAAAATGTCCTAAAGCTGATTGTGGTGATGGTTGCATATATCTAGGAATATATTAAAAACCACTGATTATATACTTTAAATGGGTGAATTTTATGATAATGTGAATTATACCTCAGTAAAGTTGTTTCTAAAGTACATAATTAGATGCCATCACATGCCTATTAGATGGCTTACAAAATAAAACTGACACGTGTAGGTACTGACTAGGACGCAGAATTTAAACTTTTGTACACTGCTGGTAGAAATAAAATATAATGGCTGGGCATGGTGGTTCACACCTGTAATCCCAGCACTCTTCTGGGAAGCCAAGGCAGGTGGATCATGAGGTCAGGAGTTCAAGACCAGCCTAACCAAGATGGAGAAACCAGTCTACTAAAAATACAAAATTGGCTGGGCATGGTGGCACATGCTGTAATCCCAGCTACCAGGGAGGCTGAGGCAAGACAATCGCTTGAACACAGGAGGTGGAGGTTGCGGTGAGCCAAGATTGTGCCATTGCACTCCAGCCTGGGCAAGAAGAGCAAAACTCTGTCTCAAAAGAAAAAAGAAAGAAAAGAAAATGCAATATAACTACTTCGGGAAGGAGTTTGTTAGTTTCTCATAAAGTTGAACATATGCTTATCATATATCCTAACAATCTTACATTTAGGTATCTATCGAGAAAAAGAAAAACATGTGTCCATATTAAGACTATACATGAACATTTATAGCAGCTTCATTAATAACTGCCAAAAACTAGAGGCAACCTAAACATTCATCACTTAGAGAAAGAATAAACAAATTTTAGTACATCTATACAGTGAAATACTATTCAACAACAAAAAGAAGCAAATCATTGATACATAACAACAGTACGGCTGAATTTCAAAAGCTTATGCTTAGTGGAAAAAGTCATGCAAAAAGACTATACACTATATGACTCTATGTACAGTACAACTTTCTTAAAAAGGCAAAACTACAGGGATAGAAATCAGATCACTGGTTGCCAGAGGCAGGCTAGGCAGAGAGGACTGACTACAAAAAGGCACAAGGGATCTTTTCAGGGTAATGAAAATGCCTTAGTTTTGATTTTGGTTGTAGTGGTGACATGACTGTACACACATTAAAACTCACAGAATTTTACACTTTAAGAGGTTGAGTCTTACCATATATAAATTATATCTGACTTTTGCAAAAGTTGCATCCAACTTAATCACAAGTTTGTATTTTAAAAATAAAGGAAAATAAATGTACTAATGCAATGCTGGTAGTACCGTAAGTCACTTTTACAACAACTAGCAAAATTAGAAATGCAAGCACCCTTTGGCCCAGCAGAAGTTTTCCAGGTCTGGTATGTGAGGGGTATTCATCGTAGCCCTATGATACTCTATAATGGTTAATCACACAGACAGGAACTCTGCATGTACTGATGTAGAAAGAGCCTCAAACTGTATTTTACGTTAAACAAATAAAAGGGAAGATATGTATATAGATACAACTTGACAAGAAAAATGTAATAATGGATCTGTGCATGAATTTTTTAATTTTGGGAAGAATAAACAAGCAACTGAAATCACTCACTACCAGAAGGGAATTGGGAATTACGCAGGTGTGGAAGAGGGAAGATTGCACTGTGTAACTCTTTTGTGTTTTTTGATGTGTGAATGATGCAAAACAAAAACAAAAGCTAAGTATATAATATTTAAAACATTAATTTAGGTACAAGTTATAAACATTTCTAGAACACTAAAAACATTCCAGAAAGAAAAAACATTATCATATATACTTACAAAGAACATAACTTTGAAGTACCAGAAGAAAATGAGCAATCAATGTAAAAGACTGTATTTAACCTTTCTTTCTGACCCACCACGCACAAAAATAGAAGAAATAAGGAGTGTGAGAAATAGAGAACAAAGAATGGTTTGGAAGAAAAAGCTGTAATTTAGAAAAAGAAGGCATAAATGAGAAAACTTTGATTTTAAAAAGCCAAGAACTTGCCACTCCTTTGAAAACTCTGTACCTTTCTGTCCTGGAGTTCACTGCTCATCTAACCCTAAAGGAGTGATAGCCCTTTCTATGCCTTGTAAGGGCCAAAGAGAAACAAGCAAGACTCCTTGCCACAGGCACAAGGAGACATTGTCCTCTACAAATAAAGGACTCAAAAACATTAATTAAGCACACATACACAAGCCCATCACAACCAAGGACCTGGATGGATTATTTTCAAATTTCAGAAGCACTTAAGTCTTCTTGAAAGCCCACATTCCAAAATCTAGCCAAGTTATTCTGTCTTTCATTCTGCAGTTAAGACTGTGAAGTATAATAATAAAATTGTGTTAGAGGTAGATAACCTCAAGATAACTTAGTGTATTTCTGTGTAAGATACAAGTTTATGAGTAAATATTTCTAATTCTTGATCAATTCTAGACCAACCAGTCCCTCTCTGAATAGTGTGGTCCAGTAACAAAGTTCATTCTCAAGCTAAGACATTATCTTAATGGCACCAGTTAAATAAGCAAAAACACCAGGATTATTTTACTCTCCAACTTGCTAGTTTCAAACAATATACCCATTAAAATCTGGATTTTTGTTGCCAAGTGTCCAGATTCGAATCTGGATCCTCTTGGTAGAGAGTCTGTAACTTCCCAAACATTTCCTCTGGCTTTTTTCAGTTAGCATAGAGAACCAAGGTTCCCAGCTATGTCCCCACAAAGAAAGGCTAAGTATTAACAAATTCTGTGTTAAAACTTCTTAAGGAATGGAAGTAACAAGTATGCCAAGTCGGTGTTTCTGACAAACAAGGAGATGGCTGGATATAGGACTGTTGAGAAAACCAGATAACTTTCCCAAGTACAGAACAACCTGAAAGACATCAGTCTAGCCCAAAGTTCTCTAGCCCAAGGTTCCCAAAGCCCAAAGAACTTTTAACTGGACTTAGCACTTACATTTCTCTTCAATTAGGAAAAATCCCGAATAATATAGCTGACTGAATAAAAAACAACAACAGCAAAAGCTAAAAACCAAAATACCAATAGTAATTAATCAGACAAAGATATCAAGATATGCCAACAAAATCAGCAATCAATAAATCTTAGATGTTATAAAACCATGCAAAACTCTATTATTTTCAAATAAACCTGGAGAGTAAAACAGGCTATTTAAAAAAGGTGTAGTTAAAATAGTAATAGATGGCCGGGCACAGTGGCTCACACCTGTAATCCCAGCACTTTGAGTGGAATGCTTGAACCCAAAAGTTTGAGACCAGCCTAGGCAACATGATGAAACCCAATCTCTACAAAAAATACAAGAATTAGCCAGATGTGGTGGTGCCCGCCTATGGTCCCAGCTACCCAGGAGGCTGTGGTGGGAGGATCACTTGAGCCTGGGAGACAGAGGGTGCAGTGAGCAAAGACTGTGCCACTGCACTCCAGCGTGGGCAACAGAGTAAGATCCTGTCTCAAAAAATTAAATAAAATAAAACAATAATAAATACCCTTTATTGGGAATAATCTATTTGCTAAGCCTGGGTCTAAAAGAAGCCCTGCCAGTCTTACTCTACTAAATCTAATTTTTTAAAAATTTTAAATTTTAATAAAATTAGACTTTAGACCTACAATTGATCTCTAAAGTAAAAGCAGCCTAGCAGAAGAATTTGAATAAACAAAAATGTGCATGCCTGTAGTCCTAACTACTTGGGAGACTGAGGTGGAAGGATCACTTGCGCTCAGGAGTTCAACACTGCAGTGAGCTACAATCATACCACTGCAATTCAACCTAGGTGATAGGGCAAGACCCTGTTGTCAGAGGCATTTGAACCAGAGCAACTCCATCTTAAATAGGAGCTGGGTAAAATAAGGCTGAAACCTACTGGGCTGCATTCCCAGGAGATTAGGCATTCTTAGTTACAGGATGAGACAGGAGGTCGGCAGGAGATATGGGTCAAAAAGACCCTGCTGATATAATAAGACAAGGTAAAGAAGCAGGCCAAAACCCTCTGGTAGTACTCACTGTTCATTATTCATTAATTATAATGCATTAGATTGCTAAAAGACACTTCCACCAGTGCCATGACAGTTTATAAATGCCATGGCAATGTCTGGAAGTTTCCCTATAAGGTCTAAAATGGGGAAGAACATTTCAGTTCTGGGGGAAATCCCTACCCCTTTCCAGGAAAACTCATGAATAACTCACCCCTTGTCTAGCATATAATCAATAAATAACCATAAAAATAGCCAGCCAGCTGTCCTCAAAGCTGCTCTATGGAGTAGCCATTCTTTTATGCCTGAATTTTTTTTCTTTTTTGAGACAGAGTGTCGATCTGTCACCTGGCTGCAGTGCAGTGGCGCAATCTCGGCTCACTGCAACCTCCCCCTTCCGGGTTCTAGTGATTCTCCTGCCTCAGCCTCCCAAGTAGCTGGGACTACAGGCGCACACCACCATGCCCAGCTAATTTTTCTATTTTTAGTAGAGACAGGGCTTCACCATATTGGCCAGGATAGTCTCAATCTCTTGACCTATGATCTACCCGCCTCGGCCTCCCAAACTGCTGAGATTACAAGCATGAGCCACCACACCTGGCCTATTCCTGTACTTCCTTAATAAACTTGCTTTGTTTTACTCTGTGGACTCACCCCAAATTCTTTCTTGCCCAAGATCCAAGAACCCTCTTTTTTCAGGGTATCTGGACCCCTTTCCACTGTCTCAAAAAAAAAAAACACCCTAAGCAAATTAGAACTTCATTTTGTAAAAGTCTTTATTAACAACAATATAGACATTTACACCTGCTCTTATTATAGAGGGAGTAGAGTGGATAGAATAGGGACTTTGAAATCAGACAGTTACATGTTCTTAAGCAAACTACTTAATCCCTGCATCTTGGTTTCTTCATTGGTAAATTGATAATAATACCTACTGCTTTATTAGGTTGATGTTAGAACTAAATAAACCATGAGAAAACATCTAGCTGAGTTTCTGGCACATAACAGACACTTTATAAATGACATCGCTTTTCTATGTCTTTCCTGAACTGTTCGGAGATATGTGCTCCCTAAACATAAAATAAACAACTGACATCACAACTGAAAGTATTATATATTATTAGACTGACAGGCAACCTGAAATCATCAGTGTGGCACTTTTCAAAAGGGATATATTATAAAAAGTGACTCTTAAAAGATAACTAGAGGCATAATATAAAGATTCATTTACAATTGCACCTTTCAATGGTGAGAATTTATAATATGAAAGCAATTCTAATTCCTTTTTAAATTCTTCAAAGAAATGGCGATAAGATTTCTATTCAAGATTCTTATTCTTATTACATTTCTATGCAGGTTTCTGGCTCCACATCTAAGATCACATATTGGCATTCAAATCTAAACACAGAATGATGACAGATTTCAATAATCAAGAATGTATCCATTCATATCATACAATTACAAATCTTTTCTTCTACAAATATGCCAAAAAACATACTTAAAATAGAACATTTATATATGTAGACACACACACACACACACACACACACACTCTCTCTCTCTCTCTCTCTCTCTCTCTCTTCACTTGCAAGAGTGGCAAAGTCTTTCCATATGTGTAACATACATACATACATATGGAAAGACTTTGCCACTCTTGAAAGTGAAGAACTTTTGGTTCAGCTTCTTTAAATAAAATGATCAAAACTATTTAAGATACATTGGTGTAAAAGGGTTTTTACACAATGGTTCTTTGAAGTCTGAAAATGTTTTAACAAAGAAAAAGCTCTTTACAAAACTCAACATGAAGCCTATACTTCTAAAATAATCTATGTAAGTATTAACCTGCGTAACCAAATAATAATTCGAAAACATGGTTTTACTGCTTTGTATTGACCAAAAAGAAAGATAATTCTATAAACACTACTAGTCAAATATAAGAAGATCATAGCCTATTATCTTTATAAATGACTCACAATTTCTATTGACACTAATATGTTTATTATGTCAGCAACAGTAATACTTTACATTCATGTAGACTTTTCCACTGTGAAGTACTTTCTCATATATTAAACTTATTTAACCCTGTAAATAGGTATGGAAAGCATTGTATCCCAGTCTGTAGATGAGAAAACTAAGATCCAATGAAAACTGCCAAGGTCACATGGAGGGTAATTGGATAGTACACCAGTCCCTCTAGTCCAGCTACTCTTCCTCATTATAATTAGGTCCCAAAATGTACGATTAGATTGACAGTAATGTAAAAATTAACACATTATTAGTCTCAGTATTTTTTCTTCTTGGATTTTACTAGATGAAACAGAATGTACAATTTAAAGTATTTATATCCTAACAAAAGAAAGGTTATAAAGTACATGTATAAAATAGTTCAAAATCCAAGGAAAGCAAACATATATATACATACCTAAATATAATCCAAGGCAATAAACTGAAGTCCAGGGCACAGAGATTCAGAATACCGTGCCTAGAATTCAGGGCTTTGCTTTTGACTTGCTTCTGTAACTTACGCAAATCATGGTGACTAAGTAAAATTTGAATTCCTGTCACCTAACCAGGCAATTCTAAGAATCAATTTTGACTCCTAAAGTAGTTGACAAGCCTGAACAATGTTATATTCAAATAATAAAAATAATTGTCTAAGAATTAAATTTTTAAAATTGTACCAAACTGAGCTATATGCCCCATCAGTATTGTTTATTCTATTACTATGTGAATGTCAAACACGCTTCCTATTATACATTTGAATTTTATGAAATGCTAAGGTATTATAAAATGCCATGGAGACATAAAGTTCATTAAGGTAGTTTAAACCTTTGAGAAATTTTCAGTTTAAAAGGTATGAGATATGTATACTTAATAAGTATGAAATTATGAATTACCAAGGAATAAACACCTAAAAGAAATGCACAAGCTAAAAGCAGTGACAGGATAAAGAAAAATTCAACCTCTAGACTAAGAGACTAGAAGAAGCTTCAAGAAGTGGGGAACATGGCACTAAATGAGTTACTAGCACAGGTACAAAGGGAGGAAATCAAAAGGTGTGTTTTTTATGGGGCATTGGTAAAGCCCTGAGAATGGTGACAGTGAGAATGCACATAATACCATAAAACACAAATAAACAGGCCAGGCGTTGTGGCTCACACTTGTAATCCCAGCACTTGGGAGGCCAAGGCAGGCGGATCACCTGAGATCAGGAGTTCAAGACCAGTCTGACCAATGTGGTTGAAACCCCATCTCTACCAAAAATATAAAAATCAGCTGGGCATGGTGATGTGCACCTGTAATCCCAGTTACTCAGGAGACTGAGGTGGGAGAATCATTTGAACCCGGGAGGCAGAGATGCAGTGAGCCGAGATCACACCATTACACCCAAGCCTGGGCAACAAAAGCAAAACTCTGTCTCAAAAAGAAAAAAAAAATCACACACACAAACAAATGTTTTCATCCTGGAACCAATTACCTCTCTATAAAATCAATTCAAACACAGGAGTATTTAACCCAGAAGACAGTGTGAGATTATTGCTCTTTGTGGTTACAAATATGATTCTTGACAATTACCATCCACATGAATGGGGTTCAATTTGACATTGAGAAATGAGGGCTCGGGTGTTTTCCTCTAAAAGATCATCCTAAATACACAGGTCTATAACAGCATTTTTCCTCTTGTAGTTTTGATCTTATAATCAACTGAGAAAAGTAAAACTAAAGGGAAATTGAAATTATGATCTAACCTAAAAACAGAGGGGGAAAAGGCTAAGTGTGGGTTCCTGTAAACACTTTTAAGACAGTCATTTTCAAAATCAGCAGAGAGGAATGTTTATCCAGTAAGTTAAACAGAAAATTCTGAGAAAGTCTTAAAATCTGCTGAGTGAGATGATAGGGAGGGATCAAGTTTTTTGTTTTTTGTTTTTTGTTTTTTTTTTTAACCTGAACAGGAGATAGAATAAATGACATTTTACAATCAAAACCATTTCACCTGTTTATATATAAGAAAACTGTCAAAATATGTAAGAAAAAAAAAACCAGAAGATTTTAAGTTGTGTTGGTGAGACTTTCTAATTTATTTTGAAAAATTTCACCCAGCTTGGTAAAAATAATGGATTGCTTTACACCGGGCTTTCAAAGATTTCCAGAATCACTCTCTCCTATGTTTTGTATTTTGTTTCAACCAATTTGGAGATAGGTTATTTTTTTTGTTTGTTTTCCTGAAAATTGATTGTGTTTAACTCTCTTCCTTTATCATGTCTGTAATCCCAGCACTGTGGGAGGCCTAATCACCTGAGGTCAGGAGTTCAAAACCAACCTAACCAACATGGAAAAACCCCATCTGTACTAAAAATACAAAATTAGCCGGGCATGGTGGTGCATGCCTGTAATCCCAGATACTCGGAAGGCTGACGCAGTAGAATCACTTGAACCCAGCAGGCAGAGATTGGGGTGAGCCAAAATTGCACCAGTGCATTCCAGACTAGACAACAAGAGTGAAACTCTCAAAAAATTAAAAATAAAAAAATCACAACTACAGATGGGTAAAATGCTACATAGTAAGTTTGAAGGCAGCCTTAAATAGTATTCAATCCTTTCCAAAAAAATTATGTTTTCATAAAAAAAACATAAAAATTGAGGATAATCAATTTTTATACTTTCAAATATCACCCGTTATTTATGGACAAGTAGCTAAAGGAGAGTAAACACCAGCAACACTTCTACTGGGAAGTGCTGAGTTCTGATAGCAGACACAGTGTAAGTTTTTCACTAGCATTTTTCTACAAAGTTATACTTAACATCACTGGCAAGACACTGTTGACAAATTCTGAGTGGTCAGTGTCTCTCCTGAAAGAAAGCAAATGCTCTCAACCAAGTAACTTCGTATCTAACAACCAAAATCCAATTGGAACAGCCTCTTTTCTTAACATACATTGATATAATTAATTAGATGCACAGACTGTAACAGCTAATTGTTTATCTTTGTGGTTTCCAAGTAAGTAGCAGCTACTGAAAAAAATTCCATAGCATATTACAAAGAACACAGATGATAAACTCATGCAAGTTTCTGTTTTGACACAAGGAAATGTCAACAACTTTATAAAGAGTTAACAATCTTATCTCTGAATCTGATTTCAAGGTTTATATAATATGCCTACAATCATGTTAAATAAGATAAAGTAGTAGTAAAATATTTCTTGATTGCAAACTAAATCAATGTATTCACTGATTGATTGATTGTGCTGATTTGTTGAGAAGAACACCTAATACATGCCAAGTATTGGGGTGTGGTATATATGATGGGCTTTAAAATCTCATAGTTGTTTGTGTGTGGTTTAATAACAAAAGCCTAATTTAGAAAGAAAACTGTATTAAAACCTCTCATCTAACTCTAGATTTTTTTTTTTAATTGCATTTTAGGTTATGGGGTACATGTGAAGAACATGCAAGATTGTTGCACAGGTACACACATGGCAGCGTGATTTGCTGCATTCCTCCCCTTCACCTATATCTGGCATTTCTCCCCATGCTATCTCTCCCCCAACTCCCCACCCACCGCTGTCCCTCCCCTATCTCCCCCAACAGACCCCAGTGTGTGATGCTCCCCTCCCTGTGTTCTCATTGTTCAACACCCCCGAGTGAGAAAACGCAGTGTTTGATTTTCGGTTCTTGTGTCAGTTTGCTGAGAATGATGGTTTCCAGGTTCATCCATGTCCCTACAAAGGACACAAACTCATCGATGTTGATTGCTGCATAATATTCCATGGTGTATATGTGCCACATTTTCCCTGTCCAGACTGTCATCAATGGGCATTTGGGCTGGTTCCAGGTCTTTGTTATTGTAAAGAGTACTGCAATGAACATTTGTGTGCATGTGTCCTTATAGTAGAACGATTTATAGTCCTTTGGATATATACCCAGTAATGGGATTGCTGGGTCAAATGGAATTTCTATTTCTAGGTCCTTGAGGAATCGCCACACTGTCTTCCACAATGGTTGAACTAATTTACACTCCCACCAACAGTGTAAGAGTGTTCCTATTTCTCCACATCCTCTCCAGCATGTTGTCTCCAGATTTTTTTTTTTTTTTTTTTTTTTTGAGACGGAGTTTTGCTCTTGTTACCCAGGCTGGAGTGCACTGGTGCCATCTCGGCCCACCGCAACCTCCGCCTCCTGGGTTCAGGCAATTCTGCCTCAGCCTCCTGAGTAGCTGGGATTACAGGCACGCACCACCGTGCCCAGCTAATTTTTTGTATTTTTAGTAGAGACGGGGTTTCACCATGTTGACCAGGATGGTCTCGATCTCTTGACCTCGTGATCCACCCGCCTCGGCCTCCCAAACTGCTGGGATTACAGGCTTGAGTCACCGCGCCCGGCCCTGTCTCCAGATTTTTTAATGATTGCCATTCTAACTAGCCTGAGATGGTATCTCAATGTAGTTTTGATTTGCATTTCTCTAATGACCAGTGATGATGAGCATTTTTTCATATGTTTGTTGGCCTCATGTATGTCTTCTTTTGTAAAGTGTCTGTTCATATCCTTTGCCCACTTTTGAATGGGCTTTTTTCTTGTAAATCTGTTTGAGTTCTTTGTAAATTCTGGATATCAGCCCTTTCTCAGATGGATAGACTGCAAAAATTTTTTCCCATTCTGTTGGTTGCCGATTCACTCTAATGACTGTTTCTTTTGCCATGCAGAAGCTGTGGAGTTTCATTAGGTCCCATTTGTCTATTTTGGCTTTTGTTGCCAATGCTTTTGGTGTTTTGGTCACAAAGTCCTTGCCTACGCCTATGTCCTGAATGGTTTTGCCTAGATTTTCTTCTAGGGTTTTTATGGTGTTAGGTCTTATGTTTAAGTCTTTAATCCATCTGGAGTTAATTTTAGTGTAAGGTGTCAGGAAGGGGTCCAGTTTCTGCTTTCTGCACATGGCTACCCAGTTTTCCCAACACCATTTATTAAACAGGGAATCCTTTCCCCATTGCTTGTTTTTGTCAGGTTTGTCAAAGATCAGATAGATGGTTGTAGATATGTTGTGTTGCCTCCAAGGCGTCTGTTCTGTTCCATTGGTCTATATCTCTGTTTTGGTACCAGTACCATGCTGTTTTGATTACTATAGCCTTGTAATACAGTTTGAAGTCCAGCAGTGTGATGCCTCCTGCTTTGCTGTTTTTGCTTTGAATTGATTTGGCTATGTGGGCTCTCTTTTGGTTCCATATGAAGTTTAAAGTATTTTTTAAAAAATAAACCTAGATAAAGACCACAGACATAGTTTTAAGAAAGTTAGGCTAGAAAGCTGAAGACAACCTAGACAAATATATGTCCTTCCATAAGCAAAAGTGTATGATCCAGAAAAGCCATTCTGGATGAACATCAACAGATAAACAATAAATAGTATCTATTATATCTAGAATCTTTAACAAGTTTTATAAAGTTATGCTAATAACACTATTTGTAGAATAAACTTTTTTTTTTTTGCCCTCAGAGTATATTTGTCAAGATCATCAAGAGATACTTTCTTAGAGTTACTACAAGTCCTAGTCCTTGCTTGGCTATATTTAGGAAGAAAAACTAACCAAGATAGACAAAAGAGCTTTGTCTTAGCTGTTTTTAAATAACAGGGGAAACTAGGCTGGGATGAGTCTCTTCCTTTTTATTCTTCTTTGCATAAAGACACATCTTCAGCAAAAAGATTACAGGCTTGTAATTAAAAGAAGAATAAGTTTTTTTTTGAAATGGGGTCTCACTGTCAACCAGGCTGGAGTGCAATGGCGCAATCTCGGCTCACAGCGACCTCCACCTCCCAGGTTCAAGTGATTCGTCCTGCCTCAGCCTCCCAAGAAGCTAAGATTATAGGCTCCTGCCTCCACACAGGGCTAATTTTGTACTTTTAGAAGAGACAGGGTTTTGTCATGTTGGCCAGGCTGGTCCTATACTCCAGACCTTAGGTGATCCACCCAACTAGGCCTCCCAAAGTGCTGGGATTACAGGCTTGAGCCACCTCGTCCAGCTGACTTATTAGATTTTGTGCCCCAAAATCAGTTGGAAATTCTCATCAAGAGTCCAAGACACAATCCAGGAAAGAAAAACTTAATACGACTAACAACAACAACAGCAACAAAAGCCTGTAATCCCTGCACTTTGGAAGACTGAGGAGGGCAGATTACCTGAGGTCAGGAGTTCAAGATCAGCCTGTCCAATAAGGTGAAATGCCATCTCTACTAAAGATATAAAAATTAGACTGACGTGGTGGTAGGCACCTGTAATCCCAGCTACTTGGGAGGCTGAGACAGAAAAATCGATTAAACCTAGGAGGTGGAGGTTGCAGTGAGCCCAGACCGCACCACTACACTCCAGCCTGGGCAAGAAGAGTAAAACTCCATCTCAAAAAAAACAAAACAAAACAAGAACAAAAGTAAAATGATAAAAATCCATATCCCACTCACAGACACACAGAGTTCAAACTCAAATAAAATACTTAACCTAGCATGACTTTTACAAGCTAGTAAACCAACCAGAAGGCAGTGAAACACAAATTTTTGTAACCACCAAGGCAGGCAACAAGATCCTTTTTATAGAATATATGCAAACTATGAGCATAAGAAAAGATAAATATCAATTAAGTGTTCCATCACAAAAGCCAAAAACCATCTTGCTTAAGACTCAGTGAGTAAATTTAATCCATGAAGTAGGTAACTTCTGACCCATGAACAACTCAGATACAAGAGGTGCTGACCCCTAATGAAGCTGAAAATCTGCATATAACTTTTGACTCCCATAAACTTAACTACTAATAGCCTACTGCTGACCAGAAGCCTTACTGATAACATAAACACTTGATTAACACATATTTTGTATATTATATTCTCTTTTCTTACAAAGTAGTAAGCTAAAGTAAAATGCCATAAAAATGGTAAGGAAGAGAAAATACATTTACAGTACTGTATTTATCAATATCTTAAATTTGTTTAATAAATAATAAAAATAATCTTTGCATGATGAACTGCCTGTCTGAAATTTTGGGTAACTACAGTTGCAGACCTTAATACAGTACAAAGCAATTCAACTTTTCCTTATAATATCATGAGTTTTCTTACTTCTTGGGAGCACTTCCAGCATCACCAGTGGCATTTTGTATGGGTCCCATGGTGTTATTCAAGGTTTACAGTATTGCACTAAAAACGGTGAAAAATATAGGAGATACGCAAAAGATCACTTTTTACTGCAATATGCAATTTACTGATAAACTGCTCATTGTGAGATGAGTAATCACACTCATGACACAACAGGAACAGGAGGTGGCTACAAAATTACTACGGTACCGTAAGCACAATAATCTTATACAGTTATGATTTAATGCTGCATCTTTACATTTGTTTACATTTCTCTAGACTTCGAATGGAGCTATGTACAATCTGTAAGTGTCCATAAATTTTGAATAACGTTAATGTTTTATAACAGATTTGTGTATAATTTATGGTCATATATAATAAAATAGACTAGTACCTACATATATTTTATGCATTCATGACATACCTTCTTTTTCATTTTTCATAATTTTTACATAGCCTGTATTTCTGGGCTATGTAGTTCATTTGCAAGTTTTTTTTTCAAATTGTGGCAATTCTCCAAAATTTTTTCAATATATTTATTAAAATCCCAATACTTGTTATCCCAACACTTTGGGAGGCCAAGGCAGGAGGATGGCTTGAACCCAGTAGTTCAAGACCAGACTGGACAATATAGCGAGGCCACATCTCTAAAAAAAAAAAAAAAATTAGCTACAGGCATGGTAGTACACACCTATAGTACCAGCTATTCAGAGGCTGAGTGAGGTGGAAGGATAACTTACTCCAAGAGGTTGAGGCTGCAATGAGCTGTGATCACACTATGACACCACTGAACTCGAGCCTGGGCAACAGACAGAGCAAGACCCTATCTCAGAAAGGAAAGGAAAAAAAGAGACCAGAAGAGGGAGGGCAGAAAAGGGGAGTGGTCTATGTATGAGTGGATCCACAGAGTTCAAGCCCATGTTGTTCAATGTTCAACTGTACCTTTTTCCCTAAGTCTAAAACTCTCAGGAAAGCAAGATCAAGCCATCAAACATTTATCAGCTCCAATTCTATGCTAAGAGGTTAAGCAAGTACTGAGCTTTAAAGATGGGCCTGGTGCAATGGCTCAGGACTGTAATTCTTCCAACAGTTTGGGAGGCTGAGGTGGGCAGACAGCTTGGGATGAGGAGTTCAAGATCAACCTGGCCTACGTGGTGAAACCCCGCCTCCACTAAAAATACGAAAATTATCTGGGTGTGATGGTGGGTGCCTACAGTCCCAGCTACTCGGGAGACAGAGGCTGGAGAATCATTCAAACCTGGGAGAGGAGGGTGCAGCGAGCTGAGACTGCACCACTGCACTCTAGCCTGGGCAGCAGAGCAAGACTCCTTTTCAAAAATAAAATAAAATAATTTAATTTAAAAAAAAGATAAACAGTAAGTCCCAGCCCAATAAACTCAGTTTAGTGGGACTGATAGATATAGTTCAAGTTAAAGAAATTTTAGAAAAAGTTAAAGATTTTAAAGAAATTCCAAGTCCTAACTTAGACTCCAAATTCAGGCATATGTTATAGTCCCATGAAAACAAATAATTTATGAAATATAGATTATGTAAAGATGATAAATACTCAATTCTTACCAGCAACATTTCTAGCCATTAGCTTCTGTTTAACTGATCTCACTACAAAATATTAAGAGCAGTTTACGTATATAAATCTTGAATGTTATCAGAAAAAGCCCATAACACATCACATGTCCTATCTTATAGACAGCACATAATGCATTCTTAAAGTTTTAGAGTCAAAGCTAGTCTTGTATAACAACCAGTATGAAACTATTTTTCTAAAGACATAAAGTTATGATGGAAGCATAAATTTGACAAAGTGCAGAACCCTATTTAACTAGCTTTTATAAATATTTTATATAAAAATATATATTTATGAGAAGTGATGATTCGGCTGAGCACAATGGCTCACACCTCTAATCCCAGAACTTTGGGAGGCTGAGGTGGGTGGATCACCTAAGGCAGGTGGATCACCTGAGGCCAGGACTTTAAGACCAGCCTGGCCAACATGGTAAAACCCCATCTCTACCAAAAATACAAAAACTAGCTGGGTGTGGTGGTGAGCACCTGTAATCCCAGCTACTCCAGAGGCTGAGACATGAGAATCACCTGAACCCAGGAGGCAGAGGTGGAAGTGAGCCAAGATTGCACCACCGCAATCCAGCCTTGACAACAGAAATTCTGCCTCAAAAAACAAGCAAGCAAGCAAGCAAACAAAAAAAAGAAGTGATGATTCAGTTTTTGGGAGTAATAACAAATGAAACACTAAAGTTCTAGAAAAATGACAAAGTATTACAACAAGTAAACATATCAGTACATACAAACGGAGCACCAAAAGAAAAGAAAGAAAAAGAAATCTCCAGAATATTTTAAATAGAGTATATCTGAAACAAAAGGAACCAATCTAGAAAATATATCATAGGCCAACATCCTTAATTCAATAGATGGGATGTTTACAACCCATTTACCATAGAAATGATAATATTTACATTACATAATGTTTTATAATATTTATATGTAAAGTTCACCCACTAGTATTTTTACCCCTATTTGTAAATGAGCCTGAGGTTAAAAAAAATGAATAATCATACACCTAATAAGTGAACCAAGAAGTTGAATATATCTGTATTCCATAACTGTAGCTACGGTATTACAACTCTATAATTCAATAAGATTTTCAAAGAGGTCTCCTGAGAAGCACTGCATAAGCTTATTACAATTATCTCTATTTTCTCCATTTTCTATGCAAAGTAAATTGAAGAAATACATCAGCTCACAGCACCCATTAATCTTTTTTTTTTTTGTACTTTAGGTTCTGGGGTACATGTGCAGATCACGCAGGATTGTTGCATAGGTACACACGTAGCAATGTGGTTTGCTGCCTTCAGCCCCCCGACCCTCGCCACCTACATCTGGTATTTCTCCCCATGTTATCCCTCCCGGACCTCCCCTTACCCCATTGTCCCTCCCTCGCCCCATCAACAGACCCCTGTGTGATGCTCCCCTCCCTGTGTCCATGTGTTCTCATTGTTCATCACCCACCTATGAGTGAGAACATGTGGTGTTTGATTTTCTGTTCTTGTGACAGTTTGCTGAGAATGAAGGTTTCCAGATTAATCCATGTCCCTACAAAGGACACAAACTCATCACTTTTTATGGCTCCATAGTATTCCATGGTGTATATGTGCCATATTTTCCTTGTCTAGTCTATCGTCAATGGGCATTTGGGTTGGTTTCAAGTCTTTGCTATTGTAAACAGTGCTGCAATGAACATACATGTACATGTGTTTTTATAATAGAATGATTTGTAATCCTTTGGGTATATACCCAGTAATGGGATTGCGGGGTCAAATGGAATTTCTATTTCTAGGTCCTTGAGGAAGCACCACAGTGTCTTCCACAATGGCTGAATTAGTTTACACTCCCATCAACAGTGTAAAAGTGTTCCTATTTCTCCACATCCTCTCCAGCATCTGTTGTCTCCAGATTTTTTAATGATCATCATTCTAACTGGCGTGAGGTGGTATCTCAATGTGGTTTTGATTTGCATTTCTCTAATAATCAGTGATGATGAGCATTTTTTCATATGTTTGTTGGCCTCATATAAGTCTTCTTTTGAAAAGTGTCTGTTCATCCTTTGCCCACTTTCGGATAGGTTTGTTTTTTTCTTGTAAATCTGTTTTAGTACACCCATTAATCTCTTTCTTTCCTGCCTTTCTGTATTGCAGAGGCTTAAAAGCAAAATACTCAAATTTCCAGCCTCCTTTGTGGACAAGAGTAGCACTACGTGACACAGTCTTAGCCAACAGTAACTATCTAGAGAGAGCTTTCCTTCAAAATAAAAAGACAAAACACCGGGAAAAGGATTTCACGCCCACCCCTCTCCTTTCCTGTTTCTTGGAGCTACCTACCATTTTGTGACTTTAAAGACTAAATTGCTTGCTAAATAGAAAACTCAGCCAGTTTCTTTAAATTACATTCTTGAGCATATGCACCAACCCAGCCCTGTACTGTCTACCTTTAGATTTTTTATTGTATTAAAAAAAAGCCCAGAGTTAAGCCCCTATATGTGCAGTTCTTGGCAACCTGCAAACCTAATACAATCTGTGCTATAAACAAGTCTATCAAATCAACTTATTAAAATCACTTTGGTGAATTAGTCTTTAATGATGAAAAGTTATCTATGGTAAAAAGTAATGAATATCAACTACTGAAAATCTGTAATAAGAGTAAATATTTATCAAACATTCAGTGCCAGAAATTGTGTTAAGAACTTTAATATACATTAATGCAGTGGTCCCTAACCCCTCTGGCACCAGGGACCACTTTCATGGAAGACAATTTTTCCCCACGGTGGGGGCTTCAGGATGATTCAAGAACATTATATTTATTGTGCATTTTATTTCTATTATTACATCGTAATATATAATGAAATAATTCTACAACCTATCGTAATGTAGAATCAGCATGAGCCCTGAGCTTCTTTTCCCGCAACTAGACAGTCCCATCTGGGGGTGATAGGAAACAGTGACAGATTATCAGGCATTAGATTCTCATGAGGAGTGCACAACCTAGATCCCTTGCATATGCACCTCACAATAGGGTTTTGCTCCTATGAGACTCTAACACTGCCACTAATCTGGCAGGAGGCGGAACTCAGGCAGTACCGCCAGCGATGGGGAGTGGCTGTAAACAAAGATGAAGCTTCGGCTCTCTCACCCACCACTCACTTCCTGCTGTACAGCCTGATTCCTAACAGGCCGTGGACTGCTACCAGTCTGTGGCCCAAGGATTGGGTACCCCTACATTAATGTATTTAATCTTCACAATTATAGGAGGTTGGTAATATTACCATACCCACCCATGTGAAATTTTCATCAATCCTTGAAAAAAACAAACCCAGAATATAGCAAAACTAAGCTGTATTTGTTTCTATGACCTTCCTATTTTTATGACAGTAAAATATCCTTTTTTAAATGAAGCTAGTGCCTAGCAAGTTTATGTGTATTTTAACATGCTTACTTGGTATAATAAATAGGTGATGAACAAATGTCAATGCCCGCTGTGTTGTGAAATTTTAAGGCTGTGAAATCCAAAAGCCTAAGGCTAAGGTGAAGTAACCTGCCCACGGCTGCAAAGTAGTTTGTTTGACACCAGAAGCCAAATTATAACCATGAGGTTATATGAAGGAAATACACTAAACTCAAAACAAGCATTCTATGAATACAATTAAAGATATGAATTATAACTACAGAAAAAAAAACCAACTATCCCAGAATACATAAAGTAGAAACAATGACTTTTAAAGTGAAATGATCTTAGCATGTTGCTTCCCAGAGTTTTCTCTAACTGTGGGATGTAGATTTAAACCACATCAGAGAAAATAGAATCAAGATAGGAATTCTCACCCATTCCAACTTAAGTCTCAGATGACCATTAGGTTAGGAGGTCCCATATGGGAATAAACAACTTTTGGGTCTCTAAGCACATGGATTCTAATTGAAGCTTGTGGTACCCCAAATGCAAGCAAGACACACAGGAAGTGTTTGCCCTAAAGCTTTTCAATTTCTTACAGCTCCGCAAAAACAGGATGGGGATCAGATATGAATGAAGATTAGAAACACTGAAATGCTATCAAATTCTTCCTTAATTCAATTCTTGGCATTTTATGATGCTGTATTTCGATTTTTTCAAGTTTTTAAAACTCATTTCCAGTCATTCAGAAAATGTATACATTTCATGAAGCAGTTTTTCAATATAATAACTAAAAGATATAACTTAGATTGATAAATACTTTTAAGTTCCAGGATACATGTGCAGAACGTACAGGCTTTTTACATAGGTAAAAATGTGCCATGGTGATTTGCTGCACCTATCAACTCATCAACTAGGTATTAAGCCTAGCATGCATTAGATGTTTTTCCTGATGCTCTTCCCTCCCCGCAGTGTGTGTTGTTCCCCTCCCTGTGTCCATGTGTTCTCACTGTGCAGCTTCCCACTTATAAGTGAGAAAGTACAATGTTTGGTTTTCTGTTCATGTGTTAGTTTACTGAGGACAATGGCTTCCAGCTCCATCCATATCCCTGCAAAGGACGTGATCTCACAGCCTGCAGACTATTCCATGGTGTACATGTATCACATTTTCTTTATCTTGTCTATTAGTGATGGACATTTGGGTTGATTCCATGCCTTTGCTACTTTGAATAGTGCTCCAATGAATATATGCATGCATGTATCTTTATAATAGAATGATTTATATTCTATTATAAAGACCCAGTAATGGATTGCTGGGTCAAACGGTATTTCTGGTTCTAGGTCTTTGAGGAATCACCACACCATCTTCCACAATGGTTGAACTAATTTACATTCCCATCAACAGTATTAAAAGCATTCCTATTTCTCCACAGCTTCATCAGCATCTGTTGTTTCTTGACTTTTTAATAACTGCCATCTGACTGGTGTGAGATGGTATCTCATTGTGGTTTTGATTTGCATTTCTCTAATGATCAGTGATGTTGAGCTTTTTTTCATGTTTTTTGGCTGCATGAATGTCTTCTTCTGAGAAGTGTCTGTTCATGTCCTTTGCCTACTTTTTGATGGGTTTTTTTCTTGCAAATTTGTTTGAGTTCCTTGTAGATTCTGGATATTAGACTACTTTGTCAGATGGATTGCAAAAATTTTCTCCCATTCTGTAGGTTGTCTGTTCACTCTGATGACAGTTTCTTTTACTGTGCAGAGGCTCTTTAGTTTAATTAGATCCCATTTGTCAATTTTTGCTTTTGCTGCAATTGTTTTTGATGTTTTTGTCAAAAAATCTTTGCTCGTGCCTACGTACTGAATGGTATTGCCTAAATTTTCTTCTAGGGCTTTTATAGTGGTGGGTTTTACATTTAAGTCTTTAATCCATCTTGAGTTGATTTTTGTATAAGGTGTGAGAAAGGGGTCCAGTTTCAATTTTCTGCATATGGCTAACTAGTTTTCCCAGCACCATTTATTAAAGAGGGAATCTCTTCCTCATTGCTTGTTTTATGTCAGGTTTGTCAAAGATCAGATGATTGTAGACATGCAGTCTTATTTCTGAAATCACTATTCTGTTCCATGGTCTATGTGTCTGTTTTTGTACCAGTACCATGTTGTTTTGGTTACTATAGCCTTGTAGTACAGTTTGAAGTCAGGTAGCAGAGAACTACTTTTATCAATTTGACAAAATATTCCCTCATAAATTTGACTGTGTTTAAAAGGAAATGGAGTTTGTTAAGACTGCATGAAGCAACTTAGAGGAAAACAAAATCAGAAACTCACTGCCTTGTAGAATTTCAATTGTTTCTATATAAAGAAATGGATGACTGTCAAATAGGTTTAGTCCACACATATATGTTTACACATTTTTCATTTTATTTTATATAATTAGTAACTTCAAAACCTTGCCTGCTCTTTTCTTTTTCATTTGGGTGCTTAAATGCAACTTATTATTGAAAACATCAAATACCAGGAAAAGTATCTTAAAATACAGAAAACAAGTGATTTTTGTCTTTATTATTGAAAACGGTAAATACCTTCCTGCTTACATTATAATTATCTAAAATGTTAGGTCTGTTTTTTAATCCAATCCTCTAATACCAATTTCAATTATGAAAAAAGTACATAACGTATAAAAAACAGCATTCATTATCCAGTATTTACCATAAAAAAATAAAAAAAGGAAAGACAGTTAGCTAATCCATGGGAGTGGAGAGGGGGGCTGACTTTATAACCTAAATGTAAAGGCACACATGTGAGGGAAAAATATGTAGAGATTTTTTGCCTTAATGTGATTTTTTTTTAGTTCCTTATTTTATTTTTAAATCCTAATAAAGTCCTTTTAAGATAAGACAAAAGTATTGAATATACTCAGCTTAGATAACACTATCATCCATAGCTATAATAGTGCCTCTGACTAGACTTTTAAACACACCCTTGCCATTCCCTTCCCCCCCCTCACTCCTAACAAAAGTAACAATTTAAAGAATTTTTAAGGTCACAGGAAAGAAAAAAGTGGGGGAGAGGGAATCTACAATTTAAATTTCACTGAGATTGACTTCCTTAAGCTACTACAATTTTTCTATTTTGCTAAACATACATGAAATATTCTATTTCCTACAATTTTCCTTATGCCAAAAATTCTAATTTACTTAAATTCAGAATCATGAAACATTAAACACTGATAAAGTTTGGGAATATCAACAAAATTCAGGTGGGAATAAAGGTGAATAAATTGTTAAAATTCTGCCCAAGCAAGGTGGCTCCTACCTATAATTCCAGAACTTTGGAAGGCCGAGAGGGGAATATCACTCAAGCCCAGGAGTTCAAGACCAGCCTGGGCTACACAGCAAGACCCAGACTATAAAAAAATACCAAAATTAGCAGGCATAATGGTGCATGCCTGCAGTCCCAGCTACTCAGAAGCCAAAGGTGGGAGGATCCTGAGCCCAGGACAAGGCTGCAGTGAGCCACGATCACGTCACTGCACTCCAGCCTGGGTGACACAGTGAGATCCTATTGTAAAAATAAAATAAAACGAAATAAAAGTTACCATTTTCTCTCTTCTCATCCATTTATTTGTTAGCTATTTAAAGTTTCTCCAACTAATAAATATACTGTCTCAACATTTACTAGTGATCCAATACATACAAAATCTCTCTTAAGAGGTACTAGGGACTTCATAAAGAGTAAATCTTTAAACAGGAAAAAAAAAATCTTTTTTCTTTTTTCTTCTTTTTTGAGAGTCTCACTCTGTCACCCAGGCTAGAGGGAAATGGCACAATCTCGGCTCACTGCAACCTCCACCTCTTGGGTTAAACAGATTCCCCTGCATCAGCCTCCCAAGTACCTGGAATTACAAGCATGTGCCACCATGCCCAGCTAATTTTTTGTATTTTTAGTAGAGACGGGGTTTTGCCATGTTTGCCAGGCTCATTTCGAACTTCTGACTTCAGGTGATCTATCCGTCTCAGTCTCCCAAAGAGCTGGGATTGCAGGAATGAGCCACCATGCCCAGCCTAAAGGATTTTTTTTTAAAATCATAATTTGGTAGCCCTTTCTCAGGATCACAAAAAAAAAACACTTCAAAAGCTATGCTTCCTTTTTTTTAACTTTGAATTTTTTAATAATTTTAGAGTAAAAATGGTTATGTAAAAAAACAGTTCAAAGATCCCCTTTGTGTTTATTCAGCTTCCCGTAATTTAGCATCTAAAATAACCGTGGTAAAATTATCTAAATATTCAAATTTCACCAGTCATTCTAATAACTTTTTGTTGTTGTTGTTGTTCTTGTCCAGGATCAATTCCAGAATCCCACCCTGCATTTGGTTATCACATTTCCTTAGTTTCTTCCAATCTGTGACAGTTTTGGAGCATTTCTTAATCTTCCACACCCTCAATACTTTCAGGGAGTACTGGCCAGTTATTTTGTAGAATGTCCTTAAATTTGAGTCTGTCTGATATTTTTAATTAAGAATACCAGAGATGTCTCTTTCTCAGTACATTACCAGGAGACCACATGATGTTGACATCTTATTACTAAATGATGTTAACGTTGATGATATGGTTGATGTTTAATTAAGAATACCAGAAATGTCTCTTTCTCAGCACATTATATCAAGAGACACATGATGTTGACATGTCTTATTTCTAATGATGTTAACTTTGATGATCTGGTTAATTTGGTATCACCAGTTTTCTTTACTATCAAGTACTGATTTTTCCTTTATAGTTAATTTTGTGGGGAAGATATTTTGAGACTGTGCAAATATCCTGATGATATGATCTATTACGATATTTTTCATCATACCTTCACCCACTAATTTTGGCAGCCACTGATGATTCTTGCCTGTAACAATTACTACACTGTGGTGTTTGCTTGTTGGTGATTTTCAATTTCCATCATTCCTTCATTTTCTCATAAGAATTCTACAGTAACAAAAAGCTGTCTCTTCTCCTGCTTTTTACTTATTTATTCAAGTACTTACTTACATCAGTATGGGCCCATAGATATTTTCTTCCCTAGGGGTTATAATCCATTACTGTCATTATTTGCTTCTCATATGTCCCAAATTTGGCCATTGGGACTCCCTTTTGTATACAGTCATTACACTTCCTTCTGATATATTTTTTAAATACAAAAATTAGCTGGGCATGGTGGCGCGTGCCTGTTGTCCCAGCTACTCAGGAGGCTGAGGCAGGAGAATTGCCTGAACCCAGGAGGCGGAGGTTGCGGTGAGCCGAGATCGTGCCATTGCCCTGCAGTCTGGGTAACAACAGCAAAACTCCATCTCAAAAAAAAAAAAAAAAATTTATTTTTTAAATTTCAATTCGAGAATATTGACTAATTCCTTTACATGAGGGATCATGAAAGCTAAGGCTAACCTTACTACTTCCATTATGACAAAAAAATACACACATATTGAAACATCCCAAATGTGGTATGCCATCACATCTTGCTCATCCAACACTTTATCCTCTTTGCTCTATATTTTACACACATTATCACAGAACTGTCTCTTCATTATCACTATTAAATCCATGTCACCTTTTACCATCAACCCCCCAATCCTCAGACATTGTTGGTATTTAGAAGAACAAGGCCAAACTATTCACTAACAACAGAAATTCATTTTAACCAAAAGGTAATGAGCATTAACGATGCTGTGCTAGGATTATAGGCGTGAGCCACTGTGCCCAGCCTAGTATAACTACACAATTAATGAGATATTTCAAACTAGATTCCCAAAAC
The DNA here is from genome assembly GCA_031835075.1 of Saguinus oedipus. Classification (NCBI taxonomy): domain Eukaryota; kingdom Metazoa; phylum Chordata; class Mammalia; order Primates; family Cebidae; genus Saguinus; species Saguinus oedipus. Next base: position 185,736,354 of record CM063171.1, on the reverse strand, counting down.
ATACATGTGGTAGAAGACACTAATGTTTAAGGTAAAAAAATAGTATAAGACTATTTTTGACAACCTGGATTCAACAACTTGAATTTTTTCCTATGAACTACAAAATATCCATGATCATCCTGTGCCATACTCAGGCTGCACTAGTGTAACTCAAGCATAGTTTAATATAACGAGATATAAAATGTGCACATTCAGCCAGCCTGTTCAGCAGATTCTACTCCTGCAATATTTCTAATCCATCTCCATTGTGCAATTCAGCCTCCCAACCATCTCAAGCCAGGAGAATGAAGATCAGTCTTTAATAGACTCTTGGTCTCTTCTCACCACCCTCACAAATCACAAGCTTCCAAACACCTGTAATCATTCTTCATCCCCATCTCACTCCCCTGGTTCCCAGCACACTGAACAAAGATCTACACATGTTGTCTTACCATGTGTGTTACTCATATGACAGTAGGACAATCTGGAATGCACTTCAGGTCCCCCAGTTCACTGGTGGGTGAATTCTTACTCCCCTACAATTCAATACACATTCATCTAGGAAGTCCATATCCTTTTCAGTGCTGTCATAGGATAGTTGTTACAGCACTAATGAATTACAACCTACTTATAACAATGGATTAGTCAGTTACTTGAGGGACACACATTTCATCTTTGAATTCCCAAGGCCTGTTAAATAATAGATGTTCTATAAAATGTGCTACAAAGAGAACTAACATTAGGCATTGCACTAAATAGTTAATGTACTTTCACATAATCCACAAAACCTCCGAAAGCTATTATCATTTTATAGGAAAAGAAAATTGTTACCAAAAATGGAGTGAAGAGAAGGAATATCCCATAAAATGCAGGTATCAAGGACCAATGATTTTTAGTGGTTTCCATATCTCCTAAGTCTAAACCAAATTTACTTTTTTAAAAATAGAAATGGGGACTCATTATGATGCCCAGGCTGGTCTTGAACATCTGGGCTTTAAAAGATCCTCCCATCTGAGCCTCCCAAAGTGCTAGGATTACAGGTATGTGTCACCACTCTTGGCCAAAGTTACTTCTATATAAAATTTTAAAAACAGGAATAATTTTTTTTCATTAAGTATATGAGTCCAGCAAAATAAAGTTTCTTTTTCTTTTTTTTTTTTTTTTTTTTGAGATGGAGTTTCGCTCTTGTTACCCAGGCTGGAGTGCAATGGCGCGATCTCGGTTCACTGCCACCTCCGCCTCCTGGGTTCAGGCAATTCTCCTGCCTCAGCCTCCTGAGTAGCTGGGATTACAGGCATGCACCACCATGCCCAGCTAATATTTTGTATTTTTAGTAGAGATGGGGTTTCACCTTGTTGACCAGGACAGTCTCGATATCTTGACCTCGTGATCCACCCGCCTCGGCTTCCCAAAGTGCTGGGATTACAGGCTTGAGCCACCGCTCCCAGCCAAGAGTTTCTATTTCTAGAAGGTTATCAATTCATTATTTTGGATAGTCCATTTACATCTGAGGCACATCCCATCACAATTTTATGTAAGTTGAACTTCAAATATCACCAATGGACCAGGTGCAGCGGGTCACACCTGAATCCCAGTACTTTGGGAGGCTGAAGCAGGAACATCACTTCTGCCCAGGACTTTAAGACCAGTCTAGGCAACAAAGTGAGACCCTCATGTCTACAAAAAATCGTTTGCATTAGCCAGGCACAGTGCCATCAGCCTGCAGACCCAACTACTCATGAGGCCAAGGCAGGAGGATCATTTGATCGTGGGAGATAGGGGATGCAGTGAGTCTGGGTGATAAAGCAAGATCCTGTTCCAATTACATATATATGTATCACCAAACGTTGTCTATGGCCATACCATCCTGAATGCACCCCATCTCATCAAATATCACCAAAAGAAGACCTTGTTGTGATACTTAAATCATCCAAAATCTACCCAAAAAAGTTTTTTTCAGGTCCAAAGTAAAATTTAAATTAAAAATGCAGTAAATTTTCTTATGAAGCAAATATTTTCTTTCAAGACTGAGCTTTAGAGTAACAGTGCATCCTTCCTTTCTTAAAAACAGTAAGATTAAATGATAGTGGTAAGAGATTATAACTAGTTTTGTTCTTATATCCCTTCCTGATGGAAAAACCAAGGTAGTAATCTTCTCCTTAAAAAAAAAAAAAAAAAAGTTCTGTGAAATTCCAGCATTTGGGAATGACTGCGACTGCATTAAACCAGTATCTGCATACAGCATTGAGCTGGAGAGATTTTCATGTTTGACCCTCAGCCAAGATATGCAAAGCTAATTATGGAACTGTTAATTACTAAATGTTTAAAAGGTTATTTGAAGGCGATTAAGGTTCTATAAATATTGCAAGGAATGTTAACATTTTTTACCATAAACTTAAGTTCTCACTTGTTCAAAGTCACATCTAATAGTTTGACATTAATATTTCAGTTATAAATGTATTTCTTTTACCAAGAAATTAAAATATTATTGTTATGAAATCTAACTGCTGGTGACCAATCATTTCTTTATGAGACACCCTTTTTAAATGGCATACAAATAGTTTACCTGTGTTCTATGAACAAAAACTACGTGAGAAGCAAATATTACTAGAACCCCAAAATGGGCTAAAATATAATCAAAGTACAGGCTGATAAATGAAAATATGAGTCTGCTTATAAGCAACGGTAAAAAGAAACTCAAATGGAAAATATAACTGTAACAGATACAATTCTTCCATTAGATTTGCAAGTTAAATATTTGTCAGAGATACTCTTTTCTGCCGTTTCTCATAATTAACAGTTCTCTGGGCTACAGTTATTGTTTCCAGCCCTCTCATTATGACTCAAGATGAATTCTACTGAGTGACTTCGTGATAAATTAAGTCCTGTATTCTTTATCACACAGTAATGGGTTAGCAACTATATCTAAAGTTGTAATAGCCAAACAAAAAGGTAAGATTATTAACTAGGAGGAGTTGAGGTGGTGGTTATTTTACATATAACATTTCTTAAAGTAACTTTTACAACTAACTAAAAATGCATTACATTAGGTCTTTTAAGCAGAGGAAACAATTTTGCAATAGATGTTTCACCTGAAAAACTGAAAACAGGATGCATTTAAAGACTCTACAGAAGCAATTTCAAAGGGCCTAAACAAGTTAATAAAATGGTTTAGAAAAATCATTTTATTGTATAAGCCTTGGGGAATAAAAGCTGTGTGTAATTTATTTACGTCTTTTACTTCACCAAATTGCCTTAGTGACCAAGCTTCTCATTTAAGTGATTAAAGACAGAAACTCAAATACTTAAATAAAGCAATTACTTAAGAGTCCTGCTTTTCAACAGAGGTACACTGAAAAATATCAATAGAACGTTTTCAGGTCTCATTATTTTCAAGGAAGTTTGTTATTTAGAATACAATGCCCCACTGACCAGAACTCAGCCAGGTTTCCAGACACACAATACAGGACACACATTGGATTAAAGATTTTTTTCATTCTCTCAGAATATCAGGTGAAATAGTGATAGTCTCTTGAAACTGAATATACATAACCTAGCTAAAACTCAGATGATAACTTTTGTGGTATTTCTCCTTACTACTCCCTCTCTCTAAAAAGACATACCAAAATGAAATGTGTTTTCATTTTCCAGGTGGACATGAAAAGCTTCCAATTTATGGAAGTTCCCGGTGCTCTTCCCACCCCAAGATTCTCTTCTGGCCAACTTCTTAAGTTACACTAATGACATCAGGATTACTTCTAGGCAATTGATTGACCTAAATACAAACCTATGTTTTCACGGAGCTTGGGAAATGAATGAGGCTGGCAAGACCTTAAAAAATAAATAGAATTGAACAGCAGGAAAAGTAAGTTGCATGTTTTCCAATTCTTTTCTTTTAAAACACTTCCCTTTTGCCTATAACAAGAATCACACAAACTCCTTTATCAAGTCTATCCTCAGAAACAGAAGGAAGCACAACAGCAAAACTTTCCTAATTCGTGTCCTTCTGTTCACGATATCAAGCTTATTTAACAACATTGCTTTTCTTATATTACAAAATTCTAACTCACAAACATTTATAAAACAAGACTATGGAAAATTTTCCAGCATTCCATTAACAAAGCATTCTTAATATAAAAAGTACCTTCTACAAAAGCTTTTTTAAAAATAACTTCTGAGTACATTTTAAATTTTTAGACAATTACCTCTGGCCAGTCAAGTAAAGATGGAAAACATTCACATTTCGAACAACTTTTGTAAACAAATAAACATGGGGGTTTGCTCTAGTAATAATCAAATGAACATCAAAGTCAATAGGGCTGACACTTAGGAATGTCTGAAATGTTTGGTAGGTTTCCTGATGTTTGGTTTTTCTAGGAAGATTTGGTGGGGCAACTGTGCCGCTTTCCAACTATCAATGGAGCTCTCATGTCGTGGGGTTAGTAGTAGCTGGCCCACTTACTTCTGACTCAGACAAGATTCTGTGTTGGGTCAGCTTTTACTCTATTCTACACAACTGGCAGGGGAACAATAAAGTTTAACAGTTCATTTATTTGGCACAGTCACCCTGCAGTCACAGTGGAGGTTTTGCCTCTTCTAGGCTTGTTTGGTGACCCACCCTCCCAACCTGATAGCAGGTTTTAGTCATTGTTATTCTTCCAACTAATCAACCAAATGCACCACTTCCCCCCTCTCTAATTTCCACCAAAGGCCTCTGACATCATTTTCGGACCAGCCTTGCTAGGTTCTAACATTCTCAGCATGCGTAATTTCACTTGGCACTTAATATTCTTGAAAGAAAAGGAAATATTTCACTGAAATCTGCTTTTCCTTCACATTGAGACAGGAAATGTGCATTTTCAGATGCACTAAGACTTATTCAACTGACAATTGTAAATAGATGATAAAGGCACAGGAGAGGCCATGCTTGCAACACCAAGGGCAAGATCAAAGCAGGACATTCCTTGTTGGGATAAAAATAGTCTTTTAGAATGGGAACTTTCTGGAGACACTGAAACAAATTTTCTTGTAAAACTACCGCCATCTTCCACACGTTTGATAAACATGTGCAATCTATCCATGATCTCCCAGATGTGACAGCTCCATCAGGGAAAATGAAAAATCAAAAAATGGTACCAGGTGCCATTCTTGGGGCTTGTCCAAAGGCAGCCAGGGGAAGACTCTATTTTGTTATGCTCTCCCCACACTAAATAATAATCAACATCAGAAAACGAAAGCATTTGGATTTGAACAGATGGCATCCAACACCTAACAAGCGAAGCAACACTTTCAAGCATTAGATCCTAAATGTTTGATGGTCCCAAGAATCAGGAGGGCTTATTTGTCTTAAAAGGGTTGGCAGGCAGGATCTCCTGTAGTCACCATCCCACTGCTTAGGAATATGCGTCATGATCGGGTCAACAACTAAAAGTAGAGAAAATTAAGCCACCACATTTTCGTAAAATTTCGCCCTCACTAGTAAAACTTGAGACAACCAAATCCAACCCTGTTGGCCGCTGAAAGTAAGAGAATAAGAAGCCTGAAGGTAAACAAATGTATAAAGGTTAACAAACTTATCTAATTTTGACAGTGTTGTGCAACACCAAAAGAATCCGCAGGGGGCCCTTCCCGGGGGTGTATTTGAACATGCCTGCTCTGCAGCTAGGTCTGCAATTTAAACTAACAGCACTAGCCTAGCTATTCAACTTTGTTTCCCTTCCATTGAAAGCAGCATCCTTCCAAAAAAAGAAACGAAAAAAATGCAAAATAGTAAACATACAAACACCTCAATGTTTTCCTTTAGAAAGTCAAAATGGATTTGTTCTTGGCACAACCGTACAAGTTTCCTACCGTACCTTTCAAACACCAGAGAACTCCTAAGGTAGAAAGGCCACTTGCAAGGGGAGGAACCGACCTGCAGTCACGAGGGGGCAAGAGTCGCTGGCCGAGGGGAGATGAGACCTCATCCCCTGAGACTCAGAGACCCCCAAGGGCGGCCGGGGAGAGGGAAAGCTAGAGAATTCACACACACACACACACACACACACACACACACAGCCGGACAACATGGGGGGTCAGTCATGAGGAGAGGAGCGTTGAGGAGAACACCAAGGAGAGGGAAATCTAAAACCAGCATAAGGCGAAGTGAAAGACTCGGAGGTGGGATGCCTTTGGAATTGGGGGTCCTGATGCGAGAAGTGGAGTGCTCGGGGCGAACTGTGTCAGGAAGGGGGTGGGGGAACAGAAGCAGACACAGCCTGCGAGGCAGAAATCCGGTCAAGTGCAGACGGCCGCCGCGTTCTCACCTGGGGGGTCCTCTCGGGGGGATTCTTCATTACCGCCTGGCGGAAGCTGTTATCCACGTAGGACGCCATCTCCCCGCTGCGGGTCGGGCCGTGCCGCTCGGCACCCTGGCCGGCCTCCTCCCGGCCCAGCGCCGCGGCTGCCTCCGCCCTGAGCGCTGCGCCCGCCCGCGGCTAATCAGCCAAACCGCGGCGGCGGCGGCGGCGCGGGGCCCGCGGGGGGGCGGCTCGAATGGGCCCGGCGGCCCGGAGCGCGGTACAGGCTCGAGGGGCGCTGGGCGCCGCCGGCAGGGTCGCGGCGCGCGTAGGCTACGGTACCCTGCGCCCGGCAGGCGGAACTCCCCTTCTTCCTCTAGCTCGCCGCTCGGCAGGCTCCGTCCGGCCCTGGCTCGACACGCCTCCCTGGCTCCACTCGGGGGACAGTGGCAGCTCCTCCTGGCCCCAGCGGGCCCGAGTTATTTTTAGGGAGGTACGAGTGGCAGTGGGGAGGGCTGCGGGCTGGCAGAGCCTCCTCCCCCTCGGCGCTGAGGGTCGCCCCCTCCTCTCAGGGGTTCGCGCCGCCACCCAGGGGTCTCCGGGAAGCACTCCGATCTCCCGCGTCCCCAGTCCTTGGGCGCTCAGGCGCCGCGGCCGCTGGTCGGGAGGACGGACCGGGTGGGTCTGGCTCCGGTCTGGACGCTGCAAAGCCCGATCACCTCGGCCGCCGTCGCCACCGCTCCTGGTCTCCGTCTACTGGGCTCGGCCGTCCCTCCTGACTGCTGCTGCATCCCCTCGGGCCGCCCTGCCGCCGCCGCCGCCGCCGCCTCTGCTGCTCGGGCCGCCGCTGTAGGCTCCGCCGCCGCCGCCTCCCCCCATCAGCGCTCCCGGAACGGAGTTGCCCCGGCGCCGGCGCCGCCGCCGCCGCCGCCGCGGCCAGAGCACCCGGCCCGGGCTGCAGCCCTCCGACCCAGTCGCTCTCGGCAACTTTGTTCCTCGTCTGTGCGGGACGCAGGAGGGGAAAGAGGGGGCCGTAGGCAGCCCAGGCTCGGGCGGCCGACGCCGAGAGCCGAGCGCAGCAGAGAGCCCCCTCGGAGAGAGTGTTTGGGAAGCGGCGATTCCCCTCCTCTTCCTCCGCCTCTTCCTCCTCCTGCGCCTTCTCCGGTCGCCCGAGCCGCTCCTCAGGGAGGAAGCGGCCTCCGGGCCTTGTTGCTTTGTGCTGAAACCATGGTGAGGAGTGAGTGACAGCGCGAGGACCAGTCGGCGACCGCCGCATCATCGGGGGGCGGGCAGCTCCCTTGTGCTGGGTTCCGCCTCCCCGCTCCCAGCCCGCCCGCTGGCCGCGCCCTCGCGTGTGAGCAGCACTTTCGGCGGCGCCCAGGTGAGCGGCGCTCGGGCTGCGAGGGGGTCGCGGAGCCGTCGGTTGGGCTGGCGGGTCCCTCGCGCGGCCTGAACCCTAGGAAGGGGCGCAAGTCCCGGTGCCCCGGCGAGAAGCCCAGGGCTTTTCTCTCGCAGTGTTCCCCACTGTCTCACGCCGCGACCCCTCCCCACACCCGACGCTGGCTCCTAGGAGACCCAGCCGCGTCGGGTCGCCGCTCCCCGCCCGCTCCTGGCGCCAAGCCGCCGCCTGGGGGCTGAAAGCTAACCCGGGGCAGAAGACCGGCCCGCCAGCCCGGGCCATACTGGGCATTCTTTTTGAGTCCAGGAGTTGGCCCCGAGTTGCTTCTGTGGCGTTAAATCCTCTTAGGATTTATTTTGCTTGTTTGTAATTTGCTGCACCCTCCCCTGCTTTCCAAGCCCACTTTGGCTCCTCAGACGCTAAAATGACCACGAAATTAGGGAGAGAGGTTTCAACACCAGACCCACTACCACCCCTAGACCAGCAAGCACTCCAGATTTAAAGGTGATCACTCCTTAGCGACAGACCAGGATGGCACGTTCTGTGGTATTAATCAGAAACATTTATTGGTAGATCTGGTTTTGCCTTGGACAGAACAAGCCTCCTCCTCTAGATGCTCAGATTTCCAAACCAAACTCACTTGGTCCAGAAACAATACCTGGTCCTTCAAGATGTCACCGCTCCTGCTGCTTCGCTCAGCGCCCCTCCCTCCCCCCACACATACACACACTTGCCCCAGCCACGTGGAGATGTGTAAGGTCAATCCAAGCGTCTGGGACCACTCTGCTGTTCTGGTCCCACGGATTTATTTTTGTTTGCCCCTACTCCCCACAAGTTCATATTTTGATATCTATAGAGACAATTAGTTTTATTTATGAGCTACTACATTGAACTTTTATCAAATTTTCAAGCATGCTTTTCAACATCTACTTTATTTTTAAACACTTGGAATAGATTGTCAGCTAACATTTTGTGGTTCCTAAGGCCAGGCGTGGTGGCTCATGCCTGTAATCCCAGCACTTTGGGAGGCCGAGGCAGGTGGATCACGAGGTCAAGAGATCGAGACCATCCAGGTCAACATGGTGAAACCCCGTCTCTACTAAAAATGCAAAAAATTAGCTGGGCATGGTGGTGAGTGCCTGTAATCCCAGCTACTCAGGAGGCTGAGGCAGGAGAATTGCCTGAACCCAAGAGACGGAGGTTGCGGTGAGCCGAGATGGCGCCATTGCACTCCAGCCTGGGTAACAAGAGCAAAACTCCGTCTCAAAAAAAAAAAAAAAAAAACATTTTGGGGTTCCTTAAGTCACCTGTGTGCACTAAACAGCTTGTGTGACTCGTGTGACTTCTAGTGAAGGGACTGCCCCTGCCCAACATTGTGAAATGGAATCTGAGCTACAAATTGTATCTATAGACCTTTTTATATTACTCTTGCTAGAACTACTTCTCTGTATCTCTCTCTCACCTCTTAGTTGAGCCCCAGCATCAAATTCTCTATGACAAAAGGCCACCACCTTGAAAGCAAAGGAGCATGAATAAGTGCCAATACAGCTCTGAAAAGAGAAGGGGGAGGATAAAAGAATTCCGACCCAATGAAGTGAAAAAATATAACTGACACCTCCACCTGGTGTCTAATAGACATCTCAGAATTCATATGTGCAAACCAGCTCCACATCTCCTGTCTCAGACACCCACAGCCTTCCCCATCCCCATTCTCATTCCCCAGGTGAAAACATTGACTTCCTTGACTCCTTTCTTTCTGTTATACCTCAAAAGTGTCAGTGAAAACCATCAGCTCAACCTCCAAAATACCATATTTGAACTCTAACCTCTACCTGCCACCCCTACTGCCATGACCCTAGTCCAATCCAGCGTCATGTTTGGCCAGCACTTTATCATAACCGCCGACCTCGTCCCCTTCTTTCTGACCTTGCCTGCTACAGTTCATTTCCAACACAGCAGACAAAGTGTGAATTCTTGTCACTCTGGCTCGAATCATTCCTCTGCTTAGCTCCTCATATCACTCAAGGTAAAAGCCAAAGTCTTTACCACAGCCTGAATGACCTATGGACCTTTATCTCTCTGGCCTCTTCTCCTGCTACTCTATTCCCGAGCACATTAACCTCCATGCTGTTTCTGAAACAGTAAGCAAATTCCGGTCTCATGGCCTTTCCATCTGCTGTTCCCTCTACTGCCTGGATTATCTCTCCACCTCTCCCCACCCCACTTGCACCCACAAAAACAAAAAGAAAAATGCACACACAATAACCAAAATATAGAATGTACCTCATCTTCATCATATCTTTATTTGAATGTCACCTTCCGTGTAACACCATATACTCTGGTTATCTTCCTTACTTTACCTATGAACTAACATACTATATATTTCACAGGTACTTGTCCACTTCGGATGGGGTTACATCCTGATAAACCACTGTAAGTCTCATATATTGTAAGTCAGAAATGCACTTAATACCCTGATAAATGGGTTTATGCACTTAATACCTGATAAACCCATTGTAAAGTGGAAGATTCGAAAGTCAATTTCTTGACCATCATAAATTGAGAACCATCTATACTTACTTATTTTATTTACTGTTTTCTCCCTCCACTGTATTGTAAGCTTCTGAAGTCAGGGATGTTTGTCCCTTTTATTTATTGTTATATCCTCAACACATGGTTTGTCGCCAGTTAGCCAACAAACGTGTTAAATGGCTACAGGAAGGAGTAACTATCATGTTACTTTGTATTTGCATGAGATTGTTACATACATTATCTCACTTGTGTCTCTGGTTGGGTGGGGAGGAAGGACTGGGAGAGGAAACTTAACCTCTCTGAGCCTGTTTTCTGTTTTCTGAAAGGAGAGTAAAAATTGAGTAGTCTGGCCAGGCAAAGTGGCTTACACCTGTAATCCCAGCACTTTGCGAGGCTGAAACAGGAGGAAAGCTTGATGCCAGGAGTTCAAGACCCTCCTGGTCAACATAGCAAGACCTCTGTCTCTACAAAAACTTAAAAAAAAAAAAAAGTAGTTGGGCATGATGGGGTGCACTTGCAGTCCCAGCTTAGGAGGCTGAGGTGGGAGGATCTCTTGAGCACAGGAGTTCAAAGTCGCAGTGAGCTATGATCACACCATGGCACTCCAGCCTGGGTGACAGAGCAAGACCCTGTCACAAAAAAAAAGAAAAATAAGCAAAGAAAAAATTGCATACCCTGAAGATTTGTGAAGATACAATACAATACATGCAAAGTGCCTTGCATAGTGCTTAACAACAATATATACTCAACAAATGGTAGTTATATTTACCATTATTCTCATCATTGCAACCCTTTGAGGCTAGTGGGACAGTGTTATCATCTTGTTTACAGATGAAGAACTGACGCTAGCACAGGCTATATGACTTGCCCTAGTTCCCAGTCTGCCTTTAACTTCAGAAAGATCCAGAGCCAGCTAACAAATGGAGACCAATATAACCTATCATAAATACTAAAAGCTACAAATTAACTGAGGGAGCACTGATGCAGGTAGTAGTGTTGTCTGGTCTGCAACTGGAATCCCATTTTCTTTCCATCTCTGCTTCATCCTATCCCATGGAAAGCCTCACCCATAAGAGGGCAACCCAGCCTGCACATCCAAGTGACATCACACCCCTCAAAAAAAGCCACCCCTTGGCAATTCCTCGAGCTAAGGGCTAGCCTTGGAAGATGAGGTCTGAAGTGGCAGGGCAGTCAGGACCAGGGTTCCAAGAAGGCAGAGAGTATGGAACGCCTTAGCCCATGGTGCGGGTGGGAATACTAGAGGGGACCCTCTGCAGCAGATAGGAATGCCTCTCAGCCAGATCTCACAGCCAGAGTTATGAATTCCACTTGCAAACCAAGGTCTTTTTTCTCTGTGTGCTCTACTGTGTGCTCTACTGAATTACATCAATCACCTCAGGTAAGGCATAATAGTATGTCTTATCCACCAACAAAATGACTAACTCACTGTCAGCTTCTAAGCTATCATTTAACTTCAATTAAAGCTAATTTTCACACTATGTATAACCTACTTATCTACATATGTCAATAATGCTTATCACCACTCAGCATCTAGGACATCTGATACTTGGCATGCATTGCTGTTTTATTAACATTTGAGCACCAGTAATGTGCTAGGTACAACCTGGAATACAGAATTAGATAAAGATCTGACACTCTGCCAATTAGTCTAAACCAAATTGTGTCAACAAACCATAATCAAAGTAAGCCATCTATTATGCTGCCTCATAAAGGCAAGTATAAAAATGAGAGTTTCTTTGTTCTGTTTCTACTATCATCATTATTATCTAGAAAATCATTAGGGGATAGGAAAAAAGAGCACTGGGTTTTAAGTTCAGAAATACTTTTCAAGTTCTGGCCTTAATACCATTCTACTTGTAACTTAAAAAGCTTTGATCTTTCCAACTGTAAAATCTAATATATCCCTAAATATATCATGTAGATTAGGCATCTAGGGTCATCTTTAAAACTGAGTTGAAAATAATTTGTTTTAAATTCCCATGAGTCCAGCTACACACAAGATGAGGGTGATTTTGCATACATAGTCATTTTGTTTTAAAAACACGTTGAGCCCTTACTGCTCCATCAATAAATATTTATTATGTGCTTTATTGTATGCCAGGTACTGATCTCCATGCCTGGAATATCAATCATGAATAAGACAAATATGGCTCTTTCCCTGGCCGCCTGGGAGCTTGTTCCATGTGCCAGGCATTGGTTTAATTTACTCACCTCTCCTTCAAGGAGGGTGAGGATAATAGAAAGAATCCAGGAAGCTGCCCTCCTCCAGTAAGAGGAGAGCTTCTTCTATTACTGCTTTCTCCAGTTGTTACAGCCCTCTCAAGGCAACATTTCCAGCTGAGAGAAGTTGAATTCTGTTAAAGACATTCCTCACACCTCTCCCCCTTCCCTAGAAACTCTTTTAAAAAGCATTGTTTTGCAATTACTTTACCTCTGTAGTCCAGTCAGTAAGAATCTCAGGAGAGTGGAAGGCTGTCGTTTACACACTGTATATTCTCAGTGAGCACACTCCACTAGGAAATACTGTATTCACCTGCAAGTACCATTCCAGAGAGTCCCTAATGGGGAGTACAATTACAGACACTCAGAGAGAGATACAGCAAGTTCATAGGATATACCTCCTGATGAAATGTATCAGAAGCACAGGTAGAGTATCATACTATTCATTTTGGTTGGACAGGAACATAACAAATTCAGAATTGAGGATGCTGCCACAGAACTACACTAACATAGAGATCAGGTAGATGTTTAGATAGTTTGGAATTGATTCAGAAAAAGGAAACCATCTCCCTGGGATTTATTAATATTATTACCTAGGTTCTGCCCTGGACATAATACTAAATTAAAAATATACACACAAACAAAACTGTTCTATTCAGTTACACTATTGTATTCCTCACGCTGACATGACCACTTTCTTCCATTGATTTGTTTGCACTTGCAATATAGGGCCAGTGGCAGAGAATAACCTTTGTATTTCCCTTATTGTGAGAAAGCTGATACTGACATTTCTAAAAGGAAATGAATTGTTAAACTTCTAATCCACCATCAATTCCTTCTATTGTTATGTATTTGGCATTTATTTTTATAAATTGGCCCATGGGATGACGTTCGGAAAACATTTGGCCAGCTTTAAGGGGACTCATAAAGGAGTTTGGGTAAGAGATACAGATTAAGGTTTTTGTTTTTTTTAAGCCTAAAAGCAGGTAAAATTAACTTTATTTTAAAATCTAACAATATAAAGGCACTACATAATCCATAAGAGTATTTAATGCATAGATTTTTTTAGAGCTTACAGTACATATCATGAATGCTCGTTAGTAATTGAAGGAGAAAAACCCACCTATTTCAAACATGCAAAGTTAACCCATTGAGATAATTCTGTCATAATAGAGCATTGTACAGGATGGTATCTGGGTTTTCCCAATTCTGTTAAGGTGATTATACACAGCTAAAATTGCATCCACAAGCAAACTGGTATGCAGTGCAGAATTCGTTAAAGTGTTCCAAAAAAGTAAAACAGCTACACTTATTGCCAACTCTGTTCTCCAGGTGGTATTCAAGGGTAAATGCAAGTGTGCTACAGTACAGATGTCTACCATAGCACAAAATCAGACAAGGTCATTTGAGAAAAAAAAACCAAAACCGTATTCTTGGCCAGCTGTGATTTTTTAAATGCCAATACTAATAATCGTTCTGAAGTCATGATTATTTAATATTTGTTAAATCCAAGACTAGAGTGCTAGGCACCATATGTACACAGACAAAGACAAAGTGCTTGTGTGTTGAGCTTACAAATCTAAATTAGGCAAAGGAAGTGAAGGGCAAACAAGGGTGTGGGAAACACACTGGGGACCTGTTTAGAAAATGAAGCTTTTATTATTATTATTATTATTATTATTTATTTATTTATTTTTTGAGACGAAGTCTTGCTGTGTCACCAGGCTGGAGTACAGTGGCACAATCTTGGCTCACTGCAACCTCTGCCTCCTGGGTTCAAGCGATTCTCCTGCCTCAGCCTCCCAAGTAGCTGGGACCACAGGCGCATGCCACCATGCCCAGCTAATTTTTGTATTTTTAGTAGAGACAGGGTTTCACCATGTTGGTCAGGATGGTCTCCATCTCTTGACCTCATGATCCTCCAGCCTCAACCTCCCAAAGTGCTGGGATTACAAGTATGAGTCATTGCGCCCGGCTGGATTGTTATTTTAATTTTAACTATCAGAAAGTCTATTATATTGCAACACAAAAATTAAGGAGGAAAATCAAAGGAGAAAAGCGTACTACCCTTTTGGGAGTTTAAAGAGGAAGGATTAAATGTGTAATGGCAACATGTATCAAGTTAGAGACCTAAAGGAAGAAAGCACAAGTAAATGGCAAAAAGAGCAACTGTCAGCATTGGATGGAATACAGTAAAGGGACTAAGTAAAGATAATGTATGAGCCATGGCTCAGAAGGAAATAGAACTGTCTACACCCTTGAGAGCCATATCACAATTGGTCTGGACATCTTCTATGTTTTTCTTTTAGTAATGTTTTACTTATCGCATAAAATAAATAGTACCAGAGGTAAATTCTGATATGGCATTTAAATCAGGGCTCAGTTTCACCCTATGTTTATCTCACCTATAAGGAATGAGTCTGTATCATCATAGCCTCTCTGTAAAAATCCAGTGATAATTAAACCAAGTCATAGACCAAAGAAAGCCCATAATACTCCACCCCAACCTGGCCAGATGACTTATAGATGGGTCTATTGACACAAAAGAAATAGCATAGAAGCGACTGAAGTAACAGAATTTTATCATACTGCTACCGGGAGGAAATGGGATCTACATTATCAATTGACTCTATTATCAATAGAGTCAATAAATGCAGCTTGAAAAGGTTATAATAGAACATATGATATAAGTGATATAATGGAAAAACCTTTGGATCAAAATAAGATAGCCCTGAATTTGAAAGGTTATTGTGATATACATTAGCTGTGTGCCCTTGAGTAAAGAATTTAACTTCTCTGAACCTAAATTTCCACCTTTGTAAAATGAGTTTAGAAGTATCTTCCTTGTGGTTGGGCAGGTGGCTCACAACTGTAATCCTGGCACTTTGGGAGGCCAATGCAGGCAGATCACTTGAACTCAAGAGTTTGAGACTAGCCTGGCCAACATGGTGAAACTTTGTCTCTTAAAAAAATGCAAAAATTAGCTGGGCATGGTGGTGCACATCTGTACTCCCAGCTACTCGGGAGGCTGAGAAGAATCCCGTGAACCCCAGAGGCAAACATTGCAATGAGCCACTATCGTGCCACTGACCTCCAGCCTGGGTGACAGAGAGAGACTCTGTCTCAACAAAAAAAGAAATATCTTCCTTGCTATACTGATATGACAATGACTCAAAGCAGGATTAATAAAAAAAAATCTTGGCTGGGCGCGGTGACTCACGCCTGTAATCCCAGCACTTTGGGAGGATGAGGCGGGTGAATCACCTGAAGTCAAGAGTTTGAGACTAGCCTAGCCAACATAGTGAAACCCCATCTCTACTGAAAGTAGGCCCCTGTAATCCCAGGTGACTGGGAGGCTGAGTCAGGAGAATCACTTGAACCTGGGAGGCAGAGGTTGCAGTGAGCCAAGATCGCACCATTGAACTCCAGCCTGGGAGACAAGATCTAAACTCAATCTCAAAATAAAATAAAATAAAATAGACTAAATAAAAACTAAAAAATATTTTTCTTCTCTTCCTTTTCCCAAAAAGAAATTGCATTAGTTGTATTTATATGGCCCTTCCAGTTTCTATGAAAGAACTTAGGCTAAAAATGTTATCAACTTGTCTAATTAACTTTACAGAATTTTGAACTTAGAAAACTAAAATAAGCTTTAATTGATTTGTTGTAAATAACCCAGAGCCTCAAATATAAATAATTTCCATCGGGATTAGTGATTTCTAGATGTAGGTGATGAGCATCTTTGCAGTGCTAAGTGTGCTGGCACAGGTAGACAGAGCTGGCAGTCCCCAGAAATCCTCTAGTATTCCACAGGACAGAACAGGAGCTGTGTTGCAGACAGGTCAAACCAGGACTCTGGAGGCATCTCTGTGTTTATTAAATAAATGAAAAATTAGAATTTACTCTTACAGATATTTAATCTGTTACGAGGTTTACGTTAATTTTATAAAGCATGACCCATGTTAAAATTATTTATTTCAGATATTAATATGTACAAATCTAAACATGGTACTCAAAAGGCTAAATCTAAGAAGTGTATAATAAAGTCAAATGAATTAGAGAGATTCAATTTAATCTTATTCAAAGGTAACAGTCACAGTGCTACTTGTAACATTTGCAATTCCCAGGTTTTCAAAAGATTTTAAAATCAACCTGTGCCATACCCTGGGCCACCAAAGGACAAAGAATGGTGCATCAGAAGCTTCTCATCCCTCTATCCAACATTAGCTATAGCATTACAATCTGATAAACCAAGAGGAATCTGTGCAAAATGACCTGAGGCATTTCTTCTACCAATTTATCTTTTTATTTTAAGTTCTGGGATGCATGTGCAGGACATTCAGGTTTGTTACATAGGTAAATGTGTGCCATGGTAGTTTGCTGCACCTATCAACCCATCATCACCTAGGTATTAAGCCCCGCTATTTATGTTAGCTATTTATCCTGATGCTCTCTCGTCCCCCTCACCCCTCACCAGACCCTAGTGTGTGGTGTTCCCCTCCCTGTGTCCATGTGTTCTCATTGTTCAGCTACCACTTATAAGTCAGAACCTGTGGCATCTGGTTTTCTGTTCCTTTGTTAGTTTGCTGAGGATAATGGCTTTCAGCTGCATCCATGTCCCTGAAAAGGACATGATCTTGTTCCTTTTTATGGCTGCATAGTATTCCATGGTATATGTTTACCATATTTTCTTTATCCAGTCTATCACTGATGGGCATTTGAGTTGATTCCATGTCTTTGGTATTGTGAATAGTGCAGCAATGAACATATGCATGCATGTGTCTTTATGATAGAATGATTTATATTTCTTTAGGCATATACCCAGTAATGGGATTGCTGGGTCAAATGGTATTTCTGGTTTTAGATCTTTGAGGAATTACCACACTGTCTTCCACAATGGTTGAACTAATTTACATTCCTGCCAACGGTGTAAAAGAATTCCTGTTTCTCTACAGCCTTGCAAGCATCTGTTGCTTTCTTGACTTTTTTTTTTTTTTAAGCCAGTCAAATTTAGCAGTGGGTGGTTGTATACTAACTTTAATGATGTTAATATGTTCTGATAACCCAATACCATCAGACCAACCCGTTCCTTGACTTTTTAATAATCACCATTCTGACTGGTGTCGATAGTATGTCATTGTGGTTTTGACTTGCATTTCTCTAATGGTCAGTGATGTTGAGCTTTTTTTTTTCATATGTTTGTTGGCTGTATAAATGTCTTCTTTTGAAAAGTGTCTGTTCACCTGTCCTTTGCCCACTTATTGATGAGGTTGTTTGTTTCTTTCTTGTAAATTTGTTTAAGTTCTTTGTAGATTCTGGATATTAGGACTTTGTCAGATGGATAGATTGCAAAAATTTTCTCCCATTCTGTAGGCTGTCTGCTCACTCTGATGATAGTTTCTTTTGCTGTGCAGAGGCTCTTTAGTTTAATTAGATCCCATTTGTCAATTTTTGCTTTTGTTGCAACTGCTTTTGATGTTTTTGTCATAAAATTTTTGTGCATACCTATGTCCTGAATGGTATTGCCTACATTTTTTTCTAGGGCTTTTTATAGTTGTGGGTTTTACATCTAAGTCTTTAATTGATCTTTTGATTTGATTTTTGTATATGGTGTAAGGAAAGTTGAGTTGATTTTTGTATATGGTGTAAGGAAAGAGTCCAGTTTCAATTTTCTGCATATGGCTAGCCAGTTTTCCCAGCACCATTTATAAATAGGGAATCCTCTCCCTGTTGCTTGTTTTTGTCAAGTTTGCTGAAGATCAAATGGTTGTGAATGTGTGGTTTTATTTCTGAGATCTCTATTCTGTTCCATTGGTCTCTGTGTGTGTTTTTGTACCAGTACCATGTTGTTTTGGTTACTGTATCCTTGTAGTATAGTTTGAAGTCAGGTAGCATGATGCCCGCAGCTTTGTTCTTTTTGTTTAGGATTATTTGGCTCTTTTTTGGTTCCATATGAATTTTAAAGTTTATTCTAATTCTGTAAAGAATGTCAATGGCTACTGATTTATCTTGATGGCCATTTTTTAAATACTTGCAAGACATACTTTATATATAGTCTAACACAACTATCAAAAACTAGGGAAACTTGTGAAATCAAAACCACCCAAGAATTTCTGGAAGAAATTGTAGCAGGAGTATTGGCACTGAGTCTTAGACCAATTGGCATTTTCCTGACAATATACTGTAAGAGATCTCAGAGGAGTACAGGCACTTTTGTCTGATAAGATAATCTATACTTTCTATTACTATCTCAGAAGCAGAGTCAGCTGTGGGCCTCTATCGTGGTACCTGCCAATATTAGAGAGTGGTCCCCTTTCTGAGCAAGACATTTCTTTGGCTTTTCTTGTAAACACAGTGAGATTAAAATTGGAGAAACAATAACTTTAGTAAAGGGTTTCAATTATCTCTTTTTCACCATCAAAGGGCCAAACAATGTCCAGACCATCTAGTTGTTATTTTCCAATTTCTGTTCTTGCCCTAAAGTGAGATTATTTTGAAGAACTCTCGTCTCATGCAAAGCTGGAGACAGACTAAACCATTGGAATAAACTCTCTAAGAAAAGCAAGACAATCATTGGAAAGAGGAGGGATAGGGAAGAAAACTATGAATTCTGAGTCCATGTGTTATATGTAAAATTTTCAGTGCTACAAAAGAAGTAGGACTTGAATATACATTCTCTCAGCAAGGTAATTTACTTCTATAGAAGGGTGCATCGCACAGGTGGAGCAATGGCGAGTGTACCCCTGGACAAGGGAAGAGAAGGGGTTCTTATTCCTGATGCAGGTAGCCCCTACTGCTGTGTCATTCCCCTATTGGCTAGGGTTAGACTGCACAGTCTAAACTAATTCTGATTGGATATTTTAAAGAGAGCAGGGGTATGAGCCAAAGTGCCAGGGTGGGTAGTTTGTCCAGAAGAACGGTTACTGGACAGGTCAGAGCAGATGACCAAGGGTGACTAAGGTCCAAGCAGGTAACCAGGGCAGGTGACTGGAACAGATGACCAGAGCAGGTGACCAGGATGAGTCAGGACAGATCAGGGGACCGGGGGAACAGATGTGAACTACTGACTTGAACTGGTGGAATAGGTTGTTTACTGAAACTACAAGGAAGTTAAACTTTAAAATGGAGAATTAAAGAATAAGAGAGCTGAATATACTGACATACTAATTCTTTGAAGAGAAACTTGGTATATCTAATACATGATGATACCTAATCACATTTCTCATACTTCATTTGGGAGATGTTTGAAACATATATCAAAAATAGCAAGCAGTTGGGTAGGAGATGAAGAGAGAGGTTGGTTAATGGGTATAAACATATAGTTAGGGCCAGGCATGGTGGCTCATGGCTGTAATCCCAACACTTTGGGAGACTGAGGCAGGTGGATGGCTTGAGCCCAGGAGTCTGAGACCAGCCTGGCCAACATGGTGAAACCCCATCTTTATCAAAAATTAACCAGGCATGGTGGTGTATACCTATAGTCCCAGCTACTCGGTAGGCTGGGATGGGAGGATCACCTGAGCCCAGGAGGTGGAGATTACAGTAAGCTGAGATGGCGCCACTGCACTCCATTGTACTCCAGCCTGGGTGACAGAGAGAGACCCTGTTTCAAAACAAATAAATAAACAACTAACAAAAAACATACAGTTAGAAGAAATAAGTTCTAGTGTTTGATGGTACAGTAAAGTGACTACAGTTAATAACAATTTATTATATATTTCAAAATAGCTAGAATATTTGAAATATTCCTGACACAAAGATATAATGAATGTTTGAAGTGATGAAGATCCTAAATACTCTGATTTATTGTTATCCATTGAATGGATGTATCAAAATATCACCTGTATCCCATAAATATATACAATAATTATGTCTTAATTTTTTAAAAAAATGCAAGCAGGCATAGTTTCTAAATGAAGAGCTTTTAGCAGAGAATTTCAGATGTTACAATTTATTTATTTATTTTGATACAGGTTCTCACTCTGTGGCCCAGGCTGGAATTCAGTGGTGTGATCATTGCAGCCTCAATCTCCTGGGCTTAAGCAATCCTTCTGCCTCAGCCTCCCAAGTAGCTGGGACTACAGGCATGCAATACCACATGTGGCTAATTTTTTATTTTTATTTTATTTTTGTAGACATGAGGTCTCACTATGTTGCCCAGGCTTGTGTCAAATTCCTGGGCTCCAGTGAGCTTCCTGACTTGGCCTCCCAAAGTGCTAGGATTAAAGGCATGAGACACTGAACCTAGCCACAAATTTTTTATTATATACAATTTATCTTTGTACCTAGACCGGGCATATCTGATGTGAGAAAAATTATTTCAGTAATGAATCCCAGTTTTTCTTGTGAAAATCAACAGTCATTACCAGAAAATACCAGGAATCGTAAAAGCCACGGTGTGTTTTCCAAGACATTCTCACAGTAAGCTCCCAGAAAGTAATTTATACAACCGGTAAAAATGGCTGACAAATATTGAGTGCTCACTGCATGCCAAGAATTATTCCATGTCCTCCATGTGATTGTCTTATTTGAGCTTCCAACAACCCTATGAGATGGGCACTATTACTGTACCTGTTTTACAGATATGTGAACAGAGACTTACCAAGCTCCCAAAGTCAGGATCTAGACCCATACTCTTTGGTGCCATCTCATTAGGAGCTTCTTGAGTCTTCCTTGACATATTTCTTAAATTTAGAACATCAAGTGCCATAATTAACCATTTGTTGGTGATTAAAGTGACCTGGTCCTCAGCCCTATTTTCCTCTCTATTCCTTGTCCTTGAAAAATCTGATACATTCTGAGAAATATGACTATACTAAACATGAATTTTGTCTTAAATGACACCCCAAGGCCGGGCGCGGTGGCTCACACCTGTAATCCCAGCACTTTGGGAGGCCAAGGTGGGTGGATCACAAGGTCAAGATATCGAGACCATCCTGGTCAAAAATGGTGAAACCCCGTCTCTACTAAAAATACAAAAAAATTAGCTGGGCACGGTGGCGCGTGCCTGTAATCCCAGCTACTCAGGAGGCTGAGGCAGGAGAATTGCCTGAACCCAGGAGGCGGAGGTTGTGGTGAGCCGAGATCGCGCCATTGCACTCCGGCCTGGGTAAAAAGAGTGCAACTCCGTCTCAAAAAAAAAAAAAAAAAAAAAATGACACCCCAGACCTTCAGACTTCTGTATTTATTTTGATTTTGAGGTGTTAGAAGAAATAAGTTCTAGGGTTTGATGGTACAGTAAAGTGACTACCTCAAAATCAAAAAGTTCAGCAAAAACAAATGATGTACTTAGGGGTAAATATAACAAAATAAATGCATGATCTGTATTCTGAAGACTATAAAACCCTTAATAAAGAAATTTAAAACGTCTAAGAAAATGGAAAAATATGTTCGTGGGTTAGAAGACTCAATATTATTAAGATTTCAGTTTTCTGCAATTTAATTTATCAAATCAGTGCAATCTCAATCGAACTTCTAGCAAGTTTCTTTATAGACATTAACAATCCAATTCTAAAATTCATATGGAAGGGCAAACATTTTTCTTTCTTTTTCAACTTTTATTTTAGAGTCAGAGGGTACATGTGCCAGTTTGTTACCTGCATGATGCTGGGGTTTGGACTATGAACGATCCCACCACCCAGGTGCTGAGCATAGTGCCCAACAGTTACTTTTGCAACCCTTCCCTGCTCCTTTCCTTCCCCCAGGAAAACAATTCTGATAAAAAACAGTAAGTCGAAGGACCCACATCACCCTACTTCAAGATTTACTACAAAGCTACATTCATCAAGACAGTGCATGATTAGCAAAATAATAATAGACTCATAGACCAATGAAACAGAATAGAAAGGCCAGAAATAGATCCACAAAAAAATATGGTTAGCTGATTTTTTAGAAAAGTGCAATAGAGAAAGGACAATCTTTTAACAAGAAGTGCTGAAACAATTTTGGCAGCCAAATGCAAAATTAACCTGTTCAAATTTAAGCTCAGCATCTGTCTTCCAAAATCTTCTCTCCAAATATTCCCATATCTTAGAGAATGACACCAACATCTACCCAGTTGCTCAGGCAAAACCAGGAGTCATCTTTGATACAGTTTCTCAATTTTAGCCCCATAGTCAATCAGTTATCAAGTTATGTCGAATCACATAGCCAATCCTCCCCACCACCATTCCTACTTTCATTGACCTAGTTCAGGCACTCTTTCTCCTAAACCTTATTTTCTGTCTTTAATCCCTCCAAAATGCCATTTGAGGAGACACATTGCTGGAAGTAGTAGAGAAAACCATTGCTCCCCTGGGCACCATTTGCAAAAATGGTACCTTTTAAATATATTTTATGTTATTAATTTATTTTGTTTATGTTATTTTATTATTTTATTTTGTTTTTTGGAGACAGTGTCTAGCTCTGTTGTCCAAGATGGAATGCAGTGGTGTGATCACAGCTCACTGCAATCTCAATCTCCCAGACTCAAGCAATCCTCCCACCTCAGCCTCCTGAGTAGCTGGGACTGCAGGCATGTGACACCACCGGTTTAAAAGAGCATGTTGGCATGATGGTTTTTATGGTTATTTTGGAAAAATGATACATTTTGTCATGTTGAAAGAAGGACTGTAAATTATATAGAGAATACAGGAAAGAGTAAGATCTCTTTATTTTGCCAGGTGCCTCCAGTCACAGTGCAGGCTCAGCTCCTGCCTGGCTCTTGCCCTTGGCGGACTCCCTTCTTATTAGAGTCTGCCTGGCCTTTGCACAGTCATCTTCTTAGAAAGCAAATCTGATTGTGTAATACCGAAGCTTAAGGTCCTTCAGTGGCTTTCCAACACTTACTCCATAAAGTACAGTCCTCTTTGCCTAATATTCAAGAACCCTGTGTTCTGGCCCAAGTAGGACTACCTTGTTTTTTCTTCCAATACCTTGTACCCCAATTATGCCTATTAATTAATTGAGCCTAGGAGAATTTGCCAAACTCTCTAATTCCTTAATGCTTTGCATATGCACCTCCTGATTACAGCTCTCCTTTCTCCTTGGTTCACCTGTGAAATTCCTACTCCCAATTCCAACCTTTTTTTTTCTGAAACAGTCTTACTATGCTGCCCAGGTTGGCCTCAAACTCCTGAGCTCAAGAGACTCTCCTGCCTCATTCTCCCAAGTAGCTGGGATTACAGGTACAAGCCCTGATGCTGGACTTCCCGCTCCTTTTGTATTAAAGACTCTCTTAGGCAAAGGTCTATGGGCAGGTGGCATTATATACTAAATGGAGCAAATGTCTGAGACACCTGAGTTCTAACCTAGATTCTGTGTTGCCACACGCCAGCTGTTTGTCCAGAGGCAAACTGCATACCTGCCTCCTGTGAGCCTCAGGTCTCTTTTGGGTGGAGACAATATTAGCTAGATGACATATGAGAAATACATGTGAAGGGAGTTTGTGGCAATGGCAAAAATGTTCTATCCAGGTGGACCTGCTAACATTTCTTAACCGAGATTTGTATTGCCATATCCTGGGCCTCTTCCCTACCTGGTAATTTGTATTGGCTTATGCCAACTTTCAACCCTTACCTACCCCTCTATAAGTATATAACTATTGTATTTAGGACTTGCTTTGTATATGACAACTATTATTATTGTTGTTGTTACCATTATTACTTATTATTGTATCATTATTACCTGATTCATCACCTCCTCCCTTTCTCATCAGATAAATTAAGGCTTCTTAAACCATGATCCCATAGGAGTTTATAAGTTCCATTATTATAATACTTTTTACATGAGACTCTAATCATGTGTCAAAATCTGCCTCTCCGGCTGGGTGCAGTGGCTCACGCCTATAATCCCAGCACTTTGGGAGGCCAAGGTGGGTAGATCACAAGGTCAAAAGATCAAGACCATCCTGGCCAACATGGTGAAACCCTGTCTCTACTAAAAAATACAAAAATTAGCTGGGTGTGGTGATGCGTGCCTGTAGACCCAGCTACTTGGGAGGCTGAGGCAGGAGCATTGCTTAAACCCAGGAGGCGGAGGTTGCTGTGAGCCTAGTTCACGTCACTGCACTCCAGCCTGGCACCTGGCAACAGAGCAAGACTCTGTCTCAAAAAAAAAAAAAAAAAAAAAAAAATCTGCCTCTCCAACTGACTGTGAACTTGAGGACAGGGTCCATGTCTTTTTATTTATGCATGTTCAGAGCACAACACTAGCCCTGGCATAAAATAGACAGTCACTAAGTTTTTATTAATTGGATGAAAAAAGAAAATACATATTATTGATTAAGATAGTGTAATAAATATTGCTTTATTGATTCTTAGGTTCTGAGTTGGTAGAAAGCTAATGTTGTAGAAGAAAACATTCATCAAAAGAAACTAGTTTGCTTCTAAAGCCTGGACTTCTTTAGAAAGTAATTGGCATTTGGCCAATGACTTCTGAGGTTAACTGAATTCGTGTGTGTGTGTGTGTGTGTGTGTGTGTGTGTGTGTGTAAATCCATTTATCTAAAAATGTGTGACTTGGCCGGGCACAGTGGCTCACGCCTATAATCCTAACACTTTGGGAGGCCAAGGCAGGAGGATCCCTTGAGCCCAAAAGTTCACGACCAGCCTGGGCAATATAATGAGACCCCTCAACTCTACAAAACTTAAAAAAAAAATTAGCCAGGGATAGTGGTGCGTGTCTGTAGTCCCAGCTACCTGGGGAACTGAGGTGGGAGATTACCTGAGCCCGGGAGGTCAAGGCTGCAGTGAGCAGCATGCAGTGGTCACATCACTGCACTCTAGTCTGGGCAACAGAGGGGGACCCTGCCTCAAAAAAATTTTTTTTAAGTGACAAAAAAACGATCTTAAGATTTTAATATTTCTCTGACAAATCTAATTAATCAAAGCTGTAGCCTCCCAAATATTTTACAAACTATGAAAAAAAGCCACAAAATACTTAACTAACTGTAATATCAACTATGCTTCTTTTGATAATTGGCATTCTAATTTTAGTGATTATGCGTTTTCCCCCCTACAGAAAATTTGAAAAAAATCATACATATTTTAACATATTTTGGTCCATCTCTCTGTCTCTGGGCACATCTCTGTCTCTCTTTGTCTCTCTTGTTCATCTGTCTCTCTCCCTCTGTCTCTGTCTCTCTCTCTCTCTCTCTCTCTCTCTCTGTGTGTGTGTATGTGTATACACAGGGTTTTTTTGCTAAAGAATTTGCATGTTTCAGACATCATGACACTAAACTTCAAAATATTTCAGCATGTAATTCCTACTGATGAAAACATTTTTTATCTAATCACAGTAACAGTATAATTCCTAAGAAATTCAATGAAATAAATAATGCCATTAAAAGAAAAATCAGAAGTTGTTGAACTCTATCATACAAATTAGCATTGTTTGCTGGATGCTATGGCTCACACCTGTAATCTTAGCACTTTGGGAGGCCAAAGTGGATGAATCACCTGAGGTCAGGAGTTTGAGACCAGCCTGGGCAGCATGGTGAAACCCCGTCTCTATTAATAATATAAAAGTTAGCTGGGCATGGTGGTGTGTGCTTTTGATCCCAGCTACTTGGGAGGCTGAGGCAGAAAAATCACTTGATTGGTTGCAGACGGGAGGCAGAGGTTGCCGTGAGCCGAGACTGCACCACTGAATGACAGGTCGAGACTCCATCTCAAAAAAAAAAAAAAAAATTAGCATTGTTTTATTGAGAATTGAATATGGGGTGGTGCACCATAATTTTCTCAGTGTTTAAGATTTCTAATAGTCTGTATCCAGGCCTGCTTAGCTGTGAGGGGACCATGGGAAGATAATCCAGCAGAATTTGGGGGGCACCTGCCCCAGCCAGGAGCAATGAGAGCAACCAGGAACAACCTCTGTGTGCTGTGGCTGTGATGAGTCACCTTTTCTTATTGAAGGACCACTTTGCAAGAGTGCATCAGCCAAAAAAGCATCTAACTTTAAATGTATGCTTTAAAAAATCTAAATATGATTTCTTATATAATAGGATGGATGGTGGAATGTCTCCTCAATTACTCAGGGTGACTGCAAACCTGTTTAACACTCAGGTATCAAGACCTATTTTGGTTTCTATGATTGCAGGACGTTTTTCATTTTTTTTTGACACAAATACATATATCTAAATTAAACAATTGCTCTCTGCTCTACAGTGGTAGTCCAGTAACTTCTGTAATTGTACCTTTCCTCTACACTTTCTTATCTCATACAAAAGAATAATATCCTCATTCGTATTCCTAAATTTGTAAGATTTTATGAATTCTTAAACTCCACAGCTTCTGCACAGCAAAACAAACAGTCACTAGAGTGAATCGGCAACCATCAGAATGGGAAAAAATCTTTGCAGTTTACGCATCCGACAAAGGGCTGATATCCAGAATTTACAAAGAACTCAAACAGATTTACAGGAAAAAAACAAACAAGCCCATTCAAAAATGGGCAAAGGATATGAACAGAAACTTTACGAAAGCAGACATACATGAGGCCAGCAAACATATGAAAAAGTGCTCATCGTCATTGGTCATTAGAGAGATGCAAATCAAAACCACATTGAGATACCATCTCACACCAGTTAGAATGGCGATCATTAAAAAATCTGGAGACAGCAGATGCTGGAGAGGATGTGGAGAAATAGGAACACTCTTACACTGTTGGTGGGAGTGTAAATTAGTTCAACCATTGTGGAAGACAGTGTGGTGATTCCTCAGGGACCTAGAAATAGAAATTCCATTTGACCCAGCAATCCCATTACTGGGTATCTATCCAAAGGATTATAAATCGTTCTACTATAAGGACACATGCACACGAATGTTCATTGCAGCACTGTTTACAATAGCAAAGACCTGGAACCAACCCAAATGCCCAACGATGATAGACTGGACTGGGAAAATGTGGCACATATACACCATGGAATATTATGCAGCAATCAAAAATGATGAGTTTGTGTCCTTTGTAGGGACATGGATGAATCTGGAGAACATCATTCTCAGCAAACTGACACAAGAACAGAAAAAGAAATACCGCATATACTCGCTCATAGGTGGGTGAGAAAAATGAGAACATGTGGACACAGAGAGGCGGTCTACTATACACTGGGGACTGTTGGGGGGAATGGGGGAGGGACAGCAGGGGGGGGCTGGGGGGGATAGCCTGGGGATGAATACCAAGTGTGGGTGAAGGGGAGGAAAGCAGCAAAGCACACTGCCATGTGTGTACCTATGCAACTATCTTGCTCGTTCTGCACATGTACCCCCAAACCTATAATGCAATAAAAAAAAAAAAAAAAAAAAAAAAAACACAACATGTAACAGGGCCTAATCCTTAGTTTTTTAATCAAACAGATTTGAGTAACTTTAACAATTTTCTTTTCTTTCTTTTTGAGACTGAGTCAGCCTCCCTCTCCCAGGCTGGAGTTCAGTGGCATGATCTCGGCTCCACTGCAACCTCCACCTCCCAGGTTGAAGGGATTCTCCTGCCTTAGCCTCCCAAGTAGCTGGGAATACAGGTATGCACTACAATGCCCAGCTAATTTGTGTGTGTGTGTGTGTGTGTGTGTGTGTGTGTGTGTGTGTGTGTGTGTAGTTTTAGTAGAGACAGGGTTTTATTAAGGCTGGTCTCAAAGTCCTGAGCTCGGGTGATCCCTCCACCTCGTCTTCCCAAAGTGCTGGGATTACAGGTGTGAGCTACCCTGCCCAGCTAACAATTTCCTTAAATCACAATACCATACTAATATTTACTATACTTACTTGTAACTCTGTAGTTAAGCTGGGGAATATTGTCTCCTGGGGTTCCAGAAGCACTTTTAAAGTAATGGAAATTACAATTCACTCTAGAGAGAATTATGAGAATATTAATTAAAATCAACTTGTCCTAGTTTTTATAGTTTCCCCAGAAGTGAAAAGGATGATGAGTATGGCAAAACTGACATGTTTTCAAAATATGACTGCTCCTCAAGGCTATGGTTTTAAACAAAGTTGAATGAATCTTCAGAAAAGATGATTTCTAGAAGAACAGAGCATTTTTACCCAAAAAAATTACATAATAACATATGACTAGGATACACAGGGGACTCAACTGAATTAGTGAAATATGAAAGAAATAAGGCAATTTCTGACAGTGAGACATTGACAGCATTTAATTTCCCTATTCCCATGGACTATTAATAGTTTTACCTTGATGTGCACACCTAATATGTATTAAGATTGCCAAGAGTTAAGCATACATTTTAAATGGGAAAATTGCATCATTGTGACTCTATCTCCCAAATGATTAATAAACACCAAAAACTATATTTAAATAGAAATCTAATAAAATGCTAGGAGCCAATAAACTCAGCTCTGATGATGTTGTCAGGTGCTAAGACAAACCAAACAGACTGGAGAAATCCAAAACTTAAATTTATTTTTGTATCTGTGTATTTTTTTTTTTTTTGTAGAGATAGAGTCTTGCTGTGGAATTTGAGACCAGTCTGGCTCAAGGCATCCTCCTGCCTCAGCCTCCCAAAGTGCTGCTGGGATTACAGACATGAGCCACTGCACCTGACCCCAAAAGTTTAATTTCAAACATAGGAAATTCATAAGCAGTTGAATTGAATTTATTATTTACCTGCCAATGCATAACCAGAATAGTTTTTGCAATGTAGTTTCTAATTATGATCAGATTAATTACATTAGTGAAAATATAATTGAACACCTTTTATTTCTAAAATTGCTCAATATTTATTTGAAGATAGTATTTCAGCAGTCCCCGCTTGCCACCAATGTCTTTCTTAACTTCCTATTCCCAGTCTTCAATTCATTCATCTTTCATATTTGATAAATCCTTCTGCCTTTCAGGTTCAAAACACACAAACACACACGAACATACATACATGCACAGAGAGAGAGAGAAAAGGGGAATTGCTAGATTTATTTTTTTTCTGCTTGATTTTTTTTTATGGTTTTATCTCCTTAATCATAGTTGAAGCACAACTTTTGTCTATTCAAAATGAAGTATTACTCTGTCACCCAGGCTGGAGTGTAATGGTGCAACCTCAGCTCACTGCAACCTCTGCCTCCCAGGTTCAAACGATTCTCCTGCCTCAGCCTCCAGAGTAGCTGGCCTTACAGGTGTTTGCCACCACACCCAGATAATTTTTTTGTGTTTGTGTGTGTTCTTAGTAGAGACAGGGTTTTGCCATGTTGGCCAGGCTGGTCTCGGACTCCTGACCTCAGGTGCTTGCCCGCCTCCTCCTCCCAAAGCATTGGGGTTACAGGCGTGAGCCACCGTGTCCAGTCTAGAAGCACAACTTTTAAAAGAACTCTCACGTAAATCAGGTTCATTACACCAATCAATGTTGAGTTTCAACAGAGTCTGGATGGGAAAAGAGGAGAAAATCAAGAATCCAATAATTTGTACATGGAATTCCAGGCCTTCCTTGACTCCTTATTTCACTTCTAAAAATTAGTTATAAGTAAATAAGAGTTAACTGCGCCACTGTTTACAATAATGCAAAGGTGGTTACAATGTTAATATTCAACAATCAAGGGCTTATTAAATTATGTTAAAGCAATAAAATAAAATTCAGCTTTAAAATCACATTTTCTTTCTCTCTCTCTCTCTCTCTCTCTCTCTCTCTCTCTCTCTCTCTCTCTCTCTCTCTCTCTCGACAGAGTCTCACTCTGTCACCCAGGCTAGAGTGCAGTAGAGTGCAGAGCAAACATGACTCACTGCAGCCTCCGCCTCCTGGACTCATGTGATCTTCTCATCTCAGCCTCCCTAGTAGCTAAGACTATAGAAGTGCACTGCCACACCCCACTAATTTTTGTATTTTTTGTAGAGACAAGGGTCTTCCTATGCTGCCTAGGCTTGAACTCCTGAGCTCAAGCAATCCTTCTGCCTGGGGTCCTCAGTGCTGGGGCTCCAAGCATGAGCCACCATGACCAGCCTAAAATTAAATTATCAAAATTATTTAATAACATGAGTATTGCTCACAATATAGTTAGTAAGAAAAAAAATCATATTTCACACCAGAATTCACAATGATAGCCCAATTTTGTTGTTTTTATAAAAGAGGTATATATATATATATACATATATATATATATATATATATATATGTATATATATATATATATGTATAGAAATAGAAATAGAAATAGATGGTGAGGGGCACTCGCTATAAGGAAATACCAAAAAGGGTTAACGATGGGAATCTCTGCTTTATTTCTCTCACTTGAAGTTTCAAACATACATTTATATGTTCATATGTAAGCATGTGTATGTATGTTTATGGCTTTTCAATCAGATATTAATAGAATCCAATCTCAAAACCACCTAGGAAAATCTTTCAGATCTGTAGAACTCCATAGTTGCTCTATTATCTACAAATATTTTCCAACTAACCTCCTGTTACAGCGAATCTATATGTCACAATAAGTTACTGCCCATTTATGAAATAGCTCAGAATCGTTGGCCGGGCACGGTGGCTCAAGCCTGTAATCCCAGCACTTTGGGAGGCCGAGGCGGGTGGATCACGAGGTCAAGAGATCGAGACCATCCTGGTCAACATGGTGAAACTCCGTCTCTACTAAAGATACAAAAAAAAAAAAAAAAAAAAAAAATTAGCTGGGCATGGTGGCGCGTGCCTGTAATCCCAGCTACTCAGGAGGCTGAGGCAGGAGAATTGCCTGAACCCAGGAGGCGGAGGTTGCAGTGAGCCGAGATCGCGCCATTGCACTCCAGTCTGGGTAACAAGAGCGAAACTCCGTCTCAAAAAAAAAAGAAAAAAAGAAATAGCTCAGAATCAATTAAGGGGCCCAACGAGGTGGCTCTTGCCTGGAATCTCAGTACTTTGGGACCTAAGGCAGGAGGATTGCTTGAGCTCAGGAGTTCAAGACCAGCCTGGGCAGAATAGGGAGACCCCCGTTTCTTCCAAACAAATTTTAAAATTAGCCTGGTGTGGTAACTTGTGCCTATAGTCCTGGCTACTTGGGAGGCAGAGGTGGGAGGATCACTTGATCCCAGGAGTTCAAGGCAGCAGTGAGCCATGATTGTGCCATTGCACTCCAGCATGAGCAATGGAGTGAGACCATCTCCAAAAATAAAAATAAAAAAATTAAGTCTTTGTTGCCTATTATCAGAACACATATATCTTTTCTAGATTGTAAGCTTTTAGAGGCCAGAGAAAAAGTCTATACAGTTACTTTGTACATCAAGACGTGCCAATAGACAACTGGGATTCTCATTATTATTCTCGTCTCCCATGACTACTATTTGATATTTTTATTATTATTTTATTATTTGATAATAATGGGAGATGATGGAATAAAGCAAAAATCATTTTGAGGCTGGGCATGGTGGCTCATGCCTGTAATCCCAGCACTTTGAGAGGCCGAAGCAGACAGATCACGAGGTCAGGAGATTGAGACCATCCTCGCTAACACAATGAAACCCCATCTCTACTTAAAATTCAAAAAATTAGCCAGGTGTAGTGGCACGTGCCTGTAATTCCACATATCTAGGAGGCTGAGGCAGGAGAATCACCTGAACCTGGGAGGCAGAGGTTACAGTGAGCAGAGATCAAGCCACTGCATCCAGCCTGAGTGACAGAGTGAGACTCCATCTCAAACTTAAAAAAAAAATCATTTTGAGACTGTAGGTGGAATTTAAATGCTAGAGAAGTGCTTCATAAGCAACACAAATAATACAATTAAAATTAAAATGCATTACTATTTTTTTCAGCCTGAGAATGTATTTAAATATACTCTTTTCAAACCCATTTTCCTATTATTAAAAATCTAATTAAAAACAGGAAAGAATGATCAAAAACAAAAAGTGATTAAAAGTAAAAAGTAATATCCTGTGACAATTTTTATGTGCCAAATACAGAACTCACATAGAACAGCAAATTAAAGAAGAAATCAAAATGAAATTCAGTATTCCAAATTTTTATGCTTTAAATATATGTTAATTTCTGGCTTGGTAAAACCAAATAATTTATTGTGCAAATAGCAACTGCAAAAATCCCAAGTCTTCTTGACTAGAGTTCTTCTTGAACAGAAATCAGTATATTTGTCTTAGTCTGCTCGGGGTGCCATAACAAAATACCTGAAACTGGGTAGCTTATCGAAACAAATTTATTTTTCACTGTTCTGGAAGCTGGAAAGTCTGAGAACAAGGTGTGCACCAGCAGATTTGGTGTCTGGTGAGGAGGGGTTTCCTGATTTCTTAGATGGCACCTTCTTGCTGTGTCCTCGCATGGTGGGAGGGGCCAGGAAGCTCTCTGGAGTCTCTTTTTTAGGACACGAATTCCATTTATGTGGGTGGATTCCTTATGACCTAATTGCCTTCCAAAAGGCCCCACCTCTAAAAAACATCACCTTGGAGGTTAGGATTTCAACATATGAATTTTGGGAGCGACACAAACATTTAGACCGTGACAGTGCTTTAAAGTTTCCAGTTTGTATTATTATTTTTATTTTATTTTGTTTTATTTTATTTTATTTTATTTTATTTTTTTGAGACAGAGTTTCGCTTTTGTTACCCAGGCTGGAGTGCTATGGCGCGATCTCGGCTCACCGCAACCTCCTCCTCCTGGGTTCAGGCAATTCTCCTGCCTCAGCCTCCTGAGTAGCTGGGATTACAGGCACGCGCCACCATGCCCAGCTAATTTTTTGTATCTTTAGTAGAGACGGGGTTTCACCATGTTGACCAGGATAGTCTCGATATCTTGACCTCGTGATCCACCCGCCTCGGCCTTCCTAAGTACTGGGATTACAGGCTTGAGCCACCACGCCCGGTCTGTTATTTTTTATTTTTTATTATTATTTTTTGAGATGGAGTCTCATTCTGTAGCGGAGGTTGGAGTGCAGTGGCACGATCTCAGCTCACTGCAACCTCTGCCTCCCAGGTTCAAGTGATTTTCCTGCCTCAGCCTCCTGAGTAACTGGAATTACAGGCTTGCACCACCACAGCCAGCTAATTTTTGGATTTTTAGTAGAGACGAGTTTTCACCATGTTGGCCAGGCTGGTCTCGAACTCCTGACCTCAAGGAATTCACCAACCTCAGCCTCCCAAAATGCTGGGATTACAGGCATAAGCCAACACGCCCAGCTTGTAGTTGGTTTTTAGATGAGAAATTAGTTTATCCATTGGAAATATTGATCTAGGAAACTAGGTAATGTTCGAGTTGTGTAGGACTACCTCTATCCCCAAGGTAAAGTGAGAAGTTTGTCTTTTTACTTCCTACCTGTTCTTAGAATTCACCTACACGTTCCTATGTCTTTCTTTACAATCCACCCATGTAATCCTCAAGCTTTCTTCACCTTCTAACCCTCAGCCATTCTCCTCCATTAAATACCCAGGCTTTGGAAGGTTCTCTCAAATTTATTCAGCCTCAGATAAAAAGTGCTGACCAACTTAGTGAAGTACTTCTATGAGAAATATTTGCATTTGAGTAGGACAGTCTTGAAGTCCCCGGTCTTTCTTCACTGGGGCACTATTTGCCTTTAGGACGGGGCCATTTCCATGCCAGTAGGAACTCCCCACCCTCATGTTTTCAAAATTCAGAAAATTGGTGTTGAACTAGTGCTATCAAGTTCTAGTCTGGATTCCCGCCAATTTCTTGGAAATTTATTTATTTAAGGGATATTTATTGGAGATCTACTACAAAGCCAGACACTGTTCTTGATCTCAGAGCAAACTCTGGTGCTCCTGACTACACAGAAATCATGAAATAAAATATATAATACACTGAAAACTTTCTTTAATAAACATTATTTGTATGCTGTTCATTTCAATTTTCCCCCTTTACTTGCCATTTAATTTTTGAAGCAAAATCAAAGACAAAAATAAAATCAAAGTTTAGATTTAACTTCCAAATATCTGTCTCCCCGGTCCTCTGCTTTCTTTTACATTTAAAATATGATTTTTAGAGGTAGCTTGCCTTTTTTCTTTGTTATTTATGCATAAACTTAAGACTCTTGATTACATCCCCTCTTTGGTAATTGAACAAGAAAATGAAAGTGCCACCTGTTTGCTACCATAATAGCACTGGTTTACATATCTCAGTTTCAGTAGTTTATTTGACAGAAATTACTTTGTTCCATTAAATTGAAGGCCTCTGTTTTTATTTTGTTTCAGTGTATTAGTCATCATCACTCTGTTACTTAAGAGGATCTTTCCAGGTAACTAAAGATCTCTTTATATCATGCTTGAACACTAAGTCGGAAATGAATTAAGCAATGGGACTTTGGTCTTCTGAGTATAGTAACATCTGTTTTAATGAAAGCAATTTTAAAATAAATTTTAAAAGTATGAAAGAAAAATTTGATTATGAATTTCTAATGCAGCTGGGTTTATAGACCATTTCAGCTTTTTAAGTAATGAGAATTATTCATAAGAAAGTATTACAAACCTCAAACTTTGGGTTAGAAACCAAAGAAACTAACCTTCCCTCCCAATAAAAACCCTCCTAAGAGAAACACATTAAAAGTAAATCTGGGCTGGGCGCAGTGGCTTACGCCTATAATCCAGCACTTTGGGAGGACGAGGTGGGCGGATCACATGAGGTTGGGAGTTCGAAACCAGCCTACCCAGCATGGAGAAACCCCATCTCTACTAATACAAAAATTAGCCAGGCATGGTGGTGCATGCCTGTAATCCCAGCTATCAGGAGGCTGAGGCAGGAGAATCACTTGAACCTGGGAGGAGGAGAAGGCTGCAGTGAGCCGAGATTGCACCACTTTAGCCTGGGTGAGAGCAAGACTCAGTCTCAAAAAGAAAAAGAAAAAAAGAAAAATCTGTTTAATGCCAAGCATGGTGATGCAAGCCTGTAATCCCAGCTACTCTGGAGGCTGAGATGGGAGGATCCTTTGAGTTCAGGAGTTTGAGGCTGCAGTGAGCTATGATTGCACTACTATAGTTCAGCCTGAGAAACAGAGCAAGACTCTGTCAAAGAAAGAAAGAGGGAAAGAGAAAGAGAGAGAGGAGGGAGGGAGGGAAGGAAGGAAGGAAGAAAGGAAGAAAAGAAAGGAAAAGATTGTTTAAGTCTGTTTAAAGTATTTATTACTGTTTACCGTTTTAAAAATGGACATCAGGACTTTACTCCTACTTTTCCCATATTTTAAATTGTGAGCTTGTATTCAAACTGTAGATGAAGATAACATGCTTTTATTAAGCACTTAAAATGCTTTTCATAATATGCTGATTTTTTCATAATATGCTGGTTGTCCCATTACTATTCTAGTAACGAGACATCACATAGATACATATTTCAACTAATAGAAATCAAAACAACAGTTACAAAAATAGAAGTAACTGAAATTAATCATAGCTTGCTGTATGCTGTATAATAATAACAGAATAAATCTGTCACCCAGAATTAAAACCATAGGTCAGAAGAACAATCTTTTGGGAGTCAGTATTCTTTAGCCATCATGGAAGGCATTAGAATGACACAGATCAGAATTTGAGAATAAGCTTTAATGCTTATAAAAACTGTGATCTTGTTTTAATAATCCTCTGAGCTGCAAGTTCTTCACCTGTAAAATTGGGACAATAGTCCCTGACTCACCCAATTGTTGGAAGAATTAACATGTGTGAAACACAGAGTACACAGTACCCTATAAATGACAGCATCATCCTCATCGTCACCATTGTCCCATCATTAAAGAAACTGAAAGCCAACTATTGGTTTAGAGGCCTAGTTAGTGGCAAGATCTTCTTTTTTTTATTTTTTTGAGATGGAGTTTCTCTCTTGTTACCCAGGCTGGAGTGCAATGGCGCGATCTCGGCTCACCGCAACCTCCGCCTCCTGGGTTCAGTCTCCTGAGTAGCTGGGATTACAGGCATGCGCCACCATGCCCAGATAATTTTTTTGTATTTTTAATAGAGACGGGGTTTCACCATTTTGACCAGGATAGTCTCGATCTCTTGACCTCGTTATCCACCCGCCTTGGCCTCCCAAAGTGCTGGGATTACAGGTTTGAGCCACCGTGCCTGGCCTAAAATCTTCTTGATTACTTGAAAAAAATTAGTGTCACCAACCAGGGTTGTTTTTTTTTTTTCTGCTGTCAATAGTCAAGCAAAAGTTTTAGCATTATCTAGTACTTCATGGATGTTTATAACTATAAACTGTGAGCCCTCATTACAAAATATTGAAGAACTTTCGAAATTAAAAAAAAAATGAGTCAAATTATGTTCTTGATGCTTGATAGTCATGGCATCACTATTTTAATTGGATCTAAAATTGTGAATATTGGTGATTTATGCATAGTGGAAGTCCCTGAGTGTTGGTCTTTGACATATCCTGTCACCAGAGATGATTGCTTTGTTCTACACACTGCTGGCACAGGTGAAGTTAAAATGACCAAGATTATCACACAGGATTCAAATCCAAGTTGGCCTGCCTCTAAAAGCTCTCATTATGCCATGCTGTCTCTTTGAATTTTTTCCAGGCCACTCATCTACTAGAAATCTCTCATCATTATAAAAACATAATTACAAAATGATCCAATGCAATGCAGTGGTATTTTAAAGCGTGATTAGAAAAAAATGTTAAAGGGAAATAATAACCTTTAGATTTGGTTTACCCAATACTTGATGACAAGTTAATCTTTGAATATCATGGATAATATCATCTCATTGACATTTATATATATGGCTATATTGAATATTCAGTTACATGGTTGTTTCTAACACATGAAATGTACATATATATGCATGTGTATCTGTCTGTATGTAAATAAGGCCATGCTGTGAATTTTCTGTTTGGCCCTCCACATCACCACCCATTTCCACTCTGGTCCCTGCACTGGTAGACTGACCTTTGCACTACATCAATGGACTCTGTTGTCTGCTTGCTTCTAGGCAGGTTCAGCTAATAGAGTATATCAGTAGGAGATGGGAGAGAGGGACAGAAAGAGTTTGAAGTATTTATTCCCCATATCCCTCCCTAAGGTGGTCACTGTGAGAGGAAAAGGGCTGCATCCTTGACCAGACTTAGGATTAGTAAGGCCCTTGCTCTCACCAGCCACAAGAAATTGCATCACTGTGGTTTTTCCACACCCCCACTTGCATCCTTGTATATAGTCTCTTTATTAAGGTCTCTTGAAAATCCCCAATATGAGTGCCTCATCTTACCTCATGTTTTTAGGGTCTCTGGTTGATACAAATTCTTAAGAGAAATGATATAATGGACTGTATAGTTAATATTTTCATCTGCCTCCCAGATTCAACATACTCCTTCTTCTGGTCAACCTCCTGCTTCTGTTGAGATTGTAAAATATGTGCTCCATTGCACATTGCCCCACTCACTGCAACAACAATCCCTGGATCATGGTGGGTCACTTGTATTCCTACTCTCCCCTAGAATAAGGATAATTTCACAAGGTGAAGCTGCACTCTAAGCCAGACTAATAAGAATTCTTCACTCAGAACTTCCCAAATTGGAGGGAAAGGGCTTGTCCTCTTCTTGAATGAATAACTGATAAATGTAACCTTGGTGTTCTCTGTGGCCATAACTCATCTTCGCAAATAGAGCTTTCTATAGAATGGAGCTAAGCAGACAACTAGGAATAAGAGAAAGATGGTGCCAAGGAGAGGGCCCTGAAGTCATTGTGCCCAGTTCATTCCTTGGGCTCCTTGTTCCTGCAGCTTTCTTCTACGACTGCCTTCACCGTTGTATGAGCATACAGCGTCTATAGTATATGCCCTTTGTGCTCTAACTACTTGAAGTTTCTGTCACATGTAACTAAAAAAAACAAGTGCTGTTGAATAAAAACTATAAACTGGTATGTTTGTAATATTTGAACCCCGGTTGTTTTGAAGAATTCAGTGGTGCTGGCAAGAAATGCACTAGAAAAGTCTTGACCCGCATATTCACGGTAATCAACAGTACTCCTTATCACCAAGAGTCTTCAGAAGGCCTCCACTGGAATTCAGTTTTTCATTTTTCTTTTTTGAGACTGTCTCACTCAGTCTTCCAGGCTGGAGTGCAGTGGTGTGATCTCAGCTCACTGCAGCCTTCACCTCCTGGGTTCCAGTGATTCTCTTGCCTTAGCCTCTCAAGTAGCTGGGATTACAGATGGTTGCCACCATGCCTGGCTAATTTTTTTGTATTTTTAGTAGGGATGGTGTTTTACCATGTTGGCCCGGCTAGTCTTGAAGTCCCAACCTTAGGTGATCGCCCATCTCTGCCTCCCAAAGTGCTGGGATTACAAGTATGAGCCACCATGCCCAGCTGGAATTCAGTTTTTCTGAGGACATATTTTGGACATATTTCTAGTCCAAATTATTTCCTGAAGGGAATAATGACTGGATTGGGAAAGGGAGGATGGCAACAGGGTGGACAGAGAGGAGAGTTTCCATTTCTTCTTCTTCTTTTTTTTTTTTATTGAGATGGAGTTTTGCTCTTTCTGCCCAGTCTGGAGTGCAACGGCGGATCTCAGCTCACTGCAACCTCCACCTCCCAGGTTCAAGCGATTCTCCTGCCTCAACCTCCCTAGTAGCTGGGATTACAGGCATGTGCCACCATGCCTGGCTAATTTTGTATTTTTAGTAGAGATGGGGTTTCTCCATGTTGGTCAAGCTGGTTTTGAACTCCCAACCTCAGGTGATCCGCCTGCCTTGGCCTCCCAAAGTGCTGAGATTACAGGTGTGAGCCCCCACGCCCAGCCTCATTTCTTCTTATTTTTAAAAGTACAAGCATGGTTAGGTGTTTTGGTTTTATTATTTGTTGTGGAATTTTACTTATTTATTCTTTTTGGTTGAAGACAGCCTGAAAGAAGAGTAGGTAGAATAATAGAGGAAAATGTATTCTTCCAGCCAGGTGTGGCTGCTCACACCTGTAATTCCAGCACTTTAGGGGGCTGAGTTGGGCAGATCACTTAAATCCAGGAGTTTAAGACCAGCTTGGGCAACATGGTGAAACTCTGTTCCTACAAAAAATGCAAGTATTAG
Source organism: Saguinus oedipus (assembly GCA_031835075.1). Classification (NCBI taxonomy): domain Eukaryota; kingdom Metazoa; phylum Chordata; class Mammalia; order Primates; family Cebidae; genus Saguinus; species Saguinus oedipus. The sequence goes on along the minus strand of CM063171.1, from coordinate 185,696,995 downwards.
CTGGACATGGTGGCATGCACTTGTGGCCCCAGCTACTTGGGGAGCTGAGGTAGAAGGAACATTTGAGCCTGGGAGGTCAAGGCTGCAGTGAGCCGTGTTTGCACCACTACACTCCAGCCTGGGTGACAAAGTGAGACCCTGTCTCCAAAACAAAACAAAAAAAAGGAAAAGAAATGTATTCTTCCTAAACAGAATAGCTTCCCTCCATAGGTGTGACATTGTGTGGATTCAATACAGCACAAACACAGCACAAAAAGCAAATGGATTACACTTCATTAGAATAATTTGCATATGCATTAACAATACATGTCACCTGCTTCTCTGGCTGCAGCATTGTGAGACTAACAAAACCTTTAAAAAGATAGGAAATAGTTCATAAATATTAATAATAGTCTACCTTCCTACAATTAAACATAGGAAGCCAACACAATTCACCATTTTTTGTTATACTTATCAATCAAAGCACATCTTTTCATTAATATTCTAAATTTAGTTTTAGAGCAATTATGTTTTTACTGGTGAAGTAGTCTCTCTGAGATATTTGGGACACTAGAAAAAGAAATCCTGAGATTAATATAATCCCCGCACTTTGGGAGTCCGACACAGGTGGATCACGTGAGCCCAGGAGTTCAAGAGCAGTCTGGGCAACATGGTGAAACCCCATGTCTGCAAAAGACACAAAAATTAGACAGGCATGGTGGTGCGCGTCTTTAGTCCCAGCCACTCAGGAAGCTGAAGTGGGAGAATCACTTGAGTCCAGGAGGTTGAGGCTGCAGTGAGCCATGTTAGCACCACTGCACTCCATATTCCAGACTGGGCGACAGAGTGAGACCCTGTCTCCAAAAAAAAAAAAAAAAAAAAAAGAATTCATAAGATTAACAACGGCTTACACAGAAGGCTTACACGCCGCTGCTTGTTCTGCCGCCATGTCTCTAGTGATCCCTGAAAAGTTCCAGCATATTTTGCGAGTACTCAACACCAACATCGATGGGCGGCGGAAAATAGCCTTTGCCATCACTGCCATTAAGGGTGTGGGCCGAAGATACGCTCATGTGGTGTTGAGGAAAGCAGACATTGACCTCACCAAAAGGGCAGGAGAACTCACTGAGGATGAGGTGGAACGTGTGATCACCATTATGCAGAATCCACGCCAATACAAGGTCCCAGACTGGTTCTTGAACAGACAGAAGGATGTAAAGGATGGAAAATATAGCCAGGTCCTAGCCAATGGTCTGGACAACAAGCTCCGTGAAGACCTGGAGCGACTGAAGAAGATCCGGGCCCATAGAGGGCTTCGCCACTTCTGGGGCCTTCGTGTCCGAGGCCAGCACACCAAGACCACTGGCTGCCGTGGCCGCACCGTGGGTGTATCCAAGAAGAAATAAATCTGTAGGCCTTGTCTGTTAATAAATAGTTTATATAAAGAAGAAAAAAAAATTAACAACGAGCATCATTAAAACACTATAATGGAAAAGATCAAGAAATAAACACAAAGGAGACATTCAAATCCAAGTTGTCTTCAATCTACAAACTTCTATTTATATTTTCTTCTTCTTTTTTTTGAGATAGGGTGGAGTGCAGTAGTACAATCATGACTTACTGCAGCCTCTACTTCCTGGACTCAGGTGATCATCCCACCTCAGATTCCTGAGTGGCTGTGACTACAGGCACACGCCGTGATGCCCGGCTAAATTTTGTATTTCTTATATAGTAGGGGGCTTTGCCATATTGCCCAGGCTGGTCTCGAGCTCCCTGGGCTCAAGTGATCCACCCATCTTGGCTACTAAAGTACTGAGACTACGGGGTGAGCTACTGATGCCTGACTCAAACTGCTATTTTTTACTCTCAAAACAGGTATTTGTAAATTCATCTGGAACTTAGAAGAAAATATTCCTAGGGAAACAATGCTAAAAATGGTAATTAGGTTCCTAGCAGGCCTTGCAAGTCTACTAACCCCCAGGCAGCTGAACCAAAGCACTCCAGCTCACTGCTGTTCCTGTGGGAACAGCAGTGAAGTTCCATCCTGCAACCCAGGACTCTGGAATATCTCCCTGTTTTCTGACATCACCATCCACCACAACTCCACAGCTTGAGACATGCAAATGGAATCCTCCAGTCTCTTCTACTGAGCCAACAGGAAAAAACAATTCCTTCCCTCATGGTGACAAAAGAAAAAAAATTCTCAGGTACAAATGTTAGCAGGAAGGAGGCAGTGACTCATCTATCAAGGATGTTCAGACTTTAGTTTTCAGGGCTTGCGAAGGGCCCAAGTCCAGATACTTGCTTCATTTTCTTTCCTAATGAATTTCTCATTGCTGCCATGTGTTTGCTTTTGTTTAAAAGAAATCACTGTGTTGCTTTTTTATCCTGAGAGATGGCAGGTGTTTTGAATTTTTATTCTTCTTGTGAATAAATGATAGAATCTGTAAATCCAAGGCTCCTCCTGTTCTTTCTCTTGCCCTTTGTCCTCAAGAGGAAGCTCACTCCCGACAACTTTACCTGGGATTCCAGAAACCACACAGGTTCTACCAGCCACCCTAGAGGATTCTCTGAAGGCATCAACTAAATACAATCTCCTCTGTGTTATTCTAACAACCACAGCCAAAAGTAACTCTTGAGATCCATTTTTTAAATGTTAAGCCTCAAAAGATTCTCCCCTCCCTCCAAAAACATTAACATGCAAAAGAGCAGCCACTAATAACTTTTTTGCTGCAAAATTATTGGCTAATTATCACAATTACTACATTCGTAGCCTATCAGACCATGCTTTGATCATCCAGAGACAAAGATGTTTCTTGGAACCAATCCATGGGGCAACAAACAGAATCTGTTTTGATTGTTCTTTCTGAAAATCATGTTGCCAGTCGTGCTCATCCTCATTGCTGACCACTGAGGCCTGGCACAGATCCAGAACAAATGGTTCCAGCGTGCTATCAAGCGTCCTTAGAGGATGAGTCCTCGCCTGGCAACTTTCCCTCCAAAACATTCATAAAATCAAGTAAGTGCCACATAATCATATATTCTCTGACACAAAGTTTTCACTCATATCTTTCAGAATGCTGTATATTCTGCGTATATGGTTCTGCACACATGTAAGTGATAAAAAGCATGTCTCCATTTCATAGCACTCTTCCCTAATAAGATAACATTATGAATTGCCATACTGAGGACAATCTAATAAGATTTCTGTGTAAAGAAGTTAAAAAATACCTACAAAGTTCGAAAAATATTCCCCTTATCTACCACTTGGTTGATATTAATAATTTAAGGCTCTTCCAAACCATATGTGCATCTTTACATTTGAAAATGTCTAGGCATCACCTGGCATTAAAACTTAATCACCACTCAGAAATGTTTAGTTTATATAGGTCAAAGCTTAGTGAACTATTAAAGCCAGAAAAGCTTACAGTGGAGTTGTAAAGATTATACTAGTCAATATGATGGACCCTTAAAAATTCACTTTAAAACATATTTACATGCAATCACTTGCCAGTGTATATATTACCTTTGAATCAATTAAATAGTTGATGACTGCTGATGTTTATTAAGGTGAAATATTTTGTGACTTCACTGTATTCACTAAATGTACTTGTCATCATTACGTTGTGGTTTTAAACAATTTGATGGCACAAAATATTGCAGATTTTTATCTCATGATTTTTTCTGTTACAGTTTTGGCACATTCTGTTTGTGGTAGGGAATGGTAATTCAAGTTGGGGCAGAGTGTAATAAGAACCATCTGTCCTTTTCCCCATCTGAGTCCTTCTGTCATGATTAATTGTTACAAAAAAAAAAGTGTACCACCTTCTTGCTTGTACTTTGCCAGAGGTTACTAGTCATTCCCTTCTTTTACAATAATGTGCTTAAAATATTACATGCTTAGTTCGCTGTGGCACTGAATATGCAATCTCTGCTATTAGGATACCAAAACCTTCCAGTAGACTTAGAGAGACAGGTGGAAGCCATTCTTGTTAATGTCAGAGTCTAACAAAATGGAGAGAATATTTAAGTGGTTAGTCAAGAATGCTCTACTTTGTATTAAACATCCTAGAAGTTTGCTTCATGAGGAATCAAAAAGAACTGAGGAAAAGAAATATGTATCATGTACAAATGAGTTTCTAAAGGGTATGAGAAAAACGCTAATATTGTATCAAGTTATATTCATGTTTAACAAAAAATAAGTACCAGCCTGGGCAATAAAGGGAGACTGGTATCTACAAAATATTTTTTTTTTCTTAAATTACCCAGGTGTGGTGGCACATGCCTGTGGTTCCAACTATCTGGGAAGCTGAGGTAGGAGGATTGCTTGAGCCTGGGAAGGTTGAGGCTGCAGTGAGCCATGATCATGCCACTGCATTCCAGCCTGGGTGTCAGAGTGAGACCCTGTCTTTAAAAAGAAAAAAAGAAAACAAGTTAAAAACCTAAATACACACTTCCTAAAGACTTTTAGCATTACTTAATTTCAGAAGCATTTTTTAAGAGAAAGTGAAAAACAATTAAATCCTGAAGTAGAATTAAATCCTGAAGTAGGATTTAATTGTTTGTTGCTTGTTTGTTTGTTTTTGAGACGGAGTCTCACTCTGTCACCTAGGCTGGAGTGCAGTGGCGTGATCTTGACTCACTGCAACCTTTGCCTCCTGGGTTCAAAAGATTCTCCTGCCTCAGCCTCATGAGTAGCTGGGACTACAGGTGCCCACCACCATGCCGATGAATTTTTGTATTTTTTTTAGTAGAGATGGGGTTTCATCACGGTCAGGCTGGTCTCGACCTCCTGACCTCGTGATCCACCCACCTCAGCCTCCCAAAGTGCTGGAATTATAGGCATGAGGCACAGCACCCAGCTTAATGCCTAATTGTTTCTTAGAAGAAAGTAAATTCTAGAAGGGACCAATGTAAGAGGTAATCTAGGAAATGAAAGATATGCTCAAAGATGTTGCATTATTAGCCTGAAAGAGGTAGCTCCCAAAAGGATCTAGTTTAATTCAAGTGGAAGATTCACCAAGTTAGACTACAATTCTAATTATCATTCCTTTTTAAGTAATATGTCTTTTTGGTTTCTTCTCCATCCCAATTTACCTTTTATATGTTCCATTTCTTCCTTTCTCCAAGTTATAAGTAGTTTTGTCAGTTTTAGCTCATTAAGTCTCACTTCTGCTCTTTAAATTTTCTATTTATATTTAATTTCAATTACTTTTGTTTTTCATTTATAGAAGTTCTATTTGATTGGCCAGGCGTGGTGGCTCATGCATGTAATCCCAGCACTTTGGGAGGCTGAGGTGGGTGGATCACCTGTGGTCAGGAGGTTGAGACCAGCCTGACCAACGTGATGAAACCCCATCTCTACTAAAAAAATACAAAAATTAGCCAGCATGGTGGAGGGCGCCTGTAGTACCAGCTACTCAGGAGGCTGAGGCAGGATAATCGCTTGAACCCAGGAGGTGGAGGTCGCAGTGAGCCGAGATGGCACCATTGCACTCCAGCCTGGGTGACAGAGTGAGACTCCATCTAAAAAAAAAAAAAAAAAAAAGTTCAATTTAATTATTTCTTTCAAACCTATACGTTGTTTTTGTTTCAATAGGTTCTTCATTGTGTTCTCATGCTTTAGAGTCTTTCTATGCCCTTAATCACATTTATGTTTATTTTATATTTCCTATCTAGTCGTTCTATTATCTGAATGTCCTGGGAATCCATTCTTCCTATGTCTGCTGGCTCCCAGGCATGCTGAACTGCTTTCCTGTATGCTTTATATTCAGAAATATGTGAAAGACCAATTTTTATCAGGATCAATTTTTCGACTTAAGGGTTCCTGGCCTATGCAGATAGTATAAATCAACAAACCACCACCTGCTTTATAAAAGTTCTATTGATACACAAACATGCCCATTTGTTTACACATTGCCTACTGCACCTTTCACTCTACAAAGGCAGGGCTGAATAGCTGCAACAGAGCCTACATGTTCAAAGCTGATAATATTTATTCTCCGGCCCTTTACAGAAAATATTCACCAACCCTTGGTATAAATTCAAATCCTAAGCCAGGATAAGAGCTGATATAAGGTTATAAATTCCGAGGGAGACAATTTTCTTCTAGAAAGGGTCCAAACTGACAAGTTTCTTTGTTGACTGCAAGTGTTAGTGAGAAGAGTTGAGATATATAAAACCCAACCCTTCAAGATTATATACATTTATATATATATATATACACACATACGCATATGTATGTAATCTCATACATATATAGTATATATGTAATACATATATACATATACACACACATACACACACACACACACACATATACATTCTACATATTCACTCAGGACATAGCTTTTTGAAGGCTCTGAATTCATGCAGAGGTGTTGGTTTTAGCTCTCTGTCTTATGTGAGCCCAGGACCCACAGTCTCATATTCTGAGGACATTGAAATCCACATCTCTAGATCTAATAAAGCATATTTCCCTGTGGCACCAGCACATCTTCCAAAGGATTGCAGCACCCAGAACTACTATACTCACCACTCTTCATTTTTGTCCCCTGCTGATATCACTTAAAAATCAGATATGCTTTAGTTATTTTTCCAGCATTCATAGTGTTTTATGGCAAAATGTTTCTCAAGTTATGTAATATGTCATATTTCTGGGAATTGAAAGTTGTGTAAAAGGTAAGTGGAATCTTGGAGAACTGCAAAATTTTGCCAGAACAATTTTAGAATTTTGAATTAGACGATATCTGTGGAATTATAAACATGAAAGCTATTTAGGAAAATTGAGAAAGAAGTGAACAATGAGGGAAGTAAAGAAACATACATAGCCACTAATGATTGGCAGCCACATAGCAGAGAGGACTCTGATGTCAGACATGTCTCAGTTTGAATCCTAGCTATGTGACCCTTGGAAAAGTTATTTAACTTCTCATAACCTTAACTTCCTTATTGATAAAATGGGGACAATAGGTCTGACATGTAGCAAAATCTCAATGACTATTGGAATCAATAGTCATTGTTAAGATTGTTAAGATTCTTAAGATTGTTACTCACTCTCCAGATTACTTCTCTCTTATTTTGAAGGAGGAAGGAAGAACTGTATATATGTGGCATAAACAGCTAATATTTCTAGTTGAATTTAGTCATTGTCATTGTTTCCATGGCAACTACCTTATTCTGAGAAGAGAGACTTAGGAAGTCCTCCCACCTCAGCCTCCCAAGTAGATGGGACCACAGATGCATGCCACCACGCCTGGCTCATTTTTGTATTTTTTTATAGAGAGGGGGTTTTGCCATGCTGCCCATGCTGGTCTCAAATTCCTGAGCTAAAGTGATTTGCCTGCCTCAGCCTCCCAAAGTGCTGGGATTTCAGGTGTGAGCCACTACCCCCAGCCAAGAAAAATAGTTTTTAAAGAATTGCCTAAATGAATAAATATTTGAAAAGTCTCAATTTTATTTAATATGAAAGGCTGATGACAAGGTACTCTTCCTTATGGTATGAAACTTAATTTATGGTGAACTTCTCTAGATATTTAGGACATGTACTTAGAAGGTGAAGAATAGATTCTACCCCTTCTCTTCCTTCAAAATAGGATGCTGCCATTAGGTCTCCTCGTCAAATACTCAAAAGCAGCTATGAGTTCTAAAAGAAAATCTGAATAGAGAGGAACTAGCAAGTCATCTTTGCTCAGGGGTCTTCCAAAATAAAAGTGCAAATTTATGTAAGTTTATGTGAACGGGTATAATGTGAAATGCTCTAAACGGTCCCCTGACAAAATACATCTTCTCCATCACCATTCTGCCCAGGAATGTGGAATTCTGTTTGCAAATAACTGCATGCATTATTAATGCAAAGCTATGGAACCAAATAGAAAACCCAATGTTGGGTTACATTAATGTGATTTGAGAGCTAATTAATGCTTCCTTTTATTCCCTCAATACACGTGTATTCTTTCTTTATGTGGAACTTGATCCTAGCCTATGTGGCTTATTTTTCACATTAAAACGGAAGGTGTTGGCTGGTTTGAAGGTAATGAGTTATGTCAATTGATTGTTCATAGTCAAACTCCTCGTTCGACCCTTTTTCCTCTTCTCACTACTGCACCTGACTAGTCTTAAAAAATAATAACATTAATAAATAAAATAAAATGGAAGATGTGGAAGAAACGGAGACATTTATTTTGTTTGGTTTTGAGATGGAGTCTCGCCCTGTCACCCAGGCTGGAGTGCAGTGGCACCATTTCAGCTCAGGGCAACCTCCGACTCCTGAGTAGCTGTGATTACAGGCTTGAGCCACCGCCCAGCCAAGACTTTTGTTTTGAACATTAAAATGAGCATTGAAACAGAACAGCAATGAAGCTACTAATAAGTCGTATTTCTTTTTTTTTGAGACTGAGCCTTACTCTATCGCCCAGGCTGGAGTGCAATGGCTAACTCTGGGCTCACCGCAACCTTCACCTCCCGGGTTCAAGCAATTCTCTTGCCTTAGCCTCCCAAGTAGCTGGGATTATAGGCGCGCAGCACCAAGCCTGGCTAATTTTTGTATTTTTAATAGAGACGGGGTTTCACCATGTCGGTCAGGCTGGTCACAAACTCCTGACCTCGTGATCAGCCCTCCTCAGCTTCCCAAAGTGCTGGGATTACAGGCGTGAGCCACCGCGCCCGGCCTATAAATTGTATTTCTTTCCCTAGACATGTCCTTTTTAGAAAGATTTTAGAAACAATTCTTTTGAAGTGTCTTAAATTTTCCTCATACGTTTTTCTGGTTCCACGTGATCCTTTTACCCTGTTAAATATGAAGAATGCAAATGCATAAGCCACTGAATATCAGTCACTCCATTCTAACCATTGCTCAAACCAATTTTGTTGATTTGAAAATATTCACTGTTCATCTTGCTATTCATTATTTATTCATCAACTCATTAATAATATATAGTGATAAATTACAAATATCAAAGTTAACACGCTTTGGGCCCTCTTTTGATATTATCCCTGTAAGTACTTAAATAAACAAATAACAACTAAAGCTTTAGGAATGAACTTTCAACAAAAAGAGCCAAGGAAAGTACCAGTCTTGAAGATTCTATTTATTTATTTATTTATATTTATAGAGACAGGGTTTCACCATGTTGGCCAGGCTGGTTTTGAACTTCTGATCTCAGGTGATTCACCTGCCTTGGCCTCCTAAAGTGCTGGGATTACAGGCATGAGCCACCACGCTCAGCCTATTTTTATTTTTTACTGATTTTTTTGAGATAGGATTTCACTCTGTCACCCAGTCTGGAGTGCAGTGGCATGATTTTAGCTCACTGCAACCTCTGCTTCCCGGGTTCAAGTGATCCTTCTGCCTCAGCCTCCCAAGTAGCTGGGACCACAGGCATGTGCCACCCAACTTAGCTAATTTTTGTAGAGAAGTCATTCATGTTGGCCAAGCTGGTCTCAAATTCCTGAGCTCAAGTGATCCTCCTGTCTTGGTCTTCCGAAGTGTTGGGATTACAGACATGAGCCACCATGCCTGGGCTAAGATAAGCTTATTTTTTAGAACATGGTGAGCTAAATAATGAGTCAGTGGAGCTTTTATTGACTGTGTAAGCCTCTCCTATTTTTGCTTTAGTATATTCTCTTTTGTTGGTCTAAAATGAAAGCTTTGAAACTGTATTGTGAAGTCACTGTAACATCTTTATGAGGTTGAATCTTTGGGAAGTTGAGTCATAAATAGAACTAAACTTATATCAAATGATAATGTCTTGATACAGTCTTATAAACTTTTTTGAGATATAGACCATTTAAAAATGCAATCAGTCTCCTGCTGGGGTCATGCCTATTTTCCCAGCACTTTGGAAGGCTGAGGTGGATGGATCCATTGAGCCCAGGAGTTTGAGATCAGCCTGAGCAACAAGGCAAAACCCTGTCTCCAAAATAAAAAATTAGCCAGGTATGGTGATGCATGCCTGTAGTCTCAACTACTTGGCTGGGTGGGAGGACTGCTTGAGCCTGGAAGGCAGAGGTTGTAGTGAGTCGAGATGGCACCACTGCACTCCAGCCAAACGTTTGACAGGGAATCACAAGCAGCTTTCAAGACTAGTCAAGAGTCAGGTGAGGTGATAAAGAGTTGAGAAACCTCACTTTACACAGTAAAGAGTGAAAAGAAAGAATAAATGAAATGTGGGAAACCTTGGGTTTTGGAACTAGGCACCATCACCTGAGTTCAAGTTTCAGTTAATCTTCCTGAGAGTCAATTATCTTAACCTAAAAGGGGGGCATAGTTAAATCTTTTACGTATATGTAAATACACATTCCATCATAATGGCTAGCATATGATAGGTGTTTTAAAATAGTGGCTCATAGTAGGAATAAAAGAAAAATATTAATGAAATTAACATAAAAACTAAAGCCAATTATCTTAGTTTCAAATCTATGTAACCCTTGCTTTCTAGGAAGCCTGGCAGGGAACAATCAAGAGGTAGCTACTACAAAAATAATGAAGATAGTCTCTGTTAACATTTTAGCTGCTTACAGTGGAATCAGGGATGAGACATCCCCTCCTTCTAACCTCTGGCAGGATCTAGTGGTAGTCCTGTCTCTTTTTGGCAGTGAGTTAAATTCCACAGAGGTCCAGCTCTGCCCGCACACACTTGGCATTTGTGTAGTCACTCATTGCTCCTGCAAACAAGGGCTGTGCTGTCCCCACTGCTGCTGGTTTCTCTGGTCACTGCCAATCTCCCAGCACTGTGATGACTGCTGGTGATTGCTCCATCATCAGTACTGCCAAGCTCTCCCCATCAGGGAAAAGACATTTGCAATTTTCCCAGAGGGAAGCCTTCAGTTTCCACAGTGCTCCTGCTGTTTCAGCTCTCTTTTTTTCTTTTTAATTTAATTGAGATGGAGTCTCTCTCTGTCACCCAGGATGGAGTGTAGAGGTATGATTTCGGCTCACTGCAACCTCTGCCACCTGGTTTCAAACGATTTTCATGCCTCAGCCTCTTGAATAGCTGGGACTACAGGTGTGCGCCACTGCACCTGACTAATAGTTTTTGTGTATTTCTAGTAGAGATGGGTTTTTGTCATGTTGGCCAGTCTATTCTTGAACTCCTGACTGCAGGTGATCTGCCTGCCTCCGCCGCCCAAAGTGCTGGGATTACAGGTGTGAGCCACCATGCCAGGCCCAGCTCTATCTTTTAAGTGTTCACTTCTCTTACAAACCATCATTTTGGCTCAAAGGATAAATGGAGGAGCCCATACCATGTATCTCCTGCATGTCCTAGGATACAGTGAAGGGCCAACAGCATCCCTGGTCTCAAGGTGAGACAAGTGCAAGTGTTTTCTGAAAGGTGGGCTGAGGACTCATTTCTGAAAGGTGGGCCTCAAGGTTATAAGGAGACAGAGGAGAAAAATACAGGACTGGGGCTGGCTTACACAGCTGAGGGTGTGTGAGGTGAGGGTGGTGAAATTCTTCCAGTAGAGGCCAAACTTTGGGGTTCTAGAATTTTTTCTGCTGTTTTCTGGCTATATTCCTCTCCCTCCAATTTCTTTGCCATAGTCAGTATTTAGCTATGTTACATATACTTTTTTTTTTTTTGAGACAGAGTCTCACTCTGTTGCCAAGGCTAGAATGCAGTGATGCAATCTTAGCTCACTGAAGCCTTGACCTCCTGAACTCAGGTGATCCTCCCACCTCAGCCTCCCCAGTAGCTGGAACTATAGGTGCGTGCAACCACATCCAGCTAATTTTTATATTTTTTCTAAAGATGGGATTTTGCCATGTTGCCTGGGCTGGTCTTGAAGTCCTGGGCTCAAGCGATCTGCATGCCTTGACCTCCCAAAGTGCTGGCACTACTGGAATGAGCCGCGGCACCCAGCCTATGCTATGTATACTTAATACTACTATGAATGGGAATTTAGAAGTAGAATTTACATAAGGTTAAGCTATCTCACAAATAGGGTTTATGGCATTTAGCTTGCTTTGTACAGGATTAAACACCAGGCTGACACTGTGATCTCCATATCTCTGGCCACCTCACAGCCCCTCAGATTTTTAAGGTTTAACCATACCTCCTTACAACTATCAGAAAATAGTTTAACCATACAATCTATCAGCAAATGCTTTATCTTCCTGGAGTACACCATTCTTACTTACTATTCCATGTTCAGGCCCCCATTGTTATTAACACTCTTCCAGTGTCTGGGAAAAGAAACGTTTTTCCTGTATAGTCACCAGCTCTAAACATAAGACTTTCTGACTCCACTGACAGTAGATCACATCTTCCTTTGCAGCCAGGTCCAGGGCTGCCACTCTAGGCTGAGCTCCACTTCAGTTCTTGATGTTGGCAGCAAGTACAATGACCCCATTTGGAACTTAGTATTAACTCTCTTTATTGGACCGTCTGGGAAGCAGCGCCCCCCTCCCCCCTAGGCCTCTAAATCCGTGTCCTTCTTTGTCCAATCCTGTTAATTGAACTCCTCACTAAAGTTCTAATTTCTGAGTCAGTTTTCTTATCTGTCCCAGCCGGTAAAATTGGAAATCTGTCTTGGTTCCTATTCTGGAAACCTCAGAATATATTAGAATCCTACTGGAAATTCACATGGCTTACCCAATGGCTTGTGCCCTACATGCAACAGTCAGGCCTGCAGGAGTCCTGGAAACCCCGTCTAGGGTAGGACTCACTGTTCCATGTCCTGGCGGCCCGGTGGGACTTCTGCGGCTTTGCCTTAGAGCTGCATATGCCTCCACATGACTGGAAAACACTCTTGGCCAGGCGTGGTGGCTCACACCTGTAATCCCAGCACTTCGAGAGGCCTAGGTGGGCAGATCACAAGGTGAAGAGATCGAGACTATCCTGACCAACATGGTGAAACCCTGTCCCTACTAAAAATACAAAAATTAGCTGAGTGTGATGGTGCACACCTGTAGTCCCAGCTACTCGGGAGGCTGAGGCAGGAGAATTGCTTGAACCCAGGAGGTGGAGGTTGCAGTGAGCCAAGATCGCACCACTGCACTCCAACCCAACCACAGAGAGACTCTGTCTCAAACAAACAAAAACACTCTTGAGGTTGGCCCCTGTGCTTTCTCTCACCCCAGAGAATCATGAGGTCAGCCCATACAGCCAAGCAGTCCTTCATGAGGAAGGACAGCAGGCTCCAGGCCCCTGCCTCATCTTTCAGTAGTCAGCCTGCCATATCTCATCAATTAATTCTTTGATGCTCTTCCCTTCCTGTTCAGACATTATCTCCCTTTCAATACCCCAGGGATTGATTCACAAAACTCATCTGCATTTTAAAATTAACTCAGCCTGGGTATGGCGGCTCACACCTGTAATCCTAGCACTTTGGAAGGCTAAGGCTGGCGGATCCCTTGAGCTTAGGATTTTGAGATCAGCCTGGACAAAATAGTAACACTCTGTCTTACAAAAAATTAAAAAATTATCTGGGTTTGGTGACACACACCTGTAATCCTAGCTACTCGGGAGGCTGAGGCCATAGGATGGCTTGAGCCCAGGAGATGGAGGCTGCAGTGAGGCACGTTTGTGCCATTGCACTCCAGCCTGACAGCAAGACTCTGTCTCAAAAAATAAATGAATAAATAAAATAAAATAAATTCTACCCACTTCTACAGTATATTAAAAATATTTGACCCTCATATTGTATCACTCTGAGATTCACATTCATATTTTAGGATACAGAACCTTAGAAAACTTGCTTTCTGGGGTCTGGGACAAAAAATAGACTTCAACCCTCAGCCTCGTATAGAGTCCCATGGACAGGGAAATGTCACCTCATATTGTCTTTGCAGCTCCTATGGATCTAACCACCAGCATGCTTCAACTTGTGCTATTGTCTTTTCTGTTTTTGTTCATTTTACTAAGCTGTCTTATGATATATGTCTGCATTCCTGCTGCACACTTTAGAATTTAAGCTCTCACGGATTGTGTCTATGTTCAAGGTGAATTATTTTGTAAAGTACCTATCATAATGACATTTGCACTCAGATTTATTTTAACTACTATATTTTCATTAAAATAATTATTCTAAAATTAAAGTGGGAAGGCAAATTAAAGTTATTATATGCCATTTGTGGATCAGTGTTTTCCTTTATGTAAAACTGTAAAGATAATGGGTATGAAAGTGCTTAGCAAAATATCTGTTATTATTACAGTTATTCCTGTATTACTACATTTTCATAAATGTGCCAGTTAAAATAAATATCTTGTTCTCAATATTATAATTATGCTTTTAAATAGAAAGAAGCCACTTTTACCCACGCTTCCATTATTTCTTTTGTAGCTGTTTATGTTCTTTCTTTTCCTGTAATAGCTGAGAATTTCTAGACTGGTAGTCATGGAACCATACACCTTTTAAAAGAGGCTTCAGAGCTCTTATCTATCTCTTTGCCTTTAGGCAGAGTTGCCCTTAAATCTATTCAGACAGATGAAGATGTACAAAATTGAAAAAAATATAATGTAAATGTTTTCCTGATTATAAAAATGACGTACATTTTTGAAATGAAGTCCCGTATCTTCCCTTCATTCAATGTCAAATACTTCTGGCTTAACAATATAAATACTCAGTGATCAAGGGCAAAACAAAACAATATATAACCAAAAACTATTTCTTTTGCTAGTACTTGGCATAAAAATTGCCCATTGCAATTTGATATCACCGTTCTTGGTGATGGATTTTCTGTCCCCTTTCACCCTAGTTGCTTCTGCCTGAAGACATGACATTTAGAAAGTAATACTATTAAAAAATGTTCAAAACAACATTAACAAGAATTTTAAAGAAGAAAAACAAGCCCAGCAAATACATTTGCTATTTCCCGGCCTAGTGCAGTGGCTCATGTCTGATAATCCCAGCATTTCAGGAGACCTAAATGGGTAAATCACTTTAGCCCAGGGGTTCAAGACCAGCCTGGGCAATATGGTGAAAGCTCGTCTCTCTACAAAAAATGCAAAAATTATCCAGGCATAGTGGCATGCAGCTCTGGTCCCAGCTACTTGGGAGGCTAAGGTGGGAGGATTGATTGAGCCTGGGAGGTCGAGGTTGCAGTGAGCCAAGATCCCGCCACTATACTCCAGCTATAGAGACCCTGTCTCAGACAAACAAACAAACAATTTACAATTGGCATTTTTTACTTTACTCTCAGGTAGTTACTAATACATGTGCTGATTTTAAAAATTATAATAGTATGCTCAAATTTTTTATATATTACATTATAAATATTTCTATATTGTGACATGCTGCTGCTGTCTTTCAACTTAATAAATTTATAATATTTTATTTGCCAAACATCACTTATGGTTTATTTTCTATTATTATTAATGAGGCAATAAGCATATTTAGCGACACTGTTTCTGAAATTGAAATCTCTCTTTATCAAAGTTTTCAAAAATGAACATTTTCAAGACTTGATCTACAGTTTCAAATTACTTTTCCAAGTGATTCTTCTGATTTCTCTACCATCAGCCATGCATGAGTGCTCTAGCACTGTATGTTTCTGTGATTTTAATTTGTACTAAATTTGGAATAGGTGTCTTTGATGTAATTAATCTTTTGGGAACGAAATAGAGGGAGAAAAATGTACTGTAGCTGCTGCACACATTAGATTATAAAAAACTCAGATTAATTTCAGACTATTAGACAGTGATGTAAAGTCTCGTATCAGATGATCAGTTACCAGATATAGTAAAATGGCAGTCACGAAATGAGAGCTACTGTTCCTTGCCTGCTAACTGTCCCATCTGGGCCCCTTGCTTTAGAGGCCCTTTGATAAAAACTGAACATTTTTTTTTAATTGATAATGTGCATTTTGAAAAAACTGAACATTTTAATGGCATTTCTCTCTTTTCTGATTTAATTGTATATCTCCCTTGCTGAAAAAAGCTTCAGTGGCTCCCATTGTCCATAGATAAATTCCAAATCCTAAATCCTGGGTCTAAGGCAATAGAAAAAATACACAGAATGGCAGTACCCTGACAGAGGGATAAGGTGGGCAATCAGGGGACCTGGGTTCAAATCCCATCACTGTGCTAATAGTTAACCTTTCAGTTTGCTTATCTGTGCAATGAGAAGAATAGTATCTATTTTACAAAGCTGTTTAGAAGATTACATGAAAATTCATTTGAAGCAGCTCAGCACAGAATGAACGTCCTCCTTCATGTGAATTCCTTTCTTTCTTTCCTCCTTAGCCTGGGCTCAGCCTTTGTTACTCCAGCCCATGGATCCCCACCCCACTTGTTGCTTTTCTTTTTCTGTACCTCTGCTCATTCTGTTTTCTCTATCAAATTCTTGTTCTTCACATCTTCAAAATCCTATGGAAGATCTACACAAGAAGCCTTTCCAGCTTGATCTCTCCTACTAAAACAAACTTCTCATGCACTACCACTGCCTTCTAGCATTTATCATAGTTTGCTGCCTGCAAGAGCCACGTCCTTTGGAAATGAAGTCCATGCCTCAATGTTCTTTGTATCCCTATGGCACTCTGACATAATACTTGGCACAAAATAAGCAACTGTTTATCGTTGTTTTACTTAATTCTATCTTATACTTCATGCTTTTTTCTATTGCTCTCCCTCCTCTCCTTGCACTGACATTCCACACTGAACACATCCACCATGAACAGTAGAGGTGGAAGATTGTGAACTTCCCCTACCCTCCAAACAGGCATACAAAATTTCGAATAAGTAAATGAAATGATACTTTTAAGGAAAGCGGGGAAGAGAACAAGTCTGTCAAAGGAACAATGTTTGCATGTCTAAATCTGTCTGTTTTGGGATGTAAGCCAAAGTCAGGGGTCCAAGAGTATTTCCATTCTATTGCATTCCATCTATTATTTATATAGTGCATATTGCTGTAGTCTCTAAGCACTTTCAAATGAAATACAACATACCTTTGGGAGTGAAAAAGGAAATGAAGAACGGTGAGGAGGGGGAGGTATTGGAACATTGGTTATCATTTCAAGCATGGTAAGGTCTGAAGCCAAGACAAGTGGCTCCTCCTCTGTCTGACACAGGTGTGAATAACATATTGTTCAATATCTGTGGCATACATTGTGAGTTGGAAGCCAAGCTTTACAGTAAAAGCTTTATCCTTTGCTTTAAAAACACACAGTCCTCAAGGGAAAAGGACCCCCTACTTCCCTAGTATCCACCCTGAAATCAAAACCTGATCAGAACGTAATTGCTACCAATGTTCACCACATCAACCTCACTCTTCATGTTTTTATTTCACTTTTTATATTTATTTATTTATATATTTTTGAGACAGCGTCTTACTCTGTCACCCAGGCTGGAGTGCAGTGGCATGATCTTGTCTCACTGCAGCCTCAACTTCCTGGGCTCAAGTGATCCTCCCGCATCAGTTCCTCAAGTAGCTGGGACTACAGGGGCACACCACCATGTCCAGCTAATTTTCGTATTAATATTATTATTATTATTTGAAAGGCGGGGTTTTGCCCCATTGCCCAGGCTGGTCTCAAACTCCTGAACTCAAGTGATCTGCCTTCTTTGCCTCAGCCTTCCAAAGTGCTGGGAACAGAAGGGTGAGCCACTGCACCCAGCCTGTTTTTCATTTTTTTAAAGTTCTTGTGCCAACAGAGACTACAAATGCTAAAGCTTCTGCATGCTGAGTTTTACTCATATGGTTCAGTTTCTCATGACATCTGTAAATTCTGAAAATACAGAAGAAGAGAAAAGAGTCAGGTGGTGTCCTCACAACACTTATAGAGCACCCCATGTCTCTCCAAGCAGCGCCACAGATTCACAGACAGTAGAGGTTCAATACATGCTTTCCCTCTCACTGAATTCTTCAGGTAGTTCCTTACAACCTGCTCTTATTAAGGAGGTCTAAGGAAGCCTTGAGATCTCTCCAGAAATAGAAAAGTATCCAAAAGCTTTGACACCAGACTCCAATATTTCTGATAGCTTTAAAGGACATTTTTAGGACAGGCAGGGGGCCTTGATAAGGCTTTATAGTTGTAAGTCATGCAGACTTCCCTGCAGAAGCTTCAGACAGGGGGAATAAGTTAAATACAGCTGCTTCAGCCTGGAGTGCTCAATATTGTCTTTAATGATTAAAAATGCTGACTCCAGTGGGAGCAGAGCACATGCTGCCGAGATTATTATGGTTTGAAGCATTTTCTATGTGAGTGGCAGGGGCAGGGTGGGAGGAGTTTGAGAGGAAGACCAAGAAAGATGTCATCGGATTGAGCAGCTCAGCTGGTGAAGGACAGAGGCCAGCAGGAGAAGGTCTGGGAAGGGGATGGCTGCTGTCCTCAGGAGCAAAGTTTTAAAAACTGAAGTCTTGGCTGGACACAGTGGCTCATACCTGTAATCCTAGCACTTTAGGAGGATGAATCATGAGGTCAGAAGTTTGAGACCAGCCTGGCCAACATTGTGAAACGCTGTCTCTACTAAAAATACAAAAATTAGCTGGGTGTGGTGGCACACACATGTAATCCTACCTACTCAGGAGGCCGAGGCAGGAGACTTGCTAGAATCTAAGAGGCAGAGGTTCCAGTGAGCTGAGACCGTGCCATTGCATTCCCGCCTGGGCAACAGAGTGAGACCCCATCTCAAAACAAAACAAAACAAAAAACAGAACTGAAGTCTCAAGTTGTTTCCCGTTCTGTATGTAGCACCCACTGTTCAGTGAAGAATGTTAAAGACAATGGCTTTCTGTTAGCAGTGTGCTGAGAGATAGGAGGGAAGCACGTGTCTGTGCTCTGAAGGGAAATGGACTGGAGAGAGGTGTGAGCATGACAGGCAACTGAGGAAAAGGCTCGCTGTTGGTGGGGAGTGAGAGGGGACAGTGGCAGCCAAAATGGGCTTGTGGAACTTGTCAACATGATCCCTGGCTTCTCAGAAATCATAGGAGTTAGGGTTACATTTCCTGCATCTGTGCAAGACGTTGGAAGGGAGATCATTATGATACGATTTTTAAGGAAAGATTTGAGCTGGAATAATGATAAACTAATTGGAATAAAAAATTGCAGAAATAGCTGGGAAAGGTGGTTCACACCTGTAATCCCAGCCCTTTGGAAGGCCAAAGAGGGAGGTTCACCTGAGGACAGAAGTTCAAGAACAGTCTGGGCAGCATAGTGAGATCCTGTCTCTACAAAAATTTAAAAAAATTAACCAGGTGTGGTGGCATGCACCTGTAGTTCCCACTATTCAGAGGCTGAGGAGTGAGGCAGGAAGACTGCTTGAGTCCAGGAGTTCGGAGACTGCAGTGAGCTGTGATGGCACCACTGTACTCCAGCCTGGGCAACAGAACAAGACTCCATCCCTTAAAAAAAAAGAATTGCTGAAATATGGATTTCTTTCTTGTCCTCTCTCTCTCTCTCTTGAGACGGAGCCTCACTCTGTTGACAGGCTGAAGTGCAGTGGTGTGATCTGCAACCTCCACCTCCCGGGTTCACGCAATTCTCCTGCCTCAGTCTCCCAAGTAGCTGGGACTACAGGTGCACACCACCATGGCCCAGCTAATTTTTTTTGTATTTTACTAGAGACAAAGTTTCACCATGTTACCCAGGCTGGTCGTGAACTCCCGGGCTCAGGCAATCCACTTACCTCTGCCTCCCAAAGTACTGGGATTACAGGCTTGAGCCACTGCCCTGGCTTTTTTTTTCTTTTTTGACAGGTCTCACTATGTTGCCCAGGCAGGTTTATTCCTGGGCTCAAGCAGTCCTCCCACCTCAGCCTCGCAAAGTGCTGAGATTACCGATATGAACCACTGTGCTCAGGCTTGGATTTGTTTCTAATTGAAGGAAAGAAAGAAAAAAGGAGATAAGAAAAGAGAGGCAAGAAGAAGGGAGGGAGGGAGGAAGGAAGGAAAGTAAATCTCTGTCAACCTTATTCCTATGCCATTTGTGGATGGATTCAGTCGGCTTAGAATGGATCCTAGAGAATGGATTAGTAAGGTTCATATCTCCCAGGAATGACTTTAAATGATGGGGCGGTGGAAGGGAACTCAGAAATGAAACACATTGAGTTTTCAGGAACCACCAAAGGATCCTGGGAGAGACCTAAAATAGGAAGGCATGGGCTAGGGAAATGCAGGAATGTGAGTATGGGGTTCATGGCTAGGGGTCCCCACCGGCCCACAGCCATCCTTGTATTCTCCTAGGTGTTATTGTGCATTCGTAACTCAATATATTACCCATTTATCTATGTTTGTATTTTAAAAGAGGGAGCATCGAGGAGATACTATTTAACACAAAAGAATGAACCAAGAAAAGCTGGCGGCCATGCAATTTGGTATGTACTCAATACTGTCATTCAAATAACATTTTAAAAAACAGTCTTGAGATAATCCCGTGAGGATAGATAGCAGCATCACTACACCATCTACAGAAGAGAAGATGGAGGCTCAGGGGAGCCAAGTTCCAACAGCAAAACTTCTCACCATTTCAGTCGGCTTTACTGTGTGCAACTGGCTAGTTGCAGAATTTGTGGCATCTGAGCAGATAAATCTCTTATTGTGTGCAGGGGTATGTTGGTTGTTTTGTTTTTGTTTCTGTTTTCCAGGGTCTACTTCACCCATGGAGCATGGAACATGCTGCTGTAGCTGATTGTCACTATGCAGGAATGTAGGTCCAGGTCTTCCAATTTTCTAAGAGAATCCAGACATTTCTGTTTGCACACAAGGTCTGATATTTTGATGATGTTGGTTCACCTAGAAAAAAAAAAGAAATCAAAACATTGTGCAAACTAGGTTTACTGGCCGTCAATGTGAGACGTCTGCTTTAGCTCTGTGTACTTGGCCTGGAGTCCTCGTCTCTTCCGTCTACTTCCCTCCATCCGAAGCATTTGCACTTTTGGTGGGGGTGGGGGTGGGGTGGGGGTGGGCCGGGGGGAATCTTGCAAATGAAAGATGGCAAGGATAACTTCTTTTTTTTTTTTAGCATCTAGAATTGCAGTGAGCTTGAGAGTAGGTAGCTAGAGGGTGTGGGGGCAGGGGGAGGAAGAGCAAGGAAGGAGGGGGAGATGCCATGTACATACAGGAGCTGCCTGCGAAGGAGAGGAAATGAAAGCAGAGGAGCTGACAGCACTCTTAGTAAATATTAAACAGTAATGAAACAGGGAGTAACAGGCCACAAAGAACCTGCGATAAGAATGCCAGTCGTTTACTGTATTTCAGCACACAGCTGGGTACCAGAGCTTAATACATCTCTTCTGACATTGCAGGTTCACTATGCTAGGAGCAAAAACCTGAGTAACAAATAAAAAGCAAATGTTTTTGCTATTAAAGAAATAAATGAATGGTAGAATGAGAATGACAAAAGAATAAAAGAAAGAAATTCCATTTCCATTGTTCTAAATAGATGTTGCATGTCATGACAGATAAGAGTTCATTAATTAGCAGCAAGAGATTTTGGAATAGCCATAGTATAAACCGTCTCTGCTTTGCATTTGGTAATGAAAGTACTTTGAATGTGACCCTTTAGTAATTCAGACACAATATTTCTTAGTTCCTATTGTGTACGAAGTACCAGGCACTGTGGAGAGAGGCATGGGAAACAGTGGATGTAATCCTTTCTTCTGAGCAGTTTACAGTCTACTGGTATTAGATTTTCAAGAAGGACGAAGCTCCCGCCAAAAGCCTATGTCAAATTTTAAACAGTTTCAAGCAATAAAAAAGCTATGTGCTAGATACCTTCTCCAGAAAACATATCACTTTGCATTCATCTGAACATAATTCAAACCACATTTACTAAAACTCCGGTTACTCTTATACAGCCACTTTGCTTTTATGCTTCTGTAAGAAAATGCAAAGAACGGCACTTTTTTGGAAACATCTTTAAGTTTTTTTTTATAATTTTTTTTTAAAGAGATGAGTTCTTGCTCTGTCACCCAATCTGGCATGCTGTGGTATAATCATAATTCACTGAAGCCTTGAACTCTTGGGCTCAAGTGATCCACTCACCTCAGCCTCCTGAGTAGCTGTGACTACAGGCACACTCCATGGCTAATTTTTTATGTTTTGTAGAGATGGGGTTTAGTCATGTTACCTAGGCTGATCTTGAACTCCTGGGGCGCAAGCAATCTTCCTGCCTCAGCCTCATGAAGTGCTGGGATTACAGGTGTGCGCCATCATGTCTGGCTATATTTAAAATTTTAAACAATAAAATGCTGTTTATAGTTATCTAATCTTAAGGCTCTCTGAGTCTGGCCCATTATTGGATATGGTGATCCTTACTCCTAACCCATCCCTCTTTCCTCCCCCTCCCTTCTTTTTATATTATACTCATACTATCATGATTTTCAGACATATTTATTTAAAATGTTACCACATCTCTCTTCCCATTCTTTTCCCTTTCAATACCACAGGCCTATGCTCAAGTTAGGGAGCCACGCCTGTCCACTTCTCAAGCCTGACAGTAGTTATCAGGAAGCACATTTCAAAAAAAATAGAACAGTGGCAGTACCACCCAGTGAGAAGAATAAATTCCAAATGCTTTCAAAATAAAGGCTGGTTTGATTAATGCCAGCGTTCACTTTATTTCCATGGCTTCCCCTGCAGGGCCAAAAAGAGCAGCCAGGGCCAGAGAATATGTGTTGACATTAACAGGCACCTTTTAGCAATGCACATTTTTAAAAGAAACGTCTAAGTTACTTGACATGTTATCAAGAGATTGCCTTATATCTATCAAAAAGCTTTAAGGCTCATTTCCTACCAAGATATCTCCAATGCCAATTTTTTTCTCTCTCTTCTGTGACAGCTACAATATCAGTGACGTAATGCAGTATATATTTGGACTCTCTATGACATCTGTGGAAGTTGAAACCTATTTCCAGCCAGACACAAAAATCATATAGCTTTTAACTCATTTTTAAGTGGATTCTAACCTTGTATGAAAAATTGAGAACAGGTCGTCAATATTCTTAAAGAATCATAAACATTCAGAACATTCTAAAGAATAAATACGTTTAAGAAAAGTTGATGGGACATCCTAAGTTAGAATCAAACAAGTGACTGTATTTAAAATCACTTGGTTTGGCTGGGCATGGGAGCTCACACCGTGTAATTACTTGGAATTACTCCCAAAGTAATTTCAGCACTTTGGGAGGCCGAGGCAGGCAGATCACGAGGTCAAGAGATCGAGATCATCCTGGCCAACATGGTGAAACCCCATCTCTACTAAAAATACAAAAGTTAGTTATGTGTGGTGTCGTTCGCCTGTAGTCCCAGCTACTTGGGACGCTGAGGCAGGAGAATTGCTTGAACCCGGGAGGTAGAGGTTGCAGTGAGCCGAGAGCACACCACTGCACTCCAGCCTGGCGCCTGGCGACAGAGTGAAACTCTGTCTCAAAAAAAAAAAAAAAAAAAAAAATCACTTGGTTTGCCAAAATAGCTAGAAGAGAGGCTTTGGAATGTTTCCAAGAAAAAACAAGTGTTTGAAATGATGGATATCCTAAATATACAGATTTGATCATTACACATTATCTGTGTATATCAAAACAAGTACCCCATAAATATATACCAGTATTATGTATCAAGAAAAGTTTTTTTAAAAATCACTTGGTTTGCATTCTATCCCTTAATCTTTGTGAATCTTGGTATCCTCTGTATGTTTCAGACTACTTTCTTACATCTTCTCAACCATTTTCAAAGCTATTGTGGTGCTTTTAGGAAACCAATAAAACAATTCTTAGACTTGTGTGCAGTGAAAGAACAGAAAAATATGAGAGTTTAATTGGTTCAGCTGGACCTTCTTGTTTATTTACATAAAAATAATAAGTTAATCTGTGTTGAAGGTAGAATCCATTGAAATGTCACAAACTGATGTTGCTTTATCTTTCTCAACAGTGTTTTCTTAGAAATCTCTACCATCTTTTTGTCAATTTACAATAGTCAGAAAATTCTTTCATTTCTTTCTGTGAAAAGCAGTAATTGATAATATTTAATAAATATAAGTGTATCCAACATAACCTTAACATTTGACATCTGTACCTTAAGTCATTCAAATTACATTATGTCAACTAAAAGCCCATGTTTTATACTCTGATTAAAAAATTTTTTTTAACTTCATATCATTTAGTAAATTATCTCAGGTTTTAAAAAATAATTATTATTAAGCCTAGGGTGGTGTCACATATCTGTAATGCCAGCTAACTCTGGAGGCTGAGGCAGGAGGATCACTTGAGCCTAGGAGTTAGAGTCCAACCTGAGCAACATAAGGACACCCGCGGAAAAAAAAAAAGTGAAAGGGGAGAGTAAAAAAATATTAGTTATCATTGTAAACAACTTTCTTTAATAATATCATCATAAGCAAACTGATAGGCATTTTCAATTCAGGATCCTGTATGTATTGAATGTGTGAGGAAAAACCCTGTGAAGCTTCCCCTCCCCCTTTCTCGTGGCTCGGTGGCTGTAGGTTACGTCCATATGGCTGTAAGCCAAAAGAAATGCCTATGGAAAGGCTGTTCTCAACAGAGGGCTCTCTGCCTTTGTGAAAGACGAGAAGACAAAGCCTAACACAGTGCAACTTCTTTAGAACATTTTCCAGGGAACTGAACATTTTGAATGTTGTACGTGGGAAAACATGCGCCGTGAGAGCCGCACAATGACGGCATTTCACTGTACTTGCCCTTGCCAGGCATTCCAGCGCGCCCTGCCTACGAGGCTAACAAATGGGCTTGAACAGGAGATAGCACAGGCTCCGGAAAGCTCTCCTACCCCACCCCCTTTTGTGCTTACACAAAACGCTCAATTATTTCCTTCTGAAACAGAGGCCAGGTCTGTTCTCAAATACCAAGCTTTGGAAGAGGTATGATTACTTAAGCGAGTTCAGGAGGCCTAGAGAAGGGCAAAACAGTACATTTATAGACTGCAAAACATCACCGAAAGCATGAACAATCATCTCTGAAGGAAGGTAAGCACATCAGCACGGGGTTAAGTATCCTCATCTCTAAAGCCTGGGAGCAGGAGCTGTTTTACTCTGCCTCTTTGCGCTTTATTATATGCTATTCTGTTACATGCTAATATATGGTTCACATGTTTGAAACCCCGTCTTCTTATTCATTTAGATTTATTTCAGATTATACAGAATCTCAGGCCACTGAGGACCAGGTAGCGGGGCAGGCCATTCTCTTTGCCTTTCTTCCATTGTGCTATGTAGACCCCAGAGGCAGTGCTCTCCAAAGAACTGGGACTGAGCAACCTTACTGTCCACTACGGGCTCCAGCCTAGTTACTTTTCTGCAGAGCTTGTTTGGTACAGCACAGGAAATTCTACTTCTCTGGGGTTTTCAGTTATCTAAGAGCATCTTGGTATTTTTCAGATTACCAAGAATCTGTGGCAATGTGACTATGACTCAACAGATAAAGCAGCCAAGATAGACGATGTCGATGGAGACTCTGTTTTCTAAGTGTGGATGATAAGCATTAGGAGATAAAAAAAAAAAAAAAAAAAAAAAAAAAAAAAAACTTTAATCAATCAATGGAACAAGGCAGGAATGAGAGGAATGTTTCTAATTTAAAATCTAGCATAAATTTTGCCCTTAAACTCTTGAGAAAATATAAAGAATCAGAGGAAAATTTTAAAATGCAAAATTAAGCAAAAAAGTTACTTAAATAGATGAGTATATGGTTTCAGACACAAATGAATGTCTGTATGTATGGGGTTTACCTTATCTGTTAGGATTAAGTAACTTTTTGGAGCAAATTTATTTAGAACTTGATTATTCAGTTTGTCTATAAAAATCTACTTTTATAGCTCTTTAAAAAGCTTTAAGGCCAGCCATGGTGGCTCACGCCTGTAATCCTGGAACTTTGGGAGGCCTAGGTGGGCGGATCACCTGAGGTTAGGAGTTCGAGACCAGCCGATCAACATAGAGAAACCCCATCTGTACTAAAAATACAAAATTAGCCAGGCGTGGTGGCACATGCCTGTAATCCAGCTACTCAGGAGGCTGAGGCAGGAGAATTGCTTGAACCTGGGAGGCAGAAGTTGTGGTGAGCTGAGATCGAGCCATTGCACTCCAACCTGGGCAACAAGAGTGAAACTCCATCTCAAAAATAATAATAATAAAATAAAACGTTTTAAAATGCACAAGATAGATAAAAAAAAAAACCCACAAATAATATTTTTAACTTTTCTAAATGCTAGGTTCCAGAGCGTAAGTGGTCTAACAGAACTGATCAAGTTATGGTCACTGAAGTGGAATGCTCTAAAAGGCCTCAGAGAATATAGGAATGAAAAAATGAGGCAACCAAAGGTGAAAGTCTGGATAACTTCCAATCTGTATCCACCAGCCCCACCTTATCACAACGCAATGGATAGGTCATTCTTCCAGCATGTGATGGGTTGTACAGAGTCAGTTTTGAAGCTTAACAGGCTGAAGCAGGACTATAATCACACCTGTAATCACAGCAGTTTGGGAGGCTGAGGCAGGTGGATCACTTAAGGTCAGGAGTTCAAGGTCAGCCTGGCCAACATGGTGAAAGCCCATCTCTTCTAAAAATAGAATAATAGGTGGGTGTGGTGGTATGCGCATGTAGTTTGGGAGGCTGAGGCAGGAGAATCTCTGGAATCCGGGAGGTGGAGGTTGCAGTGAGCCGAGATCGTGCCACTGTACTTCAGCTTGGGCGACAGAGTAAGACTCTGTCTCAAACAAAACCAAACAAAAGAAAAAAATGAACACCCAAACAACAAAAACAAAACTGAAAGTTCAATATTTAACATTCTTGTTCTTAAAATACTCCCAGTGCTGCTGAGGACTTCTCACTGGCTACCTGTAACCTGTATCCCTACCTCCTGGTGTTCATGCCCTTTGTAATGCCCTACTTTTCAGTGTGAGCTGGGTTTCGTGAACTTGTTTCTAGCAAACACAACGGGGCAGAGGTGATGGAATGTCACCTCTAAGGTTAGGTTACAAAGTAACTGGCTTCTGTCTCAGTTGCCCTCTCTCATTTTCTCCATCTGAAGGAAGCCAGCTACCCCTTCCCTGCCTTTTTTTGACACAGGGTCTCACTCTATCATCCAGGCTGGAGTGCAGTGGTGCAGTCACTCTTGCAGTGCCAGTTTCTTGAGTTCAAGTAATCATCCTGCCTCAGCCTCCCAAGTAGCTGAGACTGCAGCCCACACACCATGACGCCTGGCTAACTTTTGTATTTTTTGTAGACAGGGTTTTGCCATGTTGCCCAGGCTGGTCTCAAACTTCTGAGCTCAAGCGATCTGCCTGCCTCGGCCTTCTAAAGTGCTGGGATTACAGGCAGGAGTCACCGTGCCTGGCGTTAGCTGCCATGTTTTGAGCTGCTCTATGCAGAGGCACACAGTGCACTCCAATACCCCTCCAAGGAACCAAATCCTGTCGATAACCATGTGAGTGAGCCTGGAATCAGATCCTCCCTCTTGAGTCTTCACATAAAACCTCAGCCCCAGCTGATGGCTTGCCTGCAATCTTATGAGAGATCTTGGACCAGAAGCACTCAGCTAGGCAATGCCCGGATTCCTGACCCATGAGAACTGTGAAATGATAAATATTTGTTGTTTGAAGCCACTAAATTTTAGAGTAACTTGTTATGCAGCAACACATAATGAACCCCCGCATTTTTGTTCAGTTCCAGCCTTCCATCTTCTTCAGCCTGCCTTCTCTCAGCCTTTCTCCATCATAGCGATTGCCACCCCACATTCCTTTTACTTCTTTTGTGCAAAAGTTTAAAACTATCTCCTTTAGGTGGCTCTTTTAAGCTATGCCCTAAGGGCTTCTCCTCCTTTACTTTCAACAGCCTAAAAATAATAAAGAAAGGTTTCTACCTAAGCAAAACTTTACTGCTAGCTGTTATAAGAACAATTTTTTTCAACTTGTATTAAGAAAGTGAGTAATCCAAAATACATAATGTATCTACAACTTCATCATCTCAAAAATACCTTAGATTTTATATATTTTATAAAGTTGAGATTAAACATCTTGATTAAATAATCAACTCCTTGAATAAACTTTTTATAGTAATTAGACAAATTATTTTCAAATATTTTATATTGAATATTTTATTTTTGGCTTACCATTTTATTCGGATCATTGCAACATGTTATTGTGTGAGATGTGTCTACATATGAAACCCTCAACTTTCCAGCCTTCTGGGCTCAGCTATAACTTTTTTTTTTTTTTTTGAGACGAAGTCTCGCTCTGTTGCCCAGGCTGCAGTGGCGTGATCTCGGCTCACTGCACCCATCTCCTCAAGTGATTCTCTTGCCTCAGCTTCCCAAGTAGCTGGGATTACAGGTGTCAACCATCACACCCGGCTAATTTTTGTATTTCTGGTAGAGATGGGATTTCACCGTGTTGGCTAGGCTGGTCTCGAACTCCTGACCTGAGGTGATCAGTCCACTTTGGCCTCCCAAAGTGCTAGGACTACAGGCGTGAGCCACCATGCCCAGCCAGCTCAGCTATGACTTGAACACACTAAAGAAAATGCCTTGTGCCACCCTTGTCCCATTCATTACCTTGAAGAATGTTATACTGGAGGTAGCAAATAACTTAAAATTAGTCTTTTCCTCCATTGTGCTGGATGACTGGAGCACAGAGAAACCCTCACGTCTTCCCCCTTCAGGGCAGTGTGTCCCTTCCCTACCTGCCCCTATTCTTCCCATACTTTTCTTGTCCATCTTGCTGTTTTTTCCCCCAGTTCCAAAGCTCCCAAATTCATTCCCCACCACAATTTTATTTGTCCTTAATACAGAGACTTTTGAATTGATTTTGTTTTTACTTCTGCCATCTAGGTTGTGTGATAGCGGGGAGGGAGGGGTCTCCGCCTCCAACACAAAGGAAATCCCAGACCCATTTGTGTTTTCTTTCTCAGATGCTATCCTCCTCCTCAGCTCAAACTTCCTTGCCACTGAAAATAGCAGTTTAAAAATGTATACTAGAGTTTAAATTAAATGATTAAGTTTAAAAATCTTGATAAATAAGAGAAGTCACTTTCTCATTGAAATCTTGCTGAATTTACTAAAAAACAGACATTTTCAAAGTGGAGTATTTTCTTAATCTGGGCCCAAATGCTCATATTATAAGCCAGTTTATAATCTATTGCAGGTAAATGGTAACAGCTGTTTTTATGTTATAATTATAAGACCCTCTTTGGGGATCAATATTCATATATTTGAATGTTCATTTTATGGCATGGCAAATATTAGGAGGTTATGTCTTCTCTTGCAACATCAAAAGAATGACACTGAAACTAATCCTGGATTGTAGCCTGCTGTAAATTATGCACCTCAGGAAGCTGGATGAAGAGGAGACACTCAATCTCAGTCATTGGTTCTAAGGAGGAACTGCAGAAGAACTTTGTGTTTCTAGTAGAGATAGGGTTTCACCATGTTGGTCTTGAATTCCTGACATCAGGTGATCTGTCCACCTTGGCTTCTCAATCCTACTCTGGGTGCGGTGGCTCACGCCTCTAATCCCATTACTTTGGGAAACCAAGGTGGGTCACTTGAGCTCAGGGGTTGGAGACTAGCCTGGGCAACATGGCAAAACTCTGTCTTTACTAAAAATACAAAAATTAGCCGGGTATGGTGGTACATGCCTGTAATCCCAGCTACTCAGGAGGTTGAGGCACAAGAATTGCTTGAATCCAGGAGGCAGAGGTTGCATGAGCAGAGATTGAACCACTGCACTGCAGCCTGGGCAACAGAGCGAGACTGTCTCAAAAAAAAAAAAAACCCAAAAACCAAACAACAAAAGTACCTAGTGAGGCCTTAGCCAGTCAGCAGTGTGCTTGCTAAATAATTAAAAGAGTTGTCACCTGAAATTGTGTTGTTTTGTGGGAGCCCAAATAAACCTCCTGGGGACCCTCTTAAGAAAACATCTCGCTGGGCACGGTGGCTCATGCCTGTAATCCCAGCACTTTGGGAGGCCGAGGGGGGTGGATCACGTGGTCAAGAGATGGAGACCATTGTGGTCAACATGGTGAAACCCTGTCTCCACTAAAAATACAAAAACTTAGCTGGGCATGGTGGTGCATGCCTGTAATCCCAGCTACTCAGGAGGCTGAGGCAAGAGAATAGCCTGAACCCAGGAGGCAGAGGTTGCAGTGAGCCAAGATTGTGCCATTGCACTCCAGCCTGGGTAACAAGAGCGAAACTCCGTCTCAAAAAAAAAAAAAAAAAAAAAAAAAAGAGAAAGCATCTCATAGTGGAAGGGACTTGTTGAGTCAAGGAGTCCAAGTCAGAATGGCTGTTCCAAGAATGGAATGGTAGCCAGAGCCCAGTGGCAGTTGAGTGATCTGGGGATCAGAGATTAGCAGAATTTCACTTTGGCCCATGGCCAATGTAGAGAAGTGCTCCACTGGCTTAGATAAAACATGTTTGAGCAGGAGCCAAGCTAAAACTTACAGAGCAACAGCCTAGAAGAGAGCAAAGAGAGAAGCATGGGCATCTCAGACCTCCAGAGACTTGAACTGGTGGATGGAGAGGAGGAGACATTTGAAAGGAGGTTGATTTTTTATAGTTACAGGGGTGGGAAAGATATTAAACTAGGAAAGAATTAGGATTGAATGATATGGTCACCTCATTTGCACTCACAGGCTGGGAAGTTGCAATAGCCCACAGAGGGAATAGATTCTAACTATGATCAGTTTTTCATATGGGGGAATTTCAATTATGTAAAAAAATAACATTTTGAAAAACATGTTTGGTGAAGATCAAAATTAGATTTTGGTTATTAAGACCCCAAAATAATTAGCCAGATTTGGGAATCAACATTCTCAGTCATGGATGTACAATAGGGCAAAACTTTGACACTAAACTGTAGAACTCACCTCTTCAGTGAATAATTGTGTCATAACACTATTGTGCAGATAACAAAACCTTGGGGAAAGTGTTTAGCACAATGTCTGGCACATAGTAAGTGTCCAGTTATATTTGTATTTGTTCATTGATCAGTGAAAAAGGCTTCACCAGAAAATTAAACTGGTGGGAGGAGAAAGACCACATAAAACACTAGAGCAATCTTCAAGGGCTTTTGATACCCACAACACCATGAATGAGATGACAGTTTCTTTCACAAGGCAGAATAAAGAGAAAAGCATTCCGAACTGAGAGTCAGGAGTGCTGGGGATTTTTAGTTGTGGTGGTGGTTCTACTTCCAACTCCCCTGGTACCTTTGGTTAACTCCTCAACTAACCTCTCCCAGTGTCAGACAGCTCATGGAAAAAATAAGGGTTTCTGTCGCAGTAATAGATAAGGTTGCTTTTAATGGTAACAACTCACACATTTATAAGATATGACCATTATTGTTTCTATAATACTGGCTTTAACTGATCTGTTGTTTTTTAAGTGTGTAGTATAGCAATTAGAAGATAGCAATTATAATGCTTCGTGTATTTAATTTTAAAACCCATGTGTCTACAGAAAAAGCCTAAATGTTGTATAATCCCCAATTAAATTAAGTACAACTGGGGGAAGTTGGGTTGATTGGCCCAGCAGGAATAGCACCACTATACTCCCAGCGCCATCCTACCAAAATTAGAGTTAAATGAGCCAGAGGAAGACTACAGACTTTTGTGAGCTAGTGTTGCAAATTCAAATACAAAAAGTAAAGTTATGATGGTCGCTGTTGACATTTGTGTTAATTGTCTGTGTTTTTTCAGGGAAGATGGGGTGGGTGGCAAGGATTCAGGGGAGGTGTGATGAGACCAATATTACAGCTGACATTTATTGAGTGCATACCATGTATCAGGCACTGTAGCAAGCATTTTACATGCATTATCCCATTTGACCTATGGGTAGGCACAATGATTCTCATTTCATAGAAAAGCAACCCGCTGATGTTACTCAGAAGAGTTGTTGGGATTTGAAGCCAAGTCTGTGGCTTTCTTCAGTGTGTTTTCCAGATTATTTCCTGAATGCAGAATACATGGCAAAGACATAAAAATATGCGGTACTAGGCTGAGTGCAATGGTTCACAAGTATAATCCCAGCACTTCGGGAGACTGAAGTAGGAGGATGGCTTGAGTTCAGGAGTTCAAAATCAGCCTGGGAAACAGTGAGGCCTTGTTTCTACAAAATGGATAAAAATTAGCCAAGTGTGGTGGCACACACCTCTAGTCTCAGCTACTTGGAGGCTGAGGTTGGGGGAATTTCTTAAGCCCAGGAGTTTGAGGCTGTAGTGAGCTATAGTCCCACCACTGTACTTTAGCCTGGACAACAGTGAGACTCTGTCTCAAAACAACAACAACAACAAATACACACACACACACACACGTTTAAGTACCATGTATATTTAAGTACTATACACATAGTACTTAAAAGTATAAGGAAAGGTTCACTGATACATAGTGGCAAAGCTTCCCAGTTGGCGAAGTGTGCTTAGTAATCAGATATTTGAACGTTATTATGTAATTGTAGTGTATTCTGACCTGTGTTCCTCTAGAGATCTATCACTGCTGTATGACAAAAGCTTCTAGTTTGTATCTCTTTTATATCATTAAAATGCACACCTTGATTATTTTGCAAATGGTTAGAACAAGATATTTTTACAGGGCCACTGCATTGGCCTCCACAGTTGTAACCGGTGAAGTGATATTATCGACTCTGAAGTAGCTATTCAATTATTGAAGCAAGACAATAGCCAAAATGAGCAGCAAACTCTGAGTTTCATTAGAAGAGGCAACTATTGATTCATAAACAATAGGGATTTTCTCTAATAAAAGGCATCTGGTGGCCCATGGAGACTACTTTTAGTCCCAGTAATGAGTTCAGTCGCTGTCACAATATTTTATGACACTTTGGGCTTAATTTTAACTGCTCTATTCGCCTGTTGTGCAGCATGTACAAATCCACATCTAGTTAATGCCATCAATTTGTTTATTGGCCTCGGTTTTCTTTCTTCTGTTTTTCTCTGTGTTATTTTGGGATGCTACTACTCACTAGTCAGCCAAACTAGAAAACTGGGGGTCATACTTACTCTTCAATGCACACTCCAAATGTGTATCCTCTATGCCTGGCTTAGTTCAGGCCCCATCTCCTCTCCCCTGGACCACTTCAACAGTTACCTGCTGGGCCCCAGACTCCTCGCTTTTCTGAAGCCCATTCTCCACACAGTCAGGTGGCTTCTATTTAAACCCAATACCAACCAGTCTCTGCCCGTTTAAAATCTTTCAGAGGGCCAGGCATGGTGGCTCATGCCTGTAATCCCAGCATTTTGGGAGCCTGAGTCAGAATTGCTTGAGCCCAGAAGTTCCAGACGAGCCTGGGCAACATAGTGAGATCCCTTCTCATGTAGTCCCAGCTATTCTGGAGGCTGAGGTGGGAGGATCACCTGAGCCCAGGAGGTCAAGCCTGTAGTGAGCTGTGATTGAGCCCGTGCACTCCAGCCTGGGTGACTCAGTGAGACTCTGCCTCAAATGAATGAATGAATGAATGAATGAATGAGACTCTAAAACCCTCAAGGGTCCTCATTGCCTACAGAGTAAAACTCTAGCCTCACCTCCCAGCTCACCCTCTTAGTCATGACTCTTCAGCAATGCGGAACTTGTATTTTTGCTATGCACAGTGCTGCTGGCTGTTTCTCCCCTCCAGCCTTTTGCTCAAGCTGTACCCTTTGCCCCAAATGCCCTCGCCACCCACCCCAACCTCCAGCTCCCTGTCCCTTGTCTGGATCCTAGTCATTCTCTACAACACAGTTCAAGCCTCACTTCCTCAAGGAAACCCTGCCTCACCATAACGTCATCCCTCAGCTTCTGTCTGAGCTCCGGGCAAGTGATCTTCCTCTCTGTTCCCCTGACTTGAGAAATCAGGTATTTACTAAAAGTATTGCTACAATTATCATTACCCTTACTGCGTTGTATTGTCATTCTCTGCTTACGTGTCTCTTTAGAATGTTAGCTCATTTTTTCAAAATGTAGGATGGAACAAAGTCAACAACTTGATAGAAAAAGAGATCAAGACTAGACAATTCATAGTATATAATGCACAGGTCCCTGACTCACATGAAAACATGTTCAATCACACTAATAAGAACAGAGGTGTAAATTACTGTTACCATTTCTTACCTATCATATTGAGAATAATTAGAACGTTTCATGACAGTCTGTGGGTGAGGCCATATAAAAATCGGCATTCTCAGATATTGTGGATGAGAATACAAAATGGTATAACATGATGGTGGCAGGGTTAGCAACACTGAGCAAAATTACATGTGTCTTTTTCCTTTGACCCAGCAATATCACTTCTAGGAATCTATCCCAAAGATGTCTGCAAAAAATCTGAGATGTATGCAGAAAATGACACTTTGCAGCAATTTTTGTAATAGCAAAAAAATTGGAAACTGCCCAAATGACCACTAATAGTGGACTGGTTGAATAAACTGGTAAATGCATTTTGCAGCTGTACTAAAGAAGAGACGGGGGTGGGGAGAAATAACTTTATGTAATGCTATGGAGTGATCTCCAGATGTATTGTTAAAAGAAAAAAGCAAGGTAAAAGACAGTATGTTCAGTATGTTACCATTGAGGAAAGGTAAAGATATAATTATATATATATACGTTTATATATATGTTTGTTTTTGAGACAAGGTCTCACTCTGTCACCCAGGCTGCAGTGCAGCTCCCTGTAGTCTCAAACTCCTGGTCTCTCAAGTGATCCTCCTACCTAAGCCTTCCGAGTAGCTGGGACCATAGGCACAGACCACTGTGTCCAGCTAATTTTTGTAGGGACGGGGTCTTGCCATGTTGCCCAGGCTAATTTCAAACTCCTGGGCTCAAGCAGTTCACCCATCTTGAACTCCCAAACTGCTGGGATTACAGGTGTCAGCTGCTGTGCCATGCCTTGTAGTTATATTTTAAAAAATGTTTCTTGCAAGAGAAAATGGAGGGAACAGGGAGAGGGAACAAGGGCAAAAGGTAGACTTCTCTGACTATCCCTTAAGGATTTTACTTTGAAACTATGTAAATACGTTACTTGAGAAATAAAATTTTAGATTTCTAAAAAGTGAAATGACACAAAACAAATGAACCTAAATATATCTCAAATTAGTGGAATAATTTTGTGAAGAAGAACTATCTGGTTCTTATCTCATATTTTCCCTTCCCTCCAGCCTTTGCCATCAGAATGGCTGACCCTAAGCCTGCAACAGATTAAAGTTTCTAACAGTCTCCATGGCAAAGCAGAAGCCCACATTTCCCATGAAAGGTTAATGGGACGTCTTCCAACAAAAACCAAGATCTCATTTATTTTTTCTTCTTCATCCTTTTTGAGACAAAGTCTTGCTCTGTCATCCAGGCTGGAGTGCAGTGGCGCGATCACAGCTCACTACAAACTCCTCCTCCTGGGTTGAAGTGATTCTCCTGTCAGCCTCCTGAGTAGCTGGGATTACACGTGCACACCACAACGCCCGGCTAATTTTTGTATTTTAGTAGAGATGGGCCAGACTGGTCTTGAACTCCTGACTTTGTGATCTGCCCACCTCTGCCTCCCAAAGTGTTGGGATTACATGCGTGAGCCACTGTGCCTGGCCGATCTTATTTATTTTCTGCCTTGTTTACCAGATAATTATTTTCTTCATTTAGGTTCCTTCTTCCTTTCTCTTCTCAGCATCCTTAAAACCACAAGTGACGTGTACAGGCTTCTCTCTTCTAGGAATGACCAAAGTTGGGTACCTTGGAAAATGGTAGTTCCAAAGACACAAATAGGAACTTTTCAAAGAAAGATACTTTCAGCTAGAGATAGAGAGCCCTTGACTATAGGAACCAGAATTAATTAAAAAGAAAAAGTAGGAAAGCTTCTGAAACTGTAGCGGGCCAGTAGGGAGGTAAAGAAGAGTGCAGTGCAGGTCAGGACCAAAGAAAATGACAGCAAAGATCAGTAACACAACAGTGACTGACTCTAGTTGCCCAAACTGGGGAAATACATTCAGTTTCTGGCTAGAAGGATTGAGTGGTTAAAATGAGAAGCACTCTTGTATAATACATTTGTGCATATGTGCTTACACTGTCTAGTTATCTCAGGTCAGTTTCTCTTGAAGTTGAGGGCAAGGTGGTAATTTGGGTTCAGTACCTGTGAAAGGAAAGGAGAGGAAGCAGGATTGATCAAAGGAAGAAGAACTATAAGGGCTCAACACAGCTTTGACCAACCTGATGAGAAATGACTGGTCTTTATACCAATCACCTGACATAGGCTGCCCTGGAAAAGGCTTGACCTCAGGCAGAGGAGGCAGCTCTCTGCAGCTAAAGCAGACACTGAAAGTGCTGACAGCTGGACGCTGTCTGCTGACAGTCCTTCCTCTAGCTGGGCTACAAGCCCTTCCTTGAAAGGGAACCTACCTGGGTAGCACATCTCTTTGCCTACCATAAGCCTACTGTAAGCCTTTTCAGAGCTAACATAGTGTTTTTCTTTTAATTATCAACATGTAAAAGGTATTACATTTACAGTAGAGAACTCCATATATTTAGTGTTGAATACAAAATTACTGTTAGAATTTATCTTCAACGGATTATCAGGTGGTCAATATATTTCTGTGCAAGCTAGGATTACTGTTCATACATTTATTCATCCCACAAACATATATTAACTATTTATTGCATACCAGTCTCTGGAAATTGAAATATAAATAAGTACGCTTTCATTATAAACTCCTAGAAGTCAGAGTCTAGTGGGGAGGTCGATAAAATGACAAATAATTAATGTGGTGAGTTAAAAAGATAGGTCTAAACACAGTGCTGTAGAGGTTAAAGGGACAGGAAGAAGAAAGCACTTGGCTGTGCCTGCAGACATCCTCCTAGAAGAGCAGATGTGACATTGGCTGTCAGAGAACAAGAAATATTTGCATAGCAACATTACAGGAAGAGCAAATTGTAAGTGTAAAGGCTCAGAACAATGAAAAAGCATTGCACAGATTGAGAACCACAAATAAATGGACATGACCCAAGGACAAGCAGTGTTTAAGGAGGGATTGAAATATGAGACAAAATATATCTATATTTGTGTGGGTAATTATCTCATTTATTTATGTTATTTTTTACTGTATTTTATCTTGCCAGTGTTTGTCAAATATATTTAACCATGGTTTGTGGGGGATTTTTGTTTGTTTTTTGCTACAACACATTTCTGCAAGACATTTTTTGTGAAATGTTGAAAGACAGTGGTGATTGAGCCTCCCAGGTTATCTGAGATATAAGCACATACTGGATCTAGTACCTGAACAAGTGTGTTCTAACTTGATATGGACAAAAAAGGAAAAGTTACTACTGGTTGCAAGTTCTGGGAAGGCTATAGCAGTATCTCTATGCTCTTGGAGATTGGAATGCAGAACTCTGCTAAGAGGAACATTCTATCTCCCTGTCATAAAGAGTCCTTAGCAACCACCTGGTTCAGGTAACAGGAAGGGAGAGGAAGGACTGCAGAGTCTTTTGTTCTTTCTGTGCAGCTCAACTGATTTGAAGAAGCTGAAGAAGAAAATCCAGTAGTACAGTTAAGACTTTAGCCATGGCATCTGTATCGTACCAAAAGCCAACATCTACTACTGTGGGAAAACAAATGATTTTTACAGGTAAATAGTTTTTGTGTATGTTTTCACAAGGAGATCTAAACTTACTTTTTCTCTCACATATATAATTGTCTATAATGGACATAACAATGAAACGATCACTTTTTTTAAAAAAAATCTGTTTGTTTTTTGTTTTGAGACGAAGTCTCACTCTGTTGCCCAGGTTGCAGTGCAATGGTATGATCTCAGCTCACTGCAACATCCTCCTCCCCTTGTTCTCCAGCCTCAGCCTCCCTAGTAGCTGGGATTATAGTCACCCACCATCATGCCCAGCTAATTTTTGCATTTTTGTAGAGACCGGGGTTTCAATATGTTGGCTAGGCTGGGCTTGAACGCCTGACCTCAGGTGATCTGCCCACTTTGGCCTCCGAAAGTGCTGGGATTACAGGTGTGAGCCACAGTACCTGGCCCACCTATGTATAATTTACATGATACTGCTATCTCATTATGCCCACTCAGTGTGATCATCGATATCTCGTCACCATAAGCATGTCTTTAACACAGCAGTTGTCACTGTATTTGAGGTAATTTTCACAAAGGAGTATTTTTATTAGCATAGCTTTTATGGTTTGTGCAAGAGAAACTTCTTTGATGTAATGACAAACATACTTTTCATCAAATTTTTATTACTGATTTAAATTTCTCATAACATTATAAACGACATATTTGATTGATAAAAATTTGAGCAAGATATGCATCAAACCTAGTAAAATTATTGGTTTGTGTTTTGTTCCTTCAACTTTAAATATTTTGGACATTGTGTGCAAAATTATAATAAAATCTAAAAAATAGAATATGACTAGTTGTAATAAGTCTATAAGACATAAACTAAACTTCATCTTATTTCCTTTTTTTCCCAATTTATTTATTTATTGAGAAGGAGTCTTGCTTGTTGCCCAGGCTGGGGTGTAGTAGCATGATTTTGGCTCTTTGCACCCTCCCCCTTCCAGGTTCAAGTGATTTTCTTGTCTTAGCCTCCTGAGTAGCTCAGACTATAGGCAGGCGCCACCATGCCTGGTTTTTGTTTTGTATTTTTAATAGAAATGGCACTTTACCATGTTGGCCAGGCTGGTCTCAAACTCCTGACCTCAAGTGATCTGCCTACCTTGACCTCCCAAAATGTTGGGATTACAGGGGTGAGCTACTGTGCCTTGCCTTTTTTTTTTCCCCAAATTGTGAGCATATTTTACAATGTTACAGAAAAATAATCAAATGCATTATTTATGGTAGGCGTTAATGATTTGTGGTGCTCATTATCCATCTCATCCACTCCCTTTCTTGTGACTCACCCAGCTTTGGGAAAACCATCTCTTTTCTCAGGCTTATCCACTTTTGACTCCTGTGAGAAGAACTTTGTCAACTAGAGTGCACTGCTTATCTGCATTTCTTTTGCCTTTATTCTTACAAACTCCATTCATTTCCAAAGTTAATTAGGCCCGCACATTTTCTCGCTAGCCTCTTCGGTAAGGTTGTTTTATGCAGTTGTTAGTTAGATTTCTTGTCACAGTCTGAATTCCTTCCTGAAATCCCGTGATCTCCTAAATAATTAAAAAAAAATTTGCATTCATAAAGGTTTGCTCTTTATGCTATAAAGCATATGGATGTCTTGACAAATTAGTGAGACCATGCATTCACCATTATAGTACCATACAGAACAGTTTCACCACTTGAAAAATCCCCTGGGCTTCACCTGTTCATTCCCCTCTCCTCCCTTTCCCCCAGCTTCTGGCAACCACTGATCTTTTCACTGTCCTACAGTTTTGCCTTTTCTTGAATGTCGTAAAGCTGGAGTTATACAGTATGTAGTCTTTTCAGATTGGCTTCTTTGCCTTATCAATATCATTTAATGTTTCTCCATATCATTTCATGATTTGATAGCTTATTTCTTTATATCACTGAGTAATATTTCACAGTGTGGATGTGTCACATTTTTTTTCATCCATTCACCTATTGAAAGACATCTTGGTGGCCATTGTGAGAAATGCTTCTATATACATTTAAGTGCAGGCTTTTGCATGGATATGTTTTCAAATCTATTTGAGAAATGCCTAGGAGAGTAATTGCTGGATCCTATGTTAAGCCAAGCTGTCTTCTAAACTAGCTATACTATTTTATAAAAATTCCCATCAG
Organism: Saguinus oedipus; assembly: GCA_031835075.1. Classification (NCBI taxonomy): domain Eukaryota; kingdom Metazoa; phylum Chordata; class Mammalia; order Primates; family Cebidae; genus Saguinus; species Saguinus oedipus. The sequence continues at coordinate 185,657,400 of CM063171.1, read as the reverse complement.
CAATGAATCAGAGTCTCTGTTGCTTCGTGTCCTTGTCAGTCTTTGGTATTGTCTGTTTGTTTACTTTTTGCCATTCTAACATGTGTGTAGTTGTATCATAGTTTGTTTTAGTTCATAATTTCCTAATCACCAAAGATGTTAAATATCTTTCATATACTTACTTGCCATCTGTATATATTTGTTAGTGAGGTATCTATTTATATTTGCCTGTTTATAATTTTTTTTTCTTATTGTTGAGTTTTAAGAGAGAGTGTGTGTGTATTTTAGAGACAAGACAACATATCACTATGTTGCCCAGGCTGATATCGAATTCCTGAGCTCAAGCAATCCTCTCACCTCGGCCTTCCAAATTGCTGGGCTTACAGGCATGAACCACTGAGCCCAGCCCAAGTTTTGTATATATTTTGGATACAAATGTTTTATAAGTGTTTCACAAAAAATTTCTCTTACAGTCTATCACTTGTCTTTTCATTCTCTTAACATAGTCTTTCACAGAGAAGAAACTTTTAGTTTTAATAAAGTACAACTAAACATGTTTTTTCTTTTATGGATTTTGCTTTTGATACTACATTTTAGAACTGATCACCAAAAAAAAAGGTCACTTAGATTTTTAGCCTGTGTTTTCTTTTAGACATTTTACAATGTTATGTTTTCATTTAGGTCTATAATCCATTCTGGAGAGATTTTTGTGCCTTTTAAACTTTTAATTTTAATCAGCCAATAAATTTCGTCTTTTCCTTAGCCAGTTTGGTTTAGGTTTTCTGTCATTTGGGACTGTGCAAGGGTCTTAATACTTAAAATTTCTTACAACATGTGCCAGTGTATCTGCTTAGTTTTATGTATTTACATAGTTCAAATTCTTGTCACCTTTGATGGATTTCTGTCTGTCATTATATTCACATATAATACTTAGCTTCATGGCCTCCTGTATTTTATAATTTCTTAATTTTCACTGTTACAAATTTATGTGAATACTTTGCATAAATTATTTTTCTTGTTCTCTTATTATCTTGTGATATATTTATAGAAAGCAGAATTAGCAGGTGAAAAATACAAGCAGATGTATCACTGACCTCGAGTGATTCACCTGCCTCGGCCTCCCGAAGTGCTGGGATTATAGGCATGAGCCACCGCAACCTGCCCCTGCCAATATTTTTTAAAATCATTCTTATTTACTTTCAAAAGGATATGTCAATCCATTTTTGCCTTTGCCTTTGACAAATTTTATTGTGACTATTATAAAACACACACCAATGAACTCCCACTTACCTGTCACCCATATTCAACATTTATCAAAATTTTGGCACATTTGACTCACATCTCTCTTGTCTTTTTCTTGTGCAAAATATTTTAAGCTCAGATGTCATATTATTTCATTTACATATCTTATTGTGCATCTCAAAAAATATGAACATATTCTTACATAGCCACATTGCCCTGATTGCACCTAACAGAATTAATAACTATCCTTTGGCATCGTGTAATTAACAACTCCATAATAAAGTTTTCCTGGCCGGGTGCGGTGGCTCATGCCTGTAATCCCAGCACTTTGGGAGGCCGAGATGGGCGGATCACGAGGTCAAGAGATCGAGACCATCCTGGCCATCATGGTGAAACCCTGTCTTTACTAAAAATACAAAACAGGAGAATTGCTTGAACCCAGGAGGCAGAGGTTGTAGTGAGCTGAGATCGTGCCACTGCACTCCAGCCTGGTGACAGAGTGAGACACCGTCTCAAAAAATAATAATAATAAAATAAATAAATAAATACAGTTTTCCTGATTGTCTCTAAACTGTATTTTTACAGTTGATTTTGAGAATATGGATCCAACATACATTGCATTCAGCTATATTTTCTCTTTTTGTCTCTTTTAAACTGGGCCAGTCTTTCCTTCTTTTTTTCCCTGCCATTTACTTGTTGCAGAAACTGGATCAGTTATACAGCAGAAATGTCCAACGTTCTGAATTTGTCAATTGCTTCCTTCTCACATCATTTAACTTGTTCTTTTATTCTCTGTAAACTAAATTTGGCTCTAGAGACTTGATTATAGCCACGTTCAACTCTTTAGGGATACTGTGTCTTAGATGATACTCCAGTCAATTCACAGAAATCAAACTTTTAAGCTGTTCAAGATTAGTGATTTTAACTCCTATAAGGCCCATCACTTACTACCTTTCTAACCTATTAAGGCTTGGAGCTCTTTCCTCCATGTTTGGAACTGTTTTTAAATTTCGTAAAAACATTAGTTTAAGTGAAGTACTCAGGCTAGGCAAACAAAAGATTGATTTAATCTATGCAAATATTGCTTAGTTGTAATCAAAACATGAAAAATATCTTGTCTCTATTAATAATTAACATAAGACAATAACATATCATGAGAAATCATTAAAACATTATTTTGGATGTCAATGTTAAAATATATATATATAGGAGGATGAGAAAATACTGAGAAATTTTGCAGCAATTCTGAGAGTTACTTTAGAGCACTTTTAAGGGTTTCATAGAATTTTTATTAATTTCTGATTTAATTTTAAAGTAAAATTTTGGCTGAACATTTGGCTCACGGCCTGTAATCCCAGCACCTGGGAGGCCAAGGCAGATGGATCACTTGAGGTCAGGAGTTTGAGAACAGCATGACCAACATGATGAAGCCCCATCTCCTCTAAAAATACAAAAACTTGCTGGGAATGGTGGTGTACCCCTGTAATTCCAGCTACTCAAGAGGCTCAGGCATGAGAATCGCGTGAACTTGGAAGGCAGAGGTTGCAGTGAGCCGAGATCACACCACGGCAATCCAGCCTGGGTGACAGAGTGAGACTCCTTTTCAAATTAATTATTTAATTAATGAAATTTTGCTTTCTCTTGGCATAAGTATAACACTACTCCTTTTTTTTCTTTTGAGACAGGGTCTTACTCTGTCAACCAGGCTAGAGTGCCGTGGCACGATTATGGCTCACTGCAGCCTTGACCTCCCTGGGCTCAGGTGATCCTCCTACCTCAGCCTCCCTAGTAGGTGAGACTACAGGCATGTGCCATCACACCTGGTTAATTTTTGTATGTTTGCAGAGATGGGGTTTCACCATATTGCCCAGGCTGGTCTTGAATTCCTGGGCTCAAGCAATCTGCCCACTTTGGCCTCCAAAAGTGCTGGGATTACAGGTGTGAGCTACAGCACCCAGCCAACACTAATTTATTATTGATACCTACAGTTATTTTAATTTTAATTTTTAAAAATTTCTATGGAGACTTCATTATTCTGTGTGGTGATTCATGGTATGTGCTTATCTGGTATACTTTGACTACTTTGGTATATTTTAACTAATTTGATCACTCATCAAGTCTTATTTTTCTGTCAAATTTTGATGTATTTCCTTTTAAAAGACATTTTTGATGCTAGTTTTTTATCCTATATATTTGAAATCCAATTTAACAAATTGAATGCCAATTAAATACTAAAAACCTGGCCATGAGCATTGGAGGATATGAAAATATACATGAAAAAAGTTCTCTTTTTTCTAGAAGCTTATAATCTATTGCACAACCAGAACATAATAGGGTTGGTTTGCTCAATCTAAATATCCATCACAGCATAGTGTGGCATCCAAAGGAAATACAAATCCAATTCCAAAAACCCTGAGAAATAAAGAAAAATTACCTCACATAACACTACACAAAACTCAGCCATATGTTTTGTTTTGTTTTCCACTCATTTCTCTTCTTTTTGAGTATCATAGTTACAGCATAAGTTACTTCCTACATTGTAGATGAATCTTGGAATTTATTTAGTTTTCAATTAAAAAAGGGATCGAAATTCTTTTTGAAAAAACTATTAGTGGATCCAAAGCCTTTTAAAAAAGTTGATATTAACATATACTCTATTAAGCACATTAATTTGTCTTCAGCTTAATGACATTTAACAAAGGGAGCATCTTTATGTATACACTTTTAGATTAAGATAGTGAATATTTTTATCACTCCAGAAAGTTCCTGTATGTCCTTTCGCAGTCAATCCTCCCACAGTCAAATGCTGTTGTGAGTTCTATATTTCATGTTTTCGATAACTGTGAGTTTTAATCTAATAATGCAAGCTAATCATCTGTACTGTTTTTTTCTTCTTTTTTTGAGATGGAGTTTCACTCTTGTCACCCAGGCTGGAGTGCAATGATGCAATCTCTATTCACTGCAACCTCCACCTCCCAGGTTCAAGCGATTTTTCTGTCTCAGCCTCCTGAGTAGCTGGGATTATAGGCACCCACAACTACGCCTGACTAATTTTTGGTATTTTTAGAAGAGATGGGATTTCACCATGTTGGCCAGGCTGGTCTCAAATTCCTGGCCTCAGGTGATCCACCCACCTCGGCCTCCTAAACTGCTGGGATTACAACATGAGCCACAGTGCCAACCTCATCTGTATTTTTAAAACATTTATTTGCTGGCTATTTTTCCATAGAAGTTTTACTACCAATTTGCTAAGTTGTATAATGACATAGCGGGAAGATTTTATAAATAATGTTTGTTTTTTGAAATGGAGTTTTGCTCTGTTGCCCAGGCTGGAGTGTGGTGGCATGATCTCAGCTCACTGCAATCTCTGCCTCCTGGGTTAAAGCGATTTTCCTGCCCCAGCCTCCTGAGTAGCTGAGATTTCAGGTGTGTGCAACCACACCCAGCTAAGCTTTGTATTTTTAGAAGAGATGGGGTTTCACCATGTTGGCCAGGCTGGTCTCGAACTCCTGAGCTCAAGTGATCCACCTACCTTGGCCTCTCAAAGTGCCAGGTTACAGGTGTGAGCCACTGCGCCTGGCCTAGATAATGTTGTTTTTGTATTACAAAGATTTTACTACAAAAACCTTATAAACAAAATTATAAAGAAAATTTAAAAAATACTTTAGAGCACGGTTATATATTTATAAAACATCTGTTTACATACAAATGACATCATTTGCTTACCTAGTCCCAGGTCCTATGCAGTTTTAAAGTTTAAAACTTGGGCTAAATGCGGTGGCTCCCACCTATAATCCTAGCACTTTGGAAGGAAGAGGCAGGAGGATCACTCGAGCCCAGGAGTTTGAGACCAGCCTGGGCAACACAGAGAGACTTCATCTCTACAAAAAATAAAAATAAAAAAATTAGCTGAGTATGGTGGTGCACACCTGTGGCTGCAGCTACTCAGGAGGCTGAGCAGGAGGATAATTTGGGCCTGGGAGGTTGAAGCTGCATTGGGCTGTGATCATGCCATTGCACTCTGGTATGGGCAACAGAACAAGGCCCTATCTCAAAAGAAAAAAAAAGGTTAAAAATTACATTGACTTAAAAATATATTCTTTAATTCAGATTTTTCTTCATTAATTCCTACTTGGCCCAAATTAAATATAGTTGTGGAATAGTTAATATAGGACATAAAATTACAAAGTTACTATAACAGATGATCTAATTTCACCTATTTTTTTCACATGGGAATACTCAGGGTTCAGGTAAGTTACATGACTTGCTGAAGGTCACACAGCCTTGATCAGAAAGATGGAAGCCTCTGCCTGCTGCCTGTTTATATGGGGTATTTATGTGCCTTACATCCAGATTACTGATTAAATAAAAGTATTAATATATTTAGTCAGCCATCATAGATCTACTAGACAATCTGCTCATGTAAACTAGAAATATTACAGAACTCTACCTTACAAAGGAGTGATCACAGCAGGAAATTTCTGTTAGAAATACATTAGAATTGGAAATACTCTCTAGGAAATGGCCAAAAAACGATATGATGAATGAAACTGTAAGTGGTAGGAGAAGTACATAAATGTATATGTAATTTTGAAATGTATTGCTCCATTAGCCAGCATTTCAGACCCACTTATTCATCTTATTTTTTGCTCTGTGAAACTGTCATACTAATAGTTATGTCTCAGATTCAATTATATTAAAAATAGAAAATGACTTCACACTGAATTGTCTGTGGTTTCCTGTTTGAAGAAATAATAAAATGGTCCTACTGCAAATTCAGCTTAAGTCCCTGCACTATAATCCATAAGGCAACTCTTTTAGATTTTAAAAAACTGATTCATGACAAAAGCTTACACACTTTAATTGTACTGAAATATTTGATTGACTAAACTGCATTTTATTTTATTTTTATCTGCATTTTATTCTGTTGTCGTAGCATGCAGTTTGCTCTGAATCAAAATCTGTTCTATTATTTGAAGATATAGTGCAGACGATATACATATATCCTTACCATTATTCTTCAGCCTATTCAAAAATAATAAATTAAAAGCTAAGAGAGTGGGAAATGATCTTCTGATAGAATATAATGGGCCATTTATTTAAAACAAAATTGCCAAATATCTAGTTAGCTTCATCATATCCAGTTGCAGTGATTTATTTGCTTACTGAGGGCATATTAGATGTTAGGCACTTCTATCATAACAGCAAAAGTGGGAGACCTTATTCATTTTCCTCCACCAAACACTGTTATTTTTATAAAACATATTATTACTTTTACAAAACCGTAAGAGTTACATGAAAGCCTTATCTATAGGTGAAAGTAGCTCCACATCAATCCTACCTTAAATTGATGGTCATCTAAATCAACACAATGTGATATGCTGAAAAAAAAATCTGTTGCTGCCATCCATTTGAAAAGCACCCGAACCAACCACTTAGAATAGGACTTCTAAGGAAAAGCTTTGTCTTATCTTCATGTTTTTTTGGTTTTTGTTTTATATATGCATAAATATAAATACAAATAAATATAAATATATGTAAATATATAACATATATAAATATATGTATATAATATATATAAATATATAACATATGTAAATGTATGTATATGCATGAGCTAAGATGGGAGGAGGATTTATTTGCCTTTCCATGACTTGATTTAATTTCCCAAAGTTGATACCTTGTAGCTTGTGTTTAATATCACTTCTTTATTTTTTTATTTTTTATTTTTTAGCACAAACACATTTATTTCTTAACCAAATGGATAATCCTAATTAATTCAACACTGAAATAGCTGCATGTAAAATGTTTGTGATAAAGATAATTGAACACAGTAATGATAAAAAAAAGCAGTATGGAGATTTGCTCATTTAACTGAGCTTGTTCATTCTTATAGCTAATCCTGTCCAAAGTGATGATGGAATTTTTACTCTACCTTTTTATAGATCCGAGAACAGGTGACATTGTTCATGACACAGATACCATAAATGTTCTATCTTTCAATTTTCTTGTTATTGTTCTTTTCTTCCCATCCCACTCCTGATGCTGAACCAATGCTCCCTCTGCAAGGTTGCAGACAGTCTAATTTTTTCTGTCATGAGCTATAGTTTCTTCAAACTTCTCTCCTAGAGAGAAACTCTGCTGTTTTCTAAGTGCTCAGTTTTTATGGTGAGGTTTTTGCCATCACAAATGATCATAACTCTGGTTTGGCCTTGTGCCCATTTTTCTCAAAGCTATTCTCACTCCTAGTTCCTTCACGTATTAATCAAAGCCTTTGCTGTCCACCTGCAAATCCAAGATCATGCCATTGTACTCCAGCCTGGGCGACAGAGCAAGACTTGGTTGGGCTTGAGAGTCTGCATTTCCATCAAGCTCCCAGGTGATGCCCACCCTGCTAGATCCAGGACCACACTTTGAGTAGCAAAGACCTAAACTATTCTGGCTCCACCATTTACTTATTATTGTCATCTTGGACAAGATACTTACCTGTCTGTCTCGGTTATTCCACCTGTAAAATGGTCATAATGAAATCTACCTCATAGGGTTTTAAGTGCGGTATTCTATGCAGAGTACTTAGTGTCTGGCATGTGGTAGACTTCACATGTGTTAAATATGTCTGTGTATATTGTCACCTGATATACATCACAAGCAATATAAGTAAATTGATGGCTACTGGGCCTAGAAGATGAAGTTATTTGTGATGCTAATTATTAACCTGATAAACATGGCTTTTTGGATTTTCTTATAAACCTGATGTAAATAACATTAACGAAAAACAAGTTCCATTAAAAGTATTTTATTGTAGAGGCCGGGCATGATGCCTCATGCCTGTAATCCCACCACTTTGGGAGGCTGAGGTGGGTAAGATCACTTGAGGTCAGAAGTTCAAGACCAGCCTGGCCAACATGGTGAAACCCCAATTCTACTAAAAATACAAAAAATAGCCAGGTGTGGTGCCAGGTGCCTATAGTCCCAGCTACTTAAGAGGCTGAGGAGGAGAACTGCTTGAACTTGGGAGGCAGAGGTTGCAGTGAGCCGAGATTGTGCCACTGCACTCCAGCCTGGGCAACAGAACAAGACTCCATCTCAAAAAAAAATTTTTTTTATCGTAGAATAGCTGAGTTTGGAATTCTGCCTGTAAACTTCATTAGTTTACATCATATTGGTTGATGAAAACTCTATGTCATTTCATAGTAAGAAAGAAAAATCTCATTAAGGTGTTCTAGTGGGAGGCTTGTAACTACAGGCGTCATTTTGTCTGTTTACCCTGAGTCCATTTCCCTTTTCTTTTTTCCCTTCTCTGAAAGAGGAGAGGTAGCAAGTGCTGAACTACAGCAAGGAAGCACTTTACCCTTAACTCCTGCTGTGTATGGTCCTAGTCAATTTCATTCACAGCAAGTGATAAAGGATAAAGTGCCTCACTGTCTTGCTAATCCCAGTTGCCAGCAATTATCTCAGAAAAGGTAGAACCTTTCACTGTGCCTATTAAAAGCCCCCTTTGACCAAAGATATCACCTTTTAGAAAAATATACCTCAGGGAAAAGTCTGCCATGGATGGAGGATTATCCATGCCTTCAAGAATAATGGCATTGAAAAAGACATCAAATCATTTAGTTGGTCAAATCATTTATTTGAGGCAGTACTTTCTAAAATAAAGGAGATAATTTCTCGAAAGGACAGGACAGGAGTGGTGGTCATTTGAGAGGAGGAAATGAGCAGCTGATGGATGCCCCTGCTCTGTAGTAAGGATTGAAACGGACAAACATCACACCAAATCCAGCTACTTTGTTTCCAAGCTAAGTCTGAGTAGAACTTAGTTCCTTCCTAGTTGGGATGATGCCTAACTGTAGCTCTGAAAAGGATCTACAACAGCCTTGGGAAGCCTGGTAGAGGAGAGAAGAGATCTCCTTTATTTCTAAGTTTTATTCTTGGCAATCAGGTGACCTTCTTGGGCTGGAGGAGCAGAGACCTGAGGGCACAGCCAGGAACAAGAAGCGGCTGGAACAAGTGCAGCAGCTTCTAAGTTTATTAAACAATGATCAAAACTCACAAATGCATAAATGGAGGCAAGGGTGGTTACTGAGGAAAAAAGAGACACAGTGTGCCATAAAATATAAGCCCACATGCCTGTAATCCCAGCACTTTGGGAGGCTGAGGCGGGTGGATCACGAGGTCAAGAGATTGAGACCATCCTGGACCATCCTGGCCAACATGGTGAAACCCTGTCTCTACTAAAAATACAAAATTAGCTGGGTGTGGTGTTGCGCGCCTGTAGTTCCAGCTACTTGGGAGGTGGAGGCAGGAAAATCGCTTGAACCCGGGAAGCAGAAGTTGCAGTGAGCTGAGATCGTGCCATTGCACTACAACCTGATGATAGAGCCAGACTCAGTCTCAAAAAAAAAAAAAAAAAAGTGAGCCCAATCCTGTTTTTGGGTTCTTTCTGAACATTCAGTCTGTGATACAGCCGTTCTGTTGGTGGCTTTAGATGATGACTCTAGAAGATTGTGAGATTTAGTCATAACATCTAGCTTTTGTTTAAGTCAGACTCTCTCCAAATTTAATTTAAGTCGGATTATCTCCAAATTTGTCCAGTCATTTTTGTGAGAGGAAGTGACATAACCACAGGGTCCTCCAGAACCAATAGGATATAGCGAATGAGGGACTGGCTCCTGTGATGATGGGGGAGAAATCCTATGATCTTCTGTCTGTAAGCCGCAGCACCAGGAAAGCCAGTGGCATGGTTCCACTCCAAACCCGAAGGCCTGAGAACCAAGAACACTGATGTCAGAGGGTCCAAGTGGAGCACAGATTTGCCATTTTTCTACTTTTGGCTCTATTCATGCCCTTCAGGAATTGGATGATGCTCACCCACACGGGTGAGAGGGTCTTCTGTCCTCAGTTTACCAATTCAAATGTTAACCTCTTCTGGAAACACCCTCACAGATACACCCAGGAAAAATATGTAACAAGCTCTCTGAGCATCCTTTAGCTCAGTCAAGTTAACACACGGTATTAACCATCACAGTCTTCCTGCAGGGGACTCTGAGCTAACTGCAATCCCACATCTACAGCACTGCAGAGCAAGATGTAATATTCGTAAGAACCACTTATGGAGACACTTAAGAATGCAGAGCCTCAGGCCCTATACACTAGATTGTTTTTTGGGGCCTGGGAACCTGCATGTTAAAAAACACCCCAGGAGACTGTGATGCAGGCAGTCCATGACACACTGTGGGAGACACAGTAGACCCAAGAGCGGTAGGAGTTGCGCCTGTTTCGCTCCTTGAAGCTCGCATGTGCTCCAAGGCTACCGCTCTTTACCATCTAACTTGAGGAGGAAGATCAGAAGGCTTGACTTGCAACCACTGCTTTTTCTTAAGCCCACATTTAAAAAATTAAAAGGATGGCAACATCCTATTAATTGTAATTACTATTTAAATTAATTATTGAAGTCAGTGTGTATAATACCATTCCATAAACGATGATATAAAAATGGAATATGTTTTCCGCCCAGTGAATGACGGCACTGGTGACAGGATAATTAGGAATCTAAGCAGTCAAAACTCATGCAAACAAATCTGAAGTTAAGGGAAGATGAGTGAATAAATGCTGGTAGCATTCGGGTTACGCAAATTCTGTGTTCATTGCAAGGAAACAATACCTCCCACATCTCTTTCTTTTAGGGATTTCCAGATTCTTTCAAAGTTCCATTTGCAAGCTAAGTAGCTATCACCACCCTCTTTTCATAAAACAGAAACAAAGCAAAGAAGGCATGCTCATCATCTGGGCTGAATAAAGCAGTTAAAAAAATAAAATGATCTGATTCCAGATCATACCAAGGAATCGACATGGTCGATTTCATTTATTTTGTTTTCTGAGGATTCTATAGCCACTTGGAACACAAGATCCACCACTGAACCAAACTCACCTTGCTCATCACCACCACTCACCAGGGTATACACACCCTTGGAGGAATGGAAATGTCCTGAGGAATGCCAGCTCCTCTTGTCTGCATGTATACAAAACAATCTGTTACAGATCTTGGGGATTTATTTTGTCAAACTGAGTATCTTAGACTCCCTTGTAGTGAGCTAAAAATAAATAATATCATTGAACCAGGCATAAAACTACTCAGAAGATAGAGATTAAAACGAGGATTTGCAGTAGATCTTGTAACACTGTGTTGATGCTACATCTGTTTCTGAAGGAAGGAAGATGCTGTGGAATTATTGTCTATATATATGGATTGTGTGTGTGAAGACCATAAAGTATGAAGTTACTTACATTATTCCATATATTGGTCAAGAACCCCATTAATCATGGTTAAATAAGCAATTTCCCTGCTGCTGCTCACCTGGGAGCACTCTGAGGCATGAGCATCAGCATGGAGAAGCTGCTCATTCACAAATCAATATGGGACACTGAAAGCCTCTGCCTCTGTGCTTTTGTGATGGAGGCTCCCATTTGTCCTGGTCCACAGCATTTTAATGTGAATGGCTTTCTCCAATTGGCCGTTACAGCTGCCTCTTATAGTACCTGTGTTTTAATGGCTTTGGAGGATGACTCTAGAAGATTGTGAGATTTATGCATAACATCTGACTTTTTTTTTTTTTAAAGAAAAGGAAAGAAGGAGAGGAAAAGAGAGAAAGAAAAAGAGGGAGAGAGAACAGGAATATTGCTTTATTCTATGAATGGGTATTAATAATGGCCAATCAATATTTTGTGTATTTAAAGTGGAGAATATATATTTTGTGTATTTAAAGTGGAGAGCTCTATAAGTACTTATTAAGTTTACTTGTTCCGGATCTGAGTTCAAGTTCTGGATATCCTTATTAATTTTCTGTCTCATTGAGTCTAAATCTCTTTATGGGTCTTATGTATCTGGGTGTTAGGATGCATTGATCCTTTTACCACTCTATCTTTGTTGCTTTGAAATCTGTTTTATCAAATACATGAATTGCAACTCCTGCTTTTTGTTTATTTATTTATTTTTGCTCTCCATTTGGTTGATAAATCTTTCTCCAACCCTTTGCTTTGAGTCTTTGTGTATCTTTGGATGTAAAATGGGTCTGGATGTAGCATACTGTTAGGTTTTGGCTGTATCTTTTGATTGGGGGATTTAGTTGATTTAAATTTAGGGTTACTGCCATTTGATGTTAACTGGCTATTTTATCCATTCGTTGATGTAAATTCTTCTTTATGTTGATGCTCTTTACTTTTTGGTATATTTTTAGAAAGGCTAATACTGGTTGTTCCTTTCTGTGTGTAATGCTTCTTTCAGAAGTTTTTGTAAAGCAGGCCTGGTGGTAATAAAATCTCTGAGTACTTGCTTGTTCATAAAAGATTTTATTTTTCCTTCAATTGTGAAGCTTAGTTTGGCAGGATATGAAATTCTGGGCTGAAAGTTGTGTTCTTTAAGGATGTTAAATATCAGCCCCCACTCTCTTCTGGCTTATAGGGTTTCTGCTGAAAGATCTGCTGTAAGTCTGATAGGCTTCCCTTTGTGGGTAACCTGACCTTTCTCTCTGGCTGCCCTTAGTATTTTCTCCTTCGTTTTAACCCTGGTGAATCTAACAATTATGTGCCTTGGGGTTGCTCTTCTTGAGGAATGTCTTTGTGGTGTTCTCTGTATTACCTGGGGTTGAATAGTGTCCTGCTTTGCTAGATTGGGAAAATTCTCCTGGATAATATCCTGAAGAGTATTTTCCAGCTTGGATTCATTCTCTCCATCACATTCAGGTACACCTATCAAACGTAGATTAGGTCTTTTCACATAGTCCCATATTTCTTGGAGACTTTGCTCATTCCTTTTTATCCTTTTTTCTCTATTCTTGTCTTCTCGTTTTATTTCATTAAGTTGGTCTTCGACCTCTGATATCCTTCCTTCTGCTTGATCAATTCGGCTATTCAAACTTGTGCATATTTCACTAAGTTCTTGTGTTGTATTTTTCAACTCCGTTAGTTCATTTATATTCCTCTCTATATTGTCCATTCTTTTTAGCATTTCGTCAAACCTTTTTTCAAAGTTCTTAGTTTCTTTACATTGGGTTAGAACAAGTTCTTTCAACTCCCAAAAATTTCTTAACATCCACCTTCTGAAGCCTACTTCAGATAATGGAACACAGTCCTTTTCCATCAGGGCTTGTTCCGTTGCTGATGAGGAATTGCAGTCCCCTGTAGAGGGAGAGGGGTTCTGATTTTCGGTATTCTCGGCCTTTGTAGGCTGTTTTTTCCCCTTTATTGTGGATTTATCCATTTGCTGTCTTTACGATTACTGCCTTTCTGATTAGGTTTCTGAGTGGACGTCCAATTTATTGATTCCCAGTGCTGGAATCCGAGCAACCCACTGCGCTGGCCAAAACAGCAGCAATAAGATTGATGGTGCTCTTCTGCCTGGGAATCTTTGGTCTGGCTTTCTTCTTGAGTCCGCAACAAGCGGCTCTGCCTTCCCAGAGCTCCAAACACCAGTCAGTAGGGGAACCAGTCCCGTTTACTCTACACGAAGAGCTGCCGCGCCAAGGCGATGGCAAAACCGCTGCGCCGGCCACAAGAGTCGTGCTGGCGACCCGCAGGGCTCCTCCACTGGAAATCTTCTGGTCCGTGAGTGACGAAAATTCGTCTGAGTGTGGCGTCCTCGAATTTTCTGAGCTTTCACTGGGAGCTACAATCCCGAGTTGTTAGCGATCAGCCATCTTGGATCAGAACCTGACTTTTAATTAAGTCAGGTTATCTCCAAATTTGGATGGGAGTTTGTCCAGTCATTTCTGTGTGATGAAGTGACAGAACCACAGACAGAAACGATACATGGAAACCATTGCTTCACCACTGTGGAGCCCCCAAAAGAATGGCAGAGTGCCTTAGCTTAAATGTTTGGAAGCTGAAGCATGCATTTGGGGCTGTGATAGTGGCCTTAGGAAAATTATGTATTGTGTGAAAGATAAGGACCATCTGTTAAAGCAGAGTTCAGAGTTCACAGAAGGTGACATAAGGGAGCTCCGCAGATAACTGGAAAGGAAAAGACTCCTCACCTCTAACCCGCCCAGGGCCCGAAGGTCCAAGGGCAGGGATGCTTCAGAGTGAGGCACTCATTTTGTCACATCTCTATTGGACATAGCTGAGTAGATAAAATTTGAGCAAGTGACTCTAACATAAGGCAGCTTCAAAGACAAGTTATACCATAGCAGTCATTCCTGTAATTGGTTAATTAAAAGGGATCACAAATGTTTTGATTTCTGCTATCTCCTGCCCTCACTGATAGACCCTTAACCTCTCCTACTCCCCACCCATCCCCTGCTTCTCTCTTCATAGCTTCTTTCTCTTCTACAATTGCAAAGAGATGGAGGCGATAAGAGACCTCTTTGGGTTCCAGTAATCCTCATGGGTTCCAGCTTGGTGGACAACTTTAAAACCCACTGACAATGCCTGGACCATCCCAATCCACTCCTGAAGCAGACACAGTACTCCTAGATTTGTATGATGTATTCTTATTCTAGCCCACACCTGGCTTTGTCTTGCCTCCCTGTGTATCTTGTAAGCTGCCTCATGCTTTCCTCTTTACCATTCTCAAACCCGCATTGGATTGACTCGTTGGCTCTGAGCTGTTGTTTGTTCCCCAGCATCTGAATCACGTTCCTGCACTGGTGTTGGAGAACTATCCACTTGGGTTATCACTGACAGAAATTTTCTTGTGAAGCAGCCTATTTGGGCAACTCCAGCTGGGGAACCAGGACTTCTGGAACTCTCTTTTTGGCTCCAGCTTTAAAGGATAGGGAGACAGGAAATACAGGACATACCAGAACAGCACAACACAGAGTACACTGAAAACATTGTGTTACGTAGGGTGGGAGGAATCACTTGAGCCCAGGAGTTCAAGGCTGTAATGAGCTATCATTGCACCACACTGCACTGCAGCTTGGGCAACAAAGTGAGACTCTGTCTCTTAAAAAAAACTTGGAGGAAGGAGTAAATGAATGAACTGATTTGTAGGGGCTTGAGAAGTTTGCAGTCTAAGGCCTTTGTGTGTGTGTGTGTGTGTGTGTGTGTGTGTGTGTGTGTGTGCGCATGTGTCTTACTGTTCATAGGCACTAACTTACATGGTTGATTGACTCTTCTATCCAGAGAGTCACCCTGGATAACTGTTTATCCTTCACCTGGGTCAATAATAATCTCAGCACAAAAAGTGCAGAAAAAAACCATCATTGTACACTATTTTTGCTCACTTTTTCTTTGCCTGGAATAGGATATGTTGATGGAAAGGAGAGGAGGCCTCCATAGTATCTTTTTCCTTTCCCATCCAACATTTTTCTGCTACTACTTTCTCAATGATTTATATTATTTGCTCACTAGTAAAGGACTGCTGAGAGCAACATCTAGAAGCAGATTTCAGAGAAACAGCTCCCACCTGCTTCCTCCAATCCATACTCCAATCACCCGGGCCCTTCCCATCTCATTGCTCCCCGCAGAGCTTTTCAGGGTGGTAGTTATTTACACTCACTGTCCTTTGGAAGAGACAGGGACTTGCTTTCTAGCAGAAAGGGAAAAGTAAAGGTGTTACAGATGCATTGTGGGAAGCAACGGGAGGGAATCACGCAAATGAAACGGAATGCCTGTATCCCCTTCTCCAATGGCCCATCTGCGGCTCACCTGGTGTCTCCCTGTGGGGGGCAGGCTGCTGTCAAAAAGGCGAGATTGAAAGCCCAGTTAGACTCCCACTGTAGCCTTTTTTAGCTGGCAAACACGCTTGAAGTAGCTAGGCTGCAACCACAAGGGGTAACCAAAGAAAGGTAGAAAAATAAAATAGAAGAGGTGACCATCTAGAAAGTGTCCCTAAGAGACAAGGAAAAATAAATAAATAACCAACTTAATCCCTGTTACTTTTTGTTAACTAGAAAACTGGGAGCTAGAAAAAGATCTGTAATTTTTAGATTGCTGGATTTTCCCCAATAATAACTAACATGAGAAAGTAACATCTGATGGAGCAAAAGTAAGTTATGTTTTCATTTGTGAACAGCAGAATAATAAGTGGGTTAAAGGGAGTTCAGCCCATGGTTATAGCTTTAATTTCTTCCTCTGTTGTAAGCTTTTGAAGTGGGAAGTTTTTAATATGGATCAATAGGATGTCATTAGGGTCTGATTAATAGAGATTGGCAGTGATTTTGGAAATCTGCTTTACACTGCATGTCTCTTACACAGAGAACAGAAATATTTGATTGTATACTTGTATTTTTTTAAATTACAAATTCTATTCCCCCGCCGCCGCCCAGAGGAGTTTCACTCTTGTTACCCAGGCTGGAGTGCAATGGCGCCATCTCGGCGCACCGCAACCTCCGCCTCCTGGGTTCAGGCAATTCTCTTGCCTCAGCCTCCTGAGTAGCTAGGATTACAGGCATGTGCCACCATGCCCAGCTAATTTTTTGTATTTTAGTAGAGACGGGGTTTCACCATATTGACCAGGATGGTCTTGATTTCTTGACCTCGTGATCCATCCGCCTAGGCCTCCCAAAGTGCTGGGATTACAGGAGTGAGCCACCGCGCCCAGCCACAGATCCTAATTTTTTAAACTTGTGTGTTGACTTCATCAGTCTAAGTCCTGCTCAGGACCACATATTCCATGACTATTACACACTGACCACTGACCACACCCTTCTCTGAATTTCTTTTTCAGTGAAAGGCGGGATCACCTAGCTTTGCTCTAATTATTCAGTGCATAAGACTCTTTTCTTAGCTAGATTATAAGCTTTCTGAGGACTGGGCCAAGCTTTCTCTCTTTCTGCCACCTTCTCATCCATCTGCCACCTTAGTACACATGTACTAAGCACTTACTATAAATTTTAAACAGCTATAATAATCATTCTAATTGCACAAAATTCTAGCTCTTTAATAGTTTATCAGTATTTTAATGTATATTATTCATATTTATGTATAAATTACAAAGCAAAGCACTGTAAAAAGCTAAATTTCTTTGTTCCAACTCTTTTTTTTCTAATAGAATAGACTGTTTCTCTTTCCTTGATCTATCAAATCTTGAAACTTTTATACGACATGTGCAAAAGCATTAGGGTGATGCTCAGAAAGTTGCTCCTGCTTTTATTGTCTTTGCTTTTCAAAAGGGATAAAGTGATACTGAATTAAATTTTATTTCTAAATGCTTTGTTGCACCTGAAAATAATTCTTTCCAAATGAAAACTTATTAGCTGTACTTTAAAAACTGAATTATTCCTACAATAATGTAATGCTATCCTAAAATATGTTCCTTAGAGGTCTGCACATAACTGGTTTGCATGAGGCATTGGATTTTTCCTTTCCTTCAGTAAAGAAATTATTTTCATAACATGCAAATACACACATATATTCATTAATTCACAAATTTTTACTATGTGTTAGGACACAGGCATTCCTTGCATTTGTATACTAGTCAAGGAAGGGAAAGAGACAGAGGCAAAATGAATCTGGGACTTTCCAATTCTGCTAGTTTAGAGTCAGTTAACATCTGACGATATTGTTAAATTATTTACATTCTTGCAGGACTTAGGAAACCCCAAAATGGATTTTCCTGTAATTCAGTAAAAATGTAATTTTATTACCATCACTGTAATTATAACACATGGAAAAAATCAAGCTGCAATGCATCATGAAAATTTAAGAATTATGGAAAGGTAGATGTAAATCAAGCTTGTCCAACCAGTGGCCTGTAGGCCACATGCAGCCCAGAATGGCATTGAATGAGACCCAACACAAATTTGTAAGCTTTCTTAAAACATGAGTGTTTTTTGCAGTTTTTTTTTTTTAAAGCTCATCAGTTATGGTAAGTGTTAGTGTATTTTATGTGTGGCCTGAGACAAGTCTTCTTCCAATGTGACCCAGAAAAGCCAAAAGATTGGAACCCCTGACATAAATGATGAAATATCCATCTGACACATTGGAAAAGCCAATATAAAGAAAAAGCATAAAATGCAGACTTTTAAACTAATGGCTGATACGCTGGCAGCACATCATGACAACATGGTGTGTATGTTTAAATTGGTTTCAGGAGGAATACATCCACCTAAAGTGAGTGTCATTTGGGGCTGCATATTAAAACATGAATGGTTTAATGTCAGAGTGCTTTTCTCATTCTTTTATTAAAAAAAAAATCATGTTAAAAAGTGAAGGGGAGGAAGGCAGCAAATCACACTGCCATGTGTGTACCTATGCAACAATCTTGCATGTTCTTCACATGTACCCCAAAACCTAAAATGCAATAAAAAAAGAAGAAGAATCATGTTAAAATAAACATAACAGAAGTTATCTTTCAATTATTTTAAAGTGCACAGTCCTGTGGCATTAAGTACACTCACATTGTTGTGCAACTATCACCCTGTTCATCTCCAGAACTTTCTCATCCTGTAAAACTGAAACTCTGTCCCTATTAAACACTCACTCTCCATTCTCCCTTCCCCTAGCTTCTGGCAACTGCCACTTTACTCAGAACCTCATTAAGTGAAATCATGCAGTGTTTGTCTTTTTGTGTCTGGCTTATTGTACTTAGCATTAGTCCTCAAGTTTCATTTATATCACAGCATGTGTCTCAATTTCCTTCCTTTTAAAGACTAAATAATATTGCATTGTATGTTGTTATGATCTGAATTTTTGTTCCCACCTCCAAATTCATATGTTGAAGCCCCAACCCCTCAGTGTAACTGTATTAGGAGGCGAGCCCTTTAGAAGGTAGCTGAGGTTAAATGAGGTGCTAAAACAATCTCAAAGAACTGGTATCCTTATAAGAAGAGAAAGGGGCATCAGATCTTCCTCTCTCGGTCTTCAGCTGCATGGAGGAAAAGCCATTTGAGAACATGACAGGAAGGTGGCCTCCTACCAGCTGGGAAGAGAGGCTCACCAGTCACCAACCCTGACAGCACCTTGATTTTAGATTTCAGGCCTCTGGAACTGTGAGAAGATCAATTTCTGCTGTTTAAGCCACCCACTCTGTGGTATTTTCGTATGGAATCCTTAGGGAACCAATACGTATGTATACACCACACCTGGGTTGCCTCTGTACCTCTTCACTATTGTGAATAATGCTGCTATGAGCATGCGTGTACAAATACTTGAGTCCCTGCTTTCACTTCTTTTGGGTATATACCCAGAAGTGGGATCACTGGATCTCGTGGTATTTCTGTTTAAGTTGTTGAGGAATCACCATACCTTTTTCGGCAGCAGCTGCACCATTTTACATTTTCACCAACAATATACAAGGGTTCTCATTTCACTGCATTTCTCATTTTAAAAACATTTAAATATATTTTGGTTACTGTGAAGAACCTGTGGCTACTGAGGAATGACTATAGATGTGGGACTGCTGACAACATATTCAAATCTGTAAAGTTCCTTTTCTTTCCTGCAAGCAGGGATGCAGCAGATGCACAACACTGCTTTTGAAGTGGAAATCTAAATAAGCAGGATCCTTGGTGCCATTTTGTATCAGCATAACTTGATCAAATATTGGCCAGGTGCAGTGGCTCATGCCTGTAATCCCTGCAATTTAGGAGGTTGAAGTGGGAGAATCACTTGAGCCCAGGAGTTCGAGACCAGCCTGGGTAACGTAGTGAAAACTCATCTCTACAAAAATACAAAAAAAATTAGCTGGGCATGGTGGTAAGTGCCTGCAGTCCCAGCTACTCAGGAGGCTGTGGTGGGAGGATCATTTGAGCTCAGGAAATCGAGGCTGCAGTGAGCTGAGATGGCATCACTGCACTCCAGCCTGGATGACAGAGTGAAATCCTCTCTTAAAAAAGAAAAATATTTCAACATACTATGGTGCTAGGTTAGCATAGGTTATTTATGTTAAAAATAACATGTCTATTGAAAACACATTTTCTGGTCTCTCCTCTCTGGGTACTGTGAAGGTATCAGATTAGATATCATCTCAGAGTCCATACCCCCTGAATTGAATCGTGGTATTTTCAATCATGATGTTATTTGTTTTCAACTCCACATTTCACATAATCATGTAGCTCATAAATTAAGTTTATGAATATATTTCTTCACATAGCCCATGATCTCTAAGTGCCAATACTCTTTGCTAAGTAAAATATATTTTAAAAATTTTTAATAGAGGTAGGATCTCACTATGTTGCCCTGGTTGGTCTTGAACTCCTGGGCTCAAGTGATCCTCCTACTTCAGCCTTCCAAGTCCTGGAACGACTGTTCTTGGCTTTAATTTTTTTCTTTATAATTATTTTCAACTTTTATAGATTTAAGAAGCCATTTGAGGTATAATTTTTATAAGCACAAATTAACCCAAAGAAAATGACAAAATACTAACTTTTGTAATAGTGGTTTTTAGTATGGCATCACTACTCTCTAAATACTTCTTAATCCAAGATCATGATAAAAGCTTTTAACTGTTCTATGGTATTCTTTACCTCCTTCGGCACACATCAAACAATGGGGATTTATATTTCAAATATTCAGTATCCGTTAGGCATTCTAAATGTTCCCTAGGAATTATTTACAGTGATTACATTTCCATTTTTCAGGCCACTTCAGTTGAAAGACAGATTGAAGTAAAATTGGCAAGTGAAAGTCAATATTTAACTTGTACTTCACTTGGACATTTTATTCTAGTTTTGAGCTTTGAGGTAAATAATTGATTGAGGGAGGGGAGCAGGAATCAGCTCTGTTTTGTTAAACAGTTTCCTCAGGATTTTATACCAAGAGAGAAGTCGTGTTGTTACGTTTGCTGAACATAGAAACCTAGGAAGAAGAGAGAGTAAAATTTGATGACCATTTGGACTGTAAAAGATGTTACTATTTTAGAATTGGGGCTGAAACTCACAAGGTTATAATTTAATAGGACTAAATATAAAGCTTGAACTTAGAGTTTAAAAATCAACAATCCAAGTACAGGATAGGTAAGACATTATGCAATAGGTTGGTGGGGAGCGTGTAGCTGACTGCAGACTGGAGGTGTGCCCAGAGGTTGGCACAGTTGCCAACAAAGCTGACACAGTAAAAGGTGGTATTTGCAGAGAGCTGTGTTCCACAAACAAATGCTGCCCTAACTGGACCACATGGTAGCATTATTTTTGGTTATGCATGCCACATTTTAAGCCAGATGTTAATAAATTGAAGAGCATCAAGAGGCAGGACAGTGCAGAGCCTGGGAATGTCGTTACATGAACACCTGAAAGAAGTGGGAAGCCTGATTTGCAAAAGAGCCTAGAGCGAGCCTTTCCTGGGATCTGACGGGCTATTCCAATGAGACAGGGATTCTTTACTGGAATTCAGAATTCAGACTATAGTGTGACTGTTACAGGAAGGCAGATTTTAGTTCAATGTACGGAAGAATAATTAGACCGCCCAAAAATAGAATATGCTGTTGTTACTGGGAATATTTTGTTAGTTGGATCAGCATGTGCTGTGAAAGGGAGCCCCACACAGAGTGCAAGGTTATACCTGCTGACCTCTGAAGGCTGCACCAATCCAAAGCTCCCTTAGAACATACTAGAAACCATGTATCTCTGCCAATACTGTATATAGTATAACTGAATTTAGGGCTGTATTTATGTGATTTTCAAACATACAACCAGCCATACAAAGTAGATTAACATGTCCACTAATATAACAGGGCATACATTTATTTTAGCACAGGGATTTTGCCCATGGTCTCTGCTGCAGAAGCAACCAGAATTCACAAGCAGTTTTTTTGTTTTGTTTTGTTTTTTCCCATTAGGGTCTCCTCTTTCTCTCAGGCTGGAGCACAGTGGGGCAATCACAACTCACTGCAGCTTTAACCTCCCAACCTCCTATGCTCAAGTGATCCACCCACTCAGCCTCCTAAGTAGCTGGGACTACCACCGTGTCTGGCTAATTTCCGCAATTTTGCAATTTTTTGTAAAACAGAGATGAGGTTTTGACATATTGCCCAGGCTGGTCTCAAACCCCTGGGCTCAAGGGATCTGCCTGCCTTGACCTCCCAAAGTGCTAGGATGACAGGCATGAGCCACTAAGCCGAGCCAGTAGAGCTCTTAACTAACCTTTATCAGAGTCTCTTAATAGTGAAACACGGGGACATTTGTAGATAAAATTACCTTTCTATACAGAAGAGCAGCAGCTTGGTGTTCTTTGTTGGTTCTAGGAATATATAAATTGCAATTTCAGAGTCCATAATTAGATGCTTTGAAGAATGAGAACACCAACATTGCTAATCTTGGTACACTAATTAATAACTGTTAGAAATTACTTGGCACTTCTTTTCCTTCAGAAACTACAGCAAGAGCATAGGGCAGGGGTCCTCAAACATTATGCATCAAAATCACTTGGAAGGATTGTTAAGACAGATTGCCAAGCCCCATTTTCATGGTTTCTGTTTTAGGAGATGAGGTGGGGCCTGAGATTTTGCATTTTTAATAAGCTCCCCAGTGAGGCTTATGTTGTTGGTCAGGGGATCACATTTGTAGAATCACTGGCATAATGAATGAATGAACACTGTATAAGAAGCCATGCTATAATCAGAAAATGGCAAAGTATTTATGTGACTGATGTGTGAGAGCCTGTTTGTACTTTCTTGAGAGAAACAATTATTAGCATCTCTTTCCAACTTTGCATTCAGTGACGTCATACAATAGTTTGAAGTTGACCATGGTGGAAATATTTATACCACAGATACTGGTAAATGCTAAAACCATAGCTTTTTCTCTTGAGAGCCCAGTAAACCACTGCTATTGCCACGAAGCAGAATGAAAATATGATGCAATGTTTTTCAAATTCTCTTCACTTGTAGTTTTACTGAATGCTTCTCGAGTCCTGGCTATAACCACAGCAATATTTTTTCAATTATAATGTGTTGAAAGGGCTTAACAGGAATGGAATTCATGAAATAAAGTGTATTCTTGGATTAAAGAAGACAATGCAATTTTTTTTACTAATTAAGAATAGTCAACATTTGATCCACTTTATAAATGTGTATTAAAATTATAACATGAAATGAACATAGTGATCATTAAATATATGTACAATACTAGTTCATCAACATCTAACATTTACCAGCTGCTTAAAATGGGCACTGTCATAATTCTTTACATGAATTATCTCAATTCTTACAAAAGTCTGTGATGTAGATGTTATCCCCCACCTTACAGATAAAACACTGAGTCAGAGTAACAGGTATGTGATACTGATGTATCAATGTGTATATGAAAGAGGTAGGTATGTATCAGATGATCTCATAGGTAATGTCCTGGAAACCTCACATATAGCATTTCTTTTTCCTTTTTTTTTTTTTTTTTTGTAGGAGAAAATGGTTTTGTACATGGGATGAAACAATAGAAATTCAAAACCTACAGATAAGGATTAGCTCTATCACTCAACTCTTTAAAAGTTTATACAAATATGCAGTCAAAACCAACAAGGTATTGCCCTAATAAAGTTACCTTGGACTGGGCCAAACCTAAGGGTGAAGGTGGCTTCGGGGTCATGGCGGAGGCAGAGGTGGCTTTGGAGGACGAGGTGGTAACAGAGGAGGCCGAGGAGGATTTGGTGGCAGAGGCCGGCGAGGCGGCTTCCGAGGGGGCAGAGAAGGAGGAAGTGACCAAAAGCCACAAGGAAAGAGGACGAAGTTCGAATAGCTTCTGTCCCTCTGCTTTCCCTTTTCCATTTGAAACAAAGGACTCTGGAGTTTTTACTGTTATCTGATCAGTGACAGAGCCTTCTGAGGACATTCCAAGACAGTATACAGTCCTGTGGTCTCCTTAGAAATCCGTGTAGATAACATAGCATTTCTTTTTAAAAAGTTTGTACTTTATCTATTTATTTATTTTAGAGAGATTCTCAGTATGTTGCCCAAGCTGGACTTGAGCTCCTAGGCTCAAGAAATCCTCCCACCTCAGCCTTGCGAGTAGCTGGGACTACAGGCGCATGCGCGGTGCCAGGGGAACGATAACATTTCTTTAAGGGCATTTACTAATAACTACATCATTATTATCTAATTACCATATTCTTTTTTTCCCCCACACAACATGTAGGTCATTTATTTTCCTTCTAGTCCTGGATTCAGTCCATAGACGGCTTCTCTTCACCCTTTGGGTTGACAGTTTTCTCCAGGTTGCTGCTGATGGTATGATGAAGCTCAGTGTACAAGGCCCTCAGGTCCAGCATCATGGCCCTAAGCTCCCGATAAGCTGCCTCATCTTGCTCATGCACCAAAGCCCGGTAATCTATTACATGAGTCTCCTCGGAGGCCTTGGCCACAGCAACCTGTTGCTCTGAGAAGTACTTGGAAATGGTTCCACTTTGGTCTTGATGGCATTCACCCTTGCCAGCACCTTCTGGATTGCTACCCTATAATCATTTCCATTTTCAGTCTTGGGGATCAGGTGCTGGATCCATGTGGTCACCAGAATGTGTTTCTCTTTGAGACGCCAGATTCTGGCTTAACCAGGGCAAGCAAGGACAGGACCTTCTCACTCCCAGGGAGAAACCCACACTTAGGGACTTCTGCTTATCTGTTTCCATCTCATCATCCTTGGGTAGAAGGCCTGGGATGGGGATGTCCAGTGGGGCCCGGAGGGAAGTCAGGTGAGCCACACTGAGTAGTCCTCTTGCAAGAGCTGATTCAGGTATATGATTTTCTGTGGCAAGAATGTCTAGAGGAATTCCTCAGCCTCCTGAAAAAGATTCTGACTGAACACCTCCACCTGTTTGCGGGCCTCCCCACTCAGGTGCACCCCACACGGCTTGACCATGCTACTTTAGTCGCTAGATTTCTGGTCTCCTAATTTCCATGTTCTTTTTTTTTTTTTTTTTTTTTTTCTCCCTTGAGACGGAGTGTTGCTCTGACACCAGGCTGGAGTGCAGTGGTGCAGTCTCCGTTCACTGCAACCTCCGCCGGCTGGTTCAAGTGATTCTTCCGCCTCAGCCTCCCGAGTAGCACCACCAAGCCTGGCTAATTTTTTTTTAAAGTAGAAACGGGGTTTCACCATGTTGACCAAGATAGTCTTGATCTCGTGATCCGCCTGCCTTGGCCTCCCAAAGTGCTGGAATTACAGGCGTGAGCCACTGCACCCAGCTCCGGCTGATATTCTTCAATATGTTTTATAAGAAAATACTGCTGGCATCAAAACTTTCACAGAACAATACTAGAACAACACTGGCATTGCAGGGATAACAGTGGTAAACATTGGGTTAGTGGCATTAAACTGTAATAACCTGACCAATCCTAACCCTTCTCTTTTGAGCTTTGCCTCTCAAAAAGAGGGCCTTCAGCCCTCGTTTGTGGTTTGTGGACGTTATCAATGCTTGCCACTTTGACTCCCCAATTTCTGTGCTTTCCTGATGTTGTTCTACCTGTGTTTAACATATTTGAAATTTATATATTATTAGTAAGTCGTTGGCAATCTGTAATTGCTCTGACTTTAAAACCTCTGTCAGCCAGGCGCGGTGGCTCAAACCTGTAATCCCAGCACTTTGGGAGGCCAAGGCGGGTGGATCACCTGAGGTCAGGAGTTCAAGACCAGCCTGGGCAACATGGCCAAACCCCGTCTCTACTAAAAAAAAAAAAATTAGCAGAGCATGGTGGCAAGCATCTGTAATCTCAGCTACTTGGGAGGCTGAGGCAGGAGAATTGCTTGAACCTGGGAGGCGGAGGTTGCAGTGGGTGGAGATTGCCCCATTGCACTCTAGCCTGGGAGACAAGAGGGAAACTCCATCTCAAAACAAAATAAAACCACTTCTGTCTTTAAGTTGTTCTTTTTTTAATCTCTTTGATACAACCAGGATGTATCCTGGGGATTTCTGTCACCACTCAGTGTCATCTTCATCTTCTTCATGTTCAGTAGTTTGTTCAAAGCCATAATATGACTAAAAATGAGTATCAGTTTGGATGAAAACCTTGGAAAGTTGGATGCCAGCATGTACAACATATCCTGTAGGGAGTGTAATCTCACTTTAAAAGGGATCCAACTGTGAGCAATTAGCTATAGAAAGCTGGGGGGTAGGTTTCAGGGATGAGTAACAAGTTGAACTTTGCATTGCATTGGCAGGGTGTGGTACATTTTCCCACAGGTTAAAGCCACTAGTTTTTCATCATGCGTAAATATGGTTGTTCAAATTAGTTTCATTTTGGGCTTCTGAATGACCCTTCTATGCTGCTTCTGTCTGACTCTTCAGCCAGTTAAGTACACTAAAGACATCTCCCTCTCTAACAAACATTGCAACAAGTTTTCCGAATCTTAATGAGCCAGTTGTAATTATCCACCAGCTTTAAAGCTGTACTGTAGAGTTTCACAAGTTTCTAAACCCGACCTACACTGTTCAACAGAAACACAATTCGAACCACATATATAATAGAACATTTTCTAGTAGCCACATTAAAAAGTTAAAAGAGACCCAGGCGCGGTGGCTCATGCCTGTAGTCCCAGCCTTTGGGAGGCCAAAGCAGGCAGATCACTTGAAGTCAGAAGTTTGAGACAAGCCTGGCCAACGTGGCCAAACCCTGTCTCTACTAAAAATACAAAAATTAGCTAGGCATGGTGGTGCACACCCATAGTTCCAGCTACTCAGGAGGCTAAGGCAGGAGAATCACTTGAACCTGAAATGGAGGTTGCAATGATCTAGGACTGTGACACTGCACTCCAGCCTGGGCCACAGAGTGAAACTCCCTCTTTAAACAAAAAATTAAAACAGGTAAAAATAACTTTAATAATATATTTTGTTTAATCCAATATATCCAAATAGTTATCATTCCAATGTGAAATCAATATTGAAAATTATTAACAAAATGTTTTACATTCTTTTGCACTAAGTATGTGAAATCTGGTCTGTACTTTCAACTTATATCCACAATAACACATGTGGCTAGTTGCTGCTCCATTGGAAAGTGTAGCTGTAGAGTTGTTAAAACTCAGATTAATATTATCTTGGAACATCCACACATCTAGACACCCTAGTTGATTTTTTTTTGTAACTAAGTTTCTGGAAGGAGGTATTAATTAAATACTCTTGACCCAGTAGCTTTAATACCGGGTCATATAATTAACAGTTAGGATGAATAATAATCAATGAATTATGGTGAAAAACAGCTAGAAACTTACTGTGTCTAAATATAAATGAGTAATTTACTGAAATTGTGACCCAGTACAAAAATAGAACAACCATTTAGATGCCAGAATTTCCATTATTATTTTTAATCAAGTAGAGTCTACCCAGGCTAGGAATCTATGAACTCAAAAAGTGGCTCTTGATTATTTTAACATTTAACAAAAAACTAATGACTACATCATGCCTGTAATCCCAGTACTTTGGGAGGCTAAGAAAGGCAATCACCTGTTGTCAGGAGTTTGAGAGCAGCCTGGCCAACATGGCAAAACCCCATCTCTACTAATAATACAAAAATTAGTTGGGCGTGGTGGTGTGGGCCTGTAATCACAGCAACTCGGGAGGCTAACGTAGGAAAATCACTTGAACGTGGGAGGTGGAGGTTGCAGTGAGCTGAGATTGTACCACTGGACTCCAGCCTGGGCAACAGAGTAAGACTCCATCTTAAAAAAAAAAAAGAACACAGAGTAGGTTCAGACAATTTCTAGTTTCTCTTCAAAATGGACTTAGCTCGGCCTGGGCAACATGGCAAAACCCTGTCTCTACCAAAAATACAACAAAAAAATTAGCTGGGTATGTTGGCACACGTGTGGTCCCAGCTCCTTGGGAGGCAGAGATGGGAAGATTACTTGAACCCGGGGGGTGGAAGTTGTGGAGGTTGCAGTGAGCCAAGATTGCGCCACTGTGCTCTAGCCTGGGTAACAGAGTGAGACCCCATCTTAAAAAACAAAACAAAAAAATGGACTCAGCTGGTGATAACTCGTCAAATGTCTGTGGATCGGTCTAAGTCCCTTTTCTATGTCCAATATTTTTGTATCTGGTCTAGGTTAGAGTGTTCTTGTCCCCATCAGCATTCACAGAGCATTCTTATTTTTGCCTTTTAAGTCCTGGGGAATGGTTGTTTGAGCTACCATTCTGACCCTGTTAGCCGAGCCGTTAGCATTTCTAGTAGCTGTGTTCTCTTTAAAGAGGAGTATTTTTCTGTCTACCTTGAAGATAGGAAGGAGATTTTAAGCCCTCTTTTGTGGAAGAAAAAAATGTCTTTCTTTTTTAGAGTGAAATGAAATCTGATCACTTTCATCTCTTTGGAACCATGACACTTCTGTGTAAAATCATTAAACATTTCTCACAAGGGTAGTTCAGGGCATTGAATTTAATTATCTGAGGTGCCATGCTGTACAGCCTACAATAGCATTAGCATAGTAGAAGATATGGACATGAGGAAAGGTGATGGAAATAACAGAAGGGGTTAGAAGGTACATACTATGGTGATAATAGCTAACATCAGGCATCTATTATATGCCCCGTACAGGACTAGACATACCTCACATATGTTACATACAATACCTTACTTAATTCTTATAACAAATATATGAGATTGTTAGATGTGGTTTTATTTTTCAGATAAAGAAACTGAGCCTGAGAGGTGGTATTTTGAAGAAGGTTACGAGCTTATTATGAAATAGAGTTCAGCTGAAGTATGGCCTATTCTCTTTTCTCCACATCATGCTGCCTCCCAATAAAGCAAAGCAAATGAAAAAGGAAATGACTTGCTGTAAACCAATTGCAAACCACAAGAAATGTTGAATGAAAGGTCATAATGTGAATTACACAGAGAGTGATATAAACTTGGCAGGGAGAAATAAAATGTTTTGTCATTTCCCTGTATAGCAGAGAGGGAAGAAAAAAAATGGAAGGAACAGCAAAAACAATGGTTTCCTGAGGTGATCATAAATGTGCTTTCACAGAAAATGAAGTTTTAGAGGAGCAGTGGAAACTGAAGAAGTAGGAAGGACCGAATATATAGAAGTGATAGACAAGAATGATTAGGAGACCAGAGAGAGAGAAAAAAAATTCAGGTAACCATCATAGCACTTAACTTTCAAACTTTTCTGACTGCAGTTCATAGTAAGAAATATATTTTACATAGGGACCCAGTTAACAACAATCTGTGTGTGTGTGTGTGTGCGTGCGCGCGTGTGCACGCGTGTAGTGATATATATCATTGAAACAAAGGTGCAAAAGCAATTTAGTGAAAAAGTGATAGTCTTTTACAAATGGTGCTAGAATAACTGGATATCCATATACAAAAATAATTGAACTTCACATCTCTTCTTATATTCAAAAATGGACTTGAAATGGGTCATGGACCTATACGTGTAAACCTAAAACTGTAAAACTTCTAAAATAAAACATGGGAGAAAACCTTTGTGATCTTAGATTAGGCAAACATTATTTAGGCTGGGCACAGTAGCTCATGCCTGAGACCAGGAGTTGAGACCAACCTGGGCAACATAATGAAATCCCATCTCTACAAAAAATAATGTTTTTAACAAAAGAATTTTTAGGTATAACACCTATAGTATGATCCATTAAAGAATAAATTAATAAAGTAAACTTTATCAAAATTAAAAACACCTGCTCTTCACAAGACACTTTTAAAAATGAAACTACAAGCACAGATTACAAGAACATATTTGGAAGGGACCTATCTGATAAAGGACTTGTATCGAGAGCATATAAAAAACTCTTGGTTTAATATGCAGCATCTATAAGGAACAGAAACAAATTTACAGGAAAAAAGCAAACAACTCCATTAAAAAGTGGGCAAAGGACATGAACACTTTTCAAAGAAGACATACATGTGACCAAGAAGCATATGAAAAAAGTTCAATATCACTGATCATTAGAGAAATGCAAACCAAAACCACAATCAGGTATCACTTAACACCAGTCAGAATGGCTATTATGAAAAAGTAAAAAAGTAACAGATGCTGGCGAGGTTGCAGAAAAAGGGAACACTTACAAATTGTTGGCTTGTGTGTCAATGAGTTCAATTTCTACCATTGTGGAAAGCAGTGTGGTGATTCCTCAAAGAGCTAAAAACGGAACAGCCATTTGATGCGGCAATCCCATTACTGGGTATATAACCAGTGGAATATAAATTCATCTGTCATAAAGACACGTGCACACAAATATTCATTGCAGCACTAATCACAATAGCAAACACATGGAATCAACCTAAATGCCCATTGATGATAGATTGAATAAAGAAAACATGATATATATACACCATGGAATACTATGCAGCCATAAGAAAAAGTGAGATCATGTCAAACATGGATGGAACTGGAGGCCATTAGCCTTAGCAAACTAATGCAGGAATAGAAAGCCAAATACTGTATGTTCTCACTTATAAGTGGAAGCTAAATGATGAGAACTCATGGACACAAAGAAGAGGACAATAGCCTACTTGATAGTAGAGGATGGGAGGAGGGAGAGGAGCAGAAAAAGTAACTATTGGGTACTAGTGTTAGTACCTGGGTGACAAAATAATCTGTACAACAAACCCCCATGACATGAGTTTACCTATGTAACAAACCTGTACATGTACCCCCAAGCCTAAAATAAAAGTTTAAAAAAAAACCAAGTCTCTCAATAAAAAGACAAGACAATTAAGAAATGGGCGAAAGATTTGAACACTTCACCAAAGACGATGTATGGATGGCAAATAAGCAAAAGATGCTCTACACGATTAGTCATTAGAGATTGCAAATTAAAACTGCAAAGAGATATTACTACATACCTATTGGAATGCACCAGTTAATAAGACCAAGTGTTGGCAAAGATGTGGAGAAAGTAGAAGCTCGTACTCTGCTAGTGGGAATGCAAAAATGACACAACCACTGTTGAAGCAATTTGGAAGTTCCTTTACAAATTAATACATCTTCCACATGATCCAGCCATTCCACTTCTAGTTATTTACCTGGGATAAATGAAAACAAATGTCCATAAAAAGATTTATGCACAAATGTTCATATCAGCTTTATACAGCTCCAAATTGAAAAGAACCCCAAAGTCCATCAACAGGTAAAAGGATAAACTGTTACATAACTGTACAATAGAATATTACTCAGTAATAAAAAGGAATAAACTATTGTTACATGTTATAATTCGGATGATCTCAAAATAATTATGTTTAGCACAAGAAGCCAGACAAGTCAGGCACAGTAGCTCACGCCTGTAATCCCAGCACTTTGGGAGGCCAAGATGGACAGATCAGTTGAGGTCAGAAGTTCGAGACAAGCTTGGTTTCACATGGTGAAACCCTGTCTCTACCAAAAATACAAAAATTAGCTGGGTGTGGTGGCGTGCACCTCTAATCCCAGCTACTCAGGAGGCTGAGGCAGAAGAATCACTTGAACCTGGGAGGCAGAGGTTGCAGTGAGCAGAGATTGCACCACTGCACTCCAGCCCGGGCAATAGAGTGAGACTCTTGTCTCAAAAATAAATAAATAAGTAAAATAAAAACCAGACAAAAGAGAGTGCATACTGTATGATTCAATGATCAAATTTTCGAAACCACAAACTAATCTATGGTAACAGAAAGCAGAGAAGTGATTGCCTGGGTATGGGAAAAATGACAGCTACATTCTTCATCTTGACTGTAATGAGAATCCATGGATAGAGCTGCTAGATTTCACAAATAATAACATAGAGTGGCTAGTTGAATTTGTATTTCAGATGAATAAAATTTTTTGAATATAAGTATATGCCATGCAAATGTTTGGGACATACTTATACTAAAAATGATTCATTGTTTATCTGAAATCCAATTTTTTTTTTTTTTGAGATGGAGTTTCGCTCTTGTTACCTAGGCTGGAGTGCAATGGCGAGATCTCGGCTCACCGCAACTTCCGCCTCCTGGGTTCAGGCAATTCTCCTGCCTCAGCCTCCTGAGTAGCTGGGATTACAGGCACGTGCCACCATGCCTGGCTAATTTTTTGTATTTTTAGTAGACGGGGTTTCACCATGTTGACCAGGGTGGTCTCGATCTCTTGACCTCGTGATCCATCCACCTCGGCCTTCCAAAGTGCTGGGATTACAGGCATGAGCCACCATGCCTGGCCTGAAATCCAAATTTAACTGGGCATTCTGTACGTTAACTCTGA
Source organism: Saguinus oedipus (assembly GCA_031835075.1). Lineage (NCBI taxonomy): Eukaryota > Metazoa > Chordata > Mammalia > Primates > Cebidae > Saguinus > Saguinus oedipus. The sequence continues at coordinate 185,625,154 of CM063171.1, read as the reverse complement.
CAACCCTATTCATGTGTGTACATATATGTATATATAAATTTACAGGTGTATGCTTCAAATATGTGCAGTTTATTGTATGTCAATTACACTTCAATAAAGCTGGTTTAAAAAGAAAAGAAAGAAATTAAAGTTAACCAAGGAAGATGAAATGACTTTCCCAAGTTCTCTATGTCAATGGCAGCAAGGTCAAAACCAAAATATTAATTGCCATTTTCCCTGTTCAAGTGCTCTTTCTATTATACCAAGTAGGTTCTAAAAAATAAAAATAAAAAATTTAATAATGTTTATTTACAGGGATGGGAAAATAAATCCTCAGAGTAAGAATATTCAGGTAAAGAAATTTAATTTGTAAATCTTAACTCTCATGTGGCTTTACCCACCTAATATTTCACCTGTTTATAAATCCATTTTACAAGCTAAGTGCTGAAGCATAGTGAAATCCATTTTTGGAATGAATAAGGAGTCACTTTATTTCATTCTTCTTAATGATAAGGAAGCACAGCCAGTTCTCAAGTAGAGAAGGGCAAAGGTTTTACAAAGGAGATACAAAAAAATGTAAAGATTCCCTATCTGTTAATTACAGCTTTCTTGCTTTACACAAATATTTCTCAGTAATCCAGATTGCAGGTTCACATATGTTTTTCTTACAGCATACTTTTAGCTATTTTCTCTTTATTATGTATTTGCAAGATTGAGAAATACCACGTATTGGTCTAAATTGCCCTGGCCTAAATTGAAGTCACTTACTGCCATCTAGAAATAGACAAGCTCTTCCTAATGTACTGTTTATCTAGGTAATTGCCATATTTCACCCAGGCTGAAAGTGTCATTTTCATAAATTACATTTAACTTGTCTATAATTGTGATACTCTTTGCTATCGATGCCTGCATTTAAATTTATTTTCTCTTTTTGAAGCAAAGGTAATATTAATTCAATGGTACCTTTTTTTTTCACTCTGTCTCCCAGGCTAGAATGCAGTGGCATAATCTTGTCTCACTGCAGCCTCAACTTCCTGACCTCCTGGGCTCAAGCAATCTTCCAGCCTCAGCCTCTCAAGTAGCTGGGATCACAGGTGTATGCTACCATGCCAAGTTAATTTTTTTTTTTTTTATTGTACTTTAGGTTCTGGGGTACATGTGCAGAGCACGCAGGATTGTTGCATAGGTACATATATGGCAATGTGGTTTGCTGCCTCCATCACCCCATCACCTATATCTGGCATTTCTCCCCATGTTATCCCTTCCCATGTTATCCCCCACCTTCCCTCCCTTAGTCCCCGCCAACAGAACCCAGTGTGTAATGCTCCCCTCCCTGTGTCCATGTGTTCTCATTGTTCAACGCTCACCTAAGAGTAAGAACATGGTGTTTGATTTTCTGTTCTTGCGTCAGTTTGCTGAGAATGATGGTTTCCAGATTCATCCATGTTTTTTCATCATCCATTTTTATTTTTTGTAGAGACAGGATCTTACTATGTTTCCCAGGCTGGTCTTGAACTCCTGGACTCAAGTGATCCTCCCGTCTTGGCCTTCCAAAGTACAGTCATGAGCCACCATGCCTGGCCTTAATGATGCATCCATTTTACAACCCATATTATTACAGAGTGGAGGAGTTAGAGCACTGTTTCCACCCAGTTCAGTGTTGGTTGTGCTCTTTGGATTACATCATAATTACCATCATTACTCAGAGCAATAAAAGAGCAATGCATACCTCTCAGCTCTTTCCAGTGTGGGTAAAACCAGGGAGATTCTTACCTAATGGTATTTCCAATCTATCTGTATAATTTAGTGTCTTCCCCACTTTTCTATTTTTTAAATTGCGCTGGCAAATCTATTTTATATTCATGTGTTCTCACTGGTCACTTATACAGCTCTAATAATAAGAAAACCAATTAACACAAAGGCAGAGATGAGATGGGGCCCAACTGACACTGGCAATGTAGAGGCAAGCAAGACTTCCCAGTGGGACCTGTTATTGTACAAATAAAAAGTATGGTTATAGGCCGGGCGCGGTGGCTCAAGCCTGTAATCCCAGTACTTTGGGAGGCCGAGGCGGGTGGATCACGAGGTCAAGATATCGAGACCATCCTGGTCAACATGGTGAAACCCCGTCTCTACTAAAAAGATACAAAAAATTAGCTGGGCATGGAGGCGCGTGCCTGTAATCTCAGCTACTCGGGAGGCTGGGGCAGGAGAATTGCCTGAACCCAGGAGGCGGAGGTTGCGGTGAGCCAAGATCGCGCCATTGCACTCCAGCCTGGGTAACAAGAGCGAAACTCTGTCTCAAAAAAAAAAAAAGTATGGTTATTTACAAATCTGCCGAATAGTCCATTTCAATTAAATACTTATTTTTGCAGTTATGTAATCAATTAAGTATAATAAATAGAGAAGCTTCATATCTAAAATAGGCAAGGAGGAGGTGTAATGTAAAAGACAAATGTGAAAACCACTGTAGATCAGGGTGTACTAAACCATGGCTCATGTGCCAAATCTGGCTCGCTGCCTGTTTTTATGCAGCTAAAAGTGGGCTTTCACTTTGTAAGTGGTTGAAAAAAATTAAAATAAAATTATTTACCAACCCATAAAAACGATATAAAATTCTAATTTTAGTGCCCATAAATTAGGTTTTATTAGAACACAGCCACGCTTACTGGTTTACATATTGTCTGCTGCAGCAACAGGGTTGAATAGTTGTGATAGTGATTGTATGTATGACCTACAAGTCTAAAACATTTACTATCTGACCTTTTTCAAAAAAAATAATATGGGCCGGGTGCAGTAGCTCATGCCTGTAATCCTAGCACTTTGGGAAGCTGAGGGGGGCAGATCACCAGGTCAGGAGTTCAAGACCAGCTTAACCAACATGGTGAAACCCGTCTCTATTAAAAATACAAAAATTAGCTGGGCGTGGTGGCATGCACCTGTAATCTCAGCTATGCGGGAGGCTGAGGCAGGAGAATTTCTTGAACCTGGGAGGCGGAGGTTGTAGTGAGCCGAGATCGTACCACTGCATTCCAGCCTGGGGGACAGAGTGAGACTCCATTTCAAAATAAAAAAGTTCTGACCTCTGCTCTAGATAAAAGAGTTTGAATATGGAGGCCAGGTGCAGCAGCTCATGCCAGTGATCCAAGCATGGGAGGCTGATGTGGGAGGATCACTTGAGGCTAGGGATTTGAGACCAACCTGGGCAACATAGTTTGACCTCCATCTCTACCAAAAAAGTTAAAAAATTAGCCGAGTGCGAAGGCCCATGCCTATAATCACAGTTACTTGGGAGGCTGAGGTGGGATGATTATTTGAGCCCAGGAGTTCAGCTGTAGTAGTCAGGATTGTTCCACTACACTCCAGCCAGGGCAACACAGTGAGACCCTGCCTCTAAACAACAACAGAAGAGCTTGAATATGGAGGAATACCAATAATTGCCCTCTCTCTTTTGTTTTGTAAGGATGTCTCTGACTGAGCCCCTAGCTTGCCTCCATTTCTTTCCATTGCTTTAGCATAAACCCATATCCTTGGCTGGGCTTACACCTGTAATCCCAGCACTTTGGAAGTCTGAGGTGGGAGGATCACCTGAGATCAGGAGTTTGAGACCAGCCTGACCAACATGTTGAAATCTTGTCTCTATTAAAAATACAAAATTAGCTGGGCATGCTGGCACCTGCCAGCTACTTGGAAGCCTGAGGCAGGAAAATCACTGGAACCAGGAGGCAAGGTTGCAGTGAGCTGAGATTGTGCCACTGCATTCTAGCCTGGGCAACAAGAGTGAACTTTCGTCTCAAAAAAAAAAAAAAAAGAAAGAAAGAAAGAAAGAAAAGGAAAAAAAGCCATATTCACAAGTATGACAGTATAAACATCAAACTAATTATGATTTAGCTAGCAATTAAGACCACAGAAGAAAAAAGAAGTAACTTCAAATAATTTTGTGTGATCTTAAAAGTAAATTGCACAACAGCAGTAAAAACTTGCATTGTGTGTGTATGTGTGTTTGTGTGTGCGTGTTTTCTCTGCGGAATGTTTTCCTTTTTGCTTTGTAGCTGATTACCCAGAGGCCAGCACACTCTTCTCCCTTTCCAGAGAGCCTCCATTTTATTTGGGTGTCTACCCTGACCTCGCATGACTCAGGATTAAATTCTGAATCATTGAAGCCAGTCATCGAAATTCCAATTCCCTTGTCAGTGCTTGGTTTTAGGAAGAGATGACTCAATCCTGGTGAATAAAATGAGAGAAGAATTTATCTGAAGTTTTCTAGGAAGGACTTCCCTGCTGAGGAAACATACACACACCCTCTTGAACATCATTGTATCTGCTTACGATACCTGAAACCGTGACAGCCTGCTTGGGACCTCAAGGGGAACTTGCCGGGTAAGCGGAGGATGCAGTGCACACAGATGGAAGAGCCTGTGATTCGGAAAACATCATGGAGTTACTGAAGAAAGCAACCCCAGATTCCTCCTGTCTCAGAAGACCTTATTATGGAACATAATTTTCCTTTCTTGTTTATTCAATTTTGCAATGGATTTCCTATTACTTGCAGCACTCAAATGGATTTTTATTAGTTCTACATACACAAATCTTGCTGATTTTTTTCATGAAATATCTACAGCCTATCTATGTGAATGGTGAGAGTTTCTTATAATAAAAAAGACTATATCATGTACATTTATGCTAGGAAAATTGCAAGCCAAAATAAAGAAAATGTAATTTATTTATTATCTACTTAGATTTTCCCTTCAGGTGAGATGGATATGTGGCATGTCACCTGGTTGCAACATTTTGTCAAGATGGGTCAGTTTTACTTTCCAACTAAAAGTCCAAGGATGTTTACAAAATTTTTGATTCTGCCTTCTTTCTCTACTAGCCAAGAAAACTATCAAATGTTATATTTTTTATTACAGCAGCAAATTTAATGATCAAGAAATCATTCAGCAAATATTACCAAGCATTTGCCTGGTGCATTGCGCTGATCAGAATGCTAAAGAGGTTCCAAAGCAAATGCAACATAATGTGAGTCTCTAATGGGGACTAATAAGGGGTTAACTGTCAAGCAAAGAGACAAGACACATACCAAACAGCTAGGACACCTCAGCACACAAATGAAATGGATCAAATTGTACTTCAAAGTTTCAGTGAATAATAATGTTTGCCATGAAGAATAGAAAATAGAATTGTGTGTGTGTGTGTGTGTGTGTGTGTGTGTGTGTGTCAGAGTCTCTGTCGCCAGTCTAGAGCGCAGTAGGGCCATCTTGGTTCACTGCAACCTCCATTTCCCGGGTTCAAGTGATTCTCCTGCCTCAGCCTCCTGAGTAGCTGGGACTAAAGGTGCGAGCCACTAAGCCCAGCTAATTTTTGTATTTTTAGAAGAGACAGGGTTTCACTATGTCGGTTAGGATGGTCTCAATTTATTGACATGGTGATCAGCCTGCCTCAGTCTCCCAAAGTGCTGGGATTACGGGCATGAGCCACTGTGCCCAGCCAGAAAATGTTTTCTAAAGGAAGTGTGCATGGTCTTTAGATTGTATGGGAGGCCAGAAAAACAGGCCATGTCATAATGACTCTTGTTCACGCTAAGCCAGCATTGGGCTTGTGGTAAGGTGCCATCCATGTTATTTCAGCCATCAGTTAAGCTGTGCATAAGTGTCAGGTGAACGTTCTGATTCCTTGTGACTGAATTCCAATTTATAATTCTATGCATAATTATGTCAGTTACCTAATTGACACAATAATCCCACAAGTTTATTTTTGGAAGCAGTTTGATTAGTAACTGCTGCCCCTAATGTGTTCAGGTTGCCCACAGGAAAGTTTGTTCGACTACAAAAAATAAAAGTAACAAAGTCCAGGCATAGGGGTTCATGCTTGTTATCCCAGCACTTTGGGTGTTCGAAGTACCAGGATCACTTGAGGCCGGGAATTCAAGATCAGCCTGGGCAACGCAACAACACCCTGTCTTTATTAAAAAGGAAAATGAACAAAAAAGAGAGAAAGTTTATCATTTGAGAATAGAACTAAGGATATAGCAAGGATGCTTTTGTCTGCTGTTTATTTGGGTCATTCAAAAGTTTGACTAACTGAGTCTTTCAGTTCTTTCAGTGGTTAGACCCACTGCATACTTGTACCAACTGAATTGAAATGGAGCATTTAAAAATTTTCCAGTTCATGAGTCCATTCTGTGGTAAACGTCAGAATTGGAGAGTCTGATTCACATAAGCAATTGTTGTAATTAATCTCTAGTAGTACCTCCTTTTTCCTTCCCTCTATGTGCGCATGTCAGACATGCCCATTAGAGTTCATTTCATAGGTTCGAATCCCACCACCACCCTCTGGCCTTTACCTTGGCTTGATTCCCCTGACAAGCCTAGCTGTTCTGCACTGCACATCTGCAATGGGCAAATTATGCCTATGGTGTCAACAGATTGTCAAATATACTTATTGAAACACTCATTTCTACGTTCTACTTGATTCCTTTTGATTTATTTCTTTGGTGGGTTTCCATTTGGTTGCTGAACTAAAGGATTGACCTCATGAGGCAATATTATAAAATGAAATAACATTACTGTGAGCTGTCATCCATCTCTAAATACTAAAAATAAATGTAGTGAAAAGCAATTCTTCCTCTGACCTTACACGTAAGTCTCTTAATATAAATCCCAGAATAGGAGGGTTTTAAGGTAGTTCTGGAAATTAAGTTGCTCATTAGAGATTTAAAGAAGTACTTGCTTCTCACCCAGTATGACTTTATATATCTTCAGTCTTATAATGGAACGCTTTAATTCACTTAATCAGCAATTCAATATCGGTTTCTTTTGTGGATATCCTACGTTCAAAGCACAGTGCTGGCCATTAAGAATTAACAGAGATAAATAACATACAACTCCTACCCTCCGAGAGCTTCAAATGAGGAAGATTCAGTAAATTTGATATAGAAAAGAAGTGAAATTCAATGAAACTACTGTTGACATCATGCTGAGTTTTAATTTTGACTTGAGAGGATTACATATGTTCTCCATAGAAGGAAGCATTTACAGTAAGCCTTGTAGGATTTGGTTTAACAATGAGAAGAGGCTAAGGAAGGGATTATGGTCGGATTATGAAGACACTATTCTGCAATCCCGAGAAATCTGAATGAACACAAATTTCCAAGCACTGGAGAAAATTATTTCGTGTTTTTAAGGAAAGAGAGTATTTAACATTATCTGAGTTTTAAATCATTCTTGGCAGCTGCGTGGATTAGAAATGAAAGAAACTAGAGCCAAGACTAGTTAAGGAGGCTGGTGATAATCCAGATGATGAAGGACTGTTTACTTCTAGCACCTGCCTCTCAAAGAAAGTCAGTTTCCTGAAGGCAGGGGCCTTTGTTTTTTTCACTGCTGTAATCCAAGCACTCAGAGCACTGCCTGATGTGTAATAGCTATTCATAAGTATGTGTTGAATAAATAAATCAGTGAAAGAATAAGTAAATGAACTAAATGAGACAATGAAACTGCAGAGAATCCCAGTAACAGCATGAAAATAGAAATAAATTTTAAAAAAGAAATTGAAGAGAAATCAGAAAGAGATTTGCTTCAGGGATGGAATTTTCCCCTTCTCTGTTAGTCTGTTAACACACATTGTAGTTGTAGTTGGGTCCCCCCGCTTTTTTTTTTTAGAGACAGGGTCTCTGTTGCCTGTCTGGAGTGCAGTGGCATGATCATAGCTCACTGTTACCTCAAACTTCTGGGCTCAAGTGAGCCTCCTGCCTCAGCCTCCTGAGAAGCTGGGACTACCCAGTCAAGCCATGGGTGGCTGGCTAATTTTTTAAATTTTTTTGTAGAGGCAAAGTCTTACTATGCTGCTGAGGCTGGTCTCAGACTCCTACACTACAGTGATCCTTCCATCCTAGCCTCCCATGTTGTGGTGTGTGACTCACCATGCCCAGCCCTTTTATCAAATGTTGGCAGAAGATGAATTTTGTTGGACTGACTGGAAACACACACACACACACACACACACACGCACGCACAAACACACACACACTTGGGTTGCAAAGCATGTGCACTTTTCACCACACCTTCTAAAACTAAGTGCTTTTGACTCAGCTTGTGCTATGGTTTAAGTGTGCGCACCTCCCCAAATTCAGGTGTTGAAATTTAACGGCCAATGTGATAGTATTAAGAGGTGGGGCGGTTAAGAGATGGTTAGGCTGTGTGGGCTCCTCCCTCATAAATGAGATTAAAGCCTTTTTATAAAGAAGGCTTTGCAAAGCGTCCAGCTTGCTTGCCCTTCCACCCCGTGCCCTGTCGGGGTCTGGTGTTCCTCCCTTGCAGAGGATGCAGCAGGAGCAGCTTTCATCACGTGACTTGCCGGCACCTTCATGTTGGACTCCCAGCCTTCATAACTGTATGGAAACAAATTTCTGTTCTTTAGAAGTTACTCAGTCTCAGGTATTTTGTTATAGCAGCACAAACCAAGACAGCTGGCAAGTAATGGCTTTTTTCAAAAACTTACTGCAGCCCACAGAGCAACTAAAGAACTAACTACAGATAAATATGTACTCTCACGTTTACGGCAGGATGCATATAAGTGACCCAGTAGGGAAAAAAACATCTATGTTTAAATCAGTTTGGGAAACACTGGGTTATGTATTGTAAATAGTTTATTTACCTTAAGACTTATCAGGACTCTTAATATACTTTCATATGCTGTGAATATCTACAAGGCACATGTATCAAGCGGTGTTCCCAAATGTATTTGACTATAGAGATCCTTCCATACACACCACCACCTTCATGGTGCACTCATAGGAGCAGAATTTGATGAAGTATTTGGAAAAATACTGGTCTGAGTCTGGGCACTGTAGCTTGTGTCTGTAATTCCAGCACTTTAGAAGGCCGATGCAGGAGGATCACTTGAGGCCAGGAGTTTGAGATCAGCCTGGGCAACATAGCAAGACTCCATGTCTACAGAATAAAAAATAATAATCAGCCAAATGTGGTGGGTGGCCTGCACTTGTAGTCCTAGGTACAAAAGAGGCTGAGTCAGCAGGCTCCCAGGAGCCCACGTGGAGTGTGGTAGGATTGCGTCACTTCAGCCTGGGTGAAGCAAGGTTCTCTGTTTTGTTTTGTTTTTGTTTTGTTCTTTTTTTTAAAGTATTTTCTGAAGGGCACACCTCAGAGTAAAATAAAAAAAAACTGGCTTAAACATACACTGCAATTCTATTAAGACTAGCCCAGTTCTTCTGTATTAGAAGAGATTGCAAAAAGTTCCTTATGACAGAGTTTTGTAAATGAGACCATAACACCTGTCATGTGGAGAGAGCAAACAGGTTTTCATGCTCTGACAATTCTATGCTTTATCAAAGCAGATCTAAGTGAAAACCTGAAGCAAATGAAATTGAAGCCACAATGTATTCATCAGGGGAAATTAGCCACTCAGTTCATCGTGGGAGTGATAGTGATTAGGAAACTGTGAAAACACCTGCCAAAATTGTGTTTCTGAAAAACCCTCACATTTTCGGATTCCTTGGAAAGCTGAGATTCGTTTTCTGAGCACAGGCTTGTTACACATTGACCATCCTATCAGAGTACCTGGTCCGCATGTCAGGCAGTGGATCAAAGCCCTGGCCCACCTTGCACCTTCTGCAAATACTGAGCTCCCTGATTTAAGAGCAAGAGGAAAGGAGCCACAGGAGCTGGGAAGGACTGAGGCAATGCTGTGACCACAACACAGATTCTATCTCCAAGGTCTTCGGTTAACTTTTGGAAAAGAAATGAAGTTTTTTTCTGTCCCTGGTCTGCCCATACACTACTCCTACACTAATTTTGGTTCTGGGGCTTTGGAATTTCTTCCTGTGCCAGTAGCTTCATTGTCTATTTTTAATCAGTAAGTACCATTTCTTCCAGAAAGTCTTAATTTCCTTTTCACTTTCACAACATCAACTTTAAATATCAATTTTAGCTAGGCTTGTTGGAATGTGCCTGTAGTCCCAGCTACTTAGGAGGTTGAGGCGGGAGAATACCTTAAGCCCAAGAGTTCAAGCCTTTAGAGCATTATTATTGCACCTGTGAATAGCCACCACACTTCAGCTTGGTCGTCATAGCAAGACTCTGTCTCTGTTATATTCTGGGATACATGTGCAGAACATGCAGGTTTGTTACATAGGTATTTACGTACCATGGTGGTTTGCTGTGCCCATCGACCCCATCATCTACATTAGGTATTCTCCTAATGCTATCCCTCCTCTAGCGCCTCACCCCCTGACAGGCCCCAGTGTGTGATGTTCCCCTCCCTGCGTCCATGTGTTCTCATTGTTCAACTCACTTATGAGTGAAAACATGCAGTGTTTGGTTTTCTGTTGTGTTTGCTGAGAATGATGGTTTCCAGCTTCATCCATGTCCCTGCAAAGGTCATGAACTCATTTTTTATGGCTGCATATTATTCCATGGTGTATATGTGCCACATTTTCATTATCCAGTCTATCATTGATGGGCATTTGAGTTGGTTCCAAGTCTTTGCTATTGTGAACAGTGCTGCAATAAACATACATGTGCATGTGTCTTTATAGTACAATGATTTATCCTTTGGGTATATACCCAGTAATGGGATTGCTGAATCAAATGGTATTTCTGGTTCTAGATCTTTGAGGAATCGCCACACTGTCTTCCACAATGGTTGAACTAATTTACACTCCCACCAACAGTGTAAAAGTGTTTCTATTTCCTCATATCCTCTCCAGCATCTGTTGTTTCCCAACTTTTTAATGATGGCCATCCTAACTGGTCTGAGATGGTATCTCAATGTAGTTTTGATTTACATTTCTCTAATGACCAGTGATGATCAGTTTGTTTTCATATGTGTTTTGGCCACATAAATGTCATCCTTTAAGAAGTGTCTGCTCATATTCTTTGCCCACTTCTTAATGATTTTTTTTTTCTTGTAAATTTGTTTGAGTTCTTTGTGGATTCTGAATACTAGTCCTTTGTCAGATGGATAGACTGTAAAAATTTTCTCCCATTTTGTAGGTTGCCTGTTCACTCTGATGGTAGTTTCTTTTGCTGTGCAGAAGTTTAATTAGATGCCATTTGTCTATTTTGGCTTTTGTTGCCGATGCTTTTGGCGTTTTACTCATGAAGTCTTTGCCCATGCCTATGTCCTGAATGGTATTGCCTAGGTTTTCTTCCAGAGTTTTTATGGTGTTCTTATGTTTAAGTCTTTAATCCATCTTGAGTTAATTTTTGTGTAAGGTGTAAGGAAGGGGTCCAGTTTCAGCTTTCTGCATATGGCTAGCCAGTTTTCCCAACACTATTTATTAAATAGGGGATTCTTTCTCCATTGTTTGTTTTTGTCAGGTTTGTCAAAGATCAGATGGTTGTAGATGTGTAGTGTTATTTCTGAGGTCTCTGTTCTGTTCCTTTGGTCTATATCTCTGTTTTGGTATCAGTACCATGCTCTTTTGGTTACTGTAGCCTTGTAGTATTGTTTGAAGTCAGACAGCATGATGCCTCCAGCTTTGTTCTTTTTGCTTAGGATTGTCTTGACTATATAGGTTCTTTTTTGGTTTCATATGAAAGTTACAGTAGATTTTCTAATTCTGTGAAAAAAGTCAATGGTAGCTTGAAGGGAATAGCATTGAATCTATAAATTACTTTGGGCAGCATGGCCATTTTCATAGTATTTGATTCTTCCTTTCCATGAGTATGGAATACTTTTCCATTTGTTTGTGTTGTCCCTTCTTTCCTTGAGCAGTGGTTTGTAGTTCTCCTTGAAGAGGTCCTTCATATCCATTTTAAGTTGTATTTGTAGGTCTTTTATTTTCTCTGTAGTGATTGTAAATAGGAGTTCACTCACAATTTGGCTGTTTGTCTATTATTGGTGTATAGGAATGCTTGTGATTTTTTACACATCGATTTTGTATCCTGAGACTTTGCTGAAGTTGCTTATCAGCTTAAGGAGATTTTGGGCTGAGACAATGGGGTTTTCTAGATATACAAACATGTCATTTGTGAACAGAGATAATTTGACTTTCTCTCTTCCTATTTGAATACCTTTTATTTTTTTCTCTTGCCTGATTTCCCTGGCCAGAACTTTCAGTACTATATTGAATAGGAGTGGTGAGAGGGGCCATCCTTGTCTTGTGTCAGTGTTCAAAGGGAATGCTTCCAGCTTTTTCCCATTCTGTATGATATTGGGCTGTGGGTTTATCATAAATAGCTCTTATTATTTTGAGATATGTTTCATTAATACCTAGTTTATTGAGAGTTTTTAGCATGAAGGGATGTTGAATTTTATCGAAGGCCTTTTCTGTATCTACTGAGATAATCATGTGTTTTTTGTCATTGGTTCTGTTTATGGGATGGATTATGTTTATTGATTTGCATATGTTGAACCAGCCTTTCATCCCAGGGATGAAGCTGACTTGATTGTGGTGAATAAGCTTCTTGATATGCTGCTGGATTTGATTTGCCAGTACTTTATTGAGACTTTTCCATTGATGTTCATCAGGGATATTGGCTTGAAATTTGTGTGTGTGTGTGTGTTTGTTTGTGCCAGGTTTTGGTATCAGGATGATGCTGGCCTCATAAAATGAGTTAGGGAGGAGTCCCTCTTTTTCTATTGTTTGGGATAGTTTCAGAAGGACTGGTACAGCTCCTCTTTGTACCTCTGGTAGAAGTCAACAGTAAATCTGTCTGGTTCTGGGCTTTTTTTGGTAGGCTATTAATTACTGCCTCAATTATAGAACTTGCTATTGGTCTATTCAGGGATTCAACCTCTTCCTGGTTTAATCCAGGGAGAATGTATTTGTCCAGGAATTTATCCATTTCTTCTAGATTTTTTAGTTTGTTTGTGTAGAAGTGTTTATACTACTCTCTGATGGTAGTTTGTATTTCTGTGGGACCAGTGACGATGTCCTTTTTTCATCATCATGGTTTTTCCTTTCCATATTTAGTGCTTCCTTCAGGAACTCTTGCAAGGAGTCCTGTAGATGTCCCTTTTTCATTTTTTATTGTGTTTATTTGATGCTTTTCTCTTTTCTTCTTTATTAGTCTGGCTAGCAGTCTATCTATTTGTTGATCTTAAAAAAAACAACAAACCCAGCTTCTGGATTCATTGATTCTTTTAAAGGGTTTTTTTGTGTCTCTATCTCCTTCAGTTCTGTTCTGATCTTAGTTATTTCTTGTCTTCTGCTAGATTTTGAATTTGTTTGCTCTTGCTTCTCTAGTTCTTTTAATTGTGATGTTAAGGTGTTAACTTTAGATCTTTCCTGCTTTCTCCTGTGGGCATTTAGTGCTATAAATTTCCCTCTCAACACTGCTTTAGCTATGTCCCAGAGATTCTGATTCTGGTATGTTGTGTCTTTGTTCTCATTGGTTTCAAAGAACTACTTTATTTCTGCCTTGTTTGTTACTTATCCAGTAGTCATTTAGGGGCAGGTTGTTGAGTTTCCATGTAGTTGTGCAGTTTTAAGTGAGGTTCTTAATCCTGAGTTCTAATTTGATTGCACTGCGGTCTGAGAGACTGTTATGATTTCTGTTCTTTTGCATTTGCTGAGGAGTGTTTTACTTCCTATTATGTGGTTGATTTTAGAATAAGTGCTGTGTGGTGCTGAGAAGAATGTATACTCTGTTGATGTAGGGTGGAGAGTTCTGTAGATGTCTGTTAGGTCCGCTTGGTCCAGAGCTGAGTTCAAGTTGTGAATAAAGCTGTTAATTTTCTGTCTTGTTGATCTGTCTAATATTGACAGTTGGGTGTTAAAGTCTCTTGCTATTATTGTGTGGGAGCCTAATTCTCCTTGTATATCTCTAAGAACTTGCTTTATGTATCTGGGTGCTCCTGTATTGGGTGCATATATATTTAGAATTAGCTCTTCTTGTTGCATTGATCCCTTTATATTATATAATGCCCTTTATCTTTTTTGATCTTTGTTGGTTTAAAGTCTGTTTTACCAGAGACAAGAATTGCAACTCCTGCTTTTTTTTTTCTTTCCATTTGCTTGGTAAATATTCCTCCATCCCTTTATTTTGAGCCTATGTGAGATGGGTCTTTGCACGTGAGATGGGTCTCCTGAATACAGCACCCTGATGGGTCTTGACTCTTTGTGAAATTTGCCAGTCTGTATCTTTTAATTGGGGCATATAGCCCATTTACATTTAAGGTTAATATTGTTATATGTGAATCTGATCCTATCATTATGATGATAGCTGGTTATTTTGCCCATAGGTTGAAGTTTCTTTATAGTGTCGATGGTCTTTACATTTTGGTTTGTTTTTGTGGTGTCTGGTACTGGTTTTCCCTTTCCATATTTAGTGCTTCCTTCAGGAACTCTTGCAAGGCAGGCCTGGTGGTAACAAAATCTCTCAGCATTTGTTTGTCTGTAAAGGATTTTATTTCTCCTTCACTTGTGAAGCTTAGTTTGTCTAGATATGAAATTCTGGGTTGAAAATTCTTTTAAGAATGTTGAATATTGGCCACCACTCTCTTCTGGCTTGCTAGGGTTTCTGCAGAGAGAGCTGCTGTTAGTCTGATGGGCCTTCCTTTGTGGGTAACCCAACCTTTCTCTCTGACTGCCCTTAACTTTTTTCCCTTCATTTCAACCTTGGTGAATCTGACAATGATGTGTCTTGGGACTGCTCTTTGTGAGCAGTAACTTCGTGGTGTTCTCTGTGTTTCCTGAATTTGAATGCTGGCCTGTTTTGCTAGGTTGGAGAAGTTCTCCTGGATAATATCCTGAAGTATGTTTTCCAACTTGGTTCCATTCTCCCTGTCACTTTCAGGTACACTGTTCCTTTTCATTCTTTTCTCTCATCTTGTCTTCACATTTTATTTCATTAAGTTGATCTTCAATCTGATATCCTTCCTTCCACTTGATTGATGTGGCTATTGATACTTGTATACACACCATGAAGTTATCATGCTGTGTTTTCCAGCCCCATCAGGTCATTTATGTTATTCTCTAGACTGGATAGTCTAGTTAGCAATTCCTCTAAACCTTTTTCAACATTCTTAGCTTTCTTGCGTTGGGAAGCACATAGACCAATGGAACAGAATAGAGATCTCAGAAATAAGACCACACATCTACAACCATCTGATCTTTAACAAACCCAGCAAAAACAAGCAATGCAGAAAGCATTCCCTATTTAATACATGGTGTTGGGAAAACTGGCTAGCCATATGCAGAAAACTGAAACTGGACCCATTCCTTACACTTTATACAAAAATTAACTCAAGATGGATTAAAGAATTAAATGGAAGACCTAAGACCATAAAAACCCTAGAAGAAAGCCTAGGTAATTCCATTCACAACATAGGCATGGGCAAAGACTTCATGACTAAAACACCAAAAGCATCAGCAACAAAAGCCAAAATAGACAAATGGGATTTAAACTAAAGAGTTTCTGCACAGCAAAATAAACTATCATAAGAGTGAACAGGCAACCTACAAAATGGGAGAAAAATTTTGCAGTCTATCCATCTGACAAAGGGCTAATATCCAGAATTTACAAAGAATTTAAACAAATTTACAAGAAAAAACAATCATCAAGATATGGGCAAAGAGTATGAACAGACACTTCTCAAAAGAAGACATTTATGCAGTCAAGAAATACATGAAAAACTCATCATGACTGGTCAGTAGAGAAATGCAAATCAAAACCACAATGAGATACTATCTCATTGGTTACTTCTGGACAAGTAACCAATCTTTCTGTACATCATTTCCCCCATACATAAACTAGGGAAAATAATTCTACAAATCTCATTTGGTTATTAATAAGCATTAATTGAATTAACATGTCTAGAAGGCTTGTAATAGCACCTAGAACAGTGTCATGTAATTATTGGCTATTAGAATAGCAATCATTAAAAAGTGATGAAACAACAGATGCTGGAGAGGATGTGGAGAAATAGAAATGCTTTTACGCTTGGTGGGAGTATAAATTAGTTCACCCATTGTGGAAGACAGTGTGGTGATTCCTCAAGGATTTGGAATGAGAAATACCATTTGATCCAACAATCCCATTACTGGGTATATACCCAAAGGATTATATATCATTCTATAAAGACACATGCACACATGTTTATTGTGGCACAATATCAAAGACTTGGAACCAACTCAAATGCCTATCGATGTTAGACTGGATAAAAAAATTTGGCACATATACACCATGGAATACTATGGAGCCATAAAGAAGGATGAGTTCATTCTTTTGAGGGACATAGATGAAACTGGAAACCATCATTTTCAGCAAGCGAACATAGCAACAGAAACCCAAACACCACATGTTCTCACTCATAAGTGGAAGTTGACCAATGAGAACATATGGACACAGGGAGGATAACATCACACACCAGAACCTGTCAGTGGTGAGGGCATCGGGGAGGGCTAGCATTGGGAGGAGTACCTAATGTAGATGATGGGTTCATGGGTGCAGCAAACCACCATGGCACATGTATACTTGTGTAACAAACCTGCATGTTCTGCACGTATCCCAGAAGTTAAAGTATAATTTAAAAAAAGAATTTAAGTGATCTTTTTCCAGACTTTCTCTTATTTCTGCTTGTTTCACCCACTTCTATAATTCATTGATTATTTTTTGTTCACTGTTTTACATTTAAAATATAAATCTTTAGTCATCGTCTGTTATAAGCTATCCTTATCTAAAAATGTTCTCCATTTTTCAATTTTTGCTAACACATTTGGGGACTATTCTAATACTCATTTCAGGTTTTTAATCTATCTAGATAAAACACCTCAGTGTCTTGAAGGCCTACATTCTGCAAATGTGGCATTTGATAAATTTTAGTATATATCATTTCTTTTTGAGACAGTCTTGCTCTGCTGCTCAAATTGATGTGCAGTGGCACAATTGTAGTTCACTGCAGCCTCCACCTCCTGGGCTTAAGCAATACTCTTGCCTCTGTCTCCCAAATAGCTGGGGCCACAGGTGTGTGCCACCATGCCTGGCTAATTTTTAAAATTTTTTGTAGAGACAGGGTCTCAGTAATTATCCAGGATGGTCTCAGATTCCGGAGCTCAAGAGATCTGCTCACCTTGGCCTCTCAAAGTGTTGGGATTACAGTCATAAACCACCACATCCAGCCCATGTCTGTAATAAGTTGATTTATAAACAAAGCAGTTTAGTGGGGTAATGAAGAGCCCAACCTTCACATCAGCCTGCCTGGGTAACAGAGAGCTTGTTAGCTGTAATTCTAGACAAGTAACCAATCTTTCTGAATCTCATTTCCCCCATACATAAACTAGGAAAAATAATTCTATAAATCTCATTTGGTTATTAATAAGCATTAATTGAATTAACATGTCTAGAAGGCTTGTAATAGCACCTAGAACATAGTGCCATGTAATCATTGGCTATTAGTATTTCCAAGGTTAAAATAGCAAAAGTATCTTAGAATAAAGGGTGGATATGTTTTAAATACTTTTTCTTTCACAGGTCCAGACTATGTAAAGGATTATTTGCCCAAAGTTCATCAACACACTTCCTATGTAGGAGAACAGCATCCAGCGTTAGAAAAAACTGGAGATCTCAGATATTTATGGAGGCCTGCCTTGAATAGAAGCTTCACAGCAAAATATAAACATGAATACGTTGGTGAAATTGGTTGGGGAGTAACACAGTATAATTTTATCAACAAATCAAGACTGGAGAGTGGCTTTCATATCAAGGTATTGCTCTTAAATTTATGCTCTTCATAGTACACTGTTTTCTAAGTTGAATTCTTTATGAATTTGCTTCCAAAGGAAATGTTGGGCGCTTGATTTCTCATTGAGACATAAGGAGGTTTGAATTTTGCAGGAAGACAAATGTGTGAATAAATGCATGGCTCCACAACACTCCTGGAGCCCCTTTAATATACCAAGGGAAGGGTACGAAGAAAATGAAGCCGTGATAGTCCAAAAGCATTTGTGTTTGGCTTTGGAATGTGTTCTGATTCACATTCAGGCTGAGGCACTTGCACACACTTCCCCCGTCCTAGCACTGCTTCATGCGTGGGTGGTAAAAGGAGGCAGCCGGTGCTGGGCACAATCTACAAACCTAACACCTGCATCTCAGATCTTTAAGAGTCACTCTATAGGTAATGCCTTCATTTCAAGTGTTAATAATTCAGTGTATGTTGTCAGAGGGTTTTAGAAACCTTGTCTTATTTCCCTTTGGTGATATAGACATAGGCATAGGTCACGGTGTCTCCTCTGAAACAGAAGAGTACACAAGTGATTTTAGAAGTAAAATCTGAGAATTTGGATACTTTTTTCTAGGAAGGCCTTTGCATTGTCTGAAAATTGGATGTATCAATCACGCAATAACTGAATTTCCTCAAATTCTTAAGGCAAACCAAGATAGTCTCATCTGGTAAAAGTTAACAAAAGGAAAATCTTTTTTTTTTCTTTGAGACAGAGTCTCACTCTGTCACCCAGGCTGGAGTGCAGTGGTGAGATCTTGGCTCACTGTAACCTCTTCCTTCTGTCAAGTGATTCTCCTGCCTCAGCCTCCCGAGTAGCTGGGACTACGGGCACGTGCCACCGTGCCCAGCTAATTTTTGTATTTTTAGTAGAAATGGGGTTTTACCATGTTGGCCAGTCTGGTCTCGAACTTCTGACCTCAGGTGATCTACCTGCTTCAGCCTCCCAAAGTGCTGGGATTACAGGCATGAGTCACCACACCCCGCCAGAAAACTGTTTTTCTGGCCCCAACCATGGCAGTCTAGGAGGGTGGATGGGAGTGCAGTCTTTGAGGTTACACTCTGACTCAGGTCTAGCTCTGTGACCTTGGGCAAATGAGTTCACCTTTCTTTTTTTTTTTTTTTTTTTTATTTGCGTGAGTTGATTTATGCTGTCAGCAACATCTAAAGCATAAGTGATTGAAGGAGGAAGTTCTATTAGAATTTTTAAATTGTGACTGAAAGGAAATAACATGTAAGTAATCGAGAGTTGACTGTATAGTTGACTACAGAGTAATTAGGGAAACCAGGCTGTTAGGATAATTTGACATTTTCACAAAAGCCAAATAAACCAACATGTCAGGATAATTCAACATTTTCACAAAAGTCAATAATTTTTGCTGTAGAATTAAGCATCTCAGATGTAATGCTTCAGGAAAATAGATATTTTTTTTTTTTGAGAGAAAGAGAGGATATAGAGGGTCTTTTTTTTTGAAAGAAAAAGAGAGGAAGAAAAAGAGGGAGAGAGAACAGAAATATTGCTTTATTCTATAAATGGCTATTAATAATGGCCGATCATTATTTTATGTATTTAAAATGGAGAATGTATATTTTATTTATCTAAAGTGGAGAGTTTGCTTATTAAGTTTACTTGTTACTGATCTGAGTTCAGATTCTGGATATCCTTATTAATTTTCTGTTTCGTTGAGTCTGAATCTCTTTATGGGTCTTATGTATCTGGGTGTTAGGATGCATTGATCCTTATACCACTCTACCTTTGTTGGTTTGAAATCTGTTTTATCAAATGCATGAATTGCAACTCCTTTTTGTTTATTTATTTGTTTTTTTCTCTATTTGATTGGTAAATCTTTCTCCAACCCTTTGTTTTTAGTCTATGTATATCTTTGGATATGAAATAGGTCTGGATATAGTATACCATTAGATTTTGGCTGTATCTTTTAATTAGAAAATTTAGTTGATTTCAATTTAAGATTACTGCCATTTGATGTTAACTGGTTATTTTATCCATTTGTTGATGTAAATTCTTCTCTCTGTTGATGTTCTTTACTTTTTGGTATATTTTTAGAAAGGCGAATACTGGTTGTTCCTTTCTGTGTGTAATGCTTCTTTCAGAAGTTTTTGTAAAGCAGGCCTGGTGGTAATAAAATCTCTGAGTACTTGCTTGTTCATAAAAGATTTTATTTTTCCTTCAATTGTGAAGCTTAGTTTGGCAGGATATGAAATTCTGGGCTGAAATTTCTGTTCTTTGAGGATGTTAAATATCGGCCCCCACTCTCTTCTGGCTTGTAGGGTTTCTACTGAGAGATCTGCTGTAAGTCTAATAGGCTTCCCTTTGTGGGTAACCTGACCTTTCTCTCTGGCTGCCCTTAGTATTTTCTCCTTTGTTTCAACCCTGGTGAATCTAATGATTATGTGTCTTGGGGTTGCTCTTCTTAAGGAATATCTTTGTGGTGTTCTCTGTATTACTTGAGGTTGAATGGTATCCTGCTTTGCTAGATTGGGAAAATTCTCCTGGATAATATCCTGAAGAATATTTTCCAGCTGGGATTCATTCTCTCCATCACATTCAGGTACACCTATCAAACGTAGATTAGGTCTTTTCACATAGTCCCATAATTCTTGGAGACTTTGCTCAGTCCTTTTTATCCTTTTTTCTCTATTCTTGTCTTCTCGTTCCATTTCATTAAGTCGGTCTTCGACCTCTGATATCCTTTCTTCTGCTTGATCAATTCGGCTATTCAAACTTGTGCATATTTCACTAAGTTCTCATGTTGTATTTTTCAACTCCATTAGTTCATTTATATTCCTTTCTATATTGTCCATTCTTTTTAACATTTCGCCTAACCTTTTTTCAAAGTTCTTAGTTTCTTTACATTGGTTTAGAACAATTTGTTTCAATTCCCAGAGGTTTTTTACCATCCACCTTCTAAAGCCTCCTTCAGATACTGGAACACAGTCCTCTTCCATTAGGGCTTGTTCCGTTGCTGATGAGGAATTACTATCCCCTGTAGAGGGAGAGGGGTTCTGACTTTGTTTTCTCGGCCTTTTTAGGCTGTTTTTTTCCCTTTGTTGTGATTTTATCCATCTGATATCTTTACAATTAGCGCCTTTCTGATTAAGTTCCTGAGAGGATGTCCAATTTATTGATTCCCAGTGCTGGAATCCGAGCAACCCACTGCGCCGGCCAAAACAACAGCGGTAAGACTGATGGTGCTCTTCTGGCTGGGAATCTCCGGTCTGGCTTCCTTCTTGAGTCCGCAAGCAGCTCTGCCTTCCCGGAGCTCCAAACACCAGTCAGTAGGGGAACCAGTCCCGCTCACTGCCCACAAAGAGCTGCCGCGCCGAGGTGACGGCAAAACCGCTGCACCGGCCACAGAAGTCGCGCTAGCGACCCGCGGGGCTCCTCCACTGGAAATCTTCTGGTCTGTGGGCGACAAAAATTCCTCTGAAAATGTGGCGTCCTCACGTTTTCTGAGCTTTCACTGGGAGCTACAATCCCGAGCTGTTAGCGATCAGCCATCTTGGATCTCTCTGAGTTCACCTTTCTACATCTTTGTTTGTTCCTCTTCTACAAGTCGGTATTCAGAGGCCGGTTTCACAGGATCACCTGACTTTCTATCCTAGTTCTGCCACCTATTAGTGTGTATAGCCTTGGTTAAGTTCATTTACCTCTGTGCTTCAGTGTCTTCATTATAAAATCTTAGTTCTAGGTTAACGGGCTGTTGTAAACAGTACACAAGTTAATACTCGCAAAGCGCCAGAAGCAGTAACTAGCATGTGTCAAGCCCTATATGTGTTTCATTGTTATGTTGTGAGGACTAAATGTGAGAACACAAGGAATGCAGTGGGCGCGATCCTGGCACCAGGCTGACATCCAGATTTTAGCTATTAGTACTGTTGTGGTTGTATTTCATTCAATTTAATATTATATTTAGTGTATTGTAATATGTTAAAATGCCAGTGCCAAGAAAGTGCACCGATGATAAGGAACATCTCTTACAGAATATTGAGCATGTGACAAGCTGAGTATAATGAATGCTTAGGTTCTTAAACTGTGTCCTTTTCCACTTGGGCAATAAAAAGGAAAATCTGAAATTTGATTAAATATCAAACTAGCCACCAGCAAGAAGAGTCCAGCCCCAGAGCGAGGCAGCTGGTTTGAATAAAGTCCAGAACTTGTGTTGTCTCGGTGTTTCTCCTTGGGTGATGATGCCCTGCTCTCTGACACAGCCCTCAATCTGTCAGACCATCTTGAATGTATATAGCTTCTCTTCCTTTAACTTAATCCATCATTTTTCTGCTCAAATGAAGTGCAATCAAGCATTCTTTGGTCTTTAAAGCAAGCTGGGAATCCGAAAGAGACGATAGCTGCGAGTTAGCCTTCCGGGAATGTATTTATTCCGTATCTTTAGTTAGTATTTCCTGGACTGCTTTTAATCACTGCACTTCTGGGTAATGGGGTCCTCTCTGTCTCTGTGAGATTGTGAGCCCTGCAGTGATTTTCTTCCCCAGCTGCGGCACCCTCAGAAACTGCTTGGAATATGCTGTAAGGGCTGCTGCTTATCATCTGTGCATTTTCTTGGCCCTGGTATTTTAACAGTAATTGTTTTCAAGGGTCTATCTGTCACAGATAACAATCTTGAACAATACCTTAAAGCTCCTTGGACTTAGAGATTTATAATAGGGAAAACGAGATTTACTGAGAATGACCATACATACTAGTATCGAAGCATCTATAATTTCCTTATCAGTTAAGGTCTAGGTTTTGTCACTAGGGCTACTAATCTCTCCCTTTGCATCTAAGGCATACCTTTCTGTTTCCATCCAAGGCAGATCAAAATATCTATTGTTTTTTTTTTTTGAGACAGTGTCTCAGGCTGTCAGCCAGGCTAGGGTACAGTGGCACATTCCAGCCTCCATCTCCTGGGCTCAAACTGTCCTCCTACCTCAGCCTTCTGAGTAGCTGAGACTAGAGGCATATGCCACCACATCCAGATAATTAAAAAACAATTTTTTTTTAGTAGAGACAATGTCTATGTTGCCCAGACTGGTCTCAAACTCCTGAGCTTAAGTGATCCTCCTGCCTCAGCCTCCCAATGTGCTGGGATTACAGGTGTGAGCCACCATGCCCAGCCCACAGTATCATTTTTTGCATCTAGACTCAGACTTTGATTCCTTATCAACCCTGTGCTTCAGGCAGCTACTTCTAAAAATTCAGACTTGGTGCATTAATTGACACTTGAGCTGATACATACACATACACTCCATACATACAAACATGCTCCTAATAAGGAAGAATATACAAGAGCGGTGGCATTAACCCAGGGACCCCCTCACAAGGGAGCCGGTAAATTTCTCAGTGTGGTACCACTGTGAGAAATGTCTCAATCCACTTCCTGTTCTTTTCCAGTTTCTTTTCTGTCTGTACATCCTTTCCATATCCCTTGCTCTTCCTTGTCGCGTAATAATCCAAATCAAAATGATCACTTCTTGTTTTAGTCTAACTACAGAGACTCCTCAGTGTCTCTTGTGGCAATTACTCAGAGCTTAGATTTTAAGCAAACTTTCATCTCCTGGATTTTTATAGCTCTAACAGCTGCTCTGCCTAATTTACTGCTCCAGGTTTATATAAGACTGGCGGCTAAGGACACTCAGGCACCTCCAGTTGAGTCTTGGTAAAATGCCTGGAGCAGCTGCCTCCTACCCGGGAATGGTCTCTCTTATTTGGGGCACTAGGAGGGGTTCTGCAGATCATCTGGCTTTTGCAGGAAGATAATAACTTCCATGCTGAGTGACACCTGAAAAACTTCCCCCACTTTACGGAGGTCAGTAAAAAACCACAAGATCGAGTTTCTTTTCTGGATTTTTTAAATGTTTAGCTATTTCCTACTCTTACATGGGTTACAATGCAATAATAATAAATGTATCTATAAACCAGAACAGACCATTACTTTTATTATCTCAGATTTAAGAGCAGCACATTCTTTTAAAAAATGGATTTGGTCTCTGCCAAACTATATGCAAGAATATATGGAGACAACTGAAACAGTTTCTTTGGTTTCAATCCCATGCTAAACTGAGGAACTTTTCTCACTGCCTCTTAGCTGGTCGGGTCTCCTCT
Source organism: Saguinus oedipus (assembly GCA_031835075.1). Taxonomy (NCBI): domain Eukaryota; kingdom Metazoa; phylum Chordata; class Mammalia; order Primates; family Cebidae; genus Saguinus; species Saguinus oedipus. Next base: position 185,601,369 of record CM063171.1, on the reverse strand, counting down.
TAGCTGGTGGTGTCACTGGCCTTTCTTTAACCCAAACCACACAGGGTCTGCTGGGTTCTTAATGTCCACTTTCTACTCCTGTGCTCTGACCTTGTGACAAAATAATTTGAGTTATTTGGTTTTCTCACAGAAACAATGTTATACTGGACAAGATGACTAACTTTTCATTGGTGTGATCCCAAAGACAATATTAAATCAATTAATCATAATATAACCAATATATTATATATCTTTTAAAAACTCTATGAGGTAATAGAATCGTGGGAACCCATCAATATATTTATAGTAATATGATATAATCAAAACCAAAATTTTCAAGGCTTTGAGATCTCTGCCTCGTTTTTAACTGTTACAAGTTCCTCTGTCATGAAATAGAATGTCTTCGTGACGGTTTTGTGGACATTTGAGCAGACTTCTGATGAAATGTCGAATCTCTTGATGGCTAAGGAATAAACTCATCCAAGGTTGGTTTATTAGGCATTTTGCTCACTGAATTTATTTTAAAAAGGTAAACATAAAAAGAGCTACAATTGATTGTTGATTTAGAAAGATGGTACTGTGATGATTTACAGCTGATAGAACTGAGGTATAAACAGGTGAGGTTCCTTGCCTGAGGCCACACAGCTAGTAAATGGGAGAACCAGAATTTCAACCCAGGCCGTGTGAAATAAGGACTCAGAGGAATACAGGATGTATGAAATGCAATGATAGGCAATGAGTTAGAACATTAGGTTGGAACCCCTTTATAAAGTACACAGCTGTGTTATTTTTCTATAAGGCAGGGTCAGGCTGGGGTCAAACCTACTTGGCTTTCTCTTACAAGGAATGCATCCCTTTCTTCATGTTTCCCTCAGTTGTCTCCTAGCATCTGACTGGCATCATTTGCACACAATATACTTCATTTATAATATCAATAAATTGTAGAGGCTGGGCACGGTGGCTCATGCCTGTAATCCAAGCAGTTTGGGAGGCTGAGGCTGACGGATCATTTGAGGTCAGGAGTTTGAGATCAGCCTAGCCAATAAGTGAAACCCTCTCTACTAAAATACAAAGATAAGCTATGGGTGGTGGCACAGGCCGGTAAACTCAGCTGCTCAGGAGGCTGAGACAGGAGAATTGCTTAAACTTAGGAAGAGAAAGTTGCAGTGAGCCAAGATCGTGCCACTGCACTCCAGCCTGGGTGACAGAATGATAGTCCGTCTTAAAAATAAATAAATAAAATAATAAATAGTAGAGATGATACCACCCACATATTTGACATAATAAGAAATAGCTTGATAATACTTATTTTTGAATTTGTATTTTACGAACACTTTATTGCCTTTCAAAACATGTCAAATACAATTATTGGCATTGTGGGGAAAAACATGGAGTTCTCAGCAAGCCAAACCCTCTTTCCTTGCACTAACTCCATGCAGTCTTCCAAACTACCCTCTCCTACACAACAGCATCCTCTGTGTTTTCAGATTCATCTGGGAAAAACCTATTGCCAGTACAGAGTTGATAAGTTTGTAAACCACCAAAATACATATTTCAGAATTTCTGCATTTTTTATCCCCAAATTCTCATTTACCTTGGGGTTCATCTAGAGTAATCATAAAAATAGCCACCAGTTTTGAGTCTCATTAAAATTCCTAATCTCCAGATGTTGTTATCAGTATAGACGATTTTGGAAACATAATAAAGCTTCCTTTTTCAACTAAGTTATAAAAGCAAAATAGAAAATAGCTTTTCTAAAATTAGGCATGTCTTTGGAGGGCTGCTGTTCTTTCCCAGAGGGGTGTGTGTTTAGTATCACTTTTTACTTATGGTTATTTGCATCCTAACAGTTTGTGGTTTAATAAAAAAATAATTAGCACCTTTCATCCTTAAGGGCTGTATAAAGCAATATGTCTTATGAAACCAGCAGAAGAGGCTTTAGTGAGAGAGTACCACGTGCTGACCATCTGTGAGGCAGGAGAAACATTGACTGTGGAGACCAAATAACCCTCCTTTTTCTTAAAAATAATATATTAACATCATTAACCTCCTTATATACAGATGTTACATTTTCTCCATTTTACAAAGCTTAGCTTTATAGGATTCTCAAATACATTGAAGGAAACAATTTCCTTATAAAATTTTACTTGTATCTAAATTTCCAGACAATGAATTTTATGTTTGATGCTTCCTTTTTCTAACAGACCATGGAAGCATCAAGGGAGGCATGTATCACTGATTTGCACTCTCTGCACTGTGTTCAAAGCAGTTCCACAAAGAATAATGCATTTGGAATGGAAGCTCTCTCGGTAGCCAACAATGCTGCCACATTCCAGGGGGCATCCCAGCCCCAAATTACCTGGCCTCTCAAACACAGGGCTTTCTCTCTCTTTTAGAGGAGACTTTCTAAAAAATTATTAGCAAATTGGAGAACAAAAGTCCTAATCATCACATCATTTGTTAGGATATGAAAATTTAGGGGAAAAAAGGAAAGAAAAAGAACCCAAGTCATGTAAAGCTTGGTAGATGATTTTATCCCTTAATTTAGGCAGGCTAAAAATACACTGTGGGTAGTTATAAACTCTTATAAGGCTTGACATAATATCTGAAGTATGTGTCTAAATGTAAATATCACCTTTTTAAAAAATTAAGCTTCTTAAATTTAGTATTAAGCATATGTCATAGATTTTTCAACAAATGTTATTGATGATAGTGACATACAAAGCTAAGAAAAGATTCTATAACTTAGAATAGGTGCTAGTAAAATTGTAGTATGACTCCATAGCTAGGCTGTTAAGTATTTTGTCAAAGAATTCTGAAATTTGTGTGTGAGCCAATATCCTAAGCACAGGTGGATCAAATACCAGGACATCTGTTTTCTAAATCTGGCATTAATCCTGTCTTTTTAAGAGCACGGGAGGAAATTCTTAAATCATTGTAAATTTATGACTCTAGATTTCCCTATTATTCATATACAACACTCCCAGGGTATCTCAGCCATGCTGACAAAAATGCATAGCATGCATAGCAAATTATACCAGAAACCTGGAGATTTCTTTTCCCAGGACTAAACTGGGGAAACCAAGGAACTTTAATTGGGGAAGTTTAGGAACAATTCATTAAATATAGGGGGCCCCCACTCCATGGTCTCAGTTCTGTGTTTGGGCATGAAGAAATGGCACTGAAAATATATGCTATAGGAATCCACTGTGACTACCTACTTGGGAAGAATTCATAGGAAAGTTTCTCTGTGGAAGTTTAATGGGACTATTGTCAATAAATGCACTACACAATCCCAGCCAGATTCCAATGGCTTTAAGTAACTTGAGGTCTGAGATCTGTTGTATGTGTCTTTGTACTGACAACTTCAATCCCAGTCCCCACCCACCATCTCCTAGTGCTTAGCATGGAGTAGATGATTATCAGTAAATGATGAGAAATCTCATGCAGTGTCTTTGTTGAGAGACCAAGTTGTAGATGAACAGTAATAAATTTTTAAGTGTGTTTTAGGTTAGCAATTAGTCTACTCCCAGCTTATTCAATAAAATCATTCAAAACGATTTACCTTTTACTTAAACAGAAACTTAAGGAAACTGGGCACAGTCTCCCTCGTATCAAATCCCATTTTCACAATGCTTGTTCTACAACCAGTAGTTGTAGAGCTGATTGGACAATTAACTTGGGAGAGTACACTTTCTAACCTTAGAATTAACAACAGTGTCAAACACATTAGAAAACTCCAAGGGTGAGTACAGTTGCAAAGTAGGCCCTTGATAATATTTCAGAAGCTGTGCTGAGCATACGTAGCATCTTGGAAGTGCTTGAATAGCTTTCTGTTGCTCGAATAGTCCACTCAGATTTCGGACCCTGCTAGGAATCATGAACCAGCTCTGGATAAAGCGCTGATAACAGAATGGTTGGTTATCCATCAAAAACCATAACAATTCCCAAGAAAATTATTTCCAGTCTTTCTTTTTTAACAAAATCTTCATGTACTTCGAATTATAGCATGAAATAAGGAAAATATTTATCTCCTTAAAAGGATACTGGGAAAAAATAACAAATTTATCTTTGTTTTTTTTGTTTTTTTTTTCCACCCACAGCATTGAAAAATATGCCTTTTCTCTGAGAATTAATGAGGCAATTAGCATTCATATCGCTTCTCAGGGCAAATCTATGTTGTGGCCTGATAGGGTTTTGCTTTGTGTCCCCATCCAAATTTAATTTAGAATTATAATTTCCATAATCTCCATCAGTCAAGAAAAGGACCTGGTAGCGGGTACTTGGATTGTAGGGGTGGTTTTCCCCATGCTGTTTTCCTGATGCTGAGTTCTCATAAGATCTGATGGTTAGATAAGGGGCTTCCCTCTTGGCTCTCTCTTGCCTGCCACCATGTAAGACATGCCTGCTTCCTTTTCTGCCATAAGTTTCCTGAGACCTCCCCAGCCATGTGGAACTGTGAGTCAATTAAATTAAACCTCCTTTTTTTTTGCAGTTTACCCAATCTCAGGTAGTATTTTCATAGCAGGGTGAAAATGGACTAATACATGGCCTTAGTGAAAAATGGAATGTGGCTTTCAAGCTAAAATAGCCAGCTGAGGAATTTTTTATATTCCCTCTTTTCTCCCTTGCATGCTAGTCTGAATACTATTTTTTATAATGCCTCAGTTTTCCCATGTATGAAATGGGGATTATGTTGGCTTTCTATTGCATAGCAAATTACCAAAAATTTAGCAGCTTAAATCAATACTCATTTATGTGCTCACAGTTCTGTAGGTCAGAAATCCAGGGATGGCATGACTGGGAGCTCCAGTCAGCTCTCACAAAGATGAAAGTGTTAACTGTGGCTGTGAAGCCATCTGAGGCTGGGGCTGTCTTCCAAGTTCATGTGGTTGTGGAAGATTTCTTACCGTTGAGGTTGTATTTATTTGCTGGTTGTCAGCCAGGGGCCATTCTCAACATTCAGAGGCCACCCAGGCACTTCACCCCATGACCCCTCCACATCTTTAAAGCCAGCTGTGGAGAGTCTCCTTCATGTTAAATCCTTCTAATGCTTCAAATCTCCTTTGCCAACAAGAGCCTAGGTCTTTTTAAGAGATCTCCTGATTAGCTTAGGCCCACTGAGAATAATCTCTCTTTCTTCAAGTCAGCTGATTTGGGACCTTAATTACAACTACGAAAGCCCTTCACAGTAGCACCTAGATTAATATTCAGTTGCGTATCTGAGAGAACACCTGTCTACCAGAGGGTGAGAATCTTCAGTGCTCTCTTAGAATTCTGCCACTGGCTGGACACAGTAACTCACAACTATAATCCCAGCACTTTGGGAGTCTGAGGCAGATGGATATCTTGAGCTCAGAAATTCAAGACCAGCCTGGGAAACATGCCAAAATCCTGTCTCTACAAGCTGGGCATGGTGGTGTACACCTGTGGCCCCAGCTACTGAGGAGGCTGAGGTGGGAGGATTGCTTGAACTTGGGAAGGAAAAGGTTGCAGTGAGCTGAAATTATGCCACTGCACTCTAGCCTGGGTGACAAAGTGAGACCCTGTCTCAAAAAAAAAAAAAAAAAATCTGCCCACCATAGGATAACAGTAATACCTTAGAGTATTAATCAAATGAATTGAGACACATGTAAAGCACTTAGAATGCTCAACAAATGAGATGAGGCTGAACAAATGGGATCTAGTATTATTAATGTCTCTGTATACTGTATTTTCTTGCCTACATGGATTTTTAAATTATAGTGTTACAAGCACACTAGAAACATGAGAGACTGTGTTTCTCATTATTTGGATACTCCACAGAAAGCAGAGATACTGGGGCCACATGAACAAACTAACAGAATCCAATGTTTAGTCTATTTGCCGAAAGTTGATGAATTCAAATTATTTAAAAACTAAGTAAAAGACCAGGATATCATTCATGTTGGTACTCAAGCCCATCTATAATGTGGCATAAAATGAAGTATGTATGGGTCTCTGCATTGAACAGTTTTTTGCTTTAACAAGAGAAATACATCACAGAATCCATGCCTTAAACACTGACATTTTTCAGAAAGAATTGTTTCTACTCATGCTCTGAATGTAAAATGAATACTTCAAATGCGCCATTCATGCAAAGGCCTTTATGTCCCCTTTCTCCCTGCAATAGTTGCAGTCTAGAATAGGCAACATTATGCAATTTGGTGACCCTGCTGCAACAATGGAAATGCTTCTCACAGGCTGTGGGAAAAAGACACCTTAAGGGGTTAACAGTAATATTTTGCAAATTGAGGCAAGTGAAGAAAAAATACATTAGCATAAGAAAAGATAGCCATAGGGAATTTTCCACTCAAATGTTTGGTACTAAGAGCTCTATGTTACCAAGGAGGAGGCTACAGAAGAAAACCCTTAGTGTCTACAGCATTCTTGAACTACATTGCCATTGTATTCATTCTATGGGTGAGAAAGACCTCATAGTTAGAGAGATGGAAAATTGTTCTTTCTAGTAAGAAAAGTCAAAATTGAATATACTAAGAAAAGCATCTTGGATTGTTGCAACAAAGCAAGAGGATTCCTCAGGAACAGTCCCCAAAAGACTTCCTAAATGTGTCAGAACTAGACTAGAGGTTAGAAATTAAAAGTGAAAATCTTAAGCAATGACTTTAATTTTTAACTAGAATGAGCCCCAAATGTCTGCAATTAATTTAACAGTTTTTAGTCATTTTAGAAATTGTGTACCTCACAGTATGTAAATGTAGTTAGCAGGTATTTCCCTTTTGTTAATACATGATTATTTGAAGATGGTTCTGTAGGAAATATCCAAACTGGAGTTGTAATTATTTTTGTTGAAAACATCTAAAATAAGTGTAAAAGGTTCTCACTGATTTAAGATAGAAAATATACTAATTGTTACCTGTTTCTATGAAGATGTTGAATTGGTTTTTAAATCAATCTTTACTCTTAGAAATGACTGGTCAGTAAAAAAAAAGATTTAGTTAAGTCTTCAGTTTCATTGGGTTTAACACTACAATAAGCATAGCCGTTTAAATAAATCATGATACATTCTGTTAAGATAGAGAAGGACCGGCTTATTTTAGATAACAAGTTGTTTATGATATTAGGAGGAATGGAAAAAAGATGTGTTATTTTGTCTCTGAAAAAGATCTTCCCCAATTAAGAAGATGTAATTTTGGGTTATTAAAGATAAGAATAGCATAAAATCAAAGATCATCCAAGTCCTGCAAAATTTATCCAGAAGCTGATAATAAAAGTACTGAGAAGTCAATGTAAGCTCAACTTTCAGGGAATCGTGTCAGGAATCCAGTGAGAAAGATGTCCTATGATCTCTCCATCATATGCAGATTATTTTCAAAGCTTCTGTGGAATAGTGACCTTGTTTATCTTGTGCCTTCCTTTGTTTATTCAATTTATGTGTGCACATTGAAGATATTAAGTTTTCAGGTCTTTATCCCTGAGAAGATGACACAAATGAATTTGCCTTCTGAAGCACAAAAAGACTCTATGGTAGTCAATAAGAAAAGTCATTCTAAACCGAAGCTTGAGGGAAAAGGAAGAAGAGGGAAGAGAATTTAAAAAGTACCAAGTAACATCATTCCTTTAATGCTGAAATTTTTATAACAGGATTTTGCTACTTTTTGAGATGTTATGAATATTGCATCCCATATTAATGTAAGTAAAAAATGCATTCCACAACTGAAGTGAAATACTTTTTGATAATTCATGTCATGGTTTCTGAATCCTAATATAGAAACTTGAGAAATGGTTATAGACCAAGACACTTTTCAATATAAATTTGACACTTTTATTCCCCATGCTTGTTTACAAGACGTGCTATTCATTCGATAGTTCCTGGAGAAGAGGAGTCAGTATGTAGCAGCCATTCATTCATTAATAACAGATCATTTCAATGCACATGGGAGGGGTTGGGAATTATTTTTTAATCTGTGAACCGGCTCTAAGCCACTAAATACATTATCGATACTCTGGAGTTTTTGGGTCTACACTTTTACCATAGTCTGTCTATAATCCAGCTCTTTCCTACGTTATTGCGACCACGTTTTCTGATTCTATAAGGAGAAAGTAAAGTGAAAAGCACTAACCTGTTTGAGTCTAAATGACAATAGTAGTTTAGAATGCTCACTGATTTAGACATAGAACATAAAGATGGAAAGCAGCTTAGTGATGATGCCTTACACTCTTCTTGCTACCTACCTAACACCCCTCATTTCAAAGAGGGAAAGTAAAGCACCTAAGGTCTTGTTATTTTACTTCTTGTACTTTCTTCTCTCTGTTCAGGAATCAAAGACTGTGTTCTTCCCTGATCTTCTTTTAGCTGAATTTGGCATTTCCTATTTCATTTTCCAACCTGACTCCCTTTTTGTCTAGAAATATGGATACTTAGACATGTTGCCTATTTACTTTGGAATTAGGGTACATTAATTTTCTTCCTTTTACAGTATGCAGAACTAAGTCAAGCTTCTCTTGATGCAGTAACCCACAGATATCAAAACCCATGGTAAGCAAATATGAATATACTTTTTATTAATTACTGTGTTTTTTCCTAATTTGGTAACAGGATTCATTTTTTAAAACTTTTAAGTATATTATCACTTTCTTTGTATTTCATATAGGTTTTTTTGTAAATTTGTGAATTTTTATTTCTAATAAACACAGTAAATCTTCACTATCTGCTAAATATTAAGGGCAGAAAAGGAGTAAAGCAAGCATAGTCAGAATAACAAACTTAGAATATAGTAAAGAAAAAGAAACAAGTCTGAGGCTGTTAAGAATGGCAACAGGGTTAGTAGATTAGCTTTAACTTAATAAATAATTATCTCTATAGAAGAAACAACAATATTAGTTTTTTTCAGATTTAAAAAAAAAAACTCATTTCATGCTGTTGGCCTGGAAACCATCATAATGGGTAATCTTGGTTGATAAACATAATCTTACTAAAGTCACATAATGGCTTCAATTCATGTTATCTTATGGCAGCTTCTGACCCAGATGAAACATGGGTAGCTGAAGGCATGTTAAATTACAGGAAACAAACAGAAGCTGGCCTGTTATTAGGTATAGTGTATGATTCAGAGTCTGAGAGGGAAAAGATCGAGCAGCATTGCTCTTACAGGACTGCAGATTGTGTATGGTCTTTGTTATCAGAGGTTTTTGAAGGTAAGGATTTCTATGGCCTATTTTACTTCACTTTTAATTGTTGAAGGATCAGCTTTTAGCATGTGCAAAATCACTGGATTTTATTAGCCCTGAGGTGGCTATACTATACCAACATAAACTGCATCAAATAGAGAAAAGACTTCAAACTCCATGTCAGTCTTTTAATTATTTCAGAACAAAAAAAGACCTTAGTGGGCAATTCCTATAACTTAATAAGTATGTGCCATATTTAAAGCCACAAAAAACAGGTATACTTTATTGCATGAATAACACATATTCTCATTAAAATATTCTATTTCATTTGTTTAGATAGCATTGCAGGCATACACTGCAAATACCTGTGAAATATTTCCAAGCAAAGAAAACATTAAAGACCATTGAAAATCAATGAAACTTCAAGAAGCATTGGTGATAAAAACATGAAAATGCGTTGCATTTATTTAAACATTAAAAACTTTTTGGAAGGTGTCTGAGAAACACCGAAGCTCTGAACATGTTCTCTGAATGAAAGAATGTTGGCTATATTCATTTCTAGGGAATATTCTCTGGGTTGAACTGAGTCATGAGGATGTAGAATAGTTATGAAGAGACCTTGTATTTAGGAGATTGCAGATTCAACTAGGAAATTGGGGATATATGTGAAAAAAAATTACTTTGCAAATACCAAGAGCCAAATTAATAATGAATAACTAGAAAATTATAGCTAGAAATTTTTTAAATTAAATGTATTGACAACCCCCTGGACTTCTCTATAACTCCTGGCTTGGGTCCTATTTCTAACTAGTCAGACACCAATAACCTGAATACTGCTTCCTTCTTGAGACTATAAGCACCTACCCTGTTTCAAAGCACTTGATAGCAGGATACTCTTGAATAGGGCCCTGACTCAGACAGGTTCAGGTGTGCCCCACCCATTTGCATCCTGTAAGGTGGCCTGAGAGCCATCTTTCTCCTGGGTAAGGTTAGTGCTGAGCCTCTCAACCACTTTTTATGTTCTGCTTTTTCCGTCAACAGCATTCACTCAATATGTTCAGCATCTCCTGAGTTCAAAGCACTGTTAGATTCTGTGGCCATCATGGTGAACCAGCAAGACTCAGTATATGTCCTTCTTGGAACAGACAGACATTAAAGAAACTATATGGCTTTTTAAAAATAATGTATTGGCAGCCAGGCGCAGTGGCTCATGCCTGTAATCCCAGCACTTTAGGAGGCAGAGGCAGGCAGATCACGAGGTCACAAGATCAAGACTATCCTGGCTAGTATAGCAAAACCCATCTCTACTAAAAATTCAAAAAATTAGTCGGGCATGGTGGCATGTGCCTGTAGTCTCTACTTGGGAGGCTGAGGCAGGATAATCACTTGAACTCAAGAGGCATAGGTTGCAGTGAGCTGAGATTGTGCCACTACACTCTAGCCTGGGCGACAGAACAAGATTCCGTCTAATAAAAAAATGTATTGGCTGGACACAGTGGCTCACACCCCTAATCTGCTGGGAGGCCCAGCGAGACGGGACAATCACTTGAGGCCAGGAGTTTGAGTCTAGTCTTTGCAACATGGCGAAACCTTGTCTCTACAAATAATAGAAACTTAACTGGACATGGTGGCTGTGCCTGTCCCAGCTATTCAGGAGGCTAAGTTGGGAGGATGGCTTCAGCCCAGGAGTTTAAGACTCACCTGGGCAACATAGAGTCCTGATCTCTACAAGAAAAACATTTAAAAATTAACCAGGAGTGGTGGTGTGTAACTGTGGTCCCAGCTACTCAGGAGGCTGAGGTGAGGTGAGAGGAACATTTGAGCCCAGGAGGTCGAGGCTGCAGTGAGCCTTGTCATGCCAGTATGCTCCAGCCTGGGTGACAGAGCCCCGTCTCCAAAAATAAAAAATAAATAACAAAACCCAAACCATACTGTTTCTCAAACTTAAAAACAATTTTTTTTTAAATTACAAATATAAATCATGCTTATGGTAATAAATCAAAAATATAGAACTATATTGAGAAAAAGTTAATATCAGACCCAACTCCATCCAGTTTCTGATAAAGTAGTTCATTATAAAGAATACAGGAGGTAAAGGAGGTTTTTGCAGGGCACCCACCTGGTGAGGGTCAGATAAGTGTTTGCTGAGGGAAGTGATTAAACTGATGTTGAAAAGAAAGGTGAGGCTGGGTGTGGTGGCTCATACCTGTGATCCCAGAACTTTGGGAGAAAGGCCAAGGCGGGTGATCACTTGAGGTCAGGATTTCAAGACCGGCCTGACAACATGGTGAAACCCTGTCTGTACTAATAATACAAAAATTAGCCAGTTGCGGTGTTAGGCACCTGCAATCCCAGCTATTCAGGAGGCTGAGGCAGGAGAATTGCTTAAACCTGGGAGGCAGAAGTTGCAGTGAGATGAGATTGTGCCACTGTACAATCTCTGGCGACAAAGAAACTGTGTCTCAAAAAAATATATATAGAAAAAGAAAAGGTCGGTGAATATAAGATCATTCATGGCAGAGAGAACAGCATGAGCCAGGCCCTGAGGTGGGAAAGAGTATGTCAAATTACAACCTGTGCTGCCAGACTGTATAGAAAGCAATGGGGAGACTAGTGAGATGAGGATCAGATTTTGTAGACTCTTGTGACCCAGACTAGAGAATTTGGATTTTAATAAAAATAAGAACAAAGAAAATTCATTAGAAGATTTAAAATAGAAAGCAACATGATCCTAATTGTTCTGTTAAGATCATTCTGGAATGTTGGAATGCTACATGTTGAATGGATTGGAAGGTGACAAGAACAGCTGTATAAAGATCAGGACTGGGTACAGTGGCTCACGCCTATGATCCCAGCACATTGGGAGGCCAACGTGGGCAGATCACATGAGGTCAGGAGTTCAAGAGCATCCTGGCCAACATGGTGAAACCTCATCTCTACTAAAAATACAAAAATTAGCCGGATGTGGTGGCACACACCTGTAATCCCAGCTACTGGGGAGGCTGAGGCAAGAAGATCACTTGAACCCAGGAGGCAGAGGTTCTTGTGAGCTGAGATCATGCCACTACACTCCAGCCTGGGCAATGGAGTGAGACTCCCATCTCAAAAACAAAAAGAAAGAAAGAAGGAAAGAAGAAAGGGAAGGAAAGGAAGGAACAGCCAGGAGACAATTTCATTTTTATAGGCCCATCTTGAGTTTTCAGTGGGCTTTGCAAACAAGCCAAAACAAATGTGATTATGGAGAGCTGGGGCCAGGGGAAAGGTTCAGTGGAGCTTTTAAAGAAAGGTGGGCTTTAAGTAAAGGGAGAAAAGAGGAGACAATGTTAACTATAATGATGGGAAGTAAAGCATGTGTCTACAGCAATCTGATGAAGCAGATTTAACATTAATTTTACAGCTGAAGAAATTGATGTCAGAGATTATGTCACATGGCCAGGGTCACAGAGCTCACGTTTCAGTCCAGGCTGACTGATCCTGTTGTTCTGGGTTGGGATCTGGATTTGGATATTTTATTTATCTTTTTTGAGACAGAGTCTCGCTCTGTTGCCCAGGCTGGAGTGCAATGGTGTGATCTCTGCTCACTACAACCTCTGCCTCTCAGGTTTAAGCCATTCTCCTGCCTCAACCTCCCAAGTAGCTGGGACTACAGTCATGTACCATCAAGCCCAGCTAATTTTTGTATTTTTAGTAGAGATGGGGTTTTGCCATATTGGCCAGGCTGGCCTCAAACTCTGACCTCAGGTGATGCACCTGCCTCAGCCCCACAAAGTGCTGGGATTACAGGTGTGAGCCACCGCAGTCAGCTTGGACTTGGACATTTAAAAAAAGCTCTACCAATGATTGTGATGTGTCACCAGGGCTGAGAACCACTAGTGACAACTGAGAAATGAAGGGGACTGAGCCTTGTGGGGTGCCCACATTGAGGGTGAGAGAAATGGGAGCCACTAAAGAAAAGGAGCCTTGTAGGTCAATTCCTATAGAAGGCTGCATACAGCAGCCAGCGAAGAATTTTGAGAGGAAGAGTTTAATACAAGAAAAACAGAGAAATCAAGGAAAACACAGCAGACAAATATTTAGGGGTGATCAGTGGCCTCAGAAAAAGCAGTATAGAAAAAGTAGGATGCTTTGAGTCAGCATCACTCGTGCTGAGGAATGTTTGTCTACTGACATAATGCAGGCAAGAGTCCACTCTTCATGACGTGAGAAATTCAGTTAGAGCACAATTACAGGATTTCCTCCATTTGAAGGCATATGTTTTACATTTTAATATCTTGAAATCAGGATGTGTTTTATAATAGTTGTTTATAAATGCAATGTTCAAATGTGGTACCTCTTTTGTCCTCCTGTGTAAAACTGTATTAAATTAATGACCATGTGCAGTGGCTCAGGCCAGGCATAGTGGCCCATGCCTGTAATCCTAGTACCTTGGGAGGTCGAGGTGGGCAGATCACCTGAGGTTAGGGGTTTGAGACCAGCCTGGCCAACATGGTGAAAACGGATCTCTACTGAAAATACAAAAATTAGCTGTGATCCCAGCTACTCAGGAGGCTGAGGTAGGAAAATCATTTGACTAGAAGGCAGAGGTTGCAGTGGGCTGAGATCATGCCACTGCACTGTAGTCTGGGCGACAGAGCAAGCCTCCATCTCAAAACAAAAAAAATTAATGGTGTGTTATACAATTAATTATACCTTAAAGACTGATAAAGATGTAGTTTAGCAAATATGAAACAATGACTATGTGCTAAGTACTCAGAATTTGAAAATTTGTAAGCAGACTTCTTACTCTCAGATTGCTCACAGACTTTTCATGGCAGATGTAATAGATGATTTCAGCACAAGGTTCACTGTTGGAGACAGAGTATAGTTATTAGGTTAACTGTTTTTTGTTTGGTGTGTGTGTGTGTTTTAAATCTTTAATCCATTCTGATTAGAAAAAACTTTTAAAGTAAAGGAAATACACTCTTGTTTTAACTATCCCGTTTCTCTAGATGTGACCTGATGATTTCTTTATTTTCATACAATCTCTTCTGTGTGCAATGGGGTGTTTCCCGATATATATCTACAGCATTTCTAATTTCAGCAAGAAGAATAAAAAGCCTTAATAGGAAATAGAGGAACAGTTTATAGTCCAATTAAGAGAGGTCATAAGAGAATATATTGGCAAACAATGAATTGGCAGGGCTTTTGTTTTTTCTCTGAGGTGAGTGGATTCTGCAGCAGCTACTCACCGTTACTGAAGAGCCCACCCTATCTTCTAGGCCTTCAGTAAATAATCTGAAGGCTAATTTCAGAAATGCCTCTGTTTTTCTTTTCTAATGAGAACAAACTTTCTTTTGTGATCATCTTTTATACTAGATGTTTCTGAGTCATTGAACTCAAGAAAAACTATTTCCAGGCATAGGACTTCTTTAGCTCTTTGGAATATAACTTATTAGACAGCTGGGTATGAGATTTATCTCAGAGTTGGTGGGTTTCTGTGAAGCTACAATGATTTAAAGGCAAACAAGTTTGGAAAGGGAAAGTGTTCTTGTAATTCTTTGTATTAGTCTGTTTTCACATTGCTGATAAAGACATACCCAAAGGAGATCGTTTTGGAGCTCTAAAACTTGCCCTGCTAGATTTTGGATTTACATGGGCCCTGTAACTTCTTCGTTTTGGCCAATTTCTCTCATTTGAACAGCTGTATTTACCCAAACCTGTAACCACATTTTATCTAGGAGGTAACTAACTTGCTTTTTTTTAAAAAAATTGTGATTGTTGTATGTATTACATATACATTGAAAACCCTGGGAGAAATGATATAATACTTGCTTTGAACCATCATACATATTTTGAAGAAAACATTGGGAGTAATACAGTCTATTTTATTTCCCAAGACATTTCTCATTTTATTTATTCTTTCTTGTTCCCTGAAGTTCCAAGTTTCTATCTGGTAAACTTTTCTTTCACTGAGGAACTTCAACAATTTTTTTTTTTTTTAAAGACCGCATCTGCTGGTGACAAATTCTTAGTTTCCCTTCATTTGGGAATCTTAAATCTGTAAGTAGACTGTAGTAGTTTGTTTTCACACTGCTGATAAAGACGTATCTGAGACTGGGCAATTTACAAAAAAAGAGATTTATTTGGACTTCCAGTTACATGTGGCTGGGGAAGCCTCACAATCATGGCCAAAGGCAAGGAGGAGCAAGTAACATCTTACATGGATGGCAGCAGGAAGAGAGAATGAGGAAGACACAAAAACAGAGACCCCTGACGAAACCATCAGATCTTGTTGAGACTTATTCAGTACCATGAGAAGAGTATGGAGGAAACTGCCCCCTGTGATTCAATTATCTGCCTCCAGGTCCCTCCCATAACACTTGGGAGTACAACTCAAGATGAGATTTGGGTGGGGACACAGAGACAGACCATATCATTTTGCCCCTGGCCCCTGCCAAATCTCATGTCCTCGCATTTCAAAAAAAAATCATGCCTTCCCAACAGTCTCAAACTTTTAACTCATTTCAGCATTAACTCAAAAGACCACAGTCCAAATTTCATCTGAGACAAGGCAAGTCCCTTCTTCCAATGAACCTGTAAAATCAAAAGCAAGCTAATTATTTCCTAGGTACAATGGGACTGCAGACATTCAATAATATCACTGTTCCAAATGGGAGAAACTGGCCAAAACAAAGGGGCTACAGCGGCCACAAAAGTCCAAAATCCAGAGGGGCAGTCAATCTTAAGGTTCTAAAATGATCTTCTTTGACTACATGGCTCACATCCAGGTCATGCTGATGCAAGAGGGGGGTTCCCATGGTCTTGGGCAGCTCCACCCCTGTGGCTTTGCAGGGTACATACAGCCTCCCTCACAGCTGCTTTCATGGTCTGGCATTGAGTGTCTGCAGATCTTCCAGGTGCATGGTGCAAGCTGTCAGTGGATCTACCATTCTGGGGTCCTGAGGATTGTGACCCTTTTCTCCCAGCTCCACTAGGTGGTACCCCAGCAGGAACTCTGTGTGGGTGCTTTGACCCCACATTTCCCTTCTCCATTGTCCTAGAAGAAGTTCTCCATGAAAGCTGCCTAGGCATCCAGGCATTTCCATGTATCTGAAATCATCTAGGTAGAGGTTCCCAAACACCAATTCTGACACCCACAGGCTCAACACCATGTGGAAGCTGCCAAGGCTTGGGGCTTGCCCCATCTGAAGCCAAGGCCAAAGCTCTACATTGGCCCCTTTCAGCTACAGCTGGAGTGGATGGGATACAGGGCACTAAGTCCCTAGGCTGCACACAGCACAGGGATCCTGGGTTCAGCGTACAAATCCATTTTCTCCTAGGCCTTAAGCCTGTGATGGGAGGGGCCACATAAAGACGTCTGACATACCCTGGAGATATTTTCCCCATTGTCTCCAGGATTAATTCAGCTCCTCATTACTTATGCAAATTTTGCAGTCATCTTGAATTTATCAGAAAATGGGTTTTTCTTTTTTGAATTGTCCAGCTGCAAATTTTCTGAACTTTTATACTCTGCTTCCTTTATAAAACTGAATGCCTTGAACAACACCCAAGTCACCTCTTGAATGATTTGCTGCTTAGAAATTTCTTCTGCAAGATACCCTAAATCACCTCTCTCAAGTTCAAAGATCCGCAAATCTCTAGGGCAGGAGCAAAATGCCATCAGTCTCTTTGCGAAAACGTAATGAGTAATCTTTGCTCCAGTTCCCAACCAGTTCCTCATCTCCATCTGAGACCACCTCAGCCTAGTCCTTATTGTCCATATTGCTATTAGGCTTCTGGTCAAAGCCATTCAACACATCTTTAGGAAGTTCCAACCTTTCTCACATTTTCTTCTCATCTGAGGCCTCCAATGTGTTTCAGCCTCTGCCTATTACCCAGTTCCAAAGTTGCTTCCACATTTTTGGGTATCTTTTCAGGAACACCCAACTCCTGGTTCCAACTTACTGTATTAGTCCATTTTCACACTGCTGAGAAAGACATACTTGAGACTGGGAAGAAAAAGAGGCTTAATTGGACTTAGAGTTCCACAAAGCCTTCTTACATAATGGTGGCAAGAGAAAATGAGGACATACAAGCAGAAACCCCTAATAAAACCATCAGATCTCCTGAGACTTATTGACTACCATGAGAACGGTATGGGGGAAGCCACCGCCATGATTCAAATTATCTCCCACTGGGTCCCTCCCACAACACATGAAAATTATGGGAGTACAATTCAAGATGAGGTTTGGTTGGGGATACAGACAAACCATATCATCTTTCTACTCATGATTTAATAAATATTTTTTCAAGTCATGATCTTTTCATAAAAAGCAAGGAATACTGATTTGTTGGTAAGTTTTACTTCCTTTCAGTGTGTTAATTTTCCTTACCTCAGATACAGTGGATCAGTAAATATGAAAGACTTAAATATAAATCCTTAAAGTTAAAATGTCAAACCAGCAATCCCAAATTACCCATAAAGTAGAAATAATGTGTTTGTCTGCTGTACAAAGCAAATAGATTCTGGATTTCCTTGCTATTTTATAGGTCAGAAAGAGGAATTTAGGACAAAGTACTTTTGAAAAGTCTACCCTAAGTCTCTTCCCCTTTTCTTCACCCCACATCTGTAGTGAGAATGTATGGAAAATTACTCAAGTTTCTGAAATCACTGAGCACTCTGAGCTTCCATCCATCCCTGACATATTTCAGCTAGTCACGTAGTTACGGAAAGCATTTCACTGCAATAGGAACTCACACATGGGAACTTGGCTCCTCAGATACCATTTCCCACTAATCTGACATTCTCTGTAGATCTAGCTTGTCAAATCTTTTCTATTCTTTTCTGTATGCATTTTTTTGGGGGCGGGGGGGTGGTTGTACTCTTTGTTCTACTTGGAATAACTTTCAAACTTTCTCACAAAGCATTCTCCCTGCATCTGTTTCTTTGACTTATTCATCAAATGGGGAATTTAACATTCTTTCTTCATTCAATAGTTCAATCTCTGCACTGCTTAATGAGGAGCCACATACAGAAAGGTGGTCCCTTAAGGTTATGTTGTTACCTTACATTTACTATGTCTGGATTTGTTTACCATTGTGTAACAATTGTCTACAGTATTCAGTACAGTAACATGCTGTATAGGTTTGTAGCCTAAGAGCAATATGATATACCAAATAGCCTAGAAGGTTTGTGTAAGTGCACTCTATGATGTCCACGCAGTGATGAAATCACCTATGGGCACCTTTCTCAGGACATATCCCATTGTTAAACAATGCGTGACTGCATTTAGTAAGCACATACTAGGTGGTAAGCACTACAGCAAATCATTTAGGAAACTAAGATAAATAAAAATCTAGCACCTACCATCAAAAAGTTTATAACAGGGGAAATAAAAATAGGATATAAAAATGGCAGTTTAATATGCCAGGATATGGGAAGCAGTGTGCTATGGCTGCTCACAGGAGGAAACATCTCTAGCCCTATGGAAGCCCCAAAACATAAGCTTGAACATGTTTTCTCCTTTGTGACCCCTTTAACATTCCCCTAGACCCTCCTTTCAGTCTTGATTTTTTTTTTAAATTGTACTTCAGGCTCTAGGGTACATGTACACATCCTGCATTCTGCAGTATTGTTGCATAAGTACATACATACTGTGGTGGTTTGCTGTCTCCACCCTACCCCCAAGTCACCTACATCAGGCATTTCTCCTGATGTTATCCCTCCCCATACTCCCCGCCCCATACTGTCCCTCCCCTCCCTTCCCCTCCAATTCCCACCTAGCCCAATGAGTGTTGTTTCCTTCTTTCTGCCCATGTGTTCTCATTGTTCATCACCCACCTATGAGTGAAAACATGGTATTTGGTTTTCTGTTCTTGTGTCAGTTTGCTGAGAATTTTAGTTTCTAGATACATCCATATCTCTACAAAGGACACAAACTCATCGTTCTTTTATGGCTGCATAGTATTCCATGGTGTATATATGTCATATTTTCTTTGTCCAATCTATCATTGATGCGCATTTGGGTTGCTTTCAGGTCTTTGCTATCGTAAACAGCACCACAGCAAACATAAGTGTGCATGTGTCCTTATAGTAGAACGATTTATAATCCTTTGGGTATATACCCAGTAATGGGATTGCTGGATCAAATGGAATTTTTATTTCTAGATCCTTGAGGAATCGCCACACTGTCTTCCATAATGGTTTAACTAATTTACACTCCCACCATCAGTGTAAAAGTGTTCCTTTTCTCCACATCCTCTCCAGCATCTGTTGTCTCCAGATTTTTTAATGATCACCATTCTAAGTGGTGTGAGATGGTATCTCAATGTGGTTTTGATTTCCATTTATCTAATGACCAATGATGATGAGCATTTTTTCATGTTTGTTGGCCTCATATGTGTCTTCTTTTGAAAAGTGTCTATTCATATCATTCGTCCACTTTTGGATTTTCTTTTTCTTGTAAATCTGCTTTAGTTCTTTGTAGATTCTGGATATTAGCCCTTTGTCAGATAGGTAGATTGCAAACATTTTTCCCATTCTGTTGGTTGCTGTTTCACTCTAATGATTGTTTTCTTGCTGTGTAGAAGCTCTTAAGTTTAATCAGATCCCATTCGTCTATTTTGGCTTTTGTTGACATTGCATTTGGTCATGAAGTCCTCACCTGTGCCTATGTCCTGAATGGTGTTGCCTAAGTTTTCTTCTAGGGTTTTTATGGTATTAGTTCTTATGTTTAAATCTTTAATCTGTCTAATTTTTGTATAAAGTGTAAGGAAGGGGTCCAGTTTCAGCTTCCTGCATATGGTTAGCCAGTTTTCCCAACACCATTTATTAAGCAGGGAATCATTTTCCCATTGCTTGTCTTTTGTCCAGTTGTCAAAGATCAGATGGCTGTAGATGTGTGGCATTGTTTCTGAGGCCTCTGTTCTGTTCCATTGGTCTGTATCTCTGTTTTAGTACCAGTACCATGCTGTTTTGATTACTGTAGCCTTGTAGTGTAGCTTGAAGTCAGGTAGCGTGATGCCTCCAGCTTTGTTCTTTTTGCTTAGGATTGTCTTGGCTATGGGGGCCCTCTTTTGATTCCATATGAAGTTTAAAGTGTTTTTTTTTCCCCCAATTCTGTGAAGAAGGTCAGCAGTAGCTTGATGGGGATAGCAGTGAATCTGTAAATTACTTTGGGCAGTATGGCCATTTTCATGATTCTTCCTAATCATAAGCATGGAATGTTTTTCCATCTGTTTGTGTCCTTATTTCTTTGATCAGTGGTTTGTACTTCTCCTTGAAGAGATCTTTTGCCTCCTTTGTTAGTTGTATTCCTAGGTATTTTATTCTCCTTGTAGCTATTGTAAATGGCAGTTTGCTCATGATTTGGCTGTTTGTCTATTGTTGGTGTTTAGGAATGCTTGTGATTTCTGCACATTGATTTTGTATCCTGAGACTTTGCTGAAGTTGCTTTTCAGTTTCAGGAGTTTTTGGGCTGAGACCATGGGCTGTTCTAGATATACTATCATGTCATCTTCAAATAGAGACAATTTTACTTCCTCTTTTCCTATTTGAATACCCTTTATTTCTTTTTCTTGCCTGATTGCTCTGGCTAGAACTTCCAATACTGTATTGAATAGGAGTGGTGAGAGAGGGCATCCTTGTCTAGTGCCAGATTTCAAAGGGAATGCTTCCAGTTTTTGCCCATTCAGTATAATATTGGCTGTTGGTTTGTCACAAATAGCTTTTATTATTTTGAGATATGTTCCATCAATACCAAGTTTATTGAGGGTTTTTAGCATAAAGGGCTGTTGAATTTTGTCAAGGCCTTCTCTGCATCAATTGAGATAATCATGTGGTTTTTGTCATTGGTTCTGTTTATGTGGTGAATTACGTTTATAGACTTGGGTATGTTGAACCAGCCTTGCATCCCCGGGATGAAGCCTACTTGATCGTGGTGGATAAGCTTTTTGATGTGCTGCTACAATCGTCTTGCC
Source organism: Saguinus oedipus (assembly GCA_031835075.1). Taxonomy (NCBI): domain Eukaryota; kingdom Metazoa; phylum Chordata; class Mammalia; order Primates; family Cebidae; genus Saguinus; species Saguinus oedipus. Next base: position 185,580,282 of record CM063171.1, on the reverse strand, counting down.
AGTATTTTATTGAAGATTTTTGCATCTATGTTCATCATGGATGTTGGCCTGAAATTTTCTTTTCTTGTTGAGTCTCTGCCGGGTTTCGGTATCAGGATGATGTTGGTCTCATAAAATGATTTGGGAAGGATTCCCTCTTTTTGGATTATTTGGAATAGTTTCAGAAGGAATGGTACCAGCTCCTCTTTGTGTGTCTAGTAGAATTCAGCTGTGAACCCATATGGACCTGGGCTTTTTTTTGTGTGGCAGGCTCTTAATTGCTGCCTCAATTTCAGATCTTGCTATTGGTCTTTTCAGGGTTTCAACTTCTTCCTGTTTTAGGCCTGGGAGGAGGCAAGTGTCCAGGAATTTGCCCATTTCTTCCTGGTTTACTAGTTTATGTGCATAGAGATGTTTGAAATAATCTCTGATGATAGTTTGTATTTCTGTGGAATCTGTGGTGATATCCACTTTATCATTTTTTATTGCATCTATTTGATTATTCTCTCTTTTCTTTTTCATTAATCTGGCTAGTGGTCTATTTTGTTGATCTTTTTGAAAAAACAGCTCCTGGATTTAGTGTTTTTTTAATGTCTCTATCTCCTTCAGTTCTGTTCTGATCTTAGTTATTTCTTGTCTTTTGCTAGGTTTTGAGTTTTTTTGGTCTTGCTCCTGTAGCTCTTTCAATTTTGATGATAGGGTGTCGATTTTAGATCTTTTTTTGCTTTTTATGTGGGCATTTATTGCTATATATTTTCCTCTAGACACTGCTTTAAATGTGTCTCAGAGATTCTGGTATGTTGTGTTTTCATTCTCGTTGGTTTCGAAGAACATCTTTATTTCTGCCTTCATTTCATTGTTTATCCAGTCAACATTCAAGAGCCAGTTGTTCAGTTTCCATGAAGATGTGTAGTTCTCTGAGAAGAATGTATATTCTTTGGATTTGGGGTGGAGAGTTTTGTAAATGTCTGTCAGATTTGTTTGATCCAGGTCTGAGTTCAAGTCCTGGGTATCCTTGTTTATTTTTTGACTCATTGATCTGTCTAATATTGACAGTGGAGTGTTAAAGTCTTCTACTATTATTGTGTGGGAGTCTAAGTCTCTTTCTAAGTCATTAAGAATTTGCTTTATGTATCTGGGTGCTCCTGTATTGGGTCCGTATATATTTAGGATCGTTAGCTCTTCTTGTTGCATTGATCCTTTTACCATTATGTAATGCCCTTCTTTGTCTCTTTTGATCTTTCTTGGTTTAAAGTCTATTTTATCTGAGATGAGAATTACAACTCCTGCTTTTTTTTTGCTCTCCATTTGCTTGGTAAATCTTCCTCCATACCTTTATTTTGAGCCTTTGTGTATCCTTCATGTGAGATGGGTTTCCTGGAGAAAGCACACCGATGGGTATTGGCTTTTTATCCAATTTGTCAATCTGTGTCTTTTGATTGGGGCATTTTGCCCATTTACATTTAGGGTTAATATTATTATGTGTGAATTTGATCCTGCCATTTTGATACTAGCTGGCTGTTTTGCCCATTCGTTGATGAAGTTTCTTCATTGTGTTGATGCTCATTACCATTTGGTATGTTTCTGGAGTGGCTGGTACTGGTTGTTCCTTTCTATGTTTAGTGTCTCTTTCAGGAGCTCTTGTAAAGCAGGCCTGGTGGTGATGAAATGTCTGAGTACTTGCTTGTTCGCAAAGGATTTTATTTTTCCTTCACTTATGAAGCTCAGTTTGGCTGGATATGAAATTCTGGGTTGAAAGTTCTTTTCTTTAAGGATGTTGAATATTGGCCCCCACTCTCTTCTGGCTTGGAGAGTTTCTGGTGAGAGATCTGCTGTGAGTCTGACAGGCTTCCATTTGCGGGTAACCCAACCTTTCTCTCTGGCTGCCCTTAGAATTTTTTCCTTCATTTCCACTCTGGTGAATATGACAATTATATGGCTTGGGCTTGCTTCTTGAGGAGTATCTTTGTGGTGTTCTCTGTATTTCCTGGATTTGAATTGGCCTGCCTTGTTAGGTTGAGGAAGTTCTCTTGAATAATATCCCGAAGAGTGTTTTCTAGCTTGGATTCATTCTCCCCATCACATTCAGGTATACTGATTAAGCGTAGATTAGGTCTTTTCACATAGTCCCGTATTTCTTGGAGGCTTTGTTTCTTTTCACTCTTTTTTCTCTAATCTTGCCTTCTCATTTTATTTAATTGATTTGATCTTCAATCTCTGATATCCTTTCTTCCGCTTGGTCAATTTGGCTATTGAAACTTGTGTATGCTTCACAAAGTTCTTGTGCTATGATTTTCAGCTTTATCAAGTCATTTATGATGTTTTCTAAGCTGGTTATTCTAGGTAGCATTTTGTTTAACCATTTTTCAATGTTCTTATTCCTTTGCATTGGTTTAGAGCATGGTCTTTTAATTCAGAGAAGTTTATTATTACTTACCTTCTGAAGCTGCCTTCTGTCCATTTGTCAAACTCATTCTCTATCTTGTTTTGTTCTCTTGATGGTGAGGAATTGTGATCCCTGGGAGGAGAAGAGGTGTTCTGGTCTTTGATGGTTTCATCCCTTGTGTACTCGTTTCTTCCCATCTTCGGGGATTTATCTCCCTTTGATCTTGGAAGTTGGTGGTTTCAGGAGGAATCTCTGAGTGAACATCCTTTCTGTTGAGGTTGGAGCTATATAAATTTTGGCCTGTAGAGGCGCTGCTGGGCTGCCTCGGATTAGTCAGGCTGCTGGGTGGGTGGTCTTCTCCTGGAGTTGGTTTATAAAGGTGAGATTAGCCCTCCCTTCCCAATGGCTCTCTCCTTCACTGAGCTCGATCTTCCCAGTTGGGGTCAAACTGCTGTATTTGCTGTGATGCTCTTTAGCACGTGGGCTTTAGTTTGAGTTTTGTTGGGCTGGGGCCTTCCAAGCCTTATGGCCTGTTTCCCTGCTTTCACTCTGCCTCTTTCTGTGGGACAGTAGTTCCGTCCCACTGGCGTTAGTTCAGATTTCTACTCAGGTCCCTGCTGGCAACTTGCAGCACCAGGAGGGAGCTGTTGCTTGATTTGCTTCAACAACCCAGGGCGTCCCTCAGTCCAACAGGGCTCTCGTGGACCATGGGTTGCAGGAGGGATGAGGGAAGCACAGAATCTGAATCGGAGCACTAGTGGGTGAAGTCCCTGACCCTCCAAGCCAGCTGCACGTTCCAGGTGGGGATGCGCCCCGCCCTGTCTCAGTTCACCCTCCCTGGGCTGCTATCTCCCTGCTTTGGCTTACTTTCCCTGGGCTATTTTCAGTGTCCTACCAGTCCCACTGAAACAAACCTGGCACCTTGCTTGGAATTGTGAAGTCCTCTAGCTCTCTGCATCTCATTCGCTGGGAGCTGCATTCTGGTGTTGTCTCCTCTCAGCCATCTTATCTTGGTGCGCCCCCTTCATATTTGTTTTTGAGATGGAGTCTGTGTTGCCCAGGCTAGAGTGCAATGGTACAATATTGGCTCACTGCAACCTCTGCCTCTCTGGTTCAAGCAGTTCTGCCTCAGCCTCCTGAGTAGCTGGAATTATAGGTATGCACCCCCATTCTGGTCTAATTTTTGTGTTTTTAGTAGAGATGGGATTTCACCATGTTGGCCAGACTGGTTTTGAATTCTTGACCTCAGATTATCTACCTGCCTTGGTCTCTCAAAGTGATGGGATTATTAATAGGTGTGAGCCACTATGCCTGGCCTCAGTCTCCATTTTGAAGACTGACTCAACTCCCTTGTCAATTGGTCCTCACCCCGAGATCGTGCAGCAGGCAGAGTTTTGCTTTCCCCTTCCCTTGCATTGAACACCATGCTGGGCATAAATGGGCATTTAATGCAGGTTGGTGAATTGTGTGTAAAAGACAAGTCCTGGTCTATATTGTACCCCTAACAGCTCAAATGGCTACAGTTCAGGCTTGAGAAGCTGAATGGGTTCAAATGATGAAGACTTCCTGAGAGAGGAAATTCAAGCCAGGCATAGAAGGAACATTTTAGGGAAACGTTTAACTGCCTCCTTGGGTGAATTTTTCAATATGTGCAAATGAAATATGAGATTATAAAATCAATGGAGTTACAGTTAAACACCATTCTAGAAAGAAATGATGACATGCCTCTGATCTAATGTCACAATAAAGATGCCTCTTCACCAATGGGGGGTGCCTGATAAATTTGCCACTTACATGCTGATTTATGGATTTGTCTTAAGGAACACTTCAAGTTCCTGTGGACTATCATTGTAGTAGGTGGCGTTGGGGGTCAAGAGGCTGCAAATTCCAAGGTAAGGACAGCCAAAGTGGTTGTCAGCCACAAAGACCAGAGAAACATGGGTTTTATTTATTTATTTATTTTTAAAATTTTTCTTGCATTTTAGGTTTTGGGGTATATGTGCAGAACGTGCAAGATAGTTGCATAGGTACACACATGGCAGTGTGTTTTGCTGCCTTCCTCCCCCTTCACCCACATTTGGCATTTCTCCCCAGGCTATTCCTCCCCAGCTCCCCCGCACTGTCCCTCCTCCATTCCCCCCAATAGACCCCAGTGTGTAGTAACCCCCTCCCTGTGTCCATGTGTTCTCATTTTTCTCACCCACCTATGAGTGAGAATATGTGGTATTTCCTTTTCTGTTCTTGTGTCAGTTTGCTGAGAATGATGTTCTCCAGATTCATCAATGTCCTCACAAAGGACATAAACTCTTCTTTTTTGATTGCTGCATAATATTCCATGGTGTATATGTGCCACATTTTCCCAGTCCAGTCTATCATCAATGGGCATTTGGGTTGGTTCCAGTTCTTTGCTATTGTAAACAGTGCTGCAATGAACATTCGTGTGCATGTGTCCTTATAGTAGAATGATTTATATTCCTTTGGATATATACCCAGTAATGGGATTGCTGGGTCAAATGGAATTTCTATTTCTAGGTCCTTGAGGAATCGCCACACTGTCTTCCACAATGGTTGAACTAATTTACACTCCCACCAACAGTGTAAGAGTGTTCCTATTTCTCCACATCCTCTCCAGCATCTGCTGTCTCCAGATTTTTTAATGATCGCCATTCTAACTGGCATGAGATGGTATCTCAATGTGGTTTTGATTTGCATCTCTCTAATGACCAGTGATGATGAGCATTTTTTCATGTGTTTGTTGGCCTCATGTATGTCTTCTTTTGTAAAGTGTCTGTTCATGTCCTTTGCCCATTTTTGAATGGGCTTGTTTGATTTTTCCTGTAAATCCGTTTGAGTTCTTTGTAAATTTTCTGGATATCAGCCCTTTGTCAGTTGGGTAAACTGCAAAGATTTTTTCCCATTCTGTTGGTTGCTGATTCACTCTAGTGACTGTTTCTTTTGCCGTGCAAAAGCTGTGGAGTTTGATTAGGTCCCATTTGTCTCTTTTGGCTTTTGTTGCCAATGCTTTTGGTGTTTTGGTGATGAAGTCCTTGCCTACTCCTATGTCCTGAATGGTTTTGCCTAGATTTTCTTCTAGGGTTTTTATGGTGCCAGGTCTTATGTTTAAGTCTTTAATCCATCTGGAGTTAATTTTAGTGTAAGGTGTCAGGAGGGGTCCAGTTTCTGCTTTCTGCACATGGCTAACCAGTTTTCCCAACACCATTTATTAAACAGGGAATCCTTTCCCCATTGCTTGTTTTTGTCAGGTTTATCAAAGATTATATGGTTGTAGATATGTTGTGTTGCCTCCAATGCCTCTGTTCTGTTCCATTGGTCTATATCTCTGTTTTGGTAGCAGTATCATGCTGTTTTGATTACTGTAGCCTTGTAGTATAGTTTGAAGTCTGGTAGTGTGATGCCTCCCGCTGTGTTCTTTTTGCTTAGAATTAACTTGGCTATGCGGGCTCTCTTTTGGTTCCATATGAAGTTCATGGTGGTTTTTTCCAGTTCTGTGAGGAAATTCAATGGTAGCTTGATGGGGATAGCGTTGATTCTGTAAATTACTTTGGGCAGTATAGACATTTTCACAATATTGATTCTTCCTAACCATGAACATGGAATGTTTCTCCATCTGTTTGTGTCCTCTCTTATTTCGTTGAGCAGTGCTTTGTAGTTTTCCTTGAAGAGGTCCCTTATGTTCTTTATAAGTTGTATTCCTAGGTATTTTATTCTCTCTGTAGCAATTGTGAATGGCAATTCATTCTTGATTTGGTTCTCTTTAAGTCTGTTATTGGTGTATAGGAATGCTTGTGATTTTTGCACATTGATTTTATATCCTGAGACTTTGCTGAAGTTGCTTATCAGTTTCAGGAGTTTTTGGGCTGAGGTGATGGGGTCTTCTAGGTATACTATCATGTCATCTGCAAATAGAGACAATTTGGCTTCCTCCTTTCCTATTCGAATACCCTTTATTTCTTTTTCTTGCCTGATTGCTCTGGCTAGAACCTCCAGTACTATGTTGAATAGGAGTGGTGAGAGAGGGCATCCTTGTCTCGTGCTGGATTTCAAAGGGAATGCTTCCAGTTTTTGCCCATTAAGTATGATATTGGCTGTTGGTTTGTCGTAGCTTTTATTACTTTGAGATATGTTCCATCAATATCAAGTTTATTGAGGGTTTTTAGCATAAAGGGCTGTTGAATTTTGTCAAATGCCTTCTCTGTGTCAATTGAGATAATCATGTGGTTTTTGTTTTTGGTTCTGTTTATGTGGTCAATGACATTTATAGACTTATGTATGTTGAACCAGCCTTGCATGCCCGGGATGAATCCTACTTGATCATGATGGATAAGTTTTATAATGTGCTATTGCAATCGGCTTGCCAGTATTTTATTGAAGATTTTTGCATCTATGTTCATCATGGATATTGGCCTGAAGTTTTCTTTTCTTGTTGAGTCTCTGCCGGGTTTTGGTATCAGGATGATGTTGGTCTCATAAAATGATTTGGGAAGGGTTCCCTCTTTTTGGATTATTTGGAATAGTTTCAGAAGGAATGGTACCAGCTCCTCTTTGTGTGTCTGGTAGAATTTGGCTGTGAACCCATCTGGACCTAGGCTTTTTTTGTGTGGTAGGCTCTTAATTGCTCCCTCGACTTCAGACCTTGTTATTGGTCTATTCATAGTTTCGGCTTCCTCGTGGTTTAGGCTTGGGAGGACACAGGTGTCCAGGAATTTATCTATTTCTTCCTGGTTTACTAGTTTATGTGCATAGAGTTGTTTGTAGTATTCTCTGATGATGGTTTGAATCTCTGTGGAATCTGTGGTGATTTCCCCTTTATCATTTTTTATTGCATCTATTTGGTTGTTCTCTCTCTTCTTTTTTATCAGTCTGGCTAGTGGTCTGTCTATTTTGTTGATCTTTTCGAAAAACCAGCTCTTGGATTTATTGATTTTTTGAAGGGTTTTTCTTGTCTCTATCTCCTTCAGTTCTGCTCTGATCTTAGTTATTTCTTGTCTTCAGCTAGGTTTTGAGCTTTTTTGATCTTGCTCCTCTAGCTCTTTCAATTTTGACGATAGGGTATCAATTTTGGATCTCTCCACTCTTCTCATGTGGGCACTTATAGCTATATATTTTCCTCTACAGACTGCTTTAAATGTGTCCCAGAGATTCTGGTACGTTGTGTCTTCATTCTCGTTGGTTTTAAAGAACTTTATTTCTGCCTTCATTTCATTGTTTATCCAATCAACATTGAAGAGCCAGTTGTTCAGTTTCCATGAAGCTGTGCGGTTCTGAGTTAGTTTCTAAATTCTGAGTTCTACCTTGATTGCACTATGGTCTGAGAGACTTTTTGTTATGATTTCTGTTGTTTTGCATTTGCTGAGAAGTGCTTTACTTCCGATTATGTGGTCAATTTTGGAGTAGGTGTGATGTGGTGCTGAGAAGAATGTATATTCTGTGGATTTGGGATGGAGAGTTCTGTAAATGTCTATCAGGTTTGCTTGTTCCAGGTCTGAGTTCAAGCCCTGGATATCCTTGTTAATTTTCTGTCTGGTTGATCTGTCTGATATTGACAGTGGAGTGTTAAAGTCTCCCACTATTATTGTGTGGGAGTCTAAGTCTCTTTGTAAGTCATTATGAACTTGCCTTATATATCTGTGTGCTCCTGTTTTGGGTCCATATACGTTTAGGATCATTAGCTCTTCTTGTTGTATAGTTCCTTTTACCATTATGTAATGACTTTCTTTGTCTTTTTTGATCTTTGTTGCTTTAAAGTCTATTTTATCAGAGATAAGAATTGCAACTTCTGCCTTTTTTTGCTCTCCATTTGCTTGGTAAATCTTCCTCCATCCCTTTATTTTGAGCCTTTGTGAATCTTTGCATGTGAGATGGGTTTCCTGGATACAGCACACCGATGGGTTTTGGTTTTTTATCCAATTTGCCAGTCTGTGTCTTTTAGCCCATTTACATTTAGGGTTAATATTGTTATGTGTGAGTTTGATACTGCCATTTTGATGCTAGCTGGCTGTTTTGTCCCTTGGTTGATGCAGATTCTTCATTTTGTTGATGCTCTTTAGCATTTGGTATGTTTTTAGAATGGCTGGTACTGGTTGTTCCTTTCTATGTGTAGTGCCTCTTTCAGGAGCTCTTGTAAAGCAGGCCTGGTGGGGACAAAATCTCTGAGTTCTTGCTTGTTGGCAAAAGATTTTATTCTTCCTTCACTTATGAAGCTCAGTTTGGCTGGATATGAAATTCTGGGTTGAAAGTTCTTTTCTTTAAGGATGTTGAATATTGGCCCCCACTCTCTTCTGGCTTGTAGAGTTTCTGCTGAGAGATCTGCTGTGAGTCTGATGGGCTTCCCTTTGTGGGTGACCCGACCCTTCTCTCTGGCTGCCCTTAGTATTTTCTCCTTCATTTCAACCCTGGTGAATCTGACGATAATGTGCCTTGGGGTTGCTCTTCTTGCAGAATATCTTTGTGGTATTCTCTGTATTTCCTTGAGTTGAGTATTGGCCTGCCTTGCTAGGTTGGGGAAATTTTTGTGGATAATATCCTGAAGAGTGTTTTCCAGCTTGGATTCATTCTCTTTGTCACATTCTGGTATGCCTATCAAACGTAGGTTAGGTCTCTTCACATAGTCCCCCATTTCTTGGAGATTTTGTTCATTCCTCTTTGCACTTTTTTCTCTAATCTTGGTTTCTCTTTTTATTTCATTGAGTTGATCTTTGACTTCTGATATGCTTTCTTCTGCCTGGTCAATTTGGCTGTTGAAACTTGTGCATGCTTCGCAAAGTTCTCGTGTTGTGTTTTTCAGCTCCTTCAATTTATTCATATTCCTCTCTAAGTTGTCCATTCTTGTTATCATTTCCTTGAATCTTTTTTCGAATCATTTTTCAAGGTTCTTAGTTTCTTTGCATTGATTTAGAACATGTTCTTTTAGCTCACTGAAGTTTCTCATTATCCACCTTCTGAAGTCTGATTCCATCATTTCGTCACTGTCATTCTCATCCAGCTTTGCTCCCTTGCTGGTGAGGAGTTTTGGTCCTTTGTAGGAGGTGAGGTGCTTTGGTTTTGGGTGTTTTTCTCCTTTTTGTGCTGGTTTCTTCCCATCTTTCTGGATTTATCCATCTGTCGTCTTAGTAGTTGCTGACTTTTTGATTGGGTCTCTTAGTGGACACCCAGAATGTTGATGTTGAAGTATTTCTGTTATTTAGTTTTCCTTCTAATGGTTTAGCCCCTCTGCTGTACGAGTGCTGAGGTCCTCTCCAGGCCCTGCTTGTCTGGGGTACACCTGTAGCAGCTGCGGAACAGTGAGGGATGCTATCAGTTTCTTCTTCTGCTATCTTTGTCCCAGAATGATGCCCTCTGCGCCTTCACTGAGAGCTGCAATCCTGAGTTGTTCCTATGGCACCATCTTGGAACCCAGTCTTATTTGTTTATTTTTATTTTTTATTGCATTTTAGGTTTTGGGTTTCATGTGCAGAACATGCAAGATAGTTGCATAGGTACACACATGGCAGTGTGTTTTGCTGCCTTCCTCCCCTTCACCCACATTTGGCAGAAACATGGGTTTTAAAGTATTAGAATTAACTACAACCTCTCCTAGCTTTTCATTTGCTTGAAAGTCACAGAAACACAGCTCTTTTCAATATTGCCTCTCCTAGTCTGCTTTCGTTTTCTTTTTAATAGAAGCAGGATCACATATAACTGATCCGCTTTCTTGTGGTCTGTCTTCTCATAATCCTAGACTTCATTAGTTAGCACGCACATTCAGCAGACATTCAGCCTGGCTGAGTTGAAAGAGCACTGAATTGAGAATTGAGAAAATTGGGTTCACTAGGAATTTATTCTTCCCAAGTAATAAAGGAGATACACAAATGTTTTGCTGGAAGTCTAACGATATGTGATCAGGAATAAAAAGTCAGAAATCACTTAATGTCCCACAAATGGGGAATTCTAATTAGTCATGAAGCAGTATCTATGTGCTAATATAGTATGATGGCTTTGAAGACAGAATTCCTGAATTTAAGTCCCAGCTTCACCACCTCATGCCTATGACATCTTGGATAAGTTATTTAAACTACTTATGCCTCAGTTTTCCAATCTGTAAAATAACAGAATCTACTCCACTATGTTGCTGTATAGAATGTATTGTTATATATACAGACTTAGAACAGCATTTGGTACATATGAAGGGCTTAATAAATAGTATGAGCATATAATTTATCACCTAAGACAACACTGGGTCAATGACTTCCATAGTTGATAGAAGATGACTTTTAACTTAGAATTTTATACCCAAGCAATGGCCAAGTGGGAAGGAAGAAAAAAGGAAAGTTTCAGCATGTATGTACTCAAAAAATGTACCTGCAGGCTTATTTTTTTCCCTAATAGGCAAATGAAGAATGTTACCTAGCAGGACAAGCAGGTAAAACATAAAGGAGTCCAGTCCAGGAGCCAAGATACCCAACATAGGCGAAGGGCAAAGGGAATTCCTTAGACAGTGTTAAAGGACTAGGAATGTGGCCATTCAGGAACCTAGGGAACTTTCAATTCAGATAGGAACAAGCAAAGTGGGAGCTCCAGAAGGAGCTTTATTGAGTATAAGTATTGGGTTAAATGACGTACTAGAACCAAATGGGCTAAAACTGATTGTTTTGGGGGAACAGGGAGAGAAGGGGAGTAACTTTTTAAAAATAAGCATTTTAGTGTTATCTGCATGTATTTTATAGATGTATCTAAATTATTAAAATGGAAAAGGCACACTATTACATACATGTACAAGTGTTCTATTTGGTAAAAATAAACATTTCTATTTTTACTTAATAATTAAAAAAATTGATTTCCTTTGGTTTTCTCTGAACTCTTTCTGGATATTTTATTAGTTAGATATTATACATTTTAATCTTTATTATTTCTTTCCTTTTCTTTTCCATCTCTTGGACTTTTTGTTCTACCTTTGAAGGATTAACTCATCACTGTGGTATAAAATTTCTTTACTGAATCTTTATACTGATTATCTTTAGCTAACAATATGAATATTAATATATGTAGTTGCTTTGTTATTTTAGTGGTGCTATCAACCTAAAATAGCAACAGTCAACAAGCATGTTGTTAGGGTTTCTAGATTGAAAAAAAAAATTGCAATCTAGAGCTAGGACTTCCAGTGCTAAGGAAATAGTCACTGACCTGAGTAAACAGGGCTTTTTATTTATCCAGAAAGGTGTAAGGTGTGCCTATATTTTGCATTGGTTGGGTGGTGTGTAGAAAATTGCCTGTCTCATTTCATAAGAAATACTGCCAAACTCAGTTGTTAAACTAGCACAGACTTAATGTCAGCCACTATTTTAAACCATATTGGTACATAAATGCATCATTTTTTTCCCTGGAGTTGTTTTCCTCAAAACATCCATAAATCTGGACAGTTTTCTGTTTTTAAGACTGTCAGTGCCTGGCACGTTGGAGGGATTTCCATAAGCATTAAGTAGCAAAGTTCTGTGATTTTTTTTTGAGATAATTAGTGCAAATTCTTAATTTGGCCCTTTAGGTCAGTTCAGTAGAAACTGTCTTCCTGCTTCTTTTCCCAAGCCTCTTCCTCCCTCCCTTGCTTCCCCTTCAGCTAGGCAGTGGGGTAGCAGGGTTCTCAGGAAGCTGCTGTGGTAGTTAGGTCCATACAGAACTCCTGTAGTTGTCACCCCTGTAGTCACACAGAGAATTGGTGCTGATATATTCATTCAATAAATATCCAAATGCCAACTGTGTAGCAGGCACTGTGCTAGCCTGGGATTCAGAAGCGAACAAGACAGACATAGTTTCTGCTTTTTTTACCTGCTATTGGGAAGACAGGACAGAAACAGTTTAATACATGATTGATCATTTAATTGTAATCATAACAGGTGCCACAAGGGAGAAATGCAGAATGCACATCAGTCAGTCTTTGGTGAATCAATGATGCATCAGTCCATTTTCACATGGCTATACAGAATGACCCCAAATGGGGTAATTTATAAAGCAAAGAGGTTTAATGCCCAGTTCCTCATGGCTTGGGAGGCTTCAGGAAACTTACAATCATGGCAGAAGTCAAAGGAGTAGCAAGGCACACCTTACATGGCAGCAGGAAGCAGGGGGGTGGGAGGGGGAGGTGCCACACTTTTAAACCTTCAGAGTTCCCATGAGAATTCACTATCACAAGAACAGCATGGGGGAAACTGCCCCCATGATCCAATCACCTCCCACCAGGTCCCTTCCCTGAAATGTAGGGATTACAATTCGAGATGAGATTTGAGTGGGGACACAGAGCCAAACCTTATCAAATGAATATTCTTCATCTCAGAATAGAGCACTGAGAGGAAACAGATGAGATGTCACTGACTTTTGAAAAGCTACTGTTTTTAAAAGAAAAGCTTGCTCAAAAGACTGTACTGTGTTTTTAAGAAGAAAACTGACTAATTTACTACTTGATGCCAAGTTGGGGGAAAATCAGTTCATTTCAGAGTGCGGCCTTTTACGGCAAATTCTTCTCCACATAAATTATGAAAGCTATCATCTCAAGTATCTCACACACATCAAAGTGTGTGAGAAAGAGGCACTATCAATTCACTGGCCTGTCATCTATAATTTCTCAGCATTTCAGAGAGAACTGTAGCTCTCTTACAGCATGTTTCAGGAGACTAGGGTTACCGAGGGAACAGCTCCTGGACCTAACAAAATGATTTATGCTGATGAAATCAAGCCTGAACTGTGAAGTACAAGTGAGTAAACAGATGAGCTAAGATGTTAGGTCTAGGCAAAGTTCATGTACTGAACAGAAGACTATAGGAAAAAATAATGGACAAGTTATATTACAAGTCTTATGTCCATTTTCCTGGTCGGGGTCAAACTAGTTCAGAGATTTTGAATTTGGTAAAATTTCAGCTTGCAGTCACGGGGAATGTCTTATCTGCAGCACATAGCTTCTCATTGGTGTCATCATTATGTCTGTGGCTGGCGTGGTTTTCCAGCTGCTCGTTGGCAATGTGATGAGGAAGAGAGCCACGTGGCTCTGTGATATTTGATGACTACAAAAAACCATCAAGAATCCCTGTAGCAAAGGTGTTTTAAAATTATTGATAGGCAGAAGGAGAGTAGTTGTTCAGTATTTGTCTTTTTCTTGGAACTCACTTTATTCCAAATGATCTCTTTCATGTTCAATGAAGAGGAAATGCCTTTTTCTGACTACTTTTGTTAAAGCTTTCAATTGGACAATTCATTTTTTTCAGTCAGTAAATCAGTAAGTACTTTTATAGCATGGTCCTTTCCATCAAACTGTTCCTTGTATAGTGGAGAGAGTGGACACATAGGTAACTCTGAAACACATGGCCAGCGCAGTGATGGGCCAGGGTATTACGCATATCACCCAGAACATGGGTGAAGAGAGAAGGCATGGAGGCTCTCTGTGGAGGAAACTGAAAAATAAAGTTTGTTGGAAAAGGAAGGGAAGTGATGTGGGGAGTGGTTCAAGAAAAGCTGACCTCAGTAACAGAAGTCCAGAAGTGAGAAATAGTGTGGACTGACGCAGGTGAGTGTCATAGTACTGCCAGATCCCAAAGTGTAATCATGAACAGTGCAGGGACCGATGAAGACAGTGACGTAGTCAGGGGCAACTTAATTCTTGAGTTCTGACCTTTAGAGGAGGGGGAAAGCCAGGAAGGAATTTAAATTTTGTCCACTTTTACACAGTACCCAAAGTGACAAGGCCAGGTTTACATTTGGGATAGAAGATAGATGTGAGTGGGGCATGATCAGGCAGGAATCTGTCAGTTAGCCCAGGAGAGTGATGGTGGCCTAGAGGAGTGGCATCAAAGTGGAGAGGATGGACAGATTCCAGAATTGTTCAGGAGAAAAATTATTAGGACTTATCAGAAGGGATTAAAGTAATGATGAGGCAGTGACAACTCCAAATTTTCTAGTTTGAGCAAAGAAGAAGAAGCAGATCAACTCAGATGCAGCATGGGAGAAGCATCTCCCTTAATGGGGAAGATGATGAGGTGAGTTCAGGAGGATTTGAGGTTTCTGCGGGATCACGGGTGACAAGCAGAGGTAGATGTATGAAGCTAGATGGAAATACTGTGCTGAAGAGCTTTATCTGCCATTTTTCAGTTGTATTTGAAAATGTATGAGTGGATGACAAGGGAAAAGACCACAAGAATAAGGGCAGAACTGTAGGAAATTCAAACTCTGATTGTAAAAAGAAGAGCCTTGAGAGAAGATATAGGAGAAGCAGAGGAGCCCCTGGGAGGCTGAGGTTCGCCATGAAATAAGACGTAAGATGTCTACTTTCTTCAGTAGCCAGGCTGTCATTGAGACTTGGTGAGAATAGAACAACTAGAACAATTTAGGGGAAGGGGAAGGCTAAGAGGGATGGGAAGTATGAATAGGAGGTGAAGTGGAATAAACCATGTTTATGCCATGGTTTTTGAAAAATTTGGATAAGAAAAGGAAGAAAATGTGAATAGTAACTAGAGGCAGATGAAAGGCCAAGTGTAGGGTTTTTTTTTAGTATACAAGAAGCTTGATCTAGAGAAAGTCTTACTGTTCTTGAACAATGTTCTGCTGTCAGCAGTGATGCAGTTGTGGGTTTAAGGGCACAGGTAGTTACGGAGGCCTTGGATGAGAGAAAGGATCCCTCATTCCCAGAGACTAAAAAGGAGAGGGGACTGGCTTGCATATGTGGATACGGATGCACTTGTACATGCAACTGTGGGGTAGGGGTTTATATGGTAGTAGTTGATGAAGTTTAAATCTGAAGGCCATGTTCTCCATGGAGTCATCGTCATCGTTTGTTTTTTGTTTGGTTGGTTTTTTTTACTATTAAAAAATGGTGGTAAAAGAGATATAATGAATGTTACTGTTGTAATCATTTTAAGTGTGTAATTCAGTGGTCTATGGAGTCATGTAAAAAACTCTGTTCTGTAGAGAACTGATGAGAGTGATGGGAATGAGAGGTGAGCAGGGATCTTGAGGAAACAAGGAAGGCCCACTTGAAGTCAGAGGCCATGTGTTTGTATCAGCAGGGTTATCCAATCGTTCTGTAGAAGAGTTATGCCACCTCGATATAGGATCCAAGAAAAATTGGAATTGGGGCAACTGGCTAACCTTTTGGAAAAAGTAAAATTATAGCCATACCTCATAGCTGCAATAAAATTAATCCAGATGAACTAAGCAATTAACTGCTTTAAAGGCCTGATATTAAAACACAGAATAAAATATATAGTAACATTTATATTACATTTATAGAGTCTGAGGGTACAAAAGGCAGACTGTAGCAGTAAGCACGACCTTGATGATTTGTATGTTATCACTTTTTCTTTAAATGTTGACTCAGACTTATAATATGTTCCTCAAGAGCAGCTCTTTGTAATATTTTTATTGTGTATTGTACATTTTTTATGTTTATTCTTTGTAATTCTAATTCAATTTTCAAACTAATGTTCTTTATTCTATCAAACTATGGACAAATTAGTCCCAAGAAAATAAGACAACTTCCTGCCCTAAAAGAGCTTATCATCTAGTTGCCGGGGACAATATATAAATAGGTAATTTTACCAGAGTATATTAGGATGCAGTGATAGAAATTTTGAGTTAACCAATATTTAGGGATTATCTATTTGTTTTTGGTTGTTGTTTGTTTTTTTGAGACAGAGTCTTGCTCTGTGGTCCAGGCTGGAGTATAGTCGTGAAATCTCAGCTCACTGCAACCTTTGCCTCCTGGGTTTAAGCGATTCTCAGGCCTCAGCCTCCCAAATAGCTGGGATTACAGGTGCCCGCCACCACACTCGGCTACTTTTTGTATTATTAGTAGAGATGGGGTTTTACCATGTAAAACGCCCGCCTCGGCCTCCCAAAGTGCTGGGATTACAGGCAGGAGCCCAGGCGCCTGGCCAGGATGACCTGTTTGTGCTGACATGGTTCTTGATGCTGGGTTTGGATTCTTAACAAAGTTTAACAATTGAGTGCAAAGCCTGCTAACACCGGGGGCATTTTAGAGGGTGCAGTGGAAACACATTTTCTGGGAGTCTGAACTTTGAGTAGGGATCAGGAAGGTTGAGTAAGTTCACCTGAGCTTGAAGGATGGATAGGAGTTAGCTTCTAGAAGTGCTGGATTTAGAGTCCAAGATGCTGCTATTTTAGAGATGAAACTTCACACATTCAGATGCATTAACTCGGAGCACAATTACCACACATTGGACAATAAAAAGTTTTCACTTCTAGTTTCTACAGCAATATGTAAAGATGGCAGTATGCTGTGGCTTGTTTATGCAGTGTGCTGTGGCTTGTTTCTGTCTAGCAGCCTAAAGGCTAACTCATTAAAATTCAAGAATGAATTACATGGTGGGTGGCAGAACAAATGTTTTCTTCACTGAGCAGAGCCAGGACCTTCGAGACAGTTTCTCCCAGAACCAAAGTCACTCTTTGCAGCTGTTCAGAAAGACATGATTCAAATATCACCTCCTCCTCCAAATCTACCATGACACCACCATCTCTTAATCTGCCTTAGACCCATATGGTAATGAGGGCAATGAGAAAAAAAAAAAATAGAACAATGCTGGTTCCATCCTTGATTTTTCTTTGGAACCAAGTATACATCTCACCTAGTTATAAAACAATTTAAATATTAAAATTTTTTTAAAAAGCTAAATATGTTTCTAGTTGATGGTGTAATTCACAGAGAAGAATTATTCCAAGACATTTAAAGCATAATAATTTGAGTAGAAATCTGTGTTTTGTTTTTTGAGACAGGGTCTTGCTCTATCACTCAGCCTAGAGGGCAGTGATGTGATCATAGCTCACTGCAACCTTGAACTCCTGGGCTCAAACAACCCTCCTGACAAAGCCTCCCAAGTAGCTGAGATTATAAGCAGGCACCACCTCAGCCAGCTAATTTTTAAAATTTTTATGTAGATACAGAGTCTCACTATGTTTCCCAGGCTTGTCTGGACTTCCTGGCCTCAAGAAATCCTCTCAACTCAGCCACTCAAAAAGTATAAATCTCTAATAGGGTGTACCCAAAGAACAAAAAGAACAGCAGAAAGCTTGGTAGAAGCGTTCATAGTGTTACTCAGATTCTGTTGTGGGTATATTGTGGGATAAAACAAATGATCAATCATGTGATGTTCTTATTCAATCATTCCTGGTTTGGTTGAGCGCCAGCATTCTTAAAGTGGGAGAGAGAAAATGCAGATGTTAACATAAAATAACTGAAAAACAAACCCTGAATTTGATTGGAAGATTATATATGTCTCTCGGTCTATCTGTATGTATGTACTTGCATTTTTTACTGGCTCTATTCTCTGTAAAGTCCTAGACATAGAGATCAACTCAGTAGCTGTGATGTCTCCTAGTACTCAGATTCTTCAAATACCTTTTCCCCTGAAAGAAATTGGTGCTTCTTGAAGAAATGGCTGATTCTAGATCCGGAGAAGGAAATGAAAAAGATGAACCTAGAACATCCTGCCATATCAGACAGTAACAAAGTCATCAGAGACTACTACAGTCCTGTCTGAGGGACTTAGGAGCAAAACCTGCAGAAGATTTCTGCAGTGGATGAATATACATCATATATTACATATCCATCGAATGACTCCATGGGCATTTGTGAGTCCATATTAAACTGGTCACATTATTTTAAAACCAGCTCATTATTTTGAAAATGGTAAATAAGAGGAAAGAAACATGAATTCCACCTTTGCAATACACTAGTACATAACCAAGTTGAAAATAAAGTGACTTAAAAAAAATCAAAGTAATTCAGCTTAAAAAAAAAAAAAAAAAAAAAAAAAGGAACAACAGAATTAGGACATCACCACTTTGCAAACCCTGATAAATCAGTGAATCTAAGAACTGGAAAAGGCTGCCAAAATCACAGAAAGAGTGATGATGAGGTATTTAGGACTTCTTGGTGGAAAAACACACACCACCTAGGGAGTAGGTGTTATGGGACTAATTATTTCCTTCTCCAAGTTCATATGTTGGACTTTGAACTCCCAGTACCTCAGAACGTGACTGTATATGGAGACAGGGCTTTGAAAGTGGTAATTAAGTTAAAATGAGGTCACTGTGGTGGGCCCTACTCCCTTCTAAAGGTGGGATCCTAGGAAGAGGAAATTTGGACAGGTACAGAGGGAGAACCATGTAAAGACACAGGGAGAAGATGGCATGTATGAGCCAAGGAGAGCAGCCTCAGGAGAAAGCAACTCTGTGGACACCTTGATCTTGGACTTCTGGCTTCAAGAATTGTAAGAAAATTCATTTCTATTGTAAGCCACCCTGTCTATGGTACTTGGTTACGGCCACCCTAACAAACTAATATGGTAGTCTTGCCCCCCAAAACCCAACTCATGCCCCCCAAAACCCAAAATATATGATGGCATGGGGATTAGTAAGTAGGATAGAGATGAAATAAGATTTTCCATATATTGATAACTTTTGAAGTTGAGTAATTAGTTCTGTGGATCTTTATGCTATTTTGTCTTTTCTCTGTATATTTAAAATTTGCAAAGTAGCTAAAATAAGTTTTATCAACTTTATTCTTAGTTAATAAATGTCACGATTTACCATCTGGATAGATAAACTTTTCCAAAACTAAACTGAGTCAATAGTGCTACACTCTCCCAAAGAACCTTCACTCCAATTGGTACGAATCAACTCACAGAAACACTGTCCTGCTTCCTTCCCTGTGTTGCCCTCTGATGTATAAATTAGCAAGTGATGCCGAGGAAGCACCAGCATGAAGAGAAACTAGACTTGATTTAGTTTCAGAAGCCCCAAGCTGCTGGAATTGGCAGACCTTCCTGAATGTTTTACATAAAATCTCCTGTCTCTCTGGGAACATCAGGAATTACATTCAACTCTTCTAATAGGTGACCCTAGATGATCTAATAGACCACATTTCTGGTAAGATTTTGGACAGCTGCCTCTGGGACTGTGTGCACGAGAAAACCTGATGTGATCATTACTCCATAGAAATCATTTAAAGATACTGAATGAAAATCAATAAACACTCTGTGTATTTCTACATCATGGGCAAACTCTTGGCAGCAGTAACCTTTTGCAGTATGTTATTCTGCCCAGGAAGACAACATGCTTGATTTAGAGTGCATGGCTGGTGTAACTAGAAGCCCAGCTGGAGCCCATAAGGGCGACCAGCAATGTTGGTGACATCACTACGGCAAGGACGGCATTTTTCACATTCTGCAGCTTGGGGAAGGCAATCTGGCAAATTAGTGAAAAAGTGTTCACTTAGGGTAATGTGAGACCTTTCTTGTTTCAATTAATTCTTTGGAATAGTGGTAGAATATTTAACAAGGCTTTCAAGTAAAGTGGCTGTGTTTCCTATGAAATTGAAGCAATAAATCAAACCGAAATAGTCACAACCTGAGGTTTGAAGCATATGGTGCATGTAATTTGCTGAACTGCATAATCTTTTTGATGTTTTCCTTACAGAGGAGAGCCCTACAGAGTGGGCTTTTCTGTCTTAAAGGAAAAAATAAATATATTTACACTTGGTTATGTCTTTCTGCCTTTTAACAATGGCATTCAAGCAATATTAATATGTCTGAAATAGGTGTAATGGCAGTTTGGGATGACATCTCTTGTGCTTTCTCAAATACTTCTTTAGGGAGTGATTTCGTTTTGATCTCGAGACAGTATAGGTATCATACTATGCGGGATCATCCGATTTTGTTTAGAAACTTAATTCTGTCCCATTTTTGCAAAACAGTTTTGTCCGTAGATACACAGACCCATTTCATAAATTTATCTTTGAATTGCTAATGATCATAAACATTTTTGCTATCTTGGGAGGGTAGAAACTCTTGAGCAAGAATAAAAGATTTAAACTCATATAAAAAATTAACTTTCACATTTCATTATGAACAACTGATTATCCTGGGAAGTTTATTGCCGTCAAATAACCTTTCAGTACCCATTTCACTCATGTACAGGTATAGCAGTCAATCAGCTATTGTTTATGCATATACTAGTGTTTGTGTCTTTTGCCATGAGTCTGTATTACACAGACTTTTCACTTTCTTTGTGGGTTCCCAGAGGACCTGGTACATGGCTGACCACATAGTTGGTGTTTGTTCAATAACTTGGCCAAGACAATGTCTAAAGTCAGGAGAAACAGATGGAAAGGTTCTGGATGCTTACTGTCCTGATTAATCAGTTCAATGTTACTTTGGACCTTTATTTTAAACAGGATGTTAGCATTCAGTAGAACCTCAATTTTCCCAGCATCCAGAAGACTGCAAATAAAACAAGTAACCATGACTCATGCCTTCTAGATAAATCTCTGTAAGCTCCTGTGGATTTTGATCACTAAAATTTTGCTGCTTTTTATAAGCCCCTTTCTGTTGCCCTTACCAAGAATCTCCCAAGCATCAACTATCCTTGGGTAAACTCCATTAACATTTAATTTTTTCTCTATTAATAATAGCTAAAATGGTTGTATATTCATTCATTCATCTGAATACAAAGACAAAATTTTGTATTCATCCAAATATAAAATATAAAGATGACTTCCTCTTTTTAATCATCTCCATGACAATTATTGATCTAGTATTAAATAAGCGTTCTCCCAGAGGATTAAGATGAAATGTTTTGCAAATAAGATACATTATGCATGATTCTGTGGCAGCAGGGAGAAAAGGAAGATCAATCGGTGAGAAATAAGGTTGGATCAGCTCAGTGATGATATGTCTAAAATGGACGGTAGTATCGGTTTACCCTGTTCCTCCTTTGTGGTATGACCCTTCAAACTCTGCTGTCTCAAGGACAGCTGATCATGCCTTATAGTACCTTTCCTAGCTGTGTGCACTGAGACCTGTCTCTGGTTCTGGAAGAAAAGGGAGCACAGAAGGGTAAAAGGGAGTATTTTCTCAGGCAGCCAGGGTCGCTGAAATCATACCACACATGTGGCTGTCTGTGTCAGCAGTAACACCCACCCCACCTATGCAGCCCTTTTAAGTCCTAATTGTGATTCCCTGGAAGATTCTGTCTGTAGGTGTGGACTACACCATCATACACAAAAAAGATCTTTAAAGAGCAGAGGTCTTGTTTTCCTTCAAATGTTCCAAACAGAAAATAACAGGGAAAGAAGGCTTGTTCTCCCAGAAAGCACAGATCCTGCCAAATGGTTTCTAAATGTGTTTCTCAAAAATTTCCATGTGCCATCAATAGCTTTTTAGTACTTTTGGAAATGGAAGGAGCAGAAATCGGTACCACTGTGAGAAAGCAAACATTGAAGGAAAGCAGCTTGCTGAGAAAACAGGTAGTCGTGCTTTTAAGTCACAGCGCAGATATGGCACCAGACCTCTTCACACGCTTGAAATACACGAGTACACAGAGTTCCATCACATTCTGATGCTGCAAGGAAAATGCTGAAGTCCCAAAGGAAGTTTCCACCTCACTTCTCTATTTGAAACTCAAGTGAATGACTGTGTCTGGGGTTTATATGAGGCAACTAGACTAACTCCCTGGAACTTAAACAAACAGTAATTTTCTTCTTTAATCTTAGAATCCAAAAAGACAGTGATTTAACCACTTATTAGAACTATTTTTAGTCAACCAGCGAATATCCTGAAGATGTGGGTCTGAATGCCAAAGAGAAGAATATAAGGATTGTTCCTGGGCAGGACCGAAGCTGGGTGGCCAGTTATCCAGAATAACTATCTGGTTTCATCCATTTCAGTCAACATGTTTATTCAAGCTGCTTATTTTGTCAACATACCGAGAGTTCATTGAATTGTTCGGTCATGAATCAAAGTGGCTGACATGGATGCTACTGTGGGCCCAGCTCGAGTCACAAGAAGGTGGAAGACTGAAGACCCAGCTCAGCAGCATCCTCAGAGGGTCCCTTCTTCAACAGTCTGGAGTGTTTTCTCTGGCAAAAGAGTGAAAATAAAAGTCAAGTTTGTCCCACTGGTTTTAGACAGTTACATAAGCAAGGCACAGCCAGTCCTTTCTTCACTGAAGGCTGAAGCCTATTTTATCTTCACTCCATTTCCCTGCTGTTCAGGCTGCTAGGAAAATTTTGGTCATTTCTCAAATAACCAACAATTTTTAAGGAAAATTTAAATATGTTTTGTTATTTAAAATCAGTTCCACCACACTCCAAACGCTTTATCATGTGCAGTCACAATTTCTGTCACCAGAGATAGAAAAAACACTCTTTTTTTGGTATCACTACAGAAGCAAGCAAAATTGTCTGAAAATGTGATCTATGTCAGGAATTCTGCTAGATGCTGAAGATACAAAAACATAAGGAACAATTCCTTCCCTTTATCACAGACTTACTGAGGGCAGGAGTCAACATGACAACCCTAAGTGTCACTGCTATGAACAATGGCCTGTGGGGAAGACAGGAGGGAATCATTGCGTCCCAGTGTTGCAGGTGGGTAGATACTGAGGGATGCTTTGTAGGACAGGTAATGCTTCAGCTGCATTTTCAAGGCTGTGTGGGAAATTAAAAGCAGAGTGTGGAGGTGGGGACAGGAAAGGAATTCCAGCCATATGGAATTGCATACACTAAAGCACGGAAGAGTGAACCATCTTGATATCTTGAGGGAATGGCTGGTTGTCTGGCATGGATAAAACACAGGGTATTGTTTTGAAAGTGTGGTGGGAAGCACAGGGAACAGACTGTGTAGTGTTTTAAATTCCACACTGAAGATTTTGTGCTTAATTCTAATAGGTCATGAGCTGTTGTTTTAAATTTTTTAAGTAAGGAAGTGATATAATCACATCATGTTAGAAAGAATATCTGATATATAATTAGTATAGAAAACTGCTGAATGAATGGAGCTAAGGAAGGAGAGACTGAGGGAGACAAGTGACGACTACAATAATCCTGATGATGGGAGCCTGAATTAGAGCTGGGGGTGGTGGGATAGCTTAAAGAAAGACTCAGTGGGACTTGGCAACTAACTAAGTGTTGAGGATTGGAGGAGAAGTAAAAGCAAAAGCTAATTCTGATATGTCTCTCTTGGGTGGCAGAGTATATGGTGATATCATTGACTAAAATAGGGAACACAGAAAGGAGAGAGTATTTTGAGGGGTGACAGGTGGGTAGAGAAAGCAGAGAAGATGGGGAGATAAGTTGAGAGGCAGCATTCTACAATATACAGCTAACATGGATAAATTTTTACTATGGGTCAAACACCATTTTAAATGCTTTGTAAGTATTAACTCATTTAATCCTCATAAAGAGTAGTTTCACAGTATTGTTCCTATTTTATTTTATTTTTGAGACTGAGTCTTGCTGTGTGACCCAGGCTGGAGTGCAGTGGCATGATCTTGGTTCACTACAACCTCCGCCTCCCAGGTTCAAGCAATTCTCATGCCTCAGCTTCCCAAGTGGCTGGGATTACAGGCACTCACCATCACACCCGGCTAATTTTTTTTATTTTTTGGAGAGATTGGGTTATACCATGTTAGCCAGGCTGGTCTTGAACTCCTGACCTCCAGTGATTCACCCACCTAGGCCTCCCAAAGTGCTGGGATTACAGGCTTGAGCCACTGAATCTGGCCTGTTCCTGTTTTATAGACAAGATAATTGCATAGGTTTGGAAGGCAACAACTCGAGTTCAACTCCCAGCTTCCTGCTTTTTAGCAGTCTGATCTTGAGTATGTAAAAAAATGGGTAATAACTATTATGTAAAATTATTATAAAGATTAGAGATAATATATATAAACCAATTGGCATAGTGTCTGTAACCTCGTATGTCTCAATATATACTAGAAAGTATTATTATCAGTGATGAGATATCCTTGAACTAGGTCCAGTAAAAAGTCAGGCATTTGTGTCTAGATTGTAAGAACTGAAAGTAAAATATTTGAACATCAATATGTTGATGTTGGTTGGATCTTTGGATATAAATACTATTCCCTGGCTTGGAGGTGAGTGGCAGTCTATGAAGAGATAAGAATTGAGGATAGAGTTCTAGAGAATACCAATGGTAAAGGAGCAGGAAGAATAAAAGATTCTTCCAAAAGAAATATAGATGAAATAGTATTTGAAGTAAGAAGAGAGACATAGGAAAAATTGTACAAGCTCAAGAGCAAAGGGTTTCTAAGAAGAAGGCGATATCCACAACCACAAATGCTTCTGGGAAGCGATACTGGAAAATCTAAAAAGAGATGATTTGATCTGACAGATACAGAAGAGGTTGCTGTTGGCTGGGGTAAGAACCATTACAGTGGAGTAACGGCAAGCCAAGACACAACTTCCGCATAGGAAGGAGAAGTAAATGAAGTAGAAACAAAACAGGAAGTTTTTCCTTTAAATGGTGAGTCTCCATTTCATTTGACGGTGATTCAGTTTGGAAAGCACTTCAGGAATGGTGGACTAAGGACCTCCAAAAATATGCTCCTCTAAAAAGGAAATAAGAACACTGGCAAAAATCATCAAAATCACCTTCTTAAAAACACTGGAGGCCAGGCACAGTGGTTTATGCCTGTGATCCCAGCGCTTTGGGAGGCTGAGGCAGGTGGATCACTTGAGGTCAGGAGTTCAAGACCAGACTAGCCAACATGGTGAAACCTGTCTCTACTAAAAATACAAAAATTAGCTGGGTGTGGTGGTGTACTCCTGTAATCCCAGCTAACGGGGAGGCTGAGGCAGGAGAATCGCTTGAACCCAGGAGGTGGAGGTTGCAGTGAGCCAAGATCATGCCATTGTACTCCAGTCTGGCAACAAACTGAGACTCCATCTCAAATAAATAAATAAATAACAAAAAAACCCTGGGAATGAACCAAATGGTTGCAGCAATTCTTGGAGCATTTATTTGAGAAACATGGCCGAATCTTGGTAATAGTGATTTTTGTGGCATCTGAAATTGCGCTATTCTCACCTCTCTTCCTAGCTCCATGGCAGCCTTAAAAACCAACAGCCTCACATCCATGGAAACTGTAAACATGAGTAGCTTGCCAGTCACTGGAAGTTGAACACAGATTTGAAGCTCTTTGAGAAGCCCTGTACCCAAAGACAGGTCATATTTGACATGTCTTGAAATCTCTTGAAAAACTTTATTCTCAGAGCTTGTTTTTGTTTGACCTGACTCTGTGTGAACAGCTCTATCCCATGGGCATTTGCCAAAAGCAAAAAATTAAGACACCCAGGTAAATTAGAAAAAATGGCCCAACAGGGTAAAAAAACCAGTCAATAGAAACTATCTCCAAGGAAACTGAAACATTGGATTTACCAAACAAAAACTTTATTATTTATTTATTTATTTGAGACAGAGTGTTGCTTTTTCACCTAGGCTGGAGAGCAGTGGTGTGATCTTGACTCACTGCAGCCTCTGCCTCTTGGGTTCAAGCAATTCTCCTGCCTAAGCCTCCTGAGTAGCGGGGATTACAGGTGCCCACCTCTATGCCTGGCTGATTTTTGTGTTTTTCATAGAGATGGGGTTTCACCATGTTGGTCAGCCTGGTCTTGAATTTCTGACCTCAAGTGATCCAACTGCCTCAGCCTCCCAAAGTACTGGGATTACTGTGGCATGAGTCACTGTGCCCGGATCTGACATACGATTCTTCAAATTGTTTAGTTTTAAGACTTTTGTCTTCCTTAAAAGAACACTGCACAAACAGATATATTATTTCTTTATGGAAAGAAAAATTGTACCTGGTATTTCTACCTGAAGCCAGGCTGTTCTTGAACTCCTAGCCTCAATCTATCCACCCACCTCAGCCTCCCAAAGTGCTAGGATTATAGCCATGAGCCACTATGCCCAGCCCAGACAAAGACTTTAAATCAGCTATTATAAATATGTTCAAATCACTAAAGGAACCATATCTAAAGAATTAAAGGAAAGTATGAAAATATTTTATCAAGCAGAGAATATCAATAACAAGATAGCAATCATTTAAAAAATTCTGAAGTTGCTAGGTCACACCTATAATTCCAGCACTTTGGGAGGCCAAGGTAGGCAGATCGCTTTAGGTCAAGAGTTTGAGAACAGCTTAGCCAACATGGTGAAACCCCATCCCTACTAAAAATACAAATGTCAGCAGGACGTGGTGGCATTTGCCTGTAGTCCCAACTACCCAGAATCACCTGAATCTGGGAGGCGGAGGTTGTGGCAACATTGGGCCACAGCTCTCCAGCCTGGGCAAAAGAGTCAGACCATGTCTAAAAATAATAATAATAAATTCTGGGCTATACACAGTGGCTCATACCTGTAATCACAGCACTTTGAGAGGCCAAGGTGGGCAGATCACCTTAGGTCAAGAGTTCCAGAACAGCCTGGGCAACATGGTGAAACCCTGTCTCTACTAAAAATACAAAAATTAGCTGGGCATAGTGGCAGTGCCTCTAGTCGAAGCTGCTTGGGAGGCTGAAGCATGAGAATTGCTTGAACCCAGGAGACAGAGGTCGCAGTGAACAGAGATCATGCCACCGCATTCCAGCCCTGGTGACAGAATGAGACCCCACTTATAAAATTCTGGAGTTGAAAAGTACAATAAAAAATAATGAATTTACTAAATTTTCTAGAGGAACTCAAGAGGAGATTTGTGCTGTCAAAAGTAATCAGTGAACTCGAATATAGGTCAATTGAAATTATTCCAATCTAAGTGACCAAAAAAAAAAAAAAAAAATGAAGAAAATGAACAGAGCCTCTAAGGCGGTAGGACACCATCAAGGGTGCCAATGTAGCAAAATGGTAATCCCAGAAATTGAGAGAGAAAGGGGAAGAAAGAATATATGAAGAAATGATAGCCAAAACTTCCCAGATTTGATGAAAAACAGTAATCTCTATGTTCAAGAGGTTTAACAAACTCTGAGTAAGATAAGCTCAAAGACTCATCATAGTCAAACTGTTTAAAGGTAAAGACAGAGAATCTGGAAAGTAGAAAATGAAAAGTGACTATTATGTAAATAAGAGATCCTTAGTAAAGCCTGGGCACCGTGGCTTATGACTCTAATCCCAGTGTTTTGGGAGGCCAATGCAGAAGGATTGCTTGAGGCCAGGCCTGGCCAGGAATTTGAGACCAGCCTGGGCAATGAAGTCAGACCTCATCTCTATCCAAATAAAAATAAAAATTTTACCTGGATATAGTAGTGCATGCCTGTAGTCATGAATACTCAGGAGGCTAAGGTAGAAGGATCACTTGATTCCAGGAGTTCAAAGCTGCAGTGAGCTATGATCCCACCACTACATTCCTGGGTGACAGTCTTTAAAAAAAAGCCAGGTATGGTAGCTCATACCTGTAATCACAGCACTTCGGGAGGCTAAGACAGGTGGATCCCTTGGTCCCCAGAGTTTAGGACCAGCCTGGCAACTTGATGAAACTCTGTCTCTGTAACAAATACAGAAATTAGGCAAAGTAGTGTACACCTGTAGTTCTAGCTACTTGGGAGGCTGCAGTGGGGAGGATTGCTTGAACATGGGAGGTGAAGGCTTCACTGAGCTGTGATTGTACCACTGCATTTCATCATAGGTGACATAGTGAGACTTCTTTTAACTCAGAGAGAGCAAGAGAAAAAGAGAGAGAGATCCTCAGTAAGATTAACATGAAATATCAGCAGAAACCATGGAAGCCAGAAGGCAAGAGGATGACATATTCAAAGTGTTAAAAGAAAGACTGTCAGCCAAGAATTCTATGTATGCAGCAATTTGTAGTATGCAGCATACTATGCTTCTATGCTTCAAAAATGAAAAACATATTCTCAAATAAACAAAAATGGAGAAATTTTTGCACTAGCAGATCTTCCCTGCAAGAAATGTTAAAGAGAATATTTCAGACTAAAATGAAAGGACCATACACATGAACTCAAATCCACATAAAGAAATAAAGAGCACTGGTAAAGGGCACTGGTAACTGCATAGGTATGTTATAAAGTCAACATTAATATATTTTTGATTTGTAACTTCTCTTTTCTCCTATGTGATTTAAAAGATAACTACATAAAACAGTAATTATAAAATTACATTGATAGGCTTATAATTTAGAAAAATAATTTGCCTGAAACTAATAGCAAAGGAGGAAAGAGGAAATGGAGTTATACTGAAGTGAAGTTTTTCATATGATAGAAATTAAGTTGGTATTAATCCTAACTAACTAGATTATTTTGAAATAAGGTATTAATGATAATCCCCAGGCTAGCCAATAAGAAAGTAACCGAAAATCACATACTAAAAGATACAACAAGGAAATTAAAATAGTGTACTATTTAAATGAAATGCAAGGCTAAAATGTTAAAAAAAATGTCTATTTACCACAAAAGAAAGCAGGAAGAAATAGAGAAACAAAAAAATTTAAGAATTATAGAAAACAAATATCAAAATAACAGATATAAATCCTACCAAATCAGTGACTATTACTATATTAAGTGCAAATGGACTAAACAATCCAATCAAAAGTTAAAGATTGTGCTGGGTGTGGTGGCATATGCCTGTAATTCCATCACTTTGGGAGGCCAAGACAGGAAGACTGCTTGGGGACAGGAGCTTGAAACCAGACTGGGCAATAGAGTGAGGCCCCATCTCTACAAAACAAATTTTTTTTTAAGTAACCAGGCATGATGATATGCACTTGTAGTCCCAGCTACTCAGGAGGCTGAGGTGGGAAGAACACTTGAGCCCATTCCTTTTTGTAACATTTTTTTACAACTTTCACAGACAATCTTCAACATGCCTTAACTTTCTTACTTTGTTTTATAGACACCTTTATTAAAGGTACATTCTTATATCTATAACTTTCTTAATATTTCTTTCTCTTCTTCCTATTTTCTCTCTCTCCTTTGTCTTACCCTTTGTCTTTCTCTGATCTCTGTCTCTTCCAGTCTCTCTCTCATTCTTTCCTTCTCTTTGTCTCTATAATCTTTGTTTCTGTCCAAATCTTTTTTTTGCCAGACTCATAGGGTCTTTTCCTTAAGTCTCTATTTCATTTGTGTTCTTTCTCTCTCTGGTTCTGCACATCTGCCATTTCCTCTCCTTTCTCTTTCTGATTTCTTTTCTTACTTTGTCCCTCTCCTAGTTTCTCTTTCCTCTCTGCTGGTCTTTCCCTTGCTGTATATTAAATGTTTGGGTAAGATTCTATGTTTCAGCCAGGTACAGTGGCTTATGCCTATAATCCCAGGACTTTGAGAAGCTGAGGTGGGCAAATCACCTGAGGTCGGGAGTTTGAGACCAGCCTGACCAACATGGAGAAATGCTGTCCTCCTAAAAATACAAAATTAGCCAGGTGTGCTGGTGCATGCCTGTAATCCCAGATACTTGGGAGGTTGAGGCAGGAGAATCACTTAAACCTGGGAGGCAGAAGTTGTGGTAAGCTGAGATTGCACCATTGCACTTCAGCCTGAGCAAGAAGAGTGAAACTTCATCTCAAAAAAAAATCTTTTTTTTATTTGGGGTACTGACTCTTTAATTTCTTTTATTATTAATTCCTTAAGGTCCTATATATTCTAATGGGGATTTCTTACCTATTTTTAACCTTTAAGACATCTCAACTAAAGAATACTTTACTGGGCTGGGCATGGTGGCTCACGCCTGTAATCCCAGCACTTAGGGAGGCTGAGGCGGGTGGATCACAAGGTCAAGAGATCGAGACCCTCCTGGTCAACATGGTGAAACCCCATCTCTACTAAAAATACAAAAAATTAGCTGGGCATGGTGGCGCGTGCCTGTGATCCCAGCTACTCAGGAGGCTGAGGCAGGAGAATTGCCTGAACCCAGGAGGCATAGGTTGTGGTGAGCAGAGATCACGCCATTGCACTCCAGCCTGGGTAACAAGAGCGAAACTCCATCTCAAAAAAAAGGAATACTTTACTGACCCCTTGGCTCCTCTTTCCTTGGTATTTCCAAGGAATATTTCACTATCTTCCCTGTGGCTTCTCTTACCTATCCCTGTTTTTAGGAACAGTCTCCATACTGGGTTCCAGTTAGACTTAACCCCTCTTGACCCAGAGGTTTCTTGCCTATCCTGTGTTTCAGAGCCTTTCCTTCTTTTTTGCAAGGAGAATTCTAACTATCCCCTCCCCACTTCTGGAGGTCTCTTTTACTCCTTTCCTTTTGTTTTGCCCTCTCTGGCCTTTAAGCTGTATGAAATGATCACAGAACTTTCAGGTCCCTTTGTTTTTCCCTGTCTGGCCTCTAGGCTGTATGAAACTATCACAGATTTTGCAGAGAAGAGCCACTCACATTGAACTCGCACATGGACACCCACACTTAACCTCCAGAATTTTAACCACCAAGGAAGTACTTTGTCATCCCCTTGTGACATTTCCTACCTTGGTCTGTGCACAGAGTTGCCTGGTCAATGCAACACTACAAACCTTTTCCCCATGCTGCTGAGTTTGGGTTTATTCCTTGCATCAGGTGGGTCCTGATTCCTTATTCCTGAGGCCACCACAGTGAGGCAGCAGGGCACATCTCCTCATGAAGGAGAACCAGAGAGTGCTCCCAGAGGGGAATGGGTCCCTGTACGGGCCATTGTTTTGTTAGAAATGCTTGTTCCTGGGTGCCACAAGGAAAAATTAGCATTCAGACAAAATGTTTTCTCATCAAGGCAATTTTACCTTCTGCAGAAAGGGTGTTACCTGTCAGCAATCCTGCCATGAGAGCACACTGAACAAAGGAAAGGCAAGAATATTTATTCCTTACACATTGGGTCTTTACTGCTGTGTCCTATCTCTGTTGGTTAGAGCTGGACTTCAGTCTAAGCTAAACCAGATTGGCTAACAAATTATAACTTTCCTAAATAGGTAAAGGCAATGGAGAACAAAGGAAAAGAGGAAGTTGCTTACAAAAGGACTTAGAAAAGTAATAACATTTCTGAATAAGGAACAGGCATATGCTGTGAGCTGGGACATGCCTGTGAGCAGTCTGTAACCAGCACAAATACCTTGGTTAAAGTACAAGGACATATAACATACTTATTCATTTACATCTAACAGGTACATAAAATAGGGCTTAATAAAGTGTTACTAGCAAAAAGTAAGAAGGCTTTGAAGAAAGTTAGTCTTTAAAAGAAACTATTATTTCTAACATTTATTATTATTATTCTTAAGAAGGGAAACTTTGAAGAGGAACTTTTTACTTTCTACAACAATGGTGCTGGGATGACTGGATATCCATCAACAAACTATAATATATTCATACAATGAAATATTATTTGGCCATAAAAAGGAATGTAGTACATTGTACAACATGAACAGTTTTTGATATCATTATTCTAACTGAAAGACAATCACAAAAGGCCACATTTTGTATGATTCCATTTATATAAAATGTCCCCAATTGGCAAATGCATAGAGATAGTAGATTAGTTGTTGCTAGGGGCTGGAGGCTGGGGAGAATGGGGACTGAGTGTTAATAAATATTAAGTATCTTTTTGGGGATGGTGAAAATGTCTGAAATTATTAACTGGTGGTGATTGTATAATATTTTACATATTGGAAAACCCTACTTAATTGTTCACTTAAATATGTGTCTGCTCAATAGCATATGAATTATATCTCAATTTAAAAATGACCTAAAATGTGATTAAGTAATATGATCTAACAATCTGGATCTACTGATATAAAATCAATTTATTTAATCAGATATATACAATATCCTCTTCCAGACATTTGGGGATGTCTCAGAAATATCTCACCATCTTCTTCTCCCCTTCCCCAACAATATAGTATTAGGGCTACTAGGTACAGCCTGGCAAAGTGACTGTCTGCCCCAAAGTGGGGAATTGGGGGACTGTGGTGGTCCAGAGCAGGGTGAGAAGGTGTCTGTATCCTGAGTTGGGATGTTGGGTTCCAAGTGGTGTGAGCAAGGCATACACAAGGCAGAGGGGGAGGCAGTAGCACTGGGAAATTGGTTATAGTCAAGGAGACAGATCAGATAAGTAAATATGTAAAAGGAATCAGAGTCATCTTTATCACTGTAGTAGAATAAATTTATAGATATGGCAAGGGAGAAAACTAGAGTGTTCAAAACAAAAACTAGTTTTGTCTAGGGATGACACAGGAGCAGTGTCACCCCTAGAGCAATAAGAATGCTTAACATCGAGATCTTGGTTTCGAAATACAATTCTCCATGAAAAGGAACTAGATTTCTGTATTAGTCTTTTTTCCCACTGCTATAAAAATACACCTGAGACTGGGTCATTTATAAAGAAAAGCGGTTTATTTGGCTCATGGTTCTGCAGGCTGTACAGGCTGCTGCTTCTGGGGCGGGCTCCGGAAACTTACAGTCATGGCTAAAGATGGAGGGAAAGCAGAAGCAGGTACGTCTTCCCACGGCCAACAGGAGAGAGAAAAAGCAAAGGGGGAGATGCTACACACTTCCTTTCCTTTCTTTCTTTCTTTTCTTCTTTCTTTCCTTTTTTTTTAATTTTTAAAATTTTTATTGCATTATAGGTTTTGGGGTACATGTGCAGAACATGCAAGATAGTTGCATAGGTACACACATGGCAGTGTGTTTTGCTGCCTTCCTCCCCTTCACCCACACTTGGCATTTATCCCCAGGCTATCCCTCCCCAGCCCCCCCCCGCTGTCCCTCCCCATTCCCCCCAATAGACCCCAGTGTGTAGTAGACCCCCTCCCTGTGTCCATGTGTTCTCATTTTTCTCACCCGCCTATGAGTGAGAATATGCAGTATTTCTTTTTCTGTTCTTGTGTCAGTTTGCTGAGAATGATGTTCTCCAGATTCATCCATGTCCTTACAAAGGACACAAACTCATCATTTTTGATTGCTGCATAATATTCCATGGTGTATATGTGCCACATTTTCCCAGTCCAGTCTATCATCGATGGGCATTTGGGTTGGTTCCAGTTCTTTGCTATTGTAAACAGTGCTGCAGTGAACATTCGTGTGCATGTGTCCTTATAGTAGAATGATTTATAGTCCTTTGGATATATACCCAGTAATGGGATTGCTGGGTCAAATGGAATTTCTATTTCTAGGTCCTTGAGGAATCGCCATACTGTCTTCCACAATGGTTGAACTAATTTACACTCCCACCAACAGTGTAAGAGTGTTCCTATTTCTCCACATCCTCTCCAGCATCTGCTGTCTCCAGATTTTTTAATGATCGCCATTCTAACTGGCGTGAGATGGTATCTCAATGTGGTTTTGATTTGCATCTCTCTAATGACCAGTGATGATGAGCATTTTTTCATGTGTTTGTTGGACTCATGTATGTCTTCTTTTGTAAAGTGTCTGTTCATATCCTTTGCCCATTTTTGAATGGGCTTGTTTGTTTTTTTCCTGTAAATCTGTTTGAGTTCTTTGTAAATTCTAGATATCAGCCCTTTGTCAGATGGGTAAACTGCAAAGATTTTTTCCCATTCTGATGGTTGCCGATTCACTCTAGTGACTGTTTCTTTTGCCATGCAGAAGCTGTGGAGTTTGATTAGGTCCCATTTGTCTCTTTTGGCTTTTGTTGCCAATGCTTTTGGTGTTTTGGTTATGAAGTCCTTGCCTACTCCTATGTCCTGAATGGTTTTGCCTAGATTTTCTTCTAGGGTTTTTATGGTGTCAGGTCTTATGTTTAAGTCTTTAATCCATCTGGAGTTAATTTTAGTGTAAGGTGTCAGGAAGGGGTCCAGTTTCTGCTTTCTGCACATGGCTAGCCAGTTTTCCCAACACTGTTTTTCAAGCAGGGGATCCTTTCTCCATTGCTTGTTTTTGTCAGGTTTCTCAAAGATCAGATGGTTGGAGATATGTTGTGTTGCCTCCGATGCTTCTGTTCTGTTCCATTGGTCTATATCTCTGTTTTGGTACCAGTACCATGCTGTTTTGATTACTGTAGCCTTGTAGTATAGTTTGAAGTCTGGTAGTGTGATACCTCCCACTGTGTTCTTTTTGCTTAGAATTGACTTGGCTATGTGGGCTCTCTTTTAGTTCCATATGAAATTCATGGTGGTTTTTTCCAGTTCTGTGAAGAAATTCAATGGTAGTTTGATGGGGATACCATTGATTGTGTAAATTACTTTGGGCAGTATAGCCATTTTCATGATATTGATTCTTCCTAACCACAAACATGGAATGTTTCTCCATCTGTTTGTGTCCTCTCTTATTTCGTTGAGCAGTGGTTTGTAGTTTTCCTTAAAGAGGTCCCTTACGTTCCTTGTGAGTTGTATTCCTAGGTATTTTATTTTCTTTGTAGCAATTGTGAATGGCAGTTCGTTCTTGATTTGGTTCTCTTTAAGTCTGTTATTGGTGTATAGGAATGCTTGTGATTTTTGCACATTGATTTTATATCCTGAGACTTTGCTGAAGTTGCTTATCAGTTTCAGGAGCTTTTGGGCTGAGGTGATGGGGTCTTGTAGGTATACTATCATGTCGTCTGCAAATAGAGACAATTTGGCTTCCACCTTTCCTATTTGAATACCCTTTATTTCTTTTTCTTGCCTGATTGCTCTGGCTAGAACTTCCAGTACTATGTTGAATAGGAGTGGTGAGAGAGGGCATCCTTGTCTCGTGCCAGATTTCAAAGGGAATGCTTCCAGTTTTTGCCCATTAAGTATGATACTGGCTGTTGGTTTGTCGTAAATAGCTTTTATTACTTTGAGATATGTTCCATCAATACCAAGTTTATTGAGGATTTTTAGCATAAAGGGCTGTAGAATTTTGTCAAATGCCTTCTCTGTGTCAATTGAGATAATCATGTGGTTTTTGTTTTTGCTTCTGTTTATGTGGTGAATGACATTTATAGACTTGCGTATGTTGAACCAGCCTTGCATCCCTGGAATGAATCCTACTTGATCATGATGGATAAGTTTTTTAATGTGCTATTGCAATCGGTTTGCCAGTATTTTATTGAAGATTTTTGCATCTATGTTCATCATGGATATTGGCCTGAAGTTTTCTTTTCTTGCCGGGTTTTGGTATCAGGATGATGTTGGTCTCATAAAATGATTTGGGAAGGGTTCCCTCTTTTTGGATTATTTGGAATAGTTTCAGAAGGAATGGTACCAGCTCTTCTTTGTGTGTCTGGTAGAATTCGGCTGTGAACCCATCTGAACCTGGGCTTTTTTTGTGTGGTAGGCTCTTAATTGCTGCCTCAACTTCAGACCTTGTTATTGGTCTATTCATAGTTTCGGCTTCCTCCTGGTTTAGGCTTGGGAGGACACAGGCGTCCAGGAATTTATCCATTTCTTCCTGGTTTACTAGTTTATGTGCATAGAGTTGTTTGTAGTATTCTCTGATGATGGTTTGAATTTCTGTGGAATCTGTGGTGATTTCCCCATTATTGTTTTTTATTGCATCTATTTGGTTGTTCTCTCTTTTCTTTTTTATCAGTCTGGCTAGTGGTCTATTTTGTTGATCTTTTCGAAAAAACAGCTCTTAGATTTATTGATTTTTTGAAGGGTTTTTCTTGTCTCTATCTCCTTCAGTTCTGCTCTGATCTTAGTTATTTCTTGTCTTCAGCTAGGTTTTGAGCTTTTTTGATCTTGCTCCTCTAGCTCTTTCAATTTTGATGATAGGGTGTCAATTTTGGATCTCTCCACTCTTCTCGTGGGCACTTATTGCTATATATTTTCCTCTACAGACTGCTTTAAATGTGTCCCAGAGACTCTGGTACGTTGTGTTTTCATTCTCGTTGGTTTCAAAGAACTTCTTTATTTCTGCCTTCATTTCATTGTTTATCCAATCAACATTGAAGAGCCAGTTGTTCAGTTTCCATGAAGCTGTGCAGTTTTGAGTTATTTTCTGAATTCTGAGTTCCAACTTGATTGCACTATGGTCTGAGAGACTGTTTGTTATGATTTCAGTTGTTTTGCATTTGCTGAGGAGTGCTTTACTTCCAATTATGTGGTCAATTTTGGAGTAGGTGTGATGTGGTGCTGAGAAGATTGTATATTATGTGGATTTGGGGTGGAGAGTTCTGTAAATGTATATCAGGTTTGCTTGTTCCAGGTCTGAGTTCAAGCCCTGGATATCCTTGTTAATTTTCTGTCTGGTTGATCTGTCTGATATTGACAGTGGAGTGTTAAAGTCTCCCACTATTATTGTGTGGGAGTCTAAGTCTCTTTGTAAGTCATTAAGAGCTTGCCTTATATATCTGGGTGCTCCTGCATTGGGTCCATATATATTTAGAATCATCAGCTCTTCTTGTTGTATCGATCCTTTTACCATTATGTAATGACCTTCTTTGTCCCTTTTGATCTTTGTTGCTTTAAAGTCTATTTTATCAGAGATGAGAATTGCAACTCCTGCTTTTTTTTTGCTCTCCATTTGCTTGGTAAATCTTCCTCCATCCCTTTATTTTGAGCCTTTGTGTATCCTTGCGTGTGAGGTGGGTTTCCTGGATACAGCACACCAATGGGTTTTGGTTTTTTATCCAGTTTGCCAGTCTGTGTCTTTTGATTGGGGCATTTAGCCCATTTACATTTAGGGTTAATATTGTTATGTGTGAGTTTGATACTGCCATTTTGATGCTAGCTGGCTGTTTTGCCCGTTGGTTCATGTACATTCTTCATTTTCTTGATGCTCTTTAGCATTTGGTATGCTTTTAGGATGGCTGGTACTGGTTGTTTCTTTCTATGTGTAGTGCCTCTTTCAGGAGCTCTTGTAAAGCAGGCCTAGTGGTGACAAAATCTCTGAGTACTTGCTTGTTCATGAAGGATTTTATTTTTCCTTCACTTATGAAGCTCAGTTTGGCTGGATATGAAACTCTGCATTGAAAGTTCTTTTCTTTAAGGATGTTGAATATTGGCCCCCGCTCTCTTCTGGCTTGTAGAGTCTCTGCTGAGAGATCTGCTGTGAGTCTGATGGGCTTCCCTTTGTGGGTGACCCGACCTTTCTCTCTGGCTGCCCTTAGTATTTTCTCCTTCATTTCAACCCTGGTGAATCTGACGATTATGTGCCTTGGGGTTGCTCTTCTTGCAGAGTATCTTTGTGGTGTTCTCTGTATTTCCTGGAGTTGAGTATTGACCTGTCTTGCTAGGTTGGGGAAATTTTCCTGTATAATATCCTGAAGAGTGTTTTCCAGCTTGGATTCATTCTCTTCATCACATTCTGGTACACCTATCAAATGTAGGTTGGGTCTCTTCACATAGTCCCACATTTCTTGGAGATTTTGTTCATTCCTTTTTTCGCTTTTTTCTTTAATCTTGGTTTCTCATTTTATTTCATTGAGTTGATCTTCGACTTCTGATATTCTTTCTTCTGCTTGGTCAATTCAGCTGTTGAAACTTGTGCATGCTTCGTGAAGTTCTCGTGTTGTGTTTTTCAGCTCCTTCAATTCATTCATATTCCTCTCTAAGTGGTCCATTCTTGTTATCATTTCCTCAAATCTTTTTTCAAGGTTCTTAGTTTCTTTGCACTGATTTAGAACATGTTCTTTTAGCTCACTGAAGTTTCTCATTATTCACTTTCTGAAGTCTGATTCTGTCATTTTGTCACACTCATTCTCCGTCCAGCTTTGTTCCCTTGCTGGTGAGGAGTTTTGGTTCTTTGTAGGAGGTGAAGTGTTTTGGTTTCGGGTGTTTTCCTCCTTTTTGTGCTGGCTTCTTCCCATCTTTATGGATTTATCCACCTGTCATCTTAGTAGTTGCTGGTTTTTCAATTGGGTCTCTGTGTGGATGCCGAGATTGTTGATGATGAGGTATTTTTTTCTGTTACTTAGTTTTCCTTCTAATGGTCTAGCTCCTCTGCTGTACGAGTGCTGAGGTCCACTCCAGGCCCTGCTTGTCTGGGGTATACCTGTGGCAGCTGCGGAACAGTGAGGGATGCTACAAGTTTCTTCTTCTGCTATCTTTGTTCCAGAATGATGCCCACGAAATGTCAGTCTGATTAGTCCTTTTTTGGGGTGGCTCTTTGGATATACAGGGGGTCAGGGAGCTGCTTGAGGAGACGGTCTGTGCTTTATAGGAGCTCCAGTGCTGAGCTGTGAGCTCTGTTGTTCATTCAGGGTTGTTGGGAGGCTGTGTTTATGTCTGCTGCAACAGAACTCATAAACCACCCCCCTTTTTTCCCCCTTAGATGCTCTGTCTCAGGGAGTTGGGGCTTTCTTTATGAGTATCTGTTGCACTGTCCTGCCCAGCTAGGAGGCAGTCTATTCACTATTTGCTTGCTGTGCTTGCGTGAGTCCGCCCTGTTGCCGTGGGGCTCCGTTCTGCTGTGGCGCGCTCTGCACTACTGGCAGAGTCTCTCTGTTATGGCAGGTTGCCTCGGCAACAGCAGGCTGTGTCAGCCCTGGGCGGTACTTCAGTTGGGGCGGATTGTGTCCGTAGTGGTAGACGCCCCTCCCCCACCGGACTGCACCGTCCTAGATGCCGGCAGGAAAACTCTCAGCCCTGAGCGCCTCCAGTTGCTGCCCTGCTTGTCCCTGTGAGGGTAGGACCCGCCAAGACCGATCACCCAGCTCCCTGCCTCAGAGTCCGTCCTCTCTCTCTCTCTCTTCCTCTCCCCATGCTGAATGGTTGACTCTCTCACTGGCACCCCAGTAGCCTGCTGATAGGGCACTGGGATCCATGTGATCTTCCGTGCCGCTGCCCACTCCACCTGATCAGATCACGTTTCCCAGGAATCTCCTGGTCTGGCTCATTGTCCAAGTCCCATTCAATCAGATGGACATGCCAATCTGCCCTTCCAAATCTCAGATTGCTGGTTTAACAGGGCACCCAGACCAGTGAGTTTTGTGCCCGGTGCCACTGTGCTGCGGCGCCGGTCGAACCGGCTGCGTGAGCCGGCTGCGCTAGTGTCCCGTGTCTCTCCCACACCTGGGACTATCAACGTTCTGTGGGCAAAAAAGGTCCATCCGAGAATGCGGCTAGGACTCACCCTCTGCGCCTTCACTGAGAGCTGCCATCCTGAGTCGCCTCTATGACGCCATCTTGGAAGCCTTTCACCCCTTCTTTTTTTTTTTTTGAGGCTTACTCTGTCACCCAGGCTGGAGTGCAGTTAATTATGTTTGTATATTTAGTAGAGATGGGTTTCACTTATGTTCGACAGGCTGGTCTGGAACTCCTGACCTCTGGTGATCTGCCTACCTTGGCCTCCCAAAATGCTGGGATTACAGGCCTGAGCCACTGCATCCGGCCTCCACACTTTCAAACAACTAGATCTTGTGAGAACTCTGTCATAAGACAGTGCTAGGGGGATGGTGCTAAATGATTAGAAATCACCCCTGTAATCCAATCACCTCCCACCAGGCCCCACCTTCAAGAAGTTCCTTCACAAAATGGATTATTCCAGGGCTGAGGTGGGAAAAGATGACCATGGAACACCTTTTGTGCCAAAACATAAGGAAGTTTATGAAGAATGACAGGGACGTGTCAAAAGGACACAGAAGGCAGATTGAAGGGGCTTCTACTAGCCAAATCTGGGATAACTTGAGCATCAAAATGAAAATGTTAGTGATGGATCATTACTTATTGGATAAGGCAGGAAACCGTGAGCCCATACTGAAATAAATCGACTTAAACAAATAAAACATTTGATATGGGATGAGATTTTTACATAATTTCGAAGTATTTTTCTAGAAACTAATAACAAGAAATGTGATGGTATAAAGGAGAATTCTGGTAGATAGTATTTTAAGCAAATGACCTAAGTGAATGTCATCAGTAATGGGACAACTCAAAACTATGGTTATTTTGTGTTATTCCTGTCCAAAGATGCATAACCCGAATCTAACCCAGAGGAAACGTAACAGACCCAAAGTGACAGACATCTACAAAATAACTGGCCTGGATTCTTCAAAAGT
The DNA here is from genome assembly GCA_031835075.1 of Saguinus oedipus. Lineage (NCBI taxonomy): Eukaryota > Metazoa > Chordata > Mammalia > Primates > Cebidae > Saguinus > Saguinus oedipus. Next base: position 185,540,234 of record CM063171.1, on the reverse strand, counting down.
ATCCAGGCTATGTGAAAGTCACAGGAAGCCTGAGAAATGGTTCCAGATTGAAGGAGACATAAAAACTAAATGTAATACGAGATTCTGAATGAGATCCTTTTGCAAAATGGGTATTATTGGGATGCCTGGCCAAACTTGAATGGTGTCTGAGGATTCGATGGTAGTAATATAGAAATGTTAATTTTTCAATTTTCTCTGCTTTTGACAGTTATGTTGAGGTTCTGTAGAATGTCTTTGTTTGTGGGAATTGCCCACTGAAATACTTGGGGATGAGAGGCCTCCTGTCAACAACATACTTATAACTGGTTCGGGAAAAGAAGATTTTGTACTGTGCTTCCAACTTTTCTATAAGCTTCAGATTGTTTCAAAGAAAGAAAAGCAAGTGACCCTAAGGGGCCTATTTATTGTAATAATTAAGTAGTAAGAATGTTGCATTAAAAATGTGTGGTGGTGGTGGTGTTCATTGAGGGGCACGCATGCATTTGATGCTATTTTGTGTGTGCCCCTGACACCTGACCATCACCCAGCCCTGGCACTCGTGACCCATCTGGAGCCAAACCTTCTCCTCCTTGGTTTGTCTCTTTCGACGTTGGGGCCCATCTGCAAGTTCAGTATAGTGTGGGTAAATGCCCATAGTTGATGTGGCCAGTGTATTTGTAAAACCTTTAATATCTTTGAACTACATCTAATTTCTAACTTTCTATTGCTTCTGGTGATCCCAATTTCAGGGACCTAGGAGATACTGAATTTAAATTACAAGGTTATAAAATATTTTAGCACTTAAGACTAAAGATGGGCAAGGCTTTTTCTTTTCTAAACACTTCTATATAGTTACTTGTATGACATGGTAAAGAAAAGGTGACATTTGCCTGAAATGGTTTTCCATGCGTTGTTCATCAAGCTAATATGAACTGTAAGCAATATCTGTTGCTTACATTCTCACCATCAGCTATCCTGCCTTTTAAACTTTCTTGAAATTATTTCTAGCTGTACTTTTAAATAACAAAACTCAGTTAAACTAAACTGCAGGTATCTGGTCCTACATAGCTCCCTGCAGGGAGGGGAAAGAGGCTGCAGAGCAGGTGGAGGTGAAGGCAGTGGGAGGGTAGCAGGCGTCTCATCACTCAGTTCTGATCTTCCTTGTCCTTCCCTCGTCTTCCATTCTCCAAAATTAGTTGAGTATCAGTTTCATGTCAGGCAGGGTCATGGCACTGGGGAGCCGATGATGAAACAGATACACTCTGGGCCTTTTCAGGAGCACTGAATTTGTAGGGAGAGAGACTGCTGAGCTAGGAATTCAAGAATATTGTGGCCGGGTATGGTGGCTCACAACTGTAATGCCAGCCCTCAGGAGACCAAAGCGGGCAGATCATGAGGTTAGGAGTCTGAGACTAGCCTCACCAATATGGTTAAACCTCATCTCTATTAAAAATACAAAAAAATTAGCCAAGCCTGGTGCACGTGCCTGTAACCCCAGCTATTTACTCCAGCCTGGGTGACAGAGTGAGATTCTGTCTCTAAATAAATCAATTAATTAAAATAAAGAAAGCAGACAAAAGTCAATCAGCAACAACAAACTCCCCTGTATGCTACGCTGAGGAGTTGGGACTTTCTTCTAGGATGATGAAATGTCAGGGGAGGGTCTGCTGGAGACACCCATGATCACTTCCCTCCCAGCACAGGGATTCTGTGATTCTCAGGAGCAGGAAGGAACTACCTTATCCTTGCATGCTGTGAGAATTGCTCACACTCTTGCCTCACTGAGCTCTCTGCTCACACATTACCTCTTCCTCTCCTGTCTAACCTCATGAAAATAGCATGCCCAAGACTTTCTACTCCTCATCTGCCTTTATTTTTCTACCTAGAACTTCCCAAGTATTTAACTTATCTGTGTGTTGTTTGTCTCCCCACAGGTATATAAGTTCTATGACAACAGGGACTTTGTCTTATTACTATTGGTCCTCATGGTGCCTTGTACTGTGCCAGTGATATAGAAAATGCCTGTAGGTTCTTGAATGAGTGAAGAGAGATGCAAATCTCCCACAAATCATGGTCCAAGACCTTGGAAACTCACAGACTCAGATTCTAGGAAGAGAACTTTACAGTCCCTAAGGGGCTCTTGCAGCCCAGGTTGAGAGATGGTGAACAAGAAGTCTCAAGAGGCTCTCTAAGCAACAACAGCTTTCCAAACGAGTTGGCAAATCCCTACCCTTACAATTCTGTTTCTGTTCCCCAGAGCCAGCCTTTCATAATGAAAAGGCAGGGCTGAGATAATCTTCTATTTTAGGACTGTTAGAACTTAGCCAAGGATCTCACCAGGGCAAGAGGAAGAAGCCTAGATCTTTCCTCTAAAATGCAGTCCAAAGCCAGAGCTTGGACTAGAAAAGCTGGTGTTTTCCTGAATGTCCATGAGACCTGAAAATGGGCAGGCCGTGTCCTTCAGGAGATCACATAGGTCTCATGATGTCTCAGCCTTAGCACATGTCCTTCAGGAGATCATATAGGTCTCGTGTCCTTCAGGAGATCACACAGGTCTCATGATGTCTCAACCTTAGCATATCACCTTCAACTTCACAGCATCTTCCATGCTAGGCTCTGAAGGGACATAGGGCCATCATGGTACAGTAGTGCCTTCATCAACAATCTTCCTAGACAAGTGTCCCTCTTGGGGGTAGTTCTTTGGATCTCTAGCAGTCTACTGATGTAGAGTGGCCAGAGTCCAGAAACTTCTCGGAATGGGTCACGTCTTCTGCTTTCCTAAGCCACATGGCTAGAATCACCTTCAATTACTAGACAAACAGACAAATCTCAACAATCTGAAAACTGGTGGCCTTGTTTCTACGTCTTTACCATTTGAGAACCAATCAATGTGTTCCTGTTCCAGGCAACCAAAACCTCATGTCCTGGATATGCAAGGAAAACACAGTCGTGCCTCTTTTGCCTGGCGTATGAGTGATTTCGAGGACACTGATCGGAGGAATTCCAACTGGGCTACTCTTGTTAGGCAGAGTAAGTCACGAATGCCAAGAGCTCCCGAGCCGTCTAAGCTGCCAAAGCTACCAAAAAAGGAAAAGGTATGATTTTTTGCTTTTCTAAATCGTCATAGAAAGTGTCAGCCTGCTTTAACATATAAATTGGGGAGGGGTTTTTCATAGTAATAATAAGTTTGATAGCTTCTTTTAAACCATCAAAGCATTTTTTAATTCATATTGGATTGCCACAGTGATGTTTATTCAGTGGGTAAGCGGGCATCATTCCCCTTTTATGGTTAAGAGGTTGCGTCCTCAGAATTTCTTATCACTAGGTTTGACCTTGAGGTAACAGCCGTCCCTGTGATTTCCAAGAACCAAGAAAGCATTGTTTGTGAAATGGAGGTAAATCTGTAACTCCCCTCAAAACCCTCACAGACTAGTTCGCAGAGCAAACTTATACCTGTTTGAATGCTAGGATTTCCCTTGAACTACTTATGGGTTCGTGGGCAAGCTGCCTAATTCCCTGGATGGGTTTTTATAAGTAAAATGGGGATTTTGGTATCTGTTCTGAATATCTTACAGAGTTAGGAGGAGAATTAAGTAAAGAATGTGGAAGTATATATTCAACAACTATTTCCTGAGGTCTGTGTACAAACCATTTGCCAATAGCTTTCTGCCTAATCCCACAGCGCCATGAACTTTGCAGGTGTCCAGTTTTCTCAATAGAGTTTGACAGCAAATTTCCGTGATAGAAAAAGGAATACAATCACTCAGGCCCATTCAGAGACCCCTGTTCCCCACACATAGAAAGACTTCTTGCTCTTTTGGAGAATCTTGCCAACTCACTAGAATATTACTCACCCTCTGTTGCCAGAGATCTGATTCATTAGCAGGTAATTATGTCTACTCGAGACATTCTGTGCAGGAGGGAGACTTAGCTGTCCGCCTCAGTAGATGCTGACCTTAGGAATAGTTCGTATTGAAAAAGGGAACAGTTCAACAAATAACATTTCTATGTAGTCTGAATTTTGGGACAGGTCCAAATGAAATGGTTTATTGCAGTGTGTGGAGTAGGGCTTGGATTAGTTACTTTCTGTCACTGAACTAATTTTGTGTCAGATTAGAGCTATTACGGATTAAATTATCCCAAACACCTCTATCATTCACCAAATCCAGTTGGGATATTTTTTGCATTAAGAAAGTCTGTTAAAAGACTTCTTATTTTGATTTCAAATTTGTAGAGCAAGTTGTAACAACAGCACAAAGAACTCTTGATATACTCTTTCCCCAGCCCCATCTGTTGTTCATTTTATTCGCTTTAGTGTTTGCTTTTTTTTTTTTTTTTTTTTAATTGAGATGGAGTTTCGCTCTTGTTACCCAGGCTGGAGTGCAATGGCACGATCTCGGCTCACTGCAACCTCTGCCTCCTGGGTTCAGGCAATTCTCCTGCCTCAGCCTCCTGAATAGCTGGGATTACAGGCACGCGCCACCATGCCCAGCTAATTCTTTTGCATTTTTAGTAGAGACGGGGTTTCACCATGTTGACCAGGATGGTCTCGATCTATTGACCTCGTGATCCACCCGCCTCGGCCTCCCAAAGGGCTGGGATTACAGGCGTGAGCCACCGCGCCCAGCCCAGTGTTCGCTTTCTTGCTCTCTCTCTTGCACCATTTGAGGTCAAGTTGCAGACATGATGCCCCCCAACTTGTCTTGTCTTTTTTTTATGGTGGTCTCACTGTGTTGCCCAGGCTGGAGTGCAGTGGCTACTCAATGGGCACAACCACGGTGAACCACAGCCCTGAACTCCTGGGTTCAAACAATCCTCCCACCTCGGCCTCCCACATAGCTAGGACTATAGGCACAGACCCTGTGGATTAAATGGTCTACAGCTTAGACCCTTCACTCCTAAATATTTCAGGGTGTATTTCCTAAGATCAAGGATGCTCTCCCACATAACCACAGTACAATGTATAAGATTCAGGAAATTTAACATTGATACAGTGTATTATTATCTAATCTAAAGGTCATAGTCATATTTTCTTAAATAGCAGATAATGATGGTTTGCACCTATAATCCCAGCACTTTGGGAGGCTAAGGTGGAAGGATCACTTGAGCCCAGGAGTTTGAGAGCAACCTGGGCAACATAGTGAGACCCTGTCTCTACGAAAAATATAAAAAATTAGGCAGGTGTGGTGGTACATGTCTGTAATCCCAGCTAATCAGGAGGCTGAGGTGGGAGGTTTGCTTGAGCACAAACCTTCCAGTCTGCAGTGAGCTATGATTTCGTCACTTGCACTCAGACTGCATGACAGAGAGCCTGACTGTCTTAAATAATAACAGCAACAATAAGGTATTCACTGATAACCTTTGTTATATCCTGATCCAGGATTCAATCTAGGACCATGTATTACATTTAGTTGTCACGTCTCTTCAGTCTCCTTCAATTTGGAAGAGTTCCTCAGTCTGGTCTTTCAGAACACAAACATTTTTGAGGAATGTAAATGGGCTTGTCTGATGTTTCCTCGGGAGTGGGTTCAGGTTACATGTTTTTGTCAGGAATCCCAGATAAGTGATGTAGCTTTGTGCTCCGTGCATCACATCAAGAGGCACCTGAGGCTGGTTTAGCCCATTATTCATGAGAATAACTTGAGCACTTGGTCATACTCCCTTCTATTCCAGAAATGAACAACATACTGAATCATTCAAAATAATTTCTCTTTTTATCAATGAGGCTTTCTTCTAAATTTCCAGAGATACATTAGATACTTGTCACACAAGTTCATTTTTGGACTATCCTGCAGAGTTTGTGTGGATGCTTCAATAAATACTCAATCCCTCTTTTACATGAACCCTCTTCAGGGAAAATAAATTGGAACAAGTGCTCTTATATATTCGAGAGCAAATAATGAATACCACATGTGAAAAGCCTCCAACGCAATGCCTCACACATAGCCGCCAATGAGTGGCTATCATTACTGCTCTTACTTGAGATGCCAACACATTTTCCATTCTTAAGCTGCAAGAATCAGAACCATGCACTGAAAGACTCTAAAAAGTAGAAATTTGTCTGTGTTACTGGGCCAATTGGGGGAAATTTTAAAAGCTTAGACCTATAGACAGTATCACAAGCTTTCTTATCAAAATAGATGGTTGAAAAGGGAGATATTGTACATTGATGTTTTGAGTTTGGTTTTCCATTTATAATCTTAAGTTTAGAGAGCTTAATTATGGTGTTTCTAAAAACTACAATTTAGGGGATTTAACAGTATTCTTGTATACATTCACCCAAAAATGTTCTTGTAAATGCTTTTGGAAATTCGTCAAGTCTCTAAACTGCTTTTTCTATAATGTCCCAAATCTCTCTTTTTAAATCACAAAATGTCTCTTAAGTTCTATCTTCTATTCCATTCATTATTTTCCCCTTCTGGATTTCTGATAGTTTTTTCCCTTCATATAATAGCTAACTAAGTGTTGTAAAATTTATGTACATGTGATAGACACTTTTAATGTAATTCAGTTCTTTGCTGGCAAATATTCTCATTGTCTCCCTTCATTCCAATACGTGAACTTCAGTCTCAATGATTGATACATTCTTTTCCTCATCCACTCGAGTTTGAGAGCAGTATTCTTAAATTTTAAAGGGCATATGCATCAACTGGGAATCATGTTAAGATGCAGATTATGATTCAGTAGGTCTGAAATGGAGTTTGAGATTTTGCATTTCTGTCAAGCTCCCAGGAAGTGCAGTTAGTTGTTGCTGGTGTGGGGACCGTGAGTAGCAAGGTGCTGGAGGACTAACAGTGAATTGAATTTTGTGCTAGGAACAGGGGGGACTTGATGAGGCAAAGGGAAGAGGGAATGGGGGTTTGATGAGGCAAAGGAAAGTCTATTCTAGGAAGAATACACTTAACGGGGCAAAGACAATGATAACCTAGCACCTCTGGGGAAGTATATGTGGTTCCATGTGGCTGAAGATAGAACACAGGAGTATCTGGTGATGAGGCTGGAGAAGATGAATCAGCTGGGTCATTTGAGTGCCCAGGGCTGGGCCGACTTTTATTTTTTTGAGATGGAGTCTCTGTTGCCCAGGCTGGAGTGTAATGGTGCGATCTTGGCTCACTGCAGCCTCCACCTCCTGGGTTCAAGCGATTCTCCTGCCTCAGCCTCCTGAATAGCTGGGATTACAGGTGTGCACCACCACACCAGCTAATGTTTGTATTTTTAGTAGAGACAAGGTTTCACCACGTTGGCCAGGCTGGTCTCAAACTCTGACCTCAAGTGATCCACCCACCTTGACCTCCCAGAGTGTAGGGATTACAGGCGTGAGCCACCACTCTCAGACTAGGCTGACCTTTAAATAAAGAAGTGACAGGGTTAAATGTTCGTTTTAGAAAGATGGAGGCATCAGCTGGGAGGACTGATTAGAGCTGCTTGATTATGAAAAGGTGGTGTGTTTGGAAGGCATTTCGGTAACTCAATTGAGAATGAGGAAGGATTGTTGTAAGGCCGAAAGAAAAGAGCAAAGGTAATGCATTTGAGACATAAGGAAGGCTGTTTCCACAGCTCTCAGTGCTGACTAGACGTGGGAAAAAAACCTTGTTATTTTGGGAAGGAAGGACATAGAGGCTGAACCCTCAGATCTCTGTGAGGTGGTGGGGAGTGGGAGCCAGGTGGCAGCGCGTAGAGAATGAATAGGAAGCAAAGAAGTGAAAAGCAAGTAAAGCTCTCTAGAAAATGTTTAGCTCTCAATAAAGGAAAGACAGGGTAAAAAGAGGGGGCATAGGAGAAGGAAGGGCTTAATATAAGGGGGTTTAAATATATATATATATTGAAAAAAATAAATTGAGAACCTAAAGGTGAGGGAAAGGGATAACTGATGGCTTGAGATCCTCAAGAAAAAAGAGGGAGAGGCATAACTTATAGGAATTAATATGTAACTGTAGGGATGAATCTTTATAGGAAGGGAACTCTTTTCCTCCCCGCCTGCCCTCACTATTTTCTTTTTTGAGTCAGAGTCTTGTCCTGTCACCCAGGCTGGAGTGCAATGGCACGATTTCAGTTCACTGCAATCTCTGCCTCCCGGGTTCAAATGATTCTCCTGCCTCAGCCTCCAGAGTAGCTGGGATTAAAGGTGCCTGCAACCATGTCCAGCTAATTTTTGTATTTGTAGTAGAGATAGGGTTTGACCATGTTGGCCAGACTGGTCTCGAACTCCTGACCTCAGGTGATCCACCTGTCTCAGCCTCCCAAAGTGCTGGGATTATAGGCATGAGCCACAGTGCCCAGACTTTTCCTCCACTTCTAACAAAATGTTACCTTCTTCCTTCTCAGAGGGTTGCTTCTGTTTTTCAGTTCTTTTTAACACATATTCAGATACTATGTGACATCTATGTCAACCTTTATGGGATAATTCTCAAGTTGGTAGTGTTTATTATGTTAAAGGTATTTGCTTGAAAGTCTACTTCCTGTAACTTGGAATGATGATTTTTTGATCCTACTCAACTGTATTTTGGGTTATGCCATATCATCGGGCTGATCTCCTAAGTACCTGTTATCAGTCAGGGTTTTCCAGAGAAACAGAACCAATGGGGTGTGTGTGTGTGTGTCTGTGTGTGTGTGCACGCACAGGCACACAAGAGCTGGGAGAGGTGTTTAGGCTTAAAGTAAGTTTAGAGATGTTTTATTTTGGCTCCAGTGATTGTGGAAGTTGGCAAATCCAAACACAGCATGGTGGGCCAACAGGGCAGATACCCTGGGAGGAACTAACGCTGCAGCTCGAGCCCGAAGGCAGTTTGCAGGCAGAATTCTCTCTTCCTGGGGGAACGTCAGTCTTTCTCTTAAAACCTTCAACCAATTGAATGAGGCCTATCACATTATGGAGGATAATAATTTTTATTCAAAGTCTGACTTAAATATTAACTCACATAAGAAATACCTGCACAGCATCACCCAGATTGGTGTTTGATCAAATATCAGAGTACTATAGCCTAGCCAAGTTGACACATAAAATTAACCATCACAGGCTAGGCCTGGTGGCTCATGCCTATAATTCCAATGCTTTGGGAAGCTGAGGCAGGAAGATCCCGTAAGTCCCAGAGTTCAAGACCAGCCTGGGCAACAGAGTGAGACCCTGTCTCTACAAAAAAAAAAAAAAATTTTTTTTAATTATCTGGGTGTGTTGGTGCATGCCTGTAGTCCCAAGTACTTGGGAGGCTGAGACAGGAGGATCACTTGAGGCCAGAAGTTTGAGGTTACTGTGAGGTGTGATCATGCCACTGTACTCTAGCCTCGGTGACAAAGTAAGACGTTGTCTCTTAAAAACAACAACAACAACAACAAAAAAACTAACCATTGTAGTACCCCTCCCTCTCATCCACTGTGAGGATTAAATCAGGGTAACATACAAAAAACACCCAACAGAACGGTCCAGGCACTAGGGAACCAAAAAGCACATGTGTGTAAATACTTTTATCAATGGCATGATTTTAAAGCTGTTTCACCCGCGTGCACAGTGGGGGAACCAACCTTGGAGAGCTGAGCATGTAGGAAAAGGGGAAAAAAAAGCTTCTGGGAAAAATACTTGAAATTTTCATTTATCAGAAAGGATTTTGAAATATCTACTGTAATTTTCTCCATGGTCTTTAAGATAACATAACTCAGTATGGTTATGTTGGTACCAACAGTTGCACTCAATGGCATATTTTTTTCCTGAGACCAGACATATCAGTGGACATCGTCCCTTTTCAGAGCAAATATTTTACAATACCCCGTTTATTACCCTAAAATGAAATTTACAAATGTTCTCAATTTATATCAAACCAATATAGTACCCTATTGTAATTTAAAATAAATGTAAAAGTATTTATACTACTACTTTAATCCATAACTATTGGGGCACTAGATTAGAAAATACAATGAAGTAGACAGATGAAGTAAGCATCCATATACAGAGTCTTCATGAATGCCGTAGCTATGAGTGAAGACTGATAGAGACGTGCTGTATTGGTGACTCAAATGCCATGAGTACTGCAGATGTTGGTAACATAGTTTTCCAAAAGTATGTCAATTCTTGGTAAAGATCAAGTGACCACTTCTTGTTAACATTTCCCTCAATTTATACAACAGCTGCATTCCTGGAGAATGCATTATGTACTAAAATCATGTTAAATACATTGTGTTATGTACAGCAGAATTATCAGATTACAAATGGGTTTTCTTAGCCACATAAATGTCCAGCAGGACATTGAAGGGTTACACAGGAGGTGGGACAATTCCTCGTCCCATGGGGCTGTCTCTCGTGGTGCAGGACATTTTGCCTGTCATCTGAGCTCCCACCTTCTCTGTGCCAGTAATCCTAACCTGTCATTATGCTAACCAAAAATGTCCCTGCATTTCCAAAACACCTTGGTTGAAAACCACTAACATATATAATTGGCTTGTTTTCAGCATGAATTATAGGAAATGAGACCTCTATATTTGATTAAATGTAATAAGCAAATCACTTGTAGCACCAGGAAAATGTTCAAGATAAATTCAAAAGGTTTATTGCACCAAATGCCACAGAAAAATGGATCAAAATAATACACAAACAAGTTTAAAAAAAATTCCCACACAAGGACATTGGTATCCATTCAAACTGATCAAAAACAAAGTCCTATCAATTTCTCTTATGGAGCTTCAAATAACAAATTCCAGAATTTTGTCTTTTTTGAAATACCACTTAAGTTTAAGCATATTGCAATCTCGCTTTCAAGATATAGGGTTCATCATGTTTTGACATTTAAAAATTAACATTCAGAGGGGACTGCTTGATTTAGGCAAAAATTAAAATACCCTCTCCCCCAAGCACAATAAAAAATTGTTCACATTTACCAAGAGAAGCTGAAGACATTTTCATTTTAACAGTGAAAGTATGCATGAACAAAATACTCTCAAAAGTACATAGTAGTGGAAAAATCCAGACATTTAAAAGAATTTTGGGGTCACTTTATATTCTTTATTTTTATGTACAACCAACTCTAGTGAAGAACCTAAAAAGTTACAGACTAAATTTTTATAAAATCTCAGGACCTAATTACAAGAGCCCAAACAACGGTTTAGTATCATTGAGCAAGCCGGGGATTTTTTTTTCTCCCTCCAAAAAAGTTAATTTTGAAAAATATGGTTAAGTTTAAAAAGTTGCAATGTGTAAACGGCAGTTCCATGGGATGTGAAAAGATTATAGTTACTTTCATTAAAAAACAGCACAATTCAGAAAAATGGATTGAAGCCTGTACAAAAAGCTATTTAACACTGATAAAAAATAAAATACTTTGGAATTATGCACAAGTATGGAAGCTACATTTTAATTTTTCATTGTCATAGTCTAAAACGTACACAATTACCTTTACATTCATTTCACTTATCAATTTATTAAAAATAAAACTGCAACATGCTAGAAAGAGGTCCATCACAGGGACATATACAGACTTCTGCTCTGTCATGCCTCACTAGCTTGCTTAGAAAAGCAAGAGGCTACAAAAGTTACACTCAACAGGTAAGACTTAATAAGTTGAAGAAACCCTAAAGGTGGAATCCTGTCAACTGAGGTAGATTTCTTTTCTTTTTTAGAAAAAATTTTATTTTTTTCTTGAGGTGGGCATGGGAGTGGGTGGGATCCCTTTCTTGCCTCTGCGGCTAAGCCAGAGTGAAGCCACTGGGTGGTGCACGATGTGTGAGCGGGTGGATCTCAACACAAGTCCATGAGTTGTTTTCTTTTTCGCTTTTAGGAAGAGGTTGAATTTAAGACAAAGAAACTTGAATGTTAAATATTTAAAGGATTACAAAAGAGCAGCAACATTCTTGGTCTATTTTTGTAGGCAATAGATATGAGGATTAGGTTCTGACTGGAATCCTGAGTGTCGCGGAGACAGCCCCCACACGTGACCCACCTGTTTTCTAACAGGCGTTTTTCCAAGAGTGAGTTTTGGAACATTAAGAGGCAAATTAAATTTTCTCAGGCTTTGAGGGATCTGGACTGAATTTTTTTTAATGTATAGAGTTTAGAACAAACCATTTAAAGCTCAGTGTTCCCTATATGGGTCTAATTATCAACATGCCACTATGTCCACATTAGAATTGAACTGAGTTTGTAACAAGTTATTTTCTATGAAACCCTGGAAGGTGGTGAATGAGGGGAAAGTGCCCAAAACATGTAAACAAACAAACAAAAAAAAGGAACTAGAGATGAGGGGACTGCTTTAAACTGTAAAAGCTGTAACATCAGCTCTGACAGTTAACACGTAATGAGAAATGGATGTGGGGTGAGCTGAGCCACAGGTGAGGTTCCTTCTCTCTCTGTAACACAACAGCAAACAACGATGTCATGGAACTATAGAATACCAAAGTCAAATGCTAGGCAAAAGGAAATAGGAAAACACTAAAAAGAATGAACATTTCCATTTTCAATGAATGACATAAAATGAAAATTAATGATCTTACAAATCTTAATACATTTATCTACATTTTGCATCATTAAAAAAAGGGGGAAAGGTAGCAGTTCTGATTTTTCTCAAATAAAAAAATTGAAGTCATTTTAGTCCCTAATAGGGAAGTTACTTCATATTTCTCAGGTACAAAGATACATGAAAAGAACTGGAATTAATTCATAAAACAGTGGAAGGGAATCGGAGCCTGTTCAAGAACTGCAAAGTGCTGACGATGTTTAGTTTTGCTAGATTAGCTCCTTTTAATGACCAATTTTTTAAGGTCTTTTACTTTACCCTGGATATCAGTACATAGTCTGTTTTACGATCAGTAAACTATAGTTTCTTTTATATTAACAGAATTTTTTTTGCATGAACTTTGGGAAATTCATTTTGGTAGGTTTTATACAATGGGTAAGTTAATTTCTGGAAAAATGTTTTGAAAACGATGTAGGAATTAGAAGGCACAGAAATGATAATGTAAAAATTGAGATCATATATGGATTTTTTTTCTAGATGTTCAAGCTAATTGTTTTCATTAGTCATCCTGAACTGTTGCAGGTTTCATTTCCCACCAGGACAGCTGTGCCTTTTAAAAGTACAAATAGTTATTTGTATTAACTATAAGAAAAAAGTGGCTTCAGCTGGAAGAACTTACCAACAGAAACACTCTTGAGCCTCTAGAAATAACTTTGGTAAATGGCCTCTCTTAAAAAGGCTGCTGAAAGCTCTAAAATATAAGGATAAAACATATGTTTTCAGACTGTGCACTTTGCTGCTACAAACTACATCTTGATGGGATTAAGAGGCTACATTGATTCTTGGGTTTATTGCACCAACAATCCATCTCTGACCTACCTGTGGCTGCACCTGAAACAAGGTAAACTCCAAGAAGAAATGAAAACAGTGGGTCCCTAAAGCACTCTTCCCAACAGGCAATTCTTTTACATGTTTTATGTCAAATAGTCACTGCTACCGCCACTGGAGCTGAAGATGGCACAGTGTGGCTTTCTTCGTTTCACCTTGTGTAAAAAGCAAACTCTGACCTGGAATCCAAAGTCTGCATTCTGACTGTCGTCTAAGAATAGCAAAGTATGTTTTCTCCAGTTTGGGGAGCTCATGCTCAAACCTGGAAGCAGTTTCCTACTGGAATGTTATGTACACTGTTGGCCTCCCCGCTCAAGTCACTTTTCCTTATTCTGCCAAAACAGCACAAGGCAATCTGTCCCAATAGCTTAGTGTTTAGTGTAGTGCTTATGTTTCCTCCTACAAAAAAGGTCTCTTTGTTGATTCATGGGTAACAAATGGCCTGAAGTGTTCAAGACAATCACAAATGCCATTATGTCCAGTAAACCTAAGTCTTCAATGAAGCATCAGCTTGACAGCAAAAACACAAAACAAAAAGGTGGAATGACTGTTTCTGTTTGCTCTTCTCATGCTTTTGACATCACAGAGAGCTTATTCCTTTCTCCTTCCGTTGAGAATTTGACTTTTTTCTTCCAAAGAAGAACTATCCTGAGCTTTAGCTTATAAGAGTATTTGAGCCACATAAGGAGAATGAGTACTGGCAATAGCAGTCAACAGAGGCAGGTCGTTGGATTCAATCCTGAATATTGAGAAAAGAAAAGAATATTACTTTAAAATAGCATGGTTTTATGAGAAAGTGTTATTTCTAGGTACCAAGTTTGATAGAGTATCATTTAAAACTAATGAAAAAGCAAAACAGATGGAAGGATAATAAACTTATTCTTTTCATAAAATATTCCAGTGGACACTGACCAGGGAGGCACAAGGAGAGAAATCCGAACTGTGTTGTGCCTACATGAGACTTTGTGTCTTTTTCCCATGGCAGGGGCCACCAGACTTTCTCACTTTCCTGTATTCCCTGTATAACTTCATTGTATCCTACTTCAAGGTTTTCTCATTATAAACTCATTCTTCCAGTCAACACTCCTAAATGCATACTGATTTTCACCTAAGGTCAAATTGCTCTTAGAAAAATGGTGATGGTAATAATTTCTTAAACCTTGGGCATGTGTTCAAAGGTTATACGACTGAGATCCTCACAAGATTCTGAGAGCAAGGTGACACTAAAAGATACCGAGTTAAGAGACATCACGGTTCCAAATGGACACAGTATTGGCTACCTCTCTTCCAGATGAGGTGGATACAGTATGGGCACTGGCTAAATGATGTCAGGTGTCATAAAAAAAAATTCAACTGTTTCAGTCTGTGGAATGTGTCCTAATTCTTTCCCTTGAATTTCTCAATTAAAACGGTATCTGGCATCACTTCATGGGGTTTTCTAGTCCTTCTCCAGTAATGCTGCATACAGATCTGATTTCAGAGTGGACAGAAGTTCTCTCGTGCTTTTAGTCCTACTGGCCCTGACTGTGGGTGGAAGGGGATAAGGAAAGGATGAACATGGGTCCACCAATAATGCACTAAGAGGACCTAGAGAAGAGTGCAAAGGGGAATCACAGCTTCTGATAACAGGCGTTGATGCACAGCTGTGAGGGTCGAGGACTAGGTAAAGTCCTCGAAATGTAAGGTACACATCAGCAGTGGACAGTCTGAGAAGGCAGGATGGAAGTAAGAGGCTGCTAGAGAGATAAACAAAAGCAAAGAAATCACAAAGAGACATGTTGCAAGTTAACTGCAAAAGCAAACACCTCATAAGGGGGAAATACTTAGTAAATAAAGTACGTAAGAAAAATCTGACAGGAAATGCCCAGAGCCAAACAGTACAGGCATCACATTCTGGGTGTGAAAGATGAAAAATCTGAGGAAAATACGGAAGCCCAGGTCTCTTAGCAGGCTTAGAGAATTTAAACGTCCACAATATAAACAATATTTTCTTGTCCTGAGTTCGGGGAATTGTCATCATGGATGAGCGGGGGGCAGTTCCCCAAATGGACAATGTCTTTGTTCTCTTTTGAAAAATCAAGCAGACAGTAAAACAAAGGTCAGAATTTCTTCCTCTAGAGAAGTTATAGCAAATATCCTCTGGAGGATGACAGGCAATTTTAGTATCATACACGTCTCCTCTTGGGTGGGCTTATAATAAAGGAAGGAAAGCACTGTCACCCTACAGACACTCAGGCAGGCTCAAGCACAGAAGGGCCTTTCCTGCCACCAGGTGGAATGTGCTGCCTGCTCCTCCTCCAGGAAGTGAAATGTAAACACGAGCTGCTGCTGCATGTCCCACAGCCTGTGACTCAGTTACTAGAAACGGGCAGTGTGGGATTACATTTTCATTTTAAGCATAAGATAATCCATGGAGAGGCATAACAGAGCCCCACCAGCCTAAACCCCTGCGACTGTTTGGGTATGAAACCCAGTATCAATCAGATACAAGGAACATGCTGTTCCCGGGGGAGCTGCAGAGGCACGTATCTGATGGACTCCACATACTTTGATGGGTGACTGGAGCCTGAGTTTAGGTTGGCACAGGCTAAACACGTCAGTGTGTACAATGCTAGGGATGTCCATCAAAGGGAGACGAGGCAGCACTTCACAGAACTCACCCCAGTACGACACCTAATTCTTTCACATGGACTCGTGTGTGTCCCCGGAGATATTCAGACAGCATTTTGCTTTTAAGGTACATCTCCTGTAGTCTGTCTTCAAGATGCATGATGCACTGAAGGCCAAGAACATTTATAATGAGGAAGAGAAGTCAAATATCTGCCAATATTTTAAGAATTTTCTTAATTCATTTCTAACTACACAGTTTTCATCTCATCTGTTTCAAATACACTTAAAAAATGACAAGCCATCGCAAACCCGATCGCTACCAGGAATAAGAATTGGTTCTTGTAAAACAAGCTTACTTTTGCTAACTATTAAGATTTACATATGCATTATTCTGGTCTTTTTAAACAAGTATGTTTTCATAGTTGAAATCATTCCAAAAGTACATTCCTTGCCTTTAAAAACCATAATAATCCTTTCCCACATTATTGAGAACTCTTTATTGATATAATTTTTATAGCTAAACAATCTTGAGAATGTGAATTTACACTTACCCACATAGCAATTTGCATTTTTGTTCTTGTAAATAATTTAGTAAACAGTATCTCTTTTGTTGTTTTTTCCCCCCAGTATCCCAGATTATTCTGGCCCAACGTGTTTCCACAGGAGACTGACTGGAACAGGTCATTTTGAACCTGCCCCACAACTTTTTTTTTTTTGCTTCAAGAATGTATTTTAACTAGGTCTTTAGTAACAATAAAGAAAAGGCAATTACTTTCAGGACATCTTTACCCTTGGAGTGGTGTTCTGCTGCATTTTTTAGGGACTAGCAACCATCTGTGTCTTTCACCAGAGGCAAATGCTTTTGCATTTGGCAGGCAGAGCTACCCAAGCAGCTTCAGTAAGACACCTGATGGCTTTGGCAAGGGTAATTCCATCATACATAATTTTCTTCTAGACCATTAGGCCTGTTAGTTTCAAGGTAAAAAGATTAACAGATGCATTTGAAAATGGTGATCTTGACCATCTGGGCTGATCAGTGACATGGAAAAATATCTATGAGAGATGCAATGTTTTCAGTTTTTCATTGGTTTAAAATCTTAAATGCATTGTGTCAGGTGGATGGAACACAACTGCTAAGTGACTAAGAGTTACAAAGCAAGAGGGATTTCACCAATTCTCATAGAAATGCTCCTCCAAGTAAACAACGTGGTGAAAGGATCTCTAATTAGCTTTCAGTTCCTTATGGAGTGAAACAAAAATTTCACTAAGAGTTACAAAATATTAAAAGGTATTCATATTACATTGAATCCTTTCTCTTTTGAAAAAGTAATTATAGTGTTTACAGTCTGTATGAAAACTGTATGATGCAATGTAGAAATAAGAACTCTGGTCTATATGAATATATACTAGACATGAAATCCAAGCATTTAGACAACTTTTAGCCAGGCACAGTGGCTCATGCATGTAATCCCAGCACTTTGGGAGGCTGAGGTAGGAGGATCACTTGAGTCCAGGAGCTCGAGACCAGCCTAGGCAACATAGTGAGACCCTGTCTCTACAAAATTAAAAAAGTACCTGGGCATAGTGGCACACACCTCTACTCCTAGCTACTTGGGAGGCTGAGGTAGCAGAATTGCTTGAGCCCAGGAGGTCAAGGCTGCAGTGAGCCAAGATCATACTACTGCACTATGGCTTGGGTAACAAAATGAGACTCTGTCTCAAAAAAAAAAAAAAAACCCATTTAAAAAAATACTTGAGTATTAAATCGAACCGTGCTGGGGGCTTTTTAACTCTTCTTTCTGGGATTTTATTCCTGAGATGGATTTCTCCAATTTTTAATTTCTGAAATTTCAAATAGCTTCTTTCTCTTTTTGTATTGAAGGTTCTAAAAGCCATTTAAATCACAGGTTTCATTCAAGTGATTTTTAGGCGAATTTTAAATTGCAGATAAAATTTTCTTTAATCTTGGTTTTGTTGGGTTAAATAAGGCTTTCATACTACTAAGTGCTTGAACATACCTCTGTCCAAATGAAGTAAAAAGAATTAACTATAACAGTTTATTGCTTTGATAACCAAGATACCAATTATGACAAGACCTATGTATCATAGAATGAAATATAAAAGTTTGGCAAATACTTATAAGAAACTATGAAGTCTAATACACATTCCTTCCCTTACAGAAAAGGAAACATTAGCCTCTAAATCAGCATAACTCAACCTACTTCTAGAAGGAAAAACTGCCTACAACTGTAGAATGAAAAATAAGATCATAATAATCCATAAATGCTTCTCATATTGCCCCAGGACAGATGTCTTACAAGAGTATGCTTCAGCTTAAAATACAGAGTTTGGAAAATAAAGATAAATAGAGTGTGGAAAAAAAAGGTGTTGTCAGTCTTTGCAACCTTTATACTGTTTCATGAAACTAATTGTTATTAACTATCATACTAACAGTAGCTGTTTACTGAATGCTTATAACATCTAACACCCCAAATGCTCTACATTAATTCTCTAATATAATTTCATAACCATATGCGATGGGTTCTATTATTTCCCCAGCTTTGCAGATAAGGAAATTGAGGCTTTGAAAGGTTACATGGTTAGGAAATAGCAGAACTTGTATTTAACTCCAGGCTATTGGACTCTAAAGCTAACATACATGGCTTTTAAAGTATCTTATATTGGCATGGTGCTTTGGCAGTAAAAAGCAGTTATCATATTCCTAATTTTCAGAAGATTCTCGCAGCACCCTTGGTGAACAGGTACTATCTTCATTTTACAAATAAGAAAGCTGAGGTTCGGAGAGTCTCGGGACTGTCTATTGTAACACAACTAACCAATGGCAAAGACTATACCATAACCCAGCCATGCAGTGTGGTCTTCCTGCCTTGCCACGCTGTCAGGACTTCGATAACAGCCAGACGGTATTCAGAGCACCTTCTTCAAAGCCATAAAAGTCTTGACTCTTTGAGGAATGGGTACACGTATAGATTCAGTCATGAAAACCAGGCCAACGACCAATGCATTAGCAATTAGCGTGGGTAATTAATGTTCAAAAGCTTCCTGCTTTGTTGGGTAAACAGCTTTGCATCATTTTTGGAGGCCAGGAGGCAGATAACAGATATTCTGGTTTGGGGCTGTGCTGCAGAGAACAGCGCTATGCAGACAGAGGGAAGAGCAAAGAAAGCAGACATCTGTCCCCACACATCTGTCTCTGAGGTCAGCCCATCCAAGCTTTAACTAGCTATATGCCATATGCCCATAAGCTTCTCTCTCTCTCTCTCTCTCGCTCTCTCTCTTTCTCTCTCTCTCCTCTCTCTCTCAAGTGTTCATTATCACTAGAAAAGCTTTTCTTCTTTTGAAACCTTTCCCCCTCCCTCTCTAAATGTATTTTCTCTTTCTTTCAATTTCTAATTTCTCGGCACATACACAGATTCGGAAAAGATTTTGTTGTGGATGTTAATTCCATTGGCTAGCAGGGAGCTACTGACAGTTTTCTAAGAGTTTATAGGATCTGTTTGTTTTTTGTATTTAAAGCATTGTTACGAAAGTGATTTTAAAATTCCATTTGGAAAGAAACAATTAGGCCAGGTGCGATGGCTCACACCTATAATCCCAGCACTTTGGGAGGCAGAGGTGGGCGGATTGCTTGAGCCCAGGAATTCAAGACCAGCCTGAGCAACACAGCAAAACCCATCTCTACAAAAAATACAAAAATTAGCTGGTGTGGTGGTACATGCCTGTGGTCCCAGCTACTCAGGAGGATGAGGTGGAAGGATCGCTTGAGCACAGGAGGCAGAGGTTGCAGTGAGTGGAGATCACCCCATTGCATTACTGCAGCCTGGGTGACAGAGTAAGACCCTGCCTCAGAAAAAAAAAAAAAAAAAAAAAAGCAACAATTGATATTACATGTGTATAGTACTTCAAAATTTGAAGTGTTTACACAAACAATATTCTATTTTATCCTTAACACCTTTGTGAAAATGTTCACTTAACAGAAGGAACTACAATCCCTTCAGAAACTGGCCTACTTATTATAATACCAATCTAATAAAAGGAGAATTCATGAGTTCTCCAGTGGATGATTTACAATTTCCTTTTATGCTTGATCCCTCCATCTATTCCTTATTTACTGCACCGTATATCTTGTTCCAAAAAATTCCAGTGCTAGTCCTTGTTGTTTAATGGAAGAGCTATTGTTACTGAAATCTATCCTGTTGCTGGTTTTATGTTGCACGTTCTAGTTTTAGTTATGCTAACCTCCAAAAATATTTAGTTATGCTAACCTCCAAGAAACTTTTGAGTTTGTAATTGTATAAGCAAAATGTCATTAAAAGTATTTTAAAACTGTATTTCTTTGGTGATGTAAGAATCAGTACTTACAAAATCAGCAGGGAGGTGAAGCTTGTAGAGCTGTAAGATGGACTGAAGCAAACTGGACACCTGACTAGAGACCAGGACATCCTGGCCTAGTTTCATGTTGTCCGTCACTTTCCTCTGACTTGTAGCTACCTGCACACTCCATTTATCCGTGTCTGCGATAATACAGACGGCTTCAGCTATTGGCTCATCCAACACTGGATGCTGAAAGAGAAACACAGTAGGTCAACTTCCCACCATACCTCCAAGTGCTGCTCAGAATGTCCGCAGTCTTTTTGTTTAGCATTACATTAACAGTTTAGAAGTTGAAGGTAGGAGCTACAGAAATTTGGAGCTGTATAGGGACTCAAATAGGAGTGTCACTAAATAATTATTTTAAATTAATTTCATAAAATTGCATTTAATTCTTTTTTGTTCCTTACACCTAGGAGGTTTGCTATAACTGCTTTTAAATGTTCACAGAAAGCAAAAAGATATGTGCCCTCACTACAGTTCAGGATATTAAAATTCATTTCTTTTTGAAAGGCTGCACTCTCCTTTGAAAATGGAGAAAATGCACATAAGGTATAGGATATTCCATCCTGATTTCTCTAATAACAAAGCTAGGCAGGATAACTGAGTATTTCCTTAAAGTTACAGCTTGAATCATGAAGCAAAATTAGGTAACTGTGTGCTACATACACAAATCATCTCTAATAACCATCTAAAATCACCAGGTGAATCCAAAAGGTCAAAGTTTCACTATTGATAAATATACCTAAAATGTAAAATTCTTGACAACTGGGAAGTTATGGATAGAGCAGATTTAACAACTGGTAAATTGTGCCATGGGGTAAATAGGGTAAACATTGAAGCAGTCACTGGACTTTTAAAAAAATCTAATTTCCCAAAACAAAGTGTAACTGCTTGGGAGGGATGCGTGGGGGAGAATAGAGAGAGCCAGAGGCAGAGAGACCTGCCTCAAAGCCAATGCACATAGACACATTTTTCTAACCCTCATTACCAAGGAATATTAGTACTGACTGCATCTGTCCTTAATCCTTTCTACTATCCTGGGGTGACTGCTTGATTCTTTTGGCTGCTTAAATAACTTCCTCCAATAAATCCATCGAATTTGCCTTTGAAGGATGGTCTGTCTTAGATAAGGCCCAGTGAGACTGCAATCAGGGGTCCACCCTTCCCTCCATCAAGGTGTGGTTGTATGGCCCAAGCTATGCCAGCTGGATGCTCCCACCCTGGGAAATCCTTGTGAGTACTGGCACAGAAGACCAAAAATGGCTGGCACCACCATATTCCTGCTCAGACAGCAATTAGTACAAGGCCTGGTGAGATTTAGCACAAACACCTTCAAGTAGTTCATGGTTCCTGTAACTCCAGAATTGCTTTGTTGCCTATTTCAACCCTAATTCTTTGGTTTTCTCATCAATTCTATACATTCCCAATATTCTTCCACTAAAGTCACTCCTGTTTAAGTTAACAAGAGTTACTAATTGCAACAAAGAACCCAAAGAGATACACAACTTTGCCACTGGACCATGGTTACCTGTGATTTTTACAACTTAAGCCAAGTAGTGGGAAGGCTGCAAATACAAATCAAGATGCATGGTGCCATACGGTAATTTTAACAGGCGATCTGACTCCCTAGTCTTAGACTCTGTGATTAAAAGGAGAGCCTGGGCCGCTTCATATTCCTGCTCACAAATGGGGAAGAGAATGGTGAGATCAATGAAAACTTTGTGGGGACCAACAGTTTTTCCTACTATTGTCTAAGGGGGAACAGTAGGAAAAATATAAACCCTATTATCAGAGTTTATATTTTTTCCATTGAAAGGAACAGGCAAAGTCTAATGTTCAATATTTATTTGTTCAAATAGTTTTAAACATGAGATATGAAGAATTTGATAAAGTATACTTTGAATTCATAAAGCCCAGTTTCCTAAGACAGTTCTCGTTTTATAGAATTGTTAATTGAAGAGAACAAAGATTTTCTTACACGCATAATGACCCCCTCACCGTTTTCAACTGAAGGTAATGACCCTTTCACCCCGATGCTTCTTACACAGGCATATATACACTCTCCACAATGGATACCTAAAGATACATGGCCTTGGTGACTTTGCTTTACAAGTTCCTCCAAGGTCTTGTTCATCAGTGTGTCATAAATTTATAGCAAGATGCCATCAATCTGGTCCTTATGAAAAAAAAAAAAGGAAATTTGAACACTTAAAATATTTGTATTTGGGGTTCAAGCTCCTTCACTGCTTTGCATCTGTTAGAAATCCACAACATGCTGGTCAAGCCACGGGACAGATCTATATTAGGGACCGTTCACTCATATTGGCCATATGTCAACATACAATAAGTTGAACATACACCTGTCACCTTTCACAGTGAATTCTGGCTTTTGTGAGGGGAAGGGGGAGGAGGAGGATTGATTTGCAGTAGGTAATTTGGCCCTAGGTTCAAATCAAACTTAGTCTTCTAAATGATCTTCCCACTGCAGTGATAGGGAAGGGAAAAGTGTGCCAATCCCCTTATCCAACAGTGCATAGACTATAAATTATATGGTACCACTGCCAACATAAAGGGCTTTGTTTTAAGCAACTAATTGCTGGAATAAGAGCCAAGAAGTGTACTAGGAAGGTGATGGATGGAAGATTCTAAAACTCTTACCTGCTTAGTTACTTTTAAAATAATTGAGCCAACCTCTCTGCCCCTTTTTGTTATTGATGTAATCTAGGCTTGCAGAATTTTCATGTAAAAACATGAAAAATGAGCACAAGTCTTTTTATTTATTTATTTTTTAGAGACAAGGTCTTACTTTTGCCCAGGCTGGAGTGCAGAAGTCTGATCACAGTTCATAGTAACCTCCAGCTTCTGAGCTCAAGTGATCCTCCTGCCTCAGCCTCCCAAGCAGCTGGGACTACAGACATGTGCTACCATACCTGGCTAATTAAAAGAATTGTTTTTTAAGAGATGCGGTCTTGCTATGTTGCCCACGCTGGTCTCAAACTCCTGGCCTCAAGTGCTCCTCCCACCTCTGCCTCCAAAGAACTGGGATTATAGGTGTGAGCCACTACATGTGGCCTCTAGAGTTTCTTATTTATTTATTTTTTTGAGACAGTCTTGTTCTGTTGCCAGGCTAGAGTGAAGTGGTGCAATCTCGGCTCACTGCAACACCTGCCTCCTGGGTTCAAGCGATTTTCACGTCTCCTGGGTAGCTGGAACACTGGTGTGTACCACTATACCCAGCTAATTTTTATATTTTTAGTAGAGACAGGGTTTTGCTGTGTTTGCCAGGCTGGTCTCAAACTCCTGGCCTCAAGTGATCTGCCTGCCTCAACCTCCAAAAATGCTGGGACTATAGGCTTACAGTAATTTTTAAATCATTAGAGCAAAGAGGCAGAATCTGAGGCAGAAACTTGAGTAAAGACTAAAGAATAATAAGTCTAAAGATGGAGGCAAACTGACAAATCTCTCTGCATCCTTAGCCTCTAGCACAGGAGCTGGCATTTGAAAAATGTTACTTGCTGAATGAAAATGAAACAGATTAAAACACAAGCAAATGACAAGAGTTGATGAGCATCTTGTGTTCCCTACAGCGTGGATCGCTGACTTTCATGCATGCAAGCCCCAGGAACAGAAAAGAACCGGCAGAACATTTTCAAAAGAGCATCTTAAAAAAAAAACTACTCCAAGAATTACACATTCTCAGGCTACTAAATACATACCACACAATTCCCTGAATTAATCCAATTGCCTCCATCTAATTATATCACTTAGTAGCTACTTACCTATTTACTAAAGAATAAACAACTTTTAAAGAAAGAACAAACTAGAGAGGAGTCTAAATATTCAAGACAAAGAAATGAATGCTGGAAAGAGATAAAAATATCATCAACTACTTTAGTTACAATGCAAAGGGCACCGGAGCCACCGCTGGCCATCCCTGATCAGGCCTGAACTTGCTGAAGCTGAAGTTCTGGTGACTGGAGATTTCTGATAATCTTTCCAAAGGAAACTCCTCCCCATTAGAGAGTGGGCAGTGTAAATAGACTTACCAGTCAATCTCTAGGTTTTCAGAATTTAAAGAACTCTAAGATCCAGAAAACTATGTTTGGATTTGCCACAGAAATACATACCTGCACACACCTTATGTGCTGGAATTCAATTTAACATTTCTCTTACGGGAAGACTTTTTGTTTTTTTTTTCTTGAGAAAGTGTCTATGTCACTCAAGCTGGGGTGCAGCGGTGCGTTCTCAGCTCACTACAACCTCCACCTCCTGGGCTCAAGCAATTCTCCTGCCTCATCCTCCTGGGTAGCTGGGATTACAGGAACCTGCCACCACGCCCGGCTAATGTTTTGTATTTTTGGTAGAGATGAGGTTTCACTGTGTTGGCCAGGCTGCTCTCGAACTCCTAACCTCAAGTGATTGACCCACCTTGGCCTCCCAAGGTGCTGGGATTACAGGCGTGAATCACTATTCCTGGCTGGGAAGACTATTTTTAAGGCATCTATAGAACCACAATAAAAAAACACTGACTTATATGTATGCTTCCTTATAATACTATTTCTTATGGCCATACCTTAATAGAAGTTAGTAAATAGTGAAATCTGTCAAGTAAGTTAAGTTCACAATTTTATCAAGTTCATGTGCTTAGCAGGTTTCATACATACACTTATTTGCAGTAACATACATGTAGCAGTTTTTTTTTTTTTTTTTTTTTTGAGACAAAGTATCACTCTGTCACTCAGCACTGGAGTGCAGTGGCACAATCTCGGCTCACCGCAACCTCCGCCTCCCAGCTCCAAGCAATTCTCCTACCTCAGCCTCCCGAGTAGCTGGGACCACAGGGGCGTGCCACCACGCCTGGCTAATTTTTTGTATTTTTAGTAGAGGCGGGGTTTCATGGTGTTAGCCAGAATGGTCTCGATCTCCTGACCTTGTGATCTGTCTGCCTCGGCCTCCCAGAGTGCTGGGATTATAGGCGTGAGCCACCGCGCCCGGCCCACATGTAAAAAATGCTAACCTAAGATTGACTGATTTAAACACCTATGAAAAGCCTGATCCACCATCTGCTATTCTTAGGACCTGGAGTTTGGGCATGGGGACTAAAGAAAAGGAAGAGAAAGGAGGGGCATGGTTGTACCCCGGTGCTGACAACTGAACCATGGTGAGCCTCACTTTGGCCTCCCAAACACCTTAAGGAAAAGGGAGATACAATCTGGATACCTGTTGGTTTAGTAAGATTACTTGGTAAAATTCCTCTTCTTAATGTTAAAATCTTTTTTCCAAAGGGTTTTTTTCTTTTTTAACCTTGACTAAATATCTCTAGAAAAACAAACCAAAAAGTCCACATTGTATTGTTACCTTTTTAAAAGTTCTCCTGCAAACCATTATTGTCTCAGATTAATCAGGTCCTCTGATGTAACAGTTCCAAATGAAAATCTCAGAGAAATACTCATATTAAATATGGTCATTTCCACTTAAAATGCCTGTTTGAGAAACTTTGCAAACCTGATGGATGCTGACATAAATCAATTTCCCTCTTCTCTCTCAAGCTAAGGAGAATCAATTTTTTTAATTAATTAATTTTTTTTTTGGAAAGAAGGAGAGGAAAAGAGAGAAAGAAAAAGAGGGAGAGAGAACAGGAATATTGCTTTATTCTATGAATGGGTATTAATAATGGCCGATCAATATTTTGTGTATTTAAAGTGGAGAATGTATGTTTTGTGTATTTAAAGTGGAGAGCTCTATAAGTACTTATTAAGTTTACTTGTTATGGATCTGAGTTTAAGTTCTGGATATCCTTATTAATTTTCTGTCTCATTGAGTCTAAATCTCTTTATGGGTCTTATGTATCTGGGTGTTAGGATGCATTGATCCTTTACCACTCTATCTTTGTTGCTTTGAAATCTGTTTTATCAAATGCATGAATTGCAACTCCTGCTTTTTGTTTATTTATTTATTTTTGCTCTCCATTTGGTTGGTCAATCTTTCTCCAACCCTTTGTTTTGAGTCTTTGTGTATCTTTGGATATAAAATGGGTTTGGATGTAGTATACTGTTAGGTTTTGGCTATATCTTTTGATGGGGGATTTAGTTGATTTAAATTTAGGATTACTACCATTTGATGTTAACTGGCTATTTTATCCATTTATTGATGTAAATTCTTCTTTATGTTGATGCCCTTTACTTTTTGGTATATTTTTAGAAAGGCTATTACTGGTTGTTCCTTTCTGTGTGTAATGCTTCTTTCAGAAGTTTTTGTAAAGCAGGCCTGGTGGTAATAAAATCTCTGAGTACTTGTTCATAAAAGATTTTATTTTTCCTTCACTTGTGAAGCTTAGTTTGGCAGGATATGAAATTCTGGGCTGAAAGTTCTGTTCTTTAAGGATGTTGAATATCGGCCCCCACTCTCTTCTGGCTTGTAGGGTTTCTGCTGAGAGATCTGCTGTAAGTCTGATAGGCTTCCCTTTGTGGGTAACCTGACCTTTCTCTCTGGCTGCCCTTAGTATTTTCTCCTTCATTTCAACCCTGGTGAATCTTAACGATTATGTGCCTTAGGGTTGCTCTTCTTGAGGAATGTCTTTGTGGTGTCCTCTGTATTACCTGGGGTTGAATAGTGTCCTGCTTTGCTAGATTGGGAAAATTCTCCTGGATAATATCCTGAAGAGTATTTTCCAACTTGGATTCATTCTCTCCATCACATTCAGGTACACCTAGCAAACGTAGATTAGGTCTTTTCACATAGTCCCGGAGAATCAATTTTGAAGTAAGTTTTCCATACAAAGAATTTGTCAAGCTGGGTGCAGTGGCTCACGCCTGTAATCCAAGCACTTTGGAGGTCAAGGTGGGCAGATCACCTGAGGTTGGGAGTTCAAGACCAGCCTGACCAACATGGCGAAACCCCGTTTTTAAAAAAAAAAAAAATTAAAAAATAAAAAGAATTTGTCAAATTATCCTCTCAGAGTGAATCTGCAATGTGTTTGTACTTCCTCCATCATCTGGGAAAAGCACTGCCCTTTCACCACCCTCCTGAGTGTCCACACCACACTGAGTGTCCAATGGCAGCCAGGGTATCAATGCAGAGCTGCCAGCCTGGCACCTTCCTGCCTCCCTCGCCAGACCACTGCTAGCAGGTTACCTGCCTCCACAGAAACTTGACTGGGTAACTCAGAAACTTCTGACAGGGACTTGAGGACAGAAGAATACTGGAGATCAGTAAGGAGCTGTAGATGACTGTTAGGGCGGACGGCCAGTCTCCAGAGAGAAAGGAGGTAGAGGCCATATGCCATTATCATTTTCCCCTTGCTGCACTCACATGAGAAGTTAGAAACCATCATTTATTCAGTTCTACCTTGTCAATATCTCATTTACCCAAACTACTTTACTGTGAAGTTTTCTCAAGATAGATTAACAAATGAAATGCCTTGTTTTATAGATCTTTATAAGATTACTGAGTTTTCTTTGCTATCACAGCTTGTTGAATCAACAGGATAAGCCTGGTTAACTTGTAGCTTCTAAAGATGTATGGATCCATTTCCTGGGAGTGTTAAATGCCTAGGACATTCCAGTTTCAAGATTTTATGTCAGATTGCTGTATACACAACGTATGCTGCCTTGATTCACATACACATGACTTCTGCTTTACTTAAACTTCCACGAACAAGAAATGTCTACAATGTTTAGAGAATTGCAAGAGCTGTGGTTCTGATAATTCAGCAAAGGGCAACAATAAAATTACAGCAAGGGCTCTGAAGTCAGACTGGGCTTGAATGCAACCACCGTCACTTAGCAGCTGTGGGACCTCAGCAACTCAATCTGGGCCTCAGTTGCTATGTCTGTAAAATGGGATGGTACTTGGTTTAGAGTTTCTGTGAGGCTTAAATGCCATTTAAAGCACAAGTTTTCTGTGAGAAAGATGTGTTGAAACAGAATCTAACACTTTCAGTGCTCAAACATTCGTCCTGGTCTCCTGAACCACCCCCTCTCTGTATGGACCATGTTCCCTAAAACCTCAAACTCAGAGCTCACAAAGAGTGTGACTGTGGACAACACTGCCCTAGATTATGTACTTTATCTAAAACCTCAAACTTCCTAAAATACCACTTTATCCTTTCTCTCACCAACTCTGAGATCTATGCTAGCATACCTCACCTAAACCATTAAGTTAAAACTGTTCTTCCACACTTACAGCTCTTCACCACCTAGGCCCACCCAAGTTGTACATATTCAGTTCCAGTAAGACCCTGATATAGTTTGGCTCTGTGTCCCCACCCAAATCTCATCTGGAATTATAATCCCCACGTTGAGGAAGGGAACGGGTGGGAGGAAACTGGATCATGGGGTGATTTCCCCCATGCTGTTCTCGTGATAGTGAGTTCTCATGAGAGCCGATGTTTTTTCTTTTCTTTTTTGAGACAGAGTCTCACTCTGTTGCCCAGGCTGGAATGCAGTGGTACAAACTCGACTCACTGCAACCTCTGCTTCCCAGGCTCAAGTGATTCTCGTGCCCCAGCCTCCCGAGTAGCTGGGACTACAGGCACATCACCATGCCCAGCTAATTTTTGTATTTTTTTAGTAGAGGTGGGGTTGCACCATGTTGGCCAGGCTGGTTGTGAACTCCTGGCCTCCAGTGATCCACCTCCCTTTACCTGGCCAAGAGCTGATGGTTTTAAGTGTGGTACTTCCTCACATGTGCTTGCTCTCTCTCCTGCCGCCTTGTGAAGAAGGTACTTGCTTCTCCAGCATGCAGAAGTGTGAGTCAATTAAGCCTCTTTCCTTTATAAATTACCCAGTCTTGGGCAGTATTTTATAGTCATGTGAAAATGGGACTAATACAGCCTCCTTTTCCAGGCCAGAAATGCTCTTGCTCTTTCATCGTCTTGGAATTGAAGATTCAGGCTGTGCAAGATAGTCCTTGGCCAACCTACCCCACTAGGATGGCTGAGAGCCACTAAAAGGACTGCAGAGGTGTGTAAATTGTAGACCAGTTTTTTTAAAAAAAGTAAAAAAACCCACAAAATCCCTTCAGTCTCAAATCCATCCAGAGAAAAGAAACCTGGTTATCACTCATTCCTCTTAAACCATCTCTTCCAATATATAAAGTCATCTAGAATTTTTTTTAACTACATGTTGAGTAGACATTCCTAATAGCAATATTACTGAGAGAGGGGACAGACAGACCTCCTGATGGTGGCAAAGCCGGCTCTGAGATATACCGAAGGAAGGGGTCATCAGGGAAAGGGGCTTCAATTCCCTGGAAGAGCCATGCTATCCCCTGCACCATTCCTTGCTTCTCATTCTCACTCTGCTACTGACCCCAGCTGCGTCCTCACCACAGCCACGCTGTGTGCACGTCCTCGCACCCTGGCCTCCCACTGCCACACACCTGACCACGCTGTTTTCACTGCTTACTTATTTTTTTGTATTTCCTGTTAGATCGCAAACTCCCTGAGGATAGGTGCCATGACTTCCTCTCTCTGGCTACTTCTAAGAGTTTTCTTTATCTTTGATCTTCAGTTGTTAAGTGTGAATTTGTTTATATTCTCCCTACAGTTGCTTATTTAACCTGAAAAATTCTAGCTACTCTTTCTTTGAATATTCCTTTCTCTCATGTTCTCTATTCTCTTTCTGCATATGCTATAAAGTCTCTTCATTCTGGCCTCCACATCTTTTACTTGCTCTTTGATATTTTTCATATCTTTTGTCTCAGAGCTCAGAAAGATAATTTCTTAAGTAGCCTCCATTTCAAATTCTAATTTTCTTTAGCTGTATTTAATCTGCTCTGTTCTTTAACTGATCCTGGAGTTTTATTTTTAGGTATTGTTTTTCCATTTTAGAAGTTCTTTTTAGTTCTTATATGAATCTAAATGATCAGTTATCATTGTCCTCTCTTTTTTTAAGGTTCCAATTCCTTCTTTTTATTACCGTAAACATTTTAAACATAGCTTAATAGTTGTTGCCGACTGGAGGAGTGCTAATTCTCCTGTTTGTATGTGCTTGCTTTCTGCTCATGATGATTTCCTGGTTTCCCACATATGTTTGTCATTTCTGAATGTGGGCCTATCTTACTGGAGCAATGTTTCATTTTCCTACATGAATCTCATGAGTTTGTGGTTGTGAAAGTGTCTAAGTAGTGTGCTTTCTTCTGCCAGAGTCCTAAAGGTTTTTATGCTCCTGGTTTTTATGTTTATTTCTTGGCTAGGGATTCGCAAATCACTTGGGTAGAATAAATCTGGACCTGAAACCCACAAATAGCATAGACCAGGGGTTTTGATTTCTCATGGGTGACTTTATTTTCCCCAACCTGTTTCCAGCCTGTTTCTTTGCTGCTTCACTGCTTATGTCTGGTGATTTCTAGTCTCCTTTTCATGGAATAATACTTATCTGAAACTCCAGGCTTTAGGTAGGCAGCTTGATTCCAGGTCTCAAGCCTTATGTGCATGTAAGACCACAATCTCTCATCCTTGGGTGAATCTGAGAACATCAGCACCAAATTCCTCGGACCTGTATCAGAACTGAAATCCTGGAGGACCAGCTCATGTTTACTGCTTTTGTTTAGATTTCCATTCATCTCTGGCACAAAAGGATTTCCAATTTTTTCACATACACAAGAATTATAACAACGGGGCAGCAATGAGGATGGTGATATTTTATCCATCACTGTAAAGTTTTAAAGGGGAGGCATGCCATTGATACCAGTTTAGTACATGTTGCTGGAATCTTCCCACATCAGATCTTTTTTTTAGGCGGGGGGTGGGGGTGGGGGGGGGGGAGACAGGGTCTCACTCTCACCCAGGCAGGAGTGCACTGGCTCCATCATAGCTCACTGCAGTCTCAACCTCCAGAGCTCAAATCATCCTCCCACCTCAGCCTCCTGAGTAGCTGAGACCATGGGCACACAGCCACCACACCCCAGTTAATTCTACCTCAGTTTTTGACTACTGCTATACCCACAGTGCCCAGCACGTAAGTATTTTTCAACAGATAAATCTCTGAGGTGTGATTCTCCCCACTCCACCCCAAAAGCATCTCCAGCTTCTCTGCCTCATCAAGTGACACGAGTTATCCCAACCACCTGAAGTGCCACCACTGGAGATTTCTAGTGCATCAAACATATTTTTAACACATGAAAATACCAGAAGGGGTAACAACCATATATGACCTTATCATAACTCTATAGGCATTTGCTTATCAGAAATTGTTCTCTTGGAAACAGGTTTAATGTCAGTCACAAAAGGCTTAAGAGTTGTAATGAGGTAAAGAAGAAGAGGAGGAAAATCAATCATTTTGGACCTTGGGACATGGCTGAGGGATCCCGGTAGGTATACATGAAGACAGCATGAAGACTTGGGGGTAGAGGGAAAGAAGGAAGCGTCCAAAGTGTGGTGAAATGGTCTGGAGGCATGCAGAAAAAATGCCTGAACTCCTGTGTATCTGTGCTATGTGCTCACCAGGCTCATGCCCAAACGTAGCCCGTGGCATTGAAGGTAACAGTATGCAGCCTCTGGAATAGCTGCACTGTCAGGCTGGCCGCTTGCTGAGGTCAAACTCAGTCTGAAGTTGAGAAGAGGCGCTCAAGGTCAGAAAGGGTTATCAGAATAAAGTTGTGTGATGAGATGTGCAACTCCAAAATAAAACAAGAGAGGGTTAGTAGCTTTTTTTTTTTTTTTTTTTTTTTTTTTTTTTTTTTTGCAGAGAATGGCACAGATGTTCAAATATCTTGTAGGTAGTAAAAAATTTGGGGAAAAATGTTGAAATTAGACATGTGTCTAACTCTGACACGATGCAAGAGACATGAAGCCCAAGAGACTTATAATAAATGTTTATTCTCCTTTAGGTAGACAGTGAACACACAGAGCTGCAGGCATCATGTCTAAACATCTGATTCTTCCCCTTTATATTTCTTTAAAAGAAAGGCCATCTCCCTTTTCTCTTTACTTCAGAAAAAAGGGATACTCTGTAGTAATAGACACACATGGCTGTAACCCCAGTTTTATGGGGAAGAGTCAACTAACGTTAGTGAGCACTTTCTATGTGCCAGGTACCAGGCAAGGTGCTGGGGATATACAGGGAAATTAAGTCCCTGCTTTCTGCTTCAGGGTGCCTGCAGCCTTCGAGAGAGGAA
The DNA here is from genome assembly GCA_031835075.1 of Saguinus oedipus. Taxonomy (NCBI): domain Eukaryota; kingdom Metazoa; phylum Chordata; class Mammalia; order Primates; family Cebidae; genus Saguinus; species Saguinus oedipus. Next base: position 185,507,805 of record CM063171.1, on the reverse strand, counting down.
GACATCTGGAACAGAACAGGGACGTGGTGCCTGGAATTATTTTAAAGAAGAGGCAACATATGAAATCGGTCTTCAAAAGTGTAAGAAAGTGTATTCAATTGTGCCGTAGGCAAAGAAAGTATAATCTGATAGGCAGATAGGTGTGAGTAAAGGTGGACTAGTTACAGAATGGCAAATAGTGTGAGTGGGGCATAAGAGGAGATACAGGGTATGTGTGTGTACTTGAAGGACATAAAAGGGACAATTCCGGCTAAGAAGTTTATAGTTTATTTTCTTAGAAAATAGGAAGCTATTCAAGCAAAAGAATAAATGTTGTCTCATGCTTTAGAAAGTCCTCTTGCAGCACTGTACAAGCTGAACGAACGGGGTAAAGTGGACACAGGGATGCCATTTGGGAAGATCAAAAGAACTTAAAAAAGACTAGTCACACTGAGAAGGGGAGAGAATCACAATGATTTCAGATTGGAGTCGGGGATACCTAGAGATCAGTTATTTTATTTGTTTTTACCACAATCCATGATAAGAAATACATTTTAACACCATGACCTGGCATAGGTGCTTACGTGACATCATGGCCTGGCAGGACATGCCACTTGCATACAAGTGTGACATCTATGCATATGTGTTTATAAATACAAACACACATAACACAAAGGTTTCACTAATCAATAAGCCTAATTATGTATAATGATTTTAGTTCTATATCATTAAAAAAAACTGGTAATCAAAACCCATTTATAGGTCAAAATATGTAGTTTTAAAAACATTCCATAGGCCCATGGGCATAGGTAGTGTTGCACTGAGGGCTGTGGCTATAGAAGATAGTGCCAGAGGCCCGGGGGATATTTTATTATCCAATCGGGGGAAAAGAAAACAAGAGATGTTCTGAAATAGCAGATTTGTCCTACATAGATGTTTTCTTTGTATATTGACGGTAAGGTTGTTGCTGACCTGAGGTATTTAATGTTACCTGTGAGATACTTAAGTAATGATTTACCATATGAAGGGGTTTGCTGTTCTTTTACAGTCCTACAGGTTGATTGCGCTGCATGGACTAATTAGGTATTCATGAGCATATATATATCACAGCCAGGCTTTTAGCAAAGCTCTCTATCTGTGCTACTGATTCCTGCATGATATTTCTGGAGTCAATCTGTTGCCATGCTTAAAATTAAATGGAAGAGGCTGCTGTATCCAATGGTTACTTCATCTTATAAATTATTTTGTAAAATGCTTGAAGCCCTAGAACACAGTTGATTTTTAAAAAACATCAAAATTAGTGTTAATTTTGGTCTTGATGAGCCTGCCCTGCAGAGTTAGAGCTGTCCAGCCTGTTCCTGGGCAGAGTGAAAGTGAATGTTTTTATCACTCAATGAATGTGTGTACAGGTTCTGTTCAGTCATCCCCAACAGTAGGCCCCTGAGATTGACAAGGCCATTGACTAGTTAGGAGAACTTTAAATACATATGCATATATATGCATATAGCTTTCTTAACTCTGACAGTAATTTTCATTTTTACTAAAACAAGGGTTGTCATTCTCCTCTCCCATATTAAAAACACGATGTATTGCTGTACCATTTACAAAGCACTTTCACATTTTATAGCACTTTAGGTTCTTGGGTACATGTGCATAATGGGCAGGATTGTTGCATAGGTACATACATGGCAATGTAGTTTGCTACCTTCATCCCCCCATCACCTATATCTGTCATTTCTCCCCATGTCATCCCTCCCCAATTCCCTACCCCCAGCTGTCCCTCCCTTAGTTCCCCCACAACAGACTCCAGTGTGTGATGCTCCCCTCTGTGTCCATGTGTTCTCATTGTTCAATATCCACCTATGAGTGAGAATATGCAGCGTTTGATTTTCTGTTCATGTGTTAGTTTGCCGAGAATGATGGTTTCCAGATTCATCCATGTCCCTACAAAGGACACAAACTCATCATTTTTATGGTTGCATAGTATTCCATTGTGTATATGTACCACATTTCTTTGTCTAGTCTATCATTGATGGGCGTTTGGATTGGTTCCAGGTCTTTGCTATTGTACACAGTGCTGCAGTAAACATACGTGTACGTGTGTCTTTATAATAGAATGATTTATAATCCTTTGGATAAATACCCAGTAATGGGATTGCTGGGTCAAATGGAATTTCTATTTCTAGGTCCTTGAGGAATCGCCACACTGTCTTCCACAATGGTTGAACTAATTTACACTCCCACCAACAGTGTAAGAGTGTTCCTATTTCTCCACATCCTCTCCAGCATCTGTTGTCTCCAGATTTTTTAATGATCGCCATTCTAACTGGCATGAGATGGTATCTCAATGTGGTTTTGATTTGCATTTCTCTAATGACCAGTGATGATGAGCATTTTTTCATATGTTTGTTGGTCTCATATATGTCTTCTTTTGAAAAATGTCTGTTAATGTCCTTCGCCCACTTTTGAATGGGTTTTTCTCTTGTAAATCTGTTTTAGTTCTTTGTAGATTCTGGATATCAGCCCTTTGTCAGATGGGTAAGTTGCAAAAATTTTTTCCCATTCTGTTGGTTGCCAGTTCACTCTAAAGATTGTTTCTTTTGCTGTAGAGAAGCTCTGGAGTTTAATTAGATCCCATTTGTCTATTTTGGCTTTTGTTGCCAATGCTTTTGGAGTTTTAGTCATGAAGTCTTTATGCCTATGTCCTGAATGGTTCTGCTTAGGTTTTCTTCTAGGGTTTTTATGGTGTTAGGTCTTATGTTTAAGTCTTTAATCCATCTGGAGTTAATTTTAGTGTAAGGTGTCAGGAAGGGGTCCAGTTTCTGCCTTCTGCACATGGCTAGCCAGTTTTCCCAACACTGTTTTTCAAGCAGGGGATCCTTTCCCCATTGCTTGTTTTTGTCAGGTTTGTCAAAGATCAGATGGTTGTAGATGTGTGGTGTTGCCTCCAAGGCCTCTGTTCTGTTCCATTGGTCTGTATCTCTGTTTTGGTACCAGTACCATGCTGTTTTAATTACTGTAGCCTTGTAGCATAGTTTGAAGTCAGGTAGCATGATGCTCCCTCCAGCTTTGTTCTTTTTGCTTATAATTGACTTGGCTATATGGGGTCTCTTTTGGTTCCATATGAAGTTTAAGCTGTTTTTTCCCAGTTCCGTGAAGAGAATCCTTGGTAGCTTGATGGGGATAGAATTGAATTTATAAATTACTTTGGGCAGTATGGCCATTTTCACAATATTGATTCTTTCTAACCATGAGCATGGAATGTTTTTCCATCTGTTTGAGTCCTCTCATTTCATTCAGCAGTGGTTTTTAGTTCTCCTTGAAGAGGTCCTTTATATCCTTTGTTAGTTGTATTCCCAGGTATTTTATTCTCTTCGTAGCAATTGCGAATGGCAGTTCACTCTTCATTTGGCTCTCTTTAAGTCTGTTATTGGTGTCTAGGAATACTTGTGATTTCTGCACATTGATTTTGTATCTTGAGACTTTGCTGAAGTTGCTTATCAGTTTCAGGAGATTTTGGGCTGAGACGATGGGATCTTCTAAATATACAGTCATGTCATCTGTAAATAGAGACAATTTGACTTCCTCCTTTCTTAATTGAATACACTTTATTTCTTTTTCTTGCCTAATTGCTCTGGCTAGAACTTCCAGTATTATATTGAATAGGAGTGGTGAGAGAGGACATCCTTTTGTAGTGCCAGATTTCAAAGGGAATGCTTCTAGTTTTTGCCCATTCAGTATGATATTGGCTGTGGGTTTGTCATAAAGTTTTTATTATTTTGAAATATGTCCCATTGATACCTAGTTTTATTGAGACTTTTTAGCATAAAGGGCTGTTGAATTTTGTCAAAGGCCTTCTCTGCATCTATTGAGATAATCCTGTTTTTTGTCTTTGGTTCTCTTTATGTGGTGAATTATGTTTACAGACTTGTGTATGTTGAACCAGCCTTGCATCCCTGGAATGAAGCCTACTTGATTGTGATGGATAAGTTTTTTGATGTGCTGTTATAATCTGTTTGCCAGTATTTCATTGAAGATTTCTACATCTATGTTCATCATGGATATTGGCTTGAAGTTGTCCTTTCTTGTTGAGTTTCTGCTAGGTTTTGGTATCAGGATGATGTTGGTTTCACAAAATGTTTTGGGAAGGATTCCCTCTTTTTGGATTGTTGGAATAGTTTCAGAAGGAGTGGTACTAGCTCCTCTATTCATATCTGGTAGAATTCAGCTGTGAACCCATCTGGACCTGAGCTTTTTTTAGTTGGTAGGCTATTAATTTCTTCCTCAACTTGAGCCCTTGTTATTGGTCTATTCAGGGTTTCAATTTCTTCCTGGTTTCTTGGGAGGGTGCAAGTGTCCAAGAATTTATCCATTTCTTCCAGGTTTACTGGTTTATGTGCATAGAGTTGTTTGTAGTAATCTCTGATGGTAGTTTGCATTTCTGTAGAATCTGTGGTGATACCCCTTTATTGTTTTTTATTGCATCCCTTTAATTCTTCTCTCTTTTTTATTAATCTGGCTAGTGGTCTATTTTGTTGATCTTTTCAAAAGCCAGCTCCTGGATTTACTGATTTTTTGAAGGGTTTTTTGTGTCTCTGTCTCTTTCAGTTTTCCTCTGATCTTAGTTATTTCTTGTCTTCTGCTAGCTTTTGAATTTTTTTGATCTTGTTCCTCTAGCTCTTTCAAACTGATGATAGGATGTCAATTTTAGATCTTTCCTTGCTTCTCATGTGGGCATTTATTGCTATAAATTTTCCTCTAGACACTGCTTTAACCGTGTCCCAGAGATTCTGGTATGTTGTGTCTTCATTCTTGTTGGTTTCGAAGAACATCTTTATTTCTGCCTTCATTTCATTGTTTATCCAGTCAACATTCAAGAGCCAGTTGTTCAGTTACCATGAAGTTGTAAGGTTCTGAGTTAGTTTCTTAATCCTGAGTTCTAATTTGATTGCATTGTCGTCTGAGAGACTGTTTGTTATGATTTCCATTCTTTTCCATTTGCTGAGCAGTGATTTACTTCCAATTATGTGGTCAATTTTAGAGTAGGCATGATGTGTTGCTGAGAAGAATGTATATTCTGTGGCTTTGGGGTGGAGAGTTCTGTAAATGTCTATTAGGTTTGCTTGGTCCAGATCCTTGTTAATTTTCTGTCTCCTTGATCTGTCTAATATTGACAGTGGAGTGTTAAAGTCTTCTACTATTATTGTGTGGGAGTCTAAGTCTCTTTGTAGGTCATTAAGAATTTGCTTTATGTACCTGGGTGCTCCTGTATTTGGTGTGTATATATTTAGGATTGTTAGCTCTTCCTGTTGCATTGATCCTCTTGCCATTATGTAATGTCCTTCTTTGTCTCTTTTGATCTTTGTTGGTTTAAAGTCTTTTTTTATCAGAAACTAGGATTGAAACACTTTTAATTTTTTTGCTCTCCATTTGCTTGGTAAATCTTCCTCCATCCCTTTATTTTGAGCCTATATGTGTCCTTGCACGTGAAATAGGTTTCCTGGATACAGCACACCAATAGGTTTTGGCTTTTTATCCAATTTGCCAGGATGCAATTTTTTTATTGGGGCATTTAGCCCATTTACACTTTAGGTTAATATTGTTATGTGTGAATTTGATCCTGCCATTCTGATGCTAGCTGGTTGTTTTGCCCATTAGTTGATGCAGTTTCAACATTGTGTCAATGCTCTTTACCATTTGGTATGTTTTTGTAGTGGCTGATACTGGTTGTTCCTTTCTATCTTTAGTGCTTCTCTCAGGAGCTCTTGTAAAGCAGGCCTGGTGGTGATAAAATCTGAGCAATTGCTTGTTCGTAAAGGATTTTATTTCTCCTTTGCTTATGACACTTAGTTTGGCTGGATATGAAATTCTAGGCTGAAAGTTCTTTTCTTTAAGGATGATGAATTTTGGCCCCCACTCTCTTCTGGCTGGTAGGGTTTCTGCTGAGAGATCTGCTGTCTCATGGGCTTCCCTTTGTGGGCAACCCAACCTTTCTCTCTGGCCACCATTAGCATTTTTTCCTTCATTTCAACCCTGGTGAATCTGGATTGTTTCTTGGGGTTGCTCTTCTTGAGAAATACCTTTCTGGTGTTTTCTCTGTTTCCTGGACTTGAATATTGTCCTGCCTTGCTAGGTTGGGGAAGTTCTCCTGGATAATATCCTGAAGAGTGTTTTCCAGCTTGGATTCATTCTCCGTCACATTCAGGTATACCTATCAAATGTAGATTAGGTCTTTTCACATAATCTCATATTTCTTGGAGGCTTTGTTCATTTCTTTTTACTCTTTTTTCTCTGATCTTGCCTTCTTGTTTTATTTCATTGAGTTGCTCTTCAACCTCTGATACCCTTTCTTGTGCTTGGCCAATTTGGCTATTGAAACTTGTGTATGCTTCATGAAGTTCTCGTGTTGTGTTTTTCAGCTCTATCAAGTCATTTATATTCTTCTCTAAGCTGTTTATTCTCATTAGCATTTTGTCAAACCTTTTTTCAAGGTTCTTAGTTTCTCTGCATTGGGTTAGAACATGTTCTTTTAGCTCAGAGTTTGTTATTACTCACTTTCTGAAGACTGTTTCAGTCAATTCATTAGACTCATTCTCCATCCAGCCTTGTTCCCTTGCTGGTGAGGAGTTGTAATCCCTTGGAGAAGGAGAAACATTCTGATTTTGGGTGTTTTCATCCTTTTTGCGCTGGTTTCTCCCCATTTTTGTGGATTTATCTATCTGTGGTCTTTGTATTTGGTGACTTTCACATGGGGTCTCTGAGTGGACATTCTTTTTGTTGATGATGAAGTTATTTCTTTCTGTTTCTTAGTTTTCAATAGTAAGGCCCCTCTGCTGTAGGACTGCTGGAGGTCCACTCCAGACCCTGCTTTCCTGGGGATCACCTGCGGTGGCTGCAAAACAGTAACGGTTGCTACCAGCTTCTTCTTCCGTTATCTTTGTCCCAGAAGGATACCTGCCAGATGTCAGCCTGAGCTCTCCTTTATGAGGTGTCTCTTCGGATATACAGGGTTTGGGGAGTTGCCTGAGGAGACAGTCTGTCCCTTATAGGGGCTCAACTGCTGAGCTGTGAGCTCCACTGTTCTGTTCAGAGCTGCTGGGCAGGTACATTTAAGTCTGCTGCAGCAGAACTCATAACCAACTTTTTTCCCAAGGTGTTCTGTCTTGGGAAAGTGGGGCTTTATTTATAAGTTCCTGACGTGCTGCTGACTTTTATTCAGAGATGCCCTGCCCAGTGAGGAGGTACCTAGTCACAGTCTGCCAGCAGAGGCATTGCTGAGCTGCCCTGGGTTCTGCCCAGCTGCTGTGTGAACTTCCTTGCAGTTTTCTTTATAGATGTATAGTTAGAACTGCTTCAGTAATGGTGGTCTGCCTCAATAATGCAGGCTGTCTCTGTAATGGCAAACTGCCTCAGTAGTGGCGGATTTCCTCGGTAATGGCGGACTACCTTGGTAGTGGCGGACTGCCTCGGTCATGGTGGACTGCCTCGGTAATGGCAGATACCCTCCCCCTCACAGAGCTGGACCATCTCAGGTCCAGCTGTGCTTGCTGTGAAACTCTCAATCCAGAGTGTTTCAGATTGCTGGTCTTTGTTGGGGTGGGACCAGCCGAGCCAGATCACCTGGCTCCCTCTTTCAACCCCCTTTTTTTTTTTCAGTTGAATGGGCGATTCCGTCTCCCAGGCATTCCAGGCACCAGTTGAAATGGCCACCCTGATTTGTGTGAGTTTTTGTGTGGAGACCTGCTGTGCAGGCTGAAACAGCCGTGCTGGAATCTCCTGGTGCTTTTCCGCCTGGGAATCTCCTGGTCTTTGGGCAGTAAAAACTCATTTGGAAATGCAGTGGTGACTCACTTTCTGCGTTCTCGCTGGGAACTGCATGCCAGAGCTGTTCCTATTTGGCCATCTTGGATCTTGAGATAGAGTTTTGCTATACTGCCCAGGCTGATCTCAAAGGATCCTCCTACCTTGGCCTCCCAAAGCTCTGGCATTACAGGGTGAACTACCACATCTGGCCCACATATATTAATAACTAACATTTACTGGGCATTTAGCAGTGTGCCAGGCAATGTGCTAACCACTTGATATACATTATCTCACAGAATCTTCAAACTAAACCTATGACATAAGTACTGTTCACAGCATGGATTAAAAAATTAAAGACACTTGACCAATATCACAGAGCCACTAAGGGGTGAACCATAATTCAAACTTAGGTTTGTCTGTCTTCAGAAGTTAACTTCCTATCTACTGAATCATATTTCATTTGTTCCTCCAAATACATTTTTCTGGCGCTCAGCAATGCCAGTTGATTTACCTGAGATTATCAGCAAAGGAGTGGTAATATGAGGACTCAAACCCAAACCATTAACACTAAGTCAGTGATCTTCCATCACCTTGTGTTGCAACATAATAACCCCAACAGCACCCCTGTCAGCGGTAGCCACAGGCCAGACAGAGGAGGAAAAAGGAGAGGGAAGAGGCTACTCAGGAGTCACAGGCATAGAATGCTGCTGGTGTGCACCCCCGCTCTCTTTCCATTTAAAGTCAAAAGGAAAACAGAGGAAAGAATGCATAAGATGTGGCAAGAAAAAAAGTGAAACCATATTACTTTACACTAATTTAAGGCAGCTGTATAACCTATATGTTAGGAGGCAGAGAGAGTTCAAATGACAGAAAAGAGGTAGTATATGGACTAAATAAGGATATGTGTTTAAATATTTAAAGAACTTCTGAATCTTGACATGTGAAAGTCAGCAATAAAAATGAAAACAGATGAAATAAAGTTACTATATCTTTCTTTCATAAGAGGCTAGGATAAGAAAAGTTCAAAAAAATTATTAATATTGGAAGCTCTACAAAGCAATCTCTCAATGAGAGAAAAACTCCAAACTGGTAGTTATAAAAATGTACATTTAGAGCCAGGTACAGTGGCCTGTGCCTATAATCCTGGCTATTTCAGAGAATGAGGCAGGATCACTTGGGCCCAGTTCAAGTCCAGCCTGGGCAATATAGGGAGACCCCAATCTCTTTTTTTTTTTTAAAAAAAAGGTACACATTTAATTTACAAAACACAGATTATAAAATCCAAATTGTGCACAGGTCTAGAAAATAGATCAATAACCAGAATCAGCTGCTTTTAAAGAATTAAAAATCCTTCTCTAAAAAAAATTGTAAGTACCAAAGCCTGCTGAATTCTAGCATGAACACTGAAATTCGTATTCAAAAAATATGTTTGCTTTTTCTTATTTTTTAATGCTATTATTTTTGAGATGAAGTCTTGCTATGTTGCCCAAGCTGGTCTTGAACTCCTAAGCTCAAGTGATCTACCCACCTTGGCCTCTCAAAGTGCTAGGATTACAGGCATAAGCCACTATGGCCAATTCAAAAAATAGGTTTGGGAAGCAAGTTATAATAAAGCAATTTATTATAATTTTCTTCTTCAACAAGCTATTATTTCAGCTCTAACTCTGGTCATATACTTGTTTTTGGATCTCTGCTTCTTTCTCTGGCAAAAATCAAGAATTTAAATATTCACTAGGTTTTATGGAGCAGTAAAATCAGTATAATGTTTAAAAAAATGCTCCTAAAATATTTTCAACAAATGTTTGTAAATGGATGTCGAAAGTAAGCCTGTTTTGTGTGTATGTTTTAAAAAACACTGCCATAGACCAGAGTGCCAGTCTGAGAGGCGGTTTAAACAGAACACTACTTCAAGAGCAAAATTCATTATGATGAATGTGTCATGTGAAATTAGAAATCCACTAATGCTAATTGGTTATATTTGGAACATATTAAATTTCTGAAGATATTTTCATGAACCCTTTGCAATTTCCTATTAACACCCATGCATGGCTGCACTTTGGATGTACCCACAATTTGACACAATATAGGTTATTATGCTTAATAACTTTCAATCTCTCAGGGTGAATCCATAGTTTAAAGAAATGAGAAAAGCTACAGTGTGAAGACACCCCTTCTAAAAGGGAAAATGAAATATTAAAAAGCTTGATGAGTAATGACAGAGTAAACATGGTTGTGTTTTTTCAAATATAAGAATTATAGAGCCAGATGGTCACCATGAAAATCTAATACACAAAAATTAGAACTTGCCAGCCTATGGAAAACATAAAATATTTCATGAATGGTTTGCAGATAAGTTCAAGGAGGGTTATCAATCAATAGATTGCATTTCCAGAGTGGTCAGTGAGTAAATCCGGGACATATGTCACTGAGGACAATCCTGTTATTTCTCATGTAGCCTCTTGGTACCTCTGTCAGAAGCAGATCACTAGGCTTCATGGAAGAAAGGTCCAATAAGCAACACCAATGTTCTTAGGAATCAAAATGATAGCAGAGCAGAAAAAAAACACCCACGGTTTGGCATGTGTGAATATAAACATGAGGTGTGGACAGAAAACGTGCCTAATGTTATAGGAAGTTACTAAACACACATAAATACACCCTGTGAAATTGCATCAGACATTGTTTTGGACAACTTAGAAAGATAGCATTACACAATGAGGGCATTGTTCTTACAGGGTTCACTGACGTGTGAACCCGTGAAATGATAAACGACTATACGGTGCTTACAACTATGAAGAAAAATTATGATATTACATAATTATGATATTATAGAGACAAAAGCAATTTCATAGCTTCATTCCAGGAATATCCTGGTGAGGGGTGGTGTGTGACCACAAAGCAGGGGTGGGGTTAGGAACATTTGGCCACACACGTGTACACTGGGCTGGCTTTCCCCAACTTTGGACAGTCCTAGCCTCATCTCTTCGCCCTCCTCATTGAGGGACGTTATGAGGACATCTGATTTACTACTGACATTCTTCCCATTTCACATAAATATCCTTAGCCTGTTTAGCCTGTGTCTGATGTTTAGTCTTCACAGAGGAGATGCTCAAGGTCAGAGATAACATGCAATGCCTTTCGTTCCACCTCAGAAAAAATACTTGTTGGCCCAGAGGTAGGTAACAGGCCAAATTCCAATTTTCTTAACGTGATGAGGACTTTCCCTATTGCACAAGCTATAAAATGTTTCCAGTACAAAAGGTCTATTTTTGCACATCTGCCCAAAACAGCTCAATTAAAAACAGGTCCATCAGATTGACAGTTTCCTTAACTGCTTAGTTCCTGTCACACTACAGATAGCAGAAAAGCACTTAATGGCAGCCATGAGACAATTTTCCAGTAAGACTTGTTAATCTTTATACAGTCATCCTCCTGCAGCCATCGAAGTGAACTTAATGACAAATCAGTTAAAATAAATTACTTTTGGGAACTTAAGGACTGAATAAAAACAAACCATATGTGACACCTCTTCGGTCCTCACCGTGACGGCATATAATTATCACCATCTGTGCTGTTCATTCCATTTGTCCAGCAACACCACCAGAGCAACTCTTTGCCCTTCTCTGTCCTGTTCTGGGCCCCAGGAGGCTGACCTCTAAGCACCACAGGGCTGTGTTTGCATCAGCTGTGCCCCTGCTCTCTGGCTTTCAGCTGGGCTTCTCCAATGAGAGGCACCAGAAAGAGATCAGAGAATGGGAGGAGGGATGGCAGGAAGTCACCCCCTCCTCACTGCTCCTGCAGTCAGGCCACCCCTCGCCCCTCATCCTGGCTCAGGCTTCAGGGCTCTGATGTCACACTCCCCGCCACTTACTCTTCCAGGCCCAGGTGTGATTCTAGCTTCCAGCTGCTGCTAGGCCCCAGGTGCTTCACTAGCCCTAGCTGGTTCCCATAACCCTGCCCACATCTCCATCAACAATCCTTAACTAGTCTCTCTTCAGTCTAAACACTTGTTGTCGGCCAAGACCTTGGCTGACAGACTGTCAGCAGCCAGAGGGTCCATGCTGGGATCACTTACGTGGACTGTGTGGACAAGGTCGGCCACCAGGCACTGCTTCAGCTTCTCGTCACTGCTGGTCCCATGAAGCACAAGATCAGGCATGTATGTGGGGCAGTAACCTGCCAGAAGGGAGCGGCCAAAGTTCCTTACATTCTGAGTGCTGACACTCTGAGACCTAAAACAACATTTGGCCCATTAAAATGCACAGCTGAAAATTTACTTTCTTCATTCATTTTAATTGGTACAAGCACCCCAATGACATAGGTAAACAAAATAGATTCAGGGTGGTCCATGTCACCAAGCCTCAAGTTAAGTGGATCACAGGTGTGAGAAAAAGGAAGGGACTGGGGGAGAAAAGGGAGTATTTTAAAGTGGAAGGTGGTGGGGGTGGCAAGGAAAGTATATTTGGCTGGTTATGAGTTTGTTTTTGTAGCTCATATTGGACATCCACCTGGTAGTCTATGTCAAAATACTGATGAAAGAAAAAGTCTGAGGAAGGGCTCTTGCCAAAAGCCTGTCTTTAGGAATCTGACATATCTGCACAGGGTGGTGCCAATGACAGTGCAGAAGATCAGAAGAAATCTCTAATTACTGCTTTCAGTCATCAGAGACCAAATAATCAACCTGATAGAGTGTTAAGGAAGAGGTGCGATTTCCCAACCACCTCATGCTGCTCTGGTTGGCAGGAGAGAGGCCACACGGCGAGTGTAACCCACCACCTCCCAAGCAAGGCATCTGCTGCCAGCCATGGACCTTCCCTGCAGTTGACAGAAAATTAAACTCCCTGTTCCCTCCCCCACCTCCACCACATCCCTTAGCTTCCCCCAGAGGGTCACAGTAGCTTCGAAGACAACCAGTGGCCGCCTGCCCCTGTGAGCTCAGTGTTGCTAAGCCAGTGACCATCCTTGGAAGGACAGGCAGGAAGTTGTTTGTAATAGAATTGATAGTACTGCTAACGTTTTGTGGAAAAAAGAAAAAAAACAACAATGTGTGGGAAGCAGACAACAGTAGCTAATGTGATCACAGGTGTCAGGTCAGGAGAGCGGAATTTGAACTTAGTGCCCTCTACTTCCCAGCCTGCCGGAGTTACCTTGGCAGAGGCAGCTCCACTTCCAAGGACCCTCCAGTCCTGTCAGCACCATGACCCAGGTCCAGCATGGCTGAAGCGCAGGCTTCGTCATCACTGTCTCCCAGGGCGCTATCCGAGCTTTCATTTCGGGGAATGTCTCCTTCAGTCCTACAGATGGCTTTCTTGTTGGCATCCCCACAGGGGATATTTGCAGCAGCCACCAGGCCAGGACCCCGTTGGACACAGCTGGGGGCAACAGGCTCCAGCACAGGTCTTTCTGCAGCCTTCACATACACACCTCTAGCTGCCTCCAGCCTCCTCCCTCCAGTTCTTGCCGCACTGGCAGAGGCTGCGTCCGAGTCAGCAGCGTGGCTAAGCAGCCTGGCAGCATCTGCCGCTGCTTCGTTTCTGCTGCATCTGTCCTTTGCAAAACCTTTGTCATACTCGCCTTCATCCCCCTCCAAAGGCTGATTCTGAGAGCAGCAGACATTCTCGTGAAAGCCAGGGTTGAAAGGGCTCCCAGAAATCTGCGGGTCCTGAGCCACATCAGTGGCCACCCTGGCCTCCAGCAAGGGGCCACAGGCCTTCATCTGTTCCTCCATTTTTTTCATGCGGCTTTCCAAGTCAGACTCTGGAGATGCGGAGCTCCCTATCTGGAAAGTGACCTTTTCTAAGGGAGGTTTCTCCCGGAGATGTCTGTCGGGGCAAGGCCAGGCCACTGACAGGTCTGGCAGTCTCGTAGGCATCTCCACTTTACACAGCTCACAGACAGCCTGCTGGTCCAGCTTCATTCCTGCCCCCAGAACTTCACAGCTGCAAAGTCTTGAAGAGCCATCTTGTGGTGCCTCTTTATTTTTTTCATCCCCACAAAAGCCATTCTGAGGTTTCCAGGAACCGTCCGATGCTGGCTCCTGGTACCCTGTGCTACAAGCCTCAGGACCCTGCTCTGGCCTCCTGTGAGCTTCTTTGTCAAGTTTAAGACCCAGGTCTCTACTGTCAGTGCCTTCTGGGCTCTCAGGAAACTCTGCCGGCCAGGGGTTCTGTCTCTCAGCTGCTGTTGGTGGTAGGATGGGAGGTACAAGAGCAGGCTCGTTCCTCACCGTAACGACCACATACTCAGACTCCTCCACCTCTCCTTTCTCCAAGGCTGTCATGATCTTGCTCCCGTTTAAAACTTGGTCACCTTCACTGTGATTGCCACTCCAGGTCAGCTGGTTTTCTTGTAGCTCAGAGCAACGGAGAAAGTAGGTCAGGACATACAGTATTCGCTGGACCAAGTCCTTCTGCTTCCCTACCACCACGGTGCGAGTCAGTCTCACTGGAGAGCCTATGGCTCCGTAAAGATCACCTAGACAGCAAAGGTGGACACAAAGGCAGTGGTCTCTGGGGTTAACATGTCACAGATATATCAGCCTTTACAAGAGCAAAACGGGTGACTTATTCCCAGTCTGGAATCACTGCTTCCGACTCCTGATTTCTACTTTCTAGTACTGACAATGTTTTAGTTTTGCCACTGTAAGACTGTCAGCCTGGACACAGACTGAGGCTGGTCACCTCTGGTGTGTGGGAGTCATGCTGCTGTGCACACAGCCCCTCCCAGTAACTGCTGGGTCTTCCCCGCAGCTCAACGGGTTCACCAATGAGATGGCCCAAGGAAAGCTAAAGCCAGATCTCTGAATATGTGACAAGATCTAATACTATATCTTGGAAACTAGGATAGTAAGAATTTGTTGGAAGAATCCCAGGCACTGGGCCTTGGGATAAAATCCAAATTCAGGAATTTCTCAACAGAAGGGCAGTGAATTAATTCAAAATACTTAATGAGGTGGTCTACATAAAATTCTTTTAATACGCATACCCACACCAAGTAGAATCAGGTTAAGAAGAAAATCACTTAGTCATGAATAATGAGTCTGAAGGTTTTATTTTACTTCGCTTGAAAATTCAACTGGGCCAGGTGCCGTGGCTTATACCTGTAATCCCAGCACTTTGGGAGGCTGAGGCAGGCGATCACTTGAGGTTAGGGGTTCAAAACCAGCCTGGCCAACATGGCAAAACCCTGTCTCTTCCCAAATACAAAAATTAGCTGAGTGTGGTGGTGTGTACTTGTAGTCTCAGCTACTTCAGAGGCCGAGGGAGGAGAACTACTTGAACCTGGGAGCCAGAGATTGCGGTGAGCTGAGCAAGATTGTGCTACTGCACTCCAGCCTGGGTGACAGAGCAAGACTGTCTCAGAAAAAATAAATAAATAAATAAAATTCAACTGGAAAAAAAAAAATGTCCCATTAGTTATATCCTGACAAGTTGATTAAAAACTGACTAATGTACCATGGGCTCTACAATCAGCTTGAGGAGGAAAGAATAAGGGCAAATGTATCATCCTAACCACCCAGCAATAAGCTTTTCATCAAAAGTACTTAAGTGCCTAACTATTAAAACTACTGCATTTGATAATTTATTACATTTTATAAGTTACATGTTTGATAATATGGAAAATTATCATAAAGAACCTGTGTCTACTAACTGGACAGGAACTGTGTTAAGATCCTAAAGATGTATCTTGGCCAGGTGTGGTGGCTTACGCCTGTAATCCCAGCACTTTGGGAGGCCAAGGTGGGTAGATCAACTGAGGTCAGGAGTTTGAGACCAGCCTGGCTAACATGGTGAAACCCCATCTCTGACAAAAATACAAAAAAATTAGCTGGGCTTGGTTGTGGACACCTGTAATCCCAGCTACTCAGGAGGCTGAGGCAGGAGAATAGCTTGAACTTGGGAGGCGGAGGTTGCAGTGAGCTGAGATCACACTACCGCACTTCAGCCTGGGCGACAGAGCAAGACTCCATCTCAAAAGAAAAAAAAAAAGAATAACCAGAATGTTGGAACAAATCAAATCCTAAAAAGATACCAAATAAAGGAGAACTGATACATGATAATTGGTATAAATCAGAATTTAGGAAGTTCGAAACCCTCTGAGGAATGCATCTAGAGAGGAGGGAAAGCAGTTATAAGGGCGTATACTAGATAAAACTAATTAAAATAGATGAATATGGAAAACAAAATTTATGAGAACCATCGGAAAGTACCTCCCCCTGGGACCCATTAGGAAATACCTCCTTCAGCAAGTATTCCCTTGTGTACAGCTCCTAAGAACATTCAAAGGGCAGGGCAGAAATAATAAACAATCCTCTCTATAAAATGACTAGATTATAGGCTGATAGAGTTTTAATTGAGAGCCCTGTCCAAGTGATTGAGAAATCAGACTAGAATTCAAGATAGTAACTCAGAATTGTAGTCTGAAGCTAGGACTTTTGTTTGAGAAAACCTTCCTAAGAGCTCATTACTGTTACTTTGATTACATCTGTCTATTGCTGCAGGATATCAAGTCATTTCAGAAATTCATAAGACATTTTTTTGTTAAATCAGTTGCAGTATTAATAAAGGAGAAACATTACTTATCCAAAATCTGGTATAACAAACCACAGGGAAAAGGCCACTCAGAATGATATTATTTTTTAGCAATGCATTTGAGTATTGTACATTTTAATAACCAAGGAATAAATGGAAATGGTAAGACAAGGAAGGTTATTAAAATACAACTTATAATAATTTAAACTATATAAAATAATGAGAGCAGTATGTGTGGAACCAGTGCTATTACATTATAGCCAAACTTCATAAAATAAAGCATTATTAAAATAATATACCTATAATATTAAATATTTACTGGATCTTGAAGTTGAAGGCAATTTCTTTTTGAGTCCTGGATAATTGAAGCTAATTTTTAGAGTAGATTTGTTTTCATGAGTATAAGTTTTTAAAATGAAGAAATTGCACAACAATATGAATGTACTTAACCTGATTGAACTGTACACTTTGAAACGGTTAAGATAATAGACATTGTTATATGCTTTTTTACCTGAATTAAAATAAAAATTTAAAAGAGAGTCAAAAGACACAGTGGCACCTGTCCTGGAAAAGCTCTCAGAGGAGTCTTTGCAATGATTCCAGATAGTCTTCTCTTTTACTTAGGAACCTGGATTAAAATTGTATCTGCATCATTGTGTATTCCCAGCGGTTTCAATTTTCATGTTTACTGTGACTTGCTAAATACTGAATGAAAACAATAAACTGTGAAGCAACTGCTTCTGCTTGTCAAATTATTGAACCTCCCTCCCCCGCTAAAACTTCTTTGTAATAATGGAAATCCGGCCATCACTTATACTTGGCTTTATAAAGCTATCACAGGCCTTTGCTGCCCCCATCCTCACACTCCTCTTGTCAATAGCCAAACCCCTGATGGATTTGTTTGGGAGAAGGGAGGACTAAAGACTTTCAACAACACATGATCTCCTCTGAAAGATGAGGATTGTGAACCCACAGGAAAAGACTCTCCCTTGTTATGCGGAACACAGGGAATTAATGGCTCTCAATTAGTTATATTTCAAATGAGAAGCACGCCTAATTATAAACACATTTATCTAACTAAATGCACGCTACTTAATTAGCATTGTTTTGAAATGGGTGACCCAGCAGCATGGAATACAATGTTTCCTTACTATCCAGCCCCCATTTCTTTTCCACTTAATGAGCCTGCATTTTTTAAAAGACTATTATTGTTCCATAAAACAAAAACAACCGTGTTCTGTTTTTCCCAGGAAAAACTCACTGTATGACCAAGAATGAGCCAGGCATGTTCTGAGTAATGATCAAATCAGGGTAATCAGCATATCCAGCACCCCAAACTTTTTTTTTGAGACAGAGTCTCGCTGTCGCCCAGGCGGCAGGGCAGTGGCGCAATCTCAGCTCACTGCAACCTCTGCCTCTGAGGCTCAAGCAATTCTCCTCCCTAGCCTCCCGAGCATCTGGAACCACAGGCGCCCACTACCACGCCTGGCCAATTTTTTTGTATTTTTAGTAGAGACTGGGTTTCACTGTGTTAGCCAGGATGGTCTCAATTTCCTGACCTCATGATCCACCTGCCTCAGCCTCCCAAAGTGCTGGGACCACAGGTGTGAACCACCACGCCTGGCCCCCACCCCAAACTTTGATCATTTCTTTGTATTGGGAACACAGGAAATCTCTATTCTAGCTTTCTCTGAAAATACGCTGTTCTTAACTATCGTAATCCTACAGTGCTAAAGAACACTAGAACTTATTCCTCCTATCCAGTTGTAATTTTTTATTTTTTAACTAGCCTCTTTCCATATCCTCTCTCCCTTAAATCCATTTAAATATCCATAAATTCTTTACTTAACTGAGTTAGAACACATCTTTTACCCCTAACCATGAGGGGACTTGTATTCTCTTAAGAGCACAAGGACAAGACAACATCTGTATTGTTACCAAATGAGGCTGAGAGTAATAAAGGTAGGGATGAGAATCTAATGAATAATGTATAAAAACAGTGCTTGGCTCCTAGTGTCAGCTTTCATTATTATTAAAACATGCTGCTTTCCAGGATGAGGTGCTTTTCTGTTACAACTTCAGGCGGGAGGTAGGAGGGGTAGTTCTACTGGCACCTAGTAAATGGAGGCCAAGGATGCCACTCAACATCTGCTAATGTGCAAGACAGCTCTTCCCACACCCCACAACAAATCAACCAACAAAGAATTATCTGGTCAACAGTGCTGAGGTTAAGAAATCCTGCTCTAGGGTAAACAGCCACTGTGGAATGGGAGAACACAGTTGGCTCACACAGCTTTAAGTGTGTAGCATCCATGGACCAACTTCCTATTCCCCGCCTGCCCAATGACAACCTATGAATTATTGGGTGAGAGAGCCAGTACAAACTACAAATACTAGCATTTTTTGCAAATCCATCCCATATATAATATTATCTGAATAGTCAAATTAGGTACTAACCCAGCTGTGCCCAGAGAGGATTATATGGATGTGTTTTGGCCAGCATGTTCACTGACTGGGAGGTACGTTTCTCTGAGAAGGCTTTAATGGGAGGGTGATCCACAGGCATGACCGTTGGGACCCAGGCCAGGTGGTAGGTTAACACCGCAGTCAGTAAGGCAGCAAAAAACCTTGGAGAAATGGAAAAAGAAACAACCAGCTTAGTCAATACGAAAAGATGCATGTCCTGTGCAGTACCATTGGCTATGGGAGTTGCATACAAGTCTCCAGAGAGTTAAAGCTTACTGGTTTTTATTGATCTGTTCTATCAAAAGTGTAAACTCCTTGAGAAAGCGCTGGCAGAGCTGGTTTTTTTCCAAAGTGCTGGACATCATGGTAAGCCATACCGGTTCAGCTATTCTTGGAACAGAATATAAGTTCCAGATAGTTCCTCTATAGAAGGGAAAGACAGGGAAACACAAAAGTGTCAGAAACACTATTTTGGATAATCTTGGTGTAAGAAAATAAAGGAGAAAACAACTTGAATCTATGTAGTCCTTAAGGGAATCAAGCACCACACATAACAGGGGTTGGCAAACTATGGCCCACAGGCCAAATCTGACTGCCACCTTCTTTTGTAAATAAAAAGTTTGGGTCACAGCCATGTTCATTCATTTACTAATTGTCTATGGCTGCTTCTGTGGGACAATGGCTAAGATGGGTTGCTACTATCGAGACTCTACAGAAACAAAGTACAAACTACAAAGTTGCACTTTCAGTTTCTTGACCTTTGAAAAATGGACACTTCATTAAAGTAGGACCCAGAGTCTGAAGCATAAGCCAGTGTCCAGTCTGACCACAGCAGAGCAACAGGCAAATCTCCAGTGCTTCCCCAAAAAACCATGGAAAGTTTACCAATCATCAGATTGCCATTAAAGAGCACAACTTTAAGTCATTTCTCACATATGTGACTTAAGTCTTAGCGATCACCAGATAACAAGTAACATGTTACTTGAGTACTTTATATATAACCCATAGTTCAAAAAGCCTTGTGATTTTGTTCCAGGTAGCATTATAGATTCATTAGCATATACTTTGAGCATCATAAAAGTGTTCTAACATTCAAAGGATTATAACTTTTTTTTTTATCCTTCAGCTATGGAGTAACGGTTTGACTCATTAGCTCATGACTGCTTTGGAGTGGGATTCCATTCCCCATCAAGAAACTGGTCTACAAAATGGTGCAACAATCCCAACTCAGCATGATGAGAGAGGATCCCACCACAGTTTACCTTTCCATGCAGATTCTAGAGCAAGGTCTCTAGATACCAGTTTTCAGAGGACACTGGGTATAAACTAGGGCTGACCTGGCAAACTGGAACATATGTCTCCCTGACTTGCATAACCTCTCCATCTGTGCTTTGAATAAGCATCCCTGAACTCAAGTTTCCACATCTGTAAAATGGGGTTAGTAGTGCTTAGGCTTTTTATGAGGCTGACATAACATAATGAATAGACTGGTTTTGGATCCAAGATTTTAAGATAATGAATAGACTGGTTTTGGATCCAAGATAGCTGATCGCTAACATCTCAGGATTGTAGCTCCCAGTGAAAGCGCAGAGAACGAGAGGACGCCACACTTTCAGATGAATTTTTGTCACTCACGGATCAGAAGATTCACAGTGGAGGAGCCCCACGGGTCTCTAGCGTGACCACATCACACTGACTCAGAGGTTTAAATGAAATATTGATCGGCCATTATTAATACCCATTTTTAGAATAAAGCAACATTCCCATTCTCTCTCCCTCTTTTTCTTCCTCTTTCTTTCTCTCCTTCACTACTTTTTTTATCTTTCCTTCTCTCCTTTCAAAAAAAAAAAGATAATGAATAGACTGGTGAGAGATACCTGAATATTAGTTTTCCCCCTTCATCCTGTTAAAAACAATCCTATCAAGGACTGTTGGTTGAACAGTAGTGAGGATTACTCAGTGGTTAATTACTTAAATTTTTTGCTTCATTTGTTCTGTTTCCATCTTGAAGGGCAGAACCACAAAAATGAGGAATAACTGCCAGGCCCCCAATTCTTCCAAGTCACAGTTTCTCTTTACCCATGGCTGCTCACAAATATCTCCTGCTGGATTTGCCAAACTTTGTCACTTTACCTGAATTCTCCCAGAGCTTCCATCAATCGGCTGACATAAAACTGGACTCGGAGGCTTGATTCTGCTATTTTCCTACAGGATATCATAGCCTTTATTGAAGAGAAAGCAAGCCAAATTACTGAGAAGAAATTTTATAACTTATCTACTGGGCTTTATTAATAGAAAAATATTATGCAATCAATTAAAAACACTCAATAACGCAAAGCAGTCATTTCCTTCCCTAAGGCAACCCAGTATCTGGTAGCTAACATTAACATGCCTAAGAATTTATCACGGCTATGGGTGACTTAACTCTCTTAGGAAAGATCTGATACATAAGCAAAGAAATTCTGCCATCTTCAAAGCCCCACAATCACTTCTCTATTTGACTTTGGATTACATCCTTATTACCTTTTCAATTGCACTCTTCAGCCTGTTCATGTGAGATTCAAACAGGGGGAAATGAGAAAAGAAGAAGTCCTGGAAATTCCTTTGTGCTTCTTCTTTCTCACAAAGGGAAAAGATGATACTTATGGCAATTTTCTTCCTCCTAACCATAGCTGGATTAGAACTACAGGTTTCTTCAGCCAAGCTGAATGTCTCATCAGTTGACCTGGAGGGAAACAGAAGTTTGCAAAGTTGCCATGCATCAGTGAGTCACACTGAAGATCAACTGTAATGCCTGGGATGACACCCAGAACATTCAGTCATAACTAAGAGTATATCTGCCTTTAGTTCATTCTCTTCTATAATTCCCGGGCATGAAGATGAGAATGTCAGCTTGCTTGCCACACAGTATTATCATAACATGGAAAGAAACTCAAATGAAAACTATAAGTAATTTAAATTTCCCATTGTTACTCTTGCCCTTTTCCTTTGGATCATTTTATGTCAAATTGATGGTATTTAGGAAGGAGTGTGAAGTATCTGTTTACCCAAAACACAGCCCCTTTGCTTTGGCTGATAGATACCAATAGATAAGATGACCAAAGAGGAACCAGGATCCTTCCTGGTATTCTGTTGAACAAGAGTATCACATTTGAACATTTACTGGCACTTCCAGGATTACTTTCCCAGGGCTATTGTCTTTTTTTTCCCCCCAGGGCTATCAAAACCACTAGATGGAAGTGACTCTTCTAAGTGCTTAGATTAAGCCATGTGATTAAGCTCTCTGAAAATCCTCCAAGCAAAAAGACTTACCTCTCTTCTGCTACAGCAGAATTAAAAAAAAAAAAAAAAAAATCTGATTCTTTTGGGAGAGTTGGCTTCTATGATGATAGCCATGAAGCCCCAAACTTCTAAATATATATTTAATTTGTCTTAAGGTGTAAGCCTTACAAAAATGGCCTAACCATGTCGCTTACTTAACTATTGTGAAAAGCCAGTGTAGCTACCACGTAACTACTAACAGCAAGAATACAAATAAAGTAGTTTTTTTCCCTACAAAAACACCAACACAAAGGACATAGCAGTGCAAACGAAAGCCCTAGATTAGCACATAGTAGGTATGCAATCCATTTTATCTTTCTCACAAACTCCATCATCTAGTCTCATATCTCTGCCAGTATGGGAAGGTACTGCTTCCTCCATTTTCTTTATTACAAATTACAACATAACAATTATTCATCCTGGGCAGAATATGAGAATTAGCCTTCTGCCTCTGGTCTTCAACTTACTTAGTTAGGCCTTTACTCATAGTCTTTAATGCTCATGTGATTTCAAATAAACCCAGATTTTATTATTAAACAAACATACACCAAGTGTTATGCTCAGGAAAGCTATTTAATTAATATAATTAATTTTGGGGGGACACAGGCACACACCACCATGCCTGGCTACTTTTTTTTTTGGTAGAGATGGAGTCTCCCTATGTTGCCCAAGCTGGTCTTGAACTCCTGAGCTCAAGTGTTTCTTCCACCTCAGCATCCCAAAGTGCTGGGATTACAGGCATGAGCCACTGTGCCTGGCTGTTTTATTTTTAAAGGAAAGGACCTAGACATCTTATTCTAACCTTAGTTATATGTTACTAGTTTCCTTAACTTCAAGCGAGAGCCTGGAGATGTAGGTATGGTTGGTAAATCAGTAAAAGGTTTTCACTCCAGATGTGTCACTGAAGGCACAAGGTGCTGTTAT
The DNA here is from genome assembly GCA_031835075.1 of Saguinus oedipus. Taxonomy (NCBI): domain Eukaryota; kingdom Metazoa; phylum Chordata; class Mammalia; order Primates; family Cebidae; genus Saguinus; species Saguinus oedipus. The sequence continues at coordinate 185,484,781 of CM063171.1, read as the reverse complement.
AACTGCTACATATTATAATAAACCATCACCTGCTTTCTCTGTGAAATCCCTAGATTCTAATCATTAGAGAAAATTCTTGAGGCTTCCTAATACCTTCACACAGTTTCATACAATCCTCTCTCTTTTTTTTTAACCAAAGTACTGATACTAAAGCCTTGTTTCCTTGCACTACAGTAGTTGATTTCTGTTCTGTTTGGGGAATTCTCCTGAGTTTATATTACAGTACGGCTTGCTTGCAAACCTTTCCTCTTTTCTGTCATCTTATATTTCCCTTCTTTTTCCAAAGTAAAATGACTCTATCAGTCCACTCATCTTTAGGCCAGCTTGATCTTTAATAATCAAATTGTAATAAACACTGAACCCGATACAGTTTCTCATCATCATCATCTCCACCCTATAAACAATAGCCAATGCTCTCCTCAGTTTTAAGGTAGCAGAGTGCCACCTGCTGAATTTCTGAAAAACGTCCATAGCTATAATAGAGTGGATAATTTACTTGCTTCATTATAACCCTCCACTGAATTCTGAATCAACTGAGTTTCATTCTGTAGTCTTGGATCAACCATGCAACCTGGAATAAATCAGGTTATGTAGTATCTTACATATTATAATTTAAAAATTATTCTACAAAAAAGGATGTTTAAGAGTATTTCCAAAAATTTAAGTATGGGCTACAGTACTTCATCGTATCTTTATCTCCATGTCACCAGAGAAGGTAGACAGGCTGTTCTGCAAATGTGGAAACTGAGGCAGAGTGCTGACTCAACTTTTTTCGGGAACAGAAAGGTTCTTAGTGACAATCCTGGAGTTAGAACCCAGGATTCCTATCTTCTAGTTTAGGCTCATTACTTGGATACTGGCAATGACCAAGGACTCCAACCCTATGCCTAATCTGTCTGCTGGTGCTCATGCTAGCCAATGCATCATACCAGGCAGAGCACTGAGGGAAGGGGCTGGAAGCAGTCTGATCAGCTGACAGTCCTGAGAGTCAAGGAAAGACTGCAGCTACACGCAATATTTTTCCTTATAAAGAAATCAAATAGAAGTGTGTTAACACCTATGAATAAGCAGTTATGTACATTGTAAGTACCTCAAGATCATAAATAATTAAAGCAAAAATGACTAAGTACGTCTCAATAATCTATCATTGATATCAGGATTCCTTGGTCTAATTATTATTTGTTTCAGCTTTGAACTTATGCTGAATCTGGGTATTACATTGGGCCATATGAAACTGTAGGTCAAAGAACATCCCATCAGCAACTGTATAAGGTTGGTCCAATTTAATAATTCAAATCAAAAGGCTTCCTGGGACATTATACTTTGCTCTTTAAAGGTTTCAATTGCCTCGGTAAGTGATGGAATCCCTTAGGGTAGCTGTTAAATGCCTGAACCCCATTCCCCATCCAGTAATCAAAGCTTACCACCTGGCACAGCAGGGTGGTCACACTGAGGTCAGTGTGAAGCCAACTGTTTAGATTCGTGAATATTAAAAACATTTATTCTAGTTTATGGAATAAATTGTTGCCCAATTCTAACAAAAAAAAGAAAACTGTGACTATCATCCCTGCTACCTTTAACTCTGTTAGGAAGGACATTTTTAATTACCATGAATTGTCTGTCAAAGAGAAGCAATCATAATGTTTGGTACCCACTGTTCTCCTGCCTATAGCATAAAAAACTAATTTTCCCACCTGCCTACCTGCCAAAAGGGAGAGATCACTACAACATCCTTTAAATGAAGGGACATCACTTTACAGGCACAGTGATCAGTTTAAAACGTCTGCTACCTGTGCGTTCTTGGTGTTCAGCAGTACTCTATTAGGGCTGGCTGCGTGGGCATTCGACCCCGCTCACACAGGGTCCTGCCCTCACTAGCGCCCCAGGCTTCATTTCATGTTCTGTGATTACCATGTTGAATTTTAAATAATTTTATCTTTGAACTTTTGTGCTATAAATCAAGTCTAATGAGACAATGAAGCTCAGAAAAGGATACCCCAAAGTATGGCACTTTGGTCTGCGGAGTATTTTGAACTGAAGGACAGGGGCTCAGAAACAAGACCTTGCTTTTCTGACTTTTTCCTGCCCTTCCTTCTCCTGCTCCCCTTTCTCCCCAAAGGCATAGAAACTAAGATTCCTGTTCCCCAAGGTAAGTCACAAAAACCTGAGCCTCTTTTTTCCCCAAAGCCAACTGTAAAACCTATTATAGAAATACTATTCTAACTTCCTCCCACCTTTGTAAGTGCTGGCCATAAATAATTTCTCTGACCTACCTTGTCTGAAAATAGATCATAAGACCCTGCCATTCCAGAGGGGTCTTACCCTCTACGTGGGAGGAAGGAATGCTATACAGAGAGGTCAAAAAGAATTCTGACAAGACAGGCCCCGCTGGGTTTTCCTGCTTAAGTTTATTACCATTATATCATACTCCTTTGTCCAATCACATTTCTACATGGCAATCCGTTCTTTGTTGAATGTAAGCATAAAAACATAGTTTTCTTTGGGTTCCTCAATCTTCATTTCTGACGGCTCCCTGTCATGTGAAACTTTGACTAAATAAACTTGTTATGTTTCTCTCTTGTTAACCTGTATTTGTTATAGGAGTGTCAGCCATGACCCTTATGATACGGAGGGAACGTTACCATACCCTTTCCGCCCCTATACATGCACATGAGTAGTGAAGACACTGGGCAGCAGTTCGTGTATGGGTGATCCAAGAACCAAGGGCTTGCAGCCCAGACAGTGAGAAACTGGCCCAGCACTACACACGTACCCACAAGTCTGAGGCAGCCCACGGTGTTATAAGACTCTAAACTGGAATGGCTGGGTCTTGGACCCACACTGACGGCTGTGACTGTGGTGACAGCAGAAGCTGCAGTAACCATAGTTGTGGGAGATAGGGGAGAGGAGAGAGGAAGGATTCTGGTAGCTCCAGGAACCACGGGGAGGCCAGCTTGCCCATTAGTCACCGGAGCCAGTCCCTATACAGTCTGCACAGATAATTTAACTCTCTGACCTGAACCCCAGGACAGTAAATTATCACAAAGTAAAAGCCTAAATGGGGACATTGCAATAAAGAATATCAGGGAATTATTATAATTCTGCAAACAGTTTAGACTGTTTTAGAAAACTGCTGCAACAATGCAAAGTAAATATTCATAGGCATAGAAATAGAAATTGAATGTAAAGATTGTTATACTGGACAAAAAAACCCACACTGTTTTCATATGAAGCTTCAGATGAACAAATTATTAAAGAGGAAGGCCATTTTAAAATTAATTTTTCTTTGTAATTGAGGACACAGTGATAGAATGCATAAATAGGCATTTTGAATTATATATAACTCATGAGAACATTTTTAGTTTCTTGTAAGATCTCCACAAGTTACAGGAAATGTCAGAAGAAATATTAAAATAACCTTGTATAAATTTACATCTAAAATTAAATTCAGACTTACTCAAAATGGATTTGTGTGAAGAATTAAATCTTTTAAAAAACTGTTTAACAAGAATCATCTGATCCAGATGTACTAAAATTTACATCTTGAAAGTTAATAAAAAATGTATCCAAATGTTGTCATAGTCCATAAAGCTATGTAATACTGCATCAGCAGAAAGATCCTTCTTTAAGTAAAAAATTATCAAAAATTATTTGCCACCTTGCATTTGCCAGGACTATCACTTTCAATTATATCAATTGAAAGCCAAGTTGCTAAAACTATAAACTTTGATGACCAAACAAATATATTTGCAGAAAAGTCTTATGACACAAGATATCACATATTATAATATAAAATTACGACACCAAAAATATTGTTTAGAATTTATAAGTTTATATTATTCATCTATCACTATCATCTCTATTACATCTTATATATATGCTTAAAGAAAAACTTTTTCCTTTTTAGTCCCTTTAATAACACTTTTCTTGTTTTTTGAGTAAGAAGCACCACATTTTTATTTTGCACTGGTCCCATAAATTAGGTAGCCAGCCTTGACTGTATTCACAACCTTTCTGAATGTAGGATACTTATTTTAGGTGTAAGTTCACTAGAGATTCACTAGTTTCCAGTGCCAGATCTCATTTCAAATTAGTTTTGAAGAATTTCGAAGGAGTTGAGAAACATGATTTCAACTTTGAATTTAAACCTGAAGGGATAAAAAAGCATTTTCAGAAAAGAGAAGATGTTGAAAAAGGATGGTTTCCAAGACTTATCTCTTCCAATCACAGAAACTGGTATAATGCCAGTGAGGATGGTGGTGGTGCCTTCTTCTGACAGTTGCAGTAATGATAATGATAATGATAGCAATAATAATAGTAAATCACACTGGCCGTATTTTATTGCCCATATCCTATGTCTTGGCTAAACACTGGACTTGCTTTATCTCATTTAACCCTCCCAGCAACATTCTGAGGCTGTGCTAGTATTATCACATTGCAGATGAGGATGCAACGCCTAGAATCCAGGTTAACTTATTCTATCAGACATGTAGTGAGTGACAGAGCTAGGACTTGTGTTCACACAAAATTCCAAGCTTTTAATCATTTAATCCAAAGTCCACCAACCAAAAAGTAGCTTCTTGATGGGTGATAAAGCTATAATTTTTTTCTTTCCAGCTAGCTTCTAGGATTGTGAAAGAGACAGAAGTGAGGCAAGCAACATGATGTGTGCTACTCACACCCACGACCCCTCAGTTTCTCGGCTTGTCCCTTCAGTGCCATCTCTTCCAGGAAGGGCTCCCTATTTCCCCCCATGACCATCACTGTGTTTTCTCCATCCTGAGTCTCATAGCACTTTATTTCTGCCTATGATATTTATCACATAACATCTTTATACCATTATTTATGTGTGTACCATCTCATAAACTATTTAAGTACAGGCACAAAGCTGAAATGTCTTATACCTTCACAGATCCCTGCATATGGTGAGGCATAGTCAATTTACTAAATCAGTTAATTGACGTGAATTTTTTTTTTTTTTTTGAGACGAAGTTTCGCTCTTGTTACCCAGGCTGGAGTGCAATGGAGCGATCTTGGCTCACCACCACCTCTGCCTCCTGGGTTCAGGCAATTCTCCCGCCTCAGCCTCCTGAGTAGCTGGGATTACAGGCACGCGCCACCATGCCCAGCTAATTTTTTGTATTTTTAGTAGAGACGGGGTTTCACCATGTTGACCAGGATGGTCTCGATCTCTTGACCTCGTGATCCACCCGCCTCGGCCTCCAAAGGTGCTGGGATTACAGGCGTGAGCCACCGCGCCTGGCCAATTGACGTGAATTTTTATAGGTACACAAAACAATTTCCCTTCAAGTATTTGGACTATAGGAAGAAAAAGTTGGAAGCTATGAATGTAACATCAAATGTACATTTTTGCCCATAACTGAACTTTAGATCCAAAAACCAACTGAAATGAAAGCAGAAAATACCTAGATGCCATCTCTATTTATAATCTTTTCATACCTGTTTAAGAATTTACATTTCACAAAGAATATATCACAGACCCTTGACTTCATATGTTTTTGAATACCACATTGGTATCACGGTGGCCAAAAAGAGACTCATCTCCCTCATTACTTATAAAAGCTACGTCTGGAAGGGACCCTATTTAAAGAGAGCACACCATTTTAAATGAACACCCAATCTAGCTCATGAAACAACTACCCAGATACTTCCCAGTGTCTTCCAAAGGAGATTTTTTACTTTAGCTTTTATTTATTCTTTCCTTCGAACTTCTAATTTGTAAACTTGCAGGCTAAGCTGAAGCTAATAAAAAAGTTTGGTTCTTTTTCCTCTGACAATAGGCGCGAACAATTGCCCTGCCAGTTTCATCAAGCTGCCTACACTAGTACTTTTCTCAGCAAGAGGAAACTTGCAACTCACCTCCTTGGAATGATGCCATTTTCCAAACTTGTTGTCTGACTTCGAAGCCAGCGGCGCTGGTAACTGCTGGAAGAAGATGTAGAGGAGCTTGGAGATGGGAAAGGTGTGATCAAAAGACTGCTTAGTGAGGCTGTAGGAAGAATTTAGAATTGGAAAGTCGAGGACAATTAGTCCTTATGTAGCAACATAATGCACAACATCATCAATGTATTTAATATCACAGAACTGTACATTTATTATGTATTTCATATCACTGAACTGTACACTTTGCCATTAACAAATGACAAAAACCGCAATTACCTTTGCATCAACCTAATAAATGGTTAAGATGGTAAATTTTATGTTATGTGTATTTTAATACAATCCAAAAATTGGAAAAAAATATCGATGCCAAGTAACCTAAAATTTCAGGTTCTACCAGTCATATCCAGCAGGGGGAGACTACAATTTCTCTCTTCCTAAGATTTCTGAATAGCAACGAAAACATCCTTTAAAAAGGAAAACAAATTAAAGGAAATAAGAATCACGGATACAACAAGTACATAAATTAGCAGCCCCATATTACAAATGCAAAATAATCATTACTCAGAATGTAGATTGCAGATTTCTACTAAAATGGTCCACACAACATAACCATATTGCCACCTGGTAACTAATGTCATACACAATGCTTACTTACACATATTTCCTCCTAAGAACTCCTTTACTCTATACTTTGAGGTAAAGTTTAGGCAACTAAGTTTTTTCCCCCACAGAGTATCCTGTCTCCCAACCCCCATCTCCATATATACAATACGTATCCTCCTTCCTTCCAGCCCCTACTGCTACTCTCTTGTCTGTGAAAAAGAAACCTCTACTCTTCAATATGCTTTCTGCTTGGATTATTTATTTGCCTCTGAGCCTTTCTCTGCCTCCTCCTGCTACATATTAGATGCCTACAGTTGTGTCTTGGGAAGTATGAGCTGACAGTGCCAGCCCAGACTTTTCTAACAGGCAGGGAGGAGGAGCTCGTCCCTCTCAGGTAGCCAAAGTGTTCCTTTCAAGTCAAGCTGCTTGATGAACATCTACTGGTTTCAAAGAATGGAAGAAAACAGACTTGTTCTGCTTTACTTCCCTAGGGCTAAGGAATCAGACATTGAAATGTCACTCAGTCCAGTGGAAAAGAAAATAGGGTGCTTTAGATGGCCAGTCAACATTTTCTGAAGCAAATCACAGGGCAAAGGAAATAGATTTTGGTAAACACAGCATACTATGCTTATGGATATCACTTGAAAAAGCAGTGTCTCCACATGAACTATTACATTTTTATTTATACTTTTATAGCCAAATGTAAATAACCTAATAAAGCAGTGTCTCCACATGAACTATGATACTTTTATAGCCAAATGTAAATAACCTGTCTCCTTGACCTGAGCTCTGGGAGTTACTTTGCTATCAATTAATAAGAAATGCCAGGTGTGCTAGGCAACTGGGGTACAGTGGTGGACAAGTCTGTGATAGTATCAGTGAACATGATGACTCAAGTTACTTTCCAAAGCAAAGGTCTATCAGATGCTTTTCCTTTTATCTAGCTGATATTTACAGAAAATTTGTTTGGTAGGTCTTAATCATCTTTGCATCCATTGTACCCATAACAGCACCTTGACCACAGTAGGCAATTAGCAAATACTTCCTGAATGTATGGAACTTTGTTTAACCGAACCGTTACCCACATGTGACTGGCCCCAGTAAGCTAACCTGGTTGCCATCTTGAGACCAGACTTAAATCCCCCAAACCAAATTCACATTTCAAGTATCAGTAAAAAGGTAATTTTACTGAGAATTTTGAAGGGAGTTAGAAAAGAGCTTTTCCTCAGAGTCATGCAAAATTACCTAATAAAACATCCCAATTAGATATTTCTGCCCTGCTCCCTAGAGTTCCCAAAGTCCACTGTAGAATCCAGAAGTCCCCTTCCATATCTCTAGGATCCTGCTTCTCTCCTTGCCTTAAGCTGAGCAAATCAACTTCTTCCAGGCAGGTAGAGGGCAAGGTTGACGAGTGGTACTTGTTGGTACTTTTCTCCTGTCACAGTATTGGGGCTCAGAAAACAATATCCCAAAATAAGGAGCACTTTGAACCAAAGGGCACTGGAAGGCCTCAGAAGTCAACTCTGTCTCAGACTTTCTCCTGCCCTTCTTTCTTCTCCTCCCCATCCTCCCAGCAAGGCAAACCACAGAAACTAAAATTCCTCTTCATCAAGGCAAGCCATAGAAACTAGATCCCCTTTTCCCCAAAGCCAGCCATGAAACCTAGAACTATTACTCTAACATTCCCTTGCCTTTCTGTGTAAGAGCTGGCTAAAAAGAAATTCTTAGGCCTACTTTATCTGAAAATAGTAAGACCCTCAATTCCAGAAGGGGTCCAGTCCTATACCTGGCAGGAAGAAATGCCACACAGAGAGATCAAGAAGAATTGGGATGGGCCCTTGCTGGATGGGTTTTCCCCTTCAGTCTGTGACTATAAGATCATCCCCTTTTTGTCCAATCACAGTTCTACCTGGCTGCCCACTCTTTATCAAATCCAAGCATAAAAATGGACAGTTTTCCCTTGAGTCTTTGGGTATCTCTGAAGATTCCCATGCCATATAAAATTTTGATGCATTCTTCAATATGACAATTGCAATGTTCAACTCCAGAATTTCTGCTTCTTTTAAATTATTTCTATTTCTTCATTAAATAAAGATTCTGAATTCCTTCTCTGTGTTCTCTTGAATTTTGAGTTTCCTCAACACAGCTATTTTGAATTCTCTGAAAGGTCACATATCTCTGCCCCTCCAGGACTGGCCCCTAGTGCCTTATTTAGTCCATTTGGTAAGGTAATGTGATCCTGGATGGTCTTTATGCTTGTGGATGTCAGCCAGTGTTTGGCCATTGAAGAGTAAGGTTATTTATTGTCATATTCACAAGCTGGGCTTGTCTGCACCCATTCTTCTTGGGGAGGCTTTCCAAGTATTTGAAGGGACTTGGGTACTGTGATCTAAGTTTTTGGTCACTGCAGCTGTATCTGCATTAGGGGATACCCCAAGCCAACTGACACTGTGCTTCCTTTGGCTGATCTTAGATAAGATCTAGAAAAATTCTCTGGATTAAGAGTCTTTGACTGATAAGACTTGTATTCTCTGGATTATCAGTCAAAGACTCTTGTTCTCTTCCCTTACTTTCTCCCAAACGAGTTTCTCTTTCTCGCTCTCTGCTGAGCTGCCTAGAGCTGGAGGAGGCGTGACACAAACATCCTTGTGACCACTACCATTGAGACTGCACTGGGTCAGACTTGAAGCCAGCACAACACTGTATGTTATCCAAGCCCTGCTGCAACCCCTACCTGGTTACCGCCTATGTTTGCTCAAGGACATAGGGCTCTAAAATCAGCAGGTGGTGAAGCCAGTCAGGCTTGTATTCTTCCCTTAAAGGTCCCCCTACTGGGTCCTGAGGTGCTGTCTTGGAGCCAACGCCTAGAGTCACAAACCTTAGGAATCTACCTGGTGTTCTATTCTGCTGCAGTTGAGTTGGCACCCAAGCCACAGACAAAGTCATTCCAACTCTTCCCTCCCCTTTCTCCAGGCAGAGGGGTCTCTCCCCTTGTCCACCACCACCACAGGCCCACAGCGGGTACTGCCAGCCCATAGCTGATGTTCACTTAACACCCAAGGGCTCCTCAGTCAGCTTATGATGAATGCGGTCAGGCCTGGGACTCACCCTTAGGGCAGCAGGCTCCCCTCTGGCCCAGGGCAGGTCCACAGATGCTGTCCAAGAGCCAACACCTGGAACTGAGGACCCTAAGAGCCTTCTTGGTGCTCTAGCCCACAGTGGCCAAGCTGGTACCCTGGTGCAAGACAGAGTCCTCTTCATTCTTTCCTCTGCTTTTCTCAAGCCTAAGGGCCTTTCCTCAGTCACCACAGGTGTGAATGTGCTAGGTCACATCATGTCTCAGAGTCTCACCCAGGGCCTTAAAAGTCAGCAGGTGATGAATACTGCCAGGACTGGGTCCTTCCTTTCAAGGCAGCGGGTTCCCTTGTGGCCCAGGCTGTGTCTGAAAATGTTGTCCGGGGTCTAGGGCCTAGAATGGGGAACTCAAGACATTGCCCAGGGCTCCATCCTACTGGGTCTGAGCTGGTATCCAGGTTGCAAGACAAAGTCGTCTTTACTTTTCCCTCTCCTCTCATCAAGTGGAAGAAAGGAGTCCCTCCTGCAGCTAGGAGCTATACTGTCTGGGGTTGGGAGATTTGTGGCACAAGCACTCCCTTAGCTGCCCTGGCTGATCTATCACTAGGCCGTGTATACCCCAATTCCACTGGCTCTGAGCCCAGCACGGCATCAGGACTGGCCTAGAAGTTGCAGTCCTTGTGGCCTCTAGACAGCCTTTCAAGTTTATTTATTTAGGACCCCCGAGCACTTTAGCCCATCGTGGCAAGACTTTCTTAACTCAAGTTCCAATTGCTGGGATGGGCATCTCCTTCTGGCTAGGGCTGGAGTAAGTGCTCCGTGGGTGGCAGCTGATCTCTGCCTGGTGTTGGCAGCACTGCATTCCAATGCAAAGTTTCTCCCAAGCACACAGATTCCCTTTCTGCACCATACGGCCAGGGGATAGGGGAGGGGTGGCGTTGGCAATTTAAGACTGTCTCTCTTTGTCTCCTACCTTCTATGAAGTTAAAACCGGGTACTGTGGTTGCTCACCTGATTTTTGGTTCTTATGAAGGTACTTTTTTGTGTGTGGATAGTTTTCAGATTTGGTGTTCCTGCAGGGAGGACGATCAGTGGAGGCTTCCTTCAGCCATCTTGCTCTGCCTCCTTTTCACGTAAAATTTTGATTAAATAAATTTGTTATGCTTTTCTCTTGTTAACCTATACTTTGTTACAAGTGTGTCAGCTATGACACTTATGAGGGGTGATAAAAGGTATCACACCCTTTCTGCCCCTACAACACAAGATAGAGACGACCCTGAGGTCCAATTTATTCTGGAAATTATCTGTATTGCATAATTCAGGTTAGCAAACTGAGTAAAAGTCCAGGCTCCTGGTTCAAATCTTGCTTCTGTGTCTAGTAGCTGTGACACTTGGACAGCAGTTTATTTAACCTGTCAGCTCTGTCATCTGTAAAACGGGGACAATAAAGTACCACACCTCAGTATTTTTTCATGAAAGCTGCTATCTGTTTGTGGATTCTGAATTGTTTAGTGGATCAAAACCAACATTAAAAAAAAAAAAAACAGAAAAGAAAATAGAGAATATTGCACTGTTAACATTAATCCACGAAACTTCTCCTTGTTACTAGATCATGATGTAAAGTGCATTAGCAAAGGTTGTAGACCAAAGAAAAATTTGAAAAACAGCTATTTCATAAACTTCCTGTGAAGATTAAACAAATCAATACATGTACAACACTTAACCCGGTGCCCCACACGATAAATGTTACCTTTTCACTTCTAATCATTCTTGGAAAAGGTGAGCCAAGTAAGATATCTCAGAGTATGAAACAATCATTAGTTCTGATTAATTATGAGAATAACTTAGAACTTATTATGGCAATAGAGACATAACAAAGGAAGATAAAAAAATCAGAGAGAATATTCCTTTTCTCCTGCTGAATGACACTTATTATGGCATGCAAATGAGACAGTTTATATTAAAGTGTTGGCTTAGTGCTATCCTCATCAAAAATATTTTAGCATTTCCTCATCAAAAATATTTTAAGATTTTTATGTAAAAGTGCTGTGGCACATCACTGTTAATCATATACTCTAGAAAACAATTCAGTACAACTTTCAAATGCAAGAGGACTAACCTTAACCTGAAAACAATTGCCATTTTCATGATAAAAGGGTGGATTTAGTCAATATGAGTGTATTTGAAAGTTGGCTTGGCTCACCGTCTGAATGGCAGTGCATTCTGATGCAATGCATGCAATGCTAGAGTGTTGATATACCTCTGAGCCACCTGGAGAGCTTGTTTAAAAAGAAAGCTTCACGAAGGTGGTGGTACAAGCATGTGTGTCCAGTAACTTGGGAGCCTCAGGCAGGAAGACAGCTCAAGCCCAGAGAATCGCTTGAGCCCATGACCTTGAGTTCAGCCTGAACAACATAATGAGACCTCATCTCTTTAAAAAAAGACAAGACAGCAACATGGGCTTTCCCTCAGTTGATTCACTACCTTTGGAATAGGGCCTAGCATCTACATGATAATGAAAAGAACTTTTGCATGAGTTCACTGCTAGCTGTGCCCCCAATTAACTCTGTGTACTGGATAACGAAATTCTCCAATTGGTGTCTCAGTTAAAACATACATAATTTTTTTTTTTTTTGAGGCAGCGTTTCGCTCTTGTTACCCAGGCTGGAGTGCAATGGCGCCATCTCGGCTCACCGCAACCTCTGCCTCCTGGGTTCAGGCAGCCTCAGCTTCCTGAGTAGCTGGGATTACAGGCACACGCCACCATGCCCAGCTAATTTTTTGTATTTTTAGTAGAGACGGGGTTTCACCATGCTGACCAGGATGGTCTCGATCTCCTGACCTTGTGATCCACCCGCCTTGGCCCCCCAAAGTGCTGGGATTACAGGCTTGAGCCACTGCGCCTGGCCAAAACATGCATAATTTTTAGTTAAATTATTCATAGGCTCAGTTTCAGTTTTAAAAGTGTTATGTCTAAATGTTCCTTAATATTTTTAGGAGCTTTTCTTTTTATAATACTTTTATAATAAGAAAAAAAAGTTAATACATATAGGTTGCAAAGACTTTGGCAGTTTGTGCATTAAGAAGAAAATTAAAATTAACCCTAGTCTCATCACCAGATTACTGTTAACATTTTATCCCTGGTTAATTCCCAAATTAAACAACTGTGCTTTTGTCCCCACCCTCCTATCTAAGGAGGTATATTCAACTAGCATCCATTTACTCCTGCAGAGATTAATCAGAAAAGATAATTACTCTAAATATTTTTAAATGCTGATTGCTGCCATTCCTGGCATGTGCCAATCAAGTTCAATATGAATGTTTAACTTTCTCTAAAAAAAAAAAAATTACTACTTGTGACAGTTTACTAGAAAACACTGCACTGATTATTTGACAAAAGAATTTGGATTTGACCAAATAAGGCCCTGAAACTCTTAAATTTATTCACTCAATGAATATTTACTGAACACTTATGAAGTGCCTGCACCATGCTAGGGACCTAGGACAGAAACTGAAGGGACATAGGCAGAGTAGCTGCAACTCACACTCATGGAATAAATAAGATTATTTCAGACTGTGGTAACTACTATAGAAATAAGTTACCATGATTTTCTGTAAGTAACTAGGACAAAGGCTTCTGGGATTGGTAGAGGTAAATTCTTTAATCAGTGGTCAGAGAATATCTTTATGAAAATGGGTCATCTCAACTGAGACTCAAATGCCAACAAAAGCCACCCATGGAAAAGGCCCAAAGAGAAGACATCCCAGACATTCTGTATGAAAAGAACCAGATAATATCAATAATTACAAAAAAAATCCATGCATACTCCTACATATATATGTGTGTGTATATACATATATATGTATGTATAAAGATGGACTTATTTTCTCCCCTCATTCAAATATTCATTGAGTATCTAGTATATGCCTGGTACTATACAAGCTGCTGGGAACAGAAAGGTTGGGTGGGTTTCTGCCCTCATGGAGCTCATACTCTGAGGGAGAAGAAAAACAAAAGTCTTCAAGGATTTAATAATATTACCACAGAATGTAGTAAGTCTAGAAAGAAAGTGCAAAAATCAAGCACTCAGAAACAGCTCCAATTTCTTCAAAGGAAAAAGTTTTGAGGTTGGCTTATTTACTCTGCTGAAAAATGTGATTATAGTTCCAAACAGGAGCACCCTCAGACTTTGTGCAGGAAATACGGCTACAGCAAATGATCAGGGCAAGACCCTAGAACAGCAGATCTGTGCTCTGCCAGGCATTTCCATTTGCAAGGAGACATCTAGGAAAAGGATTCTGCAGAGAACTCCTAACTCTTCTGTATCTTCAGCAGCCATCCAAATACATGTGGAAACAATCCCATCAAAATAAAAAAATGCATCAGTGGGATCACACCCCTTATTTCCTCTCCAGGTTCATTCTGCGCCACTCTCTCATCCCCACGATACATCTTTGCACTAGCCTTTCCCACACCTAAGATGCTCTTTGTTGTGATCTTTACATAGCTGGTCCCTACCGGCATTCAAGTCTTAGCTGCAATTTCATCTTCTTAGAGAGGGCTTCCATAAGTTTTCTTTTCCTCAGTGGCAAGTGGTTGCCTACATTTTATTGTCTATTATCTGTCTCTCCTTTATTGAATATAAAATCTGTGAGATTAGGGATAATGTCCATTTGATCACTGATCTATTCACATAACCTAGAAGAAATGTCTGCCACGTGAGATGCTCAAGAAATGCTAAATGAAGAATGAGCAAACTATGTGAAGGATGACAGTGATGTCCATCTCAATCAAATGTGACAGAAATTAAGCATTAGAGAAACAAATTTCTAGACAGAATTCAAATGCTGAATTTGTTAAAAGTTTCCTGTGGCCAAAGCAGTATATACAGCATTTAGATTTTTTTTTCCCCTGCCTTCATTAAAAATAATGTTTTGGATGATTTAAGTGATAGCATGGCTCTGAATCTGAGCACTTTTTATATCTGTTTGACACAGGAGGCATTACATCCAAAACAAAATAATAATCTTTGTTTACTGTAATATGACACTACTTATCTTCAAGTTTTAGCTTGAAACACTGGAAAAAATATAAGGTTCCTTAAAGTTTAGCAATTGTATTTCTCAACACACAAACACAGGAGTATTTAAAAGGTAAATGAGTAGAACTGTAGTTACTGTCTAGCAGGAAAATTTCATTTAAAATAAACCAAACCTGTTAACTTAATAGGAAAATCAAATTACAAGGAATACATTTTAGTTCCCAAATCACAAAATGATTTTAGGACTTTAAAGGCTACAAAAGCTAAACAGGTACTTCAAAGTTTTAGTAAAATTCCTGTAAAGACCCTTTAATAAAAAGCCAACGTTCTCATCACCTTGATTTCAAAACATTTAAAAATTTTACCTTTTTAGAAAATTTGTATAAATTTCTAAAAAATTATATGGGATTAAAAAAAAATTTATAAGGGGAACAAGTGCAGTTTTGTTATATGGATATGCTGTATGGTAAAATACCTTAAATTTAAATTTATCTAAGGTATAAACGCTAGCCACGTTGGTAACCACTCACTCTCTGCATTTACATGCCAAATTATTCTCATATCCTATGTCTTTTATCCATAGTTTGGGCTCTAAGAGACAAGTGTCTACAAAAGACGTATGAAGGGCATTAAAACGTGGTCCTTTATTATTCCATTTAAGTAAAAGTTATTTAGTCTGACTTCACAAAGGATTTTAATTCAAGTTACACTGAATTTATAGATTAATTGGCAAAATTTGATTTATCACTCCATTTATTTAGGTCTTCTTTTAATATTTTTTACAATTTCTCCATAGCAGTATCACACATTTTTTTCCTTAGATTTATTCCCTTATCCCTTATAGTTTTTATTGCTATCTGCATTACTTTCTAATTTTTCTTAAACAGATATATAAGTATGCAAATTTAGAAAGGAAAAAGCTAAAGCAAAAGAGTCAACAAATTTGTGGAAATGAAAAAGATAAATATCCATGCCAGGAAAATACCAAGTGCCTGAAATAGAAGTATGAAGAAATAAGAAACTGAGCCACACTACAGATCATCAAGCTCACATATATGAAGACAAGGCAAAGCAAGGCTAAGGTCAAGACCAAGATTCAATGGTGAAGATATGACCTGGAATTTTTAGATTTGGATAATTTATTACTTACATAGACAGTGAAAAGAAGAATAAGCCAAAGGAGCCAGCTTTCAGTGATCCTTGCCCCACATACCAAAAAGGACAACACCAAGACAAAAGGGGCCAGAGGCCTACGAGGCAAGTTATGGGATATCCCACAGCGGGGGAGTCAGTTCTAGACTGCAGCTAACTAAGTGCTTTTATATACTGCAGCTCTAGTCTGAGGCAGGCAGGGCAGAAAGTCCCATACCTCATCAAAACTCTGGAGTTGATGAGAAACTACCATGACAGCCTCCCAGGAAAGGTGGGGAAGTGTTCCGGGAGGATCAAGTCATACTGCCAGGACTCAGATAAGTGCAGCTCAAGCAGTTGCCTACATGGAATTGTGCAAGGTCAAGCCTTTCCCCCATACAAAGAACAAACAAAAACAGTACCTCCTTTGCTCTTGCTCCTCTCTACAAAGCACTGTATCAGTTCAGTTTGTGAAGGGTTCAAGTACAATTGGGATGTCATCCTTCATTATTCAATGGTGGCCCACATTGTAATAAAGAATCTGACTTATTTCTTGATGTTCAACGGCTGATAGCTTTACCCTCTTCTCCCTCTTCCCTTTCTGCTCCACACCTAGGCAAACTGATGAGAAAGCTCAGGTGCTCTCTCCTTTGGTTCCAGTGAGAATTTCAAATGATATGCAGGAAGCTTCACCCCAGCCTTACCCCGCAACCACCATAAAAGTCCCAGTCTAATCCCCTGCCCCATTCTCTCAGGACATTCTCCAGACAGCTTGAGAAGCCCACCCTGTTCTCTCCCCAGGAGAGCCTCATTATGTGAGTAATAAGCCCTTTCATATCCTCTTGGTGTGTGAATGTAGAGTCATCAATCTCGACATCTAAACCAAATTTTGGGTGGTTGTACATCCTGTATCTGCAGAGTGACCAAATCACGTCTTATTTGAACATTATGCTAATGTGTATTCTTACCCTGAAAGTTCATTTCAAAGCATTTAAATAAAAATGTTTAAAAGTACATATTGTAAGTTTTCCTTATACTGACTTTCTGTTTATTTTACCACTTTTAAGAACAGAGGAAATGCAGTGGCAGGCAGAATGGAAAAAGTATTTCTCTTATCAATGATATGAACATCTTGTTGAAGGAGAATCTAAAGCTGAATTCAGGACAATAGACAAGGCTTGATGACACTGGTCTCAATCCCAGCCCTCTGAACCTTACTCTACTCATGTACTCAAGACTTCCAAATTTTAGCTTCTGGCTGGGCATGGTGGCTCACGCCTGTAATCCCAGCACTTTGGGAGGCCAAGGTGGGTGGATCACCTGAGGTTGGGAGTTTGAGACCAGCCTGGCCAACATGGCAAAATCCTGTTTCTACTGAAAATACAAAAATTAGCTGGGTATGATGGTGTGTGCCTGTGATGCCAGCTACTTTGGAGGGTAAGGCAGGAGAATCGCTTGGACCTGGGAGGTGGAGGCTGCAGTGAGCCAAGATTGTGCAACTGCACTCCAGCCTGGGTGACAAAGCGAGACCTTGTCTCAAAAGAAACAAAAAACAAAAAAACAAATTTTAGCTTCTGCTCAAACACATCTCACTAGAGCCAGTTTCCTATTTCTTTTTCTTTTCTTTTGAGACGGGGTCTCTCTCTGTTGGCCAGGCTGGAGTGGTAATGGCGCAATCTTGGGTCACTGAAACCTCTGCCTCCCGGGTTCAAGCGATTCTTCTGCCTCAGACTCCCGAGTAGCTGAGACTACAGGTGCATTCCAGCACACCCGGCTAATTTTTGTATTTTCAGTAGAGACGGGGTATCATCATATTGGCCAGGCTGTTCTCAAACTCCTGACCCTGTGATCCACCCACCTTGCCCTCCCAAAGTGCTGGGATTAGACGTGAGCCACCGCACCTGGCCCCGTTTCCCATTTCTAAATTACAGCTGACTGCAAACAACTGGAGAACTTGTAGATGCTTCAAGGTAAAAATGTATCCCAATCTCTGTAGCTAAAAAATTATCTCAATATCCTTCTGCCCTGAATGGGGCCTCCTGCTTTCCCTGTACTGGCTAATGTCTACCTTCCACTTGCTTTTTCAGGTTAGAAACTGGAGAGGCATCCTTTATTCCTCTTTCCTCCTCCATATCCTGTGTCCCATTAATCACCAAACTTTGCCAATGCAACCTCCTAGGATGACTGAAACCCACCCCCTTCTCTCCCAAGACCCTACATGAAAATCTCTAATGGGAACCACTAGAATAACCCCTATGCTTTGGATTTGTAAATGTAAAGAAGACATATTCAAAATGTCTAAAAGGAAATACAATGAGGATGCACTCCCCTCCATATCTGCTCCAGCTTGTGCTGTTTTCCCAAAGACAGTCTATGGGTGAAGAAATGGCTGATTGTAGGATGGGGGTAGGAAACACACAAGATGACTCTGGAGCACTCGTCATGCCAGAAAGTAAGGAGGTGCTCAAAACACTCACCCCAACCCCTCACAGATAGAGGTATGTTAAAGGAGCATGGGAGCCTGCTGAGAGAGTTCCCAATGACCAAAACTGAAATGATTTAGCAACAAATAAATGAAGTGGTGGGGTGCTGTGACTTATGCCTGTTACCCCAATATTTTGGGAGGCTGAGGTGGGAGAACGGCTTGAGCCCGGGAGTTTGAGAGCAGCCTGGACAACACAGCGGGGCCTAGTTTCTTCATAAAAGGAAAAAAAAAGTTGCTGGGTGTGGTGTTGCATGACTGTAGTCCCAGCTATTCAGGGGGCTGAGGAGGGAGGACCCCTTGTGCCCAGGAGTTCGATGCTGCAGTGGTGCAGTGAGCTATGATCACGCCAGTGCACTCTAGCCTAGGAGAAAGCAGGAGTGTCTCAAACAAACAAGCCAAAAAAAAAAGAAATGAAGTAGTGTTGGTTTATAGTCCAAAGTGAAAAATAAGTATCTTTGAGTCCATGGTAGTATAATGAGTGAACAAATAAATGGGAGAAGAGACTATCTCCCATGCAGAAGAAGTCCAAATAATTTATGTAGATACTCTGTCCTCAAAGAGCGGCAGCATAATTCTCCACCCCTTTGGCGCGGGCTAAGCATAGTGACTTCTTTCCAAAGTACACAGTGTGGAGAGGAGGAAATAAAGAGTAACTTACAGTGGAGAGAGAAACTGACAAACACTACCTCAGTCAAGTAATCAAGGCCAATATTAACTGTCATAAATCATATTGGTAGCATATACCCTTGATAGGATGTGATGAAAATGGCACTTTACTTCTGTGATCTTCCTTCCCCAAACCCATATCCTCAGTGTAATCATGAAAAAAAAAATTAAACAAATTCTAATAATGGGGCATTTTATAAAATACCTAAATGGAACTCCTCAAGATTACAAAAAAAAACAAAGAATATCTGAGACACAGCCACAGCTAAGAGAAGCCTGAAGAACACGACAACTAAGTCTAATGTCCCAGAACCAGAAAAGGCCATTAGGTATAAAACTAAGGACATTTAAAAACTGTGGACTTTAGCTAATAGTAATAATGCATCAGTATTGGTTCTTTCATTGTAACTAATATATCATACTAATATAAGATGTTAATAATAGGGTAAACTGAGTGCAGGTTACATGGGAACTCTTGTACTACCTTCTCAATTTTTCTTTAAGAAAAATCTCATTACACTACTATGGCATGGTAGCTCACACCTATAATCTCAGCACTTTGAGAGGCCAAGGCGGGTGGATTGCTTGAGCTCAGGAATTCCAGACCAGCCTGGGCAACATGGTAAAACCCCAGCTCTAGCACAAATATGAAAATTAGACAGGTGTGGTGGCGTGTAACTGTAGTCCCAGCTACTTGGGAGGCTAAGGTGGGAGGATGGCTTAAGTCCGCTGGTCAGAGGTTACAGTGAGCCAAGATTGTGCCATTGCACTCCAGCCTGGGCAACAGAGCCAGAAAAAAATTAAAAAGGCCTAAAAGAGAATAAATAATATCTTTATATCTTTAATTTTTCTGCATCTTCTACTGCTAACCTAACTCTGACACCTTGAGTCCCTGCTGTTTCGGAACTTGGGCCTTTGTCCCTACAAAACTTTAGGTGGGTAAAAGGAGAGAAACCTTAGAAAACAAACTACAGTGTGAACATAAAGAGTTCTTACATTAACAGAGTGTTAAATGCCACCACAGGTGTAAAGCTCACACTAGTCTTCACATGGACTCCATGACTTCAGAACTGCTCGCAGGTATGATATCTGAAGGAAAACACATCTACCAGGATAGCACAGAGAGCAGAATGCTACTCAGGGCCATTTGTAGCCCTCTCCACCACCTGTGCTTCCTTCCTCCCAACAGGAGAGCTGGACCCTGGAAGTAAAGACTGCCCAGAATAGGAGTCAAACTACCAAGAAAAGCCAGTCTTCTCCAACTTCCAAAATTCACATTGGTATCAAGGCCTATCTCCCACTCCCACCAATCTGGTCAGTCCCAGTTCCTCTCATGGACTGTGAGAAAGCATTCAGATCTGGCTGAATCTTTACTTGTAATCTAACTTTCTACTTTAAATCGAACCTGATTTCCCAACTTTGCTGTTTCTCAAAGAGCAAGGAAAAGTAGTTTCAGGAGAAATTTAGAATCTGAATAGAAAACAAGTAAGATTTCAACCTGTATAACATGAGCCATTTATATGAACTACATTATAAACTGAAAGTTACCTAGGAAAATCCAAACATCCTCCTAACAATGTTTGTTATTAGTTCTCTCAAATTCCCTGAATCTTTTTTGCACAACAAAAAAGAGCATAAACAAATAAATAAGGTTACAGCTATATAGAAACTGTGATGCTGGTGTTCAGAACGGGCCCAGTAGAATGGTTCTCATATTTCTTTCTTTCTTTTTTTAAGATGGAGTTTCACTCTTTATTGCCCAGGCTGGAGTGCAATGGCATGATCTTGGCTCACCGCAACCTCTGCCTCCCAGGCTCAAGCAATTCTCCTGCCTCAGCCTCCCTACTAGCTGGGATTACAGGCATGTGCCACCACACCTGGCTAATTTTGTATTTTTAGTAGAGATGAGGTTTCTCCATATTGGTCAGGCTGGTCTCGAACTCCCGATCTCAGGTGATCTGCCTGCCTCAGCCTCCCAAAGTGCTGGGATTACAGATGTGAGCCACTGCGCCTGGCCTGTTTCTCATCTTTCTTTCTTTCACAGAGTGCTAAAGAGCTCCTGCCACACAGAGGCAAACATGTTAAACTCCGGCACCCACTAAGACAGTCATCTTCACTAAGAGTGACCTTGGTTCTAGGGCTGTGCTTCCACTCTGCAACTAAGGCTGAAGCCCACACCTTGCCTGGAAAGTCAACCGTAACAAAGCCCTACTGCCAGCCCTGCTGGGGGCTAGGTTGCGGGTGGTTCCAAAGGCAGGAGCCCAGCCTTGAAACACTAAGCTCTGTAACACATGCTCATGTCCTTGAGTAACTGACGCAACTCACTTATCTAACAGTGTCCTACAAAAACTGGAGGAGTTATCTTGAGCACTGTTAAACAGAAACAAAACTAAAGCAGTTCACTTAGAGTTTCATATGTTGTCCTTTACCTTCTCAGATTTTATGTTGTACAAAGGGGTCTATAAGTAAAAATGATACAGGTCTGATCGATGAGTCTCTCTGTTTTTTTTTGAGATGAAGTTTTTGTCGCCCAGCCTGGAGTACAGTGGCGCAATCTCAGTTCACTGCAACCTCAGTCTCCCGGGTACAAGTGATTCTCACGCCTCAGCCTCATGAGCAGCTGGGACTACAGGTAAGCGCTACCACACCTGGCTAATTTTTTTTTCTTTTAGTAGAGATGGGCTTTCACCATGTTGGTCAGACTGGTCTCAAACTCCGGACCTCAAGGGATCTGCTCACCTTGGCTTCCCAAAGTGCTCAGATTACAGGCATTAGCCACTGTGCTGGGCCTGATCAATGAGAGTTTCTGACCTAAGGTTCCCAGCCCAACTTTACAGAAAAGATTATGAACACCAAAACACATCAATTTTAACCACAAATAAAATGCTATATACTTTACATTATGTGACATATGTAAAACAAACCAGGGACTCAGTAACAAATCACATTTCATTTAGTAACGCAAGAGCAGAGTTGCACAGAGTGGGATAAAAGGCTATGAGACTACACAGGAGCACAGGGACCTTTGAATAGTGTCTAAGGAGAGGGGCTGGACAGAGAAATGAGTGAAAGGCCAAGAAGAACAGCATGTGAGGCCTGGATCCAGTCTGAGCACTGGCTAGCTGGCCCATTTGTCAAAGATGTCATGTATCACAAGAGAAACCAGCACGGTGCTCCTGGTCTCCTGGAAGGTACGGGCTTGCCTGTACGATGTGTATGGATCAGGCAGAGCACCACACACCTCCAAGTCTTTGAATTTCACTCATTAATCACCCTTCTCAGATTTGTCAAGAAGTCAAAACTCAAAAGCAGTCATATACAAAAGGTAAAACCAAGAGATCTTATAAGCAGTAATAGAAAAGTTTAGGCCATGAAGCAAGAAGAGAAGTCTACCTGATAAAATCTAGATCAGCATGTCTCTGGAAGAGAAGAAGAGAAACAGTGACCAGGTCAGCTGGCCAGCCCTCCCACTGTCACAGACAGATTTACTTCCACAAACCCTTCTCTTCCTCTGATTTTATACTCAATAGTCGAGCAAGCACATTACTAGTACAAATGGCTCAAGGAAGCACTCTGGAAAGCAACTTCTTAACAAACATTAGTCTCATATGAATTTGAGTGTTAGAAAAAAACAGCTTATGTTGCACAATCACTCACAGATGCTGTACATTAAAGTTTCGGATCTTTAGATATGTCAGACTATCTTAGGAAGGAAAAAGAACAGGATGAGGGTTATCTACCTGTCTTCTACTTTCCCAACTGCCCACCATTGTGATAGTTCACTGTTAGTTAAACCAAAAAGCAGAGTACGAGTACCTGATCGAGCAATGCCACTGTCCCTGTCTTCATTCTGTCCTCTGCTTGGCATATCAACTGGTGTGCTGTGTGCTGAGATAAAGGAACAAGGAAATCATGTTAGCGGGCTCTTCAGAGTTAAAGTTTGTAAAACGACTACAGTAATTTTTACATTTCAAAGAAGGCTACTGCTACTGATGATTGGCATAAGCTTATAATAGAGACTAAGTAGAAAGCAAAATTAAATATATAAAAAGATGGTGAGAAGAAAAGAGAACCAAGTAACCATCTGCCTGTATTCAATTGTAACATACGAACTTTTTTGAGTGATGTTCAACTCTTAAAAACAAATGAATTATTATTTGAATAATAAATTATCTGAATAATAAATGATTTGTGCAGTTGATGCAATGAACAAACATTTTCAGGTAGTTCTTTTTTTTAGTAGTAGTATTTAAATAGCAATGTATTTTCAAAATGCTTTATAATCAGTTTTTGTAGTAACTGTAGGCGACTTAGGGAAGAGAAATACTTGAAAACCATTTCATAAATTCGAAAAATGTTTCTCTGTTTATAACCCACTCTCTTGGCAGATAGAAAACATTTATGTTCGTTTTCAAATATTTCTTCCTCCATTTCTTTCCATATACACCCATACACAATATTATTGTAGAGTTACTTAGAAAAACTCACGTCCTGGCATGAATTTTGGAAAACACTGTGAAGTATTATAGACTTCTAGGAATGCTTCAGATTGGCCTAAGCTGTATACTTGCTGAGCTAGAAGGCAGATGTGATGCTGCTGTAGTGAAGTTCTGCAATGGACAAGCAGCCCAGTGCTCTGCCTGATTATTACACCTGCCAGCTGTTTTTTGAAGCATGTTTATTTTCACAATTGTAAAGAGAGCATTTAAATGCATTATCCTCACTCTAAGTAGGTGGGAGGATGTCAATTTCATTAGGGTATCAGCTAACTATGGTGCTTAGCATATTTCAGGCCACAAAGAAAAGAAAGAAAAATACCATTTGCTATACTCACAACTTTAAATGTTAGTAATGGAGTTTCCCCACAAGTTAATCATGCCAAGACAAGTTAAATCTCAGAGACACCAAGATGACTACACCTGTAAATAACCTAGAAATTGTATTTACACTACTTAAATGAGAGAGAAACAAAGAGAGAATTCTTCCATGCTCTTATTAGCGTGACTTTTAAAGAAACTCCGTGCAGGTAAGGATGCAGTTGAATAAATGGATAAAAGACACCAAGGCAAAGGGAAACAGTTCATAGTAGCAGAAGAGGCCCATAAAAACCAGAAAAAAAAAATCCTCTTAGAAATACTAAGGGCTCATTTCAGATTAAAATCAGCTTACACTTTGAGTATTAGTGAAGACATTTACAAGAGAGGTTCATTGGTGGAATTTTCAAAACACCATGGATTTGGCCGCATTTGAAACCAGTATCTGCTATGACAAGAGCCCCTTGGATTTCTAGAGAGGTACAAGTAGGATTTTTTTCCTAAGAACCTGCACAGGATTTATTAATGTGTGTGGGTCACACTGTACTCGGCATTCCACACAAACCTGCAAAGAAAGAAGCACTCCGGGTGAGCCGGAGAGGTCCTCCTTCAGCTACCCCTTGCAGCAGTTTGCTGCTGCATGCTTGCAGCAGACCTAGAGACAGAAACACACAGAAGAGGGCAAACAAAGTACACACACAAAAAATAAACATAGATTAAAGATAATGCGGGAAAAAAAAAAACTCAAATAAAGCAAAACACACACCCACAATAGTGTATTCAAAAAGAAAGAATTTGTGTGTCTGATTTTACCTAGGTTACTTGCAGTACGACAAGGACCCAAACTATTCTGATTTGTGTTCAGTTTTCCCACATTAGGATCTTGGTTGATGTACTCAAAGCTGTCTTGCAAGCTGTATCCAGGGAGGGCGGGAAGGAGAAAGAGGACAAAAATGTCAAGAAGCTACTAAAGCTGTTTTCTAATAGACTTCCAAATACAGACAACAACTAATCAGTCCCTCAATACTTTCTTTTTAATAAACAAATGAAGTCTCACATCTACCAAAGGGAATTAAACCTGCAACTTCAGGTGAATTTGTTGGAAGAAAACAAAAGCTATTTTGGAGGTAGCTGAACCCATGTAACTAAACAACTGTACTTCTAACAATTTCATATTATATAACGAGACAAACTGCAAATTTTGCTTCAGTGACTGACCCTTGGGATACTGCTATTCATTTTTACATTTTGCTTAAGCAACTGACACCCAACAAGTTGCCATCCATTTCAAGTATTTTACATAAACCCTCAAAATGAAATTAACTTTTACTTGTGGTTAATATCAATGAGCAATTCAGCAACTTTTTTCAGGAATAAAATATAACAAATTATAATTCTTATAGGAGTTTCATTTCACAACTTCTAAAAAAATTACTCATAAAAATATGAGGGAAGCAGACTTTAATAATTTGTTGTGTTTATTAACAATTAAAATAAAGACTTTTGCTGTATGTAGAACTGACAAAAACAACAATGACAAAAAGACTTTGAGAATAATACAGCATAATGAAGCCAAAGTAATTTTCATATAAATCTGCATTTAAAGAAATTAATGCAATAAATACTCAGGTAATCTCAAGGGTCAGTTAAGAACAAATCTCATAAGAAATAAATAACAATCCTCATATTGGCTTAAGTCATGACAGTCCAATGTTAAATGCTCAAACTGCTTTGTTGAAGGGTAAGCCAAGACTCACTCAATGGTATTCAAACATATAGAGAAATATTTTTAATTTCCCAGGATAAGAAAAAATAGCTTTCACTTGACCCCTGAAAATATCCTTTAGTTTATAACAAGCCTTTCTTTCAAATTTATCAAAGTATAACCGGTGCTTTACTTTAAAAAAGGAAGCATATGAAATATTTCTACTTGAAAGTTCAAGATATATGAATGAATATGCTAAAATGAGATTAAGTTATTAGATATTTCAGAATTCATTATGCAGAAGTGTAAAATCAGAGGAAAAATGTCAGGAGTTTTTTAAAAAGTAAAAATATTGCATGCCACAAGTACCAATCAATCGCAAAGGCTAAACCGACCACTCAGAATAGATGGCAAGCACAAACAAACCACCTGGCCACACAGGTGCTTATCAGAATGGAAAAACTCATTATGTACTTTAATCCTTCAGAAATAATTTGAGATAGGGTCTTGGTTTGTGATCCAGGCTGGAGTACAGTGGCACAATTACTGTTCACTGTAGCCTCAACCTCTCAGGTTCAAGTGATCCTCCCTTATCAGCCTCCCAAGTAGCTGGGACCACAGACATGCACTACCATGCCCGGTTAATTTATTATTATTATTATTATTTGTAGAGACAGGATATCCCTATGTTGCCCAGGCTTGTTTTGAACTCCTAGGCTCAAGTGACCCTCCCACTGTAATCCCAACGTATTGGAATTCCAGGCATTAACCACCATGCCAAGATTTAAAAAAAAAAAAAAAAGATAAAATAATACTGGAAAACACAGTAAGATCATTAATGTAGCCCCTTCCCTTTTTTTATTTTTTATTTTCCAAGAAACTAAAATTGGCAACTGGGTAACAGATGACTCATTTTTCTTTAGGGCCACCTAATAAAGTCAAAGGTTTTTTCTCACTGCCACTTTTAAAACATCTTTGTTAATTTGGACTTATTCTGCTTCTCATTTCAAAATGCCTTGAGACCCTTAAAGAATTACTCTATCAAGAAATACACACTTTAAAAAAATGGCGTGAGAGTGCAAAATCCTACACTTACTTATTTGTACTTCCACAGAAGCTGCCCATTCTAGCAGAAAAGACTTTACTAATCATCAGTTGTGGAGGAGAACTGGGAAAAAAAAGGAAGCAGAGGGGAAAAATACATTTATGAGTTAAGGAGCCAATACCACCATTGCACTTCTCAAAACTCGTAGAATAGGAAGCCTAGACTCACCGGATGTAGTGTATCTTTAAGGTGGAGCCTTTGTAACTCATCTCAACTGAGCCAAACATCATTTCCCCCAACATGTTGACATCAGAAGCCGGTCTTGTGTACTACATGCAAGGAACCAAAATCAAAGTTAGTACATGGAAGGTGACATGCAATAAAACAGAAAATAGTGTTTATTAATCTCATTAGGGTTATCAATAATTAAAACTATTTCTCAAAGCTTCAAGTGGTCATCTTACAATCTTAGTTTATAATGGCGATTGCCTATTTTCCCCCCGAAGTATTACTAATGTTTGTGATTTCTCTTTTATACACAATATTGTCATTTAGGAGCCAAGTGTTTTATCAGAGTTCATTATTATTTTTGTTATGAGAAACAAAGATTACCATTATTTCTATTTATAAACCCTGAATAGAAGATAATATGAAAATAACAGTAACTCTACTCTTGCTACTAAGAAAATATCCTGAAAAGTAATATGGTTCAGTATTATTCACCCAAATAATTAACAGTATGGCAAAAAATTGCTCATTGCTGCAGGTAGGGTTTTGTGAGGGCCCAAAAGGTAACAGATGGTCTGACAACCCTAAAGTTTTACAAAAGTATTTCAAAAACATTTGTCCCCTCCAGCTTCTGACCAGTCTCTCTCATCCTTTTATCATCCAAAGGGTGGGCTGCCTGCATCCCTTTCCTCCACTCTCGCTGGCTTGTTACTCTTACGTTCAAACTAGTTCAACTACTCCAATGATGACCTCCTCCCTCTTAGTCAAATACAATGGACACTTTCCAGTTTGCTTTATTAAACTTCTTTCAATATATCTGATGCTGTTCATGACTCTCCATTTTGAATCTCTTCTTTCTCAGATCATCCCTTACTGTGATTTTGCCTGGAGGTCACCCCTACTAACTGCCTGCATTTTCAACCATTCTTTTGATTTTGGTAATTGTTTACATAGAATACCCCTTACATCTTTGTCTCTAGGCCCAGAGCTCTCCTGGAGATCTAGAACCTTATACCCCAATACATCCATTCACCTAGTGACATCTGAATGAGTGTCTTGGGATACAGGATTCTTAGTACCTATGCTAAGTGCTGGTGACACACCGATGAACACAATAGGTATGAATGCCAAGCAAATTGGTGTGCCACAGGGTGGCCACAAAGCAACCATAGTTCTGCACCTTGGTGTACCAACTAGATTCTCTGTCAGTATGCTTTCCAACCAAGGAAAAACACAGAAATCACCCTTAACATACTCTTCCAAATCTTTTTTAAAACTCCTAATACATACACACAGACAGACACACAAGTATACATACACTGACACACAAATACACACTTGCTTATACAAGGTTGCAGAGGCGGAAAGGGAAAGATAAATCTATCAGCCCTGTTCAGTTAGGTTCCTCTCTCTCATTATAGCTCACACCAACTTCTTCCCACTATACACTGACAGAAACCAACTGGTTTTCACATTCTTTATTACTAACTTCCACCCACCTCCTTCATTTATAATCTGCTTTTTCTTGGGGTACAAGGGCCACATGCCAACTGTGATTCTCAACCTGCTGAAAATTCTACTCTATACTTTTTAAACTGCAATCCGCTTTGAGACCCAGGCGCACTATGTCTCAAAAAGGGCAAAAGAGTGGCACAAATCCTGGCTATGAAATTAACTAAGTCCTCTGGATCCATAGCTGCTGCTAATTTCCCTGGGGTTGTTTTTCCAGAAAAGTAGTAGACAAGATTCTACGAGGGCTTAAAACAAGCTCAATATATCCCCCATCAATTAATATCCTTCTGCCATTTAGTATTTATAAAACATCTCTTCCTTTTTATCGTTAGCCAATATTTCTCAATAACCTTAACCCCTTTCCTTACACACACACACACACACACACACACACACACACACTCTATTAAAAATGCCACCAGCCTTGTATCCTTCATACTCAAATTAGATCTTCCCATTTCTTCTCCCATACAAGGCTTTCTTCCTTTAACTGGCATGTTCTGTTTTCTTAGGATGCCCATATACATTCCCAGAATCCTTAGGAATTCTTATAACAAAACAGGAAAGTACATGTTTATTATTCTGGATCAGACAGCAAAGGAAACAAAGCAAGGTAATTTGCCTGACTGGCAATATTTCTTCCTCATCCAGTACATAGTAGGCTGTATCACCTCTGCTTGATTACAGTTTTTATTGGAGATAAAAGCCAAAGAGCAAAAACAACATCAATGTGAAACATTTAAGAGTACTCTGTTGAATACTTGTCCTCATATTTCTGGAGCAGAGCCCTCAAGCAGGCATTATTTCCCAAGGAGAAATTATAGTAAATAACTTTAACCTCAGGGGCTATTCCCACAGAAGGGATGGTTGTACCTGGTACTTTGGAAACTGCTCTTTCGCATGGTGTGAAGATCCCCCGGAAGAACTGTGGGAAGAGATGAGGCTGCTGCTGCTGCTGCTGACGCTGCTGCTGACACTGCTGCTCCCCTGGCAGCACTTGGCTGATATTTTAATAGGGATGTCTTCTGTTTTCTAGGTTGAGAGAGACAGGCAAGGCAAAACATTCCTAGGTATATCAGGTTCATCAACAGTTCTTCACTGGGAATTCCTTTTTAAAAGCATTCTGGTGCCTAAGTTGCATTAAAAACCAGAAACTTTCTTTTTTTCTAATAATGACAAAAACATGGTTTGTGAGACTCTATAATGGGAAGGCAGAATGCTGAAGAAGGGTTCTAGACAAAAGCAGGTAGGTTATACATTAAGACTTTATCCTCTTCTAATAATTTATTATTTATACTTCATATAATTGATCTCTGGTTATTAGATTTTTGGTTGTTAGCTTTTTAGTACTATGTAGAGTCATAATCCATTGAATTGAAGAGGAGAAAGGTGAGGCTTCAAATCTAAATTTTTACTAAGCACATGGAACTAATACAACTATTAACTTGGGCAGACAGGCTTGTGTTTTTAATGACACACCTCCTCTAGTACTCCTTCAAAGGCAACAGCAAGGAAAGTCATGAGGTTGAATTTGAAAGGGATGAAACTGAAACCCTGAAACAGGAGCTACTGTGAATTACATAGCATGTGATGGAAATATGGTTTTCAAAGGTTAAGGAAAATAGAGGATTCTCTACTATACATTCCCCAAATAGAGTTTGTCACTAGTTTTTTATCACAGTGACAAAAGTATAAGGATAAACCTTTATGACTATTTAACTTCCCCTTGAAAATATTACTCCCTACAGAAGCCTCCTGCACCCTCCATGATAAGTTGTTTCTATTCTGAGTCTTCTTTGCCTTTTTTTTCCTTGTGCAGCTTTTGCTTGGAGAAACATGAATGCAATTGCAGCTTATCTAATCTCCAGTGTGACAGTCACACTGGTGGTCTAATGCAAATGCCTACAGTCATGTGCTTGATACAAACTCATGATGTTTTGTGCTTGCCAAGGGAGGCTGGGGCGGTGGGGACTGAAGACGGGAAAAGAATGTAAGGAAAACACAAAATGTGCTGCACCATAACCGTCACTCCAGCAATGATGGCATTCAAAGTGGCACTTGGTTATTCCTGACCATCCAGCAGTCCCTCAACACTCTCAAGATACAGCTGTTACTTGGTATCACTTAAGCCAGGAACACAGCCCCTCAAAGGGCCTAAGTGACACAAGACCCACCTGCCTCAGACTGACAGACTCTTTGGCTGGAGTACAACACAGCGAACAGTCTATAATTGGAGATAGCACCTGGGATAGGGAATAGAGCACTAACTGGATTCTTTTGTAGACTTGGGCAAGCTACAAACCTCCTGAAACTAAGATGCCTTTTTGGTTAGATGAGTGCTTCTAAGAAAGCCTGTGTTTCAAGATTCCAGCATGATCACTGCTGTAGGACACTGAAGTTTCCAGTTCCTTTTGAAGACTTGTGTTTCTTTTCTGCTCCACCAGCCACCACTAGGAGCAGTCCTAGTGACAGGAGCTCAACTAAAACATCCATGTTTGGCCTTCAGAGAAATGGGAAATAATTCAAGAAATCAAGAGGCAAACCATCTCCTGTCCACCAAAGGGCCAAGTGCTGGCTCACCTAAATTTCAGTAACAAAGCTAACCAGGAAAGCCTACAGTGAATCACCTGAGAGATTTCTTGGTTCGTCCCCTCCCCCACCAACCCCCCCACCCCCCCTCCCCCACCTACCTAACAAGCCCAACAACTACTGTAATGATTAGCCACCTGGCAGAACTCCACTTTAAAATATTGTAGAATCCACCCAGCTAAACTGTGTTTAACCAAACACTTCCTTCCTGCAGAAATGATCCTTATCAAAAGCAGGAAAACAACCCCTTGGCCTTGAAGAAACAAAGACTGTGTTATAAACTGTTCATTTACTTAGATGCACATTCTACAAACTGCCAGTATTTGGTCAGTATGGGTAGCAACTTACTGAACATAAAAAGAATGAATACAAATGGATTTATTTAATTTGTAGGCATCTGAACAAATATTGAAAAGAGCATGGAAGGTCTAAAGTGAATTTAGAAGTACTGTGGTCTCCTATCCAAAAGGATCCAGAAGGGATCAGACTCTTCTCACCTTCAACATGTTATTTTACCACTCCCCTTCTGGCTCCAAGGGACCAAGAGCTGCTCTGTCCTCATTCTACCCATCCCTTGTCCCCTACCCCACACCACCACCACCGCTACCATCCAACTCTCCACGGAAAAAAAAAAAGCGGGGGGTGGGGGGAATAAATAAAAGCTCCCCTGGTCATAAGGGTTTGAGAAGCAATCCTTTTTGAAGACAACATGCAGATTTGCATACGGAAGGCATGGAAGTGAGTAAGGCTGTTTGATTTTTGTTAACCTAGTGCTACTTATTATCTATGAGGAACACTAGACAGAATGATATTCAGGCTCACACTTTTTTAAAATGAATTTTAGAGTTCTCCTTTCCCATTAGAGGCACACACTTGCCATCAAAATCTTACTGGATTGCAACTCCCCGGCAAATTTACCTCTAGTACTATTAATAGTTCGCTACTTAGCTCTTGTCATGATTACTTGCTAACAACTTCACTTGTGTTTGGTAGTGAGCATACTCACACCTGTTGGGGGTAGGGCTTTGATTATTCAATGCTTGCTTATGTTTATTCTGAACCATGAATGGCACTGTACAATATAACTCAAAGAGAAGATTACAGATTAATCAATGATTGATCAGAGGGGTGGTTAAAAGCACAAAAGAAAAAGGAGAAAGTAAATCAGTATTTCATACCTGAGCTGTCACCTCTTCAATCTTTTGAACAGCTTTAGAGTCAAACAAGACTTGTCTGCCTCTCCTTTCACAGTCCTGGTAAACTATCAGGCGAATCTCATTCAGGTCAAACTCCGAACATGACCAACTGTGGATTAAAAAGAGAGAAAGAAGTTGTTATCCGCAACACGTGAGATGATCACGGACAGATAAGCTTCCCAGTCACCATGCCTGCATGCACATCGAAAGGTCACAAGCATGCAGGGATAGTGATCCTCTCAGAACTGGGGCACCAGTGAGCCTGGGACAGATAGCCTTTTATGTGGATTCCAACTGGCCATACGAAAATTGCCAGTTTTCATGATAAGGGCAGAGAAGACTGCTTTAAATAATAAATCACTGGAGAGAAAGCTTTTCCTTCCAAAGCCAGTTTGGACACAGATGGCAGTCAGAAATCACAAGGACATGCAGAGAGGGCTAAAATTGGATGCCTGGGTTCTGGGGACGGCATATCGGAGTTAAAGGAGTGTTAAAGCTTCTGTGTTGTTGGGCTGGGAACCAACTGGAGCAAGTCGGTAGAGCCTTCTCTTCCTCTCTCCCACCCACCCACACTGAGGTCAAATTGAGAGGAATTACACGATCTAAAATTTATTATTTTCCCCGATTACGGCTAGCTCTAATAGAGGAGTTTCAAAAGCCAAGTGCATCACTGTAGAGTATCAGAATTGCTAGCAATTACAGTCAGCAAGAAGGGAAGCATGTTTCTAAGCCAGACCAAAAGCAACTAGGATAAAACTGCTCTGAGGGAAACACAGGTTCATTCTTAGTAAATGACAGAGTAAGGAAACTATAGAAAAAGTAATCATTTAAAAATGCACGGCTTTGGGCATACTCAGTTTTTAACCCATCAGTCCAGTCAACGCGTATTTGAGCATCTGTGATGTTCCAGGCACTGTGGTTGCTGCTGGAGACTCAGCAGTTAATTAACTGGAAAGACCTGGTCCCCGCCCTAACGGAGTTCATGGTTCAGTGGGGAATATTAGGCAAAGAATCACATATGAATGTATCATTACAAACTGTGAAAGTACAAAAAGGAGCAGTAAACAGTTTCAGATTTCCAGACTGAAGAGGTGGGGAAGAGGGACAGGGAAGTCTCTAAGGACTTGAGGTGACATTTAAACACAGACCTGAAGAAGTAAAACTAATGAAGTGCACCACAGGAACAGAGGGAGGACGTGGTAAGGTCTAAGACTGCCGCACTGGAGAAGGAAAAAGACAAAGGCCAGAGAGTGAGTACCACAAGGTGGAAAGGACGGCAGGCAGGGGCCAGGATCATGCTATCCCTCCTCGAGAAACCAAGGAAAACAGATGCTTGATAAGATCAGGTCTGCGCTTTTTGAAAGTTCAATCTGGCTGTTAAGGAAAACGGGGGTGGAACAGATGAAGACTGGAAGCAGGAAGGCCAAACAATTCATAATTAGAGTTCCAGCCCTTCATAATGAAGGCTAGAACTCCAGCAGCAGAGGAGGGGAAAAGGGGACAGACTGTGGTGGCATGCTCACAGGACAGAGCTGAGCCGGTTTCCCAACGGACTCAAGAGGTGCCCAAGGTGAAATGCAGCCAACTGATTAGAGAAGCCGAGGGGGAGCTCTGAAGGGACAGAGGAGGACAGACAGACAAGTAGACAGACATACAAACGCAAACTGTAAAACTAGGAGGCGGTATAAATGAAGTCAGACACATCTGGATTAAAATCCAAATGCCTCCAGCCTTCTAGTTCTTCATCAATACAATGAGAATGTTAAGCCTGCCCTTACAAAGCTGCTGTATGGATTAAATGAAATGCATAAAGTGTTTCATACAAAGAGTGACATACAGTAAGTGCTCCAAAATGGCAATCATTATCTCAGAGGATTTACTATTATGATTTTTAAAGAAAATTAATACAGTGTCTGATAACCACAAATTGTGCATTTCTGGTCTTTTCCATTTTTAGGCAGTTAATACTGAACATGTTCTTTTTTGGTAGCAGATTTGTTTTCTTAAATCCCTACAGCAAAACATATAAAGTTCTGGTTGCACCTTCTTTCAACAAGCTGTGTCCTAAACTATCGTGCCCAGCATCCTTTCTTCCTAATTTTGATAACAATACGGCAAGTTAATTTTCAAACCATTTTCCCTCTACTCTCAGTCCAGAGAGAGTACATGTTTCAGGTTTGGCTAATGAGACATGGCCATATGACCCAAGCTGGCTGTGTGAGTCAGACCCAAAACTCAGTTGTTCAACTTGTAAGTAGTAACCCTGGCATTGGCAGTGGCTATTTTTGCCATCATGAAGTAAGGGCCTGTCTGAAAATGAAGTCAGCACGGAGAAAGCAGAGGTGAGCAAGGGAATGAAACAGATTCCTGGCGGCACCAGAAGCCAGTTGTTCCTGAGTAAGTACTATTCCTGGAATTAGTTCACGGTTACTTACAACCAACACAGTCTGATGACTATGACTCAGATCACTGAATTTTAAAATCACAGAAGGCTGAGGAGGATGGAACACTTGAGGTCAGGAGTTCGAGACCAGCCTGGCAAACCATGGCCAACATGGTGAAACGCCATCTATACTAAAAATATGAAAATTAGCCAGGTGCACTGATAGGCACCCAAGATTCCAGCTACTTGGGAGACTGAAGCAGCAGAATCGCTTGAACCTGGGAGGCAGAGGTTGCAGTGAGCCAAGATGGTACCACTGCACTCCAGCCTGGGTGACAGAGGGAGATTCCATCTCAAAATAAAAAAAAATTACACAAGATCATTAAAAAGGCCCTGAAACTATACATTATTATAAAATAGTACATATGTTGAAGTTGTTAAAAGTTAAAAAAAAAAAAATCAGAATTGCCTTGTATTTTCTTTTCAGTCAATTTTGCCCTAATCATTACATTTTACCAAGACAGCGTAATTTATAACCAAGTTGTTCAATCCTCATTTTTAAAGAATAACACGTATTCAAATATCAAATTGAAAACAGCTAATGTAGAAAAGATAAAATTTAATAATGATCATAATACCTTATTAAATGTTTCATGTTATTTTTCAATGAAGAAAAGATGGAAATAAAAATCATGGAAGATTGTTCTTATCCAGGAGTCTAAAAATAATCTTTTTAATTTAAAAATTTAAAAAAAGACACAGAGGGGAAAAATGCATATTTCAGATTGTCTCATTTTTTTAATCCAAATGCTTTAGAAGTATTTTATAAGATATGAGTGATAGACACAGTGGCTCGTACCTGTAATCCCAGCTACTTAGGTTGCTGAAGCAAAGAGTATCAGTTGAGTCCAGGAATTCCAGACAAGACTGCACAACATAGCAAGACCCAGATTCTTTAAAAACTTGAAAAAAATTAGCTGGTTATTATGTTATGCACCTGTAGTCCCAGCTACTTAGGAGGCTGAGGTGGGAGGATCACTTGAGCCCAGGAGTTCAAGGCTGCAATGAGTCATGATCACACCATTGCACTTGGATTCTAGCCTTGGCAACAGAGCGAGATCCCATCTCTTAAACAAACAAACAAAACAAAATGGTCAGGTGCAATGGCTTACGTCTGTAATCCCAGCAACTTGGGAGACTGAGGCTGGTTGATCACTTGAGCCCAGGAGTTTGAGGCCAGCCTGGGAAACAGGGTGAAATCTCATCTCTACTAAAAATACAAAAAGTTAGCTGAGCATGGTGGGGCACACCTGTAGTCCTAGCTACTGGAGTGCGTAGGCTAAGATGGTAGAATCAACTGAGCTCAGGAAGTCGAGGCTGCTGTGAGCTGAGATCATATCACTAAATTCCAGCCTGGGTGACAGAGTGAGACTGTATCTTAAAATAAATAAATAAATAAAAATAAAAGAATTTTTTTAAAAAAGGAAAACTATTCTTCTTCCATATGAATACTCTCTTTGGTTTAATACATAAATATAATTTCAGCATTGACATTTCTTTCTTCCTTTTTTTAGTTTTTGAGACAGGGTTTTGCTCTGTCACCCAGGCTAGAGTGCAGTGGCACCATCTCGGCTCACCGCAGCCTCAACCTCCCACTCAAGCAATTCTTCCGCTTCAGACCCCCAAGTAGCTGGGACTACAGGCATGCACCACCATGCCTAGCTAATTTCTTTGTATTTTTTTGTAGAGACAGAGTTTTACATGGTAAAACCCTGGATCAATAAGGAGCTGGTCTCAAACTCCTGAGGCTCAGGCAATCTGCCTGCCTCAGCCTCCCAGAGCGCAGGGAGACACTGACATTTTAATGTTAGTAGAGGAAAAAACAGTTGCATAATTTGGTCAAGGAAACAGAGGCAGAACAAAGGCCATTAGTGCTTCAGAATGAGAGAGGCTGGGGATCAAATCTCAGCTCTGCCTCCCACCAGTTTTACAGTTCTGGGAATGTCTCCCCTAGGAGTACTTAAAGGTCCTGTTGTGAAGATTAAAAGAGACAATCTATGGAAAATTTCCCAGCACACTTCCAGCCCCTTTCCCAGCCAACCCTGATACACAGGCCTTGAGCTACTGATAGCCACATGCCACACATATTCTCTTCATATTCACATTCACTTCTATGTTCAACTAGCAGTTACTGCAGAGCTTCCAATAGCACCGACCACAGTTCCTGGTGCTTTACTGAAGACATCTCTTCATATGACTGGGAGCCACTCAGCATGATTTAAAGGCATATGAAAATAAGCCTTGGGGCTTTTTCCTTAAATATCGGACCATTTCAGAACAATGTATTCTAATCCGAGTTATTTCATTTCTCTGTTCTTGCTTAACACAAAGAATGAACAACGTCCTTGGCATCAGGGTATTATTTATGGCTACTTTATGACTTCAGGCACAATAAGATAAGATGATTTGTCTATCTTTTCTTATTGTAAAATTTAAGCAAAATGACTTATATGGACTCTCTTTGGTTTTAAAATTCCATGATGCCAGGATTTGCCTGGTTAGAATTGAAACCAGGCCTTATTTCTGGAACTACTAAAGAGTGGAAAGGCAAATAATCAAAGTCTCAGTTACTTCCCTGAAACATGACAGGCACTAGTTCAAATGATCTGAAACACAGAAAACATAATTCTCTTTAAAATATCTAAAGCCATGTACTGTAGTTTAAATTGTGTCTCCTCAAAAGATGGTGTACAAGTTCTAACTTCTATACCTGTGAATATGACTTTCCTTGGAAACAGGGTCTCTGCAGATATAATCAAGTTAAGATGAGGTCATATTAAATTAGAAGGGGCCCTAATCCAATGACTGATGTCCTCCTAAGACGGGGAAAATTTGGACAAAGACACAGAAAGAATAATGAACAGGGAAGTCACTGCAGACTGACGGCACAGCACAAATACAAAAAGACAACATCACTGGGTGCTTGGAATGTGTCTCCTGTGGAAGAACCACACAGCAAACAAGGCTGGAAAAGCACCTGAGGACTACTTGTGAGGGACTTTAAATGCTATGCCAAGGAATGCATCTGTTGCTCTGCAAGCTGTGGTGTGCCAATTCCAAGATTTCAAGAAAGAGAATGACATGATCTGACCTGTGTTTTAGGAGGAGAACTAAAGTGCTTTGAGAAGACCATTTTCAGGACAAATGCAGAGATTGTGACTTATAAATCCAGGGTTTCGAGGAGTCATGGCCAATAAGGAAAAGAGCACATTGTATAACGTGCTGCAGGGTGATTTGCTATAGCCTTCAAGATCAGTTCTAGTGTGGGTGTTGATTCTTCTCTTGAACTTTTACAGGAATCAGAGACGTGATCATGGGTATTCCCATGTTGAAAAAGCAAGAGTTTTTCCTCTTGGTCTCACACAAGGAAACCACCCTATATAGTCAAAAATTAGTTTACATAAAGAGTTTAAAGAACATTCTTGTGATCCAAGAAGGTAAGTATTTAAACCTTTAGGAATGATAGAAAACTTTCGATGGTCCAAGAAAAGGTAAAACGAAACAAAACAAAGATAAACGATAATGATCACAACAAAAACTGACAAAAATATTATCTATTTAACCAGCAGTTCCTGCCTGCCTACTACTTGGCAAGCATTCTGAGATAGAGCAGTGAGCGAACCATAACCCTGCCCCTATGAAATGCACTATGTGACATTTTCCAACCACTCTTCAACCCTATTCCATACTCTTTTCTTTCTGCCAACCTCCACAATTTCCTTATTCTCTAAAACAAAAAAAAAAAAAAAAGAAAAAAAAAGTTTCTAAGTACAAACAGAAATCTCTCAAAAGGTTTGCTCAAGAAGAGTGGGAAAACCCAAAGGGCTACACTCTGAAAATAAACGAAGAGTGGGGGTGGAAGAAAAGGGAAAA
This sequence comes from Saguinus oedipus, assembly GCA_031835075.1. Taxonomy (NCBI): domain Eukaryota; kingdom Metazoa; phylum Chordata; class Mammalia; order Primates; family Cebidae; genus Saguinus; species Saguinus oedipus. Next base: position 185,446,470 of record CM063171.1, on the reverse strand, counting down.
TTAAGTTTGACATGACAATGAAAGTTCGCCCTGTCAGCACAAAATATACATTATTTCCCACGCAGTAACAAGCTGTTTATTTCAAGAAAAGAAATTATGTAAATAGATGGCAGTAACAGATTTGGAATTCATTTATCTTTTGGTATGTTAGTACTCTCAGGAAGACCACATTGGCTCTCCTTTCTTCCCCTATTTTGCACTTAGACAGCCTTAGCTGTGTGAATTGCCCAGTGCAATTTCAGAGGAACTGTATAAAAACTCACCACTGAGTTGCTGTCCTGTGATCAGAAGTATAGTAAAAAGCACTTAAAGATTCCAGTTCTTATCAGAAGCTTTAATATATGTTGCTAACCTAAAGATAGTAATATTAATTTACAAACAATTTCAATTAAATTAGTCCATTATTACCAACACATAGCTATACTGCATGTTGGTTGCAAATCTTCCATCTTTAAGAAAGTAGGTGATATGAAAATCTTTTATTTTTTTTGTAAAGGAAAATGTGGAATGAAAGAGTAAATATGTTTAATCAGCAACAATGGCATGGCAGGAGCACTGTAACATAAAACCATACTTCTGAGTTCATTCCTTCTGCACACCTTTGAGTGTGTGGCTTCACACAGGCACTGTGAAAGGTACCAGGAACAGAAATTAACCAGATCCAGTCTTTACCACAAAATGCTTACAACTGAGAATGGAAAGGCCAACGTATAAATACTAAGTTAACTACACTGTTACAGGTACCGAGATAAATGTACAGGGACTTATGGGGACTCTAAAGGATAAAGAGGAGGAGTCCACATAGTTGAGTGAGGGATGGATGCGAGTCACAGAGGACATGATGCTCGTGACATGGATTAGGATTCACCAGGGTCAACAGAGCTTCTAACTCTAGCTCTATTGCGTTCAACCCAGATGATTTTAGGAACGCTCCAACCCTAGCGCTGAGCTTTCCCAAAATGCATCTGCCTTATCTACCTCACAAGATTGTTCGCGAAAAACAGAGAATAAATTATGAAAGCACTTTTAAAACTGTAAAGCATAATTCAGATCTCAGATATACAATTCCTTAACTGAGTGCCTTGGGGCTAGATGTTTCAGAATTCAGAATGTTTTTCAGAAATCAGAAAGATGCTACACTACATATTACATAATACCTCTTCCAGGGACTGAGATATAATCAGACCCCCAAATCAAATTAATATTTCACCAGCCCAAGTTATGAATATTTATGTGAAGTGGATTAGACAGACGCTATAAACAGCCTCACAACAGCTCAGATCAATTCCAAAAGATTTTCCAGAAATTTTAGGATTTTGGAATTACAGGATAAAGGATGGTTGATTAATTTAGTGATTACCATGTCTGAGAAAAGGACAAAAGACTGGAATAAACAACTTTCAGGTTCCCTACATTTTCCTGAATGTAACTGATCTCTAACAAAAATGACAGCCAAAAGTTTATGTGTAAGCAGATTGTTTGTAACTCTAAGCTTGTTTTCCCCCTACCTGCCAATAAAACAATGCATAAATGGTAGCAAAGGTCACAAGTTAAAGCCACATAAGTCTTTAAATGTGTTCACACAGCAGTGACAAAATATTATAGTATATGTCACAATACAGCCTAAGATTTGGGTGCTATAAACAGGGAACTACAAAGTACAGAGAGGAAAAGACACAATTTCTTCCTTTCTGAGTTCAGGATCACATCAAGTAAAACTCTTAAAGAGGTAAAGTTTGTATGTGGCACGTACAGCACCACTACCCACATTCCACTGCCCTGAGGCCACACAGCATAGACACAACAGGAGAGCACTGCACTGGATGTCCGACTGCCTAGGCTGGAGGCAGGTCCCACAGTCTGATCTCAGTCACTCCTTCACCTCTTAATCCAATGTCTTCTCCTCTATAAAAGGATGGGTTGGGGCCAGGTGAGGTGGCTCACATCTGTAATCCTAGCACTTTGGGAGGCTGAGGCAGATGGATCACTTGAGGCCAGGAGTTTGAGACCAGCCTGGCTAACGTGGTGAAACCCCATCTCTAGTAAAAATACGAAAATTAGCCAGGTGTGGTGGGTGCCTTGATCACAGCTACTCGGGAGGCTAAGACACAAGAATCGCTTAGACATCGGAGGTGGAGGTTGCAGTGAGCTGAGATCACACAGCTGTACTCCAGCCTGGGCAACAAAGTGAGACTGTGTCTGAAAAAGGGAAAAAGAAAAAATGGGAAATGGGGTGCAACTAAAATTATGCCTAAAATTCTGGTGTTTCCAATTCTAACACATTGTAATCCCAAGTTATTGTGCACAGTGTAATTTAGAATAGATGCTCTCAGCCAGATACTAAAAGTAAAGCAATCTTAATGAATTAACCTACATTACTACTGCATGGTATCCCTTAAACCTTCCAACAAAACACTGCGTATAGAATGCTACCGTAAGTCTAGAAAAAGGAAAAACTGGGGGTGGGGAACTCTGAGTTTCATTATACATTTGTAGACTGTTTCTAAAAGATATACAATGAATTGGTAATACTAGTTGTCTCTGGAGTAGAAAGCTGGATTACTGGATAAAAAAGAAAGCAGAAGGCTGTTCATTCTACACTCTTTACAGAGCAAAGGGAAAGGCTTTCTGTATACTATGTAATACACATCCATCAAAACAGCATAGTGAGGAGTGTAGACTGAACCCAGACATCCTGGGCCCAGGTCCTACCTCTGCCTCTTCCCAGCGATGTAACTTTGGTGAGTTACCTTACCTCTTTGTTTCTCAATAGCCTCATCTGCAAAATGGAGATAATATAATAGTACCAACTTTCTAAGTGCTGCTTTGGTGATCAAATGTAAAGCACTTAACACAGAGCCAGGCACACTGGAAGTGTGCTCTAAACATGCACCACAATTTTGTGTCTTTTGAATATTAAGCTGTGTGATTGTATTATCTCTTGAAAAAGTAAAAACAACAAAGATGAGGACTACAACAAGAACACCCTATTTTTTTTTTAATCCAAAGAATCTATTATTGCTTTAAAGCAAACCCTTAATTACCGTTTCCTTAAACAGGCTTCTTAGTAGCTGAAGCATGAGGCAGTGGGTGAACTCCTACAGGGAAACCACCTTAATGAATTCTAAGCATTCAGATTCAGTTTTCAAATATGTAGTTTGGCCTGGACAATGGCATTTATTGAGCTTTCTTCTCGGCACTCATACACTACAGTTTCCTGTCCTTCTTCATTCCCTCCCTCTTCCAAGGATAGGAGAAAGTTTCTCTCTAAAAAAGCAATCCCTCTGGGAAGCTGAGGCAGGAGAACTGCTTGAACCCGGGAGGCCGAGGTTGCAGTGAGTCGAGATCATGCCACTGCCCTCCAACCTGGGTGACAGAGAAAGACTCTGTCTCAAAAAATATATATATAAAAAATAAAAAAATTTAAAAAAAAACAATCCCTCTTCTCATTGATTAAATCCATCATCTATGGCTTTCAGTTGGTGATTGCTGTTCTAGTGGTGTATCAAATGGATTTCCATCATATTAAACAACTGCCTTTTTTGCTGTGTAATTCTCACAGAGCCTAGAGACACCAATTCCAGAAGGTCTAGTGTTTGGATGTAGGCAGGCGAAGGCTGCTGATCAGAACTATATAGCACATGCACAAATAATTGCCTAACATTTCAGAGTTTATCAAACACTTCTACAGAATTTACCTGAGCTGACCTTCTCAAATGTCCTGCAAGAGTCTGTATTATATAATGTATTATATAAACTTTAACAAGATTATGGCCAGTAAGTGGCTAAGTCAGGACTAAAATCAATGTCTCCTGACTCCAGATTCTGTGTTCATCCAAGTCTACTGCACTAGCACCTTGATACCAGTAGCAAACAAGTTAGGGTAACATTCTCTTCCTTCTAGGATCTTCCTCTGCATGTCCTTCTGAGATGTAAAAACCTGCACTTCAGCTTGGGCAGAGTGAGGCCCCATCTCTTAAAAGAAGAAGAAAGAGGGATCCAAGATGGCCAATTAGGAGCAGCTCATGATTGTAGCTCCCAGTGAAAGTGCAGAGCGTGAGTGGATGGTGCATTTCCAGATGCATTTTTATTGCTCACAGACCAGGAGATTCCCAGATGGAGGAGCCCCACGGGTCACCAGCACGGCTGGTTTGGCCAGCAGGGCTGTTTTTACTGGCATGGCTGTTTTGCCAGCACCCCCGGCACGGTAGTTCTCTGTACAAAATACATGGGACCGGGTGCCATTTTAGCTGGCGATTGGAGCTCCGGGAAGTCACAGTCACCCATTCATCTGATTAAAAAGGGGACTGAAACAGGGATCCAGGCCAGGAGACTCCAGGGCAAAAAAGCACCACGAATCTCAGTGCGGCTGTTTCAGCCAGCACAGTGGGTCACCACACAGGAAATCACACAGATCCCGGCACCTTTCCAACAGGCGACTGGAACACCTGGGAGAGAGTTAACCATTCAACTAAAAAACAAGGCTCTGAGGCAGGGAGTCAGGTGATTAGGCTTGGCTGGTCCCACCCCCACAAAAAAAACAGCAATCACAAATGCTCTGGATTGGGAGTTTCACAGCAAGCACAGCTGAAGAAGATCCAGCTCTGTCAGGGAGTGGTGTCCACCATTGCCGAGGCAGCCCACCATTACAGAGAGTCTGCCATTATAGAGGTGGGCCACCATTGCCGAGGCAGCCCACCATTACAGAGAGTCTGCCATTATAGAGGTGGGCCACCATTGCCGAGGCAGTTCTAACTACACCCGTATCAACAGGACTGCAGGGAAGTTCACATGGCAGCTGGGTGGAGCCCACAGCAGCTCAGCAAAGCCTCTGCAGGCAGACAGTGACTAGGCTGCCTCCTCGCTGGACAGGGCAGCCCTGAGAAAAGGCAGCAACACAACAGAAACTCATAAATAAAGCCCTAACTCCCCAGGACAGAGCACCTGGGAAAAAAAAGGGGGGGGGGTATGAGTTCTGCTGCAGCAGACTTAAACGTACCTGCCCAGCAGCTCTGAATGAACAACAGAGATCACAGTTTAGCGCTTGAGTTCCTATAAAGGACAGACTGTCTCCTCAAGCAGCTCCCTGACCCCCATATATCCAAAGAGTCACCTCATAAAGGAGAGAACAGATTGACATTTGGCGGGCATCCTTCTGGGACAAAGATAGCAGCAGAAGAAACTGGCAGCAACCCTTATGGTTCTGCAGCCGCTGCAGGTGATCCCCATGCAAGCAGGGCCCGGAGTGTATTTCAGCAGTCCTATAGCAGAGGGGCCTGACTGGTAGAAGAAAAACTAAGAAACAGAAAGAAATAACTTCATCATCAACAAACTGGATGTCCACTCAGAGACCCACTCTGAAAGTCAACAACTACAAAGACAACAGGTGGATAAAACCGCAAAGACAGGAAGAAACCAGCACAAAAAGGATGAAAATACCCGAATCCAGAACGCCTCTCCTCCTCCAAGGGATCACAACTACTCAACAGCAAGGGAACAAGGCTGCATGGAGAATGAGAGTGAGGAATTGATAGAATCAGGCTTCAAAAGGTGGGTAATAAGAAACTTCTATGAGCTAAAAGAACATGTTCTAACCCAATGCAAAGAAGAAACCAAAAACCTTGAAAAAAGATTTGACGAAACAAGAATAAACAACTTCGAGATGGATATAAGTGAATTAATGGAGCTGAAAAACACGACACGAGAACTTTGGAAGCATACATAAGTTTCAACAGCCAAATTGACCAAGCAGAAGAAAAAATATCAGAGGTCAAATATCAATTCAGTGAAATAAAATGAGAAGGCAAGATTAGAGAAAAAAGGTAAAAAGTAATAAACAAAGTTTCCAAGAAATATGGGACTATGTGAAAAGACCTAATCTACGTTTGATAGGTGTACCTGAATGTGATGAAGAGAATCAATCCAAGCTGGAAAATACTCTTCAGGATATAATCCAGGAAAACTTCCCCAACCCAGCAAGGCAGGTCAATATTCAAGTCCAGGAAATACAGAGGCCGCCACAAAGATATTCCTCAAGAAGAGCAACCCCAAGGCACATTATCATCAGATTCACCAGGATTGAAATGAAGGAGAAAATGCTAAGGGCAGCCAGAGAGAAAGGTAGGGTTACCCACAAAGGGAAGCCCATCAGACTCACAGCAGATCTCACGGCAGAAACCCTACAAGCCAGAAGAGAGTGGGGGCCAATATTCAATATCCTTAAAGAAAAGAACTTTCAACCCAGAATTTCATATCCAGCCAAACAAAGCTTCATAAGTGAAGGAAAAATAAAATCCTTTGTGAACAAGCAAGGACTCAGAGATTTCATCACCACCAGGCCTGCTTTACAAGAGCTCCTGAAAGAGGCACTACACATAGAAAGGAACAACCAATACCTGCCACTCCAAAAACATACCAAATGGTAAAGAGCATCAACACAATGAAGAAACTGCATCAACAATGGGCAAAACAGCCAGCCAGCAACAAAATGGCAGTATCAAATTCACACATAACAATATTAACACTAAATGTAAATGGGCTAAATGCCCCAATCAAAAGACACAGACTGGCAAATGGGATAAAAAGCCAAAACCCATTAGTGTGCTGGATCCAGGAAACCCATCTCACATGCAAGGATACACAAAGGCTCAAAATAAAGGGATGGAGGAAGATTTACCAAGCAAATGGAGAGCAAAAAAAAAAAAGCAGGAGTTGCAATTCTCATCTCTGATAAAATTAACTTTAAAGCAACAAAGATCAAAAGAGACAAAGAAGGACATTACATAATGATAAAAGTATCAATGCAACAAGAAGAGGTAACAATCCGAAATACATACGTACCCAATACAGGAGCACCCAGATACATAAGGCAAGTTCTTAATGACTTACAAAGAGACTTAGACTCCCAAACAATAATAGTGGGAGACTTAAACACCCCATTGTCAATATTAGACAGATCAACCAGACAGAAAATTAACAAGGATATCCAGGACTTGAACTCAGAGCTGGACCAAGCAAACCTAATAGGCATTTACAGAACTCTCCACCCCAAATCCAAAGAATATACATTCTTCTCAGCACCACATCACACCTACTCTAAAATTGACCACATAATTGGAAGCAAATCACTCCTCAGCAAATTCAAAAGTACAGAAATCTTAACAGTGTCTCAGACCACAGTGCAATCAAGTTAGAACTCAGAGTTCAGAAACTAACTCAGAATTGCACAGCCTCATGGAAACTGAACAACTGGCTCTTCAATGCTGACTGGATAAACAATGAAATGCAGGCAGAAATAAAGATGTTCTTCGAAACCAACGAGAACAAAGACACAACATACCAGAATCTCTGGGACACATTTAAAGCATTCTCTAGAGGAAAATATATAGCAATAAATACCCACATGAGAAGCAAGGAGAGATCTAAAATCAACACCCTATCATCTAAATTGAAACAGCTAGAGGAACAAGATAAAAAAAATCAAAACCTAACAGAAAACAAGAAATAACTAAGATCAGAGCAGAACTGAAGGAGATAGAGACATTAAAAAACCCTTTGAAAAATCAATATATCCATGAGTGGTTTTTCAAAAAGATCAACAAAATAGACAGACCACTGGCCAGATTTAAAAAAAAGGAAAGAGAAAATAATCAAATAGATGCAATGAAAAATGATAAAGGGGATATCACCACAGGTTCCACAGAAATACAAGCCATCATCAGAGATTATTACAAACAACTCTATGCACATAAAGTAGTAAACCTGGAAGAAATGGATAAATTCCTGGACACCTGAATCCTCCCAAGGCTAAATCAGGAAGAAGTCGAAATTCTGAATAGACCAAAAACAAGGGCAGAATTTGAAGCAGCAATCAAAAGCCTACCACCCAAAAAAAAGCCCAGGTCCAGATGGGTTCACAGCCGAATTCTACCAGACATACAAAGAGAAGCTGGTACAATTCCTTCTGAAACTATTCCAAACAATCCAAAAAGAGGGAATCCTCCCCAAATCATTTTATGTGACCAACATCATCCTGATACCAAAACCTGGCAGAGACTCAGCAAGAAAAAAAAACTTCAGGCCAATATCCATGATGAACATAGATACTAAAATCTTCAATAAAATACTGGCAAACCGATTGCAACAGCATATCAAAAAGTTTATCCACCATGATCAAGTAGGCTTCATCCCAGGGATGCAAGGCTGGTTCAACACATGCAAGTCTAAAAACCACAGAAACAGAACCAAAGACAAAAACCACATGATTATCTCAATAGATGCAGAGAAGGCCTTTGACAAAATTCAACAGCCCTCTATGCTAAAAAAAAAAAAAAAGCCCCAATAAACTAGGTATCTCGAAATAATAAAAGCTATTTACGACAAACAAACAGCCAATATCATACTGAATGGGCAAAAATGGGCATTCTCTTTGAAATCTGGCACTAGGCAAGGATGCCCTCTCTCACCACTCCTATTCAATATAGTACTGGAAGTTCTAGCCAGAGCAGTCAGGCAAGAAAAAGAAATAAAGGGTATTCAAATAGGAAAGGAGGAAGTCGAATTGTCTCTATTTGCAGACGACATGATTGTATATCTAGAAGACCCCATGTCTCAGCCCAAATTCTCCTGAAACTGATAAGCAACTTCAGCAAAGTCTCAGGATACAAAATTAATGTGCAAAAATCACAAGCATTCCTATACACCAATAACAGACTTAAAGTGAGCCACATCAAGAACTATCTGCTATTCACAATTGCTACAAAGAGAATAAAATACCTAGGAATACAACTAACAAAGAACATAAAGGACTTCTTTAAAGAGAACTACAAACCACTGCTCAACGAAATAAGAGAGGACACAAACAGATGGAGAAAAATTCAATGTTCATGGTTAGGAAGAATCAATATCATGAAAATGGCCATACTGCCCAAAGTAATTTACAGATTCAACACTATCCCCATTAAGCTACCAATGACCTTCTTCACAGAACTGGAAAAAAACCACCTTAAACTTCATATGGAACCAAAAGAGAGCCCGCATAGCCAAGTCAATTCTAAGCAAAAAGAACAAAGTGGGAGGCATCACACTACTGGACTTCAAACTATACTACAAGGCTACAGTAATCAAAACAGCATGGTACTGGTACCAAAACAGAGATATAGACCAATGGAACAGAACAGAGGCCTCAGAGGCAACACAACACATCTACAACCAACCGATCTTTGACAAACCTGACAAAAACAAGCAATGGGGAAAGGATTCCCTGTTTAATAAATGCTGTTGGGAAAACTGGCTAGCCATGTGCAGAAAGCAGAAACTGGACCCCTTCCTGACACCTTACACTAAAATTAACTCCAGATGGATTAAAGACTTAAACATAAGACCTAAAACCATAAAAACCTTAGAAGAAAATCTAGGCAAAACCATTCAGGACATAGGCATAGGCAAGGACTTCATGACCAAACTACCAAAAGCATTGGCAACAAAAGCCAAAACAGACAAATGGGACCTAATCAAACTCCAGAGCTTCTGCATGGCAAAAGAAACAGTCACTGGAGTGAATCGGCAACCAACAGAATGGGAAAAAATTTTCTGCAGTCTATCCATCTGACAAAGGGCTGATATCCAGAATTTACAAAGAACTAAAACAGATTTACAAGAAAAAAAAAAAAAAAAACAAGCCCATTCAAAAGTGGGCGAAGGATATGAACAGACACTTTACAAAAGAAGACATATATGAGGCCAACAAACATATAAAAAAATGCTCATCATCACTGGTCATTAAAGAATTGCAAATCAAAACTACATTGAGATATCCTCTCATGCCAGTTAGAATGGTGATCATTAAAAAATCTGGAGACAACTGATGCTGGAGACGATGTGGAGAAATAGGAACATTTTTACACTATTGGTGGGAGTGTAAATTAGTTCACCCATTGTGGAAGACAGTGTGGCGATTCCTCAAGGATCTAGAAATAGAAATTCCATTTGACCCAGCAATCCCATCACTGGGTATATATCCAAAGGATTATAAATCATTCTACTATAAGGACACATGCACATGAATGTTCATAGCAGTTGATAACAACAAAGACCTGGACCAACCCAAATGTCCATTGATGATAGACTGGACAGGGAAAATGTGGCATATATACACCATGGAATACTATGCAGCCGTCAAAAACGATGAGTTCGTGTCCTTTGTAGGGACATGGATGAACCTGGAAACCATCATTCTCAGCAAACCTACACAAGAACAGAAAATCGAATACCATATGTTCTCACTCAGAGGCGGGTGTTGAACAATGAGAACACATGGACACAGGGAGGGGAGCATCACACACTGGGATATGTTGGGGGAAAATAGGGGAGGGACAGTGGGGGGTGGGGAGTTGGGGAGAGACAGCATGGGGAGAAATGACAGATATAAGTGATGGGGAGGAAGGCAGCAAATCACACTGCCATGTGTGTACCTATGCAACTATCTTGCATGTTCCTTATATGTACCCCAAAACCTAAAATGCAATTAAAAAAAAAGAAAAGCACCAAGATCAAACTAATATATAAATTTCTGACCTTAAAAAAAAGAAGAAGAAGAAGAAGAAAGAAGGAGGAGGAGGAAGAGAAAGAGGACAAAGTGTGGGATTGACAAAAGAATAGGGAAACTGGTCAATGGAACAGAATAGAGAGTTCAGGAACAAATCCACATAAATATAAATCAACCAATATTTGACAAAGGAGCAACAGTAATACAATGGAGCAAAGAGAGTCTTTTCAACAAATGGTGCTGGAGTATCTGGACATTGAGGTGCAAAAAAAAAAAAAAAAAAAGAATCTCAACACAGACCTTACATCCTTCACAAAAATAAACCCCAAATGGCTTACAAACCTAAGTGTAAAAAGCAAAACTACAAAACTCACAGAAGATAACACAGGAAAAAATATAGATGACCTTGGGCATTGCGAAGGATTTTTAGATACAACATGAAAGCCGTGGTCCATGAAAGAAATTATTGAGAAGCTGGACTTCATTAAAATTAACAACTTCTGCTCTGAGAAAGACACTGTCAAGGGAATTAGAAGACAAGCCACAGACTGGGACAAAATAGTCACAAAAAATATATCTGATAGACAACTATTTTATCAAAAATAAAGAACACTTAAAACTCAATAAGAGGAACGATCCAAGATGGCTGACAGCTATCATCTCGGGATTGCAGCTCCCAGTGAAAGTGCAGAGAATGAGAGGATGCCACACTTTCAGACAAATTTTGGTCACTCACGGAGCAGAAGATTCCCAGTGGAGGAGCTGCACGGGTCGCCAGCAAAACCACTGTGGCGGGCGCAGTGGTTTTGCTGGCACCTCAGCACAGCAGCTCTTGGTGCAGAGTAAACAGGACTGGTTCCCCTTCTGACTGAGGTTTGGAGCTCCGGGAAGGCAGAGTCGCCTATTACGGACTCAAGAAGGAAGCCAGACTGGAGATTCCTGGGCAGAAAAGCACCATAAGTCTTAACGCCACCGTTTTGGCTGGCACAGTGGGTTGCTCATATTTCGACTCTGGGAATTAACAACTTGGACGTCCACTCAGAGACCTAATTTGAAAGTTGGTAATTACAAAGATGACAGGTGGATAAATTTACAATGATGGGAAGAAACCAGCGTAAAAAGGCTGAGAATACTCAAAATCAGAATGCCTCTCCCTCTAAAGAGGATCACAGTTCCTCATCAACAAGGGAACAAGGCTTGATGGAGAACGGGCGCATCCTATTAACAGAATCAGGCTTCAGAAGATGGATAATAAGAAACTTCTGTGAGTTAAAAGAACATGTTGTAGCCTGATGTAAAGAAACTAAGAACTTTGAAAAAAGGTTTGACGAAATCCTAATGAGAATAGACAACTTAGAGAGGGATATAAGTGAATTAATGGAACTGAAGAATACAATATGGGAACTCTGAAAAGTATTCACAGGTTTAAACACTCGAATTGTTCAAGCAGAAGAAAGGATATCAGAGGTCGAAGTCCAACTTAATGAAATAAAACGAGAAGACAAGAATAGAGAAAAAAGGATAAAAAGGAATGAGCAAAGTCTCCAAGAAATGTGGGACTATGTGAAAAGACCTAATTTACGTTTGATAGGTGTACCTGAATGCGATGGAGAGAATGAATCCAAGCTGGAAAATATTCTTCAGGATACTATTCAGGAAAATTTTCCTAAACTAGCAAAGCAGGACAATATTCAACCCCAGGTAATACAGAGAACACCACAAAGATATTCCTCAAGAAGAGCAACCCCAAGGCACATAATTGTTAGATTCACCAGGGTTGAAATGAAGGAGAAAATACTAAGGGCAGCCAGAGAGAAAGGTCAGGTTACCCACAAAGGGAAGCCTATCAGACTTACAGCAGACCTCTCAGCAGAAACTCTACAAGCCAGAAGAGAGTGGGGGCCAATATTCAACATCCTTAAAGAACACAACTTTCAGCCCAGAATTTCATATCCAGCCAAACTAAGCTTCACAACTGAAGGAAAAATAAAATCTTTTATGAACAAGCAAGTACTCAGAGATTTTATTACCACCAGGCCTGCTTTACAAGAGCTTCTGAAAGAAGCATTACACATAGAAAGAAACAACCAGTATTAGCCGTTCTAAAAATACACCAAAAAGTAAAGAGCATCAACATAAAGAAGAATTTACATCAACGAATGGATAAAACAGCCAGTTAACATCAAATTGCAGTAATCCTAAATTTAAATCGACTAAATTCCCCAATCAAAAGATACAGCCAAAACCCAACGGTATGCTACATCCAGACACATTTCACATGCAAGAATACACAAAGACTCAAAACAAAGGGATGGAGAAAATTTACCAACCAAATAGAGAGCAAAAATAAATAAATAAATAAATAAATAAAAAGCAGGAGTTGCAATTCTCGTATCTGATAAAATAGATTTTAAAGCAACAAAGATATAGTGGTAAAAGGATCAATGCAACAATAAGAGCTAATGATCCTAACACCTAGATACATAGAGACTTAGACTCAATGAGACAGAAAATTAATAAGGATATCAAGGACTCGAACTCAGATCCGGAACAAGTAAACTTAATAAATATTTGTAGAGCTCTCCACTTTAAATACACAAAATGTACATTATTGTCAATACCACATCACACCTACTCATAGGTTTAAATGCAATATTGATTGGCCATTATTAATACCCATTTCTTTTAGAATAAAGCAACATTTCCATTCTCTCTCTCTCTTTTTCTTCCTCTTTCTTCCTCTCCTTCACTCCTTTTTCTTTCCTTCTCTCAAAAAAAAAAAAAAGAGAAAAAGAAAAAAGAAATCAACTGGTAGACCTCTAGATCCAGGTCGGCAATGTCTCTCTCATTGCCTGATTTCCTTCCTTCCCTTCTCTCCCTCCCTCCCTACCTTCTTTCCTTCCTCCCTCCCTCCCTCCCTTCCTCCCTCCCTTCATCCTTTCCTCCCTTCCTGCCTTCCTCCCCCCAAAAAAAACTCAGTAAGAAATCAAACCTCTTGATGAAAAAATGGCCGAAGATATGAATAGACACCTCACCAAAGATAATATAAATGGCAAATAAGCATGTGAAAAGTTGATCCACATTGTTTGTCATTAGAAACACAAATTTAGACAACAAGAGATACTACTACATGCCTATTAGAATGCCAAATGCTGGTGAGGATGTGGAGCAACAGAAACTCTCATCCACTGGTGGCAGTGCTATTGTTTTGGAAGAGTTCGGCAGTTTCTTACAAAACTAAACATACTTCTACCTTACAATCCAGCAATGGGATTCCTTGTTATTTATCCAAATGAGTTGAAAAGCCTGCCGCTATGTACAGGAGCTTGATTCGTAATTGCCAAAACGTGGAAGCAACCAAGATGTCCTTCAGTAAGCAAAGAGATGGTCAATGGAATATTATTCAGTGCTAAAAAAGAAATAAACTATCAAGTTATGAAAAGACATGAAGAGATCTTAAATGTATATTTCTAACTGAAAGAAGCCAATCTGAAAAGGCTACATACTGTATGATTCTAATCAAATGACATTATGGAAAAGGCAAAACTATGGAGACAGTAAAAAGACAAGCAGTTGCCTGGGGTTAGAGGAGACAGAGGGATAAATAGGCGAGGTGCAGAGGATTTCTAAGGCAGTGAAACTATCTAGTATGCATAATGGATGCATGTCATTATACTTTTGTCAAAACCTATAGAATATACAACACTAAGAATGAACCCTAATGCCAACTATGGACTTTGGGTGACAATGATGTGTCAATACAGATTCCTCAATGGTAACACATATATCACTGTGTTATGGGATGGTGATACTGTGGGGGTAAAGTATATATGGGAATTCTGTAATTTCTGCTCAATTTTGCTGTGAACCTAAAATTGCTCTAAAAATATTGAAAAGGAAAAAAAATATTTTAATTTCAGTTGTCAAAGAACTTTAAAAATATATTAACTTTCAGGAATAAGTACTAGTTTAAAATTTTGTGACAGGATTATTTTCTGAAGATATTTTTTGTCTGTTAAAGATATTTTTTGTCCTGTAAAGATGGGAACCAAGGACATACAACTTGAGTTTCAGATGTAGCTATCAAAAGTCTGTCTCTGATCAGCAGAATTACAGGCCATCTCCTCCTTGTTCTATCTACCTGGCTGGGAAAAGGCGGGTCAGTCCTCACATACTGCTCTACAGAATGCATCCAACCATCACATGTGGTCTTGCTCCTACTGATGGAGGGGAATGTTCCCCTAAAATAGTTCACAGTGAGGTATTAGTGACTGCCTATAGAGAACAATGCTTAAATAAAAAGAAATAATAATTTAATAATAGGAGTTTTTTGCCATCAAGCAGGGTCCAGTGGGAAAGATATTACGGGCAGGTGACCTCTGCCTCCCTCTCATATCACAGTATGCAGCTGCCAGACCATCCACCAGCACACCTCCACCCCATTCACATTCCCACAAAGGATCATGTACTTTCTGAATCCAAATCATCTTTGCCCTGAGGCAATATCCTTATTTTTAGGATGCACACCAGGCATCTTCCTGTCTTAAGATCTTTGTACTTCCTGTTCCCTCTGTTGAAAATGTACTTCCTCAAACACCCACATGGCTTGTTCACTCACGTGGAAAAAGATTACCACTGAGCTAGTTCTGACTCCCTTGATTATCCAAGGCTGAGTCATTACATTTCTCTAACTTCGGGACTCATGGATCACTGACAGATTATCAGAGTATTAGCTGGAAAGGACTTGAGACACTACCTCCTGTACACTGGTTCCCAAGTTGCTTGGCTCATCGTGAGAAATACCCCAGAAGCTCTCTCTGTGTGTGTGTGTGTGTGTGTGTGTGTGTGTGTGTGTGTGTGTGTGAAATCAACAAAGCTTCATAAGCTCTACCTCCAGGAATCCAGTTCAGTGAATCTGAAGCTGAGGCTTAAGAAACACCATTCCATTCTACCATCTTTTTCTTTCTCTCTTTTTCTTTCTCTCTCTCTCTCTCTCTCTTTTTTAGAAAACAAAAACAGAAAGATGAGATGATGTTCCCAAAGACAGTGATTTCAAGGCAGAGAAGACCCTCAGTTCATAAAATCAGGGTAGAGAAGATCGCCATGTCAAAGGTCCTTCCATTTTATCTGGTATTAAGTCTAGTTTCTCATATGCTAGAGAGCTGAAAACTAGTAAGTGGGAAAACAGCTTAACTCAACGAAGTTCCTTTTTTTGCCTTTGGACAGGGTGAGGCATGAAAGTGAAAGGATATGGCATAGTGAGAAAAAAGGATTTTCATTCACATCTGTTCTGTAAAACCTAAAGTAGTATATTTTTAAAAATATTTTTTTTTTTTTTTTTTTTTTGCAATGGAGTCTCATTCTGTTGCCCAAGCTGGAGTGCCATGGCACAATCACTGCAACCTCGGTCTCCTGGATTCAAGCAATTCTCCTGCCTCACCCTCCTGAGTAGCTCGGATTACAGGCGCATAGCACCATGCCCAGCTAATTTTTGTATTTTTAGTAGAGACAGGGTTTCACCATGTTGATCAGGTTGGTCTCAATCTCCTGACCTCATGATCCACCTGGCTTGGCCTCCCAAAGTGCTGTAATTACAGGCATGAGCCATCGCATCTGGCCTAAAAAACCTTTCTTAAACCCTTAAAGACGTAAGGCTCACAGATGGATGTACAACTGATACCTAAATATCCCCTTGGGAGCTCATAAAAGGAAAGAAAATTCCCAGGAACCTTGGTGTTTTTAGAACCCACAGGCTGGATTCCCTTTGGTGATTTTGACAGTTATAATCTTAGATGGGTCACAAGTTATTGCTCTCACCAATTCCCACCAGGGCTTGCTACCTCATTGTTAGGCAATTATTCAGCTTTTGTCACTATAACAATAAAAGGATAAGGCTAAGCCAGAGCCTGACTCACCACAGGAGTCATAACAGGAGAACCAGGGATGTTGGAGGACCAGTTCAGCCAGCATTCCAGTTCAGCACAGAGCTGAGCAGAACTTGAGGAAAAAAGCCTTCAGAAGCTGCCCAATTAGTGACTGGCCTGCAGACTCCAGAGCTGGATTAACCTCATCTTCTGCCTGGAACACTGTCATTCTGGATGCAGTTCGCTATGGTGACTAATAACAAGTGCTTTACTCTGTTATATCACCAACGCTTATCCAAATATGACCCAGACAAACGCTGATGTCAGTTGTTAGCATCTATGAAAATCTCCTATATTAAGATTGCTGATTTATTCCTTGTAAGTGATGTATCCTCAGAGGGAAAAGACAAATGTTCTTGAACCCTAAATCAGACATGACACTGCATTCCTTGACTCATTCACTCTTATCGGTCTGGAATCATATCTCAAAATCCCTACCACCGGCCAGCAGAAATAAACGATTCTAACTAGTCAAAGAAAAATTCTCATGGTACATAAAAGTAAAAAAGGAAGGAATGCAGGAAGCGCAGAAGAACATGTGACAGCAATACCCAATGCATCAGAGTCATACCCAACCATTTATGACCTCTCAATGAAGCTTGTCACAAAGCACAAGACCATCAGCTGACTAGAGTTTGTTTTTTTTTCTCTACAAACTCATTTGACCTGTCCAACAGCTACATTTTCTATTAAGTAGTATCAGGGTAGAGCGATTTTCACATTGTTTCTAGGTACAGCACACAGTGAGAAACATTCTTTCCACTCCTACAAAGCCTGCATTACACTTTCTTTTAATGACCTTTTATTATACTCTTCAGAATTCTTTGGTGGGTTGCCTTAGCATATCTCTCTCTAAATCTGTGACTATTTTTATATTTCCTAGTCAGTAATCCCAACTGCTAAAAATAAAAAGAGTGGTCATAAAATCATGGTCAGTTTATCTATGTGAAGCAGCTCACCAGGGGAAAATGCATCCAGGTTTCTTCTGTCCTTACTTTCTTATTAAGTAACTACCATAGACAGTCTAAGGATTTCCCTTTTTTAATAGAATTACCTCATCTAAAATGTACATAAAATGAATGTCTATACTCATTAATCCTCTGCTTCTTCTATCCTGGCGATTCTAAAGCAGTATAGAGAATTTCTTCTGAATCGAAATTTCAAGATCTGAAACTGTAAAGCACAATTGACTTTCAAGTGCTCTGTTTCAGTTCCTCTTCAGTGTACAAGAGGTATACTTTAAAGACACGGCAGGTTTTCTTTTGCCACCAGAGCAACAATGATCCACAGATATGTGTGGCAAGTCCCAGATTTCTCATATAAACAGCCCTATGGATTGTTTGCTAATTTGCTGGGAAAGTTTCAAAAACTCAAAAGTTGCTATAGTTAATATTTTAAGAAAGAGGATTAGAAGCAATTGCTTGAAGATGATACTATCTACCTGGCATCATATTTAAGAGTCACTAGATTTTCTTTTTTTCTGAGATGGAGTCTTGCTCTGTTGCCCAGGCTGGGGTGTGGTGGTATGATCTCAGTTCACTGCAAACTCCACTTCCCGTATTCAAGTAATTCTCCTGCTTCAGTGTCCCAAGTAGCTGGGATTAAAGGTGCCTGCTACTATGCCTGGCTACTTTTGGTATTTTTAGTATAGATGTGGTTTTACCATATTGATCAGGCTGGTCTCGAACTCCTGACCTCAAGTGATCCACCTGCCTTAGCTTCCCAAAGTGCTGGTATTACAGACATGAGCCACTGTGCCCCGCCAAGAGTCACTAGATTTGAAGGGAGTTTGAGCAAGGTATTTTTACTTACAAGCCATTTAAGATACCTCTCATCAAACTCTGTAGTTTTTTGTTGACTCTAGAATTTTATGAAATGAATTAAACCCCGACATCCACCTTTATAGAGGTTAGGGGAAATGGAAATGGAGATGCCCAGGACAATTCCTATCCTGAAATGTGTCATGATACATGAGCCACAAGGAGATGACCAACATGTTTCTTTCTGCATTGTTTCTGTCTGTTTTACACTATGGCCATCATCACATATACAACATAATTCTACTGTAATTGTGGAATCTTTCTCTTCATCTTTTCAGTTACTGGAAAATCATGAGAAGAAAAAAAAACCCCTGCTTGTCAGTGTGGTGAACTAAGAAGACTGCCTGGAACTACTGATTTAAGGTATCAAAGAACAAGAAGGGATTGGAAGTCCTAGCTACCTGACTGTCACATGACTTGGACAAACAGATAACTCGTGAGCACTCTGGAGCCAGGTCCTTCAGTGCAAGCGCCTGTCAATAATTCACTTCTGCCCTCAAGTTGGCCTAAGTCCTAAAGAAATTCTGGAAATCAAGCACAATACTGCAAGTAAGCAGTGTTTCCAAGATCATAGTAAGGAGAAGAGAAAGCGGATGAGGTCTACCACACCATGTTGTTTGACTAGAGATGAATTCCAATTAATTGATAAATATATGCCATTATTTTACAAAGTGCTAAAAAAAATTCTCAGCACTAGAGAAGTAAATCTAAAGGAAGGTAAAACAAGGAAAAAGGATAATAGGCATGAAAATGTCAAAGTTTAAACCATTGCTTAAATAAAATAATTAAAATCTTACCAAAGAATAGCAAGCACACTGAAGGTGAGAAGCAGCAGTTCAAATAAAAAATTGTAGAGGTTTCCAAAAACTGGCCCTGCATATTATTTTCTTACATGGACATTCACTCCCTACCTTTCATCCTAAATAACTATCTGGGGATCTAGAATTGCATGGAATAACAAAAATAGGGAATACAGAAGGCCCTACTACATCTAAGAATCCCAGAAGAAGAAAGAATTTTTAAAGTAATCTGAGTCAATTACATAGTTTAACAGTTGAAAGCGAGACGCAGAGAAGCCTGGAGATTGGCCCAGGGTTAGAGGCTCCTGGGCAGCAGAGCTCAGGGATCAGAATTCAGATAAACTTGAGTGTCCCTCCACTACTCTCTCCTATCACTCAGCCACCCTTTCTTGATAAGAAACAGATAAAAACAGATAGTATAAAAGTGAAATCATTATCTGAACACTCTAGCTATTTTTCTAATGTACCATATCATTACCTCCTCCTCTACAAATAGATCTCTTTAACTGAATGAAGAGCATGTGACCTAACACTTGTAAAGTAACTTCCCCACTTCTCTCTCACTCCCCAATCTACTGCGCTCCTATCCTACACTTTGGTGGACTACATCCCATTTTATTAAGTTTCTATTTTCTTTTTTTGAGATGGAGATCTTACTTGTTGCCCTGTTTTGTTAAGTTACTATTTTAAAAAATGACAAAGATTTTTACAGAACAAAAGCTACATTCTGATTATTTTAACCAAACCAAGAAACATACTTATGGGATAAACAGATGATGAGACATGTTAATTTTGAGAAAATTTCTGTAAGAAAAAAACATTTGAAGTGAATTTATTTTATTATTATTATTTTTTAAAGATAGGGTCTTGCTCAGTTGCCCAGGCTGGAATACAGGGGTGAAATCACAATTTATTGCAGCCTACAACTCCTGGGCTCAAACAATCTCCCACCTAGCTTCCCAAGTAGCTGGCACCACAGCTCCATGCCTCTGTGACCTGCTAATTATTTTAATTTTATTTTTTTGTAGAGATGGAGTCTTGCTATGTTACCCTGGCTGGTCTTGAACTCATAGGCTCAAGTGATCCTACCACCTCATTTTCCCAAAGTGTTTGGATTACAGGGTTGAGCCACCATGCCCAGGTTAAATGAACTTATAAACTCTTTTATACTAATCATTAACTTTTGGCTCTCCTTAGTGTCTATGGAAGAATTTGGAATGAAATGCAATTCTCAAAAGAGTTTTTTGTTTTTACTGATATGCAATAAAATTCTTTACAAATAGTGTTTCAATTAAGTACCACTAATAACAAAATAAATAAATTATTCCAAAGTGGACTTAATAATAAACCAAAAAGAATATTGCAGGTATGTTTTTCTTTTTAGACAAGTTCCATTATTAAAACTTGCTGTTCATAATGCATCCTTCTCATGGAGAAGGTTTTCCAGAGGAAGACTGGGTCTCCCCCACTACCCTGACTCCAGCTGGAAAAGCACATCCACCTGCCCGCCATGCAGACTATGAAGTGAGAACTCCCAGGCCTGTGCCCCGTCTACTAACTGTGCTGGTACTTCAGGATGGCACCTTTTTTCCCTGATAATTACTGTGAACAGTATCATCCAAGCTTCAAGAAAGAAAGATGTAAACATTTCTTACAAGTTGGTTCCAGCAGAGGTAATGAAATGAAAAAAACAGGTGGGGAGTGGAATCACAACAGTCACTAAAGAATACCCATGCTTACATCTTTTCTATAAAAGAAAGGACTTGTCTCTGCACACCCACCAGTACCTCCATTTCTCCTACTTAAAAGCACTTAGAACAACAACTTTCAGATCAGCAGAACTCCATCTCCTTAGTACACAGTGAATTAAATAAAAAATTATCTGAGATTTTGAAACAGAACTAAAGTTTCAAACCTGTTGTTGAGTTCCGTGTGGTCAGTGGTCCTGTCTACCCCGGCGTGTTTTTTAATCTTTGAGCATAAAAGCGCCCTGTAAATCTTCCCAGCACCGGGAACAGCATCACTCACACATCTGGCTGAGTCCTGCCGGCTCCCGGGCTGGTTTGTGGTATTCCCTGCGCCGCCACACATCTCCTGAGCGGTTTAATGTTCTTCCGGTTTATCTCAACCACCAACATGGACTTGGACACAAATCCTGAAGCTCCTTTGTTATGTGAGGAATATTCCGTAGTGACCAGCAGTTCTAAACAATCATTACACTGCTATACAGTATGTGAGAAAAGCTAGTTGGCAGCAGCATACTAATTTCCCCTTTCGAAAGTTAAAAAAAAAAAAAGGTGGAACATTCATTTGTTATGTAAATTAACCCCGCCAATAATTTAGGAAGTCAGATCCATTTACTACATTATAAAACGTGCTGTCTGCCATCCCATTTTACAAACACAGACAAGTCCTACTTTTGTTCGTAAGCTTATACTCCAGTTAGCAAAGACAAGACACTTAACAGGTTGAGCAGCTTGGACTGACTCACTCCATCTGTGCTCCCTAGCTGGAGATTATGTAGTAGTCAATTAATTGGTCACAAGACCTATTCATATGGCTCTAGGCAATGCAGTGACTTGCCTTCAGCTGCAAGGTTGTTCTGACATTGGCCACACCACCCTCTTAATGGCTCTCATGTGAGCCAGTGTCAGCTGACAGGTCTTACTCTGCAACCTTGCAAAATTTTACCCACAGCAAGCGAGGGATGGTTACCCACTAAAGCCAAATGTAGGACTTAATGTATAGATGACATGGGGAGGTGGGACGCAGATTAGCGACATATCCTTGCTTTAATACAAGGGGGGGAAAATGATCATGAGCAGCCATAAACCCTTGAAACTCTTGCATTGAATTTCTAGGTATATTCAAGCTAAAAAAGTTCAACCTGAGGACAAAAGCAGCTCAATTTTGACTTCTGACTAATATTCTTCATTTGAAAAAGGAGAACAATGCTACAGAATCAATATGATTCTGTGGGTTCATGAAGAAAACATTTTTCTTTTATTAGAAATAAAAATCAAGATCCTTGGAATACAGGTCAAATCTTGATGCACAAAATTACAAGGGATTACTCCGATTCCTTCCCTTTTCCTGGTCCTGGAATTTGGTGAAGAAAACATTAATAGATCCCTAAAATCTGATAAACTATTGGCTGGTCCTTTGGCTTCAGCAGTTTTTAAATGTACCTTTGCATTAGGTTGGTGCAAAAGTAATTGTGGTTTTTGCCACTATTTTTAATGGTATCCATACATTTCACTCCACAAGTGTGAGAAAAACTAACACTATGCCATGGCCTTCTTATGACATTCTTATGTATTTATGTATATAATCCGTAAAACTCCTTCAAAAAATATCTGAAATTCACTCTCTCCTGAAAAATAAAAAATTGAATTATCTGTGGCACATGCTAAATTGATAGTATCAAGATACAACCAGAAAAAGAAAATTTCTTTTTCCAAGAAGAACACATTTTGAGCTTAAAACTTAACTGACATGGCCACAGTATAATCATGAGTTCTCTTTTCCCGTAAACTGCCTTAAAAGTCACTTTCTCTTTTTAACAGAGAACTAAAAGATTACTTATGCAAGCACTATAAAAACACCTATAGATAATGCTTATAACTGCAGTGCTTTGAGAGGCCAAAGTGAGAGAGCTACTTGAGGCAGGATTTAAAGACTGGCCTGGGCAACATGGCAAGACCTCTTCTCTACAAAAAAAAAAAAACAGATTAGCCAGGGAGTGGTGGCATGTGCCTGCAGTTCAGCTACTCAGGAAACTGAGGTGGGAGGATCAGCTGAGCTCAGTAATTCAAGGCTGCAGTTAGCTATGACCACACCACTGCACTCCAGCCTGGACAACAGAAAGAGACCCTGTCTCAAAAAAAAAGTGTATAATGTATAATATCTCTCTTATGTACTAAATTATAAATTCCTTGCATATAAGCCTGGGTCTTGACATTCATTTTCGTACCTCACGCAGGTTTTATCCACGGTAGATGTCCAACAGATACTTTCTGATTGGTTTAATAACACTAAATATTTGCATTAAAACTATTACATGGGCTGGGTGCTGTGGCTCACACTGATAATCCCAGCACTTTGGGAGGCTGAGGTGGCCGCTCAACTCCTGATCATTTGAGGTCAGGAGTGTGAGATCAGCCTGGCCAACATGGTGAAACCCCATCTCTACTAAAAAATATATATACATATATATATACAAAGCATTAGCCAGGTGTGGTGGTGCGTGCCTGTAGTCCAGTTACTCAGGAGGAGTCTGAGGCAGGCGAATCACTTGAACTTGGGAGGCAGAGGTTGCAGTGAACCGAGATCGCGCCACTGCACTCTAGCCTAGGTGACATAGCAAGACTGTCTCAAAAAAACAAAAAACAAAACAAAACAAAAACCCAAAACTATGATATGAATCTAACAAAGAGTGTGCTTCCTTGATAGTCAGATGCATATGTCTGATCAGGAGGGTGCCTGCACACTCACACTCCATTTCTCCCTTTCCCTCCTACAGCAAAAGCTCCCATAGACTTTTAACATCTTGTGATCACTCTAAACACAACATATCTTAACAGAAAAGATTTGCAGATTTTTTTTAAAAAATGAAATGCCAGCTCCTTTGTTACTCTGCTTAATAAGACATAATTCCACAGTTCAAAATCTGATAAAATGTAATAAAGCAGAAATGCAAAACAAAACCACAACTATTAAATTTAAAAAGGGATGCCTCTATACGACTTCAAATTTCCTCATGTTTAAATGGGAGCTCGGAAATTTCTTCAGTAGTGGAAAATCCATAATTGTATCATCACAACCATTCTTCTGAGACATTAGAGCAACTCAAGAGAGTAAGAGGAGGTATGTGTAGATCTTTTATGCTTAAAAGTCTATTCTCTTCCTCAATCCAATCTCCCTGTTGTCTTGATCTTCTCTTTCCTAAAATGGAATCATATACTTATAGAGGTATTCATACTGTTATTCATTATCATGCTGGGTGCTCTGCTCTTAAATATTAAATACGTTGCATACTACAATTTATCATCAACCCTATTTGTAACTCTACACATGGCCCAGTTATCTATTTCCTTTCTACAGTTCTTCCATGTATCATAGAAAATAATTTGGGTTATCCAAAGTTTACACATTTACAAAGTGTCTGCCATCACTGACTAGACTCCCACACTCCACATGCAGTTCACCAGGTTGTGGACTGGAACTGCTGCTGCCACCATTGCTACTTTCAAAATACTGATGAACTTTATAAGACACTCGAAGAGAGGACCACACAAGTATGAAAGCATGATGAATCCATGTGGTATATGTAAGGAACGGAGACTACTGCTTCGATTTGTTAAAGCTGCTATTTGTACTGTTTCCAGTCTCATATGCCAGGGACTAAGTGGTCCTAGAGAAGAGTGCCAAGTTTACGAATCAATAAATAGCACAGTATCATTTAGATCATCAAAGGCAAGTATCTAGTACTCAAGACAAGTCCAACCTCTTTTCCCTGTGGCCAAAATCTCCAATCAATCACAACACCGTCTCCTGTGATGGCCCGACTCCTCTCTGAAACCTCTGGATGCAGTGCTGCCAGGACCCACCTCCAATCCAGAATCTGACATCTGAGAAAAAGCCCATTCCCATGCCTGATTTAGAGTTGGGAGAATTAAAGTCATGAAAGTTTCTAGGTTAAGTATTCGTGCATTTCTATAATTCCTTGATCTCACATTCTTCACATGATGAAAAGCAATGCTCATGATATGTAATGAAAAATTAACTCAAAAGCAACAATTGAGAAATGTAGCTTGAAGGAGAAAAATCTAAGACATAATACAGCTCCCTAAAAAGTCCATTCTAATTATTCTCATTTAATGAGACTTGCAGTAAATAATCTTTCTCCTTTCAGCATGTCCAGTCTTGAAAAAAAAAAAAAAGAATCCCTCTTTGTCTATTCACATTACTTTAATGAGAAAAAAAGGAAAAATAAATATAGGATGGGAGAGAGTGGCGGATGTTTATGATCCACAGTGTCACAAATGACCCTCCTCTTTATCAGGGTAATTCCCTCTCATGGTTCCATAATGCCTTCTCCTTGCACAAGAACAAATGATCACAAATCTTTCTATCAGAGTTCTTCAAAGCACGGTCCCCAGAAATACACAAAACAGTATGGGATGCTGTTTCTTGATCCCAGTACTGGTACTATGAACACACAGCAACATGAACGTGTACACTGCTCTGTATATTATAATTCAATCAAAATTTACTCAAAACAAAACAGGTCCTCCTCCTAGGCTAGAGCAGTAGATTAAGGTAAGGGGGTGTGAAAGCTTTTCTGAAGCAGTCTACTTTAGGGGAATGGGCTTTGGAGACAGATTCAGGATCGGAACCAAGTCTGTCAATACTTGGCTGTTTTCAGAAACATGAACATGGATAGTGCCTAAGAGTTAGCTATGCAGCAGGCCAAATTCACAATACCAGTTCAGTGTTCAATCAAACAATAACACACCTATCCTAATGCCATCTAACCTGATGAACTCAGCGCTAAGGAAATTTATCAATACAAATTCAGTCATATAGGGTCAAAAACACTGGTAGATCCACTAAGTGCTCTTCTACATGTTTTATGTGTTTCATTTAATCACAGGGAGTAGATAGTAGTAATATCTTCTCTTAACAGAAGAGGAGAATGAAGCACAGAAAGGTTAAGGAACTGGTCCAAGGTATATAGTTTGTCAGCGGCAGAGTCAAGACTTAAATCTAGGCATCCTTGCTCATGAGTGAGCCTATCCTGCTCATCCTCACACCATGTCCACACCTGTCCACTGAGACAGATCTAGGAAGGGGCTGAGGAGGAGGCAATTGGATATTACTGATTGATAAGTGAAAATCTTCCTTCTACATCTCAAATTCCATGCCACCTAGAATGTTTATATTCTCACTAATTCAGTCCTCTGAGGACAAGGCCCAAGTCATGTGCTTTGTGAGTGACTAAGTATCTTGTCGGACACCTTGTCATCAACCCTACCCTACTCACTCATCCCTGTAAACAATCCCTGTGCAGGAGCCAGGCACACCAGCCCCACCCGCCTCCCCAGGATTCTGCTCTGCCCTCCACTCCCAGTCCAGCACTTCAGCTAGGGACAGACTCTGAGGCAAAGTGATTTTTATTTTTTAATCCATACAAAGTTAGCTTAAATATACAATAAAAATAAATCAGTATGACTGTTTTGACTTAAAATGTGGAAATACCTGGGAAATAATTTAACTTTCAGATCCAGATAAAAGTCAGATGGAAATTCAGTAAGATATGCAGTTCCTAATTACAATCTAGATTATTTTCAACTCACATGTCTCCATACCTTAAAGAGTAAAGCATTTGGCACTCCAGAGCACAGACAGAAGGCACCCAGTAACTGAAAGAATCAATGAATGAGTGGCACATCTTTATAAAATCTGTGAAACATAGAAAATTCTTATGTTAAAATAAAAAGAACAGGATAAAAATTATATATGCAGTTTGACAACAAGCATGGTTTTAAAAACTCAATAACTCAATGTAGAAAAAGTAAGTATCAGAAAGCAAAAAAAAGAAAGCATAGAAAAAAATATCAAACTGATTTTGAGAACCCATGATCCAGATGCTTTTTAAAAATTCTGTATTTTCCAATTTTCTAATAATAGGCATGTATTACTTACAAACGATGGTTAAGACTATTTTTTAAAAAAAAATTCTTGCCATTAACGATAACCTGATTTCTTTAATCTACAGTAATTCTGCAAGCTTTATTTATTTTTATTTTTATTTTTTTGAGACAGAGTCTTTGTCCCCAGGCTGGCGTGCAGTGCCACAATCTCGGCTCACTGCAACCTCCGCCTCCTGGGTTCAAGCGATTCTTCCGCCTCAGTCTCTCCAGTAGCTGGGACTACAGGCGTGTGCCACCACGCCTGGCTAATTTTTGTATTTTTAGTAGAGACAGGGTTTCACCATGTTGGCCAGGATGGTCTCGATCTCTTGACCTCGTGATCCGCCTACCCAAAGTGCTGGGATTACAGGCCTGTGCCACCGCGCTCGGCCCTAGAAGCTTTAAGAGAACTGTCAGAGTCAAAACAACCTCAGAGAGCTGGAAGGAAAAGCAAAGCACTCACCCTGGAAGGGTGCAATTTGACTCCCACAGTCTTTCCTTCAACATTATTGCTATCATTAATACTTACATGAACCAGCAGAACTATATAGCTTTTAATACCCTCCTAAAGTATCTAAACAAAGCTCCACAATGTCCCTTTATCTGGAAAATTTGTTTAGTGCTGAACAGCAATGCAATATACATAACAATGAGAAGAATTTTTAAAGTACACATTATACATTTTTTTTGAAAAAGTGCTACCAAAAGGCTATCTGACCAAGTACCATCATCCAGACAACACAGAGATAAGGAAAAGAAAGACAAGGCTCCCGGAAATCCCTGATAAATGAAACTGCAGCCCAGAAGGGCTACAATGAAGCTGTGTTTGTAACTACTTCATATCTAAACTTTAACACCAAAAAGAGGTAGCCAGGTCAGGCCTGCAGTGTAACTCCACCCGTGAGAAAAGGCACTGCATATCTATTTGTCTCAGTAAGATGACTCATCCTTTCTGGAATCAGGGAGATAACCAGCAATTTAGATAAAGTCTTTTTTGTTTAAAGGCCCAATATTGGAACTCGATCTACAATCTACTTTCCTTATGTATGATTTTTATAACCCATCCCCATGTTGCACTGAAATTAATAGCAGCTATGGGATTATTTTTAAGACTGCCAAAGGTTAGAAACACATCAGCAACAAAATATTACCTAACTTTTAAAGTTTAACTTTGATTTCGAGCCAGGTTGTCACCAGCATTTGGACCTAGGAAAGGTATCGGTAGTCCAGACCTGCTTAAGAAGTTGGAAGCTGAGCTACGGGTTGGGGCCCTCATCTCAGCAATCATTCACAGATCTCTCATTCTCTGCAAATCATGTGATCAGGTCACTGCGCTATCAAGTAAGGTAGAAGGTGTCTGGAAGAGCTGTTGCAGAAATTCTTATTTAACACATTTGCTTACTCTACCTACTTCACAGCTCTATGGCAGTGCCACTTTTCAGTGCTCCCATTCTCCACATCAAAACTGAAATTATTTAATTCATGAGAAGCATGTTTGAAAAAATACCTAGCAGAGAACTTTTGGGTATTTCCAGCTCCCTTCCATTTGGATGTATAGCTATAACATAATTGAATTTTCTGTTAATGCTTTGGAACTTTCTGTTGCTGATGCCTGGATTCCTCAGCAGGCAATGAAGAGCTGTATAAAGTCCAGTACTAAGATGCTGTCAGTATTAAAAGCAGCAGCTCACATGCCCAAAACCACTACTGACGATTTAGCCACCTCATGAGCAGGAAGGTAAAACTGTCTCATTATTCTGTACCTTCTCATATGCTTTGCTCTATCCAACTACATGCCAATGTCCCACACTAGACTGGTCTCTGTTTTCCTGGAGGGGAACATTTTTGTGAAAAGACTTCTCTCTTACATTTACAACATTTTTAAGCATTTATAATTTTAACATTTATAATATGGAGATATAACTTTATCTCGCAGAGGAATAAAAAATTCATTGAGGCTACTGTAAATGGCATCAAATACATATTATTATTGCCATTAGGGTAATTTTGGAATTACTAAGAGTTATTCATTAATCTGTGCTACAATTAAATTAGCCACCAAATAGGATTAAGCTAAACAAAGAACATCTGACATTCTTCCAGTTTATAAAGGCATTTCATTGCTTTTGTAGAATAGTTAATGAACTCACTTTTTAAATGTGCTATCTAAAGACTTAAAACTCCACTCATTTCATGTTTTCAAACATGTCATGTGGCAGACCCTGTTCAGGATGCTGATGATACATGAAACAAACCCTACCACCTTTATGAAGTCTACATGATAGTGGCAGAAAAAAATCAATAATTCAGAAAAATATTCGGTGTGCCAAATATAGCAGTGAGCGCTATAGCAGAAGACGAAGCAGGGAAAGGGTAAGCAATAGGGAATATTGAAGGGCAGGGAAATTTACCTCATTTTCCATCTCTCTAGAAACAGAGTAAAAACTTGAATTAAGAAAAAACCTACAAGGGCAGATGTGATAGCTCACACCTGTAATCCAAACACTTTGGGAGGCCGAGGTGGGAGGATCACTTTAGTTTAAGAGTTTGAGACCTGCCTGGGCAACACAGCAAGATCTCGTCTCTATGACAAATTTAAAAAGTAATGAGGCATGGTGGTACATGCGTATAATGCTAAATACTCAGGAGGCTAAGGTGGGCGGATCACTTGAGCCCAGGAGTTTGAAGCTTCAGTGAGCTATGATCATACCACTGCACTTCGGCTTGAGTGACAGGGCAAGACGCTGACTCTAGAAAACAACAACAAAGACTTCCACAAAAAAAAAAAAAAAAAAAAAAAAAACCCTAGAAGCCTTGGTCTTTTAAAGGCTGTTAGTGTAAATAGTTGTAAACAGGATAAAGAGGAAAATTAAATTGTGTGCCAACAGTCTTAAAGCAGATGTGGTGATGGAGTAATAGGTTTCCCAATGGTGTGGGAGAAGGTCTTGTCAGAAGGCCCTCTCTTCTCTCAACACCAGTGATACAAAGGCCAGGCAAAAAGTTTTCTCTGGAGCATGTGGCACTCCTGGCTTCCTCTTGACTCCTGCCTATGGAGAGATGGGAGCTTCCATCACAAATTCTACTGCTACCACCTAATCCAAGCCTGGTGGATTTGGGAAGTGTTTTGTTTGTTTGAGACAGGGTCTTGCTGTGTCACCCAGGCTAGAGTGCAGTGGCAAGATCATGCCTCACTGCAGCTTTGACCTCCCAAGCTCAAACAATCTTTCCATCTCAGCCTCCTGAGTAGCTCAGACTACAGGCATGCACCACCATACCTGGCTAATGTTTGTGGTTTTGTAGAGATGTGGTTTCACCATGTTGCCCAGGCTGCTCTCAAACTCCCAGGGTCAAGCGATCTGCCCACTTCAGCCACCCAAAGCTCTAGGATTATAGGTGTGAGTCACCATGCCCAGCAAAGCCCAGTGTTTTGCCAGGACTACTATAATAGCCTTTGTACTGGTATCCCACTAATTCTTGGTCTGCTACAAATCCATTCAATGGAAGTCAATGTATATAACAAAATTACAAAGTTAATGAGAATTATTCATTGAAATCTATGTAGAGGTTAATTAAGTTAGTGATAGTTCTCCTTCAGTTTTGGTTTGACAGGCAAAAATAGATACCTATCCACAATATAGCTACAGTTAAGGGTTTCCCATACAATACGTTTATCACTGGTAAATTAGTGAGAAAAACTCTTAAAGTGCTCTAAGAGTTCTAATAGCCACAAATAGTAAGCTGCTTGGGAGTTGACAGAAATCAATTTAGGAGAAGAGAAAGCTGAGAAATGAAAGACTGGGAAAGGATATTCAGCTTTGAATCAGCAGACTCTCATTTCTCTGAGTCAGTTCCTCATGATCAGGCTGGGTATGAGGAACTCAGGAGACGCCAGCCACCAGCCACACAGTCATTGTCAGCAGGGTCCCTGCTGAGAGAGGATGTCACACCAGGGAATAGAACCTTGGATGAGAAGGCAAGAGCGAAGTCTAGTTCTGACCTGTCATTCATTACCCACATGATTCTTGGGAAAGGCACTAGACTCTCTGGGCCTCAGTTTCCTTAACCATAAATAGACAAGAGTTGTTGAAGATGTTAAATGAGAGCATTTAAAAGTACTTTTGAAAAACTATAAAACTCTAGACAAATGTGATGTGTTATTTTTCATATACACAAGCCCAAAAGTACTCGCTGTCCTATTTGAGTTGCTAAGCTCATAGATGATTGCATTGTATTTATACAACATGAAGCCAAGATAAATAACTTTGACCACAATAACACCTGGCAAATAATGATTTTACCCAAGAAATTCAATCACCTTCTCACCCCGTTTCCCCTTCCCCAAAAACATAGCCAATTTTCTGGAAGCTCCTGGCAATTAAACACTAAGATAGATTCATCACAAAGTTCCTTGGGAACAATAAACTCTAGAATGAATTAGTGCAACAGTTAGAAAATTATATGTATGAAACAACCATCTTTCTTTTTTTTTTTTTGTGACGGAGTGTCGCTCTTGTTGCCTAGGCTGGAGTGCAATGGTGCGATCTCGGCTCATCACAACTTCCATCTCCCGGGTTCAAGCAATTCTCCTGCCTCCACCTCCCAAGTAGCTGTGATTACCAGCATGCGTCACCATGCCCAGCTAATTTTTTGCATGTTTAGTAGAGAAAGGGTTCCTCCATGTTGGTGAGGCTGGACTCAAACTCACAACCTCAAGTGATCCACCCACCTCAACCTCCCAAAGTGCTGGGATAGTAGGCGTAAACCACCTCGCCCGGCCCAATTATCTTCCAATATAAGGTATTCTCTCTTTTCATAAATCACCTTTCAACCCCTCACATATCCTCAGTCACGTTAATTTCCCCTTCTAAAGCACCCCTCAACTAATTTTACAAGCTGAATCCTCTAAGTTTGTTAATTTCCCCATCTAAAGCACCCCTCAACTAACTTTACAAGCTGAATCTTCTAAGTTCTTTTAGGCCAACTACTCTATAAAAACTTCCCAAATGGTCCCTTTCTGAAGACATTTCAATATGTGTAATAGGAAGACAGAATGGTCTCAATAAACAATGCCTCTGAAGGATTCACTACCTCTCTTGTAGCTCAGAACCTCCCTAACAACAACAATCGTTCAATCTTCCCCCTGGGATACCTTGGAACGACAGTCACTATGTCTACACATTGCCTCAAACCATGGTTTAGTGCAGTGGTCCCCAACCTTTTTCGACACCAGGGACTGGCTTCATGGAAGACAATTTTTCCATGGAGGGGGATGGTTTTAGGATGAAACTGTTGCACCTCAGATCATCAAGCATTAGATTCTTGTAAGGAGCACACAACCTAGATCACTCACATGAACAGTTCACATAGGGTTCATGCTGCTGTGCAAGCCTAATGAATGATGCTGCTGATCTGAACAGGAGGCGGAGCTCAGGCGGTAACATCAGCGACGGGGATCAGCTGTAAATACAGATGAAGCTGCGCTTGCCTGCCCACTGCTCACCTCCTGCTGTTTGGCTGCTCCCAACTCCTAGTTGGGTTTAGGTTTGAATACCTGGTTTAGGAAAGAATAACTGCAAGCCCTGCACAAGTCCCATAAAAAAAAGAACATGTGTGGAAGTGGTGTTTCCTCAAGGTAACTTTGGATCTGCAATGTTTAATAAATAATATTATTTAAATAAATAATTTTCAAAGTTGAGTGCTTTAGCTGCTATTATAAATGTATTAATCTCTCCTTACATCTCATCAGATACATCAGAATGTAGATGTTGGTTAGGAATTCCTGAGCCACACGATGAACTTTGAGGACATGGACCACACCTTTCATTTCTTTTGTGTTTTGCTTGTGCAGTTAATACTAACACTGAACAGAGAGCAGGCAGTTAGTAAGTGGTTCTTAAATTAGCTCCTTTTAAATGAACCCCTTTTCTGTCATATTTACTAAGGCTGCCTTGCAAATAGCTGTTCACCTAAGTTCTGAAAATATTCACTCTCTCAGGGACAATGAAACCTCATTATATCATGGCTCGATGTGACATAGATTCAAACGCTCCTCTGAGAAAGAACTGCACATTTAAAAATATGACTGCATTTGATTAGTCCAAAATCCAAGCTAATGATAACCCTGATACCAGTTCTTAAAGGAATTCAGTTATACTCCATCCAATAGAACTATCATAAACGTTGACTTCATTTTATTATAGAAGAATTTCCAAGGAAAATGAATAAACCTCTCTTAGCAGAGGGGTGTTAAGTATGTATGACAGTAATTTTTTTTGTTTATAAGGGATACATTCAGGTATACTAACAACTTCGAGAGGATTAATATAACTGGACCCAAGAATTTGGTCTTTAGAAGTATATCATTTAATACAATCATTTTCAAATTATTCCATGGAAATCCAAAAAATAACTCAGAGACAGTGCTCTTCAACAGCATGATAATATAAGCCACAAATATAATTTTAAATGTTCTAGTACCCATATTTAAAACTGCAATAAGAAACACGTGAGGTGCTCGCTTCGGCAGCACATGTACTAAAATTGGAGCAATACAGAGAAGATTAGCAGAGCCTCTGCACAAGGATGAAATGCAAATTCATGAAGTGTTCCATATCTTTTTAATACCTAGGTGGCAGGTTGATAGGTGCAACAAATCACCATGGCACACATTTACCTATGTAACAAACCTGCACATCTTGCATGTATACCCTGGAACTTAAAAAAGATAAAAGGAAAACACATGTGAGGACTGGATGCGGTGGCTCATGCCTGTAATCCCAGTACTTTGGGAGGCCAAGGCTCACTTGGGAGGATCACTTGAGCTTAGGAGTTCAAGATCAGCCTGGATAACATAGGGAGACTCAATCTACAAAAAAAATTTTTTTTTAATTAGCTTGGGATGGTGGCACACTCATAGTCCCAGCTACTTGGGAGGCTGAGACAGGAGGCTCACTTGAGCACAGGAGGTCAAGGCTGCAGTGAGTCATGGTCACAACACTGCACTCCAGCCTGGGCCACAGAGCAGGAACCACAAACAAACAAACAAACAAACAGAAAAAACAAGTGAAATGAATTTGAGTATTTTGTTTAATCCAACATATATGAAATCTTATTTCAACATGTTATCAATATTAAAAATTATTAACTTTTTCACAGAATACTTCACATTCTTTACTTCATTCTAGGTCTTCAAAATCCAATGTGAATTTTACACTTAGAGAATATCTCAATTCAGGCTAGCCACATTTTAAGGGTCCACTTAGACATGTGGCTGGTGTTTACAGAACTGGGCAGCACAGTTCTAGATAACTCTTCACATAAATGACAACAGTAGTGAATACATATGGTTTGCCTCTGTTCCATTTACAACCCCCATCACAGCAACCAACAAAAGGGGTAAGAAACCTAACCCCTTGGCCAGTAGGAAAGCTTGGAAGGCTGGAATCCAAGTGTCCAGAATTGACAGTGAAACTCTAAAGACAGTCAGGAGGAAGCTGATTAGCTCCACAACCCTCGTGCAAACAGAAGTGAGAGGAATCATTACCTCTATTTACCAAACCATAAGTATGCTCATTTGCCAATCTTAAATGTCATAATGATGAAAGTCACATGATAAGGGAACTGAAAACTGAAGAATTATGATAACAAAGACAACTCTGGAAGTGTAACATCCACTGAACTCTGCAGAAGAAAAAGCATCTTATAGCAACTAGTCAAACTGGAGCAACTCTTGACTATTCTTTCCTGTCCTCCTCCCCTTCTCTCCTTAAACTCATCAATAAACAAATCTTGATTCTTTCTCTGAATCTTTCCATGGTAAAATGCTGTGGGTCTTGTAAACTGAAAAAATACACCATATTCTGTGCAGCAAAGAATCTGCCAATCATGTGATATTTGGTATAGGCCTCTATATACCTGCTTTTACATCTGAACATTTAAGATTCCTACATCATGTCTCAGGGTTCTCGGAATCTTTGGAAATTTGCACACACAGCTGCACTTTGTAGGCACATTCCAACTATCTTTATTAGCACTCTAGGTCCTCTGACCTAAGTATCCCTGTTTCACCCCTTAGAGCTCAAAGTTCCCATGAATGGTCTATCTAAAAACAAATATGCTGTTCTCTGTCTTCTTTAACCGCCCTCATTTCTACCCTCCCCCATTTTCCAGCAAGACTTTGACTACACTCTCTCATCCTTGCAGCTGTAATTATTCCCTGCATGCCTGACCTCTAACTTCATACAATCTTCCAGTCCCTTGATAACTTCCTTTATCAAACCCATCCTGAATTCACCTCTTCATCTTTCAAAGCCGATGAGTCATCACTTTAATTCCCCACTTCATTCTATCCTTCAATTGGACTGGCCTCCAAAACTAATTCTAGGGTGAAGCCACCCATTTACCTTCTCCACTCTAAGGCTGCTGAGTGCTAGAGAGAGCTTCACTGTGCAGCCCATTCTGATTATGTGAAGCAGTTATGTTCTATAGTCACTGTGAACACTGAATTAGTGAATACTGAACCACTGCCTCGACGGGGGAAATAAAGAGTCAGGTTCCTGAAAGCTTCTGATTACAACATTTTCATCAACGAATTAATATATAACTTGTTTTACAGTGTGTGTGTACTTCTGTTTAAAGATACCCTATTTAATATATATTGTTGCTTCATTAACACCAAACTCATAGGCAACAGCACTATTAACTCATGCCTGAACAAAGCTTACCTAAATACACTGTCTCTATAAGACACATCACAGGTTCTTACAGTAGGACCACTAGACAGCACTTCAGCACTATACTCAGCACTATTATTTAAATAGTGATATTACCAAGAAGCAGCAAAAAAAAAAAAAAAAAAAAAAGCCAAAAAACAAGCACTAAATTCATTGTGAAAAGGACATTTGTTTATAGTAAAAGAGCTAAAACAGGATGGCAGAGTGTTATCCTGTTTGACTTCAGCTGAGAACATGCACATAAAGTGAATCAAATATTTTGCCATTCTGCATATGTCTACGAATGACCATGAAAGTGCCAGGAGTACTGAACTGGGGGTTACAAATTTTACTAGGTAGGTGAATTTACTAATAAGGAATCTGAAAATAATGAGGTCTGTGCTCAGCACCTGATGTGTGTGTGTGCGTGTGTACATGTGTGTGCATGTGTGTGTGCGCATGTGTGTGTGTTGAGACAGCGTCTTGCTCTGTCTCCCAGGCTAGAGTGCAGGGATGCAATCATAGCTTACTGTAGCTTTGACCTACTAGGCTCAAGTGATCCTCCTGCCTCAGCCTCCCAAGTAGCTGTGACCACAGGTGTGCACAACCATGCCCAGCCTATTTTTTTTTTTTAGGAATGGGGTCTCACTATGTTGCCCAGGCTGGTCTTGAACTCCTGGGCTCAAGCAATCATCCTCCTTGGCTTCCAAAGTCCTGGGATTATAAGCATGAGCTACCATGCCCAGCTGATAGGTTTTTGTGACCATTTCTCTACTAAACTGTAAGCTCCCTGAAAGTAGATCATGTGTTATTCTTTCATTTGTTCCTGGAAACGAGCATAGTGCTTGGTATATAGAAAACACTCAAAAGTGTTTGCTAACCAGAGTTACACCCACACTCACCTTTGCAGCCTCCTATGGAAAAAAAATCTTGCTGCTTCTATCTAAGAAAAAGACAGAGATCCCTGTTCTCCAGATCCCACCGTCTGTTATCCCTAACGGACAGTGTTTCTGATATCAGCTGCCCCTATCACCATGTTTTACCTATTTTCAAGCCTTCTGTATATGGCATGCTTACACTTGAGATTACTGATGTATATAACCTACAGAATGCAGAATGCAGAGAACACACAGGAAATGAAACACAGAGGGTCATTACTGACAGTCTTAGCTGACGGTCTGAGCAGGGAGGTGTTACACTCTGTTTTGGCATTCTAAAACACGATTTCTTGCATCCCAACAATGGCCAGTTGGTAACTGGTAAAATTTCTGGTATTAACAACATGAAAACTCTTAGGATTCTCAGGGCAGTCTGGGTGCAGTGGCTCACACCTGTAATCCCAGCACTTTGGGAGGCCAAGGCAGGTGGATCACCTGAGGTCAGGAGTTTGAGACCAACCTGGCCAACATGGAGAAACCCTGTCTCTACTAAAACTATAAAAATTAGCTGGGCATGGTAGCAGGCACCTATAATCTCAGCTACTCAGGAGGCTGAGGCAGGAGAATCACTTAAACCTGGGAGGTGGAGGTTGCACTGAGTTGAGAACATGCCATTGCACTCCAGCCTGGGTAACAGAGTAAGATTCTGTCACACAAAAAAAAAAAAAGAAAAAAAGAAAAAAATAGGATTCTCAGTGCAGAAGGAACAGCTAAAGACTAGAGCATCTGTAGGCACTAAAAATAGAAACAAAGTTATAGAGGGGATTGGAAGCAATACTGCCTGAAAGTGTTGAGGGAGAAATCACAAATTCCTATCAGAAAATTCCACCTTCTCATTTATTGATACCCTCTCCTCCACCTACCTCTTCACCCCCCCTCTCCATTCCATTAAATTAGGTTAGGTTTTCAGAAAACTGTTTAATTCTAATCATGATAACCTAGTATTTATTTTTGGAAAATCACCTACAAACAAAATGGAAAGACAAGAATTTTAAAATTATGACCACAAATATAAAAACAACTTTAAAATGTGTATTTAGCATCTAACTCTCCAAATAAAAATATACAAATCCAAGAAAGTGCTAAGTGAAGACAAATGAAAATTAAAGGTATCTACTACTAAGCTTAGACACCCAAATCATCTAACAAACCTTTATTGATCACTTTGTTATTTTACTTTATATTTTATTTTAGAGACAGGGTCTCACTATGTTGCCTAGGCTGGAGCCCAGTGATGCGATCACAGATCACTGCAGCTTGGAACTCCAAGGGCTCAAGTGATCCTCCTGCCTCACCCTTCTTAGTAGTTAGAATTACAAGTACATATCGCCAAACCCAGCTAATTTTTAAAACTTTTTGGAGAGATGGAATCTAATTACATTGCTTAGGCTGGTCCTGAACTCCTAGCCTCAAGTGATCCTCTTGCCTGGCCTCCCAAAATGCTGGTATTACAGGTGTGAGCCACCATGCCCAGCCTACTGAGCACTTCTGTAAGGCATTCCTGTGCCTACTTTTTGGTATACAGGTTGAGTATCCCTTATCCAAAATATTTATTAGAAATAAATATTAAACCAAAATACTTATTAGAATAATAGCTATTATAGGATGCCATATTTATTAATAAGATATTAATAGGATCCTATAATTTATTATAGGATTCATTAATATATTTACAAATATTCTAAAATCTGAAAAAACTCCAAATCCCTCAAGGGATCAGAAGTGTTTTGGATTTGGAGTTTTTTCAGATTTTGGAATATTTGTATACACATCATGAGATATCTTAGAGATAGAACCCAAGTCTCAACATGAAATTCAGTTATGTTTCTTTCATATACGTCTTATATATACACAGCCAGAAGGTAATTTTATATAATATTTTTAGTAATTTTGCATATGAAGCAAAGTTTTGATTGTTTGGGGACTGTGACCCATCACATAAGGCCAGGTGTGAAATTTCCCACTCGACATGTCATGTTAATGCTCAAAAGTTATTCCCTAGTATCACTCTTATACTACTCCAAACCTTTAATGGCTTTAAACAAAAGAATTACAGCAGTACAGCAAACCCCAAGACTTTTCCCTTGGGTAAGGCATTATTTCACCTAGAACACCTCCAACACTACCAAGACCTAATCAGGTCCACAACCCCTGGAGGTGGAAAAAATGGACTCTCATTGGTTTTAGTCAGAAACTACTATAATTTGGGAGCATTTCAGATTTTGGGATTAGGAATACTGAATCTGTACTGTTAGTTCCTTTTACACATGTCATAGCAGAAGAATAGGGAACAAATCTTCATGAACTGAACTTCTCAAGGGCAGGGTGTTATCTTATTCGTTCTTGTATGATTAGTATTATTTTTTTGAGATGGCATTTCACTCATTATCCAGGCTGGGGATTATAGGCATGTGCCACCACGCCCGGCTAATTTTGTACTTTTAGTAGAGACAGGGTTTCTCCATGTTGGTCAGGCTGGTCTCGAACTCCTGACCTCAGGTGATTCACTCACCTCGGCCTCCCAAAGTGCTGGGATTACAGGCATGAGCCACAGCGCCCAGCCATTCTTGTATTCTAACAATGCTTTGTACCTAGAGAATGGAAAATGTCAACAGATGCTTTTGAATGAACATTTACTGTTGAGGATCCTATAAATTCATTTGTAAGTTTACTTTTAGAGCTCAGGGCACACATCAGAAACATCATTACATAGTTAGTCAGAGTATCTGACCTTCCTACAAAAACCAGGTTAACTTATAGCCATTATTCCAATAAATATTATGTTATAACTGTCCTTTATAACATAATATCTTAGGTATGAAAAAAATGAGTTCTGAGTGGTAAAAGCCTGCAATTTTTCTCTCTCGTACACACACACACACACACACACACACACACACACACACACACACACACAATGCTTTTAGAGGCACTGAGGTTGGAGGGTGAAGGGCAGAATAGTGTAGCTGTGAAAGTGGCTTGGGGTCAGGTAATCCTTATGTTTCCTTACTGCCCCCTGAAAATCTGACCAATTGTACAGCAATTATTCCCTAGTATCACTCTTGTACTACCCTCCAAACCTTTAATGACTTTAAACAAAAGAATCACAGCAGCACAGCAAACCCCTTGTCCCCTTTTCCTTTAGGTAAGGTATTATTTCACCTAGAATAGCTCCACCACTGCCAGGACCTAACCAGGTCACCGCAACCCCTGGAGTTGGAAAAAATGGACTTTCATTACTTTTAGTCAGAAACTATCCTACTTTTGCATAAGCTTTTCCTTTTACATTGTTTTTACTCTTTTTACTCTTGCCTAAAGATGAAGCATGAAAGGTCAAGTGGCTTGCACTGCTACATTACGGCCACAGCACAACTGATGACCAACAAAACGAAGTGCCAGGAAATCCCATAAGTGTGCCATAGAGACCTGGGGAGCAGGGAGGCTGTAACCGTTATCAGATTAAATCCAGACATATGGTCACCGTTAACCTGCATGTTCCTTGTGAGTCTAGCCTTTTCTATGTGAAACCCACTTCACTTTTTCTTAAAGAACGCAGCAACTTTTCAAGAGTCCTGTCCATACGTACAGCCTCTTCTCCCAAGTGGATAAACAACACGAAGCAATCATGTGTTACAATCCCAGAAGCTGCTGTAAAGCAACCTAGGTTAAACTTCCCTATCATCTCCTTTCTTCTAAAATTACCCATCAAAAACCCCAAATAAAAGGCAAAAAGATCATCACAAAAAGAAAAGCAGAGGTTAAATGCATAAGATTACAGCATAAGCTAAGGGGGCCTTTGCTTATTGATTTATTTATACATTTATCTCATGTCTACACATACCAAGCTTTTATATTGCAAAGTGAAGAATACAGATTCGGCATGGTCACTCCTGTCCTCAGAGAGCAATAGTAAGTCATGCACAGGCAATTACACTCCAGGAGGACAGTGCTCAGTGCGATGAGTCTGTGAAAGAGCAGATTATCGGCAAAGGCTTCAAGGAATCAAAGGACTTAAAACGTGCCCAGTACAGTCCTAACTGCAAGAACCATATACTTAAATCTCATATTATCTACACGAGGCAGTTACTATTATTCCCAACATACCAACAAGAAAACAGCAGCATAGCACGGCGTGGTTAAACAACTTGTTCCAGACCATACAGCTATTAAGTGACAGTGTCAGGATTCAAAACATGAAGTCCGATTCTAAGCCCACTACCGCTCTTAATCACCACACCAGTTAGGAGTGAGTTAGGTTAAAGGAGGAAGGGAGGAAGCAAGTTCCCAGATAAAAATCTTCATAAAGAGAAAACTCAAAATTGTTTGAGGAACTGAGACAAATTCACTTTGACTGAGCTTTAGAATATCAGAGGGAGAGCAAAAAGAAATGAGACAGGGCCACCACACAAAAGTGGCTGGACATGATTTTCAGAGGTACATATTCTGTCTCAGCCCATCAATGACAGAAAGAAGCAAAAGTCTACTTCTATTACCAAAACTGAAAGAGCTAGAGGAGCAAGATAAAAAAACCGAAAAGCTTGCAGAAGACAAGAAATAACTAAAATCAGAGCAGAACTGGAGGAGATAAAGACACAAAAAAACAATAAATGCAGGAGCTGGTTTTTTGAAAAGATCAATAAAATAGACCACTAGCCAGATTAATAAAAAAGAAAAGAAAGAAGAATCATATAGATGCAATAAAAAACGATAAATGGGATATCACCACCGATTCCACGAAATTACAAACTACCATCAGAGGTTACTACAAACAACTCTATGCACATTAACTAGTAAACCTGGAAGAAATGGATAAATTCCTGGACACTTGCCTCCTTCCAATCCTAAACCAGGAAGAAGTCGAAACCCTGAATAGACCAATAACAAGGGCTGAAGTTGAGGAAGCAATTAATAGCTTACCAACCAAAAAAAGTCCAGGTCCAGATGGGTTCACAATCAAATTCTACCAGACATACAAAGAGGAGCTGGTACCACTCCTTCTGAAACTATTCCAAATAATCCAAAAAAGAGGGAATCCTTCCCAAATTGTTTTATGAGACCAACGATATCTGATACCAAAACTTGGCAGAGAATCAACAAAAAAAAGAAAACTTCAGGCCAATATCCATGATGAACACAGATGCAAAAATCTTCAATAAAATACTGGCAAACCGACTGCAACAGCACATCAAAAAGCTTATCCATCATGATCAAGTAGGCTTCATCCCGGGGATGCAAGGCTGGTTCCACATACGCAAGTCTATAAACGTAATTCACCACATAAACAAAATCAAAGACAAAAAACACATGATTATTTCAATAGATGCAAAAAAGGCCTTGACAAAATTCAACAACCCTTTATGCTAAAAACTCTCAGTAAAACTAGGTATTGATGGAACGTATCTTAAAATAATAAAAACTAAAAGCTATTTACGACAAACCCACAGCCAATATCATACTGAATGGGCAAAAACTAGAAGCATTCCCTTTGAAATCTAGCACTACACAAGGATGCCCTCTCTCGCTACTCCTATTCAATACAGTATTGGAAGTTCTAGCCAGAGCAATCAGGCAAGAAAAAGAAATAAAGGGTATTCAATTAGGAAAGGAGGAAGTCAAATTGTCTCTATTTGTGGTTGACATGATTGTATATCTAGAAGACCCCATCGTCTTAGCCCAAAATCTCCTGAAACTGATAAGCAACTTCTGCAAAGTCTCAGGATACAAAATCAATGTGCAGAAATCACAAGCATTCCTAGACACCAATAACAGACTTAAAGAGAGCCAAATCAAGAGCGAACTGCCATTCACAATTGCTACAAAGAGAATAAAATACCTAGAAATACAACTAACAAAGGATGTAAAGGACCTCTTCAAGGAGAACTACAAACCACTGCTCAAGGAAATAAGAGAGGACACAAACAGATGGAAAAACATTCCATGCTCATGGTTAGGAAGAACAAATCATGAAAACTGCCATACTGCCCAAAGTAATTTATTGATTTAATTCTATCCCCATCAAGCTACCAATGACCTTCTTCACAGAACTGGAAAAAAACACCTTAAACTTTATATGGAACCTAAAGAGAGACTGCATTGCCAAGACAATCCTAAGCAAAAAGAACAAAGCTGGAGGCATCACCCTACCATCTGGCATGTGCCGTGTCCTGCGTGGCACAAGGGTTCAAGGATCAAAGAGGGAATGGTGGGGGATGAAGAAAGACACAGACACAGACATGGAGAAAGCTGGGACAGGCGGTCTGGGAGGTGAGGATGTCAGTCTCTCTAGCCCCGACCTGTCTCAGTGTACTTTATTTTATATGTTCACAAAGCATATAGCTTTGTGGTAGGTGCAGTTACATAGAATAGGATGTGGTTATTATTCTTATACTTCAGCTAACATACTTCAGCTAAAAACTATCTTGCAGCAAGATCAGCGAAAGCTGGTTATCTTTCTAGGCCTGTCTGTTCTCTCCAAGACATATATATCATTCTACTGTGGTTTCACTTCCCTGAAGTTCAACCAAAGTTCACAGCAGCCTTGCTGCTGATCCCCCCAGAGGAGGTGTGCTACTCTGGCTCCCTACACTACCTGACTTCAAATGATACTACAAGGCTATAGTAATCAAAACTGCATGGTATGGGTACCAAAACAGAGATATAGACCAATGGAACAGAACAGAGGCCTCGGAGGCAACGCGACACATCTACAACCATCTGATCTTTACAAACCGACAAAAACAAGCAGTGGGGAAAGGATTCTCTGTTTAATAAATGGTGTTGGGAAAACTGACTAGCCATGTGCAGAAAGCAGAAACTGGACCCCTTCCTGACACCTTACACTAAAATTAACTCTAGGTGGATTAAAGACTTAAACATAAAACCTAACACCATAAAAAACCTAGAAGAAAACCTAGGCAAAATCATTCAGGACATAGGCATAGGCAAGGACCTCATGACTAAAACACCAAAAGTATTGGAAACAAAAGTCAAAATAGATAAATGGGATCTAAACTCCAGAGCTTCTATACCGCAAAAGAAACAATCATTAGTGAATTGGCAACCAACAGAGTGGGAAAAAATTTTTGCAATCTACCCATCTGACAAAGGGCTAATATCCAGAATCTACAAAGAACTAAAACAGATTTACAAACAAACCCATCCAAAAGTGGGTGAAGGATATGAACAGACACCTTTCAAAAGAAGACATATATGAGGCCAACAAACGTATGAAAAAATGCTCATCATCACTGCTTATTAGGGAAATCCAAATCAAAACCACATTGAGATAGCACCTCAGGCCAGTTAGAATGGTGATCATTAAAAAATCTGGACAACAGATGCTGGAGAGGATGTGGAGAAATAGGAACACTTTTACACTGTTGTTGGGAGTGTAAATTAGTTCAACCATTGTGGAAGACAGTGTGGCAATTCCTCAAGAACCTAGAAATAGAAATTTCATTTGACCCAGCAATCTCATTACTGGGTATATATCCGAAGGATTATAAATCATTCTATTATAAAGACACATGCATGTATATGTTCATAGCGGCACTGTTTACAATAGCAAATACCTGGAACCAACCCAAATGCCCATCAATTATAGAATGGACAAAGAAAATGTGACACATGTATACCATGGAATACTATGCAGCCATAAAAAATGATGAGTTCATGTACTTTTTTTTTTTGAGATGGAGTTTCGCTCTTGTTACCCAGGCTGGAGTGCAATGGCGCGATCTCGGCTCACTGCAACCTCCGTCTCCTGGGTTCAGGCAATTCTCCTGCCTCAGCCTCCTGAGTAGCTGGATTACAGGCACGTGCCACCATGCCCAGCTAATTTTTTGTATTTTGAGTAGAGATGGGGTTTCACCATGTTGACCAGGATGGTCTCGATCTCTTGACCTCATGATCCACCCGCCTCGGCCTCCCAAAGTGCTGGGATTACAGGCTTGAGCCACCATGCCCGGCCCGAGTTCATGTACTTTGTAGGGACATGGATGAATCTGGAAACCATCATTCTCAGCAAACTGACACAACAACAGAAAATCAAACACTGAATGTTCTCACTCATAGGCAGATGTTGAACAATGAGAACACATGGACACAGGGAGGAGAGCATCACACACTGGGGTCTGTTGGTGGGGCTAAGGGAGACACAGTGGGGAGTGGGGAGGTTGGGGAGGGATAACATGGGGAGAAATGCTAGATATAGGTGATGGGGGAATGGAGGCAGCAAACCACATTGCCATATATGTACCTATGCAACAATCCTGCATGATCTGCACATGTACCCCAGAACCTAAAGTAAAATTAAAAAAAAAAAAAAGAAAATGACCAAAAGAATTCCAACATGCAAGAGAATATAGTTATATGATAATTACAAATCATAAAAATGTATTTTAGCTATAAATTGAGAACAGTTTTTTAACTACAAAACAAGGGAACTTGCCATACTCAGGACTAAAAATTGGCAGAGGTATGATGCAGGAATGAAAAGGTCTGCATTCTACATCTTGTCCT
Source organism: Saguinus oedipus (assembly GCA_031835075.1). Taxonomy (NCBI): domain Eukaryota; kingdom Metazoa; phylum Chordata; class Mammalia; order Primates; family Cebidae; genus Saguinus; species Saguinus oedipus. Next base: position 185,401,517 of record CM063171.1, on the reverse strand, counting down.
ATCCATAAGGGTAACTAGCTCTGTAACTTTGGCCAGTGAGCCTTTTTCTATTCTACAAAAGAAATATAACTGCTTTGGAAAATAAAACCCATGTAAATATCAAGTTTACAGTTAACTTCCTTTCATCATTTATACTTTGAAATACTAGTCTTTGGCACAGAGCAGCACATTTAACCATATGCACCTTTCACCACAATTTTTAGAAAACTATGGGAAAAACTGGTTTGTACAACACGTAATTCCAAACTTTGGCATCTTAAACCTCCAAAATCCATAGCTCATATCTGCTTTAAAATCCCCACTATGTTTTATTGGCTAAACAAATCTTTGTCTTTGCCAAGGAAAATAAATGATTTCAATAAAAGGATCTCTAGTTAATTGCCCTCATGTGGGCTGGAACTTTCTCAACAACAGCTAAATCCAAGTTCCTCCCCTCCTACATTTTGGGAAATGGACCAGCTACCTAAAGTCATAGATCTTTCTGTCCCAAGTGTAAAATTCAAAAATCACAGACTTGGGACCCCAAACGCAATAGAGACTCAGAAGATATCTTTCCCACTACTGTTTCCTATCCCAACCCCCACTAAGAAATTACTTCATCTCAGTCAATTAAAGTGGCAAATTAAAAGTACAGCATCATGAAGAGAGGATCACAAAAAAATCATAAGAATAAAGAAATCCTAGATAAAAATTACAATGCCTTTGCCTGGTTAATCTGTCAGTATGTTTTTAGAAAACAGGGGAAAAGAATCACACAATAAAGGTTGCAAAGGCTGACTACAGGCACCTTTTTCCAAGCCAAGCTGTGTTGTTTTGAAAATAAAAACCACTGTCAACTCTCATTACCATATGAGGACAGGCATAATTTATAGGTGAAATAATGGTCCTGGGTTTGTTCATTTATCTCAGAACTGACATTCACAAAAATGCAAATGGATGGAATGAGCTTCTGGCAGCTCCTTGAAGCTGTAATAGCAGATGACCTATGCACTGGTAAATCTAGTTTTTGTTTTTTTAACTCTGGCCATGAGAAACCAAAATAAGCATTCTTTTATTCATCTGACTCTCCTGCGCAATTAACGCTTTTATTATACAAATTGCATTAGTACACAGATACTTGGTCACTTGTTTTTATGAAGATAAAACAGCATAAAGCCAGTAGAATATTTATCTTGGACACAGAACTGGAGTAGGTCCAGAAAACAAAAGGACAGATAAGCATTTCTCTGGAAGGAGAAATATAGACAGAGTGGTCTTTTCAGCAATAAATGTGAAGACTGAACTTAACATTTTCATAATTGATCCAGACAAGAGACTGGTCATGGATAGGGCCATCCCTGTAGATGATGGCACCAATAGTTTTTCTCCAGGTAATTCCCAAGTAAAGGGAATAAACAGTAAGATCTTTCAAGTTTCTAGGAACAAATAAATGGCAAATGAGTTTCAGTCCAGGCAAAGGTCAGGATGGGTTTAGACAAAAAGACCTTCAAACTATTCTTGTGACAGACCCTAAACTCTAAGTTTTGTTCCATAGAAAGAATTTATTAAAGAGAGTCATCAGCTGGGGAGAGGGGAGGGAACAAGAAAATGCTGAGTAAATCAGATATAACCTCAGAAACAAAATGAAAATTACTTTGCCTTCATATGCAAAACAGTGTGTTTTAAATAAAATACCTCATACATTTCTTGGTAGAGAATTTCAAAACTGTAAACTGGAACAATCTATAGAGGAGAGTCTCTGAAGTTAAAAATACAAAATGAAATAACCCTGTAACTGGCAAGAAAAAAAAATGGAGTAAATACAGTTAAGAAGCATGGGTAGGGCTGGGCGTGTGACTTCACACCTGTAATTCTACCACTTTGGGAGGCCAAGATGGGAGGATTGCTTGAGCCCAGAAGTTTAAGACCAGCCTAGTCAATATAGCAAGACCTCATCTCTTATTAAATTTAAAATAAAAGAAAGAGCAAGAGAGCACAAGAAAGAAAGGGCAAGGGAAAGAAGAAAGGAAGACAGGGAGACAGGAAGGAAGGAAGACAGGAAGGGAGGAAGGAAGGAAGGAAGGCAGGCAGGCAGGCAAGCATGAGTAAGATAAACATATTTATTTATTAAATTCTGAAATAATGGAGATGTTCTTAAAACTTCAAATTTGGAGACCAACTTATGTTTAAAAAAAGAGAGGAACTTTATATACCGGCTAATAAACTTACATATTTTTAAGTACTGGTAGTAGCTGAAAAAAAATGCAGGTTCAAATAAATATATTTAAACATCTACCAAGCTCCTACTAATGTAATGCACTTAGTATTATGCTATACACTACTGGGACAATGTTGTTCTCAAGGTATAATCTGGTAAAGTATTTGGATAAATAAAAAATAGCTAGTAGAATGTGGTAACTGCCATATAAGAAGAAATATGCTAAAATATACCAAACTCAGTAGTTTAGAGCAGGGATCCCCAACCCCTGGGTCACAGACCGGTACCAGACCATGGGCTGTTAGGAACTGGGCCACAAAGCAGGAGGTGAGTGGCAGGTAACTGAGCATGACCACCTGAGCTCCACCTCTTGTCAGATCAGCAGTGGCATTAGATTCTCACAGGAGCATGAACCCTATTATGAATGGTGCATATGAGGGATGTAAGCTTCACACTCCTTATGAGAATCTATTGTCTGATGATCTGTCACTATCTCCTGTCACCCCCCAGATGGGACCATCTAGTTGCAGGAAAACAGGCTCAGGGCTCCCACTGATTCTACATTTGGTGAGGTGTACAGTTATATCATTATTTATTATAATGTAATAATAATACAAAGTACACAACAAATGTAATGTGCTTGAATCATCCCAAAACCATCCCCTACTCCACTGTCCATGAAAAAAACTGTCTGCCATGAAACTGTTCCCTGATGCCAAAAAGGTTGGGGACCACTGGTTTAAAGGGAGCAGCATGCCCATTTGGGGCAACTGGCAAAGATAATCAGAAGTAGCACCTCAACTGAGTTTGGAAGAAGGAACAGAATTTCTACAAAAGTAACTTAGGAGGAGGAACAGAAAAAGTTAAGTCTTAAAGAGCAAGAGATGGATTTCCTGGGCTCTTTGGTAAATATTGGCTTAATATCTTCTAACAACTACAGCTTCATGAATATCACAACGTGCAGTGTCCAACTGCACCCCAAATTCAACATGTACAAAACCAATTTTTCCTTGTAACTTCCCTATTTTCACTAATTATGCTACCCACATTATTGGGGCTCAAAATTTGGAAGTTATTTTATATATTATGATTTTATTTATTCTTTTTAAATTGTCTCCCCACCACTTTCACATCCTGCCCAGCTTTCCTCTGAAATGTGACTCATGCACATTTCTCCACCCATACCGGTTAGGTCCCCAAGGAAGGGAAAGCAATGGAAGACATAATAAACCCTTAATTACTTGCAAGCTTTGATGCAAATCTCAGCATAGTAAGCTGAACTGGTCCAGGCTCTGGAACTGGATGGGACCAGATGGAGAATTCCAGCTGTGAGGATTTCAGGCCACCCAGAGCCTAGAGCAATATTTCAAATATCTTCCTCCCCTTCCCTGACAAGGCCACACAGGAATCTCTATTTTACTAATCTGATTGTGAAAGGACTCCTGAGAAGGCCAAGCAAAAAAGAGAAAAAGATCAAGCCTGCTTGCCTCAGTGCTTCAGGCAAAGTTGGTCTAGATCCACATCTCAAATATTTCTAAGATGAAAAGAAAAGTGGAGACTTTGGAACAGAGGGGTAATAAACGAGATTCATAATACTTTGGAATTAAAGAAGAAGAGAGACCCAATTACTTTACCCGTGAAGGTAACTTGCACCTCCCCAACTAAAAACATCTCTGAGGTAAACCTCTGCAGGGAAAATGATGAGTTGGAGGCCTGGTGCCTTGAACAGAATGGTTTCCAAATAAATGCAGAGAGAGCACAGGTCTAATACATTATGGCAATGCTTTCACCCCAGGGAAGTTACCTACTGTGGTCTGGTGATTGGACCACAATTCTCACCAACAATTTCTAATCTTGACATAATTCTGAAAGGAACTTGCCTTTTAATTAGCGTTAAGCATGCTAGCTTAGCATGCTAACAGGTCAGGGCAAGCTCAAGACAACTCACTCTGCTACTGCTATGTTAAACACAATATTGACTTTAACAGTCCAAGCTGTAAAACTCAATGCTCTGCTGGAGTAAACTAAAGAACAGCATGGCACAGTGATCAGCTATTAAATCAAAGTCCAGTACAAACTGGATTTGAAGAAAGAAAACAAAATGATGAACAAATTAAAGTGTGGATTTGCAGCTACTGGAACTTTTTAACAGTGTTAGTCGGAGCAAGCAAAGGTTGCGGCTTCCCTGGGCACTTTATCTTAACTAGCGCCCTCCCCCACACGCACATACAATTTCAGGCAGTACTTAGCACTTTGAAGATAAGATTACTGGTCAATTGGGAGCTTTCCTCTACTAGCTTCTGATACAAATGCCTCTCCCTTTCTCTCCCTTTTTCCAACTCTCTCCCTTTTCTGTTTGTAAAAACAATCGTGAGCAACTGAATTAGTCGGAGCCTTCAAACACAAACTTCTTTCCTCGCAGTAAGTCCGGAATTTTAGGATTAGCTGCCATAACTGCGTCCTCATACGTGTTTGTGAAATGAATCAAAAGAGGCAAGAGAACTGTCAGGAAACTAATTTGAGGAAAAAACCAAAAAAACGAAAACGAAGCTCCTGAAAGGAGATGTTTATATATCTGGTAGGTTTACCAAGTACAGATTTTGCCACAGGCTGGAGGGGAAGCTGTAAAGGCTGGGAGCATGAAGCTGTCTGCTTGTATGAGTTTTGTTTTTTTCCCTTTGAAGATAAGAGAGGTCTGAGATAGGGGAAAGAGGGAAGACTGAGGAATACACATATATTCTACTTGCTGATATCATATTTCATATACACTAAAACTGCACTAACTTGCATCCAGCCCCAAAATTTAAGTTAAGGTCCCTGTGTTTAGCAAGCTGCTCCACCAATCCACTACTCAAAACCGCAGTGGCTCCACACTACCTTCAGAGCAGGAACTCCACCTTTTGGTACAGACAAGCTACTTGCCATTTCCCTATAACCTTGAGATCAGCAGAGATTGGATTAATACAGGGAAACAGCTGGAAGGAAAGATAATCTTTAAGTCTCTGGGAGTTATGAGAGTCACTACATATTGAATTTCTAATAGTTGCCAAGCACTATGTGGTAGGATTGATGTGTATTATCTCTAGTCTTCAGACAACCTTGCAAGAAAGGCAACTTTATACCCATTTTACAGATGAAAAAAACTTAGAGAGAACCATGTGCCCTACATTGTAAGTGGGAGAGTCAGGTTTGAATTCAAAAATGTAAATCCAGGCTGGACTCAGTGGCTTGTGCCTGTAATCCCAGCACCTTGGGGAGGCCAAGATGGGCAGATCACTTGAAGCCAGGAGTTTGAGACCAGACTGGCCAACATGGTGAAACCCCATCTCCACCAAAAAAATACAAAAATTAGCCAGGTATGGAGGCGTGCACCTGTAGTCCCAGCTACTTGGGAGGCTGAGGCAGTAGAGTCACTTGAACCTGGAAGGTGGGGGTTGCAATGAGCTGAGATAGCGTCACTGTACTCGTGTTAAAACAAAAACAAAACAAAACAAACGAAACATGTAAATCCATAACATAGGCCCTACTCTAATAAGACTCAAAGTATAGACTGGAAACCCTCTCCATCTACACTTTGGGGTTACCTAAATTTAAAATTTAAAATTAGTAATGCTTGCAACGACTTGCACAATTTGGTCCAAATGTATCCTGCCTCACAGGAATACTCTAACAGAAACCGGTCCACTCATTTTTAACTCACAAACACCTCTAAGGTAAACAGTTTTTCACCTGTCTGAATTCTACCTATCAGCTCTTTCTCCTTCATAAAGCCTCCCTAACTAGCCCAGACTAAAGAGCCCTCCCTTACTCCTTCCTTTCATCTTAATAGGACATTAGAGACTTGGACCTGAACTACTGTTTTATATTATTAGTTTTTCACACATAGTATGTATTATTGCACTATTAACAGTGAGCTCCCTAGAAATAGGGAGTACTTAGCTGAGGCGAGGGTACAGTGGTGCAATCCTGGCTCACTGCAACCTCCGCCTTTAGGGTTCGAGCAATTCTCTTGCCTCAGCCTCCCTAGTAAATGGGACTACAGGTGTGCACCACCACGCCCAGCTAATTATTTTGTATTTTTAGTAGAAACAGGGTTTCACCATATTAGTCAGCCTAGTTTTGAGCTTCTGACCTCAAATAATCTGCCTGCCTCGGCCTCCCAAAGTGCTGGGACTACAGGTGTGAGCCACTGCACCCAGCTAGACTTCATACTTTCTTACAAACTCACAAATCTACCACTGAATTTCATCAAATATTAATCTGCAGAGAGAGAATATAGATATCTATTAAGAAAGAGCTGACTGACTTCAGTTTGAATTCCCAAGGTTACTAGTTAACCACTCGATCTCAAGCAAGCCTCAAGTGTTCTTCCACAAGTTATGATAAATTTATAATCTATAAATTGGCTAATAAAAATATCTATTATCAAAGGATAACATGAGACATTTGTGAAAGGACTTGGTATAGGGGCTAGCAAATGGTAAAGAATATTTTTTTTTCTTAATGTTAGAAGAGTCTCCCTTAATATTCTTGAGAAATAGCTATTCTAAAAGCATTCTAAAAGATTTCAGGGAAGTCATTTACATACATATTCCACAATTATGTCTTCATTAATTAACAAAGTTTACAATATCTTTATAATCATAAATAAATGGCTATTTGTATTATAATAGAATGTTATATTTTTCCTTTTTTTTTTTTTCCTGAGACAGGGTCTCACTCTGTCACCCAGGCTGGAGTACAGTGGTGTGATCATGGCTCACTACAGCCTCAACCTCTTGGATTCAAACAATCCCACCACCTCAGCCCCACAAGTAGCTATAACCACAGGCATGTGCCTAATTTTTTTTTTTTTTTTTTGTAGAGATGGCTTTCCCTTTTGTTGTCAGACTTGTCTCAAACTCCAGGGCTCTGGAGGACTGAGAGGCTTCACCTCAGTCTCCCGATGTACTGGGATTACAAGCATGAGCTACCATGCCTGGCCTCTAATTTTTATTTTTTGCCCACACATTTTATAGGATATTTATGGTAAGGCATGGTGGCTCATGCTTATAATCCCAGCACTTTGGAGACTCAGTTCAGGGGGATCACTTGTGCCCAGGAGTTCAAGACTATGCTGGGCAACACAGTGAGACCCCTCATCTCTACAAAAAAAAAAAAAAAAAAATAGCTGGGTATGGTGCTGCATGACTGTCTGAGGTCCCAGCTACTTGGGAGGCTGAGGTGGGAGGATCATTTAAGCCAGGGAGGTCGAGACTGCAGTGAGCTGGATTCTACCACTGCATTCCAGCCTGGGTGACAGAGTAAGAGCCTATCTAAAAAAAAAAAAAAAAAAAAATTTACCCACAATCTCATTAACCAATAATAACTGTGCTTTATTATTTTTCTGCTTTTCTTTCTAGTTCTTGGTCATACATTTGCATATTTTACTAATATGTTTCATCTTATAGATACCAACTGGTGTTGGTTACTTTCATTTAACATAAACATTTTATATTAACACAGTCGTCATAATCATTTAACTATGATATTAATATCCTACAAAGTTGACATAACAAGAGACTACTGGACAATTGTTAAGATCCTTTTTTATTTAACATTATAATGATAATATATAAAGAACATCTTTGTGCACAAACATTTGTTTTTTAAACATTTTCATGCACAAAAGTTTTTTCTCTTAAATAACTGAGTTAAAAAAGTATGAGCATTTTGAAGTCTGGAAAGCACAGCCAAATTGAGCTTTAAGAGTTTAACAATCTGCACACATATTGAACTAGACAAATGATCAACGACTACCCAGAGTAAGCTAGAGTCCATGTTTCCCCACCACTCTACCACTGTTCCTTCAGGGTACTTTAAATCATCTTCACTAAACAGTCACTTTATGCTATCATTGGTAGGTGTATAAACAGGTGCAACCTTTCTGGAGTGTAATTTGGCAGAAATTCCATCCTGGGTTCTTATCCTGGAAATAAACCTGAGCTTATGCATAAGGATCTTCCAACCAGGAAGTTCACCATTTCTAACAATAAAGCCTGAAAGTAAATAATCCATCACTAGAGGACTGGTTAAAATTACAATAGTCCCCTGTTATTCACAGGGAATACCTTTCAAGACTTCCAGTGGATGCCTGAAACAGTGGTTAATGCCAGACTCTGTATTTACTATGTTTTTTTTCCCATACATACCTATGATAAAGTTTAATTTGTAAATTAGGCATAGTAAGAGATTAACAAAATAACTAATAATAAAATAGAACAATTATGATATAATATAGTCATATGAATGTGATCTCTTTCTCAGAAAATAGCTCATCATACTATAGTCACCCTCCTTCTCCTTGTGATGATGTGAGATGACAAATGCCTATGTGATAAGATGAAGTGACAATGGAGATTCCATCATGCTACTCAGAATGGTGTGCAATTCAAAGCTTATGAATTGTTTACTTCTGGAATCTTCTTTCTTCTTTTTTAAATGGCACTGCTCCTTGCAGAGCAGAGCAAACTCATAGGCAGTGCACCCAGAATTGGTCCATTTCTGGAATTTTCAACTTAATATTGTCAGACTGAGGTTGACAGCAGAAAGTGAAACCTCAGATAAGGGAAGACTACCATAGCGCACGTGGCTGCACACTTAAATTACCTGGGGAGGGTTTCAAAAAGACAAACACAAAGCCCCAGCCCAGATCTATTAAATCAAGATCTCTGAGAAGTAGTCTGGGCATTTAAAGCTCTCTAGGTGACTTCAGTGTCTGACCAGGCTTGCAAACTACTGGGTTAAGTATTATACATGCATTTATTCAAAGGAATACAAAGCAATCTTTAGCAAAATGATGAACAGTGTATGCAGCAACTACCATTTTGTCTGAGGGAAATAATTTTTGTCTTGTATTTGCATAGAGTATTTCTAAAAGCATACAAAAGAAACTGGTACAGCAATGGTAGCCTTTGGGAAGAAAGACTGGGGTGTGAAGTAAGAGGTTTATATTTCAACATACTTTATATGAAATTTTAACCAGGTATATTTAAAAATAATCTTAAATTCAAATATAATTTCATGTATAAGCAATTTCTCAGGTACACGTGGCACTAAGAAATATATGGCAACCCCACTGCGGGGCCAGTTACCAGCGTCCACAGGGTCTTCCATGGAGCCTGTACACTCAGCACCAAGCAGCTACCAGGGGTCCATCTCTGTCCTCTGGGCAGGGCAGGGCCAGTAATTCCTGCCACCTCCTCTGCCCTAGCAACTAACTTACTCAATGTACCATTCTAAAGCAAACAGTCATTGCCTGATATGCTTGGAGAAAATGTTTACTCATGCCTCACCTCCTCACACAGCATAGGCTACCATTAATGATATGTTAGTCTGACACGTTCTCTTTAAAGAACATGTCAGATTCATAAATCCATTTCTAAATTAGTTTCTCAAATGGAAAAATCATACATGGAAAGCAGAGATGATTCTTTTTTCTAAAGTGCTTACTTCATTTAACATGCAAATATAGTCTTTGCAGGGTTCAGAATACCAATATTGTTTTCACAATTAAGTGTATTATTATCTTAAATTTGAGAGAACCAATTTGCTAATTTCATTCCATAATGTATTTCAGTTTTACCAAGCCACATGAGAACTCAAATGAATCTAAAAAATATGTAGAGAAGAGTTCTACACCAGCAACCCACAGAAAACAATTTCATAGCTTCATAAATATTTAAATAGTTTTTCAGTAGGTCATTTCTGACAGCTGTGGGATTTCATAACTGGGTCTCTGATGTATCACTTAAGCAAGTGTCTTTTTAAATGTTTTTTGGGGGTAGGTGAGGGGTGCAGATCAATCAGCCTTTTAGAGCACTTTTACCCTATCATTTTGATACGAGAAAAACAATTCACTAATATTGACAAAAAGGAGGAAATTTCTTTGAGTTATCTGTAACAAGATTCATTTTCTAAAATGTCATAATGCATGCTAGAAACATCAAGAAATATTTCAAGAGATCAGATTCTAGAATACTGGAGACTCTTCAATGATTATCAATGTTCAAAACTGTTGAATGAATGAATGAATTCATTTTTATTAAACACCAACTTCCTGCCAAGCACTGCATTCAAAGCAGAGACATAATGGCAAGGCTAGGATTCAGAATTCTCACAGCCATGCTCTAACTATCAAATGTATGTTTTCTTGTTTCATTCAGTTATTTCAAATGTATGCTTTAAATTTAAAAGACTTTGTGGCATTGAATTTAAAAGGTATTTGTGTTAGTATTTCTTAATCATATTTTATAAAAGAACTTGATTAAATGAGGATAGCTGATGAAGAACTGAATAACATACTTCCCCCCCATAACCCCAAAGGTTTTGACGATAAGACAGAAAAAGAAAATGTCCAATTTTCCAGGCATATCAGAAAGAGCTGACAGTGTGCAGTATTTATAAGGTGTTAAAGGCAGAACCAATTGGACTGGTGAAATTGCTGCTGCTTCCTAACACATCCTAAATGAACACCTGTTTCATCTCTTGAGGAATGTGCAGGTTAACGTCTAACTTGTCTTCAACTTCTGAAGAAAGAGTTGCCATGACAACATGCAACTATCTTTACTGGGAATCAGATTGAGGTCCCCACCAGATATGTAGGTTCTCAATTAGTCCCCCTCAGCTTTTGGGGGATGAATTTCTACTGCCTCAGTGCTCACTCTCACTTAGATACCCTACATGAATTGGTTGTCATTTTCAATTAGACATCAGTACATAACCAAACACCAATCATTTATTTAAAGATATATATCAAATACAGAAATCTCTTATTTATGATTAAAAAGTCTTAGGTGTGGTGATAAAATCATCTTCATAAAGCAATATATAAATCTCTTGTAGCACTATGATGAACACAAATTCTAGAGTATAATCTACAAATTAAGCAAGTTTACAAGGACAAATAACTAGAAAAATAATTCCTAGAAATGAAAGTCATACAGTTCAGTGGAGAGGAATATGATAATCAGGGATCCAGACTCACACTAATACTAAAATCTTATATAATAGAAAGAGTACTCTGTTATACAACATTTATCCACAACATTATAGCATTCATGGCTACATTTTATTGCATTTAATATATTGTATTATTCTGGCACAAACAGAAAGTGTAATAAGGAAAAAAAATATGTAGCATGATGCATGAGAAGGCACATTGTCCTTTTCAGAAGTCCATTATAAAGGCAGCTGGACAGATTCTGGCTGAACACAAGTGGGGTGCCAGCCCATCTCCTTCCATCCCCATTCCACCCTCCCATTCAAGCGCTGGTTACAAAAGTGTCTGTGTAGCCATGAGTAGTGAGTCATGGATGTTCCATTTACAGATGGGGTGGAGTTGAGGGAAATCACTATTACATGCCCAGTTAGCTGGAAAAGTCCATCCTGTTTTTCCTTTTTTACATAATAATCATTTTTCACAAATCTGAGATAAAGAATGCTTGGTAAGTAGGAACTTACCAAATATTTCAGTGCTCTTACAACCAAAGGAAAGACTTACTTTTACAGCCAAGTACAAGATCTCATGGTCCAGGCCTAACAATTCGCACTAAGTAAGGGGCTTGTACAATCAGTATAAAACATTTGTTCCTTTTTGCCCACACCAAGAAAAACAGTGGCTGGAGAAATAAAGCACATTACCAGTTCCCAAATCAGATTCACCCACCAGGAGTTCATGCTGGCAGCCAAAGTATTTCATGACTGCAAGGACAATCTTTTACAGCTTCCTTTTCCAAGGAAACACAAAGGCAAAGTAGCTTCCTTAAGCTGACCTTACAGGCAAACCACAAGAAACGCAACCTAAAGCAACAACAAAAACCAGTGCTCTTTTTGGAGCTGTATAATCCATGCATTAAAAGACCACATGCCTCAGACCCTCTCTTAGTACCACCTACTAATTCAAATAATAATGCATAATATGACAAATTCACATTACAGAACTTAAAATGATAATACATGTTTTAGCTTTTAAAACATCTAATCCAGGTCTCTTATCCACATTCCTTCAAAATCCAAAGGACTGTGTCAGTCTTTCCTAAACATATTTCAAAATAAAGCTTGAGCTGCGTGTAGCTCCTAAACTGTACTTTGAGATCCCAGGAAGACTACACTGAGATCTGAAGCTCCGGCGACGTAGTGACCCTGCCAAATTAGTAAACAGTTTGCACATACCTATTTCCTATAATTACTGACATCACCGATTAACTTGGCCTCTGAGGTTTATAATGAATTTAGTGGTTTGTTTGTTTTGTCTTGTTTTTTTGAGACAGAGTCTTCCACTGTTACCCAGGCTGCAGTGCAATGGCACAATCTTGGCTCACTGCAACCTCTGCTTCCCAGGTTCATGCATTTCTCCCAAGTAGCTGAGATTACAGGCACCTGCCACCATGCCCAGCTAATTTTTGCATTTTTAGTAGAGATGGGGTTTCACTATGTTGGCCAGACTGGTCTCGAACTCCTAACCTCATGATCTGCCTGCCTCAGCCTCCCAAAGTGCTGAGATTACAAGCGTGAGTCACCGAGCCCAGAGCTGAATTTAAGTTTTAAATACATTCAATTTCATAACAAACATGACTTAATAATAGGAGCTAACAGTTATTTTGATGAAGAAGGAAGAGTCTATGAAGAAATTTATTCAAATCAGGTTTCTCCACAAACATTATCCTTACTCTACTCCCTCACGGCGTGGAATACACTAAATGCTATTTAAGTTATTTTAAATAATTAAATAATAGTTAAATAATCTAGAACATTTAGGTTTAAAAATAATACATATCACAAAAGTAACACAAATTCATTAGAGCAAAATCCAAAAATACCAACCAGAATAAAACACAAAAATTAAAATTAAATTTTCACCTACCTCTTGGCAACCACTGTTATAATATGTTGGTGTATAGTGTTGCTAGCCCTATTCTGCACATGCATAATCACTCCTATTTTTAAATCTTGTTCACATAAATGTATAACTTGCTTTTACTTTTTAAAACTTATATAAGTTTATGGGGTATAAGTGTCATTTTGTTACATGCATAGATTGCGCAGTGGTGAAGGGTGAAGTCAGGCTATCAAAGTTGCTTTTACTTCTATTGAGAACATTTTTTCTGTGTTTTGTGTGTCTGTGTATAAAATTATGATTTGGCTGCTATGGAATGTCATCCATTGTGTGACTATATCATTTTGCTTAACCAATTTCCTTTTTTGCTTAAATGTGATTTTATTCTTGATGATAAAAATTTGCAAATAACTTTGAATAAACCAACATACCATATTTCTAAGAATCTTTCTGATGTCCTGTCACCTCAACCAGGTGTGAGTGAGTGCCCACTGAACATCTTTAACACCCCTCTGAAAACGCAGGGTGTCTCTGTTTCATGACTGACTGCATCAAGGTTAAAAACCCAATACACAGAGTTTACTTCAACTCTGTCTCAAGTCTCTCATCTAGAGAAAGAAAACAGCCTCCGAATAATGGTTCAATTTTCATAAAGCCTCAACAGGAATAATAATGAACTCCATGATCCAAAAAAAGGTACTTGGGGCTGGACAAGGTGGCTCATGCCTGTAATCCCAGCACTTTGGGAGGCCGAGGTGGGTGGATCATTAGAGGTCAGGAGATTGAGACCAGCCTGGCCAACATGGTGAAACCCTGTCTGTACTAAAATTCACTGGGCATGGTGACCATGTGCCTTTAATCCCAGCTACTTGGGAGGCTGAGGCAGGAGGATTGCTTGAGCCTAAGAGGCGGAAGTTGCAGTGAGCCGAGATCGCGCCACTGCATTCCAATCTAGGGGACAGAGTGAGACCCTGTCTCAAAAAAAAAAATAAATAAAAAATAGAAAGGTATTTGGTAATACTTAAAATTATTTTGTGTTGCATGTTATTCTTTTCTAAAGATTTTCAAGCTCATTACTTCCTTACCACAACTCTATTACATTGACTGATGTTGTCACTTTACAAATGACAAAGCTTAGGACCAGAAAAATGGAGTCTTGCTGAGTCTCATATCAACATGTTACATGAGGTAGTACTAAATCAATGGCCTCCTTGATCTGTGTTTCAATCACTTTTAACAGAACTCACAGCATTCAAAGGAACGCATCCCTTCTTCACCTCTGAAAAATCACTCATCAGTGCATATTATATTTCAGGACAAGGAGATATGATGTAAGGAGTGTGCCAGTAGATCCAGGGCAGCAGGCAAGAGAAATCTACAGAAAGACTTTTTTAGAAAGTAGTCCAAAGAAATCAAAACTGCTATTTATATGTCACATTTTACATTACTGGCATTAAAAATGTTGAGTGTACTAGAACAAAACTGTTTTTTTTTCCAAAATATTCTGCACCCTACCTCAGAACAAATCTCATTAGAAATGCTTGCATCTGGAGACTTATTAGTGGAAGGGGAGGAAGCACTTCTGTGTAACTTTCCTCTGGGTGAGGGAAGAGTAAATCACAATCCTTCTCTTAGTCACTCCAAGCACAAGAACAGCAAGTAAGTTCTTAATTCTGCGCTTACATAAAAATCTACTCTTTATCAGTGTTTATATGTTTGTTACAGTTTCCAATGTGTTGTCTGCTGTTTATTCATCTCAGTGCATACTCTGTTGTCCTTTAGACTGTAAACTCCAGTAGGTGAGATCATGGGTACCCTGCCTAGATTTATAAAGGTAGAGCACTCGGCCACAAGCACAGAGGCATCAGATGCTATTTGATAAGTGGATTAAGTTATATTTATACGAACTCTATAACAGATTAAATTTGTTCTAACAAAACAGTGGGGATTAGCACTAACTAGGCCATTTGGCCTTAGGTATACTCTTCTCTGGCATTTACACAGCTAGCTAATAAGCAGCTGCAATGCCTTCACTTGTTCTTCATATCCCAGATAATACATATGCTTACCTACTTCATTTAACTGCTCCAAAATAAAACATTTGATAACCCAGGGTCTTTTTGCCTCCCTGCTAAACATTTACGGGGAAACTACCCCATTAATTTATAAAAGACATGAAGAAAAAAAAACAACACGAACAACCTTAAGATAATGCTTCAAACCTGAAACACACATGTAAGTCACTGGGCATACATTGGCTTGAAAACATCCTGGCCCTAAATCCAAGGTAACCAAGAACATAATTCTATTTTTGACTTGAGTCACTGTACACATCATTTTGTTGTTGTTGTTCCTAATTTATCTTTCTGGTACAGAGCGTTATTCAAATGTAAATACCATAATCATATAGCATTCCTGGCTACTTCTCCCAAGCATATAAGTTTGATCAGTCATGATTCCTTTTGTTTTCCTAGCAACCTCTTTCCTCAAAGCTATGAAAAGGGCTTTTTGTTAAGATCCTAAAGGAAATACTCCAAAAGAAATCTTGACTGTGATGATCCTGTTTTTAGATGAAATGCCAGGAGGCATGAAGTCCTGAAAAGAACCAGTGATATAAACTAGTTATATTGGACAACAGCTTTCCTCCCCAATCAAGTGTGTGAAAACTGGAGGAATGAGAATGGTCACAAGCCCAGCAAAGGGACTAGAAGTGCACAAGAGTAAAAAAGTTACAACAAGGGCAAAAGAATTCTGAGAAGAGAAGTTTAAAATAACCAGTGAAAGTCCATCATGGAAACAGAAAATATACAAACTAAAACAAACAAACAAACAAACAAAAAGTTGGATCTTAGATTTTCCCCCATATACACTACAAAACTGCCCAAAAAGTCTACCTGAATCCTCAGTGAACTTCCAGTCTCCAGATCTCTGCTCCTTGTGTTGCATCCTGTATTTAAATACACTAAATACATACAAGTTACATCCTGTAATACAAATTCATGTTAGGAATACTTGATTTTTAATCTAAGGGTTTTACCATAACTTCTAAAACTCTATTCAACTACAAGGTAGGCTCCCAAGGGCAACTAATGCTCTGCATAAGGCACCTTGTTCCCACGGAAGTACATACCAGCTCCTATTTGCCAAAATCTGGGTAAAATGAAACACAGGTTCACAAATTTTTAGGTAGAGAGAAAAATTTTCCTGGAGGCTTTTCCCAGTCCAGCTACACAGCACCTTAGCGTTAGGCCAGGTAAAAGAGCAAAAGGAAAGATGTGCTTGGGGTCTCTTTGGTGAGCACAGGATGACTTGTTCACATTTTCCAGCATCCTTGCTCACATCTGCTACTTTACTTTCTTTTTCATGGTGACCTGTATCAGGGATACTACTGAAGGGGACCCTCATCAAGTAGGAAGATCAACTGGGATCCTCAAATTCTCCAAATACATCAACCTCAAATACTTGTAGAAAATTCTAATGAGGTCAAAAAAAAAAAAAAGATGGTACTTGGCACAATTTTCTGTTCTTCAGTGTACACCAATGAGAAGTCAGAACACTACTGAAAATCTTCCCTCAAGGTGGGAATCAATTTCCCTAACATGGCCCAAAGCCCTAAATATAGCCACAATTTTGTTTTTCAAATAAACTCAGTTAAACTTGTGGAAAGAGGAAATGATGGTGGGCAACTGGGTAAGGAGCACTGAACACAATGACAATGTAACCGCCGGTATCTCCTCCTGAATTCAAACGGCTTTAAATGTCCTTGGCAAGAGCTAACAACGTACAGACACTTGTAATACCCCATGCCCCATCCGCTCCAGGCTTTGTACCCTTGATGGAGTCTGGGTTACAGAGAGGGAAGGGAAGAAATTACACACCTTGGGTCGGAAGTAATTCTATCATTCTGAGGAGGTCCATGACATCACTAATACTCAGACTAGCAAAAGGCATAGAATTCCCCACTCAAATTATAAGGCTTGTTAGCCTAAAGAAAACATGAAAATTTAACTTGGGAAGTTTAAAGTCCTCACAATATGCCTTCCAAGTGTGCGCGCACACGCACGCACACACGTTATTTAATTTTCACATGACTACAGAGACTGTTTTAAATGATGGAATTCAAGAAAAGCAAAATCTAGAACATAAAACTTAATCCAGAATTTAGTTCAAAGTTTCACTTGAAACTTTTAAAAGGTTTATTATACTGGGTCTAGATCTGTTTAAAAATAAGCTGTTTTTGCAAGACATTTTGGCCAAAAAGCACCTCGCAGAGTGTCAGAATTGGGAGTTGATGTTCAATTTTAAAATGTGCTGAAAGATTGTTAAAGATAAATAAACTTCTCAACATATGTGTGCTCAAAGGCAATATAGGACATTTTAAGGTATCTTTTAAAGTTAGCCCTTGAAATCACAATAGCATAGGGATTTTTAAAGACAGTATTCTGTGGTCAAACTGCCTGGGTCAAAACGCTGGCTCTACCACTGACAGGTGTGGATTTCGGGCAAGCCACCTAAGTTCTCTGCGACTTTAAGTTTCCACACCTGTAAAATGGGAATCATAATAGCGCCTGCCTCACCGCATTGTTAGAAAAGTAAATGAGACGGAAATCAACATAAAGCATTTAAGATAGTAAGCTCTCCATAAATGCTATCAATATACAAAGGTATGTGTTCGGGAGATCAAATCTATTAAACATACACATCAGCTCTAATCAACTGGAATCTCGGAAATGCCATAATTGCCTCTTACTCCCCCTTTCCACACATCATGCGGCATCAACCTTCCAAATGATGTGGAAATTACATGCTTTCATTCATCCCTTTGAGAGCTTGTCATATATGGCAAGAAAGAAGAAAGATGCATTTGTGTGTGTGTGTGTGACTGTTGCTCCTTCACAACTTCAAAACACTGTCACGTACACAATAGGTTGGAGCTGCCCTCAAAATGACAGCTCACAGCTTTGCAGGGCCCGCAGAGGCACCCAAGCGTCTCTGCCCGGAAGGGGTTCACCCCAATAACCGGAGACTCTCCCGTCGCCACAGCCAAGTACAGCGCACGCCTGGGAACCCCAAGGAACACAAGAGAACTCTGAAAGGGGGAAGGACCCCGAGTACCGGAGAAAGAGAGGGGAAGAAGGGTCACGGAAGGTCCGGAGCCACACTCGGATCAGGCGCGTCCCCGCTGACAAGCCCGGGACCGGGTGCCGGCGATGGGCAGCGCTGTCCTGGGCAGCCCCTTCCCCTTCCCCTCCCCGTCCCCTCCCCGGCTAGCACCGAAGCCAACTCCGGTCCCGCGCCAGACTCGCCCCCCGGTGCCCCCTCACCTAAAGGCGGGTCCTTCCTTAGGAGCCCTGCCCTGGGCAGACGCCGCCGCGGAGCTGCCGCCGCTGCCCCTTTTGTTGAAGAGCTTCTGGAGCAGGGTCGGGGCCATGATGCCGCCGCCGCAGCCGCCGCAGCTCCGGCCTTGGCGCTCTGGGGGCCGGCGGCTCAGCGCGCAGCCGGGGGCGGCGGCCGCGGTGGCGGGGCCATCGCGGCAGCGCGGCCGCCCAGCCTTGCGGGAGCGCGGGGCCGCTGCGGCTGAGTAACTCTGCTAGGCGCTGGGGCCGCCGGCTGCCGGTCATATGACTGAGCCGGCCAGCCGCCGCCTCGCGCGCTGACAGTTATCTCCTGCGGGAGGAGCCCGCAGCCCCACGGCGGCGGTGGCGGCGGCGGCAGCGGCAGCGGCGCGGGAGGAGCGCGGAGGCCCCGGCGGCGGCCATTGGCCCGGCGGCCGCCCGCCCCGGGCTCACGTAACCCCAGCGGGAGGCGGGAGGCGGGTGGCGCGGCCTGTAGCGGGCGGGCGGCCCAGTGACTCCCGACACGCGGGGGACCGGGACGGGGGCGGTGCGGCACTTAAAGGGGCCCGGGGGGCGGCGGCGGCCGTTAGGGCGCAGCTCCGCGAGAGGCGTGGGGATCCCCCGGAGCCTTCGCTCTTTCGCACTTGGAGCGTGCAGCTAGGCCGATCTTTGTTCTTTAAAGACAAAGCCCCTGAACTTGGGTCCTCGCTTTGTTCAGGTACAAGAACCCGTTCGCTGAAGGCGAGTGCTAGGGGAGAGGGCTTGGTACGTGCGGTGGCCGCTTCGCGGGGCTGTGACTTGAATCACACAGCAACACAGGGTTTTGGTAGGTTTCTTCCATATCCAGATTAGATTCCTGCAAGCTTTCACAGAATTTAAACTGTTTATCCAAATCATTTGTTCTGTTTGGCGTCTTGGGCCACCATACCGCGGTTATATAAGAAGTTGCGTTTGAAATGTTAAGCTCCCCCTTTAAAACACACACACACACACACACACACACACACACACGGAACTCACTACATAGATTTAGAAACTTAAAATATTTTATAAGAAGGGATTGTTTTCCTATTGCATATTTAACAGTTACGGTATAATAGTCTGTGATCAACCGCAGATACTTGGTTTGAGGAAGAGAGGAGTTCGCGTGTTTCAGTCCACTCTCCTGCCCTGCCCCACTCCACTCCCCTTTGGAATTTAATCCTTGGTGGTGCAGGGCTCTAAACAGCCACTGTAGGACATGTTACCAGATTCAAAGCAACTTCTTAATCTATGTTTTACAGCGTTTGGCTTCACGAATTTTTCTGAGGATGGGAAATAGAGCTAAAGTTGTTAAGATCCCAGCCATGCCTCTTCTAGCTTCTCCATGAGCAGTGAACAGTGACTTCACCCCTGGGCTCTCTCACACTTGTTGAGAGGAGGACTCCTGGAGACTAAAAAAGAGAAAATTATTTCCAAAACCATAAGTAATCAAGAATACCTAATCTGGGCTTATTTTAATTTGCATTTTCTTTTTTTTTTTTAATTGTGTTAGTTTCTGGACCTGGTTGGGAACTAGCTGTGAATAATGTGCTGAAATTTCACAAAGGTAAGAGAAAGGTGGTAGAAACGGAAACTTAGTCATTGTTTCCTTCACATGTTTACTGTTAAAATGGTGGATTAAGTGTTTCTCCTGATGAGCAATCATCCTTTTGCACAATCAAGTGTCCACAGAACCCTGATTGGCAGCATTACTATTTCTGTCTCCCGAAGGCCTTTCCCTCCTAGGGCTGCCAGTGTTGGTCACTATGCTATATAGAAGGTATTGGCTTGATATGTTGTATCTTTCAGACACAGTCCCAGGCCATACTATGGCCAGCAACACACCGCCTTTTCTTATTCCATCCTTGGTCAGAAAATGTCCTTTATTCTCCAAACTAAAATCGGCATGCTCCTCATGAGCCTAGCAGCTTTTGTAACTGCATATGGAAGCGGAATTTGACATACTGTGGTTCATTCCTCACTTCCTGGGACTCTTGTAGTTCTAACCCAGTCCAAATAGACAAGATCATCCAAAAGAGGCAATTAAAAAATAACCTGTTCCAGCCATCATCTTCAATTTTGGTTTTGACTGGATATTTAAAACTATTAAAGCCAAGACTTCACTTAAAGGAGACAAAAGGAATCAAAATGCTTCCCCTCTCCCTCTTTCTCCCTTTGCCTCCTCTCAGCATCACATTCTTTCTCATCCTGGCTCTGGCCACACCTCCTGCTTTGGATTTTTAAAGCATACAAAAATCCTGGCCAACAAAGTTCTGGGATACAGCTCTAACCAGCTCTCCCAGTCTTTTTTTTTTTCCCTTGGCTATTCAAAGCCTCTACAAAAACCCAATCTTTTGCCCATCATCCATTGGTCACTGCCTGATCCTTGAGGCTTGTCATAATCTCAAGCTCCAGCACTGGTCACGTGGCCCATCGCCCAGTTCCATACATCTCCCTTATTCACCTCTTCCCACTCACCCTATCTTAGAGAATATACCAGCTGGCCGTTACTGTATGCAGCTGTCAAGAGGAGCAGGGACTAAGACAATATCCTGAATGCTTGGAGATGACAGAACAACACCAAAATGGGAAAGGGCAAGTTGTAAAGGGCTGACTTACTTAGTCTGGTCCGTTCTGAGTCCTGGTGACAGTCTTCAATTAGTGTATATTCTGTAGGTTGTTTTAGTTCTGCTTCTGCAGTTAGACTGGCACTGATACTATTTGTAGCCTAGTAATACCTGTCACCCTTATTCCTAACAGGAGGCTAGAGGGAAAGGAACTGGAAGAGAAGGAGTAATTCTGGAAAAAGTTTCCTCACTCTTAATAGAGGCAGAGAGGTAGGTTTTTTTTCTTCCTTTGGATGTTACATGTCTAGGTCTAATGCCACAGCTATGCTGCTACGAGCCTAAGGATGAAACCAGGACCAGAGGTGGCAAGGAGACATAGAAGTGAGCAGGGTCCTTGATGGCATTAGTGACCACAATCCCTCTACCCTAAGCTGACACTCTCCATTAGGTGGGATAGTATTTCTATTTTCTTAGAGACCAGTCTATAAGAGGCTGAGGCCAGTTCATGTTTTCTATCCTTCTCTTTATTGCTTGTTATATGAGACAAATAACACAAATCTGTTTATCTCTCAATATGCCAGAGAAAATACTCATCACCAGTGGTCCTGTTCTGTTTTTTCATACTGTTAGGTCATTTTGCAAATCATTTACAGAACTAAGAATAAAGGAATAGTGAAAAGTAATTCTTAAAAAATTTAATTTAAATATAGCAAACATAGTTTTTTATTCTATCTTTTCCTGCATTTGAAGGAATATTTACCCTAATGAACAATGTTCTTTAAACAAAGCTGACTACTTATCAATCAGCATATATGAATTAGGAACACAATCATCTTGTAAATATTGATTCCAGGTTTCAAATACATTTTTTTTTTTTTGAGACCGTCTCACTCTGTCACCCAGGCTAGAGTACAGTGGCACAATCTCGGCTCACTGCAACCTCTCCCTCCTGGGTGCAAGCAATTCTCATGCCTCGGCCTCTGGAGTAGTTGGGACTACAGGCAGCCATCGCCACGCTTGGCTAATTTTTTGTATTTTTAGTAGAGACAGGGTTTCTTTCACCATTCTGGCCAGGCTGGTCTCGAATTCCTGACCACAAGTGATTCACCTGCCTCAGCCTCCCAAAGTGCTGGGATTACAGGTATGAGCCACCACACCTGGCCTCAAATACATCTCTAATGATTCTGACTTATCATTACCTTTGTGCTGCTTGCACTTGAATAAACAAAAAGCAGTGTTTTTGAAAACTTTGATGGCTCATCATTTTTTTGAAAAGATAATAGCTATTTTCTTTGTTTCTTAGTTGCAAAATATTTTCATTTTTAGATTTATAAACACCAATTAGAATGAGCAAGTCAATGAATTTTTTCATCTCATCCTCATAGATTTCCTTCTTTTCACCTTTGTATATATACATCTGCCTTTATCATTTGTTATCTTATAAACTATATGAAGTATATTGGATGCACAGCATCATAAAGGATGACAATATGTTGTACTTCTTTAGGATGGCTCAGGTTCTTGTTGCAAAATACTGAATAAGGAAGTAATTCCTTTTAAATGCCAAAGTGGATGAGAATACCCTATTTCCTTTTTATCCTTAGGTATATATTGTTGAATTGTCAGTTCTTGAGTTTGAGAAAATTTATCTAGGATATCATCATCTAAACACTCATAGTCTGAGATTTCACTTACATGTTTCAGGCCAGGCACGATGGCTCACACCAATAAATCCCAGCACTTTGGGAGGCCTGGGTGAGAGGATTGCTTGAGCCCAGGAGTTTAAGACCAGTCTGGGCAACAGCATGAGACCCTCCCTCCACAAAATTTTTTAAAAATAGCCAGGCATGGTGGTATACACCCATAGTCCTACCTACCTACTCAAGAGGATGAGGCAGGAGGATCACTTGAGCCTAGGAGTTTGAGGCAGCAGTGAGCTGTGATCACACCACTGCACTCCAGCCTGGGAGTGCAGAGCAAGATCTTGTCTCTAAAATAAAATAAATAAATACAATTTCACCATCATCTTTAAAGTATAGAGTACTCTGTCTTTTTGCATTAGACATATGCTTTTTCTAATTATCAGAAATGTTTTTCTTTATCAATTTTATCTTTGCCATTATGGGAAAAAATGAAAAAATCTGAATATTTATCAACAAAAGCTTTAAAAAACAACAACAAATACTGTGAAAATAATGTCTCCAGATTTTTTTTTCTACCCTGTTAAAAGATGGTAAAGTGTTTTGGGCATTACAATAAGATAATGGAAGAATCATCTAATAGCAATGATTTATTTCACTTTTGCCTCCAGTTTTTCTGTTATAACACCCACCTTCCTATTTTTAGCTTGTTTTGTACAGTTGGGAATAATTGCTGAATAATGTTGAAATAATTTCTAGGATCATGATACAGCAAAATTTCTGGAGCTAAAGGAAATCAGAATAACCAAGATCCTGTTAAGTTATGAAAGGGTCCAATGGACCCTATGTGAGACTTGCAAGATAGAGTTTTATTTTATTTTTTAAAAGGGAAATTTACCTTTTTCTGGGAAAAAGTAGGAATCTAAGAACAAATAAAAATAACAAAATTGCCATCCTTATAAGCACTTGGAACGCCAGGCACAGTGGCTCATGCCTGTAATCCCAGCACTCTGAAAGGCTGAGGCAGGAGGATTGCTTTAGCCAGGAGTTAAAGACCAACCTAAGCAACATAGTGAGACTATATCTCTACAAAAAGTTAAAAAGAAATTAGGCGTGGTGGTATGTGCCTGTAGTCCCAGCTACTCAGGAGGCTGAAGTGGGAGAATCACTTGAGCCTGGAAAGTTGAGGCTGTAGTGAGCCTTGATCATGCCATTGCATTCCACTCTGGGTGACAGAGTGAGACCCTGTTTAAAAACAAACAACAAGCTCTCAGGGAAGAAAACCTCAAAATCTATAATTGAATCTAATGAACCCTGATGGCATAAAGGTTAATCCACTGTAAATTGATGCTTCTGGTATTAGCAGCTGAACTCCATCTACCTGACAGCCTTACAATGGCAATCAGTGACCTCCTTGGTGCTAAAATCAAGGGACATTTTTCTCTTCCCTGCAATCAATTCAATTGACCACTTGCTTCTTTGGAAACTTTCATCTTTCAGTATGGCAGACCTCTTCTAGTTTTAACTAACCTTCTTGGCTACTCAGTCTCCACTGGTGGGTCTTCCTTTCCCATCCTTTTATTTATTTATTTAGAGACAGGATCTCGCTCTCTTGCCCAGGCCAGAGTGCAGTGGCACAAACAGCTCACTGCAGCCTCAACCTACTGGAATCAAGCAGTCCTCCTGCCTCAGCCTCCTGAGTAGCTGGGACCACCAGCACGCCCAGCTAATTTTTTTATTTTTATTTTTAGAGATAGTATCTAGGCCGGGCGCGGTGACTCACACCTATAATCCCAGCACTTTGGGAGGCCGAGGTGGGTGGATCACAAGGTCAAGAGATCGAGACCCTCCTGGTCAAAAAGGTGAAACCCCGTCTCTACTAAAAAAATACAAAAATTAGCTGGGCATGGTGGTGCGCGCCTATAGTCCCAGCTATTCGGGAGGCTGAGGCAGGAGAATTGCTTGAACCCAGGAGGCGGAGGTTGCAGTGAGCCGAGATCGTGCCATTGCACTCCAGTCTGGGTAACAACAGTGAAACTCCGTCTCAAAAAAAAAAAAAAAAGAGAGATAGTATCTTACTCTGTGGCCCAGGCCAGTCTAGAACTCCTGGGCTCAAGTGATCCTCCTGCCTCAGCCTCCCAAAGTGCTGGGATACTGTAGGCATGAGCCACTGCACCCAGCCTCTCTTATCCTTTAAAGTATGAAATTCCTCAGGCTTCTCATCTCTCACTTCTATTCTTCTAATTTGTATTCTTTATCTCTCTAGATAAACTCATCCATCCCTGCAACTTTAAATGCCATCTGTTGATGACACCTAATATTTTTCCTTTGATCCTGACCTCTCTTCAGAATTTTACAACCAGCTACCTACTTGATATGTCCACTGGGATATCTTAAAAGCATCACACAATGAACCCTTGATCTTTGCTTGATCCAAATCCTGCTTCCTTTGCCATCTTCCCTATCTCAGTAAATGGCACCTTCCTTTTACACATTTGTTTAAACTGAAACTTAGGAAGCATCCATAACCCTTCTGTTTCTCTCATCATCCAAAATATTTCTCATCCATTTATTTCTCTATTCATTGCCACCACCCTAGTCCAAGCCCCATTTATCTGGTTTATCTCCTGGACTTTGGCAGTAGCAATTGGTGACTTTCTTGCCCAACTCCTATCTACTCTAGTGCAGCTGCTGTAGGGATCACTTATAAAAGTAACTTTTTTCATGTCACTTCCTTAATTTAAAATTTTTAGGCGTTTCTCATCACACTTAGTAAAATCCAAAATTCTTGGCTTTGCCAAGAGAGGTTTAGGTCCCTGTGTCCCTCCCTCTCCAAATTCATCTCACATCGCTGGAGAGGAGTAGCATGATCTCAGCTCACTGCAACCTCTGCTGCCAGGGCTCAGGCAATCCTCCCACCTCAGCCTCCTAAATAGCTGGAACTACAGGCACACACTGTCATATCTGGCTAATTTTTTTGTATTTGTACTGACAGGGTTTTGCCATGTTGCTCAGGCTGGTCTGAAACTTTTGAGCTCAAGCAATCTACTGGCCTCAGACTCCCAAAGTGCTGAGGTTACTGGTGTGTGCCACTGCACCTGGCACTCATCCCCATTTATCTTTTAGTTCTCAACTTAATGTCACTTATTCACATGTTGACTGACTGATTCCCTCAATCTATTTTCTGAATTGAAGGCCCCAACCTTGCCCCCAGTGTTTCTGTTATTTCCCTTTTCTATTTCTGTTTCTGTTTCTGTTATTTCCCTTTTCTATTCCTTTAAAGCACTTACCATAATTTTTAATTAACCAATAAATAAATTTATAACTCCTTTGTCCCACACTAAATGTATGTTCCTAGGTCAGGGACTATGTCTGACTTGTTGACTAATATGCCTGGCACATGGTATCTCCTCAGATATGTATTTGTTGACCGACTGAATGAATGAATTCAATAAATGAATGAAGTTCACAATCCCTATACCATGGTAAGCTCTAGACCTTCACAAAAGAATTTTCCACGGAAACTGCTAGATGAGGAAGACTTTCTTACCTTTTTCCATTTATTTATTTTGGGAGGAAGAAGAGGTCATTGCTGTTCAGTTGTAAGTCCTCAATAGGAAACTGATCATATAGGAGACTTAGACTTTTGTTTTTGATTATGTGGCTTAACCCCAAAGCCCTTTTGCTTCAGCATCACCAAATTGGTTCTCTTACCCCAAATGTGAATTTTGTCTTTCTGAATCACCTAACATTTAATACTATCTGCTTTCTCTCTCTTCTCCCTCTTATACCAAATCCCCTTCCTGAGACAAAGCAGTCCGTATCAGTTATTGCCTTTTACTTCAAATGATAGAAACTCCAGCCCAAAGTGGCTTAAACAGCAAAAGGATATTTTGCCCCATAAAATATTAGGTCTAAAAGTAGGACAGGTGCCAGTCATGGCATGAGAGAACCACCTTTGCTTCTCTGGGATTACCTTGGCTCTCCTCTTTTCTTTCTTTCTTTCTTTTTTTTTTTGAGATGAAGTTTCACTCCTTACCCAGGCTGGAGTGCAATGGCGCGATCTCGGCTCATGGCAACCTCTGCCTCCTGGGTTCAAGCAATTCTCCTGCCTCAGCCTCCTGAGTAGCTGGGATTACAGGTGCGTGCCACCATGCCCAGCTAATTTTTTGTAATTTTAGTAGAGACAGGGTTTCACCATTTTGAACAGGATGGTCTCGATCTCTTGACCTCGTGATCTACCGGCCTCGGCCTCCCAAAGTGCTGGGATTACAGGCGTGAGCCACTGCACCCAGTCTCTGCTCTTTTCTGTGTGTTAAATGGCCACCACACTTCCGGGGACTATGTGCAGGTGCAACTATATCCAGCAGGAGATGGGGCTGATCTCTCCCTGTATGTCTCATTTTCTCAGAAGCTCTGCAGCATCTAATCACTGGCAGCGGGGTGTGGTGTTATTATGATTGTCTTTGGCTAATGAGACTATTCCCTGAGTCACCCCGTGGAGTGATACTAGAATAAAAGCAAGTCTCTCAAGAAGAGAGGGGAGAGTGGGGAAAATGACTGTTGGCCAAACAACCACGAGAACTGGCTACACATACATTAATTTATAAATTACAAAATGCAGACAACTGTATTTTTGCTGAGTTATTTTTCAAGAGCCTACTACATCATAACTATGGATTCTTTCTTAAGGGATGAGACAGGGACTATGGATTTTTGCATATCTAACTCCATGCATAGATTCTGTGAGATATTAGGCACTGCATACATTTCTTTTTTGAGATGAGTCTCGCTCTGTTGCCCTGGCTGGAGTGTAGTGGCATGATCTTGGCTCACTGCAACCTCCACCCCCTGGGTTCAAGCAATTCTCATGCCTTAGCCTCTCGAGTAAGGATTACAGGTGTACGCTACCACGCCCGGCTAATTTTTGTATTTTTAATAGAGACAGGGTTTCTCCATGTTGGCCAGGCTGGTCTGGAACTCCTAACCGAGGTGATTTGCCCACCTCGACCTCCCAAAGTGCTGGGATTACAAGCATGAGCCACCATGCCCAGCCCTCAATATGTTTTTTTAAACAAATGTCAAAAGGTTCATATGACACCATGCCTTCTCAGTTTTAAAAAATTGCTCCCAAGACACTTTCTTCTCCCAACCCAAACTTTTTTTTTATTAATAGTTTTTCAGGTCCTGATTCAGAAAATATTTAGCTGCCAGGTGCAGTGGCTCACACCTGTAATCTGATAATCCCAGTGCTTTGGGAGGCCGAGGCGGGCGGATCACTTGAGACCAGGAGTTCGAGATCAGCCTGGGCAACATGGCAAAACCCCGTCTCTATGAAAAAAATACAAAAATTAAGCAGATGTGGTGGTGTGGATCAGTTGACCCCAGGAGGTTGAGGTTGTAAAGAGCTGAGATCATGCCACTGCACTCCAGCCTGATTGACAGAGTGACAACCTGTTTCAGAAGAAAAAAGGTGAGAAAATATTTACATTCACCAATTTCTTAATGCTTCTGTGGTATTTTACTTTGGCCTAGGCACTCAATAAAAGCTTGTTGAATTAATGTATATGTTTCAGACTACGTGGACTTTATTTTACCTCCAGAGGTGAGGTGTTAAGAGAGGTGCAGAAACTCTCCCGTACACAGTCATGCACACTGCATAAAATTTAGAAAATGCAGAAAAGTACAAAGAAGAATATAATCATGTATTTATTCCACAACCTGGATAGATAGAAATAGGTACAGTTAACATACTTAGGACCTTTTTTTCTTCCTTTTTGTACTTTCTTGTTATTTATTTGGTAGGGATTTTTATTTTGGGATCTGATGAGACTCCTTTGGTCAGTAGTTCAACAAACATCATTTTTGATGCTTTAAAATCATTAATTCTTTCTAAATGTATCTAGTTCATGACATATTTCATCAATGTTCAGTCATTCCAGCACCAACTGTGTTCTAGCCAGTGGCCCTCAAGCATGTGCTGCACAAGAATTACTCAGGAATTCCATTTACAGATTGTGATTTCACCACAAGCATTCCCCTCCCCCCCACCACTTCTTCAAAGCCCATTAAAATGACAGCGGAGGAATAAAAACACATTAATCTACAATAATGAAGGCAGTCAGAATTAGAGATTTCAACAAATATTTGGACAGAGATACATGTTTAGAAGATGGAAAGTGGGTGAAGAAGTAGTAATTAACTTAGCAGAGAGTAAGAGGTCAAAACCTAAGTATAAAGATAGGGATCAGTTTCCCTCAGAGATCCCTTAGTGTCAGCATTTGGGATATACGAGGTGTCACTAAAGGAGAGATCAGTTGTGTAGGTTCAAAATATGAGAGAATCTGAGATCCCCGGTTCCTTTTTTTTTTGAGATGGAGTTTTTGCTCTGTTGCCCAGACTGGAATGCATTAGCACCATCTTCACTCACTGCAACCTCTGCCTTCCAGGTTCAAACAATTCTCCTTCCTCAGCCTTCCAAATAACAGGGATTACAGGCATACACCACCATACCCAGCTGATTTCTGTATTTTTAGTAGAGGTGGGGGTTTTACCATGTTGGCCAGGCTGGTCTCGAACTTCTCACCTTAGGTGATCCACCCACCTGAGTCTCCCAAAGTGCTGGAATTACAGGCATAAGCCACCACACCTGGTTGACCCCAGGTTCCTTTCTGCACCTACCCTGCACGGCTGGACAACTGTCCCTCAGTGGACCAAAAGAGGAGAATCAAGTGAATGCTGAGCTCTGAAGAAGTGGAATGGCAGCAAAGAAAAGCTCTACAGACATTTACAGTTGGGAAAGTCCAGTGAAGAGAAGTTTCCCTGCTGGAGCATCTGCTCGTGAACCTCACAAATCAGTACTCCACACAGAAAACTTCAAATCAAGTGTTTGGGGTGTCATTCTTAAATATGAAGGATAACCCAAGAGTCACTAGACATTTGATGAATACCTCTCAAATGGTAAGGAAAACACATACTCAGAACTCAGAGGGACCTGGAGGAGTGGAGACAGTGCAAGGAGAAGGCAACTTCATAAAAAACTATAATAGGCTAGGCATGATGGCTCACACCTGTAATCTCAGCACTTTGGGAAGCTGAGGAGGGTGGATCACTTGAGGCCAGGAGTTGGAGACCAGCCTGGCCAACATGGTGAAGCCCATCTCTACGAAAAATACAAAAATTAGCCGGGAGTAGTGGTGCACACCTATAATCCCAGCTACTCGGGAGGTTGAGGCACAAGAATTGCTTGAACCCAGGAGGTGGAAGTTGCAGTGAGCTGAGATTGCACCACTGCACTCCAGCCTGGGCAACAATGCAAAACTCCATCTCAAAAAAAAAAAAAAATCCTATAATTGATTAATGTCAAAGAGATAAAAAGATATGTCTATAAAACAAATTGGATGCCATGAAAAACAAAAAAGAGCTCTGAAAATTGATGTGATGTGAACAAAATAGGAGTTTCAGAAACATCAGAAAAAAGAGGGGGAAGAAATTATCAAAGGAATAATAGAGGAAAATTTCCCAGAACTGAAGGATAGAGGTCCCCATATTGATAGGCCCCACCCAGAACAATTTAAAAACAAAACAGTTTCAGGGCATATGATCATTAAATTTCAGAACATCTCGGATAAGAAAAATAATTCTATAATCTTTCAGAGAGAAAAAGCTGATCACAAAAAAATGGAACAGGACTCAGAAAAGCATTAGAGTTGTCACTAGCCACCTTTGATAATTGAAGATAATGGAGTGCAACCTGAAAAAGTCAGAGGGAAAACTTTTTAGCCTAAAATCCTTTACCAAAGTAAACTATAAATCAAGTCATAGAGAATACTCATTTTGAAATGTACTAGGTCTTAAACATTACACCATCTGTGCATCCTTTCTTATAAAGCTGGTTACAAAATAGGGAAGTAAAACAAGAAAATGGGAGATATGGGAGAGAAGATGCAATGGGGTTACAGGAAATTCCTAAAGTGTAGGAAGAGATGTCCCAGGATCTCTAAAGCACATTCGGGCCAGGGCCATTCATGGTGGTTCATTCCTATAATCCCAGCACTTTGGGAGTCTGAGGCGGGTGGATTTTTTGAGGTCAGGAGTTTGAGACCAGCCCGGCCAAAATGGTGAAACCCCATCTCTTCTAAAAATACAAAAATTAGCCAGAGAATCACTTGAGACCAGGAGGCAGAGGTTGCAATGAGTCGAGATTGCACCATTGTACTCCAGCCTGGGTGATAGAGCAAGACTCCATCTCAAAGAAAAACAGAACAGTCAGGCCACAGAGGAGGGGGAAGAAAGAGGGCACCAGGGGTAGCTCAGAAAAATGGAACTTCAGTGTTTGGGGCATAAAAAAAAATCATTGTTGGCTGGGGGCAGTAGCTCACCCCTGTAATCTCAGCACTTTAGGAGGCCAGGGCAGGCAGATCACTTGAAGTCAGGAGTTCAAGACCAGCCTGGCCAACTTAGTGAAACCCCATCTCTACTAAAAATACAAAAATTAGCCATGTGTGGTGGTGCATGCCTGTAGTCCCAGCTACTTGGGAGGCTGAGACAGGAGAATTGCTTGAACTCAGGAGGCAAGGTTGCAGTGAGCCGAGATCGTGCTACTGGACTCCATCCTGGGCCACAGAGTGAGACTGTATCTCAAAAAAAAAAAAAAAAAAACTCCTGGGCATGGTGGCTCATGCCTGTAACCCCAGCACTTTGGGAGGCCAAGGCAGGCGGATCACGAGGTCAGGAGATCAAGACCATCCTGGCCAACGTGGTGAAACCCTGTCTCTACTAAAAATACAAAAAAATAGCTGGGTGTGGTGGTGTACGCCTGTAATCCCAGCTACTCGGGAGGCTGAGGCAGGAGAATTGCTTGAACACGGGAAGTGGAGATTGCAGTGAGCCAAGATTGTACCACTGTACTTCAGGCTGGTGATGACAGATCAAGACTCTGTCTCCAAAAAAAAAAAAAAAAAGTCATTGGTAAGCATATGCAAAGATACTGGAACACTGGGAAAAAATTAACAGTAGGTAAATGGAAAACCAAACGATGCAATACTAATTTCAGAACAAAATGAAAGCTTATGCACAAAAAGAGGTTGCAATGCATTATCTGGCTCTGAGCAATATATTGTCTTAATAATTAATGTTAATTATTGATTTATCAAAAATTATATATGACTATAGTGGGACATGGGGGTAAGAAAGTGAAGTTAGTATACGGTATCAAGATCCTAGTGTTTATTCACCACGGCAGGAAGTCAGTGGACAAGGAATACAATTGGCTGATCACTACATAGTGATATGAGCATATACTTTTTTTAAAGATATGGGGTAAAAATATCAGAGAAATTAGCTAGAAAAGTTGAGAGTGGTAACCTGTAGGGCTGGGATTGGGTATGGGAAGGGCTGCAATAGGAGACTTGTTTATTGCTTTGTTTTTAAGACAGGGTGTTGCTCTACCTCCCAGGATGGAGTGCAATGGCGCAATCATGCCTCACTGCAGCCTCGACCTCCAGGGCTCAAGTGATCCTCCCACCTCAGCCTTCCAAGTAGCTGGATCCACAGGCACATACCACCACACCCTGCTAATTTTTAAAATGTTTTGGTAAAAACAGGGTGTCACTATATTGCCCAAGCTGGTTTCAAACTCCTGGGTTCAAGCGATCCTCTTGCCTCGGTATTACAGGCATGAGTCACTGCATCCAGCTTGACTATTTTTTTTTTTAAAGTACAATCCTTTTAGTACTATTTGACTTTTAAAATGTTACACACGAATGTGCTATTTGTGCATTCTTGTTTGATTAAAAAAAAAAAGTACAGTCTACCTTAAAATAATCTCATCTGTGGACATTGTTAAAAATCCTATTTCTGGGCCAATCTGGTAAATCTGTAGTGGTGCTCAGGAATCTGAACTTTTAACTAGAACCTCAGGAAATCTGGAAGCAGATGGTCTATGGATGATACTTTGAGAAACAGCACTCAGATCCCTCAAACCTACAAAGTATTGTAGGAATGTGCAGCTTTTTGAAGAGAGTTCATAATTTTTCAAATTCTCTTATGATGGCTCAAACCTAAACAAGTTTAAAAATGACTGTTCTTTGCCTCCTGTTTGCCTGCCTTTATCCAAGAATAATTGAGATTCCGTTAATTATTTAAGATCAAAAGCAGAGCTAATTATTGTTATACTGAGCTAAACTCTTAAAATTCACTAAATGATGCAGACTAGAAAGCATTGGCTAAATTTTCAGTCCATTGCTTAGTATATTGCTATGGTGAATACAAGTGCATTACTACTTGCAATATGTTGACAAGAAATCTAGGGTCTTGAAAAAGTTAGGAAGAATCCATTGTTACCTACCATGATGTTGACCAACCCTATAGCTAAATTATATTCAGTTGAAAAAAATGTTCATAGGTGGTTATTCAGTAATATTTTAAATGGTTATAACTGTCACTTAAAAGTACTACAGCCACGCCTGTAATCCCAGCACTTTGGGAGGCCAAGGCGGGTGGATCACGAAGTCAAGAGATCGAGACCATCCTGGTCAACATGGAGAAACCCTGTCTCTACTAAAAATATAAAAAAATTAGCTGGGCATGGTGGCGCATGCCTGTAATCCCAGCTACTCAGGAGGCTGAGGCAGGAGAATTGCCTGAACCCAGGAGGCAGAGGTTGTGGTGAGCCGAGATCGCACCATTGCACTCCAGCCTGGGTAACGAGTGAAAGTCCATCTCAAAAAACAAAAACCAAACCAAACAAACAAAAAAAGTACTACAGCCCCAGTGGCTCACACCTGTAATCCCAGCACTTTGTGAGGCCAAGGCGGGTGGATCATGAGGTCAAGAGATCGAGACCATCCTGACCAACTTGGTGAATCCCCGTCTCTACTAAAAAATATAAAAATTAGCTGGGCATGGTGGCACACGCCTGTAGTCCCAGCTACACAGGAGTCTGAGGCAGGAGAATTGCTTGAACCCGGGAGGTGGAAGTTGCAGTGAGCCGAGATCGCACCACTGCACTCCAGCCTGGCAACATAGCCAGCCTCCGTCTCAAAAATAAAAAAGTACTACAGTCCAACTAGAAAAGTTTAATGCAGATATTTTGCCAATTGCATACATTTAGTCAACATTTTAGTAATTTTATGATGCAAGCCAGTCTCTCCCAAACATTTTCAACACTTAAAAAAGAAAATTTAATGGCGACTAGGTCTTGCCATATTGCCCAGGCTGGTCTCAAATCCCTGGACTAAGCAGCCCTCCTGCCTCAGCCTCACAAGTAGCTGAGATTACAAGCATGTTCCATTATGCCCAGCTTTTTTCAACCTTTAAAAATTTATTTTTGTCTTTGTAAAAAATCATAGGAGTTAGTAAGATGTGATTTGGATATATAGCAAAATGTGATTTTATTTTTGGCATGAAATCCAAAATGGAAGGTATTAAATTTTGATTCATTTTTTATAAACCCTAATACATTAAGAAATTTGAGAAATTAACTTTTTTGTGGAAATGAAAAGTATAAAACATTTTTAAAAGATGATATATCACGTAGAAAAGTACAAACCAGGCAAGTGACAAGTTAATATTTGTTGAATGAACAGTAACATATAGCATGACCATTATTAGTATTTAAGCTGATTATGTACTAATTCACATATCAGAGGTCCCTCATTCATATGTCATCTCTGACATTCTTAGGTGTGGTATATCATTTCTTAAAAGTAACAGCAATCCCATGCATCACACTTACTGTATCTCAGGCCTTGTTCTAAGCATTTTTCTTGCGTATATCTCATATTTCCTTTAACCCCGGCAACAACCCTCTGAAAGAAGTAGTAGTAGTATCCCCCTGACTTTTTTTTTTCTTGCTCTCTCACCCAGGCTGGAGTGCAGTAGTGCAATCATAGTTCATTGCAGCCTTGAACTCCTGGGTTCATGTGATTCTAGCACCTCAGCCTCCCGAGTAGCTGGGACGACAGGTGTGCACCATCACATCTAACTTTAAAAAATATATTCTTTTAGAGATGAGATCTCAGTATGTTGCCCAGGCTGGTCTCAAACTCCTTGGCTCAAGCGATCCTCCTGCCTCAGCCTCCCAAAGTGCTGGGATTGCAGGCGGGCCTCAAATTTGTGCCCGGCCTCAAATTTGTAATTCTTAAACATAAACAAAATTGCATTCTCAATGAGAGATGGAGCTAAATTTAATTTATTCACTCTTATGAATGAAGATTATACTGCAAGAATGAAATAGGTTCAATATTTATATTTTTAATTTTAATAGTTGAAAATGTTAATAAACATTGTCCACATAAATAAGTAGGTGAAAATGGCAGGAGTTTGTAGCAGCGTGTAATTGTAATTTTTTTTTTTTTTTTTTTGAGACAGAGTTTCGCTCTTGTTACCCAGGCTGGAGTGCAATGGCGTGATCTCGGCTCACTGCAACCTCCGCCTCCTGGGTTCAGGCAATTCTCTTGCCTCAGCCTCCTGAGTAGCTGGGATTACAGGCACGCGCCACCATGCCCAGCTAATTTTTTGTATTTTTAGTAGAGACGGGGTTTCACCATGTTGACCAGGATAGTCTCGATCTCTTGACCTCGTGATCCACCTGCCTCGGCCTCCCAAAGTGGTGGGATTACAGGCGTGAGCCACCGCGCCTGGCCCGTAATTTTTTGTTCCAAAATATATTTTAAAAATCACCATATTCTCCCCATTTACTCTAATGTGATTATTATTCATTGGCTACTATATAAATGTATCTCAGCTGGGCGTGGTGACTCAAAACACCTGTAATCCCAGCACTTTGAGAGGCTGAGGTGGGTGGATCACCTGAGGTCAGGAATTTGAGACCAGCCTAGCCAACATGGTAAAACCTCATCTCTACTAAAAACACAAAAATTAGCCTGATGTGGTGGTAGACACCTGTAATCCCAGCTACTTGGGAGGCTGAGACAGGAGAATCTCTTGAACCTGGGAGGCAGAGGTTGCAGTGAGCTGAGATCATGCCATTGCACTAGAGCCTGGGCAACAAGAGCAAAACTCTATCTCAAAAAAAAAAAAAGCATCTCATGTACCCCATAAATATATACACCTAAGTATCTACAAAAATTAAAAATTGAAAACTGAAAAAAACACCATGTTCTATCATCAAAAATTAGATTAGTATCCAGCATATGAAAACTCCTCATTAAAAGCATTAACTTCCAATTGTTTTTAAGCAGATTTTCTGTTCTTTTTTGAGTCTTTTTTAAAGCAGTTGTTGTAATGCTTTAATAATTATAGGCTTATAAGGTATTTTGATATCTGTTAGGGCAAATTTTTCACTTGCTCTTTGCCATTTTTTTCCTGTTTTTCTAATTCAAATTTTTATTTTTAATTGACAATAAATGTATATATTCGTGGGGCACTATGTGGTGGTTTGATATTTGTGTGCATTGTGGAATGATTATGTCAAATTTATCCATCACCTCATATACTTATTTTTTTGTAGTGATAGCATTTAAATTTCTTTTTGCAATTTTGAAATATACAATACATTATTCTTAGTAGTAGTAACTGTGTGTGCAATACATCTTGAAAACTTACTTATTCCTCCTATGTGAAACTTTGTACCCTTTAGTCAACACCTCCCTGTCCCCATACGACATTCTACCCCCAATCTCTGGTAACTACTCCCTGTTTCTATGAGTTCCACTTTTTTAGATTCCACATAAACATGAGAACAGGTGGAATTTGTCTCTTTGTGCCTGGCTTATTTCACTTGCATAATGTCCTCCATCCAGGTTTTTTTTTTTTTTTGAGATGGAGTTTTGCTCTTGTTACCCAGGCTGGAGTGCAATGGCGTGATCTTGGCTCACTGCAACCTCTGCCTCCTGGGTTCAGGCAATTCTCCTGCCTCAGCCTCCTAAGGAGCTGGGATTACAGGCACATGCCACCATGCCCAGCTAATTTTTTTGTATTTTTAGTAGAGACGGGGTTTCACCATGTTGACCAGAATAGTCTCGATCTCTTGACCTCGTGATCCACCCGCCTCGGCCTCCCAAAGTGCTGGGATTACAGATGTGAGCCAATGCGCCTGGCCATCCAGGTTTATCTATGTTGTAAATGACAAAATTTCCTTCTTTCTTTAAGGCTGACTAGTATTCCATTGTGTATATGTACCACATTTTCTTTATCCATTGTATTGATGGACACTTAGGTTGATTCCATATCTTGACTATTGTGAATAGTGCTGCAATGAACATGGGAGTGCAGACATCTTTTCAACATACTGATGTCAGTTCTTTTGAATATATACCTACAAGCAGGATTGCTGGTTATTCTCTTTCAAAGAAATTTTTTTTTGGCTCCTAAATATCTTTCCTAGTAGTTATTTGATTGACTCATCAAGTTTTAAATTTTGAGTTGGAAATTTTAAATTTAAACTCATCAAGTTTTAAAATTTAAAATTTTAAATTTAAACTCATCAAGTTTTTAAATTTTAAATTTTAAATTTAAACTCATCAAGTTTTTAAATTTTAAATTTTTATTTATTAAAATAAATTAGATTTTAGGTTAATTTCAGCATATTTGATACCATTCTATAATGATTCTTCTCATCCAGGAACCCAGTAAGTCTCCCCATTTTACAAGCTTTTTCTCTTGTCCCAAAATAATGTTTTATAGTTTTCATGGATTTCACATATTTTGTTTTGAATTTATGATCACATGTATTTTAATTACTTTAGATGTATTTTTTCTCCTCTCTCTCTTTCTTGCTTTCTTCCTTTTTTCTTTTCTCTCTCTTTCTTTCTTGTCATTCCCATAGACTGTAAACTCTTGAGGGATTGGGAATGGATTGCCCTTGTAACCTCGTAAGTGCCTAGGATAAAGCCATGCTAGACTGGTTGCTAAGGAAAGAAATACTTGTTGAATAAATAAATAAATGAAAGGCTTGATTCATAAACTAGAAATGCAACAGGAAGAATCTGGGGGATTTGCCAGGAAAAGCCTCAAAAGAATTATAATGCCTCACAAATAGATAATAAATTGTGGCTTAGTTATTCCATAGGGCAGATCCAAAGAGAAAAAAAAATGACTTGGATGTTGGACAAATTCTCACAACGTGGATTCTCTCAGAGAAGATCCAGAGGAGATAAATATATGCTTCTAATTTCTTCAAACTTTGAGAAAAAAAGAATGTCAACTTTTTCTAACCGTGAGGCCCTTTGAAATATTATTTTCATGGAATGATACAAGAATAAACCAAAGTGTTCTTTTAAAAAGGATGTATGCCTCCTAAATGTCACAGATTTAAATTGCCTTTTAAGTAAGAAATATGTTAAACCCAAAGACTAGCTGGTATGTGGGGTAGTGAAGGGATTTTTGATGGGGCTCTTCTGTACACTTCTTCTATTGTCTCATCCCCTAACACTTAGTTGCCTAGATGAACATCATCACTGCAGTGTGCCCATCCTTCTTTCACTTCATACCACCTTTGTAGATGTTGGCCATCAGCTAGGAAGTGGGCTCGGATTCTCTGCTCATGCGTGCACACTTACATGCATAAATGCATGTGTATGTGTGAAGGGGAATGGAAAGTACGTTTTTGAGACCTTAGGAAGGTTACACCAGCAAAGAACAGACCCTCTGTTCTGAAGTTAGAGACTGAAAGCAGAAGATGACTCTGCAGGCAGCAGGAATCCATTTGGACAGGAATTTCTCCCCACTCCTAAGGGACTCCTGCCATGACTTAGTGAACAGGGCCTGAGTGCTGGGAAAGAACTGATCTTGTGTTGCTCATCTCGTGGGCTTCCTTGTTACTTGGTCCCAACGGGAGGCTGGAAGGAAACCTCTAGAAAACATCAGAAGCTTTAACCCAGAAATCTGAGGAGAGTCCTATGTTTCTTCAAGAGAGATACGTCCTTGACAGATGACAGCTGTTTCTCTTACCCTGTGCTGGCATTCAGACTGCTGTCATCCCACTTCTGTGTGGAGAAAAGAGGTGGCCTCAGAATTTCTGGAAAGGCCTCACTCCTCCCTACCACAAATATTCACAGCCTTGCCAACATGATCTACCTGCAACCATCAGGATCATTCACATTATCCCTTTATCCCTGTTTACATCAATGCTACAAGAAGCCATGGACTCCCAGAACACCCTCCCTTACTCCAGTCCCCACGTGGCTGTGTAATCTCATTCTGTTCCCTTCTCTACTCTCAAAACACTCTCCCTCCTCTACTCTCAGTACATATCCTGTGCTCACTCTAATGCTTGCTTTGTCCTCAGCAAAGCTCCTACAGCCTCTCCACCAGCTCTGTGAAGGTTGTCTTCTCTGCCTTGCTGGACCCAAAACCTGAATCTCCCCTAGATGAGTGCTTCCCCTGCAGCCCCCTCTGCAGTTTCCTCTGTTATATCTACATGATATGTACATCTCCACACAGATGTTTATTTCTACTTCAAGCAACAGTCAGAAGTGACCATTTCAGGTCATTGGGTCTCATCATCAAAAAATCATTTAGGGACTGGGAAGTCCGTCTTTCTGTCTTGTTTCTTTTCGATATCCTAGTGCATTTTCCTCATTTGAATCATAGAAACTGGGTGGCAGGCACATCCTTTACCAGTTACCAGGAGGCAGAAGAAAAGCTTGAAAAGGAAGCTCTTGCTTTATAGGCCTAACCTGCAGGTGCCACATATTACTTCGGTTTATATTCTACTGGCAAAATTTTAGTCTGATGGCTACACTTAAATGCAAGGAAGCCCAGGAAATTTAATATGTATGGTTAACTATGTGCTTAGCTACAATTCTATCACTTTTGAGGAAGGAGAGGATGAATTTTTGTGAACAACTGTAAGTCTCTGCCAGGGAGTGTTTACAGTAGACCAAGGGATTTATACCAAGCAACAATGAATGTGAGGATGTGAAAATAAGGAGGCATGACATAAAGGTAGTAGAATTATGTATGGTAGACATCAATGGTGAAAGAATGGCTGGGGTAGGAGTATGAGACATGGGGAATATGGAGTTACTGTTTTTGATTATGTCAAAGTCTACGGTATGATCTCACAGTGAGTGTCTGATATAGGGTGAAAGGCCAAATCACAGGAAGAAGGGAAGTGAAGGAATTGAGGTTAAGACATGAAGGCTGACCCTTTTGGATATTAAAATTACTTAGACTTATGCTATGTGTACTACTGGGAAAAGTGACCCCACACTAAGCTGCTAACATCTGAGAAATGAGGGCAAGTGACCACGAGGGATAGTAGTGGTATCGTGATGGTATCACTGATGCCATGAGATTCCAAGCTGGAGATTTTTAGGGGGGAGGAGTGGTTCAAGAGCGAAAATAAGGTGCACAAGGAACCCTCACCCCATATCCAGGCCAATGTCACGTAGACATAATGGGAAACAGCCACTGGTAGAGGGGGCTGCAGGGGAAGCGCTTATCTAGGGAAGATTCGGGTTTTGGGTCCAGCAAGGCAGAGAAGACAACCTTCACAGAGCTGGTGGAAAGGCTGTAGGAGCTTTGCTGAGGACAAAGCAAGCATTAGAGTGAGCACAGGATATGTATTGAGAGTAGAGGAGGGAGAGTGTTTTGAGAGTAGAGAAGGGAACAGAATGAGATTACACAGCCACGTGGGGACTGGAGTAAGGGAGGGTGTTCTGGGAGTCCACGGCTTCTTGTAGCATTGATGTAAACAGGGATAAAGGGATAATGTGAATGATCCTGATGGTTGCAGGTAGATCATGTTGGCAAGGCTGTGAATATTTGTGGTAGGGAGGAGTGAGGCCTTTCCAGAAATTCTGAGGCCACCTCTTTTCTCCACACAGAAGTGGGATGACAGCAGTCTGAATGCCAGCACAGGGTAAGAGAAACAGTTGTCATCTGTAAAGGACCTATCCCTCCTCTAGCCCTCCCACCCCCCAACAGGCCCCAGTGTGTGATGTTCCCCAAAACCCCCATGTCCATGTGTTCTCATTGTTCAACTCCTACTTATTAGTGAGCACATTCGGTGTTTGGTTTTCTGTTCCTGTGTTAGTTTGCTGTGAATTATGGTTTCCAGCTTCATCATGTCCCTGCAAATGACATGACCTCATCCTTCTTTATGGCTGCATAGTATTCCATGGTGTATATGTGCCACATTTTGTTCATCCAGTCTATCATTGATGGGCATTTGGGTTGGTTCCAAGCCTTTGCTTTTGTGAAGAGTACTGCAATAAATATACGTGTGCATGTGTCTTTATAATAGATAATCTTTTGGGTACATACCCAGTAATGAAATTGCTCGGTCAAATGGTATTTCTGGTTCTAGATCCTTGAGGAATCACCACACTGTCTTCCACAATGGTTGAACTAATTTACACTCCCACCAACAGTGTAAAAGTGTTTCTATTTCTCCACATCCTCTCCAGCATCTGTTGTTTCCTGACTTTTTAATGATCACTATTCTAACTGGTGTGAGATGGTATCTCATTATAGTTTTGATTTGAATTTCTCTAATGACCAGTGATGATGAACTTTTTTCATATGTTTGCTGGTCACATAAATATCTTCTTTTGAGAGGTGTCTGTTCACTTCCTTCACCCACTCTTTGATGGGGTTGTTTTTTTCTTGTAAATTTGTTTAAGTTCCTTGTAGATTCTGGATATTAGCCCTTTGTCAAATAGGTAGATTACAAAAATTTTCTCCCGTTCTGTAGGTTGCCTGTTCACTCTGATGATAATTTCTTTTCTTGTAAAAAGAACTATTTAAAAAATGTTTGGCTAGGCATGATGGCCCACACCTGTAATCTCAGTGCTTTGAAAGGCTGAGGTGGGTAGATGGCTTGAGGCCAGGAGTTTGAGAGTGGTCTGGGCAACATGGTGAGATTCTGTTTCCATAAAAAAAATTTAAACCTTAGCTGGATATGGTGGTGCATACTTGTAGTCCCAACTATTCGGCATGCTGAGGTAGGAGGATCACTTGAACCCAGCAGGTCAAGACTGCAGTGAGTCGTGATCATGCCACTGCACTCCAGCCTGGGCCACTGAGTAAGACCCTGTCTCAAAAAAAAATTTTTTTTTCAAGCATATACAAAGGTAGAGAGACAGGATAATGAGCGTATATCATTATCCAGTTTCAACAATTAGAAACATTGTATCAAGCTTATGTCATTTACTCTCCTTCCCTACATTTTCTTTTCTTTTCTTTTTTTTTTTTTTTTGAGATGGAGTTTCGCCCTTGTTACCCAGACTGGATGGCATGATCTTGGCTCACTGCAACCTCCACCTCCTGGGTTCAAGCAATTCTCCTGCCTCAGCCTCCTGAGTAGCTGGGACTACAGGTGTGCGCCACCATGCTCAGCTAATTTTTGTATTTTTAGTAGAGATGGGGTTTCACAATGTTGACCAGGATGGTCTCCATCTCTTGACCTCGTGATCCACCTGCCTTGGCCTCCCAAAGTGCTGAGATTATTTTTATTCTGACAACCTTGCCTTTGTCTGTTTTCTGAAGTATTTCATAGCAAATCCCAGACATCATATTATTTTACCTGTGAATACTACAATACACATCTATAACAGGTAATGACTTTTTAAAATGTAAGTCACAACAGCAGTTATCATATCTAATAAATCTAAATAAATATGCAACGGGGTTTTAAATTTCCTAGATTGTTTCAAAAACTTCTTTTTTATGTAGATTTGCTCAGCCTTTAAACACATTGTGTTTGGCTGATACATTTTTTAAGTCTTTTGTCATCTCTAACAGTATTCCTCCCCCATGTTTTCATGCAATTTATATGATTTATTAAAAAAAAAAAAAAGCCAGATCATTTTTCCTGTAGAAGTTCCCACATGCTGGATTTGGCTGCTTGCAGCCTCATGGTTTTGTTTAACATGTTCATCTTTCTTCTATGTTTCCTGTGAATTGGTAGTTATATCTAGACACTTGATTCCCTCCTCTCTTGACTTCATTCCAGTCATGCTTTCACCATGTGGGGACTCAAAACAGGATACCCCCGAAGTATGGCATTTTGTCATGCTATGTATTTTGAATGAAAGGAGATTTGAAGTCCTCAGAAGCAAGGTCTTCTGACGTTCTTCTATTCTCCTGTCTCTCACCCCGGTTTCTCCCCAAAAGCAAGTCATGGAAACCAGAATTCTCTTCCCCAAAGTGGTTCACAGAAATGAGAACGCCTGTTCCCAAAAGCAAGCCATAAAACCTAGAAAGGTTACTCTCTCCCTTCCTCCTTCTCTCTCCTTCCTGGAAGATTCTTGCTCCAGAGGGGTCCTGCCCCACACCAAGAGGAAGAAACATTATGCAGAGAGGCCAAGAAGAATCTGAACAGACAGGCCTTGCTTGATATCCCCTCTTAGTCTGTTACTATTAGAGCATACATTTGGTCTAATCACATTTCTACATGGCTATCCATTCTTTGTTGAATCTACAATGAAAATAGTTTTCCCAGGTCTTTAGGGCTTCATTTCCGAAGGCTCTTGTGTCATGTAAAACTTTGATTATATGAATCTGTTATGTTTTTCTCCTGTTAACCTGTGTTTCATTATAGGAATGTCAGCTGTGACCTTTATAATGGGGAGGAAAGGTATCATCTTTCTCCTCCTGCAACCTTGACTGCTGCTCTCTCTAAAGCTATATGTGTTTTCAAGTTTGTTAGTGACCTGCATTGCTAAATCTAATGGTCTGTCCTCAACCCTTGTCTTCCTCAATCCA
Organism: Saguinus oedipus; assembly: GCA_031835075.1. NCBI lineage: Eukaryota > Metazoa > Chordata > Mammalia > Primates > Cebidae > Saguinus > Saguinus oedipus. The sequence continues at coordinate 185,358,204 of CM063171.1, read as the reverse complement.
TCAGCAGTATTCGACACTATTGATCACTTTCTCCACATTGGTGAGTTTCATTATTGTTAGACTTACATGACACCACACTTTGTTGTTTTACTTTTACCTCATTTTTTGTTCCCTGTCAATCTCTTTTCCTGCCGGCTCCTCTTTATGAGTCCTACCTCTAAATGTTGGCACGCTCTCAGATTAGTTTTTATTCTCTTTTCCTCTCCATCTTCATTGAATCCATGGTGACCTCAGCATCTAGTTCTCAGGCTTTAATAACTATTTTACATGCTGAATTCTGATTTTGGCGTTTTGTTGTTTTTGTTTTGAGACAGGCTGGAGTGCAGTGGCATGATCGCGAGACTCGCTGCAGCTTCAACTTTCCAAACTCAGATGATCCTCCCACCTCAGCCTCCCAAGTAGCTGGGACCACAGGTGAGTGCCACCACACCTGACTAATTTTTGTATTTTTCGTAGAGATGGGGTTTTGTCATGTTTCCCTGGCTGGTCTCGAACTCCTGCCTCCCAAAGTGCTAGGATTACAGGCATGAGCCACCATGCCTGGCCCCTATTCAGGCTGACTTCTTAATATGTAGACCAACTGCTTCATTTCAGTTGGTGTCAACTCTGTCTTTCCAGTTTTTCAGGCCAAAAATCTTACAGTCATTCTAGATTCTTTTTTTCTCTCGACCTATATCTAATCTGTCAGCAAATTCAGGTGACTGCTTTCAAAACCTATCCTAAATCTGGTCCTTTCTCACCACCTCTACTACTGTCATCTTGATTCAGTCCACTGCCACCTCTTGCCTCATACCAAAGCCTCCTAATTGTTCTCTCCTGTGTTCTTATCACAGCAGTAAAGTGCTCTTTTACAAATGTAGGTTACCTGAGGTCACTCCTCTGCTCAAAATGCCCCAGTGGTTTTCTATCTGCTTAGAGTAAAAGCCAAAGCCTTTAAAATGACTTAGTAGACCTTCCATGTCCTGCTCTACTAATATTTCCCTGACATACCTGCCAATATTCTCCTTCTTCACTTATTTCACTCCAGCTACTCTTGTTTCTAGCGCAGGCCGTGCGCTGTTCTCAACTCAGGCCTTAGTATTTGGTGTTCTGCTTGGGCTGTCCTTCCCTGAACCTTCCGCACTTTCTTCGGGGTTTGTCCTTTCCCAACCACCCTCTTTAAAACTACATTCCCCCTAAAAGTACAAGTGAGGCATCGATAGGTATAGCATTTGTGCTTCTGTTTTATTTTAATTTTTATTCTTTTCTCAATCTTCCCATTCTTTGCCAGCATTTGTGTTTTGATAAATATTGCCAAATTAGCATTACCATGCTCATTAATGTATGAGCACGTAAGTTTCCCCCATAGATTGACCAATTGAAGCTACTAACTGTTGAATTTTTGACAGTCACCATGTAGTTTTAATTAGCAATCCTTCTGAGGGAGTTTGAGAGCCATTTGTATTTCCATGTCTGAAAACTGTAAACTCATATCCCAGGCTCACTTTTCTAAGGATATTGGTGTTTCTCTTATTTGTAGAAGCTCTTTGACCATTGGGGAAATAAGCACTTGGTCTGTGATACGAGTTGGAATAAAATTTTCCTAGTTTGTCATTTGTCTTTGACTTTATTTATGGTAGGTTTTTCTATGCAGAATTTTTTTAATTGGAAGTCTAATTTATTTGTATTTTCTTTTATGTGTTCTGAGTATTATACTATAAAAGTCCTCTCTCACCTGAGACATATATATATATATATATATATATATATATATATTTTTTTTTTTTTTCATCAAGCTTTTAAACATATTTATATCTTTTTATCTATCTGGAATTCATTTTAGTACAAGGTGTGAAATAGACTTCTAACTTTAATTTTTTTCCCATATGGCCACCCATCTATCACCGTACCATTTATTGGATACTCCACTGTTTTCTCCATTGACATGAAATGCAGAATGAAAGGCAGAATATAGTGGTTGTGAGCTGAAGTTGAGGTACCAGCATTTTCTCTTTGTGAAACCTGTTCTGGCAGAGCCCTTCTGCATGCCACTGAGAGCGGCAAACAAGTCAAACCTGTAAAGAGCTAGAAGCCCACACCCAGAAAATGCATGGATAATGTCTCCAAATTGTAGCTTGAGATGTTGTGAGCACATGATTCTGATATAACTAGTTCTCCACCCCACGCACATTCTCTCCAATACTGTCAAAGGGTGGCAAAGAATAGTCTCCTAGTTTTTGGTTTGTTTGTTTTACAGACTGATGCTATCTCCATTCAATGAAGATCACACCTTACATTTGCAGATCATCTTGAACTGTGGATAATCATCTTGCAATCCTCATGTTATCTTTTAGATTTCCAGAAGGTTGTGATTTCAGCATTCTAGGTTTAATGAAGTTTTACTTAAATTGTATCATTTTATCCATCTGTGCTTAACTAACTGAGACAGAGCCACTGAGTGTGGAGAATGAGGGCTGAAACTTTGGGGGATGGAATACAATTTTCAAATTGGTGATATCATATGAGACCATTATAAGCAGTTCACTTGGCATCGATCTACTAGGCTGCTTTTTAAAGGAGGACACACATCTATTGTTCAGTGGTGATTACACTGATAAGGACACGAAGAGGTTGTAAAATCATGCCGAACTATCTGGAATAGTTTTGAAATCATTAAAAGTAATTATGAGAAATTCAATTTACATTTTGAGGCTATTTGACTGTATTTCTTAATGGAAATACTTTGTGTTTAGCAGTTAAGACACAAACAGGAGTGCAATCTGGATTCTTCTACTTTTCTCTGAATGATTTTATCTAGTTACCTAACCTCTGTAAGCCTTAATTTTTTTCATATGTAAAATGATCATAATAATAGTACTTACTGTTATAGAGATTAGTGACAATATCTGTTTAGAGCATCAGTGCTAAGGCATTTCCACTGCATGTTATTAGCAAAGATCAAAAAGCTTAAAAATACTTTTGTTGATAAGAGTCTAGTGGAGATAGGTACTCTCATATATTGCTTAGGGGAGTATAAATTAGTGTAGCCATTACCTAAGACAGTTGGTAACATCAAAAATTAAAGTCCACATACTTTATTTTTTAATTTAATTAATTAATTTATTTATGAAACAGGGTCTCACTCTATTGCCCAGGGTGCAGTGCAGAGGCATGGCTCATTGGAACCTTGACCTCCCCGGCTCAAGTGATTCTCCCATCTCGACCTCCCCAGTAGCTGGGACTACAGGCATGTGCCACCATGCCTGGCTAATTTTCGTATTTTATGTAGAGATAGGGTTTTGCCATGTTGCCCAGGCTGATCTTGAACTCTTGGTTTCAAGAGATCTGCCCACCTCAGTCTCCCAAAGTGTTGGGATTATAGGCTTGAGCCTCTGTGCTTGGCTCACATACATACTTTACAACTAGCAATTCCTCTTGCTAGAATTTCTCGAACAGATGAGTGAATTGATACCTATATGTGGATATTTATTATAATTCTGTTATGGTAGGGAAGGTATGGAAACAACCTCAATCTCCATCCATAAGGGCTGTTTAGATGGACTTATGCAATCAACTACAGGTTGAGAATCCCTTATCCAAAATTCTTGGGAACAGACATGTTTCAGATTTGAATATTTTTGAATTTTGGAATATTTGCATATACATGATGAGATATCTTGGGACTCAAGTCTAAACACAAAATTCATTTATATTTCATGTATGCTTTATACAGATAGCCTGAAGGTAATTTTATACAATATTTTTAACAGTTCTGTGCATGAAACAAAGTTTTGACTGTGTTTTGACTGCAATCTGTCACATGAAGCCAGGCATGGAATTTTCCACTTGTGGCATGTGAGCCCTCAAAAAGTTTTGAATTTAGGAGCATTTCAGATTTCAGATTTTTGGCGTAGAGATACTCAATGCTATGGTTTGGAAGTTTGTTCCACTAAACCCCATGTTGATATTTGATTCCCAGTGTTAGAGGTGGGGCCTAATGCAAGGTGTTTGGGCCTTGCAGTGGATCCCTCATGAATGGATTAATTCCCCCAACCTCCCAGGGGGAGGAGTGAATCAATTTTCACTCTCTTGGTTCCCACAAGAGCTGGTTGTTAAAAAGGGCCTGGCACCTCCTCTTTCTCTCTTGATCTCTGCACACATCGGCTCCCCTTCCCATTCTTCTATGAGTGGAAGAAGCCCATGGCCCTTACCAGATGCAGATTCACAATCATGAACTTTTTCAGACATCAGAATCATGAGCCAAATAAACCTTTTCTTTTTCTTTATAAATTACCCAGCCTCTAGGTATGGTGGCTCATGCCTACAATCCTAGCATTTTGAGGGGCTGAGGCAGGTGGATCCTTGAGCCCAGGAGTTCAAGATGAGCCTGGGCAACAAAGTGAGACCCTGTCTCCACAAAAAATAAAAAATAAAAAAATTAGCTACTACCATGATACATGCCCATGGTCCCAGCTACAAGGGAGCCTGAGACAGGAGGATCGCTTGATTCTGGGAGGTAGAGGCTGCATTGATCCGTGATCATGCCACTGTACTCAAGCCTGAGTGACCTTGTCTCAAAAGAAAAAAAGATTAAATAAAATAAATTGCTCAGCTTCAGGTTTTTCTTTATAACAACACTAAATAGACTACGACACTCAACCGGAACCACGCCAGAAAAGGAATGAGGAAATATTTATGTTATGACATGGGATATTGTCAAGATATAGTGTTAACTGGAAGAAGCAAAGTATAAAACAGTGCAAAAATGAGAGGCAAGTAGGTGATACATATACATATTTGCTGTATAATCACAGAAAATGGTAGCACTAAACTTCTTGAATTTGGGTAGTTGGGTAGCTAAAAAAATTTTCACTGTGTATTCCTTTTCAACTTTTGATTGTACTTGTGAATGTGTAACTTTTTAAAAAATAAAATGGGCTGGGCACAGTGGTTCATGCTATTTTAAAAGGCTGAGGCAGGAGGATTGCTTGAGTTCAGGAGTTCAAGATCAGCCTGAGCAACCCCCAAGGTGAGACCCCCCCATCTCGGAAAAAAATTTAAATATTAGCCAGGCATTGGGGAACATGCCTGTAATCCCAGCTATGTGGGAGACTGAGTCAGGAGGATTACATGAGCCTAGGAGTTCTAGGCTATACTTCAGCCTGGGTGACAAAGTGAGACCTTGTCTCTAAAAAATAAGTACATAAATAAAATAAAATAAAACATCTATAAAATATATAGAACACTCATGACACAGAGTAAGCATACAATAAATGATAACACTTATTTAAAATGTTCACTTAATGATAACAATAATCTTCCATCAAAATAAAGATATCCAGAGACTTTAAAAAATTAGCTGTTTAAAAATTTAAATACTAGGCCAGATGCAGTGGCTCACACCTGCAATCCTAGCAGTTTGGGAGGCTGAAAGAGGATCACGTGAGCCTCGGAGTTTGAGGCTACAGTGAGTTATGATCCTACCATTGCACTCCAGCCTCAGTGACAGAGACTCTGTCTCCAAAAAAATTATGATACGTAAGTAATTTTAAACAATTTGTCTTAGTTTATGTTATGAGGGCATTTTTGTGGGGGCCCATAAAGTCCTACAATCAGGTCCTTTATCATTTACATCTCTAATAAAGGTATTAAAATATCCAGTAATTTTTAAAAATTGACTTATATGCAACGAATATGACTGGAAGAAAAAGTTTTCATATATAAATGAAAATTTATCATGATTTAGTCTTTGAGCCATTGAAGGTTTGATAGATAATAGGTGTCATTTAAACTTCTCTCAAACATTACTAGATGTTGAAAACTGAATGAAAATATTGAACATATTTTAGATAGATTTATTTATATATGGTTGGGTTTTGTTTATAGTCCTGAACTTTGAGCAAATCGAATAAATTGAGAAAAAAACGGAGAATTTATTTCCACTTGTGTTTTCTTTCTTTTTTTTTCTTTTTGAGATGGAGTTTTGCTCTGCTGCCCAGGCTGGAGCGCAGTGGCGCAATCTTGGCTCACTGCAACCTCTACCTCCCAGGTTCAAGCAATTCTACTGCCTCAGGCTCCTGAGTAGCTGTGACTACAGGCACGCACTGCCATGCCGAGCTAACGTTTGTATTTTTAGTAGAGATGGGGTTTCACTATGTTGGCTAGGCTGGTCTTGAACTCTTGACCTCAAGTGATTCAACCACCTCTGCCTCCCAATGTGCAGTATTACAGGCGTCAGACACCGTGCCCTCTCTCCCTCCCTCCCTCCCTTCCTTCCTTCCATTGCTCCCTCCCTCCCTCCTTCTTTCCTTCTGTTCTTTCTTTTATTTCTTTCTCTTTCTTTCCCTCCCTCCCTCCCTTCCTTCCTTCTGACAAGTCTATGTTGCCCAGGCTGGAGTGAGCGGCTACTCCAAGTGCTTTCATAGTGCACTGCAGCCTTGAACTCCTGGCCTCAAGTGATCTCGCCTCAGCCTCCTGAATAGCTGGAACTACAGGTATATACCACCATGCCTGACTTCTTTTTCCATTTGACTTACATGTTTTTAGGCCATCAAGCTGTTCTAGCTTTTTTTTCAAGCAGCTATGCATATAGGTTTCTCACTTTTATCAGATATTCCATTATTAACGTTCTGTTTTGTTCTCCCGTACACTTTGGTAGTAACACCTTCACTTCTTTTATCGGTTTTTAATTTCGTAGACATAAACAGTGATACCGTTTGTGCGCGTCGCCACCCAGATCTTACCTTGAGTTTTCATAATCTCCACGTGTGGTGGGAGGGACCACGTGGAGATAATTGAATCATGGAGGTGGTTTGCATATCCTGTTCTCGTGATAGTGAGTTAATTCTCACAGGATCTGATGGTTTTATAAGGGGCTACCCCCTTAGCTGGGTACTCATACTTCTCCTTGCTGCTGCTATGTGAAGAAGGATGTGTTTGCTTCCCCTTCTGCCATAATGGTAAGTTTCCTGAGGCCTCCCCAACCATGCTGAACTGTGAGTCAATTAAAGCTCTTTCCTTTTTTTGTGGAGACAGAGTCTCACTCTGTTGCCCAGGCTGGGGTTCACTGTCACAGTCATAGGTCACTACAGCCTTGAACTCCTGGGCTTAAGATATTCTCCCACCTCAACCCCCCAAGTAGCTGGGACTATAGGCATGCATCACTACACCTGGCTGATTTTGCATTTTTAGTGGAGATGGGGTTTTACCATGCTGGCCAGGCTGGTCTTGAACTCCTGGTCTCAAGTGATCCACCCACCTTGGCCCCCCCAAAGTGCTGATATTATAGGTGTGAACCTGGCCAAACCTCTTTCCTTTATAAATTACCCAATCTCAGGGATGTTCTTATTAGCAGCGTGAGAATGGACTAATATAAATGGTTTTTAGGCCATGTTACATATATGATGTTAGCATGTGTCCCTCTAGACTCTAATTTGGTAGCTTAGTATTTTCCAACATTTAAGAACATTTAGATCAAATAGTATACCTCCTATGAAATTGTTAGAAACCTCCAAAGTTGGATCACCAATTTTTCTCCCATGATTCTTCTCTTTTTGTTGAGATGGATTCTTGCTCTGTCCTCCAGGCTGGAGTGCAGTGGTGCTATTTCAGCTCACTGCAACCTTTGTCTCCTGGGTTCAAGCAGTTCTTCTGCCTCAGCATCCTGAGTAGGTGGGACTACAGGCATGTGCCACCACACCTGGCTAATTTTCGTATTTTTTGTAGAGATGGGGTTTCACCATATTGGCCAGGTTGGCCTCAAACTTCTGACCTCAAGATTTGCCCACCCCAGCCTCCCAAAGTGCTGGGATTACAGGCGTGAGCCATCACACCTGGTCAATTCTTAATGCTACCTCCATTTATAACACATTTTATAATGCTCTTTTTCAGTAAACAGTGAACTACTCCAAAGCAACAAAACTGTTTTTCACTGTTAAGACTATGTGCGCAGCCCAGCATGTATTAAGTACTCAATAATATCTGCTGAATAAAGACAGATTTTTTGCAGTAGATATGTTACATCCTAATGAAATTACTTCAGCAAATATTGTTACTATATTTTAATATTTGGATATTTTAATTTAATATAAAAGTAAATCAAATGAAGAGTGTAGAAAGTCTTTATCCAGCATATCTGAAGAATTAGACTATAGAGGAATTCTGTTTTCCAAAATCAAATTTGAAATTAATTTCATAATACACAATTACGATTTAAATTGCCCATTTTAAGCTTAAATGGTGTGTGTGTACGTGTGTGTGTGTGTGTGTGTGTGTGTGTGAGAGAGAGAGAGAGAGAGAGAGAGAGAGAGAGAGAGAGAGAGAGAGAGAGAAAGCTGAACATGTTGTCTCCTTTCAACAATATGGTCCCATGATCACTTTTAAGGAAATGTTCAAGAAATAATTGACCCTGTTGGTTAATTTTTCTCAGGAGCAACAACTCATATCACTAATGAGCAAAACAAAATTGTCATTTTTGACAGATGTCCCCAAACATTTAGACAGACTGTTAGATTAATGCTTTTAGGGACCTAAGAGGGCATATTTTACAGTCTGCTATAGAAATAAGAGTAGCTGTGACAATTTGGCTATGGGATAACTGTTTTCCTCCTTTGTGAAATAGGAGCATAATACCAGCCTCACAAGTATGTTTTTGCTTTTTATATACATGAAATGTTTATTTTAGTTTTATTTGTACTGTCAAAAACTTAAACCAAACTAAAGGTCCACCTGGAAAGAAACAGTTGAATAACATTGGTACATTCCTGCAATGAAACTATCCCATCTATTAAAAACAAATGATCATATCTGTGTCAGTTGAACTGGATGTGTGTCCATTGTATAGTAATTGAGAAAAACATATCACAGGATAAATAACTGCACTTTTGTAAAAAACAAAAACAAAAACAAAAAAAAACAAAACAAAACAACAAGCCGTAATTCCCAATTTTTGTTAACATAGCATTTTGTTTATGCTTAAAAGGAGGGAGGAATAACTTTCTCTTCATACCTCTTTGACAGCATCACTTGAGCATGTATGCTGTATTTTCCCACCTCACAGTTTTAGTAGCCAAGGTCTACTTTTTTAAATTGACAAATAAAACTTTTATATATTTGTGGTGTACAATATGGTGTTTTGATACACATATACATTGTGAAATGGTGGTCAACTTTTTTTTTTGATGATGGTTTTCACAGATTTCTGGAGCTCCAATGGAGTTCCACAATTTAAACACATCCGTTGCTGCAATTTGAGAAATGTCATAACCCTCAATGAAATCCTCCTTCTAAGTCAGATATTCCTTTCAGTGGGCAACAATACAAACTCATTTTTTTTTTTGGCTGCTCACTAGTATCCAGGACACATAAATGACTCTTTAGTTGACAGCATAGAAATCTTGAATTTCTTATTGTCACGAGTGATCTCAATTATTACATAAGATACAGGCTTATGCCTGTAATCCCAGCACTTTCGGAGGCCAAGGCAGGTGGATCACTTGAAGTCAGGAGTTTGAGACCAGCCTGGCCAACATGGTGAAACTCCATTTCTACTAAAAATACAAAAATTAGCCAGATATGGTGGCATGCACCTGTAATCCCACCTACTCAGGAGGCTGAGGTGGGAGAATTGCTTGAACCCAGGAGACAGAAATTTCAATGAGCCAAGATTGTGCCATTGCACTCCAGGCTGGGTAACAGAGCAAGACTCCATCTCAAAAAAAAAAAAAAAAAAAAGGCTCAACTGAACAGGTAAAAGTCAGGAAGAATTGCATGAGGAACCTGACAACCATTAAGCCCTGTGGTTTCACTGAACTTATTCAGCCTTCAAATTTGAATTCTAGAAATCTATACAACTAGACAGTACTATTTGGCCACCTGTAAAAATAATATATTCATTTGTTTGTTATGATGGTTAGTACAAGAATATATCTTGGGGAGGAGTAATTCTGTGATTTGATATTATCAAGAATGCTGCCCATTATATTATTTAATGTTTCTCTTATAATGTAGAGAAACCGTAGAGATGAAAAACCATTAAGACTATTTTGTTTATGTACAAAATTTCCTGAACAGAAGGGAGATAAATTTGAGAGACATTATACAAGAAGAATTGACAGACTGTGACAGTGAACATTCCTGAGGTCTACTGTGTGCAGAAGTAGATTGAGATCTTAAGGCTTTCCAGATCAAGTTACCTTTAATAAAAATAGAGAAGGAAACAGGAGAAGGTAATTTGGGTGTGGGGTATAGATGAGAGTTCATGTTGGGATATATCGACTTTGATGGGATGTGATATTGGAAAGAGGACTCAGAAATTCTGATGTGCCAATCCATTTTCCCTGAAATTCAAACTATTACCAATCAAATTCAAACTGCTAAAAATCAAGCTGTTATGAAATTCAAACTGTTAGTAATCAGTACTTATCTAGGATGGTTAATACTGGCATTAGGATACAGAAGGTACTTACATGTGAAAGCATCTGGCACACAGTAGGTATCGAGTAATGTTCGCTTTTGTATCTTTAATTCCCAGAAATCATTCTGCCAAAGAATGATTATTATTCTCTCTATTATTAAGAGGACATTTTTAGGTTTATAGGATTTTTAAGTTGTATGCATCATTTTCAGTAAATTTTAAGGGTGTTGTAATAGTAAGATTACTAGGAATAAAGGTTAAGACTAGAAATGTAAAAAATGAAAACTCACAGGATATTTTGTTTGAGATATAGTACTATTCATTTTTAACATCTCAGCAAGCTCATTCATTACCCTCATGCCACTACATTCAATGGATATCTATCAGTCCTCTTTTTGCTTAATTTCTTAGTCATCTTGTTTATCACTCTCTCCTTGAAACATTTTTTCCTTCAATGTCATAATACCACATTCTCTTCCTGGCTTGTCTTTCTACGCTTGTTCTCTGCCTCCATTGCAGACTCATTCTTCATTCCTCTTGGCCTTTAAAAAGTGCAGTTTCTCAAGGCTCTGTCCTACAATCTTTTCTCTATTCACCCTCTACTCTCTTTGCCCAACTATCACAACTTTCCCCATTAAATTATCATCTGTATATCAATGATACCTAAATTTATGTCTCAGTCTTAGACCTTTCCCTTTATATATGCAACTGACTACTCAGTATCTCTATTTGGTGTCTCACAGGTACCTCAAACTCAACATGTCTGAGACCAGTGATGATATTACACTTAAATCTAGCTTTTCCTTCCAGTGTCCCTCATCTAAATAAACAGCCTCACCATACCTCCAATTGTGTATCTCAGGAAGCCAGATGTCATCCTTTTTCCATTCTGCACAGTCATATCCCACATCCAGTCCAACACTTATTACACCCCTATGCCTTTCCCATCCATCCATTTTTAGCCATCTTTACTATCACAACTTTATACAGCATCATCTCTCACCTGCTCAGTGTCTTCTTTAAATCCGTTATGCGTCCCCTCCATTTTGTTCTCCATTAGAACCAGAATAGTCTTTTTTTTTTTTTTGACAGAATCTCACTCTGTTACCCAGGCTGGAGTGCAGTGGTGTGATCTCAGCTCACTGCAACCTCTGCCTCCTGGGTTCAAGTGATTCTTCTGTCTCAGCCTCCCAAGTAGCTGGGATTACAGGTGCCCTCCACCATGCCCTGCTAATTTTTGTATTTTTTGTAGAGATGGGGTTTCGTCATGTTGGCCAGGCTGGTCTTGAACTCCTGACCTCAGGCGATCTGCCCGCCTCGGCCTCCCAAAGTGCTGGGACTATAGGCATGAGGCACGACGCCCAGCCCAGAATAGTCTTTTAAACATGCAAATCTTTTCATGTCAACCCTGCTGAAAACCCTTTTCAATCAATATGCCCTAATAGATCCTCTCTATATAAGCTCTTCTACTTAGCATAACCCCTTTTCAGAGACACCAGCTTCTGTTACTTGCATATCTATTTGTTTCTTTGAGTTTCAATCTCTGCCCAGAATTAGGGAAGTTCATGGGGGGAGATGCCAAAAGATTGGCGCTAATTCTCTAACCTTTCTCACTCCATGCAAAGTGATTTGTAGGAAATTTTATTATTGTTTTTATTTTCTATGGAAAAAAATGTTTTATTTGCCTCTATTCACATTCTATAAATACAGAATATCTTACAAAAGGTATAAAAACCTAAACCATTTTATGATAATAGATCAAAGCCAAATTACATAGGGATGAAACAACTCCAGCATTAGTGTCAGAAGGAGCTCATGGGCCCTTCATATACCATGACATTTTAAAACAAATATTTAAACCTATCAGGATTGTTAGATTATATTTTTCTAGGATGGTAGAAGTGGTTTTAGAATCATAGTGGGCAACTTTTTTCACCTTTCTAACCCTTATTTGCCTTGTAAGAAAAATGGAATAATAAAGTCATCTACATTCCAAAGTTACTTTGAGGACTAAATAAGATAAAGTATATAAAGTACCTAGAACAAGTGTGGCACGTAGTAGTGATCGATAGGTGCTAGCTATTACTATTTTTGCTTATGATAGTCACAAAGTCATTGTGACTTTTAGGTTTATGTAATTTTTTTTTCTTTGAGAAAAGAGATACTTGAGGATTTGAACAAGTCTATCCTTGGTTTTGTTCTATCAAATATGGTTAAATACACTTTTCCAACTGAAAACAGTAAACATTAATCCTATTACTCTGCAGAGAAGAAAATACTCTAATTGCTCTTCAGAAGGATTTTAGTGTTACTCCTTATTGCACATAAGCCCTGTCTACCTGGTGCTATTGCGAACTGATAATCAATATTCTTTTTTTTTGCCATGTCACTTCCAGTTCCTAGATGAAGAAGCTTATCCTGTTGGGAGTTCTCAGGCACAAAGTCCACTGCACCACTTCTGTCTATGCGATGATTTCTGCCAGTGGTGGAGACTGCTGTCCCCTGGTGGCATTTGCCTTTCATTTATTCATTGTTCTGGCTCAGAAGACCTACAGTTATCCTTAGATATTTGTAAATTTTATAGCAGGCAAAACCTGAGAGTTGCTATCTCATTCTGATCTGAAATTATGACTCTTGTAGTAGAAGCAACTCTTTCTCTATGTGGTTCAGAGCAGGGATTCTTGTTTAGGAATCTCTCCCTATATGTTACTGTCTCATCAACACCAGTGCTTCCTCTAGGAAGGAGCAGAATCATTTCATCTCCTCTTTAAGGAGTTACATGCTAACTTGTTCTTTGGAGTTCCGTCTTTGGTTTCAGAATCTGATTCTACAGACAGGATCCTAGAATTTCCTCTAACTGTGATGTCCTTCCTAATTCCTTATCTTTGACAGAGCGGTTGGATGAGACTTCAGATTTGTCTGGGATCCTAGTTAAGGACCTCAGTGATCTACAACTATGCCCATGAAAAGGAATAAAGTTAGATGCGTATGAAATACAACTTTATTTTTCTGTAACTCCTCTGAAATTCAATTTTGAATGGTCTGTTTTGAAGGTCTGGTAATATCATGATCCATGTCTATTTCTGGTATTTCTCTTTTTTCTCCCTTGGGGTTGGATCTAAATTCAAAAAGCCCTAATATAACAGCAAAATAGGGAGTTGGGAGCCTCTGGTTTTCAATGTGATCTGTCTACACAGGCATCCAGTGAGAAATTCATGATCTTAACTCACTTATCAGTTCTCACAAACCTCGAATGAGTTCAGAGTTCCATTCCACAAGCTCCCTTTAAATGTAGAGGTTGCCTTTTCTTTTCCATGCCAAACATGGGTCACAGGGATATTTGTTTATTTCCACTTCAAGTTAGGGCATACAAAATCTCTTGGTCCCTGTCTAGTTCCCAATTACCTACTCATACCATGAATCATGTTCTCTTTCTGGGGCCTATTGCCTTCCTGAGACAGTTCAGGAATCAGGGAACATGTCCCTCTGCTCCTGTATCTTACAAACCCATCTACAGAAGTTTGGTGGCTTCCCAGGTATGTGACAAGGACCATGGTAAGACTCCCTGTCCCCGGGACTGGAAATCTGCTTTGCCACTGCCTCCTCTCTTACTTTCCCCTGTGCACCATCCACAATCTTGTCTTCTCCCAATGTAGTAAGTGGATTTTCTTTTCTTTTTTTTTTTTTTCCTGAAAATGGAAAGCCATGATCTTACAAAAGATGTTTCATCCAAATCTTTTGCTATGCCAAGAGTCTTATCTGTTTCTGTAAAGCCAAACCTTTTGTAGCACCAAAGCCAGGAAGAGATTGCCTTTGTTCTCTGTGCTTTCCTTGCTGTCACTTCTTTCTTTGAAAGCAAAGAGCACAGAATGCCTAGCTGCTTGTTTGGGGTGCAGTAATGGGCAATGAGATTGAGAGAAGAAAATATTGGGAAGGAAGGCAATCTATTAATATCATTCTACCACACTTACGAGCAACAGATAGAAATTTTAACAACAAGGCTATCAGAGGAAAATTCCCCACTCCATCTGGCTGAAACTGTGTCTTCAGCCCTAAGAAACAGGGTATGCTTTTGTCTCTTCTGCTCTGTTCCTGCTAAGCACAGACAAGATGTCACAACTCAGAAGTCCTGTTCCACGTAAGCAGACTGACAGTAGGACAGGTGTCTTCTAGGAGGTTTATCTTTTCACTAGAGATCCAGTTCTGAGTGGTTTTGAAAGGTACAATTCTTTTATTTGATTTGGTTCTAGGAATATGACAGTTTATATAAAGCTGTTGCTTTACTGTGAAAAACCTAGACACAGTGAGAGTAACATTTGAATTAATCTTTTACACCCAGAAACCTGTATAGCAGGAAGAGTCCTTTTTTTTCCTTGTAAGAAGGCAAAGGAATCATCAAAACCCCTTTGAAGCTTTAACATCCATTTTAAAATTTATGTTGATGTCAGTAACTACTATAATAAAGGATAAGCTACTTATGGTTAATAATAATTGCTTATACTTATTGAGTACTTACTATGTGTCAGATATTAAAACATCTTATTTAATCCTCTTCATTTAATCTTCATAATAATCTGAGGAGATACATATTATTATGCTAATTTATAGGTGAGGAAAGTGAGGCACAGAGAGGCTAAGTAACTCATCTAAAGGCACAAACTATTATGTTAGAGACTGAATGTGAACCCCAGAATTCTGATGGCAGAAAAAATGTGCTTACCTAAGTATACTCATCATGATAATGGTTGAGAAGCTATGGCATATGAGTGACAATTCTTGTAATAACATGTTGAATTTAAGCTACTAGATCAGAAGAAAAATGTTAATGTGAATTTATTGTGATATATATGAGACAAAGTATAAGTTACCAATTTGCAGCCCAGATATGAAACTGGATTAATGAATGATTTTGATGCTCTTGTTTATCAAGGGACAAAGAGGTTTTGTTCTGACCCATCTTGGATCTTCAGGGAATGATGAATAAATACCATGAATAAACACCAGGAATTGGAGAAAATAAAAATTAACATTTTATATTAATTTTAATGTGCTGGAATTTGCAAGGATCAGCCTGGAAATCTGATCATCATTTTGAAATAAATTTGGAAATAAAATTTCTTGTTAACATTATTTTATAAAATTCTCAGAGCCATTAGTATTTTGTGTAAATCTTTCATGCATTCAAGAATATTTACTGAGTACCTACTGTGTTAGGCACTGTTAGAAGTGCTGGGGATAAGAGTAATGAAAAAAACAAAGGTTCTTGTCCTTGTGGAGCTAAATTTTGTTTTTCTAAACTCCTCCTACTATCATTCCCAAGGAGCTGATTTTTAATGAGCAGGTGAAATAAATAAGTAAAGAGCATATTACAAAGTTATAAGTGCTATGGACAATTAAATTAGGGGTGCCTTTTGAGTTTGTTCCTCTTATTATTCCTTTTTATTTCTATTTCAGGGATAAAATGGGCTAGGTTATACAACTGCTTCTCATTCTGAAAATTCAGTCTGAAGGAGCTGGGCAAAAATACAAACCAAAGTCTGACTTCCGATTTCAACGTTGAAAACCAGTTGATGTGGTTGGGCTTTGTGTCCCAACCCAAATCTCATCTTGAATTGTAATCCCCAGAATCCCCATGTGTCTAGGGATCATGGAGGTGGTTTCCCCCATGCTGTTCTTGTGATAGTGAATTCTCATGAGATCTGATAGTTTTATAAGGGGCTGTTTCCCCGTCTGCTCCTCACTCTTCTATCTCGTGCAGCCGTGTGAGAAGGTCCAAGCATGCTTCCCTTTCACCTTCCACCATGATTGTTAGTTTCCTGAGGCCTCCTGAGGCCTCCTGAGCCATGTGGAACTGTGAGTCAATCAAACTTCCTTCCTTTATAAATTACCCAGTCTCGGGTATTCCTTGATAGCAGTGTGAAAATGGACTAATAGACCAGTGGTCCAGACCCACCTGAAGTAGTAGTACTATCTTAAAAACTGGCTTCTCATGGAGAAATAACATTCTTGTTGCCCATTTTCACTTTATAAGTATATGCAGTTTCTCCTGCTTTGAAGAGACTCTTCACCTACTTCCTCCTTTCCTGTCTTACTTGCCACATACGCTCCTGTGACTGATCTTACTCATATTTCTGATCTTAGAAAAGGCTGCTGTGTTCGGTGGCCCTGCAGTGTTTGTCTTTTTCCTATTAAAATGAATAGGACCGTGCTGAATCCTATGCTGAATGTGATTGTCTTTTTCCTATTAAAACACTAATTATATTGCATTGTAGAGTTTTATTCAATTGTCTTTCTCCCCCATAAGACTGTATAATTTGTGTAATTAAAAATAAGGCACCAGGTGTGGTGGCTCATGCTTGCAACACTCTTGGAGGCCATGGCGAGCAGACTGCTTGAGCCTAGGAGTTCAAGACCAGCCTGGGAAACATGGAGAAACCTCATCTCTACTAAAAATACAAAAGTTACCTGTGCATGGTGGCATGTGCCTGTAGTATCAGGTACTCAGGTGGCTGAAGTGGGAGGATCACTGGGCCCAGAAGGTCAAGGCTACAGTGAACTGTGATTGCACCACTGCACTCCAGCCTGGGTGATAGCACAAGACCCTGTCTCAAAAAAAAAAAAAAGGATCAAGATTATGTTTTTTCATCATTGTATCATCAGCACTCAGAATAGAGACTGGCATATAATAATAATAGTAAGAGCTAAATATTTGTCATATAATTGAATCAACTTTTGTTGGGTATCTATGTGGGCATACTTGTGTATGTATGTGTCCATTTTGTTAATCAGGCAACTTAGTGACTACAAAGAAAAATTCAATCAATATAATATCCCTAGAACAAAACTTACTGATTTGTTCTAAAATTTCACAAACCCCTATTGTTTATTTTTTTTGCAAAAGGTATGTTGGCATTTTAATTAAAAAACGACTCTACAAATTGGTTTAATTTATTTATTTATTGTTTAAAGAATATTTTTTTGTAGAGATGGGGTTTCGCCATGTTGTCTAGGTTGGTCTTGTACTGCTAGGCTCAGGCCTTCCACTTACCTTGGCCTCGCAAACTGCTGGGATTAGAGGCATGAGCCACCATGCCCTGACAACAATTTTTTTTTTTTTTTTTTTTTTTTTTAATGAGTACCTAGTTACACATGTAATTGAACTTTTACTTTTTCTGTTTTCTTTTTTTCGAGACAAGAGTCTGGCTCTCTCGCCAGGCTGGAGTGCAGTGCTGCAATCCCGGCTCACTGCAACTTCCGTTTTCAAGCAATTCTCCTGCTTCAGCCTCCCGAGTAGCTGGGATTACAGGCACGCACCACTATGCCGGCTAATTTTTTTTATTTTAGTAGAGACGGGGTTTCACCATGTTGGCCAGTATGGTCTCGATTTCCTGACCTCGTGATCCGCCCGCCTCAAACTCCTAATGTGCTGGGATTACAGGTGTGAGCTACCGCGCCCGGCCAAATAGTTTTATCGGGAATCAAAAAGTGCTCTCTTCTTGACTCTCAGCTCTAGCTGTTTGGAGCGTTTAGTCTAACCCGTATCAGTTACCTTGTAATGTGAAGATCAAATTTTAACGACATGGCAATAATAAGGCTCCTATTGGTTGGGAACCACCAGTTTGTACTAGGCATTGTACTGATTCATGTCTTTAATCCTCAAAACGACCTAACAAGGTCAGCGTTTTTATTCTTTTTCTAGACGAGCAAACTGAGTTTCAGAGAAGTCACACCCCAGTTGGTGGCAGAGCTGAGGCTGGCATGGGGCTGACTACGCCACGATGGTAGGAAAGTCAATGAAACGCAAGCGAGAAGAACGCTGAGAACCGTAACTTCACTAAATGAGAAGTGAGGGAGAGCGGGTGAAGAGCACAAGACTCGCTCAGAGGCGTTGAAACGCCGTGCGGGGGAGTGGGGCGGTGCCGGAAGTCAGGTCGCGGCGTCCGGGTCTCGCGCCGGAAGTGGTCGGTCAGCGTCGCAGCCAGTCTGGCGGGGGACAGGCGCGTTAGAGTTTGAGCTGCCGGGCCGCCACGAGGTTCGCGGATCCTGCCTGCAAACGCGTCTGCAAGTCGAGATGTCGCACCCGTCCCCCCAAGCCAAGCCCTCCAACCCCCGTAACCCTCGAGTCTTCTTTGACGTGGACATCGGAGGGGAGCGAGGTGAGCTGAGTCTGACGCTCGCTGAAAGGCCCGGAGGAGGCGGGGGTTCCCGGGATTTGGGGGATTCCAAGGTTAAATTGAGGCTCGTGCCGGTGGCTGCTCAGTGTTGCGGAGGCAGCTTAGGCTGCCCAGGCTGTTCCTCCGGGACAAGCCCGGGCACCTAGGGCTAGATCGATCGAGCACCCTTGTATCAGTGCCATCGGTCGTGCGGAAGTTTCTGGAAATTTCTAGTTTGAGATTCGTGGCTTTTAGGTTTGCCTCTCCTGATTTGGTTGCACTTCCCCGCCACCTTTGCACCACTATTTAGCATGAAATTAGATTATTTTATGTTTGCAGTGAGACAGTTCTGAAAACATATACTGGGATATTTATCTGCTGGGCCCCAGGGAACTGTTTGCCACATGAGATAATATATCAGCACCTGCTGTGTTATTTATACGTTAAAGGGACTTGTTACTGATTCTTATCTTAGAGGTCCATTCAGATGGGCAAACATTTTCTCTGATTTGCCATTCGGAAAATGCGCTCAACGTAGTGATGTTGTTGCCTAGGTGACGTAGCTTCTCAGAAGTTACCTAATGCCTGGTGAATTAGGGAGCGTGTTGTTTTGTAACTGGATTGGCCTTGTTCGGGAACATGTTAGAAATGCTGACCATACAGTGTATTTGAATGGATGTACAGGACACACACACGTTTACACGTATATTCAGTTTGTTGCAACTAGCTATGGCTAGGTTTGTTCTCACCTGTCTTAGGTGCTTTCTATAGGAGGAACTTTTACAGCTTTTGCTTCGGAGGCTGCGCTAGGCAGTTTGCCCAGAGCACAGAGGCTGCAGGTATACATAACAGGTGGCCAGTCCGACTTCCCAAAGGCTGTTTCATTTTCTCCTGTTGGTTGCTTGGTGATTGGAAATTCTCAGTACCTCTTCAAGAAATTACTCCAGATTTAAATCTATTTGTATTTAATGATATCCATTACATGGTGCTAATTTTCTGTTAGTATAATTGGTTATGATCCTTTGTATGATGTTTCAAATCTGTTTACATACATACATGACAGTAGATAGACTAAATTTGAATGTTAGGAGAATGCCACTAAGGTTCACCAATTCTACTAGTGAGTATATTCAAAGGAAGTGAAGTTAGTATGTCAAAGAGGTATCTGCACTCCCATGTTCATTGCAACATTATTCATGATAGCCAAGATAATGGAATCAAACTTAAGTTTCCAACTACAGATGGATTTTTTAAAAAATGTGGTATATGCGCACAATGGAGTGCTATTCACCCATAGAAAAGAATGAAATCTTTTTACTTTTCACAACATGAATTAACATGGAGGACATTATGTTACATCAAATAAGCCGGGCACAAGAAGACAAATACTGCATGATCTCACTTAATATGTAGATTCTAAAAAAGTTGACCTTGAATTAGAGAATGGAATGGTGGACTTCAGGGGTTGGGTAGATGTTGATCACAGGAGACCTAATTTTAGTTAGAAAGCAGGAGTAAGTTCAAGAGATCTATAGTATAACATAGTGACTATAGTTAATAACAATGTGTTGTGTCCTTGAAATTGCAAAAAAAAAAAAAAAAAAAAAGAAGGCCAGGCGCGGTGGCCCACGCACTTTGGGAGGCCAAGGCGGGTGGATCACAAGGTCAAGAGATCGAGACCATCCTGGTCAACATGGTGAAACCCCGTCTCTACTAAAAATACAAAAAATTAGCTGCGCATGGTGGTGCATGCCTGTAATCCCAGCTACTCAGGAGGCTGAGGCAGGAGAATTGCCTGAACCCAGGAGGCGGAGGTTGTGGTGAGCTGAGATCGCGCCATTGCACTCCAGCCTGGGCAACAAGAGTGAAACTCCATCTCAAAAAAAAAAAAAAGAAATGACAATAAAAGGGAACTTGGTAATTCATGATTGATCTGCTACCATGGTTATACCAGCCTTTTATCATTTGCCTATTTGGTTGTTTTGCAAACTGACAAGATTTTCTTTTCTTTTAGTGGGTCGAATTGTCTTAGAATTGTTTGCAGATATTGTACCCAAAACTGCGGAAAATTTTCGTGCACTGTGTACAGGAGAAAAAGGCATTGGACCCATGACTGGAAAACCTCTCCATTTCAAAGGATGCCCTTTTCATCGAAGTATGTATAAATTTTCTGAATCTTATTATTTTTCATGTAGATAAGTCCTATTCTTCAGGAGTCTGGGAAGAAAACACTAAGTAGGAAGTGAAGGTTAAAAAGTACTGTTGGCTTCCACATCTGAGGCAGTAACTCAGTTTCATAAAGATTAGGCTGTGCGAGGTGGAGGTTTATCTATAGGGAATGGACTTCCCTAGCTTTACAGGTCCTCTCATTCTCCTTCAATCTAAGATGATTTGATTGAGAAAGGAAGGCCACTTAAGTAGCTTCATTGTCTGGTGACAAAAAAGTTATGTTTAATTTTTGGGCATGAGTGCTTGAGAAGGCAGCAGATTTGAAGATTCAGTGTTTTGGGCACACAGGTGATAATGTGATAAAAATATGCCATTTCATACTGCTTATCACACTTTGTAATCACTCATACCTTTGTTTAGTGATAATGGTTTCCCCAATAGACTGCAGGCTCTATGAGTTCAAGCACCATATATTTTCACCATTTTGTTTTCAGCATCTAATACAGTTATTGAATACGAACTCAGTAAATATTTATTTAATAAATAGGCAAATAAGCAATAATCACATGAGCAACATTTAAAAAAATGATTTATTAAGAAAAAAATTATGGCTGGGTGCGGTGGCTCACGCCTGTAATCCCAGCACTTTGAGAGGCCAAGTTAGGTGCATCACCTGAGGTCAGGAGTTCAAGACCAGCCTGGTCAATGTGGTGAGACCCCCATCTCTACTAAATATACAAAAATTAGCCAGGTATGGTGGCAGGGGCCTATAATCTCAGCTACTCGGGAGGCTGAGGCAGGAGAATCGCTTGAACCTAGGAGGGAGAGGTTACAGTGAGCTGAGATTGCGCCATTGTGCTCCATCCAGCCTGGGCAACAAGAGCAAAACTTCATCTCAAAAAAAAATTAACATTTAAAACAAGAGTATTTAAACTATTTATTTTAAATAAATACTTGAAATATGCTAATAAAGTATATGCAGAAAATATTTAACATAGCAAGTGTGAGACTGCTATCCTTAGGTCTGCCTACAAGAGTAGCACTTGGCTGGAGTTGGGGAACTTGATACTTGAACCATTTCCTAAACAGTAAGGGATATTTACTGTGCCTGGTTTATTTGTACAAACATGAACATCTGCTTTCTTTTGGGGAGTCTGGAATTTTGGTACATGCTAGGTAGAGTGTGCCTGATAAATACCTCGGGTGCTGAGTCTCTAATTGGCTCTCCTGGGGAGAACTGTTGTGTACATGTTGCTGCATTTCCATTGCTGGGGAAGTGTGTGTTCTCTGGCACTTCATGGGAGGGAGAAAGCATAAGGAAGCATGCATATGGATTTCTCCAGACTCTGCCCGTGTCTTTCCCCTTATCATCCCACTGTGTATCTTTACCACTGGGATACAACCAAATGCAGATTCTTGTGTGCTGTAGGGTTCTCTGGACATGGAAGCAATCCTGGCAACTTTTGACACAAAGCGATGTATTTGTTGAAAATTTTCCGTTAGCGTAAAACAAATCTACTGGAAATAATTGATCTTTATTCAGCAGACATTATTGAGTGACTAATATGTGCCCATGCACATAGTTACAAGGATGTAAAACAATATAGTTGCTGTACTTAATGAGTTCATTGTTTGCTGGAAGGGGCAGATCATAATGCTGTGTGTTATGGAGGCAGAGTCATGATACTATGGGAGAAAAAGTAGGAGACACAGCTTTGGGGTTTCAGTGACAGTTTTATAGGGGAGGTATCATTTGAACCAATTTTCTGAATGTTAGCAGGGATCAGGCAGTGAAAGTAGTTTGGATCCTGATGGTGAAAATCCTCGAGTTTGGAGTTGTGGGGATGGGTGGGGAAAGAAACAGGAGAGTGACACAACTAGAGTCATGCAGTAGGAAGCAGTCTGTGCGCATACTTATGAGTGAGTATTGCCAAACGCATCCATGTCTCAGTCACTAATAGCCATTTTCCTTTTTTGTAGTTATTAAGAAATTTATGATCCAGGGTGGAGACTTCTCAAATCAGAATGGGACGGGTGGAGAAAGTATTTATGGTGAAAAATTTGAAGATGAAAATTTTCATTATAAGGTAAAGTAGAGAAAATGCATGTCATTGCTGATAAAAAGATTGTTATATACCTGTTATATACCTGAAATACTTGTTGGAGTAAGGCACTAAAAAATGTCTTAAGTGTGCTGAGATTTTCCCTTTCCACTTCTGTAAATAATGGTTCTTTAATATGGAAAAGTTTTCATTCAGTAATGGTTTTATTTAGCACTATTTCATTGTGATCCAGTTTTTATATGCTTCAGTTAAGCCAATGAGTTTTTAAGTGCCATCAACATCTGGCAAAATTGTTTCCAGGAAAGATGTTTTCATTGTTGGAAGGATGGTAACTTGTGCATCTTTATCTGTGAATTCGAAGAGCAACACAACCATCACAAATATCCAGGATGTCAGGGGATTTGCATACTAGCAGATACAGTTAGTGTCCAAGCTCCTAAAGGACTTTAGTGGTGCCCTTCTTATCTTCATTGTCCCAAGGTGTAACTGGGGTATATTATATCATTCACGTTATAGGAATGGACATGTAAGAACAACAGTAGAGTGATATTTTTGGAAATAAGGAATATGAGCAAGGTTATTAGGATAAAAAATGCCATCAGTCTTCCAGCCAGTATTTATTGACTGCAACTCTGTGCACAGCACTGTCACTGACACCAAAGGGTTTATAAAAATGAAAGGCCTTGATGACAAGGAATCTATAATCCTACCTCAGAAGCAAGATTAAAATACATGGGACTATTGGAGAAAAATAGTATATAAATAAATGCTAAATTTATTCAATATCTATGTTTGTATAACATTGCTAATACATACTATTTGTATACTGTAGGAAAAAGATGTGATTTATGCAGTCCAAATTATTACAGAAGTCATTGAGGAGGAATGGCTACTTAAGCTGTGTAGACTGGGTCTCACAAGGTGGCAACATGGCTGAAATTTGCTTAGGCAGGAACTATAGTATTGATGCAGAATTAAAAAAGGGACGTGGGTGAGGAAAGACAAAGGCAATGAGTCGTTGAGGAAGTAAAGTTCTAGTTACTGTTGTACCAAAGGAAGCTACCAGAAGGATGAAAACTAAAGGTTATGTGATGATCACATTGATATAGAGAAAATGAGCCTAAAGAAAAGACACATGGTTCTTGCTTTCTATAAACTTGGTGGCCTTGAATTCTGAATTTGATTTCGATTGAGGGGAGTAAAAGGCATTTCAGTGGGGTAGGGGTGTCATGAGACATGTAATATCAGAGTTACGGTGCGTGCACCAACAAGGAATACATTTAGAAAGCCTAGGAGATAAAGTGAAAAGATTAAGAAATTGGGTTTCATAGAACCTTTGACAGGATTATGCCAAAGTAGAATTTTGATTTCAGATATATGTAGCAGTTTCTTTTGAGCACTCTGAAGAAGTGATTCACCTGGGATGAAGACCTAATCCAAATCCCATATGATTTAGATTCTTTTGAGATTAGCAAGGTACCAAACTGAATGTCTTGGGTGAATTCAGTATCCCATTATTGTTCCCAGTTTATTGATGTGTAAAGGAAGACTCATAATGTAGGCATATTTATGAACTTAAAAGACTATTCAGTTCTTCCCAGAAAAAAAGAGTGCCCATCATAAAAAGGGCAAAATGTAAGAGTTTCTTAGTGCTGCATCTTCTTCTTAAAGATGAAGTATAAATATCTTCTCATGACCAAGTTAGAAATAACCCTACCCTCGACTGTTTTTTCTGTTACCTTATTTACTTTCATAAGGTTTTTTAAAAGTTTAAAAAGCGACTAAATGCTCTGTGTTTTGTGAATTAAAGGTTGCAGTTTACAAGAAGTAAAAAGTATTTAAAAAATTTTTAAAGTGAAAAGTAAAAAAATATAAAGTTTGATCTAAATAGTAGTATAGTCCACCCCATTTTATGTTCAGTAAAAGAACAATTCAGACTAACAAACATTTCAGAAAGAACATGTCTAATCTTGGTTTTCTTTTAATGCTTTTTATTTCTACAGCATGATCGGGAGGGTTTACTAAGCATGGCAAATGCAGGCCGCAACACAAATGGTTCTCAGTTTTTCATCACAACAGTTCCAACTCCTCATTTGGATGGGAAACATGTGGTGTTTGGCCAAGTAATTAAAGGAATAGGAGTGGCAAGGATATTAGAAAACGTAGAAGTGAAAGGCGAAAAACCTGCCAAAGTAAGTAAAAAGTTACAGTGAAACGCACTTATCTTAGTTGCTATCTTTTTTTTTTTTTTTTAAGAGATGGAGTTTGCACTGTTACCGAGGCTGGAGTGCTTTGGCGCGATCTCGGCTCACTGCAGCCTCTGCCTCCCGGGTTTAAGCTGTTCTCCTGCCCCAGCCTCCCTAGTAGCTGCAGTTACAGGCATGCACCACCACACTTGGCTAATTTTATGTTTTTAGTAGAAATGGGGTTTCACCATGTTGGCTAGGCTGGTCTCGAACTCCTGACCCTGACCTCATGATCCGCCTGGCTTGACTTCCCAAATGCTGGGATTATAGGTTTAGGCCATTGTGCCTGGCCTCTTAGTTGTTATCTAAAAGAAATGTAAGTAAAAGGATCAGGTGATTATTAGCTGGAAAAATGTTATAATAGTTTTGGGTAGAGGAGCCTGGATCTGCCATTTTTTTTATTTTTAAAATTTTCTATAATGGGAAAGATAATTAGGGTAGTTTTAAAGGAGATTATTATTATTTCAGCTTTCATGTTGATCTTTGGTAGTTTACATTAAGTCTTCCTATACCTGCAAAACTTTTGCGTTAGTATGTTTAGTAGTACATAGTAGAATGAGGATAGTAAACCTACAATCTTGTCTGGATTTTAGTATTAACTAGAGGGTTGGCCTTGACCTTATTACTTAACTTTTCCACACCTGTTTTCTCATCCTGTCTAAATTACTTATGGATTTAGACTAGATTATCTCTGAAGACCCTTGTATACTAAATGTCTGTGAATCAAAATGACCATAATATTGGCTGGGCATGGTGGCTCTTGCTTGTAATCCCTAGTAGCACTTTGGGAGGCTGAGGTGGGAAGACTCAAGACCAGGAGTTCGAAACCAGCCTTGATAATATAGTGAGACTCTGTCTCTATTTAAAAAAAAAAACCCAAACAACTGTAATACTACCCAGCCTAAGTGACAGGGTTGTGAGTATGAGTTGGAAGCTCAATTACTTGTAGGAGGTAGGTTATCACTCAGTGTATGACAAGAATGGTAGTAAACCGAAAGAAAGCTCATGCCCCACCTAACGCCACTTACATAGACAGTGTTAAAATTGCTAACTTATTCTGTGTTTATTGAGCTCCTGAATAACAATGAAACTCTTATGTAAATACTGACATTGTCGTATATTAGTTGGAACGTATGAAAATGCACTATAGTAATTCTAGCGGATAAATAAGCCTCCTCACATAAATATGTAAATTGGACAGTGTTGCACATGATTTCAGCTGTATAGCTTTTATCTCATTATTATGATAGTGCACTTCTATAATTTAAGGTTATTTTTACAGTTGTGCGTTATTGCAGAATGTGGAGAATTGAAGGAAGGAGATGATTGGGGAATATTCCCAAAAGATGGCTCTGGCGACAGTCATCCAGATTTCCCTGAGGATGCGGATATAGATTTAAAAGATGTAAGTACTTTCAGATTAGTCAAACTTTAATTACTTAAATAAGTAAAAATATTTATATTTTTACTAAAATAAAAAATTTTATATTTTTACTAAAATATAAATATTTTTATATTAGTATTTAATATTTAATAAAAATACTAAAAGTTTGAGTTTCTGTGTCAGTCTCTCATATGATAGAATCTAGCATTAAACCGCATTACTAAAACCCAACATATTTATTTTTTTATACAGGTAGATAAAATTTTATTAATAACAGAAGACTTAAAAAACATTGGAAATACTTTTTTCAAATCCCAGAACTGGGAGATGGCCATTAAAAAATATGCAAAAGTTTTAAGGTAATATTATTTCTAACAAATTATTTTTAAGAAATTATAAATTGAATTATAAACTAAAATTAAGAATTGCTCATTATATTTTTGCAAATTACTTGTGGAATAACCAGGTGTGCTGAAATAGTTGGATTTTTTTTTTCCCCTCAGCTTGTTTTGAAAAATTTCAACAGACAAAAGTTGAAAGAGTAGTACATAATTACTCATACATTTTACTTACATTTACCAATTTTTAACTTTTGCTGTTTTTGTTTTCACAGATCTATTTTGATAGGAAGTTGTTGACACTGGGATACTCTATCCTAAGTTTTTCAGCATGTATTTCCTAAGAAACAAAGACGTTCTACATAAGTTCAATGCCATTAAAACACTCCAAAATAATATTGATAGATAATATGTAATCCATATTTAGGTTCATGTCTGTAATCCCAGCACTTTGGGAGGCAGAGGCGGGTGGATCACCTGAGGTCAGGAGTTTGAGACCAGCCTGGCCAATATGGTGAAACCCCCTCTATACTAAAAACACAAAAATTAGCCTGGCCTGGTGGCAAACGCCTATAACTCCAGCTACTTGGGAGGCTGAGGCATGAGAATTACTTGAACTTGGGAGGCAGAGGTTGCAGCAAGCCAAGATCATGTCACTGCACTCCAGCCTGGGTGACAGAATGAGAGTCTGTCTTAAAAAGAACATAAATATGTATTCCATATTCCAAATTCCCCAGTTGTTTTCAATTTTTTAGAAAGATCCAGGGTCCAAACTAAAGAGTATGTGTTGTATTTGGTTGTAGTCTCTTTATTACCTATTTCCTACCTCCCCTGGTTTTTTACTCATTTACATTTTTGTGGAGTCCAAGTCAGTTTTTATAAACTTCCATCTGTAAGTGTTTGTTTCCTTAAGATTAGTCTGAGGTGAAATATTTTGGCAAGAAGACTTAGGTGGGTGTTGTTTTATATTACCTGTGATAATCACATCTTGAAGACACATTTCATTTTGGCCTGTTTGAGTTTGTACACATGGTTAAAGTAATGTCAGCCAGAAGCATGTTATGTACTCTGAGGTGGTACTGCGAAATTGTGTGAATATCCAGTCCCCAGCAACCTTTCACACAGTGGATCTTAGCATCAATGAAAATCCATGTCTACATCTGTTATCATACTGATCTTCTAATTTTATCATTGTACAGTTATTAACTAGCATTTTTCTGTTTGCAAGAGCCTCCCGCATATTTTTTAAGTATCACTATAGACCTGTGGATATTTTTCTTTTTTTTTTTCCTTTTATAGAAACAAGGTCTCTTTATATTGCCCAGGCTGGTCTTAAACTTTTGGGCCCAAGCAATCCTCCCTCCTCAACCTCCCAAGTAGCAAGGATTAGAGGGATATGTTATGGGTAGTTTTCAATTCTGTTTGTTAGTACAGTATATTGCCGTCATCCTTTTTCATGCCCAAAGGGTTCCAAATTTGTTCAGTGGAAGGCCCCCTTTCCTTTGGCATGTTCCTCTTAGTCTGAGAGCACTTGCTTTCTTTTTTGCACAGGATGCAAAAAAGCTCAAAAAGATCCAAGCTCATCTTACCTTGCTTTCAGATCTGATATGGCAGTTTCTCCAAGGACCTCTGATTTCTTTGAGAGAAAGGAAACTTTAGAAACCAAATTCTGGGGGGCAGGTGGGCTCAGTTTCTGGGCCTTTTTCAGGGACAATGCAAAGTCAACGTGAATTCCCTTCTCCTGTTATGAGAATCCTGGTTCCAAACATAATTATGTTGGAAAGTACATAGGATCCAAGTTTTAAAAATAGAAAAGTGTTACTAGTGCATAATTAGATTTGGGAATTGGTCTTAAACTGGCCTCTTTGAACACTTTGGGAAAAAAAGTTGGAACAAAAAAATTAAGCCTTAAAAAAAATAAGTAATAAAATTGTGATCATTATGATTATTAATATTTGCATTTTTAGAGCTTTTTATGTCAGAAATGACATAACACTTCTGGACATAAGAAGAGTAACTCTTGTTTATGTGGCCTTTCATACTACTTTAATTAATGCATTCTGCAGATATGTTGACAGTTCTAAGGCTGTTATCGAGACAGCAGATAGAGCCAAGTTGCAACCTATAGCTTTAAGCTGTGTACTGAATATTGGTGCTTGTAAACTGAAGATGTCAAATTGGCAGGAAGCAATTGACAGTTGTTTGGAGGTAAGTCTGTTTGATCTTGAACTTTTTGAATAAGTTGGATTATGACTTAGTTTGAATAGTAACAATTTATATATATATATAAATAAATCTTACTGCGTAGGACCTAATGAGGCTTAAGAAAACACTTTGGTTCTAAATATTTTGGACCCTCAGTTTTTTCTCTCCATTCATTTTGCTTATAACTGTCACTTAACAGCTATGAAGATCCTTACCTTTTTTTCTCAAAGCACATATATCATCAGCTCATGTATTGACTTAAGAGCACCTACTATATGTTAGGCATTGGAAGACAAAGCCAGGAATGATAACGGATGTGCGTTACGGAGTCACTCAGGCATGGCTTTTTTGTTTTTCTTTTTTTTTTTGTTTGAGATGGAGTCTCACTCTGTTGCCCAGGCTGGAGTGCACTGGCATGATCTTGGCTTACTGCAACTTCTGCCTCCTGGGTTCAAGGGATTCTCCTGCCTCAGCCTCCTGAGTACCTGGGATTACAGGCGCACGCCACCATGCCTGGCTAATTTTTGTATTTGTAGTAGAGACAGGGTTTTGCCATGTTGGCCAGGCTGGTTTCCAAACTCTTGACCTCAAGTGATCCACTGCCTCAGCCTCCCAAAGTGCTGGGATTACAGCTGTGAGCCACCGTGCCCAGCCGGCTTTTTTCAAAAATTAGATCTCTGCTACTCACTAACTTGCTTTGTAGTTTTTGAGTATATTGTTAATTTTGCCTACCTCATGGAGTGGTTATAGAAGTTTATATAACGTAATGTAAGGCATTTCATGTAGTGCCTGGCACATTTTAAGTACCTGATAGAGACTAGCTATTTTAATTAAAAGTTTCATACCCTCAAGAAGCTTAATAAGTGATTCAGGATAGGAGGGGGGCAGTTTAAATTTAGGTTCATCAAAACTTGTGTATGGAGAATGGGTACTATTGGAACAGGTCATTCATTTTTAGGAGGGCCATCCAGGTATGCTAACTGATAAAGCTAGAAAGGTAGCAGCTTTACCTTCCTCAATTAGAGCAATTATGAATCTCTTTCCTGTTGTATAGTTTGAAAAATTTTCCAATGAAACATTTTAAGAATTTTATATATTATGCCATGTTCCTATACTAGCTATGCTCAGACAAAGTAGAACTAAAATGAGATCCTAATTTGGCAGGGTAGGTGGAATAAGGGATAGGAATACATTTAGAAGGGAGCATACAATAGAGGAAAATACTTAACCAAAAGAAAAGATGGTTCTTCACTCTGGATTTCCTTTTAAGACAAGGTCTTGCTCTGTCACCCATGCTGGAGTGTGGTGGTGCGATCACAGCTCACTGCAGTCTCAACCTCTGAGCTCAGGCTGTCCACCCACCTCAGCCTCCCAAAGTGCTGGGATTACAGTTATGAGCCACTGTACCCAGCATCTCTTTTTGATCTGTGAGGCAGATAATAAAATCTGAGTATTGGCCTTTAAAAGATGTTAAATAAACAAAAGATAATAGTGTGTGTTCTGGGGGGAGACCTAATGTATAAAGTCTCTTAGGTTAAAAGACCTTGTAAGAAAAGACCAAGGCTGAGTAGGGTGGTTCATGCCTGTAATTCCAGTACTTAGGGATGCCAAGGTGGGTGGATCAATTGAGCCCAGGAGTTCGAAATCAGCCTGGGCAACATGGTGAAACCATCTCTAAAGAAAGAAATTAGCCTAGTGTGGTGGTGCATACCTGTAGTCCCAGCTCCTCAGAGGTCGAGGTGGGAGGAGCACTTGAGCCTGGAAATTTGAGGCAGCAGTGAGCTGTGATCAGGCCACTGCACTCCAGCCTGCCACACCCTGTCTTAAAATTTAAGAAAGATATTTTAAGAGTTATAAAAAGTTATTGTTCCTAAATAAAAAGTTATTGTTCCTAAAAAACCTATAATTCAAGTATGAGTATATACAAATTTTTCTTCAAAATGATTTTCTTTTCTAAGTGTTAGTTCAGGCCCATTCAGGAGATTGAAACACAGTATGAGAGAAGCATATTGGAAACTGGTAGAGAAATGTCTTTCTTCTCCATGTCCATTTAGTGCCCTCTACTGACAAAACTTAGTGCCCACTGGCAGAGGAGAGCTGTTTGCAGATTTCAGCTCCATTTTCACAGAGCAGTGAAGGATGGATTTGGAGTTGATAGGCAGTGAGTTGAGATCTAGCATACAAGCTTAATACTTAATACTGTGATATAAATGCTAGCTTTATTCTTTTGTATAGGCTCTTGAAATAGACCCATCAAATACCAAAGCATTGTACCGAAGAGCTCAAGGATGGCAAGGATTAAAAGACTATGATCAAGCATTGGTAAATTTTGTTTGTAATGTTTAATTTTTTTAAAACAGACAACTAACTACCTTTATAAATCAAACACTTAAATGTTTTTTTCCAATTAAAGGCTGATCTTAAAAAAGCTCAGGAGATAGCACCAGAAGATAAAGGTAAGTTGACAGTTTTTATAGTGAAAGTTAATTTTGTTATTTAAGAACGTATCCTCAGGAATCATTGTTCACTTTGCCAGATTTTAGATGTTTGTTCAACATATATTACAGAATACCTGCTGCTGGGCCAGGCATTATCATATACCAGTGAAGAAGACAGTCAAGGTCCCTGCCCTCAAAGAGCTTACATTATACTCCCACTCAAGAATATACTAGTTTTTCACATTGTTATCCAAGTTATCATCTCTAGTTTTTTTTAACATGTCAGATACTGTTTGTTTTATGATGTTTCCATTCTGGTTATTCTAGTCGAGAGCTCGGCATTGAAAGACACAGTATTCATGGTAAATTTAACATCTGGGACCATTCTTTAAGCTGAATGTGGCCACAACCAGTATCAAAGTACTGGTTATGTGTTTTAGTAAACTTTGACAAAAGTAAGCTTGTTTTTCAAGTAAACCAACGATGAATACCAACACTAGATCTGGATATTAAAAAATGTCTTTGGTTTCTTATTTCTGAAATGAAATAAGGAGAAGGCAAATCTTTATGTACTTGTTCTCTCAGTTGACAGTCCTCTAAAATTAGGCTTCATTTCTGTTTGTGTGATTGCTCAGATTTTCTGTTACTAGGGCTTAGTGACTCTATGAAGTTTTTTTCAAGGGGGAGTTAACATGTTAAAATTGTTAGTCACCATAATTTTGGGGATGTTTTGAGAAAAAACTCATCTTGTATATTTATTTTGCAGCTATCCAGGCAGAATTGCTGAAAGTCAAACAAAAGATAAAGGCACAGAAAGATAAAGAGAAGGCAGTATATGCAAAAATGTTTGCTTAGTAAGGAATCAGTTTTGCTTATTGTGTGATTGTATGAATGCAATAAGAAAATTTAAAGGTTTTTGTCTATCAATACGATCCCTAATGTTTCTTTTTACATCTCAGTTCCTCATTGTTTACAGTTTAGGAGTACTGATAGGGGTTCATGCTTAATAAACATGTTACAATACAGTAAGTAAAGTGTTTTTTTGTTTGTTTCTTTGGAGACAGAGTCTCGCTCTGTCACCCAGGATGGAGTGTAGTGGTGCGATCTTGGCTCACTGCAACCTCCGTCTCCTGGCTTCAAGTGATTCTTCTGCCTCAGCTTCCTGAGTAGCTGGGACTAAAGGCGTGTGCCACCAAGCCTGGCTAATTTTTGTATTTTTAGTACAGTGGGTTTTTACCATGTAGGTCAGGCTGGTCTTGAACTCCTGACCTCATGATCTGCCTGCCTCGGCCTCCCAAAGTGCTGAGATTATAGGCGTGAGCCACCACACCCAGCTAAGTGAAATGCTTTTTAAAATGGTTATCTGTATTATTCATGAGGGATAGTGGTGTTCAGTCTGTTTTTAAACTTGTAAAGGCACATCTTGTTGAATAAAGAGATGAAAGCTTAAGTTTGTATATTGTTGCCTTCAATTCTTTAATATATCTCTGGTTGGATGATGCTAAGTTTTCATACTTAGAGATAATACATACACATACTAAACAAAACTTGTTCAGGGGTGGGCATACTTTTTCTGCAAGGGCCAGATCTTAAAGTTTTTAGGTTTTGTGGAACATGTAATTTGTTACACCCACTCAACTCTGAGGTTGTAACTCAAAATCAGCCGTAGACGATATATAACCAATGGGTATGGCTGTGTTTTCAATAAAACTTCATTCGTAAGTGGTGAATGGTTCCTGGCCCCTGGTCTAGAATATATATATTCATTTTTGTATTTGACTACTTTACTTTGGCAAGTCAAATGTGAAGTCCAGTAGTGAATTTTGCTCTTGGAACTGAATCTCTGACGAACTGAAGAGGTAGGAAGATGCTGCATTCTTATTATAAAGGTTAAAAGAAATAATTTTTTTGTGGGACAATCTTAGATAAAGTATAAAATTTTTACTTGATCGTTTTGTGACTGTTCAGTAATATACAGAAGGATATTTTGACATGTTAATCTCTAAACATTTTAAGTTAGCTTGCTATACTTTAAAGAAACTGGCTAGTTGCAGTTTACATTCCATTGTAAGCAGGTCCTCCTCCACCTTCAGGTACCACCCAGTTAATATTCTGACTTGGATCTTTAATATCACATGTTTTACAATGCACACAGTTCTGAGCATTTATCTGTAACCGAAATCCATCACTTTGTTCCATGGGTACAAATTCATACACTCCTGTAAAGTAAAAATAAGTAATATTGAAGTGCCTAACTTTAAAAACTTTTTAAATTCAAAAGTAAAAATTTAAGAGTAGCCACAGAAGCCTTAAAAAGGTTGCTTTTTGAATGCTTACCCATAGAGAATATTCTGAAGACCTTGGTACATTGCTATTGATGTGAGTATAAATTACATTTACATAATAAAAGAAGGTACAGCAGTATTTGGCTGAGTAGTCTCACTATCGAGGGTACTTGACACTCTGTTTGAGTTCCACACAGCATCGATTTCCTGCCTTATTTCACAGTAGTCCTCTCTTATTCATGGGGACAAGTTCCAAGATCCCCAGTAGATGCCTGAAAGCTCAGGTAGTACCCAACTTAGGCTGTCAGAACACATTTCACCCACAGATGTGGGTGTCATATCCTTCACCCACAAATGTGATGCCTTTTCCAGCTTAAGGAAGCACTTGCCACACTCTGGCCATAACTTCTACAGTTTGAGGTCCAACAGCAAAACTAGCACAAATTTCTTTTTCCTTCCTCACACTTGCACAGAAGATACGGTTTTACTGTAGACCTTAGCAACCTCAGTATAGAATCTTTTTCTCTTTATAGAGAACTTTCTCCTTTTCACTTAAAGGAAGCACTTAATGGCATTTCTGAATTGTCAGCATCACTATTGTGGGGACATTATTAAGTAAAATAAGGGTTATTGAACACAAGCATGATACTGTGACAGTCAATCTGATGATAACCAAGATGGCTACCAAGTGACATAATGAGCTGGTAGCATATACAGCGTAAATATGCTGGACAAAGGGAATGGCACACAATTAAAAACTTAATGGGCACAATTTAAGACTTAGAAATTATTTGTTTCTGTAATTTTCTTATTTTTAGACCGTGGGTGACTAGGGGTAAGAGGACCCTGATCGTACAGCTAAAAAAACAAGTTAGATCCAGTCCTTAATAACCTCAGCAAGTTAAAAACCTACTGTAATGACAAAAGCCAAAAGACCAATCACACTACAGCTTCTTTTGTGAATGTACTAGTTTTCAAGTATCTGAATACTCTTTTGTTTTACCATATCATTTGAGACCTGGTTCCTACTACTGTAATTTCAGTTAAAAGCTCAGCACTAAAAAAAAAAGTCATGGTGAATTTCAAGTTTGGGAGCATTCCTTGGAATGAATGTGACCATAACCTGCTATTCTAGCATATACACTCATAAATACATAAGAGCTGCCGTGATAGAAATGACTTTAAAAAGTCACATGAACATGCGAAGAATATTTTATGTTCAAGAATCTTCATCTTAGTCTGTGCGTAGACAAAGGTTATTTTCCTTGAGAAATGTCATCTGAACTAGACTTAACAAAAATTAACACCAGTAGTTAAAATTTCCTAAAGGAAGCTGGATGAAGAGTCATTTACAATTTCTAAGCAATGGAAGGAGATAACAGAAATCATTTTTTAAAAGAACAAAATCATATTCCTAAAATGGTTAGAGCAAATATTTAGGAATGGATGGAAATCATTACCTGCAGGACAGAATCGCTGCTCGGGCCCATCATATATCGACAGATTTCTATTTACAGGTATACTGTCATCCCTTAAGGTTAAGTGTGCCGGCTGGTCATGTTCATGATTAGTACCACTCAGAGCCACAGATGACAAGAGGTCAAAACTGATCTGCCCATCGGGTTTTGGATACTCAATAGGTGTGCAATCCTTGGCTGGCTTGAGCTGTTCAGAGTCAGAACCTTCAACAATTTTGAGGGAGATGCTTAACAAAATATAATTTTAAAGTACTTTCTTAAGCCTCTTTTTATAAAAACTTCAAAATATTACACCAACAATATACTGGTCTTAGACACTAAATTTATAATTTCTCTAAGCAAGTTTAAAACATTAAAATGATCACTTTTTCTACTAATTAATGGATCCCATTCATGAAATTTTAACACTCATACTCTCGAATATGTTTGAATTACCTTTATGTTTCAGAGTCCATGGCTCCATTCCTCTCAATATCCAGTAAAATATTCCAGTGTAAATCATCCCTCCATATACACCCAGTATTCCGTGGCAGGACGGTCTAATATTTCTAACAGCGTATAGCTCTTTCCAAACCCATGATTTCTTCAAGTTGTCCTCGTATTCAGTTACATGGAGTCCTTTTATTAAAAACATGAAATTTTAAGTGTGAAACTGCCCAGATGTGCATAAAATGTGCCAATATATTTTGCGACTTTGATACCTGATGAGTGATTTTGTTTTTCATTTTTTTTTTCTTTCTGAGACAGGGTCTTGCTCTGTCACCCAGGTTGGAGTACAGTGGCATGATCATGGTTCACTGCAACCTCCACCTCCCAGATTTAAGCCATCCTCCCACCTCAGCTTCCTGAGGAGCTCAGACCACAGGCACATGCCACCATGCCCTGCAATTTTTATATTTTTGATAGAGGGTTTCACTGTGTTGCCCAGGCTGGTCTTGAACTCCTGGGCTCAAGATATGCCTGCTGTGGCCTAAAGTGCTGGGATCACAGACATGAGCTACTGCATCTGGTTGATGAATCTTAGGTAATTTTAAAAAATATGGTCCATACTTTCATGTATAAATGTTGGCATCTTCCAAAAAGATAACCATTAGATAAAGATATGTTATTAATAGGCAATAAGGCATTTGATTTCTTATATTGGTAGCATGGGAAATTAGTTTCAAATTTTAGTGACACTGAGCAGCTTTACAATAAAAAGTTCGGCTGGGGACGGTGGCTCACGCCTGTAATCTCAGCACTATGGGAGGCCAAGGTGGGCAGATCACGAGGTCAGGATATTGAGACCATTCTGGCTAAAATGGTGAAACCCTGTCTCTATTAAAATACAAAAAAGTAGCTGGGCATGGTGGTATGTGCATGTAGTCTCAGCTACTCAGGAGGCTGAGGCAGGAGAATCACTTGAATCCGGGAGGCGGAGGTTGCAGTGAACTGAGATGGTGCCACTGCACTCCAGCCTGGGTGACAGCGAGACCCTATCTCTCCAAACAAAAACAAACCCACACTTCATAGAATTTTACGTGAGCTAATGCAAGTCGAATACTTCAAACAGTGCCTGGCATGTGGTATGCTCCATGTATGTGTACTGTCATCTTATGAATCATAAGCAATAAAATAAACTGCTACATAAAGAAAAAAGACAGAGCCGGTCAGGGTGAGGATGAAGGCACAGATTGAAGTTATACTGCCAGAAAGCCTATAGCTATAGGAGCTAGGACATTCAAGAAAGGATTAATCTGTAGAGAATTCAGAATATGGTCCCGTAACCACCTTGATTTCAGACCCATGGCCTACAGAACTTGGGAGTGAATACGTTTCTGTTGTTTTAAGCCACCCAATTTGTGGTATTTTTTTATGGTAGCCCTAGGAAATCAACAATACCTAAAATTTGGTGCATACACTTAATATTTAAGAAGACAAATCGGTTCCCTATGGCCTTGGTGACTCCACATGACTACTTTTTCCAGTTATTGTTTCCTATCTGACTCCTTTTCTTCAGGCTTTA
Source organism: Saguinus oedipus (assembly GCA_031835075.1). Lineage (NCBI taxonomy): Eukaryota > Metazoa > Chordata > Mammalia > Primates > Cebidae > Saguinus > Saguinus oedipus. The sequence continues at coordinate 185,321,047 of CM063171.1, read as the reverse complement.
ACGCTCAATCTAATCTTTGGTGGTATAATGGCTCCAGTGTTATCTATGTGTGGTACTATATGCACATGATAAAGTTCAAGTATGGCTGGTGGTCCAACAAGGAATGATACTTGATAATTAGAAAAAACTTCTGCCCAGCCACTACACTACACGTTGGCTATTCCACTCTCCCTGAAGTGCCCTCTGCCCTTTCTATTTTCCCCTTCATCTCCCCATGCTAGGCCTCCAATCCTACAAAGATATTTGAAGGCATAACCTGGTTACATACCTCTAACTAGAGGAACATTTACTGGGGATTCTAAGTAAGACCCATTTATCAAGTATCTATGGAGTCGCTACTGTGTGTCAGGCGTTTAGAATTCACACTAAGCAACACCCCTAGACTTTTGGAGTTTTCATCCAAGTGACAGGAGACAAAAAGTTGATAAGCAAATTACATAATGTACCAAAAGGTGGAAAATGCACTAGAAAGGCCATGCAGGGGAACTGGGTGTGTGTTGTGTGTTAATTGGTGTGGTCAAGAGAGGGCCACTGTGAGTGCTATTTAAACAAAAGCCAAGAGAACAAAGGAGCCAGACGTGAGCAAAGACCATGATATGCGAGTGCTTGGCATGTTCCGAGAACTGTAAAGAAGCCAGTGTGGCTGGAATTGGTAAAGAATCTTAGATTAAGGGTTTACTGAGATGTAAGTGCCAGCTGTTTCTCTCCATCATGGCAAGTCATATGCCTATACACAAAGCTTGCTAAAATAAATAGGTAGCTAATTCTGCCTTCTGCAAAGCTGTTCTATTGATACTTCAGTATTTGGGAGGTATCTTAATTGTATATATTAAATGTATGCAATATAAACGCAGTACAGTCATATTTGTAATAGTTTCTAGCTAGGTGGGATACCACTGGTAACTTTTTCTTTTTTTTTTTGAGATGAAATTTTGCTCTCATTGTCCAGGCTGGAGTGCAATGGCATGATCTCGGCTCGGCTCACTACAACTTCCACCTCCCAGGTTCAAGCGATTCTCCTGCCTCAGCCTCCGAAGTAGCTGGGATTACAGGTGCCTGCCACCATATCCAGCTAATTTCTTTTGTATTTTTAGTAGACATGGGGTTTCACCATGCTGGCCAGGATGGTCTTGAGCTCCTGACCTCAGATGATCCACCCGCCTTGGCCTCCCAAAGTGCTGGGATTACAGGGATGAGCCACTGCACCGGCTACCAGTGGTACTTCTCTACTTTTTTGGTGTGAATAAAATGGAACATTGTAGTAAAAAAATCACTGACTATAATTATTGAGACAGGTCATGCAGTTTTCTCTGCATAGCATGTATCATAATACTTCTATAAAGTGACAGATACCAATCTTTTAATGTCAATGGAAATAGACATAACCTGGCAATTTTATTTCTTATCCTTTACACAGTAATTTCTTACCTATTGTCTTTGATTCGAGATTTTTACTAGTTAGTTGATTAAAAATCGATTCTGCTGCCAAAATTCCACTTTTCATTGCTGTGTGAGTACCTTTGATCTTGGGAACATTCATGAAACCAGGACTACAACCAATTAGTAAACCACCAGGAAAGGTGAGTTTTGGTATAGACTGAGGAAAGAAAGATTCAGAATACATTTGTTAGCTCAAATTAAATAAGCACAACAGAATACTCCAAATAAGTCTTTTTTTTTTTTGAGATGTAGTCTCACTGTTGCCAGTCTGGAGTGCAGTGGCTTGATCCCGGCTCACTGCAACCTCCTCCTCCCAGGTTCAAGGGTTCTCCTGCCTCAGCTTCCCAAGTAGCTGGGACTACAGGCACATGCCACCATGCCCAGCTAATTTTTCTATTTTTTAGTAAAGACAGGGTTTCACCATGTTGGCCAGAATAGTCTTGATCTCTTGACCTTGTGATCTGCCTGCCTCGGCCTCCCAAAGTGCTGGGATTACAGGCATGAGCCACTGCGCCCAGCCCCAAATGATTCTTAAAAGTCTTCTAGAACTATGAGGAAAGGTTGAAAAATAACATGAAAATGAATTGAGCAAAGGAATAAAACAGCAAGGGCAGTTTTCTTCTCCTGCCCTAAGAGTGAGGATTAGGACTATTACTATTTTCCTGTGAGAGTTTTTCTTTTTCTCACTGACTTACATGGGACAGACTTAGGACTGAAGCATCGATATGTTTTAAATAGAATGTTTTATTTACACATATCCATGTCATAGTTAAAATATTCTCTAAACCTTAATGCTGTTCTCTAAATTGTGATTTGCTTGCAAATGAAAACCACAAAGAGATATCATTTCACCCTAGTTAGAATGGTTATTATCAAAAAGACAAAAAATATGCTGGTGAGGATGTGGGGAAAAGAAAACTCTCATACATTGTTGGTGGGAATATAAATTAGTACAACCATTAGGGAAAACAGTTTAGAGGTTCCTAAAAAAACTACAAATAGATCTACCATATGACCCAGCAATCCCACTACTGGGTATATATCCAAAAGAAAGCAAGTCAGTATGTGGAAGAGATATCTGCACTCTCATATTTATTGCAGCACTATTCACAATCATTGCCAAGATATGGAATCAAACTAAGTGTCCATCAACAGATGAATGGATCAAGAAAACATGATATATATGTATATATATACACATATATATAAATACACACACAGAGAGAATGGAATGCTATTCAGCCATAAGAATGAATGAAATATTGTCATCTGTGACAACATGGGTGAGCCTGGAAGACACTGTGTTAGTCAAGCACAGAAAGATAAATACTCTATATTCTCACTCATGTGGAAGCTTAAAAAGTTGATCTTATGGAAGTGGAGAGTAGAACAGTGGCTACTAGAGGATGGGAAGGGTAGAAAGAGATTGCAGGGGATATGGAGAGATTGGTTAATAAATACAGAAACACAGCTAGATAGGAGGAGTAAGTTTTACTGTTCTATAGCACTGAAGAGTGACTGTAATAAAGAATAATTTATTTTTTTCAAATAACTAGAAGAAAAGATTTCAAATGTTACCAACACAAAGAAATGATAAAAGTTTGAGATGATGGATACACTAATTACCCTGATTTGATCACTAAACATTATGCATATGTATCAAAATATGACATTGTACCCTTTCTCCACTCAAAATTAAGTGGACCTGAGAATTTCAAAGGGTATATTAAAAAAAACCTGTGATTTGCTTTTACATGCATTCTCGGTAATACAAGGCTTTCAAAGCATACTGTATACTCTCTTTATGTTTGTTTGACAGCTAGGGATAGAAATCTATGCTCTAATCATGGCCTCACTGCAACTAGCTACTACCCCACACAATATATTTTGATTAACTTAAGGACAAACTGAATTTCTAAAATAAAATTTAAGACAATTCTTTGGATCTTAGTATAATTTCTGATAAAAAAAAACTGTAATAAAGGGTGGGATTTTTTTCAGTTCAGACAATAAATGTCTGTATGTATCCCCCAATATGGCAACTGAACTATAAATTATTTGCATCAGAAAATGTAGTCTATAGTTCGAAAAAAAAAAAAAAAAAAAAAAAAAAAAAAGGGAGAGCCAAGCAGCATTGTTCCTTCCACATTCCGTATTTTTTTTTCCTCTTTGAGGACTTCCTAAAGCCAGCCACGGGGTCTTTGTTGAGAAAATGGTGAGTGGTATGTTTGGCTGATGGTACTGAGAGGGACTCAGAGGTGGGGGCTAATAGGAAAACTATTGACATCAACTGCAAAAGAGACAAGGTGAGCACTCTATGGCCACAGCTCTCATCAATGATATAATTCTGTGAGGGAAAGGTGGTGAAAAGCAAAACTAGGGGGCAGAAGGAATGCTGGTAAGAGAGAAGAATCAGGGCCCTGGTCCTTTCACAGTATATGTAAGGAATGAATTTATGACTCAGGTTCTCACCCAAACTCAATAATAGGACCACTTAGATAAAAGAGTATTAAATCAGGACCACAGAGCAGACAATGGGGAGGAAGTGCTATCTGGAAATGCTGAAAACAGATAAAGATTAGGGACTTGGATAACCACAATGCTTTGCTCAAATAAGGCTGTGGCTTTGTTGACAGCAACTTTAATTTAAGAAGCAGAAGAATGTGAAATTTAATAAAAGGATATAGATTATGAGTACAAGTTCTTCCAAAATAGGTGCTTAAATCCTAAGAATAAAAATGTTATGCCCAAGGAAAATATATGTTTTTAAGTTCTAGGAGGATCGCACATTGGGTGGGCTGGGTTACTGGCAGCTATGCACCTTGTCTGGGACATTCATTAAACTAGGTTTACAAGTAATCCACTAGGAAAGATGAGTTCTGGTATAGGCTGAAGAAAAACAAAAAACACTAGACAATATTTGTTAGCTCCAAATAAATAAAATTCAAAGTTTCGAATTGTTGCCTCTTCTTTTTCTTTACGTAAATGAGAGCCACTAGCACGGTATCCTTTCCCTCTCACTCTCCCTAAGGAAGGAAAAACAATCATAAACGCTGAATGGCAGTTGCAGCAAAGCAACATCAAGAGGCCGGCAGCATCCTGCTCTGGAGAGGACACCGCCCTCTCCTCGCTCCTCCTCGTGGTTTCCATGCTTGATACACCTTCAGAGAAACTTCTCAAGTATTGAACTACATAAAGGACCCCTCAAAGCAGTCTTTGTTGCTTCTTAAGTTCTTCAAAACCTTAAATGGAAATAAATTTCTGAATCTCTGGCCAACAAAATCAGAAAATTCTGGTGAAAAGTGTGTGGGGGGGAAGGGGGAGGGGACAGTCATCTCCTCCTGACAATTTGCAAGTAACTTGACATGTTTGACATGCCTAAGTACACAAGGTAGACGATTTTAAGTAAAAATCTGTGTGTACTATTGGATATACTGAAACCTTTATAAATTACAAAGAGTAGGATTAGATTGTCGGTATCTATTAGGGACATTATTTTTAGAAGTTTAATAGGCTCAAATATAGTTATATAATTCAATAAATATTTCTATCCAAGGAATTACTACTCTAGAAACAAAAACAATCTCATGAGAAGTAGTCTCATGACAGACTTTGGGGACAGTGTTATTTCAAGATTCTAGTGATTATGCTTATAATGTAGCTATGGTTTTACTTGAGTTTATGAAATACTATTACAGTAATAAAGTATTTAGAACCTCACTTTTAAAGATAAGTCAATTTATCCTCCCCAAATTTTCCTATTATGTTACTTTTACAATAATTAAAGTAGATAGTCCTAGATTCCTAGAATATTAAAGACAGAGGGATCATCTTTATTTTACAGATGATCTCTCAAGGCCAGAAAAGTTAAGGAACTTGCTCCAAATAATTTGGTGTAAGCTTTAGAGCAGATTTTCAGATCATCTTACCTGTATGATAACATTTCCACAAGTATTAACAGCTTTTATGACAGTTAGCTACTAGGTCTTATTTCATTGTTTAATTAATACATACTGAATAAATTACATAATATTTATTTTGAACAAATATAAAATAGGAAAATTAAAGTAAAAGCTTAACAGAAGTAACCTGAAAGGTATGAATGTTACTAGGTAGTTGGAATGAATGAATGATGTTTGCTGAAAACTAAATTTGCCTTTGAGTTTCCTGGTAGTTAAGAAATAAAGAGAACTATTATGGATTACAGTTTTTATTTTCTGGTCAAAACAACTAACAAACAAAACGTCCATGAATGTATCTCTCTCTCTCTCTCTCTCTCTCTATATATATATATATATATATATATTCCCCCCCCCACCCCCCCGCCTCCGAGATGGAGTTTTAACTCTGCTGCTCAGGCTGGAGTGCAGTGGCACAATCTTGGCTCACTGCAACCTCCACGTCCCAGGCTCAAGTGATTCTCCTGTTTCAGCGTCCTGAGTAGGTGGGACCACAGGTACTCATCACCATGCCTGGCTAATCCTTCTATTTTTTGTAGAGATGGGGTTTTGTCATGTTGTCCAGGCAGACTGCCCAAGCAATCTGCCTGCCTAGGACTTCCAAAGTGGTGGGATTACAGACATGAGCCACTCTGCCCAGCCTAATCTAGTCTTAAAACTAAATTCATGGTATAATTTAAGTATTGTGTGACACAGTTTTATAAATGCTACATACTTTTCTTATCCCTATGAGATAATTTTTTAATTCTTTATCTAAATTTGTTACATTATATGTTCAATTCTGAATTTATAACATAGTAATAAGGAAAATAAAAGTTGGAAGAGTTACCTGAAAGCCACCTTCATTGAGAGCTCTGGCTCCGTATGCAATCCTTTTTCCACCTTCCAGGGTTGGCCGAATGCTAGGATGGTGTTTCCACCTCTGGAACTCTCTAAATGGACTCAGGTAAGGATTTTGATAGTCTAGACCAACCTTAAAAATTTATATTAAATTAGGCATTTTTACTGCAAATTAAATCAAGCTAAAATGTGAGTAATGTTTATCAGAAAACATGTACATTAAATTTCTTGTACTCAAAGTATTTGGAGCACTATGTACAGTAATCCAAATTTAAATTAAAAATTATATAAAATCTGTTTGAAAAAGAAATGGTAAAGAAAAGGATAGCATGTATTTATTATCATCAGAATTATGAAAATTTAGAACATATTAACAAGTCCTTGTGCTCTGGAATTCTAAGTCCAAATTAGAAAAACATATTCTATCATGAAATTAGAAAACAAAAATGAACATCAGCAACAAAAAAAACAAATTAGAAAAATATCTGTAGTAAGCACCTCAGATTATGTTTCTACAAAAGAAGTTGTAATAATTTGTTATGCATTAATCAATACCAACTTGAAATAAACTAATAATCTATACTACAGTACTACTGAGGCAAGAATAAAGAAAAAGGATGTAAACTACACTTAAAAAAAAGAGGAAAAGAAATATAGAAGGTTACATTTAATAAGGCATTACCAAAGTGTTGAAATTAATCACTTATTCTTCCTTTGATACAATTAAGTCACAGCAGTGCTGATTTCATTTTCAGTGGTAGCATGCCACAGTAGAAATGGGATTTGAAGTCAGACAAGGTTAGGCATTTTTGCCAGTAATTTAATTAGCGTATATGGGTAAGTTTAATTTATTTGGACTTCAGTTTTCTCATCAGTAAAATAAAGATATGCCTATTTCAGAGTCTTTACGAAACTTACTTAGATCTCAGAAAAGCATCCAGCACAGTGCCTGGAGTGTAGCAGCTACTATTACTATCACTACATGTATTTAGTAGACTAATGACATAGCAGCCATAAGCACTTTACATATTGATAAAATTAGAAGATTAAAAAAAAAACATTTTACAGTCTTCAGATTCAAAACCCTTGTTTTATAACACTGATGGTAATTTAACTCTAGCAGTAGAATTTTCCATAATGGGAATATAACTTACCACAAGACCAAGAGCTACTAGAGGTTCACCTTCATTCAAATGGTAGAGGAAAGAGCCTCCATAGGTATGTCTGTCCAAGGGCCAACCAACAGTGTGATCTACTCTCCCAGGTTTCCACTTCTTTTCATCAATAACCCATAACTAAAAAAAACAAAAAACAAAAAAATAAGTCCTGTAGTATTTTTAAAATGTTTTTATGTCACCACAATGAATAAAACTTGCCCAGTTTAATGTCTTACTTATGAAAATTACAAGTAAAAAACTGTAATATAAGAATACAACAAAATTACTTCAAATGTCAAAGAAGGGTGGGCGCAGTGGCTCATGTCTGTAATCCTAGCACTTTAGGAGGCTGAGGTGGGTGGATCACTTGAGGTTAGGAGTTAGAGACCATCCTGGCTAACATGGTGAAACTCCAGCTCTACTAAAAATATAAAAATTAGCTGGGTATAGTGGTAGGTGCCTGTAACCCCAGCTACTTGGGAGGCTGAGGCATAAGAATCGCTTGAACCTGGGAGGCAGGGGTTGCGGTGAGCAGGGATTGTGGCACTGCACTCCAGCGTGGGTGATAGAGCAAGACTCAGTCTCAAACAAAAAAATAAATAAATAGAAACCATTTTTTTTCATGTGGATCACTTTGGATATCAAAGAAAATTATATCAAACTACAGCATGAGTCACAGTAAAGAAACAGATCAGAAAAGTTATAAACTCTTTAAGACATTAAATAGTCTCAAATTGGCAAAGACTTTTTTTTTTTTTTTTTTTTTTTAGGAGTGGAGGTTTAATAAATAGGCAGAAGGGCTGGTAGAGACTTTTATGAAATTATAGGAAAGTAGGAAATACCACTGAAAGGATAAGGAAAAGTCTGTGGTACTGGTAGTGTTCTGTATCTTCATCTTGGAGAGGCTACATGGGTATGTTTGCCATGTAAACATTAATGTAGCTGTACACTTCAGGTCTCTTACTTCGTATTCTTCAACAAAGTAATTTATTTCCTCTACCCTGCCCCTCACCATTGAAACAAATTGTTCATCCTCTTTTCAGACTGGTAAATTTTAAATTTTAAACAATTTCTATCTGAAAAATTACCTAAAAATCAGATAATGCTACATGCAGACATTATGTGCAATCTATCAAAACAAACCCTTGTTCACAATATATTGAATCTAGTTTTATATAGACTTTGAACCTTTCTGAGATTTAACCTAAAATAAATTTTTTTGTTGTTAATTACTACAGGTTTTTAATTTTTTTTTTTTTTTTTTTTTGAGACGGAGTTTCGCTCTTGTTACCCAGGCTGGAGTGCAATGGCGCGATCTCGGCTCACGGCAACCTCCGCCTCCTGGGTTCAGGCAATTCTCCTGCCTCAGCCTCCTGAGTAGCTGGGATTACAGGCACGTGCCACCGTGCCCAGCTAATTTTTTGTATTTTTAGTAGAGACGGGGTTTCACCATGTTGACCAGGATGGTCTCGATCTCTCGACCTCGTGATCCACCCGCCTCGGCCTCCCAAAGTGCTGGGATTACAGGCTTGAGCCACCGCGCCCAGCCGGTTTTTAATTTTTTTAGAAATGGGATCACATTCTGTCACTTAGGCTAGGGTGAAGTGTGATCACAGGTCACTGCAGTCTTGAACTCTTGGGGTGAAGTGGTCCTCCTACCTCAGCCTCCTGGGTAGCTGGGACTACAGGTGTACACTACCACACCTAGCTAATTTTTAAATTTTTAGTAGAGATGAGGTCTCACTATGTTGCCCAAGCAGGTCCTGTACTCCTGGCCTCAAGCAATCTTCTTGCCTTGGCCTCTCAAAATGCTGGGATTATGGGTGTGAACCACCATTGCTAGCTCCACAAAAATATTTAAGCAAAAGGGTTATAATGAAAATTTTACATTCTACTAAGTCTAGGATTTGGAAAAATAAGACTAAGGAAAGTATAAATTGAGAAAATGTACAATACTTAACCTAGTTAAATTTTAGGTTTTAGATTAATAATACTATGGCTGAGTGTGTATTTCATAAACAAAATTATCTTCATATTACAATTTTGAAAAAATAATTCTTTGTAGGATGTAGTCATCCTACAAACAGCATATGAATAACAGAACAGATGGCACTACAATGAAAAAAAAAGATTTAAATATTCACAAGTTCAAGACTCATTTCAAACAACACATGCTAAAACAATTCCAACATGTAAAACTAATTTAAACGATAATGAAATTTATCAGTAATATTTTCTAGCCCCTTGAAAAATATCCCAAATAGTTTTAGTCATAATCAAGACAATGAAAAACTATAACTAAAATTAAATCAGCATTATAAACTACCTGATAATACAAATAAATTTAAATTCCATCTGTCAAAATTAAAATTGCAAAAACAAACCAGGATACCTCCTTCAGTCCAATCCCGTAGGTTTGAGGTTCACAATTGGCTCTCAAATCAAATTTCTTATATAGTTGCTTGGCTAGATGTCCGTGGCAACCTTCTGCAAAAATTGTAACTTTAGCATGTAGTTCCAGCCCTCTCTCAAATGTTGCCTGAAAAGCAAAAATGTGTTAAATGGCAACATTTGACAATTTAAAATATATTAACATTCTGGTCAGATTTAAGTTGAACTAGGATTCCAGTATAGAAGAGAGTGCAAATGTATAGTATTATAAAAAATCATATAGTAAATATATAGAGAATCATATAATCTTACTCTTCTCTCTTAAAATACCTCATGGAAATCTTTTCAAGTCACTCTGTATCTTTTTTTTTTTTTTTTTTTTTTGACATGGAGTCTTGCTCTGTTGCCTGCCTGGAGTGCAGTGGCATGATCTCAGCTCACTGCAACCTCCGCCTCCCAGGTTCAAGCAATTCCCCGCCTCAGCTTCCTGAGTAGCTGGGACTACAGGTACTTGCCACCACATCCAGCTATGATTTTTTGTATTTTAGTAGAGACAGGGTTTCACTATGTTGGCAAGGATGGTCTTGATCTCCTGACCTCATGGTTGGCTTGCCTTGGCCCCCCAAAGTGCTGGCATTACTGGCGTGAGTCACTGCGACCGGCCTCGTATAGCTCAAATCTTTCTCTTTAATGGATAGGTAGTAGTAGTCCAGATAGAGATAGGATAGATTATCCAGCTCCTCTGCTAATGGAAAATAGCCATTCACTGTTTCCAGTTTATGCATGAACATAAACAATGTTATAAGATATAAATACTCTTGAATATACAGCTGACCCTTGAACAAGATGGGTTTGAACCGTGTGGATTCACATATATAAGGATTTCTTTTTAACCAAGTGAGGATTGAAAATACAATATTCACCATGTGAAACTTGAGTATATGGAAGACTGACTTTTCATATATGTGGGTTCTGCAGGGCTCACTTTGGGACTTGAGTATGCATGAATTTTTGTATACTTGGGGGCCCTGGAGCCAATCTACCATGCACACCAAGGGACAACTGTATACACTTACAATGTTGGTGCTTTTATTCCTATAGATTCTCAGGAGTGACTCTCTTAGATCAAAGCATACATCTATTTTTAAAATTTTAATTGAAATTATCAGATTAATTTCCAAAAAGCCTGAAACAAGGAATATATTTCCATCAGTAGTACATAAGAAGACTATTTCCCTATAGTCCAGTTAGTGACAGATACAGCTATTCCTTTTACATTTTTGCTGGTGTATCAAGTGTCATAACTCACTACTATATATATACATATATATATATATTTTTGAGACAGAGTTGTGCTCTTGATGCCCAGGCTGGAGTGCAATGGCATGATCTCAGCTCACTGAAACCCCCATCTCCTGGGTTCAAGCGATTCTCCTGCCTCAACCTTCAGAATAGCTGGGATTACAGGCACCCATCACCATGCCCAGCTAACTTTTTGTAATTTTAGTAAAGGCAGGGTTTCACCATGTTGCAGGCTGGTCTCGAACTCCTGACCTCAGGTGATCTGCCCACCTCGGCCTCCCAAAGTGCTGGCAGTATAGCCTTGAGCCACTGTGCCTGGCCTACTATTTTAATTTCCCTGATTACTATTTTGAGGATCTTTTTCTTTTTGATTCAAGAAATAGTGAATGAATACCTACAATGTGCTAGGCATTGGGAATATAAAGATAAATTAAAAAAAAGATATGTTCCTTTTATTTGGGCTAGCCATAGAGGGAGACATTAAATAAATACATAGGTATATAATTACAAATTGTTTAAGTGCTATGAAAGAGAGCAGAGGGTATTACAAGGGAGAATAACATAAGCCAGCTATTTAGATTGAGAGAATAGGAAAGTTCTTTTTGAAGAAATGACATTTAACCTGTGGATTCCGAAAAAAAACATATTTAAGTATGTTTTCTTATGATCGGTGGTCATTTGAAGTTGTTCTATGAATTGTCCATTTTTTTTAGACTCTACCAGTTTTTCCAATGTGTTATCTTTTTCTTGTCAATGTTTAAGTCCTCCTTGTTAGTACAGATTATTAAACATTTTCCCCCCAATCTACTGTTTATCCACAGACTTTATAGTGTATTTTGGTATACAGAAGGGTTTAACTTTGATATATTAAGTTAAAAAATGTTTGTCTCTTCTTTTATAGGTTTTTAGTATCTTGTTGTTGTATGGTGGCTTATCTTACCCCTAGATTGTTAACTGTCCTCTCTTAGATTTCTTTCTGATTTTTATTGTTTTAAATCTTTAAGTCATCAGAAAACAACAGAGGACCAACTCTATTTGCTTCCAGATGGATATAGAGTTTCCCCAGCACCACTTAAAAAACAATTCAATCTGTATGAACTAAAATATTAACATATTTCTGTTTCTTCTTAGAGGTAACATGCCCTTTAGTGTTCAAGGGACAGGCTGTACAGCCACACAGCCTGTATTCAAATCCCAGCCCTACTATTTACCAGGTGTCTGACCCCAGCCAAGGCACTTAACCTCTGTAACTTAGAAATGTCCAAATCAGAATTCTGATAATAAGATGCCTATTGGAGATAGGAACCAAGAGATGGCTATAAGAAGAGCGAAATCAAAAAAAGTGTTTCAAGAAGGAAAACATAATTCAACTGTGTCAAGGGCTACCTATTAGAAAGACAAGTAAGGGAAAACAGAGACCTGTCTACCAGATTGGAAAAAATGGAGGTATTTGTGACTCTAACAAGAGCTGTTTTAGTGAAATGGCAGGGTGAAAGCCTAGCCACAGTGGGTTAAACAGAGAATGGAACAAGAGATTAAATAGAGTCTTTGATTTTCCCCACTCTAAACTTGTGGTAGTGCTACTTTTAAAAACTTAGATTTTCGGGCTCAAATTACTAAGACTCCATTGTATTCTTCTATGCTATTGTATCTGTATAAATACAATATACAAAATATGTTTTTACAAATGCAAAGCATAAAATTTAAAAACCCATATATATGATATATATCCGTGTGTGTGCATATATATGTATATGTTTTTATATTTTTGTATATTTTTACTTTTTATTTTTTTGAGATGGAGTCTCATTCTGTTGCCCAGGCTGGAGTGCAGTGGCACTATCTTGGCTCACTGCAACCTCTGCCTCCTGAAAAAAAGCTCATATTTGAACAAATGAGAACACACAAAAATTAAATATCAGAATGGTAGAATTTGTGTGCTTCAATTTTGTTATATTAAATATAAAACTATTTAAAGAATACAATATAATTCATAATGAATTTACCATAATATAGAAAAGAACCATAATATATGAAAAACCATATTATTTTATGATTATGAGAGGCAGTATGAGATAACAGTTCTTTCTTTACAAACCTGGCTATGCATTGGAATCCCTGGAGGCTTGTTAAAGAAAAGCTTCTTAGGCCTTACTGCAAAACAGGCTGAGCCCCAAGATGTCACATGATTCTAATGTGGTCAGTTAAACCACTAGGAGTCCCAAACAGGATTTGCCATTTGCTTTTTAAGCAGGAAATGTTAGAAGCAGAAAGTCTGCTGGAAGGGACTCTAGATTCCTCACTCTATTCAAGAGTGGCAGAGAGGAGGATAAACTATCAGTTGACAAATATTTACTGAGACCTAATATGTGCCTGGCATTATGCCAGGCATTGGAGTACTCCAGGGTCTCAGACCTTAGGGAGCTTATAATCTAGTTGGGAAACTGGATAATAAACCTAAATAGACAGGTCAGTTGATTGAGATGTTAATTTGTGTTTTGTTCATATTATATAGGACAGCAAGTTATTTTTTTCCTTATCTTTTCCAAAGAGTGAGAGTTCTATGTTCTAATGGTTTTGCTTTCAGATTCAAAAATATAAGATGTGAAAACCTGAAAATCACCCTGGTTTACATTTTGAATGAGAGGTGGAGAATCAGTTTTATATCTACCAAAAGATGTTAAAATCACGTCAAAGTATATCACTATTCACCTACTGGCAGTAATGCAAAATGATTCATGTGGAGAAATAAGAAAATTGGAAACAATTTTCATTTGATGTATTTGGTTAATGCAGTGGATTGATGACCTATAAATTTGTATATGTTTGAATTCTCCTTGCACTGGTTGTAACATTACTGATTCTCTCCTTAACTAAATAAAATAAAATCTTTAACATGTGTTTGACTTATGTTTGTATATTTGTATGTTATTATCTTTAAAAAATATTTTAAACATATTATAACTACTTGCCTAAATCACAGTTAGCTCAAAGTTGCTTCTATATTTTTTAATAAGAGAAAAATTCCATATTAATAACTATAACACCCACATATTTGAAATTTAAAAAATTTATTATTTACTTATGTAGGGACCTGGTTATAAGACTGGATAATATTTGTATTTTTGGTAGAGACAGGGTATCGCCATGTTGCTCAGGATGGTCTCGAACTCCTGAGTTCAAGTGATCCACCTGCCTCTCAACATCCACATAATTAATGTATAGTTTATACTAAGAACTTTATTGAGTCTAAGTTCGTTCTTAATTCTTTTTTTTTTTTTGGACCTTTGAACTTTTTATTGGCCTCCTGCTCCCCAAAGGGTCCCCTGCTTCTGCTGGCTTAGTGTCTCAGAACTTTAGTGTCGTTGGTCTCAGACACCACTCTGCCATCCATTATCCAGTGGGTGGTGGTCTTTTGGATGGTTTGCATGGAGTTGCTGCTGTCCAGGGCATCACCAAGATTAAAGTCCTCACCATCTTCCAGCAGGTGGCAGTACGTGGCAATCTCAGCCTCTAGCTTGACCTTGATGTTCAGCATGGCCTTGTAGTCCTGGGTCTGGTGCTGTTCTCTGCCGAGGTCTGTGGCAGCTCTGACTCCAGGTGCAGCAGGATCCTGTTGAGCTGCTCCATCTGCAGGGCATAGCAGGCCTCCACCTCCCTCAGGCTATGCTCCAAGCTGGCCTTCATATTTCTCATAGAGTCCAGGTCGATCTCCAAGGACTGGACTGTATGTCTCAGCTCTGTGAGTGTCATCTCAGCAGCTCCAACCTCGGCAGACTGCGTGGTGACCACTGTGGTGTTCTCCTCAATATGCTGAGACCAGTACTTGTCCAGCTCCTCTTGGTTCTTCCGAGCCAGCTCGTTATATTGCACCCAGATGTCTGCCATGATCTTGGTGAGGTCCTGAGGTTTGGGGGCATCTACCTCCATGGTCAACCCAGAGGTGGCAATCTGGGCTTGTAAATCTTTTACTTCCTCTTCATGGTTCTTCTTCATGAAGACCAGCTCCTCTTTGAGAGCCTTGATCTCTGTCTCCAGCTGCAGCCGAGTGACACTGATGTCATCAATGACTTTGCGGAGTCCACGGATGTCGCTCTCCACAGACTGACACATGACCAGCTCTGTCTCATACTTGACTCTAAAGTCATCAGCAGCAAGATGAATATTGTTGACCTGCAGAACAATACAGGCATTGTCCACAGTATTTGCGAAGCTCTGAGCCCTCAAGTCCTTGACGGTCTTGAAGTAATGGCTCCAGTCTGTGGGGTCCCTTCTTCTCCAGGTGCTCCCAGATTTTGCCCTACAGCTTCCAGTTCTCAGTCTCCAAGCTCCTCACTCTGTTCAGGTAGGAGGCCAGGCGGTTGTTCAGGCTTTGCATGGTCTCCTTCTCGTTCTGGATGCCTCCCATTCCTGCCAGATTCCCCGCCATCACCACGGCCAGGCCCCCAGACCCCATGCTGCCCCAGAAGCTGGTGGAGTGGAACATGGAGATCCAGGAACCAGAGCCCCCGGTGCCTGCATAGATGCTGGCCACACTGCTGACTGGCCAGGTGCCATAGCTGGGTGCATGGACAGCGTCCAGGGACCGGTAGTTGGTGGAGAACGTGGAGCCAGTGGTGAAGCTCATGCTGTCTGGGGAGGAGAGCGAGAGGATAGGACTCAGGCTTTTGCTGACCCTTTTTTTTTTGTTTTTTAAAGACAGGGTTTTGCTCTGTCACTCACCCAGGCTGAAATGAAGTGGCTTGATCATGGCTCACTGCAGCCTCAAACTCCTGGGCTCAAGTGATCCTCCTGTTTCAGCCTCCAAAGTAGATAGGACTACAGGTGTGTACCACCATACCCAGCTAATTTTTTTTTCTTTTTTTGGAGAGATGGTGTCTCACTTTGTTGCCCACACAGTTCTTTCTGTTTTTTTCCTGTCAGTTTGTTAAGCACGTAACTATTAAAAAGGTTTACCTTTGGTGCACCATCCTTTTGTATCCCTACATCGTTAGTGGCAATTCCTTTTACACTACCATCATCATGAAAAAGAACCTAAAAATGATAAAAACAAATTTATTAATACCTTAGAATTCATAATAATCTTGACAAAACAGTGAACAGCCTTAGGTTTCTCAAAAAGTGAACATATTCTCTAGATTATAAAAATACTGACTTTAAAATGTTCAGGCAATAAAGAGACAAGTATTAAGGTACTACCTTCTAGAGTATCAAAGAACAGACCTCGCACAATGGGAAATGACAACAATGCCACAACCTTGATGAGAAAGACAAGGAGCAGACTACTAGAGAGATTACTAGGGAAACCAGTAAGATTAAACAAGGAGTGCCCTTCAGATGTCAAATCATGTGTAAAGAATCTGAAATCGTGGCCTGTAACAAGTGAAGAACATGAAGGTAGAGAGAAACAAACGGTCAGGAAAGCTTACGTCTCAAATGAGCGAAGACTTCAATAAACAAAAAATAAAGAAAACAAAACAGAGAGAAGCTGAAGACAGACCCAAGATGACAAAAGTTTGTATCTGGAGGAAGAAGAAGGGGGAAAATAGGTCAAAAGTGTAATTCTGATGATAAGAAATTATCAATAGTGTGTGACCCTTGGTTTCTGTGTTCTCTGCGGAGGAAGCTGCCCACTGGATAGTAAAGTACAAAATGTACAGTGCAATTACACAGAGGATTGTAAGAAAGCATGGGAGTGGAAAGGTAAAACAAAGATTAGCAGCAACGGATATGAAAAAAATATATACATAAAGGTTTTATCTGATATCCTGAAAACAAATCAACAGCAGAATATGGCTACAGACTAGAACTGAAGTCTAGCTCAGAGTACCCTCAAAAAATCCTGGCAAACAGATCAATAATCTGTTGATGATGATCATTAAGGACCTGAGAAAAAGAAGAGAGATACAAGAGACTGTAAGTGTTGATTTATGTACTCCAAAAGTGAAAATCATGGATTCTACAAACCACCTACCTGTGACTTTGACACTGATTCCAGTCAACAATGTTTAACAAAAAGAAATACAAAATCCCAAACTTGGATCCAAAAACCCAAATGCATGTGTATGGGTTAGAAAATCAGCAATTTATAGCAGCAAGTATAATACAGGGACCTATGTCTTTAATTTGACTTACAAAGTGTAAGGGTAAAAACAAGCAGAAAAACTGAACTTTCCCTGGTGTCAACTTTTCTTTCAGCATTGCCTTTAGCAAACTTCCAACTGTAAATCCTTTATTTATCTGAGATACATGGCAGTCTCTTTAAATGACATTCCAGGAGTGTTTTTCTTAGGGCTTTGGAGCCATTGCTTTGAAATGGAACACCAAGAAGGATGCCTCCTGTCTTCCTGTCTCTGTGGGAATTTGGCCTAGGTGTTTGGCTTTAAGTTGTAACTTCCCATTTGTCAAAAAAAAAAAAAAGACATTTTATTTTTCCTTTGAATAAAGACAGTTAACATGTATGTAAAGAATGAATTGTATCTGCCTGGCTATTTAAAAGGGTGAGATTTCTGTCTCGGCCTGTAATATGCATCACAGTCTTGGTTTAAGGCTAATTCAAGAATAAAACTGTTTCATTCTTTTTTATAATTTGTGAAGAGATTTTTTTCTGGGTACACAGAAAATTTTACTTTTAATAATTTCCCCAGTAATACATAATAAGAATCAACAGTGTGATGTGGTTGCCAAAAAAGTAATTACTTTGAGGGAATTGATGCAAGACCAGTTTCTAGGATGAAGATGGTAACAGTGCTGTTCTACAGCAGGCATGAAGTGGCTTATTCATTTTGGGTGCCACTTTACAAAGGGGATAAAAAGAGGATCCACTCAGAAGTGAACGAACTCAAATTACTGTCATGGCTGAAAGAACCGAGGATATTTAAGCTGGTGCTAGAGCTCAGAACTGAGAATATTTAAGCTAGTGTTGGGGCTCAGAAGATACCCTAAAAAGAATGTCACCTTGGCATGCTGATGTTGAGGCTCAGAAACTGATATCCCAAAATATGGTGCATTACTGAAGAAGAAGCTTCAATGTCTCTGACCTTCCCTGCCCAATTGCCCCTGTCTCTTAATCCTGTGTCTCCCAAAACACAGGATGAAGTTGTTCTCTGAAGTTCCCTTATCTTCCTAAAATATGGACCCACTAAAGAAGCAAGTACTTCTGGTTCCTTTCCTGAGTTTTCATTAACTGAATTCATATTGCAGGAACAATCACTGACGTCTGTCAACGAACTTGGACGGGCTTCTGTCAGAAACCATTGTCTGCTCTGCAGGCTCAAGAGACTTTGTCCCACTGTATGTTCTTCAAGCCCATTGAATTCCCCTAAAAATCATTTACTATCCCCCTGAAGTCATCCATACTTCCCCAACTCCATTTCCCCTACCAACAAAGGTATGTAACAGTACCCCATCGTGTGGTAGGGTAATCAATCTGTAATATTCCCTCCATGCACGCTGATAAATCTATATGCCATTTCTCCTACTAACCTGCCTCTTGTGAGCTGATTTTTCTACAAACCTTCAGAAGGTGAGGGGTAAGTTTTCCCTTGGTAAGCCCCTATGCTTAGCACCTGGAACTGAAGGAAGACTGTAAGGCCTCAGAAACAAGGTCTTTCTTACCTTCTCTCATTCCTCTTTCTCCTCCAAAGCAAGTCACAGAAACAAGGATTCCTCTTCCTCAATGTGAGTCACAGAAACTAGAACTCCTCTCCCTCAAAACAGGCCATAAAACCTAGAAAGCTTATTTTTTTCTTCTCCCTTTCCCCTTGAAAACTCTCATTCCAGAGGAGTTCTGCTCTAGCGATACTTCAGAGGAAGAAATGCTACTCAAAAAGGCCAGAGAATGTGAACAGACAGGCCTCGCCTGGCTTCCTCTCTCAATCTACCATCCTTAGATCATACCCTTCTGTCCAATCACATTTCTACATGGCTGTCTATTCTTATTGAACTTAAGCATAAACATACTTTCCCCTGGGTCTTTGGGGCCTTTATTTCTGAAGGATATCATATTATGTAAAACTTCGCTTAAATAAATTTGTTATGTTTTTCTTGTTACCCTGTCACAGAAGTGTCAGCTGTGACCCTTATAATGGGCAAGGAAGAGTATCACGCCTTTCTGCTTTGAGGCTTTTAGCACTCTGGCATGCTAAACCAGCTTCAAGGTCTCTCTGACCCTCCCCTCCATCTGTCTTTCAACCCTCGCTCTCCTAAAGCACAGGATGCAGCTCTTCTCTGATATTCCCTTCTCTACCTTAAGACTGAACCTGTCAAAGAGAACACTATGGTCTTCCATCACATTCCTGAAATCTTATTATTCACATCTATTGCAGAAAAGAAGACAGGAGAAAGCAACTACACCTAGAAAAACACTTTTATCACAAGATAATGCCTGCCTCTCAGGCTCATTCAAATTCCAAACAGAATCATTTACAAGTTAACTTCTGTCTTGGGTGCATTCACTCTCCCTAAAAATCATTTACTTCCTTTCAAGATTGCTAAACACCCCATTTCCCCTTCCCCTCTGACGAAGGGTAGATAAGCATCTGGACCTCACTGGGTTATCCCGTCATCATTATCTTGTGCTTATGCGTATTAAATAAATCTGTATGCTTTTTCTCCTCTTACTCTGTCTATTGTCAGCTTATCTCTGGTGAACCTTCAGAGGGCAGAGACAAAGCTTTCCCTTAACTCCTATACCACCCCTACGATGGGAAAGAAAAAAATCCAGAGTAAAGATAGAAAGGAAGAGAGAGCAAGAAATAATTATAATTAGAAAGTTATCCTTGGAAGAGGGCATAGATTTGTTCTGGATAGTATAAAATTGTAGGTAATTTCTGTTCAAAATAAGGAAGAGATTACCAATAATCCACAATTTTTCATCTTTTATGGTGATCAGTCATAAGTTGGACAATCACTTGATGTGGGTACAACATGAGAAATTCAAGTATTCTTTGGATTAGGTCTTTTAAAGATTCTTTCTAATCTGATAATTCTAAAATCCTGTGGCTTTTAAAAAATATGTCTTCACCTTTGTAACATTCTCTATTTATTAAAAAAAAAAAGGAGTTCCTATAAATATTAAAATAAAACAAAACTATACTAACCTCAGCAGCTGCATAACCAGGGTATACTTCAACACCAAGGGCTTCTGCTTGTTCGCCCATCCAGCTCACTAAATGTCCCAAGCGTACAATGTAATTGCCATGATTATTCATTGGAAGCCCTAGAAATATAACACTTAATTTATAAATATGACTTTTTATTGATAACGCATTACAAAAACATACTTTAAAAATTCGAATTAATATGTATTTCTACATAAGTATTATACTGATGGCCACAATTTCAACTTATCTTCTACAATTTTTGTCTAGAGTTCTAATTTATTACATTACAAACAACATTAAAGCACTCAGCTAGAAATTCCTGGTTGGCTTACGAGGCTATCTCAATTCTTCCAGACTGGAAGACAAAAGACCTGGGTTCTAGTCCTGCCTTTCCTCCAGCTAGCTGTATAGCTTTGGTAAGTCCTTCAAATATCTGGGCCTCAGTTCTCATCTGTAAAAGGAGGAAATTTCATCAGATGAAATATAGTTCCTTCCAGCTGTGGAATTCTATAGTTCTGTGAATATTCACTATACCTTACCTGGAAGAATTGGCACAGGAATTCTATATTTCTCTGTTAAAATTCCAAACCTGTCTTCTGTTACAGGAGTGTTAAGTGGAGCCTAGAAATAAAAGAAAAGAAAAAGAAATGGTTTTAGTTTATATTTGCAAGTATAAATATAAATATAAAAAACTATAAAAGGTACTCTGACGAAAAATAGAACTCCCCCTAATTTTCTTTTGGCATTTCTTTTAGAAAACTTGTAACTGCAAATCCTTTCTATCTCTTTGAGATGTATGGGAATCTTTTTTTTTTTTTTTTTTTTTTTGAGACAGTGTCTCTCTCTGTTACCCAGGCTGGAGTGGACTGGCACAATCTCAGCTCACTGCAGCCTCTTACTCCTGGGTTCAAGTGATTCTTCTGCCTCACTTGCCACCATGCTTGGCTGATTTTTATATTTTCAGTAGAGACAGGGTTTCGCCATGTTGACCAGGCTGGTCTCGAACTCCTGATCTCAAGTGATCTACCTGCCTTGGCCTCCCAAAGTGTTGGGATTACAGGCGTGAGCCACCGTGCCTGGCCAGCTGGGAATCTTTTAAAAATCTAAATAAACCTCTTGCCAGTTTTGCATCCCAGGAATATTATTTCTTGGGAGCCTTGGAAACATCTTTGAAATGTGACCACCATATCTTGTCTCTGGAGAAATTAGCCAAGGTGCTTGGCTCTAAGTTGAAACTTCCTGCGTGGTGAAAGGTAAGAGAAATTTTATTTCCCTTTTGGATAAAGACAATTAACATGTTCATAAATTAAAACTCTGATATAAATTTTTTTAATTTAAAAAGTATACAATTATTCCCTAAGAGAGAGTTATGTGAAAAGGGTTTCCTATATTTCAGTAATTTGGGAACAACCACAGAAATACAATTACAAAAGATTAGACTTTGTATCAAAAATGATTTTTCATACCCCCTTCTCTTTCCAGTCTGGGAAGAGTTCTTTAAAAGCACTTGGATCAAGGCAAGCCCCTGAGAGAGTATGAGCTCCTATCTGGGCAGCTTTCTCCACTAGACACACGCGGATGTCCTTTTCATGTGCCGCCGCCAACTGTTTTAGACGAACAGCTGCAGAGAGCCCTGCGGGGCCTGCACCAACTATGACAACATCCGCTTCTTCTGCAAACCTTTCCATGTTCACTCCTGGGGGAAATAAAAATTCTGGGACTAATACGACCCAATAATCACATGATAGTTAAAAAACATCCACTGTGCTTTACAGCATTATTTAAGGAAATTCTCCCTGTGTTTTGCACAACAATTATAATAAGCAGAATACATTCTTAGGTTCTGTTCCAGTACATACTTTCTTTCGGTTTCCATAAACTAATTCTTGGATTTGAGATTTGTTATTATACACTTAGCAAATATTTACTTGTCTAAAATGCAGCCACAAGTCCCTTCATGACAAAAATACTTTCTGAGAAATACATCATTAGGCATTTTGCCCTTTTGCAAACATCATAGAGTATACTCACACAAACCTAGATTGTATAGCCTATACACTGAGGCAACAGGGTATAGCCTATTGCTCCTAGGCTACAAAGCTGTACAGCATGTGACTATACTGAACACAGTAGGCAACTGTAACGTAATAGCATTTATGTATCTAAACACAGAAAAAAATATAGTAAAGGTACAGGTAAAGGATGTAAAAATGGCATATCTGACAGGGCACTTACCATCAACAGAACTTACAGGACTGGAGATTGTTCTGGTGAGGGAGTGAGTGAGCAGTGAGTGAATGTGAAGGCCTAGGACATTACTGTACACTACTATAGACTTCATAAACACCATATACTTAGGTTACACTACATCTATGAAAGAAATACTTTGTCAGTAAATTAACCTTAGTTTGCGACAATGTTTTTATTTTATAAGCCTTTAAATGTTTTAAACTTTTTGACTCTCTTGTAACACTTAAACAAAAACACATTGTACAGCTGTACAAAAAGGTTTTTATATCCTTTTTCTATAAGTTTTTTTCTATTTAAATTTTTTTCCTTTTACCTTTTAAACTCTTATTCAAAATTAAGACACAAACGCACGCCTACACAGGGTCAGGATCATCAATATCTTCTACCTCCACATCTTCTCCCACTGGAAGGTCATCAAAGACAGTAACATGCATGGAGTTGTCATCTCCTATGCAAACAGCAGCTTCTTCCAGAATACCTCCTGAAGGACCTGCCTGTGTCTGTTTTACAGTTAATTTTTCAAAAATTAAGTAAGAGTACATTCTAAAATAATGATAAAAAGTATAATACAGTAAATACATAAACTAGTAACAGTCATTTACTATCAAGTACTGTGTACTGTACATAATGGTATATGGTATGATATACCCTTAAAGAACTGGCAGCAGAGCAGGTTTGTTTATATCACACTCACCACAAATAACTGAGTAATGTGTTGAGCTACGATGGTCTGAAAGCTATGTTCTAAACAACGTCACTAGGTGACAGGAATTTTTCTGCTCCATTATAATGCCAAGGGACTACCATCATAAATGTTGTCTGTCGCTGACTGAAGTGTCATTATGTGGCAGCGACTGTAGTAATATGTAATACATTTGGCAAAGCCATAAAATAGTATTAGATGTTTTTAAGTTATGAAAAATATAATACTCTCTCCATAAAATGAAACAAAGTATCCAGAAAAGTCTCAGAAATTTTACACAAATTATTACTTACCTTCCCATCTCTTGTCCTTATCCCTGGGATAAATGGTATAATGGGTAGTAATTCGAGGCACAATAGAAGTTGAAGACCATCTTGTAGCACATAGAGGTAGATAATTTTTCTTAATTTTTAAGGCATGAAAGCACTGATGTGCTGCAAAAAATTATGAAAATGACTATCTTCCTTAAAATTAGTTTTCCTCAGTAGACTGAAAAAATATAAATGAATGACTATACTCAGTAAGTATAGTGAAATAGACTATACTCTTTCCTAGGTGAACAATTTAAACAGCTTTTGCTCATAAAGCAATGTTTTCAAATCTTAACTATTTTAAAACTATCTAATAAACAAATTTATTCAATTTAGCTAATGTCAGACTTAACTATAAATTAGTCACGAAAGCTGAACACTTTGAGAGTAATAGGGAGCAGTATTAATAACTGTATTAGGTCAATGGCTATAAGAACACACCGGGTTTTATGGTCAGGTTCTTTTTAAAATAAGTTGACCTACACATATGGCAATCTTCTTCTTTTTTTTTTTAGACGAGAGTCTCGCTCTATCACCCAGGCTGGAGTGCAGTGGTGCGATTTTGGCTTAACACAACCTCTGCCTCCTGGGTTCAAGCAATTCTTATGCCTTAGCATCCTGAGTAGCTGGACTACAGGTGTGCACCACCATACCCAGCTAATTTTTGTAATTTTTTTAGTAGAGATGGGGTTTTGCCATGTTGTTCAGGCTGGTCTTGAACTCCTGGCCTCGAGTGATCTGCCTGCCTGCCTCAGCCTCTAAAAGTGCTGGGATTATAGGCATGAGCCACTGCACCTGATCATAGTATCTTCTGATATCCTTAAAAATGTATATATTTTTGAGTCAGCAAAAGGTATTTTATGGAAATGAACAGAAATGTGCAAAGATTTATCTGCAAAAATGTTCAATGAAAGTTCACTGTTGTCCTCAAACCTTCAACTCTACCTTCTCTTTCCCTTATCCAGGGCGGGTACCCTAGCATCAAACCTCAAAAAGACAGAAACAATTAGATGGGAATTTTCTCAACTCCTTGACAGTAACTTCTAATATAATCTGTATTTGTGCCCATACTTTGTTCATTATCTCAGTTTATAGCAGAGGATATATCTTTTCTCCTAATGACTGTATGCAATGAGTACAGAGAAACAGAATATATTCTTCTCCACTGGGGTTAATCCTTCTAGCTGGATAATGAGACTTATCTAATACCCTCCCTTCTGATCTTCAATTGTGACTCCCTTTGCAGCCTCTGTTCTCCTTGCTAATTGTTCCTACCATTAAAAAAGGACAAAGAATCCTTCCATGAAACCACTCTTGTCAGATATAAAAACTTATATTTGAAGCTATATTAATTATGTCTCTTATAAGAGAAGGGATAGAATAACACAAGGAAAAGAATAAAGAGTTCAGAAATAGAAGACACATAGGTATATGGTATATAATAAAAATGCCATTTCAAATTAGGGAGAAGAAATGGTTTCTCATTAAATGGTGCAGAGATAGCTAGAAAGCCATTCAGAAAAAAAGTATTCTCTGCTCCTTATGTCAAAATGAATTCTATTTGATTGAAGATTTTATTAGGGAAAGTTCAAAGTATAGAAGACTATGGTGGGCTGGGCACAGTGGCTTATGACTGTAAATCTCAGCTAAGACGGGAGGACTGCATGAGGCCAGAAGTTCAAGATCAGCCGAGGCAACATAGCAAGACCTCTTCTCTACAAAAACAAAAAATGAAAAGTAAAAAAATTAGGTGTGGTGGTATTATGTACCTGCAGTCCCACCTAGTCAGGATGTTGAAGCAGCATGATCACTTGAGCCCAGTAATTCGAGGCTACAGTGAGCTAGGACCACATCACTGTACTCCAACCTGGGTGACAACCACCTTGTCTCAAAAGAAAAAAAAAAGATGGTAAAATATCCATAAATTTTTCAGTTCTCTCCTCCTTAAAGTGGTGTGGGATGAACTTATTGATTAGCTTCTAATAAGTAGAGAATACAAAGTGAAAAATGTTATTAACTTTATAGTAGAGAAATATGGCAGATATCACTTTAACCAAGTGATCAAGTTTAACATTACCAGCAATAAGACATATTGATACCATGTATCCCCTGATATGAGGTGGTGAAAAGTGTTCTTTACCTCTGTGGTATTTGTCCCCAAAATCTTTAACCTCAGTCTATTCATGAGAAATCATCAGACAAACTCAGATTGAGGGACATTCTACAAAATGCTCGACCAGTAGACAGTAAAAGTGTAAAGGTCTTGGGACACAAGAAAGGACAGAGGAACTGTCAAATTGAAGTAGACTATGGAGACCTGCCAACTTTAAAGGCAACCTACAGCCCTGGATTGGGTCCTGGAACAGAAAAGTAAGATCTGGATAAAATCTGTAGTGTAATTAACAGTATTTCATCAATATTAATTTCTTAGTTTTCATAATTATACTATGGTTATATAAGACAGTAAAGCTCAGCAAAGGGCATATGAGAACTCTCAGTACTATCTTTATAACTCATCAGTAAGTCTAAAACTATTTCAGGATAAAAAGTTAAAAAATAAAGATTATGGTGATACAAAAGTTACGTCAAGAAAGATCAAACCCAAGTATCAGAGCTAAAACCATAAAACTCTTTGAAAACATGAGTGTAAATCTTTGTGATCCCGTGTAAACCAAAAATAAAATTCTAAGCCCCCAACTGACTGAATGGACTCTTCCTGGCCAAGAGGATGCCAAAGATACCCAGAAACGTAGTTCATACCATGATGGGAAGTCGGGGGTAAGACATGCCTCATTATACTCTCTTCCTTTTGGTGTTTAGACATAGCTGAAATTAGGATTTTAATATCAAAATCCTAAGACTGACAGAACAGACTCTTTGTAGCAATAAGACACCAGCTCCAACCTGACCCTGGTAAAATATTGCATAACAACAGGCCCCAGAGAAAATCAAAGTATTAATACCCCAAAATACATTTCTTGGACAAAATTTTTGAATTGGCCCTGCAAAGCTGTCTCTTGTGGGGAAAATTTATATCCTATGGAGAATTCCCTTCCCTCTCTAGGTCTTTTCCTGATCTAGGAGAGATTTAACTAAGAGTCTGATACCTTTTAAGGTAAGCTTGTCCAACCTGCAGCCCAGGATGCCTTTGAATGTGGCCTGACGTAAATTCATAAACTTTCTTTAAAAATTATGAGATTTTTTTTGCATTTTTTTTTAAAGCTCATCAGCTATTGTTAGTGTATATTATGTGTGGCCCAACACAATTCTTCTTCCAGTGTGGCCCAGGGAAGCCCACAGATTGGACACCCATTTTAAGGTCTAATAAGAGACATGTACCAGCTATTGTCTCTGAAGCCTACTACCTGGAGGCTTTAACTGCATAACAAGAACCCAGCTTTCCATAACACCCCTTATCTTAATCCCAGGCATTTCTTTCTGCTGACTTAAACACTTTAGGCAAACTCAACTTTCAACCAATTGCGAATCAGTTAATCTTTGAATCTACCTATGACTGGAAGGAACCCCCCTTTAAGAGGTCCTACCTTTCCAGGCCAAATCAATGTAAACCTTGCACATACTGATTAATGTCTCTGCCTGTAACTTCTCTCACTAAAATGTATAAAATCAAGCTGTAACCCAACCACCTTGGGTACATGTTTGCAAGACGTCCTGAGGCTGTATCATGGGTCATGGTCCTCACATTTGGCTCAGAATTAATTTCTTTAAATAGTTTATGGAGTTTGGCTTTTTAATCAACAATTGGGTTAGGCAATGGTTTCTTCAATAGGGCAACCAAAAACACAAGCAACAGAAGAAACATACAGCTAAACTGCACTTCATCAAAGTTAAAACCTTTTGTGCTTCAAAGGATACCATCTAGAAAGTGAAAAGACAGCCCACAGAATGGGAGAAAATATTTTCAAATTGTGTTTCTGATAAAGTAATTATATTTAGAATATATAAAGAACTCTTATATCTAGTAATAAAGAGACAAATAACCCAATTAAAAAATAGCAAAGGATCTGAACAGATACTTGTTCAAAGAAGATATACAAATGGCCAGTAAGTACATGAAAAGATGCTCAGCATCATTAGCCATCAGGGAAATGCAAACTAAAACCCATGAGATACTACCGTACATCTACTAGCATGGCTATAGTCACGAAGACAATAAAACCACCTTTGCAAAAACTCTAACTAAGAAAATTATTACAGTGAAAGAGAGCTGACCTAACTCCATCTTTCTTCTAACCTCCAATAAGTCCTTGTTTGTTCCTGGAAGTAGGCTGAACTAACTTTGGGAGGAACTTAGTTTATAGTTTAACTTTGAAATAAAGACAGTAACAGCCTTTTTCCAGAACAAACCCCCTTCCTTCCTGGGGACCAGACTGTCTTTGGAGGACTAACAAATTAGCTACAAGATTAGAAATTATGATTTAAGAGTCATGCAGCTGGAGGTGGCAAGATTCTGCACCTTCCCAAATTGCTCCTTGGGATAATATAATTATTATAAAAGCTAAGATCACTACTTGGGATATTTTGCAGATCCTGCACTTGATGGATCAACTGGCACCACCCACATTGATGAAATAGTGCAAGAGGACAAACTCACCTCCCTGTGATTTCAAATCTGACCTGACCAATCAGCACTCCCCACTTTCTGACACCCCCCACTCACCAAAATATCCTTAAAAAGCCCAATCTCCGAGTTTTTAGGGAGACTGATTTGCGTAACAATAAAACTCTGGTCTCCTGTACAGCCTGCTCTGTGTGAATTAAACTCTTTCTCTATCGTAATTCTCCTGTTTTTATAAATTGGCTCTGTCTGGGTAGCAGGAAAGGAGAACACATTGGGTAGTTACAATAACAAGAGTTAGCAAGGATGTGGAAAACTGGAACCCTCATACACTCCTGCGTGGGAAGTAAAAATGATGCAGTCTCTTTGCAAAACAGTCTGGCCGTTCCTCAAAAGGTTAAACACATTGTTTTCATATGACCCATTCCTAAGTCTATCCCTAAGATAATGAAAACATATTTCCACACAAAAACTTGCACATGAATGTTCCTAGCTGAATTTTTTTTTTTTTTTTTTTTTTTTTTTTTTGAGACAAGGTCTCACTGTCACCAAGAGTGGAATGCAGTGATGTGACCATGGCTCATTGAAGCCTTGACTTTCCAAGCTTAAGTGATCCCCCCACCTCAGCCTCCTAAGTAGCTAGGGCTAAAGGGGAATGCCATCACACCTGGCTAATTGTTTCCATTTTTTTGTAGTCAAGCAGTCTCACTGGGTTGCGCAGGCTGGTCCTGAAATCCTGGGCTCAAGTAATCTGTCCATCTCAGCCTCCCAAAATGCTGGGATTACAGGTGTGAGCCACCGCATCTGGCCGATAGGTGAATTATTTATAACAGCCAAAAAGTAGAAAGAACCCAAGTGTTGATCAATAAATGGTAAGAAGTGAAATATCCAAATAATGAAATATTTAGCAATAAGAAATTGAATACTGATACATGCTACCACATGGAAGAACTTTGAAAATATGCTATGTGAAAGAAGCCAGACACAAAAAAGACAACATATTATATGCTTCCATGTATACGAAATATTCAGGACAGGCTAATCATAGAGAAAGAAAGTAGACTGTTGTCTAATGTTGGAAGGGGCTTGGGAGTGAATACAGAGTTTCTTTTTGGAGTGATGAAAATGTTCTAAAATAGACTGCAGTGATGGTTACAGAACTCTGACTATACTAAAAACCACTGAATTGTACATTTTAAATAGTATAAATTGTATGGTTTGTGACATATCTTATTAAAGATTATAAAAGTTATAAAAAAGAACATAGTCATATATAAAAATATTATTAAAAAACCAGATTTTTGGGCAGGGCGCAGTGGCTCACGCCTGTAATCCCAGCACTTTGGGAGGCCGAGGTGGGTGGATCAAGAGGTCAAGAGATCGAGACCATCCTGGTCAACATAGTGAAACCCCATCTCTACTAAAAATACAAAAAATTAGCTGGACATGGTGGCGCGTGCCTGTAATCCCAGCTACTCAGGAGGCTGAGGCAGGAGAATTGCCTGAACCCAGGAGGTGGAGGTTGCAGTGAGCTGAGATCGTGCCATTGCACTCCAGCCTGGGTAACAAGAGTGAAACTCTGTCTCAAAAAACAAAACAAACAAACAAACAAACAAAAATAAAAAAAAAAACCAGACTTTTTTTTTTTTTTTAGAATCTAGGATTCTGAAAGTTATTTTTTAAGAATATGAAAAATCTAAAAAGTTATAATATCACTGGACTAAAAATTTAAACCATTTATGTGACCAAAAAAGGGCAAAAATATAAATGTCTTTAGTTGTCTCTATTCTTCATCAGATAGCATGCTCCATAAGCATTTATCTTGTTGTATGTGAAAACCTAATGTTAGGTATAGTTATTTGTTAACAAAATATTAGTCATTTTTATACTTTCCTTCACTAGAGTATTCATTTATGATTGGCACATGGTACTATAAAAGATTAATGCTCTTCAGAGTAATTTTCTGTGAAAAGGCAAGTCTCTTAGACACTAAAAATCTGTTATTTGATCATTTTTTTTTAAAGTGGCAAATAAATGAATTTGATTATGCAAACTAAGAACTATAGCACTGGGGCTGGGCATGGTGGCTCATACCTGTAATCCCACCAGCACTTTGGGAGGCTGAGGTAGGAAGATCACTTGAGGCCAGGAATTTGAGACCAGCCTGGCCAACATGAGGAATCTGTCTCTACTAAAAATTCAAAAATTAGCCAGGCATGGTGGTGGGCGCTGTGATCCCAGCTATTAGGGAGGCTAAGGCATGACAATCACTTGAACCCGGGAGGCAGAGGCTGCAGTGAGCCAAGATTACACCACTGCACTCCAGCCTGGGCGACAAGGCAAGGCTGTCTCAAAAAACCGCAAAAACAAAAAAACTGTAATACTGGTAACACTTTTTAAGCTTTAGATAACTATTCACCTAAGTTTTGAAAAAAAAAATGTACATTAAATACATAAAGATACTCTAAGACTCAGTGCAAGAGTTCAAACACACTATATCAATATTTAAAATATTTAGTTTTCAATGCATTGTAATTTAGTGTACAGAAGTTATTTACTTCTGAAACCTGATGACTGGCATATGACAAACTGTAATTCTACTGCTTGTATAGTTACTGATTCTCTTGAGACTATTTGGAACTGTGTAGTCTTTCTCCAAAGGATTGGAAAAAAAAAGTCACAACCTTTACCCCTTTTCTGAAACAAATCTGGTATCCTTGGTCGAAAAGTGAGGTCACAAAGTCCTTTGAACTCATAGTATCACTATATCAAACTCACACTAATGGCACATTTGTGTCTACCTCTTTCAGGCTATGAAAATGGCAATGAATTGCCATCCAAAGAAAACAGAAATTACAGTGGTTAGCACTGGGCCCAAGGCTAATGACATCTAAATCATTCTGTAAGGCAGACACCATCTGACAACTTCAAACACCATCTATCTTATCCATACATTAAGTGCAACAACAAATGCATGGGTGACATGCCATGAAATTTAAACAAAGTTCTAATTTCTTAACATATGGAAGCCAAGTTTAACAAAATTCTACTTTCATGAAATTTCATAAGAACGTCTTTGAATTTGTAATATTTATACTTAATGAATCACCAAAATTTATGTAAAGATTAAAAAAATTAAGCCGGTTATGACAGAATATGAGACCCTTTAGTGAACTTTTGTTTGAATTAACAAAAACAAAAATTTAAGTAAAATTTAAAAAGACCATCCAACTTCATTTGTCATGATGGTTCAAAGAATACCCATAACACGATAAAACCCTTAGAGTTAATTTTATTTTACATTTTTTGAGACGGAGTCTGGCTCTGTCACCCAGGCTGGAGTGCAGTGGTGAGATCTCAGCTCACTGCAACCACTACCTCCCGGGTTCACGTGATTCTCCTGCCTAAGCCTCCTGAGTAGCTGGGATTACAAGCATGCATCACACTCAGCTAATTTTTGTATTTTTAGTAGAGATGGGGTTTCACTATGTTGATCAGGCTGGCCTTGAAGTCTGGACCTCAGGTGATCCATCCGCCTCCATCTCCCAAAGCGCTGGGATTACAGGCATGAGCCACCGCGACTGGCCTTTATAGTTAATTTTAGACAAGGCAGAAAACTCCTGGCTCCAGATACACTCAGGTGACTTGGTTAACATATGAATGTTAACCATAATGTGACAGATAAGACTTCAATTTCTTTAGACTGAACCAGGATGGCTGAGAAGACGAAAGTCAGGTCAGGACCAAGGATAAAAACTGGGCAAATACAACTTTTTTAAAAATCCATTTTAAACAAAGCTTTGAGGATTAGAACCTTGATTCGGGAAGCCTTAGTTCAGGACTCCACCGAGATGTGTGTTTGTTGACGGGTGGTGGTGGGTGGGGGTGTGTTGACAAGTTTTCTCCGCCCTTGACCTTCGGCCTAGATATTATTTTTTTTCCAACTGAGGCAACCCCAGAGAGAGGAAGCCAGGGTCCACCACCAGGCTCACAGAGCGTGACCTCTGCCCTAGATAGCCTCAGAAAGCAGGTGAGAGAAGAGGCGAGAGGTGAGAGGTGCCTACAGCCCCCAGGACCGGCCTTGTCTCTTTTGCCCTAATTCCTCCACTTTCCTCCACTTATCCCCACCTTACGTTCCCTCTCACCCGGGCAGGACAGCTTGGCTAGCGGCACCAGCATGTTCAAAGTCACCAGGATTCTCGGTCGGACAGAACAAGAGGAATCTCCGCTGCTCGCGGCGGGCGTTGGACCTCTAGGCCGCGGGGGGCGCCATCACCTGCCGGGAAGCAAGAACTCGACCGCAGTTCGTCTACCCAGCTCTGCCGACCGCTCTTACTTCGCGGCGTTCCCGCCTCCTTCTCACTCTGCGCCGGCGCCATGCATGACGCGACGGCCAGCCGAGGCTTCCGGGTCATGTAGCAAACCAGGGAAATTAGGGACTCCAAGTCCCAGCCGGGGCGCGGTACCAGCCAGAGCGCGGCTAGAGGGGTTCACGAATCCCACAGCACAACGCACGCGCAGTGAAAGACAGTGGAAGGCGGGGCGACGCGCACAGCTTCCTGGGAGGGGTAGTCTTCTGCACGCGCGCCCTTCCAGCCCGTCTAGAGGCTCGCGCAGAAGCCTTGAGCAGCCTAAGGTGGACAGATGTCATCTGATTGGCTGTCCCGAAAAATGAAAAGTCTTTGTGGTCCAGGGCTGAGACCCGTGAGGAGACGGGGCGGGATTTCGGGAGCTAGGAGGCGGGGCCACTTGGCTTTGGGCGCGAGCGGTTGAAAGACGGTGTCGGTTCGGGTGCTCGATTGGATTCCGCGGTCCCAGTCCTCCCCCATGGCCGACCCTGAGGAGCTGCAGGTTTCTTCGCCGCCCCCGCCTCCTCCTTCTTCTCCCTCCTCTTCAGACGCCTCTGCAGCATCTTTCCCCGGTGGCCCAGTGAGTTTGAGCTGGCCAGTTCCGAGCGGGAGCAGCGGCCGAAAGGTTGACCCGCTGGAGGAAGTGGAGCTGCAAATCGGAGACGTGAGTGTGTAGTTGGGACTGCGTCCCTCCTCGGCGCCTCTGGGAAGACTGGCGGCGGCTGGGCCCGCGAGGCCAGGGAGTCGGTCCCCCAACCCCCAAGACCGGGGACGACCGGCCCTTCTGCACCCGATAGCCTGCGGGCGGGAAGCGGGGAGTGGGAGATGCCAGCAGCTAAACCCTTTCTGAGGGTTCCCCATTTAGATTTAGCGGTGAGGAGTCTTAAGGGTTATCCCTCCACCCGCCCCACCCCTAACTGGTTTCTTTTTGTCTCGCCTTCTGGTTTCAATCATCTGCAGTAACCCGAAGCCGTGCAGCTCTGCGCCGCCCGGTGCTGGCTTTTTGCCTCCTCCTCTCCCATCAGAGAATAGTTTTCACTGCATGGGTTTGCTTGCTGTCTGCGAGTGTTTAGGATCAGACTGTGATTTCTTTCCATGGGACTTAGAGCCCGCTGTTCTAGTTGGCCACCTGCCCAGGGACAGATGATAATGCCATTGTCTGCCTCAGGCCTGCTTAGCAGTGGACCCAGCTTGAAGGGTTTAGGTCACGTGGATTGGCTTCATTAAAGGGTTTAGTCAGCACTCCTCTCTTTGTATGATTGCCAGAATGCATACTTAGTAAGGATAGTTTCTGTCAAATCTCGAGTCCCCAGAAACTAGCACCCCACCCCTTACCCCTAACTCACACAAGATAGAGAGGGGGAGAAGGGAGGTCACAGTTTTATGGTCTCTCGAGTGGGTCAAGTGGAATGAGGTATGTAGGCTGTAACCTTCTGGGAGAGCTCTGTGGCATGACGTTTCTTAAGGATTGGAAAATGGGGGATGACCTCGATTATCTCATTGCTCCGCATGTATTTTTTTAAGGATGACTAAAGTGCTTAACAAGCAACTTAATAAAACAAGTCAGCCTTTATTTTTGCAGAACAAACTGATTGTAAGTAAATATGTAGAATTTTCTTATATATTCTTTGAATATTCTACAAAGAAATATGTAGAATGAAGTGCTAATGTGTTATTTAGGAACAATGTTTTATTTTATATCATCGGTGAAGAAAATATTTGCCTAAAAAGTGAAATTTCCACCAGGAGCTGAGTGTTTTCTGCATTCCTGTGTGATTTTGTTGATGTTTGTCAGAGCTCAGAGTTTCTGTTCTTCGATCTATACATTTTCATTGTTTAAAGCGTTCACAGGTCAGTGCCCATGTTACCCACATAGCGGTAAGAATTATTTATGATGAATTCCTTCAGATACTTCTGACACTTAGTGTGAAGGGGTCCAAGTTATCTTGTTGAACTGAGACTCTAGTGTATTTTCACAGAAAGCAACAATACTGACTTGTCATGTCCCATACGTAGTGAATATTTTTCTAGCAGACTTGTTTCCTCAAAGCCTACTCAATTTTCAAACTAAAGCATTGGCTCTTTCAGGGAACCTAAGAAATATTGACGAGCCAATGCTTTACTTTGAAAATGGATTACTTTTAAAGAAAACAGGGGCACTGGATTCAAAGCCTTAAGCTATTTTTAGACTACTTGTAAAATGAGATGAGAATTTAAAAAATAAACTTAAGTTTGACTTTTTTTTTTTTTTAACTTTAGGCAGCCTTTTCATTAACCAAACTCCTTGAAGCCACATCTGCAGTATCAGCTCAAGTGGAAGAGCTTGCCTTCAAATGTACAGAAAATGCACGTTTCCTTAAAACATGGCGGGACCTCTTGAAAGAAGGCTATGATTCTTTGAAGCCTGATGACTAATTTGACATACTTCGTTGTTTAATAATGACTGCATTACTTCATACTTCTTCATATGTCATATTTGTACATTTATCACACGTATAGGATGACCTCTGTCCAGAAGTTCTGTATGCACTCAGAATGAAATTTTTCTTCGTTTTTGAATAGATGTTCAATCATAACCGTTGATTCCATAACAACTTAAGATAACAAGAGTTCTGTCCATTGGCCCACCTGTGTCTTCCCTTTTGACAGGTCTCTGTGCCACCGTTTGTAGCAGTGGCAGTGAGAGACTTGCTCCCGGTATTATGTTGGGGTCTTTGAAGCCTGTGAATGTTGGGTTGGTTCTTTTGGTCCAATAATTGGCTACTATGGCCAGGTTGGGAAATGTCCCAGGAGCGAGCTCTAGCATAATAGGATGGTGGAGTGTGCCAGCTAGCCCAAACAGACTCCCCATCTTGTTCTTTGCATTGGTGAGTCTCTTCTCAAAGTCCACCATGTCTGTGAGGACCAAGGGGTGTGCTGGTGTCCCATCCATATACGGTTCTAGAAAGGTCTGGATAGTAAAAACTGTCGTCATCTGGGCTCTGGTAGCAACAAGCTTGACCTGATCTAAGAGCTCCTTTCCTTGACTAGGAGAGCAAATACAAACTCACCAACGCAAGGTTGACTGTTGATCCAGGCTATCGCAGGCCCAGCATTGTGTGCAATCAACAGGTTTGCACTTTCGCCATCTGCTGTTCTGCCTGCTGCAACCATCATGGCCTGGAATTGTTTTTAGACCTGAATAGGATTAGACTGGATCTAATCACTTGACCCGATCACAACTCTGATGAATAGGTAGCAGCAGTGTTGAAGCATGGACGCCATTTCAGTTTTAGTTATCCAGTCCTCGTCAGTGACAGTCCTTTTAACGAGTGACTGTGTGGATGTTTGTTTGCCTTCAACAGTGAGCAAGCTTCTTTCACTCACACCCGCATCTATGAGGCCTTCATGCAGTCCATCAATAAGACAGCTCAAAAACAAAAGGTTTGGGGTAGCTGGATGGAAGGTGGCTCGGAATGCTGGGTTGAACATAGATTTTGCATTCCTTTCAGTGTCCTCCAATCTTCCAGTTGCTGTTTGAGGATCCATGGAATCAGAGGGAAACTGCCTGAATCTTCCAGTCAGTTGTGATGAGAGTTTCCTACTGGTCATATCCATAGACATTTGTTGATCATCCACGCTAACCAATTTGTTGAGTTATCTTCCTTTTCTTGGTTTTCTTGGCTTTTGTGAAAGCGGAATACCGATGCTGTTTTTGAGGCTGACCAGTGCTTGTTTATCCTTAAGTACTTTCTGCCTCTGAACTTCCATAGAATCCTTTATTAAAGATAATCAGTAGATGGCTAATATTAATAGTGCCATAGTGCTACCAGTAGCAAACTAGCTAGACCATTATTTATTTGTTTTGCAACAAGATGCTAAGCATGGCAGAGTTTGAAGTTGTGTTTCATCTTAAGGACCAAGGGAGGTAACTTTAAGGTTTCCAATGGTAGATCCAGCTCCATTAGGCTAAGTTGTCTACAGCTAATGATTGTGTCTATTTTATATCCCCAGCACCTAAAACAGGGTCACACAACACTCAGTAAATATTTGTTGAATAGAAGAGTTAACAAACTTAATTAAAAGCTTTTTTTCTTCCTATATTTAGCATGAAGACTGTAATTGTTTCTCTAGAAAATGTATGAATCTGACCTTTATTGACTTGAAGATAAACGTTCTTTTTTATGGAAATTTGGACTTTGATGATAGGTTTTAAAAATGTATGACAAGTATTTTTTGTACTTCTTTGATTTTTTTTTTTTGAAAAGACTTTACTTCAGAAACAGAAAGACTGTCTAGAAAGAATGCGTATTTTTTCTCTATTTCTGTGGTTACTACTTTTCCAGTTTAACAGTTTTTGTATCTGATACTTGTATATATTTGATTGCTATCTTTAAAGAGTCTTAAGGTACAAAGCATTGTTAGTATATAAGAATGACGGGGGCGCAATGGCTCACACCTGTAATCTCAATGCTTTGGGAGGCCAAGGCTGGTGGATCACGAGGTCAGGAGTTCAAGACCAGCCTGGCCAATATGGTGAAACCCTGTCTCTATTAAAAATACCAAAATTAGCCAGGCGTGGTGGCGCATGCCTGTAGTCCCAGTTACTTGGGAGGCCAAGGCAGAAGAATTGCTTGAACCTGGGAGGTGGAGGTTGCCATGAGCTGAGATAGCATCGCTGCACTCCAGCCTGGGTGACAGAGTGAGACTCCATCTCAAAATAAAGTGCCTTATCAGATTTATGGCTCTGTGCTATTACTTTCTGAGCTTTGCAAGTTATGTACATAATAATTCTAAAGAAGTTACTTTGTTTGCAATGCATCAAATTTAAATGATGTGATTGTTTTTGTATTATTTGACCTTAGTCTTCTATTTTGCATCCTGTATCTTATGTTGCTTTTGATATTTTGTGTGGCGTGTCAACGATTAAGCCACTAATTCTCTACCATATATAACTTCTGGACATCTTTGATACGACATCTTAATTCTTTGTAGATATGTATAGAACTATATTCTAATGCCCCACAATGGGGCTATGAGAGGGGACAGATGGATGGGCAAAGAATAGTTTTGTTTAACATATTAGGTCATAGTTCTTGATTAGTTTTTTTAAAGATCACACATAGGGTGTGATTTCTATACCAAAGATATGCTTAGTTCAGTATTAGAAAAATATTCGTACATATCCTGAAAATTGCAATTTTTAAAATGTGTAAAAATTAATCCTTATTAAAAACACATTTTATTTTCATTTCTTTGGATTCATTACCTCAAAACTTTTTTATTTTACATATTTTAAAGATATAGGAAAGGTAAATGATTTCAAGAAAATTCATGTATTTCTACTACGCAGGATGTAGTAAATGTTAGCATTTGGCTATATTTTCTTCAGACAGACACACACACACACAGACGTATGTATGTAATTGCAAATGTTAGATACATTTGAAGTTTGTTGCCTCTTTGATCCTGTCCCCTTCCTCTCTCTTTGAGGACTCTTTGAGAGTCCCCAGAAGTAACCACTAGAGGTTGCATATTTTCTAGTGTGTGTTTTTATATTTTTAATACAAATATATTTTTTAAAAGTGCTACAAAATATTGTTTTATGTATGTGGTAGCCAGCCTCCAGATGGCCCCAGTGATCCCTGGCCTCCTGGTATTTATGCCCCAGGATAGTCTTCTGCATTCTACAGTGCTGACTTTTGTAACTACCAGGATATTGGCCAAATACATCGTGTGATTTCTGAGGCCATATCGTTTACTCTTTTTTTTTTTTTTTTTAAGAGACAAGATCTTGCTCTGTTGCTCAGGCTGGAGTACATTTGCAAGATCATAGCTCACTGTAATCTTGAACTTGGGCTCAAACAATCCTCCCATCTTGTCTGCCAAAGCAGTGGGATTACAGGCATTTTTGCTCATTTTTATATTTTTAACTCGTCAGTTTTTAGATATTACATGTTTGAATACTAATAATCTGTTATGTATGTTTCAACTATCATTTTTAGGCTGGTTTGTTTTTGTATTTTGGTTATGAAATGTTGAATTTTTAAACTTTAATATAATCTTACCAATAATTTCATAATGATTTGCTTTTTCTGATTTTTGTATAGGAAATGTCATAAAAATAGTATTATACAGCCTTCCAAAAGTTATAAAATTTTTTAACATTTAGATGTTTAGTCCAACTGAAATTTGTTTTTGTTTATGGCATGATTTTGGAATCTTGTTTTAATTATTTTTGCATATTTATAGCTATTCCTTCAAGTATCAATGTTTCAAGTGTGGCATCTGTCATTCAGTTACCATATAAGGGCCGGATTCTGACCTTTCTGTTCTTTTGATCTGAAGGAAATTTGAACATGCCTTCACCAAATATGCCAATTTGCCATCGTGATTATTTCAAGCTAAAGGCACTTGAGAAACAGTAGTTGCAGAAATGGCTATCTTACCTGTCCTTTCCTACCTGTAGCAAGCCATACAAACTTCTTTGAGAAAGATGCTTTCCTGATTCCAAGATGAGAAGATAGCTCTAGTCAGCTGAGACAGCACCAGAGGAATCTACAAACAAACTTTACTGTTAGTGTCTTGCTGTATATTTACCTTCTCATAGTTCCTGCCTCTGGAAGCCTAAAACTGCTTTCCTTGTCACACTTCTCTAAAATTTATTCTCTGTGGAAGATGCTATACAATCTAGAGTTGTAAGCCACTACTTGTGGTTACTTTTTCATTGTGTTTTCTCCTGTATGATATACACTGCAAATATTAATAAAAATTAGTTGTTTTTCTCTTGTTAATCTGTCTTTTGTTATAGGGATCTGTCCCAACTATGAACTTATGAGGCCTGAGGAGAAATTGTATTTCTTCCACTACAGATATATTTACTTAACTGCGTGCTGAAACTCTGTAAGTTTCCCTGTAAGGAAAGAAAAAAAACATGTTACTGATTTCTACTGAGTTATGGTCAGCTTAGGACAACTGCTGGTTTCAGGTAGTGAGCTTTCTATGGGCACTTTAAGAGTGGATTTTTATGGTTACACATTTTTACATTTCTGTTTGCTTCATTGGAGAGGTTGGGGAAGAGCTGAAAGCATAAATATTTTCTTTAAGACGTAAGAATTTTTTTTTTAAACATAAGTAGCCCATTACCAGCCCTACACAAACCACAAAGAAATGATGTAAAAATTTTTTTTGAGACAAATTCTTGCTCTGTTGCCCAGGCTGGAGTGCAGCGGTGCGATCTTGGCTCACTGCAACCTCTTATTCCTGGTTCAAGCAATTCTCCTGCCTCAGCCTCCCTACTAGCTGGGATCACAGGTGTGCGCCACCACATCCAGCTGATTTTTGTATTTTTAATAGAGACAAGGTTTCACCATGTTACCAGGCTGGTCTCAAACTCCTGACCTCAGGTGATCCACCCACCTCGGCCTCTCAAGGTGCTGGGATTACAGGTGTGAGCCACTGCGCTCAGCTGATGTAAATTTTTTTAAAGCTTCAAGAGACTAAAGTCAGTAAGATGAAATTGTTAACATATAAAACAAATGTGTTCTGTTTCAAAAATTCTGAGTATGTAAGATGTGCCAGGTACTGTGTTAAGAGCTTTATAAACATTGTTTCATATAACCATATCAGTTCTTTGAGAAAAGTGTCATTACTGTTTACCGAAAGTAAGTAGGCTCAGATAAAAAAGTATGGCTGTGACTCTTGATGCTGAAATTGGTCAACACTACCCTAGTAGTCTACACCACACCTAGCCACCTAGCTAGACTGATTAATATCCAGGCTTATCATATTATTTACTCTCCCCATGTGTGATGGTTAATTGTATGTTTCAACTTGATGGCTACAGATACAGAGATATTTGTTCAGATAATATTCTCACTTTTTCAGTCAGGATGCTTTTGGATGAAGCTAACATGTACATCAGTAGACAGAGTAAAGCAGGTTGCCCTTCCTAGCATGGGTTGTGCTCCTCCTATCCCTAGAAGGCTTGAATAGAACAAAGGGCTGACCCTCCCCCTGCAAGGGGGAATTCTGCCTGAAGACCTGGCCTTTGAATTGGCACTGGCTCTACCTGGTTCTAAAGAGCCTATGTGCCTTTCAACTGGGACATTCGCCCTGCAGATGTTTAGAGCTGCCAGTCTCCATAATCATATGAGACAATTCCTTAGAATCTTCTCTCTCCGTTTGTATGGCAAACCCAAAATAATATGACATCCCAAAGCAGAATATTTGTGCTAGTAACTGTATAACGCTCAAATTTTTTTCCCTAGGATTGCTTTTAATTTTTTTGGTAAGCTCTAAAAACCTATAAAGATCAACTGACCAAATTGGAATTGGAGGTATGGAGCCTTGTTAAAAGGTTATTGCAAATACCCCAATGAGACATAATGACCCAAACTAAGGTACTGGGAATTGGGGTGAAGAGAGTGGATGGATTTAAGCAACGTGTATGAGGTAGAATTAAGGGAGGCCTGGGTGATTTGATATGGTGGATAAAGGAGAGGGAAGAGTCAAGGATGACTCCCAGATTTTGAGCTTGAGCCATCGGGTGCAATTCAGCAGGGTGGGATCTCTAGGAGGAGAATCAGATGTGAGATTCCAGATTCATGCATAATAATGACATTAAAAAGCCAGTAAGATACTCAAGTGAAAATGTCAAGTGGGCAATTGTATATATAAGAGTTTAGGAGAGAGAACAAGCTGAAGGTAAAAATATGGGAATCATCAGTATATACACAGTATATGAGGCCATATTAAAGTGGGTGAGATTGCCCTAGTCTGTAGATAAGAAAAAGGCTTAAAATAAGAGTGAATGAGGCTTCTAGTGAAAGATTTTCTCTAAAAGAGGAGCAATTTTGTAAAAATTAAACCGCTTTTTGTATTTTTGAGGTCTCTTACCTAGAGCAATTCGCTTGAAAGTTTGTAGAGTAAAATGCGTGGCATTACAATTCCAGCTGTGTATTCCTTCCACTTTGCTTTTTGCCTTCTACTTACCCATGTTTAAATTGCTAAGATTTACCCAGTCATTTAGGAGAGATGGTGTATTAGTATGATGAATTAGTAATTCTTAAACTAAAAGTGTAAAAAATAAAAGTTGAGGTTTTCCTGATATAAATTTCAAATTTTTATAATGTTTTATTATTTATTTATTTGTTTATTTTTTGAGATGGAGTTTCACTCTTGTTGCCCACGCTAGATTGCAGTGGCATGATCTCGGCTCACTGCAACCTCTGCCTCCCAGGTTCAAGTGATTCTCTTGCTTCAGGCTCCTGAGTAGCTGGGATTATAGGCATGTGCCACAATGCCTAACTAATTTTGTATTTTTAGTAGAGATGGGGGTTTCTCCATGTTGGTAAGGCTGGTCTCGAACTCTCAACCTCAGGTGATCCGCCCACCTCGGCCTCCCAAAGTGCTGGGATTGCAGATGTGAGCCACTGCTCCTGGCTAAACTTTAAATTTTTAAAACAACTTTGGCTTGGTTGATTTAGAGGATTGATTTGACCTAGATCATGGTTCATAAGCTACATTTCTAAGAAAATCTTGATACAAATTGTAGTTAACTTAATGCTTCTGTTGCATTTTCTATGGAAGGTTCTAAGGAGATAGTTATGTAGTATGTTAGTAATTACTTATCAAATTAAATTAAACAAGTTATTCTATTTGAGGAGGTGGAAGGGTAGAATGAATGGATGGAGGAGACAGGAAGTCAAATTCATATGGCCTCTAGAAAGTTATTTAAAAATATGTTAAATGCTAAAGGAAGTTTAAGATGTGTGCTTTGTAAATTTATGGCATTTCTAAGACTCGTAAACAGGTTAAGACCACGACTTTGTTTGGACTGAATTTCTTCTATTTGTGAGTATTGCTTTTATTCTTTTTCAGTTATTCTTTTTAATAAAAATCTTTGGCCTGGCGGGGTGGCTCATGCCTATAATCCCAGCACTTTGGGAAGCCTAGGTGGGCAGATCACCTGAGGTTAGGAGTTCAAGACTGGCCTGGCCAACAAAGTGAAACCCCCGTCTCTACTAAAAATACAGAAATTAGCCATGCATGGTGGTAGGCACCTGTAATCCCAGCTCCTCGGGAGGCTGAGATAGAAGAATCCCCTTGAACCCTGGAGGTGGAGGTGAGCCGAGATCAGGCTACTGTACTCCAGCCTGGGTGACAAGAGAGAGACTATGTCTCAAAAAGAAGAAAAACGAAACAAAAGCCGGTCATGGTGGCTCACACCTGTAATCCCAGCACTTTGAGAGGCTGAGATAGGCAGATCACGAGGTCAGGAGTTCGAGACCAGCCTGGCTAACATGGTGAAACTTTGTTTCTACTAAAAATACAAAAAATTAGCTGGGTGTGGTGATGGGCACTTGTAATCCCAGCCACTCAGGAGGCTGATGCAGGTGAATTGCTTGAACCTGGGAGGTGGAAGTTGAAGTAAGCCGAGATGGCGCCACTGCACTCCAGCCTGGGTGGCAGAGCAAGACTTCATCTCGTGGGGAAAATACTCGTATTACTTGGAATTAGTAATAGGAGTTCTAAGGAATTAATCCTAAAATAATCTTAAAAAATAATTAGGCTGGGTTCAGTGGCTTACACCTGTAATCCCAGCACTTTGGGAGACTGAAGTGGGCGGATCACTTGAGGTCAGCAGTTTGAGACCAGCTTGGCCAACATGGTGAAACCCTGTCTCTACTAAAAATATAAAAATTAGCCAGGCGTGGTGGTGTGTGCCTGTAGTCCCAACTACTCAGGAGGCTGAAACAGGAGAATCAGGACAATTGCTTGAACCTGGGAGGCAGAGTTTGCAGTGACTGAGATCATGCCACTGTACTCCCACCTGGGCAACAGAGCAAGACTGTCTCAAAAAAAAAAAAAAAAAAAAAATTAAAAAAAATTTCTTTAGAGATAGGGTCTGGCTCTGTCG
Organism: Saguinus oedipus; assembly: GCA_031835075.1. Taxonomy (NCBI): domain Eukaryota; kingdom Metazoa; phylum Chordata; class Mammalia; order Primates; family Cebidae; genus Saguinus; species Saguinus oedipus. The sequence goes on along the minus strand of CM063171.1, from coordinate 185,277,762 downwards.
CCCAGGCTGGAGTGCAGTGGCACAATCACAGCACACTGCAGCCTCCAACTCCTGGGCTCAGGCAGTCCTTCCACCTCAGCCTCCCTAGTAACTAGGACTACAGGCATGTGCCACCATGTCCAGCTAATTAATTTTTTAACTTCTTCTAGAGATGCAGGTCTCACTGTTGCTTAGGCCAGTCTTGAACTCTTGGCCTCAATGATCTTCCTGCCTTGGCCTCTCAAAGCACTGAGTTGATAGGTGTGAGCCACTACACTTGGACTGTTTTCATTGTTTATAAGCTTTTTTATTATTTACTTTTTGTAGGCTATTTTAAAATTTAAAAATTGTAGTCTATTTTATTTATTTATTTAGATTTTAGAGACGGTGTCTCACTATGTTGCCCAGATTGGACACAGCCTCTCATGTAGCCGGGAATACAGTTTCATGCCACCGCACTTGGCTATTTTACTTATTATAGAACTATCAGTATTTATATTATTGAATATTATAAGCAGAACTATAGTTTTCTATTGTATTCTGAGTTATATTGAAATTATACTATATTCTTCATGTAGAAAACTTACTGAGATTATTCCAAGTAAGCAAGAAAAAACCCAAAGCAATCCATTTTTAATAGTTTTAAATTTCTGATAATTTATTTTCAAAATAAATTGCTACAATTATATATTTGATAAGTGCGTTATGGTTTGATTCCAGTATTTTTGTGTTTCACACATTTTTGGTGTATTTGAAACTATCTGAAAACATTTTCTTCTCCTGCTCTAAGTTTTCAAATTATGAAAGCAAAAAATTCTAATAACTCAGAGACTAGAGACTAGGTACATACAGACCTTTCCTTCCTGATATTAAGTTCCTGAATCAGTGCATTCTAGCTCTTTTTCCTTTTAACTTCTTTGTTGAGATATTCCACACACCATACATTCACTCACCTAAAGTGGGTGAAGGCAACCTCTGAAGTATGTTCTTAAAACATAACGGTTTGTTGAAAAGACTTTTGGGGCCAGGCGCGGTGGCTCACGCCTATAATCCCAGCACTTTGAGAGGCCGAGGTGAGTGGATCGCTAGGTCAACAGATCGAGACCATCCTGGTCAACATGGTGAAACCCCCTCTCTACTAAAAATACAAAACTTAGCTGGGCACGGTGGTGCGTGCCTGTAGTCCCAGCTACTCGGGAGGCTGAGGTAGAATTGCTTGAACCCAGGAGGCGGAGGTTGCAGTGAGCTGACATCGCGCCATTGCACTCCAGCCTGGGTAATAAGAGCGAAACTCCGTCTCAAAAAAAAAAAAAAAGCCTTTTTATATTTATTACGGCATCCTTGTAGAAAATCAGTTAACTGACAATACAAGGATGTATTTCAGGAGTTTCCACGAGTCTAAATGTTTATCCTCATTTTAGCTTTTCTGATCCACTTCTTTGCAATACTCACACGCTCCTATTCCAATCCCATGTGATGGTGTTCATTTAAAGCAAAGAGAAACAAAAGAAGCACTGGTTTTGAGTTTCTAGCAAAGCATATTTTTTCATAGTAATAAATATGTTGTGTTGGCTCTCAAGTGTATGGAGACTTAAGGAGAGATAAGATGGATTCTTAAAACAGAATATATTTTGCAAACAGACATTTTCTATGATGCAATTACACTGAGTATTCCAAAACTTTAAACCTTTATTTAAAAGTGCCTATGATTCTTGCTGATGCACATGACAGGCAAAGCTCTACTTTAAACTAGGAACTGCAGATGGACTTTGTATAGTCTTTTGTAATTAAATACCACATACAGATTGAAAAGGTTCTGCACTGTCTACTTCCAGGAATGTATTGCAATGCTATGCACATAGTAGTGGGTACTCAATAAATGCATGTTAGAAAAATGAATGAATGTTACTGAAGTAGATTTCTCTTAATTTCTTATGCAAAATATGTACATATATATAAATTATTGTTATAATTACTTCCCTTTGTAATAGCGTTAGTCATTTTTATTTTTCCTCATGTCCTCGTAAACTAATTTATCTTAGCCATTATTATAAATTACTAATTTTGTGGTATTCAGTTCATACCAGTAAATCCCTCATGAAGCACCCCCACAGTATTCTCTGTGAAGAAATGAGTTTCAGAGTCAGTCATGAATAGGAACTGAGTCTAGTTGATTGAGAAATCCGCGATATTTCACAGGGGTCTTGTGAAAGCGGCCGGCTTCATTAACTCAGGTGGCATCTCCTGCAGTGGCCACATTTCCACCCAGATGAACGATGGAGCATATGTTTTCTGAACTTTGCTGTCCATAGACCTTCTTCGTCTGTAGTTATACCAAAACTGATGAATCGTTTCTTTGAATGGTCTTGTGGTCAGAGTATAGAGAATTGGGTTCAAAGCACTGTTGATGGGCAGAATAAAAATCACTACCCAAGAGGTAATGGTACCTAGAAAAGAAAAATGAAATAGCTTGAGTGTTTATAGATGTTTATAAGGTATAAAAACCCAACTTCCTTGTTTCTTTCATCCCAACCCCTTTTTGAGTTTTAGTTTTTTTTCTTTGATGTCACATAATTAAATATCAATTCTCTATTTGTTTCCAGATATCTTTCCAGAGTGCCGGTATGTGAAGGGAATTCTAGTGCTGAAAAAGAATGGCATTCTTTGCTCAGTAGCTCTTCTTGAATATCAACCAAAATATTCCTTTAGGTAAAAATATTTTTCACAAAGTGATTAGATATTTTGATTATATTTTCAGAAAAACCATATTGTTTAGCATTTAAGTCATAAATTTAAGTGTCTAATAATTAAAACACTTAAAAGTGTTTTAATAAAATGTATAGTATTTGTCAGAATATGTAAGCTTTTCTTTAATACATTTCTGCCATTTGATTTTAAAACTAAGTGTGCATTTTTTGGGTTTTTGACCAGATATTTATTTCTGTAAAAATACCTTTGGCTAAGCTCATCTTAAAAATCACGCTAGTATATATACTAATACCAAAAATACTCTGCTTTTTATTATAATTTAATTGATGCTGTCATCACTCTTTGTTTTTTGTTTTTGTTTTTGAGACAGGGCTGGAGTGCAGTGGAGTGAACATGACTCACTGCATTCGCAGCCTCCTGGGCCCAAATGTACCTCAGCCTCTTGAGTAGCTGGGACCAAAGGCATGTGCCACCATGCCTGGCTAATTTTTATTTTTTGAAGAGTTGGGTCTCAGGGTCTCCCTATGTTGTCCAGGCTGGTCTCAAGCTCCTGGGTTCAAGCAATCCTCCCACCTCAGCCTTCTTTTTGTTGTTCATAAAATATAAGATACTATCACCATTGTCCATGGTATAAAACATAATTGAAATTATGTATTAATACATACAATTTTTTTTCTTTTGTTTCCTGAGCAGAATCTTGCTCTATTGCCCAGGTTGTAGTGCAGTGGTGGCGTGATCTCCACTCACTGCAGCCTCTGCTTCCCAGGTTCAAGCATTCTCATTCTTCAGCCTCCCAAGTAGCTGGGACTAGAAGTACATGCCATCATGCCCAGCTACATTTTTGTATTTTTTAGTAGAGATGGGGTTTCACCATGTTTGTGCCAGGCAGGTCTTACACTCCTGACCTCAAGGGATCCACCCACCTCAGCCTCCCAAAGTGCTGGGATTTCAGGCAAGATCCACTGGCCCCTCTACATACAAATTTTCAAAATATAAACTGTATGTATGTATATATATTTAATAGGATATATGCACTTTTCATTTTTCATTGTGGTAAAATATTCACAATATAAAATTTACCCTGTAAGCATTTTTTTTTTTTTTTTGAGATGGAGTTTTGCTGTTGTTACCCAGACTGGAGTGCAATGGCACAATTTCAGCTCACCACAACCTCTGCCTTCTGGGTTCAAGCAATTCTCCTGCCTCAGCCTCCTGAGTAGCTGGGACTACAGTTCCATTGCCATGCCCAGCTAATTTTTGTATTTTTACTAGAGACGGGGTTTCACCTTGTTGACAAGGATGGTCTCGATTTCTTGATCTCATGATCCACTCGCCTTGGCCTCCCAAAGTGCTGGGATTATAGGCGTGAGCCACCGCGCCCGGCCACCCTGTAAACATTTTTTAAGCCAACAGCTCAGTGGCATTAAGTACATTCACATTGTTGTACCATAACCACCATCCATCTCCAGAATGATTTCATCTCCCAAACTGAAACTCTATGCCTATTAAACAATCATTCTCCATTTCCCCTTCCCTCAACCCCTAGAAAATACCATTCTGTGTTCTATGATTTTGACTATACCAGGAACATCATGTAAGTGAAATAAAATATTTGTCCTTTTGTGTCTAACTTACTTCACTTAGCATTATATCTTAAAGGTTCATCTACACTGCAGCATTTGTCAGAATTTCCTTGCTTTATAAGACTGAATACTAATCCACTGTGTGTATGTACCACATTTTGTTTATCCATTTACCCATCTATGGACATTTGTATTGCTTCTGCCTTTTGGCTAGTATAAATAATGCTGCTATGAACATGGGTGTGCAAATATCTGTTTGAGTCCCTGCTTTCAGTTGTTTTTTTTTTTTTTTTCTTAGAGAATTTCCACATTGTATAGTAACTCGATGTTTAAATGTTTGAGGAACTGCCATATTATCTTCCATAGCAGCTGTACCATTTTGTTTTCTTACCAGCAATTCACAAGGGTTCCAATTTTTCCACATCTTTACCAACACTTGTCTTTTTTGTATGTTTTTTTTTAAATAGTAGTCATCCTAATGGATTAATGCACATTGTTTATTTTTTCTTTCTTATTTTTATTTATTTATTTTTTTGAGACAGGATCTTGCTCTGTCACTCAGGCTGAGTGCAGTGGTGCAATCATGGCTCACTGCAGCTTCGAACTCCTGGGCTCAAGTGATCTTCCCACATCTACCTCCCAAAGTGCCAGATTACAAGCATGAGCCACCACGCCAACCTACATGACTTTTAAATGCTGAGAATGTTTGCTTCTATTATCTCTGACAATCTGCCATGTTGTTCTCTAAATTGCATGCATTATAGGAAGAAAATTTTCTTACATTCTGAAAAAAATGCCGTAATTATTTGAGAATTGTTTCGGCCTGTTTTCCTGTCTAGTCATCTTAAGCCTGTAATTATCAGAATTTCAACACTGTGTGTAATTTATTTTGGTCACTCATTGCTCCTTTGTTCCAATAGTAAGTATTATTAGGCATTTACAGAAAAAAACAATTCTTCCCCAGTACGTATTATATTGAGGTATTATAGGTATTGAGCTATTATATACCTGTAATATACCTCTTATATACTATTATATACCTATAATAGCTCAATACCTATATAGATATTGAGCTATTGGCAGAGCCAAAAGTACCTATAACTCTGGCTTACAATTTTCTTTTTCTTTTTTTTTTTTTTGGCTCTGTCACCAGGCTGGAGTGCAGTGGCATGATCTTGACTCACTGCAACCTCTGCCTACTGGGTTCAAGTGATTCTTGTGCCTCAGCCTCCTGAGTAGCTGGAACTACAGTGCTGTACCACCATGCCCAGCTAATTTTTGTATCTGTAGTAGAGATGGTGTTTCCCCATGTTGGCTAGGCTGGTCTCAAATTCCTGACTTCAAGTGATTCGCCCATCTTGGCCTCCCAGAGTACTGGGATTACAATAATGAGCCACTGTGCCCAGCTCTGATGTACAATTCTTTAAATTGTTTAGTGTTAAGAATTTTAATTGTCTTTCTTAAAAGAATACTGCACAAACAGATTTATTATTTCTTTAAGGAAAGAAAAAAATATTGTACCTGGTATTTCTACCTGAAGCAGTGAAAGAAATTTCAGAACAAAAACGGGTATCCAGCATAATGCATCAGTAAACACTATAAAGAAAAACCGTTTGGCAAGGATCATCTCTTTTTTAACTTGATTCCGTATTTCAGTTGCTGTTATGGAACTTTGATGAACGCTATAAAACATACTTGCATAGGAAAAAATTATGATGATAAATGCGGCCAAATTAATACCTATTTGGAATACAAACAGTATTATTAATGCATAGGAACATTTTTTAAAACAAACAAACATAAATAAAACATATCCTTAGGTGTTATTACTGAAAATACAAAGACTATAATGTGTGGTTTTGCTTTTTCTTCATAAAGAAGAACTAAAGTCCACAAAAATCATGAATTGTTTTAGGATAAACTTTTGTGGAAGTAATGAAGAATAATGAAATGTTTAATTTTAAAATGAGATATTGAAATGAAATTACAATAATTCAATAAATATCTTGGGTTTTTAAGCTTTCTAGTATTAGCGATGTTTTACTTTTAATTTTTTTTTTTGAGACGGAGTTTCACTTTTGTTACCCAGGCTGGAGTGCAATGGTGTGATCTCGGCTCACTGCAACCTCTGCCTCCTGGGTTCAGGCAATTCTCCTGCCTCAGCCTCCTGAGTAGCTGGGATTACAGGCATGCACCACCGTGTCCAGCTAATTTTTTGTATTTTTAGTAGAGACGGGGTTTCACCATGTTGACCAGGACGGTCTCGATCTCTCGACCTCATGATCCACCTGCCTCGGCCTCCCAAAGTGCTGGGATTACAGACTTGAGCCACTGCGCCCGGCCGATTTTTAATTTTTTTAGAGATGGGTTCTTGCTCTGTTGCTGACTGAAGTGCAGTGGTACAATCATAGCTCACTGCAGCCTCAAACTCCTGGGCTCAAGCAATTCTGCCTCAGCCTCCCAAGTAGCTGGGACTACAGATGCATGCCATCATACCAGTTAATTAAAAAAAATATATAGAGATGGAGTCTTGCTATGTTGCCCAGGTTGGTCTCAAACTCCTGGCCTCAAGTGATCCTCCCACCTTGGCCTCCCAAAGCACTGAGATTATTGGCATGAGCCATTGTGTGTCTGGCCTAGTGATTTTTTTTCTAATTCAGTTACTTTTTGCTGTACTCTGAGAATATTTTTACATTGCCAATTTAGGACAGTTGTATGTATACCTGTAAGCCAAAGATGTTTGTGACTACAAACATAAATTTGAGAAGATAATAAATACCATTATCTTCATATTATAAAGCAAAGAGCCAAAATACATGTTGCTTAGCATGTTTAGGGGGAATACATGAAATACAGGTGTGTGGTGTCTTTTATGAATCTGTGTCAAGTTGGAATTTATATAATGAGAGTATAATTTGTGGAGAAAAATCCTTGCTGGGGATTCTGATAGAATCACCCTCATTCTTACTAACAAAAACTGGTTGCAAGATTTGGAATAAAAACGTGTGAACATTCATTTCTTATAGTTTCTTACCAAGAAAAATTGCCACTGAATAAATCTGGCCTCCAATACTTTCTGTATGTTCCGAATGCAGAGGGAAGCATACTCCATTGGTGCCATAGTAGTTTTTGAAAAATTCCTTATTGCTCAGTGGAATGAAAGCCACTATAAACCCAGTAATCCAAATGAGAATCAGAACTGTAATTGTTCTGGATTTTCCAGGTCTCAAACATCTAAAAGGATAGACAATGCAGATGTATTTTTCCAATGTCAGAAATGTTAACAGTAAAACTGATACTTCTGTGGACAGAATGGCCAAAGATCCTACAAGCTGACAATGAGTACTCTCCATCCACAGCTGCGCATGCTTATTGTATTCTCCACGAAACTTAAGGTCAAAGCCTCCGATCACGAATAAATATATTCCCATTAAGCAGTCGGCACCTAGAGGAGTCATAGTTTCACAAATTTAGAGAAATAAATAGGTATCTTTAAATCATCAATAAGCCATAATACTTTTAATCCTAGAAAATATAGCCAACTTTCTTCTATCTTAGAAAAAGGGAATTTTTGTACTCCTAAGAATCCATTTACAGATTAGGGCCTATTCACAGACTCTTTGGTAACCACTCTCATAGCACTCTCTAGAGTTAATTATGCAATCATTTCTTCATTTTCCTTTAAAGCGCAAGTCTTTAAGAGCAGAGATCTTGTCTATTGTATTCTCTGTTCTAGACCCATCAGGTAGAAGTGTTGAATAAATGAACAAAATGCAATCATGTTGAGCATTCAATTAGGGACCTAGATGAGGATGGCATTATTTGGTTCAGCTCTTCCACTGAAATTCTCCGAACTCAACAAGCTCAGGACACCATATAAAATCTCAGAGAAAGTAATTCACAAGTTCCTGTGATAAAGACTGAATTTTGAAGCCTCTAATTTAAGAGATATGAATAATTATGAACTGCTTTGCAGTCAGTACAGTTTTAAGGGGCTTAAATTACTTACCAGAGTTGGTCTAAGCAAAGCTGTTCTCTCTTTCAATTTTTACATCTTTTTCTGTCTCTTTTTAGGCTCTCCAATCCCAGGAATTAGCTCTCTTAACACTACTTGGCATATTTCTTTTTAAGCAAATGTTACATATCAGAAAGTGGGTGAGATTTTTGGACTGTGCAAGCATTCACACAAAATCCCTAAAATCATATCACTATAAATCATAAGGCTGACCCTAAGCCTTTAACACTGAAGTTATAGTCTAGGCTTCACCAGTGAAATTGAACTTACTAAAAATTTTGTAGCTAGCAATATTAAAAGACTTCCGAGTTCTGTTTCTTACGTAGCTGGCAGTTATAAAAAAACAATTAGACATCGGACTTTGAATAAGAATGGGGACTGTATTTGCGGGCAGCATACAGACAAAAGTAGAATTTTGTGTAGATTGATGCTTTGCTTGCTTAAGGGATCATGGATAAATTTTAGGTCACTTGACCTAGACTACAAACATCCTGAGGACTGATTCCTTCCTTACTTTTCTTTGCAGTATTCATTTAACATAATACCCTTGCCATGACATTGCAAAAACTTTTTTAAAAAATGGATATTCCCTAAAAACATTTTCTTATTTACTTATCTTAGTTAGGGTGGAAAAAACTTCTAGTAGCTCAGAGATCAGGAAAACATGTAGCTGTTAAGTCAGTATCTGTGAACTGGACATACAAATAAAAAAGGAAGTACAGGTGTGTATATAAAATTATGACCATAGAAAGTTGCAATTTTATTTGTAGTAAAAGATTTTAGATGTTTCAAAAAAATATTGTGTCTTCGGAGCCACTGTATGAGAGACAACTAACAAATGAGAGCTTCATTAATTCATGTAAGGCGATTAAATTTCTAGTTTAAAAGAACATATTTTTTTTCTTATTGCTAAAGTAATTCTATGTAGAATTACTTTTCTTATTGCTAAAGTAATTCCATGTAGAATCTACTTTCTTTGTAGAAAATGTGAAACCAGCATACAAGCAAAAAGGAGAAAAAATGTAAAATTCCATAATTCTACCACTCACGCAACTTATTTTCTAATAATAATGCTTTTGTATATTTCAAAACTACAATTCCCCTTGAACCAGGAAATACTCACAGCAGAGAGAAATGATTGACATGGCATGCAGCTTGTTCTCAGACCTGATATAAAGTCGCATGCAAATTACAAAAATGTTTCCAAAGCAGGTTACTGCAGATACAACCCAGACAAATACTCTCTGAATAATGCTTGCCAAGAGATTCTCTAGAGATGAAATTCCATCAGTGTTTGGTTTACAGCTGCGAACATGTGGTGCATACCCACAGTACTGGAATTTCTTAAAATATCTGGTATACAAAGAGAAGGTAAAATAAGATTTTCCATTTAAGTCAGTGTCATCATACATTCATATTTACTTCCTACATTTTATCGGTAGAAAGAAAATGTCTTAAGATGAAACTGAGAGGACTAAAACATTAGGGATTCTGAAACTTTCAACTTACATCTAATTATCATTAGCTTGTTTTCACTGCTAAAGAATGTGTGGTTGAGTGTAGCAAATAGGCCTAATAAATATAACGAGTGTTAGACATGTCTTAGAATACAAATTGTTAATGTGATCAACAGAATGAATCCCTCCAGAGAAACCTTTACTGTACTTTCAATGTTAGTATGTGTAAATGCAGTTACACAGCTCCTATTGTTGCTGTAAGTGATTGCTTTTTAACCCTCAGGGGAACAGTTAAGTGTTTTCTCTTCTGTGCTTCAGTGGCTTTTTTGCTATTAAAGTTATGATGTTATTTCAACACCAAAAAAAGAAAAACAGAAAAGAAAAAAAAATAAAGAAAAAATCTGATTAAAAAATAGGCAAATAATATGAACAGATATTTCTCAAAAGAAGACATACAAATGGACAACCCATATTTGAAAAAATGTTCAACATTACTAATGATCAAGGAAATGCAAATCAGAACCACAGTGAGATATCATCTTACTCCAGCGTTGGACGGACGGCTGTTATCAAAACGACCAAAAAGTAACAAATGCTAGTCTGGTGAGAATCTGGAGAAAAGGGAACTCTTATTGACAGGAATGTAAATTAGCATAGGCACTATGGAGAATAGTATAGGGGTTCCTCAGAAAACTACAAAGAACTAGCGTATGATCCAGCAATCCCACACCTGGGAATCTATTCAAAGAAAAACAGATCATATCAAAGAGATATCTGCATCCTCATGTTTATTGCAGCACTGATACAGGAGCTAAAAAGAAAGTATTTAGGCAGTTAGTGAGGGTAAGAGACTCCTTGGTAAGCTTTCCCTTTTAATAAAAAGCAGTCCCCAAATAATTTCTTTTCTAACAAAGAGCAGCCTGAAAGATCAAGCTGCAGACATAAAAAAGCAAGTTAGAAGCTTGCACAGGTGAGTGCTGACAGCTGTGCCAATAGGAAAAGACTACCTGGGGGCCAACCATGTTCAACATGGAGGCTCCATCTTCCCTTTTCTTTGTCAACCATGAGTACAGTAAAGAAGCAGGCAACAGGGTGGCAGCCAGATGGAGAATCATCTACATAACAAAAGATTAGGGTGGGGCAGTCAGCTTCTTCCCATGCCATGCAAATGACATACTTGGTCCAACCAATCTTTTGGGCCCAATGTAAATCAAACACCTCCTCAAGCTAGTGTATAAACAACACCGCCTCCCCCCACCACTGTGCATTTCACAACAGAGGTGGAAGACCTATTCAGGAGTACCTCTCTCTCTGCAGGAGAGAGAACTTTTCTCGTTCTCTCCCTTAATAAGGAGAGAGAATCTCACTCCTTGTGTGTCCATGTCCTTAGTTTTCTTTGAGTGAGGTAAGAAACCTTGGGTATTACCCCAGACAATGCTTCTTCAGCGCTATTCACAATAGCCAAGATATGGAGTCAACCCAGGTGTTGATGAACAGATGAATGCATAAAAAAGATGTGGTAGATATGCACAGTGGAATATTCAGCTATAAAAAAACAATGAAATTCTGTCATTGAGGCAACAAGGAAGGAAATGGGGGACATTACATTAAGTAGAATAAGCCAGGAATAATGTTAAACACCTCATGTTCTCACTCATATATGGAAGCTAAAAAAAGTTGATCATACAGAAGTAAAAGTAGAACAGAGGATACTACAGGCTGGGGACGGTAAGGAGAAGGAAGACACAGAGAGAGATTTGTTAAACAATTCAAAATTACAACTAGAAAGGAGAGTAAGTTCTCATGTTCTATACCATGGTAGGATGTCTATAGCAAACAATAATGACTGTTTCAAATAGTTAAAAGGAGGATATTGAATGTTCTAAACACAAAGAAATGATAAATGTTTGAGATGATGGACATGCTAATTATCCTTTGTCCTGATGTGATCACTGGACATTGTATGTACCAAAACATCAGTATGTACCCCATGAAGATGTGCAATTATTATTTATCAATTGATAAAAAATAACAAAATAATATTAAATATTTTAAACATGGAAGTGCCACAGTAAAAGAAAAAAAAAGAAGTTATGTTATCTTTAACTGCTTGCTAACATGCCTATCTCTCACATTAGATTTTGGAATGTAATAAAGCGTTCAATAAATATTTGTTGAGTGTCTTCTTTCATTAATAGGGAGACTTCCATTATTGATAAATATACCATGTGGATAATTAATAATTATGACTGTGTTACCACCAACACCAACACCTTTTATTGAGCATTTCCTAGGTATTAGAAATAAATTCTCAAATGAATTCCGTGAGGTAGATATTAGCATCATTATAGAAGGAGATGAATTTTCAATGGAGGCAAGTTGTTTGCTAGGAAATATTCTATTAAATATGCAAACTGAGCTTCAAATTAACTCTATTTGCCTATAAAGCCATGTGATTTGGCAAACAATAGTAACGGTCTTAATGTAGAATATAAAGAACTAAAGTAAGAAAAGATAAAAACTTGATTACAATTTGTCCTATCAAGTTCAAGGTCAATTGCTGATATTTCTATTCATTTATTCTGTAAACCATGAAGGACAGGAGAGCAGAACATGAGGAAGGAAGGAGTGTTGACTGCTATTTTGCTTTGCTTTATGTGTCTTAGGCTGAAGTTTTGCTTTTATCAGCAAATTACGGTAACTCTTTGTTGGCTACTTTGGCTGCCCAGCTCTCAATCACTCTTCTGATAATAGTGCTCTGATTTCATTTGAATTACTTCTCCCTTTTTGAGAACTTATGGTGGGACTTTCAGTGGAGGCAATCCCTAGCCCCGAGTAGGTAAGTGCCCGAGGAACGATCAAGTAGATTCTCTCTCCTGGAACTTTGAATCTGATTGAATGACTCTTGGATGGATAATTCCAGTGACTATAAATTGTTCGTCAGATTTTGTGTTGTACCATTTTCTTCCAATAAATCCTGCTCTGTTGAATTAAGTCAGATTGCTTTATGTTGTATACAAGCAAGGAATCTTATTAAGCAATCTTCCTGAGATTCAAAAACAGGGTTCTGTGTCAGATTTAAAATGCAAGCCAGATCACTGAGTTGATGGTAGCTGATGACATTTTCTAAACTATTGATGATTAATTTCCTTGGCATGGATCATTCTAATAACTGCTATAAAATTACATTCAATTAAAAAAATGCTTCTAAAGCAGGTAATCACAAATATAACCAGACATATTCTTTGAATTAAAGATTTTTCAAAGTTTCCCATTTCATCCATGCACATTTGCTCCAATCATGCCCTGACACTGGGGGAAACTGAGAAAGATTTCTTCCTAACTTCCTTCATTTGGAGCAATGATTTATTTATAATTATTTTATATGGTTTATGTAAATTCTTTCTTCTTCATCTGGTAGCACTTGTACCCTGTGCTATAGTTTGGATATTTGTCTACTCCAAATCTCATGTCAAAAGTTGATTCCCAGTGTTGGTGGTGGGGCACAGTAGGAGGTGTTTGGGTCATGGGGTAGATCCCTCATGAATGGCTTACTACTCCTTCCTGCAGTAATAAGTGAGTTCTCCTTCTATTATTTCACATGAGATCCAATTGTTAAAAAGAGCTGGTACCTCCTCTTCTGTCTCTGTCTCTCTCTCTCACCATTTGACACACCTACTCCCTCTTGGTCTTCTGCCATGATTAAAAGCTTTCCTGATGACCTCACCAAAATTAGATGCTGGTGCTACGCTTTTCTTACAACCTGCAGAACTGTAAGCCAGAATAAACTTTTTGTTATAAACTATCCAGCCTCAGATATTCCTTTATAGCAAGGCAAAATGGAATAACCCAACATATATACAAATTACTAGCTCATTAGGCAAATGTCAGTATCTGTGAACAGTTATTAGAACTGAAGAGAACTTCTTACAAGACTAAGTGAATTCCCCTCACACTCAGGTTTCCTGAGATTCAAAAAATCTCCTATGAGAGTCTACCAGACTGTGGAAAACTAAAATCATCTCGCCCAATATCAAAGGTTTAAGAGTTAATTATTGTTTAGACTGTCTCAGTCCACTTGGCTGCTGTAACAAAAATACCATAGACTGAGTGGCTTAGACAATGAATGTTTATTTTTCACAGTTCTGGAGGCTGGGAAGACCAAGATCAAGCTGCTACCAGATTTAGTGTCTGATGGGGGACCACATGTTTCATAGATGGCCATCTTCTCTCTCTGTCTTCACAAGGTGGAGGGGCAAGGGTGGCCTCCAGAGTCTCTTTTCTCTTTTATGAGACAGAGTTTTTGCTTTGTTGCCTAGGCTGGAGTGCAATGGCACAATCTTGGCTCACTGCAACCTCCATCTCCTGGTCTCAAGCAATTCTCCTGCCTCAGCCTCCTGAGTAGCTGAAATCACCACCATGAGGGCTAATTTCTGTATTTTTAGTAGAGACGAGGTTTCACCATGTTGGCCAGCCTGGTCTTGAACTCTTGACCTCAGGTGATCCACCCGCCTCGGCCTCCCAAAGTGCTGGGATTACAGCCATGAGCCATTGCCCCTGGCTCAGAGTCTCTTTTCTGAGGGGACTAATCCCATTCATGAAGGTTCTGCCCTCATGACCTAGTCACCTCCCAAAGACCCTACCTCCTTGTACCATTGCACTGGGGTTAGGATTTTAGTATATAAATTTTAAAGGAACACAAACATTCAGTTTATAGCAGGCAAGTTAGTAGAAAATATTAATAGATTGGATGCATTATCATAATACACGTGGGAACAAAGATTAAAATCACAGTGAAAAACAATAAAGATATCTACTTACATGTGAGAGAGATTTGTGAGAGGTCTAAACATCCTTTGTTGGATATTTGAAATTTCAATCCCTTCTAGGCTGCTAAAAATATCAAATTAATAATCAATCAAAAGAACATGTGTTATATATGGTAAAATAAATTGAGTTTTTGTGAATGACAATTTAATAAAATGCTTTTAGTTAACACTTATTTTGAACAAAATAATGGTACTCAGCTCACCCACTTCCCCGAATCCTCCTCCTTCTGATTGTGTTATTGGTACACATATTGTCTTCTCTATTTGAGTTTTTTTTAGATCCTCACAGATTATGGCACAATGCTTTGTGCCTTTTAACTACTCAATAGATACATGTGGAATAAATGCACAGGCATTGTCTTTTGGACAGTATTACAATAGCAGAGATGTTTTACATCCTTGAAAATTTCCTAGCAGTTTTTAATTATATTTTTTTTCTGATAAAATGTCATTTTACTGAGGGAACACTTGAGTTAAATAAACTGAAGCTTATCTTTTTTTTTTTATTATTGGAGACAGGGTCTTCGTCTGTGCTGAGGCTGGAGTGTTGGTGTGAACGTGGTTTACTGCAGTCTCACCCTCCCAGCTCAAGCAATGTTCCCACCTCAGCCTCTCAAGCAGTTGGGACCACAGGTGCATGTCATCACACTCAACTAGTTTGCTTATTTTTATTTTCGTTTTTAGAGACAGGGTCTCCCTATGTTGCCCAGGCTAGTGTTGAACTCCTGATCTCAAGCAATCCTCCTGCCTTGGACTCCCAAAGTGCTATGACTACAGGTGTGAGCCACTGCGCTCAGCTCTGCAGTTTATCTTTTAAGGCAATTCTTCGACTCTAATAAAATTTTTGTCTTTTTTTGTTTTCATGGTATAAGTAAGGATTTATATAATCTAGAATATTCCATCTTGGGGTAAAAATGCTTATAATAAATTATTAAATACCCAGTGTTAAGAGAGTAATGAATATACACAGATACCTTTGAAGGGTCAAAGCAAACAAATCAACATAAGCTCCTAGTGACTTACAGAAAAGTATAAAACAATTCATCATCATTTAATTTTTAATTTACAAATACATAAGATAAAAGTAATAATTGTCTGTTTATAGTCCAGTAAACACTCATATGTTTTTGTAGAGCTAAACTAATGTCCTAGAAATAAAGTTTATGATTTGAAAGATATATATAAAAATATACCTTGTTAGTATTTAAAAAACAATTTTATCATAAAATGATTCCCCTATGTGAATACTTACAGAGACTTGAGTTTGACAAGATAATCAAATTGGTTTGCTTGAATTTTCTGGATTGGATTATAGGAAAGATTCCTGTTTTTTTTTTTTTAAAAAAAAAAAGCAACAATAGGTCATTTCCAAAAACTATATGAGTAAACGGAGTGATTCTCTTTATTTTGGGTTACTTTTAAATATTTATGAACAAAAGTATAGTATAACTCATAAAGGATTAAAGACTTAAACTGTAAAACTATGAAATGACTAGAGGAAAACATAGGGAGAAGCCCCAGGACATTAGCCTGGGTGATGATTTTTTTTTGGATACTGCCCCAAAAATGTAGGCAACAAAAGTGAAATAGGTGAATGGGATTACATAAAACTAAAAAGCCTGTGCATGGCCAAGGAAACAATCAACAGAGTGAAGAGACAACCTGTGTAATGGGGGACAATATTTGCAAGTCTTATATCTGGTAAGGGGTTAATATCCAAAATATGTAACGAACTCAAACAACTCAGTAAGAAAACAAATAAGCTGGTTAAAAATTAGGGAAAGGGCTTGAATTGACATTTTTTCAAAAGATGACATATAAATGACTGACGGGTATATGAAAAAATGTTCAACATTTCTAATCATCAGAGAAATGCAAACTGAAACCACAATGAAACATTACCTCACACCTGTTAGAATGATTTTTATCAAAATGATGAAAGATAGCAAGTGCTGAGGATGATTTGAAGAAAAGGCTGCCCTTGCATCCTGGTGGTGGGAATATAAATTAGTACAGCCATTATGGAAAATAGTATGAGGCTTCCTCAAAAATTAAAAATTGAACTACTACATGATCCAGAAATTCCACTACTGGATATATATCCAAAAGAAACAAAATCAGTATATTAAAGAGATTTCTGTGCTCCCATGTTCACTGCAGCATTATTCATAATAGCCAAGGTATGGATCCCACCTAAATGTCCATCAAAGGATGGCTAAATAAAGAAAATGTATACATACACAACAGAATACTATTCAGCCTTAAAAAAAAGCAGAAAATCCTATTATTTGCAACAACATGAGTGAATCTGGAGGACATTATGCTACGTGAAATAAGTCAGGCATAGAAGGACAATTACTACGTGATCTCATTTATATGTGGAATCTAAAAAAGTTGAATTCATAGAAGTAGAGAATAGAATGTGGTTACCAGAGGGAGGTGAGGAAGGACTGGGATATATTGGCCAAAAGGTACAAAATTTCAGTTAGAAAGGGGGAATAAGTTCAAGATATCTATTGTGCAACATGCTGACTATAGCTAATAACAATTTACTGTATTCTTGAAAATTGTTGAGAGTACCTGTTAAATGTTCTCACCACAAAAAATAAGTTTGTGAGATGATGCATATGTTAATTAGTCCAATTTAGCCATTCCACAATGTATACATATTTCAAAACATCATGTTGTACTGATAAATACATACAATTTTTATTTGTCAGTGAAATAAAGACATAGCAATAGCACTGGCCTCAGGGTTGATTGTACATTTAAGTGAATTCATTAAGATAAAACACTTAGAACAGTGCCCAGCTTTTGGTAAATAATCTGTGATTATGATAGTAATAGAGTGAGAGCTAATAAAACATGGGCATGAAGGTAGCACTGTCAAGAAAGGGAACCCACCTGCCTTCTTAAAGAGAATTGAAAGCTAAATTTATCTCTCTTATCTCTCTGCCATCTTGGATCTTACCTCTCTTTAGAGATAAGAACTCTTTAGAGATAAGATCCAAGATGGCTGATCGCTAACAGCTTGGGATTGTAGCTCCCAGTGAAAGCCCAGAAAACGAGAGGATGCCACACTTTCAGACAAATTTTCGTCGCTCATGGACCAGAAGATTTCCAGTGGAGGAGCCCCACGGGTTGCCAGCGCGACTCTTGTGGCTGGCGCAGCGGTTTTGCCGGCGCCTCAGCGCGGCAGCTCTTCGTGTAGAGTAAACGGGACTGGTTCCCCTACTGACTGTTGGAGCTCTGGGAAGGCAGAGCCGCTTCCTTCCTTCAAGAAGGAAGCCAGACCGGAGATTCCCAGGCAGAAGAGCACCATCAGTCTTATTGCTGCTGTTTTGGCCGGCGCAGTGGGTTGCTCGGATTCCAGCACTGGGAATCAATAAATTGGACGTCCACTCAGAAACCTAATTAGAAAGGCGGTAATTGTAAAGACAACAGATGGATAAATTCATAATAAAGGGAAAAAACCAGCCTAAAAAGGCCGAGAATACCCAAAATCAGAACCCCTCTCCCTCTACGGGGGATTGTAGTTCCTCATCAGCAACGGAACAAGCCCTGATGGAAAAGGACTGTGTTCCATTATCTGAAGTAGGCTTCAGAAGGTGGATGATAAGAAACTTTTGGGAGTTGGAAGAACTTGTTCTAACCCAATGTAAAGAAACTAAGAACTTTGAAAAAAGGTTTGACGAAATGCTAAAAAGAATGGACAATATAAAGAGGAATATAAATGAACTAACAGAGTTGAAAAATACAACACAAGAACTTAGTGAAATATGCACAAGTTTGAATAGCCGAATTGATCAAGCAGAAGAAAGGATATCAGAGGTCGAAGACCAACTTAATGAAATAAAACGAGAAGACAAGAATAGAGAAAAAAAGGATAAAAAGGAATGAGCAAAGTCTCCAAGAAATATGGGACTATGTGACAAGACCTAATCTTCGTTTGATAGGTGTACCTGAATGTGATGTAGAGAATGAATCCAAGCTGGAAAATACTCTTCAGGATATTATCCAGGAGAATTTTCTCAATCTAGCAAAGCAGGACACTATTCAACCCCAGGTAATACAGAGAACACCACAAAGACATTCTTCAAGAAGAGCAACCCCAAGGCACATAATTGTTAGATTCACCAGGGTTGAAATGAAGGAGAAAATACTAAGGGCAGCCAGAGAGAAAGGTCAGGTTACCCACAGAGGGAAGCCTATTAGACTTACAGCAGATCTCTCAGCAGAAATCCTACAAGCCAGAACAGAGTGGGGGCCGATATTCAACATCCTTAAAGAACAGAACTTTCAGCCCAGAATTTCATATCCTGCCAAACTAAGCTTCACAATTGAAGGAAAAATAAAATCTTTTATGAACAAGCAAGTACTCAGAGATTTTATTACCACCAGGCCTGCTTTACAAAAACTTCTGAAAGAAGCATTACACACAGAAAGGAACAACCAGTATTAGCCTTTCTAAAAATATACCAAAAAGTAAAGGGCATCAACATAAAGAAGAATTTACATCAACGAATGGATAAAATAGCCAATTAACATCAAATGGCAGTAACCCTAAATTTAAATTGACTAAATCCCCCAATCAAAAGATACAGCCAAAACCTAATGGTATACTACATCCAGACCCATTTTATATTCAAAGATACACAAAGACTCAAAACAAAGGGTTGGAGAAAGATTTACCAAACAAATGGAGAGCAAAAATAAATAAATAAACAAAAAGCAGGAGTTGCAATTCACGCATTTGATAAAACAGATTTCAAAGCAACAAAGATACAGTGGTAAAAGGATCAATGCCATAATAAGAGCTAAGGATGCTAACACCCAGATACATAAGACCCATAAAGAGATTTAGACTCAACGAGACAGAAAATTAATAAGGATATCCAGAACTTGAACTCAGATCCGGAACAAGTAAACTTAATAAGTATTTATAGAGCTCTCCACTTTAAATACGCAAAATATACATTCTCCACTTTAAATACACAAAATATTGATCGGCCATTATTAATACCCATTCATAGAATAAAGCAGTATTCCTGTTCTCTCTCCCTCTTTTTCTTCCTTTCTTCCTCTCCTTCTCTACTTTTTTTTTTTTAAAAAAAAAAGAAAGCTAAATTTAAATGGAAAAAATTTCAGAATCTTTGAAAAACACCTTGAAACAAGAGTCGTTGATTAAAGAAAACTTCTCAGGAAAATTTCTCTTTTTAAAATATTTAGGCTGGGTGTGGTGGCTCATGCCTGTAATCCCAGCATTTTGGGAGGCCCAGGTGGGAGAAAGGCTTAAGCCTAGAAGTTCAATACGAGCAAGCTGGGCAACAAAATGAGACTCCTATCTCTACAAAAACTAAATTAGAAATAAACAAAAATATTTGCCAAAGATTAGACCATAAGTTACAAGGGGGATAGAAGGAACTGCTGGCGGAGCCACGGTTACAGAAAGAAGGAAAGAGAAAAAGAATGGCAATGACAGATGGGTTGTATAAAAAAAAAATGAAGCACTAGAAATAAAAAGAAACCATCTCACATAACAAAGGATGTTTATGAAAACCCACGTGCAATGGTAAAAGGCCAAAAGCTTTTCTCTAAGAGCAGGAACAAGACAAGGATGCCTGCTTTCACCATTTCCACTCAACATAATGTTGGAAGTCCTAACCAGAACAATTAGGCAAGAAAAATAAATAAAAGACAGGCATCCAAATTGTAAAAGAAGAAAAAAAAAATCTCTATTTACAGATGATGTAATCTTATATGTAGAATATTCTAAAGATTTAACAAAAAAGAAGTCTGCTTGAACAAATAAATTCATCAACATTGCTGGATACAAAATTAACACACAAAAATCAGTTGTGTGTCTATATACAATGAAGAATCACAAAAGAAAATTGGGAAAATAATTCAATTTACAATAGCATCAAAAGAATGATATACTTAAATAAATTTAACCAAGGAGGTGAAAGATAAATACCCTAAAAACTGCGACAGATTGCTGAAGGAAAATAAGGAAGACACCAATGAAAGGAAAGATGTGCTATGTTCACAGATTAGAAGACTTAATATTGAGACGTCAATATTGCTCAAAGTGAGCTACAGATTCAAGGCAATCTGTCAAAATCCCATTGCCTTTTTTTTTTCTTTTGCTGAAATATAAAAATTCATTCTAAAATTCTATGGAAAACCCAGGGAGCTCAAATAGCCAAAACAATCTTGAAAAAAGAACAAAATTGGAGATTTCACACTATTTAATTTCAAGACATACTACAAAGCTGCAGGAATCAGTGTGGTACTGGTTGAAATACAGACATGTAGACTAATGGAATAGAATAGAGAGCTCAGGAATAAATCCACAGATATATGGTCAAATAATTTTCAACAAGGGTGCCAAGGACATTCAATGGGGAAAGAGCAGTATTTTAAAGAAACTGTGTTGAGAAAACTACACATCCACATGCAAAAGAATGAAGTTAGATTCTTGTCTTACACCCCATGTACATAAGTTAACTCAAAATGGATTTAAGACCTAAATGTGAAAGCTAAAAACTGTAAGACTCTTAGAAGAAATCATACAGGAAAAGCTTCATGACATGACACCAATGACATTTGGTGTCATTTTGGATATGACACCAAAAGAGTAAGTAACAAAAGAAGAAATTTAAAAATTGAACTATATAAAAATTAAAAACTTTTGTGTATCAAAGGATGCTATAGCAGAATGAAAAGGCAGCCCATGCAAAAGGAGAAAATATTTGCAAATCATGTATCTGCAAAGAGGTTAATATCCAGAATATATAAGAACTCAAACAATCTAACAGCTACAAAAATCCAGAACAATCCAATTAAAAAATGAGTGAACAACTTGAACAGATTTTTCTGCAAGAAGATAGCCCAATGGCCAATAAGCACATGAAAAGTTATTCAACATCACTAATCACAGGGAACCACGGACAAACCACACAGAGATACCATTTTATATCCACCAGCATGCATATTATCAAAAAACAGAAAATACCAAGTGTTGGGAAGGATGTGGAGAAATGGAAACCCTAGTGCACTACTAGTGATGATGTAAGATGGTTAAACTCCGATGGAAAACAGAATGAAACATACGTTAAAAATAAAATGACAGGGTTGTATGAAACAGCAATTCTACTTTTGAGAGTAGATACCTAAAAATTGAAAGCAGGGTTGGTCAGTCACGGTAACTCATGCCTGCAATCCCAGCACTTTGGAAGGCCAAGATGGGTGGATCATCTGAGGTCAGGAGTTTGAGACCAGCCTGGCCAAGTGGTGAAACCCCCTCTATACTAAAAATACAAAAATTAGCCAGGCATGGTGGCGGATGCCTGTAATCCCAGCTACTCGGGAGGCTGAAACAGGAGAATTGCTTGAACCCAGGAGGTGGAGTTTGCATTGAGCCAAGATTACAGCACTGCATTCCAGCCTGGGTGACAGAGTGAGACTTTGTCTCAAAAAAAAAAAAAAAAAAAAAAATTGAAAGCAGGATCGACAGATATTTGTACACCCATGTTCATAGCGACATTATCCACAATAGCCAAAAGATGGAAGCCACTCAAATGTCCATTAATGGGTGAATAGATAAGCACTGCAATATATACACACAATGAAATATTGTTCAACCTTAAAAAGGAAGGAAATTCATTTCTGCTACAACAGAAAAGAAACTTGAAGACAGTATGCTAAGCAAAATAACCCTGTCACAAAAAGATAAATATTCCATGATTTCACTTCTCTGAGTATCTAGTGCAGTTAAATTCACACTGACAGAAAGTAGAATAGTGGTAGCCAGGGATAGGGGGAAGGTGAATGGGAAGTTAGTGTTTCGTGGCTAGAGTTTCAGTTTTGCAACATGAAAACATTCTGGAGGTAGATGGTGGTAATGGTTGTGCAGCAATATAAAATGTAGCTAATGCTATTCACCTACACACTTAAAAATGGCTAATTTTATGTTATGCATATTTTACCAAAATTTAAAAAATAATAAAATAAAGAAATGAGGTGGCAAAATTAACATCAGTCTTACAATTGTGACAGCTCCTTCAGGTCCTTAAATACATGTGGTGGAAGATTTTCAATCTTATTACTTCCTAAATCCCTGGAGGAATAATTGCAAATATGTCATATTATTTTCTTTAGACTTTATTCATTGTTCTGAAATTCATTAGGAAACCACTATACAACTTTTCAACAATGACATTGGTTGAGTCATATTAATTAACAGAAGTTTAAAAATTAAAACAAGAAGCAAAGTAGGAAAATATAAAAATATTTTATCCCATTGCATCATCTCCTGGGAGACAAATACATGATGGTATTTGATCTGTTTTTCTTTTTCTTTTCTTTTTTTTTTGACTTAGATCTTGCTCTGTTGTCCAGGCTGGAGTGCAGTGGTGTGATCTCAACTCACCACAACCTCTGCCTCCTGGGTTCAAACGATTCTCTGCCTCAGCCTCCTGAGTAGCTGGGACTACGGGACTACAGGTGTGTGCCACCATGCCTTGCTAATTTTTGTATTTTTAGTAAAGACAAGGTTTCACTATGTTGGCCAGGCTGGTCTTGAAATCCTGACCTTGTGATCTGCTCACCTTGGCCTCCCAAAGTGCTGGGATTATAGGCATGAGCCATAGCGCTTGGCCTGATCTGGTTTTAATCAATTCCATTTTCTAATTCTATTAATCTTGGTGTTGTGCCCCTTCTTCCTTTCTCTACCTTTGTTCTTTTTTTTTTTTTTTTTTGGTGTTAGAATAGATATATGGTTTGCAGTCTTAATTGTTTTATTTTGCTTAGGATTATCATGACTACTACAGAAGTGTATTATTTCACCTTTGAATTTCTTTCACAGCTGATAGGGATCTCATATTATCCTGGGGTAGGATACTTTGCATGTCATCTTATGTATATATAGAGAGTCTGCTTAACATGGTATGACCTTGTATCTTAGTCCTAAAAAGGTGTTTGACAGCAGCTTTTGCGGTAGCATTGAAGGTGGCAGCTCTCATGTGAAAGGCCTCAGATTCTTTTATACAAGATAAAGTTTCAATAGACTTGAGCTCTGTAAGGTGATCAAGAGATACTAAGGGAAAGTCTGACCTTTTCTTCTATCATCTCCAAATCGTATTTGTTGCCACTGGGATAGGTAGGAGAATCGATAGATGTGTTTGTTATATATGTACTTTGCTTATAAGGCAAAGGTTAGATTTTTGACTTTAAAAGGGCAGGATAATTTTAGATTGAGTTTTTAAAACTAAAAACAAGTGGCTAATATAATGTGATAAATATTATAAATGTCTTTGCTACAAACTGAACCTGGAGACTATTTTTGTTATTTACATATTTACTGGTGAATTGTCCACAAAGGTAGATTGTTCTAATTAAACAACTAAAGAAATTATTCTAAAATTTCATTTCTTTCATAAAGAGATGAAATCTTCTTCAACAGCTTACTGTATCTTAGGAGATGAAATCAAAACCACACTGAATGACATAAACAGCCTTTATTTAATTAATTTATTTATTTGAGACAGGGTCTGCTTCTGTCACCCAGACTGGAGTGCAGTGGTGCAAATGACTCACTGCAACATCCACCTCCTGGGCTCAAGCCATGCTCCAGCCTCAGCCTCCTGAGTAGCTGGGACTACAGCCATATGCCACCATGCCCAGTTAATCTTCATATTTTTGATAGAGGGTAGATTTCCCCATGTTGCCCAGGCTGCTCTTGAATTCCTGGGCACAAGCGATTGTTGCCTCAGCCTCCCAAAGTGCTGGGATTACAGGTATGAGCCACTGCATCAGGCCATAAAAAGCCTTTATGTATTCAAATGTCTTGCCATTGACTATTTTTCCAGTTTCCTTGCCTATCACTTTCTACTCAAAGTAACTTTCACCATGGCCCAAATGTACTTCAGTATTTTAATCCCCATGCTTTTGCACAGATGCTTCCTTCTGCCTGTAATGACCTTTTCTTCTTTCCCTCCTTGTGATCTCACATTCATCCTTCTAGACTCATTCAAAGGTCATTCCTTTGTTTAACCTCTGAGCCCAGGGAGGTTAAATGTTTTGTCCTTTGTTCTCCTATAACTCCTCTTGCACGCTATTACAGCACATATAACACACATAACATCATATTACAACTGTCTCTGTACATATGTGCTTCCTTTCCGAAACAGCTGAGTTATTTGAGTACAAGAACGATATCTATTAATCTGAGCTACCCAGTGCCTAGATCAGTTTTGGACTAGCTATTCCCTCCATCCCCAGTTAGAAGACTGTGAATAGACTGAGTCTATCAGCTTCATCTTTAGATAAAGTGGGGCACAATTTCAGTTCCTTGTATAGGAAGCCAAGTAAAATGTTGATCGTATTAGTAAAGCAATGTGTAAAACAGATTTAAAATGGTGCACTGGAATATTAAAATTCCAAATGTCATGTTCAACAATTATGGGTGGGAGTATGGGTTTTAGTTATCAGAGCAAATTCTGGCATATAGTTCCGACAGCATGAATCACGTAATGGGGTAGTGTTGGCCCAGATCCCATGCGACATTTGAAAGGGCCATTTTCTCAGCTTAAGTTTAGGAAAGTTAGGCTAACCTTAATTGGAGTCAAGGTACGTTTCTAAATGAATTCAGGAAACACCTTGTTAACTAGAGTAGTTGACTTTAAAAGCTCAAATTAAGTCACCCATGTGGCAAAGATTTTTTGTCACTAGAACTACTTAAAGTCCTCTGTGACAAATGAATCCTGATTGCTTGTCTTCATTAACTCTGTAGGTGTGAGTGAGCCTGGAGGGGCATGGAGCATAGGTCAACCCTCTCTCAAAAGGACAGTTTAAATTATAGACTCATCCAGTGAAAGCCATCAACTCTTAGAAAACATGACATTTTTGTCCTGGTGAATCTGATTTTTTAGGCAAGTGTTTAATATGGGATTAGGTGTGTTAACTTCCACTTAATAATTAGCAAGGCAAATTATTGGCCTTGGTTACCCCCTGCAGTTTTTTTTGTTCTTTCCTTTACCTCTGAACCTGGATTAGCATTGATTATGGACTAAGCTCTTTGAGTTCATGTTCACTGCTGGTTGTTGATATATAAAATCTGCACCTGACTGCCACCATGAAGGCTAGGATTGGGAGGAACTGTCCTTTGATATTCAAATGATGATTTCAAGTGGATGAAACAAGAAAAAGTATATCGTTAGTATCCCTTCAATAACTTGAATTCTACTGTTTAGATAATACCTCTGGATCACCCAGATGCATCTCCCCCTACTACTGAGACTACTTTCCTATGTGCTGATAATACAGTTCAATTGCCATGTACCAGGAGTTGCTACAACAGTGCTTGGTTCTATTTGTTTATTGAGATTCTCCTGCACATTTTGTGAATGATTGATGCCAACCACCAAAAAATGTTTCAGGTACAGATAAAATGTTGGGTTTTCAATGGCTTATTCCCTGATGTTTTGGGGCAGAATGCAGGATTCTTACCTGAGAAATGTTCCTGCTCTTGGCATTTGTATTCCCTCTACCTGGCATAAGGAATGTTAGAGTGAACCCCAAGTTTCTCTTCAAAGAATCAGTATGTTAGTATGTTCAGCTTCCTTATTCTTTAATTCTCTATTTTAAAGTTTAACTTCCTTGTAATTCCAGTAAACAACTTTCTCCACCAGTTCTAATCAGTAATTCACATCTGTTTCCCTAGCCCCTGGCTCCATCCTGACTCATCCTGGTCACCTGCTCCGGTTACCTTCTTTGACCTAGGTCACCTCTGGCTACCTGCTCTGACCCACCAATAACTGTCCTTCCCACAAAAACACCCACCCTACCACTCTAGCTTGGATCCCTGCTCTCTTTAAAATAGCCAATCAGGATTAGTATGGCTTGTGTGGTCTAACCCTAACCAATAGGGCAATGACACAGCAGTAGGGATGACCCCTGTCAGGCATAAGTGCCCCTTCCCCCTTGTCCAAGTGTGCAGCCACCATTGCTCCATCCATGAGCCGCACCCTTCTATAGAAGTAAATTGCCTTGTTGAGAGGATTATCTTTGAGTGCTATTTGTTTTGCAGCATCGAAATTTTACTTACAACAGGAAAAATACATTGTAACTTCTTGAGTGCTCAGGTGAGGTGCCCTGGTTGTTATTTTTATAACATTCTAACTGTATTCCTTAATTTTTAGGGAAAAGTTTTAATAAATCAATGTTCTGTCTAGCTAATTGTCAAAACATGTAGCTCTGGCTACATACAGATTCTCTCCAGAAAACAGATACTACTTGGGCACAGTGGCTCATGTCTGTAATACCAATACTATGGGAAGTTGAGGCAGGAGGATTGCTTAAGGCCAAGAATTCCAGGTTAGCCTGAGCGACACAGAGAGATCCTGTCTCTCTCAAAAAAAAAAAAAAAAAAAAAAAAAAAAATGGCTGGGCATGGTGGTGTGCACCTGTAGTCCTAGCTACTCAGGAGGCTGAGGTGAGAGGATCACTTGAGCCCAAGGAATTTGTGGTTACAGTGAGCTATCATTGTACCACTGCACTTCGGCTTGGGCAACAGAGTGACACCTGGGCACTAGAAACAAACAAAAATGAAAAGAAAAAAATTGACTCTAAAATATAAAAGAATGGTCTGAAGGATAAGCACTTCACCATTGTTCCACATCTTATTTTATTGTGAAAATAAACTACAATGTGCTTAAACCACAGGCTTTGATTCATCATAGAATTGTTATATTGGCCTTTGGAATTACGTCATTGGCATTAAAAAGGGGCATTATTAAAATAACTTCTCTCTCTCTTCCATTATTATAGGTAGGGATATTATTATCCACAGTAGCGTCTAATTTCCTTATGGATCCAAGATTATCCTGTAGTTTCAAATCAGCAAAGTGCTATGGTCCCTGAATCCTAATCCTTTGGGAAACATAGTAACAAATTTACTAGCCTGGCCAGCATGGTGAAATCCCCATCTTTACTACAAATACAGAAATTAGTTGGGTGTAGTGGCATGTGCCTATAATCTCAGCTACTCAAGAGGCTGAAGCAGGATTATTGCTTGAATCCAGGAGGCGGAGGCTGCAGTGAGCAAAGATCACACGACTACACTCCAGCCTGGGCGACAGAGTGAGACCCTGTCTCAAAACATAAAACAAAACAAAATAAAAAAAATCCCACAAATTTACTGTCCTTCCTTAGGAGTGGAACAAAGTGGTGTAGAATATATTTATTAACTTTATACTGGCTTTATTATATCTTTACAGCTATGTTTCCTTTACCCCACTTTCCTCAAATATTCATTTTATATTTTAAATTTACATATATTTTTGTAAGCTATCTGAATTCTTTTGTGGCTTGAGGTGTATATATATAAATAATGCTTAGAAAGAGGAGATAAGTAATATTTTTTAAATGTATAAACACGGATAAAGATAACAAGTGTGAAAAATAAAACATCATAAAGAAAATTCTTAACAGTATATGTTCAGTCATACTTACAATTCATCCAGTTTCTGGAGAGGTGCAAAAGTATTTTCATTTAAATGATTAATTTTGTTTTTCCTCATCACTCTGAAATTAAAAAGAAATACATTGTAACATTTTTAGGTAAGTGACAAGAATTACTAAAGAGAAAAACTGTCTGCAGATTATGTTTCTGCAGACATTTTCACATAAAGATATTTTGAAGTAGTATAAATTATCCAATTTAATTTTAATCTTAAATTTCTCAAATGTTTTAATAATGATAATAATAGAAATTCAAAACTTTAAGTGAAATGGGGAGGGAAGAGCTTTGCAAGAGAAATGGTGATAACTCCAACTTTTGAGAGTACAGCCTGCGTATCTTGCAACCAAGAGCATGAGGAGTCGCTTTGGACTTGTCTCTTCAGTCTGCAGAGCATATCTGTCTAACAAAATGTCACACACCACAGCACTCCTACTCATTTGTTAGTTGATGTGATTTAGAGTGGAGCTGCTGAAGGAAGTCCACTCTTAGCTGAACCCCTTCAGAAGAATCTCTAATTTGGATTCTGAATCAAACTGTTTAACTCTTGACATTTCTGCACTGATCTCATCTGTTATCAACTAGTCTAGAGGACAAACTCAGAACGAAGTTTTATAATGCTTTTAATTTTTTAAACATTACATGACATGTCTTCAAATCGGCCTTTGCCATCTTTAAATATTTCCCCCCTGCACTCCAAACCATTAACCTTAAAAACACAACACCTTAAGAGGAAAATCCACAAATTATCTCTTAATACAGAGGGTTCCTTCAAAAATAAATATAAGTACAATAGAAAAGAAATTCTAAGTTTTTCGGATATCTGTTTGTTCCGTGTCCTTCAGGTGTGATTTGGTTTCCTTTGGGCAATTGCTGTAAACCATTTTGCATGACTTTATAGACTTTATATCAAGCACCCTGCACCTGAGGATTGCTGAACTCTGGAGAAGAGTTCAAACTGGAACTCAACAGAACCCATTGGAATGGGGGTATAATTGGAAAAAAC
Organism: Saguinus oedipus; assembly: GCA_031835075.1. Classification (NCBI taxonomy): domain Eukaryota; kingdom Metazoa; phylum Chordata; class Mammalia; order Primates; family Cebidae; genus Saguinus; species Saguinus oedipus. Next base: position 185,248,662 of record CM063171.1, on the reverse strand, counting down.
ATATGGTAATATCAGTGGGAGCTACTGTGTTGCCTATACACATGGATCCTGTGTAGTCTACAATAATGGTTTTCAAATATTTCCTGCGGTAACAAATAGTAAAAAGTGTATTTTATATTGGATCATAAAACACACACACACACATATACACACACATAAACACACACACATACACACACATACACACACACATACACACACACATAAACACACACACATACACACACACACACACCCCCTAAGACTCATGAAACCATTTATTATCTGCATTAATGTCCGATATAATCTATTCGATTAAATTCTGTTTCATTTAAAAATGCTGACAAGGATGTACTGAATTGTGCTATATATCGCTTTCTTCACCTACTTATTAATTGCAATCCCATAGTTTGAAAAAGATTCTGGAAAAATAAGCTGTGAATGGGAGAGTTGGATACTTTTTTTAATGAAGGAAGACCTAACATCCTTTACTTTCCACAGAAAATGCCATGTGAATTTAATATAGGCCAGAGATGCATAAGAAGGAATTACACTCAATAACACTTTAAGGTTTATCTTGATGTCTGTAATTACATCCTCAGGGCTGTGAGCATTCACCAGTATTTTGTTTTTCATTTTGATTATAACTTTTTTTCACAATTATAAAGAAAAACTTAATTTATGCAGTAACGATTTGCAAAGGATAAACATTTGTATAGACTAAGACTTCAATTTAGTGCTTCTCAAACGAGATCCAATGACAGTCTCTTTCTGTTCTCTGGGAATTTTTTTTCCATAAAATGAGTGTACGTGTTACTTAAGTTTGAGAAAAAACAGGTCTCAGATAATATCGTGCCATTTTGATGATTTGTGTGTGTTTAAATCTGGGGTTACCCTTGGTTGGAACTTCATATATTTTGGTTTCAACAAACTTCAAGTCGAAAGTGAACATTTGCCATAATTACTAATTACTATGCATGTTTATGCTAGCGTCTGTCCACATAAATGACTAAATTTACTTGTAAGAACTGTAAGAAGATATAATATTACTTCAAAAGAATAGCATATTACTTACAAAACAGTTAAATTACTGCAGGAAATAAAAGTCAAATTTCTTAAATTATGGATATGGTTGCCTTCAAAGTCCCTGGAACATAAAAATAAAACATGATACAGCTAAATATTAATCATGGAGAGAAATAAATTGGTTAAAATTATTTGCCTTCTAATAAAATACATTTTGTTACATATTGTTAATTTCATATAAACTATCACTTGTGGCTACTTTGATAACAGCTGAAATCATATATATATATAATATCTATATTATACCCTTTTTTCGATGTTAATAGTAAAAATGTTTTGCTTCCCATCTGTATCATGAGTTCATATGGGCATGTTGAAACGGAGTCTCACTCTGTCACCTGGGCTGGAGTGCAATGGCGCATTCTCGGGTCACTGCAACCTCCTTCTCCAGGGTTCAAGCGAGTCTCCTTCCTCAGCTTCTCTAGTAGCTGGGATTACAGGTGCCTGCCATCATGCCTGGTTAATTTTTGTATTTTTAGTAGAGACGGGGTTTCACCATGTTGGTCAGGCTGGTCTCCAACTCCTGACCTCAGGTGATCAACCTGCCTGGGCCCCCCAAAGTGCTGGGATTACAGGCGTGAGCCACCACACCTGGCCTGGGCATGTATATTCTGAGAAACTGAAAAGAACAAGAAGTCAAATCGAAAACATTTGTTATGGTAAATACCAAATTTATAACAGATATTTTATAATGAACCATATTAAACATTTGTCCAAAGTTACCAACGGCATGTCCCTGAGTGGTGCAATTTTATTTTGCTACAGTCTGCATAAGATTCTATTATTGTTGCAAAAGCTGCTACTGTCAACAATATTTAGCCCCTACCTTTCCAGCCTAATCACTCCGCAGAAAAAATCCTCTATAATCTTTATAGAGGATTAGGAATACCCTTATTTGCTTTTTTATATTGTCACAAAGGCCAGTGCAAATGGAGAGCAAACAGCAGACTGCCTTAGGTTCCGCGTTGCCAATTCAGAGAGCTGTCTTTGTGTGTGTGTATATATACATATATATATATTTTTTTTCCTCCTGGGGTTCCCCTCTATATGATGCCTATGTCACCATAAACTCCTTATTGTCTAAGCATCAAAATTTATCAAAATTTTTATGGTTTACTGTCTCTTCATGGTTATCCTGAAGTTACTCTTTTATTGTACCTCTTCTTTTATAAGTGAATATATGGTGGAAGTTTATAGAGCAGAGGAAGAGAGCTGAGGTTTAGAAATAGGCTTTTAAAAGTAAATGCTGGCTTTTAAATCTATTCAGTCTCTTCTAACACTCAGTTTACTGGTCACCATGTAACATAAAGCTACTCAGGAATAACTGTGACTAAAACATGTGAGCAGAAGTGTGATACAGCTATTAAAATCTGAAAGAAAATATGGAAAGCGTGAATAGAAATGCCTATACTCCACGGACTACATGTGGGTCAGTTTTATTTAGGTGCCACATTAAAAATGGATGCTGACAAATCAAATATATCTGGAAAATCTGGAAGACCAGGATGTACGGTATCTAGAAATCAAGGCAATTGAAGAATACAGGGTGTATTTATAACACAAACAAGAGAGAGATAGTTGAAGTCAGGTTACAGAATATATCAGGGGTTTTCTATGTTGCATTGGATTGCAAAATTAGATTTACTAATTGAGGGGCATAAAACATTTCAAATTTAAAGCCAATTTAAACCTCTCTAGCAATCTGTGATATCCAGAGAAGAAGTTTCTTTTTACTACAGGTATTTAACAGACAATGTATCATATCTCTATAGTTTTGTAGACAGGATTTTTGTACTACGTGGTATATTATATTAGAATCTTCAATGTGGATTCTAGATCACCCTTCCAAAAAAAAATTTCTGTTAGTCTATTAAGTTGGTAGCTAAGCACTTCTATTGCTACCTTTTTGGTCTTAGGTTTAGCTAAGGCTTTTGGCCTCTCCTAATGAATGTTGTCCGTGACAGGGACTGGCCATTTCCTTCTATTTGATTGCTAATCATTACCACGAATCTACCACCAGGTGGTGATGCTCTCTTAGGTCTCACAAAATGCTCTTAATGAGGTGAGTTGATGTTCTTAGTTACTTATGTAACTGCTTTCTATTAAGCGGGCAAAAATATTTGTTAGTACTAATTTACTAATTTGTGAAAATCAAATTGGGGCACAAATTGAGGACATTTGATTATATTGGTAGTTTAATTTTGAGTTTATTTTAACCTTGAATTATATACTGACTGTTATTTCCCTCCTGCGTTAATACTAAAAACATTTGGAGTCACATTTGTATAATGTGTTTCTATGGGCATGTATATGAGCATACATATGAATGAATATGTATATTTTATTTCTAAAGTTAGGGGTTTTAGTCCTTGATAAACAGGGATCTGGTTTGTGACATACATCTTAGCTAAAGGAAAAACAACAACAACAAAAAAATCAAAGTAACAGCAAAAAATGTTTCTTGCTCCTTAGCTCCAAACTTTAATGGAGTTAACAAAGGGGTGGGTTTTTTTTTCTGTATTTAAACTACCACTCTTCCTATCTAATGAGCCTCTGACCTATTTTATTTTTCCCTTTATAACTGATAGAATTGGATAAAAGTGAAAACTTTCATAGTTCTTCAATCTGAATAACAATAAAAAAGGACAAAACTTATAATCTTGTCTTTTCTCACTCAACTTGTCCCTTAGTGGCATTCAAAACATGCAGATCTTACTATCTACTTCCTCCTCTACCTTTTAAACATTTCTGGCTCTTGGTCGGGTGCGGTGGCTCACGCCTGTAATCCCAGCACTTTGGGAGGCCGAGGTAGGTGGATCACGAGGTCAAGAGATCGAGACCATCCTGGTCAACATGGTGAAACCCCGTCTCTACTAAAAATACAGAAAATTAGCTGGGCATAGTGGTGCATGACTGTAATCCCAGCTACTCAGGAGGCTGAGGCAGGAGAATTGCCTGAACCCAGGAGGTGGAGGTTGCGGTGAGCCGAGATCGCGCCATTGCACTCCAGCCTGGGTAACAAGAGCGAAACTCCGTCTCAAAACAAACGAACAAACAAACAAAATTTCTGGCTCCTATTTAACAGAGAAAATTGAGATGATGAAGAAGGGAAAAGCCCTTGACTTGCTGCCCAGCATCTGTAAACTTACCTGTAAATGCACCTGGTCTCCTTCTCAGAGAGAAGGAGGCATGAAGAACAGGATAAGGGTTTTAGGCTTCTCCTGTTTTAGGCTAATCCCTCCATCTGTTTTCTTGAGTTTGGTTTGTGTATGTGTATGTCCTAAAATATATGGTCAATTTTGGTGAATGTTCTTTGGGCATTCTTTGCTTTCAAGTTTATATCTAATAGGATTAGGTGCAGGTACATATGACAGAGACCCATCTATAATAGCATAAATACACAGAGATGTTGGTGTTTTTTTCCCCCAAGAAAAAAAAAAATCTAGAGTTGGGCAGTTCAAGGCTGATATGGTTGTTTTACAAAGTTGTTAGAAACCCAGGAACTTTCTTTCTTTCTTTCTTTTTTTTAAGTTATACTTCAAGTTCTGGGGTACTTGTGCAGAACGTGCAGGTTTGTTACATAGGCATACATGTGCCATGGTGGTTTGCTGCACCCATCAACCTGTCATCTACATTAGGTATTTCATCTAATGCTATCCCTACCCCGGCCTGCCTGCCCTCGACAGGCCCCAGTGTGCGATGTTCCCCTCCCTGTGTCCATCTGTTCTCATTGTTCAGCTCCCACCTATGAGTGAGAACATGTGGTATTTGGTTTTCTGTTCTTGTGTTAGTTTGCTGAGAATGATGGAAACCCAGGATCTTTCACATTCACTGATCACATGCCCTTGTCTTCATGCCACGAGATGTTGCTAAAGCTCAAGCCATCATATTCGTTTTTTTTTTTTTTTTCTGGATAAAGAAGGAAAAGAAAGGACCTGCATCTTTCTCCTTAAGGAGATTTTCCTGTGGTTCTGAACGATAATATTTCTACCTCCCTAGCCAGAACTTAGACACACACTATATGTGGATGCAGGGAAGTCTGGGAATGTAATCTTTTAGCTGGTTACATTGCTGTCCCAAAGAAAGCCTGAGAAGGGGCATTGCAATTTGATACCCACTGATTAGAATTAACTTACTATGTTATGTTATTTATTATGGTTCTACCTGATCTTTTATAGTCTGAGAAGTGGTGGATTATCTCTTACTGCTTATGTATGCCTACATTTCTTTCTTTCTTTTTCTTTTTTTTTTTTTTTTCTGAGACGTAGTTTGGCTCTTGTTACCCAGGCTGGAGTGCAATGGCGCGATCTCGGCTCACCGCAACCTCCGCCTCCTGGGTTCAGGCAATTCTCCTGCCTCAGCCTCCCGAGTAGCTGGGATTACAGGCACGTGCCACCATGCCCCAGTTAATTTTTTGTATTTTTAGTAGAGGCGGGGTTTCACCATGTTGACCAGGATGGTCTCGATCTCTTGACCTCGTGATCCACCCACCTCGGCCTCCCAAAGTGCTGGGATTACAGGCGTGACCCACCCCGTGACCCATACGGGCACCCGGCCCGTATGTCTACATTTCTTTCATTTTGGTTGCTATATTAGTTTCTTTGGTGTGTATACACTCATAATATAATATCTTTAACTGGAAATTGCAGTTATAGCATTAAAATGTCATTGTGATGTTTAATGCACATCAGAATTCCACCTGCTTAGATAAAATATATGATGCCTGCTTTCTTTTGTTTGCAATTACATGACATACTTTTAAAAATTGTATATTTTTAAGATGTATAGCCTGTTTTGATTTATAGTACATAGTAAAATGATTACTACAATCAAGAAAATTAACATACCCGTCACCTTACATAATTTTTTTTTATGGTAAGAGTGCCTAAACTCTATCCTTTTAGTAAATTTCCACTATACAATACAGTATTATTAATACAGTCCTTATGCCATTCATTAGATCTGTATACTTATTCATCTCATAACTGTAATTTTGTACCCTTGAACCTACATCTCCTTATTTCCCCTGCCTGCCCCATAGCCATGATTCTACTTTCTGTTTCTATGTGTTCAACTTAAAAAAAAAATTCCACATATAAATGAGATGATGCAGTATTTTTCTTTTTGTCTCTGGCTTATTTCACTCAGCATAATGTCCTCTAAGTTCATACATGTTATGAAAAATGACAGGATCTCATTTTTTAAGACCAACTACTATTCCATTGTGTATATCTACCACATTTTCTTTATCCATTCATCTGTTGATGAACACTAAGGTTGATTCATATCTTGGCTATTGTGACTAATGTTGCAATGAACACATAAGTGCAGATATTTCTGTGACATACTAATGGAATTTCCTTTGGATATATACCCAGAAGGGGACTGCTGGATCAAATGGTAGTTCTATTTTTGTTTTATCTTTTTTTGAGAAGCAGTCTCACTCTGTTGCCCAGGCTGGAGTGCAGTGGCATGATCTTGGCTCCCTGCAACCTCTGCCTCCTGGGATCAAGTGATTCTCCTGTCTAGCCTCTTGTGTAGCTGGGATTACAGGCACCCACCACCACGCCCAGCTAATAATTGTATTTTTAGTAGAGATGGGGTTCCACCATGTTGATAGGCTGGTCTCAATTTCCTGACCTCAAGTGATCCAACTGCTTTGGCCTCTCAAAGTGCTGGGATTACAGGCATGAGCCACCGCGCCCGGCCCTATTTTTAATTTTTAGGGGAAGGTCCATATGTTTTCCATAACCGCTATACTAATTTACATTCTCATCCACAGTGCGCAAGGATTCCTTTCTTGCCACATCCTCTAAACACTTGCTATTTCTTGTCTTTTTGATAATGGGCATTCTCACAGGTGTGAAGCAATATCTCATTGTGGTTTTGATTTGCATTTTTTTTTTGATGATTAGTAATGCTGAACATGTTTGCATATGCCTGTTGGCTATGCATAAGTATTTTTTGAGAAATGTCTTTTCAGATCTTCTTTCTCAGTCTTTTTTCTTTTGATAGGTGAGTTTAGCCTATTTATATTTATTGATATGACTAACATAGTTGGCTTAGTCTGTTATTTAAAAATATTATATGATTAGATAGGTTTAAAAAAATTTCACCTCATGATTTTTTGTGAAATATTTATCTTTCCTTAATGGTATTTTAAAAAATGTATTTCTTATGATATTTGGAAAAGTTTGTATATTCTATTGGTAATCTTTATAACTTTACTCAATGAAATATGCCTTCTTTCTTTTGACAATAGTAAGAAATGATAAAATTAGTGTACATTGTCTTCCTCTCTGCTCCTCTGCCTCTCTTTGACCATATAATATTGGTTAATTACATGCTTTTTATTAGTGTTCACCTTGGGAATACCACTGTCTACCTGATCTATGGATTTGTCGGTTTTTTTTTTCCCCCCCCAGAAACAGGCCTCCTTCTGTTGCCCAGGCTGGAGTGTAAGTGGCACAATCAGCTCATTCCAGCCTTGATCTCTCAGGCTCACGCTATCCTCCCACTTCAGCCTCCTGAAAAGCTGGGACTGACTACAGGCAGACACTATCATTCTCAGTTAATTTTTTGAAATGTATTTTAACAGAGAGAGAGTCTCACTATGTTGCCCAGGCTGGTCTCAAACTCCTGAGTTCAAAGGATCCTCCTACCTCCGCCTCCCAAAATGTTGGGATTATAGGTGTGAGCCACTATGCTTGGCCAAAGATTTGTCAGCTTTAAATGATATCCTTTGACTTTTAGCTATTTCCCTTTACAGTTCTATTGTTTTCACTTTATGTATTTTGGAACTATTTACTTATTTAGGATTATCGTATCTTTTTGCTTAATTGATCTTTTTATTATTATATGATATCCCTCTTTATCCCTGGTCATAGTCCTTGTTCTGAAGTCTTTTTCCCCAATATTACCATAGTCCTTCTGGCTTTTTAAAAAAGTTAGTGTTGTTTCTTGTCTTTGTTTTACAGAGTATAATGTTTCTATTTCCTCTGATTGCCTTCAGATACTTTTCTTTATCTTTGATTTTCAGCAGTTTGACAATAATTTATCTAGTTTTTCTTGACTTCTGCATGGATTTTTCTGAGGTTCTTAGATTTCTGGTTTGTTGTAATATGTTAAGAAAATTCTTGGTATTATTTCTCCAGCTATGTCTTCTGTCTTGTTCTTCCTTTATTCTTTTTCTGTGAGTCCATTTACACAATTGTTAGACAATTATATTATCCTGAAGCTTTTGGATTCTCTGTTTTGCCTTTATTTTTTTCTTTTTCTTTCAATTTGAAAGCTTTCTATGACCTATCTTCAAGGTCACTGACTCTTAACTTAGCTGTGTTCAGGCTGCTGCTAAGGTTGTTGAAATATTTTTTTTGTTTTTCTTTTGTAGTTTCCATCTTTTTGCTGATATTTCCCTTATGTTCATGAATATTATCAATCTTTCCACTATATTATTTAACTTATTAATCGTAAGTATTTTAATGTCGCTGTTTGGAAGTTGTAAAATTTGAGTTATTGCTGGTTCTGGTTCTATTGATTGCTTTATAATTTGATGATGAGCTTGTTTTTCCTTACCGTTTTGGGGATGGGACTGTCTCGGCCTTGCTGTTCCCCCTTCCCCAGAAGTCAAACTCTCATAACAGCATTTCCTGCCATGATCTAAGTGGGCACTACCCACTGCTTTGATCAGTGCAAGAACCTGGGCTGGGGAGGTTATTTTTGCCGGTACCCTGGGGCAGAATGCTCTAGTTTCTATTCCTCCTGTGGAAAGCAATGGATCTTTGCTTGGTCCCTGGGTGCAGAAAGGTTTTCTGTCCCACTCCCAAAGGCTTAATGCTCTTTGTTCCCCGAGAGGGATGAGGTTAGAGAAGAAGGTGGAGTTTTGTCTCTGTGTGCTACCAATGAGGGCGGCTCTATCTGGTTTCCTTACCTACTCCTAGTTTTTCTTGTGAGTTGGTGGAGACCAGTGAAAAAGAGCCTGTTAAAGATAGGTAACTTCTCCTACATATGGGGTTACTAGTTCTTCTCAAGTGCCATACTAGCCCACAATTAACCTTAGAAGTTTATCAAAGTTTCAGCAGTTTTCTTTGTACCTGCTTTCATGCTAGCCAACTCTTCATCCTGTGCTCTGCGAGAGGTGAAATGTATGTATGTCCCACATCTTGTTGCCTCTTAGAATTCCTTTTATTTGGCTACCTTATGACTGTAGCCTACTGATGGGCTCCAGAAAATTATGACTTTGTGGATTGTAAAGCTCTTTCTTATTGGTAGAGAGGAAGTACTGTTGTCTTGTGGCTTTCTATATCCTAATCACAATATTCTAGGAATGGCATTGTAACATATGTAGTCTTCTGTGACTTTTTCTTGAGTAATTCATATGTTCTTGAAATTGAGTCATGTTAATTGAAGTACCGATAGTTTGTTCATTTTCACTGCTCTGTATGTGTGTGTGTGTGTGTGTGTGTGAGAGAGAGAGAGAGAGAGAGAGATCACTCTTTATTTTTCATTCTTTTCCATGTCTTTTAGAATTTTGCACTATTATGCATACCCATTGTCTTCTATATTTTCATTTTGGCTCTTTTGGCTAATAAATAAACTTGCTTAATTTAATCTCAAAAGAAAAATTTATTTCTTTACTTTTAGTTCACCTTTGGCTATTGCCATATCTGTCCCCTTGCTTACTTATTACTTATATTTCTTTCTTTTTGAATTTTATAATTTTTATTGTGGCATTTACAGCATAATTTCCTGGGCTGTAATCTGACTCTTTATTTTGTATGTATTTTTCCCCTAAATCTCATTAAAATGATGTTTGGCCAACAAATCTGTCAGATTTTCTAGTTCATACTGTGCTAAATGAAAGTTCATGCAAGGTAAAGATAGTATGATTCATTTTTAAAAAGGTGCATAATTATAAAGCAAAGCATTATTATTGCTAGCATTAAAATCAGGATAATTTTCATGATCAGGAATTCATATGAAATAAGTTGTTTTGGATAGCTAGAATATGAAAACTTTAGTAACAAAATTTAAAAAATCTTTTTAGTAATAAGTCAATCATTTTGACTTTTATCTGAAGTATATTGTATATTTTCCTGCCTTTTGAAAAACAAGGGCAAGGTTTACTATTGCCTGTAATAATACTGCTGATAGTTGCATCTGGTCTAAAGGCACACTTTTTTTTTTTTTGAGATGGAGTCTCGCTCTGTCACCCAGGCTGGAGTGCGGTGGTGGGGTCTCAGCTTACTGCAACCTCTGCCTCCCAGGTTCAAATGATTCTCCTGCCTCAGCCTCTGGAGCAGCTGGGACTACAGATGTCCACCACCATGCTCAGCTAATTTTTGAATTTTTAGTAGAGCCGTGGTTTCACCATATTGGCCAGGCTAGTCTCAAACTCCTGACCTTGTGATCTGTTCACATCGGCCTCCTAAAGTGCTAGGATTACAGGCATGAGCCACTGTGCCCAGCCATGCACACATTTTTAATTGCTAATTATGTAAGCCTTGTTCAATTGTGCTTCATTACAAAGTTGGGATTTCTAAGCCTGTAATAGGTGCTAATATATTCATTTGAACCAAAATTCAATTTTAACAAAGGATATTGAACTTAATTTGCCCTTTATGGCTTTAGCTTGTTTTTTCAGTGTAAAATACAGTATTGTATTGTCATATCAAAATGCCTACTGGACTTAGTAACTCTTCAGGATGTTTGCTTTTTTTCCTAAGAGGTTGCAAATTAGTATAGTTTGAATTACTGTCTTTGCTTTTTAAAGCATTTCTCACTTATGCTTTTTTATCAAGTTGACAGTTGTTACTTCTGACTACAATCAATGCTTCTGACTCTAACTTTTCCTCTTCCTGTTACTTTGACATTTCTAGTTTGCCATGAGCTTAGAAATAAAACAACCAATTTGTGAGATTTCCTATACACCAAGAGACAGAGGGAGTTTTCGCATGATACTGCATATGCAGTTTGTTGATTGAACTTGTTAATAGTTATTTTAGTTATTTCTTCCTTTTACTTTTTACCTGTATTCTAAATAGGCAAATTTACTGGGTGTTTGAGTTCGGAATGGTAGAGTGATATTTATTACTATGAGAAAAGCTACTGTGTAAAATATTCCATGGAACATATTTTATCATGATTAGTTTTTTAAAAATAAATGCTAAATATCATGTTCTTATTATTCAGAATTTAAGAGTGAAATTAAAACGACTTAGTCTTTCTGTGCAAAATTAGTAGGTGAGTATATCAGCAGGAAAGGGGGAGGTGTTATATAGATGCTGTGACATTCCCTCTGTCTTTCTTCTTCCTGGCTCCAGCTCATATATATACACATTTTTCTTTTTTGTTCTTTTTTGAGATGTTTTCTGTTGTTGAGAGTTTAGAGAAGTTAGTTTAGATAATGTTTAACATTATCTAAGATGTTTGACATGAAAACATCTTAGATAGATCTTAGATGTAGATGTTTAACATAAAAATCATGTTAAAGCAGTTTGAGGAAAAGTGATATGATACTAAAAACCTTATCATTGAAAAAAAAACCCCTAAAACAATCTTATATCTGAAACGAATTAGGTAAAAACAGAAAATTTAGTTGAGTTCTTTAAAAATAAAGATGCAATTGCTTACAGCCAGTGTAGTCTTGGCATGTGTTGACAGAGAGGCTTATCAGGTAAATGGGTGAGGACATTATTCATCAGGACTCTGAAAAAGGAAAAGACAAACAAGTAACATTTTTCTGGTTCTCTTTTCATCTTGGTTCAAACATGGTATTATGATGATGATGATGATGATGATGAAACCACAAAATTAAATTAGTTGTCATTCCCCTCTAATTGTTTTTCTTTGAGATGAAGTCTCACTCTGTCGCTCTGGCTGGAGTGCAGTGGCACAATCTTGGCTCACTGTAGCCTCTGCCTTCCAAGTTCAAGTGATTCTTCTGTCTCAGCCTCCCAAGTAGATGGGATTATAGGCATGAACCACCACACCTGGCTAATTTTTGTATTTTTAGTAGACACAGGGTTTCACCATGTTGGTTAGGCTAGTATTGAACTCCTAACCTCAGATGATCCACCCACGTTGGCCTCCCAAAGGGCTGGGATTACAAGCATGAGCCATTGCACCCGGCCCACCTTGTTTTATTGTGTTTTGCTTTATTATACTTTGCAGATATTGCATTTGAATCGGGATCTTGCCTTGTTTTCCAGGCCGAAGCGCAGTGGTATGATCATGGGGCATTGTAGCCTTAAACTGCTGGGCTCAGGTGATCCTCCTATTTCAGCCCCCTGAGCAGCTGGGACTGCAGGCATGCACCACCATGCTCATTAACTAAAAACAAATGTTGTTTTGGTAGTGATGGAATCTTGCTATATTGCCCAGGTTGGTTTCAAACTCCTGGCCTCAAGCTGTCCTCTCTCTTTGACCTCCCAAAACTTGAGATTACAGACATAAGCCATCCTGCCCAGCCATAAAACTTCTTATCATTGTATTGTTTGTGGTGATCTGTGATCAGTCATCTTTAAGGTTACTATTGCAGTTGTGGCATCACAAACCATGCCCATATGTGACAGCAGTCATTTTTTTTTTTGAGATGGAGTTTCACTCTTGTTGCCCAGGCTGGAGTACAATGGCGCCATCTCAGCTCACAGCAACCTCTGCCTCCCAGGTTCAAGCGATTCTCCTGCCTCAGACTCCTGAGGCATGTGCCACCACACCCAGGTAATTTTGTATTTTTAGTAGAGACAGGGTTTCATCATGTTGGTCAGGCTGGTGTCGAACTCTTGACCTCAGATGATTTGCCTGCCTCGGCCTTCCAAAGTGCTGGGATTATAGGTGTGAGCTACTGCACCTGGCAAAGACAGCAATCTTAAAGTGTTGTGTGTTCTGATCACTCCACCAACCAGCAACTCCCCCTTCTCTCTCTCTTTCCTCAGGCCTTTTTATTCCCTGAAACACAACAGTATTGAAATTAAGCCAGTTAACAACCTTACAGTGGTCTCTAATTGTTCAAATGAAAGAAAGAGTCCCACGAGAATTATGGGCCCTCAAGAATTATGCTAAATCTACTCTGCCTGTGCTGCATAATGGAACAACAAAGCCTGGATGACAGCACACCTGTTTACAGCATGGTTCACTAAATATTTTAAGTCCACTCTTGAGAACTACCACTCAGAAAAAGAACATAGTGAGGAAGGCATTTTAAAATCTAAGTAAAAAACCAGGCCTCATGCATCAGTTAGCCAACTTGTGAATGCAATGGAAAATTCTTGAAGGAAATTAGAAGTGCTACTCCAGTGAACACACAAATGATAGGAAAGTGAGACAGCCTTAAGCCTTAATGCTCATGGAAAAAGTTTAAGGGGTCTGGATAGAGGATCAAACCAGCCTCAACATTCCTTTAAGCCAAAGCCTAATCCAGAGCAAGACCTAACTCTACTTCATTCTATGAAGGCTGAGAGAGGTGGGGGAGCTGCAGAAAAAAAGTTTGAAGCTAGCAGATGTTGATTCATGAGGAAAGGAAAGAAGCTGTCTCTATAACACAAAATTGCAGGGTGAAGCACAAAGTACTAATGGATAAGCTGCAGTAAGTTATCCAGAAGATCTAGCTAAGATCATTGATGAAGATGGTTCCACTAAACAACAGATTTTCAGTGTAGATGAAACAACCTTCTATTGAAAGAAGATACCCTACAAGACATTATAGCTAGAGAGGAGAAGTCAATGCCTGGCTTCAAACCTTCAAAGGACAAGTTGACTCTCTTACTAGGGGCAAAAGCAGCTGGTGACTTTAAGTGGAAGTCAATGCTCATTTACCATGCTAAAAATCCTAGGGCCCTCAAGAATTATGCTAAATCTACTCTGCCTATGTTCTATTGGTGGAACAACAAAGCCTGGATGACAGCACATCTGTTTGCAGCATGGTTTACTAAATATTTTAAGAGCATTCTTGAGACCTACTGCTCAGAGAAAAAAAGATTTCCTTTCAAGATATATGGCTCATTCACAATGCACCTGGACTCACCCAAGAAATCTGATGGAGATGTACAAAGAGATACACGTTGTTTTCATGCCTGCTAGCGCAACATCGGTTTTGCAGCCTGTAAGTCCGGTTGCCTTGCCAGGAGTCAAATGGACACATTCAACACTCTCCACGCCTGATAACTGCATCATCACCTGAGCTCATTATCTGGCTTCCCCACAAAGCTTCCCCACACCCGCCTCTGCATACCATGCCCAAGCCCACACTCAGCACTAAATTATGCATCCAACCTCCAGCCTGCTGTTAAAAAACCCTGCAGAGAAATATTTTTAAAAAGAAGCCCCACTGTTCCCTGCCCAGCAACAGCCTGCCCTGTACGCCCCCAGCAGGCCTGCATACCCAAGGTCCTGCCCGCCTACCAATGGCAGCTAGTTTCATGTACTTCCTACTTTAACTCCATGTACTTCCTGCTCCTCAACAGCCAATAGAAATGCCTTCTCTTTGTTTCCCCAGTAGTCAATCAAGGCCCACTTATCCAAGGTCCCGCCTACCAGTGACAGCTAGTTTCATGTACTTCCTACTTTAACTCCATGTACTTCCTACTCCTCAACAGCCAATAGAAATGCCTTCTCTTTGTTTCCCCAGTAGCCAATCAATTACCTGCACACCCCATAAAACCCCAGGCCCTGAACAGCTGGGTGTGACTTCTCTGGCCCCTCTTAGACCACTGAGATTGCCCAGGAGCTGAATAAACTGGCTTCTCACTTTTTTTTATACCTGCCTCAGTTTCTTTATTTTACCTCAGCAATAAATCTTACACAGCCCATGGATCAAAAACTAATCTTAACATTCAAGTCTTATTATTTAAAAAAATACATTTGGTAAGGCTATAGATGACATAGATAGTTATTTCTCTGATGAATTTGGGCAAAGTCAATTACAAACCATCTAAAAAGTATTCATCATTCTAGATGCCATTAAGAACATTTGTGATTCATAGAAGCAAGATCAAAATATTCATATTAACAGGAGTATGGAAGAAGTTGATTCCAACCCTCGTGGGTGACTTTGAAGGGTTCAAGACATCAGCGGAAGAAGTAACTGTAGAGATGGTGGAAATAGAAAGAGAACTAGAATTAGAAATGGAGCCTGAAGATGTGACTGAATTGCTGCAATCTCATGCGAAAACTTGAACGGATGAGAAGTTGCTTCTTATGCATGATTAAGGAAAGTGGCTTCTTGAGATGGAATTTACTCCTGGTAAAGATGCTGCGAATACTGTTGAAATGACAACAAAGTATTTAGAATATTACATAAACTTACTTGATAAAGCAATGGCAGGATATGAGAGTACTGACTTCAATTTTGGAAGAACTTCTCTTATGGGTAAAATGCTAGCAAATAGCATGCATACCATAGAGAAATCGATCACGAAATTAAGAGTTAATCAATATGGCAAACTTCATTGTTATCAATTTAAGAAATTGCCACAGCCATCCCAGCCTTCAGCACCCACAACTCTGGTTAGTCAGCAGTCGTCAACATCAACATGAGACCCTCCTCTGTAAAAAAATTACAACTCGCTGAAAACTCAGGTGATTGTTAGCACTTTTGAGCAAGAAAGTATTTTAAAATTATGGTGTACACATTTTTAGACATAATATTATTGTACACTTAATTAACTACAGTATAGTATAAATATAACTGTTACATGCACTGGGAAACCAAAAAAATCTGTGTGACTTGCTTTGTTGTGACATTTGCTTTATTACAGTGGTCTGGAACCAAACACACAATATCCTTGAGGTCTGACTATATAGAATGGTAATGATGTGCTTAAGAACATTGTGATAAAATGTGAGAGTGAGAATGCATTCAGTTTTTATGGGCTGAGATTCTAGAAGACAGAAAATCTCTTAAAATTGTTGTAACTATAAATAGCTTTATAGAATATGATGAAGAAAAGTTTTTTTTTTAAATAATGAAAAGGCTTTTTGGGGTTTTCACCATTCCAAATTTAATGGTATTAAATTTAAGCATTGATTTTTATTCATGTCTTTTCCTTTGATTGAAATATTTGCATTAGTTTAGTACTTACAAGAGAATAAGAGAATTTAGTCCATAAAATGTTGGTGGGGAAATTTGACTGAGGTGATTATCTTCAATTATCCTGCCAGCCAGAAGAAAAAAATTAATTCATTTATATATCTTCAGAACCTAAAATGTAGTGCTACAAAATGCCACATAAATTAAACATACAGCCATTCTAGTCTGTGAAGATCTTCAAAAACACCCGGCTTCAGGAATGTTATTCTGTTATGACTGAGATACCTGGAAAAGGAGAAATTACTGCAATAAATTTGTATCTTTTTGATATCTTACAATAAGGAAAGTAAAAGCAATAATCATTCATCTTAAAAATTTTTATATAGCATTCTCATCATGCCACTTCCCTGTCTTTGACTCTCTAAGAACTGCTATCATTACCTTATCATACCTAGTTTTAAATTTCCTCATAATTAATCAATCCATTCATCTATTCATGTATTCATTAACCTTTTTTGAATACTTACTCCATGGTGCTGTGCTAAGCATGCCATCCCTTTCTTTAAGAAGCTTTGAGTCTGGAGAGGCCACAGCATGTGAACAGATTACTTTGTAATGTCAGGGAATGCAGAGGAAAGTGTCTAGTGCATGGTTGCTCTGCCATTACAGAGGAGAAAATACCCAGCTTTGCGAGGGATGGGGACAGCAGAGTGTGGAGGATTGAGGAGACAGGAGACAGCTTTACTAAACAGAGGCACAATTGAGAAGGGTCTTGGATGAAGACATGCAATTCACAAAGCAAAGAATGGGCAGAAGCTATTCTAGGCAGAGGAAAAAGCTTAGGCAAAAGCAAGAGGTATGAGAGAGTGACAAGTTAAGAAATCACCAGGTAATCCAGTGGGAACTCACCATGAAGAGGCTATGAGGAGAGACAGGAGATAAACCTAGGAGGCAGGCAGGGGCCTGCTCTGGACAAAAGGGTATTGCATGCCTTGCTGAAGAGTTTGACTCTGTCTTGCCCATGTTTACCTCCCACTCTTCTGCAAAGTGAAATAACTCTCTGTTCTATTGTGTTGATCTCTTCTTGCCCTGTTCACTCCTGTCGCAATCTCTTTAGTGTAGCAATTCACTGCACTAAATCTGTTATCAAACAGTTTGATATTAACAATTATTAACAATGACCTAGAGCAAGCAATGAATTCCTGTAAGCCCCAGCTTCCCCAACTCTAAAATGGGGATAATATCACTACTTCCTATGGTTGTAATATTCAGCACATATTATGTTTTATAACAGTATCTCTGCTCAAGCCTTTTACTTTAATTTCTTCCCTCTTTCCTTTTTCTCTCTGCTTATGATTCATATGCAAGTAAGAGTTCAAGTTTTACTTCCACTAATACATGATTCACACTGATTTCTCTTTCTTCTTCACTCTTTAATATCATGAGTAAACATCCTGTAACATTTCTCTCTCTTCACACTTTCATATCTTGAGTAAACATCCTGTAAAATTCTCCTGCCAGAATCTGTTCTCCCTTGCCAGGTTTGACTTTTGCTTAGGGGTAGTGAGCAATGGCACCCCATGATAGAGCCTCTTTCTTCCCTCCTTTGCAAACCTGGAGCCCAGGTGGGCACAGTAAGGGGTAAGACATGACTTATAACCTCAGGGGGTTCTCTTATACAAAAATCCTCCTGGGAAAAGGCATTTGATCCACTATTGCTCCCTATGCCCATCTGTTTAGCCCAGTCCTCTTTATTTTTCAGAGCCATCCTTTACTGCTTTGGACCTGAGATAATCACTCCTTTCAGTGAACTGTCATAGCAGTTTTGGTTTCAGCAACACAGGTTTGGAACTTAAGTACTTGTAAAAAATGGTTCTCTAATGTTGTATATATGTTGGCATTGTTTTCCCGTCTTAGATGATAAAGTTCTAGAGAACAGGAGTCCTGCCTCTCCCCAGTGGTAGCTCAGTGATCTACCCGAAACACCAAGGCATAACTACTTAAAAAGAGCAAGGCCGGGCGCGGTGGCCCACGCCTGTAATCCCAGCACTTTGGGAGGCCGAGGCGGGTGGATCACGAGGTCAAGAGATCCAGACCATCCTGGTCAACAAGGCGAAACACTGTCTCTACTAAAAATACAAAAAATTAGCTGGGCATGGTGGTGCGCGCCTTTAATCCCAGCTACTCTGGAGGCTGAGGCAGGAGAATTGCCTGAACCCAGGAGGCGGAGGTTGTGGTGAGCCGAGATTGCGCCATTGCACTCCAGCCTCGGTAACAAGAGTGAAACTCTGTCTCAGAATAAAATAAAATAAAATAAATAAAAAGAGCAAGCCTGATTTATCTTTCTATGCCCTCATGGTGTCTACCTAAAATACTTGTACTCTTTGAGGGTTAATAAATAGTTATGAATCTAATGATTATTTAGATCCATAAATCAGCAGATTTCTAATGATTATTTAACTAGAAATATGTGGTGTCTTTAATAGTCAACAATATTCTAATGCTATAGAAAAGCTATGAAAAGAGATGGAGAACACTTTAAAGTTTTTGCTCCAGTTCTGTACTGCCTTTCAAGAGCTTCCTCCAGTTCACATCCAGTGAACGTTAAGCCAAACAGACGGTGTTTAGTAAATTTTGCAAAGATATATGGAAAGAAGACAGTCAGGAGCCTGATGAGAGTGACTCCAATATCGATGCTGGGTACTTGCTAAGACATAAAGAGCAGGGATGGGGCAGAAGGGAAGAGGGCGTGGCTAAAGTGATTAGTGTTAAGGCTTCGAGTCTCCTGCAGTCTTCTTCCATTTTGTTAGTGAATTATTAGGTGCTGTTCTTGACTCAATCCCAAATTATGATACCACAAGCTAAAAGTCTGACGGAATGGGTTTCTTGGGTTAGGATAGAGAACAGGATAAAGAAAACAAGGGGACATAAATGGAAATAAAGGGAGTTATTTATTTATGTGATTTTTGGTTATATTTCTTTTCAGTTACTTCTAGAATGCTGCATTGCAGAACTCAATAGAATGGAACTTTGAGAAAGTTTGCTATTTTTTTTAAAAGCACCATGAGATACCACTTCACACCCATTAGGATAGTTATTGTCAAAACAAACAAATGAGATGAGAAAACAAGCGTTGGTTAGGATGTGGAGAAACTGGAACTCTTGCGCATCACTAGCTGGAAAGTAAAACGGTACAGCTGCTGTGGAAAACAGTATGGCCACTTAAAAAAAATCAAAATCAGACCAGGCACGGTGGCTCATTCTTGTAATCCTAGCACTTTGGGAGGCCGAGGCGTGTGGGTCATGAGGTCAGGAGATCAAGACCATCCTGGCCAACATGGTGAAAACCATCTCTACTAAAATACACACACACAAAAATTAGCCTGGTGTGGTTGCACGTGGCTGTGGTCCCAGCTACTCAGGAGGCTGAGGCAGGAATCGCTTGAACCCAAGAAGCAGAGGTTGTAGTGAGTCAGGATCGTGCGACAGCACTCAAGCCTGACAACAGAGCGAGACTCTGTCTCAAAAAAAGGAAAAAAAAATCAAAATCACATCAAGGTAGTCCCTTAAAAATCAAAGAGTTACCATCTGACTCAGCAATTCCACTTCTGGATATAAACCCAGAGGAAATGAAAGTGAAAGTGGAGACTCAAACAGATATTTGTATTCCTGTGTTGATGGCAGCATTATTCACAACAGCCAACAGTTATTCACAACATTATTCATGACGGCCAAACAGTTAAACAAAATGTGGTCTATAAATACAATGGAACATTATTCGACCCTAAAAAAAGAAATTCTGATACATGTTACAATATGAACATAAAGACATTGTGCTAAGTGACATAAGCTAGACACAAAAAACTAAATATTTTATGATTCTCCTTATATAAAGTACTTTGAGTAGTTAATAAGTACAGGAAGTAGAATGATGATTGTCAGGGGTTTGAGAGAGGGGGAAACAGGGAGAGACAGATATGAAGAATTACTATTTAACAAATATGAAGTTTCAGTTGGGGAGGATGAGAAAATTTTGGAGGTGGATTGTGACGATGGTTGCATAATAATGTGAATGTACCTAATGCCACTGAACTGTCTACTTAAAAGTGATTAAATGGTGAATTTTATGTTATGTATATTTTACCACAAAAAGCTTTATTTCTTTAACCTTACAGTTTTCATGCATTTTTAAAAGTCGGATTAGCAAAAAAATAATAATTGAATAACTAGGCAAATCTTTGCAAATATCTTCTTCTTCTTCACAAATATCATCATCAGTCTTTTTTTTTTTTCCCCTCAGAGACAGGGTCTTGGTCTATGGCTCATGCTGGATGCTGGAGTGCAGTGTGGCAATCCTAGCACACTGCTGCCTCAAACTCCTGGGTTCAAGGGATCTTCATGCCGTAGTCCCCCAAAGTGCTGGGATTGCAGATACGAGCCACCCTGCCTGCCTGCATCAGGCTTTTACTTTGTCTGAATTCATTTAGTCATCACTCCTGTCACCATGGTGAATATACATTGAATTCTTAGTATGTGTCAGGCACAGTGCACCTAATGCTTCCCATGGAGTTTCTTGTTTCTTACAACATCCTGAGGTAGAAACTATGATAATTTGTATTTTATAGTAAAGGCAACTAATGCTTAGAAAGGAATATAAATTGGCTGGACATGGTGGCTCACGCTTGTAATCCCAGCACTTTGAGAGGCCAAAGCAGGTGGATCATGAGGTTAGGAGTTCAAAACCAGCCTGGCCAAGATGGTGAAACCCCATCTCCACTAAAAATACAAAAAAAAAAAAAAAAAAAAAAAAATTAGCCGGGTGTGGTGGCGGGCACCCGTAATCCCAGCTACTCAGGAGGCTGAGGCAGAGAATTGCTTGAATCCAGGAGGTGGAGGTTGTGATGAGCTGAGATCACACCACTGCACTTCAACCTGGATGACAGAGTGAGACTTCATCTCAAAAAAAGAAAGAAAAAGGAATCTAAATTGCTCAAGGTCACACACCTAGCAAGTAAGGCAATCAGGACTTGCACTGAAGCCTGTCTAACTCACAATCCCACCCTCTTAGCTGCGGTGGTCTACTGCCCCTTCAGCACCACTTGCATGACTCCTTGGCACTGTCGTGGACAGGGAAGCTGGTCTGGATTGGAATAGTCTAGGCTGTCAGACTACCATGGAATGGGCAAATGAATTCACACTGGTACTTACAGTTTAGTAAGGCTGTTCAGTCCTCTGAAAGCATAGATGGAGATGGATGTAATCTTATTGTTTTGCAGGTACCTGTGAAAAGGATTATTAAAAAGAAAAAAAATGAAGCAGAGTTTCAGTTTTGCAAGACCAAAAGAATTCTGTGGATGGATGATGGTGATGGTAGTGTAACAATATAAACTTACTTAATGTCTCTGAATTGAGACTGAAAAATGTAGACACAAAAAGATCCTACATTTTGTTATATGTATTTGATGACAATTAAAAATTTCAAAAAACTGAAAAAGGTAAACATTATAAAATAATTTAGTGAAGCTGGATATCATGTCACTTCATGTTTCTATTAAATTTATGTACAATTAGGCCGGTTTGTATTTAGAAATTCTAGTTATAAAAGTGAATGAATAATAGTCAAAGCTTACTATTTGAATTTTCTAGAAATAAAATGCTAACACATAGTAAAGCCCTAACGAATCAGAAGTGTAGAAGACTTTGAATACATTTCTTGCTATAATTCTTCAAACTTGTTAAGTGCCCAACACAGTGCTAGCCAAACTAAAAGTGTATGATGTTTGTAATATCCCAAACCATATTCTATGCTAATCACAAATCTGTCAACCAAGTCAATTGTGATCTCATTAATTTGATATCCAAGTCTTGTTCCAAAAACCGTTTGGGGGAAGTTTATAAGGATTAAAAGTGGCAAAAAAGAAAAACATAAATAAAAATAATCAGGACTAGAAGACTATAAATTAGATTGACATGTCAAGACAAGAATGCAGGCTTACATAGTTAAGTAATACTGAAAATATCACCTTGAGTTAACTGGAGGTCAAAGGAAATGGGTACCAGACTACAAGCTATTGTATCTTTGCACCCACATGAAGTTTTCCACTTCTACATGTACTTGCCCCAGATTGCGGGAATGATAAAGTAAGAACTTCTAGGCTGCCTTCTTGTTCTGAGTGCAGGTCACCATTGCTCTTTCGAGTGTCCTGAAAGTTTACGTGTGATTTGTTATAAATTTTAGGAGCAATAAGAAAGAAATCAATATGAGTGAACTTTCAGTTAATTAGAAATTTTGACTGAAAAAGTACCCTATTTCTTCAATATGCAAGAAAACCCAACTTCGACTGTGAAATGTTATTATAAAATTTATTATAGGCTGGGCAAAGCAGCTTATGCCCATAATCCCAGAGCTTTGGGAGGCCAAGGCAAGAGGATCATTTGAAATCAGGAGTTTGAGACCAGCCAGGCATGGCAATATAGTGAGATCCTATCTCTTAAAAAAAATAGCCAAGTGTAGTGACACATGGCTGTAGTCCTAGCTACCTGGGAGTCTGAGGTGGGAGGATCACTTGAGCCCAGGAGTTTGAGGCTGCAGTGAACTATGATAATACCACTGCACTCTAGCCTGAGTGACAGAGTGAGACCCTGTCTCTCAAAAAAAAAATTATTATGCACCTGAACCTGACATGCTGTGGACCCAATCATGTAGTAAGTAATGAATGGTTCTCATTTATCATGTATTTGTTTGTTTGTTTGTTTATAGTATAATGATCTACTAAGAAATAGACTGCATTGCCTGGAGGTCTAAAGGCATAGACCTTTAATAACCAATTAGAAACATTCAAACAATTAGGCTATTTTGATCATTTTGTTATGTGGAACAAATTGGTCATTCAGAAATTAATTCATCCACATTAATATGGGAGTTAGTTCAAAAAAGAGAATTAATTCAATGTCTATTGTGCAAAAATGCTAAGCCACTACATTATATAAATCAAAATTTTGATATTTAGATTTGTAGTCTAGCTCCTATAAATCAAGTGATACGACAGAAAAATCCTTCAGTTTCCAAAAATCAGAAAATAAAATAAGTCAGTATACTCTTGAAGTTTTGTGTCAGGCCTAATTATGAAGATTTCTTCTCTTTTGACTGATAAATGCTCCGAATGAAATTTTGAACAGTAATTTTCATTAGAATTTCTGTTTTCAAATATGAAATAGATACTTCTGCATACTATCTGGGTCTGCAGAACATTTCATTGAATGTAGTGAGTTAATTTTTCTTCTGATCCCACTCTATTTACACCTCTTATCTTTAAAAATGTGCAGATACATATTCATTTATCAAACAAAAATAAGAACCAATATATGTTGTTATAGAAATAAAACAAGGAATCCTGAGATATTTTTTAGTTAGTGTGATTTAGGTACAGAGTATCTAAACCCAACAATTCACCATATGACAACATAAGTTAGTCACAAAGTTGTCCTAAATAACAGGTAAACATCAAGTGGACCATTGTGGATTTTTAGAGTTCCAAAGGGAAGCTAGCATGTCAGATACCACTCAAGGCCAAAATAAACCCAACTCACAAGGCAGATGTGAAAATGGAATCAAGTTTCCGAGACAACATACTCAGAGGTTTCCACCCATAGTGATTTGCTGTTTTAGGTAGTGAATGAATTTGAAAACATATGGACAAAAATTCTTCACTTTCTTAATGGTGGACCTGGTGAAATATCATTACATTTTTCTTTTAAGGTAAGCATTGAGGAAGATCTGTCAGAGGTGGAGCAGGATGGCCACATAGGAACAGCTCTGGAGTGCAGTTCCCAGTGAGACCTGCGCAGAGGGTGAGTTCTCTCTGCATTTCCAAATAAGGTACCAGGTGCATCTCAATAGGACTGGTGGCACAGTGGGTGTATCCCAGGAAGGGTGAGCCAAGGCAGGGTAGGGTGCTGCCTCACCCAGAAAGTACAATCCCTGTAGGACCCCCCTCCATACCCAACAGAGGCCATTCGGGGCTTTTTCATCCTTTCCAATGCTCTGGTTCAGATACTGCACCACTCCCACAGTTTTTACCACCCATGGACCAGGAGGTTCTGGGCCAGAAAGCATCAAGAGTTTCCAGCATGGCTGTTATAGCTGGTGCTGTGGGTTTCCACACAAAATCTCACACAAATCTGGGCAGCCGTTTCAACAGCTGCCTGGAATGCCTAGGAGACAGAGCCACCCATTCAACTAAAACAGAGGGAGCTGAAAGCAGTGAGCCAGGTGATCTGGCTTGACAGGTCCTACACCCACAAAGACCAGCAAACTGAAACACTGTGACTTTTGCAGCAAGTGCAACTGGACCCAGCACGGTCAAGCTCTGTGCAGGGAAGGGTGTCTGCCATTACTGAGACAGTCTGCCACTACCGAGGCACTCCACCATTACTGAGGCAGTCTGCCATTACTAAGGCAGTTCTAACTGTACTTCTGTAAACAAAACCACAAGGAAGTTTACACAGCAGCTGGGCAGGGCTCATGGCAGCTCAGCAATTCCTCTGCTGGCAGACTGTGACAAGACTACCTCCTTGCTGGGCAGGGCATCTCTGAAAAAAGGCAGCAGCACATCAGGAACTTATAAATAAGGCCCCACCTTCCCAGGACAGAGCATCTGGGAAAAGAGGTGGTTATGAGCTCCACTGCAGCAGACTAAAATGTACCTGCCCAGCAGCTCTAAATGGAACAATGGAGCTCCCAGCACAGCATCTGAGCTCTGATAAGGGACAGACTGTCTCCTCAAGCAGCTCCCTGACCCCTGTATGTCCAAAGAGGCACTTCATAAAGGAGAGCTCTGGCTGACATCTGGTGGGTACCCTTCTGGGATGAAGATAACAGAAGAAACTGGCAGCAATCCTTGCTGTTTTGCAGTCCGCCTGGGTGATTCCCAAGCAAGCAGGGTCTGGAGTGGACCTCCAGCAGTCCTGCAGCAAAGGGGCTGACTGTTAGAAGGAAAACTGAAAAACAGAAATAGCTTCAACATTAACAAAAAGGTCACCTGCTCAGAGACCCCATCTGAAAGCCACCAACTACAAAGACCACAGGTAGATAAATCCATGAAGATGGGAATAAATCAGTACAAAAAGGATGAAAACACCAAAAACCAGAATGCCTCTCCTCCTCCAAGGATCACAACTCCTCACTAGCAAGGGAATAAAGCTGGATGGAGAATGAGTCTGATGAATTGACAGAAGCAGGCTTCAGAAGGTGGGTTATAGCAAACTTCTCTGAGCTAAAAGAATATGTTCTAACCCAATGCAAAGAAACTAAGAACCTGGAAGAACGGTTAGACAAAATACTAACTAGAATAACCAGCTTAGCGAATAACATAAACGACTTGAAGGAGATGAAAAACAGCGTGAGAACTGCGTGAAGCACACACAAGATTCAATAGCTGAATTGACCAAGCAGAAGAAAGGATATCAGAGATTGAAGATCAACTCAACAAAATAAAATGAGAAGGCAAGATTAGAGAAAAAAGAGTGAAAAGAAAGGAGCAAAGCCTCCAAGAAATATGGGATTATGTGAAAAGACCTAATCTACATTTGATATGTGTATCAGAATGTGACAGGGAGAACAAATCCAAGCTGGAAAACACTCTGCAGGATATTATACAGGAGAACTTCCTCAACTTAGCAAGGCAGGCTAACATCCAAGTCCAGGAAATATAGAGAACACCACAAAGATATTCCGCAAGAAGAACACCCCCAAGGTACCTAATTGTCAGATTCACCAGGGTTAAAATGAAGGAAAAAATGCTAAGGGTGGCCAGAGAGAAAGGTTGGGTTACCCACAAAGGGAAGCTGGTCAGACTCACAGTGGATCTCTTGGCAGAAACCCTACAAGCCAAAAGAGAGGGTTCAACATCCTTAAAGAAAGAACCTTCAACCTAGAATTTCATATCCAGCCAAACTAAGCTTCATAAGTGAAGGAGAAATAAAATCCTTTAAGAACAAGCAATTTCTGGGAGATTTCATCACTACCAGGCCAGCATTACAAGAGCTCATGAAAGAAACACTAACCATGGAAAGGAACAAGCAGTATCAGTCACTCCAAAAACATACCAAATGGTAAAGACCATTGACACAATGAAGAAATTGCATCAACAAATGGGCAAAACAACCAGTTAGCATCAAAATGGCAGGATCAAATTCACACATAACAATATTAACCTTAAATGTAAAGGGGCTAAATGTTCCAATCAAAAGACACAGACTGGCAAATTGTATATAAAGTCAAGACCCATCAGTGTGCTGTTTTCAGGAAACCCATCTCACATGCAAGGACACACATAAGCTCAAAATAAAGGGATGGAGGAAGATTTACCAAGCAAATGGAGAGTAAAACAAACAAACAAACAAACAAACAAACAAACAAACAAACAAACAAACAAAAAAACCAAAAAAAAAAACCAGGAGTTGCAATTCTCATCTGTGATAAAACAGACTTTAAACCAACAAAGATCAAAAGAGACAAAGAAGGGCATTACATAATGGTAAAAGGATTGATGTAACAAGAAGAGCTAACAATCCTAAATATATATGCACCCAATACAGGAGCACCCAGATACATAAAGCAAGTTCTTAATGACCTACAAAGAGACTTAGACTCTGCACAATAATAGTGGGAGACTTTAACACTCCACTGTCAATAATAGACAGATCAATGAGACAGAAAATTAACAAGGATATCCAGCACTTGAAATCAGATCTGTACCAAGAGGAACTAATAGACATCTACAGAACTCTTCAACCCAAATCCACAGAGTATACATTCTTCTCAGCACCACATAGCACCTACTGTAAAATTGACCACATAATTGGACCTAAATCACTTCTCAGCAAATGCAAAAGAATGGAAATCATAACAAATAGACTCTCAGACCACAATGCAATCAAATTAGAACTCAGGATTAAGAAACTAACTCAGAACCACACAACTACATGGAAACTGAAAAACTGGCTCCTGAATGTTGATTGGATAAACAATGAAATGAAGGCAGAAATAAAAATGTTCTTCAAAACCAACGAGAATGAATACACAATGTACCAGAATCTCTGGGACACATTTAAAGCAGTGCCTAGAGGGAAATTTATAGCAATAAATGCCCACATGAAAAGCGGGGAAAGATCTAAAATGGATACCCTACTGTCAAAAGTGAAAGAGCTAGTGGAGCAAGATAATAAAAAAACGGAAAAGCTAGCAGCAGACAAGAAATAACTAAGATCAGAGCAGAACTGAAGGAGACAGAGACACAAAAAACCCTTCAAAAATCAATAAATCCAGGAGTTGTTTTTGGGAAGAACAACAAAATAGACAGAGCACTATCTAGATTAATAAAAAAGAAAAGAGAGAAGAATCAAATAGATGCAATAAAAAGTGATCATGAGGATATCACCATGAATTCCACAGAAATACAAACTAGCATCAGAGATTACTACAAACAACTCTATGCACATAAACCAGTAAGCCTGGAAGAAATGGATAAATTCCTGGACAATTGCACCCTCCCAAGACTAAACCAGGAAGAAGTTGAATCCCTGAATAGACCAATAACAAGGGCTGAAGTTGAGGCAGCTATTAATAGCCTACCAAACCAAAAAAAGTCCAGGACCAGATGGGTTCACAGTTGAATTCTGCCAGACATACAAAGAGGAGCTGGTCCCACTCCTTCTGAAACTATTCCAAACAATACAAAAAGAGGGAATCTTTCCCAAATCATTGAGACTAACGTCATCCTGATACCAAAACCCAGCAGAGAATCAACAAGAAAAGAAAACTTCAGGCCAATATCCATGACAAATGTAGATGCCAAAATCTTTAATAACATATTGGCAAACGGATTGCAACAGCACATCAAAAAGCTTATCCATCATGATCAAGTAGGCTTCATCCTTGGGATACAAGGCTGGTTCAACATAAGCGAACCTGTAAACATAATCCACCACACGAACAGAATCAAAGACAAAAACCACATGATTATCTCTATAGATGCAGAGAAAGCCTTCAACAAAATTCAACAGCTCTTTATGCTAAAAATTCTCAATAAACTAGATATTGATGGAACATATCTCAAAGTAATAAAAGCTATTTATGACAAACCCACAGCCAATATCATACTGAATGGTCAAAAACTGGAATCATTCCCTTTGAAATCTGGCACTAGGCAAGAATGCCCTCTCTCACTACTCCTATTCAATGTAGTATTGGAAGTTCTAGCCAGAGCAATCAGGCAAGAAAAAGAAATAAAGAGTATTCAAATAGGAAAGGAGGAAGTCAAATTGTCTCTATTTGCAGACGACTTGATTGTATATCTAGAAGACCCCATTGTTTCAGCCCCAAATCTCCTGAAACTGATAAGCAACTTCTGCAAAGTCTCAGGATACAAAATCAACGTGCAGGAATCACAATCATTCCTATACACCAATAACAGACTAACAGAGAGCCAAATCAAGGACGAACTCCCATTCACAATTGCTATGAAGAGAATAAAATACCTAGGAATACAACTAACAAAGGATGTAAAGGACCTCTTCAAGAAGAATTACAAACCACTGCTCAAGGAAATAAGAGAGGACACAAACAGATGGAGAAACGTTCCATGCTCATGGTTAGGAAGAATCAATATCATGAAAATGATCATACTGCCCAAAGTAATTTATAGATCTCCATCAAGCTACTAATGACCTTCTTCACAGAACTGGAGAAAACAACCTTAAACTTCATATGGAACTTAAAGAGAGCCTACATAGTCAGGGCAATCTTAAGCAAAAAGAACAAAGCTGGAGGCATCACATTGCCTGATTTCAAATTATACTACAAGGCGACAGTAAGCAAAACAGCATGGTACTGGTACCAAAACAGAGATATAGACCAATGGAACAGAACAGAGGCCTCAGAGGCAATGCCACACATCTACAACCATCTGATCTTTGACAAACCTGGCAAAAATAAGAATGGGGAAAGGATTCCCTGTTTAATAAATGGTGTTGGGAAAACTGGCTAGCCATGTGCAGACAGCAGAAACTGGACCCCTTCCTAACGCCTTACACTAAAATTAACTCCAAATGGATTAAAGACTTAAATATAAGATCTGACACCATAAGAACCCAGCAGAAAACCTAGGCAAAACCATTCAGGACATGAGCATAGTCAGGAACTTCATGACTAAAACACCAGAAGCATTGGCAACAAAACTCAGAATAGACAAATGGGACCTAATTAAACTCCAGAGCTTCTGTACAGCAAAAGAAACAATTATTAGAATGAACTGGCAACCAATAGAATGGGCAAAAATTTTTGCAACTTACCCATCTGACAAAGGGCTAATATCCAGAATCTACAAAAACTAAAACAGATTTACAAGCAAAAAAAAATCCATTCAAATATGGGCAAAGGACATGAACTTTTCAAAAGAAGACATATATGAGACCAACAAACATATGAAAAAATGCTCATCATCACTGGTCATTAGAAAAATGCAAATCAAAACCACCTTGAAATACCATCTCATGCCAGTTAGAATGACGATCATTAAAAAAATCTGGAGACAACAGATGCTGGAGAGGATGTGGAGAAATAGGAACACTTCCACACTGTTGGTGGGATTGTACATTAGTTCAACCATTGTGGAAGACAGTGTGGCGATTCCTCAAGGATCTAGAAATAGAAATTCCATTTGACCCAGCAATCCCATTACTGGGTATATACCCAAAGGTTTATAAATGGTTCTATCATAAAGACACATGCACATGTATGTTCACTGCAGCACTGTTTACAATAACGAAGACTGGAACCAACTCAAATGCCCATCGATGGTAGACTGGACAAGGAAAATATGGTGCATATATACCATGGAATACTATGCAGCCATAAAAAATGATGAGTTTGTGTCCTTTGTAGAGACATGGATGAATCTGGAAACCATCATTCTCAGCAAACTGACACAAGAACAGAAAATCAAACACCACATGTTATCACTCATAAGTAGGTGTTGAACAATGAGAACACATCGATTCAAGGAGGGGAGCATCAAACACTGGCGTCTATTGGGGGAGGCTAGAGGAGGGACAGCAGGGAGTGGGGAGGTAGGGGAAGGATAACATGGGGAGAAATGCCAGATATAGGTGACAGAGGGATGGAGGCAGCAAACCACCTTGCCATTCAAGTACCTGTGCAACAACCCTGCATCATCTGCACATGTACCCCAGAACCTAAAATACAAAAAAAAAAAAAAAAAAAAAAAAAGATGAGCATCGAGGTGTTCCATGTTAGAATAATGGAGAGGGAAAAGGCTTCTAAGTATCTCCATTTTGGGGGAGTGTGGTAGGAGGATTCACAGCACATATGTTCCAGTTCCTTTGGGGATAGGTGTCTGAGATTTTTCTAGAATGGTTTCTAGAATTACTCAGAAAAAAAAAATTACCTGGAAGCCTCCAGTTAACAGCTAAAAACTTCCCTGAATAGGGATTAGACATAAGCAGTGGAACAGTGTTGGTGTTCACAGAAGTGGGAAGCAAGAGATATGCCAAAAACATTAGTACATTTTAATACCAGGAATTAAATATTTTCTTACAACTTCCGAAGATCGTGATAATTTTTGAAGCAATCAGGAGGAAGCTTTCTTATTAAGTTCCACTGAAGTGACCTGCAATAAATGTAAATTTTCATTCTTAAAGTTGTTTTCCTTTACTTTTAAATTATAAAAATAGGGATAATTACAAACTGTTTAGCATTGGCTTTCAGGAAACATTTTGTTTCATGATGTCTCTTTCATATTTATTACATCACTTGGACTAGGTCTAGCTGTTGGTTTTATTAAAGCTTTTCACATTTTCTTAAATTTTGGAGATGACTTTGTAATTTGGACCAAAAATGTTAAAAAATAAAATTGAAAAAACTGATTTTCAGTTATGTTTTTCTTTCTTATTTTTATTTAACAAACATTCAAAGGCATCTCAGTCCCTGAGTGACGATAAAAATAGTGTTTTCTGTTTAAAACACACTCAAGCAATTAATTATTGTATTCCTCAATATTTCATTGCTCACATTCTACCACCTTAAAATTAGTTATAAAGGAGACCATCAATTGGTACCTATAATCGAGTCATCTTTATTCAATAAGTGATCCCATTTCAACTTCCAAGAAGTTGTAAAGAAAGATTTTCTATTGTATCACAATTTAGTAAGCAGTTTGACACACAGCGGATCCACATAACTGTGGTTGTACTGGAAAATCCTAAGCCCTTAATTTTTTGTTTTAGAAAAACAATGTAATGTAGTAAAAGCAAAATAAATAACACAATAATAATAATAAAAAAGAAAGACCAGGGTAGCTGTGGTTCCTTGCATGAATCACACACAACCTTTCCAAGTCAGTCTCTTTAACTGTGAAAGGAGGGATTTGGATTAGATGGTATCTAATAATATAATATTATTAGTACTATCATTATATAGTACCATGGAGCAGATGCTAATAAGCGAGCAACATACTGCTTTGTCTGGAGGTTAATTTAACTCAGGTTAAGACAGTTTTAAACAACCAACACTAACAATGTTTAGGTTTTGAAGCAGTGCTGCTTAAACTTGGTGATGAATCCTTCTTAAAAAAAAGTTTCTCGGACTCTTCAGAACAGATTTTTGGAATCTAATTTAAGAAACGCTGTTCTAGAGTCCAGAAGACTGTGCACTCTCAGTGAAAGTGGGAATTGGTCCTTAAGAAGTGAAAAAAAAAAAAGTCTTACTTTTTAAATGTATAATGCCCAGAAATACGCAAGAAAATATATAGTATATCTGTGGTGTTTTTTTTTTTGAGACGGAGTCTCACTTTGTCACCCAGGGTGGAGTGTAGTGGCACTATCTCAGCTCACTGCAACCTCCACTTCTGGGGTTCAAGTGATTCTCCTGCCTGAGCCTCCCGAGTAGCTGGGATTACAGGTGAGTGCCACCACGCCCGCCTAAGTTTTGTGTTTTTAGTGGAGACAGGGTTTCTCCATGTTGATCAGGATGGTCTCGAACTCCCAATCATTGATCCACCCGCCTTGGCCTCCCAAAGTGCTAGGATTACAGGTGTGAGTCTGCGCCTGACCATATATCTGTAGTATTAAAAGTTCACAGGAGGGGAAAAATAGAAAAAAAAGTCTAAAAAGTCTCCCTGAGGGAAGGGAAACAACAGTGAAAGAAAAAAGTTAACGATCACTTTTCTAGACTACACATATCAGGCTCTTAATGGCTTTTTAAATAAATAATACCAAAGGCTGATTAACAAGTAATTCCCTCTTGAAATCACTGTCAGTTGCTGGCTGTCCCCAAATATTCTTTCCTTATTTATATTAACTGATTGAGGATCTCTTTTCTGCTAACAATTCTGACTTGACTTAGATTCCAAATTCTGCTTTATATCCCGTTTAAATGCTTATGTTATGCAAAGAGAAATTGTTAAATATTTGGATTTGGCTGGGCGCGGTGGCTCACACCTGTAATTCCAGCACTTTGGGAGACGGAGGCATGAAGATCACTTGAGCCCAGGAGTTCAGACCAACTTGGCAACATAGTGAGACCCCCCTATTTCTACAAATAATTAAAAAAATTAGCTGGGCATGGTGGTGCATGCTGGGAATCTCAACTACTTGGGAGGCTAAGGTAGGAGGATCACCTGAGCCTTGGAGGTCAAGGCTACGGTGAGCTGTGATTGCACATTTGCATTCCAGCCTGGGGGACACAGTGAGACCCTGCATTAAAAAAAAATTGAGTTTGATTTAAGGATATAGGTGAAAGAGTAGTGTGTTCTTAAAAATGTGTTCATTCATTCATTCACTATCTCAAAAAATGTGTCGAATCCCTGTTATTTGCACATGTTGAATACCTGCCTTTAAGAAGTTTATACTTTATTTGGACAAATTATACTTTATCTATACATAGAGAATTTTCTTTGAAAGATAACATCAATCTTATAGTCCAGAGCTAAAGAAGCAATCAACTTCTTTTGTTTTTATTGTTTTTTTTATAAATTCATTTCAAAAACATTTATGTATGGATGATTAGGCTCTGTTAGGAACTTTGGGTGATAGATAGGCCCCATGGAGCTCATAGTATTTTCCTGTTTCAGGTAGACAATAGGACCCGAATCACTATAGTACAAGCCAGAATGTTTAGTATACTTAAAGGAGGTTCTATGAGAGAACACACGAGGAAAAGGTTAATTGCACTCGGAAGAGGAGAGGTACTATAGAGGAAAGTGAGGCTTGAAAGACCTCTAAGTAACATTACTTTAAAAAATTGGGTTTTTATTAACAAGGCCTAGGATTTATAGGTTACTTCTTTCTAAATGACACAAAATATTTTTATAAATAACATTCTCTATATTTCATAATATCCTATTGGGATAGAAAGAGATAGATGCCGTTATCCTCATGGAATAGAATAAACCAAAATACTTTATAACAAATTCTTATATTTTAAAATTTCACATTGCAACTTTGATTGTTCACACAGTCAAAGAAGGTGTGTGTGTGTGTGTGTGTGTGTGTGTGTGTGTGTGTGAGAGAGAGAGAGAGAGAGAGAGAGAGAGAGAGAGAGAGAGACAAACTGCCTAGTTTAATCATTATTGTCAAAGCTAGCTCTAGTTTTTAAAAAGAAAGTTCTCAGTATTAGCTCAGATAGTTCTAGTGATTAAATTTCAGGATCTTAAAGTCAAGTCTCAAATAGTGAAAGTTAGTGTTTAGCAAGCTAGAACAATGTAAAAATGATCATATCTATCTGTTTTCCTGTTTTGTTCATTAGCATTTATGTGAAATGTCTTTAAAAAATTCTGACTTCAATAAACATTTCTTGGAGTATTGGCTTCTTTGATTCTTATATATGATTCAGTCCACTTCTGAGATTTCCCTGTAATAGTTCCAACTCAAAGTCTAAAAAGAACTCAGTAATTAAATTTAATATTTACTTTTTAATGTATTTACTGTAAAGCATAGAGTTCTTTTTCTGTATTGAACTGAACAAATAGACTGGGACTAGGTATGAGTCTAAGCCAGTGTTCTGCAGAGACCAGTATAAATGGACAACTGGAATCTCGTGGTGCAACTAAAAGCACAAGAGAATGCGGGTTTTAAAACAAAAAAGAAATTAAATATTGTAGACATAAACTCCGGAGCTTTATTCCTATATAGCCAAATGCCTGTTGGAGATTTCCACTGAGTGACCTGTTAATCTCAAATTGAAAAAAAATCTAACATCAGAGTCCCAGTCCTAATCTTAATTACTGCCACCACGTCTCCCTATTCTCAGGTCACACTGTTGCTTAGAACAGAAACCTTGGAGTCATGCTTGACTCCTTCTCCCTTGCCTTCTTGTAGACAATCATTTACAAAGACCTGGTCCCAGTTTTTTTCTTTATACCAGAAGTTGAAAACTGGTAGGTCACAGTTTTCTGCCCACATGTCTTTATGTATGTATGTATGTGTATATTAGACCATGACAATTTTTCAAATAGAATGGGAATTAATTCAATTAAATGATTCACCCTCTGGGTGGGGCATGCCCTCTCCAGTTAGCCATTGCCTTATTCCCCTCCATTCCTCCAGCTTTCTCTCTCTGTTGTTTATTTTACAAATGTTGGTTGAACTGTTAAAGAATGGATTCAAATCTTACTTGTGGGAAAATGAAAAATAAAATTTGCTGCACCAGAATGTCCTTTGATTTGGATTTTCTAGTAATTTGATATAAGTAGTAGAGAAGGATTCTGATTTTTTTTTCTCTGAAAATAGAACGAAATAATCATAATGTTTTTAGAAGCCGTTTTTTTGTCAGAAGCACATGAAATTGATGACTTTTTTTGTTTAGATGAAATATGGTGATACCCATACCTCACAGGATTGTTATAAGGGATTTAACAAGTTAATGTAAAGAATAATTTAAGGTAAGGTCTAGCATTTAATAAATGCAAAATAAATATCAGTAATTATTATACCTGACCTAAGAAAAATGACATCATCTTTGAATAAAAATACATTATTAATAATGACATGGTCTTAATTATAAGACAATTTTCCAGGTACTATCTGGCTGTCAGGATGAAGTAATTCTTTTCTACTTACATTACAGTCACATTTGAAGAAACTGATGGAACAGCTCGTAAATTGGTTTCATCACAGTCAAGCTCCAGACCTTGGCAACGACATTGCAGAGGCACAGAACCAACCACTGAGTCAAGGGAAGTGGCAAGGCGTGATGACAGCGAGGGACCAGGAAGAGGAGTGTAATGCAAAGAAAGAAATGAGAAGCTATAAGAAAATCATGTAATAAAAAAGCACATCATATGTTACCTAAGCAATTTAGGCAATGCTTTAAATCAAGGTTCCAAAGTTTGCTTTTAAAGTAACCTTAAAATATTGATAGAGCATTACTGTTTGGAAGCACACACTTACCAGCTCATGCACTTCTTTTAAACTAGCAGACTGTTCTCCATTCATTACAAAATGAATGAAATCATCTGCTCTTATACCACTAAGGACTGACATAATAATGTGTGATGAGGCTTAATGTTCATATTAGAACTGCCACTTAAAAATATTTATTTAGTATAATCAAAACCTTTAAAGTTAAAAATCACTTTTAACTGGCAAGACTGAGGAGAACTAAAAACAAATGATAGTGTCTATAGATTTTTTTTTTAATCAGGAGTTCTTAAAATAATTTTTAAAAAAGATCTTGGCTGGGCATGATGGCTCATGCTTGCTATCCCAGCACTCTGGGAGACTGAGGCAGTCAGATCACCTGAGGTTAGGAGTGTGAGACCAGTCTGGCCAAGATGGTAAAACCCCGTGTCTACTAAAATTAGCCAGGTGTAGTGGTGGGCGCCTGTAATCCCAGCTACTTGGGAGGCTGAGACAGGAGAATCTCTTAAACCTGGAGGCAGAGGATGTGGTGAGCCGAGACTGTGCCATTGCACTCCAGCCTGGGCAATAGAGTAAGACTCATCTGAAAAAAAAAAATCTTCTTTTGGCTTAAATAGGGGTAAAGAATGAATAAAAGTTTATTTATGGGAGTGAACGTTTTTTTCTGCATAGGATTCTATTTTACTGATGTTGGGTGTTGGAAAGAGAGGGAGAATGAAATGTGTGACCTTGGCTATTTTGTGGGTCTGTAGCGATAGTGTTAGGATGTGAGTCAGTAAATCTCAAGTCTATTAGAGACTTGCAATGATGTATTCATACAGTTAAAAATAATAATAAGATTATTATTTAGGGTTATAAATATAGTTTAATTCTTGCTCTGATGGGGAATGGACAGTTCCTGAGAGCAATGAGAAATGTTTCCCCTCCATATTTACTTCTGGAGTCCTAAACTATACGGCAGAAGTTACAGCCTCAAACGTGTCCAGCAGTCGGGCAAAGTCGACGTAGACTGTGTCCAGATGTCTGAGTGCAACAGCTGCTCCCATCTGCTGCCATTGTTAGAATAGAAACGCGTAGCTACGTCTGCCAACTTCCTCAAAGAAGCCAGAAATACAATGTTTTATATATAACTACCTATTTTAAAACTGATATTAGCTAACTTAAAACATTTAAAAATAATATTGGACAAACAAAACTGTCTAAGAGAATTTTCTGTTTGTCGGATTCCAGTTTCTGACCTTTACGGGGACACTTGCAGGCAAGCGTCCCCATGGCCAAGCAGAGACCCTGGTGAATGACTGTTTATGAGGAAGTTCTTTTGCTCAGATATGGGTGACATGTGTTCTTCCTCTCCTTCCGAATATCTCCAGAGACTTCTTTATAGGGTTACAAGAGATCAGAACCATAACCTTAGATGTAGTGTTTCACGTAAACAGAGCATCTGCCAAGAACTTTAAAACAGTTATATAGTTGCAAGTATTCATTTTGGTTATGGATGTCTGAAAACCAATGCTGTCTCTTTAAGTTAAAATCATATCTAGCCGGGGTGGTGGCTCACGCCTGTAATCCAAGCACTTCGGGAGGCTGAGGTGGGTGGATCACCTGAAGTCAGGAGTTCGAGACCAGCCTGGCCAAAATGGTGAAACCCCATCTCTACTAACATCACAAAAATTGCCGGGTGTGGTGGTTGGCACCTGTAATCTCAGCTACTCGGGAGGCTGAGGCAGGAGAATTGCTTAAATCCAGGAGGCGGAGGTTGTAGTGAGTGGAGATCGTGCCACTGCACTCCAGCCTGGATGAGAGAGCAAGACTCCATCTAAAAGAAATTTATATTATCTAATACATGAGTCTATGTGTATGTTGTGCGGATGGGATGGAGAAGGTTGGGAAGGAAGATGATGGTCCTGAGAATTAGAGTAGGAAGGGCAGAAATGGAGGGCAGAGAAATTAGACTTAATCCCAGCATGGTTTTTTTTTTCATATGTAGAGACTAAATTAAAGTAATCCATGTATGTTGATTACAGGGTTATCTGCAATGAGGAAAAATGAAAAAAACAACACATAAACACCCAACAGCCAAGGAATGATTAAGGAAATTGTCATTTACAAAATATACTATTACATGGTATATTTAAAAAGATCTTGTAGTAATATAGATACCTGATTATGCCAAAATGCTAATTGAAAATTTGATAAAAATAGTTTGTATAGGAAATTTCAACTATGTTAAAACAAAAAGGGATGAGTAATGCAGTAGCAAGTTAATGCCAGTAGCTTCTGAGTGGTCAAATTATGGCTGAGTGAGCAATTCTTTCCAAATCTCTGTACTTTTCAAATCCTTTAAACTGAAATTTTGTTATTTTATTGGCTCATCATAGATATTGTATTTTCTATGATATTGCTCTTGAAAGGTGACTTTAACAATGTGAATTCCTCACATTATTTTATCTCATCAAAAATGATTATAAGCTATGCTCCTTTTAATTTCCAATAAATCCCTATAATCTGCTTTAAATAAGGTGGGACACACGAACCTTAACTTAAATTTTTAATGATCGCCATTCTAACTGGCGTGAGATGGTATCTCAATGTGGTTTTGATTTGCATCTCTCTAATGACCAGTGATCATGAGCATTTTTTCATGTGTTTGTTGGCTTCTGGGAAAATGTGGCACATATACACCATGGAATATTATGCAGCAATCAAAAATGATAAGTTTTTGTCCTTTGTAAGGACATGGATGAATCTGGAGAACATCATTCTCAGCAAACTGACACAAGAACAGAAAACGAAATACCACATATTCTTACTCATAGGCGGGTGAGAAAAATGAGAACACATGGACACAGGGAGGGGTCTACTACACACTGGGGTCTATTGGGGGGAATAGGGGAGGGACAGCGGGGCGGGAAGCAGGGGAGGGATAGCCTGGGGAGAAATGCCAAATGTGGGTGAAGGCGAGGAAGGCAGCAAAACACACTGCCATGTGTGTACCTATGCACCTATCTTGCACGTTCTGCACATGTACCCCAAAACCTAAAATGCAATAAAAATTAAAAAACAAAACAAAACAAAACAAAAATAAATTTTACCCCCAAGTTTTAAACCACACTTGCCATTCTATTTTTATACGGTTTTCAGGTTTGAAAAATAAATTTAGTTATTAGCTGCACTCCTCACCAAGTTGTCTTTAAAGAACTCTAAACAATGTATTTGTTTTTGTTAAGTACTGATAAAAAATTACTTCTGTATTTTTTACACAGCCTTTATTATATAGCTTCATTCCTTTTATGTAATTATACTTGTGACAGATGTCTTCCGGGATGCAGGATCAGGCAAAAATATATTTCTCTTGCTGATTTGATCTGGTTTTTCCCCATTTGTTTGTTTTGCTTTACAAACTATGAAAGCTAACATAATGTATTATTTTATCTCTTGGACTTAATGACTATGAAATTCATAACTATGCTTTGGATGAAGTCACTGAACTTTTCTCAGGGAGGATTTTCTTAGATAATTTTTTTCTGGTCATTCGCTTTCCATTCACCACTTAACTTTTGCCTTTTATATCGTGTTAATGGTTTAAGCCTTTTAGTAGCTATATTTTAATTGCAAGTTGCTGAAAATCCTTTTGGGAACAAGGTGAGGTATTAAAAGATTCATTTAAAATTTAAGAAATAAAATGAAAACAATATATAATAAAAGAAAAAACTTTTGAGATGACATACTTAATTCATTATTTAAAAAATTATCAGTTAAATTATATCTATCAACTTTTTCCTTTCCCAAAAGCTTTCAGCTTTTCTTTTTTTACCCCTCTGAGACACTGTTTTGTTCTATTGCCCAGGCTGGAGCACAGTGACTCAATCACAGCTCACTGCAGCCTCAAACTCTTGGGCTCAAGAGATCCTCCCACCTCAGCCTCCTGAGTAGCACAGCTAATTTTTATTTATTTTTTCTTGGAGAGTCTGGGGTCTTACTATGTTGCCCAGGCTGGTCTTGACTCAAGCAAGTCTTGGACTCAAGTTCGATCTTCCTACCTCAGCCTCCCAGAGTGCTGGGATTACAAGTGTGAGCCACTGTGCCCAGCCGATTTTTAGCTTTTTAACGGGCAAATTATTTGGTTTCCCTCTAAATAATGGCATGATGCTGAGATAGGTTACTGAGTACCCTGTGAGTCGCACAACAGACTCGTCTATCCCCTTAAATTGGGGATTGTTAGTAGTTTTTGATTAAACTCATTTAAGTAGTGAAGACAATATTAAAAATTCAAAAAGCTAGATTTTACAATTTGTGGTAGAACATAAAGAAAAATAATATAGCAAAGGATTTCTTCCTCTATGCCCTGCTTTTTAACCAAGGTTTTGAAAAGCTAGTGTTAAAATGACAGCGCCAAGGCACAGATTTACATTTGCATAATATATTAGAATAGACAAAATTTATTTAAGAGGAGTTATTTTCATAGATCTTTCTGATCCAAAATATTACAGTTAATCCTCAGGTTTATACCCTTCACACCCTTCCAATGTTTTTGTAAGTTTTCGGTGTATGACTAAACATAGCGGGTTATAATGAATAAGGGTTTTGCAGCTCAGAAGATTTTTCCTGGCAAACATTAAAATCCAAACAGCTTTTCTGCCCTCTCTGTTTTCTCTTTTTTCTTTACATCAAATTTTATTGGGATTGCAAAAAGAGAACTCAGATAAAATAGCATCCTTGACTGACATTGATTTTGTTCACAACAATATCTGACACAATTTATTACTTTCACAGTTAAGATCTGTGAGTCTTTTTTGAAATAAATTTTCCTAGTGAAGGCTGTATCTTTAATAGAGTTTCCAATTAGAAAACTATAACCGATCTCTTACAAATTTTTAAGTTTCTTTAATTAAAACGGATTTCCAGGTTGAGATGCAATCTTTTTTTAAAATGTTGAATCAAACTTTTAAACAATGGGATCTTATGAATTCATGGAAAAGAAAATAACTGCTCTGATTACTTACAACATTCAGGTTTTTCTGCCTTAAAGGGATGTGGGGAAGTCACTTTGAAGTAATTGGCAAAATATTTGTCAAATTGCAGAGACCATCCATTGTTGTCTCCTGAAATAAAAATCAGAGAACAGAAAAGTTCAAGAAACAGAAACATTCTGGTATATTGGGGGAAAATAGGTCCTCTCTTTAAAACAATCCAGTATTCTCAAATGTAGTGAGATGAACGTTATCTGGAACCTTGCTATAAATGTGAATTTGTGGACCCCCACCTGGAGATTCTGATTTTATAGGTCTGAGATTGGCTCCCTAGTCTCCATTTTAAATTTAATTTAATTCTTTTGATTAAAAATTTTTTTTGGAGTAAATTATGACAAAGCTATTCTTTGGTGCTTTTTGCTTTTGTTTTTGTTTTTGTTTTTGAGACAAGAGTCTCGCTTGGTCGCCCAGGCTGAAGTGCTGTGGCACGATCTCGGCTCACTGCAACTTCCGCGTCCTGGGTTCAAGTGAGTCTCCTGCCTCAGCCTCCTGAGTAGCTGGGACTACAAGAACCTGCCACCATGTCTGGCTAATGTGTGTGTGTGTGTGTGTGTGTGTGTGTGTGTGTGTGTGTGTGTATTAGTAGAGACAGGGTTTCGCCAAGTTGGCCAGGCTGGTCTTGAACTCCTGGCCTCAAGTCCACCTGCCTTTGCCCCCAAGAGTGTTGGGATTATGGGCATTAGCCACCAAGCTCCACCTATTCTTCATTTTTAACAAACACTATATGCGTTCCTGAAGCAAGTAATATTTTGACAACATTTTAAGAAGTAGTATTTTTGACATATCCAAATACGGCACACTGTTCTTAGAATTTTACAATTATTATGTTTCCCTAAATATTCTTCCATCTCTAAAACTG
This sequence comes from Saguinus oedipus, assembly GCA_031835075.1. NCBI lineage: Eukaryota > Metazoa > Chordata > Mammalia > Primates > Cebidae > Saguinus > Saguinus oedipus. The sequence goes on along the minus strand of CM063171.1, from coordinate 185,207,243 downwards.
ATGTTGGAGATGTATAAACATGGCTAGATGGCCATGATGATTAACTTTTTAATGTTATTTTATATTATTTTATTTTTTTGAGATGGAGTTTTGCTCTTGTAGCACAGGCTGGAGTGAGATGGCACAATCTCAGCTCACTGCAACCTCTGCACCCCAGGCTCAAGTGATTCTCCTGCCTCAGCCTTCTGAGCAGCTAGGATTACAGGAAGCTGCCACCACTCCCAGCTAATTTTTGTATTTCTAGTAGAGATGGGGTTTCACTGTGTTGGCTGGGCTAGTCTGGAACTCCTGACCTCAGGTGATTCGCCCGCCTTGGCCTCCCAGAGTGCTGGGATTACAGGCGTGAGCCACTGTGCCTGGCCGATTAACTTTTAAGAAAGAAAAAAAACATGACTGGGATGATCTCATTTTTCTCTTTTGAAAGGTACCATGGTATCTAAAGTGATTATTCTCTGGGTGCCTATATATTTTTTCTATATTTTCTTATTTATATTTTAAACCCCTATATCACTTAAAAAAATAGAAAACTTTATTTGTAGGATAAAAGGAAGACAATTTTTCTCACAAAACTCCTAACAATCTTCTAGTTAATTTTAAACATAAGAGACTGCATAATGCAGTCAAGCATGTGATAGGGTAGACCAGTGAACGAAGAAGCAATTTCTCTGGAGGTCCCTGCATGTGGTACGAGCCTTCATTCCCTTGGTAGGGGTTTGTATGTGATCTTCTCTAGACCTTCTAAATTTTTGTCTGAATGCTGCCAGGACTCCTTAAGGATGCCCAAACATATCAACAGAGAGTGAAGTTATGAAAGTTTGTTCTATTTCTGTAAGTTAGTATTAAGCCTAGCATTGATTTCTTTAAAAAAGTTTTAAATTAAGAAATTTTTTTGAGATAGTGTCTTGCTCTGTCACCAAGGCTGGAGTGCAGTGGTACGATCTCGGCTCACTGCAACCTCTGCCTCTTGGGCTCAAGCGATTCTCTTCCTTTAGCCTCCTGAGTAGCTGGGATTACAGGTGTGCACCACCAGTCCTGGCTAATTTTTTTTTTTTTGTAGAGATGGGGTTTTGTTATGTTGCCCAGGCTGGTCTTGAACTCATGGACTGAATGGATCTACCTGCTTTGGCCTCGAAAAGTGCTAGGATTATTAAGCGTGAGCCACTGCAGACTTCTGCATGGGACTGTAGCAGGCCATCAGAAACTTCATGGACAAGGGGCAATACCCCAGAAACCAGCAAATACTAGCACTTGAACACCCAGGAACAAGTTCAAGGTGCCTGCCCAACCCTTAAACACATGCATCAGTTGATATGTTAGGAAGAGAAACAGGATGATGAGGAGGAGATGTGAAAGAGTGACCATATACAGCCAAATAGAGACTCACACTTCCTGAGACTAAAACTTCCTGTGGCTTTTGTGAATGTTTGCTCCTCCTCTATTCTACCTCCAGTTTAGAATGCTTTCTTATTCTTTAAAAGTTGGTAACATAAATATATGTTTTCCAGACCCCAAGCAGCTAGGATTTTTGTTATAGATAAGCTTCTACCAATTGGATGCACTCTTATGAGACCTGAAATTTGTACACACCAGCCTCATGGATATCAGGTGGTAGCTGCGGCAGTTACTGCAGCTAGCCTCAGGGTCCCAGTTTCATGGGTGTAAGGAGATGATTAGCAGTAGCAGTGGCGACGGCAGCAGATGCTTCTTGGTCTTGTGCTTGCCACTACAGTGGTGTGTACCCCACCTCTGACTCTTGCTTCTGCAGCCTTTAAAATGATTCTACAAACATGTATTTCCTGCATAAAATATATTTTTGTCTTAAGCTCCTTTTTCCTAAAAATATCTAAAGTGGTTTCTGTTTCCTCCCTCCAGAAGGGGTTACAGATAACAGACTCTCAAGGATGGAAACAGTGGATGGGTTATCTATTCCAGTTCTTTTTACAGATAATGGCAATCATGTTATTATTAGATCATGGAACTCTCATAATTAATGGCACACGGTGACAAAAAGAAGTCACTTAAATTATTGCTATGGCTTCCTGAAATGATATGCCTGTTAGAAGGCTAGACTGGGGTTAAGTGCTTGCTATGATAAATCATTAGAATGAGAATGAGAAATTTCAAGGGTTGTGAATTGGGGTTGCTCAAAAAAAATAGCTCTGGAGCAATTAAAGAAAGGAAACAGCTGGGCGCAGTGGCTCATGCTGGTAATTCCAGCACGTTGGGAGGCTGAGGCAGGCGGATCACTTGAGGTCAGGATTTTGAGACTAGCCTGGCCAACATGGAGAAACCCCATCTCTATTAGAAATACAAAAATTAGCCAGCCATGGTGATGCATGCCTGTAGTCTCAGCTACTCAGGAGGCTAAGGTGGGAGAATTGCTTGAACTGGGGAGGTGGAGGTTGCAGTGAGCCAAGATTACACCACGGTACTTCAGCCTGGGTGATAGAATTACCCTCAGATGATCTTTTATCTCTTGTGGCCTTAGATCAGGACTGATATATCCCTACATTCTACAGAATCTGATCCCATGGGTTGTTAAGTTACAGTATAAGTGGATTCACGTTTTGTCATATCATTAAAATTTTTGTTGTTGTTTTAGAGACAGGGTCTCACTCTGTTACATAGGTTGGAGTGCAGTGGTGTGATCATAGCTCCCTGAAGCCCCAAACTACAGGGCTCAAGGGATCCTCCCACCTCAGGCTCCTGAGTAGATGGGACTATAGGTGCATACCACCATGCCCAGCTAATTTTTTATTTTTATTTTTTGCTCTCCATTTGCTTGGTAAATCTTCCTCCATCCCTTTATTTTGAGCCTTTGTGTATCCTTGCATGTGATATGGGTTTCCTGGATACAGCACACCATGGGTTTTGGTTTTTTATCCAATTTGCCAGTCTGTGTCTTTTGATTGGTGCATTTAGCCCATTTACATTCAGGGTTAATATGTTATGTGTGAATTTGATACTGCCATTTTGATGCTAGCTGGCTGTTTTGCCCATTGGTTCATGTAGATTCTTCATTTTGTTGATGCTCTTTAGCATTTGGTATGCTTTTAGGATGGCTGGTACTGGTTGTTTCTTTCTATGTGTAGTGCCTCTTTCAGGAGCTCTTGTAAAGCAGGTCTAGTGGTGACAACATTTTTTATTTTTGTAGAGATGGGGGTCTCTCTGTGTTGCTAATGCTGGTCTCAAACTCCTGGCCTCAAGTGATCCTCCCACCTTGGCCTCCTAAAGTGCTGAGAATATAGGTGTGAGTCACCGTGCTCGGGTTGTCATACCTTTTAAGTGAACATTAGAACACTGATTGGCAAGAGACCTTGTGAATTACCCTGGGACATTTGTGTGTGTTCAGTTGAATTTGACCACTCTAAATCCCCTTCCCACCAAACCTCCCTTGCAAGCAAAAGCAACTCTCTTTCCGTGTCTGATGAGGTTAGTTGTAGTTTATTTGAGGACACACAAGAGTTACTTTACCTGAGGTAAATCAGTTGCCAACTCTCCTCAAGCCCTTTCATTACCAGGCTTCTCTGCTTCTCTACCTATTATAACTGGAGTCAGAGCCCAGCATGCTGCAGAACACAAACTGAACTTAGAAAGAGAAGACTGCCATGCCAAAAGATTTTGCTTTGTTAAACAGATACCCAAGGACTTGGCATGGGAATGGTTTCTATAAATGTTAGACCAGGAAGTAGAAATATAGCTTTAGGTTGGGCAAAGCTGATCGATCTGGGTATCTGACATGGTTTGGCTCTGTGTCCTCATTGAAATCTCATCTTGAATTATAATAATACCCATGTGTCAAGAGTGGGACCAGGTTGAGATAAATGAATCATGGGGGTGTGTTCCTCCATGTTGTTCTTCTGCTAGTGAGTGAGTTTTCATGAGATCTGATGGTTTTACAAGGGGCTTCCCCCTTTGCTTGGCACTCATTCTCTCTCCTGCTGTTGTGTGAAGAGGTGCCTTTGGCCATGATTGTAAGTTTCCTGAGTCCTCCCTAGCCATGAAGAACTGTGAGCCAATTAAACTTCTTTTCTTCATAAATCACCCAGTCTCATGTATTTCTTCATAGCAGCGTGAGAATGGACTAATACAGTGTCCTCCTGGAGTTTCTGGATTCCATGTGTTAGCTCAAGTGGTAGCTTGCTAGATTGTCAACTGAAATCTGAACCCAACGCTGGCCTAGGCGAAACAAAATTGATCATGAGGGCCAGTCACTGTATTATACAATTGCAAGGAAACTGTTGTGGAATATGCTGTAGATTTACCCAACTTCATTGGTGTTCTCCTGAGCAGCAGAGACTGAAAAGTTTCAGACAATTTCACACCTCCTATATAGCCAGGATTTGGGATGTACTCACGTGTATCTTGGTAAGTAGAAGAGAAGTATAAGGTCATTTTCTTGCAGCTCTGTCTAAAACAAAGACATAGGAGCAATTGTGGAAGGGCGTTTCAGGTACTACCAGCTTTGTGGGTGTCAAGAGGCAGTTGTGTTGGGGGCGGGAGCAGCAATTGTCTCTGCTCTGAGTTGTAGCCACGATGATCCAACAGCACAGATGTAGGCCTTGTTCACGCCCACTCTTCCAGCCCTTCTGAGGATTTTCTGCTTACCTAATTTCTGTTTAATATACCTAGAGTAGTTTCTGTTTTTTTTTTTTCCATTTAACAATAATAGATAAGGGGAGGATGATTGAATCATTTGATTTAAGTATGGGGTAAAAATGATTAGATGTTTAATTAATTAGGGGAGCTGAAGTGGAATCTCATGAGCATGAACAAAGCAGTGCATTTCTTTTGAACCGATAAATTCAGTGTAGTTTAATTTTGTGGTTGCACTTAAAAAAATGTCGCGTAGGTTCTGGGGATAGCGTCAGGAGCCTTACAAAATGTTCTGTTCTACTGTGCTCTGAAATCACCATTTGTTTCCTTGGTTGTCAGGTTTTCAAATTTTGGAAATTTATGGCATTGGATTATCTTCCTTTCCTGGTTTGGCAGAGTTTTTTGACCTTTTGACAAGTTTACTTTCGTAAACTTATTTCATATCTTTAGATGAGGAGAATTCTTTGAGAGATTTTCATTTCCCCCTTTTAACAGAGAAGTTGAGTATTAGCATTTAGCGCTGAAAGAAGTCATATTTAGCGAGTACCCACTATGTTGTGCAAGGTACTCTATTTTATACTCATAACTGTATTTGGTCATTATCATAATCTTTACTTACAGATATATATAAGCAGAAACCCAGGTAGAAAAATTGATACTAAAGGAGGTTAGGTGACTTGACTAAGAAACAGATTTATTAAAAATAACTAAATAACCAAAATAACAAACTATTATTGGATTTCTTTTCTAGGCCAAAGACTTTTTTTTTTTTTTTTTGAGAGAGTTTCGCTCTTGTTACCCAGGCTGGAGTGCAATGCCGCGATCTCAGCTCACCGCAACCTCCGCCTCCTGGGTTCAGGCAATTCTCCTGCCTCAGCCTCCCGAGTAGCTGGGATTACAGGCATGTGCCACCATGCCCAGCTAATTTTTTGTATTTTTAGTAGAGACGGGGTTTCACCATGTTGACCAGGATGGTCTCAATCTCTTGACCTCGTGATCCACCCGCCTTGGCCTCCCAAAGTGCTGTGATTACAGGTGTGAGCCACCGCGCTTGGCCAAGAAATTACTTAATTAGTTTACATTCCATATATAGAATTTCACCTTTCGTGGGACATCAGCTTTAAGTATTTAGCTATTACTATTTGCTGCTTATTTTTCTTTTGTCTTTTTCCTTTCTGTTGAGGCTCTATATCAGAATTGTGTGAATTATACAAAAGTTTATTTAAATGACAACCAGAGTTGTTATGAACTAGAATTTAAATTCACATTATTTTTATTTATGAAATCAATGAAAGTGTTGCAAGTCATTAAGGTATTACTGAAAACAATTTACCAAAAACACAATAGTGTTATGAGTGATTGTATGTTATAGATGTTACAAATAAAGCATGGAAGTAGGTAGGTTATTTGGCTCCAACTATGTTGAGGCATTGAGTATTCATATAAACAGTTTTTGTGCATATCTGCAGAAAGTGAGTGAGAAGTGGGCTTGTGAAGGTCTGAAGGCGTCGACCTTGCACCTACCAGGGCCTCGCTTCACTGTGTACACGTTCATGTTCCTGTTCCTGCCACATCTGTCTACCTCAGGATTAGTGACGGAAATTAGGTGAGGTGACAGCATCCCAGAACACAGGGCTGTTTTGTGGGTAGTGTTCACTGCTGTTATGAAATTCATGAGATGCGGCTGAGGGACTGCCATAGATGCTGATTTTCTTTCACTCTGCTTCTTTGGCAGATCCTAAGCTTTTACAAATGAAAAACTTCAATTTGCTGAATTTTTACGATAATTAGATAATGCCATGCTTAAAACCAGGGCTGTGTGCCATTTCCTAATCCTTTGTCCTCACCATGGCTCTCTTGCCCTCTTGTTTCAAGGGGCACACTCTATGTGGCCTTGGTTACAACATTTTAGTCCAGCAGAACTGCTTTTCTCTCTTTTTTTCTCTCTCTTTTCTTTTTTTATTTTGAGGCAGAATCTTGCACTGTTGCCTGGGCTGAAGTGCAATGGTGTGATCTCGGCTTCCTGCAACCTCTGCCTCCCAGGTTCACATGATTCTTCTGCCTCAGTCTCCTGAGTAGCTGAGATTACAGGCACACACCACCATACCCAGCTAATTTTTTTGTATTTTTAGTAGAGACGGGGTTTCACTATGTTGGTTAGACTGGTCTCGAATTCCTGACCTTGTGATCTGCCTGCCTTGGCCTCCCAAAGTGCTGTAATTACAGGTGTGAGCACTGTAATAACCCATGCTCGGCCTCTTTTCTCTTTCTTAATCCTGCTCTCTTTCTCTGATTTTCTACTGCATTGTATCTTTCTCTCTTGCTCTTTCTCTCTCTCTACACACACACACACACACACACACACACGCACGCACACACGCACACACGCACACACACGCGCATGTGTGCGTACGGAGGAAAAAGAGGTAAGGAGGAGAAAGAGATGATGTCAGGATGGAAGTAGGAAATTTTAGACTGGCAGAAAGAAACAGGAGAAACCTGCTAATTCTTCCCCAAGTCACAGCATAATATTTTTTACCTTTTTAAATAGCAAAATCATCAAACAAGCCTTTTGTAATCAGCTTTTACCTTCTTTCTGGCTTTCCAAAGTATTTTCCTCTTTCTACCCATTACTTTCTTCCACCAAAAGGCAGAAGGTAGAAATATAGAACATGGGAAATGTTGCCAAAATTGCGAAGTTGGGAAGTTAGCAATTTAAAGAAAACAGCTTTTGGTATATGTATTTCTACATTTTAAATCCTGTGTGCTTCATATTTTAAGGATATATGAGACAGTGATCAGAATGGTTTTACATACTTTAGTAATGATCCTGATGAAATTATTCTCTGATTTATCTTGAGGCAGCCTAGGGTAGCGTAACAAGCACTGTACAGAAGGGAATACTGTGTTAGGGGATATGATTTCTGGTATGTATTGGTAGTGTTCTAAAAACAGCACCAATAAAACAAATATTTTTACTCAAAAAGAATTTTTCAGCTAAAAATGACATAGTCATGCTGCAAATACAATTGAAAAACATAGATTACGAAAAATCTGCTCTTGCATGCTGCATGAGGTTACTAAATATTTGATTGAATGAATGAATGACTGGATTTCTGTCCTTAAAGACACTTCAGAGAAAGCTCTGTCTCCCTTATGCTAAAATAAAAACTGGGAGCTGGGCATTTATCAAAAACACAAATTTACAGTCTCCTCCACTGGAGACTTTCATTTATTTGGTTGGCATGGAGTCTGGGGAACCTATATTTTTCATAAGTGGCCTACGTGAGTCTTAGAGCAAGTTTTGGAAGAACTGCATTATGGGACTTGCCATAGTCAACTAGGGTCCTTCTCACACTGCATTAGAGGACACTCAGAATTTAGTCACAGAAAAATCTTGTGAATCAGAGAGGGTGTATTACTTTTAAGCAAAGTTGCTGGGTGTTCATCATCAAGTATTTTAAGGCACTCAAATAAGATTAATGCAGATGGTTCCGAACATAAAGACATTTTGCTTAGAACTGTCTTATTATACTTATTGTAATCTGCTTCATGCTATGCTTATTGATGTATATATTTTATCTCCTTATGAGAGTATAGTAGGAAATAATCTCTTTTTGTTGTTGTTGTTTTTAATTGTTTTTGCTAATGTAAGAACAGAACCATCACAGCTGCTCAGCCCTATAACCCATCCAGCCCAAGACTGTAGTTGAGCTGGGACCAAGAGTAGACAGGTCTTCCTACCTCAGTGACCTCAAAGCACAAGGATATCTCCATAGGGCATCAACATGCGCCTGTCATCCAAGAATTTAAGACCTTCCTGATCCTTCCACATTTTCTACCAATAGTACCACCTTCCGAGGTTATGGATTCCAGGTCTTCTACGAAATAGGTAAAGCTTCCTTTTGTATTTCAAGAAATATAGTTTGCGAAGGGAACTGGAAAACGCAACTCGAGGCCTCAACCACTTCATCTGTTACCCTGTCCAAGGTGGAAAACAATCCACGTTCTCACAGCCCCGCTTCCTCAGTTGTGGCGTTCTTCCAGGTGGACAGACCATACCTCAGGAAGTCATCCATTACAAGCACACTAGAATTTCCCATAAAGGCAGTTCAGCTTGTTAGTTTTTCTTTGTCCCCAGCATACACTGAACCAACAACTTTTCTTAAGTCATGAATAGCTTGTTTGGGGCTCTGTCTGACCTAAATGATTACTAAAAGCTTCACATAGCTCATATAGTCTTACTGCCCTCTGCTCTTTTGGTGTGATATGATCCTACCTGTAAAGCTATTAACCCCCTGGGTCCTGGATGCCTCCTCAGATTTCATACCTTCCTCAAGTTTACTAAAAACTTCCTGAATTTAAGAAATTTCAGAAAGTCACCAGCTAATGCTAAAACACAGCCTAATTCTCTGTGAATCCCTGTTGAGATCAGCTTTTCAGGTCAGGGAGGGAAGGTATGGTGTTTAGGGTACCCTTTCCTATCACACACATCCCTCCTGTCCACAGTACCCTGACCTACCTTGCCTGAGACTCCTAGACACTAAGCACTGCCTTCTGGTTGCCACTCAGACTGGCCAGGAAGGTTCCCACATTGAATACAGGTGGCCTGGTATAGCTACACCTTGTACTGTGGGTCAGGACCATGGACTCTAATTTAAGCCGTGTTGTAGGCCCTTCCTGCCTACAGAAAAGGACGCTGAATAGAGTTACACTTGGGTTGCCTAATTTATTACCTTAACTGGAAACATTCTAAGTGTGGGAGCCTGTTCTGGAGGATAGCTTCAAAACCAAATCTAAAACTATCTTTGCACACAAGTGTTATGAAGAGATAAGCAGGGGCTCAGAGCTCCTTCTGTGACCACTTCTCCAGGGACTGCCACCTACAGGGCTCACTGGTACCAACAGCCCTGCATAGTAGAGTCACTGTCAATCATCTTCCCACTTCTAAGCAGGAAGACAAAAAGTCTCATGAAATAGAAACGAAAACGCTGAAGCATGGCCTTCATCGTCCTGATGCCACCAGTTTCCTGGGATGGCCGAGATACTACCTTAGCTTGTCGTCCCTGCTTCCCCTCCAGAGACTGGGGACGAGGGTTTTCAGGGGTTGGGGTTTCTTCTCTGACTTTGCAAATTCTTCTCTTTATCTCCAGCTGAATCACTAGTTCCTTGGGTGGCAGAGCAGAGACCTAAGCCCAAACCACAGGGCTTACTGGCACGTCCTTCAAGCCACTTCCTTTGCTGTTCCATTCCTTTTCTTCAGCCTATCTGAACCTGCGGATTCTCTGGATACAGAAACTGCCCAGAGCATGTTGAAAAAGACAAAGGGGCCAGGTTTCCCCTGGCAACCACTGCTCCTAACATCTAGAGTAAGTCAAAGAGGCTGAAAAATGGCAGCCTAGTTCTCTTTGCCTTCATTATGATACTAACAAAAACCGGAAGTTTTCAGGTGTCAGCAGGCTAGTCAGTATCTGGTATGGTTTCTAAGGTGGAGTTGCATGGGGAGCACTCTCCCACGGCTGCTCAGCGAAGGCAACAGTGATGTCCTAAACAAGCCCTTCTGGCTCTGAACCACCATTTGGTAGGCCAGGATGATTCCAGTCTTTAGCAAAGGGCTTTCCATTCTAACTCCCGAAGCCCAGAAGTCCCAGACCATATGGATGTCTCCTCCCAACTGGGCACAGAGGGTAGCACAGACCTCCAAAAGGAAACACTTTCATTATGCAGCAGGAGGTCCAATACTGATGCTTGAGTCAAACCACAGCTTAAACAGGGGAAGAAGTGCCTCTGATCCACGCACAGTCAGATCTGCTGAGGAGGCTGGGGAGCCCACGAACCAGATTTGCAGATCCTGGATGATGGTGTTTCCCTTGCTGTTGCCTTATCACCTAACCTAATGGTTCTCTGAAGACTCAACAGCCCAACTTTGAAGACAGTTGGTGGAGAGGCAAAAATGACGGTCTTAAAGAGGTCTTCAGGAACGTGGACAACTCAGCAGGACCACACACGTGCCCAGGACACACTGTGAGACAGCCATCACCAACTTGGTAAGGAGGACATGTCACATGGCATCTTCAGGGTGCTGGAGGCAGGCACCGTGAGCTGGAGGGCAGCACCTGGGAAGGGGGCTCCTCGGATGGAGCTGCTCCTGAGCCCATGGGGCTCAGCGTGGTGATCCTGCTTAGCTGGCCACGAAGTGTCAGAGTAATGGTGGTGGGGACCTTCAAGCCTGATGCTTGGTTAGAGATCTGAGCCAGGCCAGGGAGGCTGCTTGCCAGCTTAGTGAGGTCCCATTGGTCAACAGCTGGTGGATGGTTCTGGGCTTCCCACCAGGAGTGGCATCCAAGGAGGAGAGAGTTGTGGCCACAGAAATGGTATGGACAATGGTGCTGGTGCCCGTGGTGATGGCACCCAGGCTCTGCATGGGGGTGGGCAACTTCACACTGGTGGCCTGTGGGGCTGGTCCTGGGGAGGGATTTGTGGAAGGCCAGAGGTCTTGCTACTGATATCCTGCAAGCTGAAGCTGAGGCCTTGGAGGAAGCTGCTGTCTGATGTGGCACCTGGGGGGAGCTTCCAGGAGAGGTGACCACTAAGTGGCTCTGCAGCATGTGCAAGACACTGGGTGCAGTGCTTCTGAGGACCACTGAAGGGGCTGGGCTGGCTGAGACTCCACCTTCAGAAGCACTGGATTTGACTGTGGTGAGAAGCCCTGTGAGCTCCTTGCCCACTGTTGAAGCCTGCCCCAGTGTCATGGTGATGGGCTTCCCACCTTCTGGAGCACTTCCTTGGGAAGGAGCACAGGGCCCTCCAACTGTATCCCCTTGGGAGATGAGGGACACCTTAATCTTGGGTTGCTTGGAGGTCTTACTGCCAGGAAGAGGACTTGAGGGATGGTGTCGCTTCAGCTGGACCCTAAGATCCTTTTTCTCTCCTTCCTCCACTGGTTCTGATGAAATGGGAACTTGAGCTCGTTTGTGGATCAGCACAGCTTCTGTCTGCTTGCTGCACATGTCTCTTCAGCAGCTGAGAGCTTCCAATCTGACTGGACTTCAGGGAAGAGGTCACTATGATCACTTTGGTCTTGGGACTGGAAGTGGGGCTGCTGGACACACTGGAGAGATCCTCTGAGCCTGAGGGTGAGGCAGGCAGCTTGGCGGCTGGAGAGGCAGGTCCACTGCCCTACTCAGGGACTTCAGAGGCCAAGTCTCTGCAGGCCACATCGTGGGGCTTCTTCTTCTCCGCATCCTGACCCAGAGGTTCAGAGCCCAGGTGACCCTCAGCACGAGTGAGCACTCCAGTCAGAAAGTCCACAATCTCATCCTGAATACATCTGTCTACCATGCTCTGAGTCAATCCTTCTGATTTCTTCTTTGCTTTGCTTATTCTGAGATTGTCATCAGCTCCCCCAACAACCACCAAGCTGTTCTCAGCTTGAATCCTCTCCTGGAAGTCCTCCATGGCTTCAGGGTGACACTGAAGGGAATTCTGAACAATGACAAAGAGGACTGGAGTCTTCATATCCAGGAGGGGATCATCTATATACCCTCTGGGGCCATCCACAATAAATAGAGGAAACCCAAGACAGACAACTGCAGTGACATACTCCATCACTGACACATGACAGGCCACCAAAGCTCCTGAGTTCCAGCCAATCAAGATAATGGGTTTGTGTGGGAAATGGCAGATGGGTGGCTACAGGGATGACCTCACCTAAGCAGGAGAGCTGAGATTGCCAGAATCGGTGGTGGCATGAAGTGGAAACACAGAGCTAGAGGGACCAGAGAAAGTGATCAGTGGGGCGCCAGGGAGTTTGCTTGGTTTATTATGAGAAAGCACCTCCACAGCAGTTTCCCAGGTCCTCTTCAGTAGGAGAGACGAGGCCTCAGCTCCTGCAGCCCCAGTCTTCGTGTTGGATGACACAAGCATCCAGTCAATCAAGGTTGGGATCTTCCCCTTCAGCATCTGCAAAGTATCCAGGTAGGCTGCCAGCATGGGCAGACTCAAGGTCTCCACAAGGGTGGTGTGCAGCCATTGGATTAGCTTGGTGTCCAGCCATTGGATTAGCTTGGTGTCCCAGCTCACACTTGCCAGAGCCTGCCGCACTCTCCTTACACACTTGTCCACAGCAACACGGTGCAGCACTGGCTCATTACAAGCCCCTTCACTGGCCAAGTGGGCAAGCCGATCAGACTGCAGGGCTTTGAGGATCTTGTTGAATAGCTTGCTCTGGGCCATTGTCCAGCCAGTTCTGTTGACATACTCCTCACAGTCTCTGGTGGAGGAGGGGCATCTGCATCAGTCCTGGCAAAGATGACATGCCGTTCACACTCATTCATCATGCTGTGTGCCTTCTGATTGCCATAGAGTGGCACAGGGGTTGATGTGACAGTCTCCCATCTATTGGGATGTCTGATTCCCTGTAAACAGGTGAGGAAATAGGACCTGGCCACACATACTTCACGGGTATTTAACAATCATATGGTACTTTTGTGCTGCCGCCGGGGAGTGACAAAGAGCATGCGGCTGAGGTAGGTGCTACTGGCATCTGGGTGGGCACTTTGTTCTGGCCTCGCCTCTGACAGAGGCGTAAGTCCCTCAACTAAACATCAAGGGAGCCCAGGAGTGGCCCTGCAAATCGACAGGAACGTTTCTGAGGACTACCTGCATCTGAGCCACCTGGGGGGCTGGTAAAAGATGCCGAGTCCTAACCCTCCACCACAGACATGCTAATTGAGTAAGTAGGATTAAAGCCCAGGCATCTGCATTCACATGCAGTGGAGACAATTTTATTATCTGATTCGTAACACCTAGAAAAATGACTAGTCTAAATCAGAAGTTTTTAACTTTGGCAGGCAACTAATCACTTGAGGCTTGTTAAAACACCGATTGCTGGGCCCTCAGGTTGCAGAGTTTCTAATTCAGTGCTTCTGAGACAAGGCCCAAGAATTTGCTTTCCTTTCAAGTTCCCAGGTGATGCTGATGCTGCTGCTGGTCCCAGGTCCAGCTCCCGTTTGTGCATTGAAAGCAGGAAGAGCAGCGAGGTGCCCATGCGTCGAGCTGAAGTCTGGAAGTCCCTCTCCCCACCCCAGTGGGCCATGTCAGTGGCAGGACAGAAAGTAAGAGCACGGGTATCTGTATGCCAGTCACCCGTGGTCTTCAGGCCATGTGCTCGGCCCAGGAAATAATCTTTTTACCTATGTGTTTTTGTATACTTCAGTGACTACTAAGGTACTTTTACCTTTTTTTCTTTTATCATCCAGTTCAAAATGCCATAAGGTACTTTCAATATCAGTGAAATCTATCATTTTAATATCATTGAAATCTAGTTCTTACTAGCCCTCATAAAGTGTTTAAAGTACATAAAATTCAAAAACATGATTTCACTTGTACCAAGTACTAGTTATAATTTAGTTTTATTGGCAAGTGAGTTAGGCATGCCAATTTGAATTCTATAGAAGGCATCTCTCTCCCCCATGTTGTTAGATTCCCCTGGCATTGGCATTGGGGGATGAGGACAAAGGATGAGATTTGGTTGGGACAGAAAAGCGTAATAAAGCACCCAAGTTTCCTGGGTGCATTAACTTGTCATAATGCTTTATCAGGCTTCTCTGAAATAGCTTCACAGGATTATCCTTGAGAAGAGAGTTTTATGGTATAATATGTTTGGGAAATGCTGCATTCTATATCCCCACTTGGAATTAATAATGCATACTGGTATGATGAAGTGAGAACTCAGGCAATAAAGAAATAGCTTTAATTTAACTCTTTCTATGTGACACCTATTAGTGCATTTTGAAAAATGTTTGTTTTTGCATTTGCACAAGAAGACTATTCATCTAGATCAGTGGTTTTCATAGTGTAGACCAGGGACCAGCAGCAGCATCAGCATCACCTGGGAACTTGAAAGAAAAGCAAATTCTTGGGCCTTATCTCAGAGGCACTGAATTAGAAACTCTGCAACCTGAGGGCCCAGCAATCGGTGTTTTAACAAGCCTCAAGTGATTAGATGCCTGCCAAAGTTAAAAACTTCTGATTTAGACTAGTCATTTTTCTAGGTGTTACGAATCAGATAATAAAATTGTCTCCACTGCATGTGAATGCAGATGCCTGGGCTTTAATCCTACTTACTCAATTAGCATGTCTGTGGTGGAGGGTTAGGACTCAGCATCTTTTACCAGCCCCCCAGGTGGCTCAGATGCAGGTAGTCCTCAGAAACGTTCCTGTCGATTTGCAGGGCCACTCCTGGGCTCCCTTGATGTTTAGTTGAGGGACTTACGCCTCTGTCAGAGGCGAGGCCAGAACAAAGAATGTGTGATGATGTCATGTTAAATGGTATGATCATTTATGAAAATGAAAGGATAAATCTGATAGTTTACTAAGTATACATGCTTATTGATAATGAGTAAGTGAATGATTTATAATTTATAAGGCTTGGATTTATGCAGAGTGGAGTGTTTCTTTCCTTCCTTCCTTCCTTCCTTCCTTCCTTCCTTCCTTCCTTCCTTCCTTCCTTCCTTCCTCCTTCCTTCCTTCCTTCCTTCTTCTTTCTTTCTCTTTCTTTCTTTTTTCTGAGACAGAGTTTCTCTCCTGTTGCCTAGGCTGGAGTACAAAGGTGCAATCTCAGCTCAATGCAACCTCCACCTCCTGGGTTCAAGCGATTCTCCTGCTTCAGCCTCCCGAGTAGCTGGGATTACAGGCATATGCCACCATGTCTGACTAATTTTTGTATTTTTAGTAGAGATGGGGTTTCACCATGTTGGCCTGGCTGGTCTTGAACTCCTGACCTCAGGTGATCTGCTCGCTTAGGCCTTCCAAAGTTCTGGGATTACAAGGGTGGGCCACTATACCCTGCCAAAGCGGAGTGTTTCTGATTCTTGCATATTTACTCAACTTTCAGTACTCATTCTTGGAACACAGTGGAACATCTTTTGCTCATAAAGTAAAATGAAGTTATTATCCCCAAGAACAGAGGTGCCCTTGGCCACTAGAGTAAACCTTGTAATGCAGGCTGGCCAGGCAGAGCAATTCATCAAACTGTGTGGAGTTTCTTTAAAATTAATGCTGTCCCTGGAAGGTGAATGACTTCTCTCTCACTCTATTGGTTCAAAAGAGAGCTGGCTGTTAAAACGAGCCTGGTACCACCCTTTCTCTCTTGCTTCTCTCTCACATATGATCTCTGCACACACTGGCTCCCCTCTGCCTTCTGCGATGAGTGGAAGCAGCTGAGCTCTCACCAGAAGCTGAGCAGATGCTGGCACCCTGCTTTTTGTACAGTAAGCAGAACCATAAGCCAAATAAACCTCTTTTCTTCATAAACCACCCAGCCACAACTATTCCTTTAAAACAATGCAAAACAGACATCCACCACGTGAGTGCAGTGAATCAATTTCCCCATCTTTAAAGGGAACAAAAATAGTACCTTTCTCCTGGGTTGCCAGGAAGATTAAATGAGGTAAAATGTATAAAGCACTCAAAATGGAAATACTATTACATTTGCCATTTTAGGTTTGGAAGTTCATCTAATCTCTTATAGATTATATTTTAAAAGGAAAGTTAAAATAATTTATCTTTTTTAAACTAAAATCTAACTAACTCCTAACCTCGCGTTATCTGCTGAACTTGGCCTTTCCACCCTGCCCGCTGGATGTTTAACATCTTTTAAAAAAACCTTTCTAGGCTAGGAAGAGATTGTCTTTCCCAGGGTTTGTCTGAGCAAAGGGTGCTCAGAGCATGCATTTGATATGCGAACTAACCAATGGAGACCTAGACCTCCTCTTCCCGCACACACTCTGGAGGCAATAGTCCTCCGCCTTCATCATCCTAGGGCCAGGCAGCAGGGAAGTAAGGACCAGATAGGGAAGTAAGGCTCATCCCTGGAGTTTAGAACCCTCCAAAATTATTCAAATCAGTGCATATTAAGCTACTCTCCCAGCCCTGCCTTGCATTTCCCTTGGAAACCCCAATAAAGGCTCTGGCCTGATGCATCCCCTCTCACCCCGGTCTTCCTCCTCCTGAGCACCCTGGTGTCTTTCCCATCTAGCCCTGTGTGGTATGCCCTGCCTCCTGTTGCTACAACCTCTGAGAATAATAAACTTTTGTGTTTCTGAGCCTCCCCTATGTCTCCTATAGCCACACCTGATTCGCCATAAAAGAGTACAAAACACCTGGTAAAAAGCATGTGGTTCAAGTTTAGTACAACCCAGAACTGCAGGTGAACAGAGAAGCAAAATCGTCTTTAGGAGGTTTTGTGCCTTTTACAATTATGCATGAGAACAGCTCATTGGAAATACTGTCCAAAATTCACTAAGACTAAATTCGAAGGCTCGCTTTAATCTGGACCGGGACTTTATGTCGGCCTCAATATCTCCTTAGGTCCACAGAAGATAGCCCTTCTTCATGCCCTGTCCTACCTGCATTGTTCCCCAGGGCTGCAGTAACAAATTCCCACAAACTTGGCGACTTGAAATAAGAGAAGTTGACTGGGCGCAGTGGCTCATGCCTGTAATGCCAGGACTTTGTGAGGCCAAGACGGGCGGATCATGAGGTCAAGAGATCGATACCATCCTGGCCAACATGGTGAAACCCTGTCGCTACTAAAACAAAACAAAAAAATTAGCTGGGCATGGTGGCCCACACCTGTAGTTCCAGCTACTTGGGAGGTTGAGGCAGGAGAATCGCTTGAACCCGGGAGGTGGAGGTTGCAGTGAGTGGAGGTTGCCCCACTGCACTTCAGCCTGGCAACGGAGCGAGACTCTGTCTCAAAAAAACAAAAATGAACCAAAAAAGGAAAACAAAACAAACAAACAAAACCAAGAGAAGTTTGTTCTCTCCCAGTTCTGGAGGCCAGATGTCTGCAACCAAGGTGTCAGCAGGGCCACAGCATCTCAGAAGGTTCTGGGGCAGAATCTTTCCTTGCTGCTTTCAGCTTCTGATGGCTCCTGGTGTTCCTTGGTTTGTGGCAGCATCACACCGGTCTCTACCTCTGTCTTCACATGGCCCTCTTTCCAGCATCTTTGTATGCCATTCCCTGTCTCTTGCAAGGACACTGTCATTGGATCTAGGGTCCACCCTGATCTAGTATGATGTCAGTCTTTACCTGCATTATATTTGCAAAAACCCTATTTCCAAATAAGGTCACGTTATTTGCACGTTAATTTTTGGCAGGTACTAATGCACTAAACTACCCAAAATGTATTAGAAGGGGTTTTCCATTTAACCGACAAAGGCCTTTATCCTTTTCCTGTAGACAAGTCCGCTAAAGTGCTAAAGAACAGGAGTGCAGAGGTACCAGAACACTGGGCTTCTCAGTACAGTAATTCAACCTGTCTCTAGGATAAGGTTTGGTTAATGTAACCATGAGGGGAGCCCTCATTTAGCATAGCCTTCTGTTTATAAGGAATGCTAGAGCGAATTCTAATCTGGAAATGCAGAGTTTCTTTTAAATAGAAACCGAGACATAGGGAACTAATTTAATAGCATTTGAGAATTTGATGCTTCTTTAACGTTTTTACTACTGAGTTTGCACTCATTTGAAAATGAACACAAATGATTCCTAAAGAAGACTCCTCAACTTTTTGTTACCAGGTTCCAGGTTCCTTTGGTATTTACCCAGACATACTCTCTCAGGTATCAGAGTTCTAGCTGAAAACTGAAAGTTCCCTCCTTTCTGGGTTTGTCATTGCCACATCGAACCCTGCTCTGATG
Organism: Saguinus oedipus; assembly: GCA_031835075.1. Classification (NCBI taxonomy): domain Eukaryota; kingdom Metazoa; phylum Chordata; class Mammalia; order Primates; family Cebidae; genus Saguinus; species Saguinus oedipus. Next base: position 185,188,943 of record CM063171.1, on the reverse strand, counting down.
ACTTAAAAAAATTTATTTTTGGTCCTTCTGCTGTTTGATTGTGTCTCTGACAGTTCTGAGTAGAGAATGGATTAGTGACACATGGCAAAAAACATATGGAATTACATGGGAATTATATAAAATGGCATAACTCAGGAAACATCTATACATTTCTATATTGAAGCTTACCAGTAAGGATCAAAGTTATTATAAAAGCCAGGCATAGTGGCTCATGCCTGTAATCCCAGCACTTTGGGGGACCGAGGTGGGTGGATCACCTGGGGTTGGGAGTTTGAGACCAGCCTGACCAACATGGAGAAACCCCATCTTTAAAAAATACAAAATTAGTCGGGCATAGTGGTGCATGCTTGTAATCCCAGCTACTCAGGAGGCTGAGGCAGGAGAATCGCTTGAACTTGGGAGCTGGACGTTGTGGTGAGCCAAGATCGCACCATTGCACTCCAGCCTGGACGACAAGAGTGAAACTCCATCTCAAAAAAAAAAAGTTATTATAAAAATTGTGCAATGAGTTATATATATATATGTCTGTATACATATGTAAATTCCATATTGTGTAAATATTTTAGAAAAAAGAGATTCATACGAATTCAACTAAAAAATTTTAGATCTATTGATTTTGTTTGTATTGTGTCCATAAAAAATATTCACTGATTTAATGTCTTAAACCTCTTTGTGCTGAAATATTTTATTTTTTTTACTTAATAAAGTGTTCGGTTATAGGGAAATTATGTATGGGTTTTCTGAGAAAACTGGGACCTGAATATGTACTAAATAAGAGTACTTGTTTAAAGTGCCTATGATAACACAAAAGTAACAGTTCTTTCTAAATATAGTTCATATTTTAGTTCAGATATAGGGACTCAGTTTAATTCACTTGGTGTTTCATTTTTTTCGGTGATCTCCCTAAATTTTATTTCTACTATTTCCACTTGACTTATTTTACCATTCAAAAAATTATTATTAGCGTCAATGTTTAAATAGCTTGGCAGAAGAAGGGAGAGGTTTTTGGAGTTTAAGATATGCCTTAAAAGGTCTAATTAAGAAAAAAAGCCCAGCTGGGCGTGGTGGCTCATGCCTGTAATTCCAGCACTTTGGGAGGTTGAGGCAGGCAGATCACCTGAGGTTGGGAGTTTGAGACCAGCCTGACCAACATGGAGAAACCCCGTCTCTACTAAAAATACAAAAACATCCAGGCGTGGTGGCATATGCCTGTAATCCCAGTTACTCGGGGTGCTCAGGCAGGAGAATCGCTTGAACCCGGGAGGTAGAGGTTGCAGTGAGTTGAGATTGTGCCATTGCACACCAGCCTGGGCAACAAGAGTGAAACTGCGTCTCCAAAAAAAAAAAAAGAAAAGAAAAGAAAAGAAAAAGAAAAATCCCTTTTATTAAAAGAAGGTATTTTATTTGACAATATTCTATTAAGTTGTAAGTTATGACTCTTAAAAGTAATTTTTAATTATGGGGTTTTCTTATGTTTGTATGTTAAGTTACTGTATTTTACATGACTGAAAATATGCATGAAGTTTACATATTCTGAAAAGAACCAAATTCTGACTTAATTTAATTGGCATGAAACAGAATTTACATATGGATATTTTAAAAATGAACAGCTGGCTGGGCATGGTGGCTCACACCTGTAATCCCAGCACTTTGGGAGGTTGACGTGGGTAGATAACGAGGTCAGGAGATTGAGACAATTCTGGCTAACACAGTGAAACCCTGTCTCCACTAAAAATACAAAAAATTAGCCAAGTGTGGTGGCCTGTGCCTGTAGTCCCAGCTACTAGGGAGGCTGAGGCAGGAGAATCACTAGACTCCAGGAGGTGGAGGTTGCAGTGAGCTGAGATTGCACCACTGCACTCCAGCCTGGGCGACAGAGCGAAACTCCATCTCAAAAAGAAAGAAAGAAAGAAAAAATAAAAGAGAACAGCCTTGGGAGCATAAATGATCCAGATACTATAAAATGAAGGAAAAAACCACACAGCTGGCAAGGGAAATTAACACAATTAGATATAAGCAAAAATAACTGCATCTCATAATTTTTCCATCACCTGGACTCTAAAGATGATGAAATTCTGCCATCCTTCCTGGAAAGTTCCAGCCTATTTTTGCACGGACAGGAGTAGCATGCCAATTGGGCATCTTTGAGATTTTAAACAGTTTTTTTTTTTTCTATTTCTAGATGACTGTGACTAGTAGAGCATCATTGATTTTCCAAGAGGAGGTAAAAATTGTAGATAATTGATAACAATGGAGTTTGTGAGCAGGTTAAAATGCTTACTTACCATATGGAAAACTTGATTCTAATATATCTTTGTGTTGCTACCATTTTGCATACATTCCTGATTTTCTGCTCATGGGTTTAGGTTCATGGTTCTTAAAACTTAGTGTGTATTAGAATGACACAAGGCTCTTATCGAAACAGAGCTTTTAATTCAATAGATCTGGGATGGAGCCTGAGAATTTCTATTTTGTTTTTAAAAGTTTTAGATAAATATTTTTAAATAATAATTATTTATTTATTTATTTTTAATTAAGACAGGTTTTTGACATGTTGCCCAGGCTGGTCTCCCAACTCCTGGGCTCAAGCAATCTTCCCACTTTGGCCTCTGGAAGTGCTGGGATTTAACAGGTGTGAATCACTGGGTCTGGCCAAAATTTGTATTTCTAATAACTTTCTGGGTGATGTTGATGAATTTGGTCTCAGGACTACTTTTGGAGATCTACTAGTCTAGGCGAATTTCAAGAAAGTTATGTGATTCCGGCATAAGAAGATCATCAACAAATTGAAATAGTTATTTTTTATATAGACATGTCCCATTTTCCCCAGTTTTCCAAAACTGGACTTGAGGGTTTTCAAATGTCTGCAATGGTGAATTAAGGACACAGACAAGGTCCCAGGCATCATGGCATAGCTGATCCACAGAAGACTGCAGGTGTATGAGAAAATCCAGATGAGACCAGAACTGCCTAGCTGATCTCAGTGGATCCGTCCAAAATTGCTGACCCCAAGAATGATAAGCTAAATAATGGTTACTTTTAGGCCATTATGTTCATAAAATAACTACAACTAACTGATAGACTAGGTAACATTTATTGAGTGCTAATTTCATGTCCTGCGGTCTCAGTCAGCTCAGGTTACTATAACTAAGTAGCATAGATTGGGCGGCTTAAACATATACGCTTATTTCTCATAGTTCTGGAAACTGGAAGGTCCGAGATCAAGGTGCTGGTAAAGTCATGCCTAGTGACAGCCCATTTTCTGGTTCACAGACAGCAGTTTTCTTGTTGTTTCCTTACACGGTGGAGAGATGAAGCAAGCTCCTTTAGGACTCAGAAGGATACTAATCTACCCTTATGACCTCATGTATTCCTAATTACATCCCCAAATTCCCACCTCCAAATCCTATCACACTGGGTGATAGGGCTTCAACATATGAACTTTATGGGGGACACAAGCATTTAGTCCGTAGCACCTGTACTCTGCTAAGCACCTCAGATACATCATTGTTTCATGGAATCCTGTTAACAACCCATGAACATGGATACTCTTATCACTCCCTTTTTATAGAAAAGAAAACCGCCATTTTTTTTTTTTTTTGCCTTCCTTCATAGCTAGAATTTAACTCTGACTATTGAACTTGCTCTCTAAAACTGCAACGCCCTATTGCCTCTGTCTAAATTTGCTTTTTGGTGAATCCTGAGAAGCTTGCATGATTTTAAGGATTATTACTGTAAGGATTGCTACTTTTGCCACTTGGCCTCTTTAAAGTTAGCACTAAAGCTAGAGTTCCCAAGTTTTTTCAACTGAGAAGCTACATTTGGTGGTAAATTTGCTGCTCCAACCACCTTCCTTTCCTGCTTCCCACTGCCATTTTAATTGGAGTGAAGTTTTCCTGTTACTCTGTTTAGAACTCTCTATTTGAATTATCTGCAGGTCGAGGGGGAACTGGCTGGCAGTGGGCAGAACTTAAAAAATTATGTAATATTAATTTATTTTAACAGGATTTTTTTTTTTTAAAAAATGTAAACATATTTGTAACCATCCAAATCAAATACAATTGTAGCTTAAGCTCACTAGTTTAGATAGTGTGGTTATACTTGAGTTATTCACACCACAGAAACAGTGTTTCAAACTAAGAAGTGTCAAAAATAAAATCAGATCAAGTTAGAAAAATTTAAAAGTTTACTATCATACAGCAGTAGAAAGTACAGCTTGCTATCAGGGGGACTTCAGCCCAGGCAGTAAGAAAGTTCAGAGCCATAGGATGGCTCATAAAGTGAAAATGAGGAAGTTCTTCCCCTTTTCCATGACTGGTTTTTACAATGGTGTTTCCAGGTGATAGGGGATTGGTTAGGAGTGATTTACCTTATACCGTTTTAGAAAGGTGATTTAAGTTGTGCTTGTGATTATCAGAGACATTTATAAGAAACAACCTAAGTTTCAGTTACCTTCAGGAAATAAGCTCAGTTAAGTTTTGCTTGTGTGGCCTGGCTGATTTTTTTTCAGGTAGGAGGATTTTCAAGCCTGGTTTTCTTATTTTAACAAAAATTTAATTCCTTCAAGGTGGTTTCTTAAAAAGCCTGAAATTCCTGCAGACGTGATCACAGCAAGGCCTCATTAGCATATGTTATTTATGTGATACTTTGCCTATTCACATTGTTATGTGTTAACCTACCCTGTGTTAGCCTGACAGACTCCATCTTGCTGAGAGCCAGACAGACTCCATCTTAACCTCCGCCTCACTCCTCCCGCCATTTCTCCCTTGAGTGCATACCTGGGTCATACTACTGTACTGGGTCATGCTGTGCTTAGACTATAGAGGCATATAACCATTGTAACCATATCCTGCTTGCAAGCCCACTTGCTATTGTGAATATCCCCTTAATTGATTGTGTGGCAAGTACCAAATACCCCTCTTGGTAACCAGCCTCTTTATCTAACTTGCTTGTTCTGCTTCTGTAAATTCTGCTTCAGCTAGGCTCCTCCTCCCCTATCTTAAGCAAGGTATGAAAAGAATCAAGCCCTTTCTTCAGGGCTGAGAGAATTTTGAGAGTCAGCTGTCTCTCGGTCGCTGGCAGTAAAGGACTCACAATTGGAACTCAGAGTGTGGTGCTTTCCTTCCAGCTTGCTCGGCTATAACAGTTATGCATCTTTTTGTCCTCCCAAAATAATACCTTATTTTTTGACAGGTGAAGAATCTTACTATTTTACATTATTAACCGAGCTTAGTTTCCCAGTGACTCAGATCCAAATGATTCAGTTTCTAACTTTGTATTTTTAAGGCTTCAGAAGTTTGAACAAAATTCTGACAGAAAGCTATTTTCCCAGATATTTAAATTGGCCAGAATCCCTACTTACTGGCTTTATAAATCCATAGGTATGGTTATTGGTTAAATAGTGAGTAAGTTATATTTACATACTGTTTCTTTTGTCCCTTTTAGGAGGACTCACTTTTCCTCCCAAAGATAAGAAAGAGCAATAGCATCCAACATTTAGATAACACCTCCTAGATGCCCAGCAATCTTCTCATTCTTTACACTTAATCTTCCTGAATTCTTACAGTATAGGCACAATTACCATGCCCTTTTATAAAATGAGGAAACTGAGGCACAGAGAGGTTATGAAATGTTCTCAAGTTTACATAATTGGTTATTCTTGTACCCAGGTTTAAACTTGGGCAACGTGGCTCCAGAGCTCGGATTCTCAATTTCAACAGCATTCTGCCTCTAACACCCTATCTGGGCAGGTTTGCTGGGTTATTACAGGGGTGTCCAATCTTTGGGCTTCCCTGGGCCACATTGGAAGAAGAGTTGTCTTGGGCCACACATAAAATAACTTATAATAATGATGGCTGATGAGCTTAAAAAAAAATCACAGAAAAATCTAATGCTTTCAGAAACCTGATGGATTTGTGCTTGGCTGCATTCAAAGGCGTCCTGGGTGGCCTGTGGGCTGCGGGTTGGAAAATCTTGGTTAAAACTTACTCTATGTGCAGCCACTACTTGCCTGAAATATTGGCTGTGATACTATTATGTAGAAAAGAGTGAATACAGGCTTGGACGTGGTGGCTTATGCCTGTAATCCCAGCTCTTTAAGAGGCCGAGGCGGGCGGATCACGAGGTCAGGAGTTTGAGACCAGTCTGACCAACATGGCGACACCCATTTTTTTTTTTTTTTTTTTTTTTTTTTTAGTAGAGACTAAAACAAAAACAAAAACAAAAACAAAAACAAAAATTAGCCCAGGGTGGTGGTGCACGCCTGTAATCATAGCTACTCGGGAGGTTGAGGCAGGAGAATTGTTTGAACCCGAGAGGCGGAGGTTGCAGTGAGCTGAGATTGCCCCATTACACTCCAGCCTGGGTGACAGAGTGAGACCCCATCTTAGAAAAAACAAAAAAAGAGTGGATATCGTAAGCTACTGAAATAAGTGTAAGATTTCCTTAAGCAACATATGTCTTGTATGTCAATTTGGTTTTCTCTTTTCCCATTTCTTTTTTGTGGAGAGAAGTCTCAGCAGCTTCACCTTCAGTCCTTTCTGCCCCTTTCTCTCACCGTGACTGCAGGGGCTTCACTCACCACAGTTGTCCTCATCGGCCTGATTCCCGCAGTCGTCCACACCGTTACAGTGCAGCAGCTGAGGCAAGCACTTTGTGGTGTTCCCACAGGGGAAGTAGCCAAGGGAGCACTTGACATCCTGTCCATCCCCATGAGAAACTGAGGAAAAGGGGAGAAGACACAAAGTTTGAAGGCGGTTAATACAAAGGCATGGCAAAGAGCAGTTTCTCCCTGACATTTTACAATCATTTGTCTTTCTCACCCTGTTTATATAACCCTGACGCCAATTATTTTCCAGGAAACTTCACCTCTTAGGGTGTTCTTTTCCATGATTCCAGAAGATGCCCAAATTTTCCTCTTTGCCTTTGTTCATGCTCTTTCCCCCGGAATGTCTTTTCCATTCATCTCTTTTAGGAAATGTCTGCCCATACTATACAGTTCAATCCAATCACCTTCTTCTACAGTTTCCAGTCGATACTTTGAAAAACAGAAATTTGCTTGTTGTATTCTTACTATGGGCTCAGAATCAAGGCTGGTCTGGTATTGAAACGATTTCATTGTCTGGGGAAGTACCTGTAGTTCATTGTCTCAAGCCAAGATGATTAAGGACATGGATACACACGTGGAGTGGGTTATGGAGAGGAAAGTTTAGTAGTCAAAAAAGTAGAAAGAGAGAGAGAAAGCTTCTTCATGCTGAGAAAGCAGGTCGCCCAAAAGAGAGTTTCTGGGTTTTGGGGTAGAACACGATTGATTTTGTACAGAGTCTTGAGGGGGCGGTGATTGATTTACACAGAGCGCAGGAGATTGGTTTGACTAGGTGTGCCATTTACATAGCCTGCAGGAAAAGACCAAAAATAATGGCCCTCCCACCCTAATCCTTTATTATGCAAATGTGGCTTCTACCTGGCTGTTGCCATGACACCTGCCATGACACCTTTACGTGGCTGGTGCCCTGACACCCACATATGTAGTGATAAGGAAAAAGGAGTGGGAATTGTCATACTGAATATGTCTGGCTTCTAGGTACAGCTGCTGACATTTACATATGAAAGCTACTAGCTTGCTTATCTGTGCTTGCAGCTTGACTTTTCAGGCTTTCTGTTAGAAAAGAAATGGTTTGGGGCTGCTTTTTATTAAAGGAAAATTCCACTGACAACTCTCTTACCCTTTCTTTTTTTTTTTTTTGAGATGCAGTTTTGCTCTTGTTGCCCAGGCTGGAGTGCAATGGCACAATCTTGGCTCACTGCAATCTCCACCTCCTGGGTTCAAGTGATTCTTCTGCCTCAGCCTCCTAAGTAGCTGAGATTACAGGCATGCACCACCATGCCTGGCTAATTTTGTATTTTTAGTAGAGACAGGGTTTCACCATGTTGGTTAGGCTGGCCTTGAACTCCTGACCTCAGGTGATCCACCTATCTTGGTCTCCCAAAATTCTGGGATGACAGGTGTGAGCCATAGTGCCCCACCTCTTTTGCCCTTTTAACTGCCTAAAATAATTTCTTAATAACTCCTGTATTATTAGTATTAGAGGAAGAAGAAGACATAGAGGACAACAGGAAATCAGGTGCTTGTGATCATTTCTATATTGGATAGTTACCTTGTGCAAGATTTTATACATGCAGCATTGAATGAAACAGAGTTCCTGCTCTAGGGGGAGATTACCATCTCCCAGGGAGGATACACTGAACAAGTTAATAAATAATTACAATTTATGGAGAAGTCCAAAAAGAAAGAAAATAGGTGATATGGAAAATAACTGTGCTGGGGCTTTGTACATGGGGTAGTTAGCGGGAGGCCTCTGTAAAATGGTGCCATTTAAGCTGAGACCTGGAGGAAAAGGAAATCACCCATGAGAGAAGGGGAGGTAGAAGTGGGGAGGTGGTGGTGCTGGTTGAAGTGGTGAGGAAGAGGCTTCAAGCTGAGGATCAGGGAACTCTGGGAAGGTTGTGGTGATGGAACCCAGCGAGCAGGGATGAGTGACATGAGCGGAGGTTGATGAGGTAGAGTGGTATCTTTGGGCAAAAGGAAGAAGTTTGGGTTTTATTTAAAATGCAAAGGGGATTCAATGAAGGATTTGAAGCCAAGGGGTCCCTTAGGAAAGAGGTATGTTTTGTTCACACAATTCTGGCTACTGGGGTGGGGTGTTGTTGGGTAAGAGACTTGAGGGGAGGGTAAGAGGGAAAGCTGGGCTGCTGATTAGGAAACTTTGCAGTGCTCCAGGTGATAAACAAATGAGGCTTCGTCTTGAATGGTGTCCGCGGAGAGGAGAGAAGTGAACATATTTGATGTGTAATTTAGGGGTAGATTGGACAGAATCTTCTGAACTGGCTTGACCAGCTGGAAACATAGCAGCACCACTACTGAGACTCTGGGGGAACAGTAGGGTGCAAGAAGACAGGTAGCTCATTAGCCTTCATTTCCATCCTTCCCCAAGAGCCTCACCACTTGAGTTTTCTAACTCAGCTCAACACTGGGCCACTTACCACCACTCAGCCTTTTTAAAACCCCATCTTCTTCTTTTGTTTTTTTTTATTAATTTCAATTTAATTTAATTTTTTTTATTGTACTTTAGGTTCTGGGGTACATGTGCAGATCATGGGGGATTGTTGCATAGGTACATATATGGCAATTTGGTTTGCTGCCTCCATCCCTCTGTCACCTATATCTGGCATTTCTCCCCATGTTATCTCTCCCCAACTCCCTACCCCCTGCTGCCCCTCCCTTATTCCCCCCCAACAGACCCCAGTGTGTGATGCTCCCCTCCCTGTGTCCATGTGTTCTCATTGTTCAACACCTGCCTATGAGTGAGAACATGCAGTTAAAACCCCATCTTTAATCCAGACGTCCCATTCTGGGTTTTCATACCTTCCCCGACTTCTGGAACTCCTTCTCCATCACTACCATTCCCCCTCACCACCATCACTTCCTCCTGAAATTTGGGTTCCAGCCTTGTTGGAATTCCTGACTCAGGTTTTATTGGCTTACATCTAGGTGAGACTCTACTCCTATTACAATTCTATTAATAAATGTTTTTTTACTTCCTTTTTTGAAGAAAAATTAGTTATTACTTGCAATGATGTTTCTAGGAAAGAATGTGTTTAAGTGTCCAAGCTAACTTAAAGATTAAAGTTTTGAAAGATTATCTGATTTGCTATATTTATACCCCTACAAATAAATATTTAATAGAATGAAAAGAGCTATAAGAACTTCGAAACTGTCAAAACTTCAAAAAAGTCCACTTTAACCTCTTTGCCCCCGACCCACCTATTTACACTAACCAGCAGTTAATTAAATTTCATCACATAATGGTTGTCCAATTGTTTCAAATGCTTTAATCTTATCTGCCCTACAAAAAAGAACACTCATTGTAAACAAAGCCCATGTTGTTATTTGTTTGTATCTCTCATTTGCTGAAAATTTGTATCTCTAATTTGCTGAAAATTACTTGTTGAATAGTAAAATTAGAGGAGACAAACTTAAAGCGTAAAAATTCTTCCATAAACAATTGAAAGGTATGAACATTTGAAAACATTTTACATAACCATCCTATTCTGACTTTGAAGGGCAACGATGTCATTCTGCAAAGCGGACTTTATTTTTTACAGCTATTTTAGGTTCACAGTGAAAGAGTGAAAGGTACAGAGAGTGCCCATATATTTCCTGCCTCGTGCACAGCCTCCTCCACCATCAACACCATCCCCAGTCCAGAGTGGTGCATTTGTTGGAGTTGATGAACCTGCATTGACACATCATTGTCACCCAAAGTCTGTAGTTTTCATGGGGGTTCACTCTTGATGTACATTCTATGTGTTTGGACAAATACATAATGACATGTATCCACCATTGTAGTATCGTACACAGTAGTTTCACTGCCCTAAAAATCCTCTGGGCTCTATTTATCCCTCCCTCCCCACTAACTCCTGGCAGCCACTGAACATTTTCCTGTCTCCTTTTCCCAGAATGTTGTCTGTTTCCAGAATGTTATGTCTGTTCCAGAATGGTTTACTGTTCTTCTTTTTCCAGAATGTTATGTCATTGGAATCATGCAATATATAGCCTTTTCAAACTGGCTTCTCACACTTAGTAATATATATTTTTCCATTCACTTACTGAAAGACATCTTGGTTGCTTCTAAGTTTTGACAATTATGAATAAGCTGCTATAAACATCAGTGTGCAGGATTTTGTGTTGGCCACATATTAACTATAATGCTTATGAAGTTATAAGAACAGAATAGTTTGAATAATTAAAGCTTATGTAAAAATGTATTTGGGGGTCAATGATCAAAGCATGAAAAAAGTAAAAGTGACTACTTCCTTTATGAAGTACAGAGGGACTTCTTAATAACAGGGCAATTACATTCTCATAGAGAAGCAATCCATGTATGACAGGCTTTGACTGTATGTCGTCATTTCAGAGCACATAATTTGATGAAGGAAGGACATAGACAAATCTATACAATAATGACCTGTGCTATAAATAATGTTCTCAACTGTGAAATTATTCAAAATTAATCAATCTTTCTTAAACCAATTGTTTAAAAAGAAGTCAACAGGAGAGATTTGCATGCCAAAGGCCATTATTGACAGAAGATCACATATTTCAGCAATCTCAAGCGTACAGATAAATAAATCCATCTGTGTTGAGACTGACTTTTTATATCTTAATTTATTAAGAACATTTTAAACATCATTTTTTTTTTTTTTTTTTTTTTGAGACAGAGTCTCACCCTGTCATCCAGTCTGGAGTGCAGTCGCGCGATTTCTGCTCACTGCAATCTCTGCCTCCTGGGTTCAAGTGATTCTCCTGCCTCAGTCTCCTGAGGAGCTGGGATTACAGGGGCACACCACCATGCCTGGCTAATTTGTTGTATCTTTAGTAGAGACAATGTTTTACCACGTTGGCCAGGCTGGTCTCTAACTCCTGACCTCGTGATCTGCCCAACTTGGCCTCCCAAAGTTTGCCAGGTGTGAGCCACTGTGCCTGGCAAACACTACGATTTTAAGAAAAATTCTTTGATGAATTGTCAGCCTCCAGCCACAGATACTTTGAAGATGTTTTAATTGGACGTACCTGCCTGTGTTTTCCTGTAGCTCTCTTGAATCTTCTTATCCACGTAACTTCTTTTCTGAATATTATGCTTTTTGTCCTGTCTTTAAAATTTATATTTAGTGGTAATGTAGTTCCTCAATGATTGTATCATGAAATTAGTCCTACATTTTCATAACATTATGATTCAACAGCTATATCAGGAATCTTAAATATTTTTAAGTGATATTTTAAAAGTAACTTTTGGGCCAGGCGTGGTGGCAAAATAGAGTAATCCCTGTAATTACAGGGATCACGCCTGTAATCCCAGAACTTTGGGAGGTCAAGGTAGGTGGATATATGAGGTCAGGAGTGCAAGACCAACCTGGCCAACATGGTGAAACTCTGTCTCTACTAAAAACACAAAAAATTAGCTGGGTGTGGTGGCAGGTGCCTGTAATCCCAGCTACTCAGGAGGCTGAGGCAGGAGAATCACTTGAACCTGGGAGCTGAAGGTTGCAGTGAGCCGAGATTGCACCACTGCACTCCAGCCTGGGCAACAAGAGCAAAACTCTGTCTCAAAAAAAAAAAGTAACCTTAACATTTTGAGATAATCTCAAACTGACAGAGAAGTTGCAAGTATCATATAAAGAACATTTCCCTCACTACCCAACCGTTGGAGAGAGTAAGTTGTTGACTTGATGCTCTATCACCCCTGAATACTTTGGTATTTCCTACGAACAAGAACATTTTTCTATGTAAATAGAACCATTAAAATCAGGAATTTAACACAGACTTATTACTACCATTTAAACCTCAGAACACATTCAAGTTTATATATTGTCCCTGCAAAACGTCCTTTATAGTAAAAGGATCTGGTTTGAGATCATTCCTTGTATTTAATTGTCACATTTCTTTAGCCTCTTTTCATTATCATGGCCTTGATACTTGAAAAATGCAAGTCAATTATTTTGTAGAACATTCCTGAATTAGGGTTGTCTGATGTCCACCATAATTAGATTCAGGTTATGTATCTTTGGCATGAAATTCATATGAAATTCACAGAAATGATGCTCATTTCAACCTGTCAGGTAGTGCAAGATATTGATTTGTCCCATTAGTGATTTCACCCAAATTCCAGAAGTGTAGAATTACTCTTTGCAATTAATACACATTTTGTAGAGGGGTACTTTGAAACTACAAAAATCTTTTTCCTCATAAAAATGTTAATTTATTCATTTACTTATTTGTATCAGGTAGACTCATGGCTTCCTATTTCATTCAACAGGTTACAATCTGTTGATTATTATTATGTTTTCTGATGTGCAAGTTGTCTCAAATTGGACCAGTAAGAACTCTTTTAACTTAGCTTTGGTGTCTTTTGAATATTTATGCATCATTTGTTGAGCACTCTTGCTTTCTGGCACTACAGCATGTTTCGGGATCATCTTGCATTTTCCCTGCTATAGCCCTGTAACCAGCCATTTCTCTAAGGAGCTCTGGTTCCTCTCTAGGTAGAATGGTATTTAGAAGCCAACATGTAGACTCAAGGTAAGCTCATTGATAGTGGGGTATCACTGCCACCAGTTTTCTTCACGGACAGACTACGAGATATATGTATGGTTATTCCTATATAAACACATTACCATCTATATTTATTTCTCTGTATATTTCTAGATACTGAAAACTATGAGTTCGTCTCCAGTTCCTATCCAACACTAAAGGCTCAGTCTAATTTTCTCTTTTTACATATCTGTACTCCCTTTCCTGACAGTGAGAAATCTTCCTTCTAAACTTAATATATTTATTATTTTGACAGATCATCTTTCCTGCATGGATGCTCTCCTTGCCTTACTCAGTACAGACTCTTACTTACATGAGCACTCTCCCCACACTGTTTAGGAGCAGGCACAAGCCCCCTCTAAGGATGCCCTTCTCACTCCAGTGGAACTCCAAAATTCAGTTTATGTGTGACAGATTAATGCAGATTGTGAGATACATTAATTATTGCCCAATAGATTATTGGTCTCTTTTGGATGTGTTAAGCAGATTTCTTTCAGTATTCCTGTTGGCGTGTGTGTGTGTGTGTGTGTGTGTGTGTGTGTGTGTGTTGAATTCTCCCTAGAATTATTTGTAACATCTTAGAAAGTCTGAGCTCTTTGAGACATTTTTATTTAATATTTATTTAAATATCATGATTTTACCTCATTTTCCTTCTCCTCCTTTCACTTCTACTTCTTTAAAATTTTTTTAACAGGTGTGAGGACCCACTCAGAACCCCAGAGTTGGTACAAAGATTATTTTAAGGGGAAGACATTTGAGAATCAACAGATGCCAGATGCAGAAAGAAGCTTTCTCAGAAAATATGAAACTTCTGGGAAATAATCCTTCCCTAAAGATAGACTGACAGTAAACCTGCCATAAATCCCTTCCCTGGGGAAATTCATACCCTTAAAGGATGAATAGACTACATGCACCTGCATAAACAAACATCATCACAAACTTTATCTCCTGTTTTTAATTTGAAAAATCCCTGTGTCCTTCCTAAAGAAATGATTGTTCTTCCCATAGAAGCCTTTTCTTCCTCTTCCTTTCCCCTACTTAGTTAGGAATATTAGCGTCTAACTTTAACCATTCGGCAAGCTAGCTACTTCTTTGATTAGCTCCCATATGCATACAAATCAGCCTCTTATTGGTTTAATTTGCAGTTCTCAGTCCTTGAACATAAGGGCAAAGAAAAAGTTTTTCCTCAGCTGTAACTTGAATGCAGGGAATGTGTACTTGAAGATCTACTGCTCCTGAGGGATGTGCACTGGGGGTTCCTTTAACAAAAGCTGCAGATGGAATCATCCAATTTATAGAAAACTCAAGATACTATATCCTGGTATATACAAAAATTGTTGGCTCAAAAGTAACCTCAGCTTGTTTGAGATGGAACTCTTGTTCATCTATTATGATAAAATTCTCCCCTTAATAAATATGTGTATTTTAAACAGTGATAAATTTTAATTTTATTAAATAAATTTTAATATAGAGATAATAAAATTAATCAAATGTATAGCATCAGCACTGTATTTTTTTCTTTTTTCTTTTCTTTTCTTTTTTTGAGACGAAATCTCCCTCTGTTGCCAGGCTGGAGTGCAATGGTGCAATCTCAGCTCGCCGCAACCTCCGCCTCCCAGGTTCAAGTGATTCTCCTGCCTCAGCCTCCCATGTAGTTGGGACCACAGGCATGTGCCACCATACCCGGCTCATTTTTGGTATGTTTAGTAGAGACAGGGTTTCACCATGTTAGCCAGGATGGTCTTGATCTCCTTACCTCGTGATCCTCCCGCCTTGGCCTCCCAAAGTGCTATATTACAGGCATAAGCCACACCCAGCTGTCATTGTATTTTAATGTGGAACTAATCTGTGCTTATTGGGTGGTTGGAGTATTTTTTATCATTAATAGAATTAGGCAATTAAGGAATAACAAATGAACCTACTAATTTCAATTTAAAACAGGTAACTGAGTTCAAATTTGTGATTTTATGTTACAAAAGATTTTGATTAAGTTTACAAGCAACACTGGACTATTTAAGATAATGTGATGTTTACTATATTTAAAATATGTTTTATTGGATTTTCTAAAGCTTTTAAGCACACACTTAAAATACAAGTTGAGGCCAGATTCAGTGTGGCTCATGCGTGTAATCTCAGCACTTCGGGAGGCTGACGCAGGCAGATCACTTGAGGTCAGGAGGTTGAGACCAGCCTGGCCAACAGGGCGAAACCCTGTGTCTACTAAAAATACAAAAAATAGCTGATGCCTGGTAGCAGCCACCTGTAATCCCAGCTACTTGAGAGACTGAGGCGCAAGAATCACTTGAACGGAGGAAGTGGCGGTTGCAGTGAGCAGAGATCATGCCACTGCACTCTAACCTGGGTGACAGAGTAAGACTCTGTCTCCAAAAAAAAAAAAAAATACAGGTTGTGTATTCCTTATTCAAAATGCTTGGGAACAGGAGAGTTTTAGATTTCAGATTTTTTTCAGATTTTAAAATATTTGCAAATGCAAAATCAGACATTTTGGAAATGAAACCCAAATCTAAATACAAAATTTGTTTAATATATACTTTATACACATGGCCTGAAGGTAAGTTTACACAATATTTAAAATAGATTTTATGCATGAAACAAAGTTTTGACTGCATTTTGGCTGCAACCAATTACCTTAGGTTAGGTGTGGAATTTTCTACTGTGGTGTCTTGTCAGTGCTCAACAAGTTTCAGAGTTTGAAACATTTCAGATTTTAAAATTTCAGATTAGGAACACTCAACTTGTATTTATAATAAAATTAATCATTACATTTAAGATACTGTTTAAAATAGTTCATTATACTTAGTCTTGAATGAGACTGGTTAAAAGTTCAATTTTTTCAACTTATTACGTTAAACATACATAAAGTAAAAAGTGAAGGAGATTGGTTTTATTTTACAAGATTTATAAGTAGAAAATAGGTTTGTAAATTGAAGTGAAAGGCTGAAGGGAAATACAATTTTTGAATTTGTTACTATAATAAACACATATTAATTTTAAACGGAAGTATAATAGATACTGTTGGTTTGTTGATTCAATAGTGATTCCCAAAACCCTTCTCTCTTGCTGCCCTTCCATTAAAGAGGTTGGAAAGAAAAATACTTTCTTCCCCAACGGCTGTCTTCTAGGTGGCTAAGGGGCACAGGTTTGGCCAGTGAGACATGGGTGGACATCTGCCGAGGAAGTCCAGAGATGTTAGCTCTCTTGATAAAAGAGCTGGAGGGGGCTGTTGTCTTCCACCTTCTTTCTGCCTTGAACATGATGGGATGATGCGTGAAACTGCGGTAGCAATTTTGCGTCTATGAGGCAACACAGGCTGGCAAGACCAGAAGACTCATAGATATCTGCAAAGTGCCAACCCTGAAATTATCAGGCTATTCGGACTCCTTTTTAGGTGAGAAATATAAACGCTTCTTTGTTCAGGCCACACTGGGTCAGGCTTTCTTTAGTTGCAAGAAAATGTATTCCTAACTGATACCTCAAGAAGTTCCAAAGTGTCCTTTCTGTAGAGTCTCATTCCAGACATGAAAAAGTTATTGTTGGCAATTTACTTGAAAGGGTGATTGAATGAATAAGTAAAAGACTGATGGGGCTTGTAGGGACAGCAGTAGTAAGAGTGGATGCTGTCTGAGCCTCAGGTGTGAATTGCCATACAAATTCCTTCAGGATTGGTGGGATGAGTGGTCCATGTTGGGGTGATTGGGAGAAAAATCATCCCTGAACTATCAAATCTTTCCCTGGGACCAAGTCTATTGGAAGTCCCAAGGGAAATGTCTGAGCAGTAAAAAGATGGTTTATGGTGTGAAGATATTGTTGGGACTGAAATGTAGACAACACTTTATGTGATGTGCTCAGTGCAATACAATGGTCTCAGGTAGCCTGGCACCTTCATCACCTGTAGCTACCTGGGTTAGTAACATCCATGCAGCCGAAGGAGAAAAAAACAGAGAAAAGCTTTACATCAATTTTCTTCCTGCAGACATCATGTAACCTTTCCTGGAACTGGAGGATAGAAGTTGTTTTTACTCTTTGGGGAAGGAGTCTTTACTGAGTAAAATAACTTGTAAACATTATATAACTTGGTTTTACATGAATGTATATTCATAGTTCTGATGTTTCTCTGATCTGAGGTTAGTTTGATTTCACTGGTCAAGCTTATGGAAATTCACTAATATCACTGCAACAGACAGAAGTATTCCATAGAAAAATTATTGTAGAATTTTGTAAAGATACCAATTTGCTGTTGAAAAGACAGCAAATTCTATGAAGAATTCTACCTTCCTAATTTGCATGATACCATCTTGTGCTTCATATTATACTAGAAAAATTCAGCTTTTCTTTTTGTTGTAAATACATCAATCATGAGATTATAATTTGCAATCACTTGTCTTAATATTGGATATGTAATAGGTATATGAAATTATTTTTTAAAGTACATGTATTCCTGGTATAGGAAAAAAACGCTCAGTATTGGGAATCAATGCCATGGGGCAGGGGGTCTAGCCTTCATTCGTCACCTTCCTGGGTCTGTGACTTTCAGTGAATTTTTTGAGCTTAAGTTTCATCATCTGGATAATAAGTGATTACATTAATCTAATGGTTTTAAACATGGTTGAATATAATTCGAATTTCAGGAAGGTGCATGAGTTTGTGCAAATCTTTGACTAGAATTTCATTTTTATTTTTTTGGGACAGGGTCTTCCTGTTGCCTAGGCTGGAGTGCAGCGGCACAGTCATAGCTCACCGCAGCCTCAAACAACTGGCCTTAAGCAATCCTCCTGCCTTGCCCTCCCAAAGTACTGTGATTACAGGCCCTAGCCACTGTGCCCAGTTAGAATTTTATTTTTTAAAATACATTTTAAACTAAAAAATATGATAGTAAAGGCACATACAACTTTGTTAAATATGTTAAAATTTTAACACAGTGTAAATGGTCAACATTCTAACTTGTGCAACCAGACTAGCCTTTTTTGTGCACACAGATCTTGAATAACCATCTTTCCAGCTTTGTCTAAACGAAGAGTGAGATTTCAAAATCTGTGGAAGCTAATGTTATGACAGCCGTCACTTAAAATTTTTGTGTTCATATTTGGTTGCATTATTCTTATTGATTGGTTCTAAGTAAGTATATTTTGTGAATGTATTGAGAAGTTTTAAAACTACCGATCACTTAGCTTGCTTCTTCAATTATACTTTTATGTCTATGGCTTTTCTGTACCTAAAACCTAATTTTTCTATACATGACGAACAGCAGCCTTGTCTAGAATTCATATCAATTCAGGATTTCTCAGGCCTTCAAAATCTATGTTCAGTTTTGATAATCAAATGTATTTTATACAACTTCCCTAAGATTTTGAAATATTTCTCATAGGAGTGAATATATACCTTGCTTAAGACTATGTATCTTTTGTGGCACCGTGCCAGCCAAGAAAATTTGCTTCAGCTTTCTTTTTTTGTCATTATTAAGAAAAGAATGAGGAATGGTTTTCCCAGACATAAACTTATATTAAAATATCGAATATGCTATGCCAAGCCACACATGCCCTACTCTACCCATTTCTCAGTTCCAATAGGCTACTCTTTACTGAGAATCTCTGTTCAGATGACTCTATGACTCTCTGTTTGGCTATGAATAAGGAAGGCTCAATGATTTCTTGATGTGAAGCCGAATTGGAGGAAACAACTACTTTCCACTCTTTCTGTGTTCCTTCTGGCCGTGTGTGCATTTGCAAAAGTACACACCAAGCCTGAAAGCACACAGAATGAGGACACCAATGAGGAAGGTGATGGCTTCATTTGAATATTTTTTCCTGCTTATTTTTAAATTAAACTTATTTATGCCTAAAGGTGAGAGCAAGTTCCTTTCTCAGATCAGGAACAAATAGGTGAAATAGAAAGTTTAAGAAAATGAGATGTGATTCAGATATTAGTAGGTTTACCTTACAAAAAAAAAAAATCTGCCTTAAGAGTAGATGTATTTCTCAAGTTGTTTTGAAGGCTTTCTGATCAAATCAAAAAAGTATTTAATATATCTGAATATACCTATGCATAGGAGTTTGTAAGGCACTGGGATCAGGAAATTAATAATTTTAACAGAGATTGGGTAGCAAAAGAACTCAGAATTCAATTGAAACACCTAGTGGAGTTCCAGTGAAGCAGGTGACAGTCAGTGAAGGTGACTCCATGACAATGATGAGGCATTTGGCTCTTTTAGCATGGAATGACTTAATGTTTAATGTTGATGTAAATGCATCTTGATTTTAGTGGTACTTAAAATTAGATTTTTAAAATTACAGCTTTTAACTTGAATATCCTTATCTCTACTCATAAGCTGGGTGCAGTGGCTTATGCCTGTAAGCCTGGCTTTGGGAAGCTGAGGCTGGAGGATCCCTTGGAGCCCAGGAATTTGAGGCTGCAGTGAGCTCTGATGGCACCTTTGTACTGCTGTCCTCCAGCCTAGGTAACAGAGGAGACTCTGCCTCCAAACAGACAAACACACTCATGCTTTAAAAAATTTATCAATTAAATAAAAAAATTTTCCAACTGAAAAACGACTCCAACTTAGGTGACAAAAGAGACACTGTCTCTAAACAAACAAACTCATGTTTTTAAGGAATTTATCAATTAATTAAAAAATGTTCCTACTCTAGCACATATAAACCTAAATTATTAGTTAAAAATTTGAGAACAACTTGGAAACATGCTTAAACATTTAAATCCCAACAGCAGAAACATTTAAAAATTATTTATGTTAAAACTGATACATACATGTCAATTTTACATATTGTAATTATAAATATTTTGGGGATGCAATTTGGTTTTTCCATATATACTATGTTGTATAATGATTCAATTAGGTAGTTAGTGTATCCATCATCTCATGCATTTATTTCTTCGTGGTGAGAACATTCAAAAGCCTCTCTTCTAGCTGTTTCATAATATATAATAATTTACTATTAACCATAGTCACTCTACTGTGTAATAGAACACTATAATTTATTCCTCTTATGCAATTGTAACTTTGTATCCTTTGACCAACCTCTCCCCATCCTTGTCTCTGCTCTGGTCACTACTGTTCTACTCTGTATGTGTATCACATTTTTAAAAGATTTCACATATGAATGCAATCATGCAGAATTTGTCTTTCTGTGTCTGGCTATTGTACTTATCATAACGTCCACTAGGTTCATCCATGTTGTCACAAATGATAAGATTTAATTCTGTATTGGCTGGATATTTGTGTGGCTGAATAGTATACCTTTATGTATATATGCCACAGTTTTTAAAATCCATTATTCTGTTGTATGACACTTAGGTTGATTCTTTATCCTGGTTATTGCAAATAGTGCTGCAATAAACATAAGAGTGCAGATATCTCTTCAATATGCTGTTTTTATTTCCTTTGGATACATATCCAGGAGTAGGATTCCTGGATCATGTGGTAGCTTTATTTTTAATGATTTGAGGAATCTCCATATTTTTTTCCATAATGGTTGTACTAATTTCCTACCAACAGTTGCTTGCTGGACTCCGTGAGGCTGGGATCTGCTGAGCTAGACCACTTGGTTCCCTGGCTTCGGCCCCCTTCTCAGGGGACTGAACGGTGCTTCAGGCACACTGAGCTATGAAAAAATCTCCTGCATCTAGCTCAGTGTCTGCCCAAATGACCATCCAATTTTGTGCTTGAAACCCAGGGCCCTGGTGTTGTAGGCACCTGAGGGAATCTCCTGGTCTGTGGGTGACAAAGACCATGGGAAAAGCAAAATATCTGGGCTGGAGTGCACCATCCCTCACAGTGGATCTCTCTGCAGAAACCCTACAAGCCAGAGCGAGTGGAGACCAACAGTCATCATTCTTAATGTAAAGAATTTTTAACCCAGAATTTCATATCCAGCCAAACTAAGCCAAACTAAGCTTCATAAGTGAAGGAGAAATAAAATCCTTTATAGACAAGGCAAAGGCTGAGCGATTTGGTCACCACCAGGACTGCCTTAGAAGAGCTCCTGAAGGAAGCATTAAATAGGAAAGGAAAAACCAGTACAGCCACTGCAAAAACAAACCACATGTAAAGACCATTGACACTATGAAGAAACTGCATCAACTACTGTGCAAAATAACCAGCTAGCATCATAATGACAGAATCAAATTCACACATAACAATATTAACCTTAAATGTATACGGGCTAAATATCACAATTAAAAGAACACAGAATGACAAATTGGATAAAGAGTCAAAACCCATCGGTGTGCTGTATTCGGAAGACCCACCTCATGTGCAAAGACACACATAGGCTCAAAACAAAGGGATGGAAGAAGTTATGCCAAGCAAACAGAAAGAAAAAAAAGGAGGGGTTGCAATCCTAGTCTCTGATAAAGCAGACTTTAAGCCAAAAAGGTCAAAAAAGACAAAGAAGGGCATTAATAACGGTAAAGTAATCAATGCAACAAGAAGAGCTAACTATCCTAAATATATATGCATACAATACAGGAACACTCAGATTCATAAAGCAAGTTCTTAGAGAACTACAATGAGACTTAGACTCCCACACAATAATAGTGGGAAACTTTAACACCCCATTCTCAATATTAGACAGATCAATGAGACAGAAAATCAACAAGGATATCTAGGACTTCAACTCGGATAGATAGACTTCTATAGAACTCTCCACCCCAAATCAATAGAATATACATTCTTCGCAGCACCACATCACACTTATTCTAAAATTGGCCACATAATTGGAAGTAAATCACTCCTTAGCAATTGCAAAAGAATGGAAATTGTAACAGCCTCTCAGACCACAGAGTGCAATCAAATTAGAACTCAGGATTAAGAAACTCACTCAAAACTGCACAATTACATGGAAACTGAACAACCTGCTCCTGAATGGCTACTGGGTAAATAATGAAATTAAGACAGAAATAAAGAAGTTCTTTGAAGCCAATGAGAGCAAAGACACAATGTACCAGAATCTCTGGGACACAGCTAAAGCAGGGTTTGGAGGGAAATTTATAACACTAAATGCCCATGGAAGAAAGCAGGAAAGATCTAAAACTGACACCCTAACGTCACAATTAAAAGAACTAGAGAAGCAAGAGCAAACAAATTCAAAAGCTAGCAGAAGACAAGAAATAACTAAGATCAGAGCAGAACTGAAGGAGATAGAGACACAAAAAACCCTTCAAAAAAATGAATGAATCCAGGAGTTGGCTTTATGAAAAGATTAACAAAATAGGTAGACTGCTAGTCAGACTAATAAAGAAGAAAAGCGAGAAGATCAAATAGATCCAATAAAAAAATGAATGATAAAAGGGATATCACCACCGATCCCACAGAAAGATAAACTACCATCAGAGAATACTATTAACACTTCTGTGGAAATAAACTAGAAAATCTAGAAGAAATGGATAAATTCCTGGACACATACATTTTCCCAAGACTAAACCAGGATGAAGTCAAATCCCTGAATAGATCAATAACAAATTCTGAAATTAAGGCAGTAATTAATAGCCTACCAATCAAAAAACGCCTAGGACCAGACAGATTCATAGCTGAATTTTACCAGAGGTACAAAAAGAAGCTGGTACCATTCTTTCTGAAACCATTCCAAACAATAGAAAGAGAGAAACTCCTTTGTAACTCATTTTATGAGGTCAGTATCATACTGATACCAAAACCTTGCAGAGACACAACAAGAAAAGAAAATTTCAGGCAAATAACGGTGATGAACATCGATGCAAAAATCCTCAATAAAATACTGGCAAACTGAATACTGGAAAAGCTTATCCACCATAGTCAAGTCAGCTTCATCCCTGGGATGCTAGCCTGGTTCAACACACACAAATCAATACATGTAATCCATCCCATAAACAGAACTAATGACAAAAACTGCATGATTATCTCAATAGATGCAGAAAAGGCCTACGATAAAATTCAACACCCCTTCATGATAAAACTCTTTTTTTTTTTTTTTGAGACAAAGTCTTGCTCTGTCACCAGGCTGGAGTGCAGTGGCACAATCTCTGCTCACTGCAACCTCCGCCTCCAGGTTCAAGAGATTCTCCAGCCCCAGCCTCCCGAGTAGCTGGGACCACAGGCGCATGCCACCATGCCCAGCTAATTTTTGTATTTTTAGTAGAGACGGGGTTTCACCATGGCCAGGATGGTCTCAATCTCTTGACCTCGTGATCCACCTGCCTCAGCCTCCCAAAGTGCTGGTATTGCAGGCATGAGCCACCGCACCCAGCTGATAAAACTCTTAATAAACTAGGTACTGATGGAACATATGTCAAAATAGTAAGAGCTATTTATGACAATCCCACATCCAATATCATTCTGAATGGACAAAAGCTGGAAGCATTCCCTTTGAAAGAGAGCACAAGACAAGGATGACCTCTCTCACCACTCCTATTCAATATAGTATTGGAAATTCTGGCCAGGGCAATCAGGCAAGAGAAAGGGTATTCAAATAGGAAAAGAGGAAGTCAAATTGTCTCTGTTAGCAGATGACATGATTGTACATTTAGAAAAATCCCATTGTCTCAGACCAAAATCTCCTTAAGCTGATAAGCAACTTCCACAAAGTTTCAGAATACAAAATCAATGTGCAAAAACCATAAGCATTCCTCTACACAAATAATAGACAGAGAGCCAAATCATGAGTGAACTCCCGTTCACAATTGCTACAAAGAAAATAAAATACCCAGGAATACAACTTAAAGGGATGCGAAGGGCCTCTTCAAGGAGAACTACAAAGCACTGCTCAAAGAAAGGAGAGGACACAAACAGATGGAAAAACACTCCATGCTCACGGATAGGAAGAATCAATATAGTGAAAATGGCCATACTGCCCAAAGTAATTTATAGATTTAATGCTATCCCCATCACACTACCGTTGACTTTCTTCACAGAATTAGAAAAACTACTTTAAATTTCATATGGAACCAAAGAGCCTGTATAGCCAAGACAATCCAAAGCAAAAACAAAAAAACAAAAAACAAAAACAAAAACAAAAAAACCCACAAAGCTAGAAGCATCATGCTACCTGACTCCAAACTATACTACAAGTCTACGGTAACCAAAACAGCATGGTACTCGTTCCAAAACAGATAGCTAGAACAGTGGAACAGAACAGAGGCCTCAGAAATAACACCACAAATCAACCACCTGATCTTTGACAAACCTGAGAAAAACAAGCAATGGGGAAAGGATTCCCTATTTAATAAATGACATTGGGAAAACTGGCTAGCCATATGCAGAAAACTGAAACTGGACCCCTTCCTTATGCCTTCTATAAAAATTAACTGAAGATGGATTAAAGACTTAAATGTAAGACCTAAAACCATAAAAACCCTAGAAGAAAACCTAGGCAATACCATTCAGGACATAGACATGAA
Organism: Saguinus oedipus; assembly: GCA_031835075.1. NCBI lineage: Eukaryota > Metazoa > Chordata > Mammalia > Primates > Cebidae > Saguinus > Saguinus oedipus. The sequence continues at coordinate 185,164,384 of CM063171.1, read as the reverse complement.
CAAAGACTTCATGACTAAAACACCAAAAGCAGTAGCAACAAAAGCAAAATTGATAAATGAGATCTAATTAAACTAAAGAGCTTTTGCACAGCAAAAGAAACTCTCATCACAGTGAACAGGCAGGCCTCAGAATGGGAGACAATTTTTGCAATCTATCCATCTGACAAAGGACTAGTATCCAGAACCTACAAATAACTTAAACAAATTTATAAGAAAAAAGAACATAGGCCAGGTGTGGTGGCTCATGCCTGTAATCCCAGCACTTGGGGATGCTGAGGCAGGTGGATCAAGAGGCCAAGAGATTGAGACCATCCTGGCAAACCTGGTGAAACCCCATCTCTACTAAAAATATAAAAATTAGCGGGGCATGGTGGCACATGGCTTTTGTCCCAGCTACTTGGGAGGCTTAGGCAGGAGAACTGCTTGAACTCAGGAGGCAGAGGATGCAGTGAGCCAAGATTGGGCCACTGCACTACAGGCTGATGACAGAGTGAGACATCGTCTCGAAAAAAAGAAAAAAATGAACACTTCTCAAAAGAAGACATTTATGCGGCCAAAAATGTATGAAAAAAAGCTCATCATCACTGGTCATTAGAGAAATGCAAATCAAATCCACACTGAGATACTATCTCATGCTAGTTTGAATGGCGATCATTAAAAAGTAAGGAAACAACAGATGCTGGAGAGGATGTGGAGAAATAGGAACACTTTTACACTGTTGCTGGGACTGTAAATTAGTTCAACCATTGTGGAAGACAGTGTGGTGATCCCTCAAAGATCTAGAACTAGAAATACCATTTGACCCAGCAATCCCATTACTGGGTATATACCCAAAGGATTATAAATCATTCTACTATAAAGACATATGCACACACACATATATATATTGCAGCACTGTTCACAATAGCAAAAACTTGGAACCAACCCAAATGCCCGTCAATGATAGACTGGATAAATAAAACGTGGCACATATACACCATGGAATACTATGCGGCCATAAAGAAGGATGAGTTCATGTCCTTTGCAGGGACATGGATGAAGCTGGAAACCATCATTTTCAGCAAACTAACACAGAAACAGAAAACCAAACACCACATGTTCTCACTCATAAGTGGGCATTGAATAATGAGAACACATGGACACAGGGAGGTGAACATCACACACTGGGGTCTGTCAGGGGGTTTGGGGCTAGGGGAGGGATAGCATTAGGAGAAATATCTAATGCAGATGATGGGTTGATGAGTGAGTAAACCACCATGGGACACGTATACTGATGTAACAAACCTGCATGTTCTGCACATGTACCCCAAGACAGAACTTAAAGTATAATTAAACAAAAAAGAAAAAAACAGAGATCCTTTCAAAATCCATGAAAAATATTCAATATACTTATTTTTCTTTACATAATTGCCCCCAGTCTCAAAAGTGTGTGAATAATTTGCTAAAATGCCTTCTTAGGAAGTAAAGTTAGACAACAAGACACAAAAGAAAACAAAAAAGGAAACCACACACAAAGACAAAACCTTCCCTATATTTGATTTTTTTATTTTGAGATGGAATCTAGCTCTGTTGCTCAGGTTGGTGTGCGGTGGTATGATCTCAGCTCACTGCAACTTCCACCTCCCGGGTTCAAGCGATTCTCCTGCCTCAGCCTCCCGAGTAACTGGGATTACAGATGTATGCCACTAGCAATGGCTCATTTTTGTATTTTTAGTAGAGATGGGGTTTCACTATGTTGCCCAGGCTGATCTCAAACTCCTGCATTCAAGCAATCTATCCTCTGTGGCCTCCCAAAGTGCTGGGGTTACAGGAGTGAGGTACCATGCCCAGTCTGATTCATTTATTTTTAAAGATAATTTTTATATTCAATCAGATTTGTCAATAATGATTTCAGATATCCAGAAACAAAATAGACAAAAATATGATTAAATAGAGGATTTAAAAATAAATTATATGGTGCGATTACAATTACAGAACTATAAATTCACAGCACAGGCATATCCAGTTCAACAATTTGAAAAAATGAGGTAGATCTTTATCCACTGGTATAATAGGTTGTTCAAGGCATATCATTAAGTTATAGGAAGCATGTTGAAGAATAATCTATATAGTTTGCTCTTATTTGTATAAGATAAAAGACATACAGACTTGTGTTTATAAAATTATGGTATATTAACATGAAACTGCTAACGGTGGTCGTCTTTGGGAAGTTGAACCAGAAATGGCAGAAGAAAGGGGGGGATTTTACTTTTCAGTTTATACTTAGGAAAATTTTGACTTGTTTTTAAAAAGTGAGTATTCCTTTAATAATAAAAACCTCTGACATTATTTACAGATTATTCAAGAGTGTAAAAATATGGTTTCTCAGCTATAGATAAAAAATTATTGATTTGCAATGAGTTTTCCCTAGATATTTTGTAACAAAGTGTGACTAAGTTAGTGGTTCTTAATCAGGGATGATTTTGGACCCAGGGGCCTTTGGGAATGTTTGGAGACATTTTCGATTGTCACAACTTGGGGGTTGCTACTGGTATCTAGCAGACAGAGTCCAGGGATGCTGCTAAGCATCCCTCAATGCACAGGGTGATTTCCTCAATGCACACGGCGAGTCCCCCAGACAAAGATTTGTCTGTCTAAAAGCATCAATAGTGCCCAGATGAAAACTTCTGAACAAAACATTGGTGAATAATCATGGGAAACCATTGAATGCCAGAGTTGGGGCTTAGAAAATGCTATCCCAAAGTATGGCACTTTAGCACCCTGAGTTATTTGAACTGGAGGACATGGGAAGGAGCTAAGAAGTAACATCTCTCTCTGACCTTCTCCTGCCCTTCTTTCTCCTAGTCCTCTTCCTCCCCCAAGGCAAGCCATAGAAACTAGAACCCCTTTCCCCCCAAATCAGTCGTAAAACCTAGAAATATGACTCTAATCTTCCCCTGCCTTTCTGTGTAAGAGTTGGCCGTAGAGAAATCCTCTGACCTAACTTGTCTGAAAGTAGATAATGAGATATTCCAGAAGGTGTCCTACCCTGTACCTAGGAAGAAAGAATATCAGACAGAGAGGCCAAGAAGAATCTGAACAGACAGGCCTTGCTGGTTTCCCCCTCAGTCTATAACTATTAGATCATTCCCTTTTTGTACAATCACATTTCTACATGGCTGTGTACTGTTTATTGAATCTAAGCACTAAAAGGGATAGTTTTGGCCAGCGTGGTAGCTCATGCCTGCAATCCCAGCACTTTGGGAGGCCAAGGTGGATCACGAGGTCAAGAGATGGAGACCATCCTGGCCAATATGGTGAAACCCTGTCTCTTCTAACAATACAAAAATTAGCTGGATGTGGTAATGCACACCTGTAATCCCAGCTACACTGGAGGCTGAGGCAGGAGAATCGCTTGAACCCAGGAGGCGGAGGTTGTAGTGAGCTGAGATCGCACCACTGCACTCCAGCCTGGAGACAGAGAGTCTGTCTCAAAAAAAAAAAAAAAAGGGACAGTTTACCTTGGGTCTTTGTGTCTTTATTTCTCAAGGTTTCTGTGCCCTATAAAACATGAATTAAATGAATCTCTTATGCTTTGCTCTTGTTAACCTGTCTTTGTTACAGAGTGTCGGCCGTGATCCTAATGATGAGAAGGAAAAGGATCACACTCTTCTGCCCCTCTATCGTTAGACCACTAGCACAGGAGCTCACTTGTGGAACAGGCAATTAATTACCTCTCAGTAGCCTGTTTTCTAGTGGAGATTTCAAAGCCAATTTCAAGAGACTCTAGAAGTAGATGGACATGATCAAACAGAGGGACCAGTGTAGATGTTGTATTTCTTAGAAAATGGTCATCATCGTTTGTGACAAGTAACTCGGGAGAGAAGCTGCAAGTTTGTATGTCCACTAATGCCAGGGAGAACATTCGTGTTGGTTTTGAAGACTAATTTCTTAACTGCAAGGATTATTATTATCATTTTTTTGAGATGGAATTTTACTCTTATTGCCCAGGCTGGAGTGCAATGGCACGATCTTGGCTGACCGCAACCTCTGCCTCCTGGGTTCAAGCAATTCTCCTGCCTCAGCCTCCTGAGTGTCTGGGACTACAGGTGGGCTCTAACACGCCTGGCTGATTTTTGCATTTTTTTAGTAGAGGCGGGGGTTTCGCCATGTTGGCCAGGCTGGTCTTGAACTCCTGACCTCAAGTGATCTTCCTGCCTTGGCCTCTCAAAGTGTTGGGATTACAGGCATGAGGCACTGCTCCTGGTCTAAAGAAAGATTTTGGTTTCAAATTTGAGATTTTGAGATGTGTGCCCTCTGTATACATAAAATACCTTGATTCAGTAAATCTTCATTAAGTGAGTAAGTAGCTCTCCAGGCAGAGTAGTCAAGATTTATGAATCTGGCTTTTGTTGTCTTGCAGCATTTAAAATGTATCCCCTTTTAGAATTAAAATGTCATTTGCTTTTGTGGCAAAGGCACCACCTGAGTTTCATCCAACTCTGGGCCTCCCCGCCCTGCACTTGCGTTGCTAAACTTGGCAGGAGGAAGGCAATGATGCATTTCAAATTCAGGATCCAAATCTTAGGCAGCCCTTAATGCTGCTCAGCCACGGTTCTGCTGGATCATTCCTTCTTCCACTTACTCTCTCGGTCTCCTAGATGATGGTATTATTCTTGCTCTCTTCAAACCTCCAGTACCTTCTTTCCCACCTTCCTACTTCAGTGATGAAACTGAGACTATTAGAGGAATCCCAAAACATCCTCACAGTGCATCTCTCCAGGGGTTACCCTCCCGTCTCTGCTTCCGTGCTGTTACGGATGAGGTATCTTTGCCCCTGTCCCCTATCAGTCCTTCATCTGAGCTTCCAGTTCCATCATCCCCTTTCTCCTACTCCAGGCACATTTTAGCAATTCTCTCCTCTTTTAAGCATCATCAGTGTTTGCCTCTTTCCTGGCTGATTCCCTGAAAACTGTTACGTATCCCTTCTTAAAACAGGACAAAACAAAACAAAAAATATTTTTTTGGTTCAGTTATCTGTGCCACTTATATCATCACTTCTTGTCTATTTTTTTTAGTTAGCAAAACTTGTCAAAAAATTTCCATACTGGTGTCTCTGATATTGTTATTTTTTAAGAGACAGGATCTTGCTCTGTTGTCCAGGCTGGAGTGCAGTGGCATGACTGGAACTCACTGTAGCCCCAAACCCCTGGGCTCAGGTGATCTTCCTACCCTAGCCTCCCAAGTAGCTGGGACTTCAGGAGCATCCCATCACTCCTGGCTATTTTTTAATTTTTATTTTTGTAGACAGGGTCTTTCAATGTTTCCTAGGCTGGTCTCAAACTCCTGGGTTCAAGCAATCCTCCTGCCTCAGCCTCCTTGAGTGTTTAAATATAAAGCTTCCCATGATGTTGGATCAATTTAGCTGTTTATTTCTAGAAATTTTTCTAAAGAGAACTAACAAGAGAACCATTTTTAAATTTTCTTATTTTACTTTTTAAATATAAATGAAGGAGAATCTAGAACCACTGTCTGGGTGATCTGTATCTCTTTTGAAATTCTCGGCCTCCCAATGTGCTGGGAATACAGATGTGAGCCACAGCACCTAGCCATCTGATATAATTTTTGTGCTTAGCTTTACTTTTGAAGTTTTGGAAATCTGCCAAACATAACACTAACCTTTAGTTGTAAATTTGGATTCCCATGTTGAACAATATAGTGATGCCATTAGGGCCCTTTGAGGCATTTTTGTGCTATAAATTTTACCACAGATTTTTGCCAACTTTTTATAGTTTTCATCACAATTTTCTACCAGCTGTCACTTCTACTATCATTAATTTGTCTGCCTCTGTAGTCTCATTATTCTAATTGCCATTTCTACTTTGTAACTTGAATCTGCTGTGGCCAAAAACAGCTTGGACATGTTAGATTTCTGTGTGAAAGAGAGCAAATAAACTATGAATGAGGGCCTAAAACAAGACAAGATGTTTTCCTTTTTTTTTTTTAATGCCCAGGTTTTGATGAATCAAAGTCTTTGAGGGTCTAGGATAAGTAATTCTCAGATGAGTGAGATATTGTCATAATCATTAGTTCACATTCAGTAAGCATTTATTAAAGAAATGTTCATATTTCCCAACACACGAAGTAGCTGGGGTTTCATATTTATGCATTTCTAGCCATGGATTTTGTACTTACACATTTCTACATCTGTCTCAAACTATGACAAAACTCTTTTCTTGACTACCCAAACGTCACATTTTATTCCTACTCACTGGTGTGGTAACAGTCAGTTTTATTGAGTTTTGCTGGTAGTGCAGCCAAGAAATAAAGATCCTAAATTAAGGGCAGCTGTATTTCTTCTTCACAGCACTTCCATTTCACACCTGATTTCCATTCCTACTGTCTCAACTGTGATTCTAATCTGTATTAGCTCATGTCTAGATAACACATTTTTAATTACTTCCTTTGGTTACACTTTAACCTTACTGTCAAAAGTGTCCCCAACTGGTCTCAACCTACTTTTCTGTTTTTTGAGTGAGTCTTTATTTTTTTTAAATTTTCTTTATATTTGTTTATTTCTGTGACAAGGTCTCACTCGGGCATCCAGGCTGGAGTACAGTGGTGTGATCTCTGCTCACAGTAGCCTCGACCTCCTGGGCTCAAGTGATCCTCCTACCTCAGCCTCTTGAGTAGCTGGGACTACAGGCACATGCCACCACAACTGGCTAATTTTTTATATTTTTTTTGTAGAGACAGGGTTTCACTATGTTGCCCAGGCTAGTCTTGAATTCCTGGGATTTCACCTTGGCCTCCCAAGTGCTGGGATTACAGGCATGAGGCACAGTGCCCGCCCTATATTTATTTATTTTTAATTGAGAAATAAAAGTTGTACACATTTATGGTGTACAATGTGGTGTTTTGATATATGTATACATTGTGGCATGATTAAATCAAACCAATTAACATATTCATCGTCTTACATGCTTATCATTTTTTTTTTTTGTGGTGAGAGCATTTAAAATGGCAGGTATTGGAGATCAGAAATTTTTAAGTATGCAACACATTATTACTAATTGTAGTCACCATGCTGTATGACAGATCTCTGGAACTTATTTCTTAATTCTTGTTTGTTTAAGTCACAAATTATGTGCTTGGTCCTTCTCTTTGTTGCACCTATGCACCTAAGCAACAAAGAGAAGTATAATAAACGTTATGTTCTTTGGCCAACATCTCTCCATTTTTTCCCAGCCCCTTGTACTCACCATTCCACTCTTTTTTCTTTTTTCAGATGGAGTGCAATGGCACAATCTCGGCTCACCACAACCTCCACCTACCAGGTTCAAGTGATTCTCCTGCCTCAGCCTCCCAAGTAGCTGGGACTACAGGCATGCACCACCATGCCTGGCTAATTTTTGTATTTTTAGTAGAGACGGCATTTCACCATATTGGCCAGGCTGGTCTCAAACTCCTGACCTCGTGATCCACCCTCCTCTGCCTCCCAAAGTGCTGTTATTACAGGCGTGAGCCACCACACCTTCATTCTACTTCTATGAGTTTGGCTATTTCAGATTCTACATATAAGCAGGATCTTGCAGTAGTTGTTTCTCTGTTCCTGGCTTATTTCACTTAACATAATGTCCTCTAGGTTCATCCATGTTATCACAAATGACTTTCATAGAGTACACAATAGAGGTTAAAATCCTCTTATTTCTAGAATTATAGGAATTGAACCTACTCCTGAGAACTCAAAATTCTCTGCGTTACTTATTACAGCACATCCTAAAGTCAGCTAAATAAGCTTTTGGGTTACACCCTTCCTGTACTAATGAATCCATTAGCCCAACTTATTATTTCCTTTACTATTTTCACAGGATCTCATCACAATGCTAGGCTCACACTGATTTCTCATCTGAACAGGCCTAGAAATAAACATACTAGCTCTGTAAGCTTTCTTTGAAAAGACTGAATAGTATTCTATTATGTACATATATCACATTTTCATTATCCATCACCTGTTGATGGACACTTAGGTCCACAACCTAGTTTTAAAACTTAATAGTCCATTACATTGACTGCTTTCACTTTGGTCAGTAGTTTTTTTTTTTTTTTCATGTTTTTGAGCATTTAATATATTGTAGGCACCAGGCTAAGCACATTGCATGGCTTGTTTCACTTTGTCTTCATGAAAACTCCATGAATTAAGTACTAATATTATCATGATTTTACAGTTTAGGAAGCTAAAGCATAGAGGAATAAATTGCTTGGAGATCATGGAACCAGTCAGTGGTGGAAATGGGATTCAGATGCAGATCCACCTGATTCCAGAACATGTGTTCTTAACCAATGTGCCTTTATTAATTCCCTGTATAGACTTGCTTATGAGACCTGAAAGGTTATTAATATTTCTATCTCCCTTTTTTTGGACTTAGGGCAGTGTTCCTGAATATCTTCTTGTTTTCACCTATTTAGATCTCACCCTTTAAAATCAAGGTTAATTATACCTTCTAACTTGCTTCCTCTCTGACCATGTCCATTCTGGGTGATCTCTTTTTTGAAATCCTTCAGTGCAAGGATGAGATGCTGTCTCATCAGAGTATTTTTATGTTTGTGTTACTCAGGGCATTCCAAGTTATCCATAAAGTCAGAGACAAACATGATGTATGTAAATAGATATATTTCTCAACAGAGGAGATGGCAGCTTTACAAACTCAGACTCATGGTTCATTTAGAACAATGATTTCCAATTAAGACAGTGGTTCTAGATTCTCCTTATATTTAGGAAGTAAATAAAAAAAAATAAAAAGATGGTTCTCTTGTTCTTCTCTCTAGAGAAGTTTCTAGAACTAAACAGATCCAACCTCATGGGAAGTTTTCTATCTAAATGCCCAAGGTAGGGGCAAAGTGAATCAAACAGGGCAGAATGCAAACATATGCACCAAGAATCCTCAGAGGCAGATACCACCATATTGATATCCAGTAGAGTTTGCTTTATTCTTGGATGTGCCATTAAATTGATGGGCAAATTCGGCATGCCGCTCTGTCTTGCTGGATTTTAGGTTTTCTTCTATTTCAAAAGAGGAGGCAGTTCCAGCTGTTGTAATATTATTTGATTCTAGGTGGGAGATCGGCTGTTAATAAAAAATAGTTTAAAAGTTCATTCTTCAGGAGGAAGTACTAGTGAGAGAAGATAAATGAAGAAAAACTGAGAAGAAAAACGAAATTGAATAGAGAAGTGGGGAATAAACAAATATAAATACTGACTGGGATGGCTCAGGGAAACTGTTAGTTGCCTATTGATTCTCCATTTCCCATTTTCCTCTGTTGACAGGATCCCCATCTTGTTTGTGGTGACATTGTGTTCTGCATCATTAGATGAGGTGACTACCCCAAGCAATCAGGTGACTCCTGTTTCTGGCTTTTCCTGTTTCCTTGGCAGTGAGGTGCGGCTTTGTGACTCAGTTCTGACCATGAGACCTAAAAACTAGAAATCTCCTTGGGAAATTTTTGGAAAAGCCATTGCTTTCCTGACACATGGGGGAAAATCCAGCTTCATGTCACTCTTCCCCTTCTTCCTGCTGTGAACATGAACTTGATGTCTGGAAGTATAGTAGCCATCTTTCCATCTATTAGGACTCAATGTAACATAAAAACCAGTGCCTGAAGCATGGTGGAATGGGAAAAGGTCGGAAGAACCCAGGACCCTCAGGGCATGGCTGAATAGCTGCTGCAATGCTAGCAAGCCTTTACTTACTTCTGGAGTGTGTGTGTGTGTGTGTGTGTGTGTGTGTGTGTGTGTGTGTGTTAAACTTTTATTTTAGGTTCACGGTACATGTTCAGGATTGTTATATAGCTATACTCATGTCTTGGTTTTTTTTTTTTTCAGATTATTTTGTCACCCAGTTACTAAGCCTAGTACCCAATAGTAATTTTTTCTGCTCCTCTCCCTCCTTCCACTTTCACCCTCAGGTAGACCCCAGGGTCTGTACTTCCCCTCTTTGTGTCCATGTGGACTTTGTTTATGTGAATAAAAAGTTCTTAAATTCTTATTTGTTTAAGTCACTGTTGCTTGGTCCTTCTCTTTGTTGCACCTATGATGAATTTCTAACTGATAGGGAAGAGACTGATGAAAATAGCAATACAGACTCTCTACTATGGAAAGGCTCAAAGGAACTGTAACTAGGTAAAGGAACTCTGCAAATGATTGCCAGAAGGTGAAGGCAAGGTGTGGGGTTTATTTAGGGTTATGGCTTTTGAAATGACTTGGAAAGTTAGTCAGGATAGATAAATGTGATGTTTTTGTTTGAAGACTGGCTGACAACAATTAGAGGAACAAGTGAGATATGAAAGCAGGAAGTCCTGTGAGTCATAATTTTAAAGAAAAATTGATGCAGATCTAAGGAGACGCTTTAACAGGAGACCAGTCCCTAAACACAACATGTAGCGTTCTTTCCTGGCTGTATTTCTGTGATATGTTTTGTAACAGTCTTGGGTTTGCAAAAGGCGTACTTTTAGGTATACACAGTACCCTTGCATCAGACACACCCAAATTGAAGAATATTTATGGAACAACTGGTCCATATTCTCAAATCTCACAGTGTCATTGTTGTCATTGTTTCCTGATTAAAGGAGATTGTGGAACTGTGGCCGCTGAATGTGTGATCTTGGATTGAAACCTGGATTTGAAAAGCATCATTCCCGCCCCCAGTAAAAGATGTAATTGAGATGACTGATGAAATATAAATATAGATTTTATGTTAAATAATATTTTTCAATGTTAATTGTATTTAGTAATTGCATGGGGGCTAAGAGACTGTAACTCTTTGGAGATACATGCTGAAGTGCTTGGCAGTGAAGGGTCATGATGTCTGCCACTTGGTCTCAACTGATTCAGCAAGAAAAAATATGTATGTATGTTTGGTGAGGGAGATAAAGTAAATGGGGGAAAGTGTTAACTATGAGTGAGTCTGGGTGAAAGGTGTATGGATATTCATTGTACTACTTTTGTAATATTTTGTGTATGTTTGAAAATTTTCAAATTCAAATGTTATTAAAAATAAGTTTAGGAAATACTTTTATCTTTTAAACTCGGAGCTGAAATGGTTTCCAAGTTTTGAAATTTCCACTATTTTTAGAATATATCCCCCTCTACCTAGAATTTGGGCATATACTCACACAGTTTTTGAGTAAATATGAAATTACCCTGGACACTGTGTGTGTGTGTGTGTTAAGCTTTCTTAGAATTCTGAGCATAAGTCACAAAGTATTTTAATTGCCAGCAATGTTATTTATGAGATATTTAATTCCACTTCTCCTATGTGTTTGTGACTTGGAATCTGTAATTATTTTTTCCATCTTTAACCAAAAGGACAATTTCAAAGGCATTTAGAGACTTTGAGAGTTTGACAAGGTTTTTCTGGACATGATGCATAGTGGGGATCTAACCTTTTGTGGGAAAATAACGAAAAGCATGACTCAATGCCATCAAGGGGCAGCTCAGGGCAGCGACTGCTGGCTGACTGCTGTCTACAGACTACAGGAAAGTGGCCACTGCTTTTCTTTTTAGGATTAGTGGCCATTATATTGTTAATGACATCTACCTGCCAGTGAGTTCAGTTTTAGTGCTTTTCCATACAACTATTTTTTACTCAGCAAAATCAAAGAGGCTTATTTAAATTTCAATAGTGTGTTTTCCTGCTTTTGCCTTTTCTTGGAATTACCACAACCTCAGACACCAGCAACCCCTAATGTGTGCTCCCCACACCGGTATGGCATGTTTACAGCACAGGCTAACGTGTGGCTGCTGCGTGGCAGGGAAGGTTATACTTAGACCTTCCCAGATGTGCTGCCGTGGGCTTTGAACAGGTTTCTTAAACTTCAGTTTCTTCTTCTGGAATATGAGAATTAGTAATGTCAGAGGTGTTGGAACCAGAGTGACTCCATTTTGAATAGGGGCTGGGTAAAATAGGAGACCTAATGGGCTGCATTCTCAGGAGGTTAAGCATACTTAGTCACAGGATGACATAGGAGATTGGTTCAAGATACAGGTCATAAAGACCTTGCTGATAAAACAGGTTGCAGTAAAGAAGCCAGCCAAAATCCTCCAAAACCAAGATGGAGATGAGAATGACCTCTGGCTTCTCACTGTTCATTAGACTGTAATTCTAATGTATTAGATTACTGAAAGACACTCCCATCAGTGCCATTACAGTTTACAGATGCCATGTCAATGTCAGGAAGTTACCCGATTTGGTCCAAAAAGAGGAGAAACCCTCAGTTCTGGGAATCGCCTGCACCTTTCCCAGAAAACTCATGAGTAAATCACCCCTTGTCTAGCATAGAATCAAGAAATAAGTATAAGCTGCTGAGCAGCCCATGCCACTGCTCTGCCTATGGAGTAGCCATTCTTCATTCCTTCACTTCCTTAATAAACTTGCTTTCACTTTATGGACTCACTCTGAATTCACACAAGAACCCTATCCTGGGGTCTGGATTGGGACCCCTTTCTGGGAACAGTAATTACCTCCTGCCAGGTTGTTTGGTATGATTAGATAAAATTAATGGATGTGCAGAATCTCCTCATTGCTAACTTTTTCGGACATTTCAGTACTAGATGTCAATTTTGCTTTTTTCTAAACCCATTGCTCTTAACTTTAAGGTTTGGTATTTCCAGATATTTCATTCCACTCCACCTGTGTGTTTATGTTTCAAATCTGTGATTTTTTTCCTCCATCTTTAGCTAAAAGGGCAATTTCAAAGGCATCTAGAGTCCATGAGAGTCTAAGACAAGGTTTTACTGAACACGGTTAGTTCTATTGTAGCTAATGACTGTACTAAGAACAGACTTCCTAGATTCCACACCGTCCAGTCAATCATCAATCCATGAAATTGTAAGCACCATGGACCAAATACCGTCTGAAATGCTAAGCAGCACATATGGTCTAATTTGATGCTAAGACCCTCTCTGATAACAAGCAGATATTACATACGCCTTTTTTCTTTTATTAAAAATGTCTATGCGGAACTAGTTAATACTCTTCCTGTTTTGTAGAGCACCGTATCTCCAAACCTTTCCAGTTTGCCTTTTAATGAACAGAGCAAGTAGTTTGTGTTGCCAGCTGCCTGATTTCCTTTCTGTCCACTATGCCATCTCAACTTAATGCCTCCCATGATGGGAAGTAGTTGCTAATTCAGGTCACTAAGTTAAGAGGAAGGATTCATTTTCTCCCTCCTCTATCATACTGTGTTATTGCTGTTGCCACCTGGGTTTACTTTGAGTGGCCCCTGCTCACCTGCCCATCTGTACTCAACTCATTAGAACAATATATAGGTTGGATGCACATCTGTGGAAGGTGGAAGGAAGCATCCTTCTCTAGAATTGAATTATTTAGTAAAGAAGTCATAGATTATATGACCATTTTCCTACCTATTCTTTTTTTTTTTTTGAGATGAAGTTTTGCTCTTGTTGCCCAGGCTGGATTACAATGGCATGATCTTGGCTCACCGCAACCTCTGCCTCCCGGGTTCAAGCAATCTCCTGCCTCAGCCTCCTGAGTAGCTGGGATTACAGGCACGTGCCACCATGCCCGGCTAATTTTGTATTTTTAGTAGTGACAAGGTTTCTCCTTGTTGGTCAGGCTGGTCTGGAACTCCTGAGCTCAGGTGATCTGCCAGTCTTGACCTCCCAAAGTGCTAGGACTACAGGCGTGAAACACTGTGCCCGGCCCCTATTCTTTCTCCCCGTAAAAAAAAAAAAATGCCTTTGGCTTTTCTCTGACTCACAATTCATTTTGCATTCTCTCATCTTTTAGGAATAAAGAACTTTTCCTTTTGCCCATCACCTCCCACTTGCAATCTTTCAGCAACTGCTGGGTACTCTTTCTCCAGCACTTGACTATCCAAAATGAGTCAACTTCTCATCTCTGCTTCTTTCCCCAGAGTGCGAGCCATCATGTCTAAATTGCAGCTGTCTCTCATTTGGACTTCCTGCTTCCACTCCTGCCTCTTTTCATCCTGTTCTCCACACAGGATGGTGGAGAACTTTCAAAAGGGGGATCTTTCAAAATTCAAGTAGATCGTTAACATGTCCTCTTCCAAAACTTCTACTGACACTCCATTGTTCTTGGAATAAAATCCAAACTTTTAACCTTTACATTTTGACCTTACACAAATGGCCAATTCTATTCACTAGCTTGGTTTCTTTCCACTTTTCTTCCCTCACTTAATTTGACCAGCAAACACTGTCCTCTCCTGATTTGCTAATTTTTGTCTGGCTTTAGAGTCTTGAATCGGCTGTTCCATCTACCTGGGTGCCTGGATTGTTCTTCCGTTGGATCATTACAAGGCTGGCTGTTCATTCTTCAAGCCTCAGCATAAGTATCCCTCCCTTAGAGAGACTGCTTGCGATCCCTCTATCTATAACGTCCCTTTAAATTCCTTGCTAGTTACTATCCCATTCCACTATTTTTTTCCTTCTTCACAACCTATTACTTTTTGAGATATCTTATTTATTAGTTTACTTTTTGTTATTTGAATATCACCACCAGATTATACATTCCCATAGGCGAGGAATCTTTCTGGAGTTGTCCATCATTTATTTCTCATGCCTGTACTGGTGCTTGGTATATTGTAGGAACTAAAACAAAATTAGTTGAAGGAGAGGAAGAATGGATAATTGTCCGTGTGTCTGAAATACTTAGAAGAGTATTTAAAGATAATGATGTGAAGTTCTCTGTAATGCATACAGAAAGTAGGTCTTTTCTCCAGACTCTGTTGTCAGCTGGTAAGACCCAATTTCTAGAAATATCCCCCAAGGGTATTTCGGGCCTGATGTTAACATATTCTGCCACCAAGACCCTGTTTTCTCAAAGGACATAAGCCCTGTACCTGCCTCATAGAAACTCTATGGACTATAGATTTTGTCTATGAAACAACTAGACTAAGAACATTTAGTTGTTTTTTAGGGGGAACAAGGGAAGGAAAGGATGAAAGGAAGAGATGGTTAAGGAAAGAAAGAGATAAAAAGAGAAATACTTCAAATGAGGACTAGCTCACCAGTAAACACAGTGGTGGGGGTAATGCTACATTTCCCACAGCTGTAGTTTGTCATCAAATATTGGTAAAAATCCTAAAGAGAGGTTGGAGTTCAGATTTAGATTCTAGAACATATATCTGTATTAATCAAGTGAACAAATCTATTTTTCTATTTTAGCTAGGGTTCTATTAGGTTGGTGCAAAAGTAATTGCAGTTTTTGCCATTAAATTACTTTTGCACCAGCCTAATATAAATTAACAAATTGGCATAGGAGTCACTTTTTTTTTGGAAACAGTAAACAAAACTTTGTGTATTCTATGTGTGTGGAATTCTTTCAGCTCATGAATGTGAACCCTATTTAGTACACCAATATTGCAACTCCAAAGCGTATATGATTTCTTGGCTATGTTATTTTGAAACAGTTAATACGAGTTTCCAAATATGCATCTAATTTATGCCAGAAAATAATTTATCCATTGGAAGAATATGACTTTGTTCAGTTGAAGGTAAACCATTAATCTTTTCATATGTGTATTAAAACTATAGTTTTCTGTGATCTGTAGTTTTAACATTCCTGGTCATGTTAGAAGGCGTTAGCAATGATTTGCTCATAACGTATACAGTATTTGCAAAAAGAGCCTATTTTCAGTCAGGGATCTCTTATAGTTCAATTCTTGGGTTAATAATTACCTGCAAGAACCCCAAAACCTAAAATGCAATAAAAATAAAAAAAAATAATAAAAAAAGATAAAAAAAAGAATAACTGAATATATTCTTATTTGAGAGGTGTTCTGGGCAAGTTACTTCTCTAAATAGCATAACTATGGTTTTGCAATTCTTATGGAAATTAAATGTCTGCTGAGGGTATTGATTGATGCATTTCCCATAATGCACCTTAAACTTTCAACATAGTTTCATCATACTTTTAAGGTGTCCTTTATAAAGGAAAATACAAATGAGAAAAAGTAATGAATGTACACTCATGCATTAAACATATCAAGGGTAGTGCTATTGATTAAAATGTAAATATATTAAAATGGAGAGAGTGAAATTATATTCTTATAGGTATTAGGCCTTGGTCCTATAAACACAATATTTTAAATTATTTGTCTATGTTCTGTTTTCTACTGCTGTGAGGTTATAGTTGCTGAATAAAATCTCTTAAATCTGTTGACTGATACTTTCTGAGTAACGACCTTTGTGTTGCAAAGTTACTGATTGAATAAAGAGTACAGATTGTATGTACTTCTAGATAGTGAGGTCATTCCATTTGATTCAAATACTGTGTATAAGTATTTTGTCCATCTATTGTCCATTATTGTATGAGATATTGTTAATTCTGTTATGTTTTATTTATTGCATTGTTTGCAAACTGGATCAGAGGGCTTTACAGAATTAAAGAAAAGAGTGAGTTGGAAAAGAACACAAGGGAAATAGGTAGTATGGAAAACACAACACAGACTAGATCAAACTCTTGGAAATAGAGATAATAGTTGTTAGGTATTTGTGGAGCAATATGAAAAAGGCCAGTCCTATTACAGTCAGGGTATTCAACAAACATTCTGTACTGTGTTCCACACGTTTTGTGTATTTTATAGGTAATAGGGAAAAAATATTTTTAAATTGCATTAAGGTCCTAGGAAAACAATGTAGAAACCAGTAGCTCACTTGACTTGGTCACAACCCATATATTTCTAGTGACTCAAGTGAAATGCGCATGCCCTCTCTAAGGCTTGCTTTCAGTTTCTCACATTTCAGTCCATTTTTGGTAATATGTCTGAGCCACTTCCATTTTGTCCTCGATTCCAATTACTAATATACTACCATCCAAATTCTGGCACATGGCTTACAAAGACCTTCATGACCTGGTTCTGATGATCCTCTCTGACTTCATCTCCAAGCATCTACTTCAGCTTTCCTCTTAAACCACCCCAGACTTCTTATCATATTCTGAGCCTGCTGTGCCCTTTCCTGTCTCCACGACCTTGCACCTGCTGTGCCTGCCCTTGCAGTGCCCTTCTCTCCTCTCCCTAGGAAATAAAACATGGTACATCTGCAACCAGCTCAACTCGCTTGGTCAGCTTGTTCACCTGTAAATGGGAATGGGAATTCTTGTCCTGTACAATGAGATATAATAAATGATAAATTATTCTAGAATTATATATCATTTAATAATATATTATCTATAATAGTATATTTTATCATATGTAATATATCAATAATATAATATATAAATTATTTTATTATTATATGTAATACTATAATAATAATAATAATAAAAGTGAGAGATAACACGATTTTGGTGTTTGTATGTGAATGAAAAAACCCAGGCTTAGGAATGAGATAAACTTGAGTTCAAGTTATAATATATATTAATATTTGCCCCAACGTCCCCAGAATAAATTTAAAAGTGGTGCAGGTCCCTGGGAGACTAATTAGAGAAGAATGTGATAGAGTAGGTTCTAGGTGAGCATGTCATGTGAGGTTATTCCTTATTCCCTCCAATTATTTATTACACATTCTATTGTTTTAGGCATTGCATCAGAAATAATTTGTGGGAAAAATTTAATAAATATGTTCAATGATTTGGGATTTTTTCCCACTTTGAATAACAGTTTTATACATTGGTGTTTTCATCTATAATATTGTGATTAGTATTGATTAAAGCAATAGGAAAAAATTCATATAGAAAAGTGTAGGGAAAAGAGATTAAAAATAAAAGTTGTCCAGCCTGGCTAACATAGCGAAACGCTGTCTCTACTAAGAATACAAAAATTAGCTGGGTGTGGTGGTGCACCCCTGTAATCCTAGCTACTCAGGAGGTTGAGGCAGAATTGCTTGAACCTGGGAGGCAGAGGTTGCAGTGAGCCAAAATCAGGCCACTGCACTCCAGCCTGGGTGACAGAACAAGACTCTCAAAAAAAAAAAAAAAAAAAAAAAAAAAAAGAAAAGAAAAGAAAAAAAAAGCTGAGTGCGATGGCTCGTGTCTGTAATCTCTACTAAAAATACAAAAAATTAGCCAGGTGTGGTGGCATGCACCTATAGTCCCAGCTACTTGGGAGGCTGAGGCAGGAGAATTGCTTGAACCCAGGAGGTGGAGGTTGCAGTCAGCTGAGATCGTGCCATTGCACTCCAGCCTGAGTGACAGAGTGAGACTCTGTCTCAAAAAAAAAAAAAAGTTACATGAAAGGTAGGTGTAAATGAAATATGAGGAACCGTTGTGGGCAACAGAATAGAAGAGTGGGGAAAAGTGGTATCACAAAGAGTACAGAACTTTAAACTAAGATATTTGAGTTAGAATCCAAATAGGGTAAGCACGTTTTTGTGTGACTTTAAAAAAAACTACCAAATGAAGATGGCATAACCCTATCATTAGGCAAGTTTTGAAAATTCCGATTCTCCTACAGACGTTTCTTGAGAATAAGGGTAAATTTGCATATTCACTTTGTGTTTATTTTACAGTGTGTGGAAATAGCTAAAAATTTGATATTGCATGATTTGCAAATTCTCAAAGGAGTTCATCTCTTATGAAGGTATTTCATTATAATTATTATTTCTAATTACTGTAGCTTTGTGTTTATAATTACTGATTTTAGGGTATGTTCATGTATGCTTCCTTCATGGCTTTTCTTTTTTTATTCTCCACCACTAAAACAAAAAATTTAGACCGTACTTTATTGCTCAGGGGAGGTAGAGCCCAAAAAACTTTCTGGAGTCCTCACTCTCTTGGCTTTAAGTTCCGAAGCTTTAGAGTCATGGCTTTCAATGGCCAAAGACAGGTGCTTGAGAGAGAGAATATATATTTTTTTCTTTTTACTTATTTGTTAGATTCTACCATATTGGTCTTGAATATTAAGACCGAGTGACGAAGGACACAGAATATCCAGTCTTTCTACAACCTCTAGAGAGAGTTAAGGGTTATGCATGTGTGATGCCCTCAAAGCAGTTTTCCTGAACCTGCTGAAGACTAAATGTGAGAAGGAAGCATCCTGTCCTTTTGGCACTAAAACTCGTGAGGGGAAGGCAGGAGGTGGAAATTGCTAAGAGAATTTAGGGGACTGCCTAAGCAGCAGAGATTCTTGTCTCAAATCCTAATGTCCAGCTCAAAAAAAGGGCAAGTCTCTAGGAGAAGCAGGGGCTTGATGTGAGGGAGGCAATGGTGAATGGGTGGGCTAGACACAGGGCTTTTGTCAGCCCCAAATCTGCCTGGGTCCCCAGTAGGTGAGGAAGGACACTTGAGGGCTTCCTGTGCTCTCCTGAAGGCTATGAGCAGATGGTAGTGGTGGTCTTTGGTGAGAAGTGTGTGTATTAGCTGGAGAACAATTTGGAATAGTGGTTGAATGCTGTGGTGGGTGCCGATGTCACCCATCCCTGCCAGAGAGTTAACCCTCATGACTAGCTGGCAAAGTGACTGCAGATGTTCACCTCTCTACCTGCCTCCTCAATTTGGATGTTTGCAAAGCTGTCACCGAAATCAGATGCTGTAGGTCAGAAGGGAAAAAAGGTAGACCAGGTAAGATTTCTTAAGTGATTGAGATTGTATTTTATCTATAGTTCTACCAAAAAGACATCTGCGCTCATATGTTTATCACGGCACTACTGGCAATAGCAAAGACATGGAATCCATCTAGATGCCCACAAACAGTAGATTGGATAAAGAAAATAGGGTACATATATACCACGGAATACTATAGAGTCATAAAAAAATGAAATCATGTCATTTGCAGCAACAGGGATGCAGCCGGAATCAATTATCCTGAGCAAATTCACTGAGAGACAGAAAAACAAATGCTGTATGTTCTCACTTATAAGTGGGAGTGGAACACTGGGTGCATGGGCAAACATGCACAAAAGGATGGGGGCAAGTAGACACTGGAGATTCCAAAAGGGGAGGAGGGGCAAATTCGGAAAAACTGTCTATCAGGCGCTATGCTCATTGCACAGGTGATGGGATCATTAGAAGCCAAAGCCTCAGCATCACACAATATATGCATGTAACAAACCTGAACATGTACCCTCTAAATGCAAATTAAAAAAAACCAAAAAAAAAAAAAAAACCCCAAACCAAAAGAAAACCCAGATTGCATTTAAAGAAAAAGTGCCCAATTTTAAAACCAAGCAACAGATTAGCGAATTCAAATGTTCTATCACTTTATGCAGGAGTCATGAGAAATATAATTATGCACTACAATAGAAATATAAATTGTAATTTTTGCAAATCTGAGGTTGTGGTCTATAAACATGAAAATGTTTACACTGTATATCATACCTGGATTTGGTATGCTTAATGTTAAAGATGGCATAAGACTCTTTTTTTTTTTTTTTGAGACGGAGTTTCCCTCTTGTTACCCAGGCTGGAGTGCAATGGCGCGATCTCGGCTCACTGCAACCTCCGCCTCCTGGGTTCAGGCAATTCTCCTGCCTCAGCCTCCTGAGTAGCTGGGATTACAGGCATGCGCCACCGTGCCCAGCTAATTTTTTGTGTTTTTAATAGAGACGGGGTTTCACCATGTTGACCAGGATGGTCTCGATCTCTTGACCTCATGATCCACCTGCCTCGGCCTCCCAAAGTGCTGGGATTACAGGCTTGAGCCACCGCACCCGGCAAGACTCTGTGTGTGTGTGTGTGTGTGTGTGTTTGTGTGTGTGTGTAGTAGTTTATAACATTTCCTTCCACCTTCAAACCTTATGTCAGAGAATGCTGGCATTACCTTATTTTACCTTTCCTGAATACCTCCCTAGTCCCATGCTTTCTGAGGAAAAAAAGGACAAAACCGAAGGGAGGATTCTCTTGAAAAATTTAGTTAGAATAGAAAGTAAATTTTGTGTTGAAGGTGACCCTGTCCAGTAGGGGAATGTGTGTGTCAGAAGTGGATAAGGAGTGAGTGGCTGAGTAATTGGAGGAAACAGAGGGACAGAGAGTGAGGCCACGGGGCCTTGGATCAAAGAGAGATATCGTGAAAAGAGTCAAAGGCAGGCTAGGTGCGGTGGCTCATGCCTATAATCCCAGCACTTTAGGGAGGCTGAGATAAGCAGATGCCTTGAGCCCAAGCGTTTGGGACCAGCCTGGGCGACGTAGTGTGTCTTCCTCCCTATAAAAATTGAAAAAAAAAAAATTAAGGGCCGGGCATGGTGGCTTATGCCTGTAATCCCAGAACTTTGGGAGGCCGAGGTGGTAGGATCACCTGAGGTCAAGAGTTCAAGACCAACCTGACCAACATGGAGAAACCCCATCTCTACTAAAAATACAAAAACTGGCCAGGTGCGGTGGCACACGCCTGTAGTCTCAGCTACTCAGGAGGCTGAGGCAGGAGAATCGCTTGAACCTAGGAGGTGGAGGTTATGGTGAGCCGAGATCGCACCATTGCACTCCAGCCTGGGCAACGAGAGCAAGACTCTGTCTCAAAAAAAAAAAAAAAAAAAAAAAAAAAATTAGGTAGGCATGGTGGCACGCACTTGTAGTCCCAGCAACTTGAGAGGCTGAGTTGGGAGGATTGCTTGAGCCAGTGTGGCAGCGTTTGCAGTGAGCCGAGACTACACCACTCATTTCAACCTGGGCAGGAGAGCAAGACCCAGTCTCAAAAAAAAGACTTGAAGAACAGAAGAGGGCATGCAGCTTTCAAATTGATCCTGCTACATTTACTAGCATAGAAACTTTGAAAAAAGGTGCCCAAGAGCCAGAAGCACTACAAAAGCTTTGTACAGATTTTTCCATTAAAATGGATTTGATAGACAAATGATTTGCCACGAATGCTCAGTGGTTGAGAAAATATCAACAAACAGAAACAATCCCTCTTTCAAGGGAGCTTAAATTGTTATGCTGTAAGTTCACAGGATCAGGGGAAGGAGTGCAATTAGAAGGGCAGAAATAAACATCTAAATTTGACTTTGCTAAACTGGCCATCTCTCTTGATCATAACACAAAGAGGGAGGTTAAATGGAGGTTAAAAGCTAAAAGAAAGCATGGGTGATGACATCACTATGTCTAAGTTTGAAATGTGTAAAAAAGTAGAAACATTTATAAACCATGAGGCAGTTTTGCAATTTCCAGCAAATCAGCCACAACTGAGAATTTAAAAACGGCAGATCTTCTGGACCATTGAAAGGGAATCAAAGAGTTCTAGCCTGCTCTGGGAAAAACCCATTAAAATATCAAAAGGCTGGGGTAAGCAACAGAGGGTGAGAGGAGAAGATAAAAACAATCAGATGTTTTATCAGTAAAGGTAATGGCAGAGTGGATTGTGCTGTATCTCAGAAGCCAATACCCAATGCACCTGAGAACAGTTATTTTCATTAATTTATACTTGCAATATGTGACTGGATAAAAGCTTCCAAAAAAGCTTTGTAGGGAAGCTTATCTGATTTCTTTCATTAGATCCAGGCACACACACATATAAATTTTGTTCAAAATTTGTCATTTCAGATCCATTTGCATGTTCTATTTTATAATGTTTTAATTTAAAATCTGTAAAGTAAGATTTATCTATTTAAATGGCTGCAACTACAGAACTCTGCAGGGTCATAACTTGCTTTTGCTGTGAGGATCAGGTGTTGGAACCAATTTACACACCCTGCAAAAATTAGCCAAAAGTGTCCATGAATCCAGGTAACTGCAAAATGAGGGCGGGGTATAATCTGCAAATAGTATGTTCAATAGGCAGCTGTTCTCTCTGAAAGTCCTAATTCATGAGGAGGAAGTATTTATTAGGGAAATGAAATGAGTAGAAAGAAGAATTTGTGTTGTAAGATTTGGGACCAAGACAGAGTTTCTCTTTGTGGCTATTTTGTCAGAAGGTATGGTGAGACTAAAAAATACAGAGAATCATTAAGATAGGAAGAAGAAATTAAGTGCTAAGGGAGAAAGAGAAACTGGTTAATTAGAACTGGAAACCAGGATCTAGGTTGCTTAGAGGCCGCGTAAGGAAATGCTGCCGGGAGTCCACTTGGCACTAAACAGACAATCTGTGGGAGAGAAGCAACGCAGGAGAAACCAAATACACAGCAGGATCAAAACCTGAAGGAGTTTGGGCGTAGTGGCTCACGCCTGTAACATCAGCTCTTCGAGAGGCCGAGGTGGGTGGATGGCTTGAGCCCAGGAGTTCAAGACCAGTCTGGGCAATGTGGTGAGACTCCCATCTCCACACACACACAAAAAAAATACAAAAATTAGCCAGGCGTGGTGGTGTGCATCTGTGGTACCAGCTGCTCAGGAAGCTGAGGTGGGAGGATCACTTGGGTCCAGGAGGTTGAGGCTGCAGTGAGCTGTGATTGCACCACTGCATTCCAGCCTGGACCACAGAGCAAAATGCTGTCTCATAAACAACAGCAACAGAAAAAAGAGATCAGATTTTCATGGTAGCAGTTTACGACCACTGTGGGATTCATGTTTTACCATATTAGGAATGAATACGTTGGAATTAACATACAGTGAGGATGCTCTGTGAGTGCTTTTTCAATCCCCACAAAGTTGAGGGTTGAAACATGTTATTCCATTTCAGGAAACTGTGTACTGGGGTGGGAAGGAGGAAAGCAGTAAGTTTATGGATATTCGGCTCCCTATGACCAGAGCCTCCACTGTCCCCCTCTCTGAAACCTGCATAGGCAAAAAGACAGAAGAGATGGCATTTGTTTTTGGTGGGAATGAAGAGGTTATGGAGTGGTGAAGCACACAGGTATTTGGTGCCTACTTTTTCTGCGGCATCCAGAAAAAAGAGGGCATCTGTCTGGACACTAGAAGTATCTGAGAGATTCTGATAGTCTATTAATCACTCCTGAGAAGTTGGCAAAGTTTATTCTGCTGTGGCAATGCTCAGTCTCATTTTTCATCCTGTGGCACATGAAGCCCCCCTCATCTTAGAGAGGTGACCCCAAGGGCTATATTTTTGATTTACGTGGCATGTGATGAAAAGGGCTGCATCATTAGAGAAGAGTCTATTATCTGGGGAATAGGACAGGAGCATGGCCTGGAGAGGAGATAGTAATAGTGAAGACATCTACTGGGTGTTGACTTACTCTGAGCATTTTTCTTTCTTTCTTTTTTTTTTTTTGCTGAGATAGGGTCTTGCTCTATTGCCCAGGTTGGAGTGCAGTGGCACTATCTTGGCTCACTGCAACCTCTGCCTCCCAGGCTCAAGTGATCCTCCCACCTCAGCTTCCCAAGTAGCCGGAAGTACAGATACTCATCACCATGACTGGCTAAATTTTGAATTTTTTGTAGAGATGGGGTCTTGCCATGTTGCCCAGGCTGGTTTTGAACTCCTAGGCTCAAGCAATCCACCTGCCTTGGCTTCCCAAAGTGCTGGGATTACAGGTGTGAGCCATTGCCCCTGGCCTTACTCTAAGCATTTAAAAAATCCCTTTCATTAAAGTTTCTCTGTGTCTGGCTATAGACATGGTGAAGGGGAGGTGCAATGAGAACCTTTCTCTCCTTGGTTGTGAGAATGATTTAAATGTTTTTCTGTAAGGTAGGTATGTGAAGAAGGATTATACTAGCTTAGTGTATTGGCAAAGGTCATTGAGGCTAGGTTTTTGGTAGATAATAAATTTATTTTCATAATCTCCACCTAGGTTCTTTCTATTTTAAAGTGATATTTTACCCTTCTGATATTTTAGCCTTTACCTTGCCCATTTGGTCCTACATATGAAATTGGAGACCCACTTTTAAACGTGAGTGAGGAATAAGAGAGTTGAAACTAAAGGGAACACAGCTATATGGCCTTAGTTTCTCTCTACGTGAAAAAAGGGGATGTTGTCCTTTAGAGATTTATCTTGCCTTCCAATTCAAAAATGTCTAATTTATGAAACTGAAATTTAAAATACTACTTGAGCGACATAAGTAGAAACTATCTAAGTAATAGCAATTCACTAGAGGATCAGACAGTGGGAAGTGGAAAAAGACGCTTCATATTCTTCTTCTTTAAATGAATTAGATGAGAACCAAGGGAGAAGATTAGTAGGAGGCAACAGCATAACTATATTTTTGTTTTGTTTTGTTTTTGGGAGATGGAGTCTCGCTCGTGTTGCCCAGTCTGTAGTACAGTGGCACAATATCGGCTCACTGCAACCTCTGCCTCCTGGGTTCAAGCAATTCTCCTGTCTCAACCCCCCAAGTAGCTGGGATTACAGGGGCCCACCACCATAGCTGGCTAATTTTTGTATTTTTAGTAGAGATGGGGTTTTGCCATGTTGGCCAGGCTGGTCTTGAACTCCTGACCTCAGGTGATCCCCCCACCTTGGCCTCCCAAAGTGCTGGGATTAGAGGTGTGAGCCACTGTTCCCGGCCAACTATATGTTTTAACGAATGCAATAGCTCATATAATTGTGTGACCTCTTAGTTCAAGTGAATAGTCAATCCTCTAACAACAAAAAAAATTAAAACCTCAACAGCATTTTTTTAAAGGGTAAATCTTACTATTAAAGAATATATTAGATTATCTGCTGTTTCATTTGTAACTAATCATGTGCGTAACATTTTGGTTCAATTGAGCACCTTGTCTAAACGTAGAGCTAGGATTGCATTTGGAAACAGGAGCTAAGGAGAGAGAGCTGGTTTCACCTGCACTATAGAATGAGAATTTGAGTTCCTGGAGCAATATGGGAGGAGGAGTTGAGGAAGAATGATGGGGAGAGAGAGGTGGAGAGAGTCACTGGCACAATGGCCAGAGACAAGGGCTCCAGGTGGCCTAGACCAGCCGGTGAAAGTCCCAAGAGTACCATTCCCAAAGTTTAATTCTCAGATATCTTTTGAAAATATTGATGATATCCAAATGGCGTATTTATTGGTATAAAAGATTGAAGAAATAAGGAGACCCAGTTAATTCAGGTCGTACTGAAATAATTATAAAATGAATCTATTTAACAACAAATCAAATAATATCCAGATCACTATAAAATACAGTTATTTGGCAGGAAAATACCTATTTCTAATATGAATAACACGACATCTCACTTCACACTGTCCCTTTTCCACTTGACATTTATTTTTGTTGTGATAGAGAACAAAACCTAAATTTGAAATATTCACAACTTGCCCCTGCTTATTATCTCCAAAGAAGGAAAGAGCTTTTGGTTTAGTGTTGGGTCCTTGTTGTTCTGATCAGAGAAATAGATGAAGCCATAGAATTTTAAAAGTTGAGAGTGTATTGGATCATTACACATAGGCAGGAAATAGAGCTGTTGGGTGATGGGGCTAAGAAAATGTCCAGGAGAAGGGAGAGGTGAGCTAATATAGGAATTAAGTCAGTATTTCTTGGCACTTGCTATATATATATAGCTAAGTGTCATGCGTTGCAAACAAAAGTGTTCTATATATTCAAATTATTTACATGTGTATTCTAATTCATCAGTTGCTGGTGTACTCTGAGGAATGTATACAAAGCAGATAGCACCAGCTCCTAAGAGGAGATACATAAACTCCTAGCATGGATTTGCTGAACTTGCCTTGGGTGGGAGGCCCTCACCCTAGGTGGAGGAAGCTCTGGATTTACCAGCTTTGAGACCTTGGGCTGGTCAATATGTCTTTATTTTCTAATATTTAAAATACAGAAAGATCTAACTTGCTTGAAGGTCAGTGAGCTAGATCAGGGGTCTGTTAAGGTCACTTTAAATTGCACGGTATTATAATTTAAGAAAGTGTCAGAATTGAATCATGTTTAGTAGCATAGGCTTTTCAAGAAGATACACTTGGATTCAAGTCTCTTTTGCAACATTTACTAGGAAGCGCTGCCAGGAATGCTACCAGACATTTCTCATTTTCTATTTCCTATTTTATAAAGCAAGAATATCTCATAGAGTTATTATAGGAATAAAACAAGATCATGATTGTAAAGCACTTGCATTGTTCCTGGCCCATGGAGACCTCTCGATAAATGCGAAATAGAAAAACAACCACACCCATAAGCGTAAAGATTGAAATCAAATGGTCTAAATGTTTACAGTTTTTCAGACAAAAAGTTAAACCTAACTAGAATACTCAACTCCAGGCATTTTAGTTTAACTAAGTTTGTACTGCTGTGTGAAATTGTGTTTGAAGGACTAGTTTACAAACATAATAATTTCCCTTTATGTAGATCAGGGTGCATTTTGACAGATTCATTTTTTTCCATTTGAAACTTAATATGATTCAAAATACATGGTAAAAACAATACAAAATTGTCAGCAGCCTCCAAAAGTATAAAGTGGTGAGAAGTTATTTAATTGGTACCATACATGTAACTCCGGTGATGGATACCTAAGAGTCCTGACTTGACCACTGTGCAATCCATGCATGTAACAAAATTGCACTCATGCCCCATAAATTTACACAGATTAAAAAACCCCAACTCCCAACCAAGGACAAGGTGGAACACGATATACTTCTGCAGTCTGCATATTGGTACATTTATTCTCCCATCTTTCGGAATTGGATAAATATGCCAACATTCTCTTTTTCCATGTACTAACCAAGCTAATGATCTGTTCTGGAATTGTCTCTTCCTTTTCCCTCCTTCATAGTTACAGAGGAAAATTGCTAAAACTTATGCCAGTGCTGGGATCTAAAGCAAAGGCCAGCTAGTCTGGTTGTCTGGTAAGTGTCTCTGGGAGTCTGAAAGTGAGGACCTTACTAGCTGGGCCAGTCCTTGGAAAAATACTAAAGTGGATCAAGCTTATATTTGAACACCTTCTATTTCGTATATCTTCACTTGTTCCCTGCTTATCTAAAATATTAAGTAAAAGAATTATTCTGCTTAGTGATATCATTTAAGTAATAATAAAGCATTTTCTGATAAGAACTTATAATTCAAGTTGTCCTGGGGATTTTTTAACTATGAATTTTGAAATAATTACGTACTTACAAGAAGTTGAAAAAAGTAGTATAGAGAGGTCCCATATACCTTTCACCCAGCTTTCCTTCATTTTACATAATCATAGGACATTATAAAACAAGAAATTAACATTGGCACAATACAATTAATTAGACTAGGTACAGAAGGATTTTCAAAGAATGAAAAATTCTCAATGCTAAAAGGAAATATCTTCTAAGTATTCATGTCACCTCTCTTTGTGTGGACCTCAATTTTTGCACTTGCCTCATTGAATTGAATGAGATCAACTTGCTGTTTTCTTCATTCTATCCCTTCAGAGCAGGGACCATGTCTTTGCACTGGTCTCATTGAATTCTAGATCAACTGCTGTCTTCTCCATTCTATCCCTTCAGAGCAGGACCATGCTTTCTTTAATAAGATAGGTGAATAAAGTATGGTCCCTGCTCTGGCATTCATAGGTATTTTTGGTTCAAACGATGACTAATAGTTGCTTACGTCTGTAACAGGCTTGATAGTTTTCAAAGCCCATTACACACATTATTGCTACTGAGAATTAGTATCGATGAGGGGAGAGAGCATGGGCTTTGAAACCATCGAAATTTTAGCATTTATTAGCTCAAGTCTTGTGACAAGGTGCTGAATGTCCTGCCTCGTGTGCTTAATTGTATCCACATAATGAGTTGTTGTGAAGATTCAGGGGGTATTTTTTGTAATAAAGGACTGAACACAGGGGGTCTGAGAGGCAGATAGGGTAAAGGATTTGATTGCCATTCCACACATTAAGACTCAGAGGAGGTAAGTCATTTATGAAAACTGTAGAACCGGTGCAGGGTAGTGCAGCTAAGCATCTTAGGTTAGGTGTCTTCCATGATATGACATCACCTTTCCCATAACAGGAAAGTGAATATAGAAGCAAAAGATAACAAAGCAAACACACAAATAAACAACAACCATAGTGGGGTCACAGAGGTTTCAGAATTTGTCCTTATGCGTGGCTGTGGATTCTCTTTGGTATGTGCCCAGGAAACTCTCACTTAGGTGGGGCCTGGGTGACGGGCTACACTCAAGGTGAGCCACGGTGGGTGCTCTTTCAGTGGGTCCCTGCCAAGTGTTCCCCTACCCTGACATGCAGTTAACACTATGTAGCCAGGAATTGGCTTGCCAAACTTTGCAACAAATGTTTATGCCCTCATTTCCTGGGGAAGGCATGAAAGGATGAGAACTTGCAGCTCTCAACTTACACTATACTCTCAAATCTTCTTTTTAATCAAGAGAGAAGTTAAAATTTAAAGAGACAGAGGGTTTTGGCATCGTCATCACCACCATCATTATTTCCTGTCCATGAAAATAATTTGTTAACAAAAAGGGTACATGTAAACATGGAATTTTTTCCTAACCTGAAATGACTGGTAACACAGTGGCCAAAGTTGCTTCCCAAACTGCCCTAAACACCTTTTATATGCCCTTAAATTCTTCTTACTAGAATGACTATTTTGGAAGTATTCCTTTGGCTTATGTAATCTGGTCGTTTCATTGAAATGGAATAGGGAATAGTAAAATGCGTTATTCATTTTTGAAGCTGTTGGCCACAAATGTCAAAAGCTCTGGTAGTTTGAACATGGAATTATAATTGGAAACATTACATTTTTGGTGATGGTTTGCAACTTATTCTTTTCCCTTCAGTTAAAAAAATCAAGATTAGAGCTGAAGAAAGCTAGGACTAGAATATTTCCCCAGGATTCTGAATAGTTTCTCTGGTTTCGAGGACATCCTCTAACTTTAAGTCATCTCATTTGGCTGAGATGGAGTGGAGGAAAGGAGGAAAGAAGGAGAAAAAGGAAAATATAATCACTTTGATACATTAGAATTGGGAGAGTTAGGATTGAAAGTTACCCTGAGACATTTCTTAATAGAAAAGCTCAGAGTTTACAAAACTTAGGCAAACTTTGAGAGACAGAGGAACAATAAAAAGGCTTGTTAAGTTCTAAATTAGTGGAAGCCCACATTCCTGGAATCATAAAGTATTAAAGATACCCAGAAAGTTTTATTCTTGGTTTGGCGTTAATTTTTCATCATTTATTACCTAAGAAACAAAAACATTTTATTTCTATCTACATAGTGTAATTCAAATGGAGCTTAACACACAACAACTCTTTCTCTTGAATTTACAAAAGATTTTCTGAAAAATAAACCATAGCACACATACAGAAAACAAAATTTGTCATTATGGTCAAAATAACATGTCCATTGGAGCTTCTTGTGTGCCTGTGTTTTTCATTGCTTTGTGCTTTCCCTTGTTTTGTTTTTCAAGGAACAGTAGTAAACTTTGCTAAATAAAAAGAGTTTTATGAATGCATCTCTCTGCTCAGAAGCACACCTCTGATAGCAAATCACCAAGGATAAGGGCGACAAAGCGTTACAACTACACAGAAACTGGCACAAATGTGAAGGCTTTCCTAGGATATTTCAATGAACATATTCCTTGAACACAGTTTCTTTAACAATTACTACTCTTTAAATACTATAATGTTGCTTATCATATCAATTGTATGATTTGGTTATTATGAAGCCTAGGTTTACATGGCATGTTAGTCTTGCTTCACTATCGACTGTGACAAGATGTTACAGTTTTCAATACAAATACCAAATATATACTAAGAAGAACAATTCTGAAGTGAGATTTCAATTTTATCAGTAAATGCATTTTATCTTAAAAGCAGAAATATAAGGAATAAACATTTGTGCTGTGGTTATTCCATAAAATACTAAGGCACACAAAATTAGATACTGTGCATACTTACAATATTTTCCAATAATTAAGATGTAGAAGAAGACGGGACCAGATGCCATTTCCTTTCTCTTAGCAACTGATTAATAAAAGTGAACAAATTTCGGTCTTGGTTTCTGAATCACACACGGCTCACGGCGGTTGTGTGCTATTTCTGTCTGTAATCTTAGAAGCTACAAAGCAGTCCTCCCTCCCTCCACTCCCATTTCCTTTCTCTCTCTCTTTCCATTCCCTCTTTTTTTCTTTCCTCCTTTCTATTCTCGGGATCTCTTCTCCCCGCCCTCATTCTCTAAATGTCCTAATCTCCTTCTTTACACACACACACACACGCATGCACGCACGCACACACACACAGACAAAGCTGAGTGGCAAGAAAAAGTTTCAGAGAACACACAGGCTGTTCTTGTTCACTAAATATCTTGTTTTTATGTTCTGCGACAATCTACAAATGAGGATGTACACGATTACTGAGAAATGTCTGAATTGATCGAAGATACACTACTAGAAAGAAATTGAGCTAGAGCCATCTCATAAGCAAAAACATATTCTTTCCCCTTATGACACAGGACTAGGAAAAGAACAGAATTACACAGGACAAAATGCCTTTGTGGAATTAATTATGGGGCAGGCACTAAAGTGTAACTACAGCAATAATTTACAAACTGTTTGAGTTTGGGAAGTCGAACAATAGTATATTGTTGAAAGAAGAATTCAAAAGAATAAAACTATTTAAAATCCTTTTGAACTTGTGAATTTTGCTACAATGGAGACCCTGAGTGTCACTGCATGTCCTGAAGCAAAGCCGTCCTGGGCTTGAATTGTAGGTCCCTTGTGACTTTAGAGTTATGCAGGTGCCGAGCCTTGGCTTTCTGGAACAAAATATCTATGCAACAAGGTAGTTGTGATAACCAGCACAGGGCATAGTGAGTGTCTGGTGTAGGTCCTAGCACAAGACAGGTGATTACTAAATGACAGTCATTCATATAATGATGATTTTTATTACTTGACCAGCAGGGAGAAAAGGTATGAAAATGCAATGAACATTTTTGTAAACTGCATTTTCTTTTAACCAGACTGTCATTCTTATTTTGCAACTTGCTAATGAATTTCTGGAACAAATGCGTAGTAGCCCTTTGACATGAGGAATTTATTTTTGAGGTTAATGCTCCCTATTAGTAGATACACAAGTAGAATCTGTTTGAATTACATATCTGTATGTCATTGACTTCAATGTAATAAGCCTATTTTTAAATGGGGGCTAAAATATTATACTAATACTGTGTCCTCACCCCATAAATATAATTAATTTCATAGAAAAAGAATTTTAATATAGAAATCTTCACATTTATTTCTATATTAAAAATCTTCCAAAGTCCTTACTCATTTAGTAGTAGATTTATTTAGTGAAGACACTGTTCTTTTGATGGACATGCTTATGGTTAATTCAATTTAGTCCCAATAAATTTTCACTATTTTTATTTTTATTTTTTTTTACTCTTTATTTTTTATTGCATTTTAGGTTTTGGAGTACATGTGAAGAACATGCAAAATAGTTGCATAGGTACACACGTGGCAGTGTGATGTGCTGCCTTCCTCCCCTTCACCCATATCTGGCATTTCTCCCCATGCTATCTCTCCCCAACTCCCCCCACGCTGTCCCTCCCCTATTCCCCACAATAGACCCCAGTGTGTAGTGCTCCCTTCCCTGTGTCCATGTGTTCTCATTGTGCATCACCCGCC
Source organism: Saguinus oedipus (assembly GCA_031835075.1). Taxonomy (NCBI): domain Eukaryota; kingdom Metazoa; phylum Chordata; class Mammalia; order Primates; family Cebidae; genus Saguinus; species Saguinus oedipus. The sequence goes on along the minus strand of CM063171.1, from coordinate 185,132,043 downwards.
TATGAGTGAGAACATGTGGTATTTCATTTTCTGTTCTTGTGTTAGTTTGCTGAGAATGATGGTCTCCAAGTTCATCCATGTCCCTACAAAGGACACAAACTCATCATTTTTGATTGCTGCATAATATTCCATGGTGTATATGTGCCACATTTTCCCAATCCAGTCTATCATTGATGGGCATTTGGGTTGGTTCCAGGTCTTTGCCATTGTAAACAGTGCTGCAATGAATATTCATGTGCATGTGTCCTTATAGTAGAACGATTTATAGTCCTTTGGATATATACCCAGTAATGTGATTGCTGGGTCAAATGGAATTCTATTTCTAGGTCCTTGAGGAAACGCCACACTGTCCTCCACAATGGTTGAACTAATTTACACTCCCACCAACAGTGTAAAAGTGTTCCTATTTCTCCGCATCCTCTCCAGCATCAGTTATCTCCAGATTTTTTAATGATCATCATTCTAACTGGCGTGAGATGGTATCTCAATGTGGTTTTGATTTGCATTTCTCTAATGACCAGTGATAATGAGCATTTTTTCATATGTTTGTTGGCCTCATGTATGTCTTCTTTTATAAAATGTCTGTTTATATCCTTTGCCCATTTTTGAATGAGCTTTTTTTTTTTTTTTCTTGTAAATCTGTTTTAGTCCTTTTTAAATTCTGGATATCTGCCCTTTGTCAGATAGGTAAACTACAAAAATTTCTTCCCATTCTGTTGGTTGCTGATTCACTATAATGACTGTTTTTTTTTTTTTTGTCGTGCAGAAGCTGTGGAGTTTGATTAGGTCCCATTTGTCTATTTTCGCTTTTGTTGCCACTGCTTTTGGTATTTTGGTCATGAAGTCCTTGCCTACTCCTATGTCCTGAATGGTTTTGCCTAGATTTTCTTCTAGGGTTTTTATGGTGCCAGGTCTTATGTTTAAGTCTTTAATCCATCTGGAGTTAATTTTAGTGTAAGGTATCAGGAACGGGTCCAGTTTCTGCTTTCTGCACATGGCTAGCCAGTTTTCCCAACACCAACTATTAAACAGGGAATCCTTTCCCCATTGCTTGTTTTTGTAAGGTTTATCCAAGATTGTATGGTTGTAGATGTGTTGTGTTGCCTCCGATGCTTCTGTTCTGTTCCATTGGTCTATATCTCTGTTTTGGTACCAGTACCATGCTGTTTTGCTTACTGTTGCCTTGTAGTATAATTTGAAATCAGGCAATGTGATGCCTCCAGCTTTGTTCTTTTTACTCAGAATTGACTTGCCTATGCGGGCTCTCTTTTGGTTCCATATGAAGTTTAAGGTGGTTTTTTTCCAGTTCTGTGAGGCAGGTCACTGATAGCTTGATGGGGATAGCATTGAATCTGTAAATTACTTTGGGCAGTATGGCCATTTTCACGATATTGATTCTTCCTAACCATGAACATGGAATGTTTCTCCATCTGTTTGTGTCCTCTTTTATTCCGTTGAGCAATGGTTTGTAGTTCTCCTTGAAAAGGTCCTTTACGTTCCTTGTAAGTTATATTCCTAGGTATTTTATTCTCTTTTTAGCAATTGTGAATGGCAGTTTGTTCTCAATTTGGCTCTCTTTATGTCTGTTATTGTTGTAAAGGAATGCTTGTGATTTTTGCATATTAATTTTATATCCTGAGACTTTGCTGAAGTTGCTTTTCAGTTTCAGGAGTTTTTGGGCTGAGACGATGGGGTCTTCTAGATATACTATCATGTCGTCTGCAAATAGAGACAATTTGACTTCCTCCTTTCCTATTTGAATACCCTTTATTTCTTTTTCTTGCCTGATTGCTCTGGCTAGAACTTCGAGTACTATGTTGAATAGGAGTTGTGAGAGAGGGCATCCTTGTCTAGTGCCCAATTTCAAAGGGAATGCTTCCAGTTTTTGCCCATTCAGTATGATATTGGCTGTTGGTTTGTCGTAAATAGCTTTTATTATTTTGAGATATGTTCCATCAATACCGAGTTAATTGAGGGTTTTTAGCATAAAGGGCTGTTGAATTTTGTCAAAGGCCTTCTCTGCATCTATTGAGATAATCATGTGGTTTTTGTTTTTGGTTCTGTTTTCATGGTGGATTACGTTTATAGACTTGCATATGTTGAACCAGCCTTGCATCCCTGGGATGAATCCTACTTGATCATGGTGGATAAGCTTTTTGATGTGCTGTTGCATTCAGGTTGCCGGTATTTTATTGAAGATTTTTGTGTCTATGTTCATCATGGATATTGGCCTGAAGTTTTCCTTTCTTGTTGAGTCTCTGCTGGGTTTTGGTATCAGGATGATGTTGGTCTCATAAAATGATTTGGGAAGGATTCCCTCTTTTTGGATTATTTGGAATAGTTTCAGAAGGAATGGTAACAGTTCCTCTTTGTGTGTGTGGTAGAATTCAGCTGTGAACCCATCTGGACCTGGGCTTTTTTTTGTATGGTAGGCTCTTAATTGCTGCCTCAACTTCAGATCTTGTTATTGGTCTATTCATAGTTTCAAATTCTTCCTGGCTTAGGCTTGGGAGGACACAAGTGTCCAGGAATTTATCCATTTCTTCCAGGTTTACTAGTTTATGTGCATAGAGTTGTTTGTACTATTCTGTGATGATAGTTTGAATTTCTGTGGGATCTGTGGTGATTTCCCCTTTATCATTTTTTATTGCATCTATTTGGTTATTCTCTCTTCACTTTTTTTATTAATCTGGCTAGTGGTCTGTCTATTTTGTCTTTTCAAAAAAGCAGCTCTTGGATTTATTAATTTTTTGAAGGGTTTTTCATGTCTCTATCTCCTTCAGTTCTCCTCTGATCTTAGTTATTTCTTGTCTTCTGCTAGGTTTTGAGTTTTTTTGATCTTGCTCCTCTAGCTCTTTCAATTTTGATGATAGGGTGTCAATTTTGGATCTCTCCACTCTTCTCATGTGGGCACTTATTCCTATATATTTTCCTCTAGAGACTGCTTTAACTGTGTACCAGAGATGGTATGTTGTGTCTTCATTCTCATTGGTTTCGAAGAACTTCTTTATTTCTGCCTTCATTTCATTGTTTATCCAGTCAACCTTCAAGAGCCAGTTGTTCAGTTTCCATGAAGCTGTGCGGTTCTGAGTTAGTTTCTGAATTCTGAGTTCCAACTTGATTGCACTGTGGTCTGAGAGACTGTTTGTTATGATTTCAGTTCTTTTGCATTTGCTGAGGAGTGTTTTACTTCCAATTATGTGGTCAACTTTAGAGTAGGTGTGATGTGGTGCTGAGAAGAATGTATCTTCTGTGGATTTGGGGTGGAGAGTTCTGTAAATGTCTATCAGGTTTGCTTATTCCAGGTCTGAGTTCAAGCCCTGGATATCCTTGTTAATTTTCTGTCTGGTTGATCTGTCTAATATTGACAGTGGAGTGTTAAAGTCTCCCACTATTATTGTGTGGGAGTCTAAGTCTCTTTGTAAGTCATTAAGAACTTGCCTTATATATCTGGGTGCTCCTGTATTGGGTAGTATATATTTAGGGTCATTAGCTCTTCTTGTTGTATAGATCCTTTTACCATTATGTAATGTCCTTCTTTGTGTCTTTTGGTCTTTGTTGCTTTAAAGTCTATTTTATCAGAGACGAGAATTGCAACTCCTGCTTTTCTTTGCTCTCCATTTGCTTGGTAAATCTTCCTCCATCCCTCTATTTTGAGCCTTTGTGTATCCTTGCATGTGAGATGGGTTTCCTGGATACAGCACACTGATGGGTTTTGGCTTTTTATCCAATTTGCCAGTCTGTGTCTTTTGATTGGTGCATTTAGCCCATTTACATTTAGGGTTAATATTGTTATGTGTGAATTTGATACTGCCATTTTAATTCTAGCTGGCCATTTTGTCCATTAGTTGATGCAGATTCTTCATTTTGTTGATGCTCTTTAGCATGTGGTATGTTTTTAGAATGGCTGGTACTGGTTGTTCCTTTCTATGTGTAGTGCCTCTTTCAGGAGCTCTTGTAAAGCAGGCCTGGTGGTGACAAAATCTCTGAGTACTTGCTTGTTTGCAAAGGATTTTATTTTTCCTTCACTTATGAAGCTCAGTTTGGCTGGATATGAAATTCTGGGTTGAAAGTTCTTTTCTTTAAGGATGTTGAATATTGGCCCCCACTCTCTTCTGGCTTGTAGGGTTTCTGCCGAGAGATCTGCTGTGAGTCTGATGGGCTTCCCTTTGTGGGTGACCCGACCTTTCTCTCTGGCTGCCCTTAGTATTTTCTCCTTCATTTCAACCCTGGTGAATCTGACGATTATGTGCCTTGGGGTTGCTCTTCTTGCGGAATATCTTTGTGATGTTCTCTGTATTTCCTGGAGTTGAGTATTGACCTGTCTTGCTAGGTTGGGGAAATTTTCGTGGATAATATCCTGAAGAGTGTTTTCCCGCTTGGATTCATTCTCTTCATCACATTCAGTTACACCTATCCAACGTAGATTAGGTCTCTTCACATAGTCCCACCTTTCTTGGAGACTTTGTTCATTCCTTTTTGCGCTTCTTTCTCTAATCTTGCCTTCTTGTTTTACATCATTGAGTTGATCTTCGACCTCTCATATCCTTTCTTCTGTTCAGTCAATTCGGCTGTTGAAACTTGTGCATGCTTTGTGAAGTTCTCGTTTGTGTTTTTCAGCTCCTTCAATTCACTCATATTCCTCTCTAAGTTGTCCATTCTTGTATCATTTCATCAAATCTTTTTTCAACGTTCTTAGTTTATTTGCATTGAGTTAGAACATGTTCTTTTAGCTCACAGAAGTTTCTCATTACCCACCTTCTGAAGTCTGATTCTGTCATTTCATCACACTCATTCTCCATCCAGCTTTGTTCCCTTGCTGATGAGGAGCTGTGATCCCTTGTAGGAGGTGAGGTGTTCTGGATTTGGGTGTTTTCCTCCTTTTTGTGCTGGTTTCTTCCCATCTTTGTGGATTTATCCACCTGTCATCTGTGTAGTTGCTGATTTTCCGATTGGGTCTCTGAGTGGATGTCCAGATTGTTGATGATGAAGTTATTTTCTGTTTCTTAGTTTTTCTTCTGACAGTCCACTATTTTTAATAATACTTGAAATATTTGAAGACTATCATGTGGGTGGTTCATGGATTTTTTTTTTATTTAGAAATAGTATTTTTTTTTGAAGGATGCCGTGGAACATGACAAAGGCAGTATCAGAAGGGGGAACCATAAGAAGTTTCTTAATAGTAAAATTGAAGAACTTGCTTTGGAAATTGTCAGTTAAAAGTAAGCTGTTGATACAGAGGTCTTCAAGATCATTCTGATGTTATTTTGCAAATTTTGAAAATTTTGCCTGAGCATATGTTACAGATACATGCAATTAGTGGGCCAGATGCCAGGAAGTACTTGTTAACAAGGTATTTTTAATCTTCTCAAATTATCAGGGCAAAATTTCAAAATCATCTCTCATTTTATTAAGAATCTATTAGGTTTTACTACAATAGATATTTATCTGAAGGAATAATTTTCAATATTTGTTTTCTCAGGATATCACTTCTGTCTTATTTCAGGCAAAGGCACTGAATCTGGCATATTACTTTTATAGAAGTATTTTGGTGGCAAAACCCAAAAGTGAATATAGCATACCCTGGCCTTACATTGTGGCAGGTACTGTTTGTACAATGGGCTGGAGAATTCCTTAGTGTGAGAGACTGTCCTTTACAATGTGGAGTGTTTAGCAGCCGCGGTGGCCTCCACCCATCGGATGCCTGTAGCACTCTCCAATTACAACAATTAAAGGTGTCTCCAGACATTGGCAAATGTTCCTGAAGTGCAAAATTGTCCCTGGTTGAGAACCACTGCATTGTAGCAAAAGACTCTCCTAAGTAATGTTTAGATATTATTATTATTATTTTATCAGGTAAGTGAAATAGAATTTCTCTTACTGAAGATTTGAATTAAAGTGCATTTTCTCATTCTCTTGTTTTGCAGTTTGAAGACACATATTGAAGAATTTTAAAATTGAAGAGACAGTGTATGTTCTTAGCCTTCTCTTCCTGCCCACATTGTTCAATTATAAACTTGCATTCTGGGCCCAATATAATTTGTGATGTCAATGCCACCACTTGGCTGAGCATGTCAGGGGTTTCTACCCTAGACATAGGCTAATAGAGGCTGACACCCTTTCTTATCTTTGAATCTCTTCTTAAAATCTTATTGAGGCTCTCTGAATAATAACAAAACCATCTATTTGACCAACCAACCTGTTAACAAACCAACCTAGTGAGTCAAGCCAAACAAACATTGTTAACCTGCCTGCACTATATAGAGCCACAAGAATCTGTGACTTTTCCATCCTACCATGACAGAAATAAATCACAACTTTTTTTCCAGCATCATATACTAAAACTGGGTAATTACACCTGAAGGCTTCCGTCCATGTTTCTGAACCTATTCACAATCACAATTTTCAACAGTAGAAGAACCCATTTTATTATGTGTTTTTTGATTGCAGATCTGGGAAAGTCCTAGGACAAGAGGCTGATAAAACCTCAATAAGAGCTTCATCATGTAGAGATATTCAGGTAATAGTAAACCAACCATACATTAAAAATATTAAGTGCAATCTAAAGGCTAAAATGCACGCTGCCAAATTGTTCATTCTGTGCATCCATTGCTAGTTGACAGCTGTCAGTCAGGCAACACCCTTGAGGAACTCATCACCTCCATGTCACAACAAAAATACTAGCTGCTTGATTTAGCATTAAGCAATTCTGAAATAAAATGACTTTTAGGAAGTGATATCTAGCAAAATGTGAAACTGGGACAGAGCAGTTAATAGGCGCAGGTATTTCAGAAAATATTTTATGTAAAATCTAAACAATTTCACTCTAGATGAAAACTGACCAGAAGCTATTGTTATTTTAGCAGAAAATCAACCATCAAGTCCTATGTGGATTTTCATGTTGCTATATATCCTGTTGAGGGATATAATAGGGACATAACAGAATTTAGTGACCTTCTGCAAAATTGATAATGTGAAGAAGAGGAGGGCAGAGTCAAGCGCAACACTCTTATCTATCCATCTATGTATCATCTTACACGATAAGTGCAAACTCTGGGCAGAGCTTAGTATTAACCTTGTCTTACTTAGTTCCCTTAAACTACTTAATTGAATATATTTAAGCTTTAGGTTCATTCTATCTAGATTGAGCCTATCTTGCTCAAGACTGATGGGATAAAATAAGTGATATAGTCTGTTGATTGGGTCAGTCTTGCTCAAGACTGATGGGATGAAATAAGTGATATAGTCTGTTGATTAACCTTGCTGTTTCATTTCTGGTAACCTGTGTGTTCCCTGAGCAGCCATCTTTCTTCCTCTTCCCTCACAACCTTAATGTGCATGCTCAGTCATTGTGGGTAAGCTTCAGCTGCTTCAGATTTCTTGATTGCACTTCAGCCACTCTGCTATGATAGGAGCCTTGTTTCTAAGCCCGCTTACTTGCCTATGATCTAGCCTGCTTTTCACTCCATGGGATCAACCCACAAGAGATCTGGTGCTCTTTGCCCTAGCCCAGTAATCTCAATGTTCTCTCCTTTGGGCGCTATCTCCTAATGATGCTTCTTCATGCTTCATTTAAAACTACCTGATTTATACAAGTGGTATTTCCTACATACTGGAAGACAGAATAAATTAGAAAACTAAAAGTGGCTTGTTCCAGGAGTACCAGTAGAACAGTGGGAGTTCTAGTCCCACTTTTGCTCCTAATTAGACATGTAAATGAGCATACTCAATCATAAGTTACTTATTGGTAAGTAACTTATAAGCTTTAGTATTGTTACCTCAGTAGTAAAACAATAGTCAGTAGTCAATCTTTTAGATGCATTTTAGCCCTGTCATTTTATAAAATATGATACTCTGCTTTAAGATAATTTATGAATTAATTATGGAGACAGAATGCACATAGCTGATTGTCTGAAATATATATTTTTTTCCTACATCTCTCAATGAATATAAATTGATGCCATGAACATAACGTATTAAAGAAAATATGAGAGATCATCAGGGAGACTGGTTTGCAGGGCCAGATAGGGTCAAGTATGGAAGATATCTCAGAGAAGGAAAGCTGTGTAGTGAGTGTGGAAGACAAAGAAAGACAGACTGAGAGAGAATAATGGAAACAACATTTCATATCAAAGACAAGAGAGTGCAAATGCTCAGCATGTGCAAATAGCAGGTCTAGATGGGTCTATGGCCAGAAAATAACATCATTGGTATTGGAGAGCTATGGAGTAATTAGTTGTTGGGGAGTGTCAAACATTAGGTTGATTAATTTATTTTATTTTATTTTTATTTTTATTTTTTTTAATTTTTATTGCATTATAGGTTTTGGGGTACATGTGCAGAACGTGCAAGATAGTTGCATAGATACACACATGGCAGTGTATTTTGCTGCCTTCCTCCCCTTTATCCACACTTGGCATTTCTCCCCAAGCTATCCCTCCTCAGCCCCCCTGACTGTCCCTCCCCCAATCCCCCCAATAGACCCCAGTGTGTAGTAGACCCCCTCCCTGTGTCCATGTGTTCTCATTTTTCTCACCTGCCTATGAGTGAGAATATGCGGTATTTCCTTTTCTGTTCTTGTGTCAGTTTGCTGAGAATGATGTTCTCCAGATTCATCCATGTCCTTACAAAGGACACAAACTCATCATTTTTGATTGCTGCATAATATTCAATGGTGTATATGTGCCACATTTTCCCAGTCCAGTCTATCATCGATGGGCATTTGGGTTGGTTCCAGGTCTTTGCTATTATAAACAGTGCTGCAATGAACATTCGTGTGCATGTGCCCTTATAGTAGAACGATTTATAGTCCTTTACTGCCCAAAGTAATTTACAGAATCAATGCTATCCCCATCAAGCTACCATTGAATTTTCTCACAGAACTGGAAAAAACCACCATGAACTTCATATGGAACCAAAAGAGAGCCCGCATAGCTAAGTCAATTCTAAGCAAAAATAACACAGCAGGAGACATCACACTACCAGACTTCAAACTATACTACAAGGCTACAGTAATCAAAACAGCATGGTACTGGTACCAAAACAGAGATATAGACCAATGGAACAGAACAGAGGCATCGGAGGCAAATCAACATATCTACAACCATATAATCTTTGATAAACCAGACAAAAACAAGCAATGGGGAAAGGATTCCCTGTTTAACAAGTGGTGTTGGGAAAACTGGTTAGCCATGTGCAGAAAGCAGAAACTGGACCCCTTCCTGACACCTTACACTAAAATTAACTCCAGATGGATTAAAGACTTAAACATAAGACCTGGCACCATAAAAACCCTAGAAGAAAATCTAGGCAAAACCATTCAGGACATAGGAGTAGGCAATTTATTTTATTTTAAAATTAAAATTTAAAATCAACATATGGTAACTGTACATATTTATGTGATGTCTTAATGCATGTGTACATTTTATAATGTTCAAAACAGGGTAATTACCTTCTATCACTTTAAACATTTATCATTGCTTTGTGGTGACAGCATTCAAAATCTTCTTGTATCTTCAACTATATCTTTATTTGCTATAGTCACCCTACTGTGTAACAGAAACACTGAAACTTATTCCCCCCTGTCTAAATGTAACTTCTTACTTGTTAACCAACCTCTTCCCAGCCTCTGGTAACCACGATTCTACTCTCTACTTCTGTGAAAGAAGCTTTTTCAGATTCCACATATGACAATATTATGCAGTGTTTGTCTTTCTGTATCTGCCTTCTTTCACATGACATAACGTTCTCCAGTTTCATCTGTTTTGCTGTAAATGACAGGATTTCATACTGTTTTATGGCAGAATAGTATTCCACTGTATCTATATATGTAGATACGGTTTTCTTCATTCATCTGTGGATGGGCTTTTAGGTTGAGTTTATACCTTGGCTATTGTGGATGGTACTGCAATAAACATGAAGAGCAGAAACCTCCTTGACCTACTGATTTCTTTTCCTTTGGGTATATACCCAGTAATGGAATTGCTGGATCATATGGTAGTTTTATTTTTAATTTTTTGAGGAAACTTCATTCTGTTTTCCACAATAACTGTTTAAGAATTCCTTATTTAATTCCATTGACAGGTTCTTGGAAACTGTGACTTGAAGTGAAATGGCAAACTGTATGCCACAGGAAGTTAACTCCTGTTTATATATCAGTTAGCCTATCATAAAACTGATTCTGTTACACAATATGACCTTTAACTTGAAGTCACACTTTTCAATAACTTATCGATGCTATTAAGTGAGGACTTCCTGTACTAATTTACATTCTCACCACTTGTGCCTAAGGCTTCCCTGTTCTCCAATTTCTGGTCAATGGAATGATATGATCAAAAAGAGACTAATAAAGAAAACTACTTTATGACCATCTGATACAAAAGATGAGAAAGAGCAGAGACTCTAGGGAAATGAGACTATTGAGTAACAGAAGTCAGTCAGCCATTTGGTTTGTGTGACTGAGAAGGCATGCAAACACAATACATTACCAGAAAGAACATAATCTTAATCATGGTTAATCATGAACGCATTGACATTAGAACAGGGATGTCCAATAGAAATACAGTGTGAGCTGCAGATGCAATTTAAAGTTTTCTAGAAGCCGTACTTAAAAAGTAAAAAGAAACAGGTGAATTAGTTTTAGTGACATATTTTATTTAACCCAAGACATGAAAAATAATACCATTACAACATGTGATTGATAAAAAAATTATTAATGAGATATGAAGAGGTACATGTGCAGGTTTGTTACAAAGGTATATTGTATGATGCTAATGTTTGGAGTGGGAGTGAATCCTTTGGGAATGTAAATTAGTTCAGCCACTATGGAGAGCAGTTTGGAGATTTCTCAAAGAACTAACAGTTTATTTATTTAACTACGTTCGAAATTCAGTATGTATTTTACCACGCAGCACAACTTGGAGCAGCCACATTTCAAGAACTCAGTTAGCTATGTGGCTGGTGGTTACCCCATTGGATGGTGCAGCTCTAGAGGATGGGGCAAGAAGTTTCAAGATTCCATTAAGTTATACTTTATCATATTAAAAATAACCATAGGGTGTCCTACATATAAAGATTTATAGAGCTTCTGATGGTCATATAAAAATAAGAGTTTCCATATTTAAGCCAAATTTTAATAAAAATCAGAACAGCATAATTAAAAATAATCATAGGGTTATTTTTTAATCATATTTTATATTAAAAATAGCCATAGGGTATCACACATATAAAGAGTTATAGTCCTTCAGTAGTTTTTAGACCTGATGGTCATTCAAAAATAGTAGTTTCCATAATTAAGTTAAATTTGAATAAAAGCAATGGGGACAATGTAAGCTTACCAAACTTAATTTTGTCAAATAAAAATATTAATAGCAACAATAAAGGTCCTACCATTTATCTTTTATCATCATTTGATAAATGTAAAGACATTTTAATATCACAAAATTAGGAAGCTATAATGTTCAAACACGATCCTCTAATCAGAATATATTTAGTTTCACTACAAATGACTACATTATCCTTATTTTTCTTATTTAATTGCAGATGAGTAAAAAGTCCCATAGACACTATCTCTGGACCACGATTTGGAAACCACTGGTCTAGTTAAGGCTTAAGGGCTCCCTGATAGCACAAGTCCTTTAAAATTGTGGTAGGACGTCGTAGCTTCAAACAGAATGCACTCTGTTAGCTATTAACCAATGTTTTTAGAGTCACGGTCAACAAATCTAGGCATTGTCTTTGCAGGTCTCCTGTTGGAGCTCCTAAGCCTTAGTTTAAAGGCTACTATCTTGGCTTCTGCTTCAAGACAAGGAGAATAATACATGGTTTCATGTGCAGAGCTAATCTGCCACATTTCAGTGATTGACACTTGAGGAAGTGGGGCTTGTTACCTCTATAATTCTGAGCTTGCCCCATGGGCCATCTTGGATAAAGGCTGGGAAGTCAGGGTTTCCTCATATCTTTGGCTCCTTCCAGGTAGTGCCAACTTTTGGTTTGGGTACAGAGTCGGCTTTTTGAAATGCTATGAGAAATATCATTTTCTGACCCACGGTGAACTTTGCAGAAGAGGCCTTGATTAATAAAGTTGTTTTCTTCCTTTTGCTTTTAGAAGGTTTATCAGTCAGCACATGTTAGATGATCTGTGGTAAAAATATACACAAAACCTCAGTTGCTTAGGTCAACAGAAATGTATTTCTCATTTTACGTGACCATCCTGGTTATCACAAGTCAGTGAGGGGCTCTGATCACCATAGTCACTCAGGCACCAGGCTGATGGAGATTCCATACTAAAACACACATCCATGACTATCAAGGTGGGACACAGGAAACACGGTGAATTCTATCTGAAAGGGATCCACAGCATGTCTGCTTAAATGTCATTGGCCTAACTTCAAAGTGATAGGGAAAGGACACTCCAACTCAGAACCTGGAAGGAGGAGAGCTAGAAGTATTTCAATGAACATACTAAGGATGATTTCAGTCTGCCTTTCTGATCTCTAGGCAGAATACATTAACCTCTTTTTCAAGACAACATTTTAGAAGTTACGCTTGGTCACAGTGTCAAGCTCACACTTCAGGATCTCTGGGCGATGCATGGTAGGTGGCTCCTACATGACATCTAGGTGTGGATTCTTTTGATTTAATATCTGTGAACTAAAAAGGTAAGCTATCTGCCCCAATGTATGCTCCACAAGAGTTATAAATAACTGTAATAACATTCTGATTATAAAGGAGAAGTCTAGCAAATCCTGCCGGGTAGAACAAGGTGAGGGTCCTTTACCTGAGGATAGGAAATATTCCTGAATTAGGCTCAGAGTCTGTTCCCTGGCAGAGGCTGCCCAATTCATCCTTTATTGTGGTCCTTTGTCTACACTCTGGAAAATCCTTCCTTTGCATTGATTTGAATTGGCCACATGTAAAGTGAACAATTGGAGAATATGCCTCTTTTGGGCAACAGCATGGGTAAATATTGAGAAAAAGGAAGATTGGCAAAGGAAAAGACAAATGCCAAGCAAATGGGTCATTAACTACTGTACGTGGAACGAGAATATTGTCAAGCTTTATGAACTAGTGCATGTGGAGCTTGTGAGGAACATGAAATGTAACTGCTATGATCACAATAGCCATAAATGGAAATATTAAAAAGCAATTATGTAATTACGTTTATAATTTTCCTTTGTGAAGACAGATCAATTTTGTCATCTTACTTTCTTCCTGGTGAAATAACACTCTTCAGGCTGTGCTACTGAAATAAAAAGGTGTCAGAATAAGAAATCCTAGTTGTGAAAACAAAAATATGTCTCCTTTTTCTCATTTAATCTTCTTTTAGAATCACTGGACTTCAAATTGGAGTTCCTGGAATTTCTAAATGATTACCCAAATCACTGACTATTGGTCATGTTTGCATGTCATGCAAGAGTTACAGAGAATTTCTTGGTGATTATATTTTCCAGAGACTAACTAAACACAATACATAATCGGGCCTGGTTGTAAGAACCGAGTGGAGATAGGTTTTAGTAGTTCCTCATTCCTATCATGTTTACTGCTTGCTGTTCACCTTGTGAAATAGGAAGCTGGGTTTTCTCCACAACTTGCCCATCTATAAACATATTCAGTAGTTACATATTTGCTAGGGTCAAATATCTTACCAGATCTTCTACAGGGGTACAGAATAAAACATTTTCTGGGTGAAATGTAAGATATGTGTAAGTGTTGGAACCAAGGGTTGGAGAGGAGGACATAGCAGCGTCAGTCATGGTGCAAGGGCTGAACCATAGAATAAAGACAAGTAGAATCAGGGTAGTAAAAATTTGAAACACCAAGAATCAACAGGGGGTTAACAAAAGACTATTGGACATTATTGAGCAATAAAGTGTAAAGAAGGGCAGGTGGGAGGAGTGTGGGTCTCTGGAAGTGGATGCTAAATGGGTTGATTTCGTGTGCCAGACCTCTTGTGTTTGAGACTATTTTAAGCAGCTGATGGGACACTTTAGACATTGTCTGCTACTGTACTGGGTATTATACTGGTACTGTACTGGATACCCAGTGACTGTCCTGGAAGAAAGGAGCCTTGGATGACAGTGATGCATTAAAAGATTAGAAAGAGCAGGATTGGAAAGATGATGAATCTAAGTGCACTTTGTCAAATTAGTCAATTAATGGCAAACTCTATTTACTTGCATCTCTATCATGACCATTATTGGATTTGCCATTTTTTCCTTCTGTCCAGTAAACAGAAGCTATTCTTTAACTCCAGCAATTTTCTCATCCTTGTTAACTGTGTCCAAATGCTTTGCAAGTCTCACATCACAGTAGTAATTTACATCCTTCTGAAAGGCTGGGAGAATTGGTACTCCTAGCATCATTAAAATAAGTTTCTGAGCAGGGTTATTGTTAAAACTATGCTTGAACATTAAATAAACAATAAGAAAAAACCCTAAAGTCCTAAAAAGTAATCTTGTCACAACAGAATTGTCTTTATCTGCATTAGTGATTATGCAGGAGAGGAGCTCGTTTTCAGAGAGCTGAACAGCGAGTGGCGGTAAACAAGCACACGTTGTCCTTTTCAAAGACTGCTTCAATGAACATAAAAATACGCAGAGCCTAAAATCAGTGACAAATAGGTTCTTAACACATATGATAATTTGTAGTTTCAAATTTTTAACTAATGAATGAAAAGTATTTGCTTTGGACGTTAATTTATACCATAGCATTTAGGAATTTAATATACAGTACTGTTTCATTGTGGTAATCATCTTAATTATCCTCTAATATAGTATGTGTATAGTTCTCTGAGGTAAGTTGATTTTTCATTAGATGCTGTTTATTAGATTATCACATAGTGATAAAATAAATGGTGCCAATGGGAATTTTTTTAAAATGTGGTTTTATTCTAATAAGAGGTATGCATAATTTGTAGTAAACCATACCCATATACTCATGGATGAATTTAGAAAAAATTAACTTTCTGTGCAGTTTGAGTTTGCCTTGGAATTTTTGGAAAATCTGTAAGCATATGTGAAGTAAATTTTAATTTAGTTACTTTTTAAAGGTAAAACAGTGCCTTTAATCATGTTATTCTAAAAAGAAAAACACATATGTTCTTTGGAAAATTGTCTACAGGCTAAAATAAAAAATCACTAGTGCTTAAACTTCCCACTCTGAAGGTAAAAATTGATTCAGTGTAATGATGTTAGACAATTTTTGACATTTAAAAAATGAATATAATACTATTGTTTACTAAAATTCCTCTAAAAAGCATTGTGATGTTCTGATAAGACAGATTTCAGAATTAGAAGTATGAATGTCTTAATTTTCTCTAATAGTGACTTAAAAGTTTTTTTTCTAACAATTTCGGTGTTTTGATTGGACCTCTCAGACAGTCTAGACCAGTGATTCTCACAGTGTGGTGCTGATTAGAAATACACATTCTCAGGTTGCAACTCCAGGGGCTGAAGCACAAACTCTAGGGTCAGCCCAGGGACATGTGGTTTAACAAGCCCTCTAGGTGATTCTGATACATACTCAAGTTTGGGAACTATGGGTGTAGAAAGAGTTGAGATATTTTTTGTCTCATTTATGAGACGAAAAATAATAAAAAATATTTGTCCTGAGGCGTAGGTCTTGCTCTTTCTTTCAGTGGCTAAATTCAAGTTGCTAAAGAATAACCATCCGTACTGATCATCAGACAAAAACAATGAGAGTTCCTCCTATGGTGGCTTTTGAAGTTGCACTTTGGAGGACAAACCACAATAATAATGCGAGGGGACGACAGGGGAAAATGTAATTATTTGATTTCCAGAAAAATGTATTTTGAAAGTTGTTAAAAATTATCACTGGGCCTTGGGCCAGATGCTAAAAAGAAATCAGCTTGGTCTAGAAGAAGATCAATCAGTGACTCCAAATTAAGACTTTTTTTTTTAATTGTTTATTGTGGGAAAACATGTCTTAAGAATTGGTGAAGTAATTTTAAGAAGAAGAAATGTTGTCTTACATCAGTAACACAGGGAGCAATGGAGGAAAATACATATATGTAGAAGAAGAAAATATGTATTTTTGCGTTGTCTATTTTGAGTGGGAACAAGCAGGTCTATTTTAAAGAGAATAGTTGAGGTCCAGTGATTTGAGAAAGTGGTGCTATGAAGACCTAAAGCCAAGCTCCATTGTTGGGACAACACCTGGTCCTATTACATTTTTAACTCTAAATTAACATTTATTCTTAGATTACACAGTCGTTTTAATGTGTGAAGCAAATGTAATTGTGAAGGTCTCTGGAACAGGACTTTATAGTTATAAGAGTAATGAATTTTGCAGAATACTGCATTGTATCGTGATAAAATAGTTACTGAATTCATTTACATAAACTGCTTTAATCCAGAAATACACATAGTTCTCAAAGAATCTCTAAGTTAATGTGTGCCTTCTACTTAACTACTGAAGGGGACTTCAATTGTTTCCATACACTGTGGTTACCAGCTAACAGATAGATTTGTTTTGTTTAGAAGCAAATGATAGAAGTGCTAGTTAAGAATGTCTAGTGCATAAGGAGGTTGGTCTTTCCTGAGTTCCGAACTTTGACTTAAATATTTCTCTATGTTATTTAGAAAAGGCTTCAGAATTTTGCAGTTAAAAGAAATTGTAGGCCGGGCGCAGTGGCTCAAGCCTGTAATCCCAGCACTTTGGGAGGCCGAGGCGGGTGGATCACGAGGTCAAGAGATCGAGACCATCCTGGTCAACATGGTGAAACCCCGTCTCTACTAAAGATACAAAGCTGGGCATGGTGGCGCGTGCCTGTAATCCCAGCTACTCAGGAGGCTGAGGCAGGAGAATTGCCTGAACCCAGGAGGCAGAGGTTGCGGTGAGCTGAGATCGTGCCATTGCACTCCAGCCTGGGTAACAAGAGCGAAACTCCGTCTCAAAAAAAAAAAAAAAAAAAAAAAAGAAATTGTGTGACATGGAATTTACGCTTAAATTGTCTACTTTGAAAAGGTAAGAAAAAATAGACTCATGTAGATTTCTTTTTACCTTAGTTAAGAAATAGTTATGAGACCAATGCAAGAAATGTTATATTCCTTGATTTTTTCCAAGTTAAGTTAAATCTGGGTCTATGTCCATCCACATCCTCTTGGCGTTATTCTTCCTTTCCTTGTATGGTCCTTGATGTTCGTGGTAGATAACAGAGCTACCACTGATTTTTGCTACATGATTGTTGGTGTTGGCAATTTCTGGATTGGCCTAGGATTTTTTTTTTTTAGAGAAATTTCTAAAACATGAGGTGGAGAACAGAATGTTTTAGTCACTCTTTTAGGACAAGGTGGAGGTGGGGAGAAGCTGAGGAGACAGCCTTTTACTCTGTGCCTTTTTTTTCTGTGCAGACATTAAAGTGGTTTTGGTGCTGACTTGTTGGGAGGAGAAATCTAAGGAGTAACGAGGCAGTGTTCTGAATATCCGTCCTCACTTATCTCAGTGGCTCTCATGGGCAGTGATGGGTGTGCTCACTAGTAGGTTCAGATCCACCAATGCAAGAACCAGGCGAGATCAGAGGAGGACACAGATGAGTGGTCTCGCCCACCTGCAAGTGTGGGCTAGATTGGTGTTGCTAGGGGACTCTGAGGCACTCCAGCTTGGCTATGCCCTGACTCTCTCTGCCTAGTACTTCCTGCTGAGGTACAGTATGGCTTTAAAAAATTATGCAATTCCAATAATCTGAATTGGCAAATATCTATGGTAAAACATGACATTTCAGTTTGTTATACAAATTAAAATTTTCTATATCTATTACCTTTTAAATATTCCATGTAGCTTCCTAGGGTTAAAATAAATGGCTGATCAAGAAAATTAACTGCCTTTTAAAATCTGAAATTTTAATTCTGAAAAGTATATATTTTTAATTCAGTTTATTGAGGTGTGATTGACTTGTAAAAGCTGTACACATTTAGTGTATAGAACTCTGTGAGTTTGGGGATAAATATATACCCATGAAACCATCCCCACCATAACGTCCAAAGGCATATCCAACATCTCCTAAAGTTTATCCTATCCCCTTACTATTATAATAATTATTAATTATTATTCTTATTATTATTGTGGTAATAACACTTAAGAACTAACCTCTTAGAAAATTTTAAGTATGCAATACAGTATTGTTAGCTATAGTTGCCATGCTGCACATTAAATCTCCAGAACTTATCTTGCATAACTGAAACGCTGTAATCTTTGGCCACTGCCTCTCCATTTCCCCCACCTGCAGCCCCTGGCAACCACCATTCTACTCTCTGCCTCTATGAATTTGCTTATTTTAGATTCAACATATAAGTAAGATTATACAGTATTTATCTTTCTGTGTTTGGTTTATTTCACTTAGCATAATGTCCTCTAGGTCTATCCATGTTATAGCAAATGGCAGGATTTCCTTTTTTCTATTTTCTTTTCTTTTCTGTTTTTTTTTTTTTTTAAGGCAGAATCTCTCTCAGTTGCCCAGGCTGGAGTGCAGTGGCATGATCTTGGCTCACTGCAACCTCTGCCTCTTGGGTTCAAGTGATTCTTGTGCCTCAGCTTCCCAAGTAGCTGGGATTACAGGCATTCATCACCATGCCCGGCTAACTTTTTTTTGTATTTTTAGTGGAGATGGGGTTTTTCCATGTTGGCCAGGCTGGTTTCTAACTCCTGACCTCAAGTGATCTGCCCGCCTCAGCCTCCCAAAGATTTCTTTTTTTTAAAGCTGAATAATATTCCATTACAGATATGAACCATATTTTCTTTATTCATTCATGTGCCAATAGACATTTAGGTTGTTTTCATATCTTGGTTATTTGTGAATGATACTGTAATGAATATGGGAGTTCAGATATCTCTTCTACATATTGATTTCATTTCCTTTGAATAAATATCCAAAAGTGGGATTGCTGGATCATATGGTAGCTCTATTTTAAAAGTTTTAGGGAACCTCCATACTGTTTTTTTTATAATGACTGTGCCAATTTACATTCCACCAACAGTGTACCAGTGTTCCCTTTTCTTCACATATTCTTCTACATTGATATTTTTTTTTTTTAAAAAAAGAGAGCCATCTTAACAAGTGTGATTGGTATCTCATTGTGGCCTTGATTTGCATTTACCTGATGATCAGTGTTGCTGAATACTTCCTAATATCCCTGTTGGCCAGTTGTATGTATTATTCTGAGAAATGTCTATTCAAGTTCTTTACCCTCTTTTAAAATTTGGTTATTGTTTTGTTACTATTGAGTTGTTTGAGTTCCATCTATGTTTTGGATATTAACTCCTGTTCAGATGTACGGTTTATAAATATTTTCTTCCATTCTGTACGTTGCCTTTTCATCTCATTCATTATTTCCTTTATGTGCGGAGGGCTTTTAGTTTGATGTAGCCTTACTTGTTTATTTTTGCTTTTGTTTTTGCATTTAGTGTCATACCCCAAATTATCATTGGCAAGACCAATATCAAAGCACTTTCCTCTATGTTTTCTTGTAGAAGTCTTACAGTTTTGTGTCTTTAAGCCTCTAACCCATTTTGTATGTCGTATAAGATATATGTCTAATTTCATTTCTTTTGCCTGTGAATGCCTGGTTTTCTCAACACCAATTATTGAAGAGACTACCTTTTCTTCATTTTGTAGTCTTGATGCCCTTGCCAAAAGTTAGTTGACTATATATGCTTGGGCTTTATTCTCTGAGCTCTCTATTCTGTTTCACTGATATATATATCTGTTTTCATGCCAGTGCAATACTATTTTAATTACTATAACTTTGCAATATAATTTGAAATCAGAAAACGTGATGCTTCCAGCTCTGTTCCTCTTGCTCAAGATTGCTTTTGCTATTCAGAGCTTTTGGTGGTTCCATATGAACTTTAGGATTGTTCTTTTTATTTCTATGAAAAATGCCACTGGAATTTTGATAGGGATTACATTGAATCTGTAGACTGCTTTTAACAGTATGAACATTTTAACAATACTGATTTTTCTAATTCTCTAACCAATGAACACAAGGTATCTATTAATTTGCATCTTCTTCAATTTCTTTCTTTCTTTCTTTTTTTCATTTTTTTTTTTTAAATGGAGTCTGGCTCTGTCTCCCAGGCTGGAGTGCAGCAGTGTGATCTCGGCTCACTGCAACCTCTGCCTCCCAGGTTCAAGCAATTATCCGGCCTCAGCCTCCCTAGTAGCTGGGATTACAGGCGCACACCACCATGCCAAGCTAATTTTTTGTATTTTTAGTAGAGATGGGGTCTCACGACGTTGGCCAGGCTGGTCCTGAACTCCTGACTTCAGGTAATCTGCCTGCCTTGGCCTCCCACAGTGCTGGTATTACAGACATGAGCCACTGCATCTGGCCTTCAATTTCTTTCATGATTGTTTTGTACTTTTTAGTGTGTACTTCCTTTATTTACTTCCTTGGCTAAATTTATTTCTAAGTACTTTATTTTTTGATGCTATTGTAAATTGAATTAATTTCTTCATTTCTCTTTTGGGTGGTTTGTTGTTTGTGTATAGACATGTTCTGACTTGTATATTGATTTCATATTTTGCAACTTTAAATTTATTATTTCTAATTGCTTTTTAGTGGAGTCTTCAAACTTTCCTATATGTAAGATCATGTCACCTGTGAATGAAGACAGTTTTACCTCTTTCTTTCCAATTTGGATGCCTTTCATTTCTTTTTCTTGCCTAATTTTTCTGTCTACGACTTAGAGTACTACGTTGAATAGAAGTGGCAAGAGTTGGTAGTTTCGTCTTGTTTCTGATCTTAGCAGAAACGCTTTCTGTTGCTCACTGTTGAGTCTGATCTTAGCTGAGGGCTTGTCCCATATGGTCATTATTATGTTGAGTTACATTCCTTCTATAACTAATATTTTTTACCATATTTAAAAATCATGAAATAATGTTGAATTTCATCAAAGGCTTTTTCTGTATCTAATGAGATGATTATATGATTTTTATCCTTCATTCTGTGAATGCGGTGTATTGCATTTACTGATTTACATATATTGAACCATCCTTGTATCCCTGAGATAAAGCCTACTTGGTCATGGCATACAATCCTTTTAATGTGCTTTTGTATTTGGTTTGCTAGTATTTTTAATTTTTATGGGTACATAGTTGGTGTATGAGCACATGAGGTATTTTGATACAAGCATATAATGTGTAATAGTCACATCAGGGTAAATCAGGTATGCATCGCCTCAAGGATTTATTCTTTCTTTGTGTTACAAACAATCCAATTATACTCTTTTCATTATTTTAAAATGTACAATAAATTATTGTTGGCTATGGTCACCCTGTTGTGCTATCAAATACTAGATTTTATTTGTTCTCTCTAATAATATTTTTATACCCATCAATCATCTTCTCTTCCTCCTGTCCCCCTCTAATCTTCCCAGCCTCTGCTAACTATAATTCTCCTCTCTATCTCTATAAGTTCAATTGTTCAAAATTTTTTAGTTCTCCCTAATAGGTGAGAACATTCAGTTTGACTCTCTGTGCCTGGCTTACTTCACTTAACATAGTGGTCTCCAATTCTATCCATGCTGTTGCAAATGATAGGATCTCATTTTTTTTTTTTTTTTTGAGATGGAGTTTCACTCTTGTTGCCCAGGCTGGAGTGCAGTGGTGCATTCTCGGCTCACCGCAACCTCCACCTCCTGGGTTCAAACGATTCTCCTGTCTCAGCTTCCCAAGTAGCTGGGATTACAGGCATGTGCCACCAGGCCCGGCTAATTTTTTGTATTTAGTAGAGACAGGGTTTCACCATGTTTGCCAGGATGGTCTTGATCTCTTGACCTCATGATCCACCCGCCTCAGCCTCCCAAAGTGCTGGGATTACAGGTGAGTATCTCATTTTTTAAATGACTGAATAGTACTCCATGTTGTATATATACCATATTTTCTTCATCCATTTGTCGCGTGATGGGCACTTAGGTTGCTTCCAAATCTTGGCTATTATAAATAATGCTGCAATAAACATGGGGGTGCAGATATCTCTTTGATATACTTATTTCCTTTCTTTTGGGTATATTCCTGGTAGTGCGCTTGTTGGATCATACGGTAGCTCTATTTTTAGTTTTTTGAGGAATCCCATACATTCTTCATAGTGGCTGCACTAATTTAGCTTCCTACCAGCAGCGGTAGCGAGTTCCTTTTCTGTGCATCCTCACCAACATTCATTATTGCCTCTTTTGGGTAAAAGCTATTTTAACCTACGTGATAATGATATCTCATTGCAGTTTTGATTTACCTTTCTTTGATAATCAGCGATGGGCACCTTTTCATATATGTGTTTGCTATTGGTATGTCTCCTTTTGAGAAATGTCTATTCAGATATTTTGCCCATTTTAAAATTGGATTATAAGATTTTTTTCCCCATAGAGTTATTTCAGCTATTTACATATTCTGTTTATTAGTCCCTTGTCAGGTGGGTAGTTTGTAAATACTTTCTCCCAATCTATGGGCTGTTCATCTGTTTTGTTAATTATTTCCTTTGCTGTACAGACACTTTTTAAGTTGATGTGATTCCATTTGTCCATTTTTGCTACAGTTGTCGTATTTTGTTGAGGATTTTTGCATCTATGTTTATCAGGGATATTGTTTCACATTTTTTTTCTTGTAGTGTCCTGTCTGGCTTTGCTATTAGGGTAATGTTGGCCTCATAAAGACTTCGGAAGTGCTCTTTCTTCTTTAATTTTTTGGGAAGAGTTTGGGATGGATTAGTTTAATTTTCTTTAAATATTTGGCAGAATTCACCAGTGAAGCCATCAGGTCCTTGACTTTACTTTGTTGGGAGGTTTTTAATCACTGATTTAAAGTCCTTACTTATTATGGCCTGTTCAGATTTTCTATTTCTTCATGAGTCAGTTTTTGTAGGTGCCATGCCATATCAAGATGGTTTGAATATTTGTCCCTTTGAAAACTCATGTGGAAACTTAATTCTCAGTGTGGCAGTATTGAGAGGTTGGGCCTTAAAAAAGTGATTGAATGATGAGAACTCTGCGTTCCTGAATGGATTAATCTATTAATGGTTTAATGGATTAATGGGTTACCATGGGAGTGGGACTGGTGGCTTTAAAAGAAGACGAGAGATTGGAGCTAGTGTGCTCAGCGCTTGGTCATGTGATGCTGTTTACTGCTTCAGAATTCTGCAGAGTCCCACCATAAAGACCTTCATTAGATGCACCCCCTTGACCTTGGACTTCTCAGCTTCTATAATTGCAAAAAAAAAAAAGCTCCTATTCTTTATAAATTACCCAATTTCAGGTATTCTATTATAAGCAACAGAAAACAAACTAAGACAGTTGGTTGTACATTTCTAGGAATTTCTTTATTTCTTTTAGGTTATCCAACTTGTTAGAATATAATTTTCGTAGTAGTCTTTCATGATCCTTTGTATTTCTGTGATATCAGTTGTAATATCTCCTTTTTTATCTAAAATTTTATTCATTTAAGTATTTTCTTTCTTTTTGTCTAGCTAAGAGGAGTTTATTTAATTTTGTTTATTTTCTCAAAAAAAAAACGCAACTTTTAGTTTTGTTGATCTTTACTTCGTTCTTCTAGTGTCTATTTCATTTACTTCTAATCTTTATTTTCTTCCTTCTGCTAACTTTGGGCTTAGCTGTAAAGTTAGGTTGTTTATTTTTCTTTTTTCTGAATGTAGGTATTTGTTGCTATAAACTTCCCTCTTAGAATTACTTTAGCTGCATTCCATAAGTTTTGATATCTGTATATTTCCGTTTCCATTTTTCTCAAGGTATTTTTTTATGTCCCTTTTGATTTCTTCCTTGACCCCTTGGTTGTTTAAGAGTACATTGTTTAATTTCCAAGTATTTGTAAATTTCCTAATTTTCCTCCGGGTACTGATTTCCAGTTTCATACTGTTGTGGTCAGAAAAGGTACTTGATATTATTTCAGTCTTATTAAATTTGTTAAGACTTGTTTTGTGGTCTAACGTATGATCTCTCCCAGAGAATGCTTTGTGTGTGTCTGAAAAAAATGTGTATTCTACTGCTGCTTGATGGAATGTTCTGAATACGCTTGTTAGGTCCATTTGGTCTATAGTTTGCTCATGTCTGCTGTTTCCTTATTGATTTTCTGTCAGATGATATATCCACTGTTGAAAGTGAGATACTAAAGTCCCTTACTATTATTGCATTGCTGTCTATATGCCCTTTCAGTTACCTTAGTATTTGCTTTATATATTTAGGTATTCTGATGTTGAGTGCACAAATATTTACAATTGTTATATCCTCTTGATAAGTGGACACTTTTATGATTATATAATAACCCTCTTGTCTCTTGTGATAGTTTTTGACTTGGAGTCTATTTTGTCTGATGTATAGCCATCTCTGCTCTCTTCTGATTACAATATGCATAGAATGCCTTTTTTCCAGCCCTTCCCTTTTAGCCTATGTGTGCCCCTAAAGCCAAGGTGAGTTTCTTATAAGGCAGCATATAGGTGGATCTGAAATAAAATGTTTTTAAATCTCTTTTGGCCCTAGAAAGATAAAACCTTTTTTTTTTTTTTTTTTTTTTTTTTTTTTTGTAAAACTCTAAAAATAATCCAGTGGATTTAAACTCAATATTAACAACTGAATCATGAAACACCACTATGGGTAAGCTTCACACCTAGTGGGTAACTGGCTAGTGCACAGAGATAGAAGAGGACCTGACTTTTATCCCCTAGGGTTGAAAAAGAAAAAAGCAGGATCATGAGTGGGTGAGAAAAGATCATCCAACTGCTTTCCTGCTCCTATGTGTCCCTACCTTGCATTTCTTTCTTTTTTCTTTTTCTTTTTTTTTTTTTAGGTTTAATTCTTTTTATTTTATTTTTATTTTTTATTTTTTATAGCATTATAGGTTTTGGGGTACATGTGCAGAACATGCAAGATAGTTGCATAGGTACACGCATGTCAGTGTGCTTTGCTGCCTTCCTCCCCTTCAACTACACTTGGCATCTATCCCCAGGCTATCCCTCCCCAGCCCCCCCACTGTCCCTCCCCCCTTCCCCTCAATAGACCCCAGTGTGTAGTAGACCCCCTCCCTGTGTCCATGTGTTCTCATTTTTCTCACCTGCCTATGAGTGAGAATAGGCGGTATTTCTTTTTCTGTTCTTGTGTCAGTTTGCTGAGAATGATGTTCTCCAGATTCATCCATGTCCTTACAAAGGACACAAACTCATCATTTTTGATTGCTGCATAATATTCCCTGGTGTTTATGTGCCACATTTTCCCAGTCCAGTCTATCATCGATGGGCATTTGGGTTGGTTCCAGGTCTTTGCTATTGTAAACAGTGCTGCAATGAACATTCGTGTGCATGTGTCCTTATAGTAGAACGATTTATAGTCCTTTGGATATATACCCAGTAATGGGATTGCTGGGTCAAATGGAATTTCTATTTCTAGGTCCTTGAGGAATCGCCACACTGTCTTCCACAATGGTTGAACTAATTTACACTCCCACCAACAGTGTAAGAGTGTTCCTATTTCTCCACATCCTCTCCAGCATCTGCTGTCTCCAGATTTTTTAATGATCGTCATTCTAACTGGCGTGAGATGGTATCTCAATGTGGTTTTGATTTGCATCTCTCTAATGACCAGTGATGATGAGCATTTTTTCATGTGTTTGTTGGCCTCATGTATGTCTTCTTTTGTAAAGTGTCTGTTCATATCCTTTGCCCATTTTTGAATGGGCTTGTTTGTTTTTTTCCTGTAAATCTGTTTGAGTTCTTTGTAAATTCTGGATATCAGCCCTTTGTCCGATGCGTAAACTGCAAAGATTTTTTCCCATTCTGTTGGTTGCCCATTCACTGTAGTGACTGTTTCCTTTGCCGTGCAGAAGCTGTGGAGTTTGATTAGGTCCCATTTGTCTATTTTGGCTTTTGCTGCCAATGCTTTTGGTGTTTTGGTCATGAAGTCCTTGCCTACTCCTATGTCCTGAATGGTTTTGCCTAGATTTTCTTCTAGGGTTTTTATGGTGCCAGGTCTTATGTTTAAGTCTTTAATCCATCTGGAGTTAATTTTAGTGTAAGGTGTCAGGAAGGGGTCCAGTTTCTGCTTTCTGCACATGGGTAGCCAGTTTTCCCAACACCATTTATTAAACAGGGAATCCTTTCCCCATTGCTTGTTTTTGTCTGGTTTATCAAAGATTATATGGTTGTAGATATGTTGATTTGCCTCCAATGCCTCTGTTCTGTTCCATTGGTCTATATCTCTGTTTTGGTACCAGTACCATGCTGTTTTGATTACTGTAGCCTTGTAGTATAGTTTGAAGTCTGGTAGGGTGATGCCTCCTGCTGTGTTCTTTTTGCTTAGAATTGACTTGGCTATGCGGGTTCTCTTTTGGTTCCATAAGAAGTTCATGGTGGTTTTTTCCAGTTCTGTGAGGAAACTCAATGGTAGTTTGATGGGGATAGCATTGATTGTGTAAATGGCTTTGGGCAGTATAGCCATTTTCATGATATTGATTCTTCCTAACCACGAACATGGAATGTTTCTCCATCTGTTTGTGTCCTCTCTTATTTCGTTGAACAGTGGTTCGTAGTTTTCCTTGAAGAGGTCCCTTACATTCCTTGTGAGTTGTATTCCTAGGTATTTTATTTTCTTTGTAGCAATTGTGAATGGCAGTTCGTTCTTGATTTGGTTCTCTTTAAGTCTGTTATTAGTGTATAGGAATGCTTGTGATTTTTGCACATTGATTTAATATCCTGAGACTTTACTGAAGTTGCTTATCAGTTTCAGGAGCTTTTGGGCTGAGGTGATGGGGTCTTCTAGGTATACTATCATGTCGTCTGCAAATAGAGACAATTTGGCTTCCACCTTTCCTATTTGAATACCCTTTATTTCTTTTTCTTGCCTGATTGCTCTGGCTAGAACTTCCAGTACTACGTTGAATAGGAGTCGTGAGAGAGGGCATCCTTGTCTAGTGCCAGATTTCAAAGGGAATGCTTCCAGTTTTTGCCCATTAAGTATGATATTGACTGTTGGTTTGTCATAAATAGCTTTTATTACTTTGAGATATGTTCCATCAATACCAAGTTTATTGAGGGTTTTTAGCACAAAGGGCTGTTGAATTTTGTCAAATGCCTTCTCTGTGTCAATTGAGATAATCATGTGGTTTTTGTTTTTGCTTCTGTTTATGTGGTGAATTACATTTATAGACTTGCGTATGTTGAACCAGCCTTGCATCCCCGGGATGAATCCTACTTGATCCTGATGGATATATTTTTTAATGTGCTGTTGCAATCTGTTTGCCTGTATTTTATTGAAGATTTTTGCATCTATATTCATCATGGATATTGGCCTAAAGTTTTCTTTTCTTGTTGAGTCTCTGCCGGGTTTTGGTATCAGGATGATGTTGGTCTCATAAAATGATTTGGGAAGGGTTCCCTCTTTTTGGATTATTTGGAATAGTTTCAGAAGGAATGGTACCAGCTCCTCTTTGTGTGTCTGGTAGAATTCGGCTGTGAACCCATCTGGACCTGGGCTTTTTTTGTGTGGTAGGCTCTTAATTGCTGCCTCAACTTCAGACCTTGTTATTGGTCTATTCATAGTTTCAGCTTCCTCCTGGTTTAGGCTTGGGAGGACACAGGCGTCCAGGAATTTATCCATTTCTTCCTGGTTTACTAGTTTATGTGCATAGAGTTGTTTGTAGTATTCTCTGATGATGGTTTGAATTTCTGTGGAATCTGTGGTGATTTCCCCTTTATCTTTTTTTATTGCATGTATTTGGTTGTTCTCTTTTCTTTTTTATCAGTCTGGCTAGTGGTCTGTCTATTTTGTTGATCTTTTCGAAAAATCACCTCTTGGATTTATTAATTTTTTGGAGGGTTGCATTTCTAGACCCTAGTACTGCTGGAAAACGAATAGATTCATTCTATTGCAAAGATTTCTTGATTCATCCATTCATTCACTTATTCATTTCTTTGGCAAGTCTTGAGTCAGCACTTATCATTTCTCCTGCATTTTGTTGGTTGCTAAAGATTCCAGTAAGAACCAGGGCCCTGATTTCTCATAGCACATTGTTTGGAGAGTGAGTAGGATAACAAATAACGAAAATTCAGTATGATAAACGCAATGTAAAATGAGAGCACAGCAGAGAGGCCATGGCTGGATGGTTACCTGCAGTTGCCTAAGACTTTATCCTCAGAAAAGCTCCCTGCTTGTTTTAATGCTCTGCTGTCACCCTTTTGAAATTCTTAATAATTTAAGCTTTGAATTTGTATTTTGTAAGTCTGATGGAAAAATGGAGCATGTGTGTGAGCCGAGGAGACCCATGCGATATATATGTCTTTTACACCTCACCAATCCATTAGCACATAGCTTTTGCAATGCTCCAGAGGCACAGAATTCTAGCAGATGCACATGCTTGGGAGTTTGGGGAGACCTACTAGGAGTATAAACTAAACATGTCAAGTGTCAAGCTAAGTGCAGTGCAAACAGACTGAGAGGCTCGCTTTCTGTTGGAACCAGAATTGATTTGAAAGTTGCCAGTGGCTTTCTTTTTTTAAATTGCATTTTAGGTTTTGGGGTACATGTGCAGAACGTGCAAGATAGTTGCATAGGTACACACATGGCAGTGTGTTTTGCTGCCTTCCTCCCCTTCATCCACATTTGGCATTTCTCCCCAGGCTATCCCTCCCCATCTCCCCCCCTGCTGTCCCTCCCCTATTCCCCCAATAGACCCCAGTGTGTGGCACTCCCTTCCCTGTGTCCATGTGTTCTCATTCTTCCTCACCCGCCTATGAGTGAGAATATGCGGTATTTCATTTTCTGTTCTTGTGTCAGTTTGCTGAGAATGATGTTCTCCAGATTCATCCATGTCCTTACAAAGGACACAAACTCATCATTTTTGATTGCTGCATAATATTCCATGGTGTATATGTGCAACATTTTCCCAATCCAGTCTATCATCAACGGGCATTTGGGTTGTTTCCAGGTCTTTGCTATTGTAAACAGTGCTGCAATGAACATTCGTGTGCATGTGTCCTTATAGTAGAACAATTTGTAGTCCTTTGGATATATACCCAGTAATGGGATTGCTGGGTCAAATGGAATTTCTATTTCTAGGTCCTTGAGGAATCGCCACACTGTCTTCCACAATGGTTGGACTAATTTACACTCCCACCAACATTGTAAGAGTGTTCCTATTTCTCCACATCCTCTCCAGCATCTGCTGTCTCCAGATTTTTTAATGATTGCCATTCTAACTGGCATGAGATAGTATCTCAGTGTGGTTTTGATTTGCATCTCTCTAATGACCAGTGATGATGAGCATTTTTTCATGTGTTTGTTGGCCTCATGTATGTCTTCTTTTGTAAAGTGTCTGTTCATATCCTTTGCCCATTTTTGAATGAGCTTGTTTGTTTTTTTTTCCTGTAAATTTGTTTGAGTTCTTTGTAAATTCTGGATATCAGCCCTTTGTCAGATGGGTAAACTGCAAAGATTTTTTCCCATTCTCTTGGTTGCCCATTCACTCTAGTGACTGTTTCTTTTGCCATGCAAAAGCTGTGGAGTTTGATTAGGTCCCATTTGTCTATTTTGGCTTTTGTTGCCAATGCTTTTGGTGTTTTGGTCATGAAGTCCTTGCCTACTCCTATGTCCTGAATGGTTTTGCCTAGATTTTCTTCTAGGGTTTTTATGGTGCCAGGTCTTATGTTTAAGTCTTTAATCCATCTGGAGTTAATTTTAGTGTAAGGTGTCAGGAAGGGGTCCAGTTTCTGCTTTCTGCACATGGGTAGCCAGTTTTCCCAACACCATTTATTAAACAGGGAATCCTTTCCCCATTGCTTGTTTTTGTCTGGTTTATCAAAGATTATATGGTTGTAGATATGTTGATTTGCCTCCAATGCCTCTGTTCTGTTCCATTGGTCTATATCTCTGTTTTGTTACCAGTACCATGCTGTTTTGATTACTGTAGCCTTGTAGTATAGTTTGAAGTCTGGTAGGGTGATGCCTCCTGCTGTGTTCTTTTTGCTTAGAATTGACTTGGCTATGTGGGCTCTCTTTTGGTTTTATATGAAGTTTGTGGTGGTTTTTTCCAGTTCTGTGGAGAAATTCAATGGTAGTTTGATGGGGAAAGCATTGATTCTGTAAATTACTTTGGGCAGTATAGCCATTTTCACGATCTTGATTCTTCCTAATCATGAACATGGAATGTTTCTCCATCTATTTGTGTCCTCCCTTATTTCATTGAGCAGTGGTTTGTAGTTCTCCTTGAAGAGGTCCCTTACATTCCTTGTAAGTTGTATTCCTAGGTATTTTATTCTCTTTGTAGCAGTTGTGAATGGCAGTTCGTTCTTGATTTGGTTCTCTTTAAGTCTGTTATTGGTGTATAGGAATGCTTGTGATTTTTGCACATTGATTTTATATCCTGAGACTTTGCTGAAGTGGCTTATGAGTTTCAGGAGTTTTTGGGCTGAGTTGGTGGGGTCTTCTAGGTATACTATCATGTCTGCAAATAGAGACAATTTGGCTTCCACCTTTCCTATTCGAATACCCTTTATTTCTTTTTCTTACCTGATTGCTCTGGCTAGAACTTCCAGTACTATGTTGAATAGGAGTGGTGAGAGAGGGCATCCTTGTCTAGTGCCAGATTTCAAAGGGAATGCTTCCAGTTTTTGCCCATTTAGTATGACATTGGCTTTTGTTTTGTCGTAAATAGCTTTTATTACTTTGAGATATGTTCCATCAATGCCGAGTTTATTGAGGGTTTTTAGCATAAAGGCCTGTTGAATTTTGTCAAATGCCTTCTCTGCGTCAATTGAGATAATCATGTGGTTTTTGTTTTTGCTTCTGTTTATGTGGTGAATGACGTTTATAGACTTGTGTATGTTGAACCAGCCTTGCATCCCCGGGATGAATCCTACTTGATCATGATGGATAAAATTTTTAATGTGCTGTTGCAATCTGTTTGCCAGTATTTTATTGAAGATTTTTGCATCTATGTTCATCATGGATATTGGCCTGAAGTTTTCTTTTCTTATTGACTCTCTGCTGGGTTTTGGTATCAGGATGATGTTGGTCTCATAAAATGATTTGGGAAGGGTTCCCTCTTTTTGGATTATTTGGAATAGTTTCAGAAGGAATGGTACCAGCTCCTCTTTGTGTGTCTGGTAGAATTCGGCTGTGAACCCATCTGGACCTGGGCTTTTTTTTGTATGGTAGGCTCTTAACTGCTGCCTCAACTTCAGACCTTGTTATTGGTCTATTCATAGTTTTGGCTTCCTCGTGGTTTAGGCTTGGGAGGACACAGGTGTCCAGGAATTTATCCATTTCTTCCCGGTTTACTAGTTTATGTGCATAGAGTTGTTTGTAGTATTCTCTGATGATGGTTTGAATTTCTGTGGAATCTTTGGTGATTTCCCCTTTATTGTTTTTTATTGCATCTATTTGTTTGTTCTCTCTCTTCTTTTTTATCAGTCTGGCTAGTGGTCTATTTTGTTGATCTTTTTGAAAAACCAGCTCTTGGATTTATTGATTTTTTTGAAGGGTTTTTTGTGTCTCTATCTCCTTCAGTTCTGCTCTGATCTTAGTTATTTCTTGTCTTCTGCTAGGTTTTGAGATTTTTTGATCTTGCTCCTCTAGCTCTTTCAATTTTGACGATAGGGTGTCAATTTTGGATCTCTCCACTCTTCTCATGTGGGCACTTATAGCTATATATTTTCCTCTACAGACTGCTTTAAATGTGTCCCAGAGATTCTGGTATGTTGTGTCTTTGTTCTCATTGGTTTCGAAGAACTTCCTTATTTCTGCCTTTATTTCATCATTTACCCAATCACCATTCAAGAGCCAGTTGTTCAGTTTCCATGAAACTGTGCGGTTATGAGTTAGTTTCTGTATTCTGAGTTCTAACTTGATTGCACTATGGTCTGAGAGACTGTTTGTTATGATTTCAGTTCTTTTGCATTTGCTGAGGAGTGATTTACTTCCAATTATGTGGTCAATTTTTGGAGTAGGTGTGATGTGATGCTGAGAAGAATGTATATTCTGTGGATTTGGGGTGGAGAGTTCTGTAAATGTCTATCAGGTTTGCTTGTTCCAGGTCTGAGTTCAAGCCCTGGATATCCTTATTAATTTTCTGTCTGGTTGATCTGTCTAATATTGACAGTGGAGTGTTAAAGTCTCCCACTATTATTGTGTGGGAGTCTAAGTCTCTTTGTAAGTCATTATGAACTTGCCTTATATATCTGTGTGCTCCTGTTTTGGGTCCATATACGTTTAGGATCATTAGCTCTTCTTGTTGTATAGTTCCTTTTACCATTATGTAATGACTTTCTTTGTCTTTTTTGATCTTTGTTGCTTTAAAGTCTATTTTATCAGAGATGAGAATTGCAACTCCTGCTTTTTTTTTTTTGCTCTCAATTTGCTTGGTAAATCTTCCTCCATCCCTTTATTTTGAGCCTTTGTGTATCCTTGCATGTGAGATGCGTGTCCTGGATACAGCACACCAATAGGTTTTGGTTTTTTATCCAAGTTACCAGTCTGTGTCTTTTGATTGGTGCATTTAGCCCATTTACATTTAGGGTTAATATTGTTATGTGTGAGTTTGATACTGCCATTTTGATGCTAGCTGGCTGTTTTGCCCATTAGTTGATGCAGATTCTTCATTTTTTTTGATGCTCTTTACCATTTGGTATGTTTTTAGAATGTCTGGTATTGGTTGTTTCTTTCTATGTGTAGTGCCTCTTTCAGGAGCTCTTGTAAAGCAGTCCTGGTGGTGACAAAATCTCTGAGTACTTGCTTGTTGGCAAAAGATTTTATTCTTCCTTCACTTTTGAAGCTCAGTTTGGCTGGATATGAAATTCTGGGTTGGAAGTTCTTTTCTTTAAGGATGTTGAATATTGGCCCCCACTCTCTTCTGGCTTGTAGAGTTTCTGCTGAGAGATCTGCTGTGAGTCTGATGGGTTTCCCTTTGTGAGTGACCCGACCTTTCTCTCTGGCTGCCCTTAGTATTTTCTCCTTCATTTCAACTCTGGTGAATCTGAAGACTATGTGCCTTGGGGTTGCTCTTCTTGTGGAATATCTTTGTGGTGTTCTCTGTATTTCTTGGAGTTGAGTATTGGCCTACCTTGCTAGGTTGGGGAAATTTGCCTGTATAATATCCTGAAGAGTATTTTCCAGCTTGGATTCATTCTCTTCGTCACATTCTGGTACACCTATCAAACATAGGTTAGGTCTTTTCACATAGTCCCACATTTCTTGGAGATTTTGTTCATTCCTTTTTGCGCTTTTTTCTCTAATATTGGTTTCTCATTTTATTTCATTGAGTTGATCTTCAACTTCTGATATTCTTTCTTCTGCTTGGTCAATTTGGCTGTTGAAACTTGTGCATGCTTCGTGAAGTTCTCGTGTTGTGATTTTTAGCTCCTTCAATTCATTCATATTCCTCTCTAAGTTGTCCATTCTTGTTATCGTTTCCTTGAATCTTTTTTCCAGTCTTTTTTTAAGGTTCTTAGTTTCTTTGCACTGATGTAGAACATGTTCTTTTAGCTCACTGAAGTTTCTCATTATCCACCTTCTGAAGTCTGATTCCGTCATTTTGTCGCACTCATTCTCCGTCCAGCTTTGTTCCCTTGCTTGTGCAGAGTTTTGGACCTTTGTAGGAGGTGAGGTGTTTTGGTTTTGGGTGTTTTCCTCCTTTTTGCACTGGTTTATTCCCATCTTTATGGATTTATCCACCTGTCGTCTTAGTAGTTGCTGACTTTTCGATTGGGTCTCTGAGTGGATGCCCAGATTGTTGATGATGAAGTATTTCTGTCACTTAGTTTTCCTTCTAACAGTCTAGCCCCTCTGCTGTATGACTGCTGAGGTCCACTCCAGGCCCTGCTTGTCTGGGGTACACCTGTAGCAGCTGCGGAACATTGAGGGATGCTACCAGTTTCTTCTTCTGCTATCTTTGTCCCAGAATAATGCCTGCCAAATGTGAGTCTGATTAGTCCTTTTTTGAGGTGACTCTTTGGATATACAGGGGTCAGGGAGCTGCTTGAGGAGACGGTCTGTACTTTATAGGAGCTCAAGTGCTGAACTGTGAGCTCTGTTGTTCATTCAGCGTTGTTGGGTGGGTGTGTTTAGGTCTGCTGCAGCAGACCTTATAACCCCCCCCTTTTTTTTCCTCAGATGCTCTGTGTCAGGGATTTGGGGCTTTCTTTATGAGCATCTGTTGCACTGTCCTGCCCAGCTAGGATGAAGTCTAGTCACTATTTGCCTGCTGAGGCTCCGCCCTCCTACCATGGGGTATGCCCTGCAGCCACGGGGCTCCGCTCTGCTGCCACGGGGCTTCGCCCTACTGTGGTGGGCTCCACCTGGTTGGCTGAGTCTCTCTGTTATGGTGGGTTACCTCGGCAACGGCAGGCTGCTTCTGCAATGGGCCTGTTCCTCAGTAGGGCAGAATGCATTCGTAGTGGCGGACGCCCCTCCCCCACTGAGCTGCACTGTCCTGAATTCAGCTGAGCCCCCAGTAAAACTCTCAACCCCCAGCGTTTTGAATCGCCGTTTTTTTTGTCCCTGTGGGGGTGGGACCCGCCGAGCCTGATCACCTGGCTCCCTGTCTCAGAGTCCTTTCTCTCTCTCTCTCTCTCTCTCTTTTTTTTTTAAGTTGAATGGTTGACTCTCTCACAGGTGTTTCAGTCGCCTGCTGAAAGGGTGCCGGGATCTGTGTGATTTCCCATGCCGCTACCCACTGCGCCGGCTCAAATCATGCTTCCCTGGAATCTCCTGGTCTGGCTCACTGTCCAAGTCCTGTTTAATCAGATGGATATGTTAATCTGCCCTCCCAAACCTCAGATTGCTGGTTTAACAGGGCACCCAGACCAGTGAGTTTTGTGCCGTTGTGCCGCGGTGCCAGCCGAAAGGGCTGCACAAGCCGAAAGGGCTGCGCTGGTGTCCTGTGTCTCTCTTACACCTGGGAATTTCCCCGTTCTGTGGGCAACAAAGGTCCATCTGAAAATGCTGCTAGGACTCACCCTCTGCACCTTCACTGAGAGCTGCAGTCCCAAGTTGTTCCTACTGCGCCATCTTCACCAGTGGCTTTCTAACCAATGACATAGGAACCCTAACATATCCTGTTACTCCTTTTTCTTTTTTATACTAGCTAACTATTGCCGATGATCATGACATAGAAGGAAAGTGAAAAATAGGATTATCCATAGTTCCTTGTTTTTTCAAACCTCCCTTATTTATTAGTAAAGCAAAGGTAGAGAGTATTAGTAGAATGTGCTTTATTAAGAAGTGAAATAGCCGGGCGTAGTGGCTCACACCTGTAGTCCCAGCACTTTGGGAGGCTGAGGCGGGTGGATCACGAGGTCAAGAGACCGAGACCATCCTGGTAAACATGGTGAAACCGTGTCTCTACTAAAGATACAAAAAATTAGCTGGGCATGGTGGTGCGTGCCTGTAATCCCATCTACTCTGAAGCCTGAGGGAGGAGAATTGCCTGAACCCAGGAGGTGGAGGTTGCGGTGAGCCGAGATCGTGCCATTGCACTCCAGCCTGGGTAACAAGAGTGAAACTCGTCTCAAAAAAAAAAAAAAAAAAAAAAAAAAAAAAAGAAGTGAAATAAGAACAGTTGAGCTAGTTTTGCACAGTGTTTCCATTGTTTTGCTAAGAACAAAATGTATATTGATGTGCAAGCTATGAAGTACAAATAAAGTAATTTTGGTGATTTTGTAAAGTTAAATATTCCTATATTTGCATTTAAAATCAGCACTGTGCAATCCAAAGATGGACAGCAAAAGTCATTTTAATAATTTAAAGTTTTATTTTTTCTTTACCTAGAACAACATTATAGTGTAAACAAAAAACAGTGTGACAAGTTGAACGATGAGAGCATATGGACACAGGGAGGGGAACATCACACACTGGGGCCTGTCGGGGGATGGGGAACAAGGGAAGGGAAGCAAGGGAAGGGACAGCTTTAGGACAAATAACGAATGCATGCAGGGCTTAAAATCTAGATGATGGGTTGAAGGGTGCAGCAAACTACCATGGCACATGTATTCCTATGTAACAAACCTGCAGGTTCTGCACGTGCACCCCAGAACTTAAAGTAAAATAAAATAAAAGAAAAAGAAAAAATATTACCTCCAGTATATGATTAAGTCAATTAAAAAAAACAAAACAAAGAAAACCCACTGTGTCAGAGACAGAGAGATGAGAGAGAGAGAGAGAGAGAGAGAGAGAGAGAGAGAGAGAGAGAGAGAGAGAGAGAGAGAAACTTTATATTTTCATACCTTTAAAAAATGCTTTCCCCTTGAGGGAATGTGTTCTCTTTCCTGGTCCATGAGGGGCGTAGTTTTAAGGGCCAGAATTTCCCAGCACCATGCCCCACTCCCATCTCTCTTCATCCTGCAGATTCAACGGTTTATGTTTGTATTTCGTGGGCGCGGGAAGAAACTACAAGTCAATCACTCCAGCGGAAGTTCTAAGAACTCCTTTCATTGGCCCAGGGTCTTGGAGAAGGTGGGGGTTCCTCCAGGATAAAAGTCCGTGTCCACATACCTCGCCATATTTCCCCTCTGGAATCCCATTCCACACTCTTCATGGAAGCCTTTCTCTTCTTCTCCTTTCCTTCTTTTTTCTCTACCTAAATAAAATCACCTTTCTGCAACACTTCTTGGGTCCGATATTTGCTTTTACCAGCACACGGTGCAGCTGCAGCGGCCCCATCGCTTATTCTTTAAGAGGTTGGAGGCCAAGAACCCCCAGGAGATGTGCCTCACTGGCACTCAAGAAAAAAACCCAGTTACACCCTGCTTTTGAAAAAGGAGTCCCAAATTTTCAGTTTGTACTGGACCCTGCAAATTATGTAGCTAGCCCTGCACTTGTGCGCAGATGTCAATTTTCCTTTCTCCTTTCTTGGCTCTTACGGGTCAGTACAGGAATGAGGATGACAGATACTTTGAAAATCTTGCTCCAACAGAATTCATTTAAGACAACTCTGA
Source organism: Saguinus oedipus (assembly GCA_031835075.1). Taxonomy (NCBI): domain Eukaryota; kingdom Metazoa; phylum Chordata; class Mammalia; order Primates; family Cebidae; genus Saguinus; species Saguinus oedipus. The sequence goes on along the minus strand of CM063171.1, from coordinate 185,095,102 downwards.
AAAATGCATTAGTTCACAAGCTATCTTCTACCTGAACTGTTTAATACACAGATGCTTCTCCTGTTGTCAAACTGATGTATTTGTTATATCTGCATTTCACTAGAATTTAATATTTTCAAATCTAATTCAAGTGTTGTTATGAATTCCTGAAAGTGCAAGTATAAAAGATTTTGCCTAGGGTTGGGGTTTCATCTTGTCTGATAGTTTATTTATAGCAAGTATTAAACATGGCCTAAATATAAAAAGTAAGGAAACATGTCTATTTTCAATAATGTAATCTATAACTCTGAGAAATAATGTATTTTATTGGAGATGAATGTGTGGCATTTTGTTAAAATGTTTGAAATTACTTTTGTTGTTTTTATTCAAATTGACTAGGAAAGTTTTCCTATGTAAACACTTATTGCTTAACTGCCTTAGGATCTTATGTTTTACAGCATTTGGCTTATAGTAAAGGCCTTTGAACTGTCCAGTGTTTTAGCAATTATTGACAACTGCTGCATCTGCTCCTATCTAGCATTATAGATTATAGACTAAAATGAAAGGCTTATATTACATAAACAATAATTTTAGTCATAAAACTGACTAATTACTATAAATGTCAGTGACTAACTCTTTTAGTTACTTTACTGTTCAGTTACCATTTTTTTTTTTGAGACAGAGTCTCCCTCTGTTGCCCAGGTTGGAGTGCTCTGTTGCCCAGGTTAGCATGATATTGGCTCACTGCAACCTCTGCCTCCTGGGTTCAAGCAATTCTCTTGCCTCAGCCTCTGGATTACCTGAGATTACAGGTGCCTGACACCACACCCTGTTAATTTTTTTGTATTTTTAGTAGAGATGGGGTTTCACCATATTGGCCAGGCTGGTCTCAAACTCCTAACCTTGTGATCCACCCACCTCGGTCTCCCAAAGTGCTGGGATTACAGGCGTGAGCCATCATGCCCAGCCCATTTACCTGTGTTTTGTTTTTTTTTCCTCCTCCTTATATTCTGTATTCTTTGATAGCACTCTGCCTTTATTGTTATTGGTCGTATCAGGAAACAAATGGTAAAATATTTGCTGACTTGTTTATGTAGTTATTAAATCAAAAATGTCATGAACTACTTGAATCTAATGTATTTTTGGAACAAGAAAAGGTCAAAATGAAATTTAAAAATTGCAGATTGTCTCCCATAGCAGTGAATCAGTTAATCATTTGACAATTACTTTATGTTCGTTGTGTTTCAAGCACTGGAATTAAGGGTTCCTGCTCACAGAGAACTTTATCTTTTGTGTGGGAGATACATACATATGGGTGGTTGAGCTAAGTGATCAGGGAGAGCCCTGCTGAGGGTTAATATCTGATCTGTACCCTGAGTGATAGATGGGGCATTATCCTATTTGAAATCTTGCCTTCTCTTGCATCCAGGCTTGAGTCTTTCCACTTCTGCTCTCTGGCTGCCAGCTCTTTCTCAGGCTCCCTCTTGGCTCCTAATTCTCTTTATGTGTATGAACATTTATATATTCTATGTGTATGGACATTAGATTCTTCAGAGCATGCTTCCTAAATATTTTCATTTCTCAATCTAGATCTCTGGTTCAAAACCTTTTTGGGTAATGAATTTTTGAGATCACAGAAAGATACAGGCCTTCTCCTCCTAGGAAAAGAACATACAAAATCTCACGGAATTTCAGGGGATTAAAGGATGCTCCTGAAGATACTCATGGCACCCACAGGAGTTTGTGGTTCCCAAGTTGAACACCTTTCTTTTACTTGCTCTTTTTGGTCAATTTCAATTATACCTGTGGCATTAGCTACACTGAGAACTCCAAAATCTGTGTTTCCACCCAGCTTTAGCTGTGTATACTTGACTGCATTCTAGACATCTCCAGTGCAACTCCCAAAGACACCTGGATTCAGTGTATCCAACAGGAATACACTTCTTCTCCAAATCATCACCATTCCTTCCTTTTCTTTCCATTTCTGCCTCCTCCTGCATGCCCAGTGTTGGTGAACAGCAGCACCATTCACTGAGCTGCACAGTTCAGAGTCCTGGATGTCAACCAGTACTTCTCCCTCTGTCCTTTCAGATCAAACATATTCCTATTCCAAGAAGCTGCCACATCTTCCACTCATTAGCAAAGCTTAGTAATCTCATCCCCATTGCCTTTATTCATGCCTTTGGTTTCTTTCTAGGATATTCTTAGAACGTGAAAGTGGGACAGAAATCTTGGAGAATATGGTAAATGCTTAGAAAGACTATTCAGAACGATAGTCTTTGTAATCATTTAGAAATGTGTGTTTGCTGATTTGGAATTGCTGAGTAGCATTGTGGGTCCAGTCAGTTCTCATTAAGAGGAAATCCCCCATTTTGTAGCAAATGCCTCATGAAATAGCAAGGATTAAAAAGTCATTACTGCATAATAGTGTTTTCCTCCTAATTCAAATACAGTAAGTTTCTTACTGCCTTTACATTGACCAATTAAACAGGTTCGCTTCTTTTATTTTCTATATAGTTTCATCTGTATTGCTGTCTTTTGGAGCTTTTCAATATTTTTCTGAGGTATTTAAATGTTTAATTCAAACCAGATGTTGGATCCTGATAATTTAGTCAATTCAGCAATTATATATTCTTTTGGAGATCTTATGGTAGAAGGGAAATAGGGAATGCTGATTAGATTTATACATAACACAATTCAGCAAAGCCATTTAAGGCAAATTAACAGAACGTAATACAAAATGCTGAGATGCATATTTTTTCACTCATCAATGTGTCTGGTGTTGAAATGAGTAGAAAAAAGTGAGACTATGCAGATCAGTGATTTTTTTGGAGTTTCAAGAAAGTGTAAATAAGAAACTGTATGTCCCTGGAAAGAATGTCCACCAGAGGAGACTCCTTTTACTATGATTCTTCCACCTCTGAGGCGCCCCCTTGAGGGAGAACCTGGGCTCTGATTGTTCTCCTGGATGAAATGAAATCTGGTCTCCTACATATCATGTCAACAACAGCAGTTCTGTTTTCATTTGTTTTATAAATATATATGTCTTCTCTATAAGATTGTATTTATATTATAAGATTGTATTTATATATAAGATTGTATTTAACACAGAATTCCAGGAAGGAAAAATAAGAAAATGATTATGGACAATGAATAAAGTGACTTTCTACAAAAAACATAGTTTTTCATGGTTTGATTTATTCTGTCAAAAGTCAAAATGTTAAACTTACATTATAGACAGCACTATTTGCATTTACTATATGACTGCATGCTGTGTCTGCCTTCAAGTTCTAAGCTTACAAGATTTTACCGTTTGGGTATCAAGTGACAAATTCATAGCTTTAATTTTGCAGAAGCATATACTTTAGCAGTGAAAGAAAACCCAAGGATATATTGGGGAAACCTTCTGATTTTGGAGAGTGAATTACGGTTTTTAAATTAATATTTTATAGATGTCATATGCAAGGCTCAAAAAGGTAACTTATCCAATATGTATCACAACAACAAGTGCTAATAACAATGAGATATTTCAGGTAAATTTGTGTAGATTTTCATTTCTCAGAACCTATACTTATCATCAAGTGAAGTATGACTGTATATGCATTTGCAGATCATTGGTAACTTTTGTTTCACAGTTTGATATTAGCAACAAGATTGGTATAACTACCTTTTTATTGTCTATATCAGGGATTATCTGTTTTGCAGAAATCATCTTTTTTACCCTAAATTTTTTGAGTCATTGGCCCATCAATTGCGGAGAGTGGAGTGTTAAAATCTCCAAGTATGATCCTGGAATTGTCTATCGCTCCATTAATTCTCATTTTTTTCTTCATGTATTTTAAAGTCTGTATCAGGGGCATACATATTTATGATTATTATATCTTCCTGATTTATTGGTTCTTTTAGCATTATGAAATGTCACTCTTTATTCCAATAATACTCTTTGTCTTGAAGTCTACCTTATCTCATACGAATATAAATACTCTAGACTTTCTCATGCCTATAGTTTGCATGGCATTTTTCTCCCAGCTTTTTAATTTCAATCTATCAGCATCTTTATATTTAAAGTATATCTTCTTTTTTTGTTTTGTTTTGATTTTCTGAGAGGATCACATACTGTCACCCAGGCTTAAGTGGAATGGTGCAACATGGCTCACTGCAGCCTAGAAAAACTGGGCTTATGCAGTCCTCCCACACCAGCCACCCGAATAGGTGGAGCTACAGGTGTGTGCCACCACACCCAGCTAATTTATGCTTATTTTTATTTTTTAGAGACTACGTCTCACTGTGTTGTCCAGCCTGGTCTCGAACTCCTAAGCTCAAGTGATCTTTCTGCCTCTGTCTCCCAAAGTGCTGAGGTTACCAGCATGAGCCACTGTGCCCAGCCTGCATCTTCTTGAGATAACATGTTTCTGTGTTTAAAAAATTTATTCTGACAATCTCTGTTAATTGGAGTGTTTAGGCTAATGACAGCTAATAGAATTATTGGCACGTTTAGAATCAGGTGTATCATTTTACTATCTGTTTTCCGTTTGTCCCCTCTGCTTCTTTGCTCCTATATTCTACCTTTCTTTTTTCCTTTTAGATTAATTGAATATTTTTAAACCATATTTTAATTTATTTATTGGATTTTCAGGTTTTTTTTGCAGTTTTAATGGTTACCCATGGAATTACAATACACATTTTTTTTTTTTTTTTTTTTTTTTTTTTAGACGGAGTTTCGCTCTTGTTACCCAGGCTGGAGTGCAATGGCACTATCTCGGCTCACCGCAACCTCCGCCTCCTAGGTTCAGGCAATTCTCCTGCCTCAGCTTCCTGAGTAGCTGGGATTACAGGCACGTGCCACCATGCCCAGCTAATTTTTTGTATTTTTAGTAGAGACGGGGTTTCACCATGTTGACCAGGATGGTCTCGATCTCTTGACCTTGTGATCCACCCACCTCGGCCTCCCAAAATGCTGGGATTACAATATACATTCTTAACGTCTCACAATCTACTTAGAGTTAATATTGTATGACTTCACAAACAATGGAGAAACTTTGTGACTCCATAGGTCCAATTACTAAGTTTCCATTTATTAAGTTATAATTTTCATAACATATTATGTGTACTTATTCTATAAACCAAACAGAGAATATTATATTTTTGCTTAGCATATACATTTTAAAGAAATTAGGAGAAAACAATATTTTCTCACATTGATCCAGATGTTTATAGACTCCCATTCTCTTCATTCCTTCTTAAAAATTTGGATTTTTTTCTGGTATTTTTATTTAGCTGAAAGAACTTCCTCAACATTTGTTTCATTGCAGAGCTGCTGGTGATAACCTTGCTAGTTTATTTTTATCTGGACATGTCTTTATTTTATCTTAACTCTTAAAAAATATTGAATCATTGTTCAAATGTTGTTCAAGTCATTGTGCAAATATGCTGTTCTTTTCTTGGCTGTTTTCAAGATTTTATCTTTATTTTTTGGTTCTGCGGTTTGACTACGGTATGCCTAGATGTGTTTATCTTAAATTCCTGCTGCTTGGAGTTTTCCACGCTTCTTGAATCTGTAAACATGTCCTCCATAAAATTTGGAAAATATTCATTTATTATGTCACCAAATATTTTTTCTGTCCCATTTTCTGCTTCTAGGATCAATCATAATTTCTCATGTGTGAGACCTTTTGACATGTCCTTCACACTGTTTGAAAGTTCCCTGGGATGCAATATTAAGGCTCAATCACAGAAATATGTGAAACATGTTTGATTCCTTTCTACACTTAAATTTTCAGTTTCCATTTTATTAACCCCATAGGTGTGTCACTATTTTGCAAGCCATCTTTAATTGTTTTGGAAGAGCCATAGTATAAAAAGTATGTAACATATAGTAAGTAAATGCTTATGAAGAAAATGAGAGCCTCCCCCCCAAAAACCTACAGAAAATAATTCCTAATTGCCCAATTAATAGAAATCCATGAGTTCTATAGTTCAGGTGTTTCTTCCCCTCCAAATCTGATGTTGAAATTTGATCCCCAGCGTTGGAGATCAAACGAGAGGTGGTTGGGTCATGGAAGTGGATCCCTCATGAATATTAATACCCTCCCTAAGGGTAGGGGCCAGTGAGTTCTCAGTCTATTAGCTCCTGCAAGAACTGATTGTTAAAAAGAGCCTGACCACCTCCCAACTCTCTCTCTCTCTTGCTTCCTCTCTCGCCTTGGGATCTCTGCACATTGCTGGTCACCCTCCGCCATGAGTGGAAGGAGCCTGAAGCCCTCATTAGAAGCAGATGCTTGGTCCATGCTTCTTGTTCTGCCTGCAAAACCATGAGCCAAATAAACCTCTTTTATTTTTAAATAAATTACACGGCTATAGGTATTTCTTTAAAAAAGATACTAAATGAACAAAGACAGTGAGAATCTTGCCAACATTAAAATACAGTTAAATATTCATCTAAGGAGCATTATATGCATTAAAACATTACATTTACTATGTTAGATATGAGATTAGCAAGCTGTAATCCTGGTCTTGAAAGAATTTAAAATTGAGAGAAACTTAAAATGTACATAAACAATAATTTTGTAATAAATTTATATAAACAACAAATTTGTAATATAAAGCATGGTGACCTCTGTTTTTATAGATAGGAAGCAAAACTCTGTGGAGTGCAGAGAAGAAATTATAAGGAGTTGGTGTCTGAGGTGGATCTTAAAGAATGTGTAAGATTTGGACAGATGGAGAAGTCCACAAGTCACATGGTGACCTATATTATGAAGTTAGCAGAATCTGAGGGTTGGGGGCTGATCAAGAATGTGGAGTGGGTTATTAAGTTAGCAGAAGAGAATATGACTAATAGAGAAAGAAGAATGAAAGAGATAGCTGCACTGAATACCAGGAACAATCTCACAGTAGATGGGTAGCAGAGCTTAAAATCTTGGCATCTGAGCTAAGTTAAAGACCAAATGGCACCATCTCTTGTGAATGTGTTGTTATACCAGTTGTTGTTGTTGTTGGTGGGTTGTGTGTGTGTGTATGTGTGTGTGTGTGTGTATGTGTGTGTGTGTGTGTACAGTTACAAGAAAGAAGACTAGACAAATGCTGTTGGCAACATACTTAGTACTCCAGCTGATTTTTATTTGCCCCTAGCACCCCGTAATGCTCCTCCATACAAAGGGAACAGTCTCAGTAATTTCTGTTGAATATTCTATTTTGGTTGCAGCTAAGGTTCAGAAAAAGAGAAAAAGAAAGGAAGAAAGAAAGAAAAAGAAAGAAAGAAAGTTAAACAAGTAGGTTGGGATAGATTGTTGTAGACTTTAAAAAACTTTTTTTGTATAAACAATAAGGCCGGGCATGGTGGCTCACGCTTGTAATCCCAGCACGCTGGGAAGCTGAGGTGGGCAGATCACGAGGTCAAGAGATCGAGACTGTCCTGGCCAACGTGGTGAAACCCCGTCTGTACTAAAAATACAAAAAATTAGTTGGGTGTGGTGGCGTACGCCTGTAGTCCCAGCAACTTGGGAGGTTGAGGCAGGAGAACAGCTTTAACCCGGGAGGTGGTGGTTGCAGTGAGCCAAGATCATGTCACTGCACTCCAGCCTGGAGCCTGGTGACAGAGCAAGACTCTGTCTCAAAAACTAACTAACTAAATAAAATGCATATGGTTGGTAATCAAAGAGTACCTAAGGGTTTATGATGAAATGTTCTCTCTTCTTGCCCAGGCTTGAGTGCAATGGCGTGATCTCGACTCACTGCAACCTCCATTTCCCGGGTTTAAGTGATTCTCCCATCTCAGCCTCCCAAGTAGCTGGGATTACAGGAACCTGCCACTACACCCAGATAATTTTTGTATTTTTAGTAGAGACAGAGTTTCGTCATGTTGGCCAGGCTGGTCTCGAGCTCCTGACCTCAGGTGATCCACCTGTCTCGGACTCCCAAAGTGTTGGGATTACAGGTGTGAGTCACTGTGTCATCTCTTTCAGTTCTCTACTTCCTCTATTGCAGAGATAGTTGTTTTTATTTTTTAAATTTTATCTATTTATTTTTTGAGATTACTATTTTTAAACTGTTTCTTCTAGCAGTTTTAACCTACCACCACATACTATACTCATATTATTACTTGATTTATTAAATTAAACATGATCTATTGGCTTTTTGCTGTAATAAAGTTTAGCACACTTTTTCATAACTTACTAAACTTTCCCCCATACCAGTGTCATAATTCTTCTTAATAAATGTCAGTTATTGTAAAAATTCTTGTTCCATGAACTATGTGCAATAAATCTTGAGTCCTCATATTCTAATGTGACATAACTTCACCTTTTCTTTCTCCTATTCACCAAAATTTGTATATTTTACTTTCACTTTAAATTGTTAAGGTTGATAATATATAAATTCTATTCCTTATAATAATAAGGTAATTCTTATTATTTCTTTTGAATTTTGCCTAGTAATTGATTCTGTTGTTTGCAAGTCAGTAAACTTCATTTTGTTATTGCTATGCAATTACTTTTGCTCTGGCCATCAGTATTGTATGACTATATTGTCCTTTTAGGCATTTTTAAATGAACATTTTATTTATATTTCTAATTTATTGCATTGACTTTTTAAAATTACATTCTGAAGTTCTTAGTAACTTCTCAAGGATAACATCACATCTATATATATATATATATATATATTTTTTTTTTCCCAGATAGCTGCTTCCTGGAATCCTGAATCTTTCTGCTATAGAATTTATAGTGAGTTTATATCTATTTTATTCCTTCATATAATTTTAAGAGATCATAATCAAGAATGAAGATAAATACTTGTGGGTACTATTCCATTTTGACCTTTGTAATTCCTTGACTTTAACTGAAATAGGAGGATGCTTACTAGAAGCTAAATCCAACCTAGCTTCTTTTTGGATATCTCAGGCTTCTCAAACTTTATGTTTATGAAACAGAATTCATTTTTCTACCCAGCTCCCACCCCAAACATCACTTCTTTAAAATGCAAATATTTTGGAAGAGCCCATATAGCCAAGACAATCCTAAGCAATAAGAACAAAGCTGAAGGCATCATGTTACTTGATTTCAAACTATATTACAAATCTACAGTAACCAAAACAGCATGGTACTGATGCCAAAACACATATATAGACCAATGAGACAGAACAGAGACCTCAGAAATAATGCCACAAATCTACAACCAGCTGATCGTTGGCAACTTGACAAAAACAAGCAATGGGGAAAGGATTTCCTGTTTAATAAATGCTGCTGGGAAAATTGGTTAGCCATATGCAGAAAATAGAAATTGGACCCCTTCCTTACATCTAATACAAAAGTTGACTCAAAATGGCTTAAAGACTTAAATGTAAAACCCCAAATCATAAAAACCCTAGAAGAAAACCTAGGCCGTACCATTCAGGATGTAGGCATGGGCAAAGACTTCATGACTAAAACACTAAAAGCAATAGCAATGCAAGCCAAAATTGACAAATGGGATCTAATCAAACTAAGGAGCTTCTGCACAGCAAAAGAAACTATCATCAGAGTGAGCAGGCAACCTACAGAACAGGAGAAAATTTTTGTAAGCTATCCCTCTGACTAAGATCTAATATCCAGAATATACAAGAAACTGAAACAAGTTTACAAGAAAAAACAACCCCTTCAAAAAGTGGGCAAAGGATATGAACAGACACCTCTCAAAAGAAGACAGCCAACAAACATATGAAAAAAGCTAATCATCATTAGTCATTAGAGACATGCAAATCAAAAACACAAGGAAATATCATCTCACACCAGTTAGAATGGCAATTATTAAAAAGTCAGGCAACAACAGATGCTGGTGAGGCTGTAGAGAAATAGGAATGCTTAAAACTGTTGGGAGTATAAATTAGTTCAACCATGGTGAAAAACAGTGTGGCAATTCTTAAAGGATCTAGAACCAGAACTACCATTTGACCCAGTAATCCCATTACTGGATATATACCCAAACGATTTTAAATCATTCTACTATAAAGACACATGCACACATATATTTATTGCAGCACTATTTACAGTAGCAGAGACTTGGAACCAACCCAAATGCCCACAATGATAGACTGGATAAAGAAAATGTGGCACATATACACCATGGAATTCTATGCAGCCATAAAAAAAATGAGTTCATGTACTTTGGAGGGACATGGATGAAGCTGGAAGCCATTATTCTCAGAAAACTAACACAGGACCAGAAAACCAAATACTGCATGTTCTCACTCGTAAGTGGGAGTTGAACAATGAGAACACATGGACAAAGGGAGGGGAACATCATATACCAGGGCCTGTTGGGGGTTTGGGGGAAAGGGGAGGGAATACATTTGGACAAATACCTAATGCATGCAGGGCTTAGAACCTAGATGACAGGTTGATAGGTGCAGCAAACCACCATGGTTCCTGTATACCTATGTAACAAACCTGCATGTTCAGCACATATATTCCAGAAGTTAAAGTAAAATTTAAAAAATAAACAAATAGAATAAATAAAATAAAATGCAAGTATTTTTGGAATGGATTAAATTTCTTTCAATGTCAAGCTGCTTTTTTTTTTTTTTTTTTTTGAGACAGAATCTTCCTCTGTCACCCAGGCTGGAGTACAGGAGCTCCATCTCAGCCACTGCAACCTCTGCCTCCTAGGTTCAAGTGATTCTCCTGCCTCAGCCTCCCAAGTATCTGTGACTATAAGTGTGCACTACCATCCCTGGTTAATTTTTGTATTTTTCATAGAGATGTTATTTCACCATGTTGCCCAGGCTAGTTTCAAATTCCTGGGCTCAAGTGATTCTCCTTGGCTTCTCAAGGTGCTGGAATCACAGGCATGAGCCACTGTACTAGCCTCAAGCTGCTTTCTTAAGCCTTTTTCTCATCTTACTTTTATAATGTCTTAGGTAAATCTCATCAGTATCCTAGTTTCAGTTACCATCCATTTGCCATTAAGTCCCGAGTTTGTATCTCCCGCTAAGATATCTGTTTTTAGGTCCATACTTGCCTATCAGAAAGATCCTCTCTCAATCTCACCAGCACCCTGACATCAGCATACATAGAGCTCAACATCATCTTTCCTCCCAATTCTGCTCCTCTTGTGGTTGTTGCCTTATGGCTTACTCAAGCCAAGGATCTGGGAGTCACTCTTGATACCTTTCTTTTTCTCACTTTACTCATCTAACCAATAGTTAACTGCTATCAAATCTATCCATAAAGTTTTCTAAAGTTCATTACATTTCCTAGTCCCCACTGTCAGCATGTTAGCTGATGCCATCATCTGAATTATTTCAGTAGCTTCTCAACTAGTTTCACAGGTAAACTCTGTTTGCTTGTGCCATGGACACCTGTTTTTCTCCATTGCTCTGATCATCTTTTAGGAGATTTTCCTTCAGGAAAATAGAAAAGAGCCACAGATGCTCTTGCTACATACTTTCACATCATCCCAAGTTTTTCCTATTCATAACAGTATCTTATTTTGTTGAATAATGTTTTCCTGCATCCTGTTCTATAAACAAATTAAAGCTGTGTTTATCTTACCCAATGTTGTATTTCTGGTGCCTAGCATAATGTCTGAAGGTTAGCAGGAGCTTAATATGTGTTTTTGAGTGTTGAAGAATTGATTGAATGTCATGCTTAGTATTTTTTTAGGAACACTTTTCCCATTTTGATCTTCTCAGAACATAAATATCAAATCAATTTAATCACATTCCAAGAGGCAGCTTTTTACTATACATGTCTCATTTTGTTATTAAAATATCCATTTTCCTTAATTTCATTTTGAATGAAATTTTATCTTTCATTGCTTGTAAAACATTTTATACTCTCATTTTTCTGTTTCCTACTTAGCAGGTCTATGAATGTGTACTATTTGCTATTCTCCAGGGCCTCCCGGTTTCTCAGTACTCTTTTGTAGTAATTAAGCTATGTTTTGTAACTCATGTAGACAAGCATTCAATTAGAAGAATAGTAAAAGGTTTTATCTGCTAAAGCAAACATACTTGAATAGAGACAAAACATTGCAAATATACCTGAAAATTCAGGATATACATTAGTGAGCCTCTTAACCCTTGAATAAGTATCCTAATCAAGCATATCCTAAATACATACCATTTAAATTCTAAAACAGAAACTGTCTTGTCCATGAATTTAATACATTGAATCACAAATATGTAATGTCATGGTGACCAAGTCATTTAATGACTCCTTACATAGTGATAACATATTCAATTTTTTAGTGATAAAACATTTAATTTTGAAGAGTTTATTTAAGCAAGTAGCAATTAATGAATTAGATTGCTCTAGACCACAGGTGGTTTGGGCTTCTAGTGAAGGAGTGTAGGGGGAAAGGCTTTTATAAGGTGAACGTGGAAGCAAGGCAAAGAAGATATTTGATTAAAGTGGAGCAGTTTCCTCAAAATCCCGAGTTAGAGGTTTGTTGGCAGTTTCTAATTGGCAAAACTTAAGTTTCATTTTCCTAGGATAGAACTGTTCACACAGAATTGGGTTTTAGCTTGCTTAGTGGCCTAGTTTTCTTAGTAGGATGGATGGAAGCACAAAGAATACAAGAGAATATGTGTGATAAAGAGGTAAAGAATAGGATGGTTGATGAAATTTCTATAAAATAATCCTTGTTTTTATTCCAAAGTAGGAGGCAAAGGCCTTTGGTTAGATCTAGGGGTTGGAGAGAATGTTAGACAGGGGCTTTTTTTTCCTTAGTATTTAGCATTGTACTTGGCTAATATAAATTAAATTGTCCCTTTCACCTCAAATTCATTTTCTGAAGTTATGACCCCCAGTACCTTGCCATGTTGCCCAGAATGTGACTATACTTGAAAATAGGTCATTGCAGATGTAATTAGTTAAGATGAGGTCACACTGGAGTCAGGCCCATAATCCAATATGTCTAGGGTAGTTATAAAAAAAGGGAGTTTGGACACAGATATACAAAAAGATGGTATGAAGAGACATAGAAAGAAGATGGTCAAGCCAGGGAGAGAGATCTGGAACAAATCCTTTCTTCATAGCTCTTGGAAGGAGTCAACCTTGCTAGCACATTGATCTTGGATTTTTAGACTTCAGAACTATGAGACAATAAATATCGTTGTCTAAGTCTCTTAGGTCTAGGCAGTCCTAGGTATCGTGGCCATGGTAGTAGGAATTCAAAATTTGGTGAGTTAATAAGCGGATAAATGAGTAAATAAATGTATGAATAAGTGAGGTGGGGTTTGGGGGAAGATCTCAGGGTTGAGGAAAACAAGAAAAATTTTGATCAGTCATTAAGTTATTCCAAAACTTTGAAATAGTTCTTGGAGTTCAGTAGTGCTTTGGAGAGAACAGTAAATTTGAAATTCAAATGAAGATACATGGGAGGAAGGTGGTAAATTAGTGGCTTAGAAGTGATGAGATGGAGCAAGGCAAGAATAAACTTATTTTCCTGCCTCACTGAGTTAAAGGGGAATTAGAATAGGTGAACCTTTAATAATGTGAGCAATTGAGGATATGGTCCAAAAAATTCTCATTATCTGCTGTTCCAGCCCTCATGTACATTGATAGTCTTTGAAGTGCTCAGCAAGCTCTCTTTTAAGCTACCAGCATCCACATAACAGTTGATGTCACGTCAGGAGCTCAAGGATGTGTATGCATGCTAACGTTTTTTACTTTGATAATTCTGGCATTTTTAAAAATAGGGTCTTTGGATATTTTCTAATTGTCTACCTTGACAAAGTGAATGTTTTCAGACGTCCTTCCTCACCTCTCCTTAGGTGCTTTGAACACGCAGTGATATGCTGTAGAAACCAAGAAGAAAATGCAAATGCCTTCTCGGTAATAAATGTCAGAATTGAGTCATTATGTTTGAAATATGTGTTTTATAGGCAATATCTATACACATGCACAACAGGTGACAACGGGGGCACTGCCTTGCTCTTAAAAATAACGCAATATTAAAAATAAGACACTCTGTTAGACAGTTATTTTTTGTTATGTATACATTTTGATTCCCATAGGAAATATTTATAAAATGGTGTTGGCTCTTGGAAAAGCAGGTACCTGGTGTTCACACTGCAGAAAGGATCCTTCGTGCATCATGATAGTCTCAGGGAGGTCAGTGGGCCCTGCAACAAGGTGCTCTTTGAGCTTTGAAGGGGCTGCAGGCTAGATTCCCAAACACCTGGAGCTTGGATATACTGAGTCCAAATATACTGGGTTTGGATTCTTCGTTTTGGAAAAAGCTTCCCATTTCTTCCATATGCAGTTCTTCCACGTGCAGTTCTTCCACTACAATTTTTATGCTTCTAGTGCTTTAGAGCTAACTTTTAAGTTAAATTTATTTATTAATAATTTATTAAGTTAATTAATTTAATAATTTATTAAGTTAAAATTATTTATTAAAGTCACACAATTGACTCCTATCCAGGGAGATCATACAGAGTACATGCATTAGTGGGCAACTTTTATGGTGGGCTCATTAGCCTGGGTGGTAGGTAATCTATGAGAAGATTATAGCGTTGCTATCCCACTGCTTATGTTGGTGCAAGTAATTAACATGAATTTCCTACTCCAGGAAGTTGTAGGGGATCAAAAATATGCCACTCCAAAATGTGTTACATTGGCATAAAGATTATTTTGAGCTAGAGTCAAATAAGAAACAACAGATGAAGAAAACTTTCCAGAGCTTCCCTTATTTAACTAAAAGCAGAAATTCCTGAGAAACTGGAACCACCATAAATCATCTCTCTTGGGAAATTTTTATGACCATAAAAGAAGATGGAAAGGCAGTGCTGAGATGGACCTGCATAAACAAATCTTACTCCGTTTCCCCAACACAGTTACCTTCCCACAGTTTGCCACCTTTGAAAGCCTAAAACCCTTGACCTTTGTCTTGTCACTTCTCTATAAATTTCTTGTTCTTTGCTAAGAGTTTATATAAGCCAAAGTTCTAACCACAACTTTGAGTTACTCATCAATGAGGTTTCTTCCATGTGATGTGCACTACACACATTCATAAACTGTTTATTTTTCTCTTGCGAATGTGCCTTTTGTCAGTTTAATACACAGGGCTCCAGCCAATGTACTTAAGATGGGTGGAAGAAAAAGAAAATGTTTCCTCCCATCCAAAGTCATCTAAACCTATTTCCTCTTCTGCAGAACTTGTTGAGCTGCTAAAACACATCTTTAACAAGTGGGATAAAGATAAACATGACACACAAGCCAAGCCAGGAAACTGCCTTCTCTCTAAGACTTTCTCTCAATTCCATCTTGCTATTCAACCTCTCACTAAGTCATGTTCCATGGTTAACTTTTTTCTTTTATATTTAAGCTCTCCTAACTGAACTGTGAGCTTCTGATTTGTAGCCTCTTGTCCAGTAGTAGGCTTGCGTCTATTTTCTACCTGTACTTCTCTTTCTAATCAGGATAATGCCATTTGCCTTACCCAGTTCCATGAGCTCAACCTACAGTCTCTTAGGCAAGGTGTTTTTTATAAATTCCAGAGGACTTACCAAATGGCTAGACACATATCAAACATTGAAGAAATACAAAATGGTGCACACATAATTAGTTGATGGGGACTGTCTTACCATTACACACTACCTGAACTCCAATTACATTAAAACAGTTAAGAGTTTGACAACCACATGGGACAGTCAGGCCATTTTAGAACCAAAGCAAACCTGGTTAGAAACAAATAGATTGTTTCTAAATATTGGTTTATTAATGTTAATGTTTATTATTCTAGCTAACATTTATTGAATACTTACTCTGTGCCAAACACCAGACCTAAATGCTTTACGTTTAACAGTAATTATGGGGATGATATTATTATCTCTATTTCTCAGATGAAGAAATTGAAGCTTAAATAAATTAAACAAGATACTCCAAGTCACAGAATTTAAATGGCACATAAGTGGTTGGGATTTGAATCTGGATCTGTCTAAATTTGCAGTATGTGGCCTTTACAGGGGAGATGCCCGTTATTCTTATGTTTGGGAAATGGTGGGGCCAACTGGTCTCAGAGAACAAACGTCAGAGAGCAACTTGCTCAGAGGATTCTGCCAGTAATTGTCTCTAAAAACAATCTCTTTATACCCAGTAATGAAATTGCTGGGTCAAATAGTATTTCTGGTTTTAAATCCTTGAAGAATCACCACACTGTCTTCCACAATGATTGAACTAATTTACACTCCCACCAACAGTGTAAAAACATTCCTATTTCTCTGCATCCTCGCCAGTATCTGCTGTTTCTAGACTTTTTAACCATGATCGCCATTCTAACTGCTGTGAGATGGTATCTCATTGTGGTTTTGATTTGCATTTTTCTAAAGACCAGTGATGATGAGCTTTTTTCATGTTTGTCAGTTGCATAAATGTCTTCTTTTCAGAAGTGTCTGTTCATATTCTTTGCCTGCTTGTTGATGGAGCTCTTTTGTTTAAGTTCCTTGTAGATTCTGGATATTAGGCTTTTGTGAGATGGATGGATTGCAAAAATGTTCTCTCATTCTGTAAGTTGTATATTCACTCTGATGATAGTTTCTTTTGCTCCGCAGAAGCTCTTTAGTTTAATTAAATCCATTTGTCAATTTTGGCTTTTGTTGAAATTGCTTTTAGTGCTTTAGTCACGAAGTCTTTGCCTATACCTATAAATCATTCTACTATAAAGACATATGCACACGTATGTTTATTACAGTACTATTTACAATAGCAAAGACTTGGAACCAACCCAAATGCCCATCAATGATAGGCTGGATAAAGAAAATGTAGCACAAACACACCATGAAATACTGTGCCGCTGTAAGAAAGAATGAGCTCATGTCCTTTGCAGGGACATGGATGAAGCTAGAAACCATCATCCTTGGCAAATTGACGCAAGAACAGAAAACCAAATACTGCATGTTCTCACTCATAAGTGGGAGCTGAACAATGAGATCACATGGACATAGGGAGGGGAACGTCACACACCAGAGCCTGTTGGGGGTAGGGGGCAAGAGGAGGGAGAGCATTAGGACAAATACCTAATGCATGCGGAGCTTAAAACCTAGATGGTGGGTTGATAGGCAGCAAACCACCATGGCACATTTATACCTACATAACAAACCTGCACATTCTGCACATATATCCCATAACTTAAAGTAAAAGAAAAAAGAAAACAGATACAAAGAAACTCTGGAAGATAATGGAGGGGAACAAAACAAAACGATCTCTTTCTTCAGCTTGCTCTTCAGCCTTCACTTAACACTTCACTACATTCTTAGAAATGTTTCTTAAAAAGTTGTTTCTAGTTTTAGGTTGATTCTCCTTTTTCCATGTTTTTTTTCCCACAGGCTATGACAACAGTTTGATCTGAGGCAGTGATCTTTGCCTTACCACTCCTACTCCATAAGAATAAAGGGACATCAGAAGTTTTCTTCTGCAATGATTACATAACCTACCCCTGTCCCCATAAAGAGTCCAAACTCATATGAGCCTGGTTATTCCCATGGTGATTTTAGAAAGAGTTTATTAGTGCATATGGAAGTGTTCATGCACATTGGAACAGCAAAGATAAAACATGATACCTTGTTGTTAAGCTTCAAGTCTCTTCATATTCTTCAGTAATTGAACAAGAGGGCAAGAGTCACATGTGACACTAATTACAGAAGATCATATTGAGTAGTTTACCCGTTAAAATGCTGTGAGTTTACGTTATCCATTAAAGAATGGATATGATAAAAATACTGATTTTTATAGGTTATTTCCAAAGGAGTCAACTCCATTTTTGAAATGCTACTGTTTGGGGGTCTCCCCATTTCAGTGAAAGGATTATCTGAAAAGTGCACATATTGTTTTGTTCATAAAAGTCTCTGGTGTGTTTTGTTTGGCCTTTTCTAACCACTTCACTTAGTAAATTGGTTTTTGCCCAAATGTTTCATACATGCTGTATTATTTGACCATCTGTTGAATTTGACACATTGTTTTTTCTCTCTGAGTTTTATTTATTTTTTAAAAGTTGTCTCTCAGTGAGTTGCTCATTTTACTTCTTATACAAGTACTCATGTTACATGTGAAATAAAGATCATTTGCTGTCTTTTAAAAGATCAGCATATTTCTGTCTGAGAAACATTCCCAGCTTTTATATAATATGTGTTTGCATGTACAGCTGTCAGTCCTGGGTGATGGATTGCAATGAAAATTGGTCAGTACAAAATGGCACAAGTGACTGAAGAACTTGATGGATGCGGCACAGAGGGGAAAGCATGAGATCACAAGCTGGAGAAAGACAAGTGAGTTAATATTGCAATATGAGACAAGCAAGTACCATAAATTCAGAGGATGACGCTGAAATCAGAGTCAAGAGATAGTGACATCAGAGCCATAGGCTCATGGAAAGACTACTGAAGAGTTGTAGAGACGTTTGGAGAGGCTGGTACAATTCAGACAGAAAGATCAAGGAATGGGATCTAACAGAGCAAGAATATGGAGACGTGAGAGTCTGAGAGTCTAATAACAGATGGTGGGCCTATAACTGTGTCTTAGAGTAATATAATTCCTCATCTCTGGAAAAAGGAAGGATGATGTCTCAGAATTGGGTAGTACTTCCTAGACTAGAGAAAGGCATAACACTGAGGTGTTTTGGGTAAATTGTTTCAGTAAGGGGAAGGTTAAATTCCCCTGGGATATTGACTTCTTGACTGGCACATTCTGAGTAATATTGATATAATACTGGTAGTTGGTAAGGCTTACTTGGGAATTATGACATAAAATAAGTACTGAATGACTTGTTTGGGTACCAGATACCAGCTAAATTGCCCATGATCCGGAGTCTCAGATATTAATATCTACCCATCTTCTAATAGCATTATTTGGTTTTGCTTTTCGACAATCTTAAAATGCATCTCTGCTGTAAATAAAGAGAAAACCATGAATGACTATAGATCTTCCAGTTTGAGGCTGTATTCTTATGAAAAGAAGCAACTCATTTTCCCAATACAACCCATTCCTGCTCAGCACTCATAGCCCTTGCTGTGTCAGAAAACTCCAATTTCTATGGCAAGATCAGAGTTGCCAACCACTTAAGGTCAGTAACATGATTCATGGAAGCAAACCCGGAAATTCTTGGAAAGGCTTGGTGCTGATTTATGCAGTTGGTCTGATGACAGACACAGCAGATAGCTCAGAAAGACATTGGAACACTACGTGTGGATTTTTCCACAAACAGGAATCGTTCTTGAAAAGTTTATTCAGTATATTGGACATGGTAGTCTTCTTCCCTATCAGGGATGAATGCCTCCATTGACCTGGTGTCAAAAGACTAAATCCCACATTAGTTTCAGAAATCTCAAAGAGCAGAGCTTTAAAAGAGGTACAAGTGTTTTCTTCTTTTGAGAGATATTTGAAACTCTGGCAAGGGTCTTAAACTACAATTTGTATAAATTGGGATGCATTCACGGAAAAAGAGGCTATTGCGCAAACTACTGGGATGCAGGGATACTGATATAAAAATGAGTAAATTTAGACTTTCCTTCTTCTTCTCCTGCTGATTGAATTTACCTGATGAGCTTAGATGAATCATGTAATGTCTTTGTATCTCAACTTTTTCCTTTGAAAATGTAGTAAGGTTGACATACAGTATAAATTAAGAGTTTGTTTCTAGTCCATAGCTCTTTGGATATTTTGTATGTACTTGTAACATTGCCTGTCTTCCAGGTAAATTCCTTAATAAATCAGATTTTGGAAAAATCCAACATGAATATGACAAACACTGTCTATTTTTTTGTTTGAAGCTGATTCATGACAGATATGAGGTTTGATATTCATTGCCTTTTCTTCTCTCTAAAATACCAATTTTTTGGAACAAAACAGAATTGCTGCTTGTTTCAAGTTATTTTTCAAGAATTTGAACTTGCTCATTGCATTTTATTCTAAAGAAATTGTGCTTTTAAAAGCCCTATATATTTTACAATTTTTTTTTACAAAAAAATCTGTTTTTCAGATTAAATTTGTGATCCTTTTACATTTTTAAAGTAATTGAGACCCCTCTCCCAATTTAAACTAAGAATATAAAATTTCTCAAAAATTATCTTGAATAAAATTGATAATAAAGATCTTTATGGAGCTTGCCTCAGTTTACCATTAAAACCCTAATTCAGATTCTATTGTTAATTTCAGAATGAGGAGATGGTAGAAAACAAGGTGACACTTATTGTCAAGAGATATCTTTAAATTACATCATTGATTGAGTGGATTATTTTACTTGGGTAATTACACAAGTTTAATCACACATATTTAATTAAATAAGAAGTTGGATTTCAAACTTGTCTCCTTAAGGAATCACCTGGGGAGCTTACAATGGATGCACAGGCAGGCCTTTCCTCCAGATATCCTGATTCAATTGATCTAGGGCTGGCTTTGGCATCAGGAGTTTTAAGAGCTCGTCATGTGATCTTAATAGTGCAGTCACTGATCTGGAGATAGGATTTGATTGGGAATCAAAAGACATCAGCTTCATTAATAATCTTCATTCAATAGTAGAAGGTACCTGAGGATAAGGCAGAAGGCAAATACTACATTTACCACACCACCTCTAGCTAAGATGAACCTTCAAGGTAATAGATTGGGTTTCATTTTTCTCATCTAGAAGATCTGACCTTGCAAAAGATTGTCTTGCTTTGGAAGTGATGAAATTGTCATAGCTTCTGGAGGGGTTATCTGACTATATTCCCTAATGTGTACATTTTCTTTATTATAGTAGTAATGGATAGAAATAAACTGTTGACCTTTGAAAATCCAGTTCTTTTTGGGCAACAGCAGCGCAATGTAATACAAAATAAAAACATCTTCTAAGACTCCAGCGTAATTTCTCTTTCAAAAGGTTTGAGACCAATTTTTCTTATAAGTATAATGGAAAGCCTTGCTTTGTCATGAGTATTGAATATTTAAAAGGGTCTGAACAGGTTTTGAAAAATTTCTAGAGAAAGCTGAATTGACTTTTATGTAAGCGTACTTGTTCAGAAAATATACTAGCCAACGGCAGGTCTAAACATTTCATTCTCTAATAAAAATATGAACTGCTACCCTAGAAATTGAAATAGGAAACACAGTATAACTCAGTGTTTCAATGATTACAAATGTCGTCTAGGTGCTGTGTCCTGTGTGAACTTTGATGATTGACTGTCTTCTCATCTTGTAGTCTTCCTGCATATAACCAGGTAAGATGATCACTACTAGTTCCCAGTTTGGAGAAATTTGAGGTTTAGTGTAAACTGTGATTGAGGATAGCTCTGGAGGTGATGCTGCCACCTTCTGATTACGGAATCTATCTCTAAGTTGCTTTAGAGGTTCAGAAAACCTTATCAGGATAACTTTTCAAGATTTCTTTGGCTGACAATTAAAAGAAAACATTTTTCTAATATGTAATTCAGAAATAATTCCAATATCATCAAACACTTTCCATATTGAGTGGACTTGATGGAAGATTACATTAATTCATGTAATAAAATAGAAAAACTGTAATTAAAATCTGAATGAGGAATAACATACAATAATGCAAGATGGTAAAAAAGAGTTTAAAATATGCAGGTCATGGTGTTCTACATAGTTACTAAAGTTGAGCAACAGATTTGGTTCTAGGTTTCCTGGTTTTCAAAGAAAAACAATCACAAGGAAAAGATTACATATTTTTATGTCATCTCTGAAAGGAAAACACACTAGTTCTCAGGGAAAAATTCACATTGTTCTCAGAAAGGCAGACAAGAATAAACTTCAAAAATCATTATCGGAGGGAGGAGGGCTGAACTATTCTATGTTCTCCTCAGTCAGTAAATTCCTTAAATATTTAGAGTCCACTACTCCTGTCAACAACTTTGAGAAAGTTGAATACCAATTTATGCTGGCTCAGTGGATCCAAAGTGTGCTATCAGGTCTTTTCATAGAGACCTCATCATTAACCAAGTCTGAAGAGATGTGTGAGGGGCTGTGTTTATGCAAACCCACCAATTCTCAAATAGTGCCACTACTATTGTTACATAATATTGTTATAGCTCTCATTTGGATTCATTCCTGAAACCAAAGTGATATCCACATTAACCATCCACATTCACCAATTGGATCCATGTTGCTTTTAATTTATATAGTAGATACAGACTGTTTGGGGTGAAATAAGACAGGGGTTCTTGTCCCTAGCAGTGCCTCACAATCTCCTATGGAAAAAAAATATATAAAAATATCTGGGCTCTATGTGAGTTTCACAAAGTCAGAACATCTGGGAGGTGAAGGTCTAGCATCAATATTTTAAACATATTTTGCAGGTGATTTTGATGCAAAGTCAGCACTGAAAATAACTGCAAAAGTAATTACTATTGTCTGCCAAAGAAAGAGATTCTGCAGTGCATTAGAAGGAAGAGAAGGAGGAAGAGAAGCTGTTAAGAACCACCTTAGAGGGCTGATTGGTACCAACTTCTGTATTTTATAATTGCCTTAAAATATAGCCAATTCTTTATAAAAATTTCCTCATGTGTTCCTTATAAATATCATGGCATTTAAAAACCATAATGGCATATTTTTTGTATTCCTGTAGCACATTTCATTAAAAATGACTTCATAATACATTAAAACTTCTTTAATAACTTGATCCAAAATAGAGGTAACCTTTCGCTACCTCCACTTTCTGCACTGATCTCATGAATCTTCACTTCCTTCTACTTTCATTAAGATTGCTTGTGTAAGAGGCCCTGGATTGGGTGGAATGGAGATTACACAGAGCCTAGTAAAGTCAAAATGACTTTCAGAACTTTTCTAATCATTACGTCTCATTTCTGTAGTTACTATGACCGAGAACAGATGATCTGTGAAACCTAATGGCTGTATATGATGTTACCTTAAACAAGTACCTCTGATGGTTCAGGGATGCAGAGAGGTTACTGATACTGAAATACTCTTTCCAGAGTTGGACATCTAGCTTATCTCTGAAGTCAGATTTTAGTTTGTTCTCTTTATGAACTTTATTAGTGCATCTTTTATATCCATGCCTCACATAATATGTCAGTGTGAATAGTTAGTTCCAAAGTGAAATGTATTTTAAATAAGAAAAATTGATGTGTTGTTTAAATTATAACGATAGAGCTTATTCTTGTTTGGCTTATGAATTTGACATGCTATCGTTTAGCTGGATTGGCTTTGAGTCTTGTGGTTTATGGTTAGAATCTCCCTCAAAATCCTCAATTTTAAGGGTCTAAAATCCATCTTTTTTTTTTTAATCCTAACTCTCTTTGCTTAGAGACCACACTCATAATAAACAGTTGCCAGAGACACTTTTCACTCTCTTTTTTTTCTCTCGGTGTACTAATCTTCTTTGCCTCTCTCTTTTCCTTCCTCCACCCCCTAAAAATCCAGTTTATTTTTTGTGTTATAAACAGATATAGTCAGTGTGATCAGGTTTTTCTGCTTGTGTAATAATTTTATCAAAATAAGTTTTCCACAAGACTCCTCATCAACTCTGAAAATCTGGGTCTGACAACATGCCCAAAGAAGGCTCTTGAAAATCACCTCTTAAAATTTGGAAGAAAATGTGGCCAAGTCTTTCCTATAACATTTACTGCACTACAAATGAATAAAGAAAAATTTATGTTTTAAAAGGTGACCAATACAACAGCCGAGATCAGGAAATTAATGTTTTAGTGCCCTTTGCTCCAGTTTCAGCCAGCAAGCTGCAGTCCACTTTTAGTTTGTTTATTTTGGGGGTTAGGGGAGTGCACAGAGTGGGGCATTGCCATTCTCCTGTGGAATTTTATTTTCCTCAAAGTTTTGGTTCATATCAGTGAGGACTATTGCTGTTATGTAAATTAAATGAGACATCATCTGTCTCTGAGCCAGCAATGCCTTTCATCTTCATATTCCTTTTCTATTCTGTCTCTTTTCAGTGCTTTCAAAAATGCACTCTTGTTATCATTTCGCATTTGTGTCAGTTTGGTTAGACAAGGCTGCTGATTAAGTTTGTCAAAAGGCAAAGAGGAGTTTGAGTGATTACTCTCTTTCATTGAATTTGTTGATGGACTAAAATTCTTGGCAGTTCATTTAAAAGCACTAAACTTGCCAATACCATATGTAGACTCGTGAGGAAAAGAAGTCCCAACTTTATTCTCTGTAGTTTGGCTTTTCCATTGTGTAGGTTTTGTAGGTAGAGCAGCAGAGTTAAAGACCAAATCTTTATAAACACTTGAATGAGTTGCAAGTTTACCTGTCTGTTACTGAAGATTTCCTACATTGGGAATCCAGCTGGCTGTGAGTCTATTATTTTGCATTACCTAGCTTAATGATCAGAGCTCAATACATTTGTGCTCAATACCTTGATTACTACCTTGGAGCACTAGATTTAGGATTTGAAGGTATTCCCACACCCCTGCAGCTAAAGGTCTGTTCTGATTTGGTTCTCCCTTATATTCAGGATTTAAAGATGGAAAATCCTCAGCCTCAAATGGCTTGCAATCAGTCTTATCTTCTTTCCTCCTTGTTTCATTGTCAGAAATGTTGTTTTCATGTAGACTTTGTCGTTTTCCAGAATGGAAAATACTGCTATGAGAATGGAAACTTCTACCACGGTATCCCCCTAGATGATTTATGTGCTCAGTACCATTTATTCCATGTGTATGCCATCCATTTCTTTCTTTCCATATAAAGTTACTCCATTAAGACATCCAACCCCAGAATCAAAGTCATCTGAAGAGCTGCGTTGTCAATAACTTACATCATAACAATTTTATGTCCATGAAGTTTTCAGCATGCTTCTCAAAATTCAGTAACAACTTTGTTGATGACAGTGGAGTAGGAAAAACAAGGCAGGCTGGAGCAAAGTCACACTGTGCCATTTACATCCAGTCTCTCCAGCTCAGTGAAGCAAGGCTTCAACACCTCATGACAAGTTCAAATTCTAACAGGACTGCACAGGAAGGTGTTGGCTTTTTCGCTGGAATCTTTATGTGTTCCAGTTAAGTTTTGTTTTTTCTTCTGAAATAGTACCCAAGTTCTTTGAGGATACTTAGCTGATGGGTATTTGACGTAAAGTCACTTTAAATCAACTACTCATACTTCTGTTTTAAGGTTTTCTTTTTTAAAAAATATTATATATATATATAAATATTTGTATATACAATATATATACAATTTTTTGAAAAGAAAGAAAACCAATAATCTTGTGTTGGGTTGTATTGAACATTATTTCTTTGTAAATGAATGTAGAAATGAAGACTTTGGTTGATCCAATATTTTCTTTCTATACGTCATATATACATAAAACATGTGCGCACCTGTGTGTGTTTTCTTTAGGGATAGACTCTTCCTAGTTGCCCATGCTGCTCTCAAACCCCTGGCTTCAAGTGATGCTCCTGCCTCAGCCTCCCAAAGTGCTGAGATTTTAGGCATGTGCCACCACATCTGTACTTGTTTTATGGATTTCATATAGCTATCTCCAGAATTAGCCAAGTTTCTTAGATTTAATGTCAAAGTCTTCTTTATTATTCCATGTCATTGTCACTGTTGTACTTATTTACTCCATACGAAATATCTAATTTATAAGCCAAACAAAAAGAAAAAATAAAACAAAAACAAAAAGAAAATTTCATATCTGAAGAGCATGCTTATACATCAGCATACACAGAGACACACAGAGCTATCTCAATACTACCATACTGCTGGGAAGCTGCAACATATTAAACCTCCATATACATAAAATGGAAAAATCTTTGTATTCTTTCAATGTCTTCACTTAGAGAAGCTGTCTCATGTGACATGAAATGGACTGAGGTCAACCTCCTAAAACTTTTAATAAAATTAAAAACAAACTGGGATGAAACTTCAGCAATATCTAAAGAGTCATTTGAAACTGCTAAAGCTACTCATTACACAAATCAAACATATCTTATACTTTTTGCTGAAGAATACCAACAACAGGAGAGGGGTTGGAATAGGTAAGAAAATCCCACCTGCTGAAATACTTTAGCCAGCGATGTCATTTGTTTGAACAAAAATACCGAAAAAATGCCTGTGTCTCTTTTTGAATTGTTCACTACTATCAATTCACTTCAGAGGCAATTCCTGCCAATTTTAATCAACTTCTTTTGGCAAAGTTATAAAAAAAATGTAATTCCAAAATGGACACTTGAAATACCTAGGACATTTTACACAAAACCCAGAAAATGGTCTTCATATCTTCAATCACCCATTGGGTGGGGCAGCAGGAGAAATGTCCAACCTAAGCAACTGCTCATGACCTAGGGGGAAATTCAAAGTCTGCTTCTCTCTTCTGAATTTCTTTTGTTCAATCTCAGGATCTCTCTGTTTATCTCTTATTTTTGGGCTACAGGAATGAGTACCCCTGCTCTCCCTGTTAAACATTTTGACTGGCATATTTACCAGGGCTTTGGGTAATTGCTATTATATACTTGGGAAGGAGTTCAGAGAGCAGTTTTTGACTCTTTCTATGCTTGTGCTTTTTATGTTGTATAAAATTTATTCTGTTTGGAGTTGAAAAATTTGACTACATTGTGTGAAAATAAATTAGAAAAGAGATTTCAATTCATAGGATAGGCATGAACAAATGAACTTCCCATAACACTAGACATTTTCAGCACTATTATGGTCTTCACTTAAAGATGTACAAATAGTATCTTATTTGTTCATTTATTTTTGTTATTATTTTTGAGATGGAGTCTCCCTCTGTCACCCAGGCTGGAGTGCAGTGCTGAGATCTTGGCTCACTGCCCCCTGCATCTCCCAGATTAAAGCATTTCTCCTGCCTCAGCCTCCAGAGTAGCTGGTATTACAGGTGCATGCCACCATGCCTGGTTAATTTTTTTTTTTTTTTTTTTTGAGACAGAGTCTTGCTCTGTCACCAGGTGCCAGGCTGGAGTACAGTTGCGCAATCTTGGCTCACTGCAATCTCCGCCTCCTGGGTTCAAGCAATTCTCCTGCCTCAGCCTCGCGAGTAGCCGGAACTATAGGCACACACCACCATGCCCAACTAATTTTTGTATTTTTTAGTACAGACAGGGTTTCACCATGTTGGCCAGGATGGTCTCGATCTCTTGCTCTTGTGATCCACCTGCCTTGACCTCCCAAAGTGCTGAAATTACAGGCGTGAGCCATTGCGCCAGGCCCTAATTTTTTTATTTTTAGTAGAGACGGGGTTTTACTATGTTGCTCAGTCTGGTCTTGAATTCCTGACCTTGTGATCCGCCCACCTTGGTCTCCTAAAGTGCTGGGATTACAGATGTGAGCCACCGCACCCAGCCTCATACTTAAATATTTACATATTAGGCACTCATTTGTACATGGCACTGAGCTAGGACCTGTGAAGCATTAGAAATTGTGTATCTCAAGTCCTCACTCTCAAGGAACTGACAGTTTGATTGATTAGAGAAGACCTAACGATTTAACAAACATTGGAGAATTCACTATATTTTAACTTGGAGCTTACTTTCCCACTTTTTTCCTTGTTTTGCCTGATCTGCAGAATGCTACTACACAACATTGCAAAACCACAAGGATCACTTCTGTTACGTGTCCATAAGTGCCTTCTTCACCTGCCATTTTAGTGGTACTCTTACTTGATTCTAATATTTCTTTTCTCAGTTCTTATAACAACTATTTCACATCACTTTTCTTGAGCCCTCTGCTTTGCCTTAATTCTTCGCCATTTATTTCCTGACTTATGTTTATCAATGCATCATCTTATCCTGCCTTAAAGGAAGACATACTTTTTCTGAACTCATTAGCTGATAGTTTCATTATTTACTCAGATAATCAGGCAGGTAATCTTTGTGCCATCTTTGACCCTCTACTTTTCCTCTTCTCCATGTCTGATTGGTATAAACGACGTTGTCCATTTAGGATCCAAGGTAAAAAAATTTACATGGGACCAGAAAAAAAGAAGTATTGGAGAAATACTCAGCTGTGTTGACAAAATTTGTTCTGGAAACGGATTAAATATTCTTGCTCTTTTTAGTGTTTTTAGCTGTGAATAATTCTTACATACATGTTCTTTGCTTACAGTCATCTCCTGATGTGGGAGTTGTTCATTTCTATCCCAATGACCTGGGGTCATTTTCATGTCTGGACTTGGTCACAATTAACTTGATTCATATGAGCCATCATAGTTTTATTTATTGGCCTTTGTGCCCCTATTTCTTCATTCTGACTTAAGTCACCTGTGTTGCCTTATTCCAGCCTCTGTATTATCCTTGTAGTTTTGTTTTTGTTCCTGTGATGTTGGTTTTGTTTAATATGATTTTTGGTTTTGCTCATGGATATAGTGACTTCAAAGGTCCTTTTCTCCCCCACTATTGTAATAACCACCCACTAATGTGTCTTCTCACCTCCAGTCTTGCCCATCCCTTCAGTTTCACGTCAGTACTCTCCACCTGCAATTTCTTGTTCATGTAATATAAAGTCTTTCATATGTCAGTTTCTACCTACATCTCTGTTTGCTCTCCAAATGCACCATTTTCCTGCTGTATTGTACTATTCACTGTTTCCCCACCAAGTCTGGATTTGGCAGCATTTGAGAGAGTCCAGGAGGGGTCTATTCTTTCTCACCTGAAAGAAATGAATAACAATACAAGGCATATGATAATGATGAGCACAGAAAATTGAAATAATTTTGTAACAAAGAAATGCAAAAACGATAAAACAGCATAAAATGCCTAGGTAATCAAGTGATGCTATATGAGTAATGAAATATCAATTTCAACTGTCAAATTGATACACAATTTAAAAACAACAAATCCTAGGATAAATGATGTTTGATTGTGGGTAATCTTATGGACATATCATGACATATCTTCTCTCTTGCATCATTAATTTTCTCTCACTATACAGAAGAAAAGAACTTAGAATAGCTCAAAGAATCTTTCCAGAGAAGAACAAACTTAAAGACTCTAATTATTTGACTTTGAGAATTACTACAGAGCTACAGCAATCAAGACAGAGTGGTACTGACATAAAAACAGACAAATAGATCCCCGGAACAGAATGAAATTCCACAAAGTCATAAATGTACAATCAATTGATTTCTGAAAAGGTTGCAAATTCATTTCAATTCAATTCAATGGTTAAAGAAAAGTCTTTTCAACAAATAGGCCTATAAGAACTGGTAAGAATAAGGGGAAGAAGGAAGTTTGAGATTCGTCTTATGCTGCACCCAAAATGCATTTGAATGAAATGTTAATCTAACATAAAAACTAAATTTGTAAAGTTTCTAGAGGAGAAAGTTTCTTTCACAAAAAGAAAAGCTTCTACAATATCTTCACAATCTAGAGGTGAGCAAAGATTTCTTAGCGAAGACACTGAAAACACTAACTGCAGTAGAAAAAATATATTTACCTTGAGGAGCGGAGAAAGATGGTTGAATAAAAGCCTACGCTGTTTGTCCTTCCCACAGGGACTCCAAATTTTAACAACTATCTACACACAGAAAAGCCTTGTCCCAAAAAAACAAAAATCAGGTGAGAAATACACCAAATTTTAACAACTATCTGCACACAGAAAAGCATCATCACAAGAACCAAAAATCAGGTGAGCAATTACAGGATTCGATTTTAACTTCGTATTGTGCAAAGAGGCATTGATGAGGGCAAGAGAGACAGTCCTGAGCTGCTGATGCCATCCATCCCATCCCTCATTGCCTGGCAGCAGCCGTATGGCATGGAGAGAGAATCTGTGCACTTTGGGAAGGAGAGTGTAGTGGCTGGGAGACTTTACATTGAACTCAGTGCTGCTCCGTCACAGTGGAGAATAAAGCAGCACTGTGCTCAGGCAGTACCCGTGCACAGAGAAAGCATTTGGACCAGCTCTAGCTGGAAGGGAGCCACCCATCTCAGCAGTGGAACTTGAGTTTCTTGGTAAGCCTTGCCACTGCAGGCTAAAGTGCTTTATACGCCTAGGTAAACTTGAAAGGCAGTCTAGGACACAAGGACTGCAATTCCTAGACAATATCTGGTGCTAGTCTAGGCTTAGAGCCAGTGAACTAGGGTGGCATATGACCTAGGGAGACACCAGCTGGCACAGCAAAGAAAGTCCCTGCACCATCCCTCCCCTATCCCCAGGTAGTGCAGCTCACAGCAACAAAAGTGATCCCTTCCTTCTGCTTAAGGGGAGGTGAGCAGAGAGTAAAGAGAACTTTGTCTTGTGTCTTGGTTACCAGCTAAGCCATAGTAGGCTAGGGCACTGGGCAGAGTTGTGCAGTCTCTATTCCAGGCCCTAGCTCCTCCGTGACATTTCTAGACATTCCTATATGGGCCAAAAGAAAATTCACTGCTTTGAAGAAAAGGACCCAGTCCTGTCAGAACTCATTATCTGCTGACTTAAGAAGCTTTGAGCCCTGAATAACCAACAGCACTTAGGGAGTATACCATGGCCTCGGGGTCTGAGATGTGCCAGCTTCAGGGGAGACTCAGCACATTCCCCGCTCTGGTGGCTATAGTGAAAGACTCTTTCTATATGAGAAAAGCAGAGGGAAAAGTAAAGAGAACTTTGTCTTGCACCTTAAGTACCAGGGCTCGGCCACAGTGGGGTAGAGCAAAAAGCAGACTCATGGGGTCCCTGAGTTCAGGTCCAGGCTCTTGGACAGTATTTCTGGACCTGTCCTGGGCCACAGGGGAGCTCACTGCCCTGAAGAGTGAGTCCCAGGCCTGGCAGCATTCACCACAAGTGACAGAACAGCCCTTGGGCTTTGGGTGAACATTGGCAGTGGCCTGGCAGAACCCCCTGTGGACTGGTGGTGGTGGCCACAGGGAGAAGCTCCTCTGTCTGTGGAAAGGGGAGGGAAGAGTAGGAAGGACATTGTGTTGTGGTTTGAATACCAGCTTAGCCACAGTAGAATAGAATGTCTAGTAAATTGCTAAGATTTTTGACTCCAATCCCTGGATCCCATGCAGCATCTGTGGTTAGGCCCAGGGCCTCAGGTAACTCATGAAGGGAAGGGAAGGGACTTGGGTAAGGCCCAGTGCTGTGCTGACTTCAGGTCTGACCCAGCGCAGTCCTAGTGGTGGTGGCCACTAAGGTAACTGTGTCACCATATCTCCAGCACCAGGTGGCCCAGCACAAAGAGACAGACTCTGCTTTTTTTGGGAAAAAATAAGGGAAAGGAATAAGAGTCTCTGCCTCGTAATTAGAGAAATCTTCCAGAGCTTATCCAAGACCACTAAGGCAGTACCTCAATGAGTCTTTAAGACCCAGACAGAGCATTATTGGGCATGGGGCCCAAGTCTCTTTGAATACCCAGAAAGCCTTCTCAAGGAGGACAGGTAAAAACAAGTCTAGACTGTGAAGACTACAATAAATACCTAACTTCAATGCCCAGACACTGACTAACATCCATAAGCATCAACACCATTCAGTAAAACATGACCTCACCAAATAAACTAAATAAGTCATCAGAAACTAATCCTGGGAAAAAAATGACGTATATGACCTTTCAGACAGAGAATTCAAAATAGTTGTGTTGAGAAAACTCAAAGAAATTTGAGATAACACAGAGAAGAAATTCAGAATTCTATCAGATAAATTTGACAAAGAGATTGAAATAATTAAAAAGAATCCAGCAGAAGTTCTAGAGTTCAAAAATGCAACTGACATGATGAAGAATGCTTCTGTCTCTTTATAGCAGAATAGATCTGGCAGAAGAAAGAATCAGTGAGCTTGAAGAATAGGCCATTTGAAAATACAGTCAGAGGAGTCAAAAGTAAAAAGAATAAAAACAATGGAGCACACATATAGGGTCTGGAAAATTGCCTCAAAATGGCAAATCTAAGAGTTACTGGCCTTGAAGAGAAAATTGAGAAAGAGATAGGAATAAAAAGTTTATTCAAAGGAATATTATCAGAGAACTTCCCAAACCTAGAGAAGGATATCAGCATTCAAGTCCAAGAGGATTACAGAACACCAATCAGTTTTAACCCAATGAAGATTATCTCCAGGCACTTAATAGTCAAACTCCTAAAGGCTGTGGATAAAGAAAATGACTTTGTGTTGTTGGTTTGGGTACCAGCTTAGCCACAGTGGAATAGAATATCTGGTAAATTGCTAAGGTTTTTGACTCCAATCCCTGGATCCCATATAGCATTTCTGGTCAGGCCCAGAACCTTAAGTAACTCACCACCTTGAAGGAAGGGCCTTGAGCAAGGCCTAGTGCTGTGCTAAAAGCAGCAAGAGAAAAGACATAAATAACATAAAATGGAGCTCCAAAATGTCTGGCAGCCGACTTTTCAGTGGAAACCTTACAAGCCAGGAGAGAGTGACGTGACATATTTAAAGCACTGAAGGAAAAAGCTTTTACCCTATAATAGTATATCCAGTGAAAATATCCTTCAAGTATGAAGGAGAAATAAAAACCTTCCCAGACAAACAAAAGCTGAGGGATTTAATCAACACCAGACCTGTCATAAAAGAAATGCTAAAGGAAATTCTTCAGTCTGAAAGGAAAGGACATTAATCAGCAAGAAGAAATCATCTCAAGGTACAAAACTCACTGGTAATAGTAAGTACACAGAACAGTATAACACTGTAATTTTGGTGTGTAAACTACTCTTGTCTTAAGTAGAAAGACCAAATGATAAACCAATTAAAAATAACTAAAACATTGTTTCCAGTACAATAAGACATAAAGAGGAGCAACAAAATGTTAAAAAGCTGGGGAACAAAGAGCATAGAGGTTTTTTTTTTTAATCAGTTTTCTTTTTGTGTTTGTTTGTTTATGCAGTGTTAAGTTGTCAACAGTTTAAAATAATGGATGATACGACAATAATTGCCAGCCTCGTGGTAACCTCAAGTTGAAAAACACACAATGGATACACAAGAAATAAAAAGCAAGAAATCAGAAAACAACAAAATAGCAAGAGTAAGTCCCTACTTATTAATAATAACATTAAATGTAAAGAGACGAAACTCTCCACTCAAAAGACATAGACTGGCTAAATGGATGAAAAAACAAGACCCAAGGCTCTGTTGCCTCCAGGAAACATACTTCATCTATAAAGCTATGCATAGACTGAAAGGAAAGGGATGGAGAAATACACTCCATGCCAATGGAAACCAAAAAAGAGCAGCAGTAGCTACACTTATGTCAGACAAAATAGATTTCAAGACAAAAACTGTAAGAAGAGACTAAGAAAGTCATTGTATAATAATAAATGGGTCAATTCAGCAAGAGGAGGTAATAATTGTAAACATATATGCACCCAACAGTGGAGCACCCAGATAAATATATAAAGACAATAGTATTATTATTATTTTACTTTTATTTTAGGTTTGGGGTACATGTGAAAGTTTGTCACATAGATGAACTTGTGTGAGAAGGGTTTGTTGTATTCATTATTTCTCATCATTTTACTCCTACTTATAAGTGAGAACATGCAGTATCTGATTTTCTGTTCCTGCATTAGTTTGCTAAGGATTATAGTCTCCAGTTCCATACACGTTCCCATAAAAGACATGATGTTCTTTTTTTTATGGCTGCATAGTATTCCGTGGTGTATATGTAACACATTTCCTTTATCCAATCTGTCACTGCTGGGCATTTAGGTTGATTCTGTGTCTTTGCTATTGTGAATAGTGCTCCAATGAACCATGCATGTGTCTTTATGGTAGAATGATTTATATTCCTCTGGGTACATACATAGTAAAGGGATTATTATTTAACTTTTATTTTAGGTTTTGGGTACATGTGAAAGTTTGTCACATAGATGAACTTGTGTGAGAAGGGTTTGTTGTATTCATTATTTCTCATCATTTTACTCCTACTTATAAGTGAGAACATGCGGTATCTGATTTTCTGTTCCTGCATTAGTTTGCTAAGGATTATAGTCTCCAGTTCCATACACGTTCCCATAAAAGACATGATGTTCTTTTTTTTATGGCTGCATAGTATTCCATGGTGTATATGTAACACATTTCCTTTATCCAATCTGTCACTGCTGGGCATTTAGGTTGATTCTGTGTCTTTGCTATTGTGAATAGTGCTCCAATGAACCATGCATGTGTCTTTATGGTAGAATGATTTATATTCCTCTGGGTACATACATAGTAAAGGGATTGTTGGGTGGAATGGTAATTCTGCTTTTAGCTCTGTGAGGAATTGCCGTACTGTGAAACCAATATTATTACAGCTAAAAAGAGAGACAAGCTCCAATACAATAACATTTGGAGATTTCAACATCCCACTTGCAGCATTGGACAGATCTCCATGACAGAAAATCCACAAAGAAATATTGAATTTCACCTGTACTATAGAACAAATGGATCTAATAGATTTTTATGAACACTTAATCCAGTGGCTGCAGAATGCACATTTTTCTCCTCAGCACAGAGGTCATTCTCTAGGAATGACCAAATGTTATGTCACAAAACAAGTCTTAAAACATCCACAAAGAGTGAAATGATATCAATCATCTTCTCCAACTTCAATGGAATAAAACTAAAGATCAATAACAAGAGAAATTTTGGAAACTATACAAACACACAGAAATTAAATAATAGGCTCTTGAATGACCAGTGGGCCAATGAAGAAATTAAGAAAGAAATTAAAAAATTTCTTGAATCAAGTAGTAATAGAAACACAACATCCTAAAACCTATGGGATTTGGTGAAAGCAGTACTAAAAGGTAAATTTATAAAGAACTAGAAAAGCAAGAGCAAACTGAAATGAAAAAGACAGCAAAAAAGACCAATAAAACAAAAAGTTGGTTTTTTAAAAAGCTAAACAAAATTGACAAACCTTTAGCCAGACAAAGTAAGAAAAAATACAGAAGAGCCAAATAAATAAAATGAGAGATGAAGCCGGAGACATTATAACTGATGCCACAAAAATTCAAAGGATCCTTAATGGCCACTGTGAACAACTATATGTCAATAAACTGGAAAATCTAGAGGAAATTGACAAATTCCTAGACACATACAACTTAACCAAGACTGAACCATGAAGAAATCCAAAATCTGAATAGACCAATAACAAGTAACAAAATTGAAGCTGTAATAAAAAGTCTTCCAGTTAAAA
The DNA here is from genome assembly GCA_031835075.1 of Saguinus oedipus. Lineage (NCBI taxonomy): Eukaryota > Metazoa > Chordata > Mammalia > Primates > Cebidae > Saguinus > Saguinus oedipus. The sequence goes on along the minus strand of CM063171.1, from coordinate 185,060,119 downwards.
AAAAAAACAACCTGGCACCCAATGATTTTACTGAAAAACTGAAAAACGTATTTGGTAAAGTTGCAGGATACAAAATCAACATGCAAAAATTGGTAGAATTTTTATATCCCAAACAGCAAACAGTCTGAAAAAGAAATTAAAAATGTAATCCCATTTACAATAGCCACAGATAAAATTAAATATCTAGGAATTAACTAAAGAAGTGAAAGATCTCTACAATGAAAACTATGAAACACTGATAAAAGAAATTGAATAGGACAGACAAAAAAATGGAAAATTATTTCATGTTAATGGATTGAAAGAATCAATATTGTTAAACTGTCCATACTACATAAAACAATCTGGAGATTAAATGCAATCCCTCTCAAAATACCAATGATATTCTTCATAGAATGAAAAATACAATCCTAAAATTTTTGTATAATCATTAAAGATCCAGAGTAGGGGTATACATAAGTATAGTAACCAAAACAGCATGATATTGGTGTAAAAACAGACACATAGACCAATGGAACAGAATAGAGAACCCAGAAACAAATCCACACATCTATAGTGAACTTGTTTTCAACAAAGATGCCAAGAACGCATATTAAGAAAAAGAGAGTCTCCTTAATAAATGGTGCTGGGAAAACTGGATATCCACATGCAAAAGAATGAAACTGGACACCCATCTCTTACCATTTATAAAATGAAATCAAAATGGATTAAAGATTTCATTGAAGACCTCAGCCTGTGAAACTACTACAAGAAAACATTGGGGAAAAATCTCCAGAACATTGATCTGGGTGAAATTTCTTGAGTAACACCCAACAAGCACAGACAACCAAAACAAAAATGCAAAAATGAGATCACAAGTTAAAAACCTTCTGTATGGTAAACAGTCAACAAAGTGAGGAGAGAACTCATAAAATGGGAGAAGATATTTGCAAACTACTCATCTGACCAGGCATTAATAACCAGAATATATAAGGAACTCAAACAACTCTACAGGAAAAACATCTAATATTCTGATTAAAAATGAGCAAAAAATTTAAGTATATGTTTCTCAAGGAAGACACACAAATGAGAACTAGGCATATGAGAAGACGCTCAACATCACTGATTACCAAAGAAATGTAAATCAAAACTACAATGAGATATCATCTCATCACAGTTAAAATGGCTTTTAGCCAAAAGTCAGGCAATAACAATGTTGGTGAGAATATGGAGAAAAGGGAGCCCTTATAAACTGTTGGTGTGAATGTAAATTAGTACCACCACTATGGAGAACAGTTTGGAGAGTCCTCACAAACTAAAAATAGAGCTACCATATGATCCAGCAATCCCACTTCTGTGTATATACGTCCCAAAAAGGAAATCACTGTATGGCGCGTGCCTGTAATCCCAGTTACTCAGGAAGCTGAGGCAGGAGAATTGCCTGAACCTGGGAGGCGGAGATTGCGGTGAGCCGAGATCGCGCCATTGCACTCCAGCCTGGGTAACAAGAGTGAAACTCCGTCTCAAAAAAAAAAAAAAAAAAAAAAAAATCAGAGAGGTATCTATACTCCCACGTTTATTGCAGCACTGCTCACAATAGCTAAGATTTGGAAGCAACCTAAGTGTCCATCAACAGATGAACTGACAAAGAAAATGTGGTACATATACACAGTGGATTACTAGTCAGTCATAAAAAAGAACGATATTCTGTCATTTGCAACAATATGGCTGGAACTGAAGGTAATTCTATTAAGTGAAATAAGCCAAACATAGAAAGACAAACATTGCATATTCTCACATATTTGTGGGATCGAAAAATGAAAACAATTGATCTCATAAAGATAAAGAATAGAAAGATGATTGCCAGAGGCTGAGAAGGGTCCTGGGCAGAGCAGGGGGAGGTGGAGATGATAAATGAGTACAAAAAATATAGTTAGAAAAAATGAATAAGACCTAGTGTTTGATAGCACAACATAGGGACTATAGTAAACAATAATTTAATTAAACATTTAAACTAATATAGCATAATTGGATTATTTGTAACACAAAGGATAAATGCTTGAGGGGATGAATACCCAATCCTCCATCATGTGATTATTACACATTGCATGCCTGTACCAAAAGTATCTTATGTACCTCATAAATATATACACCTACTATGTACCCTCAACATTTATAAATAAAATTTAGTAAAATAAGAAATTAATCCCATTGAAAATAATACATAAAGAACTACAGCACAATAATAAAAAGCTAAGCAGCCTGAAGAAAATAGGGAAAACTCTTGAACAGACGTCTGAGGAAGAGGATATTCAAATGGCCAATAAGCAAGTGAAAAGGTACTCAGAATAATTAATTATCAGGAAAATGCAGATTAAGTCCATAGCGAATTACCATTTTCCTCCACTGGAATGGCTGAAATTAATAAGATTGATAAAAACAAATATTAGTGATGAGATAGTGCAATAGGAATTCTCACTTTGGAAAACTGTTAAGTTTTTTTTTTTTTAAATTTTTACTTTACCTCTGGGATACATGTGCAGAACATGCAGGTTTGTTACATAGGTATACATGTGCCATGGTGGTTTGCTGCACGTATCAACCTGTCATCTAGGTTTTAAGCCCTGCATGCATTAGGTATTTGTCCTAATGCTCTCCCTTTCTTTGCTCCCCAACCCCTGACAGGCCCTGGTGTGTGATATTCCCCTCCCTGTGTCCATGTGTTCTCATTGTTCGACTCCCACTTATGAGTGAGGACACATGGTATTTGGTTTTCTGTTCCTGTGTTAGTTTGCTGAGAATGATGGCTTCCAGCTTCATCCATGTCCCTACAAGGAACGTGAATTCATTCTTTTTTATGGCTGCGTAGTATTCCTTGGCGTATATGTGCCACATTTTCTTTATCCAGTCTATTATTGATGGGCATTTGGGTTGGTTCCAAGTCTTTGTTATTGTGAACAGTGCAACAATAAACATACATGTGCATGTGTCTTGATAGGAGAATGATTTAAAATCATTTGGGTATATATCCAGTAATGGGATTACTGGGTCAAATGGTATTTCTGGTTCTAGATTCTTCAGGAATCGTCACACAGTTTTCCACAATGGTTGAACCAATTTACAATCCCACCAACAGTATAAAAACATTCCTCTTCCTCCACAGCCTCACCAGCATCTGTTGTTTCCTGACTTTTTAATAATTGCCATTCTAACTGGTGTGTTATTTTGATTTGCATTTCTCTAATGACCAGTGATGATGAGCTTTTTTTCATGTTTGTCAGTCACATAAATGTCTTCTTTTGGGAAGTGTCTGTTTATATTCTTTGCCCACTTTTGATGAGGTTATTTATTTTTCTTGTAAATTTAAGTTTCTTGTAGATTCTAGATATCAGACTTATGTCAGATGGACAAATTGCAAAATTTTTCTCCCATTCTGTAGGTTGCCTATATACACTCTGATGATAGTTTCTTTTGCTGTGCAGAAAGAAGCTCTTAAGTTTAATTAGATCTCATTTGTTAATTTTGGCTTTTGTTGCAATTGCTTTTGGTGTTTTATTCATAAAGTCTTTGCCCATGACTATGTCCTGAATGGTATTGCTTAGGTTTTCCTCTAGGGTTTTTATGGTTTTAGGTTTTTAAGTTGTTTTTAAAAAAATTAAACATAAATTTATCTTATGACCCAGTAATTCTATTCTTAGGTAGTTTCCCAAGAGAACTGAAAACACATGCCCATAAAAAGTCTTGCATAAGAATGTTCATAACAAGATTATTCATAATAGCCTAAACTAGAAACAACATAACTATTCATCAACAGGAAAACAGATAAATAAATTGTGATATAGTAATCCAGTGAAACACTAATTAGGAACAAGAAGGAAGAAACTACTGATACATGCGACAACATGAGGAAACTTCAAAATTCTTTTGTCCAGTAACAGAAGCCAAACAAGAAAGATTACATATTGCTTGGAAGCATCATATGTCAATTTTGTTGATATTCCACTGGTCAAAGCAAAGTTGTCTTTATTTACATTTATCAGGGCAGAGATGTATATCCCATAGGAGGAGCATGGAATATTTTTAAAAATATTTCAATTTATCACACTTAGATTATGGTATAGGAGAACTCTCCATATTGCAGGAGTTATCATGTCATATTTTGAAGATATCTTTCTCTAGATTTTTATTTATTCTTTGACTAGATTTTGACAATGTGAAATAGCAATGATTTTTAGTTTTTGTTTTCTACAAATGCATTTATTAAAATTTTAATGGTTTTACAGAGATTCTCCCCACTTTAATACTGTACTATTAACAATTCTCCTATATTTTTTGTAGTTTATCTGTAACTTCATTTTCTGTTTAAGTCTTTGATCTATTTTAAATCCACCTAGAATTTGTGTAGTGGTGGGATGAGAGGTGACTTTGTTTTCTATGAGTCTTTTGTATATTTTTTTATTTTAATAGATTAGTTCAGTTTATTTTTATGAATTAGATCTTAGTTATGATTGCAGTTAATTCTATCATAATACTTTATCTTATGTTTTCTGTTTTTATGGATTCTTCCGATTTTTCTTTTTTAATCTTTCTCTATAACTGATCACTGTTTATTTTAATTTGCATATTCCTTTTAATAATTTGGCAGTTTCATATTTTTTTCCTGGTGTTTACCTTTAAACCCAACCTTTATTTAAAATATATTTTTTTCCCAAAGCTTTTGTTTATTTTAATTACTTTTTTGGGGGTACACAGTGATATTTCAATACATGTATAAAATGTGTAAGGAGAAAATTAGGATAATTATCATTTCTTTCTGTTGGGAATATTCAAAATCCACTCTTCTAGCTTTTTGAACATGTATAATAAATTATTGTCAACTCTTCATTATACAGTGTCACAGAACTAGTTAAAATATTTAATCCACTATTTCTTCAGACCATATCCATGGCTATGCACTATAACATAATTCCTCCTTTTATACTTCTTCACTGCCAGTTTTAATAGATTTTGTGATTTTTCTTAGTATCTATTATAACTTTAAATATACTTTTATCTCTATTACTTGATTTGATAGCTTTTACTATATATTTTGATGCATGGTCTGGTATAAAATTGGAGAAATCACCATATTTATGCTATTTCCTACCTTTTCTCATCCCTTCAATTATGATTTTCATTAGTTACTTTCTACATTATCAGGGTTTTTGTCTTATATTTGTCCTTTAACCATAATCCCCCTATTACTTTAAATCTTGGTCCTGTAAAGTGACATCAATACTCAACGCCAACCTTTTTGGAGTAAACTATTCATTCATTAACTGTTTGGCTGAAATTTATCCTCTTGTGGTTTCTCTTTTTAGAAACAGAGTTTTGCTATGTTGCCCAAGCTGGAGTGCAATGGAGGATCATAGTCCTCAAACTCCTGGGTTAAGCAATCCTCCTCTCTCAGCCTCTCCAGTAGTTAGGTCTACTATATTATCCAAATACCATACATTGTACCCACTAAGTAATTTCTTATCAGCCATCCACTTCCCACACCTTCACACTTCCAAATCTCCATTTTCTATCAATCCACTCTCTATGTCCATGTGTACACATTTCTTTTTTTTTTTTTTGAGACCAAGCCTCACTCTGTCACCCAGGCTGGAGTGCAGTGGTGTGATCTTGGCACACTGCAACCTCCACCTCCCAGATTCAAGCAATTCTCCTGCCTCAGCCTCCTGAGTAACTGGGATTACAGGAGTTACTGTAATCCCATAATTACAGTAATCACGCCCGACTGATTTTTGCAATTTTAGTAGAGTCAGGGTTTCACCATGTAGGCTAGGCTGGTCTCGAATTCCTGACTTCGAGTGGTCCCCCAACGCCTTGGCCTCCCACAGTGCTGGGATTACAGGTGTGAGCCACCGTGCCTGCCTGGCTGAAACAAAGATCTTTTTTCCTTTTTAAGAGAGAGTCCCATTCTTGTAGCCCAGGCTGGCATGCAGTGGTGCAATCTTGGTTCACTGCAACCCCTGCCTGCTGGGTTCAAGCAATTCTCCTGCCTTAGCCTCTTGAGTAACTGGGATTACAGTCATGTGCCACCATATTTAGCTAATTTTTGCATTTTTAGTAGAGACGGGATTTCACCATATTGGCCAGGCTGGTCTCGAATTTCTGACCTCAGGTGACCCACCTGCCTCTACCTCTCAAAGTGCTGGGATTACAGGCATGATTCGCCATGCCCGACAAGGTACATATTTTTTAACACTCACTTATGAGTGAGAACATGCAATATTTGACTTTCTATGCCTGGCTCATTTCACTTAAGATAATGAACTTCAGTCCCATCCATGTTGCTGCAAAAGACACAATTTAATTTTTTATAGGCTGAAGAATATTCCATTGTGTATATATGTCACATTTAAAGAAATCAATTGATCCATTGTTGGACACTGAGGTTGATTCTATATATTTGCTGTTGTGAATGGTGCTGCAACAAACACACGAGTGCAGGTGTCATTTTGATATAATGATTTCTTTTCCTTTTGGAAAAAGATACCCAGTAGTGGGACTGCTGGATCAAATGGTAGTTTTGCTTCTAGTTCTTTGAGAAATTTCTTTTTCTTTTCTTTTTTTTTTTTTTGAGACGGAGTTTCGGCTCTTGTTACCCAGGCTGGAGCGCAATGGCGCGATCTCGGCTCACCGCAACCTCCGCCTCCTGGGTTCAGGCAATTCTCCTGCCTCAGCTTCCTGAGTGCCTGGGATTACAGGCACGCGCCACCGTGCCCAGCTAATTTTTTTTTGTATCTTTAGTAGAGACGGGGTTTCACCATGTTGACCAGGTTGGTCTCGATATCTTGACCTCGTGATCCGCCCGCCTCGGCCTCCCAAAGTGCTGGGATTACAGGCTTGAGCCATTGCGCCCGGCCAAGAAATTTCATACTGTTTTGCATTGAGGTCAAGTCTTCACATCTCATAACTTTTTGTTTTATGATTTGGAAATGTAGAATTCTGTAGTTTGGTCAAAGATAGATGCATATTTCTGTTTCTTATATTTCTTATAGAAGACACAATGCATTCACCATGATTAAATCTGAAGTTCCTCCAGGCCCATCTTCATATAACCTATTCTACAAAAGTGCTCAGTGGACAAAAAGGTCTTTATTTTACCACGGTTTCTCCAAGTTGGACAGTAGTTGTTTTTAAGTAGGAAATTCTTTTCCTCTTTCTTCTGTAGGAATGCAAATACCTAAATGATGATCTATGTGTATCTTTATTTAGAAAATGAATGAAAAAACTCTAAAATATTGATTGTGACAATTTCTTCACGACTGGAACAAATGCAATGCAAAATATTGTAGGTATGCAAGATTCTAAGAAAATATTAAGCATCTACCAGGTGACTAATATCAAATGGGAAAAGGTATCAATAGGAAAGTCAAGATGTAAAACTGAAGTCCGCAGACAGGAAAGTGGGGGATAAATGAGTGATTGTTATGAGAGGAGAGATGAGGTCAAGAAGCTTTATTTACTTCCGAACTAACGAACTAACGTTTATGGGGCATGTGGAAAAATTACACAGGAGCGTTTTGGTTTTGTTTAAAGGACAATGGCTGGGGCAAACAAGCATGCCATCTATCTTCAGTCTTCCATGCTAGGTTTACCTTGCCAAGGGAAAATGCAGCATGGAAAATTATTATTCCTTCTTTAAAGTATAGTGCAAATGTTATCACTTCTCTTTACCTTTCTAGCCACTACCATCTCTGTATTCCACTCTGATTTCCTCTTATTTATCTTTTGGCTTCTGCTGGCTGTTCAAATATGTATCTATTATAGTACTTAACAGGTGCATTTAAATATGTTTGTTTGTTTCCTTTTTTAGATTATGAATTCTTTGAAGGTTAGTATTTAATGTTACACTTTTCAGTTTGTAGCACACAGTTTGACATATACTAAGCATTTAATAAAGTTCATACATTTTATTGAACACGGTGTTTTATATACTACTAAGTGTCCTGGCTTGACAGATGTCTTGTAAGTTTCACGATGGCTAGTTCAAAATCTCCAATGCATCAGTTTTAATTTTGTAGGGATATCTGAAATATTTGTATCCATTTAGAGTTTCTATTATGTATATACTTAGAACTATTTAACATAATTACAGGTATTTTAGTTATAAAAACATATCTAATGCATTGCAAGTCCTTTTGACCATCCTGTGGAAAATTCTAATTATGAGGAAGTTATAGAAAATAAAATCATGGCATGTAAAACTTTCATTGTTTGTCCTTCATGAATTGTTCAGTTAATCTGAAACTGTACTTTCACTCAACATGGATTAACCCAAGTTTCCTCAAGTTGTGTCTAACTCATGGCAACAGATGAGTTGCAGAATGATTCTAAGAAGTACTTTCCAATGTTCTGATGATCTGTGTTCTGAACATACTGTGTACATTGGCAAAGATGTGTGATTTGCTTATGCTCTCCAAATAAATAAAATTTATTGAATGCTTACTATTGCCAGACACTGTGCTAAAAGTTTTACACAAATTATCAACTCTGATTCCTCATTTTACTGATATAAAACTTGGGGAGGTTAAGTAGTGTGCTTAACCCCACCCTACTGGCAAGTGGGTAAACTGGCAGTGTGTCCCCCAAAGCCCGTGTTCTTAGATACTATGCAATTCCACCTCCTGGAGGATGAATACAAAATAGCTACTGAATTTGACTCAAACGGTTAAAAATACTTTTAGTCATACTTATGATTCTGCTTATGAAATCTCAAAGTCAGCCCTGAAGAGACTCAGAGGTTTCTTGGCAAATATACGACTTATAAATTTTGCAATTACTATGCAGAGCATCACGTAGCCAGTCTTGAAGTCATCTGACCTGTGTGCTTGAAGCTTCAATCCCATGTGAAATGGCTCAGGATGTTTATAAATTGGAAGAAGTTTCAGTAGTATGGCCTTTTATGACCCATTTTCCTGCCTCTATTGGGATAATGATATGAGGCTGGGAGTGCCAAAAAGGTGAAGACCATTTAGTAGCAACTTGTTGCTGGGCACAGAGAGTGGTGTGTGTGTGTAGGTGTTATGAAATTCTTTAATTTTTATTAAAATCCACTTAAAAGTGTTCACTTTGAAATTGCAAATCTAGCCATAAATTTAACAAGGAATTTTTTACCTGTTCTGTTTTGTAAATGTCAATAAATACAGAGTTTCAGAGTTAGAAATGGTTCAGATGCTTGTGGGAGGTAGGTATTGGCTTGCTTATATTAGTATTTATAATAGGAAAATTAAATTATTTTTAAAGACTAATTTTTTAAATATGGAAACAAAAATCTCCTAGACTACTGAAATCCTAGAGAGTTAATTTGAACATATGAATATAACTTTATGTATTTTTACACATTTTAAACCTGGAATATAATTTCCTGATATAAGATCAGAGTAAGACACAAATTGGGCAAATAAACTGATTAACTATATTAAAAATATAGAAGCTGGGCATGGCGACTCATGACTGTAATCCCAGAACTTTGGGAGGCTAAGGCGGGCAGATTTTTTAGTAGAGACGGGGTTTCACTATGTTGGGAGCCTGGCCAACATGGCAAAACCCCATCTCTACTAAAAAACACAAAAATTATCCGGGTATGGTGGTGCACACCTGTAATCCTAGCTACTTGGGAAGCTGAGGTAGGAAAATCACTTGAACCTGGGAGATGGAGGTTGCAGTGAGCTGAGATTACGCCACTGCACCCCAGGCTGGGAGCAAATATTTTGTTAAAAACAAAATATGCCAACACATGGGCTATCATGAATGACCCTGTATATTCTGCTTCTCATTCTTTTTACTTTACAATGTATGTTATGCCTACACATAAAGGAGAAATCAACAGAGATGGAGGGAGAAGGACATGGGATGTTGGAGCATACCTTGCTTTCATATTGACACATGCTTTGGGGGTATGAAAAACAGCTGGGAGAAAGGTGATTTCCTGCTTTCCAGGACTCATTTTTGTGGGGCAAAGAATGAACAGCAACTCCTGTTGCTGGCATGAAAGTGGGTACTTGATTTGAAGGAAGTGCCAATCCAGTGAATCAGATAGTATAAAACCTACTACACTTGATCAGAAGCTATTTCTATATATAAGTAAGTGGAATGATTGTGGAGTGCCCAGTTGTAGGAGAATTACTAAGCCCTGCATTGGATCTGCTGTAATAATGGAATTTTGCTCTTGGATCTACAATAATATTACTGGATTTTTTTTTTTTTGAGCCAGGAGCACCTATGGACTATAATGAATGTTCCCTCTGCAATGAGAATGTGTGAAGGAGATCCAGGCAAGGTTTCCAACTATTCTAGCCAATCGTTACAAATAGGTCCTTAGGAGTTCCTCTCATGCATCACTATAGTGATGGAGCTGGGGGTGGAATCAAAAGATAGATCGGATATGAAGAATTTGAATAATCGAATCAGTTACTATTTACTCAGCGCCTATAATGTGTGCCTTGATGCAAGGGAAGACTTTATTGTTGAAACCATTGGTGAAAACTGAAAGATGCAGCTTAGCGAAGCAACTGGGAGTTTGCGTTTATATCTTGGTTGCAGCACTTACTGGTTCTTAATCTTAGGCAAGTTTTTCAGCTTTTCCACACCTCAGTTTCTTTATTTGCAAAATGAAGAAACACACTTGTTCTGCTACAACATGTGTTTGTGTGATGCAAATTGGCTCATTCATGATTGGTAAGTGAGGTGGGGTTACTGTCAGGGTAATGCAGTGACTGTCGGTTCATACAGGGTCTTTCTCCGCACCTTCATGGTTTGCATCATCAAATACCAGTAGCTAAACACGAAGTAGATTAAAGCCCTGGATGTAGCAAGTTGTGGGAGAATGCAGGGCTGTGAATGATGCAGAGGAATTGCCTGCACACTCCTCCCCTTGGGTCAGTCTGACCACATGGTCTGACTGGAGATGATGGTTTCCATGCCTCTTCCTGACTTTGTTACATATGATCTCGGCACGCAGCCTCCATCATCTCTTGGAGTCAAGCAGACTCCACATTTTAAAAAAGGTGAAGTCTTGTGTTTTCTATAGTATTTCTTTTACATGATTGAGAAGTAGGAAAACTACATCCAAACTATCATTTCTATAATTATTAGGTATTTATCATGTTTTTAACATAATCTCTGTTTAATTTTAAGCAATTAGCTGTGCTTAGAAAGCTACATAAATTTTGAATGGTCTGCTCCTAATCCTGTCTTCACCATGAACCTCACTAGTTTTAGTACAAAATTTTGCAGAATGTGATGCTTTTTAGTAATGTGTATATTGCATTATGGTGGAAAAACCTAAACACTATGCATAAATGTTAGATGAAACTGATACTCTACTCTAAAAATTTGCTATTACAAAAGAAAACATTTAACTAAAAGTCCCTGACCACACAATGTGCTAAATCAGGGCCACCCAAACTTATGCCATTGCTGAACTTGGGAAGTGTAGTAATGTATATCAAAGCACTGCATATCTCTGTGTGTATTATAATTTCCGGGTGGATGGATGTAAGTCCTTTGTTTTAACAACACCAGTGATTTACCATCTTCAACATTCAACTTTCTTATCTGTTACAAAATGGAGGGAATAAAACCAATTTCTTTTCTTTCTTTCTTTTTTTTTTGAGACAGAATTTCACTCTTGTTACCCAGGCTGGAGTGAAATGGCACAACCTCACTGCAACTTCCACCTGCAGGAGATCTCACAGAGATTCTCCTGCCTCCCCTCCCAGTTAGCTGGGATTACAGCCATGCATCACCATGCCCAATTAATTTTGTATTTTTAGTAGAGATGGGGTTTCTCCATGTTGGTCAGGCTGGTCTCGAACTCCCAACCTCAGGTGATCCTCCCACCTCGGCCTCCCAAAGTGTTGTGATTACAGGCATGAGCCACTGCGCCTGGCCAATAAAACCAAGTTCATAGGGGTATTTTGAGAATAAAATGAATAATGCAAATCAATTCTTCCACTGATGAAATGCCTAGAAGTATATTTTTGTTTTTTATAAAATGAAATAAAATGTTTTGTTTTTACGTTACCATGAAATGTTGATATATAAAATAAAATAGCCAAACATATAATTTTGTGGTACACATAACTCACAAGACATCATAGTGTCTAGTGGTGGTAAGCAAAATTGATTAGGCAACATTTATAGAAGATAAAAATTGAGAAAATTCTGTCCATTTAACTCAGCTTCTTGGGGAAAAAAATTACTATGGGTCTATTTTTGTGGTTTTGTAACCATAGTCATTTCTTAGAGTTTCAGAGTTTTTTTGAAAATTAGTGTGATGCGTAAAATGCCCTCAGCACTGAACTTGGAATGTACTACTTACTCTTTTACTCAATAGCTACTGAGCACCTGCTGTGTGCCAGGCACTGGTATAGGTACTGGAGCAGCAGAGGTGAGCAGGACAGATCTCCTGCCTTCAAGGCTCTTGTGTTATTATGAGGGAGGCAAACAATCCCAAACCAGAGGGAGGTATGAGTGAAGTGAGAGGAAAGTTAGGAAGCTGCTGATTTCTCGGAGAGACGAACTGATGATGGCCTCCACCAGGGTGGTGGCTGCAGCAACTGTGAGAAGTAATGAGACTCAGAAAATGCTTCCAAGGCAGAGGTTACAGAAATTATAGTTAGATTAGAATGTGAAATGGGGAGTGAAAGAAAGAGAGAAATCAGAAATGATTTTTAGATTTCTGGCATGATCCACCTTCTACAAGATGGTGTGTCAATATCCAGAACACCACTTTCTGACGATATCTCTTCCTCCTTTTTGCCCCCTCACTTACTTCAGATAGTCAGTGTCCCAGCACTTCCTCTGGACACTGCAGCACCCACTAGTGATACTCTGCCCATGTTTCCTCTTTCTCAAAGGGCCACAGGCTCTCAAATTACTTTTTCCATTTTGTGATTACCCGCCACTTGAGACTCTAATTCCTGTAGTTTTCAATCCAATGATAACTCAGTCAGATGTCAGCTGTTTCCTCATTGCTTTCTTTGAGTTTTCCCCAAATAATTTGCTTCTGAAAAACAATAATTAATGAGCAATATAGAATTTATAGGCTATATCATAGGTGAATTGGAGGAGAGAGGTTACATTGCATATGTCTATGGCAAAAAACCTAAAGTATATCTTAAATATTTTTTTCCTAAGGTCCTTTTCTTTGCCACAAAACCATCAAGTGTCCCTTTGCTCTCCTTTCCTTCCTGCCCAGTTTTATAACTTTAGTCTTATTCCTTCCAGAGTTTTTTTTTCCGGACTTTCAAATTTTAGTTTATTCAGGAAGCAATTCAACTCTTCCTCAATTCCTACCTGTTCACTTGCATATTAAGTTGGGGGCCCAGCAAAATGAACAGTCATGTAGTTACCAGTGTGTAAGCCCCCCACCATCAGTGGGTTATAAAAAAAGATTTTTTTTTTAAAGATGCTTATCTGTCATATGTAATTCACAACATGGGGCAAAACACCAATAGATTTAACTCTCTCAAAGAATATTTACCTTTGAGCAAATGCAAAATAATAAAATTTGATAAATGAAATTTACTTGGTACAGGGCAGAGTTTCTAGTTTGCTGTGTTTTTGTTGAGTCCTTTACTGTTTCTTTTTTTTTCTTGAGACATGGTGTCTCACTCTATAACTCAGGCTGGAGTGTAGTTGTACGACCTTGGCTCACTGCATCCTTGACATCCTGGACTCAAGTGATCTTACCACCTCAGCCTCCCAAGTAGCTGGGACTATAGGCACCCACCACCACACCCAGCTAATTTTTTAATTTTTGTAGAGATGGGTTTTGCCATATTCTCCAGGCTGGTTTTAAGAGTGCTGGGATTACAGGCTGAGCCACCACGCCTGGCTGTCTATTTCTGAGTCTCCGTTTTCTTACCCAACTGTAGGCATATCATGGAAATATTGCAAATTCTGTTGTAGACCACTGCAGTAGGGCAACTATTGTAATAAAATAAGTCACATGATTTTTTGGGGCTTCCCAGGACATATTTTTTAGCCCAATTTGTGTGGCTGTAAAAAACTACCTGAGGCTGGATTATTTATAAAGAAAAGAGGCTTATTTGTCTTATGGTTATGCAGGCTGTACAAGCCTGGCACCAGCATCTGCTTGGCCTCTGGTAAGGCCCCAGGAAACTTTTACTCATGGCAGAAGGCAAGGGGAGCTGTGTAACACACGGTGAGAGAGGAAGTAAGAGAAAAGGAGGAGATGCCGAACTCTTTTTAACAACAGGATGTCACGTGAACTCATAACCTTGGGGAGATCACCAAGCCACTCATAAGAGATCCACCCCCATGACCCAAACAGCTCCAGTTAGGCTCCACCTCCAACAATGGAGATCACATTTCAACATGAGATTTGCAGAGGACAAACATTCAAACTATATAAACATATGAAGGTTATGTGTCTTTATACTGTATTCTGTTAAATGTGCAATAGCATTATGTATAAAAATGCACATATCTTAATATAAAAATATGTTATTGCTAAAAAGTGCTAATGATCATCTGAACTTTCAGCAACTTGTATTCTTTTTGCTGGTGGACGTACCTTTATGTTGATGGCTGCTGATTGATCAGGGTGGTGGTTGCTGAAGATTATCGTGACTGTGGCAATTTCTTAAAATAAGACAACAATGAAGTTTGCTGCATCAATTGATTCTTCATTTCACAAAAGATTTCTCTGCAGCATGTGATGCTATTTGACAGAATTTAACTAATGGCAGAACTTCTTTCCAAATTAGAGTCAATTATCTCAAACTCTGTTACTGCTTTATCAACTAAGTTTATGTAATATTCTAAACCTTTTTTTGTCATGTCAATAACATTCATAGCATTTTCACCAAGACTAGATTCTACCTCAAGAACCACTTTTCTTTTTCTCAACCATAAGAAACTCCTCATCTATTCAAGGTATGTCATGAGACGCAGCAATTTAGTCACATTTTCAGGCTCCACTTATAATTCTAGGTTTCTTGCTATTTCTACCTTATCTGTGGTTACTTCCTCCACACTTTGAATACTGAACCCCTCAAAGTCATTCATGAGAGTTGGAGTCACCGTCTTCTAAATTCCTGTTAATGTTGATGTTTTGACACCCTGTCGTGAATCACAAATGCTTTTAATAAAATATAGAATGGTGAATCCTGTTCTGAATTTTCTTTGCCCAGATCTATTAGAGGAATCACTATTTATGGTAGCTATAGCCTTACAACATGTATTTCTTCAGTAATAAGACTTGACAGTCAAAATTACTTCTTGCTGTATGGGCTGAAGAATGAATGTTGTGTTAGCAGGCATAAAAACAACATTAATCTCCATGTACATCTCCATCAGAGCTCTTGGGCGACCAGGTGCATTGTCAATGAGCAGTAATATCTTGAAAGGAAATCTTTTTATCTGAGCAGTAGATCTCAAGAGTAGGCTTAAAATATTTAGTAAACCATGCTGTAAACAGATATGCTGTCATCCAGACTTTATTCCATTGACAGAGCATGAACAAAGTAGATTTAGAATAATTCTTAAGAACCCTATGGTTTTTAGAATGGTAAATGAGCATTGGCTTCCACTTAAAGTTACCAGCTGCCTTGGCCCCTAAAAGAGAGTTGGCCTGTTAATTAAACTTTGAAGTCAGACATTGACTTCTCCTCTCTAGCTTTAACATTTATACATGGCATCTTCCTCCAATAGAACATTGTTTCATCTACATTCAACGTCTGTTGTTTAGTGTAATCACTTTCATCAATCATCTTAGCTAGATCTTCTGGATAACTTGCTGCAGTTTCTCCATCAGCATTTAGGGATTCACTTAGCACTTTTGAGTTATGGAGATGGCTTCTTTCCTTAAACTCAAGAACCAGTCTCTCCAGCTTCCAACTTTACTTCTGCAGCTTCCTTACCTCTCAGCCTTCATAGACTTGAAGAGAGTTAGAGCCTTGCTCTGGATTAGGCTTTGGCTTAAGGGAATATTGTGGCTGATTTGATCTTCTATGCAGACCACTAAAACTTTCTTCATATCAGCAATAAGACTGTTTTGCTTTCTTATCATTCATGGGTTCACCAGAGTAGTACTTTTACTTTCCTTCAAGAACTTTTCCCTTGTATTCACAACTTCGTTAGCTGTTTGGTGCATGAGGCCTAGTTTTTCACTTATCTCAGCCTTCAAAATGCCTTCCTCACTAATCTTAATCATTTCTAGCTTTTGGTTTAAAGTAAGGGATGTGCAACTCTTCCTTTTACTTGAACACTTAGAAGCTATTTTAGGGTAATTAAATTGGCCTAATTTCAATATTGTTGTGTCTTAGGGAATAGGGAGGCCTGAGGAGAGGAAGAGAGATGGGAGAACTGCCTATTGATGGAGCAGTCAGAACACACACAACATTTGTCAATGTTTGCTGTTTTTATGGGTGTGGTTCGTGGTGCCCCCAAACAATGACAATAATAGCATCAAAAATCATTAGTCACGGATCACCATAACAGATATAATAATAATGAAAAACATCAGGCCAGGTGCAGTGACTCATGCCTGTAATCACAGCACCTTGGGAAGTCGAGGTGGGTGGATCACTTGAGGTCAGGAGTTTGAGACCAGCCTGGTCAACATAGAGAAATCTCAACTCTACCAAAAATATAAAAATTAGCTGGGTGTGGTGATGCATGCCTGTAATCTAGCTACTCAGGAGGATGAGGCATGAGAATCACTTGAACCTGGCATCTGGAGGTTGCAGTTAGCCAAGACTGCGCCATTGCACTCCATCCAGCCTGGGCAACAGAAACTCAATAAATAAATAAATAGGAGAAAAAGAAAAACGTTAAAATAATGCAAGATTTACCAAAATGTGACACAGACATACAACTTGAGCACATGCTGTTGGAAAAATGGTACTGATAGACGTGCTCAACAAAGGGTTGCCATAAATCTTCAATTTGTAGAGTCTAGTTTAATGCCATTACCATGTTGTTTTAAGTATTATTGTTTCCAACCTTGTTTTAATTCATAAATGCCTTGTCTATTTTCTTTTCTGGTTCTATATGAATTTTGTGATTGTTTTTGCTATTTCTATGAAAAATGCCATTGGAATTTTGTTAAGAATTGCATTGAATTTATAGGTCTCTTCTGGTAGTATGGATACTTTAACAATATTATTCTTTGAATTCATGAACATGAGATATCTTTCTATTTATTAGTGTCTTCTTCAATTTCTATCATTAATGTTTTATAGTTTTCAGTGTACAGGTCTTTCATCTCCTTGATTATATTTATTTCTAAGAATTTTATTTTTCTGTAGCTATTTTTAATGGGATTATTCCCTTGATTTCTTTTTCAGAAAGTTTGTTGTTGGTGTATAGAAGCACTACTAATTTTTGTATGTTGATTTTGGATCCTGAAACTTTACTGTATTTGTTTATTAGTTCTAATAGTTTTTTTTGGTAGAATCTTTATATATATATATATATATAAAACTCTCTCTCTCTCTCTCTCTCTATATATATATATATATCATGTCAGCAAACTGTGATAATTTCACTTTTTCCTTTCCAATTTGGGTGACTTTTATTTTTCCTCTTGCCTAATTTCTCTGGTAAGAACTTCCAATACTATGTTGAATAGAAGTGGCAGGACAGGGCATCCTTGTCTTATTCTGAATTTTAGGAGAAAGAGCTTAAATTTTTCTATGGAGTATAATGTTAGCTGTAACCACATAATCTTAATGTCTGTTATTAGTTGCATGATTTCAATCTTAGAATGATTTCAGGAATGTGTTCCCAGTTAGCTTGGAATAGAGTTGCATCAATGATTAGCTGAAGCCTTTTCTATATAGTGTTTCAGACAGGCTTCATAATTTGCTTTGTGTGTGACTGAATTTTATATGTATACATCATTATGACTACCTAGACCATCATGTCAGGGCCTTTTCAGATGCTTGAACTTGTGTTTCAAGAAAGAGTTATTCAAACTTTAGTTTTTATTAAGTGTTGCTTCAAATGAACACTAAGCATGCTCATTGGAAGAGCTTGGCTTCATGTGATCAGCCTCACCGTTTGATTACTGGATCATATGGTAGTTCTAGTTTTAATTTTGTGAATAAGCCTTCCTATTGTTTTCCATAATGACTGTACTAATTTATCTTTCCACCAGCAGTGTACAAGTGTTCCCATTTGTTCATATGGTTCCAACTCTTATTATCTCTCATCTTTTTCATAATGGCCATTCTAAGAGATATGAGGTAATAGCTTATTGTGGTTTTGACTTGCATTTCTCTGATGTTTAGTAATATTGAGCCCTTGAATCTGTTTATCATTTGTAGGTCTTTGGAGAACTGTCTCTTTAGGTCCTTTTCCCATGTTTTATTTGGGATTTTTGCTTTCTTGCTATTGAATTGAGTTTCTTATATATTTTGGACCTTAATGCCTTATAAGAGGTATAGTTTAAGGTTTTTTTTTTCTGTACTGTAGGTTATCTCTTCACTCTGATGACTGTTTCCTTTGCTGTGCAGAAGATTGTTAGTTTGATAAATTGCATTTGTCTATTTTTGTTTTTGTTGCTGGTGCTTTTTGCGTTATATCCAAAATATCATTTTCCAGACCAATGTCATGAAGCTTTTCCCCTATGTTTTGTTATAGTACTTTTATAGTTGCCGGTCTTAAGTTTAAGTCTTCATCCATTTTTTTCTCTTTTCCCCCCAATTTCATTGACTTCTATTCTTATTTTAATTACATTATTCTTTCTGCTTGCTTTAAGTTTAATTTCCTTTTCTTCTTCCAGTTTCTTAAGATGAAAGCTTAGATTATTCATTTCAGACATTTCTTTTTTTTTTTGAGACAGAGTTTTGCTCTTGCTGTCCATGCTGTCGTGCAATGGTGTGATCTCAGCTCACTGCAACCTCTGCCTCCCGGGTTCAAGTGATTCTCCTGTCTCAGCCTCCCTAGTAGCTGGGATTGCAGGCATGCACCACCATGCCCAGCTAATTTTGTATTTCCAGTAGAGATGGGGTTTCTCCACATTGTTCAGGCTGGTCTTGAACTCTCGATCTCAGGTGATCTACCCACCTTAGTCTCCCAAAATACTGGGATTGCAGGCATGAGCCACCACACCTGGCCTGACATTTCTTTTATTCTAATATAACGATTTAACACATATACCCTGTAACTAATGATTTGTCTGCATTCTGTACATTTTGACATATTCTCTTTTCATTTTTATGAAATTCAAAATGTTTTCTGATTTTTCTTGTGATGTCTTCTTTGGCCAATGGGTTATTTTGAGGTGTTATGCTTACTTTTTGAATATTTGGAGGCTTTCTGGATGTCTTTCTGATATTAAGTTGTAGTTTAATTTCATTGTAAGTTTCAATGTATCATTGGATGATTTTAATTCTTTTAAATTTGCTGAGATTTATCTCAGTAGCCCAAGAATATGGTCTATCTTAGCCATTGTTTCACTTAAACATGAAAAGAATATATATTTTAAATTTGTTGGGTGTATTTTTCTATGAATGTCAGTGAAGTTTTCTGGCAATGTGGTTCGGTTATTTCATATCCTTGCAATTTTTTTGGTCAATCTGTTCTATCAATTAATTTGATGAAGAGTATCGCAATCTCTAATTATAATTGTGAATTTGCCCGTTTTCGTCTTTTAGTTCTATCAGCGCTTTTTTTGGAGCTCTTTTATTAGGTGAATAAATACTTGGGATTTTTATAGTTTCTTGATGAATTCATCCTTTGCTCATTATGTAATATAATTCTTTATCCCTGGAATGTTACTTGTTCAGAAATCTACTTTGTCAGTTATTAATATAGATAATCAGTTTTGTTTTGATTGGTCATTGCCTAATATATATTCTTTGTTCTTTTGCTTTTAACTGGTATATTTATATTAAAAGTGGATTTTTTTGTAGACAACATATAGTTGGGCTTTACTTTCTTATATAATTCAATTCAACTACACCTTCTAATTGAAATATTTATACACAATTTGTATTTATTGTGTTTATTGATATAATTGGATTTAAAGCTACCATTTAATCATTCTTTTGGCATTCTTCATCTCTTTCGTAAATATACACTTCCATGAAATAGCATGATGTTTTTCTACCGTAACAACCTGATTTAGCATTTCTTTTAGTGTAGGTCTGCTGGCATTGAATTTTCTGTTTGTGTTTGTCTGAAAGTCTGCATTTTGCTTTCCTTTCTGAGACATATTTTAACTTCATTTGGAATTCTGGGTTGATCATTTCTTATTTTAAAGATGTCCCTTTATTGTCTTCTGGCTTGCATAAGAGTTGAAAAGAAATCTGGTATAATTATCATGTATGTAATATCTCATTTTTCTTTCAGTGGCTTAGAAATTTTCTGTATATCTTTGGTTTCCAGTAGTTTCATAGTGATGTATCTGGAAATGCCTATGTGTGTTGTATTTATTCTGTGTGGAGTTTTCAGAGCTTTTGGGATCTATGCTATGTTTCATTAATATTGGAAAATTCTCAGCTACTGTTTCTTCAAGGGTTTCTTCTGCCCTATACTTTTCTCCTTTTCCTTTGAATACTCAATGTCCTATATTTTAGACTATTTGATACATCATAGCCCTTATATACTCTGTTCTTCTACACTCTTATCTTTTTTTTTGTATTTCAGTTTGGATAATTTTATTGACATATCTTCAAGTATACCAACTCTTTCCTCAGCTATATCTAGTTTGCTGATAAACCTATCAATATTTTTTTCTTTTATGATGGTGCTAACCAATAGAACCTTTTGGGCTGATGAAAAATTTCTTGTCTTGTCCAATACAGCATCTACTATCCACATGTGGTTTGAAATGTGGCAAGTGTAATTGAAGCAATATATTTAAAATTTTATTTTAGTTTAATTAATTAAAATTTTGATTAAAAAATAGCCACATTTATTACTGGTTATTATATTGAACAGCACAGATCTATGATACCATGTTATTATTTCCAGCATCTTTTAAAATGATTTTTATTGGCTTAATTTTTTTGAAATTCTTTATCTCTTCAAGTATGCCGTTCATGTTTTTCACTTCATTCTTTAACATGTTAGTCATAGTTATTTTTAAGTCTTTGTCTAATGGTTTCAACATCTGAGTTACTACTGAGTAATTATTCTGTTGACAACAGGTTGTTTTTTTCTTGCTTTTTTGTATATCTCATTATGTTTTATTTAAGGGCAGATATCCTGTGTTGGGAAAAACAGAGATTGAGATAAATAGAACTTATGCCCCAAAATGGGCATGCCTATTCTTTGGGCTGTCTGTGTGAAAAGTTGAGTCAATATAATTAGGAGTTGAGCTGTGCTGGCTTCACCCCAAATTTTTTTTGTGCACTCTCAGTAAAGGCCAGTGGAATAGAGCTTGTCAGTAAGAAATCCTCTTGGGTTTGTGGCTTTCAGTTATTTTAAGTGATCATGCTTGTCTCTCATCAGTTTATAAGAATTTGTTAAAATTTTTGCTGATTTCTTCTCATCTGTTTTGATAATGGTTAACTCATTCTTTCATGGAGTGCCAAAGATAAAATTTTCAGGTCCCTTGTCTCCTTTTAAGGCCTGCTTACTTATTGGAAATTACTTCACTTGATTGCCTTATGTCCTCAGCCCTCATATATCTGATGGGCATAAGAAAGATTTTTTTGTTTGTTTATAAATTATTTGTTGCTTTTGTTGTTTTTATTAGGTAGAAACAACTTTTTTTTTTTTTTTTTTTTTTTTGCGGCATTCCTCACACTAAGTGGAAGCAGAGTTAGCCATCTAAGGAAAGCCATGGTGATCTATGACATCTTGGCAGGAGAAAATGTATGCCTTGGTGAGAAAGGTGGTATCTTGTTTACAAACAGTAGCAGAGAAATAGGTATCTGGTAATGAGTGTAGGGCAATGGGCAGTAATCATTAAAGAACTGTCAAAAATTAGTAGAACTTCTAAATGCACATAGAAAACTTTGGAGTAAAAACATTTAACAAATTAAAAAAATAGGAATTAAGAACAAAAGGAAACACGTAAATTGCATGAAAAACATAAGAAAAAATGTTAGATACAGAAGTCTAGTAAATGAATCATTACTCTTAATGTAAATGGACCTGAATTAATCTATTAAAAGACAGAGACTGTCAGATGGGACAATAAAATCCCTACTATGTGACTTTACAAATATATACTTTATGTAAAGGGAAAATGAATTGCAGGAGAATGGCGTTTCTGGAAAATACAAACAAAAATAAGGCAGAAATGGGACATATTGATGTCAGATAAGAATGTCAGGCTAAAAGCAGTAAACAAAGTAACGTGAGACATTATGTAACGACAAATATAAACATTTAATTGGACTATTTTGTCAGAGACTATGTTCTCTGAAACCTATTACACACAAACATAACCACTGGATCAAAGAAAATATCAAATAGAAAATTACAAGGAAGCAATATAATGAAATGCTAAGAATACAGACTTTGGAGCCATTTGGCCTAGGTTCTAATTCTGATTCTACCACATAACGTCTATAGGACCTTAGAGAATTTTCTTACCCTTTCTGTGTCTCAGGTTTCTCACCTGTAAAAATAGAAATGATAATAGTACCTAAACAATAGAATTTTTATTAAATGATGTGAATTAATGTCCATAAAAAGTTTTAGCACAGTGCTTGGCACATTGTAAACTATGAATCATGTAATGGGATAAATACTAGAAATCAGTGAAAAGTTGGAGACTATTATAGGCAAAATGGCACTCCAGACATCTCCGCCGTTATACTGAGAACCAGTGAATATGTTGTGTTACAGGGCAAAAGGGAGTTGGAGGGTGCATCTAAGGTTAAGGGCCTAAAATAGAGAGATTACCCTAGATTATCTGAGTGGACCCAATGTAATAACAGGAGCCAATAAAAGGAGAGTATTTTTCTCTAGCTGGAGTCAGTGAGACGTAGCAGAAAAAAAAAGCCACAAAGATTCTGGGCATAAAAAGGATTTGATGTACCATTCATTGCTTGTTCTAAGATGTAGGAGCCCATGTGCAAGAACTAGAGATGGCTAGGAGCTATGGGGAGCTCGTAGCTGACAGACAGCAAAGAAACTGGTACTTCAGTTCTTCAATCATACCCTTAAAAATCCTATAATCATATCCATCAATGCTGAAACATATTTGATAAAATTCAATAATTGTTTCAAAACCACATATCCTACAAAGGAGTATATAAGAGATGTATCTAGAATATATAAGGAACTCTCAAGACAAACACTACAATTAAAAAATGACAAAAAGACGTGAAGAAACATTTCAGCAAAGAGGATAAATAGATAGCAAATAAGCACATGAAAGGATTACCAACTTTATCATAATGAAGTTGATATATGCAACTTCATTAGGAGTATGCAAAGTAAAACTACAATGAGATATCATTACAAACCCATCATAATGACAACTCAAAATGCTGGCAAGGATGCAGAGAAATTGGATCACTCATATGTTGCTGGTGGGAATGCCAAGTGACACATCACTCTGGAAAACAGTTTGGCAATTTGGCAAAACAAAACATACAACTACTATATGACCCAGCAATTGCACTTCTGGGTATTTATTCTAGAGAAATGAAGATGTATGATCATGTAAAGACCTGTACATACATATTTATTGCAGCTTTATTTGTGACAGCCCCAAACAGGAAATAACCCAGATGTACTTCAGAAGGTGAATGGTTACCCAACCTGTAGTATATCCATGCCATGGAATACTACTCAGCAATAAAAAGGAATAAACTATTAATACATGCAAAAATCTGGATGAATCTCTAGAGAATTATGTTGAGTGAATAAGACTAATTCTGAAAGGTTACATGCTGTATGATTCCATTTCTATACCATTCTCGAAACGGCAAAAATTATAGAAATGGAAAACAGATTAGTGGCAGGGGCTAAAAGTGGGTGGGGACATAAGGGAAATGATGTGTTCACAAAAGGGCAACATAAAGGATCCCTGTGGTGATGGAAATGTTCTGTATCTTGGCTGTATTAATGTTAATGTCCTGGTTGTGATATTGTTTTACAAGATGTTACTATTGAGAAAAACTCAGTAAAGGGCACAAAGGAGGTTGCAGTGAGCCAAGATCGCACCACTGCACTCCAGCCTGGGCAACAGAGTGATACTAAATTTATAAATGTATTTGTGATATATGAACATATGAGTAAAAAATTCAATTAAAAATGTGGCTTGATCAGGTATGGTGGCTCATGCTTGTAATCCCAGAACTTTGGGAGGCCGAGATGGGAGGATTGCATGAAGCCAGGAGTTTAAGACCACTCTAGTCAACATAGCAAGTCCCCCATCTCAAAGAAAGGGGCATATTGAGCCCAGCAACATAGAAAATAAATAATAAACCAGGGGTTTATTACATTTTCAGAGAAAAACCTATCAAAATAATGTGTTATATTTACAAATTTCAAAAATACCAATATGTTCATATCAATAATGACCTGAAAATCATTTGATAAAATTCAGTAGCTATTCTTAACATAAAATGAAAATAGAAGGTAAATTACCTTAATGTGATGTATAGTATTTGCTAAAAAACAAGTATTACTTGAAATAGTAAAATTAAATTCATTTCCATTAAAATTAAGTGCTAGACGGGGTGCTTGGTATCGCCATACCACTTGTCCTTGTTAGTTACAATTGTCTTGGTGATTTTAACAATTTCAATAACTGAAGAAGGAGGAAGAGAAGGCAAGAAGGAGGAGAAAGAGGAAAAGCAGGAGGAGGAAGAAAGAAAAAATAGCTGGCATACAATTTGGAAGAGGAGAACTACAGTTAGTTTTTTGTTATTGTTGATGGTATGGATATATCCCTGGCAGAATGAATGTGGGTAGTTGGACAAGAAGTCTACTGGAATTAAAAAGAAAATACAATAAAATGGCTAAATATCAGGAAAATTTAAAAGCAAGCATTGTTCTCCACTCTAGTAATAAACCCCTGTATAGTAAAATTTTAACATTATGATAGTATGGTGGCTCACGCCTGTAATCCCAGCACTTTGGAAGGCTTAGGTGGACGTCACATGAGGTCAGGAGAACGAGACCAACCTGGCCAACGTGGTGAAACTCTGCCTCTACTAAACATACAAAAATTAGCAGGGTGTAGTAGCAGGTGCCTATAATCTCAGCTACTCAGGAGGCTAAGTCAGGAGAATTGTTTGAACCAGGGAGGTGGAGGTTGCAGTGAGCCAAGATCACACTACTGCATGCACTCCAGCCTGGGTAACAGAGCGAGACTCTATCTTCAAAAAAAAAAAAAAAAAAAAAATTACAATAGTAACAAAGCTGTGAAACACTTAAGAATAAATTGAGTAAGTGACAAAGCTAGTGTTTCAGGGACAGAGGATGAATTATTTAATAAATGGTTCTGATACAATTGGAAATTAATTATTATATAATACATTTATAAGTTAAGTGTAAGAAATAGATAAACTACCACATTAAAATCTAGATTACATGTAGTCTTGGTTTGTGGAAGACCTTCTTAAGCAAGTCCAGAAACTTAGAAACTATACAAATAAAGGTAGATATATTTTACTAAATGACATGAAAAGTATATGGCAAAAACACAACTTACAAAACAAATAACAATATAAATTTTTTCAATTAATATAACAAATAGAAAAACATAACAAACAATATGACAAACTTATCTATGCAATTAATCAAAGAGCAAATCCAAATGACCAGCAAGAGCTGAGAGGATGACCAAGCTCACTAATAATCAGGACAGGGCAAATTTAAATTAACAAATAAATATCATTTCCCACCTATCAGACTGGCTAAGATTAAAAAGGCTGTTAACATCAGCTGCTTCTGGGATACAGGGAATGTGAATTTTAAAATGTGAATTTTCAAACATCATTATGAAAGCATTAGACTACTTTTTGGAAAAGCAACTGGGAAACATCTGTCAAAATTAAACACACACACACACACACACACACACACACACACACACACACAATTTTAATCCAGTGGTCCTTCATTTGAAAAACATCCCAGCCAGGCACGGTGACTCATACCTGTAATCCCAGCACTTTGGGATTACAGGTCCATCCCGTAATCCCAGAATCCATCCTGGCCAACATGGTGAAACCTCGTCTCTACTAAAAATAGAAAAATTGTCTGGGCTTGGTGGCGGGTGCCTGTAATTCCAGCCACTTAGGAGGCTGTGGTAGGATAATTACTTGAACCTGGAAGGCAGAGGTTGCAGTGAGCTGAGATCACGTCACTGCACTCCAGCCTGGGCAACAGAGTGAGACTCTGTCTCAAAACAACAACAACAACAACAGCAACAACAACAACAACAACAACAAACAAAAGCATCCCATGGAATTATAAGCCTCAGCACATAAGAATATATTTCCAAAGATGTCTATTGCTGCATTACTTGATGTGGTAAAAACAAATCAATAAGCAAATGAATAAAATAATAAATGAATACATAAGTAAATAAGCAGAAGTAAATGTTCATTGAAAAAGAATGTTAGTTATACTAGTAGACACTGTAAAATTTCCATGAGGTGTTGTGTGAAGAACCCAAGAAATGTGTGTATTGAGATGGTTATTATTTTCCCCAGGTTTTATCATATACATGCTAGATGTATGCATGTGCATATTATATGTGTACAGGCTACATGTGTGTATGTTTATGTGTTTGCATGTCTTATAGAAACATGAAAAATATGAATGATAAGTTCTAACTAATTTCAATACCTCAGGGGGTGTGTGATGTGCATTGTAGTGTAGGGGTTGTTGGTGGGTTTTGGGGTACAGGAGAGCGCTCCGCTTGATCCCTGGTGGGATCCAGGCTCTTGGTCTCTCGGTCTCTCAAGAATGGGAGAGGGGAACACGGCAGGTGCATTCATAAAATAAATGCCAGACCCAAAAAGTTTTTGTAGAAAAGTGATTTATTTAGGTAGAGAAAGAGAAAAAGGAGAAGAAGAGAGAAAGCTTCCATGAAGAGTGTGTGGAAGGGGACCCAAGTATGGAATCCAAAGGGGTGTGGAAGAAGGGGACTTTTAACCTGGGAGGAATTCCCTCCCTCTCCAAAACCCCTGGCCAGTGAAAAGAGTTCCCTTAAACTTCCTCTGGAGTGATTGACTTTTTGATTCTTTAAATCTCCCGGATGGAAAGGCATGGGAGGGGGCATGGCGCTGAGAAGTTCTTGCCCTTAAAACTATGCCCTCTTGTGGTTCTAGAAAGACAGCACATTCCCTCAGAATGTTGGGGTAGGAGAGTAAACCAAAATTTTAAAAATAGAAAAAGATTTAAAAAAGAAGAGTGTTTTAAATAGGTATGAATAATATCATCCTATTCATGCATTTATTTAAAATTATAAACATATACTCATGTAACATTTAAAAAGTAATACCCACAGAAAGACGTTCACAAGCATGTTCATAGCAGCTTTATTCTCAATACCTCTAAACTTGAAATAATATGAGTATCTGTCAAAGGGGAATTGCAGAGTCATGCAATGGAATGAGTGCTAGTCAGCAATACAAAGGAATGAACTGTTGCTATATAACACGGATAAACCTCATGAAAGTTTTATGTGTAGCTAAAAACGATATAATAAAGCAAAACTGTAAGAATTACACTCTTTCATGCACCAAGGTGGCTACATAATTTGTGTAGCTCAGTGTAAAATAAAAATGTGCAAAAACAGGAAAAAATTGCCTTTAAGTACTAAGATAAAAAGCCTTTTATTTCTTTCACAGTTTCTCTCTTGACATGTCATAGTACTTTTATTTGCTATTTAATGTTCTAACAAAAGAAAAATTAAAGTTGTTAAATTTAATGTAATATTAAATGGTAAAAATTATTCTTTTGTTCAATGTAAGTTTTACATGCAAATATAGAACATAACTCTTATGCAGAATAACTGAACTTAAACAATTCATATTGTCTCAGTCCATTCAGGCTGCTATAATAAAATACCTTTATATATATCTTTTATAGGTAATTTGTAAACAATAGAAATTTATTGCTCATGTTTGTGGAGCCCAGGAAGTCCAGGATCAAGGCACCAGCAGATTTTGTATCTGGAGAGGGCTTTCTCTGCGCTTCAAAGATAACATCTTCTAGCTGTGTCCTGATGTGGTAGAAGAGAAAAACCAGGTTTCTCAGGCCTCTTTTATAAGGGTACTGATCTCATTCATGAGGGCTTAGCCTTTAGGACCTAATCACTTTCCAGTTGCCCCACTTTCCAAGTCCACTGCACTGGGGATTCAGTTTCAACATTTTGAGGGGACACAAGTATTCAGATCACAGTACATATTTTGCAGTTCATGCACGTGTATGTATTTTGTTCTTACTCAAGCAGTGGAAACACTGCACAAAACTAATTCTACTGTTTTTATTTCACTTCTTGATATATGAACATTCTACTAACCCTCTCTATCCATTGCTTAGTGGTGAGTAGGTAAGGTCTGAAGAGAAAAGGAAGTATGGGTTACATTTGCCCTATCTTTCCATGCATTTTATAGCATCATTTTCAACATACGTGGCTGGCCAATACTGGCAAAGAATGTAAGTAGGAAAATATATTATAGTGTTCCTAAGTAGGAGTTTTTTTCTTTTTTAAGGAAAATCATTGCCTTTCTCTGTGTTTGGAATGGAATGCATGGCTTCTGAGGCTACTCACATCCATACTTATTCAGAGGCTACTCACACCTATACTTATTCAGAGGCAATGTGCTTAACTCATTTTGAGTCTCACTGGACTCCCATATATCATTTGTCTCCTGGAATTCTGTCCTGATGGGGTATTACTGCAAAGGCCACATGTGAATGGTATGGCAAGGAACAGCAGACACACACATTTCTTCATTGTCCAATCAGACTCAATTTATAAAATACAAGTTCAATGATAAAATTATTAAGAATTTCAAGACAGCAATAATAGCAAATGTGGGGGCCCTTTTGAGCAAGTTTATATGGGTATATGTTTCAGTTATATGGCTATATACATTTCTCAAAATGCAACAAATTGAAATCTGTGCAATTTATTTTATGTAAATTACAACTTAATAAACAATAAAACAGTATGTTACACCTTTTGCCCACCTATAATCTCCTTCTAAATGTAAAATGGAAAAACTCTTAATATTTTTAATTGATTTACTTTTCTGGTAAAAATCATATACTGAACAAAATAGATTAAATTTAAAGTTGGTATCCTCATCCCGTTTCCTCCAGGTCTATGACCCACTTCAATAATTAAAAGTGTCAAAACTATTACATAGTCACAGAGTATAAAGTTTTGTCTTGTTTCACATTTTTTAGCAAAGAAAGCATGGTTATCTCTCTGAATAGTATAATGCATGAAGGAGATTGTAATGATTAGTCTATAATTTCAACTAAACAATGAAGTATTGCTTGCTTCTTTTATGCATCATGGAATATGTAATGTATCTGCAATTCGTGAGAAATTTAAATTCATTTTTCTCTATGACACTGTAAGGCTCTAGAGAGAAAGACTTTGATAGGAATTGTGATATTTTGCTTCAATGCCCTCATTTGTCCTGGTCAAGGATACATTTTTAAAGATATTTCTTTCTATGCCCTTGTAGCCATTTCATTGAGAAGAAAGGAAGCTTTGTACTGCTGAGATGTTTGTTCATATTTACTTATCATATTTGTAATGAAATAAAAAGTTTTTATCATACTTTCTTATTTTATTATTATTACATTAATAATTACATTATTATTTTAGTATTATTAATAAATATTAATAATTACATTATTATTATTTTATTATTACATTACATTACATATTATTACATTACATTATTATTATTACGTACTCACTGTGTTCAGCCCTGGACAGAAATGCTCATTGCCCAAGGCAACTGGTCGAGGAGCTCTGACTGTGGACCATGCTGCTCTGCAAGCCTGGAGGATGAATATCTCAGCATACGTGAACCCCTTCCCATACACCAGGAAAGGCTTGCCTAACACACGAGTTGGACGGCACTGCTATAAATTTCTCTCAAATAAAACTATTGCATAACTGTATGAATTAGGTAATTCTTAAGATTAGGCTAGGGATACAGTTTGGGAAGTCAAGAACATCTATAAACCCATACAGAAGAAGAGCAAAAAACATGAAAAACACTTCTTGAGTCTCAAAAATCTTTATTTGAATTATTGTTTTCTGAATTGCTCTAATTTGCTACCAACTTACTATGTTCCTCCTTCTGGTCTGTTGATCTTCATGGTGGATGGGAGGCAAGACTAGATTGCAGCTGTGGACAGAGCAGTGTGTGGGGGCTTATGGTGTGAATTTTAGCTCCAGATCGACTGCAGGAACAAACCAGCAATCCCAAGAGGACCCACAGACCCTCTAAAGGAAGCAGACTGACTGCTCCTGCAGGACCTGGGAGAACCCCTCAAAACCGTGTGTGCACTGACTGTAGAAGTGAGAAAGGGAGACCCTCCTCTCCCAAACACACACTCCCACGGGAGAAGTTGAAGGTCTGTTTGTGGAAGAAGTTTCTGACTTTATCTGGAGCTGAGTCAATCTGGAGCTAAGTGAAATGCAGTGGTGAGGAAGAAGCAGAAAGGCCTTGGGAGCTCACGGGGTCCCCTAGCGGGCCATTCCTGCCTGGCACCACAGGGATCCAATGGGAGAGGAGCAGAGGGTAAAACTTTATGAAGAGAAGCAAATCTCTAGCTGAACTTTGTAACAATTTGAATCGGGTGAGAAGCCTTCTGGCTAGAACTCCGGGGAGCGCACAAATCCAGTGTGCAGACTCCACAGGCGGGGGAAGAACCAAGCCCTTTTCTTTTGCATCTGGGAGGTAGGTAGCCAGGGGCAGCTTTTCAAACCCATATCACTCTCCACCTGAAAACTGACTGGAGGCTGTGGGGGCATGGTGGGGGTGAGACTGGCTGTGTGGTTTGTGTGGGAGTTGGGTGAGCCTGTGACTGCTGGCTTTCCTCCACTTTCCTGACAACCTGCATGATTCAGCAGAGGCAGCCACAATCCTAGATACACAACTGTAGTGACCTGAGACTCTCACCCCATCCCCCACAGCAACCACACTATGACCCACCCAAGGAGAGTCTAAGCTTAGACACACTAGCCTTGCCCCCACCTGGTGATCCTTCCTACTCATCCTGGTAGCTGAAGACAAAAGGCATATACTTTTGGAAGAGCTAGAGCCCTACCCACTGCTGGTTCCTCCCCATATTTCCACAGCTGACACTCTCTGGAAAGTACAACCTCTTGGCAGGAGGCCAACCAGCACAAAAATAGATCATTAAATCACCAAAGCTAAGAATGCTCACGGAGTCCTTTGCATCCCCCTCCCTGCCACCTCCACCAGAACAGGTGCTGGTATCCAAGGCTGAGAGACCTATAGACGTTTCACATAACAGGAATCTGTGCAGACAACTCCTAGTACCAGGCTGGATCTGGGTAGCCTCGCCGGGTGGCTAGACCCAGAAGCGAGACAACAATCACTGCAATTTGGCTCAGAGGAAGCCACATCCCTAAGGAAAAGGGGCAGAGCACTACATCAAGGGAACAACCCATGGAACAAAAGAATCTGAACAATGGCCTTCAGCCCTAGACCTTCCCTCTGAAACAGCCTACCCAAAATGAAAAAAAACCAGAAAACCAACCCCTGTAATACAACAAAACAAGGCTCAACACCCCCCGCAAATCACACTAGTTCACCAGCAATGGATGCAAACCAAGAAGAAATTCCTGATTTACCTGAAAAAGAATTCAGGAGGTTAGTTATTAAGCTAATCAGAGAGGGAC
The DNA here is from genome assembly GCA_031835075.1 of Saguinus oedipus. NCBI lineage: Eukaryota > Metazoa > Chordata > Mammalia > Primates > Cebidae > Saguinus > Saguinus oedipus. Next base: position 185,028,291 of record CM063171.1, on the reverse strand, counting down.
CAGAGAAAGGCAAAGCGCAATGCAAGAAAATGTAAGAAATGATAAAAAAAATGAAAGGATAAATTTTCAAGGAGATAGATAGCTTAAAGAAAAAAACAATAAAAAATTCAGAAAACTTTGGACACAGTTTTAGAAATGCAAAATGCTCTGGAAAGTTTAAGCCATGGAATTGAATGAGTAGAAGAAATTCAGAGCACAAAGGCAAGGTCTTCGAATTAACCTAATCCAAAAAAGACAAAGAGAAAAGAATAAGAAAATATGAACAAAGCCTCCAAGAAGTCTGGGATTATATTAAACGATCAAACTTAAAAATAATCAGTGTCCTGAGGCAGGAGAGAGTTCTAAAGGCTTGGAAAACATATTTGGGGGAATAATTGAGGAAAACTTCCCCAGCCTTCCTAGAGACCCAAACATCCAAATACAAGAAGCACAAAGAACACCTAGGAAATTCATTGCAAAAAGATCCTTGCCTAGGCACACTGTCATCAGGTTATTCAAAGTTAAGATGAAGGAAAGAATCTTAAGAGCTGTGAGGCAGAAACACCAGGTAAGGTATAAAAGACATCTTACCAGATTAACAGCAGATTTCTCAGCAGAAACCCTACAAGCTAGAAGGGATTGGCGCTCTATCTTCAGCCTCCTCAAACAAAACAATTATCAGTCAAGAATTTTGTATCCAGCGAAACTAAGTATTATACATGAAGGAAAGATCTTTTTCAGACAAACAAATGCTGAGAGAATTTGCCATTACCAAACCACCAGTATAAGAACTGCTAAAAGGAGCTCTAAATCTTGAAACAAATTCCAGAAACACATTGAAACAGAACCTCTTTAAAGCACAAATCACACAGGACCTATGAAACAAAAATACAAACTAAAAAGCAAAAACCAAACCAAACCAAAGTAACAGGCAACAAAGAGCACAACAAGTGCAGTAACACCTCACATTTCAATACTAATATTGACTGTAACTGGCCTAAATGCTCCACTTAAAAGATACAGACTGCAGAATAGATAGGAACCAGCAAACAATCTGCTGCCTTCAGGAGACTCACCTAACACATAAGGACTCACATACACTTAAAGTAAAGGGGTGGAAAAAGGCATTTTATGCAAATGGACACCAAAAATGAGCAGAGGCAGCTATCCTTATATCAGACAAAACAAACTTTAAAGCAACAGCAGTTAAAAGAGACAAAGAAGGGTATCATTTAATGGTAAAAGGACTTGTCTAGCAGGAAAATATCATAATCCTAAACATATATGCACCTAATACTGGAGCCCCCAAATTTATTAAACAGTCAATAATAGACCTAAGAAATGAGATAGACAGCAGCACAATAATAGTGGGGGACTCTAATACTCCACTGACAGCACTAGGCGGGTCATCGAGAGAGAGTCAACAAAGAAACAATGGATTTGAACTATGCCTTGGAACAAATGGGCTTAACAGATACAGAAAATTTTACCAACAACTGCAGACAACACATTCTATTCAACAGCACATGGAACTTTCTCGAAGATAGACCATATGATAGGCCATAAGACAAACCTTAATAAATTTAAGAAAATTGAAATTATATCAAGCACTCTCTTAGACCACAGTGGAATAAAACCTGGAAATCAACTCCAAAAGGAACCTTCAAAACCATGCAAATACATGGAAATTAAATAACTTGCTTCTGAATGAGCATTGGGTCAAAAACAACATCAAGAAGGAAATTTAAAAATTCTTCAAACTGAATGACAATAATGACACAACCTATCAAAACCTCTGGGATACAGCAAAGGCGGTGCTAAGAGGAAAGTTCATAGCCCTAAACGCCTACATCAAGGAGACCCAATGAGCACGAGTTGACACTCTAAGGTCACACCTCAAGGAACTAGAGAAATAAGAACAAATCAAACTTAAAACCAGCAGAAGAAAGGAAATAATCAAGATCAGAGCAGAACTAAAGAAAATTAAAACAAACAAAAAAATACCAAGGATAAACAAAAAAAAAGCTGGTTCTTTGAAAATGTAAATAAAATTGATAAACCACTAGCAAGATTAACCAAGAAAAGAAGAGAGAAAATCCAAATAACCTCAATAAGAAATGAAACAGGAGATATTACAACTGACACCACTGAAATACAAAATATCATTAAAGCTACTATGAACACATTTACGCACATAAATTAGAAAACCTAGAAGAGATGGATATATTCCTGGAAAAATACAACCCTCCTAACTTAAATCAGGAATAATTAGATACCCTGAACAGATCAATAACAAGCAGCGAGATTGAAATGGTAATTACAAAATTACTGGCCAGATGTGGTGGCTTGCACCTGTAATCCCAGCACTTTGGGAATCTGAGGCAGGTGGATCACCTGAGATGAGGAGTTTGAGACCAGCCTGACCAACATGGTGAAACCTCATCTCTACTAAAAATACAAAAATTGGCTGGGTGTGGTGGCAGGCACCTATAGTCCCAGCTACTCAGGAAGCTGACACAGGAAAATTTCTTAAACATTGGAGGCAGAGTTTGCAGTGAGCTGAGATCATGCCACTGCACTCCAGACTGGGTGGTGGTGTGAGACTCCATCCCCACCCCCCCAAAAAAATTATCAACAAAAAAAAGCCCAGGATCAGACGGATTCACAGCAGAATTCTACCAGACATTCAAAGAAGAATTGGTACCAATCCTTTTGACACTATTCTGCAAGACAGAGAAAGAAGGAACCCTCCCTGAATCATTCTATGAAGCCAGCATCACTGTAATACCAAAACCAGGAAAGGACATAACCAAAAAAGAAAACCACAGACTGATATCCTTGATGAAGATAGATGCTAAAATCCTTAACGAAATACTAGCTAACTGAATCCCACAACATATCAAAAAGATAATCCACCATGATCAAGTGGGTTTCATACCAGGTATGCAGGGATGGTGTAACATATACAAGTCATTAATGTGATACACCACATAAACAGAATTAAAAACAAAAATCACATGATCATTTCAATAGATGCATAAAATACATTAGACAAATCCAGCATCCCTTTATGATTAAAACTCTCAGCAAAATCAGCGTACAAGAGACATACCTTAATGTAATAAAAGCCATCTGTGACAAATCTACAGCCAATATAATACTGAATGGGGAAAAGTTGAAGGCATTCCCTCCAAGAACTGGAACAAGATAAAAATGTCCACTCTCACCACTCCTCTTCAGCATAGTACTGGAAGTTCTAGCCAGAGCAACCAGACAAGAGAAAGTCATAAAAGGCATTCAGATCAGTAAAGAGGAAATCAAACTGTCACTGATTGCTGACGATGTGATCGTTTACCTTGAAAACCCTAAGGACTCCTCCAGAAAGTTTTCAGAACTGATAAAAGAATGCAGCAAAGTTTCTGGATACAAGATGAATGTACACAGATCAGTAGCTCTTCTATACAGCAACAGCAACCAAGCAGAGAATCAAATCAAGAACTCAACCCCTTTTATAATAGCTGCAAAATAAGTAAATAAATAAAATACTTAGGAATATACTTAACCAAGGAGTCAAAAGACTGCTACAAGGAAAACTACAAAACACTGTTGAAAAAAAATGATATATGACATGAACAAATGGAAACATATCCCATGGTCATGGATGGGTAGAATATATATTGTGAAAACGACCATACTGAGAAAAGCAATCTAAAAATTCAATGCAATCCCCATCAAAATGCCACTATCATTCTTCACAGAGTTAGAAAAAACAATTCTAAAACTCATATGGAACCAAAAAGGAGCCCACATAGCCAAAGCAAGACTAATCAAAAAGAACGAATCTGGAGGCATCATGCTACCTGATTTCAAACTATACTATTAGGGTATAGTCACCAAAACAGCATAGTACTGGTATAAAAATAGGCGTATAGACTAATGGAACAGAATAGAGAACCCAGAAATAAACACAAATACTTACAGCCAACTGATCTTTGACAAAGCAAACAGAAACATAAAGTGGAGAAAGGACACCCTTTTCAACAAATGGTGCTGGGATAATTGGTAAGCCACATGTAGGAGAATGAAACTGGATCCTCATCTCTCACCGTATACAAAAATCAACTTAGGATGGATTAAAGACTTAAACCTAAGATCTGAAACTATAAAAATTCTAGAAGATAATACTGGAAAAACCCTTCTAGACATTGGCTTAGGCAAGGATTTCATGACCAAGAACCCAAAAGCAAATGCAGTAAAAACAAAGATAATTGGCTGGGACCTAATTAAACTAAAGAGCTTTTGCACAGCAAAAGGAACAGTCAGCAGAATAAACAGACAACCCACATAGTGGGAGAAAATTGTCACAATCTATACATCTGACAAAGGACTACTATTCAGAATCTACAATGAACTCAAACAAATCAGTAAAAAAAAAACAAAGAATCCCATAAAAAAGTGGGCTAAGGACATGAATAGACAGTTCTCAAAAGAAGATATACAAATGGCTAACAAACATGTGAAACCATGCTCAACATCACTAATGATCATGGAAATGCAAACCAAAACCACAATGTGATACCATCTTACTCCTGCAAGAATGGCCATAATCAAAAAAACAGTAGATGTTGGCGTGTTTAGAGGAGAAGACAAATCAGTGGTTACCAATCACTGTCATTTGCACTGGGTGATGTGGTGAGCAGGTAACACTTCTACACAGCTGGTGGGAAAGTAAACCAGTACAGCTGCTCTGGAAAACAGTGTAGGGATTCCTTAAATAACTAAGGCCAGGTGTAGTGGCTCACGCCTGTAATCCCAGCACTTTGGGAGGCCGAGGCAGGTGGATCACGAGGTCAAGAGATCGAGACCATCCTGGTCAACACAGTGAAACCCCGTCTATACTAAAAATACAAAAAATTAGCTGGGCATGGTGGCACGTGCCTGTAATCCCAGCTACTCAGGAGGCTGAGGCAGGAGAATGGCCTGAACCCAGGAGGCGGAGGTTGTGGTGAGCCGAGATCATGCCATTGCACTCCAGTCTGGGTAACAAGAGTGAAACTCAGTCTCAAAAAAAAAAAAAAAAAAAAAATAACTAAAAGTAGAACTAACATTTGATCCAGCAATTCCACTAATGGATATCTACCCAGAGGAAAAGAAGTCATTATTTTAAAAAGGTTCTTGAACATGCATGCTTATAGCAGCACAATTCACAATTGCAAAATTGTGGAATCTACACAAAAGCCCATCAATCAATGAGTGGATAAAGAAACTGTGGTGTGTGTGTATGTATATGTGTATATATATATGATGATATAATGTATATATATATGTATATACCATATATATGATATATACATAATGTATATACCATATATATGATATATACATAATGTATATACCATATATATGATATATACATTATGTATATACCATATATATGATATATACATAATGTATATACCATATATATGATATATACATAATGTATATATCATATACATTATATATACATATATCATATACATTATAATATACATAATGTATATGATATATATGTATATATATATGATGAAATAATACATGGCCATAAAAAGGAATGAATTAACAACATTTGCAGTGACTTGGATGAGATTAGAGACTATTATTCTGAGTGAAGTAACTCAGGAATGGAAAACCAAACATCGTATTTTCTCACTGATATGTGGGAGCTAAGCTGTGAGGACGCAAAGGCATAAGAATGATACATTGGATGTTGGGGACTTTGGGGATTTTGAGGGGAAGAGTGGGGGGGACGAGGGATAAAAGACTAAACATACGGAGCAGTGTATGCTGCTTGGGTGATGAGTGCACCAAAATATCACAAATCACCACTAAAGAACTCACTCATGTAACCAAACACCTCCTGTACCCCAATAACTTATAGAAAAACAATTTAAAAATATGTTCCTCCTCCGTATGAGAAGGATGCTATATTTTTGAGGGCATTCCTCCTCATATTCTGAATCAGTATCTTGTTTTTTTGGCAGAAGTTTATATTGTTGTCCCACCCCATGACCCAAATTTAACATTTCCAGATCCAAATACATTATTCTCCTCCCTAGACCAGCTCTTTGTTAACTCTATTTTACCATCCTCTCATAATCAAGATTTCAGTTTCATACGTTTCTTTCTCCCCAAACTCAAGAGTTCTGAAGGTTTTATTTACAAAGTGCCTCAAGAATCTCTTTTCCACAGCTACTCTACCGTCTTATGCTAGGTCCTCATTATTGTCCTCTGACTATTGCAACAGCATACAACTTTTCTTCCCTTTGATTCCTCCTTTTTCTCCTCATCATAGATAGTCTCAGCCAGTTTGATCTTCTTAAAATTCAGTCTTAAATCTGTAACTTTTTTTTTTTAAGAGTGAGTCTTGCTCTATCGCCCAGGCTGGAGTACAGTGGCACTATCTCAGCTCACTGCAACCTCTGCCTCCCAGGTTCAAGCAATTCTCCTGCCTCAGCCTCCTGAGTAGCTGGGATTAAAGGCACCTGTCATCATGCCCGGCTAACTTTTGCATTTTTAGTAGAGATGCGGTTTCACCTTGTTGGCCAGGCTGGTCTTGAACCCCTGACCTCAAGTGATCCACCCACCTCAGCCTCCCAAAGTGCTGGGATTACAGGCTTGAACCACCATGCCCGGCCAAATCTATAACTTTAAAAGAACTCAGTTAACATAATTAGTCTTTCAGAGAATCACTGATAAACTGAGAAGACAAATCAGTAGTTGCCAATCACTATCATTTGCACTGGGTGATCTTTAAAATCTGATATAGAATTAGAGAGCATTCATGCATCCAGGAGTTTCAGTGGTAAATATCCTTCATAATAATGCCAGTCCATTGGAATATAATGTTAACTTAATGTTGGGATATAATGGGGACATACAGAATTAGAGCTACAAGATTTGTGTCTCTCTAACCCCAAAGAAATGTGCATTTCTAACTTTTCTTCTCAAAAGTAGTTCTTCATGACCATTTAATTTTTAACATTGTGAAAGAAATAGAAAACCATAAAATTGCAATCATACAATACACTGGAGAAAATGGGGGGATCTGGAGGAATCTCCATGGTGCTTAGTGAAAAATTTTATTACATTTATTTTATATGATACAAATGTATAATTGTAGATGTTACTAATTGAGCATGATTAAAATTTACAGATAAAATCTTCCAAGGTTTTGTAAAAAAACCTCATACGTGCTTCCATGAACATAACATTTTATTATTAGGTCTTATGTTCTCAATGCCCCTAGTAGACTCCTTATTAATGCTTTTGGATGATAATTTCTTTACTTTGTTTATAGCTACCATCAAAAAAAATTTGTTCATATAGGCATGCAATTAAGAAAATTAAAACCATTTTTTCAGCCATTCAAGAATTTGTAACAGTTGAAATGTATTTAAAAAAGCCCCCATTTCCCCCCTCAGAGATGAAACTTTGAAATTGTCTTGAATATTAATAGATTTTGAAGCTACTTGAAATTTCTCATGTCACAGTTTTAAAATAATGACAAGGCTCGAATTTTCAGAATGTCAGTGCATTTTTAGAGCTACCACCTGAAGCTAGTTGGAACCAGAAAAAGGACAAATTAGCCACAAATTCACATGTGTTACAAATAGTGAAGGCAGAGATTCAGAGCTACTCCTTGAGTGATGCCTGCCAAAAACTTTGTCTCCCTGGCCTCCTGCCATTCCTACCTCCTGGCAGTTACTTACAGCTGCCTGCTGAGTTCTTGGGCATCTGGAGCATGAACTCCTTCAGCAGCTTTGTGGGCTCCTTGACCATTATGAATAGCAATTGATGCAGCAGATGGCTGCTGGAAGAGATGCCCAGGTGCTAGAGTACCACACACTGTGCTGAGTGCCTGGTGGGGAAGCAGCAAGAAGTAAATGTAGCGCAGCACACTCACTGCCTTCAGCCCTAGACAGAAATGCTCATTGCCCAAGGGAGCTGATCTAGGACCTCTGACTGCGACCATGCTGCCCTGAAGGCTTGGAGGATGAATATCTCAGCATACCTGAACTCTTTTCCATATACCAGTATAATGGCTTGCTTTGACACAGAAGTTCAAAGGCACCGCTATAGAGCTCTCTCTCTCATCTAAATAAAACCCTCTCATGGGTACACAGTTTAGGACATTCTGTCAAGGAATATTTTCCTATGCTGAACTGGATACTTTTGGATCAGTCTCAGGGTTTTCATCCTGAACCTGCAAAAATAAACCTCACTATCACCTCACTAGTGATGATGATTCCCTTGATTGAGAATCAGCTTCACACCATGGAAGTCATGGTCACTATCATGTTCCCTGATACCTTAGCCAAACTGATCTTCTGCACATTCATAGGGATCTTATATCTCTTTAAACAGGACAATTCATGTGGTGGCTTGTTTGCATTGACTCATCTAAATTGGGCACTATTGTTCCCAGGATAAGCCTCGTTGTGTGGCTCATGAAGAACTCATGCGATAATCAGAAAGCAGAAGTGAAATAGTGGCCATGACTCTCTGAAGGTGGTTTTAGTTGGATCCGGCAGTGAACGGATGTAGAGATGCATAGTGGGTTCCCACTTGTTCTGGCTCTCTTCTGATTTGTATCCAGCGCATCAACTGTTGGTCCTGTTGACCAACATCAGCCCCTGGGCAGCCTCCAGATACCTGACTGTGCACTCTCAGACGTGCTATCTTCACATTGGCAGCAGCTGCCTATACACCTCCGTATGAGCTCCGCTTCCCAGTCCCATTTGCTGTGCTGGACTTGGGTTCTTAGATGGAGTGAGTGTCTTTTCTGATCCTCCAACTCCCTCTTCTGGATCTTCATTTTCCCAGTTCCTCCCACAATTGAGTAAGATAGAACTCCCGGGACAAGTGATTCCACAACATTCATGGGGATTCTGCTCCCTGTCCGAATCTGGTCTCAGTCTTGTTTCCCATGGACCTCTATTTCTCTAACTTTCTGGGCTCCATTCTTTGTCCAGCCTGTGTTTTCCACCAGAAATACTTTTTTTTCTCTTCATTAATGATAGAAGAATTTGTATCCATCCTTTGAGGATTTATTTCCATTGCCAGTTCTAAACTCTACCTGGTCATTCCAACTGGAGACAATTTCTCATTTGAATTCTTGCACATTTATACTTTTTATGGGTCTCCTCTCACTGTGTTTTATAGTAGGTCATTTTGTTCTTCCTAATAGAAGGCAAATCTCTTCAGAGACAGAAACTACACCTGAAGACCCTTGTATTCTAAAGCAATACATCCCCACCCTAACATATTTAGTAATCAATGAATGTTGACTTGAATTTGAACATATGTACATAAATGAATTCCTGAGAAAGTTAGTGATTTTGCCTAAGGCTATAAAGGGAATTCAGTTAATATATTAAAAACATTTGAAGACAGACAAGAGCAGTGGCTCATGCTTATAATCTCAGTACTTTGGGAGGCGGAGGTGAGAGGATTGCTTGAGCTCAGGAGTTGGAGGCTGCAGTGAGCTATGATGACACCACTGCACTCCAGGCTTGGTGACAGAGTGAGATTCTCTCTCAAAAAGAAATAAATAAAAATAAAAAAAGAAAATATTTGAGGACAATTATTGAACAGACAAGAATCAATAATAAAATAATAAATGATCACTTGTTCTCGGTGTGCCAATCTAAGACTGTTTTTATAATGTAGTTCAGAGAATGCCAAGTGGAATATTTATCTTCCTTTCTTCAAAAACAATGCCAAAATAATTTTGTAATTAAGCTCATGATCATTGAAACTCAAATGAGTTTCAAGCTGTGTTGTCATTAAACCAGGTGTATTAATCAAATTTCATGCTGCTGATAAAGACATACCTGAAACTGGGAACAAAAAAAGATTCAATTGGACTTACATTTCCACATGGCTGGGGAGGCCTCCGAATCATGATAGGAGGCAAAAGGCTCTTACATGTCTGTGGCAAGAGAAAATGAGGAAGAAGCAAAATCTGAACCCCCAACAAACCCATCAGATCTCGTGAGACTTATTCACTATCACGAGAATAGCACAGGAAAGACCAGCCACCATGATTCAATTACCGCCCTCTGGATCCCTTCCACAATAAGTGGGAATTCTTGGAGATACAACTCAAGTTGAGATTTCGGTGAGGATACAGCCAAACCATATCACCAGGGAACTCATCTGTATTCTTCTGCAAGTGAAATTTTACGTGAAATTCTAATACATTAAAATAAACAAAAGTAGTGCAGACAGGGTAGCTGCAGAGGTCAAACCTGTCCTTTGCTTGTTTCCCCACCAATCCATGGCCTGCTAGGCACCTCTGGGGCAGTGATCTATTAGCTTCTTCAGTACAAAACTGTTTTGGTGTATTATTTTCCCAGTATATTTTCCAATATCCCTTTTCCTCATTCTCCTAATAGCCTAATTCTCCTGAGCTCTCTCCTCCGATTAAGTTTCCTTTGGTTAATGTTTTTCACTTATCTATATGAATTCTTTTACTCATCTATGTGATTGTGTTTCAGGAGCTGCTGAAACACAGTTTAACAATTTCCACAACAGCATTTTTTATTTCTGAGGATTAAATCTTGTCGTGTAAAGACATATGTTAGACATGCCAAACCCCAGGGCCCATCCTGGACCTACTGAATTGGAATCTGCTTTTTAGGAAGATTGCTAGGTGATTTTTCTATAAAGTTTGAGACTCCCTGCTGCAGAGGATTTGGGGGATATTGGGATAGAAAAAGGGAGATAATGTGAATTTATATATAGTAGGCTTGGGAAATAAGTTGAATAAATTATATATGTAGGGAAAAGTTGTGCTGGATGCTCCTTTTGTGTGTGAGTCTGGGTTAGGGTTGGCCGCAGGAGAAACGTGTGTGACATTTGGAGGGCAGAGGAAGCAACGGGCAGTGGCACTCAGAAGGTTCATTGTAGGGTTCCATGTATATGGCCAATGATCTGCTGATTTGCTTCTTTGGGGTGGGGCAAGACCTGCAGCTCTATCTGCATCGATGTCTGCATCTGTGTCAGATCTTGCTGGGTCTCCTCTTACAGCTTCTCCAAGTCCGGGGCCAGGCACATGCACAGCCCCATGTGAAAGGCACCAGATTGCTGTAGGTCACCACTGTTGCAGTGAAGACAGGATGTTTCTGTTTGTCCTCTTGGGTTTAAGTTTGTTTTTGTGAGTTTGTGTTGGCCTTCATGGATTCTAGTTTTCCCTTGATTTCTCCAGCTTTGTAGCTAGGTTTATTTTTCTATTTCTTGCCTTACCTGACCTGCAGCAACTTCAGACTCACTACCAGGTGCAGAGGCAGCAGCCTTGCAGAAAGACCTCTCCATCAGCTCTTACCTGTGTTTCCTGGTTAGTGACGTTTTTTTCTGATTATCTGAAAAGTTTTCTTTTGGAGTATTATTTCCACAGCTTCTCAAACAATTTTAAAGTTTAAAGGTTTTAGTAAATCCCTTCTATGATCATTGTGATCCTGCTTCCCTGATTAAGCCCAAATGGATACACTTACTCATTTTAATCATGACTTCCTGCCGTCTTCTTTCAGGTGTGGCTTATTGCACGTTACCTTATTGATAGGGGTTGGCTGTGTCGCCAGCCAGTCTCATCTCAAATTTAAATCCCCACCTGTGAGCGGAGAGGGCTTGTGGGAGGTGATTGGATCATGGAGGTGTATTTTCCCCATGCTGTCCTCTTGTGTGGTCGCCTTGTGAAGAAGGTGCTTGCTTCTCCGTCACCTTCCTTGAAGACTGTACCTGAGTCCTCCACAGCCACGTGGAACTGTGAGTCAATGAAACCTCTTTTCTTTTTTTTTTTTAAATTGCATTTTAGGTTTTGGGGTACATGTGAAGAACATGCAAGATAGTTGCATAGGTACACACATGGCAGTGTGATTTGTTGCCTTCCTCCCCTTCACCCACATTTGGCATTTCTCCCCATGCTATTCCTCCCCAGCTCCCCGCCCCTGCTGTCCCTCCCCTATTCCCCCTAATAGATCCCAGTGTGTAGTGCTCCCTTCCCTGTGTCCATGTGTTCTCATTGTTCATCACCCACCTATGAGTGAGAATATGCGGTATTTCATTTTCTGTTCTTGTGTCAGTTTGCTGAGAATGATGTTCTTCAGATTCATCCATGTCCCTACAAAGGACACAAACTCATCATTTTTGATTGCTGCATAATATTCCATGATGTATGTGTGCCACATTTTCCCAGTCCAGTCTATCATCGATGGGCATTTGGGTTGGTTCCAGGTCTTTGCTATTGTAAACAGTGCTGCAATGAACATTTGTGTGTGTGTGTCCTTATAGTAGACCGATTTATAGTCCTTTGGATATATACCCAGTAATGGGAGTGCTGGGTCAAATGGAATTTCTATTTCTAGGTCCTTGAGGAATTGCCACACTGTCTTCCACAATGGTTGAACTAATTTACACTCCCAACAGCAGCGTAGAAGTGTTCCTATTTCTCCTTTCTTAATAAATTATTCAGTCCGAGATATGCCTTTGTAGCAATGTGAGTGTGGGCTACTACACTTATGAATAAATATATTACATTGTCTCAGCATAAGGGTTTTTCTTTATGCCTTAAAAAGGGGACTGACTTTTTCTAAAAGAACTGTCAAAGTTTGGTATGCTAAAAATAGGTTCTTTTTGGTTTGTTTTCTTGATGAGGAACATAGGGATAGCCAAGATGCTACTTAGTGCCTTTCTTTAGTAAATTTCATGTAGATAAGTAAAAACCCTAACCAAGGAGAACTAAATCAGAGGAGGGAGCTCAGAAGAAGTAGGCTACTAGGAGAAAGAGGAAAAGGGATATTGGGAAACGTAATGGGACAATAATAAATCAAAATAATTTCGCACCAAGAAGCTAATCATCCTATTAGATCAGCCTCTTATATTTTCCTTTAGCTACATTTTTTTGGCTAACCTTTCAAATTAACCAAATAATGAGTTTAATGTAATCAGAAGACACGATTCATTTTTCCCTATTTTAATATCAAATTTGGCCAGAAAAATGAGGCCATTTTTACTCCTTCACAGGGAGTATTCTGTTTTATATCTTAGGAGTCTTCTGGTACCTTAAATTGAGTTATCTGATTGAAAAAAAAAAGGAGTAGCTTCCCTCGTTCATAATTTAGTCCATCTAATTTGCAGCAAATTATTAATGGCCTCTGGAATTCATTCATCTTTTCCAAATTTTCTTCTCTACCCTTCACTAGGGTATCAAGAAACCCATGTCTTCAGCTGGGTGTGGTGGCTCATGCCTGTAATCCTGGCACATTCGGAGGCCAAGGCAGGTGGATTGCCTGAGTTCAGAGGAGTTCAAGACCAACCTGGGCAGCACGGTGAAACCCCATCTCTACTAAAATACAAAAAATTAGCTGGGTGTGGTGGTGCACACCTGTAATCCCAGCTACTTGGGAGGCTGAGCCAGGAGAATTGCTTGAACCTGGGAAGCGGAGGCGACAGTGAACCGAGATCGAGCCATTGCACTCCAGTCTGGGCAACAGAGCTAGACTCCATCTCAAAAACAAAAAGCCAAAAACCATGTTTTCAGGTGTAAACTTATTTCAGTTTTTATAAGAAGTCCTAATAATGCACTAGCCTATTTCAGGCAGGTGTGCTGGGAATCATACTGTTAATATTTTCCAGATTCTTATACTGGAGCAATATGGAATATATGAATCTCACTACTTTCAATCAAGGCAACATTGCTGGTGTTACTGGAAGAGTTGTTGGTACACAGTGTCCCTCTGCTGGAAGGAGAGCTCCATGAAGGCAGAGACTATGGGTTGTTCACTGTTGCATCCTCAGTGCCTAGTTCATGGCACACAGCAGGTGTTCAATCAAGATTACCCCTTTATTTGCCACACATGCATAGCCTTAAAACAAATGCTTACAGCTTATTGAATGGAGTCAGGAGATGCTTTGTGGAGGGTTTAATGTTAAAGCACCCTTGCAACACCTGTTGCTTCTTAACCTGATTTGCATGACTTAGTGCAGTGCTCTTAATGTATCTGTTGCCTGAATTATGACTGGGCCTGAATTTTTCCCTTGTGGTAGGCTGAATAGTGCCCCTAGACCAGATGTCCACATCCTAACCTGTAGAACCTGTGAATGTTACCTCATATGACGGAAGGACTTTGCAGATAGGGTTAAATTGTGGATCTTGAGATGAGAAGATTCGCCTCAATTATCCAGGTGGGCCTGATGTAATTACAAGGACCTTTATAAGAGGGAGGCGGGAGATCAGAGTGAATAGGAGGAAATGTGAAAGCAAGAGGTTGGAGTGATGCAGTCACAAGCTAAGGAATGCTGGTAGCATTTGGAAACTGAAAGAGGCACAGAATGGAATTTACTCCTGGAGCCTCTAAAAGCATCTAGCCCTATCTTGATCTTAATCCTCTGAGGTTCCTTTTGGAATTCTGGCCTCTAGAACTGCAAGCTAATAAATCTGTGTTCTTTTAAGCCACTAAGTTTGTGGTAATTTCTTACAACAGCAACAACAACAAAAAATACATTGACGGTGTTTTCCCTTTGTGAGAAATGGCTGCTTTATTTTTGGGGTGATCTTTATAATTTTTTGCCGTTATTTAGCTGTCCTTAAATTTGAATGTGAAATAGAATTTTGTACAGTTAACAATGCATTATTGATTTTCCTACAGTTATCTTTGTACCTTATTTTGAGATTCTTTTAAGTTTGATGAAAGTAATTTCACTAAAAACTGAATGTACTTTACTTAGAAAACTTAGAGGTCAGAAGCGTCCGCGCCGCGAGGAGGAGGCCCTGCTGATTTCTGCGCGGGCTCTTGTCAGGATGGTGAAGCTGTTCATCGGAAACCTGTCCCGGGAGGCCACAGAGCAGGAGATCCGCTCTCTTTTCGAGCAGTATGGGAAGGTGCTGGAATGTGACATCATTAAGAATTACGGCTTTGTGCACATAGAAGACAAGACAGCAGCCGAGGATGCCATACGCAACCTGCACCATTACAAGCTTCATGGGGTGAACATCAACGTGGAAGCCAGCAAGAATAAGAGCAAAACCTCAACAAAGTTGCATGTGGGCAACATCAGCCCCACCTGCACTAATAAGGAGCTTCGAGCCAAGTTTGAGGAGTATGGTCCGGTCATCGAATGTGACATCGTGAAAGATTATGCCTTCGTACACATGGAGCGGGCAGAGGATGCAGTGGAGGCCATCAGGGGCCTTGATAACACAGAGTTTCAAGGTTGGATGTGTGTGGGCTGAAATTCCGAGCTGTGGTTGTGCATGAGAATACACCCTTCGTGGTACCCCATCTCCGGGACGTTCTCGGCTCTGTGCGTTCAGTCCCTCAGGAACCGTGGACCTTAATTTACCTTGCTAAGTTCAGACCTTCTCTTCCTTTACTTTCCTTTCCTCTCCTGCCTGTTTTCCTGTTCTTCTGTCCTTCAATACTTCCGTAGCTTCCCATTCATGTTCTGTTCTCCCAGCAGGCCTCATTGTGTGCCGAAACTGTGGTGGGGGCTGTGCTGTCTCCTCCCTGCCTCCTGCGGCTGTTGGATTTGGGAATGACCTTGGTGAGAGTCTCACTGCCCCTGGGTCTCTTTTTGGTCCAAAGGCTAGACCTAGAGCATTGGATCACTTTTTTCTTTCCGGTGAAATAAATGGTTTTTCAACTTAGAAAAAAAAAAAGAAAACTTAGAATATATCAGGTAATTTTTACATTTAGGGACACATCTTTTTATATATTTGTAAGTTGCTTCCATAATGACTTTTCATTCATTACCTCATTTATTCCTCTCACAACCCTTTAAAAATAGTGTTAACCTTCTCTCATTTTGCAGGTGAAGAAATAAGTCTAGACAGTATAACTTATTTTGCTCAGGGTCATCCAATTAGCAGATAAAAAAGAAGATATTTGACTTCAAATCTATTTGCCTCTGAAAGATAGGCTCTTATTGCATTATTTTATTCTAATTTAATATCTTAAAATTAGTAAGGCGAGCTTTTCCTATGTTGTCTTTTGTTTGAGAGACTAGAAAATATTGGCAATTAGAATCTGAATTCTCCCTGTTAGGGGAGGGTGGACAGTCTCTGAACTGAAACCCTCATGTCTATGTGTTGGTTGAGTGAGGTTTGGACTGTATCTACTGGCCTGAGTAGATACAATCTACTCTAATTCAAAAGTTAGATGCAAGGATGTCAATAGAGTGTGGCGATAGTCAGCAATTCAAATCCATGGAGCAGCCAAGTCAGATTAGACAGTTGATAAGGAACAAAGGAGTTAAGGAACAAGAATAAGTATTTACCCATTAGACCAACAGATAAATACATTAACACATTGATGACAACTCTGTGAATAAAATGGGCAGCATAAATGGATAGACTTTTTAGAAGCCAAGGGGGAGGGGGTATATCAAAATGTAAAACGTGCATGCGGTTTTGATCTAACAGTTTTACTGCTAAGATTCTTTCAAGTCTTGCAGGACCACAGCAACATATAATCTAAAGCTAATTTTTCCCCATGCCTGAGTCAAATCCCATCTGTTCTCTACCTCAGCAGTTCCCAACCTTTTTGGCACTGGGGACTGATTACATGGAAAACTATTTGTCCATGGACTGGGGTTGGGGTTGGGGTGGGGCTTAGGATGATTCAAGCATATTACATTTATTGTGCACTTTATTTCTATATTACATTGTAATAGATAATGAAATAATCATACAACTCACCGTAATGGAAAATCAGTGGGAGCCCTGAGCTTGTTTTCCTGCAACTAGATGGTCCCTTCTTGGGGGTGATGGGAGTCAATGATAAATCCTCAGCTTTAGATTCTCATAAGGAGCACACAACCTGGATCCCTTGCATGCATAGCTCACAGTAGAGTTCACACTCCTATGAGAATCTAATGCCTCTGCTAATCTGACAGGAGGTGGAGCTCGGGCAGTAATGCTTGCTCACTGTCCCCCACTCACTTCCTGCTGTGTGGCCCAGTTCCTAACACGCCACGGATTGGTGCTGGTCTGTGGCCTGGATTTGAGGCCCCCGTTCTACCTGATGCCTCATAGATTATGAAATTTCTGAATCTGGCTGAGTGGAGCAGGTACTTACTATTCCTGGCCCTGTGAGAGTGTTGGGTGCGGTTCCCTCTATTTTGTTCTGATGGTTCTTTCTCTGGACTTAGATCATTTCTTTATATACATTCTCTGATCTGCTGTACACTTGAGGAGGAGCCTCTGTAGGTTCTTTGGTTTTGTCTCTGGGAAGCCCTCTTTTCTACAATCCTCTGGGCTGCCAGTTCTAGCCTTGTTAGTCTCCCTGTAGTCTCCGTTCCATTTCCTCAACTTGGGGAGATGATTGGGTTTTGCTGTTTCTCCTGCCTGCATCAGGAATTCTCCCTGAGCAGTAAGTTGGGGCAATCATAGAGCTCACTTGTGTCCTGTCTCAGGGCATGTCAGAGACCACAGCAGCCCCTCCCATCACAGGCTCGGAGGCCTAGAAGGGAAAAAATGGTTCTGTGGGCCAGGCCCAAGGCCCCCTGCTGTGTGCAGCCTAGGGACTTGGTGGCCTACGTCCTAGCCACTCCAGCAATGGCTAAAACGTGCCAAGGTGTAGCTTGGGCCGTGGCTTCAGAGGGTGCAAGTCCCAAGCCTTGGCAGCTTCCATGTAGTGTTGAGCCTGTGGGTGCACAGAAGTCAAGAACTGAGGTTTGGTAACCTCTGCCTAGATTTCAGAGGATGTATGGAAATGCCTGGATATTCAGGCAGAAGTTTGCTGCAGGGGTGGATCCTTCATGAAGATAGGATATTTTTTTTTGCTAGGCAGTGCAGAAGGGAAATATGGAGCTGGAGCCCCCAGCCAGAGTCCCTGCTGGGGCATTGCCTAGTGGCTCTGTGAGAAGAGGGCTACTGTCCTCCAGATCTCAGAATGGTAGATCCTCCAACATCTTGCATCATGCTCCTGGAAGAGCCATAGGCATTCAATGCCAGTCTGTAAAAGCAGCTGGGTGGGAGAATGTACCCACAAAACCACAAGAACAGAGCTTCCCAATGCTGTGGGAGCCCATATTTTGCATCAGTGTGACCTGGATGTCAGACATGGAGTCAAAGGAGATCATTCTGGAACTTGAAGCTTTAGTGATTGCCCTGTTGGATTTCAGACTTGCATGGGGCCTGTAGCTCCATTGAGTCATTTTTTCCCATTTGGAATGGCTGTATTTACCCAATGCCTGTACCCCATTGTATCTAGAAAGTAACTAACTTGCTTTTGATTTTACAGGCTTATAGGTGGAATGGACTTGCCTTGTCTCAGATGAGACTTTGGACTTGGACTTCTAGATTAATGTTGGAATGAGTTAAGACTTTGGGAGACTGTTGGAAGGGTATGATTATGAAATGTAAGGACATGTGATTTGGGAGGGGCCAGGGCAGAATTATATGGTTTGGCTGTTTTCCTACGAAAATCTCATCTTGAATTGTAGTGCCCATAATCCCGACGTGTCATGGGAGGGACCAGATGGAGATAATTGAATCATGAGGGTGATTTCCCCCATCCTGTTCTCATGCTAGAGAGTCAGTTCTTATGAGATCTGATGGTTTTATAAGGGGCTTCCCCCTTCACTGGGCACTCATTCTTCTTGCTGCCACCATGTGAAGAAGGACATGTTCGCTTCCCCTTCCACTATGATTATAAGTTCCTGAAGCTGCCTCAGCTATGCTGATCTGTGAGTCAATTAAACGTTTCTTCTTTATAAATTACCCAGTCTCAGGCATTTCTTTATAGCAGCATGAGAACAGATTAATGCAAGGACCCTCTGTACAATTTTTCATAAAATTTGCATCCCCACCAACAGTGTACAAGAGTTCCCTCTTTCCCACGCTCCTGATCCTGTAGCATTTTGAAATAATCATTCCTCCTCATGCCTGTCTTGCAACTGTCTTATCTCCATGTGAATCGACCTGGTCACTACCTCTCAGTGCTTTTTGAGTCCCTCATCTTTTTAAATCTCAGAACAGCCCAAATTCCTGGTCTAGTCAAGCATGTCATATCTAATTCTAATGTCCCCACTTTGCCAATGTTCTAGCAAGGTTCATTTAAATTTCAGCAGGAATTCATGTCAGACGTAAGCAGGATGCGTGTCCGGCTGTTTTTTAAAGATAATTATTTTTCTCTTTGAAAATTCCTGACTTCTATTTTATCCTCTAAAGATAGAGTTTTCTATTTAAAATATCAGTTTGTGCAGCTGTTGTGTGACTTTAAGTCGAACCTAGTTTCTGTCTTTTACTGTCACTGTAATATACTGCAAAAATTATATTGCTTTTCTAGAGTTTTCCAAGTTCATTTCAGATATATCACTTTTTCCTTTGTCATATGGGTTAATGAAGCTGCTTCCTGTTTGGTTTGTGCATTTTATTTAAGGGTGTAACAAGAAACATTTAAACAAATTTCTTAACTTAGTTATTGACCTGAGGCATTACAAATATATACTGTTAATATATTGTTAATTTATAATCCTTTTTGTTTTTCCAAAATAATAAGTGCTGATCTGCCAAAGACATAATAAACTGCAAGTGTATCTAAATAAATCTAGTGAGGAATTTTCTTGGCAGGGTATGGTCAGATTTCTATTTGGAAGGTATCCTTTTATTTCCACATGACAGACCTATGTCTAGTGAACTTTGATCAAATGCTTGAGGTGAAGTGAATTGAAGGACACCCACATCAGACAAGCATTTTTAAAAATCTTCCTTATGACACCTTATAGTTGCATATAAATCTCCCTTAAGGGATTAAGTGTATCTGAAAACACCCACTGGATGTCTAAGCCCTATCATGGAAGTAAAAACTTCTTGGAAATGATACATTAAAGGCAAATAAAACTGTATCTCTTATGAGCAAATGGTGTTTGGAATGGAGTTCCAACATTTTGTTTCTGAAGAAGAACACTTTATTTCATTCTGGTTCTTGCAATCTGTTCCTCAGAGAATTACTTGTAATTTTAGGTCACTCTGCCAGAAAGCCACTTGACCACTGAGGGAGATAAAAAAATTCTGCTGAAGTCTTTATCATTTTTAGGTAGAAATTATTTGTCGTCTGTTGTCACCAAATTTATAAGTTTGATTTTTCTAAGTAATTAATATTAGATACAAATAGTGCTGTTTCTCACAATAAGTATTTAAAAAAATACACTTTATTTTTAATTTGTATTTGGGCTCCGGGGTATATGTGCATGTCCTACATCCTGCGACTGCTGCATAGGTACATACATGCCATAGGAGTTTGCTGTCTCCATTCCCCCGAATCCCCCATTGCCTACATCAGGCATTTCTCCTGGTGTTATCCCTCTGCATTCTCCCCACCACCCCCACTGTCCCCCTCTCCCCTCCACCCCTGCCACAACTAGCCCTGTGAGTGTTGTTCCCTTCTCTGTGCCCATGTGTTCTCATTGTTCATCACCCACCTTTGAGTGAAAACATGCGGTGTTTGGTTTTCTGCTCTTGTGTCAGTTTGCTGAGAATGATGACAGGTTCACCCATGTCCCTACAAAGGACACAAACTCATTGTTTTTTATGGCTGCATAGTGTTCCATGCTGTATATGTGCCACATTTTCCCTGTCCAGTCTATCATTGATAGCCATTTGTGTTGGTTCCAGGTCTTTGCTATCATGAACAGTGTCACAATGAACATTCATGTGCATGTGTCTTTATGGTAGAACAATTTATAATCCTTTGGATATATACCCAGTAATGGGATTGCTGGGTCAAATGGAATTTCTATTTCTGGGTCCTTGAGGAGTAACCACACTGTCTTCCACAATAGTTGAACTAATTTACACTCCCACTGACAGTGCAAAAGTGTTCCTATTTCTCCACATCCTCTCTAGCATCTGTTGTCTCCAGATTTTTTAATGATTGCCATTGTAACTGGCCTGAGGTGGTATCTCAATGTGGTTTTGATTTGCATTTCTTTAATGACCAATGATAATGAGCATTTTTTCATATGTTTGTTGGCCGCATATTTGTTTTCTTTTGAAAGGTGTCTGTTCATATCCTTCACCCACTTTTGAATGGGTTTGTTTGTTTTTTTTTCTTGTAAATCTGCTGTAGTTCTTTGTAGATTCTGGATATTAGCTCTTTGTCAGATGGGCAGATTATGAAAATTTTCTCCCATTCTGTTGGTTGCTGATTCACTCTAATGATTGTTTCTTTTGTTGTACAGAAGCTCTGGAGTTTAGTTAGATCCCATTTGTCTATTTTGGCTTTTGTTGCCAATGCTTTTGGTGTTTTAGTTATGAAGTCCTTGCCTAAGCCTATGTCCTGAATGGTTTTGTTTAGGTTTTCTTCTAGGGTTTTTATGGTGTTAGGTCTTATGTTTAAGTCTTTAATTCATCTGGAATTAATTTTAGTGTAAGGTGTCAGAAAGGGGTCCAGTTTCTGCTTTCTGCACATGGCTAGCCAGTTTTCCCAACATCATTTATTAAACAGTGAATCCTTTCCCCTTGTTTGTTTTTGTTAGATTTGTCAAAGATCAGATGGTTGTAGATGTGGGCATTGCCTCCGAGGCCTCTGTTCTGTTCCATTGGTCTATATCTCTGTTTTGGTATCAGGACCATGCTGTTTTGGTTTTTATAGCCTTGTAGTATAGTTTGAAGTCACGTAGCCTGATGCCTCCAGCTTTGTTCTTTTTGCTTACAATTGTCTTGGCTATGTGGGCTCTCTTTTGGTTCCATATGAAGTTTAAGGTGTTTTTCTTTCCAGTTCTGTGAAGAAGGTCAATGGTAGCTTGATGGGTATAGCATTGAATCTATAAATTACATTGGGCAGTATGGCCATTTTCACAATATTGATTCTTCCTAACCATGAGCATGGTATATTTTTCCATCTCTTTGTTTCCGCTCTTATTTCCTTGATCAGTGGTTTGCAGTTCTCTTTGAAGAGATCTTTTACTTCCTTTGTTAGTTGTATTCCTATGTATTTTATTCTCTTTGTAGCGATTGTAAATGGGAGTTTGCTCATGATTTGGCTCTCTGTTTTTCTGTTATTGGTGTATAGTAATGCTTGTGATTTCTGCATGTCGATTTTGTATCCTGAGACTTTGCTGAAGTTGCTTACCAGCTTAAGGAGGTTTTAGGCTGAGAAGATGGGGTCTTCTAAATATACGATCATGTTGTCTGCAAATAGGGACAATTTGACTTCTTCTTTTCCTAATTGAATGCCCTTTATTTATTTTTCTTGCCTAATTGCTCTGGCTAGAACTTCCAATACGATATTGAATAGGAGTAGTGAGAGAGGGCATCCTTGTCTAGTGCCAGTTTTTAAAGGGAATGCTTCTAATATTTGGCCTTTCAGTATGATATTGGCTGTGGGTTTGTTGTAAATAGCTTTTATTGTTTTGAGATACATTCCACTGATACCTAGTTTATTGAGAGTTTTTTAAATTTTTAATTTATTTTTTTTTTTATTACATTTTAGGTTTTGAGTACATGTGAAGAACATGCAAGACAGTTGCATAGGTACACATGTGGCAGTGTGATTTGCTGCTTTCCTCCCCTTCACCTATATCTGGCATTTCTCCCCATGCTATCTCTCCCCAACTCCCCATCCTCTGCTGTCCGTCCCCTATTCTCCTCAACAGACCCTAGTGTGTAGTGCTCCCCTCCCTGTGTCCATGTGTTCTCATTGTTCAACACCCACCTATGAGTGAGAACACATGGTATTTCATTTTCTGTTCTTATGTCAGTTTACTGAGAGTGATGGTCTCCAAATTGAGAGTTTTTAGCATAAAGGGCTGTTGAATTTTGCTGAAGGCCTCTCTGCATCTATTGAAAGAATCACGTGGTTTATGTCTTTGGTTCTGTTTATGTGGTGAATTACATTTATAGATTTGTATATGTTGAACCGGCCTTGCATCCCTGAGATGAAGCCTACTGGATCATACTGGACAAGCTTTTTGATGTGCTTTGCCAGTATTTTATTGAAGATTTTTGCAACTATGATCATCATGGATATTAGCCTGTAGTTTTCCTTTTTAGTTGTGTCTCTGCCAGATTTTAGTATCAGGGTGATGTTGGTCTCATAAAATGAGTTAGGGAGGATTCTCTCTTTTTGGATTGTGTGGAATACTTTCAGAATGATTGGCACCGTCTCCTCTTTTTACGTCTGGTAGAATTTGACTGTGAACCCATCTGGACCTGGACTTTTTTTGGTGGGTAGGCTTTTAATTGCTGCCTCAACTTCAGCCCTTGTTATTGGTCTATTCAGGGTTTCAACTTCTTCCTGGTTTAGTTTTGGTGGGGTGCAAGTGTCCATGAATTCATCCATTTCTTCCAGGTTTACTGGTTTATGTGCATAGAGTTTTTTTGTAGTAATCTCTGATGATAGTTTGTATCTGTGCCATCAGTGGTGATATCCCCTTTATCATTTTTTATTTCATCTATTTGATTCTTCTCTCTTTTCTTTTTTATTAATCTGGCTAGTGGTGTGTCTATTTTGTTGATCTCTTCAAAAAAAACAGCTCCTGGATTTATTGAGTTTTTTGAAGGGTTTTTTGTGTCTCTGTCTCCTTCAGTTCTACTCTGATCTTAGTTATTTCTTGTCTTCTGCTAGGTTTTGAGTTTATTTTTTGATCTTGCTCCTCTAGCTCTTTCAATTTTGATGATAGGGTGTTGATTTTAGATCTTTCTTCACTTCTCATGTGGGCATTTATTGCTATAAATTTCCCTCTAGACACTGCTTTAAATGTGTCCCAGAGATTCTAGTATGTTGTGTCCTCATTCTCATTGGTTTAGAAGAACATCTGTATTTCTGCCTTTATGTCATTGTTTATCCAGTCAACATTCAGGAGCCAGTTGTTCAGTTTCCATGAATTTGTGCAGTTTTGAGTTAGTTTCTTAATGCTGATATCTAATTTGGTTGCACTGTGGTCTGAGAGACTGTTATGATTTCTCATTTTTTTGCATTTTCTGAGGAGTGTTTTACTTCCAATTATGTGGTCAATTTTAGAGTAAGTGAGATGTGCTGAGAAGAATGTAAATTCTCTGGCTGTGTGGCAGAGAGTTCTGTAGATGTCTATTAGGTCCGCTTCTTCCAGTTCTGCATTCAGGTCCTTTATATCCTTGTTGATTTTCTGTCTCATTGATCTGTCTAATGTTGACAGTAGTGTGTTAAAGTCTCCCACTATTGTTGTGTGGGAGTCTACATCTCTTTGTAAGTCAATAGGAACTTGCTTTATGTATCTGGGCACCCCTGTATTGGGTGCATATATATTTAGGATAGTTAGCTCTTCTTATTGTATTGATCCTTTCACCATTATGTAGTGTCCTTCTTTGTCTCTTCTGATCTTTGTTGGTTTAAAGTCTATTTTATCTGAGAGTAAAATTGCAACCCCTGCTTTCTTTGCTCTCCATTTGCTTGGTAGATTTTCTTCCACCCCTTTATTTTGAATCTATGTGTGTCTTTGTGTGTGAGATGGGTCTCCTGAATACAGCACACCAATGGGTTTTGACTTTTTACCCAGTTTGCCAGTCTGTGTCTTTTGATTGGGGCATTTAGGCCATTTACATTTAACATTAATATTGCTATGTGTGAATTTGATCTTGCCATTTTGTTACTGGTTGTTTTGCCTGTATTTGACACCATTTCCTCTTTGCATCGTTAGCCTTTACCATTTGGTTCATTTTCGCAGTGGCTAGTACTCAATTTTTTTTTCTGTGTTTAGTGCTTCCTTCAGGAGCTCTTGTAGGGCAGGTCTGGTGGTGATGAAATCTCTCAGTAATTGCTTGTCTGTAAAGAATTTTATTTTTTGTTCACTTATGAAGGTTAGTTTGGCTGAATATGAGATTCTGGGTTGAAAGTTCTTTTCTGTAAGGATGTTGAATATTTGTCCCCACTCTTCTGGCTTGTAGGGTTTCTGCCAAGAAACCCGATGGGCTTCCCTTTCTGGGTGACTCAAGTTTTTCTGGCTGCCCTTAGCATTTTTTCCTTCATTTCAACCTTGGTGAATCTGACAATCATGTGCCTTGGGGTTGCTCTTCTTGAGGAGTATCTCTGTGGTGTTCTTTGTATTTCCTGTATTTGAATGTTGGCTTGCTTTGCTAGGTTGGGGAAGTTCTCCTGGATGATATTTTGAAGACTGTTTTCTAGCTTGGATTTCCCCATCCTCTTCAGGTACACTAATCAAGGGTAGATTCGGTCTTTTCACATAATCACATATTTCTTGAAGGTTTTGTTCATTTCTTTTCACTCTTTTTCTCTTTTCTTGCCTTCTTTTATTTCATCAAGTTGATTGTCGCTCTCTGATATCCTTTCTTCTGATTGATTGATTCAGCTGTTGAAACTTATGTATGCTTCATGAAGTTCTCGTGCTGTGTTTTTCAGCTCCATCAAGTCATTTTTGTTCTTCTCTAAGCTGGTTATTCTAGTTAGCATTTTATCTAATCTTTTTTCAAGGTTCCTAGTTTCTTTGCCTTGGGTTAAAACATGTTCTTTTAGCTGAAAGAAGTTTATTACCCATCTTCTGAAGCCTGCTTCTGTCAGCTCATCAAAATCACTTTCTGACCTGTTTTGTTGTTATGCTGGTGAGTTTTTGTGATCTCTCTGGGGAGGTGAGGGGTTCTGGATTTTGATGTTTTTGTTCCTTTTGTACTGGTTTCTTCCCATCTTCTCTGAGTGGAAGTCCTTTCTGTTAAAGTTGGGGTTATTTCTCTGTATGAGGCTTTAAAAAAAAACAGGTGTCAGTGTGCCACTTGATACAGTCTGTCTATTGTCTGCCTGTGGGTAGCCTCTGTCCCCGCCGGGCTGCTGTTTATTCTTCACATGGTTTCCGTACTGGTGGGCTTAGCCCTGCCTTCCCAATGGCGGGCTCTTTCCCTCTGCTGAGCCCTCTGTTCCTGGGTGGAGGATGTGTTAAGTGCAAAACTCTCCCAGGAGAGGGACTCTGATTGCTGGATCTTGTGGGGAAGGGGCCTGTCTGGTCATATCCCCCTCTCCGCCTTCAACTCTCCCTTCTGTGGGATGGGCAGTTCCTTTTTGCAAGCTTTCTTGGTATTAGTCTCTTTCTCTTTCTTGGTATTAGCGCAGATCTCCGCCCGGGTCTGCAGTAACAAGGCACTGGTCTGGCCAGGGCTGCTGGCCTGGGCTATCGCCCGGGTCTGTGACTCTGGGTGGTTCTCAGCAAGGCAGCATTTTCCTGGTCCGTGTGCTGCCAAAGTCTCAGAGTGAATTGCTGTATCTGATTCAGAGAACTGAGGAGGTGATGCCACCCTGATCCTCTGTGCCTGATACACTTTCCAGGTGGGGCAGTGCCCCACCTTGCCTTGGCCGAACACCTTTGGGCTGCTTTCAATGCCTTTTTTTGGGGTTAATCCCGCTGTTCAACCAGTCCATTTAAAACAAAACCAGTACTTTACTGGGAGACGTGGATATCACTCTGGTTCTGTCTCACTTGGTGGTAGCTGCACTCTGGAGAAGCCTCATTTTGGCCATCTTCCCCCAGTATCCATCATTTTCTTTATGGGCAAATATTCAGTTGCTTTTTCTCTTATCTTGATCATGACTCTCCAGTAGAATTTTCATCGATGATAAAAATGTTCTATATATGTGCAGACCAATATAGTATCCACTACACCCATGTGATCATTGAACAGTTGAAAATGTGATAATAAACTGAGCTTTTAATTTAATTTAATTTTGATTTAAATTGCAATAAAATGTGGCTAGTAGCAACAGTGCTGGTGTACAGTCTTGAAAAAAATTGGGTAAAAGCCAAGATGAAGATGAAGGAATGTTCTAGGTTAATAGGTATTAATGTATTCTTTTTCTTAAGGGCAGTATAGAAGTATTAATGTGTATTAACTTGGCTAGAACTTACTTGAAATACAATTTAAGGAAAATCTTTACAGTTTTAAAACTAAGTCACATGTTCAAAAACCCATTTGTTACTGGTGTTGAATGGAATGCCTAGAATCAACTCTGCAAAACACAGAGGTACAGAAAATCTTTACTCAAAGATCAATTCCTCAGGGTAAATTTTCTGGAAGTATTTGCTTTAACCATCAAGTAAGGTTAAGACTGATTATATCTCCCTTAAATATATTATGTTCCTAAATATTGCTATCTTTCAGTGGTTTGGACAAAGCATGGCTAAATTATAAAGCCAAGAAGCCAAGATGTCTGGGTCTTTCTAGTGCATGCAAATTCTCATAATACCCCTACCAGAATCAAGATGGATACAATGGGGTGCTCTGATCCATTTCAGATCAAAGAGAGACAAAAGAGAGCTATATTCTACTCACTCTTCTTATTAACATAAACCAATAGTCTGATTCTTATTATTTATATTAAGGTAGTCCATGTCCTTTTGTTACAGCAAATAGAAAAACAAATTTCTCTACACAGATGACATGGGGCACTATCACAGATTAGGAGGAGCCTTTTACCCTGATTGCCTACTACTGTTAAAAGAACTGAAACAGGTATTCTTGGCTGATGGATTCCGATATTCAAATAGTATTTTTATTCAGGAACTTGGCTGTACATTTTGTAGAGGACTCATTCTGGTCGGCTCAACAGGAAGTGCTACTGTCTTAAGTCAGTTATTGTCAATAGGCTGCCTGTAGACCATGTTCTGCCTGGAGACTGGCTGCAACAGTGTTTTTACACTTTTGAATGTTTGTATGTTTTCAGTGCCTTTGACTAAGCATCGTCAATTTGCCATTGTTCACACCTGGCCCCATTATACATTTAGTGACACTCAAGGGCTTTTGAGTTGACAATTTTCGTTCTACCCAAACTACTGTCAGATTCTTTTATAGTCAAGGAAGCTCATTGACAAGAATTTCTAGTCCCAGTCATCTACATTTTGCTCTATGGGGCTCAACTTAGTGGTTATGTAGGCTTTCAAACAAATTCAAAGATTTGAGGTCAATATTGACTCTCCATCAGGCGGTTCTGGAGTCCCCAGTTTATTAACTTCTGCCAAATGTATGTTTGAAATGAGAGCTGTTGGAGAGAAACCATATATGGGAACGTTATAATAAGTTAGTCTAAGTTCTTTCTTTGTAACAAGTTAGATCACAAGCTATCTACTTGAACTATGTTAGCTTTTCCTATAACAATGTTTTTTCTGAAATAAAATTTAATATTGTGTCCTTGGCTTTATAAAGAAATGTTGGATGAAAAAATTCATTGATCAATGTCTTTATGTAAAGACACAGGAGATACATTACTGTATCACTAGTGCAGTGCTAGATAAAAAGACTCCTTTCAAATAGTGTGCTTCCTTTTAGCAGACAAGGAAAATCCCCTTTTAGCAGACAAAGAAAATGCTTCCTTTTCTCCTTGGCTGTCAGGATATTAAAATTAATTCACGACTCCTTCTGTACACAGTTTCTCTCCTCCCTATGTGCTTTCTCATCTCTTTTACCTTTAGTGTTTTTCTACATGCATTTATGTAAATTCACTTGTAATGAATATCAATAATCTTTTGGAATTATATGGCTTAAAAATGCAAATAAATAATCATAAAACATAGCTATATTCTATATCCACATATGACAAATGTGAATTTTAAAGATTCTCCAGCTCTTACTCTTTCTCTCTCTTTTAAACAAATAGAAACAAATGGAAAAATCTAGTGTTTTGAAATACAGACTTTTTGTTCGTTCCAAGTTTTATATTAGGTTCAAAGGGTATATGTGCAAGTTTGTTACATGGGTAAATTATGTGCTGCGGGGGTTTGGTGTACAGATAATTTTTTCACCCAAGTAATCAGCATATAATGCCTGATAGGTAGGTTTTCAATCACCACCCTCCTCCCACCCTCCACCCTCAGGTAGGTTTCCATAGCTATTATTCCCTTGTGTTTATGTGTGAGTTGAGATAATGCCATTGCATTCTAGCCTGGGTGTAATCAATGTTTAGCTCCCAATTATTAGTGAGAACATGCAGTGTTTGGTTTTCTATTCCTGTGTTAGTTCACTTAGGATAATGGCCTCCAGTTCTACTCATGTTGCTGCAAAGAATGTCATTTTGTTCTTTTCTGTGACTATGTAGTATTCCACACTGTTATATGTATCACATTTCCTTTCCTTTTCTTTTTTTTTTTAAGACAGAGTTTTGCTCTATCACCCAGGATAGAGTGCAATGGTACTATCTCAGCTCAATGCAACCTCCACCTCCCAGGCTTCAAGTGTTTCTCATGCCTCAGCCTACAAAGTAGCTAGGATTATAGGTGTGTACTGCCATGCCAGGCTAATTTTTGTATTCTTAGTAGAGATGGGATTTTGCCATATTGGTCAGGTTGGTCATGAACACCTGATCTCAAGTGATCTACCTGCCTCAGCCTCACAAAATGTTTGGTTTACAGACGTGAGCCACTCTGCCTGCCCCACATTTTCTTTATCCAGTCTACCACTGATGGGAATTTAGGTTGATTCCATGTAATTGCTATTGTGGATGGTGCTGTGATGAACATAGGTGTGCATGTGTATTTATGGAAGAATGATTTATATTCCTTTGGGTATATACTCAGTAGTGGGATTGCTGGGTCTGACAGTAGTTCTATTTTAGGTTCTTTAAGAAATGTCTAGTGACCGAACTAATTTGCATTCCTACTAGCAGTATGTAAGCATCCTCTTTTCTGCACATCCTCACCAGCATCTGTTGTTTTCTGACATTTTAGTAATAGTCCTTCTGACTAGTGTTAGATGGTATCTCATTATGGTTTTCATTTGCATTTCCCTAATGATTAGTGGTATTGAGCATAAAATATAGTCTTTTAAAAGGAAATAATTAAGGAATACACAAATCCCCAATACTAAACATATTCTTTGAAATGGCTGTTTGTAATAAGAGAAGATGGGCATAATATTTGTAGCTGTGAAAACAGTAACAATTTGTTAAATTGATGCATATCTATGTAATGGAATACTATTCAGTTATTTCAAGTATAGTGTTAAATATTTTTTGACACCTAGGAAAACCTGGAACCATATATACCAAGGCATTAACAGTAATTGCCTTTGGATAGTTGGAATTACATACTTTATGTTTCCTTACTTGTATTTTGTTTTGCTTTTTCTACAGTCAACATGCATTAAGCTACAATAAAATCAAATGAATTTGCAATTAAATACTAGTGAGTAGTTTGAGATTTAGTCAAGAGTGTTTGAAATGGTAGGGGAACACGCACCGTGAAGACAGCTGTCTACTACGAATCTGCCAGAGGAAAGTTGGGCCCAGAGAGGAACGTCAAAGAGCTGCCTACGGATGAGCCCTTGGTGGCCCTTATATCTTCAGTTTAATATTCCCTTGTGCATCATGGAACTTCTCTTGGTTAGTGTCTGCTAATAGGATGACAGAATCAGACACCCACCTGCTCAGTAAAGTAGCTTTGATTTAGCAGAGGTGGAAGTAGAAGGAATTTGAAAAATGAATTTGATCCATTACGTTCTATTCTCAGCCAGACTCAGTGATCACACCTATAATCTCAACACTTTGGGAGGCTGAGGTGGGCAGATCACTTGAGGTGAGGAGTTTGAGACCATCCTGGCCAACATGGTGAAATGCCATCTCTACTAAAGATACAAAAATTAGCCAGGCATGGTGATGCATTCCTGTAATCCCAGCTGCTTAGGAGGCTGAGGCAGGAGAATCGCTTGAACCTGGGAGGCAGAGGTTGCAGTGAGCTGAGATTGCACCATTACATTCCAGCCTGGGTGATAGAACAAGACTCTGTCTCAAAAAGAAAAAAAATAAAGTAAATAAATAAATAAATAAGTAAATAAATTGGATTCATTACGTTTTATTCTCAATGTTGAGAAATTTTCAGAGAGGGGATGTAATGTAAAATAATATTCGTAAGAACTGTCTCTTTTAAAATATAAGCATTTACAATTTAGAATGAGAAAATTTATTAGTAACTTACCAAAAAACAAACAACAATAAAACCTGGTGCCCAGCACATGGCAGGAGCAACCAAAGTTGCCCTGTAAAGGCTAGTCCTCCAATGTGATCTGGTAAAATCTTTAAATTTTTTTAAAGCTCCTCTTGATTCTTTCAAAGCATGGGAATTTCATGAATTCTCTGCTTCCATTTCTCCATTTGACAATTCCCAGAGTAGAATCACTTTTAAAAAACAGGTCTCTTTCCATTTTCTAGAAATAGCACCTAATCCTGACTTGATGCTCTGGAACATTTTGGTGTTTTTTTGAGACAGGGTCTTTCTCCACGGCCCAGGCTAGAGTCAATTCACTGTAGCCTTTACCTCCTGAGCTTAAGTGATCCCCCCACCCCAGCCTCCTGAGTGGTTGCTGGGACGGCAGGCATGGGCTACTGCATCAGGCTAATTTTTAATTTTTTTTTTTTGGTAGAGACAAGAGTCTCACCATGTTGCCCAGGCTGGTCTTAAACTCCTGGGCTCAACTGATCCTTCCAGCTTAGCCTCCCAAAGTGCTGGGATTACAGGGATGAGCCACTGCACTTGGCCTGGAACATTTAAAAGGTGCAGTTTACCCCACAGTCTGTTGGAAAATAAAACATTGGTGGGCCTGTGGATGATGTTAGACTGATATGTATGATGTGAAAATGAGGACAGCCATTTGGAGAACTGCTCCACACATGTGAACACTGAGAGAAATGTTCACCTTCAAACCTGGGTGGGTATTACATGTCTGTGGGTTTATGCAGTTATAAATCAGAGAATTAGGTATAACAAAATCCTTGGCCAGAATGACTCACTCACTGTTTTCAATATGACAAATATACCTTCTATGAGAGTATCATTGTGCCCCATCTGGTGCTAGGTATAACAAATCCTGAACAAAGACTGTCCTATTTTGATTTTTATTTCTTACAGTGCCTAGCACAGCATTTTTCATCTTGTTCATATATAATGAATGTCTACTAAATTGACTCTATTAATATTTTTCTTTATGCTAATAAGCCTGCTGGCTGAAAAAATTATTGGTTCAAAATCTTACAGAAACTCTACATAAACTTGATGGAATGACACTTTCTTGAGACAGATCCTGATAGTCTAGGTTGTCATCTTTATGGTTGATATCTTCGGATAAATGTTGAAATTAATTATGAAAATCCCTTGTTAGTGAGGGTTTAGGAAGAGGGATATGACCCAAAACTACTCAATGAGATCTAATAAATGTCAAAGAATGGTTTTCAGGGAGGGAGAGTATTTCATGTTCTAATGAAGGAAGTAAACTGAGATGGTTCTCTTTATTCTCTGGCATTGTAACATCTAAATGTGATACTTGGAATTCCTGCAGTATTTGAGGCCATAAGGAACCAGCCTGAGGGCAAAGGCAACACAATGAAGATAGCACAGAGGTGAAAATAATGTAGGTCTTCGATGGATTTATTATTTTTTGGAGGAAGGATCTCACCTTGTCACCCAGGCTGGAGTGCAGTGGTGTGATCATGGCTCATTGCAATCCAGAACTCCTGGGCTCAAGGGATACTCCTGTTTTAGCCTGAGTATGTAGGACTACAGGCAAGCACTGCCATGCCCAGCTAATATTTAAATTTTTTTTTAGAGACACTGACTTGCTGTGTTGCCTCGAGGCTGGTCTCAAACTTCTGGCCTCCAGTAATCTTCCTGCCTTGGTCTCCCAAAAGTGCTGAGACTATAAGCATAAGCCACTGTACCAGGCCTGATGACTTAATTGAGTCACTGCATCAAACACCACTGTGGGCTGTGCTCCCTCAGATTTTTCTTTCTTTCTCTTTCTTTCCCCCTTCCCCCTTCCCCCTTCCCCCTTCCCCCTTCCCCCTTCCCCCTTCCCCCTTCCCCCTTCCCCCTTCCCCCTTCCCCCTTCCCCCTTCCCCCTTCCCCCTTCCCCCTTCCCCCTTCCCCCTTCCCCCTTCCCCCTTCCCCCTTCCCCCTTCCCCCTTCCCCCTTCCCCCTTCCCCCTTCCCCCTTCCCCCTTCCCCCTTCCCCCTTCCCCCTTCCCTTCCTCTTTCTTTTTTTCTCTACATATTTTGTTGCACTTTAGGTTCTGGGGTACATGTGCAAAACATGCAGGATTGTTGCATAGGTACATATATGGCAATGTGGTTTGCTGCCTCCATCCTCCCATCACATATATCTGGCATTTCTCCCCATGTTATCCCTCCCGAACCTCCCTAGCCCCCACCGCCCCTATTCCCCCACTGTCCCGCCCCTATTCCCCCACTGAAACAGACCCCAGTGTATGATGCTCCCCTCCCTGTATCCATGTGTCCTCATTGTTCAACACTTGTCTATGAGTGAGAACATGCAGTGTTTGGTTTTCTGTTCTTGTGTTAGTTTGCTGAGAATGATGGTTTCCAGATTCATCCATGTCCCTACAAAGGACACAAACTCATCATTTTTATGGCTTTATAGTATTCCATGGTGTAGATGTGCCACATTTTCCCTGTCCAGTCTATCATTGATCGGCATTTGGGTTGGTTCCAGGTCTTTGCTATTGTAAACAGAGCCACATTGAGCATACGTGTACGTGTGTCTTAGAATGATTTATAATCCTTTGGATATATACCCAGTAATGGGATTGCTGGGTCAAATGGAATTTCTAATTCTAGGTCCTTCAGGAATTGCCACGTTGTCTTTCACAATGGTTGAACTACACTCCCAACATTGTAAAAGTGTTCCTATTTCTCCACATCCTCTCCAGCATCTGTTGTCTCCAGATTTTTTAAAGATCACCATTCTAACTGATGTGAGATGGTATCTCAGTGTGGTTTTGATTTGCGTTTCTCTAATGATCAGTGATGTTGAGCATTTTATCATATGTTTGTTGGCTGCATATTTGTCTTCTTTTGAAGTGTCTGTTCACGTCCTTTGCCCACTTTTGAATGGGATTGTTTTTTTCTTGTAAATCTGTGTTAGTTCTTTGTAGATTCTGGATATTAGCCCTTTGTCAGATGGGTAGATTGCAAAAATGTTTTCTCATTCTGTTGGTTGCAGGTTCACTCTTATGATTGTTTCTTTTGCTGTGCAGAAGCTCTGGAGTTTAATTAGATCCCATTTGTCTATTTTGGCTTTTGTTGCCAATGCTTTTGGTGTTTTAGTCATGAAGTCCTTGCCTGTACCTATGTCCTGAATGGTATTGCCCAGGTTTTCTTCCAGGGTTTTTATGGTGTTAGGTCTTATGTTTAAGTCTTTAATTCATCTGGAATTAATTTTAGTGTAAGGTGTCAGGAAGTGGTCCAGTTTCTGCTTTCTGCACATGGCTAGCCAGTTTTCCCAACACCATTTATTAAACAGGGAATCCTTTCCCCATTGCTTGTTTTTGTCTGGTTTATCAAAGATTATATGGTTGTAGATATGTTGTGTTGCCTCTGATGCATCTATTCTGTTCCATTGGTCTATATCTCTGTTTTGGTACCAGTACCATGCTGTTTTGATTACTGTAGCCTTGTAGTATAGTTTGAAGTCTGGTTGCATGACACCTCCAGCTTTGTTCTTTTTGCTTAGGTTTGTCTTGGCTATGTAGGCTCTCTTTTTGTTCCATATGAAGTTTAAGGTGGTTTTTTTTCAGTTCTGTGAAGAAGGTCATAGGTAGCTTAATGGGGATAGCTGTGAATCTATAGATTAATTTGGGTAGTATGGCCATTTTCACAATTTTGATTCTTACTAACCATGAGCATGGAATGTTTCTACATCTGTTTGTGTCCTCTCTTATTTCCTTGAGCGGTGGTTTGTAGTTCTCCTTGAAGAGGTCCTTTACATCCTTTGTTAGTTGTATTCCTAGGTATTTTATTCTCTTTGTAGCTATTGAGAATGGCAGTTCGTTCTTGATTTGGCTCTCTTTAAGTCTGTTATTGGTGTCTAGGAATGCTTGTGATTCCTGCACATTGATTTTGTATCCTGAGACTTTGCTGAAGTTGCTTATCAGTTTAAGGAGATTTTGGCCTGAGATGATGGAGTCTTCTAAATATACCATCATGTCATCTGCAAATAGAGACAATTTGACTTCCTCCTTTCCTAACTGAATACCCTTCATTTCTTTTTCTTGCCTGATTGCTCTGGCTAGAACTCCCAATACTATATTGAATAGGAGTGGTGAGAGAGGGCATCCTTGTCTAGTGCCAGATATCAAAGGGAATGCTTCCAGTTTTTGCCCATTCAGTATGATATTGGCTGTGGATTTGTCATAAATAGCTTTTATTATTTTGACATACATTCCGTCTATACCTATTGAGAGTTTTTAGCATAAGGGGCTGTTGAATTTTGTCAAAGGCCTTCTCTGCATCTATTGAGATAATCATGTGGTTTTTGTCTT
The DNA here is from genome assembly GCA_031835075.1 of Saguinus oedipus. Taxonomy (NCBI): domain Eukaryota; kingdom Metazoa; phylum Chordata; class Mammalia; order Primates; family Cebidae; genus Saguinus; species Saguinus oedipus. Next base: position 184,993,028 of record CM063171.1, on the reverse strand, counting down.
TGGTTCTGTTCATGTGATGAATTATGTTTATGGACTTGCATATGTTGAAGCAGACTTGAATCCCTGGGATGAAGCCTACTTGATCATGATGGATAAGCTTTTTGATGTGCTGTTGCAATTGGTTTGCCAGTATTTCATTGAAGATTTTTGCATCTATGATCATCAGGAATATTGGCCTGAAGTTTTCTTTTTTTGTTGATTCTCTGCTGGGTTTTGGTATCAGGATGATGTTGGTCTCATAAAGTGATTTGGGAAGGATTCCCTCTTTTTTGTATTGTTTGGAATAGTTTCAGAAGTACTGGTACCAGCTCCTCTTTGGACATCTGGTAGAATTCAGCTGTGAACCCATCTGGTCCTGGGCTTTTTTTTGGTTTGTAGGCTGTTAATTGCTGCCTCAACTTCAGCCCTTGTTTTTGGTCTATTCGGGGTTTCAACTTCTTCCTGGCTTAGGCTTGGGAGGGTGCAAGTGTACAGGAATTTATCCAGTTCTTCCAGGTTTACTGGTTTGTGTGCATAGAGCTGTTTGTAGTTATCTCTGATTGTAGTTTGTATTTCTGTGGGATGGGTGGTGATATCCCCTTTATCACTTTTTATTGATTTTATTTGATTCTTCTCTCTTTTCTTTTTTATTAATTTGGCTAGTGGTCTATTTTGTTGACCTTATCAAAAAACCAGCTACTGGATTTATTGATTTTTTGAAGGGTTTTTTGTGTCTCTATCTCCTTCAGTTCGGCTCTGATCTTAGTTATTTCTTGTCCTCTGCTAGCTTTTGAGTTTTTTTTTATCTTGCTCCTCTAGCTCTTTCAATTTTTATGATAGGGTGTTGATTTTTGTTGTTTCCTTGCTTATCATGTAGGCATTTATTGCCATAAATTTTCTTCTAGACCCTTCTTTCAATGGGTCCCAGAGATTCTGATACATTGTATCTTCATTCTTGTTGGTTTCAAAGAACATCTTTATTTCTGCCTTCATTTTTTGTTTATCCAGTCAACATTCAAGAGTCAGTTGTTCAGTTCGATGAAGTTGTGCAGTTCTGAGTTAGTTTCTTTTTTTTTTTTTTGAGACAGAGTTTCGCTCGCCTCCTGGATTCAAACGATTCTCCTGTCTCAGCCTCCCAAGTAGCTGGGATTACAGGCATGTGCCACCATGTCCAGCTAATTTTTTTTTTGTATTTAGTAGAGACGGGGTTTCACTACGTTGGCCAGGATGGTCTCAATCTCTTGACCTCATGATCCACCTGCTTCAACCTCCCAAAGTGCTGGGATTACAGGCGCGAGCCACCAATCCTGAGTTCTAATTTAATTGTGCTGTGGTCTGAGAGACAGTTTTTTTTATGATTTCTGTTCTTTTGCATTTACTGAGGAGTGATTTACTTCCAATTTTGTGATCAGTTTTAGAGTAGGTGTGATGTGGTGCTGAGAAAAATGCATATTCTGTGGATTTGGGGTGGAGATTTCTGTGTATGCCTATTAGATTTGCTTGGTCCTGATCTGATTTCAAATCCTGGTTATCCTTGTTAATTTTTTGTCTCATTGATCTGTCTAATATTGACAGAAGAGTGTTAAAGTCTTTGACTATTTTGTGTGGGAGTCTAAGTCTCTTTTTAGGTCATTGAGAACTTGCTCTATGTATCTGGGTGCTGCTGTATTGGATGTGTATATATTTAGGATCATTAGCTCTTCTTGTTGCATTGATCCTTTTACCATTATGTAACATCCTTCTTTGTCTCTTTTGATCTTTGTTGGTTTAAAGTCTATTTTATCAGAGACTAGGATTCTAACTCCTGCTTTGTTTTTCCTCTCCATTTGCTTGGTAAATCTTCCTCCATCCATTTTTTTAGAGCCTTTGTGTATCTTTGCATGTGAGATGGGCTTTCTGGATACAGCACACTGATGGTTTTTGATGTTTTATCCAATTTGCCAGTTTGTGTCTTTTGATTGGGGCATTTAGCCAAATTTACATTTAAGGTTAATATTGTTATGTGTGAATTTGATCCTGCCATTTTGATGCTAGCTGGTTGTTTTGCCCATTAGTTGACACAGTTTCTTCATTGTGTCGATGCTCTTTACCATTTGGTACATTTTTGGAGTGGCTGGTACTGGTTGTTTCTTTCTATGTTTAGTGCTTCTTTCAGGAGCTCTTGTAAGGCAGGCCTGGTGGTGATGAAATCTCTCAGCAATTGCTTGTTCATAAAGGATTTTATTTCTCTTTTGCTTATGAAGCTTAGTTTGGCTAGGTATGAAATTCTAGATTGAAAGTTCTTTTCTTTAAGGATGTTGAATATTGGCCACCAACTATCTTCTGGCTTGTAGGGTTTCTGCTGAGAGATCCATTGTGAGTCCGATGGGCTTCCTTTTGTGGGTAACCTTACCTTGCTTTCTGGTTGCCCTTAGCATTTTTTCCTTCATTTCAATCCTGGTGAATCTGACGATTATATGCCTTGGCATTGCTCTTCTTGAGGAATATCTTTGTGGTGTTCTCTGTCTTTCTTGGACTTGAATTTTTTTTTTTTTTTTTTTAATTTTTATTGCATTATAGGTTTGGGGGTACATGTGCAGAACGAGCAAGATAGTTGCATAGGTACACACATGGCAGTGTGCTTTGCTGCTTTCCTCCCCTTCACCCACACTTGGTATTCATCCCCAGGCTATCCCCCCCAGCCCCCCCCTGCTGTCCCTCCCCCATTCCCCCCAACAGTCCCCAGTGTATAGTAGACCGCCTCTCTGTGTCCACGTGTTCTCATTTTTCTCACCCACCTATGAGTGAGTATATGAGGTATTTCTTTTTCTGTTCTTGTGTCAGTTTGCTGAGAATGATGTTCTCCAGATTCATCCATGTCCCTACAAAGGACACAAACTCATCATTTTTGATTGCTGCATAATATTCCATGGTGTATATGTGCCACATTTTCCCAGTCCAGTCTATCATCGTTGGGCATTTGGGTTGGTTCCAGGTCTTTGCTATTGTAAACAGTGCTGCAATGAACATTCGTGTGCATGTGTCCTTATAGTAGAACGATTTATAATCCTTTGGATAGATACCCAGTAATGGGATTGCTGGGTCAAATGGAATTTCTATTTCTAGGTCCCTGAGGAATCGCCACACTGTCTTCCACAATGGTTGAACTAATTTACACTCCCACCAACAGTGTAAGAGTGTTCCTATTTCTCCACATCCTCTCCAGCATCTGCTGTCTCCAGATTTTTTAATGATCGCCATTCTAACTGGTGTGAGATGGTATCTCAATGTGGTTTTGATTTGCATCTCTCTAATGACCAATGACGATGAGCACTTTTTCATATGTTTGCTGGCCTCATGTATGTCTGCTTTCGTAAAGTTTCTGTTCATATCCTTTGCCCATTTTTGAATGGGCTTGTTTGTTTTTTTCCTGTAAATCTGTTTGAGTTCTTTGTAAATTCTGGATATCAGCCCTTTGTCAGATGTGTAAACTGCAAAGATTTTTTCCCATTCTGATGGTTGCCGATTCACTCTAGTGACTGTTTGTTTTGCTGTGGAGTTTGATTAGGTCCCATTTGTCTATTTTGGCTTTTGTTGCCAATGCTTTGGGAGTTTTGTTCATGAAGTCCTTGCCTACTCCTATGTCCTGAATGGTTTTGCCTAGATTTTCCTCTAGGGTTTTTATGGTGTCGGGTCTTACGTTTAAGTCTTTAATCCATCTGGAGTTAATTTTAGTGTAAGGTGTCAGGAAGGGGTCCAATTTCTGCTTTCTGCACATGGCTAGCCAGTTTTCCCAACACCATTTATTAAATAGGGAATCCTTTCCCCATTGCCTGTTTTTGTCTGGTTTATCAAAGATAATATGGTTGTAGATGTGTTGTGTTGCCTCCGATGCCTCTGTTCTGTTCCATTGGTCTATATCTCTGTTTTGGTACCAGTACCATGCTGTTTTGATTACTGTAGCCTTGTAGTATAGTTTGAAGTCTGGTAGCGTGATGCCTCCCGCTGTGTTCTTTTTGCTTAGAATTGACTTGGCTATGCGGGCTCTTTTTTGGTTCCATATGAAATTCATGGTGGTTTTTTCCAGTTCTGTGAAGAAATTCAATGGTAGTTTGATGGGGATAGCATTGATTGTGTAAATTACTTTGGGCAGTATAGCCATTTTCACGATATTGATTCTTCCTAACCACGAACATGGAATGTTTCTCCATCTGTTTGTGTCCTCTCTTATTTCATTGAGCAGTTGTTTGTAGTTTTCCTTAAAGAGGTCCCTTACATTCCTAGTGAGTTGTATTCCTAGGTATTTTATTTTCTTTGTAGCAATTGTGAATGGCAGTTCGTTCTTGATTTGGTTCTCTTTAAGTCTGTTATTGGTGTATAGGAATGCTTGTGATTTTTGCACATTGATTTTATATCCTGAGACTTTGCTGAAGTTGCTTATCAGTTGCAGGAGCTTTTGGGCTGAGGTGATGGGGTCTTCTAGGTATACTATCATGTCGTCTGCAAATAGAGACAATTTGGCTTCCACCTTTCCTATTTGAATACCCTTTATTTCTTTTTCTTGCCTGATTGCTCTGGCTAGAACTTCCAGTACTATGTTGAATAGAAGTGGTGAGAGAGGGCATCCTTGTCTAGTGCCAGATTTCAAAGGGAATGCTTCCAGTTTTTGCCCATTAAGTATGATATTGGCTGTTGGTTTGTCATAAATAGCTTTTATTACTTTGAGATATGTTCCATCAATACCAAGTTTATTGAGGGTTTTTAGCATAAAGGGCTGTTGAATTTTGTCAAATGCCTTCTCTGCATCAATTGAGATAATCATGTGGTTTTTGTTTTTGCTTCTGTTTATGTGGTGAATTACATTTATAGACTTGCGTATGTTGAACCAGCCTTGCATCCCCGGGATAAATCCTACTTGATCATGATGGATAAGTTTTTTAATGTGCTGTTGCAATCGGTTTGCCAGTATTTTATTGAAGATTTTTGCATCTATGTTCATCATGGATATTGGCCTGAAGTTTTCTTTTCTTGTTGAGTCTCTGCCAGGTTTTGGTATCAGGATGATGTTGGTCTCATAAAATGATTTGGGAAGGGTTCCCTCTTTTTGGATTATTTGGAATAGTTTCAGAAGGAATGGTACCAGATCCTCTTTGTGTGTCTGGTAGAATTCGGCTGTGAACCCATCTGGACCTGGGCTTTTTTTGTGTGGTAGGCTCTTAATTGCTGCCTCAACTTCAGACCTTGTTATTGGTCTATTCATAGTTTCGGCTTCCTCCTGGTTTAGGCTTGGGAGGACACAGGCATCCAGGAATTTATCCATTTCTTCCTGATTTACTGGTTTATGTGCACAGAGTTGGGTTTGAATTTCTGTGGAATCTGTGGTGATTTCCCCTTTATCGTTTTTTATTGCATCTATTTGGTTGTTCTCTCTCTTCTTTTTTATCAGTCTGGCTAGTGGTCTGTCTATTTTGTTGATCTTTTCGAAAAACCAGCTCTTAGATTTATTGATTTTTTGAAGGGTTTTTCTTGTCTCTGTCTCCTTCAGTTCTGCTCTGATCTTAGTTATTTCTTGTCTTCGGCTAGGTTTTGAGCTTTTTTGATCTTGCTCCTCTAGCTCTTTCAATTTTGACGATAGGGTGTCAATTTTGGATCTCTCCACTCTTCTCATGTGGGCACTTATTGCTATATATTTTCCTCTACAGACTGCTTTAAATGTGTCCCAGAGATTCTGGTACGTTGTGTCTTCATTCTCATTGGTTTCAAAGAACTTCTTTATTTCTGCCTTCATTTCATTGTTTATCCAATCAACATTCAAGAGCCAATTGTTCAGTTTCCATGAAGCTGTGCGGTTCTGAGTTATTTTCTGAATTCTGAGTTCCAACTTGATTGCACTATGGTCTGAGAGACTGTTTGTTATGATTTCAGTTGTTTTGCATTTGCTGAGGAGTGCTTTACTTCCAATTATGTGGTCAATTTTGGAGTAGGTGTGATGTGGTGCTGAGAAGAATGTATATTCTGTGGATTTGGGGTGGAGAGTTCTGTAAATGTCTATCAGGTTTGCTTGTTCCAGGTCTGAGTTCAAGTCCTGGATATCCTTGTTAATTTTCTGTCTGGTTGATCTGTCTGCTATTGACAGTGGAGTGTTAAAGTCTCCCACTATTATTGTGTGGGAGTCTAAGTCCCTTTGTAAGTCATTAAGAACTTGCCTTATATATCTGGGTGCTCCTGCATTGGGTCCATATATATTTAGAATCGTTATCTCTTCTTGTTGTATCGATCCTTTTACCATTATGTAATGACCTTCTTTGTCCCTTTTGATCTTTGTTACTTTAAAGTCTATTTTATCAGAGATGAGAATTGCAACTCCTACTTTTTTTTGCTCTCCATTTGCTTGGTAAATCTTCCTCCATCCCTTTATTTTGAGCCTTTGTGTATCTTTGCATGTGAGGTGGGTTTCCTGGATACAGCACACCGATGGGTTTTGGTTTTTTATCCAATTTGCCAGTCTGTGTCTTTTGATTGGTGCATTTAGCCCATTTACATTCAGGGTTAATATTGTTATGTGTGAATTTGATACTGCCATTTTGATGCTAGCTGGCTGTTTTGCCTGTTGGTTCATGTACATTCTTCATTTTGTTGATGGTCTTTAGCATTTGGTATGCTTTTAGGATGGCTGGAACTGGTTGTTTCTTTCTATGTGTAGTACCTCTTTCAGGAGCTCTTGTAAAGCAGGCCTAGTGGTGACAAAATCTCTGAGTACTTGCTTGTTCGTGAAGGATTTTATTTTTCCTTCACTTATGAAGCTCAGTTTGGCTGGATATGAAATTCTGGGTTGAAAGCTCTTTTCTTTAAGGATGTTGAATATTGGCCCCCACTCTCTTCTGGCTTGTAGAGTCTCTGCTGAGAGATCTGCTGTGAGTCTGATGGGCTTCCCTTTGTGGGTGACCCGACCTTTCTCTCTGGCTGCCCTTAGTATTTTCTCCTTCGTTTCAACCCTGGTGAATCTGACGATTATGTGCCTTGGGGTTGCTCTTCTTGCAGAGTATCTTTGTGGTGTTCTCTGTATTTCCTGGAGTTGAGTATTGACCTGTCTTGCTAGGTTGGGGAAATTTTCCTGGATAATATCCTGAAGAGTGTTTTCCAGCTTGGATTCATTCTCTTCGTCACATTCTGGTACACCTATCAAACGTAGGTTGGGTCTCTTCACATAGTCCCACATTTCTTGGAGATTTTGTTCATTCCTTTTTGCGCTTTTTTCTTTAATCTTGGTTTCTCGTTTTATTTCATTGAGTTGATCTTCAACTTCTGATATTCTATCTTCTGCTTGGTCAATTCGGCTGTTGAAACTTGTGCATGCTTCGCGAAGTTCTCGTGTTGAGTTTTTCAGCTCCTTCAGTTCATTCATATTCCTCTCTAAGTTGTCCATTCTCGTTATCAATTCCTCGAATCTTTTTTCAAATCTTTTTTCAAGGTTCTTAATTTCTTTGCACTGGTTTAGAACATGTTCCTTTAGCTCACTGAAGTTTCTCATTATCCACTTTCTGAAGTCTGATTCCGTCATTTCGTCACATTCATTCTCCGTCCAGCTTTGTTCCCTTGCTGGTGAGGAGTTTTGGTCCTTTTTTGGAGGTGAGGTGTTTTGGTTTCGGGTGCTTTCCTCCTTTTTGTGCTGGTTTCTTCCCATCTTTATGGATTTATCCGCCTGTTGTCTTAGTAGTGGCTGATTTTTCAATTGGGTCTCTGTGTGGACACTGAGATTGTTGATGATGAAGTATTTCTGTTACTTAGTTTTCCCTCTAATGATCTATCCTCTCTGCTGTATGAATGCTGAGGTCCACTCCAGGCCCTGCTTGTCTGGGGTATACCTGCAGCAGCCTCTGCGCCTTCACTGAGAGCTGCAATCCTGAGTCACCTCTACGACGCCATCTTGCCTCCGAGTCCGGACTTGAATTTTTTACTTCATCACTTAATTGATGGTTGCCCAGCTCTGCACCTGTATATGCCTGTGTGGAAAAGTAGAGGCAATTCTATAAAGCAGTGAAACTAGTTTCTAAACATGCCTGTCTGAACCCGCAGCTTTACATAAGGAGCTCCCTTTTAAAAATCACCCAGGAAAGTCATATGCCATTATGGTGAGAGGCCCAGCTATAAAAGACACTTGTGAACTTTTGTGTTTTGATTTTTCTCGTTTCTTTTTCTCTAGCCACCAGTGTGCCAGATCTTCTCCTGGGGATCACTGGAGGTCACCCCAACCCAAAGAGTAATGATAGTCACAGAATAACTGGAGGCTGATACCAGGAAAAGTAAATCACTTTTAGGGACTGAAGCTCCCTTCAGAATGGTGGGAGGTGTTGTGGTTTTGGGTGTTTGTGTCCTTTTTGCTCTGGTTTCTTCCCATCTTTGTGGATTTATCTACCTGTGGTCTTTGTAGTTGGTGACTTTCAGATGGGGTCTCTGAGTGGGTGTCCTTTTTGTTGATGATTAAGTTATGTCTTTCTGTTTTTCAGTTTTCCTTTTAACAGTGAGGCCTCGCTGCTGTAGGACTGCTGGAGGTCCACTCCAGACTCTGGTTGTCTGGGGATTACCAGCGGTGGCTGCAGAACAGTAAGGGTTGCTGCCAGTCTTTTCTTCTGATTTCTTGGATATTGGTCCCCACTGCATTATTCTCGCTGGGAACTGTACTCTAGAGCTGATCCTATTTGGCCATCTTGCTTTTTTTTTTGAAAGGGAGTCTCCCTCTGTAGCCCAGGCTGGAGTGTAGTGGTGCAATATGGGCTCACTCCATCCTCCACTTCCCCCGTCCTGGTTCATGCAGTTCTCCTGCCTCAGCCTCAGCAGTAGCAGGAATTACAGGCATGCACCACCATGCCCAGCTAATTTTTTTGTGTTTTTAGTAGAGATGGGTTTTCACTGTGTTGGCTAGGCTGGTCTTGAACTCCTGACCTCATGATCCTCCCGTCTCAGCCTCCCAAAGTGTTGGGATTACAGGTGTGAGCCACTGTGCCTGGCTGCTCCCTCAGATTTTGTATGTGATTTCAGATGTTTCCTGTTGTTTAAGCTGATGTGTAGAAATGTTTGATTATCTGCAGTTAAAATGCATTCTTACTGAAACAACCTCCACTGTCATCTGAAGAAATTTGGATAAAATATATGTTCTTCACTATGTTCTAAATATATAAAGGAATAAATATCAAAAGGTTTCTACCTTTGAGTGCTTGTGGGTGAAAAAATAATGTTCCTTTAAAAGAAATGGGTTAGTTTATTGAAAAGGCCCAGGTGTGATTGAAAACTATCCATTTGTTGTTTCAACCCAGATGTTTCTATTAGGTTCTTTACCCTGGATGCTGGAGTATAGAAAGAAAGGACTTTGGGCTAAATCCGGAGATAGGGACTGGTGAGGCAAGTTAATTGGAAGAGAGGGTGGCCCAAGAAACTGACCATGCAGGAGAAAAAATGATAGTGGCAGATATCCATGCTGGGAAGGAAAGTGAATCCAGGAGAGGCCAGAAGGGCTAAAGAATAGGCAATGGCAAAGCCTTTGGGGATGTGGATGATAAATGATGATGATGGTAAGTAGCAATCATGGTAAATAAAAAAAAAAGAGTGAAACTGATGGAAGCAGAACAAGTTACGGTCATGATGGAGGATTTTGGAGTCTTGAAATATAAGTTCAATAATACTATGACTATAATATTTATTTGTGTTAATTAGAGCAACAACTATTTATGCTTATTTACTATTAGAGCTTATAGGATGCATTCTGTCATCATAGGTAGTTAAGACTACCATCAGTGGTTAAATCAGAGACCAGTGGTCAGCAAAATATTAGAAAATTTTCTTTGTGGATCACAATTGTGATTCTTAAAAAATAACTTTTCAAAAAGATATTTTAATTCAAGCTTACCTTGGTTCCCTTCTCTAATTGCAAAAGGTAATTTCGGATATATTTTTTGTCTAGGGGTTTTATCTTAATTTTTAATGTAATGGAGTCCTCAGTACCTCATGCCAAAAATAAAAATTCTCAATTGGTTAGATTTTGTATGTCAGATGTGGGAAACATATATTTGTATGTTTCCATTTTTTATCCCTTGTTCCCAAGGCATTCAAACTGATCTCAATGTGGCAAATAAGTTTGGTTTAACAAAGAAACCTTGAGGCAACTTGTCAAAAGACTGCTAATTGATATAAGGTTACAAAATATAAGTCAGGACTAACTGTCTAGCACATGTATTTTTTTTTGAGACAGAGTCTCCCTCTGTTGCTCAGGCTGGAGTTTAGTAGTGCGAGCTCTTGGCTCACTGCAACCTCTGTCTCCTGGGATTCTCCTGCCTCAACCTCCCCAGTAGCTGGGATTACAGGAGCTTACCACCATCCCCAGCTTTAGTACATGTATTGATTATGCAAATCCACATATCTTAAGTAGATTATTACAAAAAACTTCATCTTCAAATATATTGTAGCAACGCGAAGTGTATGCATGAGGGTGTGTTTGAGGTCTCAGCTAGAAAGACAAAGTAATGATAGCTTTTAAGATGTACAAGTACTGGAAGGTTGTGTTAGAGTTACATTGTTGCTGTTGTTAATAAAACTTAAAATAATTAATATTTTAAGTTTTTAGCTTGGTACCAAGTTTAACTTGGTAGCTTTTCTACAGAAGTGATATTTAAGGTTACATTTGTTTTTACCAAATTCATTCTTATGAACTTCTGACTTATTGTGTAGGTAAATAGTGGATTTTCAATTTCCACAGCAATTCAGAAATATGGTCATTCCTCAGTAGCCTCAGGGATTGGTTTCAGGACCCCCTTGAATCCAAATCTGAGGATGTTCAAGTCCCTGATAAAAAATCATGTAATATTTATAAATATTCTCCTGTGTACTTTAAATCACCTCTAGGTTACTTATTGTACCTAACAATTGCCTACATATCATTTCATTCGTGTGGATTCAACATAGTACTTGGCACAAGACAAATTTAAGTTTTGCTCTTTTGGAACTTTGTAGAATTTTTCCCATGTATTTTTGATCAACAATTGATTGAATCCGTGAATGTGGAACCCATAGATATGTGGGGCTGACTGTATTCTAAATTACCCATAAGAAATGCATCAAATACAAACATTTTTTTAAAAAAATATAAATCTCATGCATTTTACATTTCTTGTTCTGTCTATTCCAGATCTCCCCAGAATATTCTCTGATCTTTTCCTATGTAGATTTTGCAAGCCAACCACTACATAGCAACAGTGATTTGAAAGGTGTTGCCAAAATCTTTAACTTATCCAAGGGTTTTCTCTCCTAGCAATATGGTACCAGAAATTTCCTTAACTGTAGTTCCTTTATCTCTTTCTCTATATGAATAAATCATACTCATGTTTCTAAATCAATTCTAATGTTACTTCCTCATAGACTTTCTTAAATCCCCTCTACCAAAAGTAACCTTTCTCTTCAATGCAGAGAAGTTATATCTGCATTCTCAAAGATACTGCCCCCATGGGAGTGAAAATTGGCTTTTGTGTTGCGTAGGTGAAATATCGTAGATATTACAATGGTTTGTGACCCTCCAAAGCTCAATCTTATTACTACGTATATCATTTCATTGGGTAGGAGGCTGTTAGGAATAAAATGTCTAACTAAAAGTGCTCCTTAGAGAAGTGATAATTTAAAAAGCTTGAGAAATTCTACTCTACGTTAAAAAGTATGTAATATATTATCCGTGCTTTCCCCTCATCACCTAAACCTATATACCTCCAGTAGGCTTGGAATGTAATGTTTTGTGTATTTGTGTGTAAAACATTCCTGTGTTCATTGTTTATGATAAAGTCAATAAGCTCCTTCAGGGCGGAGCCTGAGGTTTATTTATGATTAGATTTCCAATGTGTAGTTCATAATATGGTCTCAAAAATTGTTTATTGACCTAAATATTAATCCTGTGTCTTACAGTCCTCACGTCTGGCTGTTCGTGGTTACAGGTTCCTTTGGGAAAGGACTGTAGGAACCATTATCATGTATCTGCTGTGCTGCAGAATCTTTTCTTACGGGGATTTAGTCTCTTTTTCAGCCTGATAGTTCTGGACATGAAAATTGGCTCAGATTCTAAAATTGGGCAGTGTATTATGACTTTTAATTGGGAAAGCTTCCTGAAGCTTCCCGATTGTTTATCCTTGATTGTAATGGTATCAATCCATGTTGTTCAATATGGTAGCCACATATGGCCTTTAAAATTCAGTTGAGTTGAAATGAACAATTCTGTTTCTAACAGCCATGTTCAAAGATCACTCATTTCTGGGACCTTTCCATTAAATTGTTATCAAAAACTGAAACCCTGAGCTTGCAAAGCTATGGGTTTTTCCTGTTCATCCTCAACTAATTGCATAACTTTTACATGGCAAGACACAGTTTTCCACCTCTGCCCCAAATTGAGTCCACCCCTCTGACAGCAAAGCTGCTGGTTTTTAACCTGAGCTGCTCTGGGCGAGTCTCCTGCCACTGCCTGCTGCTGACTTACTCTGTCTGCTCTAGCAGTTTATCAAGTATAAGTACTTGTAAGTTTATTGTCTGTCTTTGGCCATTTTCAGTACCTTAAATTAATTGTTTTGACATTTTTTCCTGTTTTATGTTATTCTTTGGGGGAGAGAAGTCACTGACCTCTTCATGCCCCCTAAATCAAAAGTCCTTCCAAGGATGTTGTTTTTAGTTGAAACAGCTATTAACATTTCATTAATTCTCAGTAAACATTGGTTAATAATTTTATTCATGAGTATTAATAAAGTTTCTATTATATATATATATATATAGATATATAAAATGAAATTATATCACTTCTCTGGCAAAACCCTTTAGAACCTAACTGAGCAAAATGCTGTCTCCTTTCAACCATCTCCTAGGTCTACCTGACCTATGCCTCCTCCCCACTCCACTGCTCTCTGACCATCTTTCCTCCTGTAGGACTATTACCCCCTCTGCTCCAGCCTCACTGACCTTTTTGCTATTTCTCCAAATTCAGAGCTCACAATTCCCCTTAGAATCTTTTTACTGGCTGCTCCTTCTGCTTGGAATTTTCTTCCCTACATGACTCACCCTCTAGCTTCTCAGCAGTGACCCTTTACCTGACTACATTACATGAAAGATTGATGATGCCCTTCCTGGCATTCCTGACCTTGTTTCTCCATAGCACCTATTACATCTGCAGAATATGTATTCTAGGATTGTCTCCCCCATTCTAATGCAGTTTCTTGAGGGAACTTTTTGCTCCTGCTGTATCCTGATACCTAGAACATGCCTGGTATGTCCTAGATCGTCAATATATGTTTATTGAATTAATTGAAGGAATGAATATGCATTGTCTTTAGCAAGGCAAAAAGAAATACGACAGAATTGAAAGAGTGAGCTATACAGAAGATAAGACCAAGCCCCTATCTCCCTTCCCCACCAACCTCTCCTCATGTAAACATGTTTATATTGGGAATACAGGTCAAATTTACAGGATTTGTACCCTGTCACTCAAAATCCATTATGGACATGGACTGTGTTGGTAATAGAAAGGTGGGGAAGTGAACTTGCTGAAGACAGTAAAAGATTGTATCATGAGGAAAGTTGTCTTGTATATATAAACCTTAGGAAATTCTTACTCCTTTACTTTGAACTTGAGACACCCTCATGGCCTACTGCCACGTGCTGTGAAGTCAATAAATACTCCCACTATTCCACAATCCATAGTACCTTGTGCCTAATTACCTGAAGGTCCCAGAGAGGCCATGGCGCCTCAGAAAAAGGTTTTGGTAATAGTAACAAGAATGTTAATAATAGCAGCTAAAATTTGTTTGAACTTATCTGCCATGCACTGTTAGCTTTTTTCATGCATTATCTTTCTTAACCCTTCTAATAGTGCAATGACATAATTGCTATTATTTTGCCTGTTTTTAAATTTTTCATTGCTGAGACAAGGTCTTCTCTGTTGCCCAGGCTGAAGTACAATAGTGTGATCATAGCTCACTGCAGCCTCAAAGTCTTGGGCTGAGGTGATCCTCCTGCCTCAACCTCCTGAGTAGCTGGGGCTATAGACATGTGCCACCATACCTGACTAATTTTTACTTTTTTTTCTTTTCACAAATATAGAGTCTCCCTATGTTGACCACGTGGTCCTGGCCTCAAGTGATCTTCCCGCCTTGGCCTCCCAAAGTGCTGGGAGTATAGGTGTGAGCCACTGTACCAGGCTTGTTTTCTTTATAAGGAAATTGAAGCAAAAAGAAGTTGTTTAATTGGTACCAGACCATAAAAGTTAAGGTTCAAAATGAGTGACACAAGAATTTAATGCTATTGGACACAGAGGAGAGTATCTAAACAATAATATTGTTAATTTCTCTGTCACTGTCCCAGGTAAACTTGCCAATTCCTATAGTAAAGCCATGCAGCTATGATCCAAGCCTCAGAGAATCCCCTTAAAAAAATGGTTCTTGCCAGGGCTGTTTAGTCTCCCAAGGGACATTTTGGTCAGCACACCGGTTGGGGTGGTGGTACTATAGGCATCCAGTGAGTAGAGGCCAGGGATGCTGCTAAACCTTCTATAGTGCATAGGACAGCACCTAAGACAAACATCTGGCCCAAAACATTGGTAATGCTGAGGCTGAGAAATCCTGCTCTACACTCTCTTGTACTTCATTGGAAATCTACATTATCTCCTTTGGCATCTCAAGATTCTGCCCCACAACCTTTTTTTGCTTTCTCTGGGGACAGCCTTCAGATTGCTGCTTTAGTTGGACTATTGACTGCGGATTTATTATCACTTTGTAAAGATTCAAATGCTTTTGGCTGCAGGTAACAAAAATGGCAGTTCAAATGAGCTTAATGAGAAACTTTATTATCAGACATTCCCAGGAGCCTATAGGTAGGGTAGGAAAGGAGAGGAATATGACCTCTGATCATATTGAAGGGACTTTTGCTTCTGATGTATCCTGATACCTAGAACATGTGTGATATATCCTAGACTTTCAATATATATTTGCTGAATTAACTGAACAAATGAATATGCATTATACTTAGCAAGGTGAAGAGAAATACAACAAATTTGAAAGAGTGAGCCATATGGGAGAAGATAAGACTGAGCTCCTATCCCCACTCCCCACAACCCCTGATACCATTCCTCTCCATTCCAACATTAACTATGGGCTCCTGGGAATACATGATAATAAATAAGGTTTATTTTTCTCTGTAATTAATTTTGCTTTGCCTTTCTCTATTGTCAGATTGGTCCCTAAGCTGGCTTCCTTCATGATTGCAAGATAGAACCAGCAGCAAATGTGGGAATCACTGTTATTATTTACATACACTAGAAGAAAAAGATAAAATTCTTCCCTTTTCCCCAAACCGTGTTATATGTCCTCTCCTTCATTCTAATTGGATATAATGCATACCCAAACTTAGATCAATCATATTTGGAGTGGAATGCCATGTGTAGATTGGCTTACTCTTCAGGATCTACCAACAGAGTTCCGAATAGTATGGGTGATTAAAATGCAGGTTAGAAAAAAGAGGTTGGGGGGTGGAATGAATGTTGGATAAGACACAAACTGAACCTACCATACGCTGGCTATTGTCTTGAAGATGTTTATTTGTTTGATTCTCTGCTGTGAATGGGCCAGTCCCATCCCTCCCTCACTGTTTCCACTCCTGGCTCTGGAATCACAACCCAACTATATCAACTCTTTTTCCTACAAACCCAGAAGCAATTGCTGGGGAGGAAATAATAAAACTCTCAGAGGATTTTAGAATTGAGCTGGGACTTGAAATGTGTCAGAAATTTAGATGGGCAGCTTTTGTTCCAATGTAATAGATTTCAAAACATAAAATGATTATAAAGAGAACTGGGATTTCTAAGAATCCTGGCATAGTACATAAAACGCTAAAAGGGGGGAAAATATTTCTATGTTTCCTCATAAAACAGAGCAACAGATTTATTGTAGAAATGACCTAATAGTTTAAAAGGCTGTATCAAATTCAGTCAATTTTATGAAGCACATTTTGTAGTAATATGTTTGTCTGTTTTGTGTTACTATAACAGAATACCTGAGACTGGGTAAAATTTATAAAGGGAAGAGGTTAATTTAGCTCACAGTTCTGTAGGCTGGGAAGTTCAAGAGCATAGCCTTGGTTTCTGGTAAGGGCTTTTCTGCTGCATCATACTATGACTGAGTAGGTCAACAGGGAAGTAGACATGTGTGAAGAGAAATAAAACCCAAGGGGTGTTCTTGCTTTATAACAACCCACTCTTTGGAGAACTAACTCAATCTCACCAGAGTGGAAAGTTGTTCATTACGAATGGCACCAAGCTACTCATGAGAGATCTGCCTCCATAGCCCAAGCATCTCCCACTAGGCCCTGCTTCAAATACCACCACATTAAGGAGCAAATTTCAGCAGGAGTTTACATGGGAACAAACTAACCATATCCAAATGGCTACAGTGTCCTATAATTACAGTGTGTTACATGACCCAAATATGATCTCTATTGAGCCTGTCTTCTTGAAGAGAGCTTGCACTCTTAGGTAAGCATGTAAGCTTGATTATGTATATAGAAAGTAAAATAAAAGCACATTAAAACAAAGCAATCTTTCCTTCAGTTGCTGATGTTTAATTTCACTAATATAAATAAGTTTATTTCCATTTGACTTTTCCTTCTAGGGTCTAAATTATTCTTTTAAAAGAATAAATGTAATACATCTTTAAGCATTATGATTCATGTTGATAGACTGTTACAATCTACTTTGAAATTTCAAAAAGTGAAAGAAAAACCACACCTACAGGTAAAATCCTTCATTTTATAACTTTCTTTGGAATAAACAGAACATGGTTAACTTTCTAAGTATAGATAATGAATATATCTCACTCTAACAGGTGCCAATTCTGCAAAGAGAATATTCTTGTTATGTTAAACATAACCTTAATGTTAGTTTTTCAGATATTGATAAGCTTTTTATACATTTGTTATCTAGAAACCCACTGACAATGCAGAAAAGGAACAGAAAGTGTCTTTCCCTTCCTTTTGTATCACTATTCCTCATTTTACGATTATACCATTTATTGTTACCTGTATCAGAAAATGGCCCTAAGAAAGTCAGTGGTTGAAATTAGAATGAATCTATGTTGTCTCTTCCTTGCACCTCTGTCAAATTATATTTTTCCTGAAGATAAATTATTTGTGAAAATAGTTTTGGAATTTATTTTACATTAGATCTTATTTTTTCATTGTGACAGAGTATGAGTTTTTGAGTTTGAAAATTAGACATTGAACTTCCATAGTAACTGTATATCTATGGTTATGATCACTAAAATTATTTATAGAAAAATTTTATAAGGTAAAATGTAAACATCTACCTTAAATTTTGGTTTTGTGAAAATAGTCAAGTCATTATAGAAAAAAGGGTATCTTGGCCAGATACGGTGGTTCATGCCTGTAATCCCAGAACTTTGGGAGGCTGAGGTGGGTGGATCACCTGAGGTCACGAGTTCAAGATCAGCCTGGACAATATGGTGAAACCCTGTCTCTACTAAAAATACAAAAATTAGCCAGGCACGGTGGCATGCACCTGTAATCCCCTACTTGGGAGGCTGAGGCAGGAGAATCACTTGAACTCAGAACGCAGAAGTTACAATGAGCCAAGACTATGCCACTGCACTCCAGCCTGGGCAACAAGAGCAAAACTCTGTCTCAGAAAAAAAAGGTATCTTTAAAAATAGTTCTTAAACAGTTGGAAGGCACATTGTATGTATATACACACACACATATACATACATTATATATATATATATATATATATATATATATATATACATACAAATACATAAATACATATACACACATAATTTGTTTTTTAGAAAACCAAGTGTTATTAATTGTAATTTTTCTTAAAATATAATAAAATTTCACTGTAAGTGGAAAAATTCCTAAATAAAACCAAAATCATTTTACTTTTGTCACAAGAAGAATTCCTGCTTCTAAGAAGATGAAAATCAAGGGAACTTATTTAAAAAAAAAATCACATAGCTTCCTAGACACCAGCTCAATGAAGCCATAGCTCATGGCATAAAGGTCAGGCCACTTCCTCTGTTATCAATGTACATTAAAAAACAGAACTTTCCACAAGTTTCAAGGAAGGCATAGATTATCATTCTTGGTTATTTAGATGTTTCCTTACATTCTAATTGTTTCTTTGGGTTCAGTCAAACATATTGAATCTAATGAAACGAAACAAAAGGAAGAAAACAAAAGAAACAGAAGCCTTTGTATTAAAAGAGACATAAAGATAAACTCTATTATCCTGGTATGTGGAAGGATCAGACAGGGATGAAAATATTCTTTATGGTTCTCTGCCTTTGTTTCATGACATAATCGCCCAATTCCATGCCAGACAATAGAGTCACAGCAGAAACAAATATCTACAACAGTGATTAGCAACTAGAACAATTGGGGAAGCTTTAAAAAGTACCAGTTCCTAGGGTCTAGGCCCAGTTAGATGAGTTTAATTTATCTGGGGTGAGGTTTGGCCATCAGCATTTTTTTTAAGCCTCCTGAGTGATCTAATATTCAGTCATAGTTTGGTAGAAACCCACTGGTCTATAGATAGTAGAGAGAATGAGATGGAGTTCAAGTAGGGAATGACAACTACAGGCTCAGACAATGAGAGAAAACAGGGATTAACAAATTAGGCAAATATTAATAAAGTAATAAAGAACAAGAAACAAAACAACAAACTTCTGGAATTATTCACAGAATGGCAGCTGTGCAAACACTTGCCTTGGTCATTAGTTTTCTGCAGAGATGCTACCATTGTCAATAGGACTCTAAATAGAAAGCAATCTTCCAAACCAGGCAGTTATTTGGGCAATTCTAAGCATAGATACCAAAAGGAACAGCCATAATTTATGCATAGAGGGAAGAAGCTTAAATATACCTAGTATGGTTTGAATATGTCCCCCAAGTTTCATGTGTTGAAAACTTAATCCCCAATGCAACAATATTGAGAGATGGGAAGTTAAGAGGTAATTAGGTCATGAGGGCTCTGCCTTTTATCATGAGTTAGTTATCCGGGGACTGGATTCCAAATAAAAAGGATTAATTTGGCCCCCTCCCTACCCCATGCATGCTTTCCCACCATGCAATGCCTTCTTCCATGTGATGATGCAGCAAGAGGGCCCTTACCAGATGCGGCTCCTTGGTCTTAGACTTCCCAGCCTCTAGAACTGTCAGCCAAATTCCTTTCTATTGTTTATAAATTACCCAGTCTTTGGTATTGTAAATGGACTAAGACAACACCTAGCTAGAGTGATTGCAAACTTATACCACTTTCACTTCACAATCATTTCACGTGTGTTATTATTCCAATTAAAATTCTAACATTACTTTTGATTTTTATTTCTGGTTCAAACTGGGGCCTCTGGATGTTTAAAAGCAAGGTTATTCTAAGCCTTACTCCGTTCTTAAGGTCTCTGAAGAGTCAGTTGAAACTTATTTGACCTAGAATTTTTTTATGAGATTTCCTTGGAGTTAATGTGCTTTTTTCCTGGCACATATCCCAGGACAAATAGTTTAGGAAGGCTCCTCTGTCCAATTTTTGTTTTTGCATAAATTTTGGATTTTCTATAAAGATTCACGTTTCACAGCTCTACCTTCCTGGAAGTTAGCATTTCTGGCTTCATTCCCTTTTTCATGCTGTCTTCTATTCCTGTTCTGTCATCCTCAGGGAATGCCTTTTCTCTCAGTTTTTCCTTCCTCGTTCCCAGCATGCACAGACACACAGAAATGGAGACTGGAGCAATGGCTGTGTACTTGTAAGTCTTCTTAACACAAATAATTCAGTCTCTATATCTATGCTATTTGTTTTCCACTTTAAAATGTGAAATCTAGGACTTGTCCTCATCTTCATGTGCTTTGAGAGAAAGATTCCCCTGGCCTTTCTCGTTTTGCTCTATTACCTACAGCCTCCAAATAACAAAAAGTGTGATACTACCTTTTCTTACACCTAGCCTCCTATGCATGGTTTTGAATTTGAGTAATGAAGGTCTGTGGATTTCTTGCCCGCTCACAAGAGGCTATATTTTTAAAAAATTACTAGATTTTTACAAAAAGAATAAAAACACATTATTTAAAATATCAGTTCTGGACTTTTAGAGATAATACAGTAATTTTCCTTTTATTATAGTTCTTTGAACATTTTTTCAGAGGAATGTAGGGTCATTATTTATAATAAAGGTTTATATTTAAAAAATGGATGGCCCTTGGCCTATCTTCCCTATCCTTCAGTTTAGGCATTCAAAAGCAATCATTTTCAGATTCTTTGTTTCTTCTTGTGTTTACTTTCAAATTTCAATGGTATATGCTGTGGTTACTTTTATTGCTCCATTTTAGGCCTTCTCTTTGACTTTCTGTTATGGTAGATGAGGACTCAGCTTTGAGTGCCCTCGCTTTTCCTCTTGAGGTAGCCATACCATCGTGTCTGGTTCTAGAGCTTGATGCTTAGTTCTTTAACTACAGAACCCTCAGCATCCCGACTGCTCAGGGACACTAGTCAAGGTTGATTTAACCATTCGACTCTCAGGAATCTAGTAACAAGCCCCTTTTTTCAGCCCTATTGTGATCATTAGGAGACAAACAGCTTTCTTTCAAACATTTGAGGCCAAAAAGTTCGAATATACCCTCCTTTACTGCATAATGAAACTATCATATACCTTTTTGAAAGATACTCTCTTCAAGCTTTTATTTTTAGATACACCCCACCATTCTGAAGGGAGCTACAGTCCCTGAAAGTGATTTACTTTTCCTGGTATCAGCCTCCGGTTATTCTGTGACTATCATTACTCTTTGGGTTGGGGTGACCTTTAGTGATCCCCAGGAGAAGATCTGGCACACTGGTGGCTAGAGAAAAAGAAACGAGAAAAATCAAAACACAAAAGTTCACAAGTGTCTTTTATAGCTGGGCCTCTCACCATAATGGCATATGACTTTCCTGGGTGATTTTTAAAAGGGAGCTCCTTATGTCAAGCTGCGGGTTCAGACAGGCATGTTTAGAAACTAGTTTCACTGCTTTATAGAAATGCTTCTACTTTTCCACACAGGCATATACAGGTGCAGAGCTGGGCAACCATCAATTAAGTGATGAAGTAAAAAATTCAGCCTGTTTGGAATTAAGAAACCTGTATGGATTTGCCTTAGAATATGTCTCTCTTCAGTGATGAGCTTGGCTTTTTTACTTTGATTGGACCAAAGCTTTGCCTCCTCTTCTCTTTCAGAACATTTTCTTCTTAACAATTTAAGCTACATGTCATATTCTGAATACATGGCCCTGGCTTTCCTTAGGAGTATGGCTAATAGCTTTAGGACGCCCAGATCAGCAGTGAGACCAATGGCTTCTGACTTAGTGACTTCTGGCTGGTTCTACTTTCTCAGGCATAGTTAATTCAGATCTCAATAGCTTAATCTTCCCTATTAGAGGTATGAATATTGGAATTAATTTGAATGAGGCCAATTCTCCCTTTTATGGCAGAGAACATATATTTATCTTTTGCACGATATGGCAGGTGAGAGCATAATGCAAAATCTCACCTTCTTCCCCCTTTTTCTCGTGTCCCCTGTACGCCTTCATCTTCCAATAGCAAGAGCTTCTCAGTGGCCCCCTCCTGGAAGCCCGATATGGTGACATCTTTCTAAGTCCTTTCAGGTGGAGTTAGTTCCATTCTTTTTGTTTCCTTAACATTTTGTCCATGTTCCTGGAATGGTTCTTTTTAATACCACACAGTGATTTATTTTTCTCTGACTTCTCTATCTACTAGCAGGAAAGGACTTAAATAATTATATGTTCACTGTACCTAACTCAGTGTCTGAGTCAAAAAAAAAAAAAAAAAAAAGAGACTCAGCAAGCATTTGTTGAACAAATAAGTGAGGCAATTCTAAGATGCAGGCATTGGGAACATTCTGTGATTTATGCTTCCCCCCCGCCCCCCCCCCCCCCGGGGCCCAGCAATATATGGTACCTGAAGAGAGTAACTATCTGTGATTAAAGATATAGACTACCAAAGAACTCAGTCAAAGTGTTCAGGTTTGTTCTTGAGGAATATTGTTCTTCTACAGACCAAGGCCTTTTTTTTTTTTTTTTTGAGACGGAATTTCGGGTTGGAATGCAATGGCGCGATCTCGGCTCAGCACAACCTCCGCCTCCTGGGTTCAGCCAATTCTCCTGCCTCCGCCTCCTGAGTAGCTGGGATTACAGGCACACGCCACCATGACCAGCTAATTTTTTGTATTTTTAGTAGAGACGGGGTTTCACCACGTTGACCAGGATGGTCTCGATCTCTTGATCTCATGATCCACCCGCCTCGGCCTCCCAAAGTGCTGGGATTACAGGCGTGAGCCACAGAGCCCGGCCAGACCAAGGTCTTTTTTCAGCATTTCAGAAATTGGGAGAACAGAGTAACTGTCTGGCTGTCTTTTCCTTTCCCACCAGGCAACGTAAGAAAAATGCTTTTCTTTGTATTGCTAATGACATTCATCAGAGACCAGCGTGACATGTCTTTTCCAAATTTGCCCTTGGCAACTGAGTCAAGGTTTTCCTTGGAGACAAGGCAAAATGAAACAATCTGACAGATAAGGCATGCTATAGATAATAAGAGATTTTCCAAATAGCCTCTAAAATTAGAAGGATTACATCAGCCATCCAGCTTGAAAACTAATTAGTATCAAAAAGTAAATTTGTGTAAGTAAAACTGCAGGTAGAAACTGGAATCGGAGGCACCTGACACACTGTATATCTGAATTACTAGATTTCAGATTCTTTGCAACAAATGTTGGTTTTATTGTTTAACTCTTTATGTTAGTTTCTTAGGGTTGTCATAGCAACTTTGGTGGCTTAAAATAACAGGAACTTATTCTCTGATAGTTCTGAAGGTTAGAAGCGCAAATTTGGTTCCTTCTGGAAGCCCTGAAGGAGCATTTGTTTCCCTGCCTCTCCCAGCTTTTGGCGGCTGCTGGCAGTCTTGGTTTCTTGCCTTGTAGACTTACCCCTCTGAGCTCTGCTCTACCTTTACGTCGCCTTCTTTGCTGGATGCATGTCTCAAATCTCTTCTTTTCTTCTAAGAACACTAGCTATTGAATGTAGGGCCCTCCTTAAATCCGGGATGATCCCATCTGAAAATCCTTTTCATTACCTCTGCAAACATTCACAGGTACCAAGATTAGAATTTGGGCATACTTTTTTGAGGAATACAATTCAGTCCCCCTCTACCACCCATGGATTTATAAAATTTCTGCATTATTTGCAAGACATGTTAGATTTTGTATATATTAAGGATGTGATTACAGAAGCAAAATAGAGTGAAAAGTGGAGGTAATAGGAAAATTCCAAGAAATAGCCAATCTCGATTCAAGGGGCTGAATATTTTAGGTAAAACATATTTTATTTTGAAAATTTGTATGATGTTCTGAATAGTTATTTTTAGCCTTAAGAGATACTAAGTTGAGAAAAAGCAATAGCTATGAGGAGAAGGAAATTACGATTTGAGAACATAGAGGCAAGACTTGACAGTTTCAAAACTATTCTGAAGGTTCCCTGGCACCATAAAAACCCTAGAAGAAAACATAGGCAAAACCATTCAGGACATCGGAGTAGACAAGGACTTCATGACCAAAACACCAAAAGCATTGGCAACAAAAGCCAAAATAGACAAATGGGACCTAATCAAACTCCACAGCTTCTACACGGCAAAAGAAACAGTCACTAGAGTGAATCGGCAACCAACAGATTGGGAAAAAATCTTTGCAGTTTACCCATCTGACAAAGGGCTGATATTCAGAATTTACAAAGAACTCAAACAGATTTACAGGAAAAAAACAAACAAGCCCATTCAAAAATGGGCAAGGGACATGAACAGACACTTTACAAAAGAAGACATACATGAGGCCAACAAACACATGAAAAAAATGCTCATCATCACTGGTCATTAGAGAGATGCAAATCAAAACCACATTGAGATACCATCTCACACCGGTTAGAATGGCAATCATTAAAAAATCTGGAGATAACAGATGCTGGAGAGGATGTGGAGAAATAGGAACACTCTTACACTGTTGGTGGGAGTGTAAATTAGTTCAACCATTGTGGAAGACAGTGTGGCGATTCCTCAGGGACCTAGAAATAGAAATTCCATTTGACCCAGCACTCCCATTACTGGGTATATATCCAAAGGACTATAAATCGTTCTACTATAAGGACACATGCACACAAATGTTCATTGCACCACTGTTTACAATAGCAAAGAACTGGAACCAACCCAAATGCCCATCGATGATAGACTGGACTGGGAAAATGTGGCACATATACACCATGGAATATTATGCAGCAATCAAAAATGACAAGTTTATGTCCTTTGTAAGGACATGGATGAATCTGGAGAACATCATTCTCAGCAAACTGACACAAGAACAGAAAAGGAAATACCACATATTCTCACTCATAGGCGGGTGAGAAAAATGAGAACACATGGACACAGGGAGGGGGGTACTACACACTGGGGTCTATTGGGGGGAATAGGGGAGGGACAGCGGGGGGGGGAGCTGGGGAGGGATAGCCTGGGGAGAAATGCCAAATGTGGGTTAAGGGGAGGAAGGCAGCAAAACACACTGCCATGTGTGTACCTATGCAACTATCTTGCACGTTCTGCACATGTACCCCAAAACCTAAAATGCAATAAAAATTTTAAAAAAAGAAAAGAAAATGCCTCACAATACTGCAAAATTGCCATGAATGTCTTTTTAACATTTCTTACTGTCTAGAATTTGTGCTTTAATTTGTAATCCTACAATTTAAGTTATTAATTGGAGCTGATTAGTTAATAATACTTTTTGAACACTTAGATGTTCAATTATGAAAGACTCAGACATAATTTGATCTTTACTAACTGCCTTTGGTCAGTGGTATTTACATGATGGAATAAGGTTTTCATTGCTTTAGTCTTGGCTTCTTTTAACAATTTAGCCTATGAAGGATCAGTATAGTGAGTTTTCAACAGCAATAAAAAATCTGATGTAAATTTTCTTTTTTTTCTGGTTTTTAGACAGAGTCTTGCTTTGTCGCCCAGGCCAGCTAATTTTTATATTTTTAGTAGAGACAAGGTTTTGCAATGTATATTTCCTTAAATGTAGCACTTTATGATCCTTCTTTCATACAATGAATGATTTGGTGAATTTGTCTAAAACACTCCTTCCTTCATTACGAAATAAATACAACAAATATGTTTAACAAAACACATAGTTGAGTTCTTAAGATTAAAGAATAATTGCTAAGAAAACTTTACAATGATGAGTCATTGTTTGAATTGATTTATTATGAAAGTGGTTAATAAGAAACCTTATAAAGTATTAAAGATGAATGTAGTGAAGATCATGTGGAGCAGTTTGGGCCCTTTTTATTAACTAACGTATGTATTGGTTACTGCATTGTAAAGAAATCGTTGATGCATTTGATGTTAGGTTTCTTAACTCATTTGGCCAATTCTGGATCAGAAAAGATGAGAAAAAGCAAAATTGGAGAAAGTGGAGTTAAAACAAATGTTGAGGAAGAAAGTGGGAGCACTGGGGTGAGTATAATGAGTCATCAGAAAGATGAAGCTGAGTGTGTGTTTAGCATGGATCATTGAACTGATTGATCATTGGTTAGACGAGTTAAAAGTATAAATACCCTGTCTTCTTACTGCCTTATTTTTTTTTTCTCCAGCTTTTAACGTGTTCTAAAAAGGTTTATATTAATTATCGAAAGCAATATTTATATGATTGTATTAATATTGAGATCAAGTTTATGTGGCTGCATGAAAAATTATAATAATATGGATAAACAATATGGTAAGATTCCATTTTGGCAGAAAGGATGAAAACTCCTTACATTTAAATGTCTAGTTTAGAGAGGAGGAGATTGTGAGGAAACAGTCTATCACACTGTGAGAGGTTGGAGGAAGGAACATGGGAGTAAGGAACGTTTCAAGAGGTTGGGGTGAGGAAGATGTACATGGGAATTCTCTGCAGGTGAGGAGAGAGATGTACAGTGAGGGGTTGCAAAAGCTGTCTTTGGATTCCCAACTGTGCTTTTTCTTCTTTAAACAAAAAAGGTCAAAAAAAAAAAAAAAAAGTCCAAATAACTTCTCCTTAGGCTTCCAAAGAAGAGACACAATTTTTCTTTAAAAAAAAAAAAAAAAAAAAAGATTTGCTGATTAAAAAGTAGAAAAAAGAGAACATAATTCTTTATCATCATTACTGTAGTGATTTGTGAAAACAGAAATCAGTGAGCCCTAACTTAGGCCGGGGGCGGGGGGAGTAGAAAGAATTCAGGGCTTGTGCTCCAGTCCCAAAACCATATCTACTGATTCAGTGGGTGACTGCAGTACAGCACCACACTTTTCTGAGCCTCTGTTATAGCCTGGTAATATTAGGGGAATGGTGCTGATGACTCTCATAGTGTGTGGCTGAATAAAAACATGCATCAAGTCAAAGCTGTGGGTTGAACTGATACTTAGGCAGGAAGACGATCTCATTACAGTCACTAATTTGAAAGTTATGTTCACCTTTTCACAGATATCACTTATTGTTTACAATAGTGCCTATGCAAGATAGGATGAGTTATTCAAAATTCGTCACCATTGTCAGGAAAACTGCTAAAATTTTATGGCTCTCTCATTTAAGAAATGGTCAACGTATTTGACTACTTAATAAAATTGCATGGCAGACTGCCATAAATGATGTAAAAGAAAAATCACGGCCGGGAGCCGTGGCTCACGCCTGTAATCCCAGCACTTTGGGAGGCCAAGGCTGGTGTGTCACGAGGTCAAGAGATCGAGACCATCCTGGTCAAAATGGTGAAACCCCGTCTCTACTAAAAATACAAAAAATTAGCTGGGCATGGTGGCGCGTGCCTGTAATCCCAGCTACTCAGGAGGCTGAGACAGGAGAATTGCCTGAACCCAGGAGGAGGAGGTTGCGGTGAGCCGAGATTGCGCCATTGCACTCCAGCCTGGGTAACAAAAGCGAAACTCCGTCTCAAAAAAAAAAAAAAAGAAAAAAAGAAAAATCACACGTTGTAAAGAAAATGTTTGTGCCTTATGGCTTATGTTAAAGATAAGGGCTATTGTTTCTTTCTTTTTTTTTTTTTTTTGAAACGGAGTTGCGCACTCGTTACCCAGGCTGGAGTGCAATGGCGCGATCTCGGCTCACCGCAACCTCTGCCTCTTGTGTTCAGGCAATTCTCCCGCCTCAGCTTCCTGAGTAGCTGGGATTACAGGCATGCGCCACCATGCCCAGCCAATTTTTTTGTATCTTTAGTAGAGACGGGGTTTCACTATGTTAACCAGGATGGTCTCGATCCCTTGACCTCATCATTCACCCACCTCAGCCTCCCAAAGTGTTAGGATTACAGGCGTGAGCCACCGTGCCCGGCCTATTGTACTAAAAATGAGAAAGACAAAGACCAATAGTGATAGAGAAATGGGCAAAAGATATACTAATCAGTTCACTTAGAAAAGCGAAAATTGAGTTTAAGGCTGTTGAAAGTTATTTAAAGAAGCCCAAACTTACTTTAGTAGAAGAAACGTAAATTAAAACTATATTGAGATACTATTTCTCACCTATAATATTGGAAACAATCTAAATGTTTGGTAGCATATTCTGTTCACAAGGCTGTTATGAAATAGACAAAATCAAATGGTGCCAGTGGAAATGAAAAATTGTTATATTCACATATGAAAATAAATTTGATAATACTCTTTCAATTACAATATTCATTTGCTCTTTGAGTCAACATTCCCACTTCTAGGACTATAATTTATGAACACACTTGCATAAGTAAAAACAACATTAGCAAAAGGTTACTCATTGTTTTATCTGTGTATATAATATGTGTGATATAGTAAAGAATCAAGTATTATACATATGATTACAGATATAAACATACATAAATACAATTACTTATATGTGTAATAACAGCAAAGGAAAAACCCTAAATCCAAATGATGTGATATATCTCACAATGGAATACCTGTAGACATAAAAAGAAATGAGGAAAAATTTCCATATCCTAAAGTGGTATGATTTCCAAGATATATTAAATGAATAAAGCAAGGTGCAAAATGAATAGTATATATGACAACTTTTGTGCAGGAAAGGGGGAGAAAAGCAAATATATGTGTATATTTGCTTATATTTGCAAAGGGAAATTCTGAACGGGTAAATGAAAAACTAACAAAAATGGCATATAAGGGAGGGAGGGAAGATAGTAAATAAGAGAGGGATGGAAATAAGACTTACCTGAACATATTTTGTTATACAGCTTCAACTTCAGAATTGTGTAAGTGAGGTACACAAATACAACATAAAAATTTTAGAAAGCAGCACTTAAAAATGGAAATATGCTAAAGGTGAATGTCTAAATGTGTTTTAAGTTACAGAAAAATCACTCAAGGCAAAATCACTCAAGGTAAGTCACTCAAGTGACTTCAGAACTTATTTTGATCATATAGCCAACATATACTCTATAGACATACATGTTCTAAGTTCACGTATTTTAAAGACATATAGAGATGCAAAGAATTCTGAAACTTCATTCAAATTCACTGTTAGTAGTAATATTGGTAAAATTATTTTAAAATATCATATATACCTTGTGAAATAAAACACAAAAAGTAGTATTTATGTTAATGTTGCTAGGAACTTAGCTATTTGGTGTAATCAAAAAAAAAAAAAAAAAAGGAAATACAAATTTAAAAACATAAGCAAATTTCTTTTTTCTTTTTCTTTCTTTTAGAGATATGAGTCTTGCTATGTTGCCACAGCTGGTCTTGAACTTCTGAGCTCAAGTGATCCTCCTGCCTCAGGCTCCTAAAATGCTGAGATTATAAGTGTAAGCCACTGCACCCAGCCTAAGCAAAATTTTTGAGATGTTAAATTTGAACTGTAGATTTGAATACATGGTTTTACTCTTCATAAGTATTTATTTCCCAATCTGACCATATAAAAATTCTAGAAGTAACGATAGCCTCGTATTCACAAGCTTCAATAGTATGTGTCAATAAATAAATTTTTTTTTCTTCAACTTTTAAGTTCCAGGGTACATGTGCAGGTTTGTTACATAGGTAAACGTGTACCATGGTGGTTCGCTGCACAGATCATTCAGTCCCTTAGGTATTAAGCCCAGCAGCATTAGCTATTCTTCCTGATGCTGTCCCCCAACCAACCTATAGGCTCCAGTGTGTGTTATTTCCCTCCCTGTGTCCATACTTTCTCATTTTTCAGCTCCCACTTATAAATGAGAACATGTGGTGTTTCGTTTTCTGTTCTATTACTTTCCTGAGGATAATGGCTTCCATCTACATCCATGTCCCTGCAAAGGAGATGATCTCATCCTTTTTTGTGGCTGTTTGGCATCTTTAGGTTGATTCCATGTCTTTGCTATAGTGAATGGTGCTGGAATGAACATATGCATGCAGGTATCTTTATAACAGAACGATTTATATTCCTTTGGGTATATAACCAGCAATGGGGTTGCTGGGTCAAATGGTATTTCTGCTTCTAGATTTTTGAGGAATTAACGCACTGTCTTCCATAATGGTTGAACTAATTTGCACTCCCACCAACAGTGTAATAGCATTCCTTTTTCTTTGCAATGTTGCCAGCATCTGTTGTTTCTTGACCTGTTAATAACTGCCATTCTGATGATATTCTGGTGTGAAATAGTATCTCATTGTGGTTTTGATTTGCATTTCTCTAATGCTCACTGATGTTGAGCTTTTTTCATATGTTGGCCACATGAATGTTTTCTTTTGAAAAATATCTGTTCATGGCCTTTGCCCACTTTTTATTTTTTTTTCCTTGTAAATCAGGAGAGATTGCAAAAATGTTTTCCCATTTTGTAGATTGTCTGTTGACTCTGATGACAGTTTCTTTTGCTGTGCAGAAGCTCTTTTGTTTATTTGAATTCCATTTGTCAACTTTTGCTAATGCACAACTTTTTTATGAAATAAAATTGAATTTTAAAGGAATTGATGATTCTAAGTCAGGGATAAGAAATAAATAACCCTAGGACATCTTGCAGCAAAAAAGTAAGAAGGCTTTCAAAGATTAATAAAGTCATGTCATAAAAGGAACAGAAACCACTATGAAGAGGCTCCCCCTTGCCAAACATGGGACAATTAAGGAAAAGTAATAGCTGCAATTGAACCAAAGATATTGACTAGAAAAACTATAAATTCACACTGACTCTAACAAAAAGAGCTAGCTCCCTGCCCCATCTGCAAACTTTACAGCACCACCGCCCCCAGGAAAAACAAACAAACAAACAAAACAACAACAACAACAACAACAACAACAACAACAACAACAAGAAAACCCCAACCTGGTTATTGTTACCTTTTGAATTAACTATAGCACCAATTTCTTTGAAAATTGATAACTAAAGAGACAGACTTTAGCAGTCATCCTGCTCAGCATTCATCACAATACCCAAAGTTCTCCTCAGGATAATTCAAGCTAATAAAAATGGAAGGAATGGGCCGGGCGCGGTGGCTCAAGCCTGTAATCCCAGCACTTTGGGAGGCCGAGGCGGGTGGATCACGAGGTCAAGAGATCGAGACCATCCTGGTCAAAATGGTGAAACCCCGTCTCTACTAAAGATACAAAAAATTAGCTGGGCGTGGTGGCGCGTGCCTGTAATCCCAGCTACTCAGGAGGCTGAGGCAGGAGAATTGCCTGAACCCAGGAGGCGGAGGTTGCGGTGAGCTGAAATCGCGCCATTGCACTCCAGCCTGGGTAACAAAAGCGAAACTCCGTCTCAAAAAAAAAAAAAAAAAAGGAAGGAATGGTGGAATTAGAAAAAATCAACATTTTCTACTCCCGGTTGGCCAAAAATTGTCCGTGGATAAACACTATTTTTTAATTAATTCCTAGCAGTTTCAGTATTGTGATTCTTCCCATGCCTAGCCCTCTTTATTCCTTGAATGCCTCTTCTCCGTATCCTCCACCTACTTCGGTCATTTACTGCTATAATCAAAACCGTAAAAACCCTTAACCCTCTACAGTCTCAGTTTCGCGTATTCCATTCTCTCACCACTACTTTTCATATGTCTAGCTGACTCCCTCTTGTACCCCAATTACAACAGTCTTCTATCCCATCTGGAATTACAAATGTGTGATCCTGTTCCTGTGTCCCTCATCCCTATGATTTCCTCCTTTCCCTCCTCTCCTAGCTTAAACTATCCCTGAACCTAAACTGAGTGGCCACTGCATCTACTACTATGAAGTAAGGATAAAAACAGAGTACCCCAAGTATACTTGGGGCTGGGCATGGGGGTACTTCATAGTGAAATGGTCTAAACACTGGCTTGCTCACATCTGAGGCCCTTGGAGGGAAGGTGTCTTTCATTGCTGCCAACACTTAAATTCAATTATTAGTAAGTGATCCTTCATACTGGGGTTCCTTTGTGATCTCACCACAGGTACCATAGAGGACCCAAAGTCCACTTTGTCTTTGCCTCTAATGTTGGTGTGGAGCCAACTCTCAACCGTCCCAGAGTCGATAACTCTCCTATGAGCACCTCCAGAAGTGAAGGCTCCATTCACAGAGTATGGATAAAAATGGCAGCTTAGTTTTGTATTGTGAGCATAGAATGCATTCAGTGATTCATCCATGCTGTGGGCAATTTTTAGAATACAAAGAATAATTAGAATACTTGACTCCCATTAATCCGAACTCACACAAGCTGCTTTGCTCTCTGGGTGTTTAGTTTTTTCCTTAGTAAAACGTGGAGGGTAGACCAAGTAATTTCTAGTGCTACGTCTACCCCTGAATTGTATGATAGCTTTCTAAGGCTATGCTCTGTTATTTTATTTTAGATTTTATTAAAGTCTTTTCCTTGAATGTGATATCTTCATGCCTATCAAGTCTGATTTCCCTTGCACTCTATTCCACTAGGTGTGTTAGTTTTTATGGCTGACTCTAATTAGAGTTATGGCCCACCTACAGAAAGGAAGCAAATATTATTAAATGGTTGCTGTAAAGGTGCTGTTATTCCAACATTAAACTACAGAAAACCTTCAGGAAGGTGCTAGTATATAAAGGTAAAAAATAAGAGTCAGAGGATGCTCTGCCTTTTGAAAAGATTGATTGTGTTGTTCCAATTATGTTAGATGAGGGGCAAAATGCACATTTCAAACATCTCTAGGCAATTTTGAAAATGACTGCACTTACTTTGTAGTGCAGAATTATATTGTTGAGTATATTTTTCTTTTTAGTAGTTAGAAAATGAAGCAAAAATAGGCTTTTTAAGGTTGCTGGTAAAAGATTTCTCCTTATCAAGTTTTTCTTTCAGTGGTTTTAGTTAGCTGTGAACAGCTGAGGTCGAAAAACAAGGGAGTACAGTACCATAAAATATTGAGAGACCACATTCACTGAACTTATTATAGCATATTATTACAATTGTTCTATTTTATTATTAGTTATTGTGGTTTATCTCTTACTGTGCCTAATTTATAAATTAAACTTTTTCATAGATGTGTACATATAGGATAAAACACAGTATATATGAGGTTTAATACCACCTGCAGTTTTAGGTATTCACCGGGGGTGTTGGAATGTGTTGCCTTTGGTTAAGAGGAAAACACTGTTCAAATATGTGCTATGGAAACCGTCTCTCCTGGCAAAAAGTGCTAAACAGGTGAGGAAGAATAGGTTTTAAGAAATGACTCATTGACTTGTCAATGACTATTTTTAAGAATCTTTTAGGGGGAAATAGGGCGATCATGGGTTACATTTTCTGACAATTGATAAAATACAACAATGCCTTATTATTCTGAACAGTGTTAAGGGCTGGGGCTTTCTGGCTTTTGGGTAGACACTGATTTGACAGAAGTTTTCTCTCAGATAAATAGTAGTATTTTCTGTACCACTTTATAAAGGTGAAGCAAAGAAAACAAGTTACCTTTTTCTATTTCTAAAATGTCACATAACCTTAGAACAAACCCAAGTCACCAGTTGAAAATATGTTGCTCTGAAATTGGCCTATACTAGTCCTACAAATTCATACACATTCTTAGGCTCAGACCCAAAAGAAATGAAGCCAGGCCTCTGATAAATAAGGCACTACAGAAATAAGGAAAGTGGTTGATTCTTCCTAGCCTAGATTATTTCCCTGAAAATCCTTGTGGAAAGAGTTGAAGGATAAAGGTATTACAAATATAAGGTTAGGAGGTACAGTTAAGTTGAATACTTTGAAAAGACATCTGGATATTTAAGTTCACAAAAATTAAATGATAAAATGTGTATTAAAGAAAGCCTCAGTGGTGTTTTATATGTATAAATCAGCAATCATGGATGCTACACAATTAAGTTTTCCATTAAGATTCCTTGCTTGCTTTTTAAAAGAATTTTTATCTCCTATTTGAATGAGATTGTTGTAAATTTCTTTTATTTTGCCACAGATAATATGATAATGTGCATGATAAATACTGTTTTGATCTTTGTCCTGCTTGCAAATGTTTAATGCCATTGCAATTTTAGGACATAGAGTTCTTCCTTCTATTCCAGGCTTCAACATAGTTCCAGAGATAAAATTGGGGCCTGAGATGCTTTGAATAATTTTTAATTAAACTGCATAGTGGTAATTCACCAACCTGTGGACACATGCAGTGATTCTCTTGTTCTCCTGTCTTTTGTATTTTATGCTGGAAGTCATATTGTCACTTGCTGTAAACAATGTTGCACTCCTGTTCCCCAAACAGACTGGCAAGTGCATGCCTGAGATCCATGGTCAGTGTCTGAGTTTCCTTTTCCTCTTCCATACTTTATTGTACAATTGCTAGCTTGCAAATTTCCCTTCTTTCTTTTTTAACCACAATCTTTTTATTTTTTATTTATTTGTTTTTATGGTACTTTAGGTTCTGGGGTACATGTGTAGATCATGCAGGATTGTTGCATAGGTACACACATGGCAATGTGGTTTGCTGCCTCCATCCCCCTGTCACCTACATCTGGCATTTCTCCTCATGTTATCCCTCCTCAACCTTCCCACCCCACCCCCCACTGTCCCTCCCTTGGACCCCCCCAACAGGCCCCAGTGCGTGATGCTCCCCTCCCTGTGTCCCTGTGTTCTCATTGTTCAACACCCACCTATGAGTGAGAACATGTGGTATTTCATTTTCTGTTCTTGTGTCAGTTTGCTGAGAATGATGGTTTCCAGATTCATCCATGTCCCTACAAAGGACACGAACTCATCATTTTTTATGGCTGCATTGTATTCCATGGTGTATATGTGCCACATTTTCCTTGTCCAGTCTATCACTGATGGGCATTTGGGTTAGTTCCAGGAATTTGCTATTGTAAACAGTGCCACAGTGAACATATGTGTACATGTGTCTTTATAATAGAACTCTTTATAATCCCTTGGGTATATACCCAGTAATGGGATTGCTGGGTCAAATGGAATTTCTATTTCTAGGTCCTTGAGGAATCGCCACACTGTCTTCCACAATGGTTGAACTAATTTACACTCCCAACAACAGTGTAAAAGTGTTCCTATTTCTCCACATCCTCTCCAGCATTTGTTGTCCAGATTTTTTAATGATAACCATTCTAACTGGCCTGAGGTGCTATCTCAGTGTGGTTTTGATTTGGATTTGCCTAATAAGCAGTGATGATGAGAATTTTTTCATATGTTTGTTGGCCTCATATATGTCTTCTTTTGAAAGGTGTCTGTTCATATTCTTCACCCACTTTTGGATGGGTTTGTTTGTAAGTAGATTCTGGATATTAGCCCTTTGCCAGATGGGTAGATTGCAGAACTTTTTTCCCATTTTATTGGTTGCTGATTCACTCTAATGATTGTTTCTTTTGCTGTACAGAAGCTCTGGAGTTTAATTAGGTCCCATTTGTCTATTTTGGCTTTTGTTGCCACTGCTTTTGGTGTTGCAGTCATGAAGTCCTTGCCTGTCCCTATGTCCTGAATGGTTTTGTCTAGGTTTTCTTCTAGGGTTTTTATGATGTTAGGTCTTATGTTTAAGTCTTTAATCCATCTGGAGTTAATTTTAATGTAAGGTGTCAGGAAGGGGTCCAGTTTCTGCTTTCTGCACATGGCTAGCCTATTTTCCCACCACCATTTATTAAACAGGGAATCCTTTCCCTGTTGCTTGTTTTTGTCAGGTTTGCCAAAGATCAGATGGTTGTTGATGTGTGATGTTGCCTCCAAGGCCTCTGTTCTGTTCCATTGGTCTATATCTCTGTTTTTGTGTCAGTACCATGCTGTTTTGATTACTTAGCCTTGTAGTATAGTTTTAAATCAAGTATTGTGATGCCTCGGCTTTTTTTTTTTTTTGCTTAGGATTGCCTTGGCTATGCAGGCTCTCTTTTGGTTCCATATGAGGTTTATGGTGTTTTTTTTTTCCAGTTCTGTGAAGAAGGTCGTTGGTAGCTTGATGGGGATAGTATTGAATCTGTAAATTACTTTGGGTAGTATGGCCATTTTCATGATATTGATTCTTCCTAACCATGAGCATGGAATGTTTCTCCATTCGTTTGTGTCCTCTCTTATTTCCTTGAGCAGTGGTTTGTAGTTCTCCTTGATGAGGTCCTTTACATCCTTTGTTAGTTGTATTCCTAGGTATTTTATTCTCTTTGTATCAATTGTGAATGGGAGTTCACTCTTGATTTCACTCTCTGTTAGTCTGTCATTGATGTATAGAAATGCTTGTGATTTCTGCGCATGACTTTGTATTCTGAGACTTTGCTGAAGTTTAAGGAGATTTTGGGTGAGATGATAGGGTCTTCTAAATATACAATCATGTCGTCTGTAAATAGAGACAATTTGACTTCCTGCTTTCCTAATTAAATACCCTTTTTTTTTTCTTGCCTGATTGCTCTGGCTAGAACTTCCAATACTGTATTGAATAGGAGTGGTGAGAGAGGGCATCCTTGTCTAGTGCCCGATTTCAAAGTGAATGCTTCCAGTTTTTGCCCATTCAGTATGATATTGGCTGTTGGTTTGTCATAAATAGCTTTTATTATTTTGAGATATGTTCCTTCGATAACTGGTTTATTGAGAGTTTTTAACATAAAGGGCTGTTGTAGTTTGTCGAAGGCCTTCTCTGCATCTGTTGAGATAATCATCTGGTTTTTGTCTTTGGTTCTGTTTATGTGGAGATTATGTTTATGGACTTGCATATGTTGAAGCAGACTTGAATCCCTGGGATGAAGCCTACCTGATCATGATGGATAAGATTTTGATGTGCTGTTGCAATTGGTTTCCCAGTATTTTATTGAAGATTTTTGCATTGATGTTCATCATGGATGTTGGCCTGAAGTTTTCTTTTTTTATTGAGTCTCTGCTGGATTTTGGTATCAGGATTATGTTGGTCTCAAGAAAAGGATTTGGGAAGGATTCCCTCATTTTGTATTGTTTGGAATAGTTTCAGAAGAAATGGTAACAGCTCCTCTTTGTACCTCTGGTAGAATTCAGCTCTGAACCTGTCTGGACCTGGACTGTTTTGGGTTGGTAGGCTATTAATTGCTGGCTTAACTTCAGCCCTCATTATTGGTCTGTTCACAGTTTCAAATTCTTTCTAATTTAGGCTTGGGAGGGTGTAAGTGTCCAGGAATATATCAATTTCTTCCAGCTTTAGTGCTTTACGTGCCTAGAACTGTTTTTAGTAATCTCTGATGGTGGTTTGTATTTCTGTGGAATTGGTGGTGATATCCCCTTTTTCATTTTTTATTACATCTATTTGATTCTTCTCCCTTTTCTTGTTAATCTGGCTAGCAGTCTATTTTGTTGATCTTTTCAAAAACCAGCTCCTGGATTTATTGATTTTTTGAAGGGATTTTTTCGTGTCTCTATCTCCTTCAGTTCTGCTCTGATGTTAGTT
Organism: Saguinus oedipus; assembly: GCA_031835075.1. Classification (NCBI taxonomy): domain Eukaryota; kingdom Metazoa; phylum Chordata; class Mammalia; order Primates; family Cebidae; genus Saguinus; species Saguinus oedipus. Next base: position 184,956,137 of record CM063171.1, on the reverse strand, counting down.
ATTTCTTGTCTTCTGCTAGCTTTTGAGTTTTTTTGATCTTGCTCCTCTAGTTCTTTCAATTTTGATGATAGGGTGTCAATTTTAGATCTTTCCTTGCTTCTCTGGTGGGCATTTATTGCTATAAATTTCCCTCTAGACACTGCTTTAAATGTGTCCCAGAGATGCTGGTACATTGTGTCTTCGTTCTCAGTGGTTTTGAAGAACATCTTTATTTCTGCCTTCATTTCATTGTTCACAGGAGCAGGTTGTTCAGTTTCCATGAAGTTGTGTGGTTCTGAGTTAGTTTCTTAATTCTGAGATCTAATTTGATTGCCCTGTGGTTGAGAGACTGTTTGTTATAATTTCCGTTCTTTTGCATTTGCTGAGGAGTGATTTACTTCCAATCAGTTTTAGAGTAGGTGCAATGTGGTGCTGACAAGAATGTATATTCTGTGGATTTGGGGTGGAGAGCTCTATATATGTTTATTAGGTTTGCTTGGTCCAGATCTGAGTTCAAATTCTGGATATCCTTGTTAATTTTCTGTCTCATTGACCTGTCTAATATTGACAGTGGAGTGTTAAAGTCTCCCACTATTATTGTGTGGGAGTTTAAGTCTCTTTGTAGGTCTTTAGGAACTTGCTTTATGTACCAGGGTGCTCCTGTATTGGGTGCATATATATTTAGGATCATTAGCTCTTCTTGTTGCATGAATCTTTTTACCATTATGTAATGCCCTTCTTGGTCTCTTTTGATCTTTCTTGGTTTAAAGTCCATTTTATCAGATACTAGGATTGCAACTCCTGCCTTTTTTTTCCTCTCCATTTACTTGGTAAATCGTCATCCATCCCTTTATTTTGAGCCTATGTGTGTCCTTGCATGTGAGATGGGTTTCCTAAATACAGCAAACCAATGGGTCTTGACTTTTTATCCATTTTGCCAGTCTGTGTCTTTTGATTGGGGCATTTAGCCCATTTACATTTAAGGTTATTTGTTATGTGTGAATTTGATCCTACTGTTTTGATGCTAGCTGGATGTTTTGCCTGTTAGTTGACACATTTTCTTCATTTTGTTGATGGTCTTGCCATTTGGTATGTTTTTGGAGTGGCTGGTACTGGTTGTTCTTTCCTTTTTTAGTGCTTGTTTGAGGAGATCTCGTAAGACAGGCTTGGTGGTCATGAAATCTCTCAGCAATTGCTTGTCCTTAAAGGATTTTATATCTCCTTTGCTTATGAAGTTTAGTTTGGCTGGATATGAAATTCTAGTTTGAAAGTCCTTTTCTTTAAGGATGTTGAATATTGGCCCCCACTCTCTTCTGGCTTGTAGGGTTTCTGCTGAGAGATCTGCTGTAAGTCTTATGGGCTTCCCTTTGTGTGTGACCCGACCTTTCTCTCTGGCTTCCCTTAGTATTTTTTCCTTCATTTCAACACTGGTGAATCTGACAATTATGTGCCTTGGGTTGCTCTTTTTGAGGAATATCTTTGTAGTGTTCTCTGTATTTGCTGAACTTGAATGTTGGCCTGCCTTGCTAGGTTGGGGAGGTTTTCTTGGATAATATCCTGAAGAGTGTTTTCCAGCTTGGATTCATTGTCTCTGTCACATTCAGGTACATATATCAAACGTAGATTAGGTCTTTTCACATAATCCCATATTTCTTGGAGGCTTTGTTAATTTCTTTTCATTCTTTTTTCTCTATTCTTGCCTTCTCATTTTATTTCATTGAGTTGATCTTCAATCTCTGATATCCTTTCTTCTGCTTGGTCAATTCAGCTATTGAATCTTGTGTATGCTTTGTGAAGTTCTCATGTTGTGTTTTTCAGCTCCTTCAAGTTATTTATATTCTTTTCTAAGCTGTTTATTCTAGTTAGCATCTCATCTAACCTTTTTTTTTTTCTAGGTTTCTAGTTCCTTTGCGTTGGCTTAGCACATGTTCTTTTAGCTCTGAGAAGTTTGTTGTTACCCAGCTTCTGAAGCCTGTTTCTGTCAATTCATCAGACTCATTCTCCATCCATCTTTGATTCCTAGCTGATGAGGAGTTGTGATCCATTGGAGGAGGAGAGGCATTCTGGTTTTTGGTGTTTTCATCCTTTTTGCACTAATTTCTTCCCATCTTAGTGGCTTTATCTACCTATGATCTTTGTAGTTGGTGACTTTTGGATGGGGTCTCCGAGTGGACATCCTTTTTGTTGATGTTGAAGCTATTTCTTTCTGTTTCTTAGTTTTCCTTCTAACAGTCAGGCCTCTCTGCTGCAGGACTGCTGGAGGTCCACTCCAGACTCTGCTTGCCTGGGGATCACCCATGGGGGCCTCAAAACAGTAAAGGTGCTGCCAGTTTCTTCCTCTATTATATTCATCCCAGAAAGGTACCTGCCAGATGTCAGCCTGAGCTCTCCTTTATGAGGCATCTCTTTGGGTATACTAGGGTCAGGGAGCTGCTTGAGGAGACAGTCTGTCTCTTATAGGAGCTCAAGTGCTGTACTGGGAGCTCCATTTTTCCATAGAGCTGCTGAGCAGGTAACTTTAAGTCTGCTGCAGTGGAACTCATAACCACCTCTTTCCCAGGTGCTCTGTCCTAGGAAAGTTGGCTTTATTTATAAGTTCCTGATGTGCTGCTGCCTTTTTTCAGAGATGCCCTGCCCCACACAGAGTAGTCTAGTCACAGTCTGCCAGCATAGGTGTTGCTGAGCTGCCATGGGCTCTGCCCAGCTGATGTGTGAACTTCCTCAGTAATGGCAGACTGCCTTGGTAATGGCAGATCACCTTGGTAGTGGAGGACTGCCTTGGTAGTGGTGGATGCCCTTGCCCCCGGTGAGCTGGACCATCCCGGGTCCAGTTGAGCTTGCTGTGAAATTCTTGTTTCAGATTGCTTGTTTTGTTGGGGTGGTACTTGCAGAGCCAGATTGCCTGGCTCCCTGTCTCAGCCCCCTCCCTTTCAGTTGAATGGGCAGCTCTGTCTCCCAGGTGTTCCAGGTACCAGTTGAAATGGCTGCCCAGATTTGTGTGAGTTTCTGTGTGCCAACCTGTGGCACCAGCTGTGCTGAAAACTTGTGGCGCTTTTCATCCTGGGAATCTCCTGGTCTGTGGGCAGTGAAAACTTGTTTGGAGATGCAGTGAGCACTCACTCTCTGCATTCTCTTGCTGGGAACTGCACTCTGGAGCTGTTCCTATTCAGTCATCTTGGATCCCCCCTCTCTCTCTCTTTTTTTTTGTTTGTTTTTGTTTCTGTTTTTGAGACATGTCACCCTGGCTGGAGTACATCTTGGCTCATTGCAACCTCTGCCTCTCAGGTTCAGGTGATTCTTCTGCCCCAGCCTCCTGAATAGCTGGGACTATAGGCATGAGCCACCATGCCCAGATAATTTTTGTATTTTTAGTAGAGACGGGTTTTCACCATATGGGCCAGGCTGGTCTCAATCTCTTGCCCTCATGACTCACCTGCCTTGGCCTCCCAAAGTGCTGGGATTACAGCAGTAAGCCGCCATGCCCAGCCTCTAATCACAATCTTTAGTAGTTTCTCTCTTTCTGTCTCTCTCTTTCTCGATACTTATCCCTGAAAGTGGTAACAGGCAACTTACACAGCTGCACTTAGTAGAAATTATAACCAAAAATTCTCATAGTTGATTAAAGAACTACATTAGGGCCGGGCGTGGTGGCTCACGCCTGTAATCCCAGAACTTTGGGAGGCCGAGGCGGGTGGATCACAAGGTCAAGCGATCAAGACCATCCTGGTCAACATGGTGAAACCCCGTCTCTACTAAAGATACAAAAAATTAGCTGGACACAGTGGTGTGTGCCTGTAATTCCAGCTACTCAGGAGGCTGAGGCAGGAGAATTGCCTGAACCCAGGAGGCGGAGGTTGTGGTGAGCCGAGATCATGCCATTGCACTCCAGTCTGGGTAACAAGAGCGAAACTCCGTCTCAAAAAAAAAAAAAAAAAAAAAAAAAAGAACTACATTAATATAGAAACAATAGAATGTATATGTATGCTATAATGTCACATAAGTGACAGTTGGGAATATGTAATTAAAAGTAATCAAGTTTATTCATTTCTTCATTGCTCAGCTGCAGGATCTTGTTACCTGCTTCTTTGCCTACTCTTCCTTCAGTTTACTGATTACTCTCTGCGCCTGAAGTACTGCCAGTATCCTGGAAGAAATTATTTTTAGCTTTTGCAACCACAGATGTCAGATTCACTAAATCATCAGGCCATAAAATCCCACCTCCCATTCCTTTAACCTCCTACACCCATGACTCTATCCTGAAACTTGTCAGCTGGAAGTTCTCTACTTCTGAATGCTGTTCTAATAACTAGAGAAAAGATTTTAATTTTTGACTGTTATAATGACTTTTTTTTACATCTTTTAGAGGTATATCAAAATATTTATGGGTGAAATGATATGTCAGGTATTTTACTTTGACACATGTGGATGCAGCAACTATAATTTCTTCTGGATGAAAGGACGAATGGGTGGTAAGTAAAGAATAAAACATTGCAGTGACATGATAACTGTTCAACCTGTTGCTGAGTACAGGGACTCATTCCTATTTTTGTATATGTATGGAGTTTTCCATGCTTAAAATGTTTTGTAAAGCACTTAAATATCTTCCAATCATTTCTCTCGCTAAACCTTCCAGGCCCTCGATGTCTCCATTGTCCTGCAGTCTACTGAAAAACTGAAAATGTACCATCGAATTGTACATTTTCATCCTTTACTTTAGTCACCATTTTCACTGCTCTTTCCTTTCCTATACCCTTCCCTCTGAACTACTTAAGCAAAATCACAAAATATTCAACATGAAATATTTCTTGATTACCTACTACGTGCTAGGCAGTGGGGTGCTGTATAAACAAAACTTATAAGGTTCCATTTCTCATGAAGGCTTATGTTCTATGAGAGGAAGGCAGACAGGAATAATGAAAGAAGTGAATAGGAAAATATTGTAGAGTGATACAAGTTCTAAAGAAGGAAAAATATGTTGGCATGATAGAGAGTGACTCCAGTGGCTATTTCAGGTTGATTAGTAAAATTTTCTCTAAAGGAAATGACATTCTGAGCTGAGACCTGAATTCCAAGGTGAAATGAAAGTCAGCCAGGAGAAGGCCAACAGAGGAATTCTGCAGGGACAAAAAATGGCTAGTGGAAGAGTCTTAAGGAAAGAACAGGTGAGGTGCACCCATTGTCAATAACAAGGTCAGGTCTGCAGAACTCTCTGCAGGAGGCTGCCATCACTAACCCATACCTGTCAACCTAAGCTGGCCCTCAACACTCCGGGACAAACAACTTTCTTGTTCTTATTTTCTCATGGAGTAGTTCAAGTCTTGGTCTTTACCTTAAATCCCCACTTCTCTAGAGTCTCCCCTCTTAATAGATTTCCTCACTATCTGCTTCAGAGAGAACATAGTCTTTAATTTTGGAATTTCCTTAACTTATAAAATTATAGTTAGTACATCAAAACCCACCTTTTCTTGGAGAAAAGTCAGCAGCCTTCTTGCTCAGTCTAAAATTCAACTGATGTCATGGGTTTGCACCCTCTGGGACCTTGAGTTTTTCAAATATCTTTCTCTGAATATTCTCTTTATCCTTTACTGATTCATTTTGCCTCCACATAAAAAAGCAGATTCAAGCTCCTTTTCTTGCATTTTTGAGCACTTTGTTATTCTTGGCTGTCTTCCACACAGGTGTCCCTGGTTATGATGCTGGTTCTCCACTTCCTGGCCTGGCTTCTTAACAAAGTGTTTCTGTCTCCCCAGTGCTTTAACTTTCATGCCTTCCTGAAATAAGTGCAAGGTGGCACCAGTCTCCACCATGCCACTGTAATTGACAAGTAATAAGACTAGATGATTTTTCCCCTGGCTGCCAAATCCAAGGGTCTGTTTCAATACCATTTTACTTGACTGTTCTGCCTTATTTTACTAGATTGACCAATCAGTTTTGAAATTCTCCTCTGTCTGATACAACAACCCTTTCATTACTCTTTTTCTACTCCCTGGGATTTTTCATAGACTCCTTTTGTTCACCCTTTCTTTGGGTGTTCTCCTGTCTTTTTTTTTCACGTTACATTCTCTCATTATTTTCTTTGACTTATCCCCATGGTATTAATTACCACTCTTTTTTTTAAGACTCAACAATATCTAACTCTAGCCCAGGTACCTCAGATCTATTTATTATAATGAAATGTTTAGTAAATATTCTAAACAGAATTTCATCCCAAATGTAATGTGTACAACACAGACATCACATGCACTTTGAATCCATTCTTTTCTTTGAATCCACTCTTTTTCTGCATTCCCTGTCTTGATGGAATCACCACTTCATTATTCAACCAAGGTAGAATTCTGGTAGTTTTCTTCAGGTCTCCCTCTTCCTCTTCCTTACACTTCTCTGTGAGTTTTACTTTTTACCTGTCTCTTCAGTCCATCTATTCCCTATCACCACTAACAATATCACTATGGTAGGTTATTTTCTGCATCCGTAATTTTTGCATCCAAATTATTGCATCCATAATTTTCATTGCTGAGTTTTTTTTTTTTTTGAAAGACACATCTGATAACATCACCTCCTGCATAAGTTACTTTAGTAGCTCCCCATCACTTTCAGGATAAAATCCAAACTTCTGAACAGGCATTCAAAACTCTCATGACCTGGTCCCTGAGTACTTGCTAACTTGAGCTTCCAATCACCCTTAACATACCTCTATATTTTGGCTTTCCCATACTGTCAGAGGCATTTGAACCACAGTGACTACAGTTTGAATAGGGGCTAGGTAAAATACAGCTGAAACCTACTGGGCTGCATTCCCAGATGGTTAAGGCATTCTAAGTCACAGGATGAGACAGGAGGCCAGCACAAGATACAGATCCTAAAGATCTTGCTGATAAAACAGGCTTCAGTAAGAAAGCCAGCAAAAACCCTCCTAAAGCAAGATGGCGATGAAAGTGACCTTCAGTCATTGTCACTGCTACACCCACCAATGCCATGACAGTTTATAAATGCCATGTCAAGGTTAAGAAGTTACTTTATATGGTCTAAAAAGGGCAGGAGAGGAGGATTTTCCAAGATGGCATCATAGAAAGAACTCAGGATTGCAGCTCTCAGTGAAGGCTCAGAGGCTGCTACAGGTGTACCCCAGACAAGCAGGGCCTGGAGTGGACCTCAGCAGTCGTACAGTAGAGGGGCTAGACTGTTAGAAGAAAAACTAAATAACAGAAATACTTCAACATCAACAATCTGGGTATTCACTCAGAGACCCAATCGAAAAATCAGCAACTACTAAGACGACAGGTGGATAAATCCACAAAGATGGGAAGAAGCCAGCGCAAAAAGGAGGAAAACACCTGAAACCAAAACACCTCACCTTCTACAAAGGACCAAAACTCCTCACCAGCAAGGGAACAAAGCTGGACGGAGAATGAGTGTGACGAAATGACGGAATCAGACTTCAGAAGATGGATATTGAGAAACTTCAGTGAGCTAAAAGAACAAGTCCTAAATCAATGCAAAGAAACTAAGAACCTTGAAAAAAGATTTGAAAAAAGATTTGAGGAAATGATAACAAGAATGGACAACTTAGAGAGGAATATGAATGAATTGAAGGAGCTGAAAAACACAACACGAGAACTTTGTGAAGCATGCACAAGTTTCAACAGCTGAACTGACCAAGCAGAAGAAAGAATATCAGAAGTCAAAGATCAACTCAATGAAATAAAATGAGAAACCAAGATTAGAGAAAAAAGCGCAAAAAGGAATGAACAAAATCTCCAAGAAATGTGGTACTATGTGAAGAGACCCAATCTATGTTTGATAGGTGTACCAGAATGTGATGAAGAGAATGAATCCAAGCTGGAAAATACTCTTCAGGATGTTATCCAGAAAAATTTCCCCAACCTAGCAAGGCAGGCCAATACTCAAGTCCAGGAAATACAGAGAACACCACAAAGATACTCCGCAAGAAGAGCAACCCCAAGGCACATAATCATCAGATTCACCAGAGTTGAAATGAAGGAGAAAATACTAAGGGCAGCCAGAGAGAAAGGTTGGGTCACCCACAAAGGGAAGCCCATCAGACTCACAGCAGATCTCTCGGCAGAGACTCTACAAGCCAGAAGAGAGTGGGGGCCAATATTCAACATCCTTAAAGAAAAGAACTTTCAACCTAGAATTTCATATCCAGCCAAACTGAGCTTCATAAGTGAAGGAAAAATAAAATCCTTCACGAACAAGCAAGTACTCAGAGATTTTGTCACCAGTAGGCCTGCTTTACAAGAGCTCCTGAAAGAGGCACTACACATAGAAAGAAACAACCAGTACAAGCCATCCTAAAAGCATACCAAATGCTAAAGAGCATCAACAAAATGAAGAATCTACATGAACCAATGGGCAAAACAGCCAGCTAGCATCAACATGGCAGTATCAAATTCACACATAACAATATTAACCCTAAATGTAAATGGGCTAAATGCACCAATCAAAAGACACAGACTGGCAAATTGGATAAAAAACCAAAACCCATTGGTGTGCTGTATCCAGGAAACCCATCTCACACGCAAGGATACACAAAGGCTCAAAGTAAAGGGATGGAGGAAGATTTACCAAGCAAATGGAGAGCAAAAAAAAGTAGGAGTTGCAATTCTCGTCTCTGATAAAATAGACTTTAAAGCTACAAAGATCAAAAGAGACAAAGAAGGTCATTACATAATGGTAAAAGGATCGATACAACAAGAGCAGCTAATGATCCTAAATATATATGGACCCAATGCAGGAGCACCCAGATATATAAGGCAAGTTCTTAATGACTTACAAAGAGACTTAGACTCCCACACAATAATAGTGGGAGACTTTAACACTCCACTGTCAATAGCAGACAGATCAACCAGACAGAAAATTAACAAGGATATCCAGGACTTGAACTCAGACCTGGAACAAGCAAACCTGATAGACATTTACAGAACTCTCCACCCCAAATCCACACAATATACATTCTTCTCAGCACCACATCACACCTACTCCAAAATTGACCACATAATTGGATGTAAGGCACTCCTCAACAAATGCAAAACAACTGAAATCATAACAAACAGTCTCTCAGACCATAGTGCAATCAAGCTAGAACTCAGAATTCAGAAACTAACTCAGAACCGCACAGCTTCATGGAAACTCAACAACTGGCTCTTGAATGTTGATTGGATAAAAAATGAAATGAAGGCAGAAATAAAGAAGTTCTTTGAAACCAATGAGAATGAAGACACAACGTACCAGAATCTCTGGGACACATTTAAAGCAGTCTGTAGAGGAAAATATATAGCAATAAGTGCCCACATGAGAAGAGTGGAGAGATCCAAAATTGACACCCTATGGTCAAAATTGAAAGAGCTAGAGGAGCAAGATCAAAACAGCTCAAAACCAAGCAGAAGACAAGAAATAACTAAGATCAGAGCAGAACTGAAGGAGATAGAGACAAGAAAAACCCTTCAAAAAATCAATACATCCAAGAGCTGGTTTTTCAAAAAGATCAACAAAATATACAGACCGCTAGCCAGACTGATAAAAAAGAAAAGAGAGAACAACCAAATAGATGCAATAAAAAACGATAAAGGGGAAATCACCACAGATTCCACAGAAATTCAAACCATCATCAGAGAATACTACAAAAAACTCTATGCACATAAACTAGTAAACCAGGAAGAAATGGATAAATTCCTGGACACCTGTGTCCTCCCAAGCCTAAACCAGGAGGAAGCCAAAACTATGAATACACCTATAACAACGTCTGAAGTTGAGGCAGCAATTAAGAGCCTACCACACATGATTATCTTAATTGACGCAGAGAAGGCATTTGACAAAATTCAACAGTACATTATGCTAAAAACCCTCAATAAACTTGGTATTGATGGAACATATCTCAAAGTAATAAAAGCTATTTATGACAAACCAACAGCCAATATCATACTTAATGGGCAAAAACTGGAAGTATTCCCTTTGAAATCCGGCACTAGACAAGGATGCCCTCTCTCACCACTCCTATTCAACATAGTACTGGAAGTTCTAGCCAGAGCAATCAGGCAAGAAAAAGAAATAAAGGGTATTCAAATAGGAAAGGTGGAAGCCAAATTGTCTCTATTTGCAGCCGACATGATAGTATACCTAGAAGACCCCACCAACTCAGCCCAAAAACTCCTGAAACTGATAAGCAACTTCAGCAGTCTCAGAATGTAAAATCAATGTGCAAAAATCACAAGCATTCCTATACACCAATAACAGACTTAAAGAGAGCCAAATCAAAAACGAACTGCCATTCACAATTGCTACAAAGAAAATAAAATACCTAGGAATACAATTCACAAGGAACATAAGGGACCTCTTTAAGGAAAACTACAAACTACTGCTCAATGAAATAAGAAGGACACAAACAGATGGAGAAACATTCCATGTTCATGGTTAGGAAGAATCAATATTGTGAAAATGGCTAAACTGCCCAAAGTAATTTACACAATCAATGCTATCCCCATCAAACTACCATTGAATTTCTTCACAGAACTGGAAAAAACCACCAGGAACTTCATATGGAACCAAAAGAGAGCCCACATAGCCAAGTCAATTCTAAGCAAAAAGAACACAGCAGGAGGCATCACACTACCAGACTTCAAACTATACTACAAGGCTACAGTAATCAAAACAGCATGGTACTGGTACCAAAACAGAGATATAGACCAATGAAACAGAACAGAGGCATCGGAGGCAACACAACATATCTACAACCATATAATCTTTGATAAACCAGACAAAAACAAGCAATGGGGAAAGGATTCCCTGTTTAATAAATGGTGTTGGGAAAACTGGCTAGCCATGTGCAGAAAGCAGAAACTGGACCCCTTCCTGACACCTTACACTAAAATTAACTCCAGATGGATTAAAGATTTAAACATAAGACCTGGCACCATAAAAATCCTAGAAGAAAATCTAGGCAAAACCATTCAGGACATAGGAGTAGGCAAGGACTTCATGACCAAAACACCAAAAGCATTGGCAACAAAAGCCAAAATAGACAAATGGGACCTAATCAAACTAAACAGCTTTTGCTCGGTAAAAGAAACAGTCACTAGAGTGAATCGGCAACCATCAGAATGGGAAAAAATCTTTGCAGTTTACGCATCTGACAAAGGGCTGATATCCATAATTTACAAGGAACTCAAACAGAGTTACAGGAAAAAAACAAACAAGCCCATTCAAAAATGGGCAAAGGACATGAACAGACACTTTACAAAAGAAGACATACAGTGAGGCCAACAAACACATGAAAAAATGCTTATCATCACTGGTCATTAGAGAGATGCAAATCAAAACCACATTGAGATACCATCTCACGCCAGTTAGAATGGCGATCATTAAAAAATCTGGAGACAACAGATGCTGGAGAGGATGTGGAGAAATAGGAACACTCTTACACTGTTGGTGGGAGTGTAAATTAGTTCAACCATTGTGGAAGACAGTGTGGCGATTCCTCAAGGACCTAGAAATAGAAATTCCATTTGACCCAGCAATCCCATTACTGGGTGTATATCCAAAGGACTATAAATCATTCTACTACAAGGACACATGCACACGAATGTTCATTGCAGCACTGTTTACAATAGCAAAGACCTGGAACCAAACCAAATGCCCATCAATGATAGACTGGACTGGGAAAATGTGGCACATATACACCATGGAATATTATGCAGCAATCAAAAATGATGAGTTTTTGTCCTTTGTAAGGACATGGATGAATCTGGAGAACATAATTCTCAGCAAATTGACACAAGAACAGAAAATGAAATACCGCATATTCTCTCTCATAGGCGGGTGAGAAAAATGAGAACACATGGACACAGGGAGGTGGCCTACTACTCACTGGGGTCTATTGGGGGGAATGGGGGAGGGACAGCGCGGGGGGGGAGCTGGGGAGGGATAGCCTGGGGAGAAATGCCAAGTGTGGGTGAAGGGGAGGAAGGCAGCAAAACACACTGCCATGTGTGTACCTATGCAACTATCTTGCAGGTTCTGCACATGTACCCCAAAACCTAAAATGCAATAAAAATTTTCTTTTTTAAAAAGGGCAGGAACCTTCAGCTCCAGGGATTGCCCACCCTCTCCTGGAAAATTTATGAATAATCCCTCACTTGTTTAGAATATAATCAAGAAATAACCATAAAAATGGGCAACCAGCAGCCTTTAAGGATGCTCTGCCTATGGAGTAGTCACACTTTTATTCCTTTACCTTCTTAATAAACTTGCTTTCACTTTATGGATTTGCTTCAAATTCTTTCTTGCACAAGGTATAAGAACCTTCTCTTGGGGTCTGGGTCAGGACCACTTTCTGATCACAATGCTACTTGCAATTCTTTGACTATGTCCTGTACTCCCAGTGTTATTGCATAGTGCCTGGAACCTGTTAGGAGCAGCATAAAAATATTGGTTGATGTAAGAATGTGACTATCTTATCAAAAAATGCTTTCCCCCCTTCTCCAGCTGGCTAATTACCTCTATACCTTCAAGACCTGGCTCAAGGTTCATCTCTTCCAGGGACTTTTTGTATCACTTTGTTTCTTATTCCTCCTAACCCTCTATGGTAGGTAGAAAAATACTCCCCTTTGTATGTTCACATCCAAATCCTAATCCCTGGAACCATAGAATATGTGACATGGCAAAAGGAGGTTAGCAGATAAAATTCAGGTAGCGGATCTTGATCCTGGGAGATCATCCTGGATTATGTGAGTGGGCCCAATCTAATCATGAGTCCTTAAGAGAACCTTTTCTGACTATGATTAGAAAGAGATGTGAAGATAGAAGCAGGCCAGAGAGATGCAAAGTTTCCATCTTTGAAGATAAAGAAAGGAGCCACAAGACAAAGAATGTAGGAAGCCTGTAAAGCTTCCAGAAAAGAATGCAGCCTGGCAGATACCTTGATTTTAGCCCAGTGACACCTGCGTGGTCCTTCTCACCTATAGAAATGTAAGACAATACAGTTGTTGGAAGCCACTAAGTTTGTGTTAATTTGTTACCAATAGAAAAAGAAAACTGATACTCTGTTAAAATGCCTGCTGCTTCTGCTGGCTTTAACAGTGTGAGGTCACCTACTCTACAACAATAATAGAGTTGATGCTCTTGTCTACCTAACTACACCATGTGAAAACTCAAAGTCATGTCTGGGTTGAACACAATACATTGTGCAAAATAGGTGAGTAGACAATAAGTGGGCTGGGCACAGTGGTTTACGCCTGTAATCCCAGCAATTTGGGAGGCTGAGGCGGGTGGATCATGAGGTCAGGAGTTCAAGATCAGCCAGGCCAACATGGTGAAACCCGATCTCTACTAAAAACAGAAAAATTAGCTGAGTGCGGTGGTGCATGCTTGTAATCCCATCTACTCAGGAGGCGGAGGCAGGAGAATTGCTTGAACCTGGGAGGCAGAGGTTGCAGTGAGTTGAGATTGTGCCTCTGCACTCCAGCCTAGGCAACTGAGCCAGACTCTGTCTCAAAAACAAAAACAAAAACAAACAAAAGACAAAAGAAAATAAGTGAATTGATTACCATGACACTGATAAGGAAAAAGGGCTGATGTAAAATTTTGGAATTGTATGTTACAAATACGAAGCAAAGATGTATGCAGTATCAGAGACCTAGCATTATATGAGGCAGAGAAATACATTTTTAAGAGCACCTGTATCAAATGTATGAGGGTAGCTAAGGAATACCTTATTCCCTAAAAATTGCTTAAACATTTACCTCACTGACAAGTGTTTAGAACTCCTATATCTGAAATGTACTCCATTCGATTACTAAGTTTTCAAAAAAGTCTCAAAATGTAAGAATCCCCAAGATGGTAATAATTTGGCAGCATTTGCATGTAAATTTACCAGATTACTCAAGGATAGCTGTTTCTATGGAATATTTGAAAAAATAACTCCCATGTTGGTGGGCCACTTAATTATTTTGATTTTAAGTTTGGGAGGTGTTTTGGGAAAATAACTCTCAAGTCATGTTTTTTTCTCTGTTCTCACACCACAACAATCAACATGGAAGACTTTTGTGGCCAATGTGTGTGGTATTTTTTCCCCCACACAGCAAGCAGCAGATGCCAGCTGGGTGTCCTCCCATTCAATTCGACCTAGAAATAGTGTCCAATACCACAGGTTGGAGACTCAGTCTCCAAGACTGCCCCTCAGTCCCTCAGATACCAGTCACAAGTCCAGGGCCCCAGAACTTCTGACAGGTCAGCTTCAAGTTTGGGTTCCCACGACCCCCTCTTTGCTTGAGAGGCTCACAGAACTCGGAAAAAGACTTACATTTATTTATTTGTTTGCTTGTTTGTTTTTGAGACAGAGTTTCACTCTTGTTGCCCAGACTGGAGTGCAATGGTGAGATCTTGGCTCACTACAACCTCCACTTCCCATGTTCAAGCAATTCCTCTGCTTCAGCCTCCTGAGTAACTGGGATTATAGGCATGCACCAGCATGATTGGCTAATTTTTTGTATTTTTAGTAGAGATGGGGTTTCTCCATGTTGGTCAGGCTGGTCTCAAATTCCCGACCTCAGGTGATCCAGCCCCCTCAGCCTCCCAAAGTGCTGGGAGCCACTGCACTGGCCTATATATTCATTTTTTAAATAAAGGCTACAGATGAAGAGATGTATGGGAGTTAAGGGCGTGGTGCCTCCTCATCCTCCCTGTGCATGCCACCCTCCAAGAAAAAGTGTTCTGTTATCCAGAAGCTCTCTGAACCCAGTCCATGGGTTTTTATGGAAGGTGCAGGATGTCAAGCATTCCTTCCCCTAGGGCATAGGGCAACACCCTCTCTGGGGAAGGTCTTAAGACCAACCATCAGAATGGTGAGGAAGAGTAGAGCCCTACCTTGGAGCAAGTGACAGGAGGGCAGGAGAAGGTTTCTTGGCTTCATATATGTCTTCTTTTGAAAAGTGCCTGTTCATATTCTTCACCCACTTTTGAATGGGTTTGTTTTTTTCTTGTAAATCTGTTTTAGTTCTTTGTAGATTCTGGATATTAGCCCTTTGTCTGATGGGTAGATCGCAAAAATTTTTTCCTATTCTGTTGGTTGCCAGTTCACCCTGATGATCGCTTCTTTTGCTGTGCAGAAGCTCTTAAGTTTAATTAGATCCCATTTGTCAATTTTGGCTTTTATTGCCAGTGCTTCTGGTGTTTTAGTCATGAAGTCCTTGCCTGTGCTTATGTCCTGAATTGTGTTGGCTAGGTTTTCTTCTAGGGTTTTTATGGTGTTAGTTCTTACATTTAAATCTTTAATCCATCTGAAGTTAATTTTTGTATAAGGTGTAAGGAAGGGGTCCAGTTTCAGCTTCCTGCATATGGCTAGCCAGTTTTCCCCACACCATTTATTAAACAGGGAATCATTTTTCCCATTGCTTGTTTTTGTCTGGTTTGTCAAAGATCAGATAGTTGTAGATGTGTGGTGTTGCTTCTGAGGCCTCTGTTCTGTTCCATTGGTCTGTATCTCTGTTTTGGTACCAGTACCATGCTGTTTTGATTGCTGTAGCCTTGTTGTATAGTTTGAAGTCAGGTAGCATGATGCCTCCAGCTTTGTTCTTTTTGATTAGGATTGTCTTGGCTATGTGGGCTCTCTTTTGGTTCCACATGAAGTTTGAAGTGTTTTTTTTTTTTTCCAGTTCTGTGAAGAAGGTCAATAGTAACTTGATGGGGATAGCATTGAATATGTAAATTACTCTGGACAGTATGGCCATTTCCATGATATTGATTCTTCCTAACCCTGAGCATGGAATGTTTTTCCAGCTGTTTGAGTACTCTCTTATTTCTTTGATCAGTGGTTTGTTGTTCTCCTTGAAGAGATCTTTTACATCCTTTGTTAGTTATATTCCTAGGTATTTTATTCTCTTTGTAGCAATTGTAATGGGAGTTTGTCCATGCTTTGGCTCTCTGTTTGTCTGTTGTTGATGTATAGGAATGATTGTGATTTCTGTACATTGATTTTGTATCCTGAGACTTTGCCAGAATGCTTATCAGCTTAAGGAGGTTTTGAGCTGAGACAATGGGGTCTTCTAAATTACAATCATGTTGTCTGCAAATAGGAACAATTTGACTTCTTTTCCTAATTGAATGCCCTTTATTTCTTTTTCTTGCATAATTGCTCTAGCTAGAACTTCCAGTACTATGTTGAATAGGAGCAGTGAGAGAGGGCATCCTTGTCTAGGGCCAGTTTTTAAAGGGAAGGCTTCTAGTTTTTGCCCTTTCAGTATAATATTGGCTGTGGGTTTGTCATAAATAGCTTTT
This sequence comes from Saguinus oedipus, assembly GCA_031835075.1. Taxonomy (NCBI): domain Eukaryota; kingdom Metazoa; phylum Chordata; class Mammalia; order Primates; family Cebidae; genus Saguinus; species Saguinus oedipus. The sequence continues at coordinate 184,939,865 of CM063171.1, read as the reverse complement.
ATTATTTTGAGATACATTCTTTTCGTATGTTGAACCAGCCTTCCATTTCTGGGATGAAGCCTACTTGATCACGGTGAATAAGCTTTTTGATGTGCTGTCAAAATTGGTTTGCCAGTATTTTAGTGAAGATTTTTGTATCAATGTTCATCATGGATACTGGCCTCTAGTTTTCTTTTTTACTTGTGTTTCTGCCAGATTTTGGTATCAGGATGATGTATATAATTATAGATAATTAGGCTTATTGCCAGAACTCCCATAACAGGTTAACTGATTTGAATCACCTTGTTATGGGAGGCAGCACTTTTTATTTATTTACTACCAGTCTTGAACCTACCCACCTTGTGTGATTTAGAATTTTTCTGAAAAATTAATCTAAATGCATGCATTGTGTCTGCCATGTTCTAGGGGAATTTGAATCATGTAAATTGACAACCACATAAAATAATATATTGATAAAATATTTCTTTATGAAAAATGTGAAATAATATCTGTAGCATATAAAAAAGAATTTCAAGTCTAGTCTGACAAGTGACTTGTAGCCTGTATTTACTGCTGCCACAGGGCAGTGCCACATCAGCTGTTAAATAGAAATCTCCCCCATCATTTATTAGTATTCTGGGCCCTGTGCTGCTGTTTATGGGAACTGGAACTTCTCTGAGGGACTGTGATGACTGCTTTGCTGTTATCTTACCATTCACAGTTAATATGATTTAAAATACTTTCAGATCACATCAGATTACCACATCTTATTTATGTGATGATAGTTCTTTAGTGCAGAAAACCAAGCTTTAAAATCAGTAACTTTGGAATAGACGTTAGAGGTGATGAAATGCTATAAACAATTTCCCATAACTGTTATGATATGCTATACGGATTTTTAAGAACTCTGAAAAATGTCAGAGATAATATGGTAGAATTAAAATGAGACATTAAAGCAAACCAAATGCATATTTGTTATAAATTATTCATTCTAGAAAGACATTTTCCACTATGTTCTCAACTTATCATTAAATTAAGCTTGAATTATCAAAGTTAGGCTTTGATTAGGCTTTTAAATTAGATTAAAATCAGGCTTGAATTTTCAAAGTTTTGAAATACGCCAAGTCTTCAGCAACTTGGTGCTGGTGTAAACTGCTATTGCCTCAATACCAAACACTTTCATATTTTAATTTAAAAGTTAGAAAGTTGCAGGTTTGGGGATAGAAAAATGTGGAGGGGAAGAGGATGCTTAGAACAAACCAATATCTAATATGCTACAAGTATCCTGACTATTTGTTTTTCCAATTCTAACATTTTCTTCGATTAAATAAAATTGACTTTGGGAATAGGGCAGGAGATAAGAAGAGATACCACCGAAGAAGCAGGAAATAAGACAATTACCAACAGAGATGATTTTTGCCTCAGAGAGGTAGATATAGAATATTAAACTAATAAGATAGTTCTCTTTATACTCTTTCATCTTTTTGACTTCTACTTTGAGACTTAACTATCCCACAAGCAGAACGTCCACCAGGGAGGTCCCCATCTAGGAAGATTGTAAATATCAATCCCCCTTAATATGCTACTACTGACATATTTTCAAAGATGGTGTTTTCTTCCCACAGCATATTCTGGACCATATTCATTAGAGGCTAACACTGAGGTTCTGCCTGACTACTGTAGCACTTGCGAGACATATGGGCCACTAATGAATTTCATAAATGACTAATAAACATGGTGATTTTAATTCCAGGATTAATAATATACCCTATGAATGATACAGCAGTGTTGAAATAAATTATGGATTATGTGTTGGCTACCTTGGAGAGTTCTATTGATTTAACTATAGCAGCAGGGTTTCTTGAAAATTTTCCATAAATGTTTCTCATTTTGTATTAGTACATTGATTAGTTCAGATTCCCCCAAAAGAAGAGTCTTTGGGGGAACTCAAACTAATGAAGTGGGAGAATGGGAAAGGGAAGGAAGAGAAGCCGAAAACAAAATTTTAAGTTGCCTGTTAATGAATGGGTGATTGCTGTGTGCACCTGGAGTTCAATACTGTGAGTAAAACTTTGAGTTCCATGGAACACCCTGGACCAGTCCCCCGGGAGTACAGGAATGTTGCAGCATTCATCCTCCACTGCTCATCTCCTACTGTTTGAGGATCACCCTGTGGTCTTAACTCTTACACTCTAGTACTTCTAAGTCCTAGAGGGTGAAGAAGCAAACTTTCAAGCCTTTAGAAAAGAGACTGGCCTTTGAGGTGGGAAATTAGCTTGCCATGTACTGTATACCTCAGCTCCAGGTGAACTGAGATAGGCTGAGGGAATGGGGAAAGGCAGCAACATCATCTGCTATGTCTATGACACTAATATTCAATGAACAAAAAATGTTAAAACCTTAATAAGTGGAGTTTGTTCTCATACACATTACTAAAAATAGCCTCATCCATTTTCCCTGCATAGGTTTTCCTTTAGACTGTTTCCCCTGCCATCATTGCCTTAAACATAGATAATGATTTCCCAAAGCGTTTTACAATATTTTGAGTGTGTTGGTCTTAGAATTCTTCTTCAGGAGAAAAGTTTCCAAAATACATGTGACATCAAATCATAAAAATATAAAATAGCAACAGTTATTACTACAACACAATACAGTGAATTTGTAAATTTCTTTAAAAGGCAGGTGACAAAGTCAGTTTTATGAGGCCAGCAACTCCCTTATATATGCATGTAATAAGCAAAATTAAGCCTTCAAGAATGTGTTTATTTTTAATAACTGGAGTACTGAAGATTGACATAATATTTACTGTATGTGCTGTGTGCCAATTCGCTAATCAAAATTTGTATTGTTAAAGAAAAAGCAGAGTATGGCAGTGAATAGAAAGTTGGTATATTATTTTAATGCAATACTCTTTATATGACAAAGACTCTTTCTGAGTTTGGCATTATTTAATAAAAAAGTAATCTTCATGAAACATTTGGCTGCTTATTATTTGGAGTTATGATGGATAATACAAATTAACCACTTGAACTTTGTTCTGTTTTTATTTTCCTTTCAATTAAAATGAGGAGAAAAAAGTACATTCTTGGTTATCTTGATTATCTTCTTGGTATAAGAAATAATCAATGGAGATAGTTAAAAGTTTCTCTTACATTCATTCCATTTCCATAGCGGGACACTAACACACTGCACCCAAATCTCTCTCTTTCCACATTATTATTCTGAAGTTGTTATTTGTCCAAATTTTCTGTTTTTCCATTACTATGTATATATATGTGTGTGTGTGTGTGTGTGTGTGTGTGTGTGTGTGTATAGATTCATTAATCATTGCCATAATAAATCCTTAAACTTTTAAAAATCATATCACCCTCACATTTAAGAAGGTAAATGTCATACCGAAGCTTAACTCCCTTGCCATGCTTATGTGATCTGTGACTCACATCACTGATCCAGTATTAATTGCCATCGTTACCCAAACTGTGTTTTACATAAATTCGTGGTTATTCCCTTCTCATACTTTCCCCCTAATGGGCATATGCCTCCTTCTCTTTGTTTTATTTTATTCTGCTACTGACATCTAAAGGAAGCAATTTCTTCTCCTAAATTTCACCTTACGTTCTGTATTTTCATTGACACCTTCTGATAGCAGGCTACACTATCAGGTTTCTTTTCCTTTAACTCCCTTCTTGTTTATCGTGCATTGTGTACCCTTTATAAGACATGTTTTATTCTTTCCTGTTTGCTAGCTGTTGAAGCAAAAAATTTCAGAATGATGATCTTCAAATTATGATTGTGATAATAACCATTGGGGGAGCTTAGTAAAAACGCAGATTTGAGAGTCCCCTCAGAAAATTCTGATCAAGGGGGTCATGGACCATGCTCTAAGATACACTGTTTTAGTTTTTTCTTCATGTAAAACTATAATGTACTCATTTTTAAGACTAAATAAATTAATACATTCCCTTTTCTTTCCCCCTTAATTGGTTGATTAGTTGACAAAGACATGTCTTGACCATTGCTGGGGCAATAACTAAGCCTTGATGCTGAAGTGTTTTAGAATCTTGTAGACACTGATAAGGAGTAAAAATGATTTGCCATATAAACTTAGATGCCACTTTGGATTGTAGAGAATGATGTCATTTTAGAGTTAACTAAATCCACTGTCAAATACTTTAAACAGATTTGTGTTTCTCTCCTGCAATATGTTATCACTGTCTCTAGATGACAATAAAAATTTCCAGTTCCAGATGGGAGTAAATTCTTAAGAAAGATGATGCTCGTCTTGTTGGCCCAAGATTTCATTTTATAAAAACAGCTCTTCTGTAAGATAGCTAAAACTAGTTGAACGAAAACAATAAAATTTAATGGTAAAATGTATTAGTTTATTTCCATGCTGCTGATAAAGACATACCCAAGACTGGGCAATTTACAAAAGAAAGAGGTTTAATGAACTTACAGTTTCACAAGGCTGGGAGGCTTCACAATCATGACAAAACTCAAGGAGGAGCAAGTCATGTCTATATAGATGGCAGAGGCAGAGCAAGAGAGCTTGTGCAGGGAACCCCCCCTCCTTTTTAAAACTATCAGATCTCATAAGACTCATTCGCTATCATGAGAACAGCATGGGAAAGATTTGCCCCCATGATCCAATTATCTCCCACTGGGTTCCTCCCACAACATGTGGGAATTCAAGATGAGATTTGGGTGGGGACACAGCCAAAGCATCTCATAAAGTCTTTAATATACTAAATATACAAAAAATTAGCTGGGCATGGTGACGCATGCCTATAATCCCAGCTACTCAGGAGGCTGAGGCAGGAGAATTGCCTGAACCCAGGAGGCGGAGGTTGCGGTGAGCCGAGATCGCGCCATTGCACTCCAGCCTGGGTAACAAGAACGAAACTCCGTGTCAAAAAAAAAAAAAAAAAAAAAAAAAAAAAAAAAAAAAAAGAACAGAAAGATACAATAATCTCTTTATAAAATTAGATTGATTTTTACTAAATAGACACAACACGACTATTTGTTTAATGGCTTCTTTTGTCTATTTCCCCTTTCTATTTTGAAATCTTTGTTAAAATGTACTACAACATATAAAACTACATATTTTAGATGATCTGTTCTTCAGGTCTATCTCTACACGTTAATCCTAACTTTAACCCTTTCTGTCAGCAAGCCTGAGAAGCATGAAACCACCCTGTAGTCTTTTATCTTTTATTGGGTTTCCAGTTTGGAATTCAAAGCTTACGGTTTTTATAACAAATTAAAACATTTTTGATATAAATGTTTTCCAACTTCCTCTGTTCTCTGCTATTAAAAAATAGTAACATAGGTCATGACTTAATCTTTGTGTCATCAATCAGATAAGTTATGCAGTCTGATAATAAGCAGTTATTGAATTATTTATAAAGTATGAACTATGTGGGATAAAGGAAAAGGAATGGGCAAGAATGTGAATAGTGTGTCAGAATACAAAAAGGGAGAATTAACAATGAGATTATATAAAGAAGTCCTGATTCTATACCTGACCCTCCAGAGAAATAGAAGTTAAGATGGAAATGGAGCAAGATCAAAAAAGAATAAAAAACTTAAACCTATTTAGCAATAATACCAAAGATAAAAAAAGTTGATTTGAGAATTTATGAAGATTGTCTAAGCAAATCTTATCTAATTAGTATAAAGTCATGTAAAAATATAAATGGTGTTATGAATGTATATTAGTAATGGAAATAATTTTATCAGTGTTGTACATTGGATGCTTTTATTAAAAGTTGAGGATAAGATTAGATTTCTTTTATGATAGGTCTATATTGGTTCAACTCACCAAAAAAGAATAAAATTGCTCTTGGATTCTAGACACTGCACTGGCACTGGAAATATAAAACATTGCTGAGGAAAAGTAAGGAAAACCTTAATAATTGAAGATATATATCATATTCATAGATCAGAAACTTAATATTGTTAATATGTAATTTATCCCCCAAGTGATCTAGAAATTCAAGGTAATTTCAATCAAAATCTCAGGAGGTATTTTTGTACAAATTGACAATCTGATTCTAAAATTTACAGTGAAATGCAAAAGACCTGTTATGGCTCAAACATGCTGGAAAAAAATAAAATTGGAAAACATACATGATCTCACTTTAAGATTTGTCGTGAATTTATAGTAACAAGACACTATATTAATAGCATAGAAAAAGATGCATCAATGAAACCCAGAGTTCAGAAATTGGTGTAATTCACATAATTAAGTTTTGATAAAGATGCCAAGGCAGTTTCAGAGAAGAAAAGTAGTCTTTTCAACAAAAGGTGCCAGAATAATTGAATATTTGTATGCAAATGAATAAACTTTGATCCATGCCTGGCACAGAAAACAGAAATTAAAATGGATCACAGACCTAAGTATAAAACCTAAATCTATAAAATTTTAAGGAAGAAATGTTGTGATCTTGGATTTCTTAGATATGATATCAAAGATGGTGACCACATTTCTTAGATACAACACTAAAAGCATCACCTATAAATGAATAAATTAGACTTCATCAAAACTAGTAACTTCTGATCTTCAAAAGACATTGTTAATAGAATGAAGAGTAAGCCAAAGACTGCAAAAGTATTTGCAAAACACGTATCTGATAAAGTACTTCTACACAGAATATATAAAAACTGTTCCATGCTTAAAAATAAGAAAACAAGCACTTCAATAAAAAATAGGCAAAGGCTTTATTAGACATTTCATCAAAGATTTATGGATGCCAAGTAAGCATATGAAAAAATGCTCAGCATCATGTAAATTGAAACCACATTAAGATAACCCATCTAACAGAATTGCTATAATAAAGACAGCAGGTATTGTGTGTTGGCAAGGACGTGGAATAACTAAACTCCTGGTGGGGATGGAAAATGGTACAACTGTGTAGGAGAACAATTTGGCAATTCCTTACAAGTTAAACATATACCTCCTTAATCCCAGGCTTTCCATTCCTAGGAATTTACCAAGGAGTAATGAACAAAGTAATAGCAGCTTATCTGTAATAGCCCAAAGCTGGAAACTGCCTGAATGTTCATCAACAGGTGAATAAATAAACAAATGGAGGTGTATCCATATAATAGAATAATAATCAGCAATAGAAAGGAAAGAATGACTGGTATGTGCAACAAATGGATGAATCTCAAGATGATTATTCTAAGTGAAAAAACTCAGACAAAACAAAATATGTATTGTATGATTCTAGTAAGTGCAAACTAATATATCACAGAAAAGCAGATCATTGTTGCCTGAGGATTAAGGAGAGACCACTGGGATTGAACAAGAGGGAGGGATTACCACTGGGGCACCAGAAACCTTTGGGGAATAATGTATATATTCTTAACGTTAATTGTGGAGATGGCTTCTCAGGCTTATACATATGTTAAAACATATCCAACTGTGCACATTAAATACCTTAATAAAGCTGTTTTAAAGCAAAGAAAGAATTTTCTCTGATGTAAATAAATATATTGTTTCCTGAATAGTAGGTGAGTAAATTACAGTTACATATTTTATGGAATGAAAGTCTGTTAAGGGAAACCCCTTCCCCACTTTTTCTGTAAATGTAAGATTGTCACCAAATTTGATTTCTAATTATAAAAATAATTTAATCTCAGTTTTAAAATGCTTTATACAGATATATGTTATTTACAAAGAAAAAAATCTTCCCTTTGCATTTTTAACAAGTGATTTCTGAGGGGAAAAGGCACCTGGGTAGGGCTTTTTTCCTCTGGGTGTTCAATAAAACTAGCCAAATTCGATAGAAAAAATTCAACTATGTGTTCCATTATGAAAACCAGAATCTAGCCAATATGTAGCTTTGACAGTTTTTGAGTTTCTGACTAACTTAAAGAAATGTACAGACTGTTTATTGGGAATACTCTGGAAGATTTTGTCTCATAATAGCCCCAAGTCATAGGAGTCTGGGCAAGTCCTAATTCAATTCTGACTCAGAGAAAGAGAAAGAGAGACAGAGGCTTTCACAAAGATTTTATACACTTTAAAATGTAAAATGTCCCTTCCCATAGCAACATCCAAATACAAACATCTTGTGGGAGGACTGGGGTTGGAGAAATGCTTCTGAGAAGAGAATAGCAAAGCTAGTCATTGTGTCACAAGCAGCTTTCGTAACATCTCAATGGCGTAGACCCCATGTCTTCCAAAATTAACAGAAAGCAGCAAAAAGATTTTACAGACAAAAGAGGCACAGGCTGTCAGCAAGGATAGTCTAAAACAATTACCTTGAAATTTTGAAAAAAAAAAAAGAAAGAAAGAAATCTAATGCAAAGATGTTTGGCATTATAGTCAAGGCAGTGGGGAGGAACAGGCCTGTCCATGTCTTAAACTTATAATTCATATCAGAATTACTAAAAAAAACCCAATTATTAAGTAATCAGGGGTGAAGATAACCTAGTTTATCTGCTATATTATACTTATATAAACTATTTTTCTCATTTTTAATGCTCTATGCCATACCATTTGATTGCAGGTGGCTGTTTTTATATAGCATGTGTGATAAGAGCTCTCCCTTAGTTCTCTGACAAGTAATTATCTAGGATGAAGTGCGTGAGAGAATTTGTACTAAATACTAGAGACTAAACAAAGGGAAAAGAAGTAGGAAAGAGAATAATTAGTAAGACTCAGATAATGCATTAATTAGAATGGTATTGATCTGTGTAATGGATGGTTAAGCAGGTACTTAAAGCATTTTGCAAAGAAATTGTCCCCAAAAGAATAATATGGCAATTATAAAGAAACTATAAATATCTCCATACACGTATGTTTTGTTTGGTTTTAAAATGTCTCTATATATTTCCTTCATGTCATTTTTATCTTTAGCTGTATGTTGTATGAAATAATCTTTCAGGTATTTACGTTCTCTAATTTTCTTAATCTTCTAGTTAGAAGCTTGCATTTCAGGGGCTGATAAAAGAGAGGGGAGATGCTGACAAGGGTATGAAAGAATTAGCGCGGCTGTGCACGGTGGCTCACGCCTGTCATCCCAAAGTAATCCCAGCACTTTGGGAGACCGAGGTGGGCAGATCATGAGGTCAGGAGATTGAGACTATCCTGCCAACATGGTGAAACCCCGTCTCCACTAAAAATACAAAAATTAGCTGGGCGTGGTGGTGCACGCCTGTAATCCCAGCTACTCGGGAGGCTGAGGCAGGAGAATCGCTTGAACCACGGAGGCGGAGGTTGCAGTGAGCTGAGATCGCGCCATTGAACTCTAGCCTGGGAACAAGAGTGAAACTCTGCCTGAGGGAAAAATTGAACCTAAAGCAATAAAGTTGTCTTAAAGGGGCAATAGAAAGGGGGAAGAGAGAAAAATTATATGTATGGTTAATAGAACCTAAAGCAGTAGTTAGTGTTGGGACTTAATAGAAGTCATTGGGAACTCTTGGCTCTTTAGCAGTTGATGACCTCAATATTTCCACTCCCATTCAAATCTTATGCTTGATTTTAATTTAACTGAACTTTATATATTTTACCAGATAATATTTTTCCTTAAAAAGGGAAAATGTGCACAGTGAGTTCAAAGGGACTACAATACAGTAAAAAGTAAGATTTATTCTTAGACCTATGTTCCCTGCTGCTCAGACAAACACTGCAAGCTCTTTCTTTGTGTGGCCTGAGAACTTTTACCTTGTTACGCTTGACTCTAAGTATGTTGGCTGTAAGCAGATTTTCTTCTGATTGTTTTTGTGAAGAAGATAGATCAAATCACTTTGCTCATGATGACCCTATGACAGGTATACACACTTTATTTTTGTTTCCTAACAGGTGATGGAGACAATAAAAACTAAGTTAGGCAAAATGTTTTGAGTTGAATAACAATTCATTTTTATGTGGACTATATGCGGCCATAAATGTAAGCGTTCTAGAATGAAAGCTGTTTTATGAAAGCTGTTTTTTTTCTTTGAAGCAAATTGAGAAAGAACATTTTTAAAGATCCCTTTCCAACACTGCATTTTTGAAATTATCTTTTTGTTCGTTGCCCATATGTCAGTTTCTGTGTGTGACAGGTGTGTTGTATAGACCCCTGGGTGTCATGATACTTTAACGGCAAATCATGAACTACTTAAGAATTAAAACCCGAAAGATTTGTAAATCCATTGAAATTTTTATGTTCAATTAAATGAAATAATTCCTGAGTATCTGGGCCCAGTCCCTGAACTCCTTCTTTGGTTTCAAATATTATCTGTATCATCATGATTCCCAAATGTACACCTTATTCTCAATCTTTCCAGAATCTTTTACATCTAACTGTATAACATCTCTAGTTAGATGACTAATGGGCATTTTACAACAAACGTGCAAAAATGACTTTTGATCCCCCAACCCCTCAAATTCCCCATTTCAATTTGTGGCAACTTATTTAGCTGGATACTTACACCACAAGACATAGACTCAGCCTTAACTCCTTTTTCTTTTTCCTCATCTCACAAAGTCAACCTAGAAACAAACCCAACCTTCAAGACAGTTTCCAAATCTGACCACTTCTCACCACTTGTGGTGCAGCATTCTGGTTGTCATCCCTACCGTCTACCATTTGGATTATCGCAACAGCTTGACTGGTTTTCCTACTTCCACCCTTGATCTCACAGTCCGCTCTTCATACAGCAGCTCCTGTCATACCGCATGCCCAGAACTTCCAAGACCTCCCATTCATTTCAGATAGCTTACAAAGAATAATAAGATCTGGCTTTCCACGAGCTTTATGGCCTCATTTCTTCACCTTTTTGCTTGTTCACACTGGCCTCCTTACTGTTTTTGAACATGCTAAGCACATTTCTGCTAAAGACTGTTGCTCTTGCTATTTCCTCTGCCTAGAATGTTCTCCTGCAGATAGCTACATAAATTGCCTCCTCATTTCTTTGAAATCTCTGCTCAAATGTCACTTTTTCTCAGAACCTGCCCTGAACACTCTTTTAAAAATGTCAACTTCTCCTCTGTTCCTCCCTATATAAAATGTCAATGTCTCCTCACTGTCCTTCCCTGAACACTGTGTATAAAATGTCAGTGTCTCCTCACTGTCCTTCCCTGAACACTGTGTATAAAATGTCAGTGTCTCCTCAGTGTCCTTCTCTATCTTCCATCTGCTGCTTGATTTTCAACAGAGCGCTACCACCTGGCATGCTTTGAAATCTATTTGTATTTTTGCCACTTCCTACTAGAATGTGAGGTACCTGAGACCAAAGCAGGGTTTTCGGGTCATGCATCTTTCTGTATAAGTGTCTGGAAGCATAAATCACCCGTTTTGCAGTGGTCTTGGGTTCAGCTAGCCAATTATACTCATGGACTTAACTGGACTTGTAACATCAGACTCATTCAGCTTTATGGAACACAGGTAGAAGATGATGGAAGGACAGTATCAGGTGTGTCATCAGCAGGAGTCCAGACAGCAGTTCAGGATTTTCTTCTCTGGCTCTCCAAGTAACAGCCCATGTTTAAAGGAGATCATATTGGTGGGTGCAGATACCACTCTTACCTAGAAGGTCCACTGCCCTATAATATTGTATTTATTCCCTGGCAGTGTCTTCTAGCAATCTACATGACAAGTACACCCATTGCAAGATCAGTATCCTCAGGGAAGACCCAAAGCTATGGCTTTTCACCAGGTCTTTAAGGCTCACTCTCTGTCCTCCCAGTGCTGATACTGTTTCCAGTCAAGCATCATCTTTTGCCATAAATAATGGTGACTAGTAGCAAAGTCAGTATTTCACATTTCCAGGGAAACAATGTTAGAAAGTTAACTCAAGGTCATTTTCTGATGGAAAGAGAGAAAGGGTTTTGAAAACTTTTTTTTTTGAGATGGAGTTTTGCTCTTGTTGCCCAGACTGGGGAGCAATGGCACAATCTTGGTTCACTGCAACCTACACCTCCCAGGGTCAAGCGATTCTGCTGCCTCAGCCTCCTGAATAGCTGGATTACATGCGCCCACCACCATGCCCAGCTAATATTTTTGTATTTTTAGTAGAAATGGGGTTTCACCATGTTGTCCAGGCCGGTCTTAAACGCCTGACCTCAGGTGATCTGCCCACGTTGGCCATCCAAAATGCTGAGATTATAGGCGTGAGCCACTGCGCCCAGACCTAAACCTTTTTTTGTACTGCGATACATAGTATGTACCCAACACACATTTGCTGCGTGAATGGATGAATGAATGAATAAGCATGATACCAGAGGGGGAGGCTTCAAGACATCATTAAGAAAATTGAAAGTCAAACTATAGCATGGAAAAAAATATTTGCAGATTATATATCTGATAAAGGGCCTTGTTTAGAAGATATAAACAACTTACACAGCTCATTAATAAGCCAAAAAAATTTTTAAAATGGGTACGAGATTTGAAAAGAGATTTTATCAAAGCAGATATACAAATGGCAGAAAAACACATGAAAAGATAGTCAGTATTGTTAACTATTAAGAAATGCAAATTTATTTTATTTTTATTACTTGTTTTCCAACTTTTAGATTCAAGGGATATGTATGCAGATTTGTTACATGGGTAAATTGCATGTTAAGGAGATTTAGTGTACAGATAATGAAATGAAAATTTAAACCACAATGAGATGCTTCCACATACCTACTAAAACAGCAAAAATTAAATAGCTGGAAACTCTGAGTTTTAGCAAGTATATGAGAAAGCGGAAACTCTTATACATTGCTGGTGGGAATGCAAAATAGTACAGCCACTTTGCAACATATTTTGGCAGTTTATTATAAACTACATTTACTATATGACCAAAAAGCCCACTCCTGGTTATTTACTTAAGTAACATATACATACAAACACTTGTATGCAAATGGTCATAACAGCTTTATTCATAATTTTTATATTAGACCCAAAATGAACACTAGTCATGTCTACCCAGTGGTGAATGGATAAACAAATAGGATAAATACATATAATGGATTACTACTCAGCAATGAAAAAGGACAAACAATTGATACATCCAATAGCCTACATGATCTCAAAAATATTATGCTAGGTAAAAGATGCCAGACAAATAACACTATGTTTTCTATGATTTCATTTATATGACATTTTGGAAAAGGCACTACTGTTGTGATAGAATGCATATCAGTGGTTACCAGGGTTTGGGTGGTTGAATGGTTTCAATATTAAGGGGCTTAAGAGAACATCTTGTGGTGATGGAAATTTATTGTATGTGCTACTATAAAGCAGACATTAAGAATTCATGGGGAGTGGGCTGGGCACGGTGGCTCACGCCTGTAATCCCAGCACTATGGGAGGCCGAGGTGGGTGGATCATGAGATCAAGAGATCAAGACCATCCTGGTCAACATGGTGAAACCCTGTCTCTACTAAAAATACAAAAAATTAGCTGGGCATGGTGGTGCGTGCCTGTAATCCCAGCTACTCGGGAGGTTTAGGCAGGAGAATTGCTTGAACCCAGGAGGCGGAGGTTGCGGTGAGCCAAGATTGTGCCATTGCACTCCAGCCTGGGTAACAAGAGCGAAACTCCGTCTCAAAAAAAAAAAAAAAAGAATTCATGGGGAGTAAGATAATAATGAGCATGTTCCTTAAGTAGGCCACAATTTGTTTTGCAAACAATATTGTAAAATAAAATAAGTTTTACATAAATATGCAAACAATAATATAGGAATAGAGGCTGTTCTGTTCTTGGGAAAAATTCTTAACTGCAGATTATAGGGATTTTTTTTTTTTTGATTATAGGGATTTTACCAGAATTAATACTTTTGTTAACAATTGCTTTCTCTCTTTACTGTTCAACTACTTTTCACTGTAGTTGAACAGTAAAGAGAGAAAAATATATGGACTTTTGTATGGTGTAAGGAAAGGAAATAAGACGAGCTAGATTTTTTGTGCTTCTGTTTTCTCATCACCAAATAATAGCCTCCCCTTTCTTCAAAGAAGAAACACTCTTATTTTTTTATGTGTTTTAAAGTAAGAAATATACTTTAATATAATTTCCTTTAATTGTTAAATATTTTCAAGTACAGTTTATGTCATTTGTGGATCTTAAAAGTATACAAGTAATTTAAATCTAATGACATACTTTAGAAAAGGAGACATTCAAATATGTATTCAAAAATCACAATGGTATTAAAATATTCTGCAGCCATAATTTTATTTATTATGTCTTACATCCGTTTTCTCAGAAAGGAGATGCAATGAAAAAGTTTTGTTCTATCTTGATCCTGTGGTTTTCTTACTTAAAATCAAATATTTATTGTGTAATAATACTCTGTGCTATGCTAAATATGTTATTTTGCTTCAGAGAAAATAAAAGTAAAATCTGATGCATTATAAAAACACACAGACTTTTTCATCTAAATAATTACACTATTTCCAAATTACTAAGTTTATAAGTGTTCTCTTAAATCTCCATAACATTATGAAAATGTTATTGAGGCATAACATAATAGATAAAAGCATACTAATCATAAGTGTACAGATGGATGGATTTTCAAAACTAACCATACATGTAACCGGCACCAAGATTAAAAAAAAAACACTACCTGTACCCCAGAAACTCTGTAGAAACCCCTCCAACTAATTACTTCATCCCAGAAGGAAGCCACTATCTTGTCTTCTGTCTTCTTACATCACAGATTAGTTTTGTGTCGTTTTGAATTTTATACACACGGAATCATGTAGTATATATAGTATGTACTCTCTCTTTTTTTTTTTTTAACCTTTCTTATGGTACTGGTGCACTCCTTTGTGTATTGCTTTTCTCATTCAACATTATGTTTGTGAAATTCGTTCTTGTGTGCAGCTGTAGTTTATTTCTTCCTATGGTGTTTATATTCCACTATGAAAAAATAGCACGATTTATTTTCTTTATTCTTTGGATGGCCATTTGTGTAGTTTTTAGTTTGGGGCAATTATAAGTAGCACTACTAAGAACATTCTTGTTCATATCTTTGGTGCATAACTGCATGAATTGCAGCTGGGTATGTGTGGAATTGCTAAGCCATATGGTAGGTATATGTTTGGTTTGAGTAACTACTGCCAAAGAGTTCTCAAAGTGGTTGGATCAACAGCATACAGGAATTCTGATTGTTTCATAGCCTTACCAATAATTATTTTCTGCCTTAAATAATCTTAGACATTTACGCTGGGTGTGGTGGCACACACCTGTAATCCCAGCACTTTGGGAGGGCAAGGCAGGTGAATTGTTTGAGTCCAGGAGTTTAATACCAGCCTGGGCAACAGAGTGAGACCACATTTCTATAAAAAATGTAAAAATTGGCTGAGTGTGGTGTCGCGTGCCTGTAGTCCCAGCTACTCAAGAGGCTGAGGTGGCAGAATTATTTAAGTCTGACAGGTTGAGGTTACGGTGAGCCATGATCGAGCCACCGCAATCTAGCCTAGGTGACAAAGTGAGACCCTGTCTCAAGAAAAGAAATCCATTCTAATAGATGTGTTTTATTAAATTGTAGTTTTAATATATATTTATCCAATGTCTAACAAAGTTGATTACATATTTTATGTGTTTATTGGCCATCTGAATATCCTCATTCATAAAATACCAGTTCATGGTTTTTGTTCATGTTATCTTGGGGTTTCTTTCCTTATCTTATTTTTCTAACTTATTAATTTTAGAAATTCTGAATGAGTCCTTTGTTGTATACATGTGTCACAAATTTCTTCTTCTACTTACCGTAAGGTTTTATATATCAAAGAGTTTTTTAAAACCTTTCTCAGTTGTCAGAGTATCCCTTTATGGTTAAATAGCTCATTACTTAACAGTTATGCAAAAGCATCCATAGACAATATGCCAAGAAATGGACGTGGCTGGATTCATTCTGTAGCAGGCCAGATGTATCCAATGGCCAAGGCAAGGAGGGAGAGAAAAAGGAATAAGATGGTAGATATAATCTTAAGTATTTCAGAATTACATGAACTCAAATGGACCCAATGTTCCAATTAAAATTATTTTTCTGTTCTAGGCAAAACACACTTGAACTATGATTGTCAGATTGTATTAAAATAAAACTAACAGGTAATATACCTTAAAAATAAGGCATAGAACAATTGAAAGTAAAAAAAGTGGAAAGTTGTTCTATGGAAACACCAACCAAAAAAAAAAAAAAAAAATGAAAGTAAAAAATGGAAAGTCATTCTATGCAAACACCAATAAAAAGAAAACTTGCAGAGTTATACTAATAATAGATAATGTAAACTCTAAGGCAAAGATTATTACTAAAAATAAAGGGGAATATTTCAAATGATGAAAGACACAACTCACCGGAAATATATAACACCCCGAAATTCTAACACTCCTAAATTCATATACGAAATCTCTAGATATGTAGAATAAAATTGACAGAATCAAAAGAAGAAATTGCCAAAACTATGATCCTAGAAGTATTTAATATATCAGTCTCAGTAACTGATACAACAGAAAATAATTGACAGTCACATAGAAATGTAGAACACAGCTAACTTACTTTACTATGTGCATGTATGTGTATGTGTATAAAACATGCTGCTGGAACATAACCTTCAACACTTGTATTATACATATTCCACTCAAGTTTACATGGACGACAACAAAATTATGTATAACCAGACAGCAAAGGAAGCCACAACAACTTTGCAAGTGTTAAATCATACAAAGTATGTACTATGATCATAGTAAAATTGTTAGAAATTAATAATGAAAATACAATGAGAAAAATCCCTGAATGATAGAATATTCTGCATTTCTAAATAGTCCATATGTCAAAGGAAAAATCATGATTAAAACTATCACACAAGTTTTTGCGTGATAATATGAAACTATCACACAAAAACTTGTGAGATTCAGCTAAAGCAGTGCTCAGAGGAAAACTTAAAGTTTTAAATACATATATTGGAAGAGAAGAAAGTCTGATAATTTATTATGGAGGTATTCATCTAAAAAAATTAGAATAAAAATGGCAAATTAAACTCAAAGATTCTAGAATAAAGGAAAAAATTAAGAGGAGAACAGAAATTAAAGAAATGGAAAACAAAAATATACCAAGAAAATTAGTACTAGTGAAGTGGCTATGTTGTCTGGGGTAAATACCCAGGGTTGGTCGTCTTGCACCAGGAAAATTTAGGACACAGACACACAGGAGGAGTTTAGAAGCGGAGGTTTAATAGGCAAAAGAAGAGAGAGAAAAAGAAAGGAAAACAGTTCTCTCTCTGGTGAGAGAGCAAGATTTCCACTGGCTAGTGGCAGATGTGCTGGATTTTATAGTCAGGCTTGAGGAGGTGGTGTCTGATTTACATAGGGCTTACAGATTGGTTCGATCAGGTATGACATTTACATAGTGTGCTGGGAAGGCTGGCCAATTCACTCTAATTTTGTTATGGAAATGGGCTTTCCAGGTGCCCTGGGCCAACTTGTCTGCTCCTTACTGTACACGTGGCTGACAAAGAGAAGGGAAGATGGAGCCCTCATCTTGAACATGATTGTCACAACTGCCAGCATCTATGTCTGGAGCTTGATTTTATAGGCTGCTGTTTGTTAGAAAGGAAAATAATTTGGGGCTGCTTTTCATTAAAAGCAAAACCTTACCTAGGACTTCTGTACCCTCACTATATGCCTAAATAATTTCTTCTTAACTCCTGTATCACTAATACTATTTACAATAATCTAGCAAAACTGATAAAAGAAAAAGAGAAGGTAAAAATTATCAATATCGTGATTCTACATACATTAAAAAGATGAGGATATTATATACAAGTTTTTGGCAATACATTTGAAAATTTAGGTGAAATGTAGAGATTGATATAGGAGAAAATAAGGAATCTGAATAAGTCTATTTTCTGTTAAATAAATTTAGTCTATAATAAAACAACAGCAAAAACAACAATAAAACCTCCACAAAGAAAAGTCCAGCCCCCAGAAGAACTCAATAATAAAATCTTACAAACATTTAAGGAAGATTCATTAACACCTTAAACACAGGTTCCCCAAGAATAGAGAAAAAAAGAAAACATCCAATTAATCTTCTGAGGCAAGGGTAACATTTACATCAAACTCTGTCTAGGATATTTGCTAAAGCAACTTCATATTGCATACTAATCCACTATATTGATACCTGATTAATCTCAGTTCTGGGAAGGCCTCTAAGAGAACTAGTTTATCTGTCATTGCTTGTGCGAGAGCACTTATGGTAAATCCCAACTTTAGGTCAAACAACCTTTGATGTTATTGTATTTCAATTGTCCTGCATGTTTTTTCCAAGTCACCCTTTCTCTATGTATACAAGCCCCAGGTCTGGGGGTGCAATGGCACAGGGATACACTATCTTGTCTTGCTGCTGCCTGAGACACAGACATGGCTTCTCTTCATAAGTCTCTATTAACTGTTTCCTAGAAACTGGATTTGTTAGCCTTTTTCTTAGGCCTCTCAGCTTCCTTGGACTTGGGGCAGGTTAGCATAGACTGGTTGCCCACTATGGAACAAGTGGTGATTCCCTCGTTGTGCAAGGCAGAGGCAACAACATTATAGAGCTAATCAGGTGCTTATTGTAGCTAGCAGAGGAAGGTCTTCTAAAATACTCTTAATTGCTAGGCGTGGTGGCTCACACTTGCAATCCATCACTTTGGGAGATGGAGGTGGGAGGACCACTTGAGGCCAGGAGTTCAAGACCAGCCAGGGCAACACAGTGAGACCCAGTCTCAATTTTTTTTTTTAAACATTAGCTGGGCATGGTGGCATGCACCTGTAGTCCCAGCTACTCTGGAGGTTGAGGTGGGAGGACTGCTTGAGCCCCAAAGGTCAAGACTACAGTGAGTTGTGACTGCACCACTGCACTCCAGCGTGGGTGACAGAGCAAGACCCTGTACCCCCTCAAAAAACAAAACAAAAACAAAAACAAAAACAAAAAAAAACAAAAAAACCTTCTTACTGGCTGCTTCTTACCTTTTTTCTTGGTAAAAAGGCACATATTAAAAAGACAGAAAAAAAAAAAAGACCACTTGATTGAGCTCTCGGCAGGCTTCTATCATCAATTACTTCATAGGCCATGGCATGGGCCACTCTGTGGATGTTCTTCCTTTGGGTCAGACATCCCATCCAGCCCTACTCTGTTCAACTGTGACCTGGTCACATGGACTGAACTCAGAAGCCTGTGGATGCAACAGGCTCCTGTGGCTTCCCTAGGAGTGTGAGCACAACCAGCCAGCAGCTTGTTGGGTCCATCTAGTACAAGGAGTGAACTAATTTAGCAAATAAAAAGATACAAAGTTCTAAACAGACTGCCCTTTTCAACAGAGGGTAATTTGAATCTCTCAGTTATAATATTCTTGCATTTTAGAGCTTCCACTTACTTTCACAACAATTCTTGTAAATATAAAAGTTTTCTAGCCTTAAAATTTTATAGTATCTGAGAGCTAGGGTTCACTGATGTAATTGTTTTTTTCTTCAAGCCATTCAGAATAGTTTAATACACAGCTGCAACTGGTAATTGGTCTTGGTCAAAATGCTACAACTTTGTCTTTAAGATAAGATGGCTCATATGTGACTAAATAAGCTTGAGTCTAAACATTCATTTATTTACAATTTAATAGTTGGAGTTTATTTCCGTAAAAAAAAGTGTAAAAGAATCATTTGGCACTGTGCTTAGCAAATTATCTATTGTGTTACTAATTCTACATTGATTAGAGAAACACCTTCAAGATAAATAAAGGAAGAAAATAATTCATTTTTATTATATGTATATTCTAATTTTCTTTGTTATTGTATGGATTGAGTATATGTATTTATATTTTTAAGATAGAGTCTTAACCTGTCACCCAAATTGGAGTGCCATGACTTGAATATAGGTCTCTGCAACCTTGAACTCCTGGGCTCAAGCAATCCTCCTGCCTCAGTCTCCTGAGTAGCTTGAACTATAGGTATGCACCACCATGCCCCAATAATATTTTAGTTTATACTTTTTTTAAGAGACAGGGTCTTCCAATGTTGCTCTGGCTGGTCTCGAACTACTGGTCTCAAGTGATCCTTATACCTTGGCCTCCCAAAGTGCTGAGATTATAAGCATGAACTACTACACCCAGCCTTTATTGCATATTTTACGTTTGTAGGTTAGTAAAAACGTGAAATATGCAATACACGTTTTTCCTTGAGTAGCTGCAAAGCTACTCAAGGAAAAAGTAGGTGGCTCAAGTGAGTAAATACTTATTTGTTTCTGAATGTTTATGTACTTCTGATATTATAATTAAAAATAAAGAAAAAGATACACAAATGTTAAAAATGTCACGGATGGAATTCAAATTTTGGGATTTTAAAATCTCAAGCTTTGGTGGCTTTTAACTGGTAACTGGAATAAACTATATTTATCTCTTGAAAAAAATATTTTGGTTTTACCAGATGATAAACATTTTGCAATACTGCAGATGACTAAAAATCTGCAGTGTGGATCATCACAAAAGATTTAATCACTTTCCATCTTTGTGACTTTCATATTTTATCTGTAAAAGTGTTATAGTCTACCTTAAGGCACACACTTCATATAAATATGAGGCTAAGCTATGACTACCTTTGCAAAAAGTTAACTATTTAATCTCAAACATGTAGCATAGCTTTAGTTGAGAATTCTGTCATCAGTGAAGCAAACTCTAAGCTATGTCACACAAACTCTGAAGGGTACAACCTGCCTCAGTATGGAGATGATAGAGACATTATGGATCTCCATGGGGTCTCCTCAAGGATGTCTTAGGCTGTTGTGATGTGTTTGTATGCTAAATAATGTCAGGTCTCCAAGTCCAAGCTTGGCCATTATAGCCTTGGTGATCCATATGTACACCATCTTTCCCCAGAAGCCAGAAAATCTGAAGTAACCACAAGTAACCAGGTGGCCACAGAAATAAGTGAAACAACTTATTCCTGCTTCGACTAATTGCTTTCCCGCTGCAACCTGCAACCATTGTTCCTGTTCAGCATTGTGAAAATTTCCCCCTGGACACTGGGTTTCTCAAGACCCCCCATCCCTGTAACTATGTAATTTACTGCACACTCCCCTCTGCTTGCAACCGATAACTCCCACCCTAATAATCATGCGTCCCATGACACCCTTCCCTTCCCCAAGATAGATTACTGACCCCTACCTTTGTGACCATGCATCCTGTGACACCCTTCCCCTCCCTATAGTAGATTACCACCTTTAACTGACCACTTGCCCCAACCTATAAAACCAACTCCTATCCTACTGCCCTCTGCTGACTCTCTTTTCAGACTCAGCCCACTGCACCCAGGTGAATAAACAGCCATGTTGTTCACACAAAGCCTGCCTGGTGGTCTCTTTACATGAGTGATGTACCTAACAAATAATAACATTGATCTCAGTTATGTCACAGTTCTGAGTTTCAGGTCAAGACACAGTCATGGTTTCAAGACATATTATGGCAAAATAAGAAAAAATTGCAGCAAACCTTCATCTGCCACTCTCTATTCCTCCTGCGATTTTGTGAAATAGCTAGGATCTTTGATTCTGAGACTAGACCAGCATTGACAATAATATTTGTATCATCAAAGTTTATACATATTTAGATTGTAAAAAAGATTGATCTAACTTTCTTGGTTCAACTACTAAGGTAAATCACTCTAGACTGGATCTATTAGCAACACTATGACCAGTCTGGCCACACTTATCTGTGACATTGTCCCTGTGATAACGAAAACAGTTTGATTAGCTCCAGGGATTCCTTTTATCTCCCAGCAACCAAATCTGGGATAAGTTTAGGCGCCGCATGGTATTATGCTATCTAAACACACATGCATGTACATGGACTTACGTGTCTTACAACCAGACTGAAGCAGTTTGCTAGGAATTATTCACCAGCTATTAAATATGTCAACAAAGCTAAGCAAATAATAAAGTCATTCCAAAGTCTGGTGGCTCTTGATAAAATGAACCAAGTTGCTTACGGATTTTTAACCTAAAATGTTTATATATTATGAAAAGGATTACTTAGTGATGGTATCATAAAGGGATGGGGAAAACTACGAGAGCTGTAAAAGTTACTAAAGTCACCTTGAATGAACCCAGAGGAGGAGGTTGCAGTGAACTGAGATCATGCCAATGCATTCCAGCTTGGCAATTCTAAAGAGTGAAACAGCACAAAAGAATGGGCGGAGACGCAGGTGCCCAACACATTGTTCTCCCTTCTATGACATAGCTAATAATATTCCTTTTTTCCCCCCCAAGACAGGTTCTTGCTCTGCCCCCAGGAAAAAGTGTAGTGGTATGATCATAGCTCACTGTAACCTCGAACTCCTGGGCTCACGTGATCATCCCACTTTGGCTCTTGAGTAGCTGGGACTACAGGCACATGTCACCATGCCCAGCTAATTTTTACTTTTATCTTTGATAGAGATGGGGTCTCACTGTGTTGCCCAACCTGGTCTTAAACTTCTGACCTCAAGTGATCCTCCTGCCTTGGCTTCCCAAATTGCTGTTACTACAGGTTTGAGCCACCTCATTTTTGTTAATGAAGAATGTGAGGCATAGAAAACTAAAGAAATTTGCCAAAGGTTATGCCTCTGGACAGTGACAAAGCTGGAATTTGAACATGGGTCTCTCTTCAGTCTATGTATATTATTATTTACTAAGAATGCCCACCAGCAGTACCTTTGGAGATCTGAAAAAATCCGCATGCCTGGTAACATCCTTTATGAACTAGAGCAGGGGACAATTGATAACACTTAAATATAGACCATAGATTATATATTAGTAAGATAACATATTAAATTTCCTGGTTTTAGTAATTATACTGTTGTTATATAAGATAATCCACTTATTTTCTAGAAAATATAGGAATATCTCTCTCCATATCTAGATTTTCTATGTCTATATAAATATGTAGAAATAGAGAAAATGATAAATGAGGCAAAAATGTAAACAATTCGTGACTCTGGGTGTGGCACATTGTATTTTGCACAAATGCTGATAATAATACCTCTCATCTCATAGCTCTTTTCTGAAATAAGGGGTTTATTTTTCCTGTCTTTGAATGTGGGTGGGCCTGTCTATGGCACCAGTTATGCTATATGACTTTCCAGGCTGATAATAAAAGGCAATATAGCTTCTGCCTGCTTCTCTAGCATCTTGGAACCCAGGCACCGTGCTCAGAGTAACTTGTGTGGAGAGGTCCACATGGGAAGGAACTGAGGTTCACAGCTCTCAGCATTGGAGAACTGAGTCAGTGACCAGCACTAATTTGCTAGCAATAGGAGAACCTGTCTCAGAGTTAGATGCTCCGAGCCCCAGTTAAACCACTATACCCACTGATGCTGCGTGGAAAAGAGGCGAGCCTTCCTTCTGAGCCATGCCCCAGTTGCAGATATGTGACAAGAAATAACTGTTGCTATTTTAAGTCACTAACTTTTGGGTTTTTATTATGCAGCAATAGATAACCACAACTCTGAATAAAATTAACATGGCAATTCTTTGCAATATTCATGCAGCATTTTTTAAGTTTGAGATTATGTCAAAATGAAAAGTTTTAAAAAGTCAGGCCCAGACCCTATCTCCAGAAATGTTCGTGCATATGAGTATGTATATTTTGTTATTTTTTTTTTTTGAGACAGAGTTTTGCTCTTGTCACCCAGGCTGGAGTGCAATGGTGTGATATTGGCTTACTGCAAACTCCGCCTCCCAGTTCAAGCAATTCTCCTGCCTCAGCCTCCCAAGTAGCTGGGATTACAGGGCCTGCCACCACACCTGGCTAATTTTGTATTCTTAGTAGAGTCCTGGGATTATGCGCATGAGCCATTTGCCCAGCCAGGTATGTATATTTTAAATAAACAAACCAAACCAAGACTTCTCAGGAGATTCTGATATATACCTTCAGTTATAAATCACCAGTCTAGTTGAAAAAAGCAAATTGATGACTATTTAAACAATTATGTGTTTTTAATATTATGTCAAATGAAGTTATTCTAGAATCTTGAGAAAAAGATAATAAATTAAAAGGAACATATAAATGGCTGAATATTTTCTTAGTTATTACTTAAAGCAAATTTTTAAAATGTGATATTCCTTACATTAAAGTTTCAAGTCATTCTACTTGGCATTTTAGTTTCTTTCCAGACTAGGCCTTTTCTTGCCTGACTGCCATATTTAATAGATATTAACTATCATACACTATTTTTTGATTGAAGTTTTCCCATGTTTTCCATTATGTTCAAATTCAACTTCAAGTCCTTTTCAGAAATTTTACGGCCCTCCCTCCTCTATATGGCTTCTTCCTACCTTTGGAGTTTCATTTCTTGCCACTTACTCTTGTGAATTTAATGTTTCATTTCTACTAAACTACCGGTATTCCAGAATATATTATGCTATCTCCACACTCCTGTGTCCTCTCTCTCTGTTTATATCCCGCCCACTTGGTAATTTCCAATTAATGTTGCAAATCTTAATCCAAATATCATCTTCTATGTGTAGCTGTTAAGTTTATGCAGCACTTTGAACTTATCTCCATTATAGCAATTATAACATTAATTTAACATGTCACACGTGTTTATTGAGTGCATATTGCATGTCTTCCAGTATTTTAGGCACTGAGCATAGGGAATTAAATCAAACATATCAAACATTTCTGCCCTTGAGGAGGTTAATTGTATTGCAATTGCTAATGTACCCTCTGTCTCTCCACTGGGTAGTATACAACTTGAGAGCAGTTTTTTAAAAATATATTTAAAAAAATTTTAATTATTATTGTATCACCTTGCACCAAGCAGTGTCTGGCCCATAGCAGGAACAGGATGGTTTTTGATTATTTAATGAATAATCTTATAATAGTATCCAAAGGAAAAGTTGAATCAAGAAGAAATATAATAGATGCCAAAGAACAGGCTCCTTTTCAAAATGGTTGTTTCAAGATTCCCCTTTAATGTAAAGTAATGAAACAGTCCAATAATCTTGTGTCCTAAAGCAATCATTACATTTTTCCTTTCTTTCTTGGCATTTTTATTATTTTATCACTTCTCCCAAGTTACTCAGGCATCATGCTGTTATTTCTAGGAAGAAATGTAATTTCCAAGCAGAGATGGTCCCAGGAAAATTGTGAGGAAGATCTTATTTTGCCTGCCTTCAAACTCTCCTGTATCCCAGGGAGGCTCCCTTTCAAAGACTATATCTTTTCCTCCATAAGCAAATTTCCTTTCAGGGAAGTGTCTGATATCATCATATCAGGTAATTATTGACACCTCAGTAAGAATATGTGAATATATGAAATTATATTAACTTTGCCATTAGAATTTCTTTTGACCCTAACAGACAAATGGAAAGCTATGATTCTATTAAGAGAACTTCAACTGCTGGATATACATTCTTGGTGATTAGAATTCTCTCTACCTCCCTGAAATCACAAAAGGTAAATGCTTAGTGCATATGCTTATTACTTGTTGTTTTTAGTGGTTACCCTAGGAAATTGCAAATATGAGTTGGTGGTGCTTAAAAAATAAGGATCTGAAAACATACGCACCATTCCAACCCTGAAACACACAGTCATACACACAAGGAGATTAGAGGTTTGGATAGAGTCAGTTTGGAGCCATTTGAGGAAAGAGGCTGGGCAGTGGCCAGGGAAATGGTTACTATAAATGCTCACTTTCTAGGAAGACATACCCAGATTTGCTTTGTTGAAATATTCTGAATATCTTTCAAGCAGAAACAGTCTTTCTTTGGACAAAGCCACTGTGAGTTTATTGTTTCAGAATTTTAAACTGTAATGTTTCTATCCAGGACAGAATTACTTGAGGAAAATGGTCATAAAGTTCTTTCAGTTCTCTCACTTACTAATGCAGTTTAGCCATCAAATCTACTAAAGTGCAGCTTACAGACAAAAACCACTTTCGAGTTCCTACCATGTAAAACAATAGATATTAAAATCCTGTCTGTTGACCTCTTGATACTATTTTATTTCCTTTTTTTGATGGATTTTTTAAAACTGTTGGGTCCTCTATATTTTGTTATAAACAAGTATACTGATTTCAAATATTGAAAAGCATGTAACATGTTTTTCTGGGCCTAGTGAATGTAGTCATGCTGAGAAAGTTGAGATGGTACCTGGAACTGATTCACTCAGTGCAACTGTCAGATAGTTATTACAAGGAGGGGATTATTTCCTTTACCTGTGACTTTAAAAAGAATTGTAAATAATTCATTGAACTGTTCTGTATTGAGCACATACTATGTATCTGGTAGACACTGAGTTAGCCTCTGGATATTCAAGGTAAACAAAAGTCTTTTCCCTCATGGATCTTATGTAAAAAAAGAATCATGTATTATAAAAACTCTCACAAATAAATGTATTACATAAAAGCTGTAAAAAAATATAAGCATAAAAAATGATTCTAGTGGAAGATTCTTATAATGGGATTGTATGACTACAATCAAGGAAATCTCTTGCTTAAAATCCCCAAATGACTTCTTGTTACATCTTAAACCAAGTTCAAAGCACTTACCAACATATACAAGGTCCTCAGTGGTTTTGTTGCCTCTGCCTGTCCAATCTTGATTTTCTACCACCTTCCGCCTTGCTTTCATACTCTACTTACATTGTCTGCTTTCTGTTCCTCAATAGTCTAAGCTTGTTTCTGCTTTGGGGCCTATGCTCTCGTGGTTCCCTTTGCTAGTAATATTCTTCCACTGGAGCTTTTTAGACTTTGCTTCTTGGCAGTTAAGCGTGAGCTCAACAGCCTGTCTTCAGAAAGGCCTTCCCTTACTATCCAATTTAAATAGCCTCTTACTTCCACCTATCTTTTTGCTGTTACATTATCTGTTTGATTGTCTTCATAGACCTTAGAGGTACTTGACATTCCTTTTTGCGGGGGGCATGTTCATTTGTTTAATGATTTTTTTTTTTTCTCTCTCTCTCTCACTGAAAAGTAGGCCCCTTGAGACCAAGCATAAGACTAAAACACTGAACCAGAACCTAGAATAGTGTTTGGCATGTGAGCAATTTTATTACTCTATTGAGAATGATCTGTGAGTCATGTATGCTGAATGTAGCCAAACCCAGTCAAGGGTTTTATTGACGTTTTTCTTCCAGCTTGAATAAATAATCAAGTAGGGGACTCAGCCTCTGAAATATGTCTATTAAGAAACTTCTTGGCTAATCACATGCACGCATTTTAAGAAGATGAAATTTAATATAGAGTCACATTATAGCTAAATCCACTTAGGAAAAAAAGTCTTAAAAACAAGCAGCAGAGTTATAGCTTGGTTGAAACATATATTCAAATTGCATTTTTGAAGAGAACACATATTCTCTAAAACATCTGTAAGTGGCCCATGTTCAAATTTTAGTGTCTTTTCCCCAGATAGAGAAAAGAGTTGCTTCAAAGCTTTCTCTTAGGATAGAAAAAAACACAAGAAAAATTCCTGGTGTTCCACTCTCAAGGCACAATTTTGTTTCTAAAAAATTAATTGGGAGAAATCTCAAGATGGCTGACTAGATGCAGCC
This sequence comes from Saguinus oedipus, assembly GCA_031835075.1. Lineage (NCBI taxonomy): Eukaryota > Metazoa > Chordata > Mammalia > Primates > Cebidae > Saguinus > Saguinus oedipus. Next base: position 184,912,411 of record CM063171.1, on the reverse strand, counting down.
AGGAAGCCCAGTTCTTACAGAGAGAGGTGGGGATTTAGACTAAGACAACATCTGAACACAATTTTGGAGAGAAAATGCTGAAAGTGGATGGAGATAAGATGCGGTTGATCAGGAGAAGAGAGAGAAGCTGGGAAGCTCTCATGGGGTGCCTGAACTCTAATGTTCAGAAACTCAGGTTTCTGGCCCTAAATGGCTCCGCAGGAAGGGGTGAGTAAAGGCATTAGGGAACGGCTCACTTTCACCCTGGACCTCTGCGATCCTAGCTGCCGGCAACTCCACACCACCCACGGACATTTGAGCTGGCAGGGGATCTTTCCAGAGATTAGACAGAGATGAAGCTCCAGCAGACACAGACGTAGGGGCCTTTGTGCATGAGACAGCTCCAGGCGAAACTAGCTATAAATGCCCATCTCCCAGGGCTCTCAGTCTCCCTCTGAGACGTTCAGGCACCAGCTAACTGTTGGGGAAAAAGCAGGCCTGCTTCCCCGCAGGACTAGGGCATGTCTGTCCTATGGGCCCACCTGCCCACCAGCCCTTCTGAGGGCCCCTGCCTGGCTGTCCCATAGAAGTGTGAACACAGTGGAGCCTCCACTGCCCATCCTGGGTGTTTGTTCCACCTGAGTGTGTTCCAGCAGGCTGGGAGGCCTTTGGCTCTGACAGCCCATCTGGAACCCAACCCTGATATTCCCAAGGAGGGAGCCATGAACAGGTTCTGGTGACCCAGGGCTGTGACCTGCATCTTGGAAGTGTCAAGCCAAGCTCTATGCTCAGCACTTGAGTGAGGAGAAGTTTACACTCTCAGAAAATTGAGACTGGAGAGTTGTACAGGTTTGTAGTCTGGTATGGGACCTAGGCATGCTTTCCTCCACAGGACTGGTCCAGTAAGAGTGTGGCCCATTCCCCTATTGGACCTAGCCCTAAGAGAACAACACAGCAAGAAATACCTAACAACACAACAGAAATTGGAGGCACAGTGCCAGTGACTGGAAATGACTCCTCACTGCCCAGGAGCAAACCTGATGAGGGGATTACCTCTTTCCCTTCCCCACTGCAGAGCACAGCTGCAAATGTGAGGATACACAAAAGAGCTCCACAGCTTAGCAAGAGCCTGTCTACTGCCCATTGCTCTCAAGTGCCATCTACTGAATCACAGCCCCAAAATGACACCACCAAAAAACACTTGGCTAATTTTCCTTCCTGCGAAACTAAGGATAAGAATTCAACAATAAAGACCTTATATGGAGCTTTAGCCCCTGAAAACTTCCAGAAACAAAACCAAGTAACCATACTCAACTTGTACCATAGTTAAAGGAGCACCAATCCTCCCAGATGAAAAAAAATCAGCATAGGAACTCTGGCAATTAAAAAGCCAGAGCATCCCTTTACTGCAAAGGAGTCCACTCTCTCCCCAGCAATGGTTCTTAACTAGTCTGAAATGTCTGAAATGAAAGACATGGAATTCAGAATCTGGATAGCAAGGAAGCTTATCAAAATCCAGGAAAAAGTTGAAACTCAATCCAAGGAAGCCAAGCAATCCAGTAAAACAGTTCAAGAGCTGAAAGACAAACTAGCCATTTTAAGAATGATCCAAACTAAACTTATTGAGCTGAAAAATTCACTGAAAGAATTTTGTAATTCAATCAGAAGTATTAACAGCAGAAGAGACCAAGCTCAGAAAAGAATCTCAGAGTTTGAAGACTGGTTCTTCTAAAAAAATTTAGTCAGACAAAAATAAGGGTAAGATAATTAATAAAAATAAAAATAAAACCCTCAGAAATATGGGATTATGTAAAGAGACCAAACCCATGACTCATTGGCATTCCTGAGATGGAATAAACAACTTAGAGATATTTGAGAAAATTGTCTACAAAAATTTCCCTAATTTCTCCAAAGAGGTTGAAATTAACATCCAGAAAATACAAAGAACCTCAGCCAAATACTATATAAAATGATCATTCTCAAGGCACATAGTCATCAGATTCAGCAAAGTCAATATCTAAAAAACAAAAAAGACTTAAAGGCAACTAGGGAAAAGGGGCAAGACTTACAGAGGGAACCCCATCAGTTTAACAGAAGAGACTTCACAAGCCAGAAGAGATTGGGGGCCTATTTTCAGCATCGTTAAAAGAAATTCCAACCAAGAATTTCATATCCCGCCAAACTAAGTTTCATAAATGAAGGAGATATAAAATCCTTCTTAGATAATCAAAGGCTGATGGAGTATGTTTCAACTGGACCAACCTTACAAGTCATCCTTAAGGGAGTGCTAAACATGAAATTGAAAGAATGATACCTGCTACTCCCAAAACTCATTTAAGCACATAGCCCACAGGCACAATCAAGTCTACATAACAACTAGATGATGATAGTATCAAAACCCCACATTAGTATTAACCTTGAATGTAAATGGGCCAAACTCTCCACTTAAAGACACAGAGTGGCAAGTTGGATAAAAAGACAAGACCCAGTGATATGTTATCTTCAAGAAACTCACTTCACATGTAATGACACCCATAGGCTTAAATTTAAAGAATGGAGAAAAAAAATCTACCAAGAAATGGAAAACAATAAAAAGCAAGAGTTACTACCCTTATATCAGATAAATCAGAGTTTAAGCCAATAAAAATTAAGAAGGACAATGAAAGGCATTACATCATGATAAAGGCTACAATCCAACAAGAAGCCCGAATTAACTGAAATATGTACACACCCAACATTAAAGCACCCAGATTAATAAAACAGGTTTTTCCTGGCATACAAAAAGACTTAGAAAACCACACAATAGGCCGGGCACAGTGGCTCATGCCTGTAATCCCAGCACTTTGGGAGGCTGAGGTGGGAGGATCATGAGGTTAAGAGATCGAGACCATCCTGGTCAACATGGAGAAACCCCGTCTCTCTAAAAAAACAAAACACAACAAAACAAAACAAAACACCACACAATAATAGTGGGAGACTTCACCTCACTAACAGCATTAGACAGATTATTGAGGCAGAGAAGTAACAAATGCATTTTCTACTTGAACTTGACACTTGACCAACTGGACCTAACAGACATCTATGGAACATTCCACCCAACGACAGAATATACATTCTTCTCATTTGCACATAGAAAATATTCTACAGTCAATCATATGCTTGGTCATAAAGCAAGTCTCAATACATTCAAAAAACTCAAAATTATACCAAGTACATTCTTGGATCACAGTTCAATAAAAATAGAAATCTATCAAGATCCCTCAAAACTACAAAAATGTATGGAAATCAAGCAATTTACTCCCAAATAAATCCAACTGAGCGAACATCGAATTTAAGGCAGAAATAAAAACGTCTTTGAAATTAATGAAAATGGGACACAACTTATCAAAATCTTTGGGATGCAGCCAAAGCAGTACTACAAGGAAAGTTTATAACCCTAAAATGCCTTTATCAAGAAGATAGAAATATCTCAAATTAACAATCTAACTTCACGCCTAAAGGAAGTAGGACAAAGAGAACAAACAAACCCCAAAACTAGCAGAAGAAAAGAAATAACTATAATTGGAGAAGAACTGAATGAAATTGAGATGCAAAAATTCACACAAAAGATTAATGAAACCAAGAGTTGGTTCTTCAAAAAAATCAGATTGATAAGCCCCTAGCTAGATTAACAAAGAAAAAAGAGAGGATACAAACAAGCACAGTGAGAATTGACAAAAGCAGTATTACAGCTGATCTCACAGAGATACAAAAGGTCCTCAGAGACTACTCTGAACAACGATATGCACACAAATTAGAATATCTGGAGAAAATGGATAAATTCCTAGAAGCACACAGTCTCCCAAGATTGAATCAGAAAGAGATTGAAACCCTAAATAAACCAGTATCAACTTCTGGCACTGAACTGGTAATAAAGAACATATCAACCAAAAAAACTGCTGGACCAGGTAAATTCTACTAAAAATACAAAGAAGAACTGATACCAATTCTACTAAAACTATTCCAAAATATTGAGGAAAAGGGACTCCTTCCCAAGTCATTCTGTGAGGTCATTATTATCCTCACACCAGGCAGAGATCCAACAACAACAAAAATAGAAAACTTCATGCCTGTATCATTGAGGAACATAGATGTGAAAGTCCTCAACAAAATAGTAGCATACTGAATTCAGCAGCACACCAAAAAGTAATACATCATGATTAAGTAGGCTTTATTGATGGGATGCAAGGTTAGTTCAACATAGACAGTTCAATAAATGTGACTCACCACATAAACATAATTAAAATAGATGCAGAAAAAGCTTTTGATAAAATGCAATATTCCTGATTTTTTTTAAAGTAACAGAAAAGGCATTGAAAGAACATACCTCAAACTGATAAGAGCCATCTATGACAAACCCACAGCCAACATCATACTGAATGGGCAAAAGCTCAAATGATTCCCCTTGAGAACTGGAACAAGACAAGGATGTCCGCTCTGACAATTTCTATTCTACGTAGTGTTGGAAGTTCTAGCCAGAGCAATAGGGCAAGAGAAATAAATAAAGGGCATCCAACCATGAAAAGAAAAGTCAAACTATTTCTTTTTTCTGATGACATGATTCTATACCTAAAAAATCCTAAAGACAGACAAAAGACTGCTAAAAGTGATAAATAATTTTAGTAAGATTTCAGGACACAAAATTGATGTACAAAAGTTCAGTCTGCGAGTGAAATCAAGAACACAATCCTACTTAACAATAATCACAAAAAAAAAGAAACACCTAAGAATACAGCTAACCAATGAGGTGAAAGATCTCAACAAGGAGAACTATAAAACGTGCTGAAAGAAATCATATATGACACAAATAAATGAGAAAACACTCTGTGCTCATAGATTGGAAGAATCAGTATTTTTAAAATGGCCATACTGCCTAAAGCAATATGATTTAATGCTATTACAGTTTTAATGCTATTCCTATTAATCTACCAATGATATCCTTCACAGAATTAGAACAACTATTCTAAAATTCATATGGAACCAAAAAGAGCCCAAAGAAATCCTAAGCAAAAAGCTGGTGGTGTCATACTACCCAACTTCAAACCATACTACAGGTCTACATTAACCAAAACAGCATAATACTGGTATAAAAACAGACATATATACCAATGGAACAGAATAGAAAATTCAGAAATAAAGCTGTACACCTATAATCATACGATCTTTGACAAGGCCAACGAAAACAAGCAATGGGGAAAGAACTCCCTACTCAATAAATGGTGCTGGGATAACTGGCTAGCTATAGGCGGAAGATTGATGCTGGACCCCTACATTGTACCATATACAAAAATTACCTCAAAATGGATCAAAGATTTAAATGTACTACCTCAAACTTTAAAAATCCTAGAAAACTCAGACATGAAGTGGCAAATTTAAAAAAGCAAAAGCAAAATTCTAGAAGACAACTTAGAAAATATTGTTTTTGACACTGGTTTTGGCGAATAATTTTTGTCTAAGTCCCTAAAATCAATTTTAACAAAATGGAAATAGACAAGTAGGACCTAATTAAAGAGCTTCTGCACAGCCAAAGAAACTAACAACAGAATAAACAAAATAACATGGGAGAAGATATTGGCAAATTCTGCATCCAACAAAGATCTCATATCCAGAATTTATAGGGAACTTAACAAGTAAAAAAATAACCAGATTAAAAATGGGTAAGGAACATGAATACTTTGCAAAAGAAGGCATACAAATGGCTAACCAACATATGAAAATATGCTTCATATCACTAATCATCATAGAAATGCAAATCAAAAACGCAATGAGATATCATCTCACACCAGTCAGAATGACTATTATTAAAAAGTCAAAAAACCCAAAACAAAACAAAAACAAAAGCAAACAGATTTTGGTGAGGCTGTGAAGAAAAAACAATGCTTATAAACTATTGATGGGAATGTAAATTATGCAGCCACCACGGGAAGCAGTCTGGAGATTTCTCAAAGAACTTAAAACGGAACTACCATTTGACCCAGCAATCCTGTTACTGGGTATATACCCAAAGAAAAATAAATCATTCTACCAAAAGGACACAGTCACTCATATGTTACACTATTGACAATAGCAAAGACATGAAATCCACTTAGGTGCACATCAATGGGTAGATTGGATAAAGAAAATGTGGTACATATATACTGTGGAACACTACACTGCCGTGGAAAAGAACAAAATCATACCCTTTGCAGCAATATGGATGCCAATGGAAGTTATTCTAAGCAAACTAATGTAGGAACAGAAAAGCAAATAGCACACGTTCTCACTTCTAAGTGGGAGCTAAACATTGAGCACACATAGGCATACGATCAATGCAACAATAGACACTGCAGACTTCTAGAGCTGGGAAGGAGGGAGGGGAGACTGGGTTGAGAAAGTACCTTTTGGGTACTATGCTCACTACCCGGGTGACAGGCCCCAGCATCATAAAATATACCCATGTAATAAACCTGCACATGTACTCCTTGTATCTAAAATAAAGATTGAAAATTTAAAAGAAGATTACTTAATTCTTTAGGTAATGGTTGATATTAAGCAACAACAAAAACACCATCATTTTACTTTCCAAGGCATTTGTGTTGGTGGTTTTCTTTCTTTTTTTTTTCTTTTTTTGAGACAGAGTCTCACTCCGTCACTAGGCGCTAGGCTAGAGTGCAGTGGCGCGACCTCGGCTCACTGCAACTGGTTTTCTTAATCTAGTATTTTATAAAGGGTGCTAAACCATACTTGGTGATTTTTTTAATTTAGTATTTTATAAGGGGTGCTAAACCATACTTGTTAATATTTTTCTTAAATGTCAGCACACCAGCAGTAGATCTGTAACTGGTTGTCAGCACAAAGAAAACAATTTTGGAGAGTAATCTTCTGATCCTTACAAATGCTAATAGCTTATTTCATCCTATTAGGGCAGTTTTCGAAGATTAGAAAAGAGATAGTTGACTGTTACAAAGAATAAACAACAATTCATCAGAATAGAAAATGAGGAGGGGGCCGGACATGGTGGCTCATGCCTGTAATCCCAGCAGTTTGGGAGGCCGAGGCAGGTGGATCATGAGGTCAAGAGATCGAGCCATACTGGCCAACATGGTGAAACCTGTCTCTACTAAAAAATAGAAGAATTAGCTGAGCATGGTGGTGCATGCCGGTGGTCTCAGCTACTCCGGAGGCTGAGGCAAGAGAATCACTTGAACCCAGGAGGCGGAGATTGCAGTGAGCCGAGATTGCGCCACTGCACTCCAGCCTGGTGACAGAGCGACACTTTGTCTCAGAAAAAAAAAAAAAAAATGAAAGAAAAAGAAAATAAGGGGGGAAGCCCTCTATAATTCAAAACCTTAATACTGTATATAACTTGCTATGTACATATGACTAACTGGTAGAAAGGAACTCTTAAGATCATGACGGTCTAACTTATTTACTCTTTCTCTTTTTTGAAGAGAAACTAATTATGACCACTTGATCTCATGTGGAAAAAAACTGGCCTCCTTCCTTGGGTTTCTATACCTTAGAGAGGTCTCCACCCATCTGGGATGACCATACTTCTCAGCTTCAGACAACTTAATGCCAGGGGAGAGTCTCAGTGGAGTCCCAATAGGCATCTAGTGGCCCCTGCAAGTCGCACCTTCACTCATCACATCCTGTGGTTGCCTGCTTTGTCCTGATCAGCTGCCATTGTGACACTGGGAAGACAAGGTTCTGTGACGATGAAACAGCTTTGCATGGTGCCACTTTTGTGTTGACTGAGGAGGATGGAGAGGAGGATGGAATAAAGTGCTGAAACATGAAAAGATGCTGAAGCAATTCTCTATGAGAAATACATTTTCAAGTTATTAGAGATTCCAGCAGCTGGGCTTATTTGCATTAGTTTTTTTTTTAATTGAAGACCTTGGTTATAGAATAAAAATAAATTATTTTATATACCACAAAATAGCATATGTGCATTCTAACTGCAAATATGTTTGACATTGACAGATATTTTAATCTCCTCTTGCAAATAAGATTGTACCGGTAATCACTGAAGGTATCTTAATAGGAAGCAAGGTGTAAAGGATTCCCCTCCTCCAGTTAGCATCCATCTCCTTCTTACAAACTAACATGGAAAGGTCATCTCAAGCAGTGCCTTATTGCTAATAATTTTGTTTCATTAAATTACCAGGGAGATGCTGAAGCTGCTTTTTCTTTCTTCTTTAGTATGTAGAAAACAAATCAATGTCAGAATACTTTTTGTTGCTACAACAGACTCAGGAGATGTAAAACATCCTTCTCAATTTCAACATATAAAATTAGAAAGAAAATATAACAACAAAAACAACAAACCCTGAAATATATACTTGACCTCCAAAGAAAGGGGGATCACTGGGTAAATAAATGAAGAGAAAATTAAAAATCAGGGCAAGGCTGAGGTGGAAGAATTGCTTGAACCCAGGAGGTGGAGGCTGCAGTGAGCCGAGATTGTGCCACTGCACTCCAGCCTGGTGACAGAGCAAGACTCTGTCTTAAAAAAAATCAGGGCAATGAATAACATGGATGTAAGGTTCTGACAAGGGAATAAGGATTAGAAGTGGGCCCTATGTCTGCAGGAAAACAACCTGAAGAAACACATGACTTGAACAAGAGTCAGGTAAAGCAATAAGTGGAAGAGTTTGCATAAATGTTGCAGGCACAAAAATATCTGATAGATCATAAGGGTGACAACTAGGCAACATATAAAAGAACAGCTAAATCTGAAAACAAACTAAAGAGGAAACTTTAAGAATAGTAAAGTTTACAGAAACTGAAGTTTTGACCATGTGACTAAAAGATTGATCAGAAGAAATCGATGAAGAAGAATTACTGAATTGGAAGATTAAAGAGGAAAAACACCCCGAGATAAATCAGAGAGGAAAATTTAAAAGATCCATAGAGAATAAAATAAAAGAATTCCAATGATAAATGCTGATAAAATTCCAGGAAAAAAAAGAGAATTGGGTAAGGGGAAGTGCTAACAGAGATAATGGCTCAGACTATCCCAGAATTGAAGATGGGTCTCAGGTTGAAGGAATATATCAAGACCTAATGGGAAAGCAAAAATAAATTATACCTAGAAAAACCAAAGCAAAATTGCCAAATATCAAATAAAAAGTAAAACAAAAACTTAGTTTAAATCAGAAAGAAAAAACAGAAAACTTATATAGGCATGACAGTAAGACTGGCAGCTGATTTCTCAGTAGCTACAATGAAACAGTAGTTTCTGTGTTCTGAAGCAAAATCACTGTCAACTTATAGTTTTATGCAGCTAAACTGGGAGTTAAGGTAAAATTGAGATTTTTTCATCATATGAAGACTCAGAGGATATGTCTCAGAGGCATAAGTGGCATTGATTTAGGTGTTAGCCTCTTGTTGGCTAACACCTAAATTAATGTTAGCTAATGTTAACCCATTAGTGTTAGCTAATGTCTTTGTTTGCAAGTTTTAATAATGGGAAATAGATGCTGAATAACAAAAGAGTGGATGGAGATGTATTTGGAGGACTGGGGTTGACCGTCCATTTCTCTCTCCTTCCCTTGTAGCTTCCTGAATGAGAACCATACAGGAGGGTAAAACCACAGTTCCCAGACTCCTTACGGTGAGATTCCAGTGTGATTCAGAAATAATCAGATGTGCTCATGCAGGATCAGGCTATGCTGGTTTTGCTCCTTTTGGCAAGCCCAGTTGTAGAACATTTTTCCTCTTTCTGGAATTTTGGCAAAGGCCCCAGGGACCATGTGCTCCTTTTTCGTGCATATTGAAAGGAAGTGTGGAGAGCATCTATTTTTTTTAACGTAGATTGGAAAATTTGGCTTAGATCTTGAGACAGTGATAGCAGAATTACAGTTACTTTCTGTTTATGGTGGTTCCTTGGGTATGGGCCTTTCGAGAATCTACTTTCTTTTTAATGTAGATTGGAACAATTTGGCTTAGATCTGAGACAGTGATAGCAGAATTACAGTTACTTTCTATTTATGGTGGTTCCTTGTATATGGGCCTTTCCTTATTGTAGTAACAAATCATAGCTGTGAAAGGGTGGTTCCCAGACAAGTGACTTCCTGATTATAGAAGAGGTAGCCACTTTACATAACCCAGTTCTGAGTGTGGCAATAAAATATGCTGCAGAGCCTTCCCCAGATTCCTTTCATTTAGCAGCATGCCCATGCCCCCAGGGCTATTAGTGTTGGCTCTTCCTCTGAAGAAGTGCCCTGAGATGATGGTATTCAGGTCACTTGGAAAGTTATGCACCATCCTCCAGGGACAGCCTTCAGCCAATATCTGAATGACAAGAGGGTATAAAAAGCCAGTCTCCTTATCTCAAGTGTAACCCACTCTGTGGGGTGACTTGTGCTTAGAGCTCTCTTGCAAGATCAGGCTGAAAACAGTCTCCAGCTGAGACTATATTTTCACTTCATTTTTTGTTTCCCTCCCCTAAGCTGCTTTCTTTCCTCTCCTTCTCCTGAGACTGCTCCCTGAATAAATTTTGAACAAGAATCCTTTTCTCAGGCTCTGCTTCTGGAAACCACATCTTGGATAGTGGTGCCAGGAGTGGGCCTATGAAACAGATCGTAAGGGTAGGATTTGACTCCTCTCAGATGGATTGTAAACAGGATCCAGTTGCTGGTGGTGGGTGGAATATTAATAGTGGCTAGCATGTTGGACTAGTAAGATGGCTAAGACTTTCCCCTGTGGTGAGTTGGGATGGGATATAGATTAAAGAAGATACAGTAGATAGTGTAATTTCTTGAGCATTTGAGAAGATTAGGAAAATAGTAACTATAAGAACTTTGGAGATGGATGTCAGCTGCTAATTGCAGATGATTTGTTAAAAAGAGAAAATGACAGGCTGACATATATTAACAACTTAAAGTTTAGAGTGACATTCAAAGGACCTTTTTGACAGTATTTCAGAAAACGCTTATCTTCCACAGCCAGGGGGCCAACAGAGCTGATGATTTAGGCCCAGGACTTAATTGTAGAAGTGGGAGAGGTTTCAAGGAGGGCTGATTTTTCAGTCTTGGTAAGTCTCCCATGCCAAAGTGAGGATTCTGCTTGGGGAGGAATGAACCCTGAAACATGAGACTTGAGGTGATGAATTTGAGAACCTTGAATGCAGCTTCCCTTGAATCTTTTGCAGAGTGGTTCACTCTCTCACATTCCAGTGTAGAATTCTCAAAAACAATGCTTGTTGAAAAGCAATCGGTCCTCATACTCACGGCTGACCAGCAACACCGTAGCAAGTCAAATCTCCGCCTATCTTGATGAGGGATGTGATGGACCTGTTCAAAAAAGGAGATATTGTAGGACAAAGGAACTGCAGAACGTGGTTACCTTGTACTGGATGAGACTGTTTTGAGGGCTCCTGCTAAACAAAGGGAAGTTTGTTAATATAGAGCTTTCTCTGTGACACACTTTTTAACACTCAGGCATGAGCAGTGGTAACACTGCCTAGATTGGCACCCAGAGGCCTGGAAGGTATGAACTGCATTAAAAGAAGAGGCAAAGAGCTGCTGTGGCAAACTGAGAAGGAAAGGATAGGTTCAGAGAACTGGGAATGCTAATATTTTCCTCGGGAAGACCTAGAGGGCATTCTGCTCACCAAGTCAGTAAGGACCACTCTGAAGTGGGACATGAGGATGGTCGGTAACATCAGTAATGGCTGTTTTCTTGGTTCAAGAGAATGGTTGAGGCTGTTAGAGAACTAGCCTCCTGACTCGGAATGCAAATGGTAGAATTCTAAAAGAGCAGAGGGTAGGCACTAAGCCATCAGGGGCAATGAGGCGTTCCTGAAATATATTTTAGTATCTCTTGATAATTACTGAGTACAATAGGAAGCGAAAATCACAAGTCACACTTGTCTATTAACACACAAAAATATTAAACAAATATTTACATTGAATCTAGCAATATATAAAAATCAAAGTGTGTATGTATGTGGACATATATATATATATATATATATATGCACAACAAATTGAGCTTATTCCCCAAGAAGGTGTTTAACACTAGAAAATTAATGTAATTTGCCACACTAAAAGAATACAAAAGTAAAATCATGTCATTATTTCTCATACACAAAAAGAATTTATAAAATACAAAAGATATTTAAGATTAAAAAGAAAAAGCAACACCTTAAACAAAAATGAAGAACAAAGTGAAATTCCTTAATCTGTTAAAGGTAAACATCATAAATAATGGTGACATGCAGAAGGCGTTCCTTTCAACAGCAGGAAAAAGACGACGGTACCTGCTAATATCACTTTATTTAATGTTGTGCTGGAATTTTTATTCAGTACAATTCAAAGAACAGGGATTAAAAACACAAAATCTTATTTACTCATGGTATGTGGGTGTAGTTAGAAAATCCAAAAGATTTATGGCTGTATTTTAGAAATTATGAGTTGATCAGTTTTCTTGGAAGCAAAATAAATGTACCGAAACAATTGCATATTTATATAGCAGAAACAAACAAGTGATAAAGGCAAAAGATATGGCTCAATACAAACATAGAAAGAGAGTGCAAGCAAACATAGGGAGGGCTGAAAACTTCCAGACACAGCCCCAGGGTCCTTTCTCAGTTGCACAGCATATGTCAGCTTCAGATAATGAACCACCAAGGTATGTGCAGGCTAGCCTCGTTTTAGGGGAGCCCAGGAAAAAATACGTAGAGAGATCTCGCATGTACTCCCAATCACACAGCTACAGCCAGGCTGTGTAATTGGTCAAACTAAGTGCAAACCAGTAATTTATACATTTTTAAACTAAGCAAGCTAGTACAGAGTCTTTTCAGAAAAGTTTCAGATTTTAAACAGCATAATGTAAATTGTTAGCTAGTGTATCTAATCCTACTTTGGCCAAGGGTCATACCAGACTTGCATGCATATCTGCACTGCGGATAAGCATAGTGTTCCCCTTGTCCAGCTGCAGGATAACCCTATTTTCACCAAGTGTTACATGTATTTTATATAAAAACATCTGAAACAAAAGTTACACAACATTAACCTTTTTCAATTCTGCACAGTGGATACAGAAATATTTATTATATTACTCTTTAAGCTTGCCTGTAGAGTGTGTGTGTGTGTGTGTGTGTGTGTGTGTGTGTGTGTGTGTTAGAGTTTCACTCTTGTCATCCAGGCTGGAGTACAGTGGCGTGATGTTGGCTCACTGTAACCTCTGCCCACCAGGTTCAGGTGATTCTCCTGTCTCAGCCTCCTGAGTAGCTGGTATTACAGGTACCCACCACCATGCCTGGCTATCTTTTTGTATTTTTAGTAGAGATGGAGTTTTGCCATGTTGGGCAGGCTGGTCTCGAACTCCTATCCTCAGGTGATGTGCCCACCTCAGCCTCTCAAAGTGCTGGGATTACAGATGTGAGCCACTGTGCCCAACCACTTGCCTGTATTATTTAAAAAAACTTTCCAAAGTAAAGAATTAAATGATTGGAAGAATTTTGTTGTGGTTGTTATTTATATGTGTGAAAGTTCGTCTCTCTCTCTCTCTCTCTCTCTCTCTCTATATATATATAAATTATATAAGGTACAAATAATTCATTTGTCATTTAAAAATTATTTTGAAATATAATAAAATATAATCACCATGCATAAATAATAAACTTGGTTCATTATTGGCCTTTAAATTATAGGCCAGGTACAATTAAGTTGATGGATTTTTAAAGATTCCCCAATTATGCTTATTCCTTTTAATACAGATGTATATATTTTCAGCATATGATGCCTGAACAGGAGTCATGGTTGCCATCAAGAGTTTAATTATATGATGAAAATACGTGGACACATTGAGAGGAACAACATACACTGGAGTCTTTCCGAGGGTGGAGACTGGGCGGAGGGAGAGGATTGGAAGAAACAACGAGCGGGTACCAGGCTTAATACCTGGGTGATGAAATAATCCGCACAACAAAGCCCTGTGACACAGTTCACCTGTGCAACCAACCTGCACTTGTACCCCTGAACTTAAAAGAAAAGTTTAAAAAAAAAGAGTTTAATTATAATTTAGACTAGTCAATTTACTGGAAAAGTAAAAATATGGTAAGCATGCTGAGATTATCAAGTTTCCATTTTCTAGTTATATTTAACTTGCTTCCAAAGAAACTAAAATTTTACTCAAAATGTTGTATTTTTATGATCTGAGGAAATCACAGTGGTTATTAACTGCTTTGTTTATTCTAATCCATTGTATTATAAAAATGTAATTGCATAGTATTTAGCTTAGATATTAGACTTTATTTGCAGTCATGCGTCACAGAGGGACACTTTGGTCAATGATAGACTGCCTATATGACGACGGTCCTGTAAGATTATATTATTGTATTTTTACTTTATCTTTTTTATATTTCGATACACAAATACTTACCATTGTGTTACAATTGCCTACAGTATTCAGTACAGTAACATGGTGTATAGGTTTGTAGCCTAGGACCAATAAGCTATATACCATTTGTGAAAGTTCAACCTAAGATATTTGTATAATGACAAAATCATCTAAACATGCATTTCTTAGAATGTATCCCTGTCATTAAGCAATGAATGCTGTGTATCTTAAAAGAAAGAAATTACTTAATTCTTACCAAAATTTTATGGATAGTCTCAAACTTAAGACATCACCCTGGTTTGTCCAAAGCTAACTTTTCAAATATATTGAATTCCTTATTTTTGAAAAAAAAAATCAATGAAATGTCTTTGAAAGAAATGTTTTACTAAAGCATCAAATCTCCAATCCTTTCACGGCATCTTTCTAACAGTATATCAAAAAATGACCTTTCATGATATTAGGAATATTTTGTTCTTGGACTAATTTCAGGAGAACTTGTATCCTTCTTAGGAGATTAAGGTTATATTTAGGGCACTTGCTACATTAATGTACTACTATTTTTTTTTAAGGTAATGAAATGAACAAGTGGAGTGAAATAAGTTGGCCAGGTACATCAGTATCAGGGCAGCAGGGAGAACATTACTTGAGCTCAGGTCATCACTTACCTCCCCAAGATGCACAGCAGGATAGGGCTGCTGTATTCCATGACAGCTAGCACAGTGCCTTTTGTGGAGTGGATAGTCAACACTGGTTTTTCCTATCTAATACGGAGAAATGTTCGGGAGTGACATTGGTTTTAATCGAATCAATGTATTTGATCATTTATGGTTGGGACTTACTTCATTTTATGCCAAGAATATAGTAACATGTTAAAAATACAAAATTATGATTATTTGAGTTATCTAGTTTGATCTGTGTATTTCAATCAGTTTTCAAAGCTGGTGCCTTTCTCTGTGTGGACAAGATTTCAGAGTTAATCATGCACAAAATTCCTTCTAAAAGCTGCATATAATTTTAGACCTTAAAGATTGCAACATATGGAAATAAATTAGGTATCTTCAATGATTTACTTAGGTTTCACTTGTGAAACCTGTGTACATTCACATCTAAATTGGTACAGTGTTTTGACATCTTTATCCTTCTTGACTGAATCAAGTCTATTTTCTACTAGGCCTGAAAAAAACCTGGGGGGAATGAAAGTAGCAAGTTTGTACAATGACTTTAATAGACCTTAGTAGTTACAGTGTGCTTTATCATTTGATATTTATTTTAAAATGTGATAATAGAAAGCTTGGTTATGTGATAGAATATGAGAAACTTTAGCAAAATGTTTACTATTACTTCACAGTAAATAGTGTACTGAAAATCAGTAAGAGTCCTCCAGGCCTGCAAATCACACTACCGCCACCATCATCACTGCCAAAATGATAAAACACAGCACTTAACTCTTGCAGCTTCCATCCTGTCAGTGGAAAATAAAAGTGAGATATTCTTTGTATCACCTTTTTTATGTTTCTCTTCCTTGAAATTACCAGGTACTTTGTCTTTGTAAATTGTGTTCCATGAATTTTCAGAATCTCTGGGAAAGACCAGATTTTTTTTTTATTCCATGTATATTTCTCTTTCTTTAAATTAGTTTTGTTGTTGTTGTTATTGTTTTGTTTCTTGAGATGGAGTTTTACTCTTGTTGAACAGGCTGGAGCATGTGGTGTGACCTCAGCTCACTGCAACCTCCACCTCCCCAGTTCAAGCAATTCTCCTGCCTTACCCTCCTGAGGCTTGAACTCCTGACCTTGTGATCCACCCGCCTTGGCCTCCCAAAGTGCAGGGATTATAGGCGTGAGCCACTGTGTCTGATTTCTTTCTTTAAATTCTATTGTAGATTAAAAGCAAAATGTATGAACTTCCCTTAAAAAAAAAATAGGCTATGCTATTCTTAAAAGAAGACCTTAAAAACGTTTCAATTTTATGAAACTTCTGATATTCAAACTTTTAAACATGTTTAATTTTCATAATATCTACAAGCTATGAAAAGTATAGTATGATAGGGACTGGAATACATTCACTCCATTGGTTTTGCCATAAAAAGTGGAAACCAATTAAGCATAAACTTTCCAATTGCTTATGTTTATTATAGGATATTTCAGCATAAGACCTTATCCCACATCAAATTATTCAATGTATCTAAATGAACCATTTTGATTGACACACATCACACACACATGTAAGGGATAAAAGGCCACCCCGTACCCTAACAACTAGGTGTGTGCCTGTGCAATTGTCTGTCATCTCATATGCCTGAGTATTTCTTTTCTCAGTAGCAGCTTTGATCACAAACTATGTTAAGCTAATTTGGTCATTCAGAATCACGACATTATTTTAATAGATGTTGGTAACCTCCAGAAGTTAATGGCCACTGTAGGCCACAGTTGCCACTAACCTTTTACAGGTGAGATAGAACAACACCTGTTATCTCAGGCTTATATATTTCACATATAAAAACGTTTATTACCAAACAGGCAAAAATTGTCCCAGAACTTTTAATCTCATTGAAGTCCCAACTTACTGTCAGTCTAGGCATTCTGTCAAACACCGTAAATGAAAAGTTCATTTAAGATAGTTGCTACAGTATGTCAGCAGCATCATTCAGTCAAACTTCAAGTCAGAGCAGGCAACATAATCTTTTGAAAATGGCTATGAAAAAGACTTAAAACAATCTTTAGGTCTAAAAAAATGACTCTGAAGCATATTGACTGTTAGCCTACTTCAACACTCCTCTTTTCTTCTTATAATAATTAAGGTGCATGTGTAACATTTCTAATTGACTCACATCTTAAACACCACTTACTTTAACAATGGATAAAGAAGTCTTATGCTCTTACGTTAAATAACAAACTCCTTAATACTTTAGACAAAGAAGGCTTAAACACTCATAGTAGTCAGATCTGGAGTGTGAGCTTCTTATTAGAGGTTTTCAAATACTAACTACTCTGAATCTAAATGAAAACTTACTGCCCACATATTTATATCACATTGTCTATGCTTAGATATTTTAAAGTTTCATACAATAAAGTCACTTATAAAAGATTATTATGAATGATAACTACCAAAATCAGAAATCATTTTATATTTTAGTAAGCAAGGCAAAAAGTAATCTTATGATATATTGTACTTGCAGTTAATATTATATGAATACAGATTAGAAATGCATGTGTTCACATAAACCAAAATGTCATTTCTTTAACTCTGACGCAAGAATTATTTTGAATTCCAGATACATTCCAAGTTCATGTCGAATAAAATTCACTTTTTATCATGAGAATGATCACCAGGCCTCAGTTGTTGTGATCTTAGGATTTCATCTGGTGATTCTAAACTTGGAGTTAGGGGAAAAATGAAAACAAATGACGTGAAGTGATTACAACAATTAAACTAATTAACATATTCATCATCTCACGTAGCTATCTGTGCATGTGAGGTAAGAACATTTAAGATCTATGATCTTAGCAAATTTTGAGAGTATGCAATAAAGCTTTATTAACTATAGTCACCATGCTGTATATTAGATTTCTAGAACTTATTCACACTGATGCTATAAGATTAGAATACCGTATATTTCTGGTATGTTTTGATATGTTGAGATACACAAATACTTCCCACTGGATGACAATAGTCTACAGTATTCAGTACAGTGACATGCTGTGCAGGTTTATAGCTTAGGAGCAGCAGGCTATACCATGCAGCCTAGGTGTGTAGTAGGCCGTACCATCTGGGGAGTGTAAGTACACTCTGATATTCACACAATGACAAAATCACCTACCACGCATTTCTCAGAGAGTATTTATACACTGCTTTTTTATCTTGGCTTGTGATTAATACTGCAATGAACATGAAAATGCAGCTATCTCTTTGAAATACTAATTTCTTTTCCTTTGGATGTATATCCAGAAATGGGGTTGCTGAATCATATGGTAATTGTATTTTTAATTTTTTGAGGAACCTCCGTACTGTTTTCCATAATGGCTGTACTATTTACATTCTCACCAGCAGTGTACAAGAGTTGCCTCTCCTCCACATACCTGACTCTTTAGCAGTTTGACATAATTACTCCTGCTCATGCCTGTCTGTCTCATCTCCACGTGAATAGACCTGGTCACTGCCTTTCATCAACACTTGTTATCTCTTGTCCAAATGACAGCCAATCTAACAAGTATGAGACGACATGTCATTGTGGTTTTGATTTGCATTTCCTTGATGATTAGTGACACTGAGCATTTTTTTTTAATATATCTGCTGGTGAGAATTCATCTATTTCTGTTGTTTTTATATTCTATTTTGGTCTCCATTCCAAAATATCGTACATTGGTTATTTTTTTCCCTTCCTTATATCTTCTTGAATTTGGGTTTTTGGAAGACAGGGCTTAAATGTTATTTGTATTTTTTCCTCACTCAGAGCTCAAGAATGGGCTTTGCCCACTAAATATGTTCAACAAAGAACTGATAAGTTATATTGATAGAAAGAGCACACAGGTATATGTCAAAGAAAGGATTGGTTCTTTCTCTATGCGTGAAAGTGTGTGGTACCATTCTGCCTTCACAAATTCATGCCACTTGGCCATGTCTTTCTGACAAATCTCATTTTAAACCCAAAGTGAAGAGTAGGTATCTGTCACATAGTAAATTGCAATAAATAACTGTTGAATATTTTGAAAAACTTTGAAACAGTCATGTGTCACTTAATAAGGATGATAGTTTCTGAGAAATGCATTGTTAAGTGATTTTTATCATTGTGTCAATATCATAGAATGTATTTACACAAACCCAGATGTACTACGCACCTAGAGTACCTGGTATAGCCTGTTGTTCTTAGGCTATAAACCTGCACAGCCTCTTACTGTACTGAATACTGTAGGCAACTGTCACACAATGGGAAATATTTGTATATCTAAACATGTCAAAACAGAGAAAAGGTACATTGAAAATATGGTATTCTAATCTTATGGGACTAGTGTTGTATATGTGGTTCATAATTGACTAAAACTTCATTATGTGACATTTAATTGAATTTATTATTTTTCATCTTTTACCCAATATTTGGAACTATTAAAAAATATGTTTCCTCTTGTATTTCAAATATACCCACAGGAAGTTTATAGAAATCCTGAATAAAAGAATAGGTTTAAGAATAAAACATAGTTAATAAATAAAAATACTCTTTAGGAGGCTGTATTGGTCTGAAGTGGTGGAATTTTGGGTAAGTAAAATTTTGATATACTGCTAAATTTGCAAAAAAAAAAAGGGAAAGTACACAGAATCTGTATGCTGTTTACCCAAATTCCTCAGTTATTAATATTGTCATATTTATATGCATACTCTTAGTAATGTATAATATTGTTTTGTTTTTGAGATGGAATCTCGCTCTTGTTGCCTAGGCTGGAGTGCAACCTCTCCCTCCTGGGTTCAAGCAATTCTCCTGCCTCAGTCTCCCAAGTAGCTGGGATTACAGGTGCCTGCCACCATGCCTGGCTAATTTTTTGTATTTTTAGTAGAGATGGAGTGTCACCATTTTGGCCAGGTTGTTCTCAAACTCTTGACCACAAGTGATCTGTGTGCCCCGGCACACAGTCTGTAATCTGTGCTGGGATTACAGACTTGAGCCACTGCACCTGCCCAGTAATATACAATATTCTGTTCTCATTAAACTTTCACCCATTGGTGTTTCTCATCTGAATCAATTATTAGCATGAAAATTACCCAATGGCAATTTGTTAATTTTGGTAATTCTAATTTTGTCATTCTTTCTGTATTAGAAGAGCTCTAAATTAAAGCATTTTTTATTATTTATAACAGTATAGATTCATAGATTTTTATTTAATTTGATGAGTTCTGATTCATTTATGTTAAAAATGCACGTCTTGAATGAAGAGACTCCCCAAACAGTCTTTGTGTGAGTAACATGGCTGTCTATCCACCTGAGTGCAGGTGGGCTAAGGCAGAAAAGGGCATTAGCAGAGGATGGTGGGATAAGAGTTGGTTTTATAGGTTGTGGCAAATCTTTTGGGGAGCAGGCAGGGGTGTTACGGAGTAAGATCAGTGCTGGGGGTAGGGGGCAAGTATACATTACCATAAGTTCAGTTACAATGGTGGGTGGGATAAGAGTAGTTAAGATGGCACGGTGGGGTATTTACATTATCATAATAACAGTTAAGATGGCAGGGTGGGGTGAGGGGAAGCTTAAGGAGTGGGGAGAGTTCCACCAGACTATCAGGGATAGTGGCAATCAGGGATAATGGCGAAACGCAGGCAGGGTGTGGGGAGTGATCAGCCAAGGCAGGATTTTAGACTTTCTGGGTCCAGGCTTGCACCTGGAGGCCTGACAATTTATGTTCTAATTTAATTTGATTCTCAAAACAGCTAATTTTTGCCAGTTAAATCCTCTCCAAACTGTCTCCTGGGTCCTTTTCACAGGTCTCCAGCATTCCTGAGAATTTCCTTATTTCTTGGCACAAATTGGCCTAGGTTAATTTTGTATTTTTCCTGCCCCAACTCTGGTGGGCCATTTCTTTAAGACTATCTGGTTCCTTTTTAATAGATAGTCATATTTAAAGAATTGTTTTGTGGTTATTAGTAATTCATCCATTCAAAAATCTTACTTTTAGCATTACTGTACATGATGGATCTCACATTTACTCTGTGCATTTCTTACTGAGAGACAACTTCTAAGAAAAACTTTAAAAATATTCTATGTAATTATTAAAATATAAAATAATTGATAAAATAAGAATATTTTATATTTAAAAGTCTTACTATAGATTCTGATTAGCTCAGTAATACTCATTTTTCGTGTGTGTCATGGCTAACTTACCGAGTGGGGAGATGGTACTTTACTTTTTTCCCAAAAAATTCAGGTCAATGTGCAATTAGAAAATAAGTTGGTTATAGAATAGTTAAATATATAATTTTTGCTTTTAATGTTGGTTCCACTTTAGTCTACATTAATAAATGCAAAACAATTTACAACTTAATAAAAATATACCTTTGATAATGAAAATTGACAGATAAGATTTGCTTGTTCCATTTATATTTGTTGCTCAAGCATCTATTTTCATTGTGATGTTTCTATGGGATACTAATGCCTTGGAATTTTTGAAAAGTGTAATTATGCTAATATGGTTCATGGCACCTTTGACATCTGTTTAGACATAAGAAAAGTAGATTCATTTTTCAAGTGAGTATTTTTGGCAACGGTAAAATTTTCCTCAAAATGTATTTTCAAATTTAGTCAGCTAACTCTTGAATTTGATAGAACAAAGAGTGACATGTGAAAATCTTCCTATTTTTGCTGCAGGGACACTCTACAGGCCACTAAATTCTCCCTGACTTCAACCCAGCCACAACTATGGGACAGTGATGGACTATGAGTCCTAGTGAAGTGTCACTGTGGCTTATGATTGCATCAGCCTTCCTGCTAACACAGGGCTGAACAATTTCTCCCAATAACTGGGCTTCTTTCTTAAAAGCAGGAACCTGTCAGGTCTGTTAATGGGACAGTTCTCTTGTCCCTGGAGCTGAATATCTTCTTTAATTCTTCTATTACTGTAACTAACACACATTTCAATAAACTTAAGACAAGTTCATGTTTTTAAATTATTTTGGCAGATTTCAGCATAAAAACTGTAATAACTCTGAACTTCAGGGCCAGTATGCAAGCTTCATGATATGGATATATGTGAAAGAAAATTCATCAATAATGATGTATTTTGGTGAGAGGCTCACAAGTATAGTGTAGTCCAATTTGCTCACATTATGGATTTACAGATTAAGTGGAGAGGTGGCTTTATTTACATAACTTATGTACTCTTAATTTATTTTAAATGAGGTCTATAGTAACCCCCAAATTCAAAATCAAGATATGACTTTGCTTCCACTGAAGCTGGTTGTTCTACGGTGGAACATTTCACCTTCCAATTCCACCTTTTCTTCTCTTTCAAATGGAAGAACAGAGGATAATGGAATGCTCTTCCAAACGGAAGAGAGGACAATGGAAGAACATTCCATTATTCTCTGTTCACGTCTCTTCTGATCAATAGCTAATTAATTTCAGTGACATTCTTAATAATCTTGCTTGCCAATAATGCCAGTCATTTTCTGGATTTTAGAATACTAATTAAAAAAGAATTCTACCTGAATCATTTAAACTTTCTAGATCCTAAGAAGTATTATGGGGGTTGACAGTTAGCTTAAGCTTTGCTTTCATACTCCTTGATAGATTATGATTAAAGTAATAATTCATAGATTATTTAAAAATTCTAATTGAGTGTAACTCAAATTTAGTATATAAAAGTGCTGAAGACAATGTACCTACCTTTAAAAAAAACTGAACTGAGCACAGTATTCAGGTAGCTATAGAACCTATTTTTTAAAAATGTTGAGGGAAATTCAAATAAGTCACATACATTCTGGGTTTTTTTAATGCCTCTTTTTGTTTAAATAACTTAGGTCATATAAAATAAAAATATTTAGAAATAAAGCTATTAATGGAAATGTTTGAAAAGGGAAAATACAGGAATTGCACAGACTCTTATTGATAACATATTTGAAGATCTTAAGTTTTTACTGAAGCAATACAAATGACTTATAATGAACTTGGTCTTAGAACAATGAAAAGGAGTAACATGTTTTTCTAGTATCCAGGAATTCAACATGATTTAAAAGGGTATTTTAAATTACATTAAAGTTTAAGATGTAGGATTTCTTTTAGTCTTATTCCTTTTTCTAAATACTAAGCAAGTACATATCTCTAAATTCTAGCCAGGGGACAATTGCTTGTCTTACAGCTTTGCCCCAGCCTCATCCCATACAGCTACCTAATTATTGCCAAATCTAATTTTTGTGCAGCGCTCCCAAACTGACTATTGACGGTTCCAGTGGCCTGTCTAAATGTTGGCAAAGTCCTTGCTTATTATTCAAATAACTGAGAATAAAATGAAAAGAAACACTTCTTTTCATACAACAACATCTCATTCAACAGTTTTCAAGCATTAGAACTACTTACGTATGGCATTTACATATATCATCAGAGATGTTTTTGCAGAAAGTTAATTGCTTGGGCTGGTTATAATCATAAAACGTTAAGCAGGAACGTGATTTTTCAGAATCAGACTGAACGTCATATATTTTGCCTAAGTGAGCACTATACATTGTAATGCATTTATAGATCGTCAGGCCATATTTCTAGAGAAATAAAAGTATGAGAAAATATCATAGAGATGAGTACTTTTGCTCTTTTTGGGTAATAGTCTCTTCAATGTCTAGTTCTAATGAGAGCTATGTTAACGATTTTAGAAGAAAGCAGTGTTTAAATTAGGGTTCAGGAAGTGGTAGCTCTGAATGCCAGCAGAGGGTTGCTCTTCTTGGTGCTCAACTGCCGGGACTCAGGGAAGGAAAAGAAAAAACAAAAACTGTATGATGGACAACAATCATAAACAGTACGTGGTCGAGGTAAGAAAAAAAGAATATACGACCTAGAGGGGTTTGTGAGAATTATCCTGAAATTGTTCTTCAGGTCAAGTTTGGTCATTATAAATCCTAGAATAATTCTCAGCCCTAAAAAATATTTGCTTTAGGCAGTTGCGCTTCACTTTGTCATTTATCTGGTTAATTTATTATTCTATTCATCCATTTCTGTTTGAGAACTCTATATTCCAGTTCTTACTGACTTTGAAGGAAAAGTAGATTCATCTTCAACCTGCTTAGGCCTTTTTGTGACATTCAGGAGTCCATTAAACATGACCTGGATCAACATGAGTGAAATTTAAATGAGTAAGCCATTTTTCGATTACTGGTGCCACGAAACTTATTGTCAGGATTTAAAATAAAATGGCTCTCTCATTCTTCCAACCCACCATTACACCCCTTTATTTCAGTAGTAAAATCACTGGAAGACAAATGTTATAGAATCCTTGAGTTGGATTTTCTGGTGTGGTTCCCTAATTCTAAGGAAAGGAACTCAAGATCCAGGATTGCTGAGTGATTTTACCAAGACTGTGTTGTTTTAATCAAAGTGGGATCTAGAAACCTATATAATTTTAAATCGGTGTTTTCCTAACATACCCAGTTGCTACTTTGGCAGAATGTTCCTTCCAGGATAGTCTAATTGGCTGATAATATCTTTCTAAATTCCCAGTACTAACATAAACTTTTATCAAATAAGAAAATTAGTTATGTGTATTTCAAAACACAAAAAATGTACTATGACTTAAAACTCAACACTATTTTATGATACATCTTAGAGAGTGTCCTCCAATGGCTTTGCATGAAGAAAAATTTCACGCTTCTGTTGGTGTGAGTGGCTGCTTCTCTGCTGATTCTCATTTCTTAGGTTCCACTAAAGTCATTGTTTGCCAGCCATCACTAGCATGATCAATTCCTACTGGGCAGATTTGGGCTTAATTATTATGTTCTCTGTATCCTTGCCTAGTGTAATCCACCCCAGCCTGAGGCATTGATGGTGGGAGACTGAAGCCTACTCATTTGGGAGCTTTCCCAGCCACTTTAGAAGATCTTGCTGCTTTTTGGAGGCTTACTCTGCTGCTGCTAAATTGGTTCTCTTCTGTTGGTAGAGTTTCTTGCCTCTTTGCCAGTCACTGGATTCTTAATTATTAATTAATACAACAAAGGCCTAAAAAGGAAGATATTCCCATTTAGAAACTGAAGAAATGCAAAGGCATGGTTTGGGTGTCGGAGCTGGTGGCAAAGGTGTTTTAGCAGCTGCAGAAGTGGGTGGAAATAGTAAGAGACACCATTATTAGTTACAGTTTGGAAGAATGTTTCCACATGAAAATGATAAATGTTTTTTACCTGTGACTTTGAAATGTAAAAAATGCCTTTCCTTTGGTGCTTTAGTCATTTCCATGTCTCTCTTCTTGTCTGTTTCTAATAGAAGTAATGGAAGAGCAGGAATAAAGCATTACACTTATACTATGGAATATAAATATACCCAAATACTCTCCCGCAGTTGCGACAAAACTCCTTTAAAATACTCTTCTCCATCTTTCTAATCCTACAATCAATGGAAATATTTCCATATGCTGTCAAAATTTCAGAGATTCTTCTGTTAGGCTGATGGAGAAGAAGCAGCTGCAGAGAAATGGGCAGTTTTAGTAGTAACCGACATCAATAGGAAAACTATCACGAGATGGTAGACAAAATTTGACTGTTAATTTTTTGAGGGTAGAGTAGGGATATAGCCAAAGTAAATTCATGCCAAGGGAAAATACAATTAATAAACTAACATTCATTGAATAGCTACTAACAGCCAGGCAATGTGAAATAGATATTTTTACCAATTCTTGACCATGTCATCAAAGAGTGCACCACAAACCACAAATGGAGAGATAAGTCTGCCTTTTCAGAGCTCCACAACACAATTGGAAAAATTATCCTAAAAAGAATAGGCCTGCAAGACTTTGTTGTAAAATAATTGAAAGTTGCATGCCTTCCTTTAAATGTTCTGTCAATCCATAGAGAAACTCATAAGAGTAGAGCTTAGAAAAAGACAAAACATGTAGGCAAATATCGAGAATGCTCATCTAATACTCTTAAGCTGGAGCCCTCCAGACTGGCCAGAGTATTATGTCCATATGACAAATGTAGCTATGTGGAGAAAGATAGAGTTATGCTCTACACCCAAATAAACAACCAACTTTCCTTGTTTGAATTCCTCACTTAGCAAGAACCTTTCTGTTCAGTTGGCTTTCCATGTAGCTCACCTTCAGGGAGGGATTGCAGTAGACAAGCTCACAGGGCAGAAGGTGCTCCTTAAAATTAATTTATAACATGGTGACTGTAGCTAATAATACTGTATTGCACACTTGAAATTTGATAAGAGAGTTGTTAAATGTTCTCACCACACACACACACACACACACACACACACAGTAACAATGTGACACACACACACACACAGTAACAATGTGACACACACACAGTAACAATGTGACACACACACACACAGTTACAATGTGAGGTGATGCATATATTAAGTTGGTGCAAAAGTAGTTGTAGTTTTGCCATTACTTTTGATTAATGGCATTAAGTACACTGCAAATGACACTTACATTAAAGGTCTTGAACATGACTGGACAGTGCCTTGTATTACTTCTAATAATGATGCTTCCAGAGATCAACCAAATCCTCAGCTGTAACTTTTTCATGTCGATGACAGAGAACAGTAAGATTTAATAAACTGTCAAAGCAACATTCTAAATTGAGTCCAAGGATCATCTGCATTCTCACTAATTAGTTCCCCAGGAGTTTGAAACATCATCACAACATGGAGTATTTCAAGGTTTTTGCCTATGAATTAGCTTAACGGCAGTAATCATTTCACAATGTGTGTGTATATATATATATATATATATATATATATATATATATATCTCAAAACAGTACTCTGTATATCTTAAATATATATAACTTTTATTTGTCAATTATATCAATAAAGCTAGAAAAGATTAATTTTTAAAGTTGGGGGAAAAACCTTAATGTACAACAAGCTATACTTGTCTACTTTGTTTTGATAGCTTGATTCAGGATTGCTGAGGTCAGTGTACTCCGGGGCCCTGGTGATTTTTCCTTTCCGAGCTTTCAGGGCTGAAGGTCAAAACTTGAATATAATGGAATCACTGAGGTCAAAGCCACTTGTGGATTCCTAAGGGGGAAGCTGGTGAGGAGTGACCTGGTGACTACCCGCTTTGTCTTATTTTTCTAGGTATGATTTTCTCCATTTTACAGATGAAGTTACTGAAACTCGGAAATATAACATGCAAAGTCTACCTAGATAACAAGTGGCAGAACTAGAGTTTAACCCATGTCTACGAGATGTGAGACCTATTCTTATCAGTCACTACACTGTGCACCCTTCCATAAGTGGTGCTGAGGTGTCTAGAAGCAGGAAACAGCCTACGTCACTACAAAGCACTATTATTCAATGTGGCCAACTTTGTCATGTATTATCAATCCATACCCAGTGTAAGAAAGGCTCAGTTATATAATAAAACAAACAGATCAAAGTAAATATTCATCAGAGAAAATATAATATATAAAAATCCTAAACAATAAACACAGATGCTATGGTTTTATGCTCAATCTTTTCTAATACATGCAGCAAAGGTAAAACTTTGCTTAGAATAGCCATTAAGTTGTGCTACTTACATTTATATTTTCTAGGATAATGAAGTGAGTCAAGCCTCTCTCCTAAGTATACTTGATTAGAGCAATGAGCACATACTAATGAGCACTTGATGCTACGGCACATGAATTTACATAAGAATGCTTGCATTTGCATTATTTCCCTTGTTACTCCAAATAACCCTGGGTGCTAGGCAGGGTTGGTATTTTTCATTTTCATTTTACTTTGTAAAAACTGTTTCAAAGTGTCAGAAATGGTTCCCAGACCCTTTAAAAAATCCCGGATGTGGAATATGGCACAAGGCAGTCTGAAAAATTGTTTTGAACACTGACAAGTACATCGCCTTTCTTCTACTGTGACTTTAACACGCATCTGACATTATTTTTATCATTCCAGCTGTTGCTTTTGCTTTGTTCCTGCAATGCAGTTAACCCAATTTGGGATTTGGCCTTTTTCTGGATTTGTCCCTGTTTTTAGTGATTACTGATAACGTTTTGTCTTCTGGGGTCCCAGCTTAAGAATGCATTTTCTGCCTGTTTATGTGAAAAGTCTCTGGAACTTTCCCATTCTCCTTTTTGTTCTCTTCAGTTGTCTGGCAAATAGTGCACCTTCGTAATAGATGAAGAAGCCACAGCTGAAAGAGGTTAATTAAATTATCTAGAGCCACCCTACTAATAGGTGAGAGGATTGAGACTTTTAGCTTTTGTTTCTGTGACATCGAACTCTGTGTTCTTCTCATTAACTACACTGCAAATTATCGTGACATTCAAGATCTTGAACATGATTGTCTGCACGGTGCCTTTTATTAGTTCTAATTATGAGGCATCCAGAGTTCAACCAAATCCTCAGCTGTAACTTTTTCATGTCAAAGACAGAGAATGGTAAGGTTTGGTAAATTGTCAAAGCAACATTCTAAATTGAGTTTAAGGATCGTTTGCATTATCACTACTTAGTTCCTCAGGAGTTTGAAACATCACCACAACATGGAGTATTTCAAGGTTTTTGCTTAATACAGATGAACGCGGAACATACACCATAAGCAATCCTACTGCTAAACGAAGATGTAATTACAGTGAAACAACGTGTCTGCAAATCAGTGCTATTAATTTCCCTTGACACTTCATTTTTCTTTTTCTTTTTGTAAACCTTTTAAATGTTTAAAATGTTAATAGTATTGCTTTTGGAATTACATATTAAAGAAACATAGTTCTCTCTTCAGCTATTTTTTTCTACTCCAAAGAAGTTTGATCCCTATTCGAGAACTTTCATTTTCTTTATGATTGGCTTCATGTTGAGTCAAGTTCATGCAGATTAATTTTGTGCTTCGGAAAACTATAGAGTAAAAGGGTCAGTCAATATAATCACTAAACACACATTTCACATGAGAAAGTGAGATAGCCTTAATAAAACAATCCCCTGAGAACAAAGCTTTGAAATATTTATCAAACACAAGTTTCATAAATCCTGCAGAGGAAAACTGCTTGAGCAGGACAGATGTCACAAAGCACTGACATCTCAGTGCTATTTGCCTCACCCAGTAGAAGTTAAAGGCTGTTCTTTGTAAAAAGCTGTCAGTCTTTCAGACTTACGTTCTGTGAAGAAAAATGCTGTAGGGAATGATCTGATCACGAATTCTATTCATGTGTGGGTTGACACTCTTTCTCTTTTTTTCTTTTTCGAGACAGGATCTGGCTGTGTCCCTAGGCTGGGGTGCAGTGGTGTGATCATGGTTCACTGTAGCCTTGACCTCCTGAGCTCAGGCAATCCTCCTGTCTCAGCCTCCTGAGTAGCTGAGACTACAGGTATGTGCCATCATGCCCTGCTAATTTAAACATGTTTTTGGAGAGACAGAGTTCATTTGTCCCTTATTAAAGGCATTTTGGGCAATAGCATACTTCATTTCATTAAGTACAATAAATATTGTGTATCCATAATGCCTATATGCCAAGAGCAATATAAGGGTAAAAGCATGGGTTTTGGAGCCAGAGTAGCTGGCTCTGGGCTTTATTAGCTGTATGTGCCTAGACAATATCTTTTTATGCTTCAATTTTTAATGGGTAAAATGGAGAAAATGAAAGTAGCATTGCCATAGGCTTATTGTGAAAATTGCATTAATAAGAGAAAAGCATTTGAGACACACCCTGGCATATTATAAGCACTCAAAACGTTCATTACTATTATAGTAAATGTGCCCTGTTGACATGGTCACAGCAATTGAAAACTAACAAAGACATGTTGAGTATACCCTCTGTGTACCCTCAGCCGGCTTCACACTTTGTAGTTTGACCCTTGATTGTGTTCTTTTTTTAACTGTTGCTTATGGAGTTAGTAGGCCAGGAATGAAGCCCAGGCTGACCCATTTCCTAAGACAAGCAAATTGCTTGGCTTGTGCTATCAAATATGGTAATCACTAGCCACACATAGCTCTGAAAAATAAAATGTATATGAACTAAAATGGAATAAAGTTTAAAAATTCAGTTCCCCAGTCACAGTGGCCACAGTTTCAGTGCTCAATAGTCACATGTGGCTGGGGACTACCATATTTGATGGTACAGAACACTTCCAACTTTGTAGAAGGTTCTGACAGCAGATTTGCTACTGTGGTTTCTCTAGTTTCATCCCAACAGATACTTAGTATAATTAGCTTCTTTCTTTCTTTCTTTCTTTTTTTTTTTTTTGAGATGGAGTCTTGCTCTGTCACCCAGGCTGGAGTGCAGTGATGTGATCTTGGCTTACTGTAACCTCCACCTCCCAGGTTCAAGCAATTCTCCTGCCTCAGCCTCCCAAGTAGCTGGGACTACGGGTGTGCACCACCACGCCCGGCTAATTTTTGTATTTTTAGTAGAGACGGGGTTTCACCATATTGGCCAGGCTGGTCTCGAACTCCTGACCTTGTGATCCTCCCACATAAGCCTCCCAAAGTTCTGGGATTACAGGTATGAGCCACTGCGCCTGGCCAGTTAGCTTCTAACTTTCAAATGAAATACATTTTGAAAATTTATTTGTAAGTTGGTGGGAGCTTTGAATACAAAAACAAATTATATTAAGATGATGGCAACATGAAGAATATGGAGAGAAAATGGCTGATAAGCATAAGAAAATGTTCAAGCTCATTAGACATGGAAATTACAGCAATGAGCTTAATTTTGCTTTTACAACTGAAAAGACTAAAATAATTATCAGGTACAATGCTGGTGACTGTGCAGTGAAGCAAGTGCTTGTGGGTGTATAAGTTGGTAAAACTTAACTGTAAATCAATTTGACAATATATATTAAAAGTCTTAAAATTGCTTGTAATCTTTGACTCTGTAGCTTATCTTCCCAAACTTTAATATAAGAAAATAATTAGAGATGCTTACAAGAGTTAGCACAAAGGGACTCATGACAGCATTAAAGATCATGATGACTGGAAACAATCTAAGTGTCTTATGATTGGGAAAGTGCGGGAGTTGGTTCTCACATTGCTATAAAGAAATACCTTAAGCTGCTAAGGTTAATTTGTGCAGAAGTAAAAAAGCAATACCTGAGACTGTGTAATTGATAAAGAAAAGAGGTTTAATTGGTTCACAGTTCTGCAGGCTGTACAAGAACCATAACAGCATCTGCTTCTGGGGAGGCCTCAGGGAGCCTCCAGGCGGAAGGTAAAGGGGAAGCCGACCCATCTGACATGGCCAGAGTGGGAGCAAGAAAGAGAAGTGGGAGGTACTACATACTTTCAGACAACTTTTAAAAGTGTGAGTTCTCACTGCACACTTTTTAAAAGTGATAGTGAGAACGATGTTGTATGTAGTCCATGGGGGGATGGTGCCAAACCATTCACTAGAACTCCACCCCCATGATCCAGTCACCTCCTGCCGGGCCTCACTTCCAACATGGGGGATTACAATGGAATGTACACAGATGCAAATGATATCAGAAAGAATGAGGGCAACTATGACTTTGATATATTGAAATGGTGTATGTTCATCAAAACATTTTGTAGCACATTTCGTAATATAGAAAATACTTATATAAAAATAAATAAAAATATATTGAATACTATATATAGTGTTCAATATAGTATGATTAAATAACTGAAATGTCCTTAGGAAGTGCTGGAAAGTAAACTAAAATGTTAATAATAATCTCAGCTTGGGGGATGATATGTGGTAGTTTTCTTTTTAATACTCATTTAAACTTCCAAATTGTCTATAGTATGCATGTGTTTCCTCCATTATCGGAAAACAAATAAACAGAACTACAAGAATGCACCAAAACTATTGAGTGAAGGTTATTGATAAATACTGAATTTAACAGTAGTAGGACCATACCTATGACTAATCAGATAAAATAAAACATTCCATAATTTTTTATCAAAAATATAATCTATACTATGTCCTGCATAACATGCTTAGGTTAAAAAATGAAACTGAGTATTGAGTAAAACAATCATAAATAATCTGTTTAGGATTTTCAAATCACATGTAGACATATCCCACCAGATTATCATATAATAGTTACTTACAACAAACACTTATTTTTGTTCACGTTACATACCCTTTAAGTGTGGCTGTGGCTCTACGCCATGTCCTCTTCACTTGGGGGTATAGGGGTAGAAAGGGGATGATCCCTTTTCTCTTCATCATAAAGGTCACGGCGAACACTGGTATAACAAAAGGCAGTTTAACAAGAAAAAAGCATGATACATGTATTTGAGTATAGCTCTGCATGAACGGGAGCCTTCAGAATAAAGACCCAAGATACACGGAAAACCATCAATTTTTATGCTTAGTTTCAATGAAGTATGGACAGTTGTGTAGAAATGTGATTGAACACAAAGGGTAAATCTAATGCTAAGAGACGAAGTGAGGAAATTTGGCAAGGCCTGTCTGTTTAGATTCTTCTTGGTCTCTTTGTGTAGCATTTCTTCCTTCCCAGTATGGGGTAGGACCCCTCAGGAATGAGGGTTTTAATTTCTTTACGGCCAGCTTTCACACGGAAAGGTTGGGAAAGACTGGAATAATATTTTTTGGGGGAAAAAGGGGTTCCGGTTTCTATGACCTGTCTTTGCGAAGAGGAATTCTAGTTTCCACGGCTTACCTCAGGTGAGAAGGAAGGTTGAGAGACAGAAAGGCAGGGGAAGATGAGAGAAACTTGGCCTCTGAGACATTCATTTTGGGTATCATTTTCTGAGCCCCAACAGGGACCAAGGTTAAAGGAGTAGCCCTTATCAAAAACATCATGATCTTCCTGGAGTGGGGAAAACAGAGCCAGTGGAACCCATAATGGCTCATACCGCTTCTGCTATGGCTAAGCATCAGTCCATTTACATTCCATTAGCCAAAGCAAGTCACATGGCTTAACTTCATAGTGGGGTGGGAAGGACAACGCAGGAGAGGCCAGAAGTGGAGGTGACTGGTTTGGAAGGACATTGAGTGCTTTGATGTTAATTCACTCTGCCACACACCTTCCTGGAGATTTTAGTTCTATAGGTAAGGTTGCTGGAAGCTGTACTTGCAACAGCTCTCTAGAATTTTGATGAGTCCAATGAAGGGACCCTATGCCTGGGAATCAGTAAGTTCAAATATAAAAAGTTGTTACAGTCTATGGCATTTACATATAAATAGAGTGATTACAGGTCCTGACTGGCTAAGGCTTACTTGTTGGTCTAATATAATTATCAAGAGTATTCCCCTTTGTTCTCAGTAGTATCCTAGTTCATGTGATAAAGAATATAGTCACCCTAAGAATACGTCCATAAGAAGGACTCGGTCTTTACATGGACTTAGCTCAGTATATTCAGCATTCCCCTAGGCTAATCATATAAACAGGATCTCTTTGGCTCTGATGGATGGTATTCCAGAGAAATCGTCATCCTGATCTTTTAAAATTCACTGACAAACTTTTTCTAGGAGTCTCTGGAGGGAGCTCACATCTGCTAAAAAAAAAAGACAGCTCTTTTTGTCCTTTTAATTATTGTATTAAAGACAAAATAATCGTTGTGCCTCTTTATTGGACAGTTTCCTACCGGGTACCTCTCTACTCGCCTGTTCCTGAAGAATAAATATACATTTTACTCTACTAATGTCAGGGTTGACAACCACATTTGCACTGATCTGTGACAAATGAATGAATGGAAATAATGGTGGCTCTTTAGAACAGACATTTCAAGCATTATCACATGGTTCTGCCTTCTCTCTTTTTCCTCTACCACAAGAATAGAATGTGTCAGATGAAAGTCGCTCCTTCCACTTTGGTCCCAGAATGAAGATGTGGAACAGGGTGTAACTAAACCTCAAAGGACACTTAACCTAATTTTGTGATAATAAAATTCAATGAATTGATCTTGGATCAAAAAGATAAACATCTAGAAAGGACATTATGTTAACTATCAAGTTAATTTAAATAGACTACAGATTAGATATCTATTAAAGTACAATACACTCAAATTCAGTGGCTTAAAAGAAAAAATTTGTTGCTTCTCCGGAAGCAATAAATTGCAACAGGTGCTGACGGCTTTTTCTTCCAGTTTTACTTGCACTTACTTGTGCAGCTGGAGGGATGGCTGGATGGCTGGACTTCCCTGTTTATGTGCTTTTATAATCTCAAGGAGGCTGGCCCAGGTGTCCTCTGGTAAGAGCATTCTTCTAAGAGCACGAGCTTCAATATGCGTAGGCTTATCTAGTCTCTACTTGAAGCATGTTTCTTCATTGATAGCGGGTTGGATAATGGGAGGAGATGTTCATCAATGCCATTAATGTAACAACCAACCACAGAGAGTATATTAGATAATAGTTTTGGATCAATGTTAAATTTCTTGAATGCAATAATAACACTGTGATTGTGAAGGGGAGAGTATCCTTATCTTAAGCAATACATGCTGAAGTAGGTAAAGGTAATGTGTCATGACTGGTACAATTTACTTTCAGGTTATCTCAGGGAGAGTGGGAAGGAGTGAGAAGGGGAAGAAGGGAGGAAGGAAGAGAGAGAGATAGGAGGGAGAGGGAGATAAGGAAAGGAAGCAAAATGCTCCCAGTTGGTAGGGTTAGATGAAGAGTATACAGGTGTTTATTTACTGCTTTTTCAAACTTTCAGACCTGGGTTTTTGCACACAATTTTAATAGGTTTAAAAATTTACAAAATAAAACTTGGTGGGGTCAGAAGATCCCATGGCAACCTTGTTAAAGAGCAACCCCACCTCTTCTCTACCTCTGAGATACTGATTTAGTAGGTCCAAAATCTGCTTGTGTAACATGAGCTAAAGGTGACTCTATTCGTCCATTATTTATACTTTTAGAAATACTACATTATAAACATCAAAAGAAGCTCATACATTTTCCAAATTATAAGTGAGACAGAGGGTTAAAAAACAAAGATCAAATTTAAAAAAGAAGGAGAAAAGGACATAGTTAAAAACTAAAAGACAAAATAAGATGGAGGAATTGAAATCAAACATACTGTTTATAAGTACAAATAAAAAAATCATTTATTAATTAAAAAGACTCTTAGATTAGATCAAAACCAAAACTAAACTATTTACTGCTAACCAGCAATTCATCTAGATTTAAGTGGAAAAAAAGTATGACAAAGAGTGGAACTTTATAACAATAAATTTTACCTTCTATATTGAAGATCTAATTGGGATAAAACTTTTTAGACTAAGTAATATAGTATAAAAATTCAAGTAGCAAACCTACAGGAAATACAAAAGCAAATTTTAAAAATTCAGAAAATATTAATTGATAGATGAAATTGAAAAAAGTTTGGTTTAAAGGATGTGAAAAAGACAATGAACAAAGTTAACTTAAAGAGTATATGCTAAGCTTAATAATCTAAGAACACGTAAGATAACCTTACTTCTAAGCTTCCATTAAACATTTGTAGAAATTTATCTTAGTGTACAAAACCTGCTTCAATAAATTCAAATAAAGAAAAATTATTATATGAAAAATAGAAATTATAAAAATAAAAATTAAAAAACTCTAGCAACTTGGAATTTTTTAATGCTATCTTAATTATTTTTGTCTAAAGCATGATATTAAAACTAATAATGCAGAATATCTAGAAAATGAAAACAAACTCTAAGAGACAGCAAAACTAATAACTTGTCTAAAACTAATAACTGTCTAAAAGTATATCTGTAGAAAAATTAATAGACTACATACTCATATTTACCAAAATATGGAATAAGATACTGAATTAAGCCAGGTAGATCAAAAATAAAAAAAAAAGTCCCAAGATCAATAGAGAAAATTAATGAAAAATTTGGTTCTTTGAAAAGATCAATATATTGATAGACCGTTAGCCATGTTGATTATGACAAAGAGGACACAAATTACTAATATCCAAAATAAAAGAGAGGACATAACTACAGAACCAATGGACATTACAAGGATAGCAAGGAATATAATATGAACAACTCTCATGACCATGAATTTGATAACATAGGTGAAACAGCTAATTCCCTAAAAGATACAATCTGCCACAAGTCACAGAAGAAATAGACATGAATATTTGAATACATATTTGATATATTTGAATATGTTATACATGTATTTAGTAGGCCTGAATAGGCCTGTATATATATTAAATAAATTGAATTAATAAATAATAACTTTCCAAAACAGAAAGCACCAGGTCCAAAAGAATACCAAACATTTAAGGAAGAAATTATAACAATTCACTACAATCTCTTTCAGAATACAGAAGCAGGAGGAATAGTTCCTAACTCATTCTATGAGGTCAGCAATACCCTAATACCAAAGTCAGAAGAAATACAAGAACAGAAAGTTACAGGCCAATATCTCATGAACATAGATGCAATAATCCTCAACACGATGTTAACAAATTGAATTCAATGATGTATGAAAAGAATTACATACCACAGCTAAGTGGGTTTATGCCAGGTATGCAAGGCTGATTCAACTCATGAAAATCAATTAATGTAATCTATCACATTGACAGGCTAAAAAAGAAAAATTACAAAATCATATCAATAGATGAAAGCATTTGACAAAATCCGAAGCCCATTTATGATAAAAACTCTCAGTAAACTAGGAATCAAGGGGAGGCTCCTAAATTTGATAAGGAATATTCACAGAAACCCTACAGCTCACATAATAATCATGAGAAATTTTTCTGCTGAAATCAGGAACAAAACTATCCCTTTTCAGCAATGCTTTTCAACAAAGCTAGACCTATGGGAAGATCTAGCTAATAAAATAACACAAGACAAGGAAAGGAAGAAGTAAACCTATCTTTGTTTACAAATGATGTGATCACCTATGCAGAAAATCCAAAAGAATCAACAAAAACAAACTCCTGGAATTAATAAGTGATTATAGCAAGGTTACAGGATGTAATAATCGATATACAAAAGTCAATCTCTTTGTTACATACCAGCAATAAACAAGTTTATTTGAAATTGCAAAAACAATAAAATTTACGTTAGCATCTTCCGCCATGACCTAGAAAGTGAAAAACTTAGCTATCAGTCTAACAAATATGTATAAAACCTATATGAGCAAAATGACAAAATTCTGATTGAGGAAATAAAAATCAAATAAATAAATGAAGAGGTATTCTGTATTCATTAGTAGGAAGATCATTAATAGTAAAGAGTCAGTTTTTAACTTGATCTATAGATTCAATGTAATCCCATCCCAAATACCAGCAGTTTATTTTGTGGATACTGACAAATGGATTCTAAAGTTTATATGGAGAAGGAAAAGACCCAGAATAGTCAATGCAATAAAAAAGGAAAGGACAAAGTTGGAGGACTGACACTACCTGACATTAAGACTTAGTAGAAAACTATAGTAATCAAGATAGGGTGGTACGGGCAAAATAATAAGCAAATAGATCAATGGAACAGAATGGAGAGCCCCCAGATAGACCCACTTAAATGTAGTCCAATAATCTTTGACAAAGGAATAAAGGCAAATGCCATGGAGAAAAGATGATCTTTTCGACAAATCATGCTGGAATAACTAGATATCCATTAAAAAATCAAATCTAGACACATACCTTACCCTTCACAAAGATTAACTCAAAATGAATCATAGATTATTTTGGAAATGTAAAATGCAAAACTAAACTCCTAGCAAATAATATAAGAGAAATGTAAATGACCTGGCATTTGGTGATACAACACCAAAGGTATGAACCACGAAAGGAACAACTGACAAGCTAAACTTTATTATAATTAAAAATATCTGTTTTGCAAAAGACACTGTCAAGAGAATGAAAGGACAAATCAAAGACTGGAAGAATATTTGCAATAGATTTCATTGATGAAGAACGGCTATCCAAAATATGTAAAGAAATACTAAAACTCAACAAGAAAAATGAAACAATTAAAATATGGGCCAAACATCTGAATACTGAATAAACACCTCACCAAATAAGATATACACCCTGCAAATAAGCTTTTGAAAAGATGCTCCACAGCAAACATTATCAGGGAAAAGCAAATTAAGAATTAACAATGTGATATATCACTACACAGCTATTAAAATAGCCAACATCCACAACACTAACAACACTAGATTCTGGTGAGGATGTGGAATAACAGGAACTCTCATTCATTGTTGGTTACAGTACAAAATGAAACAGCCACTTTGGAAGACAGTTTGGCAGTTTCTTACAGAACTAAACATACTCTGACCATATGATCTAGCAATCACACTATATGATATTTAGCTAAATGAGTTGAAAACTCATGTTCACACAAAAACCTGCACTTGCATGTGTATTGCAGATTTATTCATACTTGCCAAAAATGTCCTTTAATGGGTGAGTAGATAAATAAACTGTGGTATAATGGGATATTATTCAGCCCTTATAAAAAGAACTATCAAGCCATAAAAAGACAGGGACAAAACTTAAATGCTTATTACCAAGTGAAAGAAGGAAATCTGCAAAGACTACATACTACTTGACTCCAGTGATATGACATTCTGGAAAATGCAAAGATGAGTGGTTTCCCGTGGTGAGGGGGTGTGTGGTGGGGGTGGGCATGAATAGGCAGAACACAGAGGATTTTTAGGGCAGTGAAACTATTCTCTTTATAATGGTAGATACATGTCATTATAACTTTGCCCAAACTTATAGAATGTACCGTACTTAAGAGTGAACCCTAATGTAAACTATGGACTTTGGGGGATTAGGATTTGTTTATGTAAGTTCACCAGCTGTAACAAATGTAACACTCTGGTAAGAGATGCTGACACTGGGGGAGGCTACACATATGAGAGGATGAAAGTATATGGGAAATCTCTGTAAGTTCTGTTCCATTTTGCTGTGAACCTAAAACTGCTCTAAAAGATAGTCTTTCAGAAAATTGGAGTAATTACAGTACTGAGTCTCAAGTAACAAATGAGATGCCAAAGTGGTCATCATGTATATGCTATAAAATGACAGAGAAATGTTGGTATGAGTATTGGAACTTCGTGATTTTCTCTGGGATAAGTGCTGCAGGCAAAGGAGACAGGATTGAGGTGACCAGATTCGTTTTACCAGGAAGACCTTCCCAGCCAGATGTGAATATTCTCACCTCTGAACGCTACAGCCTGTTTCACACACTTCTCTAACGCATTTGCATCAAAGACATCTTTCTTCCTGTGACATCATTAGACTGAAAAACAGGGAAGAGAATTTTTTAGCATTAACCATGATGTATCAAGAATTGCAATGATGATTTTAATATATTACCTCGGAAAATATCCCTATATTTCTGTTAGAAACGTTTGTACACGGCTTTGAAATGCAAAGAAAAAGAGATGACATCGGGTGTCCTTTCTCGTGCACTTTGCCAGTTTATCTGATACTGCTGGGGCCTGTGTCTTTCATGGCCTTTGAGCTATTTTACAGCTAAGTTGCAGAAATCCAATATTAATACAAATGATTTTTATATCTTTAGAAATGCAAATAAAGGGCATCTGGTGGAGATGTAGTTTATTATTGCCCAAGGACTATTGATCGGTTTTGCTGATAAGGTATTTATAAATTTATGTCAGTTTCCCTTAATCCCTATATATATTAATTCTTTGAATTTTCCCCTTCAACTGGATATTCTTGGTTTCCTCACTAGCTAAGAAGTTAAATAAAACCTTCCACATGCAGTAAAAAAATGATTAAAATAGAAATATAAAAATTAGATAAACAGTAGCATTGACAAAGTGAAACCAAGAACTGGCACTTTAAAACAATAGTAATAATATAATAGAAAACCATGTGGTAGCATAATGAAAAAAACTAACAAAAACGTGGAAAGATATTGAGTATTCTTGAATAGGAACACTTGGTAGTGGAAAGATGCCAGTTGTCCCTAAGTTAAATTTGCAAATTCAGATGTTCAGTTGCTATTATGTTACATGTCTGTTTGAAATTTTATTGTCTTATTCTAAATTCATCTAGAAAAGTAAACAAATAATAGCCTAGAATAACCTGAAATAGAAGAATAATGATAGTGGAAGCGGTAAACAATTTAAAGATATTATCAAGACACAATAGGAGCCGAATACAGTGGCTTGCACCTGTAATCCTAGCTATTCAGGATGCTGAGGTGATTGCTTGAGGTCAGAAGTTCAAGATCAACCTTGGCTACAAAGTGAGACCCTCAACACTTCAAATTAGCCATGTGTGATGGTGTGTGCCTACAGTTCCAGTTACTTGTGAGGTAGAGGCAGGAGGATCACTTGAACCTAGGAGTTTGAGGCCGCAGTGAACTATGGTCATGCCACTGTACTTTAAATTAGGGTGATAGAGCAAGACATATCTTAAAAAAGAAAGAGAGAGAGAGAGACAGAATATTTATAACTGTATCATCTTAGCACGAAAAATTACACAGCCCAGAAAGGGATTCAAGTACCTATAACAATTTGAAATACATTAAAAACATTTTTTTACAACACTGAAGAAAAGCAGAGTTATTCAATAAATGCTGCTTGGTTAACTGACTAAAAATTGGAAAAATAATAAAGGTAAACTTTTATTTCTTATTTTAAAATTAACTCCACATGGATAAATTTTTAATTATAAAACATGAAAATAAAAGTATTAGAACAAAATAATAGAGATTAAAAACAATTATCTTGAGAGTGTGATCAAAACCTGTCTGTTAAAAAGGAACATTTGATACATTTTACCACAGACCAACTAAATGCATGGTAACTATCAACAGAACCAAAATAAAAAATGAATTGGGAGAATATCTACCAAAAATCATATCAGAGGTAAAGAGATAATTCTTTTTCATATACAAAGGGATATTATAAACTGTAAGTTTACTTTCCAGATCTGCTTAAAAAAAAAATTGAGATGACCCAAAAAGTTACAAAAAAGGAAATACAGGATCTGATACACATAGGAAGAATTGATCATTCTGCTCAAAAATTAACAAACAGACACATTCAGATGCTCAGATGCCATTTAAAACTCAACGCTTTGAGAAATAATTGTAAAAAATCATTTTGGCAAGTGTTTGGAGAATCTGTTAGCAGGACAAAAATTTAGTTACAACTTTTTGCAGGGCATTATGGCAATAACTATCAAAATTTAATATGTCACAAAGTGATACAACACTTCTACTTCTAAAAAATAGCCTTGTCAATATACACATGTGCAGAAAACATATATGCAAAGATATTAATGGCAGCATTTAACTCAATTTAATTTTTAAAATTGACAAATATTGTACATATTCATTAAGTCCATGGTGATGTTTCAATATACGTATAATATATAAGCATTTTTAATTTTAGTAACAAAAGATAGAAATCAATATGACCAAGTGTGTGTGTGAGTGTGTGTGTGTGTATGTAAGAAAGATAAGAAATTGAGAGAGATTGGAAGAGAATGAGCACAATGTTTAATTTTCAGTTTTATGCTTTTGTTTTTGTCATTGTTTTTAAAACAAACTGTTATACTGATAAACAATAAACAAACCTACTTTAAAAATTTATGTCCATTTTAGAGTGAATTTAAATGGAGAACACAAATTAAGATTAAAAAATTAAAAAGAGCTAGCATCTTGTTCTCTAAGGAACTTTCTTTTAATGCAGTTTTGAACTTCAATCAATATGAATGCATTTTTGTTGATGTGTTCTCTGTATCATGGGCAAATAAATTGCACAAGAATAGACCATTTAGGCACTGCTGGATTTCCCGTTGCTGTTTCTGAAAAGTTTGAGTGAATGAATAGTAAGTCGAACAGCTGGGGCTGCAGAACCCAGAAAAACCACACAAAAGCTGAGGGAAATGACATTTTCTTCCTTTAATTTATGATCCTGAATCATCTTTTT
The DNA here is from genome assembly GCA_031835075.1 of Saguinus oedipus. Classification (NCBI taxonomy): domain Eukaryota; kingdom Metazoa; phylum Chordata; class Mammalia; order Primates; family Cebidae; genus Saguinus; species Saguinus oedipus. The sequence goes on along the minus strand of CM063171.1, from coordinate 184,870,588 downwards.
AGGAGGAGAAATCGATCTTACAAAGCATCGAAGTTAAGCAATGATTAGGTATTTAGAAGTTTTGCAGTAGCCATAGAAAAGATACATATTTACATAAAATAGTATAGCATGTAGAGTCTCCTATTTGCAAAAAATTCCCTCATTCAAATGTTCAATATAAAGTTGCTTTCTAGTCTCTCTACTCCCCATAAAATACACAATATATTAAAATATATGGTGGGATTTAATTTTATATGTTTTCTGACCTCATATTTAATGTCACATTCCCATATTAAACTCGATGGTTTTATTACCAATAGAGTACCTACACAACATGATTTTGAATTTCAGACTTGAGATCCTTAATAAGAAGCATTATGATTAAGATGATATAAGTGAGGGGACAGGATTCTAAATGATCTTTAGTGTATAAATAAAGAGAAATAAAATTTCTGCAAAATATCTCAGATTATGATTTGAACATGTTAGACATGTCCAATTTTCCTATTTTTGTGGAATTTGTCTCACGGTGATTTTCCATTAGGCATTTCAGAGCTGAAATAAACAACAGGCTTATGTACTATCCCACTTTATGTCAAACCTTTAGCTTAGTAAAACATCATTCTGTGCCCAGAAAATAGGACTGCATCTTCCTCAATCCAGTCTACAAGTGAAATTCTGTTAGAATCCATATTCTGTGAATATCCAATTACAACAAGTGATTGACATAGTAGATTACTGGGAAAACATTTGTGCCTCGTGCTTGCAAAAAGATCTTCAAAAGTAACAGGGCAAATAGTTCCAGGTCTCTGTGACCCAAAAAGTCTAATGAAGCCAAAGAATTGCTAGAGCATCTTAGAGAAACCTGAGGCCATTCAGCCTAATGATTTAGTGATGATGTCTTTGTTTTTAGTCAGAGAATAATGTGGCTTCTAGCTTAATATTTATTCAGCAACACTCACTAATGTTGGTAGCTTTGGCTGTGAGCCTTCTTCTATGTCCTGAATATTCTAGGGCAAGAACAGACTCTTCTGTTTAAATAATTCTAAAAATCGAATTGTTTTGTGCTGTTTTCAACTTCTAGGAAAAGATAAAGTCCAAATATAATAATAAAGTAAAAGAGTGATGAAAACCCAGTGACTGAAAAGCAGACGTCACACTGAGAATTAGACTGATAGCATGTGAAACAGAAGATAGGTTTTTTTGTAGTTCAGATTTTAAAAAATCTATAAATGGCAAAATATGGTCATTTGAGAGGAGAGATACAGGAGAGATAGAAGAAGGGAGGGAAGGAAGGAGGGGAAGAGACAGAGAGTAGGAGAGAGACAATCCAAACTTAAAGAAAAAAAAAAGTTTACATTTTATAACGACCACCAAAGACTATCATAATTAACCCTACACTTCCCTCTGGTGGTCAAATTTGAAAATGTATTTACAGATGAATTAAAGATTAATATACAATAATAACTGAAGGTAAGACAGATACCTCATTTTGTGTGAATATTACATTTTAACCAATTACCTAACTACAACATTTCCCCTAGTTATTATTTCCCCTAGTTATTAAAGTTGAATGACTGCTCTGTAGAGAGGTCCCAATTCTCATAAAATTTCCTAACCTACAGCAGGGACTATATATAGCAAGTTGTACTGAATGATACTAATTATATACCTAGGATGTGAATATTCATTAATGCCCTAATTTATGTAAAAAAATAATGGGAAAGAATATTTTCCTGGATTTCTTAAACTACTTAAATTTTAAGAAAGTAGTCTATGAATTATCAGACTGTATTGTCATGCACATTAAAATAAAAATTTTAGGAACATGGAGACATGGCCCAGCACGGTGGCTCAGACCTGTAATCCCAGCACTTTGGGAGGCCGAGGCGGGCGGATCACGAGGTCAAGAAATGGAGACCATCCTGGCCAACATGGTGAAATCCTCTCTCTCCTAAAAAATACAAAAATTAGCCAGGTGTGGTGGCGCAAACCTGTAGTCCCAGCTACTCGGGAGGCTGAGGCAGGAGAATTGCCTGAACCCGGGAGGCGGAGGTTGCAGTGAGCTGAAATCCTGCCACTGCACTCTAGCATGGCACCTGGTTACAGAGCAAGACTGTCTCAAAAAAAAAAAAAAAAAAAAAAAAAAAGAGAGAGACATGCATTTTTATCAGAATATCAGAATTTAGAATCTCAGCCCAGCAACCAAACCTGGTGTTTTTCGGTGGTTACTGTTTGTGAATGTCAGATAGGTACTGATACTTCTTTTCCTTAAGGGAGCAATGTAGAATTCATTACAACTTTAATACATTTAATATTTTAAATTTCTAAATTAATTAGAATATTAATTTTTCTATTTGGAGAAAAACCAAAGCTTGCACTGACACATGTTTTTTGGCTGTTTAGTTCTAACATCTTCCCTGATAATTTCATATGGGAGCCAGTACAATTTTTTTGTGTGAATGTACTCCTTGAGCTTCAAAGAAAAAAAACAAGAAAAAAGGAAAAATATAAGTAATTTTATTTGACTCCTCTTTTTATTCTTACCATAAAATATTCTTTTACCTTTTTATATTCTTTTAAGATATGACACAAATTACAAGCTTTACTTTTGTTCTTTCTGACAAGTCAAGAGTATATAAAAGAGTTTCCGATTACGCTTTTTAAGTTTTATCCACTGTATTGACTAAATGTGAGCTATGGTGAAAATGGTTACATACTGAAAGTGTAAATTGTTTTGAATTTGAATGTCTTTTAATGAAGTAGTTTTTCAAACTGTTCTTTTCAATGTGAAACCTAAATACGAGGCACAAGATAATTTTAGCACCAAATGAGGCCTTTAGGATTTAGCTTCCTTTCATTCATTCAGTAAATATTCATTGTAGGTATGTTGTAAAAATGTTGTATTGGCTACCTAAATCAGTGAAGGTATACTACAAAGGTAAATCTGAAATGAACTGTGAGATCAAGAAGCCTGTAGCTCTGAGGAGAGATAAAAGTGTTTAAAGTTAATGAGAGTGTGAAGCAGAGAAATGGGCTGGTATTGCAGGAGAGAAACAAGAAGAGGAGATGCTTAATCTAGGAAATATAGGCTCCTTTTGAGGAGGAGAGTACAGCGTTCTCTTTAGCTCTTTCTTCTATTTCCCACGCCTCACACATGGCTGATCTTTCGTGAATATTAAATGATTAGAGTAGAAAACTCTGACTCAAAGTTCTGACTCTGTGACATACTTACAGCATGGCTAAAATAAGGCACTGCAATTGCTTGAGGCTCAGTTCATTTACTTAAAAAATAATATGGATTTTAAAATGATTGTCAAATATGTTTATGCATGTGAAATACTTCATTTGAACACCTTCATTACACAGGTGATACTGTTGAATTAACGTAAGCGGATATGGATTTTACCAGTCCCTATGTGAGTAGGGAACCCACACAAAAATGTGTGGACCTATTTTGAGAGTCACATGTTAAAATGAGACTTTTCCTATTTTATCAGTGTTGGGGCCCTAACTTAAAGGGTTATAAATGCCCACACGCAGGATTTCGAAAAAGGGAGTGCTAGACCACCTTATCACATTGCAAAGGGGTGACTCTATTCAATGTTTGGTGGGTCCTATCCCATTACGTACTTCAGGAATGGGATACAAATGTATAAGGTGAACCTTGAAGCAACTTGGGATACTATTAAATTATACCACTAGAATGTGTCCATAGTAACAAAGTTTTATACTTGCATAAATTTAGAATTCCTTTAGTAGAAAACAACCATTTAGAAATGTGAGGAAGTTAAAACACCTCACAAAGTGATGTCACCCACCAGAGGCAAGGCCAGGAGAATTGCTGATTTTTTTTGGCTCTCAGATGAGTAATCTCATTATCATATTCAACGCATCTCTGTTTGCAAATTTGAAACCTTCTAAGACTCTAAGAGTGGGAATAATAGAATACAAGAAAACACCAAGTGTGTTTCTTTGTATAAATCTAGAACAAAAGCTGTATTCTTTCTTTTTTTTTTTGAGCTGGAGTTTTGCTCTTGTTGCCCAGGCTGGAGTGCAATGGCACTATCTCGGCTCACTGCAACCTCCACCTCCCAGGTTCAAGCGATTCCTCCTCGTCAGCCTCCCTAGTAGCTGGGATTACAGGCAACCACCACAACACCCGGCTAATTTTTTTATATTTTTAGTAGAGACAGGGTTTCACTATATTGGCCAGGCTGGTCTCAAACTCCTGACCTCAGGCGATCCACCCACCTCAGCCCCCCAAAGTGTTGGGATTACAGGCGTGAGTCACCACACCTGGCCCAAAAGTTGTATTCCTTCTAACATGCCAAAAGAAGAGGAAAAAGAGGGGCAGCAATGAGATAAATGAGATGTGGAGTTTGAAACTTTCTAAGTTTCTATAGAATCAATGGCATTTATTTTTTAATAATAGTTTTAAATGTAAATGTAATATTTTTATGTCTTCCCATTGCTAATGTAGCAAATCATGACAAATTTAGTGGCTTTAAACAACGCAAATGTTGTTTCTTACAGTGCTGTGGATTAGGAGTCTGACATGGGCTAATACCAGGGGACTGGCAAGGCTGTGCCCTCTGGAGGCTGTAGGGGTGAATCTATTTCCTTGTCTTTTCCAGCTTCTAAAAACTGCCCACATTTCTTGGCCTGTGTTCCCTTCCCCCATCTCAAAATTCAGCAATTCATGGATTTAGTCCATCTCATATTATATCACTCTGACCTCCGTTCCCACCATCGTTACCTCCTTCTTCACTCTGATTCTTCTTTACCACTTTCAAGGACCCTTGAGATTACACTGTGACCACCTGGATAATCAGGGTGCTCTTCACATCTCAAGGTCCTTAGTGACATATGCAAGTCCCTTTTCTTTGTGTATGTGATGAATACATTATATATATATATAATATATATAATAAGTCTCTATATATTTGTCTATATATATATTAGTCTCTTTCTATTTATTTTTTATTTTATTTATTTATTTTTTTAAGATGGGGTTTCACCATGATGGCCGGGCTGGTCTTGAACTCCTGACCTCAGGTGATCCACCCACCTTGGCCTCCCAAAGTGTTAGGATTACAGGGGTCAGCCCCCGCGCCCAGCCTATTAGTTTCTTTCTATATCTATTAGTCTATATATATATTGGTCTTTATATACATATATGTATTAGTCTATTTTATCATTTACTACCATAAAATATACACAAATCTATTTAAAATCTCCGATTGCTATTGTGGTGAGCTCTAGTGTTGTGACTATCCACTTAAAACACCATGTGGTGCTAATCATCTTCAGGTGAGCTGACCTTCTCCGAAGTCAGTTGCCTCTGGTGGTTACGATCTCTTGCAGTTCTTGTATATTTTTCATCCTTTTTATTGCAATAAAATTAAACCTTGTAAATCTTGGATAGCACATGGGACCCATGTGGAGCTCCACTAGTGATGCTGGAAGTGCTCCCAAGAAGCAGAGAAAAGTCATGACATTATTAGAAAAAGCTGAATTGCTTGATATTTACCGCAGACTGAGGTCTGCAGATGCAGTTGCCCGACATTTCAGAAGATCCTTCTTGTAATCAATATTGAGACATATAAGTCCAGTAGGTAGTAATTCTGAATATAAATAAATAACAGGAATTAAAAAAAAGAAAAAAAAAAAGAGATTTGGTAGCTTGGGGAGATGCTGTTCTAAATCCTTTAAAATTTATTAGAATTTTCTGTTCCTAGAGTAGAAAGTTCCCATAATCTGATAACAGCCTGACTGGCTGCTACTTCTACTGGCTGGAGTGCGATCTCTCATCTCTGTGCACAAGGTGGCAGGATCTCTTTAGTTACAGACGGGGTTGCCATTTGACAAAAAGTGACATCAGAAAAAAAAAGTGTAAAATAAACACTAGAATTTAGCCATACTAGATTAGAAAAAATAAAACCTAAAAACCTCAAGAGAGTTAGGCATTCACTACCAAGGTCCAAACAAAACACATTTTTTTGGCAATTGCCCATTTAGACTAGCCTCTAACTAAGAAGTTGCTTTTTTGGTAACCATTTTGAAAAAGCTTGTCTGGTACCAGAAACTATACAGAAGTAATAAGATTGAGTTTTCATTTTTCTTCTGCAATTGCTTTACTTCACATGTAAAATTTTGCATATAAACTGGAAATCTCAACCAAAGAATAATTAAATGTTATCCAATGTAAAATTCTAAAATATATTTAAATGAGAAGAATAGCTTTAGTATCACAATTTATTCAAAGTTATCAACATAATTTAATGACATTTCAGGTTAAAATTAAAATGAGTATAAGAAGTTATAATCAAGTATTTATTTGCAATTATTAGCACTTCAATAAACAAACAGAATATTTGCAATTATTAGCAATTCAATTAACAAACAGAAGCTGTATCACTTTTAAGTAGTATTCATTTGGAGAGCAATAATTGTTTGGATTGGAAGGTGGTGAGTTCAGTAGCTCTTACATAGTATTCTCCAATCTACAAAAGCTTTTTTTCCCCTTCAAACAACACATAATAATAAAAGCTAACAATTACATAGTGTTTGTCAAGTACCAGATACTCATCAACATACTTTACAGATTTTAACTAATTTCAATCACATAATAACCATGTGAGGTAGGTGCCATCATAAACTCCATTTTGTAAATGAGGGGTCTAATATAGGGGCCTTAGGAACTTGTCCAAAGCCACACAAAGAAAATGGAACAGAGATGGGATTTAAACCCAGGCATGTTGACTTCAGAGTATACACACAAATAAAATGCTGCTTTGTTTCTCTTGCATAGCAAAGTAATATACAGTACTATCAGGTGGGAATGGGTAAAATGTACACTTGAATAGGGGTTATATTATTTCCAGGTTTTGGAAACAATTGTAATAAACATTGTACTAGCAGTTCTGGTTCAGTTTTCTTTTTTCTTATAAATTTAAATTAAATTTCTTTTTTAGAGATGCGACCTTGCTATGTCACACAGGCTGGCGAATTCACACTCTTGGGCTAAGTGATCCTCCTGCTTCGGCCTCCCCAGTAGCTGGGATTACTGGTGTGTGCCACTGTGACTGAATTTCAGTTTTCTTAAAAAAATACAACTAGCATGCCCGTAATTTTATCTTGCCTACTGGTAACCACCAGTTAAAACAAAAAGAAAACAGGAAAACCTCCAGTTAACAGGGTTTTAGAAAAGCGTATTTCAGAAAAAAATAATTGTACATTCAAAAGAGTGGTTGGTTCCTGTAAATTGTTACTGATAACCTAGAATCTAACTCTAAAAATATCTCTGCATATTTATATGTGTGCATGTACTTGTGTATGTATGTATTATGTTACGCACATATTCTCAATGGTGAAAAATTTTTGTTCTCTGAGAATGGATTTTATCTGGAGGTAATCAAAAGCATTATGAGCTAAAATGGGTAGATGATGTAGAGTTGGGCAATATTAACTTGACATAAACATAAGTTTTGGCCAGAAATAATAAAATGGGCTTTTTAACATTTTAGTTACCAACTACGACATTTACTTTATGAAACAAAGGATCCAAATATCTTTGGAATCTAATTTCATTATAAGGTAAGGCTCTCCCTCCTTGCCCACGGTATTTCTACCTCACTTCATTGGGATAATAGGTGAGAAATCTGCACTGTAACTTCTTTGTATATGGACTTCATGCTGTGTTCTAGATTATGCAACACTCGGTACATATTGTGGTAAAAAGGGCATCCTCATATGTAATGCTATAATAATGTAGGCATTTTGGTCACCAACTAGAGTCCTACCTTCATAAACAGTCCATCAGAAGAAATTTTCGTTTTATACTTGAATGAAACTCAGTTTTCCTTCATTCTCACATTTTTTGGGGAAAAAGTCATTTACCCACTCTAACAGTGGCTGAGATCCATTTGCTTTGTGAAAATGCACTCTGTTCTCAGCATAATAATCCCTCTTGTCCGATAGATGTATTCTCTTAGCCACTGCTGCCATCTGCTGGTCTTGTTATTGTTAGATTTTAGAAAAAGCAGTGCATAAGGCTCCAGTCAAGATGATGCAAAATGCAAGTATCATTAATAGGTAGTTTTGTAGGCCCTGAATAAGAAAAAAAAGAATAATAATGATAAAAAAGCCTGAATCAAATGCACAAAATGGACAAACTCTCAAGATGGCTAGGGACCTGACAAACCATTGCTGTAGCCACTTGTATGCTTTTTTGCTATCCCATTCAAGTAATCAGGTTCTCACAAAACGCTGCAAAGCCTTATGAATTCACCCATTCGGTAAATAAATGTGGGCACCCACTAAGCTTCAACATGTGCCTTCATGCAGCCAATCATATAATATGGGAGACAGAAAGTAATCACAGAAAAGGTTATCACGTGAGACGGGTGTTAATAAGCAAACCACCATGGTTGAGAGTGTGTTACTGGAATCTTAATCATGCTGGATTAGAAGGTGGGGAGTGGAGCTTCTAACTACAAGTATCAGTGAATTGGCCAGGGGAATGGGGCAGCAAGTACAGATTCCAGGTAGAAGGAATTTTGTGTGCACAGTCCTGTTGTAAGAAAAAAGCAAGATATTCCCCAGGGACTGAAGGGAGGTCAATGTGGCTGCAGCAATGAAAGTTAAGTGGAGCAAGATGAGGTTGGAAGACCATGGACCTGAACACTTGTTATGCTTTGGGTCCTTTTTTTTTTCTTATTTTTTGAGATGGAGTCTCACTCTGTCACCCCGCTGGAATGCAGTGGCGCCATCTCGGCTCACTGCAACCTCTGCCTCTCAGGTTCAAGAGAGTCTCCTGTCTCAGTCTCTCAAATAGCTTGGATTACAGGACAGTACTACCACACCAAACTAATTTTTGTACTTTTAGTAGAGACAGCACTTCTACTTGTTGGCCAGGCTGGTCTTGAACTCCTGACCTCAAGTGATCTGCCCGCCTCCGCCTTCCAAATTTGGGTTCTATTTTTCAAAGCAAAGAGGAAGACATCAAAGAAACATGCAACTGGCTGTGTTAAAATATCAGATTTGCATTGTGTAAAGCTCACACTTCTTTTGCAGGATGGCAGACAGACTGGAGGGGCCAGAATGGATTCAAGGAGACCAATCAGGAGGTGACTGTAGTCTTCCAGGGAAAAGGTGACGAATGGGAGATGGAGAGATGGAGATGGATCTCAAGGGTGAAGAAGAAATGCAGAGAGGGGTGCAGAATGACTCAGCTGGCCTTGCCCAGTTATGTATGGGGTCACTGTTTTTAAAGATGGGAACTACTGAGAACCACTTCCCTGTGTTGCCCAGTCCATCTTTGAATTAACAAAGAAGTATCTTCCTGTGTTAAGTAGAAATATTTCATTTCCTGTAAGTTCCATCACTAGGAGTAGAGATAGATCGATTTTAATATCTCTCCCACAAGATAAATCCTCAAACACTGAAAAATAACTCTCCTATATCCCAGGAGGCCTCTCTTTTCCTGGTCAATATTTTAACTCTTTGACTATTTTTCATATGGAATGGTTTCAAGCTTCCTTTCTGTCTGGATTTTCCTTTCTGAATGATTGCCAGTTTGTCTGTATCCTTCTTTATGCTTATAGAGCCCCATATTCTTTTTTTTTTTTTAAAGTAAAAGTACAGAGACTTGTTCTTGCTGCAAAGCAAAAGTACATACTTATGAAAGGGGAGTGGGGATGTACTCAAGAGAGAATCATGCAAGGGGGTTGGGGTTCCTATCTTCATGGTTTCTTTAACCAAGGGGTGGAATATTCATGAAGATTCCTGGAAAAAGGTAAAAGTTTCTCAGAACTGTAGTGTCACTCATTTTTACAGCAAATATGGTTGTGCCCGGAACTGCCATGGCACTGGTGGGTGTGTGATTTGTGTGTTAACTGGTGTATAATGAAGTCCGAGGTGAAACCTAGGGCAAATCCAGGACCAAGCCAACTGTTTGGTTCAGTTGGTCTTAGCCAGCTTGATACACACCCTGTTTTTCACGGTCTTATCAGCCCATGGGCTCTGAAGCTATTTCAACAGTTTCCTTTTGCTAGTCATGTGAAACTGCTGCCTGGAATTTTCCTAATCTGTGATCATCCTATATTATTCCTGTCTCATAAGATTTCCATCCCTTATCCTTAAAGCTTGATGTGGGAGAAAGTCAGTCTTCTGTATCTGCTTCCCGCTGATTAAGGCCATTGGCTCTGCGTAGTGAGGGCCTGGTAATCTCTGGCTATCTGGTCTAAGGATCCCAAGGGTGGGTTATCAGGAGAGTCTAAATCCAAGGCAGAAGACCCCAGTATTTTAAGGGAAGGTTTGAATATCACAAAGTAAAACAAGACTAATACCTCTCTAATTTTAGAGATATCTAAAGTTACAATCAGATTTTCTTATTTATTAATACTATTTAGTAATATTATTAGATTCTTTTTAAAAGGAAAAATAACAATGGTTTATTGATAAGTCATTGAGAAGACACATAAAGTTTCTGGGAAAAGAAAAAAAAGTGGAGAGGAGGCAGTTCTGGGAAGCAGTTGGCATCCTGCCTGCTTCATATCTGCAGGAACAGGGCTGGTAGCCTCCCGCTCTGGTGAAAATTCTGGCCACTCCGGTCTGACAGATTAATAGCCCCAAACTACCCAAGGTTGGGGCAAAACTTCAAGGAAGGTAGTGGGAATAGAATGCTGTGTCTCTGAGGCAAGAGTTGACTGACTTGTTGGGGGAAGTATGTTCATAAAAGCAGGACCCTGGGCTCTGTTAGAGGCTAATTAATCCTCAGGGCTAATCTGGATTCAAGAGTATCTCCCCTCATGCTCACCCAAGGACTCAGTGGAGAACATGCACCAAAACTTGGGTTCCTAAAGCCAGGCCATGCAAAGGGTGGGCATAGGGAGACTCATTTCCCCCAATGTAGATGCAAGGGGTCGGAGGGTGGAGGGTGTTTCTGTCTTTGCTGCCTTGCAGCCAGGTCAACTTTGAGGGAAACTCAGAAAGGGAAGTTCTAATTGGGCTCGCCCAGGAAACAGGGTTGGGGCAAGATAGGCAGGTTGACAATAGGAACACATGGCTCTCCTGGCTCCACAATGAAATTCTCACTGCAAAGTGTAGTCTTTTGTCTGGTTTCGTTTTGTCTACTTCCCTCACACTTCCTTAAAGGTCTTGTGTTTCCAGTTTACTGGAAGAATGTAGAGATCAGAGGTAAATTTGCGTAATAAATCTGAACAGAACAGAAACAAAGTCCAGGATGGAGGGAATGCGAAAACTGTCAAGGAAAGTTCTTTCGTATTATTAGTTCTTAATATTAATGCTAACTAATATAGAACATATATATGTTATGCATACATAACATAGAACATACTAGTATAAGATTAATGCTTATATACTTCTGTATACATAACATAAATATACATACTTTGTATGCAGTTATGTATACATATACAAATACATATGGTCATGTATACCTATGTATAAATAACATATGTTATGTGTTAATTAACAAAATTAAATAATTACGTTACTAAACTAAATTTTATATAAATGTACAAAATTTATATATTGATTATATAAATATATAATGGGAATATATATGTTAAATATATATATAATTATATATATATATAATTATATATATATATATTCACTTTCTTCAACTTAATAAAGAGAGTGGATTAATTTGCCTCTGTTCGATGACCAGAGACAGGTCTTTGTAAGTTAGGTTGGGGCCAGTTAAATTGTCTGATTCAGTGTGACCCTCAGCACTAACAGAAGCCATTCAAATCCCAAATTCTACAAGTAAAAGTACTCAAAACTTGCCAAGTGCAGAATGGCTTATTTAAATACACACACACACACACACACACACACACACACACACACACACACACGGCAGTAAGCTTTGGGTTTCCCTGCATCTTTTTCTTAGTTTTTGAGACTGCCGTGCTCACCTAGATACTGATACTAATGCAGAATAAGTATTCCATAAATATTTGCTCAAACAATGAATACACTAAAGTGATTTTCACATATACATTGTGAATTTGAAATTGTTACAATTAAAAATGGGTCTTCAATTACAAGCTCTCTACAACCTAATTACATGAATACATTGCTAAGTAATATTTTATTACCTACATAGACAGAATAATAATGTTCTCAGGGAATGAAAAATTTTTTTCCCTTTCAATGTTAAGAATTTGCCAAAAATGCAGAGTCTCCTAGAGAAAAAGACTGATTATAGTTGGGCAACAGCAACAGTTTTCCTTCATCAAAGGTGGGTGCTAACTCTTGGAGAGAGCACACTAACATTCTTCCCAAAGCAGAAAGTTTTTCTAACTTGGATTTCTGAAGCAGCTACTAAGATAATAGATCATGGTATTCTTCATCAGAGAGTAGCTTACCGACCGATACATTGTCGAGGTAATAATAACTGCCTGTGTTGGCATTGCTGTAGACATACTGACTAAAGTGTGTTGGTAAAAATATAATTTATGTATAGCTTAAAGATGTAATAATCTAAAATGAACTTCCCAGTGAGTAACAGATATCAAAGAGTATCGGAAGTAAGAAAACATCCAAATCATTAAAGTCCTCACAGAAAAGGTGCTTGGCCCGCAGCCTTATTCCTCGAAGCTGTAGGTTGTAAACTTCTAAATATGTGTCTTCAAGGACTGCTTTAAGGTACAGAACTGATAATAGCTATGAGTCCTGCAGATAACAGTTTTGCTTTTGTTTTCTTCTTTAGAGTTTAGGAGTTTTTGTCTTGTTTCTACACAAATACTTTACAGGTTATTCGGATGAGATTTAGGTTTTAGTGTTTATTCATGACGCTTTTCCAAACTGATTGGGATATAAATATTTAAATTTTTTCTTTAAATCAGCTATCAAGAGGCAATTAGGATTCTGTATTAAATAAGTACCACTGGACATCCTTTCAGTTTTGTTTGTAGACAGACATATAAGATTATTTATTTATTTCCTTAGTTATTTGGAGACAGAGTCTAGCTCTGTCACCCAGGCTGGAGTGTAGTGTGCAATCTTGGTTTACTGCAATCTCTACTTCCCAGGTTCAAGCCATCTCCCCACCTCAGCCTCCTAAACAGCTGGGACTACAGGCACACACCACCAGAGCCTGTTAATTTCGTATTTTTGTAGAAACAGGGTTTTGCCATGTTGCCCCGGCTAGTCTTGAACTCCTGAGCTCAAGTGATCTGGCTGCCTCAGCTTCCCAAAGTGCTGGGACTACAGCTAAGCCACCATGCCTGGCCCCAGGTTTTTCTTTAAAAAACAACCAACCAACCAACCCTTGGCTTTCAGCTTGGCCCTCTCTCTTCTTTTAATACCTATAATCTTATCTTAGTCATTTTTTAAAATAGAAAAAGAGCAGTCATTTTCTTAGGCTTAGAAATCCTTATTTTATAAGAAAACTGGCCTAGCTAATCTAAATTACACATTTCAGAAATACGGTACATGTGCTGTCATGCTTTTATTTTTATTTTCTTTTCGCCTATTTTTACACAAACAATTAGCCAAATTTTAGAACCTACTCCAAAAATTCTAGAAAAAGCTTCACTGGAATGTTACAGGAATTATACTGAAGGTAATTGGAGAGAACTGCCTAATTATAACGGTGAGGTGTTCCATCAGAAATGTGGCCAGCCTCCCACATTCGTTCTGATCTCCTATGTCCTCCAGTAAATGTTTGTAGCAAAGTAAAATTTAAAAAATCTGGCACATTACTTGTTAATACTTTTCTTAGATGTATGTAATTTTTGTGGTCATTATTAATAGCATTTATTTTCCTCTTTTTAACTAGTTGTTAGTGATATATTGGAAGGCAGTTGATTTTCTATTTATTTTATATCTCAAGCCTTACTAAATGATTTTATTGGATCTTAAATTTTTCAGCTGATTCTTTTAAATTTTCATTTTAATTTATAATTTTTGTCACCAATAAATTGAAATCACGATGCTTACATTTTTTAAAATGTAATCTGCAAATGAAAATTTTCTCATTTCTTTTCCTATATTTATTCACTTCATTTCTTATTCTTGTCTTTCCAAACTAGCTAGATCTACAGAAAATATTGAATAATAGTATGGAGAAATCTTTGACTTCTAACGTACAGAGAACTCTAAGGTTTCATGAAATTAAGGTATATAATTGCTATTTTGTTTTGACAGACATACTGCACCACTAAAGCTTCCTTTTATTTCTAGCTTACTAAGAGGTTAATATAGTATTATCACGTCCTTTCCCTATTGCACATGGTAGAGTAAATGAGATTAATTAATTTACATATTACAAATGATCCTTGCATTCCTGAATTAAACCCTATTGGGTCATAGTATATTGATCTTAAAAGTTACTTTTCTATTTGGTCTGAGCCATCTTTTGAAATATGTCTTTACCAAAAACAAAACAAAACAAAATAAAACAAAACATTCCTTACTGTTTTTCAGTACCCCTTTAAATAAAGAACTCTAAAGAATTAATACTAGGCTTTTTGGTTAGGGATTCTCTCTTTAAACAGGTTTCTTATATGTAGTTAAAAGGATTTTCAATTCAGTATTATTATTGTAGTCATGACCAAAATAATTTTCAAATGCTTTAATATAAATCTATACTTAGTTTATGCGTCGTTATACCTATAATGACTAATAAACTATAATCACTAATTTGTGATTTTCTAAGCCTTCAGCATCTTACATGAGATAATAACCAATTCTTCAATATAAATAAATCATCTTTTATGAGGTAGATGAAATATATGCAGAGAGATTTACAATATATTTTTGGCACAGAGTTGCTTTTTGTAGAAAGAAACTCCAACTACAATAAATGAGAATCCTTCATGAAAGTAACTTATAGGTTTATACATGTTTCAAGTTGTTCTCTTGTATTTAAAAAAATTAAAATTCTAATCATAGTCCACATATTTTTGAAACAAATATATTTTTAAAATCCGAGAATCTTACTTGTATTATCAAATAATGATTTTAAAATCAAAATATTTTGTTTATAATTGAAATGATGTTTTAAATCTAAAATGAAATACTCATTTTAAAGATCAGGTAGAAGGTCATTCACTTCATGGCTCTCAGAGATGAGCAACCTCAATCTTCTTAGAGCCAGGAATTATCTGCCACTACAACTGCATATTACGACAAGTTTACGATGCCTTGATGGGGGGGCGGGGTCTTTGGATCAATATTGTCTTTAATAAAACTTATTGGAAAAGTGTGTTTGCATATATTCCTCAACTGAAGACTGTTTCTACAAGTAAAGGTAACAGGGAAAAGTTCTAAAGCAATTTTTTAAAAAAGATTAAAATTTTTAAATCTTTTAATTAAAATAGTTGCCCAGGCTAGTCTTGAACTCCTAGGCTCAAGCGATCCTCCTGCATAGTAGGACTACAGGTGGATGTGACCATGCCTGGCTGAAAGGGGAGACATTCTCCGATTTTGTGAGTTTTCGTATTCTTTCTTTCTTTTCCTTTTTTGAAGAGACAGGATTTCCAGTGCAGTGGTATGATCATGGCTTGCTATAACCTTAACCTCCTGAACCCAACAACCCTCCCTCCTCAACCTCCTGAGTGGCTGTGACTACAAGTGTACACCACCACACCTGGCTAATTTTTAAATTGTTTTTGTAGAGATAGGGGTCTCACTATGTTGCCTAGGCTGGTCTCAAACTCCTGGGCTCAAGCAATCCTCCCACATTGGCCTCCCAAAGTGCTGGGATTACAGGTGTGAGCCACTACTCCGAACCTGTCCTATTTTTCTATCTATAGTTTGGGCTAGGTTATATGATACTCATCCCCAAAATTAACTGAGCATTTACTGCATTGTTAGTACTGTTCTTAGCACTTTACTCATATTCTTACATCTCTCTTGGTAGGTTATCCCTAGTTTCAGATAAGGACTATATGCACAGAGAGGTTAAGAAACTTGACCAAGGTCACACAGCTAGTTTGTGACAGAGTCAGGATTTGAACTCAGTTGGGTTCTTGAGACTATACCTGGGCTCAAGTGATGCTCCTGCCTCAGACTTCTGAGTAGCTG
This sequence comes from Saguinus oedipus, assembly GCA_031835075.1. NCBI lineage: Eukaryota > Metazoa > Chordata > Mammalia > Primates > Cebidae > Saguinus > Saguinus oedipus. Next base: position 184,854,544 of record CM063171.1, on the reverse strand, counting down.
GGACAATAGATGCATGCCATCATGCCTGGCAAAGTGATTTTTAAAGAAAACACACACACACACACACACACACACACACACACACACACACACACACACAATCTTGAGACTATACCTGGGCTCAGGTGATGCTCCTGCCTCAGACTTCTGAGTAGCTGGGACTATAGATGCATGCCACCATGCCTGGCAAAGTGATTTTTAAAGAACACACACACACACACACACACACACACACACAAAGAACTATTTGGTGAATGCAATTTTAAATTCCCATCATTTACATTTGAAAAGGAAATGGCAATAGCTGCCTGTTGCCGTGCTGTTTTCTTACAAAATTGCTGGTTTGACATGGAGGCCTTTGGGAGACACAGGAACCAATATAAGCATCTATTCTCAAAGCCCATTTACCCCAGGGGATATTTTAACTTGTAGAATAAAAAAAAATTTCATCCTGTTTATCTACCATTTTTAAACAAATTTCCCTTTTTCCAACTGATTTCCCTCTTTCATATTTCACTGGGTTATTTAACTAGAATCACTTCAGGGAAACTTAAGTCAATGACAGCATTTTTCCACTGGAGAGGGGGTGGAGAGAGACATGATGTTACATTGTAATAATCATAGCTCTAATATTTTCTTTTCTAATGAGGTATTATCACATTCTGAAGATTTTATCTGTCAAATCCATTCATAGGTTGTTTGCCCTGAACCTAGGCGCCACAGGCAGTTTTCAGAAAATAATGCAAACATAATATTAAATACCCACCGGGGCCCATTTCCATTTTCTCTGCCTCAGCCTCCTGAGTAGCTGGGGCTATAGGTGCCAGCCACCACACCCAGCTAATTTTTTGTATTTTTGGTAAAGATTGGTAGAGGCAGGGTTTCACTATCTCGGCCAGGCTGGTCTTGAACTCCTGATCTCATGATCCACCTGCCTCAGCTTCCCAAAGTGCTGGCATTAAAGGTGTGAGCCACCGTGCCCGGCCTACCCCATTCCCATTCCATTCGCTCTTGTTACTCAGGCTGGAGTGCAATGGCGCTATCTCGGCTCACCGCAACCTCTGCCTCCTGGGTTCAGGCAATTCTCCTGCCTCAGCCTCCTGGGTAGCTGGGACTACAGGCACGTGCCACCATGCCCAGCTAATTTTTTGTATTTTTAGTAGAGACGGGGTTTCACCATGTTGACCAGGATGGTCTCGATCTTTTGACCTTGTGATCCACTCGCCTTGGCCTCCCAAAGTGCTGGGATTACAGGCTTGAGCCACCGTGCCCGGCCCCCATTCCCATTTTCTAAGTTCACCCTTTCTTGTACTTACCTTTATTTCCTTAAACATGAAGACACCCCACATTGCAGCTATAAATCCTGGACCCTTAAATAAAAATATAAACTTTAATTAAATTGGATATTTACTCACGACTAGATTCTCTATAAATATAGTAAGTAGGAGATAATATAAAAATATTTTCAGGGAAAACTACCCATAATATCAACCGTAACTCCATACTAAGCTAAACATTAAGTGATACTAGGTAAAAGATGAAGACTTTTTTTCATTTTCTTTTCTTCATGGTCTTCATTTTTATTATTTTGATGATGCTATAATATTTTGTGCCACATAATATTTTTCTTTAACATATTTATCATCAATTATTTTTATAAGCACATAGCTTATTTTTTCCATTGGCCTAGTTCCTTAGGATACTAGAAACGGGATCAGTAAGAAAAGTGTGGACAAGCTTCTAACTTTCTTTGGCATGAGATAATCTCATAACTGAAGAAATTTCGGCATGTTCTTTTTGGCTTAACAAATAATGTACATGTGGAAATAGCTCATGCTTTAAAAAATACTTTGATATTACTGCAGAGCAGTCAAGTGTGGCTAGCATGAAACACCAATGAATGCTACAAAAAGGTTTATGGGAAGATTAAAATAAACATGTAAGGGAAAACAACAGGGGTTTCTGGGCAGGAGACAAAGAAAAGAATGAAATAATATAGGACAGAGGAAACGAGAAGCAGTAGGTGAAGAAAAGGAATGATTCTGCAATTTACGAACTTTAAGATATTCAAGTTTGGTTTAGCTGAGAAGGAGGAAAATTGGAATTTGGGCTAATTGTGGTCTTTGTAGAGAAAGTGTATTGTTTCTGCATTTTTATTGTTGCTCTTCAAACCCAAAAAAACTCTGGAAGAGTTTCAAATAGATTCCAAAATGTTTCTTCCCCACCACTACTCCAACTGTCTAAAAGACTGAGTCAACAAAGTTTGATTCCACTCCTGGTATGTAAGTGAAGTGAAAAAATACACTCCTCTCTGTTTATCAGTTTCTGGAAAGTCAACATCAAAAGAGCCAGAGAAATAGGTCAAAGAACTGCCTTTTATCAATGATGTAAGTTCCTAAGCCTCAAAATCCAAATCAAACAAGAAACATATGGGGTCTTTTAAGCAACCCCACACTGACTTTCCACAGAAGGGGAGGAAACAGTAGAACAGAGGATACCATACTAATGTTATGCTCAAGAATTTTTAACCTGAAAATCCATTTCCCTTCAGAGGACATGGTACAATACCACAAGGTATGATTGACCTTTGAAGATTCTTGTCTGATTGTTTTCTAAATATGAGTTTAGGCATGGCCTAATCATTATTGTGAGGAGTAGCGGTTACAAGAGGGGTGCTTTGCTAAAAGTAATGCAAGCATACATCAAAGTGTGTACTGACTCTGATTTAGGCCAAGGAAAGCCACATAGGAAGGGCATCTTAATAGGCGATACAACAGTTTAGGTAATTTGGACTGTATATTTTCCTTTTGTAAACTAATGCAAATTAGGTGTAAATCGGCTTTTGCAAACAAAGTGAACTTGCACCTATCTTGAGAATAAGCTGATTCAGTTTGGAACTATCAAGGAAGACTTGGAGCAGAGGTAACAGTCCTTACTAGGTGACTGACTTTCTCTTTTCTTTCTTTCTTTCTTTCTTTCCTTCCTTCCTTCCTTCCTTCCTTCCTTCCTTCCTTCCTTCCTTCCTTCCTTCCTTCCTTCCTTCCTTCCTTCCTTCCTTCCTTCCTTCCTTCCTTCCTTCCTTCCTTCCTTCCTTCCTTCCTTCCTTCCTTCCTTCCTTCCTTCCTTCCTTCCTTCCTTCCTTCCTTCCTTCCTTCCTTCCTTCCTTCCTTCCTTCCTTCCTTCCTTCTTTCTTTCTTTCTTTCTTTCTTTCTTTCTCTCTTTTTCTTCTTTCTTTCTTTCTTTCTCTCTCTTGCTTTCTTTCTCTTTCTTTCTTCTTTCTTTCTTTTCTCTCTTTCTTTCTTTTTTTCTTTTGGCTTTTTAATGGCTTTCTTTCTTTTGTCTTTTTATTTGCCAATAAACAAAATGGACATTACTTTCAAAGAACTCAGGCTAGTTACCACTGGATATATCACTATGGGAATAGGTATACCTGGGAAGAACAGCACTGCTGGGATATTAAAAATGTATTCTGATAAAACTGATTGACCATATTCATAATTGTTAGTTGGTGATAGGTTTGTTTGACATTTTACATTTAAAAAGTTTAAAAAATTGGGCCGAGCATGGTGGCTCATGCCTGTAATCCCAGCACTTAGTGAGGCCAAAGCAGGCGGATTACCTGAGGTTGGGAGTTTGAGAACACCCTGAACAACATGGAGGAACCCCGTCTCTACTAAAAATACAAATTAGCTGGCTGTGGTGGTGCATGCCTGTAATCTCAGCTACTCAGGAGGCTGTGGCAGGAGAATTGCTTGAACCCAGGAGGTGGAGGTTGCAGTGAGGCAAGATTGCTCCACTGCACTGCAGCCTGGGCAACAAGAGCGAAACTCCATCTCAAAAAAAATAAGTAAGTTTCAAAAAGTTTCAAAAATCTAGCCCTACCAAAATATATATATATTAATTATATATATATAATCTTACATATATATGTATACAATCTTACATTCTTATTATATATAATATACATATAATTAATTAAGAATGTAAGATTATAAGAATGTAATATATATTATATAATATATAATAATCATTTATCATAAATTATGTTTATACTTTATTTAATAAATGATTATTATATAGTTAATATAATATAATTTATTTATATTATATTATACATTTTAATATAAATTTATTTAAATAAATAATTATTATATATAATATATATATCTACACACAGAAAAGATTCAGTTCCTACCCTCAACAATCGTACATTCTTAATTATTATATATATAATATATATTATATATATTAAATAATTACATATGTATTTTATTATATATTATTATATATAATATATAATAATGTATATTATTATATATTATAATTATATATATAATAATTACATTCTTAATTATTATGTATGTAATTAATTAAGAATGTAAGATTGTTGAGGGTAGGAACTGAATCTTTTCTGTGTGTATATACGGTTGTCCTTGGATAAAGCAACTACAGTAAAACCAAACAAGGGCCTAGTAGCAATAGGGACCTCCTCCCTCACCAACTCCAAATACCTGTCCTTCCCAGATAACAAGCGCCACATGCACCAGGTAAGAAAGTTACACCTGGTGAGTGAGAAGGCTCTGCTTACATTACAGTTTTTCAAGAGATGGGCAGGTTGTCAAAAGCCACAGTGACCATTCTCACTGATCCTCTCTCTGCCCACACCCCCCTACCTCAGTGGTTTATTTCCTCTGTATTAGGCTTTCATTTTGTCCTCAATCTTTATTCTAACCCAAAACAAGAAATGATGGTAGCAAAACCAACTCTGTCTACTAGAAAATTTTGTAAAAGATGTTGTTTTTCAACCTTCCCTTTAAGAGGTCCCAGATGATAAATTCTGTTAAAAATTCAATGCAAAAAAAAAATTGGTCTGTTCTGAGGAAATAATAGTAAGAATTACTGCTAATAGTAAGAATTACCTACCCCATTGCATTATCCTTTTGAAATCACTAAAGTTTAATGTTTTAATGTTTAATCACAGCAACTACTTGCTCCCTTTCTTGTCTTTGCCACTGTTTTGATTTTTTATTTGTGTATGTATTTTTCTTTGTCTGTGTAACTTGATTGCATCTGTGTATTTTAGAAAAAATTGCCTCAAAACCTTTTTTGGAGCAACAACATCTGCTCAAGAATATAATTTGAGTAAAAGAAAAAAAAATGGTTCCAAGATGGCGTCGTAGAGGCGACTCAGGATTGCAGCTCTCAGTGAAGGTGCAGAGGGTGAGTCCTAGCCGCATTCTCGGATGGACCTTTTTTGCCCACAGAACAGGGCAAGTCCCAGGTGTGGGAGAGACACGGGACACCAGCGCAGCCGGCTTGCGTGGCCGGTTCGGCAGGCGCCGCAGCGCAACCCGGCACAAAACTCACTGGTCTGGGTGCCCTGTTAAACTGGCAATCTGAGATTTGGAAGGGCAGATTGGCATGTCCATCTGATTGAACGGGACTTGGACAAGAAGCCTGACCAGGAGATTCCTGGTAAGCGTGATCTGAGCCGGTGCAGTGGGCAGCAGCACGGGAGATCGCATGGATCCCAGTGCCCTATCGGCAGGCTACTGGGGCGCCAGTGAGAGAGTCGACCGTTCAAATTGGGGAGAAAAAGAGAGAGAGAGAGAGGATGGACTCTGAGGCAGGGAGCTGGGTGATCGGGCTCGGTGGGTCCCACCCTCATGGGGACAAGCAGGGCAGCGATTGGAGGCGCTTGGGGCTGAGAGTTTTGCTGCCGGCACAGTTGAATCTAGGACGGTGCAGCCCGCTGGGGGAGGGGCGTCCACCACTACGAACGCAATCCGCCCCTACTGAAGTACCACCCAGTGCTGACGCAGCCTGCTGTTGCTGAAGCAACCCGCCATAACAAAGAGACTCTACCAGCAGGGTGGAGCACACCACAGCAGAACGGAGCCCAACAGCAGCAGGGCGGACCCGTGCTAGCAGGGCAAAGCCTCGGCAGGCAAATAGTGAATAGACTGCCTCCTAGCTGGGCAGGACAGTGCAACTGATACTCATAAAGAAAGCCCCAACTCCCTGAGACAGAGCATCTAAGTGGGGGGGAAAAAAGGGGGGTTTTATGAGTTCTGTTGCAGCAGACATAAACACATCCTCCCAACAACCCTGAATGAACAACGGAGCTCACAGCTCAGCACTGGAGCTCCTATAAAGCACAGACCATCTCCTCAAGCAGCTCCTTGACCCGTGTATATCCAAAGAGTCACCCCAAAAAAGGGCTAATCAGACTGACATTTGGCAAGCATCATTCTGGGACAAAGATAGCAGAAGAAGAAACTGGTAGCATCCCTCACTGTTCCGCAGCTGCTACAGGTGTACCCCAGACAAGCAGGGCCTGGAGTGGACCTCAGCACTTGTACAGCAGAGGGGCTAGACCATTAGAAGGAAAACTAAGTAACAGAAATACTTCATCATCAACAATCTGGGCGTCCACTCAGAGACCCAACTGAAAAATCAGCAACTACTAAGACAACAGGCGGATAAATCCATAAAGATGGGAAGAAACCAGTGCAAAAAGGAGGAAAACACCCGAAACCAAAATACCTCACCTCCTACAAAGGACCAAAACTCCTCACCAGCAAGGGAACAAAGCTGGACGGAGAATGAGTGTGACGAAATGATGGAATCAGACTTCAGAAAGTGGATAATGAGAAACTTCAGTGAGCTAAAAGAACATGTTCTAAATCAGTGCAAAGAAACTAAGAACCTTGAAAAAAGATTTGAAAAAAGATTCGAGGAAATGATAACGAGAATGGACAACTTAGAGAGGAATATGAATGAATTGAAGGAGCTGAAAAACACAACACGAGAACTTCGCGAAGCATGCACAAGTTTCAACAGCCGAATTGACCAAGCAGAAGAAAGAATATCAGAAGTCGAAGATCAACTCAATGAAATAAAATGAGAAACCAATATTAGAGAAAAAAGCACAAAAAGGAATGAACAAAATCTCCAAGAAATGTGGGACTATGTGAAGAGACCCAACCTACGTTTGATGGGTGTACCAGAATGTGATGAAGAGAATGAATCCAAGCTGGAAAATACTCTTCAGGATATTATCCAGGAAAATTTCCCCAACCTAGCAAGACAGGTCAATACTCAATTCCAGGAAATACAGAGAACACCACAAAGATACTCCGCAAGAAGAGCAACCCCAAGGCACATAATAATCAGATTCACCAGGGTTGAAATGAAGGAGAAAATACTAAGGGCAGCCAGAGAGAAAGGTCGGGTCACCCACAAAGGGAAGCCCATCAGACTCACAGCAGATCTCTCGGCAGAGACTCTACAAGCCAGAAGAGAGTGGGGGCCAATATTCAACACCCTTAAAGAAAAGACCTTTCAACCTAGAATTTCATATCCAGACAAACTGAGCTTCATAAGTGAAGGAAGAATAAAATCTTTTGCCAACAAGCAAGAACTCAGAGATTTTGTCCCCACCAGGCCTGCTTTACAAGAGCTCCTGAAAGAGGCACTACACATAGAAAGAAACAACCAGTACCAGCCATCCTAAAAGCATACCAAATGCTAAAGAGCATCAACAAAATGAGGAATCTACATGAACCAATGGGCAAAACAGCCAGCTAGCATCAAAATGGCAGTATCAAATTCACACATAACAATATTAACCCTAAATGTAAATGGGCTAAATGCACCAATCAAAAGACACAGACTGGCAAATTGGATAAAAAACCAAAACCCATTGGTGTGCTGTATCAAGGAAACCCACCTCACATGCAAGGATACACAAAGGCTCAAAATAAAGGGATGGAGGAAGATTTACCAAGCAAATGGAGAGCAAAAAAAGCAGGAGTTGCAATTCTCATCTCTGATAAAATAGACTTTAAAGCAACACAGATCAAAAGGGACAAAGAAGGTCATTACATAATGGTAAAAGGATCAATACAACAAGAAGAGCTAATGATTCTAAATATATATGGACCCAATGCAGGAGCAACCAGATATATAAGGCAAGTTCTTAATGACTTACAAAGAGACTTAGACTCCCACACAATAATAGTGGGAGACTTTAACACTCCACTGTCAATATCAGACAGATCAACCAGATAGAATATTAACAAGGATATCCAGGACTTGAACTCAGACCTGGAACAAGCAAACCTGATAGACATTTACAGAACTCTCCACCCCAAATCCACAGAATATACATTCTTCTCAGCACCACATCACACCTACTCCAAAATTGACCACATAATTGGAAGTAAAGCACTCCTCAGTAAATGCAAAACAACTGAAATCATAACAAACAGTCTCTCAGACCATAGTGCAATCAAGTTGGAACTCAGAATTCAGAAAATAACTCAGAACCACACAGCTTCATGGAAACTGAACAACTGGCTCTTGAATGTTGATTGGATAAACAATGAAATGAAGGCAGAAATAAAGAAGTTCTTTGAAACCAACGAGAACGAAGACACAACGTACCAGAATCTCTGGGACACATTTAAAGCAGTCTGTAGAGGAAAATATATAGCAATAAGTGCCCACATGAGAAGAGTGGAGAGATCCAAAATTGACACCCTATGGTCAAAATTGAAAGAGCTAGAGGAGCAAGATCAAAACAGCTCAAAACCAAGCAGAAGACAAGAAATAACTAAGATCAGAGCAGAACTGAAGGAGATAGAGACAAGAAAAACCCTTCAAAAAATCAATACATCCAAGAGCTGGTTTTTCAAAAAGATCAACAAAATAGACAGACCGCTAGCCAGACTGATAAAAAAGAAAAGAGAGAACAACCAAATAGATGCAATAAAAAACGATAAAGGGGAAATCACCACAGATTCCACAGAAATTCAAACCATCATCAGAGAATACTACAAACAACTCTATGCACATAAACTAGTAAACCAGGAAGAAATGGATAAAATCCTGGACGCCTGTGTCCTGCCAAGCCTAAACCAGGAGGAAGCCGAAACTATGAATAGACCAATAACAAGGTCTGAAGTTGAGGCAGCAATTAAGAGCCTACCACACACAAAAAGCCCAGGTCCAGAAGGGTTCACAGCCGAATTCTACCAGACACACAAAGAGGATCTGGTACCATTCCTTCTGAAACTATTCCAAATAATTCAAAGAGAGAGAACCCTTCCCAAATCATTTTATGAGACCAACATCATCCTGATACCAAAACCCGGCAGAGACTCAACAAGAAAAGAAAACTTCAGTCCAATATCCATGATGAGCATAGATGCAGAAATCTTCAATAAAATACTGGCAAACCGACTGCAACAGCACATTAAAAAACTTATCCATCATGATCAAGTAAGATTCATCCCGGGGATGCAAGGCTGGCTCAACATACGCAAGTCTATAAACGTAATTCACCACATAAACAGAACCAAAAACAAAAACCACATGATTATCTCAATTGACGCAGAGAAGGCATTTGACAAAATTCAACAGCCCTTTATGCTAAAAACCCTCAATAAACTTGGTATTGATGGAACATATCTCAAAGTAATAAAAGCTATTTATGACAAACCAACAGCCAATATCATACTGAATGGGCAAAAACTGGAAGCATTCCCTTTGAAATCCGGCACTAGACAAGGATGCCCTCTCTCACCACTCCTATTCAACATAGTACTGGAAGTTCTAGCCTGGGCAATCAGGCAAGAAAAAGAAATAAAGGGTATTCAAATAGGAAAGGTGGAAGCCAAATTGTCTCTATTTGCAGACGACATGATAGTATACCTAGAAGACCCCATCACCTCAGCCCAAAAACTTCTGAAACTGATAAGCAACTTCAGCAAAGTCTCAGGATATAAAATCAATGTGCAAAAATCACAAGCATTCCTATACACCAATAACAGACTTAAAGAGAACCAAATCAAGAATGAACTGCCATTCACAATTGCTACAAAGAAAATAAAATACCTAGGAATGCAACTCACAAGGAATGTAAGGAACCTCTTTAAGAAAAACTACAAACCACTGCTCAATGAAATAAGAGAGGACACAAACAGATGGAGAAACATTCCATGTTCGTGGTTAGAAGAATCAATATCGTGAAAATGGCTATACTGCCCAAAGTAATTTACACAATCAATGTTATCCCCATCAAACTACCATTGAATTTCTTCACAGAACTGGAAAAAACCACCATGAACTTCATATGGAACCAAAAGAGAGCCCGCATAACCAAGTAAATTCTAAGCAAAAAGAATACAGTGGGAGGCATCACACTACCAGACTTCAAACTATACTACAAGGCTACAGTAATCAAAACAGCATGGTACTGGTAACAAAACAGAGATATAGACCAATGGAACAGAACAGAGGCATCGGAGGCAACACAACATATCTACAACCGTATAATCTTTGATAAACCAGACAAAAACAAGCAATGGGGAAAGGATTCCCTGTTTAATAAATGGTGTTGGGAAAACTGGCTAGCCATGTGCAGAAAGCAGAAACTGGACCCCTTCCTGACACCTTACACTAAGATTAACTCCAGATGGATTAAAGACTTAAACATAAGACCTGACACCATAAAAACCCTAGAAGAAAATCTAGGCAAAACCATTCAGGACATAGGAGTAGGCAAGGACTTCATGAACAAAACACCAAAAGCATTGGAAACAAAAGCCAAAATAGACAAATGGGACCTAATCAAACTCCACAGCTTCTGCACTGCAAAAGAAACAGTCATTAGAGTAAATCGGCAACCATCAGAATGGGAAAAAAATCTTTGCAGTTTACGCATCTGACAAAGGGCTGATATCCAGAAGTTACAAAGAACTCAAACAGATTTACAGGAAAAAAACAAACAAGCCCATTCAAAAATGGGCAAAGGATATGAACAGACACTTTACAAAAGAAGACATACATGAGGCCAACAAACACATGAGAAAATGCTCATCATCACTGGTCATTAGAGAGATGCAAATCAAAACCACATTGAGATACCATCTCACGCCAGTTAGAATGGTGATCATTAAAAAATCTGGAGACAGCAGATGCTGGAGAGGATGTGGAGAAAGAGGAACACTCTTACACTGTTGGTGGGAGTGTAAATTAGCTCAACCATTGTGGAAGACAGTGTGGCGATTCCTCAAGGACCTAGAAATAGAAATTCCATTTGACCCAGCAATCCCATTACTGGGTATCTATCCAAAGGACTATAAATCTTTCTACTATGAGGACACATGCACACGAATGTTCATTGCAGCACTGTTTACACCAGCAAAGACCTGGAACCAACCCAAATGCCCATCAATGATAGACTGGACTGGAAAAATGTGGCACATATACACCATGGAATATTATGCAGCAATCAAAAATGACGAGTTTGTGTCCTTTGTAAGGACATGGATGAATCTGGAGAACATCATTCTCAGCAAACTGACACAAGAACAGAAAAAGAAATACTGCATATTCTCACTCATAGGCAGGTGAGAAAAATGAGAACACATGGACACAGGGAGGGGGTCTACTACACACTGGGGTCTATTGGGGGGAATGGGGGAGGGCCTGCGGTGGGGGGCTTGGGAGGGATAGCCTGGGGATAAATGCCAAGTGTGGGTGAAGGGGAGGAAGGCAGCAAAACACACTGCCATGTGTGTACCTATGCAACTATCTTGCATGTTCTGCACATGTACCCCAAAACCTATAATGCAATAAAAATTTTAAAAATTAAGAAAAAAAAATAAATAAAATAAAATAAAATTGAAAATAATTATTTCAAGGCAAAACTTTAAGAAGTGGAAACATTTTTAAAATGATAATTTTTTAAATTAGAAACTAAAATTTTTAAAAAATATTTTACTCTTTCCCAAAGTAAATAATTTGTTTTATAATAATATTTACTAGAGGACACATTGTTGAAAGTTCTAAATATATGTGTCTCCGGCTATCATCCTAAGTTCTAGTAGTGAATAAAGGAAATCTACTTTAAAAAATAATCACTATCATATGATAAAGATAAAAGTTTACATTTGATATAAGTAGTGGCTTGTCCTATTTTAATAAATATTATTCCCTCTTATCTACATAAGGGGTTTCGTATTGTCAAATAACATTTGCATCTATAGCCAAGGGACATATCATATGGTATACTTTTTTCTGGAAATTTGCTTTTATGTATTTAACAGGTAAGCTTTATACCCACTGCCTGTCACTTCTAACATTAAGTGTCCTTGAAATAAGGAAGAACAAATTCCTTGTTGGAAAGAATTTGGGTCCTTTACCGTTTCTATTATGAAGACTTTTGACCTAAAGGAATTCTTCATAACCTTGCTAGATTTTCCCTCAGTAGGATTAAGAATGTTACAATGTGGATTCTACAAATTTTTTAAAAAGCCCTTTATTATTTGAATTTAGTTGTATTTGGAAGCTAACTATTTTCCAGAGTAGAACTGTCAAAATACACTATTTGGTGCCCAGAATTTATATCAAATTATATCAGTGGTTTATAGACTAGACAATGTTTCTGAAAAATCAGTTTTCTAGCTCTACACAGGTGTGCAAACACTAACATGTTTTAGATAAAGTTTGTTAGTGATGATGATTTTGGAAGCAGGGGATGCGGTTGAATGCTGGTTAGCAATCTACAATATCTAGGCGGACCTAACAGCCCAACATGAAAGCAGTGCCTGCATGTATATATCAGTCCTAGAACCACAGTGAACCGAAAACAAATTCTCAATAAGATCCCATTACGATGGCAGAAAGTAGCACTGTGTACTGGAAACCCCGTACCTAAAAGTCTTCAGCTTTTCCTTAGCTATGAGACTTCAGATCATGTTCTTATCTATTGCCTCAATTTTCTTATCTTCAAAATGGGAATAATCTTATGAATATTTATTTTGCATATGTAAAAAAACGTTTTTCTATTATCTGTGTTTTACATCATTAGCACCTAAAAAATTGGATGAAGCAAATTGTATTAAGTACAGAGTGGTCTCACCCAGAGGTAACACCTTGCTTTAGCACTTTCAGAAAGTTTTGCTTAAAAACAGTCAAGTACCATAGGAAGAGGTGTCTGAAGTACTTTCAGTCTCACAAAATGGTCATGATATTGATGTGGTAATACACATAAAATCATTTTTTTTATATTTATAGACTTTTATAGAAGTAGAGATCAATAGTTATAAATAGCAAATTTTAGTGTCTCTAAAATGACATCAGATAAACTAATCAAACAAAAACTGCAAGGATATTAGAGATTAAGGATTAATAGCCCTGCTAAAATGACATGAGAAATGTTCCTTAGCAATCAAGCACATGAAGATTCAAGAGGGTCAGTTTATCTATCTGAGTCCATTTAATGGTACTCCTAAAAAATCAAACTCCATCACAGTCTTTAGTGATGCCCTAAGAGTGCTTCAGAAAAATTGCATTGACATTTTAAAAGAAAATTTGGAAAAATGGTTCAGCCACTTACAGCAGTGATTATAGGAAAACTGACCACAGCACTCAGAGCGTGATTCGCTATGAACCAACAGCAGGTAGCTATTGCCCAAAGTACTCCTGAGAGGAATCCTGAAATACAAAGACAACGCACATTTGCAGACTGTGTTCCGCTCTTGAAGAACTCACACTTTAGCTACAACAGGAATACCAAGGTGCACACATAAATGCATTCCGATCAATGTTGTTGGCCAATATGGATTTTTGAGCTGTGTTTTATTGCTATTTTAGAACCAGGTAATTTCTCTACCCTTGGCTGCTATGGGTAGAATGATAAATGCTTTCACATTATCGGCATTAAAGTACCCACAGTAGTAAAAGAGGTAGAGATTGGGTGGTGAAGAGGAGCCTAGGGGACAAACTGAACATGAACATTCTCTGCAAATACCATTTACTGTAAACCATAAATATTAATAAAGTGGATCAGAGTGATGGTAATGCTGAGAAACAAAATCTGTAGGATCTAAGTAAAAATACCAGCTAAAACTTTCACAGTACTTTAGCTAGGCATTTGGTAAGTATTCTAGCATTTTCTACATGGTGACATTCTCTAGCAGGAGTCTGTTAGGCATTTAGAATGAGATTCTGACTTTTGCCTTATTTTTGCCTTTAAAAAATTTTACTTGTGGACCTTATTCCAAACTGAATTATAAGAAACTCCTACATGAGATTTAAAAAAAAACAATCAATGCTTAATGAATTAAGTCCAAAAGCATGTATGTTTAACATATGTCTTTTTTGAAGTCATCACACTCTCTTCTTACATTTTGTAGAAACTGTTTTCCCAAGTTACTGCATATTCCTATTTTTGTTGATATATGAACCCTTAGATAGTGAACAAGAAATAGTAAAGACTGATAATCAATACAGAAGATGTTTGGCACAGGAAAAGATCTTATTAATAGATTTATTGTTTAAGTTTTAGGTTCTGTAATAATGGCCAACATTTCATATTCAGTTTCATGGATTTAAAACACTTCATATTTAGTGGTGAATCGGGCCAAAGTAATTAGGGGGAATGAACACACACACACACACACACACACACACACACACACACACACACACATCCCCCCAGCACACAGAGGATGGCTTGGTATCCAGAAGAAACTTATTCAAGCTAAATGAGTTGTAGATGATACTTTCATATAGTAAGAAGATCTTCTGTAGTACATATTCTTACCTGGTAGGACTGCTTCAGGATATAATTTGGGACTATTTTTCATGGCTATGCAATAGGCCAGAAAGTAGACAGTACTTGTAAGAAAGATGCCACTGAAGTGTGCAAAAACATAGTCTAAATCTGAAAATAGAGATTAAAAATGCTCAAACACCATTCCAATCATTCCAGATATATTTGGATTTCTCAAAATAAACTCACCAAAATTAACCTTAAAAGTAAAGAACCCATTAATTATATTTAATCATCATAGTTTTCTACATGATATTCATATAGAATTTTAATTAATACATTTAAAATCTGGATACATTAAGTACTAGATTAGTTACTATAATCAAAACTAAAGGCTAGTTTTTATGATAATGTGGTAAAGCTAAATAAGAAACAATGAATTATGTGACCGTGATGTTAATACCTCCCTTTTAAAAATAGGCATTTAGGCCTAATTTTACTAATAACAATAGCAATTATAGCAAATCTTCAGGTTGACTACAGTGGGGGTGTGGGTGAAAAAAATTAGGGGGTGCTAATTTTATGTGATTCATTGATCAGTCTGGAGACAAGCATCTCTGTTGCAGATGACAGCTGTACAGAAGGCTATTCAGGAAGTTAATCCAGAGACAGTTTTATTCAAGTGTTGATTATAAACCTAAGTACATGGGGAGTTAATATCCCATGATGGTGGCTCAATCTCAGCAAAATCCCAACTCCACTGACTGTTTAAGCAGATGGTACTGTGGCCACACAGATGGGTGCACTATAGGTTCTTGGCTGGGAAAGCCATGTTGGACTCAAAGTTTCTGTCCCCTAAAATTTTGATGAGTGGCTATGTTTAGGGAGAAAAGCTTAATGGACAGAGAGTTTGTCTATTGCTCTAAGTCTTAAATCCTATCTCTGGATCATGTAAGGGCAATACATCTGTATATGAACCACCACAAAAGAAAGGAAAATAGAGTGATTTAAAAGCATGGACCACTTGGGTACAAATCCTCATTCCAGTACTCACTAAATTTGGGACTTGGGCAAATCATCTTACATTAATTTTCTCAATTGTAAAACAAAGATAATAATGGTATTAGTTGCTATGAAGATTAACTGGGTATTTGTAAAATACTTAGGACAAAGCATATGCCACATATGTGTTGTTAAATAAATGAAATAAAAAATAATGTCCCCCACCAATTATTTTTGAATAAACCAGAATAAAGTGTTCCCATGACATGACATTTAGAGTTGTCACAAGCAAGATCCCTAAGAAGCCATTGTTCTCTTTGTGTAGAGATTGTTGAGGACATTGTTTATTATGTCCCTGTACCAAGAACATCTGCGCTCCCGAACAATTAGTTGTTTTTATCTTGTGCTCATTAAATCATGAGACTGATCTGACTTCCCTTGTGCCTGCAAGGACTCTAAGAGCCAAATTTAGGCTCCTTTCTAGCAAGTATACCAATGTAGCACAAAGTTTTTAGATTCGTTTCTGGTTCCTTTTATATCCCCATTCTGTTTTAATTTATCCTGTGTTATTCTATTTTTATTAGTTTTTATCTTTTTGTAAAAATGTGAAAAAGTATTTGTATAAAATTTTAACTAAAAAAAGACAGAAGCCAATAAAAGGTTTGAGTAATATACAAGGGGCTAACTATGAAAAGGAGGATGGAAATGGTGGCATCTACTCAGTCTATCCGTTCTGTTACTGTTGGGCTCAAACGTCAACTTCTTTGCCAATCTTTCCCTCATGTCTTTTGCCCTCCAAATTCGCCTTTATCTGAATACAGGTCACATTAATTTTCTGTGCCATCTGACTTAGAACTGTATTTTATGAATGATCTTGTTCTCTTACCATTCATGGGTATAAGACATGCTTCAACGTAATTAGAGGATTCCCAAAGTAAACACTCTTTCATCTCCTTTTGAACCTGTACAATGCTATTACATATAGTATGGTGTTTACTCCTAGGAGATTAATTCTATCAATGGAAACTGAGATATTAACAGGAAGCATTACCTTGGGCCTTCCAGTGCACAACTCTGTGCTAGAAAAATAATATCCTCTGACCAAATAGGCTATACTTTGACCTTTACCAGATTTTAAAGTACTCTGTATTACACTTTAGCCTTTTTAAAAGAGCAGAAGTATACATATTTTTCCCAAAGATCATCTAACTAGAAAAAATTTCCAAATCTTACTAGAAAGTCAGAAACCATGTTTTAAGATCCAAGTTGTTTGAAGTGAATCTGGCTAAAGTTGGTTGCATTTGTATGTTAAAGGTCATATGCAAATAAACCTTTATTGTTTTCGGTCTTCAGTGTCTTCCTAATTCACCACTTACAAAGAAAAAGAAAGATCGAATTGACACATAATATTTACTATGATCACAATTCTTTTTATATTCATAAAAAACAGATATTAATAAAGTAAGATAACTTTTTATTCTCACCATATAGGCTTGCCCCTGCATATATACTCTCATTTCTTTTGCTGTGGTCCTTGATATAGATGATTGGCACAAATGTAGATCCATAGAGTACTCCAGATATCATGGCAAGACTGCAGCCCCTTACAAAACAAACAAATCACTATTAATCTTGGCCCAAAGCAATATTTCTGACAAACACACAAATGGAATCATAAACATGCTTTAAAATGTAAATCACAAACAAGCAAAAGCACTCATTTATCTCAAGCTCTGACTGGTAGAAGTCAGAGGAATCCCCTGCAGTATTAAAGTGGCATCAGGACTAGGAGGACAGCTTCAGTCCTCCACTGTCTCATTTTAGAAGTATTTGATTTATAGAAATTAAAATGGATTATAATTATAAGTTGTCATTACATAGATGAGAATATTGCAACAGTTATGCTGTACAGTCTACATAAATAAACTTGGCACTCTAATTAAATTGAGATGTCTATATACTGACACAATGCTTAATGCTTTTTTTTTTTTTTTTTGAGATGGATTCTCTCTCTGTCACCCAGGCTGGAGTGCAGTTGCACAATCTTGCCTCACTGCAACCTCCACCTCCCGGGTTCAAGTGATTCTCCTGCCTCAACCTCCCGAGTGGCTGGGACTACAGGCACGTGCCACCACGCCCGGCTAATTTTTTTGTATTTTTAGTAGAGATGGGGTTTCACTGTGTTAGCCAGGATAGTCTTGATCTCCTGACCTCATGATCCACCCACCTCAGCCTCCCAAAGTGCTGTGATTACAGGCGTGAGCCATTGCGTCCAGCCTTTTTTTTTTTTTTTTTTAAACAGCCCATGCTATCCAGCATGGAACTAGGATAGACTGAGTACCAAATGCATGTTTGTTGAAAACAACTATTGAGATCCACAAACTTGCCTATGTGTTAGTTGACAATGCCATGGTCAAGAGGAAGTGATGATTTAATTAAATAATCTGGGTATTTCAGGCAAAACATTCCTTTTCATAAAAAGGAAATGTTTCATTTTCAGCACTGGAGTAATGTGGACTTCCCAGATTTGGGCCATATCTGCATAAAGCAAGCATTTCCAATGGTTGTAGAAGGAGGCAATTAATATTTTGAAACAGTTCCTTGAAGTTAACACAAAGGACAATGACATAAAACAGAAAACAGACCAGGCGTGGTGGCTTTTGTTTATAATCCCAGCACTTTGCCACTGCACTCGAGCCTGGGCATCAGAGTGAAACCTTGGCCAGGCTTGGTGACCCACACCTATAATCCCATCACTTTGGGAGACCGAGGCGGGTGGATCACCTGAGGTCAGGAGTTTGAGACCAGCCTGACCAACATGGAGAAACCCCGTCTCTACTAAAAATAAAATAAAAAAAAAATTAGCCAGGCATGGTGGCACATGCCTGTAATCCCAGCTGCTAGGGAGGCTGAGGCAAGAGAATTGCTTGAACCCAGGAGACAGAGGTTGGGGTGAGCTGAGATCATGCCATTGCCCTCCAGCCTGGGCAACAAGAGCAAAACTCCGTCTCAAAAAAAAAAAAAAAAAAAGAAAAGAAAAAGGAAAAAGGAAAAAAAAATCAAGCAAACCTCCAAACAGAAAATAATTGTAGACAAAAACAATTCGCTCCAAAATGTAAAAACTAACTTAGTCAATTTAAATAGTACTATATGTAACATGAGACTGTAGAAACTCACAAGACCACCTTGGCAATGTGTCATGCAAAATTAGGTTGCTTTTATGATCTACTTATCATTTAGAGATAAGGGCAATGATTTAGTAATTACTTGAAGCAGTTGAGCTCAAGGGCATCTGTACTTAAAATTCAGCAGGGGACAAAGAAAACCTCGCCCCATGGAAATAAAATTCAAAATTTGCATTACTCTTTTTTTTTTTTGAACTCAGATGAACATCATTTCAGGCTGGTAATCCTGCTTTAACCAAATATGAAACAGAATAATAGAGCAAAGAAGTAACCTCTCCTTACACTATGCGGTGGTGTACTGTAGAAAGTCTATCCACCCAGGAACAGGGGTGCTGAGTTTTGTTGATCACCTATTGAAATCATTGGCACATATTAAAACAAAAAGAGCATTCAATTGATAATCACACTGCTGACAATATTTCTAGTGCTTTTCTCTTCTCTTTCGAACATGCTTTAAAATAGAATAAACATGTCACCTATGTATTCTGTTATCTCTAAACTCAACTGTTTCTAATTCTTTCCTCTTTCATTTAGGATGGCTTGGCAGCTGACGAGTCCTCCATTTCAAATTGTCACATTAACATGTGGTTATTTTGATACACCTATAAAAACTAATCAAACTTATTAACTCACGTTTCATTTGCATATCTTAATGTTCTGCATAATCTATAAAGGAATTAGAACCAAGAAAATCTCGGACTGTCCTACTATGAAATGCTTAAGATCAATAAGCATTTCTTATACTGATTAAAAAAAAATCAATTAGTTAATAAAACATTTCTAGCCATGTTTCAAAATTGGGCTAATATTCTTTCGTCAGGAAAAATGAGCAAATTCCTATTTCTACATGAAATTATAGTATTCGTCCCTTATCCATAGTTTCACTTTTTGTGGTTTCAGTCACCCACTGTCAACAGTAGTCCAAAGATATTAAATGTAAAAGTCTGGAAATGAATAGTTCATAAGTTTTCAATTGCACACTGTTGTGCATGGCATGGTGAAAACCTGCATCACCTCTCTCCATCTCGCCTGGAATGAGAATGATCCCCATGTCTAGCCTATCTATGTTGTCTTAGTGATCAGATACAAAGATATACTATATCTAGGGTTTGGTACTATCTGTGGTTTCAGGCATTCCTTTGGCATCTTGGAACTTATCCCCTGAGGATAAGGGGGCTATATTATAATACCGTCTTTAAGTCAAAGTGTTTTTTTTTTTTCTGAATGGAGTTTTACTCCTGTTGTCTAGGCTAAAGAGTAGCGGAGCAATCTCAGCTCACTGCAACCTCCTCCGCCTCCCGGGTTCCAGCGATTCTCCTGCCTCAGCCTCCTGAGTAGCTATTTTTTTTGTATTTTTTGTAGGAACAGGGTTCCACCATGTTGGACATGCTGGTCTCGAACTCCTGACCTCGGGTGATCCTCCCACCTTAGCCTCCCACAGTGCTGGGATTGCGGCCAATTGAAGTGTTCTTGAGGTTATACTCCCACTGCTTTTGTAAGAGACAAGAAGAAAGTAGATCTGAATTCTTTGTCACGTGTTAAGTCAAGTTTTCCTTTGGCAATAACGCTTTCTTTCATCATAAGGAGCTCATGATGCATGGTTGCATACCCACCAATCATGCTGTTTATGATCTTTAAACTTACTGCCTAGAAAAATCTCAGGCAGTTAGCCTACTGTGTCTTTTACCAAGTTGCATTTATTTTATTATTTTGTTCCTTTGTTTTGGAGGCTGGTTGGGCAGGAGGTGTCTGGATCCCTGAAGCAGCCAAGTAACCCTTTCCCAAAGCCAACTCCTCCCTTCTCCTTGAAACATTTCCCTGATTAGGGATGTCTGTGGATTCATAAACCTCTTATCCTTACACTTAAGTTAATTACTATTCAACTTTAGTGTCAATTTGACTAAGGTTTTAGTTGACAAAAGTTTTGATGGGGAAGAAGGAAAAAAGAAAAGATTAATTTTGAAGTAAGGTGCGGAGGTAGCACCCTGCCAAGAGGCGATACCTCACTGGGGGTGAGGGGCGCTAGATTCAGAGGGCAGCTGGGTAGCACTGGCCCGGGCAGACAGGAGGGACTCGAGATGAGAAGGACTAGGGCCTGGGTTCATGGCAATGAGGCTTTGCCCTGAAGTCACTTTTGTATACGTAGCTACTGACACTTGTGCTGTATCAGGTCCCTTTTAAAAGTTGCTCCTATGTAACTCTGATTTACTATTCTAGACCAATGTGGGTTCTTCAAGGTCAAAACAGTGACTCCTAACATATTTTCTGTTTTTATCTTTGGGTAGAATGAGATATGACAGAAAAAGGAAATAAGAAGCAAAGCAAATCCAGTTCCTACTCACCTATGACCTCACTTACCTTTCATGGGCTGCCTATGGTCTATTCTCCCCCAGCCCAATTTCAAAACCTCCTTCCTCCCCCTTTCTAAAGTTATTTTCACATTCCTCTGAAGTATTTAGGGTTCCTCTATTGTAGGAATCTTTAAATCATTAAAAAATATAGGCTTATATATATATCTCCTAGTAGAGATCTGTTAATCAAAATAAATAAAGCTGTGTGCTTGCTGAGAAGCTTAACTGTGGAAATACTGATTGCTAAGTAGATCTAGCCATAATAAATATGCTAAGATATGTAACACAGCCATGAATGATGAGCAAACACCACTTTCTCATCTTTAAAATTTATGTATTTTCCTTTGATCTTAATTTTATGTTTCAAATCATGTTGTCTCTCATATTATACTCACATGCTCTGTTATTAATGGAGTGGTATCCGCGGAACACGTGTTATTTGGTATTTCACTTTTGATGAATAAAAATATGAAAGCACTGTAAGGAAAATAAATTTGAGTGAGATTTGTCATAATACTGGTTTATGTCAAGGTGATTGACTTTTAAGAAAAAACACAACTGAAATAATCAGATCCTAATGATACATGATTACTTTCAAATTGCCCCTTCAGTGGTCCTGGCATTTCTCCAGAACTCCCACTCTCTTTGATCTCTCATTTTCCTTAACTACAACAGGCTAAAGGCTAAACTCATAAACTTTCCTCCCACATCAGATCTTTCCCTTAACTTTGAAATCACATTGTAAAAGAAAGACAAATGAAAACTACTTTGAAATAACATTGCTTACCTATTATATTGACCAACTTCAAAAGTTGAACATCCTCCAACAAATGCTAGGGGACAGATACTCTTAGATACTGCTGAAAAAGTGCAGAATTGTGTAACTCCCACAGAGAAGAACCTGGGGCAATCTACTGAGGCCCCTGGCATGTCCACTCCTGAACTTACCAATCCTTCTCCAGGCCCACTAACACAGGTACACTCACACTCAGGTGAGGTGGCCTACATGGTCATACCATGAAATACTATGCAGCTGTAAAAATAGAATAAGGATGATCTCTATGCTCTGATACGAAAATATCTCCAGGATATATTCAAGAGATAAAAACATACCTTTAAGTCTAATGACTTTTTCCTTTAACATCTCTCTCATAATACACTATGGATGTCCAGTATCTTTGCAACAAATGTCTCACTTATTCTTGGCTTTTAACCGTGCAAATATGTTAAAATGTGTCAAAAGATTAAATTAACGTGAGAAAATGAACAACGCTGGGATACTCTTAACATCCCTTTTAAAATACTTTAAAAATACATTTGTATGGTTCAACATTTCAAACAAAATAAGAAGCTTTCACAGCATATATGAGGCTGAAATAGGGTGGGTAGCTAGGTATAGAAGAGTGACTATCATATGCTATCTTTTGTGTAAAAATTAAAATGTTCTAATAATTAGCTTTCTTTGTTCAATCTCTTACTTGCTTTAAAATATGAATAGTTTCATATTCCTTTCCATAAGAGAGTTAGCTCCCCTTTTGGATTTTTACGGCTCTCTGCATTATGTTCCACACAACCTGTCTCAACGTAAGTTCCTGTATGGGCTTCTGTGCCTGACACTCCCTGCTCCAAGCTCTCTCACCCTCCGCCCGATGTTTTCACATCGACTTGCCCTTGCTTCTCTTTCTTCTCTAGCTGGACACCCTACATACTCTTTGTCCTATCTGAACTAAAGAAGAGTTGCAGCGTTGAATGTGGTTTAAAAACAACAACTTCCCCTTGGGTCAGTCCTCACTGAATCTTCCTCTTTAAATTCCCACAACACTAAGAATATTTACCACACGATCTAGACCATTTGTCACAATTCCACGTAATTTTTTTTCTCTAAAGATCTTCTAATTTAATAGAAGCCAGTGTTGGGCTCAGAAACTGATACCCCAAATTACGGCACTTTGGTGTGCTGAGTGCTTTGAATTATAGGCGGTTGGAAGTCCTCAGAAGCAGCCTCAGAAGGAAAGTCTCTCTCTGACTTCCTTGTACCCTGATGGCTGCTGCTCACCTTTCTTCCACAAGGCAGGCCACAGAATTTGGAATTCCTCTTCTCCAAGATGTGTCATGGACACTAAGTCAGTCATAAAACCTAGAATGGTTACTCTAACAACCCCTCACCCTCCACTTTCTGTGTAGGAGCTGGCTATAAAGAAATTCTCTGATCTACCTTGTCTAGATCATAAGACCCTCATTCCCGAGGGGTCTTGTATATCGAGGAGGAAGAATCTGAGCAGGCTGGTTTCACTGTGTTTCTCCCCTCAGTCTATTACCATTAGATCGCACCCTTTGTGTAATCACATGTTTACACGGCTGCCAAATCTTCAAATCTAAGCAAAGAAACAGACTTTTTCCCCTGGGTCTTTGGGTCTTCAGGTTCCCATGTCATGCCAAACTTTGATTAATTTTGTTATTTTTTTCCTGTTAACCTGTCTTTTGTTATAGGAGTGTCAGCCATGACCCTTATAAGGAAGAAAGGTATCACACCTTTCTGCCCCTATGTTGGAAACCACATCTCATATCTTACTCAGGGTCCTCAAGATATTTAACACTTGGTAAAATTGAATGCATAAAGCCTAAGTATATAAGTATATTTAAATGAGTTGTATATGTGTGTGTTTTATACATATTATATATATATTTACATACATAAATATATTTGTGTAAATATGTGTGTATTTGTGTGTGTGCATATAGATATTTGTAAGGCTAATATTAGACCTTAATTGGCATTTTGTTCTCAAAATTATACAATGAAAATCCTCTACTTTGTATAGACCTGTGTGTTTTTCTAATAAACAATACAGAATGATATGTTAGAAAATACTTGAAAGCTACAGACAGGATGGGCAGGACCAAGATGGACAACTAGAAACAGCAGCAATCAAAGGGTCACATCAAAAAGAACCATAATTAGCATGTGAATCCTTCACTGGCAACCCAGGTATCCAGATTCTCTCATCAGAACTGACTAGGCGGCTGATGTGATCACAGAGAGAAAGGAAGAGCAGTGTGGTGTGGCGGCCCATCTGAGAGCCACACAGGGCAGGGGAGCTCCTACCCCCCCAGCCAAGGGAGGTGGTGAGTGAGCATGCTACCCAGGCAGAGAAGCCATGCTTTTTCCGCGGAATTGTGCAACCCACAGATTGGAAGATCCCACTTGCAAGCCTACGCCATTGGGGCCTTGGGTCCTGGAGCTATGCAGATTCTCAACAGTCTCTCAGCTGGAATCTGCCTAAACCTGCTGAGCTCCCTAGGGGAGGGGTGATCAGCACCACAGGTGTGGCTGCCTACTGCCTAAGCTGTTTGTGCTTCTTGGGGAAGGGGCAGTAGCCAGCACTGGGACTCATAACTGCCTAACACGCTAAGCTCCCTGGGTCAGGGAAGGGCGACACCCAGCTCTATAGCTCCAGGCCATGCTTTTCCACTGCTGGAGCCAGGGATGCTGGATAGGTTGGTCCCCAAGAAGTGCTCCCCACCGTCCAACACAGCAGCTGTGGCAGACTGCAGCCAGAGCACCTCTTCAGGCCTCACCCTGACCCATCCTTCCTCACTGGGTGAGGCCTCCCTGTAGGAACTCCAACAATTCTAGCCAGAGGCTCAGGGACAGAACCTGGGCCTCCCTGGGCCTCCTATAAGGGGAATGTTGGTCATAGTCACTGTGGACCAGCAGAGTTAGCCTTTCCTCTGGTAGTTCTGAGGAATCTGGACAGCCCAGATGAGTGGGTTTCCCCCCAGCGAAGCCCACCCCCTCCAAAAGGGACAGTCAAAGTGCTTTGTTAAATGGGTCCTGTTCTCCATGCCACCAAACTGGGTGAGATCCTCTGACAGAGGTTGTCAGACACCCTACGCAGGAATGATCCTACTGGCATCAGGTTGGTGCCCCTTGAGGGCAGAGATTCCAGAAGGAGGAGAAGGAACCCATCTTTACTGTTCTCCAGCCTCCTTGAGTGACATTTCCAAGTGTGGGAGCAAACCAGATGCATAGGGCCTGAAGTGAACCCGCAGCAAAGCACAGCAGCCCTGCAGAAGAGGGACCTTACCATTGAAAGAAAAGCAAACAGGAAGCAACAACAGCATCAACAGCAAAAAAATATCCTCACAAAAACCCCACGCAAGGGTCAGCAGTCTCAAAGACCAAAGCTAGACAAACTCATGAACATGAGAAATAATTAACAAAAAAATGCTGAAAACCCAAAAGGCCAGAGTACCTCTTCCCCTCCAAATGATCACAGTGCCTCTCCAGCATGGGTGCAGAACTGGACGGAGGACGAGATGGATGAATGACAGAAGTAGGCCTCAGAAGATGGGTAATAAAAAAATCTGCTGAGCTAAAGGAGCATGTTCTAACCCAATGCAAAGAAGCCAACAACCTTGATAAAAGGTTAGAAGAGCTGCCAAGAAGACTAATCAGTTTAAAGAGAAAGATAAATGACCTGATGGAGCTGAAAAGCATAGCACAGGAACTTCATGAAGCATACACAAGTATCAATAGCCAAATCAAACAAGTGAAAGAAAGGATAGAAGAGTTTGAAGACCACCTTGCTGAAATAAGGCATGCAGACAATATGGGAGGAAAAAAGAATAAAAAGGAATGAACGAAGTCTCTAAGAAATATAACACTATGGAAAAAGATCAAACCTACAATTGATTGGAGTACCTGAAGGAAACAGAGAATGGAGACAAGCTGGAAAACATACTTCAGGATATTATCCAGGAGAACTTCCTCAATCTAGCAAGACAGGCCAACAGGCAAATTCAGAAAATACAGAGCACACCACTAAGATATTCCATGAGAAAATCAACCCCAAAACACATAATTATCAGATTCTCCAAGGTCAAAATGAAGGAAAAAACATTAACGACAGCCAGATAGAAAGGCCAGTCACCTACAAAGGGAAGCCCATCAGAGTAACAGCAGACCTCTTAGAAGAAACTCTATAAGCCAGAGAGATTGGGAACCAATATGCAACATACTTAAGGATTTTCAACCCAGAATTTCATATCCAGCCAAATTAAGCTTCAAAGCAAAGGAGAAATAAAATCCTTTCCAGACAAGCAAATGCTGAGGGATTTCTTTACCACCAGGCCTGCCTTGAAAGAAGCCCTATATATGGAAAGGAAAAACTGGTACCAGTCTCTGCAAAAACACACCAAAATATAAAGACCAATGACAATATGAAGAAACTGCATCAACAAGTGTGCAAAATAACCACATAGCCTCATGATGACAGAATCAAACTCACACATAACAATATTAACCTTAAATGCCCCAATTAAAAGATACAGACTGGCAAACTGGATACAGTCAAGACCCATCAGTGTGCTGTATCAGGAGACCCATCTCACATGCAAAGACACACACAGGCTCAAAATAAAGGGATAGTGAAAAATTTACCAAGCAAATAGAAAACAAAGAACAGCAGGGATTGCAATTCTAGTCTCTGACAAAACAGACTTCAAACCAACAAAGATCTTACATAAAGGTAAAGGGAACAATTCAACAAGAACAGCTAACTATTCTAAATATATATGCACCCAGTACAGGGGTACCCAGATTCATAAAACAAGTTATTAGAGACCTAGAAAGAGACATAAACTCCCATACAATCATAGTGGGAGACTTTTTTCTTCTTTGAGATGGAGTCTTGCTCTGTCAGGCAGGCTAGAGTGCAGTAACATGATCTCAGCTCACTGCAACCTCTGCCTCTTGGGTTCAAGCGATTCTCCTGCCTCAGCCTCCTGAGTAGCTGGAATTACAGGCACCCACCACCATGGGAGGTTAATATTTGTATTTTTAGTAGAGATGGGGTTTCACCATCTTGGCCAGGCTGGTTTCGAACTCGTGATCCACCTGCCCTGGCCTCCCAAAGTGCTAGGATTATAGGAGTGAGCCATCATGTCCGGCCATTGTGGGAGACTTTAACACCCCACTGTCAATATTAGACAGATCAATGAGACAGAAAATTAACAGGGATATTCAGGACTTGAACTCAGCTCTGAACTGAACTTTGAACTAAGTGGACCTACTAGACATCTACAGAACACTAACCCCAAATCAACAGAATATATATTCTTCTCAGTGCCACATGACATTCATTCTAAAATTGACCACATAATTGGAAGTAAAACACTCCTCAGCAAATGCAAAATAAGTGAAATAATGACAAATAGTCTCTCAGACCACAGTGCAATCAATTAGAACTCAGGATTAAGAAACTCACTCAAAACCACAAGATTACATAGAAATTGCATAACCTGCCCCTGAATGACTCCTGGGCACATAATGAATTAAGGCAGAAATAAAGAAGTTTTTTGAATCCAATGAGAACAAAGAGACAATGTACCAGAATCTCTGGGACATAGCTAAAACAGTGTTAAGAGGGAAATTTGTAGTACTAAATGCTCACATCAGAAAGCTAGAAAGATCTCAAACTGACACCCTAACACCACAATTTGAAGAGAGGCAAGAGAAAACTAATCCAGAAGACAGCAGAAGACAAGAAATAACTATGATCAGAGCAGAACTGAAGAAGACAGAGACACCAAAAAACCCTCCAAAAAAATTGATGAATCCAGGAGCAGTTTTTGAAAAAAATAATGAAATAGACTGCTCGCTAGACTAATAAAGAAGAAAAGAGAGAAGAATCAAATAGACACAATAAAAAATGATAAAGGGGATATCACCATTGACTCCACAGAAATAGAAACCACCATCAGAGGATACTATAAACACCTCTATGCAGGCTGGTCACAGTGGCTACAATTTGCGAGGCTGAGGTAGGTGGATCTTTTGAGGTCAGGAGTTCGAGACCAGCCTGGCCAACATGGTGAAACCCCATCTCTACTAAAAATACAAAAATTAGCTGGGCGTGGTTGCAGGTGCCTGTAATCTCAGCTACTCAGGAGGCCAAGGTAGGAGAATCACTTGAACCTGGGAGGCGGAGCGTTGCAGTGAGCCGAGATTGTGACACAGCACTCCAGCCCGCGTGACAGAGCAAGACTCTGTCTCAGAAAACAAAACAAAAAACACCGCTACATAAAAAAATAGAAAATCTAGAAGAAATTGATAAATTTCTGGACACTTACACCCTCCCAAGACTAAACCAGGAAGTTGAATCCCTGAAACACCAATAACAACTTCTGAAATTGTGGCAGTAATTAATAGCCTATCAACTAAAAACAATCCCAGGACCAGACTGATTCAAAGCCAAATTCTACTAGAGATACAAAGAGGAGCTGGTACTAATACTTCTGAAACTACTTCAAGCAATTGAAAAGGAGGGAATCCTCCCTAATTCATTTTATGAAGTCAGCATCATCGTGATACTAAAACCGAGCAGAGACACAATGAAAAGAGAAAACTTCAGGACATTATCCCTGATGAACACTAATATGAAAAATCCTTAATACTGGCAAACTGAATCTGAATACTGGCAAACTGAATCCAGCAGCACATCAAAAAACTTAGACAGAGGCCTAATATCCAGAATTTACAAGGAACTTAAACAAATTTACAAGAGAAAAGGAACCCCTTCAAAAATTGGGCAAAGGATATGAACAGACACTTCTCGAAAGAAGACATTTACATGACTAATAAACATGAAAACATGCTCAAAATCACTGATTATTAAAGAAATGCAAATCAAAACCACAATGAGATACCATCTCAGGCCAGTCAGAAACGTGATTATTAAAAAGTTAAGAAACAATAGATGCTGGCAAGGCTGTGGAGAAAAAGGAATGCTTTTATACTACTGGTGGGAATATAAATTAGTTCAATCATTGTAGAAGACAGTATGGTGATTCCTCAAAAATCTAGAACCAGAAATACCATTTAACCTAGCAATCCCATTACTGGGTATATACCCAAAGGATTATAAATTATAAATTATTCTACTATAAAGATACACCTGTAATCCCAGCACTTTGGGAGGCCGAGGTGGGTGGATCACGAGGTCAAGAGACCGAGACCATCCTGGTCAAAATGGTGAAACCCCGTCTCTACTAAAGATACAAAAAATTAGCTGGGCATGGTGGCGCATGCCCGTAATCCCAGCTACTCAGAAGGCTGAGGCAGGAGAATTGCCTGAACCCAGGAGGCGGAGGTTGCGGTGAGCCGAGATCGCTCCATTGCACTCCAGCCCTGGGTAACAAAAGCGAAACTCCATCTCAAAAAAAAAAAAAAAAAAAAAAAAAAGAAGCACATGTATGTTTATTGCAGCACTGTTTACAATAGCAAAGTCATGGAACCAACCGAAATGCCCATCAATTATAGATGAAGCTGGAAGCCATAATTCTCAAGAAACTAACACAGGAACAGAAAACTAAACACTGATGATCTCACTCATAAGTGGGAGTTGAACAATGAGAACCCATGAACACAGGGAGGGGAACAACACACACCATGGCCTGTTGTGGGTGGTAGGCAAGGGGAGGGAACTTAGAGGATGGGTTAATAGGTGCAGGAAACCACCGTGGGACATGTATACCTATGTAACAAACCAGTATTTTCTGCACATGTATCCTGGAACTTAAAGTGAAATTTAAAAAAAAAAAAAAAATAAATAAATAAAAGGACACCATAGATAAGGATCTTTGATTGCTTTTCTTCAAACAAGTATATAACCCTCCAACAAATCACTCTCTGAGACTTGACAGTATTCATCTAAAAAATGGGGATATACCCTCATCACAGAGCTGTGATGAAAATGAAATGAAAATGCACATACAATTCTCAGTGTACTTTAGCACAAAATAAAATTTGAAAATATGTTAGTAAAGAGAAAATTTTAGTTACCAAATGGATGGGTGAGGGAGTACTGAGCATGAAAAAGAAATTAGGACTACACAATAATTTTGAGCCTGTGCAACTAATGCTAGTCATAAGAATTGGTAAATCAGAAAGAAGAGTCCCAGCTCAGTTAGATCAAGGGAGTGGGTGACCGTAAGTAAAGAGAAGCTAATCAAATTTATTTTATGTATATGAACATAAAACCAAATAAAGCACAGTCTTTTGGGCTACAGACTTAAAAAAAACTTGGTGCAGAACATCAAATGCAAAGTTCCATGACAGTCTATGAATGCTGTCAAAAGCATAGATAACTTAAAATAAAACCTGATGTTCTACCCAAGGATTCTTCTTCACATTTTCAAGCTTTCCAGTTTCCCTAGATTTGCAATCCCATATATTACATACTTAGTAAAAATTGTGCGTGTGTCCAAAAGGAATGGCAACAAAAGCCAAAATAGACAAATGGGATCTAATTAAACTAAAGAGCTTCTGCACAGCAAAAGAAACTGTCATCAGAGTGAACCAGCAACTAACAGAATGGAAAAAAACTTTTGCAGTCTACCCATGTGACAAAGGGTTAATATCCAGAATCTACAAAGAACTTAAGCAAATTTACAAGAAAAAACAAACGACTCCATCAAAAAGTGGGCAAAGGATATGAACAGACATTTCTCAAAAGACGACATTTATGCAGTCAACAAACATATGAAAAAAAGCTCATCATCACTGGTCATTAGAGAAATGCAAATCAAAACCACATTGAGATACCATCTCATGCCAGTTAGAATGGCGATCATTAAAAAATCTGGAGACAACAGATGCTGGAGAGGATGGAGAGAAATAGGAACAGTTTTACACTGTTGGTGGGAGTATAAATTAGTTCAACCATTGTGGAAGACAGTGTGGTGATTCCTCAAGGATATAGAATAGACATATCATTTGATACAGCAACCCCATTACTGAGTATATACCCAAAGAATTATAAATCATTACATTATAAAGACACATGCACATGTAAGTTTATTGTGGCACTGTTCACAAAAGCAAAGACTTAGAACCAACCCAAATGCCCCTCAATGATAGACTGGATAAAGAAAATGTGATACATATACACCATGGAATACTATGCAGCCATAAAAAAGGAATGAGGTTATGGCCTTTGCAAGGACATGGATAAAGCTGGAAACCATCATCCTCAGCAAATGGATACAAGAACAGAAAACCAAACACTGCATGTTCTCACTCATAAGTGGGTGCTGAACAATGAGAACACATGGACGCAGGGAAGGGAACATAACACACTGGGTCCTGTCAAGGGTAGGAGGCTAGGGGAGGGATAGCAGGGGGTGGGGAAACAGGGGAGGGATAGCATTAGGAGAAATACCTAATGTAGATGACGGGGTGATGGATGCAGCAAACCATCATGGCATGTGTATACCTATGTAACAAACCTGCACATTCTGCACATGTACCCCAGAACTTAAAGTATAATAAAAAAAGAAAATAAAACCTCTGTGTATGCATGTGCAGTTACGTCAACAATTGAAGTCAGCAAACATTTACTAAGCATCAGTTATGTGTAAAACACTACATATAAAAGTCTGATGGTGATGGTGGAAGGAATGTGTATATAGAAAATAATGGGTCTTGTCCTTCAGGAAATCACAGTTCAAGAATAAAGAAGACTGTATGAATAATACAAAGTAGACTCTGATAGTTTCGATAATGGAAGAAGCATAAAACGCTTTGGTAGTTTAGGGGAAGATTCTAACTAGAGAGAAGAAAATCAAGAAGATGTCACATGGGATGGAACAATCTCAAATGATATTAAATGATGGCCAAGGAGGCTGAGGAAAAGGCCTTCAAGGCCGAGGCAAGTGTCAGGAGTATGGTGTAATCCTGGGTCACTGACTGTACAGTACAGGGAGAAAGGTGAAACATGTATAGAAATACTGGCTGGATAGATGTACTGCAAAGGAGAAGCCAGATTAAGGAGACAGGTTTATTCTGAATTCAGCAGGAAACATTCAAAGGGTTTTAAACAGGAGAGTGACATGCTCTGATGTAGGGCAGATATAAGCTATCCATACTGGCAAAAGGAAAGAATGGAACCGAGGAAACTAGAGGTGAGATTTTTTATAATCATAAGATGGGACTGAGGGAAAGGAGAAGAAGAACTTGTGAAACATTCAAATTTTTTTTTTACAGAATTAGATATAGCATATAAAGGGAAAAAACATAAAGACAACAGATTTTTAATATGAATGACTGTGCCCTTTCTATAGAGAGAGAAAACTCAGGAAGAGGAACCAGTTTGTAGGGAAGGGTCCAGGAACAAGAGTAATTCTTATAGGGAAACATTGAAGGCAAAGATAAAGGAACAAATGATTTAGTGTTTGTGAAGTGCTGATCAGTGTGGCTCCCTTCTTTGTGTTACCTCAGGTAAGACTGAAAGGTGGTACCTGTGGATTGTGTGTAGAGATGTGTAGCCTGGTCCATAGTTAGATATAAGGGCTGTGGCTTGAGGAAAGGTGACAGCTAGAAACAAAGATTTGGTTTTCCACACAATGTAAAACAATAGATGAAGCTGTGGAGTAAATATAACCTTCCAGGGAAGGCAGGTTAAGTGAGAAGACAAAAGAATGGAGAGCAGACCCTTAAAGAGAATCCAAATCACTTTATTATTATTTGAATTGAAAAATCGGTCTTTTTATAGACCTCTGACTCCTGGATCTTCAAGAAAGCAAATGTTTAAGAGTGTTCTGAATATTGTTTCTTGGTGTCAGCTCTGCTCCCAGCCTTACATACTCTCTCCTGAACTGTGCAGCCCGGAAGACTGAATATTACATTTCCCAAACTCTGTTGGCAGCTAGGCTCTGCCAGTGGGAGGCACTTGCATAATGTGAGAAGATGCAAGAAGCTATTATGTTTTGTTGGCGGCCCCAGTAGTTTCAGCAGAAGCAATTGGTGAGGCAGAGGTAATTCAGAAGTATTGGGCGCGCTCCAGGATTATGGGTGACACCACCTTTCTTCTTTTGCTCCACTGGGTCTTGTAAACAATTCCCTGCGTTAAATCCTCTCCTGTTTAAAATACCTGGAGTGGTTTTAGTATATGGACTGACAGACACTTTATATATCATATAATGAAAATGTAAGGCTAGAAATTAACCAACCCTTTAAAAATTAGATGATAGAGAAGATAGAATAATAATTTTAATTTTAAAAGGAAAAGCAAGACCCTAAAGTAACGCAGCCATATTCCAAGTGTCTTTACATGGCCCATGAAGCTCCAAGGTTGTTCAGTGAAGAACCTTCAGAACAAACTGATTTAACCAAGTTAAAGCAACGAAATGACGTATTCCAGAAATTCCTCTTAGCAGAGAAACACAGAAGGGGGCCTAGATGCACTACAGGAGGAGTTCATTGAATTTCTCTGCTATAAATCAAACTCAAATTGAGCTGCAAGATTCCTCAGGTGTACTGCCTAGTATAACATAAAGTTGGGCCAAAAATACCCACCAGGGAAACAGCAACTGAACTTAAATGTTATTAACAAAATAACTGCAATGACAACTATCTAATGTAGAGAGCATTAACCATGTTCTTAGCATTGTATGAAGCACTAAACATATTTTGTTTCATTTAATCCTCAAAGTATCTTATGAGGTTGTTGCTATTATCATTCCTCTTTACAAATGAAGTAACCAAGGCTTGGAGAACTGAAGTTATTTGCCCATGGCCACATAGATAGAAGTGGCAGAACATAAATAATTGATTTGTAAGTTTCAAGAATGTATTTTTCTAAATAAAGAAGAAATATGGAGAAAAAGGATGCCTGATAGACTGGGTAAAATGGCCTTAAACTGTCATTAAGTCAAAACTAAGCCATGCTATGTCACAATTTTAGTGTGTAAAGGAATTGTTTTTGAGAGAGCTACTCAAAGCTAAAA
This sequence comes from Saguinus oedipus, assembly GCA_031835075.1. Classification (NCBI taxonomy): domain Eukaryota; kingdom Metazoa; phylum Chordata; class Mammalia; order Primates; family Cebidae; genus Saguinus; species Saguinus oedipus. The sequence goes on along the minus strand of CM063171.1, from coordinate 184,820,651 downwards.
TTCTGTGTGAATTGTACAAAATACATAAAATTACAGGTAACCAAAAAATCTCAGGAATCTCCAATTTTATAGCAATTTATGTTATTTTTTTCTCCAGTTGGCCTGGGACTACTCTCTGAGGCAACATTTCAATGACAAAGAGATTGTTTCTGAATGTGGCTGAGGAAAAGCCATCATTGCTGAAGGCAGGGACATATACTGTTCTTTCCCTGAAGAATAAAATAGTACTAAAATCTTTCTAGGCAGTACTATCCATTACGTGAAGAACTGACAAGGAATATCAATGGAATCTAGAGGGGAAAGAAGACTGAATTTAAGGTGACCTAGTTCCCGTTAGAGTTTTATTGACTGAACACTACCATATAGAGATTCAAAGTCATTTTATCCCATTCATAGAGTGTATACAGCTAGACACAGATGCAACCAAAAATGGGCATTCAAAAGAGTAAGTGTTCTCACAGGTGAAAGAGTGGCTGTCTAGCTAGGTTGAGAAGAGTGAGCGAGGAGACTGGAAGTGGAAAGCAGGTAGTACAAGAAGTGAGTAGTGGGAGAAGAGAGAATCAGTGGATACTCCACGGCATCAAGAAGCCAGCAGAATGCTTTTTTTTTTTTTTTTTGCATAGCATGTTTTAGTTTGCAAAATATTTGATTCTCATTTATAAGCTATGTGTTACGATTTTCTACATATTATAAATGATAAGACTAAGCTTCAGAGCAGTTAAATGACTTTCCAGGCTCTCAGAGTTTTGGAGAGCTAAAGCTGGGGGTCCTGCCCCCAAATCTGGCACTTTTTTTCCTCTAAAACCAATGATTGCAAATGAAGAATCTGAGGAACAAGCATGTGGATTTTATGAAATGTAGGTTTAAAAAATGCAAACAAGAATGTAAGCATATCAGGATCCTTAAAAAACACTCTCCATGTTTTGAAGAACAGCAAAATCACTAGAAATGACTGCTTACCTTACTACGGATAGCCCAGCTCCGATGTAATTTAGCAGCGGATTTGATACTTCTTCTGCATCCAGTCCAAACCAGCCAAACCTGAAAATCCAGAAAGTCACATTAAATTAAATACCGTTAAGCTGTTTCATCATAATGTTTAAGGGCATGGACTTGGAGCCAGATTCCTAGGTTCAAATCTTAGCTCTCTCACTGATTAGCTGTGACTTTGGATAAGTTATTTATCTTCACTGTGCCTTAATTTTCAATTCTTTAAATTTTATTTTACTTTTTGAGATGGAGGCTTGCTCTGTCACCCAGGCTGGAGTACAGTGACTTTTAAAAAACTTTTAGGTTAAATATCCCTACTCTCTCATGACCGTAAATTTTTTTTCCTGCCTTGACATTGTCATGATCATTACCAAGAATCACTAAGAACCATCCAGAGGCAAGAGAAAAGGAGAAAAGAAGGAAATAAAAAAGAAAATAGCAGGGGATGGGGACTGGGGAAAGGAAGGGAGAGAATGTATTGGAGGTAGGTTGGCTTTTGTCGTTTTGAGGTGGTTGTCATGCTCTGAGTGGAAAGGGAGTCCAAAAGGTAAGGTCAGAATAACACCCTACATTCCACTCATTTTCCCAAAATTGATTTGAATGTTAATCTTAATGCTGACCAAGGTCACCAGTCTGATAGAACTTCATGTAATGATGGGACTGTTCTCCAACTTCACTGCACAAAAGTGCAGCCTCTCCCCACAGGTAGCTACTGTGAACAGGAAATGTGGCTAGTGCAACCAAGAAACTGGAGGTTTAATTTTATCAACTTTTAATCAAATTAAATTTAAATATAAATGGCTTCTCGTGGCTTGTGGCTACTCTATTAGACAGCACAAAGCTAGAGCTGGGGCTGGCAAAATTTTCTCAAAGACCAGACAATAAATAATTTAAGCTCTGAGGGTTGGCTATTCTCTTGCTGCTCAGCTCTGCCACTATGGCATAAAAATAGCCATAGACAATCCTTAAATGGATGGGTTTGGCTGTGTTCCGATAAAACCTTATTTATAGATATGGCTGGGAAACAGGGCCACGGTTTGCCAACCTTACTCTAGAGGGAACAATATGTGCTCTAGAACCAGAAGACCTGGGTTTAAATCCTAGTGTCCTAGTTCTGTGACCTGCAGTAAGTTACTTAACGTCTTTGTGTATCTACTCTCTTATAAGATACTGCTTACCTCATGTATTTGTGAAAGTAAGATGAGATGATGCATAGAACATTTCCAGAAAATTGTCACACAATAGAAAGGGACAATAAACATCAGTTTCATTTTTCTCTCTCTACGTCTGTTTCCTAGATTTAATGCTATACTATATCTTGATCACATATCTAGATTACTTATTAAGGATTTAGGGCAAATAGCAATAGAAGGTGGCATATTTGATGCATATATTTTACCAGCTATAAACTATAAGAATAAGATTCATATGTTATTCTCTCGGAGTAAGCACTTGACTTCACGTAGAATATGGGGCAGGAAATCTTAGTTGAACTAGTTTGACTCGAATTACCTTGAGCTTGCCCAGCCAGTTAAGGCATTAAATGATCCCCAGATTAAGATTCCAAGGCCTAAACCAATGGTTTTGATAATTGGGACAACAGCAATGTTCCCTGTAGATGTAATATACAGAAGAAACATGTTATTTCCGATATAGAAAATACATTTATAAATAGAATTAGTTTTTATTCTAACTTCAACTGAAGTGCATGGGATTTGGACAAATTTAGTAAAGCACAGTTCCTTATTTTTTAAGTAAGATAATCACACTTTTGGCATTAATGATTATGATTGTAAAAGACTAGGCTTAGGGAAAAATTCTACAAAGAAAAGTATTGAATTAGTTCCATTCCTAACTGTACAGAGGTTTCTCACCCTTAACGTAGCTCTCTATTCTGTGACTCTTCACGGAAGCTGTTAGTGATAAATTATCAGTGACCATCCTCTTAGACTTGAACTCGGGCCAATTACTAGCAGAAGTCTTTGGCCCTAAAAAGCCCCAGAATTTGCTCTTCCATAATTGCTGACTTTTCTTCTGGATTTTTGGATTTTCACATTCTTTCTCTTATGTTTTGAGGGTCACTGAGGGCCAAATCCATAATTTTTTTTTTATTTTTTGGTCTCAGTCCTACAACCTCAAAAGGTTATTTCTTTAGGATTCCATGATGTTTTCATCTCTTGATTTTCCTCCTGTTTCCCACTACCTCTTTCTCTGGCTGCTATTTCTCATCACTCCTTCTGGAGTAAGGTACCCCCTAAAGATTTTCCCTTGAACATATTTGTCTCCTTGCTTTATTGTCCCTTCTGGGTACCTGACCTAATTTTATGATTTCAGCTATTAGCTAAAGGTCCATGTTCCCAGTGCTACAGTTCTAGCCTGGACCTACTTTAGAGTTTTATTTTCCAAACTGTCAAGAAGAAATCTCCAACCAGATGTTCTTTATGGTGGAAATATCTGGATGTTCATGCTCAGAAAGTGCGAAGCTGAACCCATCAGTTTTCCTTTCAAACATGTTCTCTTTCCTATTTCCTCACTTGTGTCAATACCACCACCCTCCTAAGCACCTATAGTGAAATCTCTACATGATCATTGGCTCCTCCCATTCTGCTATGTCCTACACGCTATCAGGTACTCCAACCTATAGCACCCACAGCTGCAACATATCTCAAATTAGACTCCTTCCTCACTGACATCCAGTGGAACCTTCAGGGTGAACAGAAATGCTACAGTGGCTATAAAGAGCTGCAGGATAGATGGATGCTTAGTCTGTTCCTCTCCCCCATTAGATATGACAAACAATCTTACTGAGGTATAAGTGAGGTATAATAATGTAAATCCTGGTGGAAATTTAGAAGCTAACTCTTGTCATCAAACGTATGAACATCACTAAATAATTTAACTCCTCAGAGATTCAAATTAAGTGGGTAATAAATACATTTTCATGTTAATTTTTTAAAATAAACATTTAACGTTTTAACGTTTATTTGCTTTTAACAAAATTATTTCTAAAGATCATTGATAATTGGAATTCTCTTTTTCGAAGAAAAAAGAAACATTTCTTGATTGACCAAGCCAAGGTATGAATTCTAATTACATAATTTCAGGTACTGAGAAGGCAACAGAGAGATTTTTGTTTGCTTTGCTTTTTGGTTAACCAGCCCTTTGGAAATGATAGTATCTTCACACAGGTCTACTTAGGCTAAGTCCTAAAAATGGTACTAGTTGAGATTACTATTTAATAAATATTTTCTAATAAACATGCTAGAAAAAAGGGCCAGAACACATTAAAATATGAGTTATGCTTGAATAGATGGAGAATAATTAAAATAAGATATGAGTTATGCTTGAATAGATGAAGAATAATTAAAATGTTTTTATTATAATAATTTTCTACCAGAAACTTAAAAGTAAATCATTAAGAGGAACAAATCAAGTAAGGCACCAAAGATATTCATAGAGCATGTGAAGGCAAGAAACTAGTTAATTTCTAGTAACAATGATGAAGGGTTATTTAGAATCACTGTTTGTGCTATTTCCTTTTATTGTGAATGAGAATTATTTTGATCCTCATGTTACATGATAAAAGTATATCAGACATTACCTGTTGCCCAAATGCAGCCCCCTAGCATCGCAAAAGGCCAAAATTTTGGGCAATGTAATATCAGATTGACCACCAAGGCAACCAACCATATGGCAGCACAAAGGACCCACTGGAGAAACATTCCTAGAAATAAACAAACAGTGTTAGTGGTACAAATTGAATTGAGTAAATTTGTGCTCAGGAATATCAATGAGGAGGTATTATAGGAATGGCCACAATTTACTGAATGCCTATATGCCATGGACTTTGTAAATTTCATTCTTATGATTACTCTGTATCATAATCAACCCTAGATCAAAGAGAATCTGCAATGAAGCAACCCCTGTCCAAACAGCTGATGGTTTGCTGAGCTGGAATTTAAACCCAGGTTGACTCCAGGGCTTATACACAGTGGGCCCTTGTTTAACATTCTTTTTTTTCTCCTATTAGACAAATCAAGAATTTTCTGCCAAAGAGTGAGGGCAAGACCAAGTATGTATCCTCATTCAGAGGCCACACTGAGTACACTTGCTCCCCACCAAATATGGTATGAAGTACTTCAGAACAGCACAACAGAATTTAAACCTTTGGGGGCCAATTATACCACCTCTGGGACAAAAACAAAGTCATTTATGGCTACACATAGGCCTCATACAGTTAGAGTTCAATGTATATAATGAGTGAGGCATTATAAACCTGAGAATTAGCTTTCTAGGTCAAGGTTGCCGTACTTTCTATACCTTGAGTTGCCATTTGCCAGTTATCTGAAGATAACCTGGTGTTATGAGGTGTATCTGCACATTTTTGAGGCTTCTGCATCATTAAGGATTTAGAAATTAGAAGGATGAGGAAATAGTTGACACTGAAAGAAACACTGAGGCTGTTAAAACTCAATGTATTACTTCTGGCACTAACATTGGAAGATTGTTGCTCTACTTTGATTCAATTACATGGTGGAGGAGAGGGAAAAAATGGCTGCAAATCTCTACGACAAAAGAGTAGAATCAGCCAGGCACAGTGGCTCACGCCAATAATCCTAGCACTTTGGGAGGCCAAAGTGGGCAGATTGCCTGAGCTTAGGAATTTGAGACTAGTCTGCACAACACGGTGAGACCCCATCTCTACTAAAAATACAGAAAATTAGCCAGGTGTGATAGTGTGTGCCTGTAGTATCAGTTACTTAGGAGGCTGAGGAACGAGAATCACTTGAACCCTAAAGGCAGAGGTTGCAGCGAGCCAAGAATGTGATAACTTCACTCTATGCTCGGTGAGAAAGTGAGACTCTTTCTCCAAAAAAAATAAATAAATAAACCAAAAAATAAAAATCAAAAAGAGTAGAATCACAGAAATGAAAAGAAACTTCATTTTATAAGTTCTTCATTTTGCAAATGAGAAACTGAAAACAGCAGAGTTGGTAATATTTGCCCAGGATCACAAAGCTAATTGTGGAAGACCAAAAGCTAGATCCTCTACCCATTTTTTTGTTCTTCTAGTAGTTTCCATTCTTGTTCTAACTCCAAAGGAAAAAAGAAGAAAGGCCCTGGAGGAAAATCTATCACATTTTTCAAAAGCATGCTAAGACTCATTTCTGCGGATAGGTAGGACATTACATAACTAACTATATATATGTTTGTACTTCATGTTCATTTATTCCATCAACAAATATTTTTGATCACTAGCCTTCAATTTAAAAAGAACAGCTTTGTCTTCAGGGCTTGAAAGCCTAACTTATTCTAAGATCTGAAGACAAACAATTTGTAGGAGGAAAACAATTTGTAATTCTATTTTCTAACTGTATGAAGACAAAGAATTGGGGAAATAACACAACTGCTGTCAGGTAATAAATGCTACCAGGGAAGTAATTCCCATGATGTGCTCACCATAAATCTCCAATCCCTTCTCCTGGCTTCAATATGGAAGTCAGGTAAATATAAATAACTCTTGCTTCTCCTTTCACAAAATTCACATTAGTCAATTGTGCTATAATGTAACATGTGTATTCCTTGAAATCACTCCACTATGCAAAATCATGCAGTAAAAACTACAGAGCATATGGGGAAAATGGGGCTAGAACAACACTCAACCTGATCAAAATGGTAGTACAGTTTTAACTGGTTAACTTGTTGATTACATGAATGCTGTAATAAATAGGGCATTTTAATTGGAAAAGACCAGAAGTTTGCTCCTGAAGTGGGCATCTAAAGGGTTGCAGCTCACGAGTTACTGTGAAGGTGCTGGATGAAGAGTTCTGACAGCAGATGTGATACTTCCTAACCATATGTGGTGAACTAAGGGAGCTGGTTGATAGCTGAAGGATGTGCATGTGTGTGCATGCATTACGTATATTATCACACATCTTTATTCATCTGGATGCAGTTTTCTGTGTTTGGCTAGAGCTTTCTCAGAGACAAAACTGCACATAAGCAAGCAAAAAATCTGTTATGCTTACATTGTTCCCTAATATATCAATCATGTTGAAGACTCATGTTTTCAAAACAACTGTTATTAGTAGAACTATAAATTTCTTCCATTCGCATAATGGCTAACGAGCTTTCCTGACAGTACCCACCCTAGCTTTACCATGAAACAACCTTAATGGTTCTCCTATGATGACTTTCAGACAAGCTCGTGTGGGCACTATCAAATGATTAATTTTAAGCTCTATTCAAGATCAACATGATTTACTTTTGTAGCTATAATTTTAAAAGACCAAAAAAGGAACTCATCTTTAAAAATAATGTAAGGTTAACAATGAAGGAAAAATAATTACCATCACCAGTGTCAAATTTTTTAAGTGGCACAAAATTCGAGCCAAACAAAAGGATAGCTACAAAACAGGAGGTGTAACCAAAGGTTAGATCTGCTCCATTACTGCTCATGGTTCCAGCCTTGCTGAGTTCGCTGGTTCACTTTAGACTTGATGTACTTTTCAGGAGCTTCTGAAATAAAAGAAAAAACAAAACACCTGAGACGTGAATCCATGAACAAATTATGATTAACGTATTTATCGAATTTTTCAAAAGTATGCTAAGACTCCTTTTTGTGGGCAGTTAGGACATCACACAACTATATATTATGTTTGTGCTTCATGTTCATTTATTCTATCAACAAATATTTTTTGATCATTAGCCTGCAATTTAAAAAGAACAACTTTGTCATCAGGGCTTGGAAGCCTAACTTCTTCTAAGATCTGAAGACAATGTTAGTACATTACAAAAAATATTCTCCTGTGTAGGTTCCATCACTGCAGAAAGTTTTAGTGGATAACACTGCTAAACTTATTTAACAGCTCTATCTTCTCTATGAAGAAAAGGACTAAAACTACAAATAACCAAGAATTAGACATTTTTTCATAAAGTTATCGTTTGCGAAAGGCCGCTTAATACAATTTAGACTTTTTGGTTGCCCGAGTTATACGAGAAAAAAACACCACCAAAGTAATTTTATCACAAGAGGTAAACAGAGTCTTTCCACAATACCATCTTGGATTCATATGTTGCACACTGGCCCTTTGGAATAAGCTCTCTGGAATAGAATTCAGAATAATCCAGTGGTTTCTTTTTCATAGTGATAACTTCTTGTACATACGTATTGAATAAAGTACGTCTGAAATCACCTTTTCTTGTAATTTTATTTCACAGTGACAAATATATAAGGTCCATGTATTGTTCTTTATGTGTTCTTACAGAGAATATTAAATATACAACAACCTACAAAATATGTTATTTAGCATTATTAAGGACAGTTTAACTGAAAACAAGGATCACTTCAAAACTGGTCAATAAACTTGAGTAAAGAAAATATGTATTTGAAATTGTGTGGACTTTCTTAAAAACACATTGCTAGTAAGAAAACATCTTTCATAGGGATGTAGCTGAGAAAGAGACACTGAGGTACACTTCAACATTAACACAGTAACACTATTGAAGAAGAGAAAATAATAGTTCTACTGTTAGCCTCAAAGAGAGGTCCAGCACGGCAGTGGCTTACATGGGTTATGGCTCAAGGGTCAGCTGAAGCAGGTGCTTGCTGCTAAGATAACAGGCGTGCTAAGATAACAGAGCTGCAACAGGTCAGATATGCAGGAAATATCTTGAAAAGCTAACCTATGACTAAAAAGACACATGGTTGGGTGATAGCTATCACATCATTTTTTCCCTAATTTTAATTAACAACAAGCAAAGCAAAACAAAACCTTCACGTGTACATTGATAAGAAGAGAATGTCTAACCTTCAAAAGTGGCAAATTATTTTTTAGAAAAGAAGGCTCCACAAAGGCCCGAAATCTCTGAGATGGAAAGAATAATTTGACATGCTAGAGTGCATGAGCTGCATTTTGACTACCAAATGAACACCAGTTATTACCTATAGATAAATGATGTTTATTGCATGTAGCTCTTGAACATTTTAGAAAGCATGTGATCTTATTTCATTGTGAATTGGCAATAACTTACTGTCTTTAAAAAGGCGCTCTCTCTAAAACAATGAAATTTTTGTGGAAAAGAAAAGCAGTGTCACTCCATCCAGCACATTTTCCCAATTCTGCACAAAACCTGAACAATCTCAAACATTATTTTAATGTTTTTTCAGTGTCCACTGATATTTTGTCAAACTATATTAATTTATTTTCATTTTATTACTTTTGTTTAATTTATTAGTAAATACTTCTCCTTTACGGTTTTCCTAGTAATTTAAACTTCTACGCAGACTTTAAAAAAATTCCTGTTTGGTATATTCTGATCAATACTGTTTGTTCCACTCCAACTAAAATTTCATTTTTAGTTTCATGTTAATTTCCCCAAATCTCCCGGCAAGCACAGCCTGTCTTTGGGCTAAAATTAACAGTGCTTGAAAGTATTTATTCTGAGCCTTGATTTTTCTTTTTAACCATGAGTATGTTTTTGAAAGATCATGAGACGCTCGCTCCCCTGCAAAGCAACTTGGCTTTCCTTTGAGTGGCTGTACTCACTGCGTTCCCGGCTGGCGGCTGAAACTCCTTCCTACTCAGCGCTGGCGCGATCCGCCCACTACGTGCGGGTATGGAGCCGGCGCCTGACTCATTCCCTCTACGTGCCGGGGCGGCCTGGCCAGCATTTACTGTCTGCGGGGACAGTTTCCCACACACCGGCCGGGAGGAGAGGGGAGGGCTCTAGCACCCGTGACCCAGAGTGCCCTTCCCAGGATGCTCGCGCAGAGCGCGCCAGTCCAGCCCTGACTTCCTGTTGGGACGTTTACCTCCACCACAGGAGGGTGGAGAGGGAAGGGCTTTAGCACGCGCAACTCAGAAGCCTTCCTAGGACGGCAGGTTGGGAAACGCCTTCCTTCAGTTTCTGTGCTGGAGTGAATTGTCAGGTGGCTCATGAGGAGTCCTCAAGCTCTGAGTTGGTCAACCAGAAAACTAGAAGAGTTTTGTGTATTTGTAGGTGATTATTCAGGGAGCTTTCAGCGTGTCACCCTCTCTAAGTGTCACAGAAGGAGGTATTATTTTTTATTATTGTTTATGGATAAAATAAAAGGCTGAGAAATTTCACACCATTGTAAAAGATTACCTGAAGTGAATTTTTCCACTTAGTATTAGAAATTCATCATCTGCACCACTGATGTCATTGACGTGTCTTGTGACATCACAAGATTTCACTTGTAATCACTAATTCTTTATAGATGCACCCAAGCCATTTATTTGTACAAGTCATTTATCTGTATTGTTATCTAATATGTATTGTGTCACATGGAATATACATTCTAGGATCCTCAAGCTTGGCTGCACTTAACAATGGCCCAAGGTGGTGGCTTTAAAACGCAAAACAAAACTAAACTAATATCTGGACCCAATACCAAAGCAATTAAAATAGAATCTCTGAGTATGTGATTCAGGAATCATTTTCTTTCAAAAGCCTTCCCTGGGTGACTCTAATGTGAAGCTGGGCTTGAGAATCATATTCTAATCAATATTTGTCCAATGTTATTGCCTATAAGAATCACCTGAGGAATGGGTTAAAAATACAGGCTCTTGACATCTTTATTTCGATTTTGAGGAATGTTGTTCTAGTCCTCCACTGTCCAACATGTAGCCACTAGCAGCATGGGGTTATTAAAAATTAAATTACAAGAAAATACTTAGTAGCTCAGTTGCATTGGACCCTTTTCAAGTGCTCAGTAGCCAGATGTGCAGGTTATAGAAGATTTCTGTCACTGCAGAAAGTTCTGGAAAACACTGCTCTAGACTGTTAGCCTTGGAAGTACAGTGGTGCCCTAGAATGAAATCATCTCTTCATGTGTGTCCCCATATACCAAAGGATGCAAACTTTAAGTTGGAAAGGGGAAGTGTAGGTTCCGTGCTAGTGTGAGTTCAAGAAAGGCCTCTCTGAGGAAGTGACATTTAACCCAAGACCATACGGTGGTTGGTCATGGGTGTAGCATTCACAAGAAGGAGAAAACACAAGAACTATTAACAGATGACATTTCCTAGAAGGAAGTTCTTCCTTAAACATTAATCACATTCATAGACTATCATGTCAGATGGGCAGATAGGAAGGCAAAACATCATTTCATTTAAATAATTAAAGCAGCAAAACTTTTTCCCTTAAGGAAGAGGATTAATTTAGCAGTTCAGAAAGGTTTTGAAGAAATCAGTTCCCGTTTCCACACATGCACATCTAAGACACACATGTACACAAACTCTCTTCCAAAAATATAGGTCCTAAATCCAACCTAGAATTGTTTCACTTCATGGTCACATGATCATGTGGTTTATTCTTGCTTCAGACTCACATGGAGAAGCTGAAGCTTGTGTCAGCATTTGTTGAGAATTCCCTAAAGTCTATAAGTGAGTTGGGGCTGAATTAGGCCTGAGAACATTCATTATGGGAAACGCCAGGCCCTTGCTTTTTACATTATGCCACAGAGCAAACCCGAACATGGATTACTCTGTTCTTAAACTAAAATTTTTCTTTCAAATTGTTTCATATATGTGATTGCCTAAACATAATGGTTTGTATTGGAAGAGTCCTGGCAGACACTAGAAGATCCAGTTTCTAACTTTAGCTTCATCTATTAGCAATATTTCTCTCAGAAAGTCATTTAATTTCTTTAAAGCTCAGTTTTCTTATATGGAAAATGATAATAAGACCTGTGCACCTTTCTCTTTTATGTGGTATATATATATACATATATATATATATATACATATATATATATGTATATATGTGTGTGTGTATATATATATATACGTATATATATATATATACATATATATATATACGTATATATATATATACACACACACATATATACATATATATATATATATATATACACACATTACAGAATATATCTATGCAGGAAACCTGCACATGTGCCTCCTGAATCTAAAATTTTTAAGAAATAAATAAGAATAAAAAATAGAGATTTTTATCTTAACATTATAGAATGTATCAATGCTTCAGTATATTATGACCATATAAACAGTGCTCTGGTGTAATAACTGTGGATCACAACTAGAGAGAGTTGCAAGAGTTTATATATATATATATATATATAAAATAATATATATATTATATATATATATAAAATAATATATATATTTTATATATATATATTATTTATATATATTTTATAAATATATATAAAATAAAACATTATTACTTTATAAATAAAATAAAACATTATTATTTTATAAATTTTATATATATTTTATATATATATATATAAAATAAAACATTATTACTGGGACTTCTGGTTTCTGCTCTGACATTTAAGTCTCCACTCCCATCATGACAACAAGAAAAAATACTGAGCAAATAAAAAAATCAACAACTCTTTTTAGATCTGCCAGAGAATGTGGTCATAGGACATGCCACCTTTTTGCAAACTGAAGACATAGATGAATACAAAGAATTACAGCTTATCAGGACAGCAAAAGCCACTGGAACCAGTAAAGGGTTGGGGGCACTTTTACAGTATTTGTCATTCTGCTGAAGGCTGAGTGTGGAGTAACTTGAGAGTTGAAAACTAAGAGAGAGTGGGAGCCATTCGTATGGGAGCATCCACACATTCATAAATTTTACTTTCAGAAGATAGAAAAATTTTCTCTTTTCTTTGGCACGAAGGAGGAAAAAATAACTATTTGAAATATACTCAGAAACGAAAGCCTGCCCTCAATGTAAACTTTGCCTGAGAGCTTTACCTGAATTACAGAAAAGGCAACTAGACAGTTTGAAGATCTTCTACACTTTCTTTCTCATGTAAGGAGAAAAATAAAAGAAGAAACTCTTACAAGTTCACAACCCAGGGATTCTGGACAACTGAAAAATAGAGTTTTAGATGTTGGAGAAGATAGAGAGAAAAGGGAATGTTTATACACTGTTGATGGTAATGTAAACTAGTATAACCCCATTGGAAAACAGTATGAGGATTTCTCAAATAACTGACAGAACTAACATTCTACCCAGCAATCCCACTATTGGTTATCTACTTGATGGAAAAGAAATTGTTATATCAAATGACACTTGCACTTACATATTTATTGGGGCACTATTCACAATAGCAAAGTCATGGAATCATCCTAAGTGTACACCAATAGTTGATTGAATAAAGAAAATCTGGTATATATAAACCATGGAATATTATGCAGCCAGAAAAAGGAGTTAAATCACATCCTCTGCAGCAACATGAATTGAGCTAGAGGCCATTATCCTAAGTGAAATAACTCAGAGAGAGAAAATCAAATACTGCATGTTTTCACTTATAAGTGGGAGCTAAACAGTGGGTACACATGGACATAAAGATGAAATAATAGACTCCAAAACAAAGAAAGGTGGGAGAAGAGTGCAGGTTGAAAAATCATCTACTGGCTGCAATGTTTACTATTTCGGTGATGGGTTTACTAGAAGCCCAAACCTCACCATTACAGAATATATCTATGCAGGAAACCTGCACATGTGCCTCCTGAATCTGAAATTTTTAAGAAATAAATAAGAATAAAAAAATAGAGATTTTTATCTTAACATTATAGAATGTATCAATGCTTCAGTATATTATGACCATATAAACAGTGCTCTGGTGTAATAACTGTGGATCACAACTAGAGAGAGTTGCAAGACACAACTCTGCTTAAGAATGAGTCTCTGAGAAAACCCAAAGACAACAAATAGGGAAGGCAAAAAGAAGGATATTAGAGAAAATAGAAGCCTCTTATACCTACACCTACAACAACCATTAAATACAGTCTAAATTCTGGCCAGATAAACACATATAACCTAAAGGCCTACTTACTTTGTTTTCTATTATCTGATATGACATGCCTAGCTTTCAATGAACAATTATAAGGCATGCTAAAAGGCAAGAAAAAACACAGTCTGAAAAGATAAAGCAAGCATCAGAACCAGATTCAGATATGGCAGGAACTGGAAATTTAAAATAAGCTATGACTAATATGCTAAGAGATCAACTGGGAAAAGTGCAAGAACAAATGTGTAATATAAGCAGAAAGATGAAAACTCAAAGAATCAAAAGGAAATGTTAGAGAGTGAAAAACATTACAACAGAAATGATAAATGCTTTTGACAGCTATGAAAGAATCAGTGAACTTTATGATATGTCAATTGAAACCTTCCAAACTTAAATGGAAACAGAAACAGAATATGAAAAAGAAACAAAATTCTAAAAATTGTATGAAAATTACAAAAGGCATAAAATTCAGGTAATAGGAATACCAGCAGGAAAAGAAAGAAAGCAACAGAAGATACATAAATAATAGATATCTAGGAATCTAATAATTGTGGACAACTTTCTAAAATTCATAACAGACATCAGACCATAGATCTGGGAAGATCGGACAACATCAAGCAAAATAATTAAAAAAAAAACTACATGTAGGCATATTGTATGCAAATTGTGGAATATTACAAATTAGGAATATTCAAAATTGTTGAAGGGAGTCAGGAAAAACTATCACTTTACTTACAGAGGAACAAGGATGAGAATTACATCTGACTTCTCAGAAGCCATGCAAGCAAGAATAGAGTAGAGTGCACTATTTAGAGTGTTGAAAGAAAAATCCACTAACCTAGAATTCTGTACCTAGTCTATCCTTTAAAAATGAGAGGAAAATAAAAACTTCCTCAGATAAGCAAAAACTGAGGAAATTTGTCACCAGTAGACCTGCCTTGGAAGAAATATTAAAAGAAATTCTTTAGAGAGCAAAAAAATGATACATATCAGAAATTTGAGTTAACACAAAGGAAGGACATTAGAAGTGCAACAAATGAAGGTAAAACTTAAATCTTTTATTTTTTCTTATTGTTAATTGATCTAATAGATAATTGTTCAAAGTAATAATATTAGTAATATATTGGGTGATTTTAGTTTATCAATAAATGAAATACATAATAGCAATGCTTTAAGGAACAGGAGAGAGGCACTGGGAATAATGTTTTATGCAGTAACTGCACTACCTGTGAAATGGTATTGTGTTATTGAAAAGTGGACTTAGTTGTAAATGTGTACTGCAAACTCTAGGGTAATTTCTAAAAATATGTTTTTAAGTATAATTGATACCCTCAGAGAGGAGAGAAAATAGAATTATATAAAATGCTGAATTAAAACTAGAAAGGTAGCAAAAGAGGTGTATTAGTCTATTTTCCCACTGCTCTAAAGATATTACCTGAGGCTGGGCAATTTATAAAGGAAAGAGGTTTAATTGACTCATGGTTCTGTATGGCTGGGGAGGCCTCAGGAAACTTACAATCATGGCAGAGAGTAAAGGAGAAGCAAAGGCACATCATACATGGCAGCAGGCGAGAGGACGAGAAAGGGGAAGAGCCCCTTATAAAACCATAAGATCTATTGAGAACTCACTCACTATCATGAGAACAGCATGTGGGAAACCACCCCCAGGACACAATCCTCCCACCAAGTCCCTCCCTCAACAGGGGGGGATCATGGGAATTACAGTTCCAGGTGAGATTTGGATGTGGGCACAGAGCCAAACCATATCGAGAGGGGAGGACAAAAAAGGGAAACAATTACAAGGGCAACAAACAGGAAACAACTAATATATGAGAGATAGCGATTCAACTCTATCAAGAATCCCTTTAAACATAAATAGTCTGAATATACCAATTAAAAGACAAAGACTGACAGAATGAATAAAATACAGGCATCAACTCTATGCTGTTTACAAGAAATGCATGTTATTTATAAAGACACATATTAAAAGGAATGGAGAAAGATATATTTTTCTTTTCTTTAACCTTTGAAATAGGGTCTCACTCTGTCACACAGACAGGAGTGCAGTGGGACAATTATGGCTCACTGCAGTCTCAAACTCCTGAGCTCAAGTGATCCTCCTGCCTCAGTCTCTTGAGTAGGTGGGACTGCAGGTATGTATCAGCGCAACAAGCTAATTTTAAATTTTTTGTAGAGAGGAGGTCTTGCTATGTTGCCCAGGCTGGTCTTGAACTCCTGAACTCAAGAAATCCTCCTGCTTCAGTTTCCCAAAGTGCTGAGATTACAGAATGAGCCACCAGGCCCGGCAAGATATACTTTTCTAACATTAATCAAAGGAAAGCTAGAATAAATATTTTAATTTCAGACAAAGCTAACTTCAGACAAGGAAATTACTAGGAATAAAGAAGGCCATTACATAATGATAAAGGGGCCAACTCTCCAATAAGACCTAACAATCCTGTGTGTGCACCTCACAAGTGAGTGTCGAAAGACATACGACAAAAACTAGAAAAACTGCAAAGAGAAATAGACACAAATAGACTATTGCAGTTGGGGTCTTCAACTTTTCTCTATTAGTAATTGCCAAATTGAACAGGCAGAAAATAAGTAAGAATGTAATAGAAATGAACAGTACCATCATCACCTGGGTTTACCTGAATTATATCTTATCCAACTGCAGCAAAATAGAGCTTTTCAAGCTCGTATAGAACATTGACCTAGATATACTACATTTGGGGACTTCTACATTTGTCAGAACCCATAGAGCTGTGCAACACACAGAGTGCACTCTAATGTAAGCAATGGACTTTAGTTCATAATAATGTACCAATATTGGTTCATCAATTGTAAGAAATGTACAGATGCAGATGTTACTAATAGGGGAACTGTGAGAGAGTAGAGAGGGGTTATGGGAACTCTGCTCCTATCTGCTCGATTTTTTTCATAAATCTAACACAGCTCTGAAAATAGTGTGCAAAAATGTTATTATTTTAAACGTGATTATTTTATAGCAGTTAAACTATTTTCTCAGCCTGGTGAAGGAAATCGACCCCCTAAATGATCTCATCATATTTCCATATATATTTATATATTTTTTATTGCATATATAATATGTAACATAAATATATTTATTATTTATTAAATACACAAATGCATTTATTAAATATGTATTAATATAGATGCACATATTAAATATTAAATATATTAATGTAGAATATTTATATATTAAATATATATTTAAATACAATGAGATTATTGATGGGGTTGGTTTACTTCACCAGGCTGAGAAATATAAAATATGCATTCAATATATATTTATTATATATTATGTATATTTAGATATTATGAAATAATTGTTGAGGTTGATAATTGATAATATATATTTGCTCCTTTATTTAAATGTATATTTAATTCATTTGACTATCTTTTTAAGCATTCACCAAATACAAGAGTACTTATAAAGAAATCTACTGTCAAGTGGTATTTTATTCAGGTCTATAGAATCAAAACAAATACCTACATTTTCCATATTTAGTCTCTGAAAACCTGTTTATCTTTTTATAATCTTTTGGGATGTTTGGGTGTGGGAACTTTAAAAAATCTAGGCTACTTACCCTCCTTCCCCCAGTTACTAAATGATCCTACAGGCTGAGTGTATCTGGTCCTCATTTTGAGGATCTCTGTGTATAATGAGAAATGATGATTGGTGAAGGCAGAAAAAAACCTGCTGATTCATTGAGAACCCTTCCTCTGTTTTTTGAAAAAGGAGAAGAAATCAATTTAATACATAATATTCAAGTAGAATTTTATTATATCATAGAAGCAAATAAAATTTTCCAAGAATAATCTGAAATAGAACCCTTCCTCTGTTTTTTGAAAAAGGAGAAGAAATCAATTTAATACATAATATTCAAGTAGAATTTTATTATATCATAGAAGCAAATAAAATTTTCCAAGAATAATCTGAAATTAGGAAAAATATGTCATTTTACTGAGAAATAATGATGCTGTGCTGAAATAAATGTTCCTCTCCTGATCCAAAGCCTATTTTTCATGTAAAATATTTTACAATAAGAATAACCCAGGCCTGGCACGGTGGCTCATGCCTGTAATCCCAGAACTTTGGGAGATTGAGGTGGGTGGATCACTGGAGGTCAGGAGTTCAAGACCAGCCTGACCAACATGGTGAAACCCTGTGTCTACTAAAAATACAAAATATTAGCTGAGTGTGGTGGTGTCACCTGTAATCCCAGCTACTCAGGAGGCTGAGGCAGGAGAATTGCTTGAGCCTGGGAGGTGAGCTGAGATTGTGCCACTGCACTCCAGCCTGGGTAACAGAGTGAGACTCTGTCTCAAAAAAAAAAAAAAAAGAATACCCCAATAAATAATAAAAATATTACCTTTTGCTGATTTTAAAAGGAGCATTCACAAA
The DNA here is from genome assembly GCA_031835075.1 of Saguinus oedipus. Lineage (NCBI taxonomy): Eukaryota > Metazoa > Chordata > Mammalia > Primates > Cebidae > Saguinus > Saguinus oedipus. The sequence continues at coordinate 184,802,421 of CM063171.1, read as the reverse complement.
AATTAAAGTTTTGTTTCTTAAAAAGTTTACAATTCTGTAGCTATAATAAACTGAATCAAAGATACTTTTAATAATCTATTGTGAGCTTAAGAAAACACTAACATCACTTACTTATATTTCTATTTGTAATCTACTTAATTTCATAAAGCCTTTGAAGCAATATAGAATCAAAACAATAAAATAATAGGAACACAGGAACAACCTAGGAACTTAAGAAAGCCAAGAGGAAAGAAATCAGAGTTTAGACACCAAGAGCACCTATAGTTACTACAGATGACTTTCAAATTCGGTCTGAGTTTCACAAGGAAAAAGGCAGACAGTGGGTTACGATAGCTTCCTATTTAACTGCTATTTTTGTGAGACAGTTTTTCAGGAAAGAAAAGGTTTTTCTAGTAGTAAATTTTAGAAGTGGCTAAAGTGGGGGTAGATCTAAAGATAAAGATAAATCAAAAGATTTATCTTGGAGGCATTTTTAAAGGTACTATTACACTTTTATACTCTTAACACTGGTGTATTCGTTTGACAGATTTCATGGAGTGCCTACTGAAAATCAGATGCTCTTTTAGACACTGGGAACAGACAAAAACCCTTGCACCAACTTAGCACACATCCGAGTAAGGGAAACCAGATCATAGACAACATATATGGTATATGAAATAGTGATACGTGCTAAGGAAAAAAGAACTAAGGAGATAAGACTAGAGACTTTGTGTGTGTGTGTGTGTGTATGCGTGTGCGTGCGTGTGTATGTGTTGTATTTGTGGGTATTGCATTTTAAGAAAGGAAGTCCTCACTGAAAGGAAGACATTTGAGAGAAGGCCTGGAGGAGGGGTTGGGAGTGGGGCAGAGTTGCCATTACGGAGGCCCTGAGGCAGAATTGAGGAAGGGCAAAGGAGTCACTGTAGCTGGAGTTGAGGTGGTAAGGAGGATAATGGTAGAAAATGGTGTTAGAGGGAATGGGGGGTGGGAAGAATGTGAGGGTCCTCATGGGCCTTATGGACTTTGAATATGTCTCTGAGAGAAATGGGGAACCTCTGAAGTGTTTTGATCACAGGAGATGCGTTAGTCATCTGTTACTGGGTAACAAATATAGCCACCCAAAATACAGTGGCTTAAGAGAACACTAAACAAATATCTCTCATAGTTTCTGTGGATCAATAACTTGGGAGCAGCTCTAGCAGGGCTTCCTACTCGGGTTTCTCATCAGGTTGCAGTCAGAGGTGGGCTAGGGCTCTGGCCACCTGGAGAGATGGTTAGGTCTAGGGGAGTCCACACCCCGGGGGGCTTACTCACATGACTGACAAATTGGCTGTAGCTCATGATGCGAGACCTCAGGCCTTCTTGACATGGGCCTCACCATAGCACTGCTTGTCTCACGAATGTTGCTGACTTTCCACAGAGTGAGAAATCCAAGAGAGTGGCAGTGTCCTTGTCCTCTATGACCTGGCATCTGAAGTCACACATCATTCCTCCTGCAGTGTTCTGTTAGTCACAGGGTTCATCCCTGATTTAGTGTGAATACCAGGAGGTGGGGATCACTGGGGGCCATCCTAGAGGCTGACCCAGGCAGAATAAAGGAGATAATTACTAGGACAGTGTCCCTCCATAGGCACGAGGATACGGAATTTAGTGTAAAAGGAGAGGAAATAGCCTTTGTTAGAGACACAGAGGAGTCTTTGGTAGTGACAGTATATAGGTGCAGTTAGAGGAAGGTAGAAAGATCTCATGCTGGGGGCTGTTGCACATTCTCATCTAATTTTCTCCCTTTTTCTCAGTGAAATGGGAAACAAGGTCATAGGTCAAGAGTGAGGTTCGGGAAGAAGGTGTTTGTTAGCGGTTCATCCAGTATTCCAAGTTTTTCACTATCTTTTAAGTGATGCAGTGGTCATATCCCCTAACCCTTGTTTGGTCATATTATAAAGGGGGGAAAAAGGTCTATTTTTGATCATTATTCTATTGTAAAAAGCACAGCCTGAGCTTTAGTAAAGTGAAAAAAAACGCAACTCTGTGTATATATATATATATTTTTTCATTATAAGGACAGTATTTTTTTCTTTTTGATTTCAAGAACTTTTGTTTATAGCATAGAAAGTTTTATGCTATAAGTATCTTTTGGTGCAATTAGACTACTTTGTTACTTTAGCTTACAGAATGGAGTAAAATGCAGATAATAACATTTGCTTAAAAAAGACATTTACAAAATAAGACATGGTTTGTCCTAGTCCAATCAGCCTAAAACCACCAGGGACAACCTGTAAACAGACCAGTGAAGTCTAGTTTACTGACTCATTGCAGTGTGGGGACTGCACAACAGAGGAATTGTGAGATGTCTCATCAGACAAAGGAAAATGTAGAGTTAACACAGGATTTTGCTAAAGAGTGGAATTTAGGTGCAGTGTAAATGAAGTGATGCTGTACGGGCGCTAAGCAAAGTGTGGTGGTGTATAAAAGATGTCAGCTTCAGCTCTGTACTGTGAAATGGACCTATGGTCCTGGTCTCAGTCCATTTTGTGTTGCTATAAAGGAATATTTGAGCCCGGGCAGTCTCTAAGGAAAAGAGGTTTATTTGGCTCACTGTTCTGCAGGCTGTACAAGAAGCATGGCACCAGTATCTGCAACTGGTGAGAGGCTCAGGCTGCTTCCACTCAAGGCGGGAGGTGAGGGGAGGTGTTGTATGCAGAGATTATATGGTGAGAGAGAAGGCAAGAAGGGAGGAGTGGTGTGCCATGCTCTGTTTAACAACTAGCTCTTCTTGAGAATGAATAGAGCAAGAACTCACTCACTGCTCCCTACCCCAGGGAGGGCATTAATCTATTCATGAGGGATCCACCCTGATAACCCAAACACCTCCCGTTAGGCCCCAGCTCCAACACATTGGTTTGGGGGAGATGAACATTCAAACCATAGCAGTCCTGTTTTCTTGGAAATGAAGTAAAAATAGATGTCAAAATGTTGTGTCCTGAGACCCATTCTCTGAAGCTTTACACAGGGGCTATAAATCAAGGCTTCGCTGATCACAATGACTTGTCCTCCAGATAAGAGTGAGATGTTTCATTCCTATTGCAATAATTTTCAACAGCAATGCATCTGATATTCTATGATTTCAGAGAATAAAATTTCTCAGCAAGTAAGCAGTAGTCCCTCTAAGAACTAAGTTTTTAGAGGATTCTATGGCTACAATATGTATTTCAGAAAAATATTGTTTTCTGATAAATTTGCACCTAGTTTTATCCGCAGTTCTGATTCTGGACTGATGAATGTCAGGGACATTGCTTTCTTGGTCCAAGTAATTTTCTCAGACTATATTCTGTAACTTACCATTATTCTAAACATTGATGAATAAGTTACTGTTCCTTCCTAGGTAATCTGAGTTAAGACACAGACTCAGTGTGTATTTCATATTTTAAATTTATATTTCATATTTGCATCTGTATTTCATATTTTAAATGTATAATATAAGGCGGTTGGAAGAAGTCTTCAACAGAGTATGTATATAGAATTGGACCGTTTTCAATGGTAATGACTGAATTACAGTGCCTCCCACAGCATGTTTACCCGAACTCAGCATCCAAGTCCCACAATTAGGTTTGTCAGTATCCAACAGGATGCCTCAAGGTGCTCAGGCTCCCACTGTGGCATCTTTATAGCTTTTCTTTCTTGTTCTAGCTTGCTCTGGCTAACAACCACTATCATCAAAGTTGTCTGAAGACTTCCTGTTGCTGTGACTGGTGGGACTCTTGGTGGAAGCCCTATTTCCACGTGCCAATGGCTGCAGCTCCCTAAGGGAACAGGACTCTGTTGAATTCTCTAAGAAGCTCAGAGGAAGTCACCTCTCACTATGGTGCCATAAGGGACTTGAAGTCATTCTATTCATGCTCTGTTTTTCAGTAAAGCTGCTTCTGCTTCTGTCTTCTGTGCCGTGTCTCCTGCAAAGAATTCCCAAAACTTAAAACAAACCAAAACCCAAAGCCAACAAAATATAAATAAATAAATAAATAAACCAAACAAATCAACTAATGAAAAAAAAAGAAGAAGAAATGAAGTCAACATTCTGTGAGATCCAGCTCCGATTCTACCTTACACGATGATTAAACCACAAGACTTAACTTCAGCCACAGGTCACCACAATTTTATCAAAAACAAAAGTGCCTCAAGATTGTATAGTTAAAGACCTCATCTGTTGATTTTCTTAACAAGAAATCAGGAAAGAGCCTCTCCAGGTAATTTAAAGTCTCTATCTTAGAGACCAAAAACTGCTCCTAGGGTTACATTTAAATAAAACTGTCTACTTGATTTTACTTATCAACAATTTTAAAACTCTTGAGTCCAATCTTAGCCAGGATACCCTTTTGCGTAAGTCATCTTACAATGCCTTCCCTTTTTCTCCAGTGAATGTACATGGTCATTTTCACAGCCACGTGATTTTCTTAAACAAAGTCCCCCAGTCAGTGGATTCACAGGGTGAGAGTTAGCATAGTACCTGTGGTGGAAAGACAGAGGAGAAAGATCATTGAAGGTGCTGATGAGAGTGTCTTTGAAGAAATTCATCAAGGGCCCTAAGAGTGCTGGAGAAATAAGTGAGAAAAAAAAGGTACTGATGGAAAAGTCTTCTAAAGAAAGACTTCTCCCTGGGGAGAAATGCCAAATGTGGGTGAAGGGGAGGAAGGCAGCAAAACACACTGCCATGTGTGTACTTATGCAACTATCTTGCACATTCTGCACATGTACCCCAAAACCTAAAATGCAATAAAAATAAATAAATAAATTAATTAATTAATAAAAGAAAGACTTCTCAATGATATAAAATAACGCTAATCTTAACTAATAATTATCAGCCTTTATTTGGGTAGGCACTGCAAGAAGACCCTTATCTGCATTATCTTGCTCAATTCTTACAACATCTTGGTGAGTTATATACTATTATTTTCTCCATTTTGTGAATAAGGATTCTGAGGCTCAAAGAGTAATTTGCTCAAATCCATGTGGCTAATAAGTGGTAGTGCTAGTTCTTAAACCAAATTTTCTCTGATTTCAGTGCTTGTGTTATTAGTTCTTAATATGATTTCCAAAATATGCACCTTTTTCTGAAATTTTTAATAGACCTGAAATATACATGCAAGTAAGTATCCACAGAAGGTGAAAAACTGTAATGTGTCTATGTGTCTTTTTGCAGGCACTTTCACAAATTCTCTAAGCCTGCTTCATCCACCACCCCCTCTTTTTTTTGTTTCTAACTTCTGAGTCCTCTCATTTTGATTTTCTCCCACTATTATTCTACTTTTCAGGTGGATGTCCCATTTTCAAACTTATCTTGATTGTTACCTTTAGAATTTTACCTGGCTATTATTCAATTTCACGAACCAAAATCACCAGTGAGATACAGCGTAACCGTTGCCAAATAGTAATAATTGCAAGAAAAAGTCAGATAAGTTTGAAAAAATTATTAAGCATAGCTATGAATTGATATGAGAAGTTTACTAGTGAAAACATAATAAAAATTCGGCTCACATGAGGGTCAAAGATTTAACACAGGTAACACATCCAACATGAGGATAAAATATAATTTTATTAGTTTTGTCATAGTTGATTAATTTTTTCTCTGAACCTGCTGGTAAGAAGAAAAAACATTAACTTTGATTTAAAGCTTAGTTTGATCTGTTAATTTAGGCAGAAGTTTTATCAATAGTCTGCTTGGCAAAGAGTAAAACGCAAAAAATGCTCAGTTTATTACACAGCCCTTTAATCTTTCAGTTATTTCCCTCAGGTGGTGTTGCTGTGTCTGATGAAGGGCTGGGGCTCACAGGACACTATAAACATATATGAGTCAGAGTCCTAAGATGTTAGATTGTGTCTCATAAATCCTCTAGTTTCCAGGACAATGACCCATCTAATTTCTGCCTTGTCTGCTGGCGTTTGTGGCTAAAGTGTAACCCTTGCCTTTTGCTCTCATGACTGCATAGAAACTGTCAAAATCACCAATGGCAGCTGGTTTGCTAAATCCTATGGTTAACTCCCTGTTGTTATTTATGTCACTCTTCAGTAGCATCTGTCACAATTGATTTTCCCCTCCTCTTTCATGTTTTGCATTCACATGGCTGCTAGAACACCACATTGTCTTGGTTATTCTCTTTTACTCTCAAAGCTTCTTCATCAATCTCCTTGGGTGGTTATTCCTTTTATTCCTAAGCCCTTAATTTTAGAGTTCCCAGATCACTCTTCTGAAATCGAATCCCATATGTTTAATACCTTACTCAGTATTTCCACTTGGATGTCTAAGAGACAACTCAAACTTAACCCAAACCTGCCTTAGACATACCTTCCCCTTCTCAGTTGCAATGCTCCAGTTGCTCAGACCAAAAATCTTGGGGTCCCGAGGCTCTGCTAGTCCATATCTTTGTCTCTTGCCTCATAGGGAGAAACATAGGTCAGGATTTTTTTCTACTAAGGTCTTGCCTCTGTGATTCACAACTCTTTCCCTTAATTCACAATGTCCACTATTTTACAGTGCATAATCATTTTAAGTGTGCAAAGTTGTTTTGAAAACTAGAGACCTAGGTAAATTTTGGGTAAAACCATATATAAAATTTGAAATCTGTAATATGAAATAACCAATTTCATCAAAATCAGCTAAATGCATAAATTGTCTCTCGCAGGCTTGAGTAATAATTTCAACTGGTCACATTTCCTTGACCTCCTTTTGGCCCTCCATGGGTCTCAAATTCAACGTGTTTAAAATTCCATCTTTCCTACGAGAGGCACTTGCAGCTATATTTGTCCTTCTTCTGGAAATAGAACCTCTCTTCTTAGATTTGTTTCTCTCCCTGGTCTAATTTTACAGCTTCCTTGAGCATTGCCATTTTCTTACATGAACCCACCACCCTGACTCCAATTTGACTGGTTCAGGGATGTCAACCTGGCCTAAGTTAAGCCAATCATAGTATTTTTAAGACTTTAGATACATTTGGTTGATTCATTATGTGACACAAGGTGGGTCAGTTACAATCCTCCCTTAGAATATTTGAACTTGGAAGCACAGAAGATAAAAGGCAGTTCCCTTAGGAGATAAAACCTATCAGAAGTAAAATCTGAGAGCTGCTTATGTCACATTTCCAACTTTAAGAAGGAAAACAGTCTGCAGTGAGAAAGGATAAAACTGACATCCAGAGAGAGGCACAGATAAAAGGTAGTGAACTAGATTCTGGTGATATTCCGGTGGCTGGATCTAGTTTTTCCTAGGGCCCAGGAAAAACATGCATTAATGTAGAATCTTGTACTTTATATTATGGATATCCTTGCTAACTATCCTAAGAAGGAAGAAAAGAATTCATTTTCTTATCTAATTGGAAAGGACATCAAGGTAGCTAACATAACCAAATGGCTGCAGTGACCAGGCCTCTATTTATGCTTCTGGCACTTCAGGACTACTAGTTTTCTCTTTTTATACATCTCCCATTTCTGCTTATTTTAGTTTTTGAATTAGTCTCAACTGGACTTCACGCAGTTATGCTTTTCCTAAGGCACTGAGGAAGATGACTGCAAGCTGCTCCAGTGTCTTTCATCCTTCCTAAACAGTGACCTCGAAGACAAAGGCTTAGGGGAAAAGTCTAATTAACACTCCTGATTGGCATAGCTTAGGTCTCAAGACCACCTTTGAACCAATCACTCTGGCTAGACCCGGCTCCTATGATACTTCTATGTCTGTGGATAGGTCAGAGTCAGACAGAGCTTCACAGAAAACATGGGAATTGGAGGGTACAGCTACTATAAAGGATATTATAATACATTCTGAGAAGACAGCACTACAGCCACCACAGTCCACTATACCATTGCTTGTTGGTTTATTTCTTTCTTGGATTCAGTGCAGCAATAAAAGTCATTTTTTGCCTAAGGCAGCTGAATTTTCTCTCATTTGCAATCAAGAGTCCTGATGAACACGCATTTTTCCATCTCGCTTTTTCTTCTTAGATTCCGATCTCCCAGAATGACACTGCTTACTGAATCATTCTAGTTAAAAATGTGGGAATCCTCTTGAAGTTTTCTCTATCCTTCCCTCTCCATAGTGAAAAATGTGAAATTATTCTTAATTTCTGCCTATTCCTTCTATATTCATAAATATCCATATCCAATGGGATATCCTGCTATCAGTTCTACCTCTAAAATAGCTGTATATTCAGCCTCACTATTTCATTCCTGTTGTCACAGCCATTGTTCACACCCTCATCATCTCTTGCATGATGTGCCTCCCTAATTAGTTCACTTATTTTCAGTCTTGCTTATTTGCATTCTTTTAATGGATGATGGCTGTATTTTTTCCATGTTAGAAGGATCCTAATGAAAGCACCTGTTTTTTTACGTTTCTAAGGGTCTAGTTCAGAATCACCAAGGATATTTCCCTGATGGGAGTGGGACCTTAACCTCACTCCATCACATTGTAGGAGCCAGTGTAGCTATGGAATTATCTTAGGAACTCAAGCTTCTAAAACTATCCATGTAGTCAAATCAGGGGAAAAGCAAATAAAAATAATAAAACTTATTTTTTATATTCATTAATAAATGCTGTTGTGCTTGGAGATGATCACTCATATAAACATCATTTTTTTGGTTCTGTTTTGTTTTTTTGCCAATTTTGTTATTTATATTTTCAAAAACCTAAATAAAAATCATTTTTATTTAAAAAAACAAAACAAAACAAAACAAAACAAAACAAAACAAAACAAAACAAAAAAAACCCAGGATTTCCCATCCTACTGTAAAAGTAAATCACCATGTCATTTCCCTGAATGGTATTTTCTCTTGGCACCCATTACCTTTAGAATAACCTTAAAAAATTTCTTGGTGATGTGTACAGGACCCTTTGTGAATTTTGCTAAGGATGCTTAACTTGTCTCTTGGTGTTTAGGTCTCAGCATCAATTCTCACCCATGTATCCCACCTGTGTATGTCACTGCTGTGTCATCTTTGCCCTGTGCTTTTCAATCAGGGCTGTTCTGACCCTAAACTCTACTCTCATCATTCGATGTCCTTTATTTGATCTTGGGACTCCTTGATATCTTGAGTCCTTCTGCCTTTGATATTTACCAGGCTTTCAAACCTCGTATTATACATAAATCACTTATGGAGCTTTTCCTTGACCTAACCTGGACACACTGCATTGAAAACATTTAAAAAGTTTCCTCCTGGATCAGGTGTTTTGTAGAAGCAGTCATTTAGCAAACACTTGAGTGTCTCTGCTACTGCCTGATATTGAAGTTCTCAGATGCTTCTTTTCCTCACTGATGGGATTTCTTCCTTTACCTACTTCTGAGACTTCTGATTGGCTGACCTGACTTTAATTTCTCTTCAGATTCCTTCAGCAGTCATCTCTGCTCCCCACCCTCATGACATTAGTGCAGAATCGGCTATTTCAACCATTTTGGTCTCCTATAGTTATGCAGCCCCTCCATTATTCCATCCCTTTGACTTTATTCTGTCTATTCTTCCTTTATTATACATAATTAACTATAGTTCAAGCCTAAATCATTTTCCCCAGCTACTTTGGCTATGTCTACAACCAAATATTGTCCTTTTCACTTGGGAGCCCTGACATACTATTTCTAGATGTTCACTAGGACTTTAACATCATTGTAGTGGCTCCAGTCATTGGCACACTACAGCAGAGGGCAGAGAGCATGCATCTCTTCCAATGTCTGCGTTCAATCACATTATGGTGGTTGTGTAAACTTGGCTATGGTGTGAATATTTACACCACAAAAATTAGCAAAAACTAAGCAAATGGTAGGGCTGGTTGTTAAACATTTACCAGCATATCACTAGCTTCAGTGGAAGACCAAGCTGTGGGATCCCTGGTGCCAGCCTAGAGTACCTGATATAACCACTGCAGGTAAGAAGTCTACACCATGGACTAATACCAGCTGAAAGCAAAAGTGGACTGAGCCTGGACAGATGGGTTGCCAGTAGTCTCTAGACCTGAAAAAGTCTAAAACTAAGCTCCTAGTTCTGCTCCAAATCTGTTCTACTCCTGTACTGATTCATCTCAATTAATGGCAAGAACACTCACTGGGAACCTGCACAAGTCATTTAAGCAATCTGTGCATCAAGTTTGGGCATGTTAGGAGCATCTATCTCATAGGCCATTTTGAGGAATAAACGGGTTGTGATTGGTAAAGTGCTTAGAATTACGTCTGGCACAATCATGATTTCCTGAAGCATTATGTCAGTTTTAAAATAATTGCTCAGGCCCAAACCTTTGGAGTCAGCTTTGCCTCTATCATTTCTCTCATACCCCATATCCAATCTGTCAGAAAATCCTTTTCCCTCGACTTTCAAAATATATATCTGGATCTGACCTCATCTTGCTACTTCTACTATGACAACTTGGCTCAAGCCTCCAACGTGTCAATCTGGATTATTGTGCTGGAGTTCCAACTTTCACTCTTGCTCCCTCTGCTGTTTGCTTCTAACATAACATCCAGACTGATCCTTTTTGATTATTTTTAGACCATGGCCACTTCTCAGCTGAAAATCCTCTAATGCAGGGTCGTCTGATCTTCTGACTTCCCTGGGCCACAATGGGAGAAGAATTGTCTTGCACCACATATAAAATACACTAACACTAACGTTAGCTGATGAGCTAAAAAGCTGCAGAAAATCTCACAACGTTTTAAAGCAAGTTTACTAGTTTGTGTGGAGCTGCACTGAAGTACGTACTAAGCCACATGTGGCCCGTGGGTCATAGGTTGGACAAGCTTGCTCCAGTGATTCCCCATGTCTCTAAAAGTAATAGCCACAGCCCTTCCAAAGGCTTACAAAGCTTTGGCCCAGCTCTGAGCTTTCGTCTGACATCATCTTTTATGACACTGTCTCAGTCAGGTCTAGTCCTCTTGGAATTCTACCGTGGAGTGAATGAGGGGAGTATTGTAGGAGTGTTGAGACAAGAATGAGCCAGAAAGCGGGCATGGGCACAGTGAGGGCAAGTGGTGCAGGGTGGGGCATATGATTTCAGTGGTACAGATCAAAAAGTAAGAGTCTGTGTAGGAGCAGTTTAAGAATTTTGTCCAAAACAAAACAAGTAAGGACAAGATCTGTACCCAGCCACTTGGAAATAGGCCTAGTATGAAGAAGGCAAGAAAACAGCTCCAAGTGCCTGGCAAAGATCTTGCCAGCCTTGAATACCCTTGAGTCCTAAAATCAGGCCAAATGTGGTCTGGCTTTGTTATAGCGGTATTCAGTGTTAGGCAGCCTGTGCATGTTTTGACAGAAAAAATTATTTCTAAACCTGGTGGTATGTGGAACCAACTCCTGTAATAACACTGACCTGATTTTCTCCTAGAAACGGGATGGGATGGTTCCTGTAACTACTGCTGACATTTCCTTGGGGATAGCTGGGATGCAGCTGACATGAAGGCAAGCAAAAAAACCGTGGCAGCCAGAACAACTGGGAGAATCGGCTGAGATCTAGCTAATGGATAATCTTCCTTTTTATACAGAGACCAAGAATACATAGACCAAGAGTAGATATACTGATGGTTATCTTCAGAAATACAGTCTTGATAGGGCCATGATTGTAAACCAAGCAAGCAGATAATAAAAAGTGAAACAAAACGAGAAAGAAGCCTTTTGTTAGAACATTGTACTGGAAAAAATCTACTGCAGTGAAATCTACTGGATAGGATGCCAGCTGTTGTCTTACAGCCCAGTCTCATCATCTACCTCAGCCCTTTGTCTGATGCTGATCTTAGTTTATTAATCCTTTTCCAGCCTGTACACGTACCTTTCCAGCTTTGTTTCTGGCATATTAGCTCATTGTTACCTGCCTGTTTCTTGGATTCAATGCCGCTTTTATGATTACTTGGCTATAGCTCTTCTGCTCATTATATCTGCTTTGCTTGGATCCCTATACTTTACGTCCCTGTGGGTACAGTTGGCCCTAGTATTATAACCTTCCTCAATCCTGCCTCCCCAGGCGCCTTTGTCACCTGTACTGGCCTTATCCTGGCTTCTCCTAGACCATGTTCTTGGGTTAATCCAGGCTACTCTCAGAGATATACAGGCTACTGTATGCAAACATCTCATGATATGATAGAAAGCTTCATCACAGCACATCCAGCCACAAAATAAAATATTCCAGCATGCTGACAAGGTCAACAGTTGGTCTATTTAAATTTATTCTAGCTGAGAATTTAGGACCCGGTCCTAGAAACTTCCTGTAACTAGACCCGCATGTGAATCATTTCTATAAAGGCCTCATGAAGGTGATAAAAAATTTGGTGATGAATCCTTTATAAGTATATGTAATTGATGCTGTTGGTTTGCTACAGAGTTGCCCAGGTAACCGGTATACCATTCTCCCAGCTGATCAGAGTGCAGAAACTGAGGCCTAGACCAGCAACGTTCTCTAAAGAGTCTCCCTTGGCTGACAGAGCTACCTCATCCAGAGACGCTTGGGAAGCCACTCCCTCTCCCTACCCACATTCTACCTGGATTAGACTTTACATCCAGTTTTTGTATAGGGTGGAGTTGAGGGAAACCGGGCTTCTTACCACATAATCACCATATGGGACTCTGAGAAAGGCTACTAGTCTGTGACTTTGTGCTGTATGAGTGGAGCCAATTAAAATTATTCCTCCTCCCATCTTTAAATAAAATCTACCTGTGACTTCACATTTTTAGTCAATTCAAGCATTAAAACCTTTCTCCTACACTGATTAGGGCATTATTTCCAGATGAGAGCTCTGATACATCTTTTTGGACAAGTTGTCAAATCCATGCTTCATCAAGGATGCTTTACCCCCAGTAATGACTTGCATCTTTTACAGGCAATAGATCTTCAGACTTATAAAATACAGGTACGAGGTAGTATGTTAGTTCCTCTCATCAAATTGCATTGATGCGAGGCTTTAGAAAGCGGCACTGGATTCTGTTTCCATGGCAACCACTTCACTGCTCAAGGGGAAAACAGGACAGCGATTGAAATCTGTGTTAATGGAAGCTCTAAAAATAATCGGCAATGTATTGAAATCAAATGAGAGACCCAGGAAGCAATTAATAAAAATTGTAACCGTGGAGAATGGGATTATTACAATTATGATATTCTTTAAGAATTACAGAAATGGTTGCTGACAAATATAGTTTTGAGGAGAATCAATTATTATTTTGTTTGTTCATTCTTTCAGGTGGCTGTTAATATTGACTGTATGCCAGCCATAGGTTAGGACTTTGAGATACAGAGGTGAATCAATAGTGCCTCTATCTTCCAGGATCTCATGGTTTTATCTTCTAGGATCTCACAGTTTAATAAAAAGAGAATACATTGTGATTATAATGGACATTTTGTTTGCATCCCCAACATCTAAGCATTCCCCACTGTGTAGCAGCCAGGAGATTAAATATTTGTGTGGAATTGATTCCATAGCCAAGTCCAGGGACAATTCAAAATCATTTAGTATAGTTATTGGTTCTGCAGTGAGCATGCAACCAAGGCATAAACCTATATGACACTCTTATTAAGAGTGGCTTCTGCACAAAGCTCAGAAATGTTGAGTGGTTGTGGGATGCTTATAATCTTTTTTACTTAATCATAAAAGAGGGAGCATGTAGGGTCTGTTGCTTCAGGCAGCTTTCTTGTGATTAGGGGGAAAACCAGCTTGAGGATGAAGCCAGCCCTTGGATAAGGGTAATGCCAGGAGAATCACAGAGAAACACAGCCAGACCTGACTGAACTGCATGACACCTACTCTACCTCTATATGTTTCAGAGATAATAACCCACCAAATTTCCTTTTGTGGAAGCTTGAGTTGAGGTTTTTTTTTTTTTTTTTTTTTAAAATGTGTGTTTTCTCACCTGAAATTAAAAAAAAACCCAAACAACTAATAAATGTCAAGGCCATGATATAAGTGAAATATTGCAAATAAGCAGAGGTAATTACTGGATGTACAGGGAGAGAATAAATCAGAGGGAGAAAGAAGAGGTAAGAATGAAGTTAATCTTGGAAAAAGGAGAACAGAGAAGATCATGAAGCATCGTATATTGTGAAGGTAGAAAATTCAGCTTTACTGTCAGCATAGTTCCTGATTGTTCAACTATCTAGGATCGCCAGTCAATGGCAAAATGGGCCTATCCCAACCCAAGCTCTATGCAGAGGTGGATGTATCATGAAGTTAAAGAATCTTAAGCTCGTGTGCTCATTACTTATACCATCCGTTTGGGAAAGAAGTAGCAGCCATGGCTGCACATTAGCAAATGGGCTGCCCCAGCTTAAAGGTCATAGTCTTAGGCCTGGTGGTGTTTTTACACTATAGATGGATTGAGAGCAGGCTATCAGCACTATGTCTACATTCTCCTGGCCTCCAGGAACAACCATTGGTTAACCTAATCAAGTTTCTGGACCTTATCTTTAAACCCCAATGACAAGAACTTGAATTACTCCTTGCTCTCATCTCTGCCTGGAAACTAAGAATTAGGCTTCATAGCTATTTAACATCACAAATCCCAGACTTGAAGGAGTGAAAAAAAAATCAGTGTAATCTGGACAAGTTAGATCAGGTACTGCAGAAATTGTGTGTGTGTGTGTTTAAATGTTGGGGGCAGGCATACTCGGCTAAATCAAAGGGTTGGAATTCTCTGAGGGCTTGTTCCCAGACAAAGTCATGTAAGCAAGAAACTGGAGATATTTAGAAGCAGCGAAATTTAATAACTAGATGTGAAATGGAAAAACATTTTCTAAATTTAAATAATGAAAAATAAATTTCAATAAACGATATTAAAGACTAGCTTATTTTTCTATCCTCCCTAGAGAAAGTATTAAAAAATCATTGCTCCTTTAAGAATTTCTCAAAGAATATCCAGCAAAAAAAAATGCAGAATAAATATTATAAAGCTGTATCAGGCAGTTAATGATGATACTAATAACAAGAGTAATTTATTAAACTTTTGAAATCGTGATGTTTGTGGTATTTATCAACTTTTAAAATGTTGTAACTTATTTTTGTGCGTTTTCTAAGTAAATATTTACTTTAGTATCTAAATTTGTATTCTTTCAGTTAAATAGGCTCTCCAAACTGTGTAACTGTCAGATCCACAAAACCTACATCTGTCATCTGTTTAATGAGTCGGCTATTCTCGGTCTTCTTCAGATGAGTCGGTTTTAACTAAAGCATATTTCTCTCCAGCATCTTCCTGCAGTCTATAATACTTCCTTGCCTCCTCCCAGCTTCTGGTGGCTCTTGAAATCCTTGGCTTCCTTGGATTGTAGCTGCATCACTCCAGTCTCTGCCTCCATCTTCCTATGCCTCTTCCTTGTGTCTCTGTGTGCCCCCTCCTCTTCTGATAAGGACACCAGTCATTTGATTTAGGACCCACTGTAATTCAGTATGACCTCAACTTAATTACATTGCAAAGGCCCCGTTTCCAATTAAGGCCATATTCTGAGGTTTCAGGTGGATATGAATTTTTGGAAGCACGATTCAAACTACTACATTACATAACAGGCATATCGTACTCCCAGATAGGGATGGAGTGATTTGCGTTGTCCCCATCCCATCTTGTTTCAGCACATTCCACATTTTAAAGTCTGTAATTGGTAAGATTTCGATTCTAAGTATAGCTACTCCTAGACTTACCTCTCTGATAACTCCATTATATGTTCATAATATCCTAGACTACCAAATATCATAGCTTAGCCCACCCTATTTAAAATGTGCTCAGAACACTTACATTAGCCTATGGTTGGGCAAAATCATCTAACACTAAGACTATTATATAATGAAGTGTTGAATATATCATGTAATTTATTGAATACAGCATATGATAGAGTGCAGTATCATTTTCAGTCCTCATGATCAAACGACTTGGAGCTGTGGCTCACTGCTGCTACCCAGCATCACAGGAGATTATTACCTCATATCCATAGACTGGGAAAACATAAACATTCAAAGTATGGTTTCTACTGAATGCATGTAGCTTTTGAATCATTGTAAAGTTGAAAAATTCTAAGTTGAGCCAAAACTTGGGGACCATCTATACAAATCTCTGCATCAATCAAAAATCTTTGAAATGAAAGGGATTGAAACTCAATTTGAGCCTGTTAGGCAAAAGGGTAAATTCATTGGCAAATTAATAATGGCAAGGACAGGGAAGATGAAACATAGAACTAGAGGCTCTAATCCATATTATTCTCTTCCTTCTCCTCCTGTGCTTCTTTCTAAACAGTGGCTTCATTTTCTCAAGCTGGCTGAAATGCTGTGCACTATCCCAGTTCCTGGGATCATAAACTCATCACTTCATGACTAGAGAGTAGATGTTCTCAATTTAAAAGTCCTGGAAGATGGCTAATATTCCAAGCTTGAGTAAAGTTCTCAACCCTGGACCAACTGCTCTCCTAACAGGGAGATGTACTGTTTTTGCCATAGCTTAGCCATGTATTCATTCTTACATCCAGGAGAGTGAAGGGGTCTATTACTACAAGAAATGAGGTTCATCCGTGGATATTATGCTCAGTAGAATATGCCAGTCACCAAAAGACAAATACCGTATGAGTCCACTTGTATGAGGTTCCTAGAATAGTCAGATTCCTAGAGGCAGGAAGTACAAATAGTAGTTGCCAGGAACTGGGGGTCAGCGGTGGGGGAGCTCATATTAGGAACTCTGGGTACAGAGTTTCAGTCTGGGAAGATTAAAATAATTTTGGAGATGGACTGGTGGTGATAGTTGTATATCAGTGTGATATAATTAATAAAACTGAACTATACATTCGAAAATGGTAAAAAAAAAAAGAAATGAGGAAAAAAAGGTAGACAAAAGGTAGATGTCTGCTATCAACAAATCGTATTTCCTTTCGCCACCTGTGTTTCTGTACTCCTCCACCCTACTTTCACATAGTGTAGAGAATTAGATTAGAAAGTGTATGGATCACACAACAAATAATTGCTAAGGCTAAAAATGAAGGCGATCAAACAGTGGTTTTTGGTTGCAGTTGCAGTGCTCCAATGCCAACATATAAAACAAACCTGGATGTGAAAAACACTCTGTTCTTGAAAGTTCAGAGACCTGAATTTTAGTCCCTGATCTGCCTCTAACGTTATCTTAAATAGTGACTGACATAATATTATATTTTTTCACTATCAATATTCCTGATATTATAAAGGCAACAAGAAAGATTTAAAAAGTAGTTCAGGAAAATCTGTATTTAAAATGATAGACTATATCTATATCTTCTGATAATGCTGTTGATTTAAAAAAATTAAATAGGAGTGAAAGTCTTGTATAGTGCAAATATCACTGACTTTGAATTTAAGAGTTCTTATTCTGTCTTACTCTCAAGTTATTTACTTGCAGACCCCTCAAGCTGCTACTTCTATAAAATCAGTGGATCATATTTAGTTTATCTCTCAGGCCTCTTCCATTTCTAATATTCCACAAAAATATGATGAAACCTCAATTATCCAAACTTTATATTGCTTCCTTATAAAATGGAAATGTGTTTATCCTTCTGGAGGTTTGTAGCATTTTTTAAATCTGAAAAATTATTGGCTATTTTCTCTTCAGATATTGTTTTAGCCCCATTTTCTTTTCCTTTCTTTCTGTACATTGAGTAAATCTTTTTACTGTGTCTGATAAATCTCTTATGCCCTTTCTGTATTCTCCATCCTTTTAACTGTCTGTGTGTCAGATTGGGTATTTTCTTCTGACCTACCTTTTAGTTTACAAATTCTCTTTTCAGTTGCATGTATTTTGTTTTTAAATAAGTGAACTATGAGGTGTTTATTGATAATCTTATCATACATATCTTGTATTGAGTTCAATGATTTTACTTAATCTTTGGACTGATGTGTTTTTGAGTTTGAAAATTCTGTCATCGTCATCTAAAATATTATTTCTGTCACAATGTCTTTCTCTTTTCTTTGGGACATCCAGTTACACCCATGTTTGGTTTTTAACTGTGTCCAATACATACCTTAAACACTTGACTTGATTTTTTTCTATTTATTTTTCTAATACTTTGCTTTTATATTTAATATTTTCTAGGAACCTGTTTTTGACTTCACAAACTTTGTGTTCTCCTTTGTTCTATCTGCCTTTAAAATCAAATAAATAGTTTTTAATTTCAGATTTCTAAAACATTTCAGACTAAGAATGTCTACATATATATATTTTTTGAGACAGAGTGTTACTCTGTCACCCAGGTTGGAGTGCAGTGGTGGGATCTTGGCTCACTGCAACCTCCGCCTCCCAGGTTCAAGAAATTCTCCTGCCTCAGCCTCCTGAGTAGCTGGAATTACAGGCACCATGCCTGGCTAATTCTTGCATTTTTAGTAGAGACAAAGTTTCACCACGTTGGTCCTGACCTCATCCCATTTCGGCCTCCCAAAGTGCTGTGATTACAGGCGTGAGCCACTGCGCCCAGCACCACCTGATTTTTTTTATAGCTTCTAATTTTCTGTTGACATTCTCCCACTCCTCATCTTTTGCTTTACTTTCTTTTATTGATTAATCTAAGTATTTTAAAGTCTGAGTCTCCTGTAGAACTCTCTCTAAGTCATTACCTCTATTTTTAGGGAAACTAAAAAATCTCATGAAGAATGAAATCCATTGTATAATGCATAATATAGTCAAATATCTTGAAAAAGAACTGGTGTCTAAATCATTATTTTTCACCTTTAATCGATAAGCATTATTCTTCTTTAGAGGAGGTAAAAAATATGACCCATATTAAATATACTGAAAATAAATGTCATTAAACACCATTAAATGATGAGTAGTTCTAAATCTCTCTATCTTCTTTGCACTTTTGTTATGGCTTCATATTTCTTTGTAATATTGACTAAAATAAATTTCCAATTTGGGGAATAGATAAGAGCTAATGCCATTTGGTTTTGAGCAGAATTGTGTTGTAATCATCAAGCTACAGGCATAGCAGAAAAAATGACAGCATCACTAGAAATTTGCCTCGGTATACTTATTGTTCACCATTTAATTAGACACTTTTAAATTCTGGCAGAAAGTTTAAGGAATTCATGGATCCATCTCCTAAGCACATCAAAGAAGGGCTAATACACTGGACAGTTAGAACAATGGCAGTAGAACATCTTATTTAAACTTTTGACATAATGAAATAATGTTTTTTTCTTGTTTTGGTAACAATATCGTTAATTTTTTTAGTTGTCACATAGTACAATGTTTGAAGATTAAATTAAGCAAGCGAGCACCCACCATAATACACTTTAAATAAGACTGCTATAACTTTCACAGGCACAATTTCAAGCAAGACTAGTCAGCCCTCATTATTCATTAGGATTAATTCATACAAGTTAGCATACTAATAAGTAGCACTTTGCAAACACCTCTTATCTACCGACTTGCCATATAGGTCTTAGGACAAATGTTTTATTTTTGAATAGTCAGACGGATACTATAAACATGGTGATTGTTCATCACTATGTTGTGAAATTTCTTCCCCTCCTTCATTTTTTTTTTTAAGTGGAGAAATGATTTTCTAAAAAGTCTGAGTCTTCTAAGCATAGCTCATCTCCCGGTAAGAACTGCAATGCCCCCATTGGTTAATAATGCGACCCCAAGCCAGCCTTTTCTCTCTTCTATTGTACGATAAAAACAAAATTTGTTTAAAGAGCAACTCAAAGAGCAGGGGAAAGCTTTCATACTTCACAGGGATTTAAGTAAGTTTATTTCATAGAACTGTGAGAGTGCCAGCCAAAGAACTTCCGGTATGAAACTCAGTTGCCTTTATGGAGATGGCCACCAGCAGCCAACTACCTTGGCCATGTTCGGTGGGCAAGCAGGGAGCAGGCGACTTGCACAGACAGCACAGCGAAAAGGCCTTTGGATAGAGGCGGCGGCTGTGAACTGCAAGAGCCAGAGACTTCAGTAGCACAGAGTCCAAAATTCGGGGACACAGCAGAGGTGCGCTCGCGGGTGCAGGAAGTGACGTAGACCTGATGCGTCAGCCTTAGGCTCAGGCTTTGATGCCAGCAGCTGCACGCCTACCTCCTCGAGTTCCTGAAGGTTGGAGCCTGTGTCTTTTTTGTTTTTATTTATAAATTTCCCGCCTTTTCTCTTCATGTTTGTCATTTGCTTTTGTTATTTTTAGGGTATTTTATAATTTTCAGTTTTCAGAATATAGATGGCTACTGCACATTCTGTATATGATGTTCCCAGAAAAGTGCTGTTTTTTGTGTTTCAATTATAAAGCACTTCAGTGAATGACTTTGATCCAGTTGAGAATTGGTTTTAAGCTTTGTTGTGCTTGACCTTTTTAATTTGTTACTTATAGGATGTGACCATTCATCTTACAAAGTGGCTTTGCCCAAGTACTGGACCTGGGTTTAGCACACTCCTTCTGGATTGAATTCTAATCTCTAACTCCACAGTGCCGTTCAGCTGCTGAAACTTCTGCTCAGCATTTGAGCTGTTTGCTGTTTCCTACTACATATTTTGAAGGTTTACCTTGTACATGCGCAAGTCAGAAGTTTACCTACAATTTGAGGCAAATGAAGAAGCAGATTTGGGGACACTCTCTTAGCTTCCTGTCTTGTCTTTTTTTTTTTTTTTTTTTTTACAAAGGATATTTTTTTATTTTTACTTATTTATTTATTTTTAATTTTCTTTTTTTTTTTAATTGCAGTTTAGGTTTTGGGGTACATGTGAAGAACATGCAAGATTGTTGTATAGATGCACACATGGCAGTGTGATTTGCTGTCATCCTCCCCATCACCTATATCTGGCATTTCTCCCCATGCTATCTAGTTTGCTCCTCAAATAGTATCCCCTTCGGCATCCTGAAACGCCAGACTTTGTCTTTTCTGATGTGTGAGACTCCTGCTTTCTTCTTGGGCTCTTTTCACCTTCACCACAATTTGGAAAATGCCTTCAGGAAAATTCCGAGGTGAATGTTGAATACATCTTGTTGCTCCCCTTTCTCAAGGATTCTAGCTGCTCAGTGTTACTTGCACTGACTTTCTAATGCCTTCACTATATATGTATATGTATATATATTTCTAATTTTCAAACTTATCTTTGTAGAAGATTTAGTTGAATGTAAGCTACACTGTTGAGTCCAGGGCCCAGCCTTTTATCCAGTGAATTTTAATTCGAGCAGTTTTATCATTTCTAAATCTTATTTTAAAAATTCTTTCTAATGTGTACCCAATCATTTTAAAAACTTTTTTTCTTGCATGTTCCCTTTGTCCTCATTTAAACCATTTCTCTATCTATCTATCTATCTATCTATCTATCTATCTATCTATCTATCTATCATCTATCTATCTATTAGCTATCAATCATCTATCTATCTATTATCTATCATCTATCAATCATCTATCATCTATCTATTATCTATCTATCTACCTATCACCTATCTATTATCTACCTATCATCTATCTATTATCTATCATCTATCTATCTATCTATCTATCTATCTATCTATCTATCTATCTATCTATCTATGTATCTATCTAACTATCTATCTATCTATGTATCTATCTATCTATCTATCTATCTATCTATCTATCTATCTATCTATCTATCTATGTTTATGTTTGGATTCAAATAATTTCAAAAATTCCCTCTCTCCCTTTATGTTTTTTTCTTTGCATGCTTGTAATTTCTAGTATTAACCACAGGTAATTTGATGTCAATTTATGGAAGTTTTACATTTGAGAAAATTTCACTTGTAGGAAATTTGTAAACAATAAATTATGTGTTTTTTTTCCCTTATTTATTCTAGGTCTAGGTTTTAGGCAAGAGGGTCTTTAGAGTTTCCAGCCTAACAATATATACTGCTTGAAGCAGAAAGTTATACATTTTAATTTTGAATTGTGCTCTCCTAGGAAAACTTAAAAAGAAATAAAAATGTTTAGTGATGAATTTATGTTCACCAAGCTTCTTACTTATATGCTTTAGCTGCAGAAATTCAAAACTCATCTTATTAAACTTTTTTATTTTGTGAATCTATATATTTTAAAGAGAAATATATCCACCAGTGAGCTGAAATTCAATTAATTGTAAAGCATTTTTCTTATTTAACAAAAAGAAGAATGTCTTTTTTTTCCATGCTTCAATAATTGAATAAGTGAAAATAAGCTTTGGTTCAGTTGGAAACTTATGATAGATTGGTAGGTGAATTATTTATCAATGAAAATGAATTATCTATAAAACTACCCAAAGCAGTCCAATACTGTCACTTGGTAGACAAATTTGGCATGATTAGAATCAACATATTTGAGATATGTAGGCATGATCTACTTAATCATATTGAGACAGATAGAATGGAAAGAAATGAGACCTGAAACTATACATTTCTGTTCCTTTTGGGCAGGTTCTCAGGGTGGTAGATGAGGAAGAAGGTGGAAAACAGGATAGAGAGGAAATTTTGAGAGGGAGTCCAGTCTAGAAGGTAGGATCCTATAAGCCTGTTGACTGCTAGGCCACTGAATATCATTCAACTGCTACTTCGAAAGTACTTTCACAATGCCCTATGACATGATAGTTGCTCCAAAATATTTTAAATGAAAAAATAAAATAATAATAGAAGAGTCTAACGATATGACAACAAACACCTTAGTCTCTAATAAGCTGTTACAGGTTTCTCCATAATAAGGAGATATCTGCCAGGAGAACTGACTAAATTGATCCAATAACTGGGTGACCTCTCCCTTGATCAAAGTATAAATGGGCGTGAGAAACTCTGAATCTCATTTTGACCATAATAAATGAATATTTTTAAGGTCTGTCTTTCCTCACCTGATAATGACAAAGCCAACTTTGCTATTATTATTTTTTGGTATGGTGAAGCTTGCATGTATTAATTCATCTAATCCTCAACACCAGCTCTATGAGATAGATGCCATTATTAAGAAAGGTGAAACCAGCATTCAATTATGATACCCCCCCCATTTCAATTACATTGCCATTACTCACCTTATTATGGCCTAACATAGGTTACCATAGACTGGTTCTAAATTTCAAAGGCAAAAATGGCCAAAGATTTGAATCTAAAGTAGCATGCAGAATATATTCCTGATTATCTTTCAAGTATTTTGTTAAGTATAGAAGGAAATAGTGAAGCAAATTCTGGATAATTTTCTGCATTAGTAACTTAATAATGCTGACAACTGTTTCTTGAACCCAAAATCATATGTTGATCAGTGAATTTTATCAATAATGTCTTAGGTCTCTTTAGAGAGTGCCTAGACATTATTATCTTCCTTGCAAGAAAAGAGAAAATAATGAATGAGCAATTACATCTTACAGTATATCAAGCACTGTGCTAAGTGCTTTACATATAACATGCAATTTAATTATTAGAACCATTCTGTGTACTAGATATAATGATCTTAGTTTTTTGATGAGGAAATTAAGAAAAATTAAATATCTTGCCAAAAGCACCTACCTGAAATACTAATCTTTTTGTTTACAAATTCCTAAACTTGGTTAAATGCAGATTTATTGTCATAAATTATATTGTCTGGCTATTTCTCTAAGCAATTAGTGCAAAAATAAAACAAGGAATTGCCTCTGAACTGATGGTTACCTCAGTCAGGGGTGTCTTCATTCCCCAAAGTACTGCAGTATAATGTGCATTCTTAACCAAATCACTGGTCATTTCCTGTGGAAAAATAATTGGAATGTGTTATATTTAGAGAACGACATGTTCATTCTTATAAAAATATTCAATTATTTTCTCTGTGTTATACTCCTTGGTATCTTTTCATCTTTTTATTTCAGAACCCATTCCAAGCTTCTAACCAAAAGCTTTTAGGCTTATAATTTTTGGCTATGCTACATGTTACATGACCATGGGAACCCGATGACTGCCTTTTGGAAAGCTGTGCAATTTTACTGTAAAAGGAGTCTTTATGGATTCATAACTGGTGATGGCCTGTCAAGGATTGATTTTTCTCTGGCATTTTTCCTTAGGCATCCCTCCACACTCAGCCATGAGTTCTCCTGGTTTTCATTCCGTGGGCTGTGAACTGTAGTCTCTCTCAAATTCCTTCTTTTTCCAGTTTCTACGTGCTGTGAACTTGCTTTGAGAAGGGGCTGGAATCTATAGGGTTGAGTAGGTGAGAGTGGGTGGCTGGGTAGGGTACGTGATGTTAACACATTCTGTTTTCCAATCCAAAGGTTAAAATATCAGGAAGGAAATGGAACTCTCATAAAGACGGGAAAAAGAATAGAATGACCTTAGATAAAGTGCAAATGTTGTTTTGAATCTTCTCCCAATCTTTTGCTTTTTTATCCTTCCTCTTCTGGAATCTTCCTGTCTTCCTCCTGAAACGCCCTATTCTTTTTGGAGCTTCTCACTAGGACAGTCACCTGGAGGGGTTGTTTCAACACAGATCACAGAGACTGTCCTCCAGTTTCCAATTCCTTAGGTCTGGGGTAGGTTTTGAAGATTTTCATTTCTAACAAATTCCTAGGTGAAGCTCATGATGCTGGCCCAGGGCCACACTTTGAGAACCACTGGCCTTGGGAGTATTTTGTCATCTTAATGTCTGTCTTTCTTTCTTTCTTTCCTTTCTTTCTTTCTTTCTTTCTTTCTTTCTTTTTCTTTCTTTCTTTCTTTCTTTCTTTCTTTCTTTCTTTCTTTCTCTCTCTCTCTCTCTCTTTCTTTTCTTTCTTTCTTTCTCTTTCTTTCTTTCTTTCTTCTTTCTCTTTTTCTCTTTCTTTCTTCTTTCTTTTTCTTTCTTCATTCAATTAATGTCCAGGCAGTGCCTTAGACATTGCATACTTCCCACAGAATCCAGCTTTAGTGATGGGCACTGAGTAGGTCTTCAGTAAATTTTAAAATGTTGTGCAACGTGCATTTCTCCAAGTCTCACTAGCCCATGGCTACCAAGCATTCTTAGGCAGGAGTGATTTGAACTGCACTGAATTTCACTCTTTGTTGCTTTGTAAAACAAGACCTCCAGCACCTCTCTAAAAAGTACTTATTGTGTCCTAAGGATGCCTAGTCTTATAGTTCATATGCTTATAATCCTCTGCAACGCAAGCTTCTCTCATGGATGTTTACTCTCCATGCAGCTACTTATGGGCAACTTACTGCTGCACCTGCTGCTGTTGCTGCCTTCTATGGCAACCATGAAGTCCACACCATGGGAGCTACCCACCAGTGCTCCAGAAGTTGCAATACCTGAGAGGTAATGGAGAGGATGAGATGCTCCATGACCCTGCATCACATTACCTCATCTTGCAAGTCAATGGCTGCTGACGCTTTGATATTGCATAGAGTAATATATGAAAATATTTCCGTCAGTGCCTTCCTGTAGTTCTTCTTTTCTGGTGCTTGACTCCATAGCACCAGGGAGGTGGGGATGGGTGAATGGGAAGGGTATGTAACGTCAACACATTCTTTCTTTTCCAATCCAGTTTCGCCATCAATCCTTAAAACTTGTGTATGTAGTTACATACCCCAACATCTTATCAGATATGCGACATATGTCTGAATCCCAGTAGGTGATTCAACTCAGTTCAAAACTACCAGATTCAAATGAATAAAAGATTCCAAATTTTTCTCTACGTTGTCTCCTGCACTCTAAGTTGTTTGTTTATAGTACCAGTACATTCATAACGTTTCATATTTAATCTAGTCAAGCCAGGGGCCTTTCCTTCCTTTAAATGTACACTGTAGATTGTTTTACTTTACAGAAACTGTACCTTAGGTGAGGAGAGAAAAAATAATTTGTCATTTGGCACTAGTTTCCTGCAAGGAGCCCAAGGGTTGAGACAGCTTCATCCAGTCTTTACTCTTTTAAAAAGACAGAAAACTGCTGCGATGTGGGTTGTTCTGTCTATGCCAGGGGTGACCTAGAGCTAGTGTGTCTGTTCTGGTTTCTCCTCTGTGTGTGTGGCCTGGGGACAGAGATAGAGCAGAGTATTGAAACCGTGAGTGCCCACTTCTGAAATAGAAGCTTAGTTGTCTAGATTGTGTGGGGGATTTTTGAGGAAACCCAGGGCAACCTCCAGTTTTACTAATTCTTACTTTATTCTATGATGACTCTATGAATTATCAGGTTTTAGAACTATAAAACAAATGCAAATTATTCTAACATGCATAACTCACCTAATTATTAAGAAGTGAAATAATAACTTTATAAATATTTATCATTTAAAATATATGTTAGATTGGCGGTCAGACATTTCATCTGTTTACCATATCGTGGTATGTTCATGCGAACATCGCTCAGTTTCTGGTCACGTGGCAGAACCATCCTAACATAGACACAACATCAAATAATGAAACAAGCCTTTCTAGGGAAGTGAGGCAAACAGATTACTGCAGGAGATTTCCCTACCAGGAAAACAGAGGACGGTGTATGGTATAATAGTAGGCAGAGGAGAGAATATCTAATACCATGCAGTGCTAGGCATTTTATCTGCTGGAAATATGCCTGTTTGGTGTTCTCTTGGTCATATATGAGTGATTAGGCTATGGCACTTAATGTTACCTCATAGATTTGTAAGACCAGTTCTTAGGGGACAGGTGATTTTCTCCAAAAGTGCTTCTCCTGCTGCAAGGAGATGTACTAGTGTAGGTCAACAGAAACGATGTCCTTAGGGGCAAGCAATCAAGTGTCAGATAAAAGTGCACATATTTATTTATTTATTTATTTCTATTGTACTTTAGGTTCTGGGGTATATATCGACATGATGCAGGATTGTTGCATAGGTACATACACGGTAATGTGGTTTGCTGCCTCCATTCCCCCATCACCTATATCTGGCATTTCTCCTCATGTTATCCCTCCCCAACCTCCTCACCCTCCACTGTCCCTCCCCTAGCCCCATCACAGACCCCAGTGTGTGATGCTTCCCTCCCTGTGTCCATGTGTTCTCATTGTTCACACACCTATGAATGAAAACATGTGGTGTTTGATTTTCTGTTCTTGTGTCAGTTTGCTGAGAATGATGGTTTCCAGATTCATCTATGTACCTGCAAAGGACACGAACTCATCGTTTTTTATGGCTGCATAGTGTTCCATGGTATATATGTGTCACATTTTCCTTGTCCAATCTATTATCAATGGGCATTTGGGTTAGTTCCAGGTCTTTGCTGTTGCAAACAGCGCTGCAATGAACACATGTGTGCATGCGTCTTTATAATAGAACAGTTTACATATTTCTATAAAATATAACATAATCAATATAACTTCTTTTGCATACAGTTCAAAAGACAGATATAGTATAGAGTACTATTTAACACTTTTATGACAAAACTTCAAATATTATTAAGTTACAAAATTTTCAGCAGTAGGACAGGGCAGCTTGGTGTGGTCCAGGCCTGTTGTTGGAATGGATGGCAAAGGTATTAGCAAATTCCATACAATAAATAGGGCAAAGATTGTATCCAGGAACCTAGGCTAATGCTGGGATTATAATTATAGTAGGGTTATGGGTCCTAGAAATCAGAAATATGAGGAGCAAGGGATAGGGACCCCCAATGGAAGGGTCTGGGCAACAGTGAACCAGGAACAAGGTGTCCATCTGCAGGTCTGCAATCTATGCAACAAGCATGGGTCAACAACGGCAAGGAAAACATTAGTACTTAGATTCTCAGTGATTAGAATCCTTAAATATTGTGCTTCACTTTCCCAAGCACTCGCAGAAGATGGTCAAGCTGCTACACAGTCGCAGCAAGTGACATACCTGATAGGAGTCAGGGAAATGAGAGTGCTGGGGGTGGAAAAATGAGGCCTGATTCACTATGTAGTCTGGTCCAGGAGTTGTGCCAGACTGAAGGCAAATAACCTTGACCAAATTAGGATCTTATAATTGGAAGCCTAAAAGGATTTACAGATTACTTCGTTGCCAGTGAAACCTAAGACATCATTTATATGTAAAAAGGTGTTAATTTGCCTTTAGAACTAAGTATTTAACTCATAGGACAGTGAATTACAACTCTGCACATTATAAGAAGGATTCTTGGGCCCTACTTCAGATCATGTAAACTCTCTGGGAAGATGG
The DNA here is from genome assembly GCA_031835075.1 of Saguinus oedipus. Lineage (NCBI taxonomy): Eukaryota > Metazoa > Chordata > Mammalia > Primates > Cebidae > Saguinus > Saguinus oedipus. The sequence continues at coordinate 184,774,446 of CM063171.1, read as the reverse complement.
ATGGGGCCTAGACAGACATATATTTTAAAAATCTTCAGGGATTTTACTGTTCTTTAATATTTAAACTTAATTTTTAAATGACTGAAGTAATATGCATTTTTCATTGTAAATAAATTATTAGTCCTACTCTCCTCCTATATAGATTTATAACATATATACAAGGTATAAAGAATATAAAATAAATAGCTACTTACCTACCACCTTTTCCAATTTGATTGAAGGATAAGTTATATATAAATATGGAGAAGTACAGAAATCACAAATGTAGTCAATGTGTTACCTCAAAATAAACATCCTTCTGTAAATCCCGTCTAAATGAAGAAAGAGAACATTCTCACAATCCTGTCTCTGCTTATCTTGTTTCTCCATCACCATCCTTGCCCCTCCATAAAGATATGAAAAGGTCTCTAGGTAATTCTAGTGGGCCCTATCATTGTCTTACTGTCTACTTTTCACTTAATTTCCCTCATTTTTTTAAGAAGAGAAAATACTTTAGACATGAGGATCATTAATCTCTCTGATCTAATAATATTAATAATAATGAATGCTTTGAGTTCTATATGAGCACTCACAGATTATATTGTAAGTTATACATGAATGTTATATTATGGCAAAAAATTTTCAAACTAAGACTTGTTCAAGAAAGTTTGCTTTATTTATCTAAAACGAAATTAAACTTCTCTGTATTCCATGCTACCTGATGGCAGAAAATGTCTTCCCTTTCAGTTTCAATAGAGACCATAAGCAATTGATGGGAAATGCTTCCAGATTCCAAAATGAGATATGGATCTGCTGTTCCTAAGGGAGGTGAGTTGCTGCATTGGGAAGTCTGTGGTTGCTGGAGCAGATGGTGGTGACCACATCTATTGGATCGCTTGTGTACACAGAGGCCCACGTGAGAAAACCAGCCTGCGGGTCTGCCTAAATGCTACCTAAGAGAACAGCCTGGAGAGATGAGATGATCTCAACAGAACAGGGGGCTCCCATGTTTGTTTCAAGGGACTGAGGGACTATCAACAGCCAGCCAGAGAGATGCTTTGATAGTGGTGTCTTTGAAGTGACTTCAAGATGCTGATCGCAGAGTCAGCTTTACACATCTGCCAAACCTGGAGAGCTTATAAGCCAGTTCATAGCAGTATCAATGGCATAGGAAGGCCATTTCTGCCATTATTGCTTCTCTTTTCCCACTACCTTGGAACAGCCAAAGCCAAACTCAAAGTGAGGTAAGTGGTTAAGGAATAAGAGCTTGGGTAGGAACAAAAAATAATCTCAGATGCATCTTCTCTGTCTCTTTTCAGTAGATTTTGGTTATGCTTTTTGAGGGACTGCTATCTTCTGAAGAAATTCTGAAAATGTTAAATAAATTTAAAAAATTGACTATAATACAGAATCAAATGTGTTAATTAGTTTATGTATATTATATGTCTGTATGTCTATGGCTAACAGCTGGAGAATGTTTTAAAAAATTTAAGTGTGACTAGAAAAGTTATGGGGCCTTCCTGAGTTTTTTTTTAAAAAATGTGGAAAAGAGGCATCAGGCCACAGGACAGGTTTAGGTGGGCAGTGGGGGGAATCACTAAAATTGTTTTCTGATTATGTCTGACAAGCCCTGCTTGTCCACTGTATTGGTTATATCAGTATCTTGGCTGCAAATAATTCAGTGTGCTTATCCCCAATTCTACCACGAGAGCTTAGTTGTGGTACAATGGTGACTCTGCCGAGGGGCCTCCAAGCAGTTTAATGAGGCATCATGGGGGATAAAAACAAACAACAGTGCTGAATGTTTCAAACGATCATTCCAAGGCCGCTGTCTCATTTAATCATCACAAGAAACCGACGGAGTAAGTGCTGTTATTTTCCTTCTCACATAGGGGGGAAACTGAGGCTTAGAGAGGTAAGATTACTTGCTACAGGGGGACCACACGTAAGAGGTAAATGAAGAGAACCTAAAGTCAGGTTTTCTCCCTTTGCAGCCCATTCCCTGAATATCACAGTTCAGAGCAGATACTGCAGCCTCCACTAATTGGTGTATTGTTCTTTTTCTAGGAGACATTTTCAGAGTGGGGGCGGGAAGGTAGGTCAACCAAACTGATGAACTCACACAACTCTACCTACCTCCTAGGTATTTCTCGAAAAACAGCTAGAGGAGACTTCTGCTTATTGTAGCTGGCCTCCGCCAAAGGCTTACTTTCCATTTTTTAAGAGCCAGGTCAGTTATTCCTCTGAGTGTGAAAATAATCAGATGGTTATAAAATGCAGCTTTGGTATAGTTTCCTTGCAAGAAGCTGACATTTCCTATCTAGAAAATAATTCTGTGTGTATGGAAATGTGTGCTTTAAGAGTTTTTGACCACAAATAAAATTGCTTTGATGTCTGAATTCTCACGAAGTTTAGCCAAAATACGCAGGTACTTTAGGCTGCTGTCAATATTGGGATTGCTCCTTCTCCTTCCTCCATATGGCAGGACTTTTAAAGAGGAAAAAAGGACTGAGTTTGGAGTGCTGAAATAACAGCCACATTATAATTTTTGTCAAGTTACCACTTGGAATTTTATTCTCCCTCCATATATATTCCAACTCCTTGCTCTTTTTTGCATTGTAAAACAAAATATTTTTAGGATTATACACCATATGCTAATTTTTTACCCACTCTCCAGTATCACAACCTTCTTTCTCTGTGGGGAGGAAAAATCCCTGTCCCCTTTCTGTCTTCTTGCTTTTTGATTCGATTTACCATAGTCTAATTGAGACCCCCAAGGTCATCAGCCCCTGCCTTTGTTGCTAGGACATGCAAACCACCCAGGCCAATCCCTAACCTGTTTTTTGAAAAAGCCTCCAATCAGAGAGAATCCACGACTTCTTTTTGTGAACTGTGGCACCGTGCAACTGCACGCTATAAATGTCTTTCCTTATCTATGTGCACTGTTATCTCACTGTTCTATTTTTTCCCCTCATTTATATTAACTCTTTCTTACCTTTTTTTTCCCTAAACTTCTAGGCCTTCTCTTCCCAGAACTGGTGGAAGACAAATGTTACTCTGTAAACGGCCAAGATGGTAAGGTGAGTAGTTCCTGGGATCGCTTGTGCTCTAACCCCAAGTTACGTGGGATACTCGAGGGGTTATGGCATTCGTCATTTTACAAGTTACTTACTTGGCGGCGGCTGCTCCACCAAGCTAAGCAAACACTCCCGATCTTTTGAACTTCATGAGACTGACATTTCTGAGTCTGTTTGCAAACAGGACACTAGAGGGCTCCCAGGGGTTAAGAATAAGGGGAAAGTTATTTGAAAACGGATTCTCTACGGCATTTCTTTTTTCAGAATTTAAAACTAAAGTTAATTTTGTTAACTATTGTTTTCAAAAGCCTTATGCCTCTTAAAACCATGCAGCGATCTGTTTACAAGTTTTGGTTGCAATCAGCAGTTTTCAAGGGAGCTTTTAAAGCTGAAGTGAAATGTTTGAAATGTGGAACACTCTTGACCATGAAATATGTTCTACTTACATGCCTCAGCCTTTAAAAGTTCTTTGCATTAGAGTCAGGGATTACATTCTTCTTGGAGCCAAGCATGGGGCCAGCTGTGTAAGTAAGGTTGCTTATGAGTTTCTTCTTTTTCTTTTTAATAGTGAACAAACAGAACTAGAGATGCTTTTATTTTCTTTCAGCTGACTTTGGTGGAAAGAAAAGAAATAAAAAACAGTCAGATTTGTGTTGTGTGTGGGGTGTGTGTGTGTGTGTTACACACACAGAGACACAGAAATAGAATAAATGTAACTGCTTTCAAGATATATGGACATTTATGGCTTCGTATTATGCTAACAATGTAAGCTAATGGAATGTATTAATAAAGAAAAAATTGTACCATTAGATTAAGAGAATATGTTTCTAAATTTTATTGTTAATACTTGGTGCTTGTACTTAGTTAATTCAGGGCTTTAAAAATAAATATAATATAGTTATAGGGTTTTAAAAAATCATCTATTACTTAAGTTATTTCTGAATTTCAAAAAGGAAAAGCCTAGGTTTGTCACATTTTAAAGCTTTTGCTTCAGAATCAGCTTAAAGACTCTAGGCACAAGTTATAAAATACTCTTGGATTTTTGTAGCTTGTTTTCACTACTTTAAAGTGACTATCATATCTATACATCTATCTTGTTTCTATGTTTTTAAATTTTATTTCTAAAAACATTTAGTGGTGATATTTATGAAAGGAAATGATTACTTTTTTTCTGTACTTTTGTAGAGGAACTGAAATGCTTGAGATTGTGACTCAGTTAACTCTGTATCCATTCATTCCCAGAAGCAAGCGACATTTCTCCTTGGGGAGGCTGATAGTTTAAAAGGTTTGTTGTGTCAGAAACATTCTCAGCTTCATCACGAATCCTTTCCTTCCACGTCTACCCACTGGAGACCACTTAGATCCTGAAGCGGACGCGACAGCTGAAGTCAGGAAACCATGCATCACAATAGCAGGAGCCAACTGCAGACTTTAAACTCAGCTCAACATGTGGATGCAGCAGAGAAATGACCCGTCCAGACAAGCCAGGGCAGCTCATAAACTGGTTCATCTGCTCCCTGTGCCTCCCGCGGGTGCGTAAACTCTGGAGCAGCCGGCGTCCAAGGACACGGAGAAACCTTCTGCTGGGCACTGCCTGCGCCATCTACCTGGGCTTCCTGGTGAGCCAGGTGGGGAAGGCCTCTCTCCAGCACGGACAGGCGGCCGAGAAGGGGCCACATCGCAGTCGCCACACCACCGAGGCACCCTTCCCTGAGATACCTCTGGATGGTACCCTGGCCCCTCCTGAGTCCCAGGGTAATGGGACCACCCTGCAGCCCAATGTGGTGTACATTACCCTACGCTCCAAGCGCAGCAAGCCTGCCAATATTCGCGGCACCGTGAAGCCCAAGCGCAGGAAAAAGCATGCAGTGGCATCGGCTGCCCCAGGGCTGGAGGCTTTGGTCGGACCATCACTTCAGCCGCAGGAAGCTGATGCTGGAGCACCTGGGTATGCTCAGGGAGGAAACCTGGCCAAGATTGGAGAGCGACCCTGGAGGTTGGTGCGGGGTCCCGGAGTGCGAGCGGGGGGTCCAGACTTCCTGCAGCCCAAGGCCAGGGAGAGCAACATTAGGATCTACAGCGAGAGCGCCCCCTCCTGGCTGAGCAAAGATGACATCCAAAGAATGCGACTCTTGGCGGACAGCGCAGTGGCAGGGCTCCGGCCCGTGTCCTCTAAGAGCGGTGCCCGCTTGCTGGTGCTGGAGGGGGGTGCACCTGGCGCTGTGCCCCGCTGCGGCCCTAGCCCCTGTGGGCTTCTCAAGCAGCCCTTGGACATGAGTGAGGTGTTTGCCTTCCACCTAGACAGGATCCTGGGACTCAACAGAACCCTGCCGTCTGTGAGCAGGAAAGCAGAGTTCATCCAAGGTAACAGATTCACGTGCTTCGTTATTTGCAGCTGTTGGGGATTCGGGTTCGTTTTCTCTTTTCCCTCAATCTCTTTTTCTAAATGATTTTTCTCCACCCACGGTTCACATTTGGACAGCAGCAGCAGCAGCCTTTCTTTCCATGCGCTTGGCATTCTGTATTTTCCCAGCCTGGGAGGATATGAGAGTTCCAGGGAAATGCTGTATTGGACATGCAAGAGTAAGCCCATACTGTATAATCTTTGCTCTCCATTTCCCTCTGCTGCACTTCCCAGTGGCTTATTAAATCTAATTAAAGCCAATGGCAGTTTACATGATGAGGAGAGGAAGCTAGGCTGGAGGCAAAGAACTTGCTTTCAGGCATACTATTAAATAGGTTACTATGGGAGGAAGTAGGAGTTTTTAAAAGTAAGGGGGAAGCAGGTTATTTTTCTGGAGCAGATGGAATCTTTTTAAGAGGCACAGAGCCAGACCATGTTAGGTTCAACCCCTTGCTTTTTTTTTTTTTTTCAATGGATTTAACCCCTTTATTTAAAAAATAAAAAGAATGAGGCAAAAATAGGTGATTTGTTCAGTATGTATACTAACTAGCTGTGTGGTTTTATCAAGTCCATCATGATGGTCCATTGAGCCTTTCTTTCAAGAGTCTTTCTTCTTGGGTGACAGACATTTTGGCAGGTTCTAACACATGTAGCCAGTTACTGCAATTGCCAGCAAAAGGGTTGGTCTGTGGTCATGCCCACGCCCTATAAAGGATATTCTCTGAATATTAAAGCTATTCCAGGGTTTGAATACAAAGTACAGTGAATCAGTGGCTTGTGTTTGAATGCAGAATGATGCCAGAATTTACAACTTTGAATCTAGACTGGCCCAAGTGGCTAAAACATACCCCTAAGAGATTATAGGCTCAAAGGATACTTACTTTCTCCATGTTACCATGAAATTTAGCATTTCAGTAAGGTTCCCAAGGAGCCTAGAATTGAATGGATTAAAACCTCTGGGAGTGGCTGAGACCCAAACTGCACTTCTAATGGCTTTAGCATTGTAATTTCATCTTAGAATGGATACTTCTTGAAGTACCAGTGATTTACTTAGAAAACTCGGACATTCCTTACAGATAGTGGTTCTTGTCTAGGTGCTCCAGATTCACAGGTATGCTTTGATGTTTCAAGTTTACAAAGTAGTCCACCACAATTATGCCAGTGTAAGAAACCCTCTCAAACATTTAATCTAATGTTGATAAAAATGAATTTTTATTCGGTGCCCACAGATTGCTAAGGATTATACAAATTGATTCATGTGTGTTGGCTCCTAGAGTTCTCATAACAATGCTATGAGGTAGGGACTATTATTATTTCCATTTAGGAGATAAGAAAATTGAGGCTTATTGAGGCAAAGTAATTGGCCTCAACTCTACACCTAGTAAGTGGCAAAGCTGGGTTTTGACTGTAGGCCTAGCAAACTTCAGCACATAACTTCTTAGCCACTGGACTTATGTGAATATGTAACTTATTATCCAAACTGGAACTCTGTGGGTGAAAGGAGATGCTGGGACAACAGGCACCCAGCGGCTGTTCTGGGCAGAGTAGGGCACAGGATCCCCCTTATTATGCTATATTGCCATTTATCTACATGTCATAAAGGCCCAGAGAAGAGAAGATGAACTCCTGGGTACATCCTGAGGCAAGGTTCTCTGATAGTCTTTTGAGCTTCCTTTAGATGCTCTTTGGTGGAGGTTTGGAGAATACAGTAGCAGCTAAGAGCCTGGGTCCTCGAGTTGGACTAACTAGGTTTGACCTTACCAACCATATGCCTTGGAAATGTTACCATTTCTCTTTATGCCTCAGTTTCCTCAGCTGTAAGATGACAATACTGCCTACCATATGAGACTGTTGTTAGTTAATACATGGGAAACACTTAGAACCAGTATTTGGCACAAGATGAACCTTCAATAAATATTGGTTATTATTATTACTATACCAAGTACATGAGGTACCAAGTTCATTGAATTCTTCACGTAACCTCCAAGTCTCATATATTATTTCCTTATGTGCTCGGACTATGACTAAAACTGCTCAATTAAACTTTTGTAATCACAGTTTCTCTTAGATATTTAATTCTTTGCTCTGAATTTCCGGCATCTTTGAGAATAAAAATTTAATTTGAAGGAGGGGTTTATAATCTCAATAGAGCCTGGACAGTTCTCTCTCCTTTCATATGGGAGTGGTAATGGAAAGAAACTAATAGGTTATACCTATATGACTCAATTTAATGAATTAAATCCCCAAGATTATATCCCAAACAACATTGTCTCTTTGATACCTTCATCTACTTAGTCATTTCGAGTCACAAAGTCAGGACAGTGTCTTCAGGAGCTCATGAAATCATTTCCATGTAGTTACGCATACTCTACACAATATAATTCTACTCAAGCAGACTGTTATAGTGATGCAAAGTACATAAATAGAACACTTCCGGTCATGGTATAGACAATGTTAGGTTCTCAGTATCTCTACCCACCCACCCATTTCTAGTCTTTTCCTCTCTATGTCTGTCTTCCCTGATTTCCACAGAAGTGTGTAGCTTTCTTCTTGGCCCCTCTTATTCTGTTGGTCAAAGCTTGGCTTTATTTGAGCCTCTTGGCCCACCCACGGAGGCAGCAGATTTATCTAGTTACCCAGCATCTTTTTTCAGCTTGCTCTATATCATTACATTATATAATACATATTTGCATTATAATCATTTCTTTAATCATCTGTTCCTCCTTACTACTCTTTGGGTCTGTGAATGCAAAGACACTTCCTGTTTTCTCTAGAATTGCACTAGGATCCTTCTGGATCCTAGTAGAGAGTCTGGCTCATAGTAGATACTCAATAGATATTTTGAACAAATGCAGGAATGCATCTGTTGCTCATTCCTTGGATTCTAACATAAATCTATACTGGAAACCACCAGCTTCTAATATTTAGGACACATAATAACATTTTTAGTCTTTAGTCCAGGCTGGGCTTTCTCCTGGAGGATCTCTTAAAGAATTCGTTGTGGAGGTAATGAAAAATGTTTTTGGCAGCCTCCTTACAATGCAAATAAAAGGTTTAGAGGGCTTATTCTTGTGAGGACTATCAATATAGTATGTTGGCATCACACTCTAGGGTAATTTGTTAATGAGTTTTCTGCAGGAGGAACAATAGATTTAATTTAGGTATATATTTCTCTGATGATCTGGCTTGGTCTAGGAGTAGATCTTTTAATATTTGAGAGAGTGAGGAGCCAGCAAAGACTGTAAGTAATCTGCCCTAAATGTTGTTTCTGTTCTGACCTTTGATTAATGTTTACAAAAAGAAATTTATAACTGGCACTAAGAAAGTGGTTAGTCTGTATTGCAAGTTGAATTTAGATATCTGAGTTGTCTTTGTTATTTTTTTAAAGAATTTTATGCAGTAGACTTCTTTTTAACCTCAATTTAAAGATGAAAGAAAGGCAAGAAGATTGCTCAAGGTCATGTAATGAGTTAGTTATCCAGCAGAAATTTTTGTCTTCTAACTTCCAAGTCATTTCTCTTTTCATAAATCTGCTTCCCTCAACAAATCCTTTAAGGGGTCCTAAGATGCATCTTCTTTATCACCACATCCTACTAGGAAATTTAGTTGTTTAATGTAATGAAATAGATGACTTACACACTGATGCACAGATAGAGCTATGGGTACCTCTTTTTTTCTCACAAGGAGACAAAGCAACATTAACCATAGCTAAGAGTGATTGAATTTTCCTGGCTACATATATGTGTATATATATATAGCAGGCTCTGTTCTAAGTACTGTGCTTGCATTATTTCATTAAATCCTCATACAAATTCATATAGACCCTGAGGACTCTGTGACAAACATTTAACAGTAGGGAAATTGAGGCCCAGAGTATTTATAAAATGGATATATGACATGCAAAGGGAGACCTAAAAAGGAATCAAATGCTGTGATTTGAGTGATCTGCTTGCCCCAGCCTTTCCGATAAAGCTCTCTGTTGATTCAGTCAAAAGACAAAAAGTTCCAATTATAAAGCTTATCTTTAGGATTTTTCTAAATTGGTAAAACTGGTGTGGGTGATCCAATCAGCTAGCTCAGTTTAGTCTGGGACAAGATCTTGACTGTGTGATTGATGGGTTCTAGATGATTCTTCTTGAATACAAAAAGATGTATGAAATTAGTGGTACTGGTATTGTACTTTTTAACAGACTATTTTCTGACAGGTTATGCTCCAAGATATGCTAGAAAGTAAGAAGTGTGCACTTGAGGAAGGGCAATGAAGTAATTAAGCAGGCAGAGCCAGCAGTGTGCTACAGTATAAGATCCAGCAGTTCTCACTGGAGCAGATTTTCATCCTACATGTATTTGTGTAGGAAGTCTTAAAATGAATGAAAATACAGCATCAAAGGGCCTTAAAATATTTGTGTGCAATAATGAAGTATTTTTCAATTGTGATAAAGAATCTAGTGCTATGCATCAGATGGCACTTATACTGTATTTGATGTGTGCTGTCTATTATACCACCTAACAATTTTACACCACAGATAATACTCTTATTTTAAATGGAGGATTCCTGAGACTCAGTGAGCTTATAAAATTTGCCCCAGGTCACCTACTAGTGAGCAATGAAATTGAAATTGTGCCCAATTCTGTCTCTGACACTGAAGTTTCCTCATGTTGTTTCTGTTAACCTACACTACCTCTCAAATATAACTTAATACAATTATAGGATAATGTCAAAATGTGCAAATTTTAGCATGATGGTTTCTGATTTTGCCACTATACCAACATTTCTATTTAATTTCTTTTTTCAATTCAATAATCTAACATTGATAATATTTTTACTCAAGTGCAGTATTGATGTATCATTGTGAACACTGCTACAAGATTTTTTAATGCAAACCAAGGTCCCAGTGATTACCAGATTTTCTTGTTTACCATAAACAATCACATGTATATCAATGTGACTGAACATATTTGTTTTCTGCCAAGTTGTCCTTGCAAGAGTCTCAAATTATTATAAAAGTCATCAGACACTGTGTGGTGCTGATACATTTTGATAATTAAAAAACTGAAAATATCCTAAAGTATTTATCTAGGATTAGACAAAGCAGACTACGTCCATCTAAAAAATCAAGAGAATAAAAAAAGAGAAAAGCCAGCATCTTTCTGTGATCTTTGATTTAGCAGCTTTGCCAGAGCTTCCCCTGTAGTCTGCACAGTAATGTGAATGAATCTCAAGGGACACCATTTTGGTAGCATTTAAGCATTGTACTATTTTTCATGCCCAGCATGGAAAATGCATTATGTATGCTTCATTTTTAGGATGCTGCTTTATTGCCACAGAGCTGTCAGACTGAATTAAGGTAGCCTAGTTCCAGGAATTCTGTATGTCAAGGCTGCTTAGATGACAAACTGCAGGCACCCAACAAACTTCCATTTAAATTCACTGTAGATCCCAAGTTGCTCACTGTTTTCCAACTTGTATTGCCTCTTTGTATTACAAAGTAGGAGAAATATATTGTGTATTTTGCACCCTCTTTTCAAGTCCATGCAAACAGCACTGTGAGTTCTGGGTGAATGTGTAGTTGCCAAGGCAGAGGGATGGCAGCTTTGAATTTCATATTGTTTCAGGCTCTCAGGTAAGGACAGAGTCATTTTTCAGGGAATGTGGAGAATAACACAGATGTCCCCACAACTTGGAAACATACTGGATTCCACATCCTAGAAATTTTGACATATAGGCAAACTTTCTGAAAATATTTATTTAGGAGTATATAATCATGTTTTATTGTTTTAAAAGTTGGCTTGAAAGTATATTGCGTTCTTTCTCAGAAAAGCCTTAAGTCTATTTCCTTATGAATCAAATTGAGCTGGTCAGCTTAATACATTCATTCATCAGCGAACAAAAGTTTACTGAGCCTCAGTTCTAAGCAGCGCTGTACTCCAGTGTCCTCTTGTTTGTTCACTACATAACTTCATAGGCAAACGGGGAACCAGGCAACCTTCTCTGCTGTGCTTCTGTAATTTGTCCCTCGGTCCCATACACGGCTGGGATTAAAGGGGCCATGAAAGGCTGCCACAGTACTCTCAGTGTAAACTCCATGCAATCTATTGTCTTCTATAGGATCACATTTATCTTTTTTTCCTTTAACACATATTTATTGAGCACCTGCTATGTGCTAGCCAATAGTCTAGTCACTGGGGCTGCATCAGTGAATAAAACAGTCAGGAATCTCTGCTCTCTTGGAGCTGACAGTAGAGGGCCATGTGTAAGTTCAGTGTCCTGAAGGAAATCTTACTGCCACTGATGTGAGGACTGACAGAGCACCTCCCCAAACAAGGCTGTGGCTTCTTCAGTGGGAGTGAATCTGCTGCTGTCTCTGAGTTAATGTAACTCAGAGGTTACACAGGTGCAGGGGAGCTAAATCGTTCTTCCTACTTAAGTTAAAGAAGAATTATTACAGGTTCAGTCCAATTTGTTTGTAGTCAATTCAATGGCATTTTTATGTGTGAGGCACTGTACTAGGTACTAGGGAAAAGTGGTACAGTTTGTAATTCAAATAGCTTTGTGTTTGGAGGTGTGGACAGGCCATGTAGACTCCTTGCAAGTGAATCCTGATTCTGCCACTTGCTAGCTACATGACATGGGATACGTTACTTAATCTTTTTGTACTTTACATTTTATGAGTATAATAGGGATGATGATAATAAAAACAATGATAACATTACTTACCTTAGAGTTGTCATGAGAACTAAATGAGTCAATATGTATGAAATATAACATTGCTTGACACTTGCTAACACTCTTTTTTTCTCCGAGATGGAGTCTTGATCTGTCACCCAGGTTGGAGTGCAGTGGTGCAATCTTGGCTCACTGCAACCTCCACCTCCTGGTTTCGAGCAATTGTCTTGCCTCAGTCTCCCGAGTAGCTGGGATTACAGGTGCCTGTCATCATGCCCGGCTAGTTTTTGTATTTTTTAGTAGAGACGGGGTTTCACTATGATAGCCAGTCTGGTCTCAAACTCCTGACCTCATGAGCCGCCCATCATGTCTTCCTAAAGTGCTGGGATTGTAGGTATGAGCCACCATGCCAGGCTAACACATTTTCATGCCATTTCTAAGTGGATGTAGGTCTTTGTGTTTTGTTTCTTTAGATTTTCTTAGTTGGTTTATCTAGATTGATGTTTACTTGAGTAGAATAAATGGATATCTAAAATTTTCATTTAACGAAAGACCTTGGAGCTTATAGTGGATAATAGCAAGATCTATTATTTGTGGAGTGCTAGGCAGTTTATCTTCATTATCTTATTAAATGTCACAACAGTCCCATACATTGGAGGTTCTTGTACCAATTTCCTGAGGGGAAACTGAGGCTGAAAGAATAACAAATGTCCCCTGAAAGCCCATGGGTAGCATGCAGTAGGGCTGGGACACAGACATGGGTCAGGAGAACTTCTAGCCTCATTCCTCAGAGCTGTGCCTTACTGCCTCCCGCTGTCCCTTCACATCACATGTGAGCTTCCAATGACTGCAGCCTTGGGCTTTCCCAGCTAATCATACATCCAGATTCTAACCAACTTTTCCCATTGTCTTATCGTCTGATTCCTGAATGTAACCATGATGCCTCACTGTTCCCCTTCTCATGATAGTGATCTGGGGTCAGAAAAAGAGAGGCAGTAGTGTTCCACCAGCCCCATTTTCATCGTCCCAGTGTATTAGAGATGCATGGGAGCAGATAGTTGAGCACAAGCTGGACAGCATGAGGGCATTTAAACCTCTGTGCATCCCTGGCTCTATTTCTCAAGTTTTTCTCTAATCCTTCCCAATTCATGTAGAGTGAAGACAGTGAAATTATAGCTTACTAGGATGTCACCCCAGATAATTTTTTTATTCTGGGTCCATGGACCATTCCTTACGCTCTAACAACTATACGTGAACATTGGGGGATTCTGAAAAATGCATTCAGAAGTTTCCAGTGCTTCCTTTGCTCTAAACATTGAATCAAAAGTTGGAGATCTAGGGCCAGGCGCAGTGGCTCATGTCTGTAATTCTAGCACTTTGGGAGGCCGAGGTGGGCAGATCACCTGAAGTCAGGTGTTTGAGACAAGCCTGACCAATATGGAGAAACCCCTTCTCTACTAAAAATACAAAATTAGCTGGGTGTGGTGGCACATGCCTGTAATCCCAGCTACTCAGGAGGCTGAGACAGGAGAATTGCTTCAACCCAGGAGGTGCAAGGTTTCAGCAAGAGTGAAACTCCTTCTCAAAAAAGAAAAAAAAAGTTGGAGATCCAGAGGACAAAGAAGTAGTCTCTGTTCCTCAGAGCTCTCAGATTGGAAGGCAGGAGACAGTTAAGCAAACCTACCTTACAAAAAGCGTATGATAACGTCAATGGAGGTATTTTTAGGAAGCCCTGTAGGCATAGAGAGGGAGAATTTAGCCTAGAATGTGTATGTAGGGGGTTGAGTAGGGAAATTATAAATACTTTTGGAAGAGGTAATGCCAGAACTGGTTCTTAAAAGTCACTGTGGGTTGTGTGAGAGATGGGATGGGTGCAGAAAAACATGTGAAAGCAGAGTGTCTTCAGGAAATTGCAAATAGTTCTGAAAAACAACAGATTAGTGTTTGGGGCATGATGTGAGTTAAGCTGTGGTAAGTGCAGAATAAGTGTGTTTTATATCATGTGTGGAGCATGGACTTTATCTTTAAGAAAGTAGGCAGTCACTGAAGGGTTTGAAGAAGGTGAGTGATGTCATGGGCTTTGCACTGTAAGAATTAAGAAGGTCATTCAGGTCAGGAATTCATGGCTCCTTTAACTGGACTAACAAATGCTAGATCGCCAAGGACTGAGTCACTCTGATGTGACCAAGACTTCATCTGCAAAATGTGATCGTAGAGTCTGGCACGGTGACCACATCATCACCACCCTCTGAAGTCAATTTTGATTCCTGTTTTTTAAAATGGAATATTGAGACAGGAAGAGTGTCGGAGTTTCCATGCATACACCAGAAGTCCAGGGCAGCCCTAGAAAGCAGAAGTTCCTGCCCATTAGTCAGAACAAAGAAGACTGCTTTGTTTTCACAGGAGAACTGGCAATTTAGATTGTTTAGGTAGTTGGTGATGAATGAAGTCACAAGACATTCGCCTTTCCTGCTTCCTTGACTTCACACTTAGATAACTGCTGAGGAAGTATGGAGATTATTTCAACTCTGCTCGGCCTAGAGAAAATAAGCTATGAAGTAAAAAACAGTTAGATAAATAAATATATGAAATATATTCTGAATCACTCAGAGACCTATTTCTTATTTTATTTAACTTAATTTTAAGTTAAAAAATAATAATTATGTATATTTATGGGCACAGTGTGATGTTTTGATATATGTTTACAATGTGGAATTATTAAATTAGGCTTTTTTTTTACCTCTTAATTTTTTATTTTTTATTGCATTTTAGGTTTTGGGGTACATGTGCAGAACATGCAAGATAGTTGCATAGGTACACACATGGCAGTGTGTTTTGTTGCCTTCCGCCCCTTCACCCACATTTGGCATTTCTCCCCATGCTATCCCCTCCCTGCTCCCCACTACACTGTGCCTCCCCTATTCCCTCCAATAGACCCCAGTGTGTAGTACTCCCTTCCCTGTGTCCATGTGTTCTCATTGTTCATCACCCGCCTATGAGTGAGAATATGCAGTGTTTCATTTTCTGTTCTTGTGTCAGTTTGCTGAGAATGATGTTCTCCAGTATCATCCATGTCCTTACAAAGGACACGAACTCATCATTTTTGATGGCTGCATAATATTCCATGGTGTATATGTGCGACATTTTTCCAGTCCAGTCTATCATCGATGGGCATTTGGGTTGGTTCCAGTTCTTTGCTATTGTAAACAGTGCTGCAAGGAACATTCGTGTGCATGTGTCCTTATAGTAGAATGATTTATAATCCTTTGGATATATACTCAGTAATGGGATTGCTGGGTCAAATCGAATTTCTATTTCTAGGTCCTTGAGGAATCACCACACTGTCTTCCATAATGGTTGAACTAATTTACACTCCCACCAGCAGTGTAAAAGTGTTCCTATTTCTCCGCATCCTCTCCAGCATCTGTTTTCTCCAGATTTTTTAATGATCGCCATTCTAACTGGCGTGAGATGGTATCTCAATGTGGTTTTGATTTGCATCTCTCTAATGACCAATGATGATGAGCATTTTTTCATATGTTTGTTGGCCTCATGTATGTCTTCTTTTGTAAAGTGTCTGTTCATATCCTTTGCCCATTTTTGGATAGGCTTGTTTGTTTTTTTCTTGTAAATCTGTTTGAGTTCTTTGTAAATTCTGGATATCAGCCCTTTGTCAGATGGGTAAACTGCAAAAATTTTTTCCCATTCTGTTGATTGCCGATTCACTCTATTGACTGTTTCTTTTGCCATGAAGAAGCTGTGGAGTTTGATTAGGTTCCATTTGTCTATTTTGGCTTTTGTTGCCAATGCTTTTGGTGTTTTGGTCATGAAGTCCTTGCCTACTCCTATGTCCTGAATGGTTTTGCCTAGATTTTCTTCTAGGTTTTTTATGGTGCCAGGTCTTGTGTTTAAGTCTTTAATCCATCTGGAGTTAATTTTAGTGTAAGGTGTCAGGAAGGGGTCCAGTTTCTGCTTTCTGCACATGGCTAGCCAGTTTTCCCAACACCATTTATTAAACAGGGAGTCCTTTCCCCATTGCTTGTTTTTGTCAGGTTTATTAAAGATTGTATGGTTGTAGATATGCTGTGTTGCCTCCGATGCCTCTGTTCTGTTCCATTGGTCTATGTCTCTGTTTTGGTACCAGTACCATGATGTTTTGATTACTGTAGTCTTGTAGTATAGTTTGAAGTCCAGTAGTGTGATGCCTCCCGCTGTGTTCTTTTGGCTTAGGATTGACTTGGCTATGTGAGCTCTCTTTTGGTTTCATATGAAGTTTAAGGTGTTTTTTTTTCCAGTTCTGTGAAGAAAGTCAATGGTAGCTTGATGGGGATAGCATTGATTGTGTAAATTACTTTGGGCAGTATAGCCATTTTCACGATATTGATTCTTCCTAACCATGAACATGGAATGTGTCTCCATCTGTTTGTGTTCCCAGTTGTAGGAGAGACACGGGACTCCAGCACAGCTGTTTCGGCTGATGCAGCCATTTTGGCCGGCGCTGCAGCACAGCGGCACTCCACACAAAACTCACTGGTCTGGGTGCCCTGTTAAACTACCAGTTGGAGATTTGGGAGGGCAGATTAGCATATTCATCTGATTAAATGAGACTTGGACAGTGAGCCAGGCCAGGAGATTCCCGGGAAGTGAATTGTGAGCCAGTGCAGTGGGTCGCTGCAAGGGAAATCACACAGATCCCGGTGCCCTTTCAGCAGGCGACTGAAACACCTGGGAGAGAGTCAACTGTTCAACTTAAAAAAAAAACAAAAGGGCTCTGAGGCAGGGAGCCAGGTGATAAGGCTCGACAGGTCCCACCCCCACAGGGACAAACAAAATGGCAATTCAAAACGCTCGGGATTGAGAGTTTCACGGTGGGCACAGCTGAACCCAGGATGGTGCAGCTCGGTGGGGGAGGGGTGTCCGCCATTACTGAAACATTCTGCCCCTACTGAGGTACTCTCCCATTGCTGATGCAGCCTGCCATTGCCGAGGCAACCCGCCATAACAGAGAGACTCCGCCAATAGGGCAGAGCCCACAGCAGCAGGGCAGAGCCCACAGCAACAGTGGGGAGCCCACAACAGTAGGGAAGAGCCCACAGCAGCAGGGTGGACCCCACTGCAACAGGGCGGACCCCACGGCAGCGGGGCAGGGTCTCGGCAGGCAAATAGTGACTAAACTGCCTCCTAGCTGGGCAGGACAGTGCAACAGATACTCATAAATAAAGCCCTAACTCCCTGAGACAGAGCATATGAGGGACAAAAGGTGTTTTATGAGTTCTGCTGCAGCAGACTTAAACGTACTTACCTAGCAGCCCTGAATGAACAACGGAGCTCACAGCTCAGCACTTGAGCTCCTATAAAGTACAGACCATCTCCTCAAGCAGCTCCCTGACCCCTGTATACCCAAAGAGTCACCTCTAAAAGGACTGAGCAGACTGACATTTGGCGGGCATCATTCTGGGACAAAGACAGCAGCAGAAGAAACTGGTAGCATCCCTCACTGTTCTGCAGCTGCTACAGGTGTACCCCAGACAAGCAGGGCCTGGAGTGGACCTCAGCAGTCTTACAGCAGAGGGGCTAGACTGTTAGAAGGAGAACTAAGAAACAGAAATTCTTCATCATCGACAATCTGGGCCTCCACTCAGAAACCCAATCGAAAAATCAGCAACTACTCAGACGACAGGTGGATAAATCCACAAAGATGGGAAGAAACCAGTGCAAAAAGGAGGAAAACACCCGAATCCAGAACACCTCACCTCCTACAAAGCACCAAAACACCTCACCAGCAAGGGAACAAAGCTGGACAGAGAATGAGTATGATGAAATGACGGAATCAGACTTCAGAAGGTGGGTAATGAGAAACTTCCTTGAGCTAAAAGAACATGTTCTAAATCAATGCAAAGAAACTAAGAACCTTGAAAAAAGATTTGAAAAAAAGATTTGAGGAAATGATAACAAGAATGGACAACTTAGAGAGGAATATGAATGAATTGAAGGAGCTGAAAAACACAACACGAGAACTTCACGAAGCATGCACAAGTTTCAACAGCCGAATTGACCAAGCGGAAGAAAGGAGATCAGAAGTCGAAGATCAGCTCAATGAAATAAAACGAGAAACCAAGATTAGAGAAAAAAGCACAAAAAGGAATGAACAAAGTCTCTAAATTAGACTAATTTAAAAATCCATCACCTTACATTTTTTTAAAATTTAAATTTAAATTAATTTATTTTTTTAGGCTCCTTCATAGGATTATCATTTATTTTTTTGTGGTAAAACATTGTAAATATATTTTTTTGTGATTTTGATATCTACAATGTATTTTATTTATTATAGTCACCCTTCTGTGCAACAGATCACCAAAACTTATCCCTCCTGTTAAATGAAACTTTCTACCTCTTGATCAACACTGTTTCCCATCTAACCCCCTTTCCCAGACTCTGGTAGCCACCATTCTACTCTTTACTTTTGAGTTCAACTTTTTTAGATTCCACATATAAATGAGGTTATGCAGTATTTGTCTTTCTGTGCCTGGATCATTTTGTTTAAAATAGTGTCGTCCAGGTTCATCCGTCTTGTCACAAATGACAGGATTTCTCCCTTTTTAAAGTTATGAATAATAGCATTCACAAATTTTTTAGGTTAATTTTTTTTAAAGTTGAATAAGAGTATGCCATTGTGTATATGTCACATAACACATTTTCCGTATCCATTTTCCAATGATGGACACCGAGGTTCCTTCCATATATTGGCTATTATTAATAGTGCTGCAGTGTAATCCCAGCACTTTCAGAGGCTGAGGCAGGGGGATCACGAGGGCAAGAGATTGAGACCATCCTGTCCAACGTGATGAATCCCCATCTCTACTAAACATACAAAAATTAGCTGGGTGTGGTGTTGCATGTCTGTAGTCCAAGCTATTTGGGAGGCTGAGGCAGGAGAATCATTTGAACCCTGGAGGTGGTGGTTTTAGTGAGCCAAGATCACACCACTGCACTCCAGCCTGGGCAGCAGAGTGAGACTCTGTCTCAAAAAAAAAAAAAAAATAGTGCTGCAGTGAACATAGGAGGCAGACATCTCTTCAGCATAGAGATTCAACTTCTTTGGATAGATATCCAGAAATAGGATTACTGGATAGTATGGTAATTCTATTTTTAGTTTCTTGAGAAATTTCCATACTGTTTTCCATCATGGCTGTATTAATGCACATTCCAACCAGCAGTGCTAAGGCTTCCCTTTTCTCCACACCCTCACCAACACTTGTAATCTTTTGTCTTTTTGATGATAGCCCTTCTAGCAGGGGTGAAGTCATATCTTATTGTGGTTTTAAGTTGCTTTAGGATAAGTCCCTAGGTCCAGGACTTCTTTAACCATATAAAATCTATGTGTATGGAATCTACTGACTCCTACCTCCTCACCTACTGTTTTGAAAAATCATGAAAACCTTATGGAGGTTTATTTTTTATTGCATTCAAGTTTTCCTTTAACGCATTGTTGACAGTTGCGATTGATGACAATGCGTTGACAACTTGATGGGGATTCATCACGTTGGACAGGATGGTCTCAATCTCTTGCCCTCATGATCCCCCTGCTTCAGCCTCAGCAGAATTTGTTTCCTATAACAAAGATGCCACTCAAGATTGACTGGCCTTTCTTTTCTTCAATGGGTATTGTGAGTTGTTTTTATTGAAGGACTCTGAGCTGGACTGTGACTTCCTTTTTATCTCGTTCACAAAGAGTCTTGGAACATGGCCCGTGCAAGAGAAAGAACTTTTGATTTCAGAGCTCAAGACTTTTTTTTTCTTGTTTTTGCTCAGTGACAAATGCATACAGACATTCACAGCCCCACCCAACATGCTTAGCATTCACCTATAGTTCCACAAAGCCACTCAGCCAGTGCTTAAAGTGAAGGGCATTTAAAATAAATCTAGACAAAGAAGATTGTGTAAAGCACTCATTCTAAGTGAATTTTCATGTTCATCTTCTCAGTAGAATGTCTTTGTGCTTTTGAATAAAAAATGACTTAGGAGAGCATCAAAATTCAGGGGAAATATTCAGATTTCAGAAAAAAAAGAAGCTTTCCTGGTGAGTCTCATTTTTTAGGACAGCTATATAACCTTTAATTCACATGAACACCCACATATCTTTTAAAACCCGCTTTCTCACCACGGTGACAGAATTTTATCTCTTCACTATTGAGATTTCTCTAGAGAGTCCAGTACTGCATCATTTTGACAAACCTGAATGTGGAGAGATGAATGCTTCTCATCTCTGAAACACTTCAGAGTAAGTTGCTTTAACCAGTTTCCTGTTTTCAGAGACGATTTTTCTGTCATCTCTTCAAATCCATCAAGGTTCATTTAATTCTTTCAAAAGCCATATGTTTAAAAAAAGTGGAATTCTCCTCATAGCAGTACTCATTGCTCTGAGATCTGGAATTATACTGACTACTATTATTACCTGCAAGGGCCAAACACACGTATCTGTAGCAAGAAGGCCTGTATGTGGAAAGGAACCACAGCCCTCTGTGACTCAGTCTAAGTCTTACTGCTCCCCATGCTTTCTTCTTGTTCTATGGAAATCCCCTTTCCGAAGGCACACTGATTTCTAGCAGGGCAGGAAAGAATGTCTTTGTGTGATAGTTAGCATTCAAAATATTTTGCTGAGGGAAAATGGATGGATAGGGAGAAAAACATAGGCTATTAATTGAAAACCAATTATGCTTATCAGCTGAACACTTTCTTTGGCAGTTTGAGAATAGGTTTTTAATGATTAGTATAGAAAATGTATCATTCCAAAAATTTGATGATCTAAAATAGAGAAATGGTGACTGACATACAGTGTACTCATAAACTAAATTAGGGGTTAATGGATAGCCTGTGGGCCAGAAATGGCTCACTGCCTGTTTTTATTTTTGTGAACTAAAAGTGGTCTCTATAATTTTAAATGATTGAAAAAAATCAAAAGATTAGTAATATTGCTATGACCCTTGAGAGACTCACATGAAATTTCAGTTTTTACATACATAATAAAATGTTAATGGAATAGTTATGACCACTTGTTTATATATTGTCCATGACTACTTTTGCGCTACAACGGAGTTGAACTGTTGCATAGTTGAATAGTTGTGGTATTTTAGGCCCTCAAAGCCTAAAATATTTACTGTCTGCCTTTTATAAAATTTGCTGATCACTGGGCTAGATTATTGCATTACACTTAAAGTGGTACTATTTAAAAATAATGAAAGAAATACTTATAATATTTAGTGAAATAATTATGACAAATCTACATATAGGATGATCCCAAATAGCTTTTCTTCTTTGCATAATTTTTACCTCTTTCTCCTGGTAGAAATATAAGCTCCACAAAAGCAAAAAACTTCACATTTATCTAATTATGTATCTATTATGTATGTAGCTTCAGTTTCTAGAACAGTGCTGCACAGTAAATGCTCAAGAAATGGTAAAGGTCAGTTGAAGCCTGATGAATGATGTGATTATGTAATATATGTGTAGTAGTCATCAGAGCAAAACCTTTCTGAGGCATGCGTTTATGTTAGGTACCATGCTGGGAATTTTAGATGCACAGTCTCATTTCTTCCTAACAAGGTACATTATTGCTCCCATTTTACAGATGAGAAAAATAAGGTTAAAAAGGTTATATAACTTCTCTAACGTTACAAAGCTAAGACATAATGTGACCAGAATTCTGTTGGATTCCAGAGTCAGAGCTCTAACCATAAGTTATACTCTTTAAAAGAAAAATTCTAAAAGTAATTTACCTAATCAGGTGAGAAAGAAAGAGTTAGAAAAATACTGGAGGTAACTGTACAAATAACAGAACCAACTACTGGGAGATGAAGTTATAGGTGATTTTTATTTTCTTAGCTATACATTTTTATGTTTTTCTATATTTCATAAAATGAATGGGTTTACCTTTAATTAGTTTTACAGTAAGAAATGATGTTTCTAAGGGAAGAAAAACAGCCCAGCAGGTTTTGATTTGTTTATGTAGATCATTTCCATATTTCTCCAAAGGCATTGTATGAATTGCTGAGGAAACTGCTGTCCATCTGACTTGTGTATTAATTTGTGTTGAAGTTCACTGTTAGGTTTCAACTCCCTTTGAATGCTTTCTAGCCCTCAGCATGCAAAGTGCTTTTTGTATGTGTATAACTTTGGTTCAAAGACACTGATAGAGCTTCTTGGTGTTTATTTTTAGATGCGTGAAGTACACATCTTTGGAGACTGTGTGTGTGTTTTCTGTTTGTATTTGGTTATACTGGCCCAGTGCTGTCTTCCACTGTAGGATGGACTACTTTTACCTGGAATTCATTCTTTTGAAATAAATTGGCATAGTATTTGGAATATACACATTTAAAATTACTTATATCTAGGAAGACAATTAGGTCCCAGGAACCCGAAATCATTTACTAAGGTAAAAAGAAATTGGAAGGAGAGAGAGAAGGCTACAAATGGAGTTCTTTTGTATGGCTCACATTTCTTTCTCTATTCTTCTCCTAGTTTTGCAGCAATGATTGTGGCATATTTTCCATAATCCAAAAGACTTTCCACATACCCTGGCCTACATTGCAAGGTTAAAAAGTGAGAAAGATTTTTCTTTGAGCAGAACTGGAATGCAAGCGATTAGAATGATTTAAGTGAATGTTATTAAAACCGCGAAGGTTGGTGTAACACCAAACTCATGAGTGGTTAGAGAAGCAGACTGTTTCCTGTGTTAAAGACTGGAGATAAAAATTCTACAAGATGGCAAGATAGTAAGGTGGCAAAATAAAGTTTACAGTAGACTGTAACGTTGCAGATTGAGAACATCTGAGGCTATTTAGGAGAGGTTTTAAGAATTCCTGTAACATGTTGGAACATTCCAGTTGTAATTTCAGAGGTCTCTGTTGTTCAGGCGTGTTAAGGATGAGTTAACTGGGCTTTATCGGATCTTTGTAATTTAGTTGTTTTTATCAAGTGCATCATTCTGATGTTTGAGTTATAAGCAAAGATGCTCAGGACCATCTCTTTGTGACTTTATTGGGCAGAAATGGAAGCTTGGAAGTGATGTTACTGGTTTTAAGGTTGAACTGTTGTTTAATGTGTCTGAATCATGGTCTTCCATGTTTATGATGATTTCACTGGGGCCCATATTCTTTATACAGTTTAGCAATGAAAGAAATTGCATTTCTAAACCTCCAAGAGTGAGACAAAACAAATTGACTGACAGATTAAAAAAAATCACCTATATACATGCAGTTGAAGAACTGACATTTGCTTAAATGCACTTTATTGAGGATATGTGTGAATAAATGATCCCTTACCAAGAGCACTGTTGTGCTTGTACAGTTTCTATCAGAAAAGAAAAAACCTCTTGCCTCTTTTTTTCTCTTCTTTGGAAATTACAGTGATTGGTGTGAACCATACAATTTCACTTTTAAATTTGCGACTTCTAAAAATTCTTTTTCTTCCTGACATCATAATGTGGCCTCAGAAAATCAGACAGTTGTTATTACAAATAAAGAGCAGCTCCACTCAGACGTTGAATAGACAATTATAAATGTCTGGATTCTTTCCCGTTTTGTGGTGGCTGCTTTTAGATGTGGAATAAAACCACATTAACCATAGGACGTTGTTATTGGTGCTTAGTATCCTATTCCTGCCACATCTATCAAGTATCTTGTTAAAAATATTTTTTCATCGTCTAACAATAACTTTCTGCTTTATAAAACTTAGAACAGGAAGCACTGAGGTATGAAAGTATTAAAACATCAGAAGACAAAGGGACCATAAAATATTGTCGAATCATACTCTCACATTTGATAGCTGAGAGCGAGACTGTGAAAGAGTGGATGACCTGTTCAAAGGCACTCACTGCATCAATAGTGTGCTCAAAGTGTGTTTGTTATTCTAATTCCACAGATGGCCGCCCGTGCCCCATCATTCTCTGGGATGCATCTTTATCTCCAGCAAGTAATGACACCCATTCTTCTGTTAAGCTCACCTGGGGAACTTATCAGCAGTTGCTGAAGCAGAAGTGCTGGCAGAATGGCCGAGTACCCAAACCTGAATCGGGTTGTACTGAAATACATCATCATGAGTGGTCCAAGATGGCACTCTTTGATTTTTTGTTACAGGTAAGTTTATCAAATCAAGCAAACAGTTATCTAATACTGGTGCTGAGATATATTAGCCTGACACTAAGGATTGTTCAGCACCTGGAGTTTTTATGAAGCTGGTGATAACGTCTGTTAGGTTGGTCCAAAAGTAATTGCGGTTTTGGCCATAATGGCCAAATGCAGATGAAGCCTCCAGGTAGCAGGCTCCAGAGAGAATAGATCGTCAATGTTTCTATTGGACTTAAAGAGGTACCAGACTCTAAATCTCTCCTAGAGCAAGAAAAAGATCTGGAAAGGGAAGGGCATTCTCTACAGAATGTAGATTTTCCCCATAAGTGACAGCTTTGCAGGGCCATTTGAAAATATATCAAAGAAATACATTTTGGGGTAAAATAATTTGATTTCTTTTAGAACCCACTGTCTGTCATGTTGGTATCTTGTTGCTACAGAGTCTGTTTTGCCGGTCTTAAGTTCTGTTGTAATGTTAATGCCGGTCAACTGTGCCTGAATTCCAAAGGGAGGAAGATATAAGGAGGCATGCCCAACCACCCATTCCCAGCATGGCCTGAAGTGGTGTTTCAGGTTTACTTTTATTTTCTAATTTTTATTTAAAAATTTTTTAATAGGTTTTGTGGGGACAGGTGGTGTTTTGTTACATGGGTACATTCTTTAGTGGTGATTTCTGAGATTTTCGTGTATCCATCAACTGAGCAGTGTACACTGTACCCAATGTGTAGTCTTTTATCATTCACTTTCCTCCCATTCTTTCTCCTGAGGCTCCAAAGTCCATTGTAGCATTCTTATGCCTTTGCATCCTCCTAGCTTAGCTTCCACTTATGAGTGAGAACATATGATGTTAGGTTTTCCATTCCCGAGTTACTTCACTTAGAATAATGGTCTCCAATTCCATCCAGGTTGCTACAAATACCATTATTTCATACCTTTTTATGGGTGAGTAGTATTTTATGGTATATATATATATATATATATCACATTTTCTTTATCCACTTGATTGATGGGCATTTGGGCTGGTTCATATTTTTACAATTGCAAATTATGCTGCTATAAACGTGTGTGTGCAAGTGGCTTTTTTACATAATGACTTCTTTTCCTCTGGGTAGATAGCCAGTAGTGGGATTGCTGGATCAGATGGTGGATCTACTTTTAGTTCTTTAAGGAACCTCCACACTGTTTTCCATAGTGGTTGTACTAGTTTACACTCCCATTAGCAATGCAAAAGTGTTCCCTTTTCACCATATCCAGGCCAACCTCTATTATTTTTTGATTATGGCCACTTTTTCAGGAGTAAGGTGGTATTGTATTGTGGTTTTGACTTGCATTTCCCTGGTTATTAACAATAATGATATTGAACATTTTTTCATATGTTTGTATGTCTTCTGAGAATTCTGTCCTTAGCCCACTTTATGATGGGATTGTTTATTTTTCTTTCTTGCTGATTTGTTTGAGTTCCTTGTAGGGTCTGGATATTAGCCCTTTGTCAGGTGCACAGTTTGCAAAGATGTTCTCCCACTCTATGGGTTGTCTGTTTACTCTGCTGATTATTTCTTTTGCTATGCAGAAGCTTTTTTGTTTAATTAAGTTCCATCTATTTATCTTTTTTTGTTGTCGTTGCAATTTGCTTTTGGGTTCTTGGTCATGAAATCTTTGCTTAAGCTGTTTTCTAGAAAGGTTTTTCTGATGATATCTTTTGGAATTTTTATGGTTTCAGGTTTTAGATTTAAGTCTTTCATCCATTTTGAGTTATTTTTGTATACGATAGGAAATGAGGATACAGTTTCATTCTACTCATCCAAATATGCATGGGATGCGTTTCTATTGGTTTGTGTTACTTATGATTTCTTTCAGCAGTGTTTTGTAGCTTTCCTTGTAGAGATCTTTTACCTCATTGGTTAAGTATATTCCTAATTATTTTATTTTTATTTTTTTGCAGCTATTGTAAAAGAGGTAAAGTTTCTGATTTGATTCTCAGCTTTGCCACTGTTGGTGTATAGCAGAGCTGCTGATTGGTGTACATTAATTTTGTATCCTGAAGCTTTACTGAATTTCTTTGTCATTTCTAGAAGCTTTTTGGAGGAGTCTTTAGGGTTTTCTAGGTATACAATCATATAATCAGTGAACGGTGACAGTTTGACTTCCTCTGTACTGATTTGGATGTACTTTATTTCTTTCTCTTTTCTAATTCCTCTGGCTAAGACTTCCCTCACTATGTTGAATAGAAGTGGGGAAAGTGGGATCCTTGTTCCAGTTTTCAGGGGGAACGCTTTTAACTTCTCCCTGTTCAGTATAATGTTGGCTGTAGGTTTGTCATAGATGGCTTTTATTATCGTAAGGTATGTCCCTTCTATTCCAATTTTGCTGAGAGTTTAATAGTAAATGGAAGCCGGATATTGTTAAATGATTTTTCTGTATCTGTTGAGATGATCATGTGGTTTTGTTTTTAATTCTGTTTATGTGGTGTATCACATTTATTGATGTGTTTGCATATGTCAAATCATCCCTGCATCCCTGGTATGAAACCACTTGATCATGGTGGATTATCTTTTTGATATGCTGGTTTGGATTAGCTAGTATTTTGCTGAGGATTTTTGCATCTTTGTTCACCAGGGATATTAGTCTGTAGTTTCCTCTTTTTCCTGTTGCGTCCTTTCCTGGTTTTGCTATTGGGGTAATACTGGCTTCATAGAATGTTGTAGGGATGATTCCTTCTTCCCTATCTTTATAGTGGAATAGTGTCATAGGATTGGTCCCAATTCTTCTTTGAATGTTTGGTAGAATTCAACAGTGAATCTATCCAGTCCTGGACTTTTTTTGTTGTTGTTGTCGGCAATATTAAAATTACTGTATTACTTAGGGTTCTCTAGAGGTATAGAACTAATAGAACAAATAGAATAGATGTGTATATGAAGGGGAATTTATTAAGGAGTATTGACACAATAACAAGGGGAAGTCCCACAATAAGCTGTCTGCAAGCTGAGGAGCATGGAAGCCAGTAAGTCCCCAAATCTCCAAAGTAGGGAAGCTGACAGTGCAGCCTTTAGTCTGTGGCAAAAGGCCTGAAAGACCCTGGCAAATCACTGGTGTAAGTCTAAGAGTCAGAAAGCTGAAGATCTTGGAGTCTGATATTTGAGGGCAGGAACCATCTAGCATGGGAGAAAGATGAAGGCTGGAAGACTCAGCAAGTCAGCTCCTTCCACCTTTTCTGCCTGCTTTATTCTAGCTGTGCTGGCAGCTGATTAAATAGTGCCCACCCAGATTGATGGTGGGTCTGCCTCTTCCAGTCCACTGACTCAAATGTTAATCTCTTTGGCAATGCCCTCATAGACACACCTGGGAACAATATTTACATCTTTCAATCCAATCAAGTAGACATTCAATATTAACCATTACAATTGCCTTTTCAATCCTGCTGCTTGTTATTGATCTGTTAAGAGTTTCTATTTCTTCCTAGTTTAATCTAGGAGGTTACATGCTTCCAGGAATTTGTTCTTCTCCTCTAGGTTTTCTAGTTTGTGCATGTAAATATGTTCATAGTAACCTTGAATGATCTTTTGCATTGCTGTGGTATTGGTTGTAGAATGTCCTTGGCTTAGAGATTAATTCAGTTGTTTGGGGGCTTAGAATTTAATTTTGGTTTACATAATCCTGCAGTAATCATACACATCATAGCTACCATTTATTGAACTATGAGGAATATTGCCCTACCCCATTTGGGAGGTGAGTAAACTGAGGTTTGGTGAGGTTAAGTATCTCACTCAAGTTCTTACAACCACTGAAGGCTGGAGTTGGGATTTGTTTGGATCCATTGATGGTAATAGTGTCTTCTTTCCAACATTCCACACTGTGTTTCAATGGTCACTTGGCCATGTAACTTATTTTCCTTATTTTTTTTCCAATTAAATTTATTGCAGCTTTTTAAATGATGATTCTACATTAGAAAATAGTAATGTAGGGACATGGATGAACCTGGAAACCATCATTCTCAGCAAACTGACACAATAACAGAAAATCAAACACCACATGTTCTCACTCATAGGTGGGTGTTGAACAATGAGAACACATGGACACAGGGAGGGGAGCATCACACACTGAGGTCTGTTGGGGGAGACTAGGGGAGGGACAGTGAGGGGTAGGGAGTTGGGGAGGGATAACATGGGGAGAAATGCCAGATATAAGTGACAGGGGGATGGAGGCAGCAAACCACATTGCCATGTATGTACCTATGCAACGATTCTGCATGTCCTCTACATGTACCCCAGAACCTAAAATGCAGTAAAAAATAAAAAATTAAGAAAAGAAAATAATAAATATTGTCATCTATATAATTGTGTGACTCCAGTCATCTTATACGTTTTTCTTATGACTCTTTTCTCCCTTTGATAAATATCTCAGTACTTTTCTCCACCTCCTCATTCTGATTATTGCAAAAGTTTCTGTTGTTGGATTGTTAACTAATATCTTGTGGAAATTTGGAATTGCCTTAGGACATTTGCCAAACATTCTCCTTTTGTTAGTTCATTTTTTTGTGTGTGTGAGTGTGAGTAGGAGGAAGAAATTGGAAAAGGACAAAAATGTAGGAAGGAAACCAGTTTAGTAGAGAGTCACAGTCCACGAAATAGGAACTTTGATGAAGGAGAAAAGGATCTCGGATGTTAGCGTACAGAGAAATCAGCAAGGACTGAACTGGGGAGTAGAACATTTGACTTTGCAAGGAGGTGGTCAGCAGCCACCAAGTTCTGCCTCCTTAATCAGTATTTGAGGGTCCAGCTATGAGACTATAACCGGTTTTAAGCATTATATATGCATTATTTTATTATTCAACTTTATTAATATACTAGCTCTGTGAAGTAGGCATCCTTTCTTCATTTTACAGGTAGGAAAACTGAGGCACAGAGGAGTCTGAGATTTCACTTTTCTTGGAAGCTAAAAAGTTAGTCTGCCACAGTTTGATAGATGTTAGCAGAAGATATGAGACTCCTGGGTCAGAGACAAATGACTTTATTACTCGTAATATAGCAGGTGGTATGAGTTTTATGCTCCTTTGCCTCTCAGGTTCTATTGGGGTAATACAGAGTGGCCTTGGTGAATGCTTCAGGTAGTGTGTTTATGTCACTGCTGAGGGACTCTAAGCTTAGGAAACCTCTCATTCTATAAGGAGCTGCTAGCTAACCTAATACTTGCCTCAGAAGGATACATTATCTTGATTATCTTTGTCAGGAAACAAATCTGCCCTTCATCTCAGAGGGAGGTACTCTCTGTTTGCTATGCTAACACTCTCAAAATACATGTGGAACAAAATCTAATATAAGATGTGCAGAAATGCCATGAAGAATTGTCTCTCAACAATTATCTAACTTGTTTAATGTTACATAGCTAGTAGGTTCCTAAACAGAGATATTATCAAATCTGGCTGATGGTAGGTTCAATATTTTTAGCAATTGTTGTGTAACTGCTACCAAGTTATCATCGTATTAATGAAACAAATTGATATGATAAAATGTAATAGTAATAAAGTGAAGAATGAATGAAAGTACCTAGGGTCAAGGAGGTAAAATTTTTACTATGAGGTCAAGTGTTTGGAGAGTGGTAAGCAGAGATGTTGACATTCCTGAGAATGATTAGAAGGATAATGTAAAGTAAATTATGAACCTGGCAGTGAAGTCTATGAGAAAGGACCTTGAGGTTTGAAGCTGATGAACATAAGAGCTAACCTATTGTGAATAGAGGGCAAACCCTTATGTTCTCTAGTGAAACTTGTTTTATTTTAACCCCCTCAACTAAATCTCATTCTATCCTACTGCCTTTATCATTATCTTTTCTATTGAGGGAAGCTCCATTTACGCAACGTCTATTGTGTGTTATAGTGTAGAAAACAACCACAATGGTAGCAAAGTAGTACAAAGTGGTCATCCTCAC
Source organism: Saguinus oedipus (assembly GCA_031835075.1). Classification (NCBI taxonomy): domain Eukaryota; kingdom Metazoa; phylum Chordata; class Mammalia; order Primates; family Cebidae; genus Saguinus; species Saguinus oedipus. The sequence goes on along the minus strand of CM063171.1, from coordinate 184,744,269 downwards.
TGTCCTACTTCAAGTTTTTAAAACGCTATTTAGTTAAGAAAACATAGTGCATGCAACAAATGATAGATCCATCTAAGAGTTACTGGATGACCATATAAGTTCTAATTATTATGAGGTCAAACAAGGAAGAGCACTTTGCCATAAAATAGTGAAGGAGGAAGAGTTTGAGTAGGATTGTAAGTTGTCAATGATAGAGAGGATAGGGAAAAGTTTGAGTAAGAATATAAGATTGGTACCATTCATACAACGTTCAGGGCATCTGAAATATACCATTTGAAGCAGAGAGTTCTTTGAGAGGAGTAGTAATGCTTGCTGCCTCTAAGAGATATGATTCAATATAGAGGAAGAGAGATGTTTCTCCAAGACGTATGTTTACTTTATAATTTTCTGCTGTTCATACTTATTCCTGACTGAGCAAGAGCAAATTCCAGCTGAGCCCCAGTCTTCTGAGTGCATCAGCAGCTTTAACCATTATCATGTCTATCCAGTCTGGTACTTTGAGGATGAACCTGCACATGTGAAATCACTATTAGGAGTTTTCAACAAAGATAAATATTTCACATCTGTTTCCCCCTCTGCCTGGGGTGGGAGGGTTTTTCTCTTTTTTGATACTCTATAAGGTTGAGGTCTCTGCAAAACTTTACTGGAACTTGCTCAAATTATAATACCAAGATTGGAGCTCCTGATTTTGGTTGTGGCTAAAGCACAAAGCTAAAATCAGAAGTTAATCTGATTGTTACCAGTTAATTTGGTTAATATTTACAAAAGTAATATTATTTGTCAAATTATATATGTAGGGATGGCAACTGAGAGAATGAATTTAAACATTTTATTTATTCAATATTTATTTATTTCCCACAGTGCAAAAGGTAAGAGGCTAATTTCCTGTAGATGTTGCAGCATTTTACAATTTAAACAGTAAGGTATAAAAGTACCTCTTTCCTTTTCTCTTGCCAACTGTGGAAAGTGAAAAAAAAATTAATATTTTTGCTGATCTTGTGGATGGTAATGGGGTCTTATTTATATTTTTTAGTTTTTCATTTTGAGTGATATTGAGGATATTATATTTTCTTTCCCTTTTTAAAAATAGAGACAGGGTCTCAGTGTGTTGCCCAGGCTGGAGTGCAGTGGTGTGATTGTAACTCACTGCAGCCTTGGTCTTTTGGGCTCAAGCAATCCTTCCACCTCAGCCTCCTGAGTAGCTGGGACGTCAGGCACATGCCACTACACTTTTTAAAAATTTAAAAAAGCTTTTTCAAAGACAGGGTCTCATCATTTTGCCCCGTCTAGTCTCAAACTCCTGGGCTCAAGCAGTTACCTGTATCGGCCTCCCAAAGTGCTCGGCATGAGCCACCACACCCAGCCTCTATTTTCAAATATTTATTATTTATATTTTACTTTCTACGAATTGCTTGCTCAAATCAGTGTGCCTTTCTATTGCATTTTATAACTTTTTCTTATTGATTGATAAATTTTTTTTTGTATTTTATGAAAATGAACCTTTATCGATCTTATATGTCTTAAATAATTTTTTTTACTTTGTTGTTCTTTTGAATTTGCTTGCAGAAGAGCTTACCCCAGAGGAGTTTTACTTGTTTTTAATAAAATCATATCTTGATTATTTTACTTCCTATATTCACTATCATAAATTTTTTTTTTATTATTTTTTTGAGACAGGGCCTTGCTCTGTTGCCTAGGCTGGAGGGTGTTGATGTGATCATAGCTCACTGCAACCTCAGTCTCCCAGCTTAAGCAATCATCTTGCCTCAACCTCCTGAGTAGCTGGGACTACGGGTATGCGCCACCATGGCTGGCTAATTTTTTTGGATTTTTAGTAGAGATGGAGTGTCACTATGTGGCCCAGGCTGGTCTTAAACACTGCAGCTCAAGTGATGTTCTTGCCTCGTCCTCTCGAAGTGTTGGGATGACAGGCATGAGTCACCATGTCTGGCCATAAAATATTTATAGAACAATATTAATCAAAAAAGTTTATTGAACAAATAAACAAATGGACAAACTTAGGCCATTTTTCATGAATGCCGTAGTAAGTAGTTATTATTATTGATATACTCTTTCTTATCAATTACACTAAACATTTTATTTTAAATCAGAATAAATGCTTACTTTAAATGGTATTGAGGAATGTATTGGATGGATATTTGTGAACAATCTTAGAAAAGTTGTGCCTGAAGCAAACTAAAATCACTTGCTCTATGATGCCAGAGCAAGAGCAATGGAATACAGAACCCAGTTGTTAATTTTCTGTACACAGCATTCTTTTTGTTTCACACATTTAACAAATCTGCATTCACAAAGGTTATGCCATTTTACTGGGTCTGTAAAATGTGAGAGAAACACAAGTAATCTTTTATTCTTAAAGCGTGGGGGTAAAAACTGCCTAGACAAAAATTCACCTCCATTAGGATGACAAAAAGATGTATTCTAGAGAGTGTTTGAGTTTCCAAGATTTGGTCAAATTTCTCTCAAAAGATTATATAAAATAACAGGGGCACATTCAGGAGGCAGAAAATTTGTTTTTTGACCAAAGAGATGCTATATTGTAATGGTTAGGAACTGGGACTCTGCAGTCAGTTATATTTTAGTCCCAATTCCTCTACAGCTGATTTAACCTCAAGAAGTTACTTGAACCTCTCTCTGCATCGGTGTCCTCATCTGTAAAATAGGAATAATAATGGTGCATATGTAAATATTTTATATACGTAAAGCATTTAGAATGATGCCTAGTACATGGTAGTCCTTCAATAAGTATTGCTTATGAATTAAGCAACCGATCATCCAGAAGAGTAGAAATAGGTAAGAATTAAATAAATTATTTTATCATTATTTTTATTTATTAAATTATAAGCTATTCTCAAATAATTTCATTTCTCTGTATTCTTATGGACTTTCATACTTATATGCCTTCGGTTCTTAAGTTTTAATTATATTTGACTAGTCTGTCTTGACAAACTATAAATTTCTCAAGGGCAAGTCCCTGTCTTTTTCAACTTTGTAACCATTTTATTAAGAGCAGAGTGTCTGGATATGTCATACTTACTTAGGGCATGGTTTATTGAAAAAACAAAACTACTTAGTTATATTAAAATATTAAGTCCAAAGTGTCAGATTAAAAATGTTAAACGTAAAAGATATAAAGTGTTCTCACAATACAGGTATACATAGTTTTGTTAAAGGAAGAGAATTAGAAGTTTAGAAAATAAAAGAAACAAGTAAAAATGTTTAATATTTTCAATATTTGATGGAGCTCTTGATATACTTACATTTTCTAAGAATAACTGTTTATTTAATGATGCCTTAGTGGGTGTTAACATGGAGGGGGACCAACAAAGATGTGTCTTGGGAGATATTTTCTTCTATCGTCAAAAAAAAAAAGCTGCATATATTTCTTTTCACTTGATTGTAACAGACTTTTTTGAGCTCTTATCTGCTCCAGACACTGAGTAGGTTTAGTGCTGGTAATAAAAGACGAATGAGATCATTTCCCTGCCCTCAAGAGTTATACAATCTACTAAAAGAGACAGATAATCACAGCAGAATATAGCAAGTGCCATAATTGCATTAACAGTTATATTTTGTAGGAAGAAATAGGTACTATTGATTATTATTGGAGGTTCGAGAGCGTAGACAGAAAATGTGATGTAATCTAGAAATGGAAGAACCTGCAGAAATTAAGTGAGTACAAGAGATGGAAAGAGAGTTTAAGAGAGAGGAATTTTAGCAAAGGGTCGAAGGTCTGAAAAAGTTCATTGAGTGGGAGAAATGGTGCTTACAGAAATATCCTGTTTCCTAAGAGTGATTTTCTCTCAGATGGCTGTGAGTAATAAACTTGTATTCATAAATTCAACAGACAACAAGAATATGAGTTGGTATGCCTTGCCTTCTGGATTTGACTTATTTAATTTAACTCTGTCCTCCTAATTCTTACCTGACTTCTAAAGAATCATTTCCTGAATCTAATGAATTAGATCGAGAGGTGTTCATCGTTGCCCTAATTTCTCATGCTTTTGATTCTGTGCATTATTTTTTTCCACTTAATGGTATGATAAAAGTAAGAGTAAAAATTCCAACCAATCACTGTTGAAACAAGAGGATGGAAAGATCTTTGTTTCTGCAAGAACATTCTATTTGGATGACAAAGAAAGATTCCAACTATGTCCTCCTTGGTAGATGATGAGGATTTTTCTCCTGCTTGATGCTCAAGGGTCTTGTGACCAGCTTTCAGAGGCTAGTGAGAAAACACACTCACAGGCAGGTGCTCTGACAGCAAGAGACATAGTGCTCCAGGGTCCTGGACATTGGGATTTCAAATAGTTTCAGTTGGTTTTATTGCTTTGCTGAATCAGAATACTGCCAAACTAAATGACCTCTAGCCATGCATTTATTGGTAAGTTCAAGCAAATGAATGAAATAGTTTCTCATTTATTTTCTAGCAAACAATGAGAGAGCATGTAGTCGGATGTTGCCTTGGTTTCAAGTAGCAAAGAAAGTCTGGGATTAGTTGTCAGTATTGGTTAGCATGCTGAATTGGTTGGGATCTAGGGAGCAAAATTTGTCAGGGATCAGAGGGTTTAGAGAACAATATACTTCTGCTTTTCATTATTTTTGAGGCATTTCCCCAATTTTTTTTTTCCTGTGGAGGCAATTAGAGTTTTTCATTTGGTTACAAGAGTCACTAACTAAGGTAAAGGACATGGGAATATATGATGCTAGGCATTAAAAATGTAAAATTCTAAACTTTCAAGTATGGACATACTAAGCACTGAATGGCCTTGTGGTTATTATAGACTTCTAATTGTGTACAGCTAAGTTTGTCATAAATGAAATTAAAAAGTCTGACTTAGACAGTTTCTACTATATACATTTTCATAGTTTGTCACTAGAAGAAATTATTTCAGCATTGATGACGTTACTTAAGATAATTAATGATACTGCTTAATAAAATAATGATGTTATCTTATTTAAGGAAGCCTCAGAAGACTTTCCAAATTATTTGGCAACGTTACAATTTTATTATTCTGAATACTGCTTGCAATAAGTGAGCATATTGGCCAGAAAACTTGGTATTTATTGGGAACCTATGTTGTGTTTATTGCTTTAAATGTTTAGATGTATAGAGACAGGGGAAGTGATGTAAAATAAGTACATATACAGATCTACTTATGATATCAAGGAATATGTAGCTTTTTTTTGGTAGGGAAATAATGTAAACAAATGGTAAACCATGACAAGAAAATACTTTTATTAAAGAAGGATTTGGGTTATTTTAGTATTGGTAACAAGATTTGACTTATATTTTTATTTTATTCATTTATTTCATTATACTAAGTTCAATTTATGAAACTTTATGTTTAAATACATCACATTTCAGGAGACAGCACAAAGGATATCATTTTTTAATGCAAGTGTAACTAAACAATAATTTACTTTAAATAGCAAGTGGCCACTTCATCCTCTCAAACTTGATGTCTAGAAGTAAATTTGTTACCTCATCACCTAACAATTTGCTGTCTTTGCCTATTTTTATTCATGTCATTACTATTTTTAAAACATGCCAGGATTGAGATTTTTATGTCATCTTTTGATCTTTCTCTGCTTAGTGTTTCATATTCAGGTAGCAGTGAACTTTGATGTTTCTCAAAGTCATTCCTGTCACTTTTTCCTTTTCGTTTCTGTTAATGTTACCTCAATGAGACTTTTGTCAATGTAGATCAAGATACTGTAAGAGACTCCTAACTAATCTCCTGGTTGCCAATTAACGTGCAAATCATTAATGAATTTATCTTTCTTATTTCTCTTTTAGTCATATTGCCACTTGCAAAATAAAACATCGAAAGTCTTCCATTTGATGGGAAAATAAAGTTTAAATTCTTTAGTGCATTAAAAGATTATTATGGAAAATTAAACATATACAAAGGAAGACAGGATATTATAATAAACCTTTATGTGCCTGTCACTCAGCTTCAACAATTATCAGCTCATGATCCATGTTGTTTAATCTCTATCTCTACCTACTTTCCACACCCACATTAATTTCAAGAAAATCATTGGCATTACATTATTTCATCTGTAAATATTTCAGTATGTATCCCTAGAATATAAAACACATAAGCACATCACTATTGTCACATCCAAAAGAAAATTGAGCAATAATTTAGCCAAATATCCAGTCAGTGGCCAGATTTTTATTTCATAAATGTAGTTTATATATTTCAGTTTGTATATTTGAATCAAGATTTAAATAATGGCTACACCTTGTGATTGGTCTGTGTGCCTTCTAATCTATGGACTTCATCTCTATATCTTCTCTTTTCCCTTTCAATATCTTGTTGAAGAAACCAGATAATTTGATTTTTAGAGTTCGCACTCTAGATTTTGGTGGTTGTATTTTTGTGGTGCCTTTCTTTTGCCTTTGCGTTGTCTACATTCCCTATAGATTGGTGTTGAATTAATGAAAAGATTTAGATTTGATTTATTTTGTCAAGTCTTCTTTGTAGATAGTGGTATGTTCTTTTATCAGAAGACACATCATATCTAGTTAGTGCTTCTCTTTGTGATAATAGCAGCTATTGATGTTCACATTGATCCACAAATTCACTGGGAATTGAAAAATGATATATTAATTATATCATTAATTCTTCATTTATTAGTTGGACCACTAATTTAAAGAGGATTTTCACCTCATGTTCTGTTTGGTTATCCAGAGGTACAGTTTATATAGAAAAAAATACCATTGCTTTTAATAAGCCCCATGACTTAATTTGCTAACTTTCCAATCTTATCTGGCAATATTTCCTCATACGATGTGTGTGTGTGTGTGTGTGTGTGTGTGTGTGTGTGTGTGTGTGTGTGTGTTGCAGTTTGGTCTATCCACTGTTGGTTGAATATGACCCACACTCTTGTTCATGGTCTATTCCCTACTTCCTTTACTGGTAGAGATCACATAGATCTTTCTTTGAATGTTCTATGGTGTGGAGCTGCTCATTATAATATTTGGTGCTGTATGAAACCACATCATATAAGGCTGGTTTCCATGGACCTGCCATTTAGGTCAAATTGGAATAGGGGTTATTGTTTTTACATACATAAGAGGAACTTCAGATAATACTTCCTGTGTAATCAGTTCTCAATTGATCTGTGAGCCTCAGTCATCATTTGAGACTTTGTAACTTGCTTCTTGAATCTGACAAAATGTCATTTCCACGCCTGGGACCGACTGTACTCTTGTTTCTCAGCAAGTGTGTTTCCTTCCCAGATGTTCCTTTGGTTGATCTGCACATTCAGTTCCTCTTTGACCATTCATGGAACACACCTCCTCTTTACACTTGGCGACTCCTTTCGATTTCACTCTTCCAAAGACAATCTGATCTAGGTAATCTGTGAAATCTGCCTCCAGAAGTTGACCTGCTATAACCCACCTCCCTTGAAGTGTTAGGCCTTCTCAAAACCTTGAGGAAGGTTAGGAAAATAACAATAGAACTATGTGAGCCTATAGCAACTCTCTTCTGGCTTGTAGGGTTTCTGCTGAGAGATGCGCTGTGAGTCTGATGGACTTTCCTTTGTGGGTAACCTGACCTTTCTCTCTTGCTGCCCTTAGCAATTTTTCCTCCATTTCAACCCTGGTAAATCTGATGATTATGTGCCTTGAGCTGCTTTTCTTGAATATCTTTGTGCTGTTCTCTGTATTTCCTGGACTTGAATGTTGGCCTGTCTTGCTAGGTTGGGGAGTTCTCCTGGATAATATCCTGAAGAGTGTGTTCAAGCTTGGAGTCATTCTCTCCGTCACATTCAGGTACACCTATCAAATGTAGATTAGGTCTTTTCACATAATCCCCTACTTCTTGGAGGCTTTGTTCATTTCTTTTCACTCTTTTTTTCTCTAATCTTGCCTTCTTGTTTTATTTCATTGAGTTGATCTTCTGCTTAGTCAAAAGATATCCTTTCTTCTGCTTGGTCAGTTTGGCTGTTGAAACTTGGGTATACTTTGTGAAATTCTCATGGTGTGTTTTTCAGCTCCATCAATTCATTTATATTCATTTAAAGCTGTTTATTCTCATTAGCATTTGTCAACCTTTTTTCAAAGTCCTTGGTTTCTTTGCATTGGATTAGAACATGTTCTTTTAGCTCTGAGAAGTTGGTTATTACCCAACTTCTGTTGGTTTTTCTGTTAATTTATCAGACTCATTCTCTATCCAGTCTTGTTCCCTTGCTGGTCAGGAGTTGTGATCCCTTGGAGGAGGAGAGGTATTTTGGTTTTGGGTGTTTTCATCCTTTTGCACTGGTTTCTTCCCATGTTAGTGGCTTTATCTACCTGTGGTCTTTGTAGTTGGTGACTTTCAGATGGGGTCTCTGAGTGGATGCCCTTTCTGTTGATGTTGAAGCTATTCCTTTCTGTTTCTTAGTTTTCCTTCTAACAGTCAAGCCCCTCTGCTGCAGGACTGCTGGAGGTCCACTCCAGACCCTGCTTGCCTGGGGATCACCTGCATGGCTGAAGAACAGTAAGGGTTGCTGCCAGTTTCTTCTTCTCTTATTCTTGTCCCAGAAGGATACCTGCCAGATGTCAGCCTGAGCTCTCCTTTATGAGGTATCTCTTTGGATATATGGGGGTCAGGGAGCTGCTTAAGGCAACAGTCTCTCCCTTATAGGAGCTCAAGTGCTGAGCTGTGAGCTCCATTGTTCCGTTCAGAGCTGCTGGGCAGGTGTGTTTAAGTCTGCTGTAGCAGAACTCATAACTGCCTATTTCCCAGGTGCTCTGTCCTGGGAAGGTGGGGCTTTGTTTATAAGTTCCTGATGTGCTGCTGCCTTTTTTTCAGAGATGCCCTGCATAGTGAGGAGGTAGCCTAGTCACAGTCTGCCAGCAGAGATGTTGCTGAGTTGCTGTGGGCTCTGCCCAGCTGCTGGGTGAACTTCCTTGTGGTTTTGTGTATAGAGGTATAGTTAGAACTGCCTCAGTAATGGTGGCCTGCCTCATTAATGACAGACTGTCTCTTTAATGGCAGACTGCCTTGGTAATGGAGGATTGCCTCGGTAATGGCGGACCTCGGTAATGGCGGACTGCCTCAGTAGTGGTGGACTGCCTTGGTAATGGTGGACGTACTTCTTCCCACAGAGCTGGACCATCCTGGGTCTAGCTGTGCTTGCTGTGAAACTCTCAGTCCAGAGCATTTCAGATTGCTGGTCTTTGTGGGGGTGGGACCAGCCAAGCCAGATCACCTGGCTCCCTGTTTCAGCCCCCTTTTCAGTTGAATGGGGGACTCTGTCTCCCAAGGGTTCCAGTGGCCAGTTGAAATGGCGCCCAGATTTGTGTGAGTTTTTGTGTGGAGAACCACTGCACTGACTTGAAACAGCTGTGCTGGAGACTCATGGCACTTTTCAGCCCAGGAATTTCCTGCTCTGTGGGCAGTAAAAATTCGTTTATAAGTGTGGTTATCACTCACCTTCTGCATTCTTGCTGGGAACTGCACTCCAGAGCTGTTCCTATTTGGCCATCTTCAGGTGGAATCGAGGCTTGACTTTTAAGACCACATTCTTCACAGAATTTAAGCATTTTCTTCATAAAGGCAACTTTGAGAAAAAGAATAGTCTAGCCACACTAAGCAATGTTCAATATAGAGGCATAGCTTATTAAATACCAGGCCTCAATAACCAGAATGTATTAGACAACATTCAGAAGTACATTCTGGTTATTGAGAACAGGTATCTAATAAACTATGCCTTTATAATGAACATGGGTCATTATAACATATGTTGGTACATATCCTTTTCAGACTGATCTTTGTCTCAAAGCATATCTCTTCCATTAAGAAACATATATATTCCTCATGTGTCTGCTTCCAACTTAAATGTATTCTGGGACTTAAATTTATTCTTTCCACCTACTATCTAGCATTCATGTTCAGACACTGCTGGTGTTAATTGTTCTAAAGCCTCATCTGCATAACATGTAGAATAGAAAATTGGTTAACATAAGGCTTTGCTCTTGAATCAGTCTGAATTAAAGGAGGAAATATCTGATCAAATATTTTATGTTTGTAATTTCAAATTGCTAAGTGACAACCAATTGAGCATTACTGGATTCATTCTAATTTTATTATTAATCGAAAGCACAGTATATATTTTTAAATTTTATGTCCCTTTTGCTTATTTCCACCCTTGTGATGAACTTTGTAGACTGTTGAAATTGATCAGTGCATAGTTAGTATGCCTCAGTTGTAAGTCTAGTTATATGCATAGCTGGGCTAGAAAGAACAGAGACTTGAGGAAGCCTGTGTGATATCATAAATAACCATTTGAGAGCCAAACATTGTTTAACACATTGCTGGAAGCAGCTCTTGGGATTGGCTTCTTCACTAGTCCTGTGCCATTGAACCATAGAGAGTCTGAAACCAACCTTGACTGGTATGTTGTAGCAAAACAGGAGGTCAAACCATTGAACCTCTGAGTAAGTCTGGTACGATGCAAATACAACAGTTTTGGAAAAGTGAACATGATAATATTTTCAAAAGAACATCTGAGAGGGCAGAAAGATACTCATTGGGCTCAATGTATATGTTTTTTATATTAATGTTTTTTTAAAAATTTATGGCTCATTATTGGCTAATGAAGAAGTAGATTCAGAGAGGGCTAAGGGTTAATTTAAGTGAAAGCTGGTTCAACCAGTGCAAAAGTAGGATAAGTATTCTATTAGTTTCATGCTCTTCTCAACCATATTTATGATGTTTATGGACACATATCACTAAGAGATATATGGAACTTCCAATAATTACTACTGTTGTATGATCAAATTGAATGGTTTGGGGCAATGGTTTTTGTGTGCTTTTTAGAGGTTCATAAAGTCAAAACTATTTTCACAATAATACTGAGATCTTATGTTTTTGCTTTTTTTCAGTGTTGATATATGCAGTAGTGGTTAAATCTGTTGATGCTTTGCATGAACATAGGCAGGCACCAAACTACCAGTGGTCGTTGTACTCTTCACTGCCACTGCAGCCACAAGAAGAAAAATAGCACATGAAGTAAATGCTGGATTCCTTTAAAAATTTTCTTGAAGCAATAAAAATATATTAATTTTTTAAAAACCTCTACCTGTAACTCCCTGTTTTTTTAAAAATACATATTTTGTTGCATTTTAGGTTCTGGGGTGCATGTGAAGAACATGCAAGATTGTTGCATAGGTACATACATGGCAATGTGATTTGTTGCCTTCCTCCACATCACCTGTATCTGGCATTTCTCTCCATGTTATCCCTCCCCAACTCACCACCCCCTGCTGTCCCTTCCCTAGTTCCCTGCTACAGACCTAAGTGTGTGATGCTCCGCTCCCTGTGTCCATGTGTTCGTTCAATACTTGCCTACGAGTGAGAACATGTGGTGTTTGATTTTCTGTTTTTGTGTCAGTTTGCTGAGAATGATGGTTTCCAGGTTCATCCATGTCCCAACAAAGGACACGAACTCATCATTTTTTATGGCTGCATAGTATTCATAGTATTCCATGGTGTATATGTGCCACAGTTTCCCTGTCCAGTCTGTCATTGATGAGCATTTGTGTTCGTTCTAAGCCTTTGCTATTGTAAATAGTGCTGCAGTGAACATTTGTGTGCATGTTTCTTTATAATAGAATGATTTATAATCCTTTGGTTATATACCCAGTAATGGGATTGCTGGGTCAAATGGAATTTCTATTTCTAGGTCCTTAAGGAATCTCCACACTGTCTTCCACAATGGTTGAACTAATTTACACTCCCACCAACAGTGTAAAAGTGTTCCTATTTCTCCACATCCTCTCTAGCATCTGTTGTCTCCAGATTTTTTTTTTTTTTTGAGATGGAGTTTCGCTCTTGTTACCCAGGCTGGAGTGCAATGGTGTGATCTCAGCTCACTGCAACCTCCACCTCCTGGGTTCAGGCAATTCTCCTGCCTCAGTCTCCAGATTTTTTAAAGATCACCATTCTAACTGACATGAGGTGATATCTCAATGTAGTTTTGATTTGCGTTTCTCTAATGACCAGTGATGATGAGCATTGTTGGCCTCATATATGTCCTCTTTTGTAAAGTGTCTGTTCATATCGTTCATCCACTTTTGAATGGGCTTGTTTGTTTTTTTCTTCTAAATCTGTTTTAGTGCTTTGTAGATTCTGGATATTAGCCCTTTGTCAGATGGGTAGATTGCAAAATTTTTTTCCCATTCTGTTGGTTGCCGATTCACTCTAATGACTGTTTCTTTTGCCGTGAAGAAGCTGTGGAGTTTGATTAGGTCCCATTTGTCTATTTTGGCTTTTGTTGCCAATGCTTTTGGTGTTTTAGTTGTGAAGTCCCTGCCTATGCCTATATCCTGAATGGTTTTGCCTAGATTTTCTTCCAGGGTTTTTATAGTTCTAGGTCTTATGTTTAAGTCCTTAATCAATATGGAGTTAATTTTAGTGAAAGGTGTCAGGAAGGGGTCCAGTTTCTGCTTTCTGCACACTGCTAGCCAGTTTTCCCAGCAGCATTTATTAAACAGGAAATCTTTTTCCGATTGCTTGCTTTTATGAGGTTTGTCAAAGATCAGATGGTTGTAGATGTGTGGCGTTGCCTCCGAGGCCTTTGTTCTGTTCCGTTGGTCTGTATCTCTGTTTTGGTACCAGTACCATGCTGTTTTAATTACTATAGCCTTGTAGTATAGTTTGAAATCACCTGTCTTAATATCCTGTGAGTGACAAAATGAGAATGTATAAAGAACATCAACTATATCCCACAGTGCAATGGTCATCTTGAGAAAACCACTCATGTAGTTGTTTGAATTGTGAGCTGAACTAGCTGCTTTTTTCGTTAAATGCCATTTTAACTTGAAAGAACAATTCCACTTCTCTCATTTGTTTGGAAAGTATAGCAAAATCCTTTAAAATATGTAATTTGTATTAACATATGATATGTTATTTTTATATAAATTTAATACATATTTGTTTTTTAAATTCTTGGCTTTAATTTTTCATTTAATATGGTAAATAACTACAAATGAATACTCTTAGGGGGTCCTCAGTAATTTTTAAGAGTGTCAGAGAATTCTGAAATCAAAAGTTTGAAGTCCATTGCTCTAGGTTATTTTTTCTGAAATAAACTCCCTTTTGTCTATAGAGGATCTAGTAACTTCAAAGGTATTACATTTCTGTGATTCTTAGATTCTGTGATTTTAAGATTTCTACAAAAGAGTGGATAGGGAAAAACAGAACTTTTAGTAGTTAGCTATCTGCATTCTGTTTCAATGGGTGAGCTGAGTGGAGCTGGTATGCATTCTTTGATTTCTTTCAACTAACATTTATAGAGTACCTGCATTGTACAAAGTATGATGCTGGTTGCTGTAGAGAATACCCAGTGAATCATACTTAGAGGCATTAAATTGTAATCTTCATGAAAGCAAGAACTTTGTCTTTTGTAGCAGGGGGAAGCATCGTGGTAGGCAGGAGGATGTCTTTTGAAATCCACACGAGTCACTAGTTTTATCTCCTTAGGCAGGTTGCTATCCTCTGTGAACTTTTTTCTTCAATTGTAAGATGGGGAAAATACATACCATTCTGGATTATTTTGATGATTATAAACTTTTAATGTAAGGTGCTTTAGCAGTGTTCTGAAATATTTTAGCCAGCTTATATAAAGGGCTTGATTTTATAGCTATTTGCTAACCCAAGGAGCACAGAAATGTAGATTGGAAAATTCTATACATATATGTAAAAGCAATTTTTAAGAAAAGTTTAATTCATAAAAGCAAAATTGATTTTTAGTGACCAGAAAATAATTAGGCTGTCAAAATTAATTTTTTCTTAAAAGAGAACTTATTTTTATAAAAAAGTGTAAGTTCAAATAGCTATTGGATTTGTTTGCCAAATTAGGTTCTGTTAACTATAACAAAAATTGATTTTTAATATAGTAATTTAGCTTATCTTTATTTATTTTTGTCATTTTACTAAAAAAAATCTATATTATAGAAAAAATAAAATTGACAGAAATTCTATATTAATAATAAAAGTAATACATACTGAGTTAAGCACAAAAAGGTTTTCAGTGATACTATTCCTTCAGATGTCAATGAACACGTTTTAGTTTATTTCTAATTCTGTTTTATAGATTTAGTTCCAAGTAGTGGTGTTTTACTTCACTGAAGAAAATAATTTAAATATTTTATTATAGTAAGGTTATTTCATGCTATGTTTAATTTATTGCTTAATAGAAATTCATTCTATAAATCAGAATTTCATAAAATGCAAAAAAAATTTGTTTTAGTCTGAGTGTTCTTTTTTAATCTTTACAGGAAAGTGGATGTGTCTTTGACAGAAACTATTTTAATGTATCCCTGCTTGTGCAAATTATAGAACATAAATTTTCTTTCTCCAAAAATAGATTGTGGCTTGCCTGGTGACTCCAGTTTTTCTGTGGCATAGTGATGTTTGACTTCTGGTTCTTATTGAAAGGTGCAGTGTATGGATTTTAATAAAGAGGCAGAGACACGAGGGAGCCTATGCCCATTGTTAGATTTCCATAATGCAGACTATTTTTACATTTCTCATCATTCATCAACTGCTCTGCAAGTCGCATATGCATGCTTACTAGTTTAACAGTCACCTGTTGTCATGGCAGCATAGAAAAAGAATGAAATCCATTATTTTATGTGGTGAGAGTTCCCAAGTGATACAGGTGCTGGCGGGGGTGGAGCGGGGAGAATACTGTGGGCTTTTGCTTTGTATGGCTCTCCAAGTAAGAGGCTGTGTCTATATTAACAAGCGCCATGGGGATTGTGAAATTTGTCTGAAATTGCATTCTCTACAATATAGTGTCCCTTTGTACACTCACTAGACTACATGGGGCCAACTGTAGTTCCATTGATAATATGGCAACCAAACAATGGTTTACATGAAGACAAATTCATGTAGAGCAATCTTCCAATGTAAGTTATTAGCTGAAAAATAAGTTCATGTGTTTTTGTATCTGTCTGTCTGAAGAGGTACTGATAATGATAACAATTCTCACTCTCTTTTTGCCTTTTCAAAATAATTACAGTAATTATTGCAAATGGAATTTTTTCGAAATGAGATATCCCATGAGATAACTTGGCTTGAAAGAAATCTTCCAGAAAACTACTAATTATAGAAAAGAATTTCTTTTGGTTGTTTCTATCAACCTGCCTAGTATGTATTTATTGAATGCCTAGTACATACATGGCGTTATATGGCAGACCCTCTGTGAGATATGAGAATACATTATCCATGGTTAGTTAATTTAAACCTACAAAAGAAGCTAACCAAAAGCATGTAACAAGCACAGGCAATTCCATTGTTTGGCCTGTTCAATTTATTTTGTACTTTATTCAGTGGATGCTACATTAAAAAAAAAAAAAAACTCCATATCTTGATAAGCCACCATCATTTTGTTTATTTGACTCTTCCTAATACAACACAGTGCTTTGGAGGAGCATTGTAAATAGCCAAATACAAAGTGGGTACCAACTTTCAGCAGGGTTCAATAGCAAACATTTCTTGAGTGCCTACTATGTGCTAGACATTGGGTGAATCATTATGGTGAATTGTTAAATTCCACTAATTACATATCTTGTTGCATATTTATACCTTCTCTCTGTATAATGCATTTTTCTTTCTAAAGGTGCAGTTTTTAAATGCTAAAAACAAATCATTTGAAAAGAGATGGTAAGGAGCTTAAGACTGATTTACCAAACCAGAAACACACAAACACCTACATACATACCTGTAGAATATACGCTCAGATTCTTAAAGAGGTGGAAAACAGAGGTGGAAAAACAGAGGTTTATCTAATTTAACTAACAGGATTGAACGATAATAACATTTGGGTAATGTGAATTTCCGACCTATGTTAAGAAGAACTTCCTCATTTTACCCTCTCTAGCTGTCAAGTACATTCTGCCTGTGTTCCCTTTGGTTTTCATTTCTTTAATGTTTTCACCTGATGCCCTACTCACTTGCCTTTGACCTTTCTCCAGCTCTGCATGAGAAAATACTAATGAAACTTGCAGATACATAAAACATTTTTAGCTTTTTTTAAAACTACTTTAGATTCTGGGGTACATGTGCAGATCATGCAAGATCGTTACATAGGTACATTCATGGCAAGGTGGTTTGTTGCCCCCATCCCCCCATCACCTATAGCTGACATTTCTCCCATGTTATCCCTCCCCACCCTGCCTCCCACTCTCCCTCCCCTAGCCCCCGATAATGGACCCCAGTGTGTGATGCTCCCTTCTGTGTCATCACACAGTTAACACTGCCCGGCTCTTAAAATTTATCTGCAGTGCCCTCTCCTTCATGAGTTTCTCTCTGAAATCCTACTGAAGTTCTTTGTATTTCTGATGAAACCCTTATAACCAATATTTTAAATTCAGTATCATTTAGCATTCTACACAAATGCACTTCCTTTTTGGCAGTATCACTCTGGAGACTATTCCTGAGAGATACAATCAGGATGGTTAAGAACATGGACTTTAAAGCCTTAGATATCTGGACTAGAATCCTGAGTTCTGTCATTTAAGAGTTGAGGGGCCTTGAGAAAGTCAGTTAGCCCTTTTGTGCCTCAGTTTCCTCATTTATCAAATGAGACTATTGGTATCACCTACATCTTAAAGTTACTATGAGGATTAAATAAAATAATACATGTGAAGCATTAAGTATACAGTTCCTGGCTCATACTAAACACTCAATATATGACTGCTCTTAACATTTTTTATTGTTGATATTAGCAGCATTACATATATAAATAAAATAAAAATATGGTACTTTTTATTGCCTTCATCCAAACATTGCCAGAAATTAGTTATTTAATCATATTGTTTTGAGGAAAAAGAAGATGTGAAGAGATTGACACAATTTTTTGATAGACCAATCTTTGAGGACATAGCTGGCATGGGTAGTGTGAATAGGGATGGAACATCTTTGGGTTTCTGCAGATTTCTAATGGGTTTGGGGAACCAGGACAGTGCAGCAGAGGCACCCTTGTTTAGGTGCTGTAAGCATAATCTGCATCACTCATAGATACTATTTTTTCCTACAGGCAAAACTAACACTACCAAAGGAAAATAGAATTTAAAAAAATTTAGAAGAAGGAAATATATCTAAAAATATCCCACCACCACCAACAAAAAATTTGGCTGGAACACCTGGTTTTTTCTGAGTATAATTTTAGTTAGGTAAACATGGAAAAGATGTATTTTCCTAAGAAAGGAAAGAGTCATTTTATGGAAAATGGTGGTTGGCAGTAATTTTAAGTTGCAGAAGATCAGTTTTGCAAACGATATTGCTGTTTTAAAGAATGAGAAGATGTGAATTTGAACAAGCAGCAGTAATGAGGACTAACACTCATCATTGCTTAGCTGACAAAAATTTATCCCCAAATAGCCTTCTTTGTAGGATAATTACCTACACAAACACATAGATGTGCACCACAGTGCTTAATCATGCAGTAGTTAAGTAATTGTTTTAATGTGTGCACTAAACAAGTATATTAAAACCATATTATAGATTCATAGCTATGCAGGATATGCTTTATTAGGCTTTAAAAATAGATAAGCTGTCCTGAAAGTAAGCATAAATGTGCTCAATATATAACTAAATTAACTGCCCAACAAAATGGCACTGAATTTAAGGGAGTAGACTATGTTTTTGTGGTCAAGTTATTTTTGGTATATTGAATGAGAATTCAAAAGGAAGGCTATAAACAAAATTCCGAGAAGAGCTAGAGAACATGAATTAAGAGGTACATAAGCCCTTGCTAGACAGGGCAATAATACAAAGACTTAATTTACTATAGTTGGAGGATAAGGAAAACAAAGTAAAATCTAAATTATTAGAGACATTACAAGCTGATTTTCCATCTAAGGTGTACACACAGTGTTTGTGCATGCACACACACACGCTATACACACACACACATGCCCACCAAGTATATATATATACATATACATACACATATATGTGTACATGTATATACATACACATATATGTATATATGTACACATATATGTATATATATGTGCTATATATATGTGTGTATATATATAGCACACACACACACTATATATATACACACATATATACACACACATATGTATGTGTGTGTGTGTGTGTGTGTGTGTATGCCCATGAAGTATGTATATAGATCTGAAAAAAATGAGTGGCAACATTTTCTAGAAAACAAGTTGGGCTGAATGCACACACCTGTTTTCAATAGTAATGTCTGTTAGATCTGAATGGCACAACAGTCTGTCAGGGAAGTGATGAAGTCATCACAGACTGTTGAGTGCTTCAAAATTAGATCAGATGAAGCACTTCGAAAGTACACTGTAGCAAACAATCTAAAGTTGGTAAGGCAATAAAAAGATGACCTAAATCAATCTTTTCCACCTTTAACTTTTAATGCTTTCATGTAGTTTAAAAATAGAAAATATATAATGTTTACAGAAATACTGAAAGGGCCTTAACTCTAAAGAGCTTATTATTTAACATAAATATATGATACTCATGGCTTTGTTATAGAAACACTACAAATGTAGTTATGTATCTTAGTCCTTTCCCCACTGCTATGAAATCCACAATGAAGGAAGAACTTAGGGTTTGAAGAAGTATTTAAGAAATGTTTGGTAGAGTTTTCTTTGAGAGTTAAATTCAAAACACATGTGTCCAATATAGACTTTGATATTGTAGTCAAATTTAAATAAGATATAGGGGTTTTTCATTTTTAATGTCAATATAACTAGATAAAACGATGATGATAAAAATGGTATACAGATTATTTGAGAATCATTAGCTAATCTATATTTTAAAAAAGAGGTGATTGGATGGGAAGCAGCTTTTAGAAAAGTTATTTTTCATGTTCTATCTCACCTTAACTTAAATAATTGGCAATCAAGTGCAGTCTCTTTTATATCATTTGATTTCTTTCATATTCAAAGTCAGTGAAGGTACTGCATAAAATGACTGAAATTGAGAAGAAAGGGCTCAATACATTTGTATAAAAGTTTCTAATTTGTGCTTTTTTCATTTCATGTGCTATTCTAACCTATAGTGATTTGCTTGGGGCGCTCTAGCTCACTTTGGGAAACCTTCTTACGCTCATGTCAAACAAATGCACATTAACAAGCCGTGGTTCAGAATTAGATCAGGTAACTTACTGTTCCCTGGAGTCAGCCTCTGTGACTTTTTGGATAAACTATGGATTAGACTTTTGGTCCCATGGATCAGCAGATTGGAACCAATCTTAACAGAACCCTCCTTTTCTGTGACTGTTTCTAGGCTAGCAGTGTACCCTTTGACTGGTGCGAATGCTTGGTCACTCACTTGCCACCCATGTGACCAGATTTACATAAACTTTATAGAAAATTGGCTTATGCTAACTTCTCTTACAATCCTTGATCTCAAGCATGCTATTTGATACAAAGTCCGTTTACATACAGAAAGCAAAGAATAAAGTCTTTTGTCCAGTTCTTGAAGCTTGCTGTGGTAGCTAAAAAAAAACTAAATGACTGTTTCAATTTCCATTGGGAGTGGTAATGGTGGAGAGGTGCTGACCACGGGCGGCATTTACCTTGGTGCCTAGCTCACTGATAGGATACAGATGTTCAGTAAGTGTTTGTTGGATGAATGAATAAATGATTATTCCAAATTAGACTAAATTTTGGCACTGCTTTTTTGCATCCCTTTCTAAGCAGCTGGTCTTCTAGACAGCTCCATGGGAGCTGCAGAAACATGACAGGAGAACAAGATGGGAATTTAATGCCAAAAGAATCAGAGTGGCAGTGTCTGTGTAGTCATCTTTTGATTCATGAGCACACAAACAAACTTTAACTAGTTTAACTTAAACCATTCAATACAATGTACTGGGGAGAATATCGTGGAATTTTGGAGACAAACAAATCTATGTCTAAATCCTAACTTTGCTACTTATTTACTGATATTCTACCCAGGGCAGGTTACTTAATGCCTCAGAGGCTGAGTTTTTCTTTTATTTAAAATAGACAAATTACACTTTGTCTTAGAAGCTTGTTTTGAGGTAAATAACTTCGGATAGTATGTAGGTGTGTTTCAATAAGAGTCATGGTGATTTTCATTTTTTGGTGTCTTATAGATGCTTGGATCAGGGCTGCAGGGTGTACACATATTTTCATAAATCTTTCTATCCGCTGTGTAAGGTAAGGAGTATCATTCCTGTTACTCGAGCATTTAAATTGAGAGTCAGTGATGAAAAGGAATCTACACAAGGTTGCAGAGCTAAGAAGTGTGAAAGCAGAGATTTGTCTTAAATTTACCTAATTTCTTTGCCTGGGCTGTATTTTACCTGTTTCATAAATATTATTTCTTTCTTTGCCAAAAAGAAATGGAATTAAACAATTCTTTTTCTAAATAATCTGGTTACCCTTTTCTATAGGGTGGTATCCCTAACTCCCATAATAAACCTCAGTAGGCCCATTTTGTTCATTCTGCTCACTTATTTAGAATCTAGCTGTGGCCTCCATTTACATAGTGCTTTTAGTTTTCATGATTGGATTGCATATCTCTTCGATAGATTTCTTGTGTGTAATTTCAAGTTAGATTACTGTAATACTGAAGTCCAGATAGGCTAGGGGAAGCAATAAACTTTTTGTGGCAATGAAATAACTCCAATTTTCCATAAACCACCTGAGGGAGGAAACAAGACAGAACCTTCTAGATACAAAGAAGTGCAACGGTGTTTCTTGTCTTCCGCATGGAGTCAGAGATTCTGCTGGCCATGTGTCTGCATGTGATGTCAGTGGGAACTTTGAATATTTAGGGTGGAGATGCCTAACTTGGATCATCTGACTTTGGATCTATTAGCAGAAGCTGGAAATGCTTATAACCATGACTAAGTCAGAAGGATATGAACTTGGACTTACTCTGACAGTTGTCTTTAATTTAAGGAGCCTGACCCTCTTAAATTCTGGCAAGTCAGCTATTCAGAACGCACTAGTCATTGAAAATCTTGTTACTTTCCCAAGTTTTGTTTTCACTCAGTATCTTGGTTTTGTTTGTGTTTTCCATTTACAGATTTATAATCGCTTAGATACAAATTGCTGTGGCTTCAGACCTCGCAAGGAAGATGCCTGTGTACAGAATGGATTGAGGCCAAAATGTGACGACCAAGGTTCTGCGGCTCTAGCACACATTATCCAGCGAAAGCATGACCCAAGGCATTTGGTTTTTATAGACAACAAGGGCTTCTTTGACAGGAGTGAAGATAACTTAAACTTCAAATTGTTAGAAGGCATCAAAGAGTAAGTTTTATAGGCACATCTGCAGAACATCACTTTTATATTAGATAAGTAGCAAGGTTCTGAGAAAACTCACATCTTACATCTGATCGTTTTAACCCTTGAAAGTAATTGTGAATGTGGAATCTGGAAATGGAGACCCAAGAAGGGAAACAAACTCAAGAAGAACAGAACCAGAGTGCATCCCTGACATCTCTATCTCCAGCCCATACCACCTACAAAGCTCATGCTACATTTCACATTCATTGTGAAAATCCATGTGGGTTATATTGGAAGAATGTAGGGACCTCTGGCTTAGGATTTGGCAGAGCAGGGATAAGCAGGTGGCAGAGGCTCCACTATTAAGCATAAGATAGGACATAAGATAGACACGCAAATATTGACATGGCAGAATGTCCACATTCGTAATAAACTCAAGTGACTTTTATGGATGCAGTGGAAAATGACAGCCAATCTGGTAAGTAAGGCATAGTCTGAAAGGACAGCTGGCTGTTTAATTCAGCAGGAGGATTTTTCAGCATTTTGAAATCCTTCTAGCAGATATAGATTAAGGGGAAAAGTATCTAACACCTGAGAGGGAGGGCTTCTGGAGGCTAGTTAAGGTTCACCAAGAATTCAGGGAAGATCTCAAAGATCTGGGGCCATCTGGCAAGGCTCAGAAAGAATGCAGAGTGGAGAGGGAACCAAAGAAGGAGTTCTGCAATGCAGAAGTTAAAATACAGTGACTGCTCATGGTGCACTTGATCTGACATCTACTTGGAAATAAAGGAAATTAAAACACTTAGTAATGGCAATAACCCAGCTTGAACAAGAACAAGCGTGAGCTGTTCAACCCCAGCAATGGAAATTGTGGCTGGATTTCAAACTCCACCTCATAGTGGGCAGAGCCATCCTCCTCCATACTTCCTACCTTAGTCAGAAATCATACCAACTAAGAAACTGCCATAGGGTGGAGACTTAAAAATAAAAGGGTTCATTGGTAAAATAGCTAACCAGCTATGTGAAGTGAAGTGACTTCTGGAAAGCTCATGAGCAAGTCTAAAATTGAGGTAGAACCCAGGTCTTCTAAATCCAAGTCCAGTTTTTTTTTTTTTTCCTGTAATAACTGTGGTGTTCATGCTCTGTTATTATTACTCTTGTTAATATTCTGGAGCATATTTCAATCATTCTTCCTGAACACTATGACTTACATGGTGTGGATTTTATGCACTTTAGTATTATAAGCAACACTGTTCTTGTAAGAGTTTTATCAGACCCAATTTTATAAGTTTTTGCCAGGTCCTGCCCTGTTGATACTTGTTTCTCGTATCTCTTTGTGGATTGAAGGCAGGATATGTGGCAGGTTCTTTCTTTTAAGCCAAAGAAATTTTATGTTTGGGAAAATTTACTTTCCTAAGACATCACTTACAAAGTTGATATTACAGGTTCTTCTTAAATCCCTAAATTCCCTCTTAGAATTAAGAATGCCTAAAGAATACAGTCCATCCATTTCATACATTCATGTAAATGTGAATATCTTTATTTCTTCTTTCAAAGAAGATTTATTTAAAAGCATTATGAGGAGTAATGGGTTTGAAGTTAAATCTTCTTTGAAAATATAATTCATACATTGAAAAGCAAAAATGAAGACTTTTCTAATCCTAGATTTATGCATTGAATATTCTTACTATTATAGCAGTGTAGTACAGAGACAGGTAATATTTTTGCTTTCTTTTATGAAAAGAATTAGTCACTAAGGAGATCCAGTGGTTTTAACAATTTCATCTCATACATTGTGCCACAGCTAAATTAGTTGAAGGGCTATAGAACTGACAATTCATGGATTATGAATACTTCATAAAGCAAAAATGCTACTTAATACTAGAGCCCCTTAAGTTGAGGGCCAAAACTATACAGTAATGACCTCAGGGAACTCGGAGCTTCGTATAAGCATTCTTTCATTCCACGCTTAATCACACGCCTTAAGCATGTCCAGCACTGTGGTCTTTGTTTTTTCTGCAGCATCAGAACTGCTAGAGCACCTGATCCTTGGCTCTCAGGAACCCTGTGTGCCATCTCCACTGGAATTTGGAAGAGGTGCTTATAAGGCCTAAAATTTCTGGCAAGGTGTTCTCTTTAAACAAGTATATATGTTCTCGCTACAGTTTTTGAGGTATAACTGAATTTATTAGAAATTTACTATTGAAACTATCTTTACTGTGCTTTGTCAGCATTTTAATGAAAGCTGGGAAATGTCAAATTGGGGATTTAGCAAAATATTACTTATGTTTTTGATCCAGAAATTTTGCTAAGTCCTTCAGATAATGTATGTGCTGAAATCCTGGCTTTCTACTTTCTAAATGAAGAAAAGCAAGCACAATGCACTCTTTTAAGGTAATCCAGCAAAGACCCCTCTAAACTGGTCTTAGGTTTTCCAAAAGACTTTTATTCTGGAACTAAAACTTTTCTCTGAAACTTGAGTTTTGCTAAATTTATTTGAAAACAACTTAATACTCCAGTTAAATAAAATGCTCCGAAATCCTCAGAGTTCCAGAAGTATGATATGACTCAAAGACAATTCTTTCTCTAGTTTGATGTTTTCGAATGATTCTTCTCTCATTTTAGTATATATATTTGATTATTTTACATTTCAATTCAGTTGTGTAACTTCTACTAAGGCAGAGTACCTTATTGAAATTGTCACTATCAATTTTTCTCTCACATTGTCGTGCATAAAACCCCACCTTGATACTTCAGATGATACCATTCTGCTTGACAGATTAAAGGGGTTTCCACCTGTGAAATGAACCTAATACTAAGAAAAATATTTCTGCCGTCTAATAGAATCCTTTCCAATTCTATGCCTCTGTTTGACTGTATAGAATGACCTTAGGTAAGAATGTCTGTCATGTTCTGAAAGTCTAGAATATTCAGTAGAATATTCAGTTCACTTGAAACTCTTTCTTCTAGTTTATTATTATTTAGAGAAGTGTCATCTTGGCAGCGACAAAAATATTTTGATTCTCAAAGATACCACTTGATAATGTGATTTATGACAGAATAATGAAAGGCAGAACAATTGGGTAAAGAGTACTATTCCCAAGCAATTACTAAGATTGAAATATCATTTTATCTTTTCAGATTCCCCGCTTCTGCAGTTTCTGTTTTGAAGAGCCAGCACTTACGGCAGAAACTCCTTCAGTCTCTGTTTCTGGATAAAGTGTATTGGGAAAGTCAAGGAGGTAGACAAGGCATTGAAAAGCTTATTGATGTGATAGAGCAGAGAGCCAAAATTCTAATCACCTACATCAATGCTCACGGGGCCAAAGTATTACCTATGAATGAATGACAAAAGAATCTTCTGGCTAGGGTGTTAGATATATTTATGCATTTTTGGTTTTGTTTTTAAATCGAGCACATCAATCTCAAGCCCATTTAGCAATGAGGCAGTATAGATGAATACATAAAATAAATGACTTTAACCAAGTACCTATAATGGGACTGAGCACTGTATGCAGACTTTAAAAGGTTTTGAAAAACATACTACATGAGAAATGTTTGTTTATATTTTTCTCTAACATCATGCTATGTATGAGTCTGAATATCTGACAACAGAATAGTTTTAATTATTATTCTAGCTAAGTTTTGAAAACATTTGCCATGTTGTTTAATAGAAAAGTGTAAACCAGAGGTACTGACTCCATTAATAAACTATATTTTATGCCATTTCGACTATTCTGAAAAGATGCTAATGGGTATGATTCTTCTGTTACTGATTGCTAACATAGAGCAGTCTCTGCCCTACTCCGAGGAAACTCAACATTGGAACACTGAGGCCCATGGCCTGTGAAAGCATCAGAGCTGACCATACATTTAAATAGAAATGCTGGTTTATTTGCAAAATTACCAGTATATTTTCTATTGTGTCTATAAATAATCAGCCATTTAAATAACAAGAATCGCATTTCCCATTCCTTTAAAAAATTTATTTTGTTGCCAGTATGGTAATCATTCACCTCTGACAGTTTATATATTAAAGAGTTTTGCTCTCTCTGTTTCAGTCCAATTTATGTCTAGTGGCTGAGAAATTAAATAATGCTAAAGTATGAAGTTACCTATCTGAAAATGTACTTAGAGTATCATTTTAAAATAGACGTCTCCTTAAAAATTCAGCTACTTTTACAAAACGTTGTATAATTTATGTATATTTATTAATAATAGTGGATTTCTTAAAATTTGTTCTGTGTAATTATATTGAATTTGATTTAATGGCTACTGCCCAGATATTGAGAATTGGTTCAGATGTTGAGTGTGTTTCAATATATTATCTGGCTTATTTCAACATGTGTAATATGAACAAAATAAGTTAAAACCTGCTTCTGATCAATTTTCCTCAATGAAGGCACATGACTAGAACTGAAACAGTAAATTGGGACAATATTAAGCCTCAAATCATCCTCTCCAAACTCCTTCTAATTCTTTTTAAATTAGATTAGAAGACATGAACAAGTAGGTTCACATGTTCCGTCTTTATGTCCTTTGCCAATACCGAAGATCATCACGTATGGCAGTTTTTCCCACAGTTTCAAATTCAGGATAGATTACCATTATCCTCCTGCCCTTACACAACCCACTCCATATTTAAAAGTTCAATTTGTGACTTTTTTATTTTCTGAAAGTTTAAAAATACAATTTGAGAATGTTTACAGTACATTCTGTCCTGTCTTTTCTCAGTACACCACATTTTCTTTGTTCTGGTTAACTCAATATCTGTGTGAAAGGGAACTATGAACAACATTACAATAGAGGCAAGATTTGAAAAAAACTATAGATCTAATTGATACAAGTATAGGGCAAAATGTCAAAATAATGTGTTAAGATTAAGAGAAGATGGACCAAGGAGAGAGAGATCATTTGATCATCTAATTACAGCTTCTCTAGGCTCACATTCATGTACTACTTTGAGTACCCTTCTGGGCTGTACTTGCCCATTGGACAACTGAGCTTTAGACTATCTTCCTCTTCAATTTTCCCTCTGTAGACCTGAGTGCCTGCCTCCCTTTGCTCCTAAAAATTTATAGTACTCCTCGGCTCTTCTGAATCTCCACTTTTATTCACCGTCACTGGGATTTTTAAGATCCCTTTCTTCTCTCATAATCATCTGCTTAATGAAAATTAGCCTAACAAAAGTTTGGAGACTGGAATTCTACTTTGACTGAGCCACTGACTTGAAATAACTCTTTTGGCAAATTGCCTGACACCTTGTCTTACCAAGGTGGCATATTTGCATTTTTACTGCTTTAAAAGTTTTTTTTACCATCTCGATTTAAATTTATCATATTGATGGTAGGACTAACAGGCTTTTTAGAAGCTGGCTTTAATGTTGAGTCTCAGTTACAATGCTGTTGGACAGCCTGTTCCTCCCACATGAGGGTTTAACTTTCTTTATTCACCTCCAGTGATTCCAAAATGCTTATTAAATGAAAGGCCCAAGAACATGTTTATTTTAATCACTTTTGCTTTTAAACAATTTTGTTTTGTAATCAATGAGTATTTAATGATGAATTATTTTTGACTAATGAATAGCTGAAGGTCTGGTTTTTAATTCTAATAGGTAATGTTTTTCTTTTGTCTTATTGAAACAATGAGAATACTCTGTGCATTTCAAATGCACTCAGATTATGCTGTGGTTTCATTCACATAAGCACAATATGTGTTTTATTTATAGCTTCATAACAAATTCAAAATATAATAATTTACTGTAGGAGACATGCAAAAGCTTATTCTTGTGTAACTTTCTTTAAGCTAATGAATTGAAAATAAATATGTATTTTAAAAATCAATAATAAAACATTGGAAATTAAAGATATGTGCTTTTTATTTTGCAGGTGAGTTCATTTGCTTTTGTAGATGTGTTTTTAAAAGTTAGGTATAGAGGAGTGTTTGCTACCCTTATCCATGAAAAAAGAAATAGAGTCAAGAATTCTGTTGGATTGTGTTTGTGTGTGCATATATTTGATATCATTATTATATTTATAATCTTAGGACTTGTAATCATAGCCTGTTTATTCTACTGTGCAGTTAAATATACTTTACCTTATATATAATGAATTTAATACCTAGATGTAGATTTATTTACACACTGTCTTATGAAATTCTTATGTTTAGATCAAAATAGAAGAAGGTAAGACACATTTAGAGCATTCATCTGAAAATTATATGGAAATTGAACATGGGTCAAATAAAGATGTTAAAGACCTTTTCTAAAAATTAAGTATCATAAACAATAATCAAGAACTTTCATTCATGAAAGATAACTAGAATTGTCTCGTCAGATAAAGATGATAACAATTGACACTTGGGATGACAGAGGGGGACAAGGGTTGAAAAACTAACTCTTGGGTACTATGCTCAGTACCTAGGTGATGAGATCATTCACATCCCAAACCTCAGCATCATGCAGTATACCCAGGAACAACCCTGCACATGTACCCCAGTATCTAAAGTAAAGGTTGAAAAAGAAAAAAAATAAAAAGACAGAATTGACTTGTCAGAAAAATTATATGAAACTTGGAAATAGCCAGGAGAGAGGTTTTGGGTGTTCATTCAGTGCAATGCTGGGCTTAATCTTCTATTAAATGGGCTACTTAACAATGCAGGAGGGCAGAGGTGACTTGTAGACTTTTGCTCCATAGAGATGCAAATAATTTCCTTCTGGTGCAAGAGATAACCTTAATGATTACAGTTTATTAACTGTTGGGCATTAGCCATTTTCAATGTAGTCCTACAATCTTTTTTTTTTTTTTTTCACAAAAATACGACAGTTTTATGTTGTAAAAACAATTGTTATTTGTCAAAGGTTATGTTCTTCGGTTTTCTTCCGTCACCAGCTGTCAGCATCTAAAGATCGGTTTTTTCTTCATGATGACACCTGCATGCGGCTCGCTGGCTGTCCAGATATGGTTTACAACCTAAATGTATAACACTGTCAAACAAGAGCTCCACTGTTGTTTCACAGGCCTGAACATGCTGAGTTAGTCCTAGTGTTTTCTGTACATCTCGACAGATCTTGGAGAGGCAATACTGGAACTCCTCGTCACAGTCATTCTTGCTTTTGCCACAGGTCTCATAGCACCTATCGTGTTGGTTGCAGCATTTTGTCAGGGAAGGGATACCAGTGTTAAGATGAACACCAAACAGTGGAGAGCCACATCCATTCGGTGGGGAGGGTTTATAACCATAATGTGGGAAAGGCTCAGATCTGTCACTGCATTTATACTGACAGAGACCATTCTCGCCTCCCAGGAGGTCCAAGGCGGCGTTCAGGTACGTGTCTATCTTGTGAACGCCGTTCCGGATGGTCTTTAGGGTGGCCCTCCAGTCGGTGGTCGGGGCCTGCTCCTGGCACCTAACAACAGCGGCCTTGAGGAGGAGCAGGAGGATGAGCGCGGGGCGCGGGAGCAGGGCCATCCGCGCAGCGCGGGGTTCTACGGGTCCCCGAGCTGCGGCGGCAGGCGCGTCCCCACGGAGCCCCCGGGACGCGCTAGGCAGCGGCGCGGGCCCGGGGCTTGGCAGCTGCCAGCTCCATATCCACGCCTCCTTCCCCGCTGGCCGGCAGGGCCTCGCTGGCTTTACTGGAACCGCCTGTGAGAGGCAGCGCCGTCGCAGAGACGCTTCCGCTTACCTCTACAATCATATTTTCTATAAATATTTGGCTTTTGAAATACTATTTTAAATGGTTTTTACCATCTTACTGGTTCCATCATTAATTGATTATTTGAAAAAAATCTTTATAATCTATTCATTTTACATTTTTCTAGGAATCAGTTTTTCATCTTTTGAAAATTTTGCTTTAATAATCCTTTGACCACAGAGCCATATAATTTTATTAAGAGTTATAATTTTAAATTTTTAAAAATTTTACTTTAACAAAGTTTCAAAATATAGACTTACACATTTTAAAATTTTTTTTTACAAGACAGAGTCTTGCTCTGTTGCCCAGGCTGAAGTGCAGGGGCATGATTTCAGCTCACTGCAACCTCTGCCTTCTGGGTTCAAGGGATTCTCCTTCCTCAGTCTCCTGAGTAGCTCGGATTACAGTTGCCTGCCACCACACCTGCATAGTTTTTGTATTTTTAGCAAAGATGGGGTTTTACTATGTTGGCCAGGCTGGTCTTTAACTCCTGACATCAGGTGATCTGCCCGTCTGGGCCTCCCAAAGTGCTGGGATTACAGGTGTGAGCCACCACACTTGGCTGACTTACACAATTTTATAATATAATGGAACCATGAAGTCAGCATCTTTTCCAACAACCTCATTCTCCTGGTGTGGAAACTAAGGCTGAGAGGAAAAGTGACTTGCCTCAATCTAAGCAAACTGCCTCAATTCTAAAATCTTCAGTGTTGAAATGACTTAGAAAGTTAGAAAGTCAAGACTTTCTTGGAGATTTTTTATCTACCAACATAAAATAAGAAATCCCAATTTTATAAACCCTGAAGGTCTTACATAGGCATATTCATATGTAGTAATAATTTTAGGACACTGTTTTATGAACATTTAGAGCAGAATAAACAAGAAAGTTACTCATATTATGAAACTTTTGATGATTACATTGCAGTTGATTGAGAATTTACTGTTATGTTCTGTTAAACAATGCAGATACACAAATTAATAAGTACATTTTTAACATGTTAACCATCAATCAAGACCTGTAATTAGGCTTTATATTTTTAGCAGCAAAAATGTAGGAAAACAATTTTTTTGAGAAGTGTCCAGAAATGAACTCTTATTAGGCTAGAGAGGGATATTTGTACTCACAGTAAGAATTTGCCTATCTGTAGTTTATTGTTGTTGATTACTGCTTGAAACAATAGTTCAGAGTCACATTGTGGCTAAAGGAATAGACCTAATCATCTCAATATAGTCTGCAGACATCACCATGTTCCAGTGTCGTGGTACAATAAGAGATGAATACAGTTTTGCAACCTAATGAATATACTGATTAATCAAACATGCATTAATTTATGTTCTGTGTTGTACCAGGGCTATTTAGCCTTTTATGAGATCTGGATCTCAGTGAGAAGCTGATTAAATGTTTAGCTCTCTATACAGTTCTGTACATAGTTTCATGGGGCTCTCAGATCTACAGATACCCACTTATGGAGCTCTTCCCTCCCAAGTCTGTGGCCTCCCAGGTTAAGAAAGCTTGCTTTCCAGAGTACTTAAGAAGATGGGAAATTATGTTATTTGGAGTCAAAAAATCTTCACTTAATGTATTTTACAAGTTTTGATTTTATACAAAGGTTAAAACTTAGGTTTTGGTAAAGAATAATGAGATATTTTATTTAGCAGTGGAAGTTGAGAGAGCATTTACTTTAGCAATTCTTAAACATTTTCAGCCCATACCATCAATTCCAAATTTGCTATCGCTTACTTAATCAACCATAAAATGACAGCCTTTGAGTTTAGTTTCACTTCAACTTTAATTTATTAAAAATTATCAGTTACCTGATTTATTTGCTGTAAAATACAAAAGATCTCAGATAGTCACTTTTAAAATTGTGTTTTGCACAAGAACAGAAAACCAAACACTGCATGTTCTCACTTATAAGTGGGAGTTGAACAATGAGAACACATGGACACAGGGAGGGGAACATCACATACCCGGCCTGTCATGGGGTTGGTGGCTAGGGGAGGGATAGCATTAGGAGAAATAAATAATGTAGATGATGGGTTGATGGGTACAGCAAAACACCATGGCACATGTTTACCTATAACAAACCTGAATGTTCTGCACATGTATCTCAGAACTCAAAGCATAATGATAAAAAATTGTGTTTTGGAGTATGGGTGAAATATAGTCAATGTATACTATTGAATTATTTATTGCCAATGGTTTTCTGGGCATTACCATAATGTTCTTGCTGCTTATTAAACAATTTCCTAAATGAATGAATTTTTCCCAAAAGAATTATTTTCTTGACATTTATGCAAAGTACTATAACTATTTCTTACTGTTCCATTGGCCTGTTAGAGGAGTTTGGACTGTCTATGCTCATGTCACCTTTTGCCCCACTTCCAATTTACACACAGCTGTCTTATGTCGAAATATGGCATCTTCACTGATTTTTAAGCTCTTTAGCCCTCTGGGACAGGCCTCTGCTGTAAGAAAGGTCTGACTCAGAAGGGTTGCTGGCAGACTGTTTTGCAGCCTAAAAATGCACATGGTAAGCGAATGAAGTCACAGAAATCCTTTCTTAAAATGGCATTGCATGTGGTTAAATTTGTTCAACATTTTTTTTTCATCTTAGAAAGGTACCATTTTATCTTCATGACTCTAAAATACATTTAGTTTTTTGATAAAAATATGCACAATCATGTGTACATGAAGAAATCTCTATGCAGCTTCTTTTCAAGAAAGTAATCTGTATTTTGTAAGAGTACTTGTCAAGATTACCAAAGCTTTTCAGACAAAGAGCTAACACATAAGGAAAACTTCCCTTGTCAGTGGCTTTAATCACATGCTGCAGAATAGCTAACTGTGCTATATTTTAAAAGCAGACTGGACTGCAGGGAGTGGGACGAATCACTAAATAAGACTGAAACAGCTGTGATTCTGTGAGATGTGTCAATAGTTTCTTTAGCTTCAGGACACCAGACGTTATTTGGTTTATAAAGTACCCTATGTTATTGGCTCTGCTTCTGTTTAGAAGAACAAGATATGGCGTTCTGTACACTCTTCAGGCTCTCAGGAGTATTAAAAATGGAGGTCAACATTAAAAAGAAACAATTATGATGCAGATATTCTTTTTAACTTTCTGAGACTAAATTATGGTTAAGCTAGCAAGATTCAGTTCTTTTGAAAGAGAATGAGCAAATCACTAGTAGATCCTCCTAGGAGGGAGTCAATTTTCTTCTCTTTTAATCAGGTAACAAATGACAGTTAAAAGATAGGACTTTCTCAAGAGTTTTGCTGGCTATTGTGGCAATGCTATTGACTGTTCTTACTGTGTATTTCTGTTAGCATTCCTTTGTTGCTTGCAATATCAAAAGTTTTGTCTCAGATAGAAAGAGTATGTTATGTTTAGAGAGGAGGGATGTGGCAACATCCAGAGAAGCAAATTCCTAATTAAAGACAAATTTCTAATTAAACCCTGACTTTAGCCTGGGTTTTCTGAATCCCAGAACTAAGGACCTTTTGAGCCAGATAATTCTTTGTCATGGGTAGCTGTCTTGTGCATTGCAAGATGTTCAGCAGCATCCTTGGCCTCTACTCTCTAGATGCCAATAACAGCAGCCTCTACAGGTGTGACAGCAAAAAATTCTCTAGACATTGCAAAGTGTCTCTGGTAGGCACAATCATTTCCCAGTTGAGAACCACTTCGATAGCCCTTTATAAAGGATAAAACTTTTACCATTTTTTGTTCTCTCACATTTAATTTATGAAGATTTTTCTCTGCAAAATTTCTTGTACTGTAATTTATTGCCACATTGTATGACATCAAGAATAGCTCTAGGAGGTCTGATGGTTTGGAACGAGAGATCCTTGAGCAAAGCCACATGAGGGTCAAGAGGAAGCAGCATCTTGAGCTCTGAAATCTAGAAGTGAAGAATAAATCTGGGAGTATATGATAAGTATCAGGGCAAACATTTCAAAATGGGTTGTTGTTGCAGATAAGAGTGCTTGCAAATCTGTGCTTTCTATCCTCTGTCCCAGGACCCAGTATCTGTATTCTTTAAGAAGATAACCTGGGATTGCTGGGTCATATATTTCTAGTTCCAGATCCTTGAGGAATCACCAATAGACCCAAAGGATTATAAATCATTCTACTGTAAAGACACATGCACATGTATGTTTACTGCAGCACTGTTCACAATAGCAAAGACGTGGAACCAACCCAAATACCCATCAAAGATAGACTGGATAAGGAAAAAGTGGCATACATGCACAATGGAATACTATGCAGCCATAAAAAAGGATGAGTTCATGTCCTTTGCAGGGACACGGATGAAGCTGGAAACCATCATTCTCAGCAAACTGACACAAGAACAGAAAACCAAACACCACATGTTCTCACTCATAAGCGGGAGTTGAATAATGAGAACACATGGACACAGGGAGGGAAGCATCACACACTGGGGCCTGTTGCGGGGCAGGAGGCTAGGAGAGGGACAGCACTAGGAGAAATACCGGATGTAGATGATGGGTTGACGGGGTGCAGCAAACAACCATGGCACCTGTATATCTGTGTAACAAACCTGCAGGTTCTGCACATGTACCCTGGACTTAAAGTATAATAATAGAATAAATAGGTAACCTGCACTGTAAAGAAGCTGATTCCCCTTAGGGCCCTTGTGGGAGCCTCCCCTGAAAGAGGATCAAAGAAGTGGAAAGTAGGTGTTTCCCTACCAGCAGGAGAGGAGGAGGAACAGCAAAATGCACTAGAGTGGAATTGTTTAGCCATGATACAGTCAGCAGCCAAGGAGGAGTGCAGAGTCACAGTGTCAGTCAGGGTATGCTAAGTAAGGCTATGGTAACAAAATGCCATTAAATCTCAGTGGCATAAAACACAAAGGTAGATTTCTCATAGCACATGTCCATCACAGATTGGCTGGAGAGTTTTACTTTTTGTAAAATTTTATTCTGTTTTATTAAAATGGTGGCCTTTTTTCCTTTTATTGATACACAATGCTTTTCCATATTGATGATATACATGGGATATTTCAATACATACATACAATGTAATGTATTTGTAATGAACAAATCAGGGTTATTAAGATATCCATGAGCTTTAACATTTATTCTTCACCTAAACATTTTATTTCAGAGCCCAAGATATTTCTTCCTCCTAACCATCATGTAGCTGTGTCAAGCATCCCTTTAACCAGAGACTCGGACCATGGAATAGCCTGAGTGCTTCCATCTGTGTGCCTGAGCAAGACAAAGATCTGAAGGGCCTTTGCTTCCACACACAACTTGCTGGACAAAAGTCACCGGGAAAGGAGAGACACTAGAAATATCTGGTGAATAATGTTAACTGCAATGTATGGTGAAAGCTACACATAGTGCCTCTCATTATATCTGACACAGCACACTTTAAGTTTATTATTGCTTTTCCAATAACCTTTTACTTTTGGGAATCTTCTACCTCAATCCACCCTCATTTCCCCTCTGTCCTGGATTCCAGGCCATAGTGAATAGGTCCAGTGATATACATGTGACTTAAGCTGGGCAAATCACGATCTTCTTTTACAGCTGTGTTTCATGTCATAATTCATTGGTTCAAAATTGAACACCTGACATAAGTGGGCCAATCTGAATACTTCCCTCAGAATTTTATTTTTTTTTATAATGGTGGAATTTCTCTTTTAAAAATTGATACATAATAAAAATTGATGCATATTTATGAGGTATGTATGATATTTTGATACATGCACACAATGTGTAATGATCAAATCAGAGTTATTAAGATATGCTTGATTGCAAATATTTATCAATTCTTTGTGTCAGAAATGTTTTAAATATTCTCTCTGGCTATAATAAAATGCATAATAAATTAAAAATATATTGATAACTATATCCACCTTACTCTGCTATCAAGCATTAGAACTTACACCGTCTATCTAACTGTATGTTTGGACTCATTAGCCAACCTCTTGTCATCCCTCCCACTCCCCCACCCCCACACTTCCCAGTCTCTGGTAATCATCATTCTACTCTCTACCTCCATGAAATAACTTTTGAGTCCTGCATTTAAGTGAGAACATGTGATCTTTCTGTGCCTGTCTTATTTCACTTAACTTTATAACCTATAACTTTCTTAGAATTTGAGAACTAAAAATGAGGAAAAGAAACTAGGACCAAAGACTAAAGTAATAATGTATCTTCCAGTGATTTTAGCCATGCATTCCTCCATGTGAGCTGGAGAAACTCAATTATAAGTAGAGAGAGAGAGAGGAGAAATATGGAAACATATATCCAAGGAGGGTCTGATGTGAAAGGAGTCTTGTGGCTTTTGATTTCTTTGTTAATTGCTCTGGCGTTCCCTCGTAGTTCTTGGTTTCTGTGAAATGACTGAGAATCCTTTTATA
This sequence comes from Saguinus oedipus, assembly GCA_031835075.1. NCBI lineage: Eukaryota > Metazoa > Chordata > Mammalia > Primates > Cebidae > Saguinus > Saguinus oedipus. The sequence goes on along the minus strand of CM063171.1, from coordinate 184,708,900 downwards.
ATTTATCTTTTAGCTGATGCTTAGTCTAAATTGATTATTCTTCTGATACAATGAACTGAAAATCTATAATTTATTTCTATTTTATTTATCAAATTTAGAAAGTATATCATTATTTCTTCCTATGACAGATGAAAAAATTTGTGCTCTTAAACTTTTCCCCCACTTTTTCTGTTCACAAATTAACTTCTAAAATATTTACCATCATTCTTACATTGTTACTGTCCTAAATATTTACCTTCTGTTTCCTACTCTGTCACAGGTGCATTAATTCTAGATTGGAATGGATTTCATGTCCACCATCAATTACAGCTTCTTCCTTCCTGATTTTTTTTATTTTTCATCTTTCATTTCATTTTTGACTGGCTTAATTATCGAGCAATTTTTTACTTACATACTCATAAATTCCATCTTCACTGAGCTTTGTTCATTTGTGAATCTCATTCTGTTATGTTTATGTATGTAAACAACAATCTGGCTGACGCAAAACCTGAAGTTCATATTTTTCTCCCTTGAAAATCTGTAGAACTATTCTAGCACTGTCATCTGATATTGCACATTGTGGTAAGATTTCTGAGGCCACTCTGCTTTTTTCCTTCTAACTTTGAGGTGATTCGCATTCCAATTTTAATGCTCATTGAATTCTTTCTGTATTATTGATTTTTTTTCTCTTTTTTTTCAGCTTTATTTTTCCTTCACATATTCTTTGAGGAATAAATTCTCAGGACATGTCTTAAAGTTGTTCATTCTGTATTGCATTTTTCTGAAATATGCTATCAATATATTTATGTTTTACTTCATTTTCAGAAGATTTTACAGTATATATTTGAACATATTTTGGGTTGTATTCGTTTGTTTTATTTCCAGGTTAAGAAAAATTTATGATGTGTGTATGCAATCTGCTTCCAAATCAATTGTATTTTCCTTTTTTGCTTCCTTTTCTTAATTTTTTTCTTTATGATATATACTGTTTTCTCAAGTGTTTTCTTTATATACCTTATTGATTTCAGCAATATCTATTCTACTTCTTACTGCTTCTAATTAGTTTTAATCCCTCCAATTACTTTATTATCTTCAAGTTTTTTTCTGCTTTTCCAGCTCAGTTTTCATCTTTCAATGCTTTATTCATTATAAATTTTTCATATTTATTCTGATCTAGATTTTCAGAGAAATGAACGTTTTTGGAGATTGTAGATAATAGTTTTGGAAACTATTAACATGGAATTTAAATTAATTGAAATTGAATACCGCATTACCATCTCAGCAGCATAGATACAGAAGATTTCCATCACTGTAGAATGTCTGTTGACCTGCACTGCTCTAGAGCACAGGCATTGCCCTATACTTTTGTGTGGGATAGAGTATGCACTTTTTTTTTGTGCTCAGCAGCAGTTGCTGTTTCACTCTTGTCTTCTAACTTTCCTACCTACCTACCAGGCAGTATATCTAGGTTAGGGTTTTGTTCTCAGAATAATAAGACAGAGTATCTCCAGATGTTAGGTTAGGGCTTTGTTCTTACAATAGTAAGACAGAGTATCTCTAGATACCAGGTTAAGCTTTGTTCTTGGAACAGTAAGACAGAGTATCTCTAGAGACACTAAGTCAGCCCTCCTCCTGTGCTTTTCCATGCTGCAGAACGAGACCCCCACAAATATGCCCCGACTTCCTTCCATGTCCAGTCTTTGAAGGATCAAATAAAAGATCCTTCTTAGTCCTCTTAGAACCCAATTTAAAAAAAAACCTACACATTGTTTATTACCTGGGAAATATGCACAGTTTTTTTTTTTTTTTTGGTTTTTCTCCAATTGGCATAAATGCTACTATATATAGCTGTGATTTCTCCTAGACTCTGTTTTTGTTAGCAGTCATTTTGCTAGTTTTATGCTAAATGCAGCATTCTTTCCCATGGTTTCACCCTCTTTATTTATATCAGTGATTTGTACCAAATAATGTTTTGCTCTTTTTCCTATTTTGTTTTATTGAGAGGTTATTATAAATTCTTAAGAAAGGCAGCCATGTGATGAAGATTTTTGTTAGAGTAGGTTGGTGTGTATGTTGTGGAAAGGAGGAAGGAAGACATGGAAAGTCATCTAGGAAGCTTTAGGAGTTACATAGGCATGAGATAATCAAGGAATGAAGTAGGATGGGTTAAATTTTGAAGTCTTTTTGTACATAATTATGGACCATTACATATATTAAGATTCAAAGGAAATTTACTAACCATGCTAAGAAAAATATCATTGCTAAGGGAAACAGCTTTAAAAAATGTTCTAGAAACACCATGCAAAACAGGTGCGTTAGCCACACCAGTAGTCTTCTTTAAAAAGGCTTTATGTAAACCAGAGAGAAGATCACCTCAGGATACATTATTGAGGAAAATTCAGAAACACACACACACACACACACACACACACACACACACACACAGCAAATCCATATAACGGGTTAGATTGTCTTCTGTTTCTCTTTTCATAATGAACAACCTGATTTCACAGTTGCCTATACACCAAGTTACTATGATGACCAGGATAAGATTCTCAACTCAGGCTGAGGTACCCCAAACCGTGAGATTCAATTTACACTTTGGGAATTTTTTTGCACAGGTAATGCTCCTCTGATGATGATTAAGGAATTCACTTGCTAATTTGATTTATCTAGGGCTTTATTTACTCCTTCATGTAACAAATATTTGTTGAGTCCCAACTATGTGCCAGGCATTGCTTTAGGTCTTGGGACAGCTCAGAGAACAAGAATTGAATGCCTTCGTCTCTAGCAGCTTCTTTTCTTCAAGCCTTTAATCATGAAACTATAACAGTTAATGTCTGTTTGTATAACAGAATCAGGAACATTAGCCAGAAATTATTCATAGGTAAGAGAAAATTATTTTATATAGAATTGTTAGTCTTCCCCTTCTGTTCTTCATATGTTCCGATGAAAAAAAAGAGATGTTAGTTTCAGACATCTTTGAAAAGATAATCAGAATCTTTGGAATAATATAAAATACCCTTGGCAATAGCTCTAGCCAGTGTATAATTTTTTTTTGGTCAGCAATGAGTATTTTGTACAATTTTACATTCTGGTCTTCTTCCACTTTATCTTTGGCAGAAAAAAAAGCACCCTATAAATCATAAGAAAGACTACAGAAATAAATAGCTTGGAATTTTGCCAATCTTGGTAGTGTACTTTCAAATCAAGGAAATGTTCTAAAACCAATATTTAAATAGCACATTTGGCAAATTGTTCTGCCTTGAATAAAATGGATACATTTTTTGAAGAGAAAGAGAAACGGAAAACAGAGAGAAACCATCCTCTGTGAGCTGACTTTCCTTTGTTGCAAAATAATACCCTTCAAGTGCCTTCAACATCCTCAATATCTTTCTCCATTACTGGCAATCCTCTTTTATTCTCGTTGCACTTCTTTTCTGAGAGTATTACAAAATTGGTGCTTCCATTTATTTTTTTCTAGGAGCCTTTTCAAGGCACTTTCTGACTAGCTATCGAGGTAACTTTTCTGCAATGTCCAGCCACGCCATCTGTGTAAAATCTCTGGCGCATCTTTCCTTTTCTCACTGATGCTGACTTCTCCCCGTCTTGGCTGGATGCAGAGATGTGCCCTTTGGTATTCTGACTGTCCTCATGCTCCCCACTCACTTCCCTTAGTGCCCTCTCCACTTCACTCCACCGCATTGTTACTCTGGAAGAGATCCATAGCTTTGTTCCTACCATCTAGGCAAATGATCGCCTCGCCCTTGTTAACTACCTCTACAAACCTCTTGCCTATCTTATTTTTCAACTCTTTAAGTGTTTGTTATGTAAGTATTGGATGCCATTAAATCAACTAAAAGAATAAGGGGCAAATAATAGAGAAAATGACACAGTTGGAAACTTGGTCAGTTTATCTGAGCTCATGTGGTATAAATTTTCCATTTACATTGGGAAAATGATTGCATTTGAGCTCTAGAAAGTTGCGGATAGAAAAACCACCTTAGTAATAGCTACCTGTGTCATGTTCTTACCACTGGAGAGGCATGGCTCGATTCACTTCAAAAATAATATCTACTTTATTCTTCACAACAACTCTATCAGAAAAATGAGAAAATGGAGAGATGAAGAAGCTAATAATTTACTCAAGATGAAACTGCCAGGAAGTAATCAAACTGCCTTGGATTCAGATCCAAATCTGCTTGACTTCCCCATTTACGCTTATGACAGCTAAGCCACACTGCCTTCCCAAGTTCATCCAGTGCTCTCTCCACTCTGTCAAACGGGCTTCCCTGAAATAATTTGTATTTCTTATCCACAGTGGGATAAATTACAGTAACTATAGCCAGATGTGTAAGTGGAAACATTGACTAATAGACATCGGAGAGAGCAAACAGCCTGTCTGCAGTATCTCTCTCAGTCTCGCTGTACTCAAGTATATGAGATGGTGGTAATCATCAATGTTTACAAGTGTCAGTACCTAATATTTAAAAGGGTTATCATGTTGGGCCATGCGTTTGGGCTTCACGATTTACAGGAGGTGAAGAGAACTCTCAATTGCAATCCCAATCCATTTGTTGTGATGCTGAGTTACACAGAACTAGGGCGCATGTAAAATAAATACCTCTTTTTGTTCCAAGCCTTGATGAGCATTTTTCTTGATGCTTTTGGATTCCTCCGGTAGGAAGATGACAATGTAAAGCCATTCTTTACATTTGATGCTGTGAGTTTGAACAAAGGCCTGTGAGACTGCTATGATGTGAAAGCTGGCAAAGTTCACAGAACAAAAGAGGGCAAAGCCCCCTTAAAATCACAGCATTCCACTTCATTTTACTTTGTGTTGTTATGTCGAAAACCAAATTTGCTAGTTTGCAAGTAGATATAATGGCCAGTAGAGCTTGGTCAACTGATTAGTTAGTGTGTTTTAAAGCAAGAGATTGGAGACAACAAAGAACAGATTTAAACTCATGTAAAATCAGCTCTGTACTGAAAAGAATTCTTACTTTCATTCAGTCATATTAAAATAAAGCTTATTTTCATGACCAAAAATTATACTTTATAAAAATTTAATACCATTGCTTTGATTGGAATATTATTTTTTGCACTCTTATTACCAGTTGTAGGAATGACAACACCCTTAAAAATAGCACTAACTTTCCAATAGATATTCAACAACCCAGTATCTATTTGGTTGGCTTATATAAGGTTTTTGAACCCTTATACTGAGGATTAGGAAGGATTGAGATTTAAAAATATGAATGTCTTTCTTTGTAGGCAAGTACAATCTTTTCTAGGAATCCTGGGATTCTCCATGCTGCCTGACATCTCATCAGGAATGTGGGAGCAACATCGAACCTCATAGCCAAGGGGATATCTGAGAATTTGACACACAAAGTACTATAAAATTCATGACTTCAGTCTAGTTTTCTTTGAGGGAATGAGGTGCTTTTTCAGAATACTGTGTTCTTTCTTATAAAGCCAAGATAATCTGTTAAATCTATTCCACTGATATAAGATAGAAGTGAGAGGGAGAAACTGTTCCCGAGAAGTGGTTAGGAGAAAAGCCATTTTACAATATGTTATTGCTGAAGAACAAACCTCCATGAAATCTATTTATCAAGGCTTGCACTGCTACAGTAGTGGATTTGTTTTCATTAATGTATTTCCCTATCTCAATCCAAAGTCTTGAAGTACCTAGTTTCCAGTTAAAAGCAGCAAATACTAAGCTATAAAAATACTGATGATGAGCAAAGAACTTGAATATTAGACAATAGAAAAGAAAGACACTAAGACATAAAGTGATTATTCTGAAGAAGTTTGATATTGGATATAGAACCTTCTGAAACATAGAAAAACCAGGCATTCACTCAGAACCAGGACAATATATGTGATAAGCCCCTGGAAGAAAGATATCTCCAATGTCACAGCTACATAAAGTTTCAGTAATTCCAATATTACTTTTGAATATTAGAACCAAATTATAATGCATATATATTTACATAATATAATGGCTATAGATTTAATGCAGTATATAAAATATATTGTTATACATATATATTTAATATACATAAATCCATCAAATATATATGAGCATATGTATAGGCATACATATGTATATAATTTATATCTATGCACTTTTAACATATGTAGTGATATTATAGGCATAGTTCTCTATATTATCCAAAGCATTAACTATTTTTTAATTTTACATATATAGGTTATTCCATAGTGTTTGTTCAGTCATATGCATCTAACCTTGAAGTCCTTATGAATTCAAGACTAAGAGAACCTCTTCAGCTGGTGTTAGCCTAGTGATCACTCCTGTCAAAACTTCTGGTAGGTGTTAATGAATTGCTTCAATAAAAGTTTGTTACCAAATGCCTGACATATTCCAGGTCCAATAAGAAGTAGTGAACAAAATAGATAAGGTTCTTGGCTTTTTGAAGCTTACATTTAGGAAAGAAGATGTATAGTCAAATTGAAATTTTCAGTAAATATTATAAAAGGTAACAGAAAGGATATTGTATAAGTTGAGATGGGGTAGTTTAAAAGGAAAAGAGGTTTAATTGGCTCATGGTTCCACAGGCTGTACGGGGAGCATGGCTGGGGAAGCAACAGGAAACTTACAGTCATGGTGGAAGGAAAAGGGGAAGCAGGCACATCTTACATGGGGGGAGCAGGAGCAAGACGGGGAAGGGAGGTGCCACACACTTTTAAACAGTCAGATCTCATGAGAATTCACTCACTATTGCAAGGACAATACCGGGGTTGGGGGGAATCTGCCCCTATGATCCAATCATCTCCAACCAGGCCCCACTTCCAACCTTGGGAATTACATTTAAACATGAGATTTGGGTGGTGACACAGATTCAAACCATATTAGATGTGACACAGGTTGAGAGGTCAACAATGCTTCCCAGAGGCAGGTATATTTGAACTGAGATCTGAAGCTTGAAGTGGAGGAAGAGTATTACAGACAGAAGAAATAGCATGCAAAAAATTCTGGGCCTGGAAGAAGGTTCAATATCATCCAGAAAATACGATTGCTAACTTTTCTAAAGCATAATGAATGACAGCACAAAAGGTGATTAAAGAGATCAGTGGGCCACAGATCATGAATGCTTCCCTTGAAGACCCTGCTAAGGACTTTGGATTTTATTAGATGTGCGATGGGAAGATCACCTTGATGTCTATGTGAAAAATGAACTGGGGCAGGTGAGACTGGAGAAAGTGGATACAGACTGGAAGACTGTCCAGGAGCCCTAGTGAGAGATGGTAGACTATGGTAGAGGTAGTGAAGATAAAAAATGGGATGTTACGGGGGGCAAATCAACCAGAATGGGCTATCAACATTTCCATAAAAACTACCAGATTTCTGACCTGAGCAATCAGCTTCATCATGGTACCATTAAGTGAGATGGGCAAGGTCAGGGGAGAAACAGGTTTGGTGAATAAAAACAGAAACGCAATTCTGTTTAACATATGCTAATATGTGTTCAAATGGAGATTCAAAAGCAGTCTCTCAACTTTGGCACTATTGGCATTTTGAGCCAAGATAAGTTTTGTGTGGGTGCTGTCCTGGGCATTTTAGAAAGTTTTACAGTATTCTTGGTCTCTACCCACTGTAAGCCAGAGGTAAACCACTTGTGTTATGGCAACCAAAAATATCTTCAGACACTGCCAAATACCCACTGGGGTTAAAAACCACCACCAGTTGAGAACCCCTGGCTTAGAAATGTAATTTGGAAGTTGTTGGAATATAGGTAAAATTTAGAATTTATGAAAATGGAAGAATTCATTCAGGAAGCTTCAGTTACATCAGAATGGTATATCAAATAAACAAAGAAAGTCCTTCACTATCTCTGAAATAATTGGTAAAATATAGCAATAGTAAAAATTAATGCTGAGAACATAGGAAAGAAAGAAAATCCCTAGGCATTAGGATATACACATTATATATTTTTAAAGGAATGAAACTTAATAAGCATGAAATGGTGCTTCTGTAGTCCTGGTAATGGAGGTGGAGTGTTACTACACCTGGAAATAGCCATGGGGCTTGATTTTAATACCTGTGTATGGACTGTACAAGGCAAATATTCAGAGCTATTTATGAAAAACTTCTTCAATAAAGTCTGGACCATAGTAATTTGAAGCTTCAGTGAAAGGTGGGCATTAAATACCCACCCATTGACCACCCATTTCACATAGAAGCTCATGGTTGTTTAGTGTCTAGGAAAAAGTGTCTAAGCAATCAAATGAACCTATGTCATTTTGGAATGGAGCACAAATTTGCAGTACCTGAGAAGGTCAGAACCTTCCAGCTGAGAGAGTAATATAAAAGTTGACCCTTGGGAAGCATAGAAGTAATGCAGAGTTTCTCTGGATGATCATTCTCACTATCAGCTAGGTATGGAAAACACCAGCAAAAACAAAAAACAAACAAACAAAAAAAAACCAAAGCCCCACTGAAAGAAAGAAGTACATAATTAAAAAAATTAACGTGTAAAGAATTCATTTGCCATGAACCAAAGATTACAGACCCAATAAATAGGATAATTATCACTGTAATCATTTGAACCAATAAATAATCTGAAGCAGACTATAATGGTATTATGGAAAGTGATAAAAATATTGAAAGAAATTAATATGTATCAGAAGAACAGACCACAAAAAATGGAATTCATGAAATAATTACAATAAGTTAAATTACAAATACAATGGAAATCAAATGCTAGGTTACTACTAGGCAGAAAGTTAGGAAACTAGAAGACAGAGCCAAGAAAATACCATAGATTATAGAGAAATGGATGGCTATTACTACAGAGAGCTTAATGATAGTCTCATGAAGAAAGAGGAAGTACTAATACATTTCTATTAGGAATTCCAAAAAGATAGAATAGAAAGAAGAAAGAAGTGACAATAATTGAAGAAACAATGCCTATAAATTTTCAAAATTGATCAAAGGTGTATATTCTCAAATTAAAGAAAAACCAAAAATCTCAATCAAGGTAAATAATTCAGCATGAGTGCAGTGTAGAAAACTTCAGAACGCTAAGAATATTTTTAAAAGAGAGATTTTCTAAGTAAAGAGAAGAGTGACAGATGAGAAGTGGGTCTAAAACCAGTTCCCTAAGAACTTCAGCAATTAGAGAAGGCAAATCAAGCATATGAAAATATTTTAGAAATTAATATGTGAATATATTTGTTCCTATGTAATTTTGCTACTCACTGCATACAAGTGGAAAGAGAAAAAAGCTCAATCTACCTAGAGAAACTGTTTTCCCTCTAGGGCATATGCCCTATATATCTAACATGAGGACTGCAGCTAATCTATTTCTTGATATATTAGTTTGATCTTGAGACCCTATGTCTCTGCCTATTATAGCACAGATCAAATCAAAGATGCTCAACCTCAGCTCCAGAAATTTCACTCAGTGTTAAGGAACATGCATTATCTTTATTTTTAAATTTGCTTTTATTCCATTAAAGTGACAAGATGTGAACTCTTTTAAGTGAATAAAATAATTTTTTAGATTTATAGAACTGAGGTGGAAAGGGTAATGTGACTCTAGAGGAGAGGCTTGGATACTGGAGTAAATTGAGGACTAGCTAAAACAGGGACCGGGCAGAAGCACCTTTTCATAAGATGCACCTGCCAGTGTGCCATGTCAGTTTACCATTGCCATAGTAACACCCAGGAGTTAATGCCCCTTTCAATGACCTGACAACCTAGAAGTTTCCACCCCTTTTCTAGAAATTTCTGCATAATCTTTCCCTTCATTTGCACATAGTTAAAAGTTGGTATAAACATGACTGCAAAACTGCCTCTGAGCTGCTACTCTGAGCACACTGCCTGTGGGGTAACCCGGCTCCACAGGAAGCAGGACCTCTGCTGTTGCTGTGCACTGCCCTTTCCATAAAAGTTGCTGCCCAACACCATTGGATTCCCCCTTGAGTTCTTTTCTGGGTGAATTCAAGAATCCTCCCAGGCTACACCCCAATTATGTGGCAGGCCTACTCTGCATCAGAGCTGTGATAAAATCAAATGTAGTCTTTATAGTATTTTTCATTTTCATTGCATGCTAATATACTTGGTAAATATTACATGAGTAGTTGAAATGGATATATTAGCTGAGTCTTAGAACATTTTATATGTAACTGTTAATGTCATCTCTTGAAATTGTTTTTAGAATTCCCAATGACTTTTAAAATTTTATTTTGTTTCTGACCATAGACTGATTTGTTTTCAGTTATTGTTTTTCACTTCAGTAATATTACCACCAATTTAGTTTCACATAGACTTTACTTTGTTTTCTTTTTCTATGCTCTTCTATTTATAACACATATATTTTATTTTCAACATACAATTACTTGTAATATTTCTGTATTATTTGACTTTAGATATATCTTCATATGTAGTAAATCTCTAAATCCAGTTTTGTATTTCAATTTGAGAGTCTTTGCTTTTAAGTAAATCAGTTTTAGTCATCTTATTATAAATATCATTGCCCTTGGTATGATCTCAATTTTGTACTGTCATTTTTTTTTAGGTTACATATTTCTATTTTATCATCTGCCTAGTAAACTATGTTATATTTACTCATATTAATAACAACTAATATTTGTAGTTGCCATGTAACTATGACTTTTATATAACAAAAGTCAAATATAATTTGAACTATGACTTTTATTCTATGTGAGGAAGTGAAAGATCAGTAGTGCTACAAGAGGCGATTTTACTATATTAAAGTCATAGTTCAAATTTATTGAGCACTTTTTATGTTCCAGATATTTTGCAATGATTTTCTCTTTTAAACCTTATAACCACCTGTGAGGAAGGTGCTCTTATTGTCTCTGACGTATGGGCAAGGAGACTGAGCCTGAGAAAAATAGGCAGCTCCCCTAAGATCACAAAAAAGTAGAAAGCGAGAGTTGGATTCAAACAAGTGTCGGACTCCAGAGCCAGTGTTCTTAACTGGGAAGCTACGTTCCCCCATATTTAAACTCAGTTAATTTTTATAATAACTCTGTGAGATGTTATTATGGCATATTACAAATGACGAAAATGGTGTCCAGGGAGGTTAAGGACATTGCTCAACTTCACAAAGCTATTGAGCAGTAGGCCTGGGATTCTAGTCCCCGAGGGTGACTGGGAAACTTGGAGGTTCAGTGTTTCCTTAAGAAATGATTGGGAAGATGGATGTTTTAACTGTTTAGTAAATTCCCAAGAGACAGCAAAGCATAGTGGTTAAGAATCCAATACTGACGCTAGACAGGGTCTGCGTTTGGATTTGTTAGGCCACTTCCTTGCCAGGTATCTTTGGATAAGTTGCCAAATGAATGAATCCTAAGTTCTTCATCTGTGAAGTGAGAATAAAAATAACAGGGCCTAGCTGATTGGATTGTTGTGAGAATTAAATATGATAATGCATTTAAATTGCCTAGTACGCAGTACCGGCATAAAGAGCTATAAATGTTAATTTTGTAAAACAAATATACTTGGTGTTCTCCCCTCAGGCAGGTGTTTTCCACCCTTCCCCGTATTCCACATCGCCTTTCCTCTATTGATTGTTTCCCTGTGGGGAATCTCTTCTACTCAAGAAGAGCTTTGATTCTTGCTCAGATTTAAGATCCTGAGACTGCACAGGATATTGGTGAGATTTGATAGGCATTTGGCTATCGAGTACTTGGTATTTGATAACAAGGATTGGTATGAAATTCTATTGGTAAGTATTTGATTTAAATATTTTCTTTGTTTATTTATTATTTTCTTTACCTCTAAGCTTTGTGTCCCTGGATTCTGCAGGCTTTTCTTCATTAGTGTTTATTTAGCTTTAGATTTGTATTTTAAAGGCAAGATTTCAATAACTTATAATTTTTTTTCCTGAAAATGTACAGTTTTGAACTGTGTTAATATTAAGACCTGAACCTTAACAAATTTATTTAATGCAGAAGTTTGCTATCTGCCCTCTTCTTTGGATAAAACTGCACTTTTATTCATAACTTTAGTTTGGATCTTGAATCTTGGAAGAATTCTAATCAGTTGAGCTTTCTGCTTATGGAAAGAATTTCAGCAATGCCTCAAATAAGGGAAGGGCAATGCTGCTTCCATGGATGGATTACCTTGGCCTTCTCAGAGGATGGTTTAGATATTTCTAGAAAAACAGCAGTCTTTATTAGAATCCACTAGCTGTACTGACAAAATAGAATAACAAATAGAATAACTTTGGTTAAAGTGATCAAGTGAGAGGAAATATGGGGGTTGGGGGTGGGGAAACTCACTTTACCTGAAACTGATGGCAACGTGACCATTTGTGGATGACCTTGGGCAAGTCAGCCCTACTTCTGCAGGCTTTGTTTTGTTCATGTTGCATGTTAGTACAGCTTCTACCTCTTCTAATTCTGTAGTTGTATCTTACTGGGAGATCTAATTACTCTAGATCAAATTTTATGTTCTAAAATTTTAAATCGCTCAACTAATATGAGGAGTGGAGGCTACTTTGAAGACTGGAATCAAAAGGAAAATATTTTTCTGTTCTTTTTTTTTTTGAGACGGAGTTTCGCTGCTGTTACCCAGGCTGGAGTGCAATAGCGCGATCTCGGCTCACCGCAACCTCCTCCTCCCGGGTTCAAGCAATTCTCCTGTCTCAGCTTCCCGAGTAGCTGGGATTACAGGCGCACGCCACCATGCCCAGCTAATTTTTGTATTTTTAGTAGAGACGTTGTTTCACCTTTTTGACCAGGATGGTCTCGATCTCTTGACCTTGTGATCCACCCGCCTCGGCCTCCCAAAGTGCTGGGATTATACTGACAGAGATTTAAGAGTTCCAGGAGGTGACTTCTATCACTGGTCTCCCAGGAAGGAGAGGTGCTCATTTTGGCAGCTAACTGAAATGCTCTGAAGGCTGACCTGGGCTATTTCTTTACCTCTCCTCCAGCAGAATGAGTTTAAAGGGTGCTAATAGCACACAGGCCCAGGAGCAAATGTAGGAGATGTTTATCGCTTCACTTCTTCACCTACCCAGACTAAAAGGAAAGCTCGTCCTTTTCTAGAGAAAATGGATGGAAATGGGGACTAGAAGAAAACAAGTAAATCTTGGGCATGGAAGCTATGGAATAAACGAATACACCTGAGGGATATAGAATCTGATTTCCACTTCGAAAGAGGTGAGAAAGTATCAGTGCGATGTGGTGCTGAGACCTGAGAACAGCAACAAGCATCTGATTATGGTGCTGTCTAAACAGATGATGTGGAGGTGACATGGATGAATGAAATAAAGTCTGCCCTTAAGAAGTATAGCAGCTTGGACTTACTAGGTGGTATGTGACAATTAGAATTAAAGCAGCAGGCAGATCCCTAATAAAAGTACAGTAATTAGAAAATAGCTATTCCACAAACTGGGTAAATCTATAGCGAAAATATTAGCAAAATTTGCATCCAAAATTTTGCATTATGAATTACCTCCTTATTGAAGAGTTTATCGTTATTCATTTTTTAAGAAATATCTCCAATCACCCAAACTGAAGAAAGCAAACTTTCCTTTCAGTCTGGGTAAATGAAGAAGTGAAGTGATAACCATCTCCCAGCTCTGCTCCTGGGCCTGAGTGCTGGTAGCGCACTTCAATCCCATTCTGCTGGAGGAGAGGTGAAGAAACAGCCCAGGGTCAGCCTTCAGAGCATTTCAGTTAGCTGTGAAAGCTAGCACCTCTCCTTTCCTGGGAGACCAGTGGTAGAAGCCACCTCCTGGAACTCTTAAATCTCTGTCAGGATATTTGCCTGCCCGAACTTGATAGCGAGGAGTAAAAACTGTGCTTCCTTCCAGGCTAATTGACGTGTTCACTGGATCCCCATGCATGCTTTCTGTAACACATCTCCAAGCACAGAGATTGAATCTGAAACCTGGAAATTAACTTGGATATTTGTAACCAAGCTGACATAAGTAGCGTCAGATAAGCAGAAGTAAGCATTATTAAGCACTGAAATCAAATCACTGTTCAATCACCTGCAATAGATGTTCAGGAAGCATTTATATACTGTTTTTACAGACCATTACATTTCCAAATGCTTCCTCAGAATTCATTCTAATTAGAGCAAATTAATGAGTTGGTAGATGTTAGCTTTGATCCTGAATAACCTTTACATTATGTTCATTTTTTTTCTTTTGCTAATGATTAACTATCCCATAAATCTAGGTGTTACTAGAAAGGGGTCCCAATCTAGACCCCAAGAGGCGAGTTATTGGATCTTGCGCAAGAAAGAATTCAGAGTGAGTCCACAGAGTAAAGTGACAGCAAGTTTATTAAGGAAGTGAAGGAATAAAAGAATGCCTACTCCACAGATAGAGCAGTATTATGGGCTGTTGTCCTACATGCTCATTGTTTTTCCTGAATATATGCTAAACAAGGGGTGGATTAAGTTTTCTAAGAAAGGGGTGGGGAGTTTCCCCAATTGAGGGTTCCTCCCATGTTTCTAGACCATATAGCATAACATGTTGACATTGCCATGGTATTTGTCAACTGTCAGGGGCTGGTGGGGGTGTCTTTTATGCTAATGCATTATATTTAGCATAGAATGAGCAGTGAGGATGACCACAGGTCAGTTTCATGGCCATCTTGGTTTTGGCAGGTTTTGGCCAGCTTCTTTACTGCATTCTCTTTTATCAGCAGGGTCTTTTTGACCTGTATCTTGTGTGGACCTCCTGTCTCATCCTGTGACTTAGAATGCCTAACTTCCTGGGAATGCAGCCCAGCGGGTCTCAGCCTCATTTTACCCAGCCCCTGTTCAACCTGGGGTCAGTCCGGTTCCAAAGCCTCTGACACAGGTAGAAAAATGAAATACCAAAACAAACTTGCACAATTTTAGCATTTGTGTGGGCATTTCTTTTGATGTGTGTTTTGTGAAGATGAAACAAACTAACATTTTCAGAGTTTTTTTTTTTTTTTTTATATATAGCAGCAAATGTATCCTATTTGTTTCCAGCCCTTTGACATTGGACAAATTTCTATTGTTGCTTGATCATCAGGGTCAATAGTCTGTTTTTCTGAATGAGGCTTGGATTTAATCACACTTCAAAAATTATTTCATCTCAATGAATAACAGAAATAACTTCTGCAACATTTCACAAAGCTGGCATTAGTGTGTTGACTTTAGCCTAATTATAAAGCTGTGTAATAAAATTTTTCAATTCAAGTCGAGGCTGTCATGATAAAGGCTAATCCTAATGAATACTTCTGGGTGCCACTTGTTTTCTTCCTCTTCCTGATACACACTACTAATTTCAGTGGCATTCAGGCACAACCACTGGTTCCCACCATTCTTGTTCATAACTCATTTTCGGTATTTTTCTTCATCCGTGGTTTGCTGGATTTTTTTCAGCTAGTTCTGACCTTGGAGTGTTTTTTATTCCTTCTGGATAACAGTGTGGACAAGCATCTGCTCCTGCGTTTGCTAATGCCAAGGTTATTTGCCAAGAACAGAGCACACGTTTCTCAACATTTTTCAAGTAAATGACTCTTAACCAAATTCATGGGAATGAGAATACTTTGCAGTAAAAAATAATGAAAAGCATGTTCACCATTTGTGGAGGTGTAAGATGTTCATAGATTACACATTTGTTTCTTGAATGGGCACAAAATCTGTCTAACCTCTCACTTTTCTTGCTCAGAGATGTCTGCATTTAATCTTGTAAGAGTCTCAGAATGATGGCCAAAATGATAACATTTCTTATTTAGCATAGTAATGCAAATCTTTGTAGGAGGTAAATGTAGCTTATTTTTTCATAGTTCTTAATTTTAATGCATATCCTGAGTACATGGGCCTTCAGGGTTATTCATATTTTGTACTGATGTGGGTACTACTGGGTGTGGCATGTTTCAGGAAGATGGATAAGGACATGGCCCATATTTGCAGGAGAAAAAAAGTCAACATTACAGGCAGTCAATACTTAAATCTCCACTTCCCATCTTCAAGAAGTGTCTATGGCCACCCCTCTTTCCCATACAGATTCTGAAAGATTGAAGGAGTTTGACACAAGGGACAGGAAGTCCTAGAAGGCTGATTGCTTTCATGGCTTAATTTTTACTTCCTGACATCTCTGATGTTTATTTTGACCTGAAATCACCTGTGAAATATTGCTGGGGGACAGAGATGTGCTCTCTACTTTCCCTTGTGTCCTCTTTGCCCACCCATCTCCAGAGAGGGTTATGCAGTTATTTTATACTTTTCAATTCCAGGGAAGTCATGAGATCCTTTGTTAGAACAATGAGAACATGTGGACTCAGGTAGAGGAGCATCAAACACTGGGGGCTGTTGTGGGGGTGTAGGGGAGAGACAGTGGGGGATGGGGAGGGTGGGGAGGGATAACATGGGGAGAAATGCCAGATATAGTATCCACCTAAAGTAAAAAAAAATAAATAAAGAGAAATGTTTCTAGGAAAAAAATAAAATTAAAACATTAAATTTTAGTTATCATGGCCAACTTCTCATGTTTTGTTACTTCATTAGGAAATTTTATGAAAAGCTTCTTACCTACCTGTTTACAAACTTCTTTTCTTTTCCACAAAAGGTTGCCTTGAAATTTATATAGAATAAAAAGTCTTAACTGGCTTTAACATGATAATTATGAAGGGATTTTACATAATCTTGAAACGAGTTCTTTATAAACCAGTTAACTAATGGTAAGTTTACAGTTGGGTTGTCAAAGAAGTTTCCCTTATATGGACATAGTTATTGTACTGAATGTATTTATATAAGCTATTTAAAATCATTTCTGAATTTCTTATTTTTTTAATTTTAATTGCATTTTAGGTTTTGGGGTATATGTGCAGAACATGCAAGATAGTTGCATAAGTACACATATGGCAGTGTGTTTTGCTGCCTTCCTCCCCTTCACCCACATTTGGCATTTCTCCCCAGGCTATACCTCCCTAGCTCCCCCCCCAGCTGTCCCTCCCCTGTTCCCCCCAGAGTGTAGTACCCCCTTCCCTGTGTCCATGTGTTCTCATTTTTCCTCACCCGCCTATGAGTGAGAATATGTGGTATTTCATTTTCTGTTCTTACATCAGTTTGCTGAGAATGATGTTCTCAAGATTTATCCATGTCCTTACAAATGACACAAACCCATCATTTTTTATTGCTGCATAATATTCCATGGTGTATATGTGCCACATTTTCCCAGTCCAGTCTATCATCGATGGGCATTTGGATTGGTTCCAGGTCTTTGCTATTGTAAACAGTGCTGCAATGAACATTTGTGTGCATGTGTCCTTATAATAGAACGATTTATAGTCCTTTGGATATATACCCAGTAATGGGATTGCTGGGTCAAATGGAATTTCTATTTCTAGGTCCTTGAGGAATCGCCACAGTGTCTTCCACAATGGTTGAACTAATTTACACTCCCACCAACAGTGTAAGAGTGTTCCTATTTCTCCACATCCTCTCCAGCATCTGCTGTCTCCAGATTTTTTAATGATCGCCATTCTAACTGGTGTGAGATGGTATCTCAATGTGGTTTTGATTTGCATCTCTCTAATGACCAGTGATGATGAGCATTTTTTCATATGTTTGTTGGCCTCATGTATGTCTTCTTTTGTAAAGTGTCTGTTCATATCCTTTGACCATTTTTGAATGGGCTTGTTTGTTTTTTTTCCTGTAAATCTGTTTGAGTTCTTTGTAAATTCTGGATATCAGCCCTTTGTCAGATGCGTAAACTGCAAAGATTTTTTTACCATTCTGTTGCTTGCTGATTCACTCTAGTGACTGTTTCTTTTGCCATGCAAAAGCTGTGGAGTTTGATTAGGTCCCATTTGTCTATTTTGGCTTTTGTTGCCAATGCTTTTGGTGTTTTGGTCATGAAGTCCTTGCCTACTCCTATGTCCTGAATGGTTTTGCCTAGATTTTCTTCTAGGGTTTTTATGGTGCCAGGTCTTATGTTTAAGTCTTTAATCCATCTGGAGTTAATTTTAGTGTAAGGTGTCAGGAAGGGGTCCAGTTTCTGCTTTCTGCATTTGGCTAACCAGTTTTCCCAACACCATTTATTAAAAAGGGAATCCTTTCCCATTGCTTGTTTTTGTCTGGTTTATCAAAGATTATATGGTTGTAGATACGTTGTGTTGCCTCCGATGCCTCTGTTCTTTTCCATTGGTCTATATCTCTGTTTTGGTACCAGTACCATGCTGTTTTGATTACTGTAGCCTTGTAGTATAGTTTGAAGTCTGATAGTGTGATGCCTCCTGCTGTGTTCTTTTTGCTTAGAATTGACTTGGCTATGCGGACTCTCTTTTGGTTCCATATGAAGTTCATGGTGGTTTTTTCCAGTTCTGTGAAGAAATTCAATGGTAGCTTGATGGGGATAGCGTTGATTCTGTAAATTACTTTGGGCAGTATAGCCATTTTCAAGATATTGATTCTTCCTAACCACGAACATGGAATGTTTCTCCATCTGTTTGTGTTCTCTTACTTTGTTGAGCAGTGGTTTGTAGTTTTCCTTGAAGAGGTCCCTTATGTTCCTTGTAAGTTGTATTCCTAGGTATTTTATTCTCTTTGTAGCAATTGTGAATGGCAGTTTGTTCTTGATTTGGTTCTCTTTAAGTCTGTTATTGGTGTATAGGAATGCTTGTGATTTTTGCACATTGATTTTATATCCTGAGACTTTGCTGAAGTTGCTTATGAGTTTCAGGAGTTTTGGGGCTGAGGTGATGGGGTCTTCTAGGTATACAATCATGTCGTCTGCAAATAGAGACAATTTGGCTTCCACCTTTTCTATTTGAATACCCTTTATTTCTTTTTCTTGCCTAATTGCTCTGGCTAGAACTTCCAGTACTATGTTGAATAGGAGTGGTGAGAGAGGGCATCCTTGTCTAGTGCCGGATTTCAAAGGGAATGCTTCCAGTTTTTGCCCATTAAGTATGATATTGGCTGTTGGTTTGTCATAAATAGCTTTTATTATTTTGAGATACGTTCCATCAATACCGAGTTTATTGAGGGTTTTTAGCATAAAGGGCTGTTGAATTTTGTCAAATGCCTTCTCTGCGTCAATTGAGATAATCATGTGGTTTTTGTTTTTGGTTCTGTTCATTTGGTGAATTATGTTTATAGACTTGCGTATGTTGAACCAGACTTGCATCCCTGGGATGAATCTTACTTGATCATGATGGATAAGTTTTTTAATGTGCTGTTGCAATCTGTTTGCCAGTATTTTATTGAAGATTTTTGCATCTATGTTTATGATGGATATTGGCCTGAAGTTTTCTTTTCGTGTTGAGTCTCTGTCGGGTTTTGGTATCAGGATGATGTTGGTCTCATAAAATGATTTGGGAAGGGTTCCCTCTTTTTGGATTATTTGGAATAGTTTCAGAAGGAATGGTACCAGCTCCTCTTTGTGTGTCTGGTAGACTTCGGCTGTGAACTCATCTGGACCTGGGCTTTTTTTGTGTGGTAGGCTTTTAATTGCTGCCTCAACTTCAGATCTTGTTATTGGTCTATTCATAGTTTCAGCTTCCTTGTGGTTTAGGCTTGGGAGGACACAGGTATCCAGGATTTTATCTATTTCTTCCTGGTTTACTAGTTTATGTGCATAGAGTTGTTTGTAGTATTCTCTGATGATGGTTTGAATTTCTGTGGAATCTGTGGTGATTTCCCCTTTGTCATTTTTTATTGCATCTATTTGGTTGTTCTCTCTTTTCTTTTTTATTAGTCTGGCTAGTGGTCTATTTTGTTGATCTTTTCAAAAAACCAGCTCTTGGATTTATTGATTTTTTGAAGGGTTTTTCGTGTCTCTATCTCCTTCAGTTCTGCTCTGATCTTAGTTATTTCTTGTCTTCTGCTAGGTTTTGGGATTTTTTGATCTTGCTCCTCTAGCTCTTTCAATTTGGATGATAGGGTGTCAATTTTGGATCTCTCCACTCTTCTCATGTGGGCACTTATTGCTATATATTTTCCTCTACAGACTGCTTTAAATGTGTCCCAGAGATTCTGGTACGTTGTGTCTTCATTCTCGTTGGTTTCAAAGAACTTCTTTATTTCTGCCTTCATTTCGTTGTTTATCCAATCAACATTCAAGGGCCAGTTGTTCAGTTTCCATGAAGCTGTGCAGTTCTCAGTTAGTTTCTGAGTTCTGAGTTATAATTTGATTGCACTATGGTCTGAGAGACTGTTTGTTATGATTTCAGTTGTTTTGCATTTGCTGAGGAGTGCTTTACTTCCAATTATGTGGTCAATTTTGGAGTAGGTGTGATGTGGTGCTGAGAAGAATGTATATTTTGTGGATTTGGGGTAGAGAGGTCTGTAAATGTCTCTCAGGTTCGCTTGTTCCAGGTCTGAGTTCAAGCCCTGGATGTCCTTGTTAATTTTCTGTCTGGTTGATCTGTCTAATATTGACAGTGGAGTGTTAATGTCTCCCACTATTATTGTGTGGGAGTCTAAGTCTCTTTGTAAGTTGTTAAGAACTTACCTTAATATCTGGGTGCTCCTGTATTGGGTCCATATATATTTAGGATCGTTAGCTCTTCTTGTTGTATCGATCCTTTTACCATTATGTAATGACCTTCTTTGTCTCTTTTGATCTTTGTTGCTTTAAGGTCTATTTTATCAGAGATGAGAATTGCAAGTCCTGCTTTTTTTTGCTCTCCATTTGCTTGGTAAATCTTCCTCCATCTCTTTATTTCGAGCCTTTGTGTATCCTTGCATGTGAGGTGGGTTTCCTGGATACAGCACACGGATGGGTTTTGATTTTTTGTCCAATTTGCCAGTCTGTGTCTTTTGATTGGTACATTTAGCCCAGTTACATTTAGGGTTAATATTGTCATGTGTGAATTTGATCCTGCCATTTTGATGCTAGCTGGCTGTTTTGCCCGTTAGTTGATGCAGATTCTTCATTTTGTTGATGCCCTTTGGCATTTGGTATGTTTTTAGAATGGCTGGTACTGGTTGTTCCTTTCTATGTGTAGTGCCTCTTTCAGGAGCTCTTGTAAAGCAGGCCTGGTGGTGACAAAATCTCTGAGTACTTGCTTGTTGGCAAAAGATTTTATTTTTCCTTCACTTATGAAGCTCAGTTTGGCTGGATTTGAAATTCTGGATTGAAAGTTCTTTTCTTTAAGGATGTTGAATATTGGCCCCCACTCTCTTCTGGCTTGTAGGGTTTCTGCCGAGAGATCTGCTGTGAGTCTCCCTTCATGGGTGACCCGACCTTTCTCTCTGGCTGCCCTTAGTATTTTCTTCTTCATTTCAACCCTGGTGAATCTGATGACTATGTGCCTTGGGGTTGCTCTTCTTGTGGAATATCTTTGTGGTGTTCTCTGTATTTCCTGGACTTGAGTATTGGCCTGCCTTGCTAGGTTGGGGAAATTTTCCTGGATAATATCCTAAAGAGTATTTTCCAGCTTGGATTCATTCTCTTCATCACATTCTGGTACACCTATCAAATGTAGGTTAGGTCTCTTCACATAGTCCCACATTTCTTGGAGATTTTGTTCATTCCTTTTTGTGCTTTTTTTCTCTAATCTTGGTGTCTCATTTTATTTCATTGAGTTGATCTTCGACTTCTTATATTCTTTCTTCTGCTTGGTCAATTTGGCTGTTGAAACTTGTGCATGCTTCGTGAAGTTCTCGTGTTGTGTTTTTCAGCTCCTTCAATTCATTCATATTCCTCTCTAAGTTGTCCATTCTTGTTATCATTTCCTCGAATCTTTTTTCAAATCTTTTTTCAAGGTTCTTAGTTTCTTTGCATTGATTTAGAACATGTTCTTTTAGCTCACTGAAGTTTCTCATTATCCACCTTCTTAAGTCTGATTCCGTCATTTTGTTGCACTCATTCTCCGTCCAGCTTTGTTCCCTTGCTGCTGAGGAGCTTTGGACCTTTGTAGGAGGTGAGGTGTTTTGTTTTCAGGTGTTTTCCTCCTTTTTGTGCTTGTTTCTTCCCATCTTTGTGGATTTATCCACCTGTTGTCTTAGTAGTTGCTGACTTTCGATTGGGTCTCTGAGTGGACGCCCAGATTGTTGATGATGAAGTATTTCTGTTACTTAGTTTTCCTTCTAACAGTCTAGCCCCTCTGCTGTACAACTGCTGAGGGCCCTGCTTGTCTGGGGTACACCTGTAGCAGCTGCGGAACAGTGAGGTATGCTACCAGTTTCTTCTTCTGCTATCTTTGTCCCAGAATGATGCCTGCCAAATATCAGTCTGATTAGTCCTTTTTTTTTTTTTTTGAGGTGACTCTTTGGATATACAGGGGCCAGGGAGCTGCTTGAGGAGACAGTCTGTACTTTATAAGAGCTCCAGTGCTGAGCCGTGTGTTCCGTTGTTCATTCGGGGTTGTTGGGCAGGTGTGTTTAGGTCTGCTTCAGCAGAACTTATAACCCCCCCCCCCCTTTTTTTTCCTCAGATGCTCTGTGTCAGGGTTTTGGGTCTTTCTTTATGAGTATCTGTTGCACTATCTTGCCCAGCTAGGAAGCTGTCTAGTCACTATTTGCATGCCGAGATTCCACCCTCCTACCGTGGGGTCTGCCCTGCTGCCGCGGGGCTCTGCCTTTCTGTGGTGGGCTCCGCCCTGTTGGCTGAGTCTCTCTGTTATGGCGGGTTGCCTCGGCAATGGCAGGCTGCTTCCACATGGGCGTGTTCCTCAGTAGAGGCGGAATGTATCCATAGTGGCGGACGCCCCTCCCCCACCGAGCTGCACCATTCTGGATGCAGGTGAGCCCACAGTGAAACTCTCAACCCCCAGCGTTTTGAATTGCCATTTTGTTTGTCCCTGTGGGGGTGGGACCCGCCGAGCCTGATCACCTGGCTCCCTGCCTCAGAGTCCTTTCTCTCTCTCTCTGTCTCTCTCTCTTTTATAAGTTGAACGGTTGACTCTCTCACAGGTGTTTCAGTCACCTGCTGATAGGGCGCTGGGATCTGTGTGATTTCCCATGCCGCGACCCACTGCACCGGCTCAAATCACACTGCCCAGGAATCTCCTGGTCTGGCTCACTGTCCAAGTCCCGTTTAATCAGATGGATATGTTAATCTGCCCTCCCTAATCTCAGATTGCCAGTTTAACAGGGCACCCAGACCAGTGAGTGTTGTGCAGGGTGCCGCTGCGCTGCAGTGCCAGGTGAAATGGCTGCACAAGCCAAAAGAGCTGAGCTGGTGTCCTGTGTCTTTCCTACACCTGGGAATTTCCCCGTTCTGTGGGCAACAAATGTCCGTCTGAAAATGCGGCTAGGACTCACCCTCTGTGCCTTCACTGAGAGCTGCAATTCTGAGTTGTTCCTACCGCGCCATCTTTGAATTTCTTATTGTTAAGAAATAAGTGACCTTTGGCTGGGTGCCGTGGCTCATGCCTCTAATCCCAGCACTTTGGGAGGCCAAGGTGGGGGGGATCACTTGAGGTCAGGAGTTTGAGACCAGCCTGGCTAACATGATGAAACCCTGTCTCTACTACAAATACAAAAAACAACTAGGGTGTGGTGGCAGGTGCCTGTAATCCAGCTACTCATGAGGCTGAGACAGGAGAATCGCTGAGCCAAGATCATACCACTGCACTTCAGCCTTGGTGACAAAGTGAAAAATAAATGACATTTTCCCCACCTAAAATCATGAATGGCATCCTTTCTAGGTAGCCATGTGGATTTTATGATATTGCACTTGACATGAAAAATCGTGATGTTCAAAAATGTCATTACAAATATTAAACACAGCTATTTTTCCCAATTCCTGAATAAATTGTTGAAACTACATCAGTTAATTTTAATTGAATCACATTAGGACAAAATATTACAAGAAAAAATTTAATGCATATCTGGTATTTTGACAGGTTAACACCAAACCATATCTTACACAAATGAATCAGCTTTGTTTGTTTGAATTCTACAGAATATTAGTTTCTAAATTTAGGGATGCTTTAATACAGATTTCCTTTTGTTGTAAAGAACTGGTTGAATTGTCATACAGTCAGTTCTGTGCATGTTCCCTGTTGGACTTAGACTTGGATAAAGTCTAATTTGGGGATAAGAGGTATGTGTGAAGGGGAAGAGAGCTGGTTTCCAGAGACTAAAAGTTTCCATAAACAGAGAAAATATTAACAATAACTTAAGTTTTCCATTGTGTTCATTGAAAGTAATGCAAAAACTGCAATTACTTTTGTACCAACTTAAAAACATTTTAGTCCTGAGCTTTCTTTCACAAAGTATTATTCTGTAATAAACACAATACAATTGCATTTAAGAATTTTTGAAAAATGAAAAAAAGGAAAACTATTACTCATAATTGTACTCCTTTGATGTTAACCACTGTTAACATTTTGTTGCATTTCTTTCCATTATTTTTCATTTTCCATTATTTTATGCTCCAAATTTCTTCGTCAGCAGAACTTTTTCAAGCAGCTGTTAGCAATGATCTATGGTGTACTCACTATACCAAATACTTTACATGCATCACCCCCTTACATCTTCATAAATGTACCTGTGAGGTAGGTACTACTTATAGTTTCTGTTCTATAGATGAGAAAATTAGGAAAGGTTTAGAAATAATTTGTCCAGTCATATGACTAGCAAATTGCAATGGCTGACCTTGAATCCAAGAAGCTTAATTTAAGAGCTCTTAATTTGAATATTATGCTACAGTGTATCTCCGGAAAGTTTATGTAGAGTGCAAGTAAAATTATGTGGCTATTACCAGGAAAAAAATTCCTACCACTATTTTTGCTAAAGATATGATTTGTGGGCTTCATGCTACTTTATGTAGATTGATTATATTGTTCAAATGAATTGATCTAATTCTTCCAAAATTTATGTTTAGCAATATCGTTAAGGAATATTTGGCTTTGTAACTAAGTCAAAATATGTTTAACTGGATTGCTTTACCTTCAAGTTGACTGCATTTTCTCTTCCTCTAGATAGTTCCTTGATCCTTCATTTTCATTGACTGTGGATACCTCCCTTAAAAAAGTGAATGCATTTAATGATGCAAAGATACTTGAAGCCTTTAAACGTTTCCTCTTTGATCTTTAAAATACAGATTGAGGCGAAATCGGTCACATTCCTTTTAAAAATTTATTTCTGCAAGCATAAGGCTGCAATAGTGCTTGAGATTTGATTGTACAGAAAAGAATTGGAGAAAGGATGAATGAATTGCAGTGAAAAGGGTGTAACTTACAAAAAAGTCAATCTGAATTTTTATTTGCCAGTTTCGAGGGCATGAATCATTATTTGATTAAGAATATAATTATTCTATGTGTAGCTAACTTTCTTATATTCAGAGCTAGGCATCAGCAGCTACCCAAGCAAATCCTTCAGAACTTATTCACGCAAATTGGAATGCTGAAAACTAGGAGAGTTGTCCGAAGAAAGCTGAATTTGAGATAGTTAAGCTGCTGCACACAACCTAGAGGAGGGTTTCGCTTTTACTTATAATCTTATTTATTAGGTGGGGTAAAGAGCAATAACTGCAAATATTTTCCAGTTTTACATATTGTAATGTACTTCTGGGTCCTCAAAGTGACATGAAGAGGGGAGAATTCCTCATCTGGAAAAAAAATTGGAAGCCCTCTCCTCGATGTTAGCATAACTAGGGATGGAGAGCTAAAATTGAAATGGCACTATACTGTGTATATTTTTGTGAGTTATGCAGGCATCATCATATCATAGTGAATTAAGAAATAAAAATAGGCTGGGTGCAGTGGCTCACACCTGTAATCCCAGCACTTTGGGAGGCTGAGACGGGTGGACCACGAGGTCAGGAGTTTGAGACCAGTTTGGCCAAACATAGTGAAACCCCGTCTCTACTAAATATACAAAAAATTAGCCGGGCATGTGGTGTGTGCCTGTGATCTCAGCTACTTGGGAGGTGGAGGCAGGAGAATCATGTAAACCAGAGAGGTGGAGGTTGCAGTGAGTTGAGACCATGCCATTGCACTCCAGCCTGGGTGACAGAGCAAGGCTCAGTCTCCAGAATAGATAGATAGATAAAAAAATAAGTAAATAAATAAATAAATAAACATAGGTTAGGTACAATTGATACTTATGATTATCTGCCTCTGCCACTAACTAGAGAGAAAACTGACCTCTCTGTATCTTGGTTTCCTCCTCTGAACATAATGAAAAGATTAGGTTTGTTCATTTCTTTTGATATCACATGTATTGCATGTTTCATGGCCTCCCAGCTCTTAGTAAGGTGTTGAGCACATAGGAGGCCATAAAGTATCTGCTGATTAAGTGACTCATATATCAAATAAAGGGGAATGTGGAGTCAACAAGATAGTGTAAGCGAAACAGGAATATTGTACAAGCTTTATGTGGTTGATGAATACTGTATAAATGGTATTGAGGAAGGATGAATTCTAAATTTCATATTTCATGGCCAATGCTTGATCTGAACATCTTTCTTGATTTCTATCAAGACTTTTATGCCTGAAATGGTGGTCTTCAGAGGAAAACTGAATCACAGAAAACTATACAGATAATCAGGTCTAAACAGAACCTTCACTTCAGTAATTCTTAACTAATAAATTCTTCAACAGGTGTTTGTGGGGGTGGGTTGGTAATGTCTTGCAATGAATTGCATTCCCTCTGAAAATGATATGCTGAGATTTGCCAGGCACATTGGCTCACACCTGTAATCCCAGCACTTTGGGAGCCTGAGTTCAAGAGCAGCCTGACCAGCATGTTGAAACGCCATGTCTGCAAAAATACAAAAACTGACCAGGCATGGTAGCATGTGACTGTAGTCCCAGCTATTCGGGAGGCTGAGACAGTAGAGTTGCTTGAATCTAGGAGGCAGAAGTTGCAGTGAGCTGAGATCCGCCACTGCACTCCAACCTGGGCAACAGAGCAAGACTCTACCTCAAAAATAATAAAAAAAGAAAGAATAAAAAAAATGCACTGAAATCTTAACCTCTGACCTGTGAATGCGATCTTATTTAGAAAAGGAATCTGTGTACATGTAATCATGTGAAGATGTGGGTGAACATTAAGCCAATGTGACTGTTATCCTTATAAAAAGAGGGAAATTTGGACACAGATGCACACACATAGGAAAACATGATGAAGATGTAAATCAGAGACTGAAGTGATGTATCTTCCAAGGATGCCAAGGATTGGTGGCCACCGCCAGGAGCTAGGAGAGAGGAGCAGATATTCCCTCAGAGCCCCCAGAAGAAACTAATCCTGTTGATGCCTTGACTTCAGACTTTCAGCACCCAGAAATGTAAGGGAATCCATTTCTGCTCTTTTAAGCACCCGGTTAGTGGTGATTTGTTAGGGCAGCCCTACGGAATTAATACAAGCAGAAAACTTCTTACAAGTCATTTTGTCTTGGATGATGATGGACCAAAACCACATCCTGATAATAGAAATGAGTTCAGGTATATAAATGAGCTTAGGTAATTTCCTTCCTAAATTGAGGGAGGTAGGATTGTGAGAAACCTGAGTATGGTGGCCTTGAGCTCAGCATTCTCACTATTAGGAAGCAAGTCTTTATTTCACTTTCTATGTTGAAGCTTTCCACAACAGCTCAAAATGTCAACAGTGTGTTCAAATGGCAAGATCTTCTCATTTTTAATCTTTTAGTGAAAAAAAAATGAGGTTTAATTATTTCAGTGTTACAAAATATAAATCACGCCTAGTATTCTGAATTTGGGTTTATACGTATGTGTGTGTTTGTAGGGCAAACAATTACAAATATCAAAGAGATATAAGGAGGCCTCCCAGGGTGGGTTAGTAGCTTTCATACCAACTATAGGACACTACTTTTCCATTATACCAATATGTAATGGCAGTTATGAGACATGTTTTCACTTCCTCTTCCATATTCATCTCCCCACAGTAAAATCAAGGGGAGCCTTTGGAGGACCGAGTCTATCTAAATGGGTTAATAAAGATATGAGAAGAATGACTATTCATTGGTCAACCATGTGTCACAGGCTTACGTGCCGGCTCTGTGCCAGATTCTTTGAAGGATTACAATATTAAGGAATAGTTCCTGTCTTTCAGGAATTTAAAATGCACTATGAAGTAGGGATCAAGAGTGTAGAACTGGAGTCAAGCTTTCCTGGCTTTAATCCTACCTTTACTCACATGCTTCCTAAAACACTGGGGAGATTACCCTCTTACTGCTTTAGTTTTTCATTTATAAATTGAAGGTAATTGGTACAAAGTTTCAGTTAGACAAGATGAATATGTTTTGAAATGTATTGCACACTAGGTGGCTGCACTCAATGGTAATGTATTGTAGGTTCCAATATAACTAAGTAAATTTCAAATGTCTCACCACAAACATGTGATAAATGGGGCAACAGAATATGTTAATTAGCTTGATTTAATCCTTCTACATTGCATACAGATATCAAATCATCACATTGTACCCCATAAATTTATACAATTAAAAATTATATTAATAAAAGATATGGATAATGATAGTAACTCTCTCATACCCCAAAGCAGCTATTCACATTTGTATTAGTCAGGATGCTCCAAAGAAATGAAACCAATATGATACATAGATACATCATATGTGATATCACCATATAGTAAGAGGAAGATCCAGAATATACATATAGCTTTATAAGTAAAGAGATTATTTATTTATTATTTATTATGAGGAATTGGGTCATGTGATTATGGGGGCTGACAAGCCCAAATCTACAGGAACAGTTGCAGGCAGAAGACGGGGACAGTCATGCTGCAGGTCCGGTTCAAGAGCCACTGTTGTAGATGAGTCTGTAGACATTTTGTCATGGAACCAGGAGTCAATGCTACAGAGGTAGAACTCTCTTTCACCTGGGGGAGGCTGTTTTATTTAGACCTTCAGATGATTGGATGAGGCCCACTGACTTTATGGAGGCTAATCTGCTTCACTCAAAAGTACACCCACTTAAATGTTAATACCATCCAAAGAAAACCTTACAGAAATGCCCAGAATAATGTTTGACCCACTACCTGGACATGCTATGTCCCACCCAAATTGAAGTAAAAAACTTCAATGTTAAGTGTTAAATGTACTGTTTGACTTAATAATGCTTGATAAATATTGGGTATTATTATGTTACTGGTATTTTACTTATAAAATCATTTTGAGAAACATACTAAGCAACATAAAAAACAATTAAAGAAGACCCTACAAAACAATTAGAGAAGACCTGTAGGAGCAAATACTAAAAAGCCCATGGTGCAACACTGAAACATACAGAACCCATTGCATGATAGACTCTACTATTTTAGTCTTGATAACTGAGAAAGAACTAAGATCCTGAGCTAAGAAAGAATGGCTTCCCAGTGAATTGCATAGAGAGAGCAGTCTCTCCATTTAATTTTTTTCATTAACTGGATGACAAAAACTGGCATATTCCTTTTCTTAAAACTTTGTATTTAAATGAATGTTTTTAAAAGGATTTTTGTGAATGTCTTTTTCATTGCTAAAAGTAAGCAGCAGTAAAATTTAAGCCACTACATGTCAACTGTGGTGGGCAGAATAATGACCCCCTAGAAATATCCACATCTTTGTCCCCAGATCCTATGAATATATTACCTTACACAGCAAAAGGAACTTTGCAGATGTAATTAAGAACCTGAGATGAGGATTGTGTTCTGGATTATCTAAAGGGTCACTTAGATAATTGAAACACACAGTTTCTTAAAAGCAGAAAGCTTTCTCTGCTGTGGTCAGGGGGAGATAGGACTACAGAAAAACGGTTAGAGAGATGCATAGTTAGTGGTTTGGGGGATGGAGCAAAGCGGGGGTAAACTGAGAAATGTGGGTGGTCTTTAGACACTGGCAAAGGCAGGAGCATGGATTCTCTCCTGAAGCCTCAAGGAAGGAATGCATATCCCTGCTGTCATCTTGATTTTAGCCTACTGAGACCTGTGTCACACTTCTGACCTACGTAACTATAAATAATAAATATGTGTTGTTTTAAGCCTCTACATTTGTGGTAATTTGTAACAGCAGCAATGGGAAGCTAATGCATCAGTCATTGAACATCATCAAAGCAAGATAGAAGAGAACATTTTTTCAGCCCTTCTCTGTTTTCTTTAACTGTCTATTTGATTTTTTTCTTTGTGCCTTTAGTTGTTTTATAAAAGGTGGGAGAGATTGTCCTCTTTTGACCAAGATGTGGTAACAAGGACTGCAAACACTCCCTGCCTGATGAAATTTTAAAAGGCAAAACAAAATAAAAAAATCAAACCATATATTAAAACTGTTTTCAGAACACTAGGCCTCAGGCATTGAGGAATAGTGATCCCTGAAAGAAAGAAGTAAAGATTATTCTATCATTTCCCCAGTTTATGGCCTCCTGGTTTCAGCACAAGATGGGGGAATCTAAGTGAAGCTCATTAAACTCCCCAAGTTGAAGAGCTGCATCGGAGGGTCTGGGGAGCCTGAGGAGGCCACAGTCCTTAGGACAGTGTACTGGAGACAAGACAGCTGCATAGTTAGATCCCTGGAGAGCTGAAGATAGCTCTCTTGAGTATTCAGCACATGTGTGTGGTGAAAAAACTGTTCAAGGCTGAGAAAACACCCATCCAAAAGGGCTAGAGGGAACAGTACCTGGCACTCACACAGGATTGAAAATAGTTCCATCAGTGAGACTGGAAAAACTCATAATTCAAGGAAGGTCCTGTCTGAGAAGTAGGAAATTATTAGCCCTAGACTGAACAACTCTCCAAAAAAAACCAGAAAGGCAGACAGAAAAAAAAAAAAAAAGCTTAAATTATGTCTGTGTAACCTAATTGCATCCCGGAATAAAGCACCAAAGGAGAAAAAATTCACAATATTTTTCAACAAATTGAAGATTAATAGGCATGCAAAGAAGTAGGAAGACATGATGCATCATAGAGAGAATATGTAGAAAATGGAAATTGACCAAGAACTGCTACAGATGTTATAATTAGCAAAAAGGCCATTAAAACAATCATTATAACCAAATTCCATATGTTAAAACATGTTCAGCAGGGAAATAGAAAAAGACCTAACTAAAATTTTTACAGGTGAAAGCTAAATGTCTGATATGACACATATATTGGATGAAATTATCAGCAGATTACACACTGCAGAAGAAAAAATTAGTGAACTTGAAGATACAGTAATAAAAATTATCCAACATGAAAAAATAAAGAAAAATATTGAAATAGTGAAAAGCATCAGTGAGTTGGGGGAAAACTTCAGGCAATCCCAGGAACATGGAATTGAAATTCCTGAAGGAAAGAAGTGGAGGGGCAGGAAAACATATCTGAAGAAATAATGGCAAAAAAATTTCTGGACTTGATGAAAATTTTAATCAGAAATACAGAGTTCAGTTCATTGAAAGGATATAGGAACTTTAAATATTTATGTCCCTAATAACAGGGCTTCAAGATACATGAAGCTAAAACCACAAAGAGAAGTAAAAATATCCTCAAGGACAGTCAAAAATTTCCATACTCTTTTCTCAGTAAATTATAGAACAAGTAAAGGAAAAGTTAGCAAGAATATGGTATACTTAACAAAATCATCAACCAACTGGCCAGGCATGCTGGCTCGTGTTTATTTATCAGCCTAGAACTCTGGGAGATGCAGCGGGGAGGGTTGCTTGAGCCCAGGAATTTGAGACCAGCCTAGGAAATGTAGCACAACTTCATCTCTACAAAATAAATAAAATAATAAGTAATTAGCAAGGCATGGCTGTGTTTACCTGTGGTCTGAGCCACTTGGGAGGCTAAGGCAGAAGAATCACCTGAGCTCAGGAGTTTGAGGCTGTACTGAGCTAGGATAACACCACTGGACTCCAGCTTGGGTGACAAGGTAAAACATCACCTCAAAAAAAAAAAACCCAAGAAAGCTGGGCGTGGTGGCTCATGCCTGCAATCCCAGCACCTTGGGAGGCCAAGGTGGGTGGATCACCTGAAGTCAGGAGTTCAAGACGAGCCTGGCCAGCATGATGAAACCCTGTCTCTACTAAAAATATAAACAAGTTGACCAGGTACGGTGGCAGGTGCCTGTGTTGCAGTGAGCCAAGATTGTGCTAGTGCATTCCAGCTTGAGCACCAAGAGTGAAGCTCCATCAAAAATCAAAATAAAGCAAAACCAAAAAACCCCAAACCAAACCGAACAAAAAGAACTCTCAATAAATTGATTTGACATATATAGACTACTCTACCCAACAGCAGAAAAGTATGCATTCTTCTCCACTGTACATGAAATGTTTGCCAGGATATACGTTAATCATATGACCAGTCAAAGCACAAGTTTTAATATATTTTAAATGGCTCATGTCAGCAAAATATTTCTTTGATCACAATGAATTGATCTTAGAAATAAAGAGCAGAAAGCTACCTGCCAAATCCCTAAATGTTGAGTGAGAAAACAAATAACGTATTTGCAAATGAGCCACGGGTCAAATAAGAAATCAAAATGGATATTAGAAAGTAGCTTGAACCAAATCAAAATGAAAACAAAATTTTGAAATTTGCTTGCTGCCTCGAAAGTGGTATTTATGAGAAATTAATAGCAGTAAACACCTGTAGAAAAGAAGGAAGGTCTCTAGTAATCTCAGCTTCTATGTTAAGAAATTAGAAAAAGAAGAACAAATTAAATACAAAGTAAGAAAAATAAATAATAAAGACCAAAGTGGTTATCAATGAAATAAAAAGGAATAAAATAGAGAAAATCAATAAAAGCCAAAGTTGCTTTTCTGAGATGTCTAATAAAATTGATGAAACTTTCACCATACTAATTAGGCAAAAAGAGAAGTCAGAAATCTCAGGAATAAAGTAGTTGACTTCACCGATCCTATAGCTATTAAAAGGATAGAAAGGAGATTTTATGAAAAACTTTATGCCTACAAATTTGAGAACTTTGATGATATGAATGGATTATTTGAAAGACACAGAGGAAAAGTTACATACGTAACTCAAGAAGACATAAACTAAATAGCCCTGTATCCATTAAAGTATTGGAATTTATAGCAACTGTTTTCTAACAAAGCAAACTGTAGGCCTAAATGGCTTCAATAATAAATTCCATTAACCCTTAAGAAAAAATATCAACTAACACAAACTCTTCAATGAAATTGAAAAGCAGAGAATACATCTCAACTCTTTTTCTGAGGTCATTATTACCCTAATACAAATAGAAGAAAGAAAAATAAAACAAATATAAGAAAGAGACCTTCCAATGAAAAAAAATTACAGAACATATCCTTTATTAACATTGACAGAACATTTCTAAACAAAGTGTTAGCAAAATGAATCTAACAATATATAAAGAGAATAACACAAAATAATGAAGTGGGGATATTGCAGGAATGCAGGATCTGTTTAATACCTGAAAATCGGTCAATGTAATCACAATATGAAAAACTACCAGAAAACTATAAAATCATCTTAATAAGTATATGAAATTGATAATATTCATCACCCATTCTTAGTAAAAACTACCAGCAAACTAGGAATAAAAGAGAACTTCCTCACACTGATATGTTCTTTTCTCCTAAGATCAAGAATAAAAAAAGAATGTTTGTTCTTACCAATTCTTTTTTTTATGGATAGAAATCTTTTATTCCACTTTGTATCCAAGATTTTATTAAAACATTGTTCCTTAGAACATACTTTAAAAAGTACTTGGGAAGGAATCCACTATCAAACTTCGGGTCTTAATAGCACTGGCTTTGGTGTTAAACTGAGTTGAATTCCAAGCCTGTTGGGCATTCCAAGCATTGCCACTACTGTGTTAGTTTTCTGATCTGTAAATAACAGTGCCTACATCTCACAGGGCCTTTAACAGTTAAATGGATTGTATGCTGCACAAGCATAGGGACAGTCTGTCTTCGGAAACCTCCAAAGTACACAATAGGAAATCAAATATTCTTGAACAAGTGAAGTCACTAAGTGCTTATTAAATCTCATTTTAAATATATGCCTCTGTTAATTCATGGATCTTGGAACTTAAGACAATGCTTTGATTGACATTTCCACATTCCTCATAGGGAATTAATGATACAAACCCATTTAGTTAACATTGCCATACATGTCTTATTACTTTTGGGAGTGCTTTTCCAGAAATCTCTGGCACAGTCATATGTCACTTCATGATGGGGCTATGTTCTGAGATATGTGTCTTTAGGTGATTTCAGCATTGTATGAACATCACAGAGTATACTTACACAAACCCCGATTGTATATGGCCTGTTACACACCTAAGCTGTACGTATAGCCTAGGCTATTACTGAGGCTACAACACTGTACAGGATGTTACCGTAATCACACCGTAGGCAACTGTAACACGATGGTAAGCATTTGTATATTTAGACATAGAAAAGGTAAAGTAAAAATATGATACTATAGTCTTATGAGACCACCCTCATATATACAATGTCACTGACCAAAATCTTATGTGGTGCCATGACTATACTTGTCAAGAAGGCAAATTCCAATCCTTTTGACTTATGGTAGGCTTTATAATCTGTAATTTTAGAAAATCCTACAAGGAATTCCGATGTGGATGGTATGAGTACCACACTTTGAGATGTGTAGAAGAAAAGTCTTCAAACTCCTTGGCTTTTTTCTTCCAGGTGAACCACCCTCTGACTAAGCTGGTTAGCCTCCTCAACTAGAAAACCTGGGTTTGGGATAGAATCCATAATTTGCATGTGGACAGAAAAAAGAACAACCCTGCTGCATTCCTACTGTACCAAAGGTTACTTATTACACTTCAATTCTTACCATTGTTTTTTTTTTCTCCTTTGGTTTAAGGTTTGTAAAGAGATCTAGCTGTTAGTTTGAAGTGAGTTATTCAAATAAATCTGTATACATATGTGTATGTATGTTAAAAAAGCACATGATCGCATCCCTAAAGCAGTCATATTTTATTATTCTCTACCTAAAAAGTAATCTCAATCACTGAAATTATAAATCATGTAACTATTCTTGATTAAAAGGCAAGATGCAGCCAAGACAGTACACATTCAAGTCTCACATAAGTACAAAAATATTTATAAAATGTTTAGCATATCACGTTAAAGGACAATAGTTTTTCATTCTCCAGAGAAGTATGCATGAAATGCCAAAGATGAAGTCACTGGTGATATTCATAAGCAGCTTAGTGAGGATGTTGCCCACTGCCTCACATCTGTAGGACAGTTGGGATATTTCTGCAGAGCATTCATAATTTGAGTATTATCCAAAAGCAGTTTCATCAGCTGGTACTCTCTCTGTGAATTTCCTGAAGTTCTTTCCACAGACTTTATTAATTCTAATTGTTGCAAGTGTTCAAAAGAAGCAAGCCAGCTGTGTAGCAGGGACTCAAAAGCAAATATTGTACATGGTCTATCAGTCTTGGAAATCTGTCTTATAATAGCAATGAAACATTTAAATGACATCTATGAGGAGGAGCCATTTAATTTTCAAATGGTCTATAATGAGTTTCAGAAGTTTGTTCAAAGGAAAGCGCATTCTGTTTATAATTTTGAAAAACCTGTTGTCATGAAGGCTTTTGTTGTTACCAGTTCTATTCAACACTATATGGAAGGTTGTGTTCCAGTATATTAGGCAAGAAAAAAAAAAGACATTCAAATTGAAAAAGAAATAAAACTGTCTTTATTAGCAGATGCTATCATTATCTATGTAGGAACTTCAATGGAATCTGTAACAAAAGACTAGAACTAATAAATTTAGTGAGGTTGCCGAAAATAAGGTCAATAATCAACAATAATTTATTGTGTTTCTATATTAGCAATAAATGATCATAAATTGATACAAAAGTGATATAATAGCATCAAAACATAAAATACAAAAGATGTAAAGATTCGTTTATGGAAAACTACAAAGCATTGCTGAAAAAATTAAAGAAGATCCAAATAAATGTCAGTGTATACCCCAATACCTTATTTATGTGTTGGAAGAGTCAATAATGGTAAATTGTCAGTTCTCCTTAAATTCATTAATAGATTAAATGGAATCCTAATCAAAATCCCAATAAGGTATTTTTTGTAGAAATTGACAAGCTGATTTTAAAACTCATATGGGAATACAAAAGACTTAGAATAGCCAAAACAACTGAAAAAAGAGACCAAATTTGGAAGACTAATACTATAATACCTAGTTTCAAAGCCATTTATAAAGCTACAGAAATCAAAGAATTTTTCATGGCCATAAAAATAGACAAATAGATTAATGGAAAAGAATAGCATCCAGAAATATAACTCATATATACATGGACAATAAATTTTTGATGAAGGTGAAAGGTCTTTACAACTGATGTTGTAACAAAGTTACAACTGATGTTGCAAAAACAAATGTGCAAAACCCCATATACTTTGATTCATACTATATTTAATTATATATAGAAGTTAACTCAAAACGAATTACAGACCTAACTGATCAATCTAAAATGATAATAATTCTAGATGTAAAGAGAGAGGATAATACTATATCTTGTGTTAGGGACAGAAATTCTAGATATAATATATCAGCAAAAGCACAATCTGTGAAAGAGTAATACAAGAAGATACAAGGATTGTATCTAGGATATATAAAGAACTCTTAAAACTCAATAATAATAATAATGATAATAAAGAACTAACCCAATCAAAAATGGGAAAACGACTTGAAGATTTACAAATGGCAAATAAACACCTAAAAAGGTGTTCACTCATTAATCATTAGGCAAGTGCAAATTAAAACCACAATGAGAAGTCACTATAGACCACGCAAAGTGACTAAAATTTAAAAAACTGACCATGCAAGGTCTGGGCAAGGATGTGGAGGAACTGAATACCTATATGCTGATGATGGGACTGTAAGATGATATGGCTACTTTGGAAAATAGTTTGACAGTATCTTTAAAATTTACATGTGCAACTACCATATGATCCAGTCATTCTGTTCCTAGGTATCTACCCAAGAGAATTACTCAAAGACTTGTCTGCAAATGTTCATAGCAGCTTGATTTGTAATAACCAGAAACTGGAAACAACCCAAATGTCAATCAACAGATGAATGGGTAAACAAGTGGTGATGTAACGTGACTGAGCAACAAAATGTAATAAACTATTAATACAAAGACTAAAATGGATGACTTTCAAGACAATTAGGCTTAGGGGAAGAAACCATATGGAAAATAAATGCACACTTTATAATTCCATTTACATATAATTCTAGAGAATGCATACTAATCTATAGTGACATAAAAGAAATTAGTGTTTACCTTTGTAGGGGGAGTATGTGAAAGGAATTACACATTTAGGAGTGATGGAAACAATATTTAGATTGTGGTGATAAACTTCATGGGTGTATACATATGCCACTCTGTATGGGCTGCGAGGATTAAATGCATATAAGTAAATGCATGAAAAATCTTTAAAAAGTACAAATGTTTATAATTATTACATATTAATAAAATGTCTGAATTGAATTATTTCCCATATCAAAGTTTCTATAATTCTTCAACTCACTTTTTTTACAGGTAGAACCTTTCTTCTCATTTTCAGTGGTTTTGTTTTTTATTCTCTGACTTCCTTGAGTTTTTTTGTTGACTTCTCTTATTTGTTTTTTGAGTTATCTTTTTATAGTTATTCTAATAATGCATTCCTAATACCATGAAAATCTCCTTTTTTTTTTTTTTGGCTACTATTAGCTTTCTTTGTCAGTGAGGGCAGTAGGTAGTGTAATGGTCTCTGGATTTAAAAAATAACCCAGTAAATATCTTTTGGATGAAGAAATATATCACAAAACAGATGAACAGAATGTCTCTGCTTTCAACAAACTCTATTAAAGTGTCTCATATGATTGATCAGCTTTTATAACCTAACATTTAGAATGTAGTAAGTAATAATAGGATTAAGCTCACTATCCTTTTAATTAGTACAAATTATTTCTAATAAGGAGAATCCTGATTATACTGAGCACTGTAGAATAATGACAGGGAAAATATAGGCTAGTTCTTAACTCTTGCCCTTGGATATTTTCACTTTCAGTGGCTAATGAAAGAGTGGAATAATCTACTAAATCCTATCTGCTCATAGGTAGTGTAACTGGGACTCCTATCAGAAAATAGCAGAGTTGCAGTCCTCTTAACTTGCACAGGGGTGTTAGAGGTGGGATGGAGAGTAGAGAGAACTGTGTAGTGTGTCAACTTAAAGAATCCATTCTTCATATTCTGCCTTTGCTTTCCAAGGTAGAAGGGATATGGGCTGGAGAAATCTAAAGATGAGTCAGCATAATTATGGCAATTCTTCCAGTTAGGAAGGGCTATGTTGGTGGCACAAAATAGCCCAGCAATTTTCTTTCCACTAAATGAAAGAGAATGGAAGTATAAAGAGTAGTAGTAATTTTTTTAGTAATAGTTAGGAGCAACTAGAGTCAAGCAGCATTTCATCAGTGCCCTGCAATAATACATTTTATTCCTTGTGTGTATAGACAAACATGTAAGCAAAAAAGTTTACACATATGTTTAGTTTCATAAACTATCTTTTTAGGGATATGTACATAAATAAATAGCAACAGCTTATGTTGATGTCATTCAACCACAGTGGATCATATTAAACCTGTTAAAAGAACAGGACATAATCAACAATTTTTCTCAATATGGTCAACACTTTAAGAAATATAGAAGTATTATTTTGTATAGCAATTCATGAATGTTTCAATATATGTGTGGTTTACTGCTTGAAAATATTGTGAGCTCGCTCCTTCCCTCCCTCCTTCCCTCTTCCCTTCCTCCCTCCCTCCCTCCCTCCTTTCCTTCCTTCCTTCCTTCCTTCCTTCCTCCCTCCCTCCCTCCCTTCCTTCCTTCTTTCTTTCCTCCCTCCTTTCCTTCCTTCCTCCCTTCCTTCTTTGTCTCACTGTCACCCAGGCAGGAGTACAGGGGTGCAATCACAACTCACTGTAGCCTCAACTTCCCAGGCTTAAGTGATCCTCATGCCTCAGCCTCCTCAGTAGCTGGGACTACAGGAGTGCACCACCATCCTATCTGGTTTTTGTATTTTCTTTTTTCTTTTTCTTTTTGTAGAGACAGGGTTTGGCCATGCTGCCCAGACTGGTCATTAACTCCTGGGCTCAAGTGGTCCACCTGCCTCAGCCTCCCAAAGTGCTGGGATTACAAGCATGAGATACCATGCCCTGAGCTATCATTTTCTTACCAATCACTTTTCTTATAGAATTGCTTGTGGTCATCCATAGTCTGAATTGTAACCACTATTCTAGACAGTTTTGTTCATTATATGGGTTAAGAACCTATAAAAACTGTTTCCTTTTTGGATTTTCTGTGCCACTATAAAAATTATCCGTGAGTTAAGTGTTTGTGAATGATTTGTAGTCTTTGATAAAGCAAACTTTGAATGAAATAAATCTCTTCATGATTTATTTATTTGCTTTTTTTTTTTTAAAGAGTTTTGTTGGCAGGGTGTGTGGCTCATGCCTGTAATCCCAGCACTTTGGGAGGCCAAGGCAGGTGGATCACCTGAGGTCAGGAGTTTGAGACTAGCCTGACCAACATGGTAAAATGCCGTCTCTACTAAAAATACAAACATTAGCTGGGTGTGGTGGCACGTGCCTGTAATCCCAGGTAGTCAGGAGGCTGAGGCAGGAGAATCACTTGAACCCAGGAGGTGGAGGCTGCAGTGAGCAGAGATCGTGACACTACACTCTAGCCTGGGCAGCAGAGTGAGACTGTCTCAAAAAAAGAAAAAAAAAAGAGTTTTGTTTGTTTGTAATATTTTTACCTTTTTTTTTTCTTTCTTTTTTTTTTTAGGAACAGGATTTCACTATGTTGCTGACTCCAGCAATCCTCCTGCCTCAGCCTATAAATTTTGCTATAAAAAATAAGATTTATTGAAATATTTATGAATAAATTTTATGAATTTCTTGAAAAATTTATGAATAAAATAAACTTATGAAAAATCAATCTTATTCCAAGAAATTATTAGAAAAAGAAGAGCGGTTTGGTCACATGTGATGTTGAAAGTGCCTTTGTCTATTTGCAATTCTGGACTGAATAAATGGTTAGAATAAAATAATAAGCTCACACTTTTCCATTAGCCCCATTTGTGTGTGTGTGTGTGTGTGTGTGTGAAAACGGTAGAATTTTTTCCCCTTTTAAGGGGAAATTCAGCGTCCTGTTTAGTTTCTTTAGTTTTAATTTCTTTCATTTGGTTACTGACGCGCTTTAAACTTTTGCTTTATCTATCTCACTCGCTCTTTGCAGATTCCTCTGCTTCCTCTCAAGCAGTTACGTGACAGTATTGAAGAGCTGTCGTGGTCTGTCTCTGAAGTGACCATTCTTGATTTGACATTTATTCAGTCGAGAATTGCAAATAGACAAAGATGATTTCAACATCACATGTGGCCAAGAAGCTCCTCTTTTTCGAATCATTTCTTGGAATGAAATTAATTTTTCTTTCATTTTGTTTGTAGCAAAATTTAGATGAAGCTAAGTTGGCAGAATATTATTATTTATAAAGCATAACCAAAGTATTTGAATCAAATATTTGAGAATATTAAGTTCTCTAATTCACACTAGTTATTTATATTTATTTCTGTATTTTTTTTTCTGACTTTTATTTTAGGTTCTAGGAGTACACGGGCAAGTTTGTTACATAGGTAAATTGCATGTCGCAGGGATTTAGTGTACAGATCATTTCGTCACCCACGTAATCAGCATAGTACCAGATAGATAGCTTTTCAATCTTCACTCTCCTCCCCACCTCCACCCTCAGTAGGTCCCAGTAGCTATTGTTCCTTTCTTTGTGTCCATGTACACTCCATGTTTAGTGTCCATTTGTAAGTGAGAACATGTGGTATTTGTTTTTCTTTTCCTGCATTACTTTGCTTAGAATAATGGCCTCCAGATTCATCCATGTTACCGCAAAGGATATGATCTTATTATATTTTTATGGCTGCATCACACTACTTATTTTTCTTAAAAGATTTTTAACATCTGTAATTACTAGGATATATTAAGAATTTTATCCAAGAATATGGTGGGTTTCTAATATTTTTGGTAATAGTATTCTAATTGCAATGCTGTAACATCAACTTTAGAGAATAGGCACCCAAATAATTTAATATTTAAATAGGAATTTAGAAATTTTTTCCCATAGATCTCCAGTAACCTAGACTACAAACTATATGAAATTTTGTGTTAAATCTGGCTTCATTAAACTAATAATTATTTAATAATTTTGGGAAAAGAGTGTAGGTGACAAATTAATAGTGTACTGTCTTAGAAAATTCTTAAATTTTTAAAGGATAAAATTCTATCATTTTCAGCTTTTAAATAAAATTTTTTTATTCAATGAGTATATTGATTATAAGTGAATCTTATACATTTTAAAACAACTTCAATGGTTATCGATTTAACTGTTCTTTTCCAGTTAAATCGATATTTATTCTTGAGATAATACATGTACTAAAATAGCAGAATTGAATTTTGACATTTTTAAAGTTTCACTGAGATATAATTTCACACACCATGTAATTCACTTACTTAAAGTGCACAACGCAATGGCTTTTAGTAGAGTCATAGACTTGTGTAAACATCACTGCAATCAGTCAATTTTAGAACCTTTTTGTCACCCCCAAATAAAATCATAAAATTCTATGCAGTACCCATTAGTGGTTGCTCACTATCCTTCCCTGGTCTCAGCTACAGACCTAGGAAATATTTAATTTACTTTTTATCTGTCCGAATTGCCTGTTTTGGAACTTTTACATGACTAGAATCATATGCTGTATAGTCTTTTGTGGCTGGTATCTTTCATGTAGTGGTGTTTTCATGGTTATTCCTATTTTAGCATGTATCAGTATTTCTTTTTTTTAATTGGTGAATAGTATTCCACTGTGTGTATTTATATCACATTTTATCTATCCATTCAACAATAGACATTTGAGTTATTACCACTTTTTTGGCTAATATGGATAATTCTCCTATGAAAATTCCTATACAAGTTTCTGTATGGACATGTTTTCATTTCTCATGGGTATATACCTACCAGTGGAATTCATGGATCATGGCAACTCAGTGTTTAACCTTTTGAGAAGCTGCTAAACTGTTTTCCAAGGTAGCTGAACCATTTGACATTTCCACCAACAATGTATGAATTTCACAATGTCTTCACATCCTTGGAAATCCTTGTCATGATGTTTTTTTTTTTTAATTATTATTATAATCATCCAATTGGGAACAAGGGAGTGGTCTCACTGAGGTTTTGATTTTTATTTCTCTGATAGCTAATTAGGTGAACATCTTTCCATGTGTTTATTGGCAATTGATGTATCTTCTTTGGAGGAAGATCTACTCAGATTTTTTGCCTATTTTTTAAATTGAGTAATTTTTCATTTTATTATTGAGTTACAGACTGTTTAAAATTAATGAGGGTAGTCTCCCTAAAGAGATTTCTTAAAATGGATGAGTTTTAACTGACTTAAAGATATGATTTCCACTTTTGATGTAGAGCTTGTTCTAATATACAACACTGGTTTTATGTAATAATATTGATCACAATTTATACTTGACTCCAAAATAAATTATTATAGCAAAACATGATTTCATTAAGCCATACTTTAAAAATAATGTTATCTTCTCTTTCAAAGACACATACAGAATATTTTAGAAAGCAAAAACTGCTTAATGGTCAACAAATTACAGGGATTTTACAAAGAAGACTTTGGCATTTAGAGAGTGACAATGTTATTTGAGTAAAATTAATTTTTTTAAATGACACTAACTTTTTCCTACTTTACCTTAAAAATTTTCCCTTGAATGTCTGTGTAGGAAGATTAACAATGTTGTCAACACCAGCTACATGTCTGAATCCTAAAAATTTGAAGTTGCCTGGATGTCATAGCAGGAAATAAAAATATTTTCGGTAAAACTATAGTATTCTAAGATATTGATCCCACAGATCCCTGGAAATACATGTTCAATTTTTAACATGGAAGCTTTTAAACATGACTAGGTAAATTATAATATATGTGAAAATGCTAAGAACATGGTTTAGAAGAAAGCAGGATTGTCAATATATTTTTTGAGGCTATTCTCCAAAAGTCTCCAAGAGGGATACAGATTATTTGTTTAAAAAATTATGTTCTTTACATGGACACAGGGAAGGCAATGTCACACATGGGGCCTGTCGGGGGATGGGGAGCTAGGGGAAGGATCGCATTGGGAGAAATACCTAATGTAAATGACAGGTTGATGAGTGCAGCAAACCTCCATGGCACATGTATACCTATGTAATGCACCTGCACATACTCCATACTTATCCCAGAACTTGAAGTATAATAATAAAAAATTATGTTCTTGGCATTTTCTCATTTATACATATTCCTTTCACTCTAAAAATACTATAGTACAAAATTTTAATCACCACAGATTGTTTTCTTTTCAGTTAAACAAATCATGATTAAAGTGTAAAATGTTTCATATTGTTTCCTGAGAAGAGAAATCTGTCTTGTGATTCATTGAACAACAAATACTTAAGTATATAGTATTAAGTATAATAAGTGCTTAATACAAGTATATTGAATAAATGAATGAAATATAAAGTAAGTATTAATTTTTTTCTAAGGTAACCTCTCTAGATATGGCAGAGGACTCCACGATCTGTAAGAGTATAATGAAAAGGGAAATAAAATGTTGATCTGTTGATTTTTCAAGGCAGACCTGTAGCTATTAGGATGTGTTCTGTGAACTTCTGTCATCTAAACCCTCAGACCCTGTGAATCCCAATAAGACTCAATGCCTGTCACATTATTACCCCATGGGCACTTCTCAGTTGTATTTGTGTTCAGTCCTTTTCAGTTCTCCCAGGAAAAGAAAAGGATGGGGAAATACAAAGCTAACACTTTGATATAATTTCCATTTTACTCCTTGCACATAACTAATTATAAATTTCTGATTTATGCATTCTTTTATATTATTTTCTCAACAATTTACAAAACAAACGCTGATGACCATTGGAAAGATTGTATAAATTATCTGTTGTGTACATCACTCCTTCATGATTCTGAATTCTTTTTTCTTTTCTTAGCAAATGCCATATTTTCACTTCAGCAAACCTGTGTAACAATGATCATGCAGCCCAGTGCTGAGGAATCATAAAAAATTAAAAACATTTGACTGGCAACAAATCAATTATTTCAACAATTTTCTTTTACTTGTAAGAATGCAAGCAATCTTAGGCATGAGTTACTATTTTTAGAGTCCTAGTTATAATACACTTCTTTCAATTCTAGGCTCAATTAAGAAATTCAAATTATGTAGAAAGGAACAAGTATAACACCCTTACTTCACCTCAATCATGAACAAATATGTTTTCCGCTCATAATACAGATATGCTGTGGGTGAGAAAACTAAATTTCTTCTGCATTAAAAAGAAGATTGAAAAGTAAAATATGGAATGGATTTTTTTTGAAGAAAGGACCTTAGAGATGTAATCTAGCAATTACTCAACTGCTTTTATCCTGCAGATGAGGAAATTTAAACTCAGAAACACTTCATTTCACAAGAGCATACATGAGAAGCCAGGCTATAAATCTGAAAACAGCTTACAGTAACTATTAACTGTCTGCAACACATCCATCAAAAAGTAAATATGCGAGCTCCCTCGCAGCCAGGAGTGAAGCTGCCTTTCTTCTTTGTGAGTTGCTATCATCGCCACTTGACAATGCAGATTTTCGTGAAGACCCTGACTGACAAGACCATCACCCTTGAGGTCGAGCCCAGTGACACCATTGAGAACGTCAAGGCAAAGATCCAGGACAAGGAAGGCATCCCTCCCGACCAGCAGAGATCGATCTTT
This sequence comes from Saguinus oedipus, assembly GCA_031835075.1. Taxonomy (NCBI): domain Eukaryota; kingdom Metazoa; phylum Chordata; class Mammalia; order Primates; family Cebidae; genus Saguinus; species Saguinus oedipus. The sequence goes on along the minus strand of CM063171.1, from coordinate 184,664,173 downwards.
GCTGGAAAAGCAGCTGGAAGATGGGCACACCCTGTCTGACTACAACAGCCAGAAAGAGTCCATCCTGCACCTGGTCCTGTGTCTCCGAGGTGAGGTGCAGATCTCTGTGAAGACCCTGACTGTTAAGACCATCACTCCTCGAGGTCCAGCCCAGTGACATTATTGAAAACATCAAGGCAAAGATCCAGGACAAAGAAGGCATCCCTCCTGACCAGCAGAGATGGATTTTTACTGGGAAACAGCTGGAAGATGGGTGCACCCTATCTGACTACAACATCCAGAAAGTCCAGCCTGCACTTGACGGGGGTTATGTAAGTTTCCCCTTTAAGATTTCAACAAATGTCATTGCACTTTTCTTTCAATAAAGTTGTTGCATTCCCGCCGCCCCGTCCCCTCCAGAAAAAGTAAATATGCAAAACATAACCACTTGCTAAACAAATGCTACAAACCCGTGGTCAAGAGATGAAGAACTTTACTCCAGCACTGCCAATCTTTCTTGTTCTGGAATTACTACCAAACTCACAGGGGTTCAAGTTCATTAGTGATTAGAAATAGAGATTAGAATTGAGGATAATGGCTTTTAATTTGTCCTTAGTGGCAAGTGATAGATGGTCTGTAAAGAAAAATGAAATGACTTTTTACACTTGATTGACCAGTTTTTAACATCATGACAAATTGGCTTTATTTTATTTTCTCTCTCTATTCATATACATGTACATGTACATGTACATATACATATACATATACAGTTATTATTTTTATCAGAACCACTTGAGAGATCACATATACCATGTTCCTTTACCTATTAATAGTTTAGTATGTATTTCCTGAGAACAAGGATATTCTCTTACATAACTGCTATACAGTTAGCAAATTAAGAAAAGCTCACTCTTTGATCTAATCTCCATTTTATCCCTTGCACATAACTAATTATACTAGTTTCTGATTTTCTTTCTTATTTTTGAAAAAAATAAGCAGATAGGTACATTTTCTTATATATTGTCTTATTTCCTAAATGTATTGTTTTGTACAATAAGTCCATTAAAAAACCCTGCAAAGCCAAATGAAGTAAAAATACTTTCATTTTCTACACAGTTTCACACTTTGAAAGATTTTTATACTTTTCTATATCTTCTTTCATTCCTTCTTTCCCAACTGTTTTAAACCTCCTAGCACAACCCAAACCTAATTTTCCAAGGAAATTGTGCTATAAGCAATGAAGAATCTATGAGAGCTTCCAAACTGGTATGATCAAATCTAGGATTTAGAAAGCAGACTGTGGCAGTGTGTGAAGGAGGCAATAAAATAGGAGACAGTTGATGCTGTGAGACTCACTGGTGACGTTTTGGTAACTTTTCAGGTAAGGGATGTTGAAAGTCTGAATTAGGGTCAAAGTAAGAGGAGTAGAAAGTGGAAAAAGATGACCACTATCTGAATTTGGAGAATAAAGAAGGGGAAGAAAGTGAAGATGGTAGACAGACATTGCTATAATTACCTGAACTAGAAAACAGAGGAGGTACTAGGAAAGAGAAAGATCAATGGTTTCATAGTAAATCTGATGAGTTTCAGGCATTGGGGTCCTATCCTTGTAGAGAGGTTTAGAGTACAAATGTAAATACAGAGAAAAAGTAGGGTGCTGTATAGACTGGTGCTGAGGAAAGAGTTTGCTTGGAAGTTTCATTTATGTTGTTTTCATGCAGAACTATCTTCTCCTCTTTGGACCTGCACAGCTAGGATTGCAATGAACAAGTGAAGATGCTCCTTCATGGTTAAACCAGCAGGAGAGGCTGAAGTGTGGCGGTCTTGGTTATATATGCTACACAGTTGCACAGAGCTACTTAAATATTCAGTCTTTATGAAAGTAATGATGTACCAAAGACATTTTGTAATAATGCATGTGGTGTCTGCAAAGTACTTTGAATACTGGGTGTTTTTTAAAAAATTACTTTCTTGCCAATGTTTTTGGTGTTTTGGTCATGAAGTCCTTGCCTACTCCTATGTCCTGAATGGTTTTGCATAGATTTTCTTCTAGGGTTTTTTATGGTGTTAGGTCTTAGGTTTAAGTCTTTAATCCATCTGGAGTTAATTTTAGTGTAAGGTGTTAGGAAGAGGTCCAGTTTCTGCTTTCTGCACATAGCTAGCCAGTTTTCCCAACATCATTTATTAAGCAGGGAATCGTTTCCCCATTGCTTGTTTTTGTCAAACAGACAAATGGGACCTAATCAAACTCCACAGCTTCTGCACAGCAAAAGAAACAGTCACTAGAGTGAATCAGCAACCAACAGAATGGGAAAAAATTTTTGCAGTTTACCTAGCTGACAAAGGGCTGATATCCAGAATTTACAAAGAATTTAAACAGATTTACAAGAAAAAAACAAACAAGCCCATTCTAAAATGCGCAAAGGATATGAACAGACACTTTACAAAAGAAGACATACATGAGGCCAACAAACATATGAAAAAATGCTCATCATCACTGGACATTAGAGAAATGCAAATTAAAACTACATTGAGATACCATCTCACGCCAGTTAGAATGGTGATCATTAATAAATCTGGAGACAACAGATGCTGGAGAGGATGTGGAGAAATATGAACACTTTTATACTTTTACACTGCTGGAGTGTAAATTAGTTCAACCATTGTGGAAGACAGTGTGGCAATTCCTCAAGGACCTAGAAATAGAAACTCCATTTGACCCAGCAATCCCATTACGGGGTATATATCCAAAGGACTATAAATCGTTCTACTATAAGGACACATGCACACGAATGTTCACTGCAGCACTGTTTACAATAGCAAAGACCTGGAACAAACCCAAATGCCCATCGATGATAGACTGGACAAGGAAAATGTGGCACATATACACCATGGAATATTATGCAGCCATCAGAAACGATAAGTTCGTGTCCTTCGTAGGGACATGGATGATACTGGAGACCATCATTTTCAGCAAACTGACACAAGAACAGAAAATGAAATACCGCATGTTCTCACTCATAGGTGGGTGTTGAACAATGAGAACACATGGACACAGGGAGGGGAGCATCACACACTGGGGTCTGTCAGGGGGGAAATAGGGAGGGACAGCGGGGGTTGGGGAGTTGGGGAGGGATAGCATGGGGAGAAATGCCAGATATAGGTAAAGGGGAGGAAGGCAGCAAATCACACTGCCATGTGTGTACCTATGCAACTATCTTGCATGTTCTTCACATGTACGCCAAAACCTAAAGTGCAATAAAAAAAAGAATAAAATGAATTTTAAGCAAAAAAATTACTTTCTGTGAGATCTGAATGACATTTTAGAATATAATATGTGGGTATAAACACAGTTCAGTATCCAACTCCCACCCCTCTTCCTGGAGAAACACAAAACACACATACACACACACACACACACACACACACACACACACACACGATGGTTTTCTGGAAAGAAGTCAAACCTCTGTTGTTGCTAATGTTTTTTCCATGGAGAATAGATTTTAGTTTTTCTTCTACATATAGTTTCCTGATATGCCAGGAGAGGAAATGTTTTCTCTTGTTTCTAGCAAACAGACATACATGGACAATGGGAAACCATGTTCAGAAGAGAGGAGGGAACCTCACTCCCTGGCAGAGAGGACAGCTTTTATAAGAATCCTCAGCATGGCATGGTGACTCATGCCTGTAATCCCAGCACTTTAGGAGGCCGAGGTGGGTAGGTCACGAGGTCAAGAGATCGAGAACATGCTGGCCAACATAGTGAAACCTCATCTTTACTAAAAATACAAAAATTAGCTGGGCATGGTGGTGTGCACCTGTAGTCCCAGCTACTGAGGAGACTGAGGCAGGAAATCGCTAGAACCCGGGAGGTGGAGGTTGCAGTGAGCTGAAATGGCACCAATGCACTCCAGCCTTGTGACAAAGTGAGACTATGTTTCAAAAAATAAAAAAAGGTCAGGCATAGTGGCTCATGACTGTAATCACAACACTTTGTGAGGCTGAGGCGGATGGATCAAAAGGTCAGGAGTTTGAAACCAGCCTGGCCAATATGGTAAATCCCTGTCTCGACTAAAAATACAAGAATCAGCTGGATGTGGTGGTGGGCACATGTGATCCCAGATACTCTGGAGGCTGAGGCAGGAGAATCACTTGAACCCGGGAGGCGGCAGAGGTTGCAGTGAGCTGAGATCTTGCCACTGCACACCAGCCTGGGAGACAAAGTGAGACTGTTTCAAAAAAAAAAGAAAAAATCCTCAGTGCCCTGACTTTAGTACCCCTTTCTTCTCTACAGCTACTTTTAATAACATGAGTGCAATATTCACGTGATCAATACCTACAATCGCTGGCCGTGAATAACTAAGAAGAATCACAGCACCAGATGAGGCAGAAGGAAGAAGATATTGAATTAGAAATACTGATGATAATTTCCCTTTTCAGATACATTGATGAAGATAAAGCACATTCCTGTGATGAGGGCCCTGTTATCTTGCCTTTGGCCAGAACAAGGAGTAGAGTTAGTGGAACCTGAGACTCCGGGAGGCCTGTGCCCATCTAGCCATCCTGACACTAGTTGTGATCTCTTGCCTTTAACACCTCTTTGCCATTGTTTCCTCTCACCTTATAGCCTGATTTAGACTCTGTTGATGGCAAATTGTGATGCACCAGCATAGTTTATTATGACGATAGTATTTGTTTTTATTCTTATACTAATGCAACCATTATTTCTGCACAATGTCTTTCCATTATCTTTCTACTCACATAAGAAGGGCTTACTGAAGGAGAAATAGAAGCTTTATATATAGTAAGACACAGCATCTTAACTGTAACGTCGGAACTTTGATTATATCCATTAACATGTGTCTTGTCATTGTATGTGTGTGTTTCTGGCTTATTTCCAGTTCTTGAACATGCTTTACATGTTCCTACCTCTCTGCCCTTTTTCATGTATTCATTCCACATCATCTTCACACTTCCCCATGATAAATGCCCCAACTCCTTCCATCTATCTGCATGCTTTAGAGTGGTGGGGTGGTTTATTTTTTATTTTTTATATTTTTCTTAGAGCGTCACCCAGGCTAGGGTGCAGTGGCAAGATCTCGGCTCACGGCAACCTCCACCTCCCAGGTTCAATCGATTCTCCTGCCTCAGCCTCCAGAGTATCTGGGATTACAGGTGCCCTCTGCCACACCCAGCTAATTTTTGTGTTTTTCGTAGAGACAGGATTTCACCATATTGGCCAGGCTGGAGTGCAGTGGCACAATCATAGCTCACTACAGCCTCCACTTCCTGAGCTCAAGAGATCCTCCTGTCTCAGCCTCTGGAGTAGCTAGGACTGAGGGCATGCACAACTATTCCCAGCTAATATTTTTATTTTTTGTGCAGATGGGGTCTTGCTGTGTTGCCCAGGCTGGTCTTGAACTCCTAACCTCAAACACTCCTCCCACCTTAACCTCCAAAGTGCTTACAGATGTGAGCCACTGTGACCAACCTAAATGCATTTTTAAAAATTCAAGATTTAACTGAAATATATTTTGCCATGACCCCGTTTTCATTACTGTCATCTTTTGTTACTTAGAGATTGTGAATCATTTATAGTCTGCTATTTATTTGACAACTACACTGCTGTATACTCTTAGTTTCATTTTTCAATGTTTAAACCTTGACTTTTAAAATAAATATCATCGGTAGAATAATGACCAAACTCTTGGACTTTGGAGACAGATGAACTTGGTTTTGAATCCTGGCTCTTCTGCTTAGTCACGGTAAAATGTCAAAGTTACTTAATAACTTCGAAGCGTCAGTTTCCTCATGTGTAACACAATCATAGGAACCATAAAGTTGTCATGAGGATTAAATGAGATAATATATGTAAAAGATTTGGAACAGCGATTGAGAATTAGACCTAATATTTGCTTAAAACTATTTTTTCTGATTTTTTAAAGAAGTTGCTATGTTCACAAATCAATCAATCAAATGGTGCCATAGTGCTTGGCACAGAATATAGTAGATAAGACTATCTCAAAGTAAAAACCCTTTTCATGAAAGGCTGATAATTACATTCATAAACATCATTCTCTCTTTAACCTTGATGAAAGTTTCACTTTCCCTCTAATTTCCTTCAGTTTTTTAATCATATATTTACTCTTCATGTTATAATATTCTAATAACAGAACTGAAATTCTGTAGAATATTTTCTCTAACCATATAATGTTCTTTGTGAAATCTTCACAATAGATCAGAAAATAAATTGTGAAATGGAAAAATAAATTTATTTACCCACCACTTATGTATATCTGAAAGAAGGGGAGGAGTAATGCACAGGAATAAAAAATAAAATAAACAATATCAGAATATCAGATGGGTGCTTTTGCCCCATGAATCAAGGGCATCTCAGTCACAGAAGGCACACTGCTGATAGGATTTGGAGTTTTGAAATAATTTTGCCCTTAAAGGGGCCAAGGAAAAAACTTCTCCTTCACCCTCTGAAGGTTCACTGAAAAATCAACTCGAAAAAGATAGATTAGTAAGAGAAATAGAATACAAACTTATTAGCAGGCACAAAGGAGGATCACAGATTAATTACCCACCACACCATATGGGTACAGATAGTTATATATCCTTCTAGACAGGGGACATGGAGATGCGGAAGTATGGATTATTTCAGGGGGTTGGTAAATTATTTTTGGGGGAGTCCGATGGGCTTGAAGAACATACCGTGGCCTGGGATAAAGTTTGTTGGCTTTCAGAGTAGACAATGGTTTGTGACAAAAGTCTGTTGGAATTTGTTGACAGATTTCAGTTTTTCTTCCTCCAATAATTTCAGTTAATAAAAACTCAGGGAAGGGACCAGAGGTAACTGCTTTTGTCTTTGGCAGGTCCAGACTTTAGGCAGATCAGGAAATTTCAGAGAACACCTTTGTCTTGTGCTTTGGGAGAGACAGAGGATTGGGAGAGTGGTTGGGGGTGGCAATCATCAGAGAGACCCTGAAGCATGTCAAAGCACCAGATTTGGAGGTATTGGTTTCTGAACCCAATACTCCTCACAAAGTCTGTGAATACCTTAATCAAATAGATAAACCTATCAAATAGACCAGGAAGTCAAATGTAGCCCGCCTCCAGTATTTCTAAATAAAATTTAGAAATTTTATTAACAAAATAAAATAAAATTTCTAAATAAAATAAAATTTCAGTGGAATCCAGCCATGCCCATTCATCTACCGGTTGCCTGTGTTTCCTTCTGCACTGCAGTGGCAGAGTTGAGTGGTCATGACGAAGACCAAGTGGCTCAAAGCCTAAAATATTTAATATCTGGGCCCTTCATAGGGAAACTTGCTGATACTTGAAATTGATTACACAGTTACAAATCAAAAAGTGCAGTGTAATAGCTCACGTTATTTTCCTTCTATGTGAAAGAAAATGCAATATGATTCATTCCAGGTTGTCTGTTTTATGTCTTAATTTTTTTTTGTGCAAAATTGGAAATAACATTGGGTTTCCAACTTTTCTACTCAAATATATTTCCTTTTGAAAATATTAACAAAGTTGTGCCTGTAATCCCAGCTACTCGGGAGGCTGAGGCAGGAGAATTGCCTGAACCCAGGAGGCGGAGGTTGCGGTGAGCCGAGATCGTGGCATTGCACTCCAGCCTGGGTAACAAGAGCGAAACTCCATCTCAAAAAAAAAAAAAAAAACAAAAAAAGAAAAAACAAAAAAAGAAAATATTAACAAAGTTAATGGTATTGAGTTTTTCTCCAAATTCTATAACTAGCATAAAAATCTTATCATCTAGTTATTATCTGTGTTAGCAACTGCCATTTCAATTATTAAGCTAAGAAATATGCTAATATCTTTGTTAACATGCTAATAGTTAAAAAAATATTTTTAAGGTAAAATTCAGTTTATCTTTCTAATCCTTTTAATAATCTGATAGCCAAATCTAGGAAGTATAAATATCTTTTAGGGTGTACAGTTCTTTAAGAGTAAAATAGGAAAATCCCTTATTTTGGTGATGGTATAATCAAAATAAGTCAATGTGCAAATCCTGGGTAAAGGCAATCTTTGATGGATCCACTACAAATTCTGCTCCAGAAATACTGACTAATATGAAATTTTTGTAAGTTGTTCCCAAGATAGAAATGGCCCCTATCAGTGAAGTGAGTTGAATAGAGAGACTCAAGAAAGAAATTTTCCCCAATTTAATGATTTAGAGCTTTTTGAGTGCAAGTTGATAGAAATCTGAGAGTGTTACAGAGAGCGATGAGTAATGACATATCAGGGACAATTTAAGTGAATGGCTTTTGAGATTAAACTGAATGTCTGCATGAAAGTACTTTAGGGAGAGACACTAATTGGAATTGGTTCTCACATTGGTAAGCTTCCCTGCACATCTGCACCTCAATGCATTTGATATTGCCATGGGGAATTCTTCGAGTCTCTCAGCATCTAGAGTACCTGGACTACTTAAAATAGAAAATAATGGTGTATATCTTAAAAGGAATGATTACTATCCTACTAATTATTTTGAATTCTAAATGAAATTCTGACTCATCAAAGGCGTAGGTTTACTTCGAAGGATTGTAACATAGTAAATATTATAAAACAAAGATGGGCTATATTTGAATACAAAATACATTTAAAATAAAACATGAACATTTTCTATACTTTCTAAGTATTTATATTTTTTAGTCCTGCCAGTAAGTTAACCTAGAATAAACTCATAGCTGATTTCAAGTAGATAATTATTAAGTTTTCTTTAACGCACATTTTATTTATTTGTTTGATTGGTTAGGCAAGTAAAGTACAAAATTTAAAAGAAACAACATGCAGTAAAATGTAAATCTTCCCTCCACTGCTGTCTGTTAGGTATCTAGTTATCTTTCCCGGAAATAATTGCTGTTACCGTTTTCTTCTCTGTTCCCCCAGAGTCAGTCTGTGCTATGGAAGCATTTTCTCGTATGTTCTTTTTAATAATGCAAATAGCACCATGTTCTTCACACAGTTCAACACTTTGATGTTTTCACCTTCATAATAAACATTTGAGATTTTTATCTATCCGGCACTTCATTATTTTTAATATCTTGTAGTATTTTATTATATGCATATATCATACTTTTTGTGCATCTGTGTGTTTGTGTGAGTGGTGAGTGTGTATGAGTGTGTGTTGGGGGCTCAAATACAGAGGTTGCATTATTCAGGTCATGCCACACTATCCTACTGGGCTAAGTCACTTCTATTGCTCTATTTTATTTACTTTTTCCTTCATTTTTGATCCCTAAATCCATTTTTCCTCACTCTTTCTCCACCATAAGTGTCACTCTACTATGTGTCATATTTTTTCTGAGATACATATGTGTTTTTGTAAACTGTAAAATATTATTTTGTGAGTGCATCTTTAAAATTATATTAATAACGTTATGTTACTGCTCTAGTCCACACTTCATGGTCACTGCTTATGAATTGCTCCATGATACATGTCCATTCTTTTAAATAATTTTTTTATTTCAGTAGTTTATTTTTTAACTAGTTTAATGTCTATTCATTTTTCTAAATTTATTTCCCAGAAATATACACGTAAGATGCTTCCAGCTTTCATAATCAAGATAATGCTGTAATAAACGTATTAATGCATATGCTTGTATAGATCTATGCGTGATGTTTCTGAGTCCAAGTATAGCATTGCTGGTCATTCTCATAATTATTATGTATTGCAAACTGTTCCACATATCTGCTATATCAGGCTGTACTTTCACCTGAAATAGTTTCTATTTTTTCATATCCTTTCCAAAACTTGGCATTATATAGCTTCCTAATTATTTTAATTTGCTGGATATAAAATAATAAATAATTATTTTACATATAACATTTCCTTTCCTAGTCACATATTTTGTCCATTCTTTTAACTTGAAATCCAAATGTTTTCCAAATTTGAAAATATTCGTATCCTAAATAATATTGTCTTGTTTTTATCTTGTAATTTTCTCCCCTAATGTTTCTCTCAAATATTCTTTGTAAAGCAAAATATATTCAATTCTTATATACTCATATCTATCAATATTTCACTTTATGCTGAATACTTTCATATGTTTTATATTTTTTATTAGCTTTAGGGTATCACATTTTACATTTTATATGCTTTATATGCCAAGTTTCATTTTTGTCAGGTGCAAGATGAGAATCTAAATTTATCTTTCTCTATAAAGTTGTAGTTTTCTTAATAACATTATTCAGCAATCACTATTCTGCCCACCTCTTTGTGGTTCCCTGTATAACAGACAAGCTATCTAGCTGAGTCAGTTTTTAGTGTTCTCTTTTTTTCATTTTCTAATTTTACTGTTTGTATTCAGAATATAGTTTTTATTTTATGTCTATGTTGTATGTATTACTATTGAGACACAATTGTATTTTATTTTCCCCTAATATCAGTAGGATGTGGATATTATTTATTTGTGTCTTTTTCTTTACTCTTTATCAGTCTGGCTAGAGGTTGTCAATTACATTAATTAAAAAAAAAAACCAGCTTTTAGTTTCATCAATTTTTTTCTATTTTTTAAACTTTTAATATAATTGATTTATTATCTACTCTTTATTATTTTCTTCCTTCTATTTGTTTTGGGTTTAATTTGCTTTTCTTTTTCTAGATTCTTAAGGTTGAAACTTAGATGAATGGTTTCAGACAATCTTCTGTCCTAATAGAAGTATTTAATATTAGTATCACAATGAAATCTTCAGGCAATCATTTCTCACTACATTATTTGTCTGAAAAAGCATTTCACCTTCATTGCTGAGAGATGTTTTCTCTAGCTATTGAGATCTGAGTTGACAGGTTTTTTTTTTATTTCTTTCAAAAACTTAAAGCTCTGACTCCAATGTCTTCTGACTTGAATGCTTTCCGATGAGACGATGTCTATAATTTTTGTCTTTGTTTCTCTGTAATGTGATGTATCTTTTTCACAGGCTGCCTTCAAAATTGTCTTTTTATTTTTTTTCAGCCCTTTGAATAGGGTATGTCTAGGTATTTGGTATTTTTCAATCTTGCTTTGCAGTCTCTTAGCCTCTTGAATCTTTTTTTTTGACGTCTTTCATTACTTTTGGAAAATTCATCTTTTCAAACATTTCTCTCATTTTGTGCTCTCTCTCTTCTCCTTCTGAGTCTTTAATTACAAGTATTTAGATGATTTGAAACTGTCACACACTTTTTGATGCTCCATTCTGTTTGTTTTCATTCTTTTTCTCTCTGTGTTTAAGCTTTGGGGATGTCTGTTGGCCCATCTTCAAGTTCATGATTCTTTCCTCAGCCAGGCCAAGTCTATTGTTGAACCTGCTGAAGGAATTCTTCGAAGGATATTTCCTTATGCCTTAGGGCTGATCAGCTTTATTTTCTTCCTTGAAGCATTTGCTTCTTTATGAGACAAGGGATTAGGTAGGGAAGCAGGATTTTTGTTTTTCTGCAATGGCAGCTACTCCCTCCTCCTTGCCTTCATCAGTAGGAAAGGTCCTCCTATCTCTTCCCTACTGTACTCTCTTTTTGTCTTTTTGTGGAGAATGGTGTCTTGCTATATTGCCCAGGCAGGTCTCGAACTCCTGGACTCAAGCTATCCTCCTGCCTCTGCCTCCCTAAGAGCTCGGATTACAGGCATGAGCCACAGCGCCAGGCCCTATTGTTTTCTTGAACAGCCACTGGAGATCTACGGAACAGAGCTTGTTACTAAATTTAAAATCTCCTTGTATCTGAAGCTATCAGCTGCTGTATAATGTTGTGCTGGTTCACATTAAGTTTTTAGCTATTTATTAAAATTTTAGGTGATTTCTTCTTACCGTGTTTGATGGCTTTGCTTTTTGCCTGCATTTTGCCATAGATGAGACAGTTCACACTTCCCCTCTCTTTTTGTGGATGCCTTCCCCGAAGTGGGTTTTCAGACTACTTGGTTACTCTGTGACATCAGCTTTTCAATAAGTTCAAGAAAATTTATGATTTTGCATTTATCTAGCTTTTTCATGTTAGAATGAGACAAGCTTTCTTTACAGCTCTCTATCCTAGATGTAAGAACATCCCTCTTATTAATGTTTTTAATTAAATTTAGGGTCAGTGTGTTTTGTTCCAAAAATAAATAATTTTTGTGTTTTATTGTTGTAATTCTAAAAAATTTGTAAGTTGACTAGATAGAATTAACGTCATATGATGTGAAGTCTTCCTATTTACATATTATGATGTGAAATTTCAATAACAAATTGTGCCTTCACAATTTTTCAAATATCTGTTCTCATCCTTCAGGAGCATTTAAGTATTTCTGTATGTACATCTAGCATACTAGGTTTGTTATTTTTTTTTTGTTTCTGAAATGTAGATTATGCCTTCAAACTGGTAGTTTTTCAGGGATGTGAAGATTGATTTTTATACATTTAATTATGTAGACAGCTTTATCAAATTCTTACTTCTTGTCATTTTTTTCCAGATGATTTGTTTATTCTTTTTCCCCACAAAACAATCGTGTAATTTAAATATAATGATGATATCATTTTCCTAATTTTCAATTTGTATATTCCTTTTTCTGATCTAATTATACTGATACATACAGAATAATATTAATTATAGTAGTAGCAAAATACATACTTGTCCTTTTTTTTGTTTCAACTAAAATGCTGCTAATATTTCTCAAGTAAGCATGAGTTACATAACTAACAGAAATGTCCACTTATTTCTATGTTATTGACAATATTCACAGTTATGTTAGCTTTCTATTAAACACTCTTCAGTATCTATAATATAAAAATTAGTATTTAATTTTTCTTCAATGACTCCTTCATTAATATTTGAAATTATGTACATAGATATGCTAACATTTATCAATTCTCCCATTAGACTAAATAACCCTTCCCATGCTGTATTATTATTTTAATGTGCTCTGGGATTCTCTTTACTATTATTTTCACCTTTATAATCATGATATAAGACTGGTTTCTACTTAGCTTTTTTTCCTATTATTGTTTTTGGGTTCTGGATCCATATTATAACATTTTCTAAAGAGTGTTTGAGTTCTTTCAGTTTTTTCACCTGTATTTTTAAACTGCATAGATTTTATTGTAGTTATCTTTTCCTTTCAGCTTTGTTAGAAAACCTTGAGAAATAGTTTGAAGCTTGCATTTTCAGGAAGAATGATTTTACAATGACATTTTTTAGATTATCAATGTTAGTCAAATTTTCGACTGTTTCTGGATTTATTTTTCATGTTCCCAGGGAACAACCTATTTTATTCAAGTTCTCATTGGCATTGAGCAGAGTTGAGCAAAATATTCACACATAATTCTGTTAATTTCTTTTCTGTTCATGGTTATTTCCGCAGAAACATTTTAATATTTGTATTTGCACGGCTACTCTTTTTTTTGTTTGACTTTTAATGATTAATCGATTTTGTATTTAAAAGCAAATAATTTTTAAATTTAAAAATTCTATTAATTTAATAATTTTTGATCTATAAAAATCTGTTTTTATGTTTATTAACTCCATCTATTTTCTAAAGGATTGTTATTTTTTTTAAATTACATCTCAAGTTAAATTCTTTGCTTATTACAGCTATGGATTTTCAGAGCAATGCTTCAGTTTTATTAGATATGTTTGTTTAAAGTTTGCTATTCCAGCATGAACTTGAATTTCTTTCAGAAATTATTTCCTTGTGCCAAATATACTTGCATACTTATTTTTATTGAAACAAATTAGCCTTAAAGTACTTATTTACTTTGGAGTGACTCTACAGAATTACTAAATAAAAATGTGCTTATCTAATATGGTAGGGTACCACATATATACATGGGGTGGAAATACTTTTTCTCCTATCTGAAACAAAAAATATGGAAAGAAATGTGGAAATATTTTTTCTCCTATCTGAAACAAGGAAGCATTTCATTGCAAGGAACAGTAATAACATAAAAACGAATAAACCAAAGTTTTAAGTATGATTTACTAGTGTTCTCTTTTGCTTGGCTATCTTGAATATCCATGGACTGAGAATAACAACTTCTAGTCTAACTGACCTCTTAAAAATTGGAAAATACAAGTGGTTTGCTCCTGTTCCAGTCCACATGTGTCTATCAGCTTGAGAATTAGCTTGAGAATTATGTTTCCTGCTGTGATATGAATAGAGCTGCATGGTACTTGAAAGCTGTGTATGTCTATGGATTCCTAATAGGTAGTTAAATTGAATTTTGTGGGAATTCTGATAGGAATGAGAAAAAAATAGCCTATTTTCTTTATGATATGTGTTCACTTTATTCACCTGGTGATAACCTGAAGATTGGGAAGTTAAATAGGATCTTAAGTTTTCTGTGCCTTGTATTGTGATTTTGCTGTTTACAGGTTTGACATTAGAATAGAAAGCCAGAGGGATACTGGGCTACATGACAACTCTTGCTTGAGTAAAAGTTACTATTTTGACATTTCCACACACAGTTTCACTGAATGTATGGCAGGATTGTGTTGATCTGTGGATTCCCCATTACTTCTTCCCTTCTCTGTTTATCCACACGACGAGGAGGTCAATAATAATAATGATAAAAGCTAATGTGTTATTTGTTATATGCTGGTATTGCTCTAAGTGTTTTACATTTATCACCCATTTCATCCTCACAACAAACCAATGAAGTCAGTACTATTATTGTGGTAGACAGGATAAAGCCTTTCAAAGATGTCTTATCCCTAGTCCCTGGAAAATGTGATTATATTATATTACATGACACAGGGGGGTTAAAGTTTCAGATAAATTAGGACACTAGTCAGCTCTTAAATACAGAAATTATCCTGGAAAATCTAGGTAGGCCCAATGTAATAACAAAAGTTCTTTAAATGTGAAAGAGGGAGGCAGAAGCCCAGAGTCAGAGAGGGATTTGAAGATGCTGCTACACTGTACACTTTGCAGATGAAGGAAGGGACTGAAGTCAAAGAACACAGGTGGCTTCTAGAAGCTGAGAAAGACAAAGAAACAGACTCTGCTTCTCTTGATCCATTTCTGCCACCACACAAACTCCCTTAGAATGGCTAATTTATAAACAACAGAAATTTATTTCTCATCGTTCTAGAGGCTAGGAAGTCCGAGGTCAAGGTGCCTGCCAATTTGATGTCTGGTGAGGATTTGTTCCTCCTAACAGCACTGTCTTGGTGTTCTCACAAGGTAGAAGAGAAGGACAAAAGGCAGGTCTTTAAAGCCTCTTTTTAAAGGAGATGAATTTTACTCACAAGGGCAGAGATTGCATAACCATCACTTCTCAAAAGGCCTAACTTTTTTTTTTTGTTCTTTTTCTGAGACTCTGCTCTGTTGCCAGGCTAGAGTGCAGTGGTGCAATCTCAGCTCTCTGCAACCTCTGCCTCCTGGGTTCAAGCGACTCTCCTGCCTCAGCCTCCCAAGTAGCTGGGATTACAGGAGTGCGCAACACGCCCAGCTGATTTTGTATTTTTAGTAGAGACAGGGTTTCTCTCTGTTGGCCAGGATGGCCTCGATCTCTTGACCTCATCATCTGCTGGCCTCAGCCTCTCAAAGTGCTGGAATTATAGGTGTGAGTCACCATGTGCGGCCCGTAAATCTTAATATCATCACCTTGCTGTTTAAATCCAACATATGAATTTCAAAGGGACACATAGCACTCCTCTAGAGCCCCAGAAAGGACACAGCCCTACTGACATGTTAATTTTAGCTCATCAAGATTCATTTTGGACTCCTGAACTTTAAAATCATATGATAATACATAGAAGTTGTTATAAGCCACTAAGTTTATGGTAACTTGTGGCAGCAGCAATAGAAAACTAATGCAATTATCATCCCTGCTGGGTAAACTTGGGATAGGAAACAGGGGTTAAGTAACTAGTTCCAGGTTACACAGTTGTTCACAGGCAGAACCGGGAATTGAAGCTGAGTAGTCTGACTCCATAGACTATATTATTGTTATTTTAAAGTCAGGTTTCTTAAGATATTAATTACCTACAGTAAAATTCACCTTTTAAAGTGTGCAATTGTATGAGTTTTGACAAACATTTATAGTCATGTAACCAACCCCAAAATGAAGATACAGAACATTTACATCATTTTGATAAGGTCTCTTGCACCTCCTTTGTAGTCAAGGAATTCTCCTGACCCAAAGTGCCTGGAAATCAAATGACCTATTTTTTTGTCTCGATGATTTTGTCTCTTGCAGATTGACACATAAATGGGATAATAGTTGTGTGAATAGGATGGTGATTCATCTCCACAAAAAATGCATATAAAACTTGACAAAAGTGTCAAAACAATCATTTAATGGCACTGGAAATGGATCAAGAGCAGAGAATAACTTGAGAAGTATTGGTTCCTAAAAACCTGCTAGAACTTTGAGAAGGAAAGCAGGAATCTCTGGCCAGCTCTTTGGAACTGTTCACATTCCCAATCCCTGCTTGGATGACAGGAATCCTAATATTACAAGTTGTGGCTGGATGCCAAAACCAGTGGCTTTACTCTCAAAGTGGATAGACTGATTCAATCAGGGTAGGAGACAAAAATTCCGGTTTGCTGATTGAGAGTAGTGGTGGACTCAACTGTGAATGAGCAGGGAAAACCTTCTAGCCAGACATTTCACAGGAAGAGTCTGGAAACAAGGGAGCCACAGAAATGCTGAGATAAGCTCTCTATAACTGTTGGTTCACTTGGAAACTCTAAATGTGCAGGAGAGATCAAATAGACCTAGAAAAATAAAAAGGTGAAAAAAGGCCTATGGAGACCTGACAACGGGCTGCAACTTTGATTATGTTTTTCAAAATATATACAGATGGATTAAGAGGGGGTGGAAGCCTAACATGCTCCAGGTGTTTGAGCAAAATCTCTGCTCCAATAATTAGCGAGGCAGATACAAGAGGCAACACCTAGGAAACCAGGCTGAAAAATAAATGTAAGAATAGAAACCCTGAGCAGAGACATCAGCAAACATAGATCCTGCAGTTTAAATATAGACTAAAAAATAGAACAATAATCCTCAGAAAAATAAATAATCTAGAGTTATTACAATATATAATCTAAAATGTATACTTTTCAAATAAAAATTATAAGACACTAAATAGTAAACTGTGGCTCATACTTAGTTACAGAAGCAGTCAGTAGAAACTGACTCTGAGTGGGTACTAATATTGGATTTAGCAAGGACTTAAAAGTAGCCATTATAAATAGGCTTAAAGAAGTACAGGAAACACTGAAGAAGTAAGGCAAACTACGATGACTATGAGTTAATAAATAAGGAATCTTTGTAGTGAAATGGAAACTATATGAGAAGAAACAAATAGAAAATCTACAGTTGAAAATTACAGAAACTGGAATACTCTGAATTCCCGCGGGAATACCTGGAATACTCTTATCAACAGATTGTGACTGGCAGAACAATGAATCACTGTCAACATGGGTTGGGTTCTAGTCAGTTGCCTCTTCTGAGTTGCAGTCTGGCTATTTTTTGTTTGTTTGTTTGTTTGTGTATCTTCACAGTAGGAGAGTTAGAGTGTTCTCTGGGTTCTCTTTTATAAGAGCACTCATACTATTCACGAAGACTCTGCTATCATCAACTAATTATTTCCCAAAGACCCCACCTTCTAACACCATTGCACTAAAAATCAGTATTACAGCATATGAATTTGGTAGGAACACAAATATCTAGTCCAAACCACAGGGAAACAAAATGATTAATGACTGTTTTATTTTTTAATCAGAAAAAAGGAGGCCAGAAGACAGTATGCAATGACATATTTAAAATGTTCAATGAGAAAAAAGCCAATTAAGAATTGCTATAAAATATAACTATTTATACATAACTAAAAGTAACCAAGCACTATGATATACTAAAAGTGTTCATCTATCACAAAGAAAGATAGTAAAAGAGGAACAAGAAATGATAGTCATGAGATAAAGAAAAAAGTAGTGAAATATAAATCCGACCGTAACAGTAATTGTTTTAAATTGATTAAGCACTCTAAAGACAGAGATTGCCAAATTGAATACAGAAGGGAGGCTCTAACCCTATGCTTGCTATAAGAGAAATACTTTAGATCCAAAGACATACATAGGTTGAAAGTAAAATCATGGAAAAATATATACCAGTCAAATGGTAGCTATAAGTAAACTGGAATAGCTACATTAATATTAAAGTAGACTTTAAGAGAAGAAATATTACTAGAGACAGAAAGAGACTTTTCTGATTGATAAAGTGTCCAATATGTGAGGAAATATAGCAATTATAAGTCTACATGTGCTTAAAGCAGAATCCCTAAATAAATGAAGCAAAATCTTACAGAATTGTAGGAAGAACAGACAACACTTAAATTTGATTATAGTTGGAGATTTCAATATTCTTTTCTCGGTAATCGATGAAGCAACTAAAATAGAAAGCAGTAAGGATGCAGAAGTCTGTCATCCAACTTGACTTGATGTATACAGAACCTTTCATTCAGCAACAGCAGAACCCACATTTTTTTCCATGCACACGAATAACTCTCCATGATAGACTTTATGCAAGGAGATAAAACAAATTTCAGTAACTTAAAATGGATTGAAATTTTACTAAGTGTATTCCCCAGCCACAACAGATTAAACTGGAAATAAACAACAGGAAAAAGTCTGTGCTTAGAGGTAAATTTATAACTTTAAGCACTTACAGTTGAAAGGAAGAAAGATCAAAAATCAATAGTCTCGGCTTTCACTTTAAGAAGCTGGGAAAATAAGAGCAGCAAATCCAATTCCAAAAAAGAGGACAGACATAATAAAATCAGTGTGGAAATTTAATGAAAAAGAAAAAATTAGAGAAAAATCAATGAGACCAAAGATAATTATTTGTAACGATGAGCACAGTTGGTAGATATTTAGTCAGACTCATAGGACAAAAGAGAGATAGAAGCTAAGGCAGAAAAAGGAGAGTCAGCCATTAGTGTGTTATTTTGCTCGTACATCTCCCACCTATAAATTGTAGGTAGTGAAATTCCCAAGATAAATTTGGAAATCCAATATTGGAGGCTACCATTGTCTTTATTTGGAATCCTAAGTGATTATAGTCAAATGGATTTTCCCTATCTCCTAATGACATGGACACAATAGAATAGAGATGACTTCAAGGACGTCAGTGAGAGGGGGCCTGAAGGAATCTGCAGAATGCTATGAGACAAAAGACTTTTGGTATTCATTTAAATGTTCTTCATGTTACCCACAACAGTTTGGAACTTAGCTAAGAAACAACAGGCAAGATATATCTTTAGGATTTGATGAAGAATCTTGAAAGATTGTTTTCTGGTGAAAAAGACACCATTCTTATATTTTGGTTGTTAGAATGCAAAGATAGAAATTATATCTTAATGGATCAGATCTGATTATTCTTCAGGGAACACTTAGATATAATAAGTGGAATATTTAACATTAGGCAAACAGATTCAAGCATAGACTCCTGGCTCCTGGTGATGGGACCTTGGCAAAGCCATGTGACCTCTTGGAGTTCCCTCATCTGTAAAATGAGGTTAGTTGCTATCAACTTTTATCCAACTCTAAAAAAAATAATGACAGTCTGATTTTTAAATGATATAAAATATGTGAAAGGCACTTTATAAGTGTTCATAAGCACTGCAAAATATTATTTATCTCTATATTAATTGTTACTATTGATTTGTAGGTAAGGATTATTTTTTATAATTTTTCAACTTAAATTTTATTTTTTCTCCAGTTTGCAAAGTTTTGCAAGTCTTTCAAACAATTACAGAAATTCACAATTTTGCGGTTTCTTTGTTAAAAAAAAATTGAGCTGGGGAATTGTTCACGCTAAGTCCTATAAGATTTTATTTTCTCATAAATTTCTTCTAGACTTAATATATGAGAATAAATCCACTATTTTCTGCAATTTGTACCTGAGTCTTTATACTATTATACTGACAGACTCATCTCATCTACATCCCTCTCCAAATCTGCTAAATAATTCATATTAAAATGCAAATGATTGAAGATGGCTTTAAGTGAGAGCTCTGTTAGGAATGTGATGGGATGGAGAGTGGGATTGGTATTTGACAGAGGTCAAACTTTTCATACATGCTTTATCCAACCTGCAAGTATACTGATTCAGTTGTTCTGGAGTGAAGCTTGGATATCTGCCTTTGCAGATAGAGTATTTTAAAACACTGAAGGACACCCTCATTAGAACCTCCGATTTGAGAAATTAAGCTTTCTAAATTGTTTCTAAAATGTTGGGCATCAATCAGCACAGGTAAAGAGTCTGGAAGGCATCCTGGCCTGTCTGCTATGTTTAAATCACATTACAGAAAGAATTGCTTACTGTCCTGAAAATCAGTCAGCACATAGAGCATGCTGACATCTGGTGGGCTCCCAAATAAAAGTTAGGGGATTGTCATCAGTGCTACCCTGAGAAATGGAAGCACATTATACCCAATATTTTGTCCATGTGTTGTCCCCCTCTGATAAGTTTTTTTAATCTTGGTAAAATTGTTAATGTTGATAGGCATTCATATTTATAAAAGATAACTCAAGGTAAGCTTTATTTTTGTCACTTATTGAATTATGCTTTAACCTGTTACTTCTTCCTCAGAGGTAGGATTCAACAGATACGTAATGAAACTACTTAGGTGTTGATGTTCATAATCATCTTGGGATCATCTAAGTTTTTACAAATTCACATTTTGTTCTTGAAAAAATGACTGGAGATTATAACCCACTTAATTTATGGGAATTATGATAAGAAGTTTGCGTACTAGGCAAAAATTTCTTGAAAAGTATGTTAATTACCTTAGGGTTTGAAGACAACTCTTAGACAAGAGTTACCATATAAGTTGTATATAATTTCAGCATATAGATTAGCAACCATATTAGCAAATATGGCATAATTTCACAATATTTTGGTGATGCAAAATTCATGGGATAATGAACAGCCTTGACTCTCAACAGGCAGTTCTCCCAGTCATGTGAATAGCAGCATTGACTTGCTTTACTGGAAGATGAGAAAAGGTGATTTGCTTTAAGCAAAACAAACAAACAAAACAGAACAAGAAAACAAAGACAAAAAATACACATGATGCTGTTTAAGTCTTTGGAAGATTCTGATTTATGCCTAGGTTCGTGAAGCACAACAGTTTAAAGCCTATAAAATCTATTAAATAAGCATTTTCGTTTCCACAAATAAACTGAATAGTTTTTCAATTATAAAATGTGCACTTATTAACTGGCTTCTAAGTGCCAGACACTAATTCAGACATTTTCACATCCATTATTTCAATACGTTATTTTCAGAAATTCAATTTAATAGATTACAAAACAATGAAACAATAAAAAATCTTTAAACAACAATATTAGCCACTCTACTTTGGAAGAAATGCAGCATAATGTCATGATCAGAGTCAAAGGAAATTGCTTCACCAGCTACTGTTTTAAAAATGAAACAGGCCTCATCACATTCTTTTTCTGAAATATCACCAAAATCGTTTTGTTGTTGATTCATTTGGGAAGTAGTGAGGAAAGGAGGTGAAGAGAGGACAGAATTATTCTGTGTTCTTATTATATGCCTTCTATTCTCTGCTGTATGATGCCAACAGAAACAACTTAAAATATCCAAAGTCCCTCAGAAGGTTGTGAGATACAGCCTTGGTGGGTTTTGCAGTGCTGTGTGGAAATGGAGTCCTATTCCAAGTCCCAGACACCTGGAGTGCAAAGGCATTAGGTTACCTTCAAGTTCCCCTCTTCCCGTTGCTCTTAAATGCACAAACCATGAGATGAGACTCTTAGGAACAGAGCCCTGGGATGGGTATTTTTTCAAAGTTTCTTAGGAGGTCACCATGTAGTCCTCAGTTGCTGGGTATTCGGGAAACACTTCTTCTAAAAGTTTTATTTTAAACTTATGGAAGAATAGGGTTATAATGACAAATAATTCGTCAAAACTCTTACAATTCCTGTGTTTCTTCTCAGAGACAAAACCTCAGAGTGTCATTGCCAAACTTCCCCTTTAATCCCAGGGCCCTTGGGTTGATTCATGGAGCACTCACACTCAGGGAGGCAGCTCTTTCCCAAGAGATTGTGTGGGAAACAGAGTTGGGAAAGGACTCAACTTGATGCCTGTTCTTACTCACTTTTCTGAGATTTAAAAAACCAAAAAGGATAAAGTAGATATTACACAGAAAAAAGGACCTCCTTTGCTTCTTCATACATTATAGAATCCAAAGTCTGATATACAAAAAACAAACATAATAGATTATCTTGTCCAAACCCCTATTTAGAGAACTAAACTTGTACTTCCCCTCCCCTCGTCTCTGGTGAGGTTACAGAGACCTCAAGAGGTTAAATCATTTGCCCCAAATTACGTATTGACTCAATTGCATTCCAATTATTGAGAATGACTTAGAGTATAAACAGCAACTTTTTAATATTTTGCAATTATATATCAGAGTTTTCTATTTGTCTCTGTCATTCTCAGTCTTATGCTGAAGCTGAACAATGTTCTCATTTTCCAAAACAGCCAAGTCGTGACTTCCTTTAGACTTCCTTCTGCAGTCATCCCCACAGTTCAAGATCCACATTGTTAGACAGGAAACTCCAAATTCTTACTCTAGTTTTTTTAGTCTGAGCTAGATTATTTTAAAATTAAAGGCGAGTTTCAGACTGACGTAAAAAATGTCTTTGGCATTTCCAAATTGAATTGTTTTCATATACAAAAGCAGATTTACGTGATTTGATATAACTTTTTAAAATTCTTATTCATAGCATCTTGTTCATCCATAGATTGTCTTTATATTTGCCTTACAATCAATCAAATTAGATCTGAGTAAAGAAACCTGAAGGGAAATAATTTATCTTTTCTTTTTTTACATTTTCTTTCCCTCTTCTGACACTTTTGGTATGGTTAGAATTTACCTACTCACAAATGGAAGTATTCAGTAATATCACTCATTTAAACCAGCTCAGAATTTATTAAGAGCTTAAATAAAAGTGACAATAAACACAAAAAAGGTTAATATATCGATATTCCTTAATCTTAAGCCACCTCTAAATATATCTATAACAATAAATTGGTCTTGACTTGAATTAAGAAAATATCTTAACAAAATATTGTAAGAGATAGTGTATGGAAGTTAAATTTTTTGTTCATGAATGGAGGTAATAGTAACAAAACTTATTTACTTAGTTGACGCTATTAGGGAGAAGATCTGGCTTCTCTAATTTAAAGCCAAATGGGAAAAAAAGTAGATAGTGATATCATAAAAGGAGGCCTTCACGCTCAGATCTTATTAATCTAACTTTAATGGCTTCTGGATTTTATGTCATGATTAAAAGTCCTTTCTTCACTCCAACATTATTAAATAATACATCTATGTTTTCTTTGCTTTCCAGTTTTTTTTTTTCTTCCCCATTCAGGATTTATGTTGGTTTCCAACTATATAATCATATTATCTGCAAAGCATGTCAATTTTACCTTATCCTTTCATGTTTGTAAACTTTTAATACCTTTTTTTTTTTGAGACGGAGTTTCGCTCTTGTTACCCAGGCCGGAGTGCAATGGCGCGATCTCAGCTCACAGCAACCTCCGCCTCCTGGGTTCAGGCAATTCTCCTGCCTCAGCCTCCCGAGTAGCTGGGATAACAGGCACGCGCCACCATGCCCAGCTAATTTTTTTGCATTTTTAGTAGAGATGGGGTTTCACCATGTTGACCAGGATGGTCTCGATTTCTTGACCTCGTGATCCACCAGCCTCGGCCTCCCAAAGTGCTGGGATTACAGGCGTGAGCCACCGCGTCCGGCCCACTTCTAATATCTTTTTCTGTTATAATTTCAAAGGCTAATATCTCTAGCTCATTAGTCATGGTAATAGCATTCATCTTATTACCCATTTCCACCCCCCACTTAATTTGCTGATTTCTGAGTTTGATGTGTGTGTGTATGAGTGTGTGTATGTGTGTGTGTGTTTGTGTGTGTTCATGCATGTGCATGCAGGTGCATGTGCAGATATATTTGTATATTTTACACTAATTTGTACATTTTGAGTTTTTTCCTTGTAAATAAAAAATTAGTATAAATTTTGTCAAATGTCATTTCAGTATCCAGGAAAATAATCATGTAATCATTTTGCCATAGATCTATAAAAAGAGTAAAATATATAAAATTATTGTATAACATTGAGCCATCCTTGTATGCTTGGAATAAATACTATTTGTTCTTGATGTATTGCTATTTCAATGTGCTGCTGTAAAGTCTTCACAGTATTCTATTCAAGAGTTTCTTAAATAAGGAAAGATGATCAACATTTTGTTTGTCTGTTTTCAGTCTTTTTTATGTTTTAATAACAATGTAACACACTTTACTCAAATAATTTGAAATTTTAGGCCAGGTGCAGTAGCTCACGCCCCAACATTTTGGGAGGCTGAGGCAGTAGGATCACTTGAACTCAGGAATTGGAAATCAGCCTGGGCAACATGGCAAAACCTTGTCTTTACAAAAGAAAAAAAATTAGCCAGGTGTGGTGGTGCACACCTGTAGTCCCAGCAACCTGGGAGGCTGAGGTAGGAGGGTCACTTGAGCCCAGGAGGTTGCGGCTGCAGTGAGCTGTGATTATGTCACTGCACTCCAGCCAGGGTGATGGAGTGAGACCCTATCTTAATGTTTTAAAAATTAAAAACAATAATAATTTGAAACTTTATTTTTTAATGTGCTGTAGAATAATTTGCATAATAATTATTTGTTCCAGAGTTTAGAAGAATCACCTTTGAAAGTATCAAGGCCTAAGATTTTTTTTATTTTGGGGATAGCTTTTTAATATCTACCTTTTTGACTGATTTTTTTTTTTTCCCTCAGGATTTGTTTATACTGTGGTCAGTGTTGAAAAAGCTGTATCTTCTAGAAATATTTTGTTTTATCCAAATTTTAAACTCATGGCTCTGAGTTTTAGGCAAGTCTCTTCATAATTAAAAATTACCCTCTTTTAGGCTTATTATCTCATCATCATGTCTTGTAATGTGCTCATAGCTTTCTTCCTTCTTATTTTTTTTATTAGGAAAGTGAAGATTTAAATCCATTTTATTGATTTAATAAAAGCTTTTAAAATCACTATTACTGTTTTATTTTAGTTAAATAATTTATTATAGTATTAGTTCTAATATTACCTGTTCTTTTTTCATAACTAATTTCTGTTTTTGTTTTTATATTTATTGATTTTTCTTTTTTATGATACAAAGTTTATATACAAAATCAGTATACAATGTGTTCATTATCATTATTTTTCAAATATTTTGAATTTCTGGCTTATAGTTCTTTAAAGTTTTTATATGACAAGATTTCTTTTTTTTAAATTTAAAGAATTATGTTCAAGTGGAAACACTTTTTAAAATATTAATTACAAATTAATACTTTGTATTAATTTCTTGTTTTGTTATATTATGATCAGGATGCTTTCTGTATCATTTCATTTTTCAAATTATGAAACCTTTTTAATAATCTGATATATGATTTTTTAAATGACGATGTTCGGGAGCCCCTGTACCTATAATCAGGGAAAATGTTTGCATATATACATGAGATCTACTTTTAAAAAATATGTTGTGGGCTGGACGCAGTGGCACTCACACTTGTAATTCCAACACTTTGGGAGGCTGAGGCGAACAGATCACGATGTCAAGAGATCGAGACCATCCTGGACAAAATGGAGAAACCCTGTCTCTACTAAGAATACAAAAATTAGTTGAGGTGGTGGCATGAGCCTATATTCCCAGCCGCTCGAGCAGCCGAGGCAGGAG
The DNA here is from genome assembly GCA_031835075.1 of Saguinus oedipus. NCBI lineage: Eukaryota > Metazoa > Chordata > Mammalia > Primates > Cebidae > Saguinus > Saguinus oedipus. Next base: position 184,638,426 of record CM063171.1, on the reverse strand, counting down.
TATCACTTGAACCCGGGAGGTGGAGGTTGCAGTGAGGCGAGATCACACTACTGCACCCAAGCCTGGGACAGAGCACGATTCCATCTCAAAAAAGAAAAAAAAAAAAAAAAGAAAGAAAAGAAAAGTTGTGTTTATTACTCTTACAAAATCAATCAAAATGATTTTGACAGATAATTTTCATATTTAGCATGTTTTTCTCTCATTTTTTGACGTGGTTGCAAATAGCATGCAGATATTTACTGTAGGATTTCCACATAGTGTTTTAACTTCACCACAATTTATTAAAAGTCGAAGGTCAAACAATTGCCCTGTTGTTTAGAGGGCAGATTCTGGGCACGGAATTTCCCCAAACAATGTAGCATTTATAATTTCAGCACCAATTATTGCTTCATGGACATCTTCCCTCTCTCCAGAGAAAGTCTATGAAAAATTTGTCAATTATCTTGTTACTCTTTTAAAATGAACGTCATAGTTCAAGTTACCAGCATAGAGCCCTATTTATTTGGTATATGACTCCTGTCTACTTAGGGTCAAATTCCACATGTTCAAAATATGTGTGGTACTCTTTTCCCACAGAAGAACGCTTTCCCCTACTTCATCACATTTCACTGTATTTGTGTGAGTGGGCACATCTATTATGCATAGTGTGGACTCCAAAAGGTAAAGAAGATGTTAGAGAAAAATGATTACTCTGGATCCCATGCAAAATATATGTATTCTATGCAAGTAAAAGATGCAAATACAAAAATTACAACTAAAGGTCTTTGTGAAAGAAGAAAGCAAGACATTTAAAAAATATTTTCTTTTCCATGCTTAATCTTGTGCTTATTTAGAAATATTGAAGAATTAGAAATATTGGAGGATTTCTATTGCTTATTTGAAACAAACTCACTCGATTTAAAAAAAAAACATAAAATTTAGAAATAAGAAAGTTTTAAGAAATCTTGTGCTAAGAATTGCATGGTAATTACAAATGCTTCAGCAAGTCATGATAAAAAAATATGATGAGGACATAGAGATAAAATTTACAAAAGGAATATACCTCTGACCTGTAATTATATAGAAAATTGACCTTAACTGAGAAATAGTGTATCGTATCCCTTCATAACACTGTTGAAATTCTTTTTTAAAAAGGCAGTATTTAATGATAGTAAGGATGTGGTGTGAAGGGCAATATGATATACTGCTGATGGGATTATAAATTGATGCAACACATTTATGAAGAAATTTGCACATGTACATAACGGCAAAATAACAGTAAACTACTTCTTTAGGTCCAAAGGAAATAGCGATGAGCACACATCTTTACATACAGCTATGCTCACTGAAATATTGTTTATAACAAAGAAACTCAACCTTCTGCCTTGACTCAAACTAAATGTCACTAATGAGGAAGAAAAGTTTAATGAATTGTAGCACACTGATAAAGTGGAAGATTATGTAGTCACGTAAATTTTGTAGTTTTGAAGGGAATTTAAACGCATTGAACAATGCACACATTGTAACATTACATAAAGTAAAATCTAGCTGCATACTTCCATTTGCAGATTATATACACACAAAAAGCATGCAGTAATATTCTAAGGAACACATTCTCCCGCTACTAGTAAATTCTATCAAACATATAATGAAGAAATAACAGATTAGGGAATTGAAAGGAAATTCTTATAGAATTTTTAGAAAATAGAGGAAACAATTCCCAAATCATTCTATGAGCTCAGCATTACACTGATAACCAAAACTGGGGATGGGAGGGGGTGGGAGGGAACTCCTTTGTTTGTTTGTTTAAAATTAAGTTAGACTTTCTTCTTCTTCTTCTTTTTTACTTTCTCTTTTTTGTATAATTTCAACTTTTAGATTCAGGGGATACATGCACAGGTTTGTTACATTGGTATAATATATAATGATGACTTTTGAGATATGACCTAAGTAGTGAAAATCTAAAAGGTTTTCAACCCTTTCCCCCATCCCTCCCTTTCTCTCTTCTCCCTTAGTCTGAAGTGTATATTGTTGCGTCTTTATTCCCATGAGCACCCAATGTTTAGCTCCCACTTAGAAATGAGAACATGTGGTATTTGCTCTCTGTTCCTCCATTAATTTGCTTAGGATAACGGCCTCCAGCTGCATTCATGTTTTAGTACCTTTTATTGCATGTAGTGTTGTTCCTTGGTGTATATGTGCCACATTTTCTTTATCCAATTCACCACTGATGGCTACCTAGGTCGATTCCATGTCTTTGCTATTGTGAATAGTGCTGCAATGAATATATGACTGTATGTGTCTTTTGGATGGAAAAATTTATTTTATTTTGCGTATATACCTAGTAATGGGATTGCTGAGTCAAATGGTGGTTCTGTTTCAAGTTCTCTAAGTTCTCCAAACTGCTTTCCACAGTGGCTGAATTAATTTGCATTCACATCAACGATGTATAAACATTCCCTTTTCTCTGCAGCCTGGCAAGTATCTGTTGTATTTTTTTACTTTTTAGTAATGCCTATTCTGACTGATGTGAGGTGATATCTCATTGTGGTTTTGATTTGCATTCCTCTGGTGATTATTAATGTTAAGCATTTTTTCATATGTTTCTTGGCCACTTGTATGTTTTCTTTTGAGGTCTGTTTATATCTTTTGCCAACTTTTTAATGGGGTTGTTTTCTGATGTTGAATTGTTTAAATTTCATATAGATTCTGGATAATAGAACTTCGTTGAATGCAATGCAGTTTGTGGATATTTTCTCTCATTCTGGAAGTTGTCTGTTAACGCTGTTGATAGCCTCTTCGGCTGTGCAGAAATTCTTTATTTTAGTTAGGTCTCACTTGCCAATTTTTGTTTTTATGCAATTGCTTTTGAGGACTTAGTCATAAATTATTTTCAAAGGATAATTTCCAGAATGGTATTTCCTAGGTTTTCTTCTAGGATTCCTATAGTTTACAGTCTTACATTTAAATCTTCAATCCATCTTGAATTGATTTTTGTATATGGTGAAATGTATGGGTCTAGCTGTATCCTTCTGCGTAAAGCTATCCAGCTGCGTAAAGCTAGCCATCATTTATTGCATAGAGAGTCCTTTTCCCATTGTTTATTTTTGTTGATTTTGTCAAATATCAGATGGCTATAGGTGTATGGCCTTATTTCTGTGTCCTCTATCCTTTTCCATTAGTTTATGTGTTTTTGTACCAGTACTATGCTGTTTGGGTTACTGGAGCCTTCTATAATAGTGTAGTTTGAAATTGGGTAATAAGATGCTTCTGACTTTGTTCTTTTTGCTTAGAGTTGTTTTGACCATTTGAGCTCTTCTTTTGTTTCATATGAAGTTTAGAATAGCCTTTTCTAGCTCTGTGAAAAATGACGTTGGTAGTTTGATAGGAATAGTGATGAATTCATAAATTGCTTAGGGCAGTATGGCCATTTTAATAATATTGATTCTACTAATCCGTGAGCACAGAATATTTTTCCATTAGTTTTTGTCATCATCTATGATTTCGTTCAGCAGTGTTTTGTAATTCTCCTTGTAGAGATCTTTTACCTTCTTAGTTAGATGTATTCCTAGGTAATTTATTTTTGTGTGTGTGACTATTGTGAATGAGATGGCATTCTTGATTTGGCTTTCTGCTTGAATGTTACTGGTCCACAGAAATGCTACTATTTTTTGTACACTGATTTGGTATCCTGAAGCTTTACTGAAGTTGTTTATCAGCTCCAGGAGCATTTTGGCGGAGTCTTTACAGTTTGTAATTATAGAATTATATTATCCAGGAAGAGAGGTAGTTTGATCTCCCTGTTTCCTATCTGCATGCATTTTATTCTTTCTCTTGCCTGATGGCTCTGACTAGGACTTCCAGCCCTATGCTGAAGATGGGTGGTGAGAGTGGGCGTTCTTATTTTGTTCCATTTCTTGGGGGGAATGCTTCTACCTTTTTCTGTTCAGTATGATGTTGGCTGTGGTTTGTAATAGATGGCTCTTATTATTTTGAGGTATGTTCCTTTGATGCCTGGTTTATTGAGAGTTTTTATTAGGAAGAGATGTTGGATTTCATTGAAGGCTGATTCAACATCTGTAGGATGATCTTTTTTTTAAATTCTGTTTATGTGGTGAATCACATTTACTGATATGCATCTTTTAAAACAAACTTGCATCCCAAAAATGAAGTCTACTTGATTATAGTGAATTAGCTTTTTGATGCGCTACTGGATTTGGTTTGCTAGTGGTTTATTTACCTTTTTCCTTTTTATGTGTCAATGTTCAACAAGAATATTGGCCTGTGGTTTTGGTTGTTCTTTGTGCTATGCCAGACTTGAGTATCAGGATAATGCTGATAATGTAGAATGAGTTAAGTAGGGAGAAGTCCCGCCTCGATTTTTTTTTTTTTTTTTTTGCAGTAGTTTCAGTAGAATTGGTACCATGTCATATAGATCTCATGGAATTGGTTTGCGAATCCATGTGGTCTAGGGCTTTTTTGTTCTATAGGTATTTTATTACTGATTTAATTTTGTAACTCAATATTGGTCAAGGTTTCAATTCCTTCCTGATTCAATCTTGCGGTAGGTTGTGTGTTTCCGGAAATGTATACGTTTTTTTCCCTAGATTTTCCAGTTTATATGCATGGAGGTGTTCATGTAATCTCTGAGGATCTTTGTATTCCTGTGGGATCAGCTGTTCAGTTGTAATGCCACCTTTGTCTTTCTGATGGTGCTCATTTGGATCTTTTTTCCTCTTTGTTAATCAAGCTAGTTGTCTATTGATATTGTTTCTCCTTTCATAGAACCAATTTTTGGTTTACTTGACTCTTTGTATGATTTTTTGAGTCTCATTTTCATTCAGTTCTGCTCTGATTTTATTTATTTTCTTTTTTTTTTTAATTTTTTTAAATTGCATTTTAGGTTTTGGGGTACATGTGCAGAACGTGCAAGATAGTTGCATAGGTACACACATGGCAGTGTGTTTTGCTGCCTTCCTCCCCTTCACCCACATTTGGCCTTTCTCCCCAGGCTATCCCTCCCTTGCTCCCCCCCACGCTGTCCCTCCTCTATTCCCCCCAATAGACTCCAGTGTGTAGTACCCTCCTCCCTGTGTCCATGTGTTCTCATTTTTCTCACCCGCCTATGAGTGAGAATATGCGGTATTTCATTTTCTGTTCTTGCGTCAGTTTGCTGAGAATGATGTTCTCCAGATTCATCCATGTCCTTACAAAGGACAAAAACTCATCATTTTTTATTGCTGCATAATATTCCATGGTGTATATGTGCCACATTTCCCAGTCCAGTCTATCATTGATGGGCATTTGGTTTGGTTCCAGGTCTTTGCTATTGTAAACAGTGCTGCAATGAACATTAGTGTGCATGTGTCCTTATACTAGAACAGTTTATAGTCCTTTGGATATATACCCAGTAATGGGATTGCTGGGTCAAATGGAATTTCTATTTCTAGGTCCTTGAGGAATCGCCACACTGTCTTCCACAATGGTTGAACTAATTCACACTCCCACCAACAGTGTAAGAGTGTTCCTATTTCTCCGCATCCTCTCTAGCATCTGCTGTCTCCAGATTTTTTAATGATCGCCATTCTAACTGGCGTGAGACGGTATCTCCATGTGGTTTTGATTTGCATCTCTCTAATGACCAGTGATGAGAGTATTTTTTCATGTGTTTGTTGGCCTCATGTATGTCTTCTTTTGTAAAGTGTCTGTTCATATCTTTTGCCCATTTTTGAATGGGCTTGTTTTTTTTTTTTTTTTTTTTTCTGTAAATCTGTTTGAGTTCTTTGTAAATTCTGGATATCAGCCCTTTGTCAGATGGGTGAACTACAAAGATTTTTTCCCATGCTGTTGGTTGCTGATTCACTCTAGTGACTGTTTCTTTTGCTGTGCAAAAGCTGTGGAGTTTGATTAGGTCCCATTTGTCTATTTTGGCTTTTGTTGCCAATGCTTTTGGTGTTTTGGTCATGAAGTCCTTGCCTACTCCTATGTCCTGAATGGTTTTGCCTAGATTTTGTTCTAGGGTTTTTATGGTGCCAGATCTTATGTTTAAGTCTTTAATCCATCTGGAGTTAATTTTAGTGTAAGGTGTCAGGAAGGGGTCCAGTTTCTGCTTTCTGCACATGGCTAACCAGTTTTCCCAACAGAATTTATTAAACAGGAAATCTTTTTCCCATTGCTTGTTTTTGTCTGGTTTATCAAAGATTATATGGTTGTAGATATGTTGTGTTGCCTCCGATGCCTCTGTTCTGTTCCATTGGTCTATATCTCTGTTTTGGTACCAATACCATGCTGTTTTGATTACTGTAGCCTTGTAGTATAGTTTGAAGTCTTGTAGTGTGATGCCTCCCGCTGTGTTCTTTTTGCTTAGAATTGACTTGGCTATGCGGGATCTCTTTTGGTTCCATATGAAGTTCATGGTGTTTTGTTTCCAGTTCTGTGAAGAAATTCAATGGTAGCTTGATGGGGATAGGGTTGATTCTGTAAATTACTTTGGGCAGTATAGCCATTTTCATGATATTGATTCTTCCTAACAACGAACATGAAATGTTTCTCCATCTGTTTGTGTCCTCTCTTATTTTGTTGAGCAGTGGTTTGTAGTTTTCCTTGAGGAGGTCCCTTACATTCCTTGTAAGTTGTATTCCTAGGTATTTTATTCTCTTTGTAGCAATTGTGAATGGCAATTTGTTCTTGATTTGGTTCTCTTTAAGTCTGTTATTGGTGTATAGGAATGCTTGTGATTTTTGCACATTGATTTTATATCCTGAGACTTTGCTGAAGTTGCTTATGAGTTTCAGGAGTTTTTGGGCTGAGGTGATGGGGTCTTCTAGGTATACTATCATGTCGTCTACAAATAGAGACAATTTGGCTTCCACCTTTCCTATTTGAATACCCTTTATTTCTTTTTCTTGCCTAATTTCTCTGGCTAGAACTTTCAGTATTATGTTGAATACGAGTGGTGAGAGAGGGTATTTTTGTCTAGTGCCAGATTTCACAGGGAATGCTTCCAGTTTTTGCCCATTAAGTATGATATTGGCTGTTGGTTTGTCGTAAATAGCTTTTATTACTTTGAGATATGTTTCATCAATACCAAGTTTATTGAGGGTTTTTAGCATAAAGGACTGTTGAATTTTGTCAAATGCCTTCTCTGCATCAATTGAGATAATCATGTGGTTTTCGTTTTTGGTTCTGTTTATGTGGTGAATTACATTTATAGACTTGTGTATGTTGAATCAGACTTGCATCCCCAAGATAAATCCTACTTGATCATGATGAATAAGTTTTTCAATGTGCTGTTGCAATCTGTTTGCCAGTATTTTATTGAAGATTTTCACATCTATGTTCATCATGGATATTGGCCTGAAGTTTTCTTTTCTTGTTGAGTCTCTGCCGGGTTTTGGTATCAGGATGATGTTGGTCTCATAAAATGAATTGGGTAGGGTTCCCTCTTTTTGAATTATTTGGAATAGTTTCAGAAGGAATGGTACCAGCTCCTTTTTGTGTGTCTGGTAGAATTCAGCTGTGAACCCATCTGGACCTGGGCTTTTTTTGTGTGGTAGGCTCTTAATTGCTGCCTCAACTTCAGACCTTGTTATTGGTCTATTCATAGTTTCGGCTTCCTCCTGGTTTAGGCTTGGGAGGACACAGGTATCCAGGAATTTATCCATTTCTTCCTGGTTTACTAGTTTATGTGCATAGAGTTGTTTGTAGTATTCTCTGATGATGGTTTGAATTTCTGTGGAATCTGTGGTGATTTCCCCATTATCGTTTTTTATTGCATCTATTTGGTTGTTCTCTCTTTTCTTTTTTATCAGTCTGGTTAGTGGTCTGTCTATTTTGTTGATCTTTTTGAAAAACCAGCTCTTGGATTTATTGATTTTTTTGAAGGGTTTTTCATGTCTCTATCTCCTTCAGTTCTGCTCTGATCTTAGTTGTTTCTTGTCTTCTGTTAGGTTATGAGTTTTTTTGATCTTGCTCCTCTAGCTCTTTCAATTTTGATGATAGGGTGTCAATTTTGGATCTCTCCACTCTTCTCATGTGGGCACTTATTGCTATATATTTTCCTCTGGAGACTGCTTTGAATGTGTCCCAGAGATTCTGGTATGTTGTGTCTTCATTCTCGTTGGTTTCAAAGATCTTCTTTATTTCTCCCTTCATTTCATCGTTTATCCCATCAACATTCAAGAGCCAGTTGTTCAGTTTCCATGAAGCTGTGTGGTTCTGAGTTAGTTTCTGAATTCTGAGTTCTAACTTGATTGCACTATGGTCCGAGAGACTGTTTGTTATGATTTCAATTGTTTTGCATTTGCTGAGGAGTGCTTTACTTCCAATTATGTGGTCAATTTTGGAATAGGTGTGATGTGGTGCTGAGGAGAATGTATATTCTGTGGATTTGGGGTGGAGAGTTCTGTAAATGTCTATCAGGTTTGCTTGTTCCAGGTCTGAGGTCAAGCCCTGGATATCTTTGTTAATTTTCTGTCTGGTTGATCTGTCTGATATTGACAATGGAGTCTTAATGTCACCCACTATTATTGTGTGCGAGTCTAAGTCTCTTTGTAAGTCATTAAGAACTTGCCTTATATATCTGGGTGCTCCTGCATTGGGTCCATATATATTTAGGATCATTAGCTCTTCTTGTTGTATCGATCCTTTTACCATTATGTAATGACCTTCTTTGTCTCTTTGTTGCTTTAAAGTCTATTTTATCAGAGATGAGAATTGCAAGTCCTGCTTTTTTTTGCTCTCCATTTGCTTGGTATATCTTCCTCCCCTTTATTTTGAGCCTTTGTGTATCCTTGCATGTGAGATTGGTTTACTGGATACAGCACACTGATGGGTTTTGGTTTTTTATCCAATTTGCCAGTCTGTGTCTTTTGATTGGTGCATTTAGCCCATTTACACTTAGGGTTAATATTGTTATGTGTGAATTTGATACTGCCATTTTGATGCTAACTGGCTGTTTTTCCCATTGGTTGATGCAGATTCTTCATTTTGTTGATGCTCTTTAGCATTTGGTATGTTTTTAGAATGGCTGGTACTGGTTGTTCCTTTCTATGTGTGTGCCACTTTCAGGAGCTCTTGTAAAGCAAGCCTGGTGGTGACAAAATCTCTGAGTACTTGCTTGTTGGCAAAAGATTTTATTCTTCCTTCACTTTTGAAGCTCAGTTTGGCTGGATTTGAAATTCTGGGTTGAAAGTTCTTTTTTTTTAAGGATGTTGAATATTGGCCCCCACTCTCTTCTGGCTTGTAGAGTTTCTGCCAAGAGATCTGCTGTGAGTCTGATGGGCTTCCTTTTGTGGGTGACCTGATCTTTCTCTCTGGCTGCCCTTAGTATTTTCTCCTTCATTTCAATTCTGGCGAATCTAACGATTGTGGGCCTTGGGGTTGCTCTTCTTGCGGAATATCTTTGTGTTGTTCTCTACATTTCCTGGAGTTGAGTATTGACCTGCCTTGCTAGGTTGGGGAAATTTTCCTGAATAATATCATGAAGAGTATTTTCCAGCTTGGATTCATTCTCTTCGTCACATTCTGGTACACCTATCAAATGAACGTTAGGTCTCTTCACATAGTCCCACATTTCTTGGAGATTTTGTTTATTCCTTTTTGTGCTTTTTTTTTCTAATTGTGGTTTCTTGTTTTATTTCACTGAGTTGTTCTTTGACTTCTGATATTCTTTGTTCTGCTTGGTCAATTCGGCTGTTGAAACTTGTGCATGCTTCGTGAAGTTCTCGCGTTGTGTTTTTCAGCTCCTTGAATTCATTCATATTCCTCTCTAAGTTGTCCATTCTTGTTATCATTTCCTCAAACCTTTTTTCAAATCTTTTTTCAAGGTTCTTAGTTTCTTTGCACCGATTTAGAACATGTTCTTTTAGCTCATTGATGTTTCTCATTATCCACCTTCTGAAGTCTGATTCCGTCATTTCGTCACACTCATTCTCCATCCATCTTTGTTCCCTTGCTGGTGAGGAGTTTTGGTCCTTTTTAAGAGGTGAGGTATTCTGGTTTTGGGTGTTTTCCTCCTTTTTGCACTGGTTTCTTCCCATCTTTGTGGATTTATCCACCTGTTGTCTGAGTAGTTGCTGACTTTTTGATTGAGTCTTTGTGTGGATGCCCAGATTGTTGATGATGAAGGATTTCTGTTAGTTAGTTTTCCTTCTAATAGTCTAGCCCCTCTGCTGTATGACTGCTGAGGTCCACTCCAGGCCCTGCTTGTCTGGGGTACACCTGTAGCAGCTGCAGAACAGTAAGGGATGCTACCAGTTTCTTCTTTTGCTATCTTTGTCCCAGTATGATGCCCACCAAATATCAGTCTGATTAGTCCTTTTTTTGAGGTGACCCTTTGGATATACAGTGGTCAGGGAGCTGCTTGAGAGATGGTCTGTACTTTATAGGAGCTCCAGTGCTGAGCTGTGAGCTCCATTGTTCATTCAGCATTGTTGGGCGCGTATGTTTAGGTCGCTGCAGCAGAACTTATAAAACCCTCTTTTTTTTTTTTTTTTTTCCCTCAGATGCTCTGTCTCAGGGAGTTGGGGCTTTCTTTATGAGAATCCGTTGCACTGTCCTGCCCAGCTAGGAGGCAGTCTAGTCACTATTTGCCTGCCAAGGCTCTGCTCTGCTGCCGCGGAGCTCTGCCCTACTGCCGCGGGGCTCCATCCTACTGTGTTGGGCTCTGCCCTGTTGGCAGAGTCTCTCTGTTATGGTGGGTTGCCTCGGCAACAGCTGGCTGCTTCTGCAGTGGGCGTGTACCTCAGTAGGAGTGGTATGCATCTGTAGTGTTGGATGCCCCTCCCTCACCGAGCTGCACCATCCTGGATTCAGCTGAGCCCTCAGTAAAACTCTCAACCCCGAACATTTCAAATCGCAGTTTTGTTTGTCCCTGTGGGGTTGGGACCCACCGAGCCTGATCACCCCGCTCCCTGCCTCAAAGTCCATTCTCTCTCTGTCTCTCTCTCTTTTCCTTTTTAAGTTGAATAGTTGACTCTCTCACAGTTGCCTCAGTTGCCTGCTGACAGGGCACCAGGATCTGCATGATTTCCCATGCCTCGGCCCACTGCACCGGCTCAAATCACGCTTCCCAGGAATCTCCCGGTTTGGCTCACTGTCCCAGTCCTGCTCAATCAGATGGATATGTTAATCTGCCCTCCCAAATCTCAGACTGCTGGTTTACCAGGGCACCCAGACCAGTGAGTTTTGTGCGTGCTGCCGCTGCGCCGCAGGGCTGGCCGCTGTGCTGCGGGGCCGGCCGAAACGGCAACACAAGCCAAAAAGGCTGTGCTGGTGTCCCGCGTCTCTCCTGCACTTGGGAATTTCCCCGTTCTGTGGGCAACAAAGGTCCATCTGAAAATGCGGCTAGGACTCACCCTCTGCGCCTTCACTGAGAGCTGCAATCCTGATTTGTTCCTACCACGCCATCTTGGAACACAAATCTATTTTCTCACTCGATTTTCTTTTTCTATCTTTAAGGTTAATTTGTTCTTGTTTTTCTGTTTCCTCTAGTGTAATGTTAGGTCATTAATTTGACACATTTCTAACTTCTTCAGGTAGGCATTTAGTGCTATAAGCTTTTCTGTCAGCACTGCTTTTGCAGTGATTTTGGCATGTCATGTCTCTGTTTTCATTTATTTCAAAGAATTTTTAAGTTTCTGCCTTAATTTCATTGTTTAGAAAAAGTCATTCAGAAGCAAATTGTTTAATTTCTGTGTAATTTTGTGGTTTTGGGAAAACTTCTTGTTACTGATTTCTGTTTTTATTCCACTGTGGTCTGAGAGTATCATTAGTATGATTTCATTTTTTTTGAGTTTATTAAGACTTGCTTTATGGCTGAGCATGTGGTTGATCTTGGAGTAAGTTCCATGTGCAGATGAGAAGAATATGTATTCTGGGATTGATGGGTGGAGTGTTCTGCCAATGTTTATTAGGTCCAAATTATCAAGTGTCAAATCTAAGTCCAGAATTTCTTTGTTAGTTTTAAGTCCAGAATGTATTTGTTAAATAGATTATCTGTCTATTACCATCAGTGAGGTGTTGAAATCCTCCACTATTATTATGTGGCTAAGTCTTTCCATAGGTCTAGAAGTAGTTTTATGAATCTGGATCCTCCAATGTTAGATGCATATATATTTAAGATTTTTAAGCCTTCTGGTTGACTTTAACTTTTTATCATTTTGTAATGTCTTCCTTTTTTTTTTTTTAAAGCAATATTGCTTTAAAAAAGTCTGTTTTGTCTTATATAAGAATAGCAACCTGTGTTCTTTGTTTTCTGGTGATAGATCTTTCTTCAACACCTGACTGAGTCTATGGATATTGTTACATATGAGATGGGTTTCTTGAATATACCAGATGAGTGGTTCTTGTTTTTTTATACAACTTGCAACTTTGTGCCTTTTACGTGGGGTATTTAGGCCATTCACATTCAAAGTTAATACTGATATGTAAGGTTTTGATCCTATCATAAAGTTGTTCACTGGTTGTTTTGTAGTTTCTATGGTTGGTTTATAGAGTCTGTGGGGTATGCACTTAGATATGATTTTTTGGTAGCAGGTATCATTCTTTAGTTTCTATGTTTAGAGATCCCTTGAAAACCTTTTGTAAGGCTGGTCTAGTACTATTGAATTCCTTCAGTACTTGCTGTGTGGAAAATATTTATTTTCCCTCACTTATGAAGCTTAATTTGGTGAGATATAAAATTCTGGTTCAAAATATATATATTTTTTAAGAATGCTGAAAATAGGCCTCCAGTCTCTCCTGGCTTAGAAGAATTCTGCTGAGAAGTCTACTGTTAACCGGGTTGGTTCCCCTTGTATGTAATCTGATCTTTTTCTTTAGAAGCTTTTAAGATTTTTTTTTTTTACTGTTGACTTTGTGTAGTATTATGACTATATGGCTTGGTGATGCTCATTTTGTATAGTACCTCACAGGTGTTCTCTGCATTTCTTGTATCTGGATATCTACCTTCCTAGTAAGATTAGGAAAATTTTCTTAAATTATTCCCTCAAATATGTTTTCCAGGTTGTTTACTTTTTCTTCTTTCTCAGTAATGTTACTAATTCATAAGTTTGGTCACTTTACATAGTCCCCTATTTTTCAAAAACAGTTCGTATTTTAAAACTCTTTTTCTTAATTTTTGTCTGATTGGATTAAAGACTGGTCTTCAAGCTCTGAAATTCTTTCTTCTGCTTGCTTGGTCAGTTGATAAAGCTTTCAACTGCATTTTGAGATTCCTTAAGTGAGTCTTTCAATTCCAGAGGCTCTGATTTAATTTTTTAAGATGTTTATTTCTTACTTCATTTTCTGGATTAATTTGGAAGTTTCTTTGTGTTGTTATTCAATCTTATATTGAATCCCATTGAGTTTCCTTGCAATCTATGCTTTGAATTATTGATGGAATTTCTGAGTTTCTATTTTGGCTACCAGCCATTACTGGAGAGCTAATGTGATCCTTTGGTGGTATGACACTCAGATTTTTTATTGTGTAAGAATTCTTGTATTGATTCCTTCTCATTTGGAAAATGTGGCACTTCTAAGTTTTGTAATTCTTATCATGAGAATTGCTTTTTTTCCCTTTGCTTCCTCTATCTAGAATATTATTTAATTTTTGTCTACTGTTTTTTCTTTCTCTTTCTGCCCTGCTCTAGGTGGTGTGACTGTAAAAAATTCTGAGTAGAATATTTTGGCTTTGCTTCTATAGCCCTATATACTTCTTTTGGCAGGTTTTATATTAAGTTGTGTGGTTTGACCTATAAGCAGTAGATGGTGCTTATAGATGACAGCTGCTGTGGTGAATGTGGCTGGGTATATAATCGATCCTTATTTACCAGGAGAAGCTCTCAGTTTCATTAGGCAGTGGTCTTATTGTTGGGGTACACAGTGATCTGAGCTCCCTGCTCATCCTGGAGGTAGGCAGGGGACAAGATAGATGGGGTGAGATTGAACAGGAATCCACCTATGGATTCCCCAGTGTCAGACACAAGCACCAGTGCTGAGGGAGAATCCAGTGGGCAGCCACCTACACCAAGAGGTGTGCCTAGGTATGGAGCTAGGAAACCTCGGCCTCAAGTTTTCTACATGGTCAGGGGAGCAGCCTAAATTCCTAACCCAGGAAAGTTGTTGCTCCCGATGTCTGGAGATCTGCCTGAGTGTGGAGTCTAGAGGGCCCCACCACACCTCAATCTTCACAGGAATGGTGTGGCTGCTCAGGCTTGTAATACAGCCTAATAAGTGCTCCAACTGCCTGGAGTTAGGCCTGGGCACGGGATAGCGAGGGTCCTGCTTCATTACAGTCTCTGCACAAGAAGCGTGGGCCAGCTCTCTCAGGCTGCTGATTTAGGTGAGCAAAGTCTCTGAATGCTTGGAAATCTGCCTGGGCAGGAGCAGAGAGGGGGTCTGCTTCACAAAAATCTTTGCACAGGAATGGCAGGACAGCTCAGTCTGCTGATCCAGTTGAGTGGTTGCTCTGAAATCCTGGAGATCTGTCTGGCCATGAAGTGAAGAGGGTCCCCAAGAACCAGGATCTCTGCACAGAAAGGGTAGGGTGCCTCAGGTTGCTAATCCATGTGAGCAGGTGCCCCAAATGCCTGGAGATCTGCCTAGGGTTAATTAGAGAAGTCCCTGTTGCACCATACTCTATGCACAGGAAGCATCGGGGTGACCCAGGCTGCCGGTCCAGGGAAGTGTGTGCTCTGAATGCCTGGAGTCCCTCCTGTGGGTGGTTTGGAAAGGGCCCTGCTGCACAGGTATCTCAGGAGAGGAGGCTGGGACACTCGGCAAAGGCACAGGCCTGGGTACAAATCTCATAGCCCAGGAGAAAGTACAGCAGTAGCAGTTCTTCTTCTGCCCAAGGCACTGATGAGGCACTAAGAGATATATTCTTACACATATGCATATAAAGTACCAGTGTTATTAGATGTAAAATCAAAATGTTAACAGAAGATATTTCTAGATGGTTAGAATTATATCGTCTTGATTTTCTCTTTATATTTTGTGTTTTCTACAATTTCTTTACTAAATACATATTAAGAAAAAAATTAAGTGTGGTTTTTATTGAGGGAAGCTATTACAATCATTTAATTCTAATTTTAGTTCATCATCAATCATTGTTGCAAAATTATCAGACAAACCGGTAATTGATTGCATTAAACTTTGTAATACAGAGGCTCAGTGAGTGAATGGGTACAGATTTACGTATTTAGCATCTTATCTCTTCACTTCTTTTCCAGTGATTAGTTTCAAACTGCATTCGAAAACACTTGCATTGTGTTGAAGTTGGAAAGCAAAAGGGCTCTGCATCTCACTATGTTGCTAAAATATGTAGAATAAAGAAAAAGGAAATTATTTATGGCATCCTTGACAAGAAATAGTTAAATACATAGCAATCACAAAGAACACCACCAAGTACATTAATTGCCATGAAACATATACAGAGAAGAATTTTCTCTTCAAATGTACCATTTACTAAGAGTATAATGGAAAGTTAATGAGATCTGCAATTTTATGGAATTGTCTAACCAAAGTATTAAAGTGGTGAGAATTTTTTGTTCGTTTATTAAAAGCAATGCTAATCTGAAGCCTTGTTAAGGCTGGCCCTTGTGCCACCTCAGTTTGCATTGTCGGTGTGTGAGTGTGCTGTTGATGCTGTTTTATTAGCCACATGGGACTGGACTGAGTGATTACTTCAAGACAGCACAGAAGGTCTGGTAGGCCCAAGTAGACATTGCCTTGAACTGTTAACTCACTTTAGAACCATCTGTGTAATGACAATGGGAATGATGAATCCGCAGAATCAGACCCATCTGCCTAGATGGTTTGTAGCCCATCACAAAAATTTGGGGGGTTGGGTATTACCAAACTTCTCCAGAGTTTTATAGATACAGCACACATATGCCTGATCTAATTCTTCTTTTGGACATATTGTGAAACCTAGACCATACCATTACGATCTAAGTACACTCTTGCAGCATTGCCAATTTTCATATCAAAAGTTTCCATGCCGTAGACAGCCATCAATGGGTATTTATTTCATTAGCCATAACATTTAAAACATTCTTTAATGATTAAGAAATGCCCTTACAAGGACATTAGTAAAGATGTATATTTATTTACTTGACTCAACTTTTCACACTTAGAAGATGTTATTTTAAGGATCTCTGAGTGATTTCTTTTTTTTTTTTTTGGAAGGACATGTATTGGCCACTGTCTGGTACTCTTGAAAACAGAACTTTTAGCTGACCATCTTATAATTATGAGATAAAGGTGTATTTTCAGGTATAAATAAATATTACCTAAAAATAAGCAGTAATTCAAAATATGTCAAATTAATATTGAAAATGCATCATTCTCCCATAACTGATGTCTGAGAACTGCCAAATGTAAAGACCTCTTCATAGCAAGCTACAAAGTACATTTCCTGAATTATCTGGATTGGTTTCATACAAATGAAACTCAGTTTACATTTATTTAATCTCCCAAATTATTGGGAATTTACTTGATTTGCAACTGAAATAGTGGTAAGAATATTCATCTTATTTAGTTATTATTTAACTCTTATAACACAAATGCTGTATTAGCTGCTGTACATAGCAAATTATAATATTCAAGATTCTGCATTTAAAACCACATTTGTTTAATGTAGAAATTGAGATAATTGAATGTTTCTAACTTGCCTCATTTATCATGCAAGATTATAGTCATGGAATCTCAAGAAGATAATAGCCCCAAATAAATTTTTCATCAACTTAGCATTTACAGTCTCCAAAAATAAGATTTTTCTCTCCTAGTAATAATTCTTGCCATTTCAAAATTCAGTATACTAGATTTTAATAGTTTGATTCTGTTATTGATGTTTGACTGCAGATAGCTTTCAAGTTCCATCCCTGCCCTTCCCATCCAACCTACATCTGGATAAGCTGATAAGAAAATCTAGTTTAGCCCTCCTTTGGCACCAATTGCCAAAAATCCTGTTAATTTTTTCTCTTTTTCACGTATTTTAGTGTGTGTCTTCTAAAAAAACATTTTTATGTAGTTTTAGAAATGAGTAAAATTAGATATGTATATGGTCAATCCGCTATTTTTATCTGGCCATCTACCTCTTCAGCTGCTATTCTTGCATAAAGTCCTAATCCGAAGTCTACAAGAATACCCACAGCTAACAAAGATTCATCATGACCCAAGACTGATACTTTCAGATACGCGTTTGTGTATTATCAAGACTGGGAGGGACTACTATATGCCTAAAATTAACCTGAGAGGAAGAAATCTCCATTTATGACTCCTGTAATACTCAGAACTCATACAATTCCGATTTAAAGTAGGAGGTCCAAGTCAGTTGTTAGTTCTGACAACTTTGGAACTAACCATAGGGTGGCTGATATGGACTGAATATCCGTGGTCCTCCACCCCCTCAAATTCATACATTGAAACCCTAATTCTGAAAGTGATGGTATTTAGAGATGGGGTCTTAGGGAAGTAATTAGGGTTAGCTTAGGTCATGACGATAGGGCCTTCCTGAAAGGACTAGTGACTTTATAAGAAGAAGATTCTAGATCTCTCTTTCTCTTTCCTTTCTCTCTCTGCTTGTACTAACACAGGAAAGGCCATCTGTAAGTCAGGAGGAGGATCCTTATGAGAACTGAATCAGGCACGTACTTTGAACTTGGACTTACAGCCTCCAAAACTGTAAGAAAAAAATTTCTGTTGTTTAAGCCACTCAGTCAATGGTATTTTGTGATGGTATCCTGAGGAGAGTGATAATAAGTGCCAACCTTGTTGGTGAGAATATTTATGATAAAATAAGTCCTTATAATTTTTTCCTACTATTTCTAGCTCTTTGGCTGAGCTTTGCATCCTCTATTTTAAGAGATAAATACTTAACCATGAGAAACAACTGGAGATTAATTATTAGTAGAATGTGTACTCAGAAAGCCATGTAGGCTTTGAGAGAGGGGTGAAAACATTTCTGTCCTGACTCTCTCAGCTGGTGGCATTTTACTGGAGCCATGTGCCTGAATAGTTTTAAGGAGGAGTGAAAAAACTCATCAAGCAAAATCTTTATTCACGACACATACCGACTCTTGAAAGAATGCTATGAGATGGACATCTCTTACAAAATGGTGTGTATATAACTCTCGTATCCCTAGGCAGAGAGTTGTACTAAAGAGCTGTGTTATTTGAAAGAAGAACTTAAAGGAAGTGCGGGGCTGAAACCAGACCAAAATGAGTCATGGAATGAGTAGGAGAAAATAAAGCAAATGCATCCAGTAAAAATCATTCCGCCAAGCACTTTAGACTTGGCGGAAACGGGAAGGAAGCAGATTAAATGACAGGGAAAAGACAAGGGAAGGGTTATATTTTTTCTAAGATAAGGAATTTAAATTTGTTTGTAAAAGGAAGGGAAAGGTCCAGAAGAGAAGGGAGGTATAAGGTAAAAATAAGTGAACATAATTAAGAGAGAAATCTCCAGAGCAGACAGGAAGGGATGGGACTCAAAGTATAGGCGGAAGAGATTAACTCTGGACACAAGTGGGGACAGAATGAAGTGAGATAAGAGTGCTTCAAGATAACCTTGATGCGGAGGGGAGGGTATTTAAAGGAATTTATACCTGACAGTATTTTCTTTAAATTGGAGAGTTTGTTTTCTGTTAAGTTTGAAAACTGACATTTATATTAAATAAAATAAAAATAAAACTGTAACAACTAATATGGAATGGGATGACAGGAGTAGGGTTGAATACTCTTTGTGTAGCAGTATGGATGAACAATACTGAATCATCAGTTTTGATGAGCAATACGCAAGTCTTATCGTCTTATCTTTTCAGACCTAGTTAAACCCTTGGTGGGACTAATCTGAACATTTTATTCACCATTTTTGTTGTTGTTGTTGTTTTTTGACACAAAGTCTTGCTGTGTCACCCAGGCTGGAGTGAAATGGCGTGATCTCTGCTCACCGCAACCTCCACCTCCGGGGTTCAAGCGATTCTCCTGTCTCAGCCTCCTGAGTAGCTGGGATTATAGGTGCATGTCATCATGCTCAGCTAATTTTTTGTATTTTTAGTAGAGACGGAGTTTTATCATGTTGGCCAGGCTGGTCTCAAACTCCTGACCTCATGACCCATCTGCCTCAACCTCCCAAAGTGCTGGGATTACAGTCGTGAGCTACTGCACCTGGCCCTTCACCTTTTTCGTATGTGTGTGTGTGGGTCTAATGCTGAGCTCTCACTCAAAAGTGCTGTTGAGAAATAGACCTTTATAACAAATAAGAACTCAGTGATGCATTGGCTTTAATAGAGTGATTACTATAATGGAAAACAATTAAAATCGGAAATAGATCTTTGTTTGCTGGTTATGCTATTTGTAGTATGATCTTGGGCATGCCAAGTAGAAGCTCAATTTGTGTTTTGTGTATGTATATTTGTTAATAGTTTATTATTTTGGAATCCATTTTTATTAATAAATTAAGTAATTTTTGTCATGTTTCTATATCAGAATAACAAAGGCTTCATAATATTGATTTGGAAAACTCTCTTTTATTCTAATTCCTGAAACAATTTTATTTAACTTATATTTTAAGTTCATGGGTACATGTGCAGGTTTGTTACATAGGTAAACTTGTGTGGTGGGAGTTTGCTGTAAAGATTATTTAATCACACAGGTATTAAGCCTAAGCCCATTAGTTGTTTTTCCTGATTCCCTCCCTCCTCCCACCCTCCACCCTCTAATAGGCTCCAGCGTGTGGTGTTCCCCTCTATGTGTCCATGTGTTGTTCTCATCATTTAGTTCCCACTTATAAGTGAGGACATGTGGTGTTTGTTGGCTTACTAAGGATAATGGACTCCAGCTTCATCCATGTCCCTATAGAGAACATGATCTCATTCTTTGTTATGTTTGAACAGTATTTCATGGTGTATACGTTTCTACATTTTCTTTATCCAATCTATTACTGATGGGCATTTAGGTTGATTCCATGTCTTTGCTATTGTGAATAGTGCTGCAATGAACATACACAGGTGTGTGTATATAATAGAATGATTTTCATTCCTTTGGGTGTATACACAGGAATGGAATTTCTGAGTCGAATGGTATTCCTGTCTTTAGGTCTTTAGGGAATCACCATACTGTCTTCCACATGGTTGAAGTAATTTACACTCCTACCAACAGTATGTCAGTGTTCCTTTCTCTCCACAACCTCTTCACATCTGTTATTTTTTGAGATTTTAATAATAGCCATTGTGACTAGTGTGAGATCGTATCTTATTGTGGTTCTATTCTCTAATAATCAGTGATATTGAGCTTTTATTCACATATGTGTTGTCCGTATGCATGTCTTTGTTTGAGAAGTGTCTGTTCATGTCCTTTGCACACATTTTGTTTGGGGTTATTTGGTTTTTCCTTTTTGTAAGTGTAAGAAGATGCTGAACATTAGAGCTTTGACGGATGCATAGTTTGCAACAATTCTCTCCCATTCTGTAGGTTGTCTATTTACTCTGTTGATAGTTTCTTTTGCTATGCAGAACTTCTTAAGTTTCATTAGATCCCGTTGTCAAATTTTGCTTTAGTTGACATTGTTTTTGGTATCTTTGTCATGAAATCTTTACCTGTGCCTATGTCCTGATTGGTATTGCCTCGGTTGTCTTCCAGGGCTTTTATAGTTTTGGATTTTACATTTAAGTCTTTAATCCATCTTGAATTAATCTTGTATATGGTGAAAGGAAAGGATTCAGTTTCAACCTTATGTGTATGGGTAGCCAGTTATCCCAGCACCATTTATTAAATAGGGAATTCTTTCCCCATTGCTTATTTTGTCAGGTTTCTCAAAAATCAGAGGTTATAGGTGTTTGGTGTTATTTCTGAGTTCTCTGTTCTGTTCCATTGGTCTGTTTATCTGTTTTTGTACCCAGTACCATGCTGTTTGGTTACTGTATCCCTGTAGTATAGTTTGAAGGCAGCATGATGTCTCCAGCTTTACTCTTTTTGCTTAGGATTGCCTTGGCCCTTCAGGCTTAGTTTTTGGTTCCATATGAATTTTAAAATAGCTTTCTCTAGTTCTGCGAAGAATAGCAGTGGTAGTTTAATAGGAATAGCATTGAATCTCTAATTGGGCAGTATGACCATTTTCACATATTGATTCTTCATATCCATGAGCATAGAATGTTTTTCCATTTGTTTGTGTCATGTCTAATTTCTTTGAAAAATTGTTTGTAGTTTTAGTTGTAGAGTTATTTCACCTCCCTGGTTAGCTATACAGCTAAGTATTTTATTCTTTTTGTGGCAATTGTGAATAAGAGTTTGCTCCTATTTTGCTCTTGGCTTGACTGTTGTTGGTATATAGGAATGCTAGTCATTTTTTGACATTGATTTTGTATCCTGAGATTTTGCTGAAGTTGTTTATCAGTTTAAATTAGCTTTGGGGCTGAGATGATGGGGTTTTCTAGATATAAGATCACGTTGTCTACAAACAGAGACAGTTTGACTTCTTCTCTTTCCATCTGAATGCTCTTTATTTCTTTCTGCCTTTGCCAGAACTTCCAGTTCTATGATGAATAGAAGTGGTGAGCAAGGGCATCCTTGTCTTGTGCCAGTTTTGAAGGGGAATGCTTCCAGCTTTTGCCCATTCAGTATGATATTAGCTGTGGGTTTGTCATATACGGATCTTACTATTTTGAGGTATGTTCCTTCAATACCTAGTTTGTTGAGAGTTTTTTTTTTTAACATAAATGGATGCTGAATTTTATGGAAAGCCTTTTCTGCATCTATTGAATAATCACATAGTTTTTGTCTTTAGTTCTGTTTATGTGATGATCTCATTTATTGATTTGCATATGTTGAATCAACTGTGCATCCCAGGAATAATGCCTACTTGATTGCGATGGATAAGATTTTTGATGTGCTGCTGGGTTTGGTTCCCCAGTTTTTTATTGAGGACTTTTGCATCAACGCATATGTTTATTAGAGATATTGGTCTGAAGTTTTCTTTTGTGTGTGTTTGTCTTTGTTAGGTTTTGGTAGCAGAATGATACAGGCCTCATAGAATGAGTTAGGGAGAAGTTCCTCCTCCTCAATCCTCAGTTTTTTGGAATAGTTTCAGGAGGTATGATACCAGCTTTTTCTTTGCACATCTGTTAGAACTCAGCTGTGAATCCATCTGGTCCTGCATTTGTTTTTTCCGTTGGTTTGTTTTTTGGTTTTTGTTGGTAGGCTACTTATTACTACCTCAATTTCAGAGCTTTTGATTGTTTTACTCAGGAATTCAATTTCTTCCTGGTTCAGTCTTGGGAGGTGTATGTGTCCAGGAATTTATTCATTTCTTCTAGATTCTCTAGCTTATGTGCAAAGAGGTGCTCATAATATTCTCTGTTGGTTGTTTGTATTTCTGTGGGGTCAGTGGTAATATGCCCTTTGTCGTTTCTGATTGTGTTTATTTGAATCTTCTTTCTTTTCCTCTGTATTCATCTAGCTAGTGGTGTATCTAGTTCATATTTTTTTTTTCAAAAAATCAGCTACTGAATTTGCGAATCTTTTGAATGGTTTTCATGGCTCAGTCTCCTTCAATTCTGATTTTGGTTATTTCTTGTCTTCTATTAGCTTTGGGATTTGTTTGCTCTTGGATCTCTAGTTCTTTTAGTTGTATTGTTAGGTTCTTAACTTGAGATCTTTTATACCTTTCTGATGTGAGTATTTATGCTATACATATCCCTCTTAACGCCATCTTAGCTATGTCCTAGAGATTCTGGTATGGTGCATCTTTGTTCTCATCAGTTTCGAAGAACGTCTTGATTTCTGATTTAATTTCATTATTTACCCAAAAGTAATTCAGGAGCAGGTTATTCAATTTCCATGTAATTGTATGGTCTTCAGCAAATTTCTTAGTCTTGATTTCAAATTTGATTGTGCTGTGGTCTGAGAGGCTGTTTTTATGATTTCAGTTCTTTTGCATTTGCTGAGGAGTGTTTTACTTCCAAGTATGTGATTGATTTTAGAATATGGACCATGTAGCTATGCAAAGAATATATATTCTGTTGTTTTGGGTGGAAAGTTCTGCAGATGTCTATCAGGTCAATTTGATCTAGTGTTGAGTTCAGGTCCTGAATATCTTCGTTAATTTTCTGTTGCAATAATGTCTAATATTGTCAGTGGTGTATTAAAATCTACTACTATTATTGTGTGGGAGTCTAAGTCTCTTTGAAAGTCTCTAAGAACTTGCTTTATAAATCTGGGTACTCCTGTGTTGGGTTCATATACATTTAGGGAGTTAGAGCTTGTTGAATTAAATGTTTTACCATTATATAATGCCCTTCTTTGCCTTTTTTGATCTCTGTTGGTTTAAAGTCTGTTTTGTCAGAAACTAGAATTACAACTGCTGCTTCTTTTCTGTTTTACATTTGCTTGGTAGATTTTCCTCCAAGACTATGTCTGTCATTACATGTGAGATGGGCCTCTTGAAGAAAGCAGACCCATGAGTCTTGGTTCTTTATCCAGTTTGCCACTCTGTGCCTTTTATTTGGGGCATTTAGCCCATTTACATTCAAGGATAGCATTGCTATGTGTCGATTTCACCCTGTCATCATAATGTTAGCTACGTGTGGATTTCACCCTGTCCTCATGATGTTAGAAATGGGGCTGGGAAAACACTTAAAAAACCGTTTTTAGTGCTTCCTTTAGGAGCTCTTGTTAAGGCAGGTCTGGTGGTAAAAAATACTTCACCTTGTCTGAAAAGGATCTTATTTCTCTTTCACTTATGAAGCTTAGTTTGGCCAGATATGAAATTCTTGGTTGGAATTTATTTTCTTTAAGAATGTTGTCTGTTAGCCCACAATCTCTTACGGCATGTAGTTTCTGCTGAGATGTCTGCTGTTAGTATGATAGGCTTCCCTTTGTAGGTGATCTAACCCTTCTCTTCAGCTGCCTTTAAAATCTTTTCTTTCATTTCAGCTCAGGGAAAGTTGCAGTATGGGGAGGGAACATGCAGGCTGGTGTGTGGCCATAGGGACTGCCTTGCTGGAACTCTCCACCATTCAGGCACTGTCTGCCAGTGTAGAAGCTATGGTGTGGGTCCTGGGGGCACCTGAGACTGCCCTGTAAGTAGGCATGGCTAGGCTGGGGTTCTGGGAGAGGCCAGCAGACAAAGAGGTGCTTAGGTAGGTCCAGCCCTGTTTGACATGCAAGACCACCCTGCAGAGAGCAGGTCTGATTGTTTCCCTGGGGCTAAAGTCTTTTATGGGAGCAAGTTGAGCCTAGAGGGATGGCAGTCGGGCAAGGCTCTGCTACAGACGCTCCTGAACCTAACCCTCTGGGCTCCATATCATCTGGCTTGCTGCTCCACCGCTTTGCTTGTCTCCTGGTGGCTCCACCTCAGAGAGATGTGGGCTAGCAATTGCACAGTGCAATCAGCCCAGGATGAACGGTCTGTGTCGTGGGCCCAAGACCAGGGTTCTCTGTCTGGTGAGGAGCAGTGGGGGATGTGTGCAACCTGTGCAAATGGACTGGCCTCTTCTCTTTGAGTTGACTGCAGCATGTTGGAGGTGTGGATGAAGCACTTACGGTCTTTGTTCCTTCATTAGTCTGAGGGTAGCAAGGACAGTTCCACTGCAGAGACAGTGACAGAGAGGCTTTCAGTTGCACCAGGAGGCTCTGTCCAGGCCTCCCTCTGTGAGCTCCATCTCAAAGAAATACAGATCTGTGGCTGGCCTGAATGCACCTGTAGGAGGTAGCTGGAGACCATGGTTGGGAGATCTTGTCCAGTGAGGAGAAATGGGGTTGGGGAAACACTTATAAAAACAGTCTGACCGTGTTTTTGTAGAGCAACTGTGCTAAGCTGGGGGTATGCATCTCTTCCCAGTCGCCTTAGACGCTCCAAAGCCTGAAGACTGGAATGACTAAGTTGTCCAAGCAGCTGAGATATTGCCTCCCCGCCCTCCACTGGGAGCTCAGCCCAGGGAAGTTTGAAACTTCTGTCAGGTGAAGAACACCAGCGAATGTAGCTGGAGACCCCAGTTGGGAGGCTTCATCTGATGATGAGGAATGGGATTGGGGACCTGCTTAAAAATAGTCTGGCCACATTTTTAAAGGGCAGCAGTGCTTTGCTGGGGTGCCACTTTCACACCTGGTCAGGGCTCTCCAAAGCCTGAAGGTTGGCACAGCTAAGTTGCCCAAACAGCAAAAATGGCAGCCTGCTCTCCATCTGGGAGCTCCATCCCAGGGAGCACTCAAAACTGTGTTGACTGGAGAACACTGGTGAGGTTGGCTGGAGGGCCTGGTTAGGAGGTACCACCCAGTGAGGAGGAATGGGATTGGGGGCCAGCTTTACAAAAGAGTCTGGCCACATTTTTGCAGAGTGACTGTGCTTTGCTGGGGGAATCCCTTCTGCCCCTGGTTGCCTTGGATTCTTTAAAGCCGGAAGGCTGGAATGACTAAGTGGCCCAAATAGCAAAGATGGTGGCCTGCCCTTCCCCCCTGGGAGTTCTGTCTCAGGCAGGTGAAATTCTGCTACTGGTGGCTGACTGGAGTTCCAAGCCAGTAGGCCTTATCCTGTGAGGTGCTGTGGAAGTAGGGCCTACAGACTCTGCTGCTTGGCCCCCTAGATTCAGCCCATTTCCTGGGGGTATGTACAGGGGTCTAATCTCCCGCTGCTTTTGCTGGGAAGCCTGGAAAACCCTAGCATCTCAGGCTACCGGGTCTGTGTGCGTGCCTAAGCAGCTGCCCTGCTGAAACTCCGCATCGCTCTGTGTGTCAGACTGAAGGCCCTGGTGAAGCGGGTTCGCAAGGGGATCTCCTGACTTGAGGGTTGCATTGATCCATAGCAGAAGCATGAGTTTCCAAGGTCACACATTCATTAATCACTTCCCTGAGTTGGGGAACGTTTCCCTGGTGCCATGTTGCTCCTGGGGGAGCAGTCATCCTGCTTCATTTTTCTCTATTCTCTGCATTGAATTGTTTCCTTATTACCAATGTGAGTACCCAGTTGCTTCAGTTGAAGGTGCTGTATTTACTTGCCCCTTGTTTCTCTCCATGAGAGTCATGCACTCTAGCTGCATCTATTGGCCATCTTGGCCACCTCCCCAGTTTTTGAAACTGTAAAGTGAAAGGGTAATGATGGAATTAAATGAGATATTATCTTATATTTATTGCCACATTATTGTCTTTATTTTTGCTATAGTCTGCTACTAAATATGCTTGTAACATATTTGTGACAGATTACCCTTTCCAAAGATGGTCACAGACGTATCTCCCATTTCACATGATCATTTTACAATATATCTTTCATACTCCAATTAAAGGTAAGATCTATATCCCATACTTATGAAACAAAGAACGTATCTGGGGCTGTTTAATTGATAAAGTTTGGCAAAAGTGATGTTGGATGACTTCCAAGGCTAGGTCACAGTAGGAGACTCAGCTTCTATCTTTTTTTTCTTTTGTCTTGTTACCAATTAATTTATTTTTGAACTTTTGATTTTATTTTTTTAAATTTATTTTTTATTTTTTTATTTTTATTTTTATTGCATTTTAAGTTTTGGGGTACATGTGCAGAAAGTGCAAGATAGTTGAATAGGTACACACATGGCAGTGTGTTTTGTTGCCTTCCTCCCCTTCATCCACATTTGGCATTTCTCCCCAGGCTATCCCTCCCCATCTCCCCCCACCGCTGTCCCTCCACTATTCCCCCCAGTAGACCCCAGTGTGTAGTACCCCCTTCCCTGTGTCCATGTGTTCTCATTTTTCTCACCCGCCTATGAATGAGAATATGTGGTATTTCTTTTTCTGTTCTTGTGTCAGTTTGCTGAGAATAATGTTCTCCAAATTCATCCATGTCCTTACAAAGGACACGAACTCATCGTTTTGATAGCTGCATAATATTCCATGGTGTATATGTGCCACATTTTCCCAGTCCAGTCTATCATCGATGGGCATTTGGGTAGGTTCCAGGTCTTTGCTATTGTAAACAGTGCTGCAATGAACATTTGTGTGCATGTGTCCTTATAGTAGAACGATTTATAGTCCTTTGGATATATACCCAGTAATGGGATTGCTGGGTCAAATGGAATTTCTATTTCTAGGTCCTTGAGGAATCGCCACACTGTCTTCCACAATGGTTAAACTAATTTACACACCCACCAACAGTGTAAGAGTATTCCTATTTCTCCACATCCTCTCCAGCATCTGTTGTCTCCAGATTTTTTAACGATCACCATTCTAACTGGAGTGCGATGGTATCTCAATGTGGTTTGATTTGCATCTCTCTGATGACCAGTGATGATGAGCATTTTTTCATGTGTTTGTTGGCCTCATGTATGTCTTCTTTTGTAAAGTGTCTGTTCATATCCTTTGCCCATTTTTGAATGAGCTTGTTTGTTTTTTCCCTGTAAATCTGTTTGAGTTCTTTGTAAATTCTGGATATCAGCCCTTTGTCAGATGGGTAAACTGCAAAGATTTTTTCCCATTCTGTTGGTTGCCAATTCACTCTAGTGACTGTTTCTTTTGCCGTGCAAAAGCTGTGGAGTTTGATTAGGTCCCATTTGTCTATTTTGGCTTTTGTTGCCAATGCTTTTGGTGTTTTGGTCATGAAGTCCTTGCCATAGGAGTACTATGTCCTGAATGGTTTTACCTAGGTTTTTTTCTAGGGTTTTTATGGTGCCAGGTCTCATGTTTAAGTCTTTAATCCATCTGGAGTTAATTTTAGTGTATGGTGTCAGGAAGGGGCCCAGTTTCTGCTTTCTGCACATGGCTAACCAGTTTTCCCAACACCATTTATTAAACAGGGAATCCTTTCCCCATTGCTTGTTTTTGTCTGGCTTATCAAAGATTATATGGTTGTAGATATGTTGTGTTACCTCTGATGCCTCTGTTCTGTTGCATTGGTCTATATCTCTGTTTTGGTACCAGTACCATGCTGTTTTGATTACTGTAGGCTTGTTGTATAATTTGAAGTCTGGTAGTGTGATGCCTCCCGCTGTGTTCTTTTTGCTTAGAATTGACTTGGCTATGTGGGCTCTCTTTTGGTTCCATATGAAGTTCATGGTGTTTTGTTTCCAGTTTTGTGAAGAAATTCAATGGTAGCTTGATGGGGATAGCATTGATTCTGTAAATTACTTTGGGCAGTATAGCCATTTTCATGATATTGATTCTTCCTAACCATGAACATGGAATGTTTCTTCATCTGTTTGTGTCCTCTCTTATTTTGTTGAGCAGTGGTTTGTAGTTTTCTTTGAAGAGTTCCCTTATGTTCCTTGTAAGTTGTATTCCTAGGTATTTTATTCTCTTTGTAGCAATTGTGAATGGCAGTTTGTTCTTGATTTGGTTCTCTTTAAGTCTGTTATTGGTGTATAGGAATGCTTGTGATTTTTGCACATTGATTTTATATCCTGAGACTTTGCTGAAGTTGCTTATGAGTTTCAGGAGTTTTTGGGCTGAGGTGATGGGGTCTTCTAGGTATACTATCATGTCGTCTGCAAATAGAGACAATTTGGCTTCCACCTTTCCTATTTGAATACCCTTTATTTCTTTTTCTTGCCTGATTGCTCTGGCTAGAACTTCCAGTACTATGTTGAATAGGAGTGGTGAGAGAGGGCATTTTTGTCTAGTACCAGATTTCAAAGGGAATGCTTCCAGTTTTTGCCCATTAAGTATGATATTGGCTGTTTGTTTGTCGTAAATAGCTTTTATTACTTTGAGATATGTTCCATCAATACCGAGTTTATTGAGGGTTTTTAGCATAAAGGGCTGTTGAATTTTGTCAAGTGCCTTCTCTGCGTCAATTGAGATAATCATGTGGTTTTCGTTTTTGGTTCTGTTTATTTGGTGAATTACGTTTATAGACTTGTGTATGTTGAACCAGCCTTGCATCCCCGGAATGAATCCTACTTGATCATGATGGATAAGTTTTTTAAAATGCTTTTGCAATCTGTTTGCCAGTATTTTATTGAATATTTTTGCATCTATGTTCATCATGGATATTGGCCTGAAGCTTCTATCTTAGGCACTGAAACATGCACTCTGGGGTCCTGAGCTGCAATGTACCTAATGCTACTGCCTTGAGGCCACCATACTGTGAGGAAGCCTCAACTGTCCTAATGTGAAGAGGTCAAATGAAAAACTATGAGACTATGTGAAGAGAGGGATGGTTGGGCATCTTTACTTTCCCCTGTCTGCATCTTCACCTACAGTCTGTTACTTCATAAGACCCTGAGACACATCTGCCCAGCCAAGCTATTTATGCATAGATAGAATTATGAGAAACCATAACACTGTTATGGTTTTATGGTATTAAGTTCTTGGAGATTTGGTTTACAACACAAGTAACTGATAAGACTGTTTGTCAAGGCTTTCTCAAGTTTATTTTTTAAAAAGTTTCTTTAATAAATGGAAAGATTACATTTAATGTCCTAAGAATGAGCTATATAATTTCAAGAGCTGACAATTTTTCCTTCTCATATTTATTGCTTGAAATTTGTTTTCTTTGATCTGAGAGGGTTATAATTCTCACTTCTTTTTCTCTTCCTTACTTCTATCTCTTTTGGGAGAAATACGTTTAAATTTCATACATGAGAGTGACAGCAAGAGGATGATGCATTACTTTCTGGTTCAGTACAGTTATTGGAATCAACAGCATCTTTCTTCAGCATAAGTTTATTGAATGTACCTTTATATTACGCATAATGTATCTTTAATGTGTTTCAGAAATCTGTCATTTGGAGATAATTGTGGTTTTCTGTTTATTCTCTATTCTGTAAATGTCATTATTTTGATCTACTTTTCATACACGGTTGATTCTTCACGTAGTTTGCAGTATAGTTCTCTTCTTTAGTGTGTTCAATGGCTTGTATCATTTACACCAATATAGTTCCTATTTGCAATCTTGCATTTTGTTATCAAATTTATTAAAACACCTGATCTCAGTGGTTATTGAGCTAAATTGATGAGGGCGACAATGATAATAATAATGTGAGTCTCTTGTTCTCTTCTTCTTCGCTGATCTTTTTTAAGGGTATCCATTTACTTATTTTCAAATTTGGTTCTGTGCTAAAGGGGTTACCTATAATTAAAATACGTTTACTTTCTTTTGATATTGTGAAATCCAGTCTTTATTTTAAGTTAGCCTTAGGAAATGTGCATCATCAAGGAACAAATGAAAAGCAGTTTTTCTAGTTTCCCTTCTCAGATATCTCTTGAGTCCTTATGAAAGTGTTTCCAACACAGATTTGTGAAATGATTCAATTTGCCTTCAGTGTTGCTAGAATTCATGCACTTTCTCGTAATCTTATTCCAGATATCTGCTCTTCTCTCCACCCTTCCCAGGTCTCAGGAGCCACATGTTCTCTTTCCTAAGACCTTATAAAAGCTTATTCTCAAATTGTTGTTCACATAGTAGTATGAATGACTATTAATGACATACATTTAACCTTCTCAGAAACTCACTCTTTTTTTTTCATTTGTATAAATATAAATGGTACATGTGCAATTTTGTTATGTGGATATATTGAGGAGTGTTGAAGTCTTGGCCTTTACTCTATCCATTGCCAGATAATGCACATTGGACTCATTAAGTGATTTCTTATCAGCACCTCTTCTGGGTCTCCAGTGTTTACCATTCCACACTCTACATCCCTGTGTTCATGTTATTTAGCTCCCGGTTACAGGTGAGAACATACGGTTGTTGATTTTCTGTTTCTGAGTTGTTTCACTTAAGATAATGAATGGCCTTCAATTCCATACATGATACTGCAAAAGGCATGATCTCATACTTTTTTATTGCTGAATGGTATTCCATTGTGTGTATATACATCACGTTTTTTTAATCCAGTCATCTGGTGATGGACACTTAGGTTGACTCTAGTTTTGCTGTTGTAAATAGCGTTGTGATAAACATAGTAGTGCAGGTGTGTTTTTGATGTAATGATTTCCTTTTCTCTGGGTAAGATACCCAGTAGTGGGATTGCTGGATCAAGTGGTAGATCTGTTTTGAGTTATTTGAGAAGTCTCCATACTGTTTTATATAGAGGTTGTACTAGTTTACATTTCCACTTACAGTATATAAATATTCCTGTTCTCCAACATCTGTTATTTCTTGACTTTTAATAATTGCCATTCTGACTAGTGTGAGGTGATATCTCATTGTGGTTTAGTTTATATTCCTCTGATGCTTAGTGATTTTGAAAATCTTTTTATATGCTTTTCAGCCATTAATAATACACTCTTTTTAGTGATAATAAAGCTAAAGAAATGATTACCCCATTGCATATTTGCCAATAGATGAGAACATTTTTTGGAAGTGGCATCAGTTCTTTTTTTTTTTTGAGACGAAGTTTCACTTTTGTTACCCAGGCTAGAGTGCAATGGCACTATCTTGGCTCACCGCAACCTCCGCCTCCTGGGTTCAGGCAATTCTCCTGCCTCAGCCTCCTGAGTAGCTGGGATTACAGGCACGCGCCACCATGCCCAGATAATTTTTTGTATCTTTAGTAGAGACTGGGTTTCACCATTTTGACCAGGATGGTCTCGATCTCTTGACCTCGTGATCCACCCGCCTTGGCCTCCCAAAGTGCTGGGATTACAGGCTTGAGCCGGTTCTTTTTAAAAGCCCTGAAGCAATACTTGTAGGTGATCCCTGGATCAAAGAATTGGTTAATTTCAAATTTATGTTTTTAATTTGCTGACACTTATGTATAAGATAATTTTTGCTCAGATGTGGACATAAATCTGTTTGTTTTTTACATTTACCTTTCCATTTTACCATGTTTTTTACAATGGATTTAAACACACATGTAAAAGCAGCAACTGATAATTAGGTGTTTTTGTGGTTGTTGTGTTGTTTTGTTTTGTTTTGTTTTTGATACAAAGCCTTGTTCTGCCACCCAGGCGGGAGTACAGTGGTTTAATATTGGCTCACTGAAGCCTCCACCTCCTGAGTTCAAGGGATTCTCCTGCCTCAGACTCCTGAGTATCAGGGATTATGGGCGTGTGCCATCATGCCTGGCTAATTGTTGTATTTTTTAGTAGAGATGGGGTTTCACTATGTTGGTCAGGCTGGTCTCAAACTCTTGACCTTCAATGATCTGCCCACCCTTGGCCTCCCAAAATGCTAGGATTATAGGCTTCAGCCACCACGCCCAACCATACTGCTCATTAGGTGTTTATTAGTAGACTGGATCTTCTTGTTTATTGCATAAAGCATATGGGGGCTCCAAGTCATAACATTTAGTATTATATATAAACAATAAATAATTGTTAAATAAATATTGCTATGTAATAAAATGCCTGAGATTAAATCTTCTTTCTACCATTCTTAGTTGTATGATGTCTTTGTTTCCTCATTTGCACAAACAGTGCTGAGAGTAATAGTTTCTACCCATTAGAGTGGATTAAACATGTTAATACAGGCAAAGCACTTAAGAAGGTACCAATGCATGTTAATAGTAAGCCCTGCCTTAAGAATCGCTTGAACCTGGGAGGCTGTGTTTGCAGTGAGCCAAGATCGCACCACTGCACTCTAGCCTGGGCAACAGAGCAAGATTCTGTCAAAAAAAAAAGAGAAAAATAGTAAGCCCTGCCTTTAGTTATCCACCTCTCACCAACATGTCTAAAGATAGCTCCTTCGTTTTTGGCCATACCACCAGACTCTGACCAGAGCCGTGGTTCTTAACCTTGATTGACTTTGTATAGGAAAGTCAGAGTTAGAGGACTTTCAAAAAATACAGACATCTAGGTTCCCACTCCAAGTGTGTTTGATTTATGAGATAAGGTTTTACCTGAGCATAGAGATTTATAAAGGCTCCACAGGTAATCCTAAGATGCAGCTAAAGCTGAAGAACAATTGGACTAGATGTGATCATTAGGGCTTGTCTACCACTAAATCTTATAGCTTTTACTCAGGGTATCTAGAACTCAGCAATAATGTATCAAAATCACTATTCTTAGATTTACAACTCCTTTTATGCTAGATGAAATCCAGATAGGTAATATCTTTATAATGTTAGCATATTTTTAGTTCTGGATTAATGCATCTTTGGCCCAAGGTATGTGAGTTGTTAAATTTGTTTCTGTCACTTTAGTGTTATCTTTGTGAGAAAGGAACATACTGATTAATACTAAATTTTACATACTTATATATTTTAGAAGTGGCATCTTTTCAAAGCCTCATTGTAGAGACTACTGCTTTGACTTAGTAACAAGGAATAGAATGGCTAATGCTCTCTGAATAGGCATTTGTTTTGCTGTAAGAATTCCTTAAGCATGATGTTGGTGACTGAAAAGATGAAAAATGGTTCTATGATTTATTTCCAGCCTCAGGCTTATAGAACCATTTAAATATTTTGAGATGTCCTCCTACGTCCTGTAATTGTACTAAATCAGAACTGAAAGGATTGCAGCAGTCTAAGATTGATCCAAGGGTTAAAATATCAGACTCGATTTCTTTTCCAAAGTACACTAATGCTATAAAAATAAAGTTTACTAAGAAAGATTAAATATGATTAACAGGCAAATTTGAGCTTGAGACTTACTATCATACTCCATTATAATTTGTCTGAACAAGTTAAAAAAAATGTTACATGACCCTCTCCTACTCCTAAACATCAGACGCTCATAATGAAATAACATATCCATGGATTTTTGAAAGCATTTGCAATTCCAGACCATTTTGAGCCAGTCATTAAAATCTTTTGTTCTCTTAATGCCTTGTAAAGTTATTCTCAAGCAATGTTCTGTCTGATTATGACTCATAGTCAGGGGACCAGGCCAGTGGAACTTAGCATGAAGTGCTTTCTGTGGCATAAAGCGGCCTGTAATGTATTTCAATGTATGGACTTTGAAAGCAACACACGGTGAAGTCAGATGGTAATCACATGTTGGACACATTTAGGAAACACGGTCCTGAGATTCAGCATAAGCTTTATATCAAGAAAGAATGCAAGGTTGTTAAAGAATAACAGACTCTCACTGAAATAGATAAACAATAGTAGAAGGGCCTACAAAAATAATTCAACTGAAATACTTCCTTGTTGGTTTTAGCAAAAAGAGAGTATCCTTGAAATTTTCAGATGAGTGACTATATTCATGTATCAGATTTCATTTTAGTCACAGCCTCTTGACTGTAATGTTTATTATAGATTTATTCATTCAACAAATATATAGAGAGTGTCTACCATGTGTCAGGTATTGTGATAGGAGTTGAGACTAAGTAGTGAACACGATTAGCATGAAACTTATTAGGAGCACTAGAGAAGCACCCAGAGGAAAAGATTATTATTTCTATATTTATAATGCTCACATGAAGTCCACCAAAATCTGGAATAGTACAACACGTATAGAACTTAGCATGTGTGAGGTTCTCTTCTAAATGTTTACACATAATAGCTCATTTAATCTTACAACAATCTGTGAAGTGGTTTCTATTGCTATCCTACTTTAACGTGTGAGGAAAGTGAAACAAAGAGGGGTTAAGTAGCTTGCTTAGGGCAACCCTGCTAGCAATGTCAGAGCTGGGGTTCCCTGCTTACCAGATAGTCTGGTGTCTGTTTTACATTTTGAACTATATTATGAGCTAGTGATACAATACTTGATACTAATGATATTTTACAATAAAGCATATTAATTCCAGTAATTTTAATACAATAATCCTTTGACGTTTATTTCCTGAATGAACGGTATAGGTTAAGACAGAACAGCCAGAAAACTTGAACAGTAAAATAAAGACATACCAGGGAGAAAGCGTTACTTTATGTATTATGCCCTAACATTTAAAAGACTTTTAGTAACATTTGTTTTATTTTTTAAATATAAGATAATTAACACTCATTGTAGAAAATATAGAAAAGTAAAAACCACCATACACTATCTCATTTTCCAAAGAGAATATTTTGTTGCTATACTTTTTCTATATGTAAGATTTATAGAATTATAATATCAGAGTGATTAAAATAAAATTGTATGCTACTCATTGCATCCATTAGTATAATATAAACATAGAGTAAAATCGTTATTTCTAAACCTTATTTTCAAAAGTAGCTCCCATCTCATCTTTTTAGGAAAAGAGGATTATCTTCCATGTTATTCCTTGATACCAATGTTATCCAGAGTCTGATATTTATCTAAGCCAGCCTAGTGGCCTGGGAGTTCTTTAATATGTGCAGAAGGATGGTCTGGAAAAACCTAAGTTATTGTTCAACAGCTGAATAAACTATCAGTATCAAGAGAGCAGTCCAAATCTCTCTAAATAAATGGCCATTCTTTTAAAGAGGAAGCCATCTCAATGGAAGTGGTTGAATATTTATTCTTTATAATATTATGAGGCTAATTTCCAATTATTGAACCCAATGTCTGCTCCTGAACAATTGAGATAAATGCCTTAATTCATAGTTACTTTTGACTCCCAAAACATGTCACTCTAAAACCTCATGTTCATTTATATCGCCAACATTTAATACCACAGCATGTGATTTATTTGGTATGATTCCAATGCATTGGCGGAGAAAATAAATAATAGTTCTCTGTGTGTAATGATCTAGGAGACTAGGTCCTTGACAGGGAATTACCCATTTAAAGATGGATGCAAATGCTGCTAGTCATTGGAGAATGTCTGAAAGCATTTTTTTTTTTTTGTTCTGAAATGAGCCTTTAAAGAAGGCATCTGTAGAACAAACCATTACAGAGGTCACACAGTTTAAATGCCAAATTCTGCTAAAAAAGCAAGGCTCCTGTGTATTACTGAGCACTTTTGCTTCTTAGATCTTGGAAAGAGAAAAATAAAGAGATAGTGAGAGAAGGAAAAGCAATTGTTCCCAAAACCACTGCTATTGCCAGCACCACCACCATTGAGAACAACAAAATCATCAAAATCAACTGCAGCAGAGAGTAGATAAAGTTGAAGGGAGAAAGGAAAGGAGGAAAAAGGGAAGTGAAATCCAGAAAAAAAGTACACATGGTAAGAATTATGGAGAAATTCTACCAGTGGTGTTAATTGAATAAATTGTCTAATTTAATCTAATATATGGTTCAGAGGACTGACAGCTGAATTTCAGGTATCTTCATTAATGACTGTGCACCATTAGGGCATATCTTTATTTTTGCATCTTGAAATAAAACAATAGCATATCAAGAAACCCCTTTTACCTATAAGGCCCTAAGAATGAAATGTTGTTTATTGATAATGTTCTAGACATGGTTTCAAATATAAAGATCCTCGATTTTCATTTGTTTTATGATGAACAGATATTTATTTTTGTGATATTCTCTGATGTAATTTCCATCCTTTATATCTCTGTATGATCGGCATTCTTATCATAAATGTAAAAAACAGAGCTATTTACCAGTATCAAGTGAAAAGTCTCATAATACTGAGCAATTACTAACTAATTACAACACTAACCTAAAAGATCAATGTGGATTTTCTCATAATTCTCATGAATTTACTTGAGATAGGTGATATTGTCATACTTTTTTTTACAGCTGGGGAAACTGAGTAACAAAGCAGTTAAGTAACTGCTTAATAGTGGAGCCAAGACTTATAACCCAGGTAGTCTGATTCTAGAAGCTGTGCTCTTAACTACCACATGAAGTAAAAGCAAAGTAAAAGAAAATCCAGGAATAAATGAGGTTTATTTAAGTATGCTTTATGATTTTTACTTAATATTTTCAACACTGATTTAGCCAATATTTACCAAGTACCTTCTAGATTCATCATACCATGCTGCACTGTATTATTGTAATGAATGATATGAGTGGTGCCTGCCATATGGAATATATAATCTACAGAGATAATAAAATACAAATGATTTGTCCATTTTCATTTGTTGCAAACACAGATCTGGGTGTTATAGGGCCATTTTAATTTTTGCAATATAATTATTACCAAAGATTAAACAGCTTAGAATATATATGTATACATATACATACAAAAGTATACATATACAATATATACATATTATTTATATATATGGTTTCTGAGGCTTTTATTCTGATATTAACTTTCTTAAAAACGTTGACCGTGTTATCAGGCAAGTTATAACTACTTTTTACATCAAGTATCCCATTCACCAAGAGATGCTAATGCCTACTACAGATGCAGGAAAAAATGATGACATAATTTTTGCGTAGAGTTCTCAGCTCTGTGGTAGGGCAAGGAAAACAAACAAAACCTTCATTGTCCACCTTGAATAATTACTGTACAGTGAAGACTAATCCTTGATCTCAAGTTAATAAGGGGAAGCTACCTGAAGGTGCTTACTTTTAAAGGTTAAAGGCTTAAGCAGATATAGGGGATCAGAAATAGCAGACATATTGTGAAATAAAATTTTACTCCAGGAGTAGTAAGAACGTTTTTCTAAGGATGTTGAAATAATGGGTTGAAACCACGGAGATTAAGTTATGCAGTGGATCAGCCGTTTATACATTGTGCCAGAGGGGAAAGGATGAAGGTGAAGAGTGAAGCTACGGAGCTATGAGAAGGTTGTAAGTATACTAAAATGTGGACTGAAAGATAAACGAGTAACTGTTTCTGGAAGGAGTTTCCCAAGCCAAAAAACTTTTCCTGGCATACCCGTAGAACATCTTGTTTTTATGCTGAAAAGAGAGTCCCCATTAAAGTAGTTTAGCTGTGTTCGCATCCTTGTGATTTTCTGAAGCTCATAATAAGTGTGCTAGGAATAGCTTAATTGTTGTAGTTTACATCATAAAGTAATTACCACCATCATAGTGGCCAGGAGAGATCTTCTGAGGATAAAATATGTGCTAGTGTTTTTTAAACTTTGTATCTTTTTTTTTTGACTATGATTTCTTGGGAATAACATAGAGACGACAAATGTTGTCTTAATTCATAGTTCTTACTCTCCTCCCTCTTACCTCTTTTTTTCCTATAACTATCCCTCAGTTGGAATAGGATTTTCTACCTTTGGAATATGTGTATAAAAAACTAAATTTGTGGCCGGGCATGGTGGCTCACGCCTGCAATCCCAGCACTTTGGGGAGGCAGATCACTTGAAGTCAGGAGTCCGAGACCAGCCTGGTCAATGTAGTGAAACCCCGTTTCTGCTAAAAGTACAAAAATTAGCCAGGCATGGTGTCATGGGCCAATAATCCCAACTACTTGGGAGACTGAGGCAGGAGAATCACTTGAACCCAGGAGGAGAATCACTTGAACCTGGCGGGAGAATCACTTAAACCCGGCAGGAGAATCACTCGAACCCGGCAGGAGAATCACTCGAACCCGGTGGGCGGAGATTGCAGTGAGCTGAGAATGTGCCACTGCACCCCAGCCTGGGCAACGAAAAGACAACGACGACGACAACAACAACAAAACTGAATTTGTAATTGTCCACAACAAAAATTGATCAGTAGATAATATACCCAGTTGTATCTACTTGTAAATATATGGCTACTTTTTTTGTTTGTTCATAACATAGAAATAATGCTATTATTAAAAATATCTCCTTTTTTTTTTTTTTACTGGTTATGGGCAAAGTAGTAGTGATGTATTATCAGTGTGTGAGTCATTGGCTGCTAGCATCAGCACTACCTGCTAACCGGCCTTTTTTCATATGTGCTGAATTAGAAACTGTCCATAGAGCTCAGGAATAGATGGTTTAACTAGTTTCTCAGGTGGTCTTTATGAAAACTAAAGGTTGAAAAGTCCTAGTTCATGCCATTTTCATTCACATTCTCTTGGCCAGAACCCAATTGTATGACCCTAATTTCATGCAAGGCTGTGAGAACAGCCAGTTTCCAGAGCAACTGTACCCTTTGGTACACAGAAATACCCAACTCTATCTAGTCTTTAGCAAACAACTAGCTATCTCTAGCTAACATTAATCTTTCAGAAGAAAAGTTATATCACAAGAAAATAAATTTTTGAAGACACTGGAAGTGTCGTTTAATCAATAGTCAACCCTATTTATTTGTATTGCTTTACATCTAAAATGTGGTGATAATTATATTTTGTATTTGTGGCACTTTGAAAAAAATTCAACTAAAAGCCTTAATTAAAAGAAGTTTTAATGAAAAAGATGTATTCTGAGCAGAGCCAAATTTCTATTTATTTCACAATTGCTAACCAAGTGACAATGGGAAAGTTGAACCTGTTTTAAGAAATTCAAATTAAAATAAAAGGCTGAACATTGAGGTTACTTGAGGTTTGACAGTTTTATATTTTCTAAGTTAATATTTTGGGATTATAATGAAATCCAGTGATTAATATGTATTTGATTTTTTATGCTTTGCAAAGGTAGTTACCGAGGATTAAAACTTAGTCTATTGATAGGAGAATTAGATATGTAAATAAATAAAAACAGCACACATGTGATATTATTGTCCTTTTATAAGTTTCATGCTTCAGCTTTAAAAACAAATCTACCAAAATAGTTAATTCACAACTTAGGACTGTTTCTAGTGGTACTATGAGACAAACTATAAAACTGTTATTTTTAACATTTCTGAGACAGTCTTTCTCTGTCACCCAGGCTGGAGTGCAGTGGCATAATCTTGGCTCACTGCAACCTCCCCTTCCCGGGTTCAAGCGATTCTCCTGCCTCAGCCTTCTGAGTAGCTGGGATTATAGGCATGCACCATCACACCCAACTAATACTGCTTTCTTAGTAGAGATGAGGTTTCACCATGTTGGCCAAGCTCATCTAGAACTCCTGGCCTCAAGTGATCTGCCTGCCTCGGCCTCCCAAGGAGCTGTGATTACAGACTTGAGCCACTGCACCTGGTCCCATATAGCATTTATTAATTATATGTGTTAAATTTTTCCTCATTACTGTATAAACATTAATTCTTTATTACTGTATTCTCAGTTCCTGGAAGTGTATATACTTAGTAGAAGAGCATGTACTATGTATTTGTTAAATGAATGCAACAAAATATTAATATTTTAAAAACCATGGTTTAGTTATGACTCAGAGTATCTTCCTTACCATTCCCTAGTGTATCGTGGCCAAGAATTTTCATGCTTTATGTATCTATCAAGCAGTGTGATCCATGGTAATCACCAGTGTAACTAAAGATTTAGTGTAGTTATTTCTGAAAAGTGAGTGAGTCAAGTGGTCACTCTAGTCTATGGGGAATTTTAAAGCTTTATGCTGATAATAAGACCAATTTGTAAAGGAAAAAAAACATATAGCAAAAGGAGAAGCCTTCGGTTTGAGTTTGTGAATAGGCAAGATAAATCAAATATATGTAAATAGGAAAATTATATAGCAATTCAGTTAAAAGAACAAAACTAAAATATGTTAGATTCTTTCAAAAGGAATAAATGCTCAGGGTAAATTCAGGTTTTTTGTTATTGTTGTTGTTGTTGTTGTTTGTTACTTATGGTTAATTTCTTTGTCAACCCAACCCCAGTGGCACTTTCTACAAATCTTTGGTTTATTTCTTAGGAGTGGGCTTTCTTGTTTGTTTCAAAGCAAACAGCCATCTATTTCCTTTCCCAGGCTCTAAAAATGAATCACAGAATGTGTCATTTGTTCAGAGAAAAGATAGCCTCTTCTATATTCAACAGAACCATATCAGGTAATGTACATGAACAGGCCTTATATAGCTCGTTTTGGCTTTTGTTTTTAGAATCTAGAGGACAATCACCCAACTGCAGAGTGGGGGTGCTGCTGCTGCTGCACTGTGTGTGTGTGTGTGTGTGTGTGTGTGTGTATGTGTGTGCGCATCCTTTAAGAGAATGAGTAAAATGACCCATTTTAAAGGACAGAACAGTGACATTTAAACAAACTTGTAGGTGGTTTGAATGGAAATTCAGTTCATTTTCTTACAAAAATCAAACTAAAACCATGTTTTCATTTTGATCACCATCCATTGAAAACATTATGGATTTTTAAATCTGTTTTCTTAATTTTATTACCATATATGAAAATTTGGTTTTAAAGTTGGTTTCCTTGTTTTCAGATGAGATTGGGTGTGTTCAAAGGTTCCATGACTGTAGCCTGGTTTTTTATTTTCAGAAGCGATGCCTTTGGTCTTTTAATTTCCTCTCTCTTTGTTCATCTGACACGTGTTCATTGCACTCATTCTCCTGCTTCACCAAATATTAAGTAACAGAAAATGTGCTATTCAAGAAAATTAAAATGAAGTTTATTAGCATATTTTTCAGGATACTATAGGTATTCATATATATATATATATATATATATATATATATATATATTATTGCACTTTAGGTTCTGGGGTACATGTGAAGAACATGCAGGATTGTTGCATAGGTACCTACATGGCAATGTGGTTTGCTGCCTCCATCCCCATCACTTATATCTGGCATTTCTCCCTATGTTATCCCTCACCAACCTCCCTAACTCCCGCTGTCCCTCCACTATTTCCCCCCAACCGACCCCAGTGTGTGATGCTCCTCTCCCTGAGTCCATGTATTCTCTTGTTCAACACCTGTCTGTGAGAACTTGCAGTTTTTGATTTTCTGTTCTTGTGTGAGTTTGCTGAGAATGATGGTTTCCAGATTCATCAATGTCCCTACAAAGGACACGAACTCATTGTTTTTTATGGCTGCATAGTATTCCGTGGTGTATATGGGCCACATTGTCCTTGTCCAATCTATCATCAATGGGCATTTGGGTTGGTTCCAGGTCTTTGCTATTGTAAACAGTGCCACAAAGAACATATGTGTGCTTGTGTCTTTATAATAGAATGATTTATAGTGCCACAATGAACATATGTGTGCCTGTGTCTTTATAATAGAATGATTTATAGTGCCACAATGAACATATGTGTGCCTGTGTCTTTATAATAGAATGATTTATAATCCTTTGGATATATACCCAGTAATAGGATTGTTGGGTCAAAATGAATTTCTATTTCTAGGTCCTTGAGGAAGCCTGTCTTCCACAGTGGTTGAACTGATTTGCACTCCCACCAACAGTGTAAAAGTGTTCCTATTTCTCCGCATCCTCTCCAGCATCTGTTGTCTCCAGATTTTTTAATGATCGCCATTCTAACTGGTATGAGGTGGTATCTCAATGTGGTTTCGATTTGCATTTCTCTAATGACGAGTGA
Source organism: Saguinus oedipus (assembly GCA_031835075.1). Lineage (NCBI taxonomy): Eukaryota > Metazoa > Chordata > Mammalia > Primates > Cebidae > Saguinus > Saguinus oedipus. The sequence goes on along the minus strand of CM063171.1, from coordinate 184,596,465 downwards.
GCATTTTTTCATATGTTTGTTAGCCTCATATATGTCTTCTTTTGAAAAGTCTCTGTTTATGTCCTTTGTCTACTTTTGAATGGGTTTGTTTTGTTCTTGTAAATCTGTTTTTGTTCTTTGTAGATTCAAGATATTAGCCCTTTGTCAGATGGGTAGATTTCAAAATTTTTCCCATTTTGTTGGTTGGCAATTCATTCTAGTGACTGTTTCTTTTGCTGTGCAGAAGCTGTGGAGTTTGATTAGGTCCCATTTGTCTATTTTGGCTTTTGTTGCCAATGCTTTTGGTGTTTTGGTCATGAAGTCCTTGCCTACTCCTATGTCCTGAATGGTTTTGCCTAGATTTTCTTCTAGGGTTTTTATGGTGTCAGGTCTTATGTTTAAGTCTTTAATCCATCTGGAGTTAATTTTAGTGTAAGGTGTCAGGAAGGGGTCCAGTTTCTGCTTTCTGCACATGGCTAGCCAGTTTTCCCAGCAGCATTTATTAAACAGGAAATCCTTTCCCCATTGCTTGTTTCTGTCAGGTTTGTCAAAGATCAGATGGTTGTAGATATGTTGTGTTGCCTCTGAGGCCTATGTTCTGTTCCATGGGTTTATATCTCTGTTTTGGTACCAGTACCATGCCGTTTTGATTACTGTAGCCTTGTAGTATAGTTTGAAGTCTGGTAGGGTGATGCCTCCTGCTTTATTCTTTTTGCTGAGGATTGTCTTGATTATGTGGGTTCTCTTTTGGTTCCATATGAAGTTTAAGGTGTTTTTTTCCAGTTCTGTGAAGTGGGTCATTGGTAGCTTGAGGCATCCAAAGCATTGAATTTATAAATTACTTTGGACAGTATGGCCATTTTTATGATATTGATTCTTCCTAACCATGAGCATGGAATGTTTTTCCATCTGTTTGTGTCCTCCCTTATTTCCTTGAGTAGTGATTTGTAGTTCTCCTCAAAGAGGTCCTTTACATCCTTTGTTAGTTGTTTTCCTAGATATTCTATTCTCTTTGTGGCAGTTGTGAATAGCAGTTCATTCTTGATTTGGCTCTCTTTAAGTCTGTTATTGATATATAGGAATACTTGTGATTTTTCCACATTTATTTTTCTATCCTGAGACTTTGCTGAAGTTGCTTATCAGTTTCAGGAGATTTTGGGCTGAGATGATGGGGTCTTCTAAATATACAATCATGTCGTCTGCAAATAGAGACAATTTAACTTCCTCCTTTCCTAATTGAATACCTTTTATTTCTTTTTCTTTCCTGATTGCTCTGGCTAGAACTTCCAATACTATGTTGAATAGGAGTGGTGAAAGAGGACATCTTGTCTAGTGCCGGATTTCAAAGGGAATGCTTCCAATTTTTGCCCATTCAGTATGATTTTGGCTGTTGGTTTGTCATAAATAGCTTTTCAAATTTTGAGATACATTCCGTTGGTACCTAGTTTGTTGAGAGTTTTTAGCATAAAAGCTGTTGAATTTTGTCAAAGGCCTTCTCTGTATCTTTTGAGATAATCATGTGGTTTTTGTCTTTGGTTCTGGTTATGTGGTGGATTACGTTTATAGACTTGCATACGTTGAACCAGCCTTGCATCTCCGGAATGAAGCCTACTTGATGGTGATGGATAAACTTTTGATGTGCTGTTGCAATGGGTTTGCCAGTGTTTTATTGAAGATTTTTGCATCATATTCATCATGGATATTGGCCTGAAATCTCTTCTGGGTTTTGGCATCAGGATGATGTTGGTCTCATAAAATGATTTCCTCTTTTTGGATTGTTTGGATTAGTTTCAGGCGTGGTACCAGCTCCTCTTTGAATGTCTGGTAGAATTTGGCTGTGAAGCCATCTGGACCTGGGCTTTTTGTTTGTTGGTAGGCTATGAATTGCTTCCTCAACTTCAGTCCTTGTTATTGGTCTATTCAGTTTTTTAACTTCTTCCTGTTTTAGGTTTGGTAGGGTGCAAATGTCCAGGAATTTATCCATTTCCTTCAGGTTTACTGGTTGATGTGCATAGAGTTGTTTGTAGTAATCTCTGATGGTAGTTTGTATTTCTGTGGAATTGGTGGTGATATCCCCTTTATTGTTTTTTTATTGCATCTGTTTGATTCTTCTCTCTTTTCTTTTTATTAATATGGCTAGCACTCTGTCTCTTTTGTTGATCTTTTCAAAAAACCAGCTCCTGGATATTTTGATATTTTGAAGGGTTTTTTGTTTCTCGATCTCCTTCAGTTCTTCTCTGATCTTAGTTATTTCTTGTCTTCTGTTAGCTTGTGAGGGTTTTTGATCTTGCTCCTGCAGCTCTTTCAATTTTGATGACAGGTTGTCAATTTTGGATCTTTCCTTGCTTCTCCTGTGGGCATTTGTTGCTATAAAATTCCTCTAGACACTGCTTTAAATGTGTCTCAGAGATTCTGGTATGTTGTGTCTTCATTTTTGTTGGTTTCAAAGAACATCTTTATTTCTGCCTTCATTTTATCGTTTGTCCTGTCAACATTAAGAGTCAGTTAGTCAGTTTCCATGAAGTTGTGAGGTTCTGAGTTAATTTCTTAATCCTGAGTTCTAATTTGATTGCGCTGTGGTCTGAGAGAGTGTTTGTTATGATTTCTGTTTTTTGTACTTGCTGAGGAGTGATTTACTTCCAATTATGTGGTCAATATTAGAGTAGGTGGAGTGTGGTGCTGAGAAGAATGTATATTCTGTGGATTTGGAGTGGAGAATTCTGTAAATGTCTATTAAGTTTGCTTGGTCCTGATCTGAGTTCAAGTCCTGGATATCCTTGTTATTTTTTTGTCTTGTCGTTCTGTCTAATATTGACAGTGGAGTGTTAAAGTCTCCCACTATTATTGTGTGGGAGTCTAAGTTTCTTTGTAGGTCATTAAGACCTTTGTAGGTCACTTGCTCTGTGAATCCGGGTCCTCCTGTACTGGGTACATATGTATTTAGGACCTTTAGCTCTTGTTGCATTGATCGTTTTTATCATTATGTAATGCCTTTCTTTGTCTGTTTTGATCTTTGTTGGTTTAAAGTCTATTTTATCAGAGACTAAGACTGCAACTCCTGCTTTTTTTTTTTTTGCTCTGCATTTGCTTGGTAAATCTTCCTCCATCCCTTTATTTTGAGCCTATGTGTATCATTGCACATGAGATGGGTTTCCTGGGTACAGCACACCAATGGGCTTTGACTTTTTATCCAATTTGCAAGTCTGTGTCTTTTGATTGGGGCATTTAGCCAAATTTACATTTAAGGTTAATATTGTTATGTGTGAATTTGATCCTGCCATTTTGATGCTAGCTGGTTGTTTTGCCCATTAGTTGACACAGTTTTTTCATTGTCTTGATGCTGTATACCATTTATGTTTTTGGAGTGGCTGGTAATGGTTGCTCCTTTCTATGTTTAGTGCTTCTTTCAGGAGATCTTGTAAGGTAGGCCTGGTGGTGACAAAATCTCTCAACAATTGCTTATTCATAAAGGATTGTATTTCTCCTTTGCTTATGAAGATTAGTTTGGCTGGATATGAAATTCTAGGTTGAAAGTTCTTTTCTTTAAGGATGTTGAATATTGGCCCCCACTCTCTTCTGGCTTGTACGGTTTCTGCTGAGAGATCCACTGTGAGTCTGATGGGCTTTCCTTTGTGGGTAACCTGACCTTTCTCTCTGGCTTCCCTTAGCACTTTTTCCTTCATTTCAACCCTGGTGAATCTGACAATTATGTGCCCTGGGGTTGCTCTTCTTGAGATATATCTTTGTGGTTTCTCTGTATTTCCTGGACTTGAACATTGGCCTGCCTTGCTAGGTTGGGGAAGTTCTCCTGGATAATATCCTGAAGAGTGTTTTCCAGATTGGATTCATTCTCCCTGTCACATTCAGGTACACCTATCAAATGTAGATTAGGTCTTTTCACATTACTCTTATTTCTTGGAGGTTTTGTTCATTTCTTTTCACTGTTTTTTCTCTAATCTTGCCTTCTTGTTTTGTTTCATTGAGTTGATCTTCAATCTCTGATACCCTTTCTTCTGCTTGCTCAATTCAGCTACTGAAACCTGTGTATGCTTCACAAAGTTCTTGTGTTGTGTTGTTCAGCTCCATCAGATCATTTATATTCTTCCCTAAGCAGTTCATTCTTGTTAGCATTTTGTCAAACCTTTTTTCAAAGTTTTTAGTTTCTTTGCATTGGGTTAGAACATGTTCTTTTAGCTCAGAGAATTTTCTTATTACCCACCTTCTGAAGCCTGATTCTGTGAATTCATCAGACTCATTCTCCATCCAGCTTTGTTTCTTTGCTGGTGAGGAGTTGTGATGCCTTGGAAGAGGAGAGGTGTTCTGGTTTTCAGTGTTTTCGTCCTTTTTGTTCTGGTTTATTCCCATCTTTGTGGATTTATCTACCTGTGATCTTTGTAGTTGGTGACTTTCATTGGGGTTTCTGAGTGGATGTCCTTTTTGTTGATGTAAAAGTCATTTATTTCTGTTTTTTAGTTTTCCTTTTCACAGTCAGGCCCCTCTGTTGTAGGATTTCTGGAGGTTCATTTCAGACCTTGCTTGCCTGGGGATCACCTGCAGCAGCTGAAAAACAGTAAGGGTAGCTGCCAGTTTCCTCTTCTGTTGTCTTCATCCCAGAAGGATACTCACCAGATGTCAGCCTGAGCTCTCCTTTATGAGGGAGTCAGGAGCTGCTTGAAGCAACAGTCTGTCCCTTATAGGAGCTCAAATGCTGAGCTGTGAGCTCCATTGTTATGTTCAGAGCTGCTGGGCACATACATTTAAGTCTGCTCCAATGGAACTCATAACTACCTTTTTTTCTCAGGTGCTCTGTCCTGGGAAGGTGGTGCTTTATTTATAAGTTCCAGACATGCTGCCACCTTTTTTTCTAAGATGCCTTTCCCAAAAAGGAGGTGGCCTAGTCACAGTCTGCCAGCAGTGACATTGCTGAGCTGTTGTGGGCTCTGCCTAACTGCTGTGTGACCTTCCTTGCAGTTTTGTTTATAGGGGTATAGTTAGAACTGCCTCACTAATGGTGGACTGCCTCTGTAATGGCAGATTGCCTCTGTAATGGTGGAGTGCCTCTGTAATGATGGACTGCCTCAGTAATGTCAGATGCCCTTTCCCCCACAGAGCTGGACTGTCCTGTGTACAGCAGCACTTGCTGTGAAACTCTCAATCCAGAGCGTTTCAGATTGCTGGTCTTTGTGGGGGTGGGACCTGCCCAGCCAGATCACCTGGCTCCCTGTTTCAGTCCCCTTTGTTTCAGTTGAATGGGCAGCTCTCTCTCCCAGGCATTCCATGTGCCAGTTGAAATGGCCACCCAGATTTGTGTGAATTTTTGTGTGGAGACCTGCTGCACTATCTGAACCAGCCATGCTGGAAACTCCTGGCACTTTTCAGCCTGGGAATCTCCTGGTCCATGGGCAGTAATAACTCTTTTGGAAATGTGGTGATCACTCACCCTCTCTGTTGTTCTCACTGGGAACTGCACTCCAGAGCTGTTCCTACTCTGTCATCTTCGATCCTCTCCATGTATTCTTAATATTTGTTTATGTCCAGAGAATTTTTACCTTAATATAATATAAAGCTTAGGACTAATTAAATTGGAAGTACATTCTAAAGGCTATTTACTCCACTATTCTATGTTCACTTACAAACTATATAACAAAAAAAAACACCCTTTTTTTTCTCTATGGTAAATCTTAGATTAATTTTGACAAGCTCAGCATGATAATCTAACTTGCTTTACAACTTTATGTTAACATTTATGTCAAAACACACACACACACACACACTCACCATCCATCAATTTCTTCTGATTGATTGGTCAGAAAATGAAAGATTTACACAATTTATTAGACAAAAGAACAAGCTATGAAGCTAAAATACTGATTACTTATGACAGAAGGGCAGTAACATTTATGGGGAAAAGTATCTCTTCTCCTGAAGCATCTTGAAGGTCATCTATTAAATATTGCTTCAGTGCTTCTCAAGGGTTAAACAGGACAATCAAATTTGCATATGTGTATATATGATTGAGCAGTATAAATACCACCTTTATGTCTAATAAATTATAATACCTGAAAGAGACAGACTACTCCTCTTCAACACATTCTAATTAACTCTCTTCTGTGAACTGAAGTAAGCAGTTCACAGTGCACACGATAGCTTTCCAGGCTTTTAGTTTCTTAAAGCATTTGACAAGGATCATAAATCTGTAAACAAACAGAGTCCTCTCTAAACAACCAAGTTAAGTCCCCTATCATAATTAAAATAATGTTCCTAAAGCTCATGATCCAAATCAAGCTCAAGAATTAATTGAAAATATAAACAGAAAATACACAATATTAAATATAAAACTTAAACTATCTAAAGAATACCCTTACATACAGAAATGTGTTTTATGATGATAGTGAAGATTACATATTTGCTAGAAATGTATTGTTTACATATTTGTTACACTTTGCTAGAAATCAGTACTTGTAGGGCAAGAAAATTTGAGAATTATTGGAATGATATTTCTTCTTATTTCACCAGGTACATGTTAACGGATCAGTTTTCCTAATCTAAATGTATGCATTTTTCATTATAAAGTAACTTTACTCACTTAAAGCTTCCAGTTAGCAGAAAGTTTATTTCTCTGTGGCTTTGGGATTGTACTCTTTACTTGGGCCAAAATCTTGTGAAGCAAGGACAGCTGAAGGGAAAGGAAAAGAAACTACATGAAATTCTTTACCTTAAGGCTGGAGCCAGAGAGGAAGGGAGCACCAGTGGCCTCAGATGTATGTCAAGGCGTTCCCCTCCCAGAGACTTGGAGCCAACTCCAGCCACTAGCTGGTGAGATAGCATATTGTCACTGCAACAGAATCATCTCCAGGATCCACTTCACTTCTTTACAACAGCTTTCTCTATGACAAACCCCAGTGCCCAATCCTACCTCCCTGCACAAAGAGGAAGACTCAGGTGCACACTTCTTTGCCAAAAACTTCAATATTGACAGTAGTCTTTATGTTGTGTTTGAGTCCCACCGATAAGTGCAGGAGGCAACTTGAGAAGAAATGATTGCGTATAAACTAGAGTCTTGGTAAATATATCAGAACATCAACATTGTATATAGCTGGAAGTCATTGGTTTCCAGAAGTCTTGGCCAAATCCCCTAGAGGGGCACAGGAATGATGTGGAATAGGGGGAGCATTAGGGTGGGGACCGTGGAGAGTTCCACATGTCAAACAAATACCAGCTACAAATGACTGTTCCAAAAGACTCAGCATTGGTACACTGGAAAATACCCAGTAAATGTGGTAGACACAAAAAATATAAAATTTGGCACTTTATCAATGTTATTTGTGATTACCAAAACAAAATCCCCAAAATCTGAAGTGATGATATTTAAACCATGGACTGTAGTGACTCTACAAGCTGTAATGATAGTGAATGAATATTTTAAATTCAGTTCTGGTGGCATCTATGACCCAAGGTGATATTTTCTAAATTTATTACTTTAGAATATAAGTGATACAGTTTCATTTGTTTAATTTTTACAAAGATGGAATCCTTCATAACTGAGAAATACTATTGGATTTTATTCTGTAGGAGTTTAGCTGTGGTTATAAACTTCAGTTCTATTTGATCGTGTGATCACATCTTTATGTTAACAGGTTGGCTTCTGATGAACCATATTCAGCTAAAGCCACTGAAGTACTGCAATGTAGGGAAAACCAAACCATACAGTGCTTTTAGTGGGCTGTCAAGATACTTGAGGTTTTCCAAGCATTTTCTACTGCATTATATAAGACTTCCTCTAGATATTTCAAATGTTGCACAGTTTAATAGCCCCATATTCCCTCTTCTCAAAGTGAACATTGGCAGGCCAGACATGATGGCTCATGACTGTAGTCCCAGCACTGTGGGAGGCTGAGATGGAGGGTACAATTGCTTGAGTCAGGGAGGTCAAGGGTGCAGTAAGCCATGACCACACCATTGCACTCCAGTCTGGGAGACAAAATGAGACCCCCATCTCAAAAGAAGCCCCCCAAAACAAAAAAGTGAAAAGCAGACATTGGCCATCATCTCCCTTTGGAAAACTGAAACTTAACCTCCAAAGAAATGCCATTGCCTTATTTATACTCTCCTGTGCACTTCTCTCAAAGTATTTATAGTGATTAATTAAATCTATCTATCTATCTATCTATCTATCTATCTATCTATCTATCTATCTATCATCTACACATCTCTATCTATCTATCATCTACACATTATCTATCATCTACACATATCTATCTATCTATCATCTACACATCTCTATTTATCTATCATCTGCACATAACTATCTATCTATCATCTACACATATCTATCTATCTATTATCTACACATCTCTGTCTATCTATTTATCTATCTATCATCTACACATATCTATCTGTCTATCTATCTATCTATCTATCTATCTATCTATCTATCTATCTATCTATCTATCTTGCTTGGTTATTAACTTACCCTATTTATTCCCTCACACAGACTTATGGGCCTTATGCTCTGAGGGCTTAGGCCATATTCATTTTTGCACATTCAACTCTCTACTCCAAATGTAGCATACCTAGGTTTTTATTTAACAACTATGTGTTAGGTGCTTACTTAGAGGTAGACCGGTGTAGTGAAGGAGCACATTAGCTGTGTGATTGTCAGAGGTGTTGAACCAAAGCAACTTCATATTGAGTAGGGACTGGGTAAAATAAGGCTGAGACCTACTGGGTTGCATTTCCAGGAGGTTAAGACGTTCTTAGTCACAGGATGAGACAGGAGGTCCACACAAGATACAGGTCAAAAAGACCTTGCTGATAAAACAGGTTGCAGTAAAGAAGTTGGCTACAACCCACCAAAACCAAGATGGCCATGACAGAGACCTCTGGTCATCTTCACTGCTCGTTATACGCTGATTATAATGCATTAGCATGGTAAAAGACACTCCCACCAGCACTACGAGAGTTTACAGATGCCATGGTAACATTAGGAAGTTATCCTGTAAGGTCTAAAAAGGGGGAAACCCTCAGTTCAGGGAATTGCCCACCCCTTTCCTGGAAACTCATAAACAGCCTACCTTTTGTTTGTCATGTAATCAAGAAATAATTATAAATATCCTTAGCTGAGCAGCCCATGCCACTGCTGTACCTATGGGGTAGCCACTTTTTTATTCCTTTACTTTCTTACTAAACTTATTTTCACTTTATGGATTCACCCAAATGCTTTCTTGCATGATATCCAAGAACCCTCTTTAGGGGTCTGGATCTGGACCCCTTTCCTGTAACATTATCATGGGTAGTCACTTTATTACTCTTTATTTCCCTTTCCTCATTTGTAAAATGACTGTAATATGGCATTTAGCTTGCAAGATTGAAGGGATTTAGAGCACAAACCTTATCAACAAGGCTGATGGACTTGCCCTCAGGGTTGTCAAGGAGCGAGCCTACAGCTGACAAATAGAGCCACTCTTCTCTGTTTCTCTGTCGTGTCAAGTTCCAAACTGATAAAACAAGAATGGGGCTCATCAATTTTAAAAGGAAATAATTCTATGCTTTTTTTTAGTCTCAGAGGATAAATGTTTTTTGTGATACTTCTGATATGGCAGCATGCCCATGCATGTCGGCAGTAAATAGATGGGGTTGATGGATGGAAATGGCAAACAGACTGGACAGACCTCACCCAAAGCTTTCAGCAGTGTGCCCTGAGAGGGCCAGTGAATCTCTCTATGATCCTTGGTTAATAGTCAGTCTGAAGCTTTTCCTACCAAAATAAATAAAGATACATCTACAACAACTGATACTGACCGAGAAGCATATCAGGCAGGGGTAACTGCATGAGCTCTGAAAGGGGCAGAGAGGAGGCACAGTGAAGACAAAGAGGTAATGTGTGTTAGGGGGTGAGGAGGCTACAGAACCAGATGGAAACACTAAGTCAGCTGCTTAGGAGGGAGAAGCTGGAAGGAAAGTTTGTTGTTCTTGGCAGATGGGTGTGGAGGTTGGAATGAGTGAAGTCCTTTTAAGTTTTGTTTTGCTTTCTTTCCAGAATATCAGTGATGTTTTCTCCCAGTCTAAGAATTTAACTTAAGAGAATATATTATTTGTAAGCTTGGGGCAATTAGGGCAACACAGAACAGCAGCAACAACAAGGCAATAGCATCTGCTAATATTTACCTGTCAGCTGAAATAGCATTTGTAAACATGTCTGTCTCCAAGTAAGTACTCACAATTGATAATTACTGCTGTTGTTGATGCTTAGTGGCAGATCTGTTATGAGTGCCATTTGTCTGTTGTGTCACTAGGCTTTTATTTATATGCCATTCATTTTCTCTAATAGATTCATAACAAATTTATATGAAAAGTATCAATTTCCCATTTTGTAGTCAATGGAATTTTAGAAGAGTTAGATTAACTGAATAATGTCACATAGACGGGAAGTCAGAAATCAAACCCAAATTAGTGTATGTCTAGGTTCTTTCTTTTACATGGCATTGCAAATATTTAATATACAAAGAGTGAGGTGGTGACCTATACAAAAAAAAAAGGAGGAGCAAATAGATGGCAATTAAAGTATGAACACCCTAAAGCTCTATTTTCTATTAATCCATACTTTTCCTTATTTTGACGGTGTTTCTATCCCAAACACAAGTAAGTATTTCCATTTGGATGCTAATAGCCGCAAGCTTTCCAGCTTCACTTTTAAGACTTGTTAAAAGAAAAGCTTTAGCTGAATTAAATTTAAAAGAGTTTAATTGAGCAAAGAACTATTCGTGAATCATGAATCAGCAGCCCCCCACCCCCGCGAGCCAGAGTAGGCTCAGAGACTCCAGCACAGCCACGTGTCAGAAGATCTAGGGACAGAAAAAGCGAAGTGATGTACAGAAAACAGAAGTGAGGTACAGAAACATCTAGATTGGTTACAGCTTGGCATTTGCCTTATTTGAACATGGTTTCAGCAGTTGGCCACATCTGATTGGCCAAAACTCGGTGATTGGCACAAAAGTAGGTTACAACTCCACTTAGGTTATAGTTCAGGATGTACAGAGAAACCTTTAGGGTGAACTTAAATTATGTAAGGAGATAGCCTTAGGCAAAACATAATTGAACTGACTTAAGGTATTTGAATTGTTCCCATAAATTGTGGGAAATATCAATAATTTAAAGATGATTACTTACATCATCTTTCACCAAACTATAATACTGTATTCAAAAAGCGAGAAACCATTGAAAAGAGAAAAACAACAAGTTTACAGGTTATTAATATCCTGTCACGGCTTTGGAAGACAACATTTTCAAAGACAATGATAAAACTTATGAACATGGTTTCCGTAGTACCCACTGTCTGCTATTTAATTTGGATATTCTTAAAATTCTGTTATAAAATAAAACACTTCCAGCAATTGTCAAGATATAAAAAGGTTCATGCTGTGTTTTGCATGGTAAGGGTTTTCCAGAATTAATGAGGAAGTGTGAATTTGTCAGTTTGCTGTTCTGCTACAGCTGAGGGAAAATGCTGTAATACAATGAGTGGGCACTCAGCCAGGGGGCCATTTCCTAATAAAAACAGTGAGCATTGTGCCATAAGCATATGAAAAACAGCTTATAAAACACCAATATGAAACTTGAACTCAAGGAAATAGAGGATGTGATTTTTTTTTGTAACATCCTAACTTAAAAATAAATGTTCTGTCTATTGGCCACAATGTAATACCTAAAATAGTTTGATAATCTTCCTACAGTTGTGTCACTTTTTCTCTGGGGCATTAAAGTAGCTGGTACATCATCCAAAGACAGGCATTTAAAACATGCACCTTAAAAATCAAGTGTTGTCAGCCTTAAAATACTTTCGTTTATAAGCCTTCAGCAAAGTGTTAATTGTAGCCAACTGAAATACTGATATGAACAGAAAAAAAGAAATTCTGGTGGAATTCAACAAAGCACACAAAATTGGAATATATTTAGGTCCTAACACTGGAGTTTCTAGTCTGTATGAAAATATTACAAATAAGCATAATTATTTAAGAGTTACAACTTTCTTGCTTAGAAAAGAAGTAGTATGCTTGAAAAATGATTTTTGAAAAGACCACATATTTTGGAAATAACAATGTAACTGCTGTTGCCAATGCCTTGTAACAAATTATTTTAAATCCTGTGTTGTAATTTTCTGCATAAAGCCAAAATAACCAATAGATTGTGAAAAATAAAACCCTACTATTGTTTGACCAACCCTCTGTATCATGTGTGAGAAACATACACAGCTGATCACATGTTTTAGTTGTAGTCTAAGAAATGATAATGACGTTATAAACATATGAATCTATTTAGAAGGTTGGGGAGGTCTTTACAGGGGAAGAAAACAGATGACTGAGACCTCCTGGGTAAACGGGAGCATTCCAGGGAGGCAAGAGAAATGAACATCCAGTCAGAAGCCTAATAAGTCTTTAAAATGTGAAAATATTGGTTATGCTTGGTGGGGATATACTATAAAACTGTGCAATGGGAGGGAGAAATAAATTCAGAAAGTTAGTTGGGATTTATTTTTCTGTTGGAAGTGAATGCAAATTCCATCTCAAATGTCTCTAACTAAAAAGATAAATAGCTTATGTGACCGAAAAACCTAGGGTTAGATGAATGGAAGCTTTCAGTCTCTTAATTGAGGGTGTGATGCAATTCATTAGACTCAGTTTCTTTCTCTTCATTGTGGAGCTCTGCCTCCCTTCTGTTGAATTCATATTCAAATAGAGACTCCTCATCAAAAAATGGACTTTTACCTGATATTCTCTCTGGTACATATCTGAACCAGGTCCCTTCTATGTTTGACCTGTAATTTCTTCTTATTTAATCAGTTTGGTCACTTGCCCATTCCTGATCTAATGCTGCTGTGCACCATTTGGCCAGGTGTGTGGTGCAACTTTACCATTGAAGTTGAGAATAGAGCTACATTTGTATAATATAGGGGCATGGATCCTGGCAACTTAACAAAACAACTCTAGTCCATCCCTTCGGCCAGCTAATGTACAAACAGAACCTTATCCTTAAATTTCTTTTTCCCAGTTACTACATTCACTCCAAGTCTGTGGCCTCTGGTCAATATTAATTCCTACTCATCAGGTCTGGTCTTAGTTTCTCAGAGTCATCAAATGAGTAGAGAGTTTATCTTTGTCATATGCAAAACACTTTGATAGCAAATACAAACATCTACTACAAAACTTCCATTGGATGGAAAGAATGGGAAACAAAATGTGGTGGCCAAGAGTCCATAGCATATGTCATATCTGGCTCAAAAAGAATAGCAAGAATTGGTCAGGTGCTGTGGCTCATACCTGTAATCCCAGCACTTTGGGAGGCCAAGGTAGATGGGTCACCTGAGGTCAGGAGTTTGAGACCAGCCTGGCCAACATCGTGAAACCCTGTCTCTACTAAAAATACAAAAATCAGCGAGGGGTGGTGGCACATACCTATAATTCCAGCTACTGGGGAAGTGGAGACAGGAGAATTGCTTGAACCCAGGAGGCAGAGGTTGCAGTGCAGTGAGCTGAGATTGTGCCACTGCACTCCAGCCTGGGCGACAGAGCGAGACTCAGTCTCAAAAAAAAAAAAAAAAAAAGGATTATTTGCTCCATTTGCCCTGACACTATATGTTCTTTTGTCAGCAGACCGGAATTAGTTGCCTTAGTTCTGTTTTACTCCGTAGTTTTCCTCATTTTTGACCTCAGTGGTCATGTGGGAGATGTGCATGTTGGGTATGCCTCATCTGTTTCCCTTGCTATCCCATTAGGAATTTGGGGTGTGCTTTAGTGGTTGTACTTACAGCCTGTTTTATGCGAGCATTGATAGGACAATTCCATTAAAACTTAAGTGGACTTTCAATCTGTGTTCTAGAAAATTCCATGGCAGGTACCAAAGGCCAGAAATCTCCTCAAGCTGGTCTTTGTGTGAGAACTAGGCCCCGTATTTTCCTTAATTAATACCAGCCTGACACATTGCTCTATCTTCCTTACCCCGAGAATCTGCATCTTACCCGCTGCCTTGGGCCAGTTGATATAAGGACTGGGGCTGATGTGGATCTTTATATTGAGGTGACCATCCCTCTAAGTAGGGTTTAAAATAGGAGCTTTTCGGAGGAACCTGAAGAGAATGGCTTCTCTCTGGTTTTAATGTTGTCTACTGTGACTGTTCTACTTCCCTGCTTTTGCTGGCAATAACTTTAGTTTGGAGGAGAGAAATCCAGCTGTCTGTACTTTCAAATTTCTCTGTGACCTCAAATGGAAAGTCTCAGGCAAGAAACGTATTTTTTAATAAAGCCATATATTTTTTTCTTCCTGTCTTTACTTAGAGGAACAAATTTCAATGTCAGCTTCTTTTTAAAAATAGGACTAACAGTGAACCATAAGAACTAGCAAGCACATGCCACAATTCTACATTTTTATATGTCAAGGTTATTAGTTCTATAGTTTCAGTGAGGATAACTTCTGAACACCATGCTAAAACAGGTGTAAATTTACCTATTTGTAACCTCCGTTACCAAATTACAAGTGTTACCATTTTCCCAGCACGGAAGTGTTAGAATCCTTCTCCCTCCTTGATTCTTCCAGTTATGAATTTGCTGTCATTTGCAATTTCCATTCTTAGTACCAGCTTTCATATGTTCTGATGGCATGTGAGACAAAAGACAATCCAGAGTACATTGTCACAAAGGTAGTTTATAGACCCACACAACTGAAAAGACCAGGGTTTGCTTGATCCGGGGGAAGTTAACAGGATCAAGTTTTTCTTTGTTCATGTTTAAGATTCAAATCTTCTTTGTTGACTTGTTTTTCAGAGAGTGTGCTTGTTTGAGTTGCGCCAATTTTTAAAAAGATGGTCAGATACCGTGTGAGGATAGATGGGTGAGAAGTAATTGAATAGGAATTATGGATTTGCCTAGACAGGAAAATACAGATGAAAAGAGGACAACAGGCTAGAATTCTGGAATACACCAATGCTTACTGCAAAGGAAAAAGTGATGATAAAGAAGATTGAGAAACGGCAGTAGAACTGTAGTTAAAATACTGTGGTAAGTCTTTTTATGACTTAATTAGACTAGTACATAAACTAGTACTCCTCAAGAAAAATGGAATGTTTAAAAGCTTTGGCAATTTTTTAATGCATTTTTGGTAGCACATGATTCTGAAAAAACAAATGAGAAGTTGGTGTTTTGAAAAGAAAGAATAAATTGTGAATAATAACCAAACATAACAGGCTGTTCTTTTATTTGAGAATAAAACAACTCTAAAGACAGCAATTTAGTAAAAAGTAATCTGTTCTTAGAAAAAAGATTTTGACCATTTATCTAAGTTTATCATAGAATATCCATATAAGTACAATACTTATTAAGTGCTTTAACATTTTGGAATATTCCAATTTTGTTATTTATCAATAACACTTTCAAATGTCTCCTAATAAGAAACATATTTATTATATATGAATCTGCTATCCTTCTACAGTTACTTCTCATTTGTAGGATTATTCTTTTCAGATCAGTTCTTGAGTGTTCATTTCACCAGAGCCAACGCCTAAACAGAGAACCCCAGGGAAATTCAGGTTTTTGGGTTTGTATTGCAGATTCTCAGGAAGGTAGCATGAAGTTGTGTAATAATATCTTTCTATCATCTGTTCTTTATGGACATAGTGAGCTATTTTCTCATGACTAGACTCTATAATTACAGACATTTAATAACAAATCATGTCATGATTGGTCTAGGTATTTCAGCCATAAAATTAGCACTTGCCAAGTATCAATTATAACATTCAAAGCATTATATAGATATTGGTAGTATTGTTCTGTTCTCAGGCCATCAGCACATATGCATAACAATTATTGTCATTGCTACATAGATTTTTAAATCCCTTTGGGAAGATAATGTCTGCCTCAGTGATAATAATACTTATCCTTTGATCTTTCTGCCTAAGGTATCATAAGTTACTAACTCCGAGAATCTTTGGAGTACATTTTTGTTAAAAAAAAAAAAAGCCAATGACACACAAAAAAATCAACCACAGTGAAGCACAATTATAAGAAAAGGTAAACTGCTAGTTAGGGACTGCCCATGACCTGAGACAGTGAGTGAGAAATTTCAGTGTCATGTATATCAAGGGACTTGAAATCACTAGACTCCTCTCATAAGACTTTCAGTTCAGTGTTTTTAAATTGACAAAGAAAAAAATATATATATTCATGATATACAGTATGACATTTTGAAATAGATATACATTGTGAAATGGCTAAATCAAATTAATTAGCATATGTATTACCTCACATAATGATCATTTTTTTGTGGTGAGAAAGAACACTTGAAATATAATCTCTTAGCAATTTTCAAGTATATGGTGTATTGCTGTTAACTATAGTCACTGTCTCTTGAACTTATTCTTTCTACCTATCTGAAATTTTGTATCTTTTGACCAACATCTCTGCAACCTCACCCCCTACCCTTCCCCTTCACCACACAGCCCCTGGTAACCACTATTCTACTTTCTGCTTCTATGAGTTCAACTTATTTAGATTCCACATGTAAGTGAGATCATGCAGTATTTGCCTTTCTGTGCCTGGCTTATTTCAATTCATATAATGTCCTCTAGGTTCATCTATGTTGTTTGCAAATGATAGGTTGTTGTAACACACATATAAAAATAAAACTCTGCTGTTATGTAAGACAAAATTCAAAGAAGGAACAAAGTTTGTAAAGTAAAAGCCATAATCAAAAAGTTCAAATTGTCATTTAAATGATGTTTGAGATTAGAGCAATAAAAATGAGAATCTAAATTAAAACTAATGTAACTGGTTCAAAGCTAAACTCAAATGTGATTTCATGGTTAAACATCAGCACAGAAGCAAACTAAATCTTCAACTTAGAATGGTCCAGAAAAAATTAAAAGGGCACACACACACACACACACACACACACACACACACACACACACAGAAGAGAGGAATAAAAGAATCAGGAAAGAAAGAATTAAAGTAAGGAAATCAGAGAACAACAACAACAACAACAACAAAAAAAAACAGTCGAACTGCAAGGGAAATCTGAGAGTTGATTCTTTGGAGAAAAATAGTAAAGCTTGTGGAAACTATAATCATGAGATAAAAATTTTTCAAGATAGAAAAGGAATGTAACAATGTTTGAGGACATTAAAATTATGAGACTGTTGTATATTCAATGCTAACATATTTAAACATTGTTTAATTGAAATAATTGTTTCAATTAAATATGAAATAATTGTTTTGTAGAAGATAATAAACTTCTAAAATATATCAAGAATAGAAAATAAAATATACATTTTGAAAAATTATTTCCACATAAAACTCTAAACAAAAACAGATGACTTATTACACATTTACAAGGAATGGATTTAACATTTCCATGCCAAATTGTGTGGCCAAGAATATAGAAAAAAAATGGAAAGTGATCTAATAAAGTTTTTGACGGTAGTACAGTTCTGAAAGTCTCATCACTTATATAATTGTAAACATGAACATTCAAAAAAAAACTGATTATTAAGAAAATAACCACTATTTTCAAGTAGTTTTATTCCATGAAACAATAGTTAAATATTAGAAAATATATGATCTAACACAAATTATATGTCCAATAATAAAAAAACTTATTTTAAAAGAGGCTGAATTATATTTGATAAAATTAATACTTTGATTACACGTAACAGGTCTCAGAAAATGAGGATAGAAAAGCCCTTCTTTGATTGCAGCCTTTTCCCCTATTCCACACCACACACCCACTTCTGTGTTCTTACTTTGTGCTCTTCCACCAAATTTTTATTTCATACATTCCTCTCAGCCCTAATTTTTAATTCTCTGGCTCACTTTCTCTACTAATTCCTAGGATTATCATGGTTTGAATTAATACAGATCTTCAATACATTTTTCCTACCACATGACTTTTCACCAACCCCTTCCTACTGCCTATCTTTATTTACCTTTCAGCCTAGTCTAAATTCCAAGATGAACCATCATAATCACTCCCTTGCAAACAGATTCACCTCCTTTGTTATCTTACCCCCTTGTAACAATTGTTAATATCTGAGATTCAATTAACCCAGCTACCCACCTGCACCATGCTTGCAATCTAATAGCTTAACAGGGGAAAAGTCCAACTGATACTCCTTTAACTTGTTGACCACAAGCCTCAAAACACACTCAGTCCTGCCTGACACTCCTACTCCGTTTCCCTCTATCTGAGATGACTGTTATCCTTAATCTTCTTGTCTCCAAGTTCTTCCACCACCTCTGAAGATTACTTAGTCTTATAATTCATGGGTTAATTAGATGCAGGATATCAGAACCTCCTCTACTTACCTAAAATTATAAAAACTTAGCTATGTTTGTATCCATAATGCTACAGTCTACTTGTTAACATGGAAGATGTGCCCCTTTTCCAACAAGGCCAAGTTCTCCATTAAAAATTTATCACTTTCACACAAAAGAAATCTCACAACTTTCTTCATTCTACTTGTTAAAATGGAGGTGCCCCTGTGCTAAGCACAGGTGATCCTTGCTGTTCACCTGAATTTTATCCCTTGGGGCTTCTGCAATTTGCATCATTTGAATCACATCTCCCTCTCTTAGATTGGTTCAATCTCACTGATATGTAGTCAGACTCTCAGAGTGTCCTCTAACTTTTTGTCTTTAGAGAGCATCAAACAGTTCCAACACAAATAATAAAATTGGAATCACACATTAATTTAATTTCTTGGGATTTTTCTCAGCAACAGGACATATAATCGTCCTCTCATTGCCTTCATTTTATTACTTCAGATTCACTTTTTGTCCTCCTTAAAGAACTTTAATGTAGTTTTTTGAGAAGGCTATATATGACTGTCTTACAAAATTTGAGCAGTATGGAATGTTAGCACCCTTCTATCATCAATCCCCAGTACTCAGGTTTCTCCAAGTTGAAGTTGTTTCTTTTTTTTTGCACAGATTATAGCATGACTTGCTTTTCCACTTATCAAGGAGATCTTTCATGTAAATATACACAGGTATGTCTCATTCCTTTTAACCACTTCTCGGCTTGCTGTCACATAAATATATTTACACAGTTCCCTACACTGAAGATTTAGAATACTTGTAATCTCTTGCTAATACAGAAACTACTGCTCTGAAAATCTTTGTAGTTATATTTTTATGGCATGTATTTATAGCATAAACTCTTAAAAGTGGGATTATTGACTCCAAAGGACATGTTTTTTATAATTTTGATAAATGTTGGAAAACTGCCTTCTAGATGTTATACTAACTTAAATTTGTACTGATACTGTGTAAGAGTGATTGATTCTCCATACCTTCACTAATGCAATGTAGTAAGAGAATTTTGCTTTTTGCCAGACGCAGTATTTGAAAACTTGATATCCAAATGTAGTTATAATTTACATTCATTTTATTATGATTAAGGCTAACCACATTTTCAAATTTTAATAGCCTTTGCATTTCTTTTTATTTCTGAATTCATATCTCTACCCATTTTTTTCCCCATTGGTTTGTTGATAATTTTCCCATTGGTTAGTATGGGCAATGTATATATATTAAGAAAATTAACATTTCAGCAGCTATATTACTAAAATATTTAAGCTAGTAAGCTTATAAATTATTTTTTTAATTTATTAAGTTTAAAACTTAAATTTGATGAACTAAAATTTATAAATTTCTGAATAGTTTTCCACCATGTTTTGAAAGGTTTTACCTTACACAATCAAGTATATTAGATTTTCCAATGTTTTTCTTTCATTTCCTTTCAATTTTATAGTTCAATTTTTACACTTTGAAAACATTGGTTCTTCTGAAATATATTTGTTTTTAGAAGTGAGAGAGAAGCTAGCTCATTCGTTTTCCCTAGATGCTATCCAGTTATTCCAGAATCTTTTAGGCCACATACCTCCCCATCTGCCTCTCGATACCCACTAATTTGGAATGACTTTCACCTGTAACTAAAAACCCATAAGTATTTAAGACTATATCTGACTTCTTGGTTATATTTACTATTTGTGGCCAGTATTTACTGTTGTTTTATAACATTTTTTTCTGGTATAGCTAGTCTATGTCTATTATTCTTCTGCTTAATATTTTCTTGGATATTATTGTAAGTTTTTTTTTCTTTGTAGACTTTAGAATCAACTCATAATATTGCTAATCATCAGAGAAATACAAATCAAAACCACAACAAGATACCATCTCCCACCAGTCAGAATGGTTATTATTAAAAAGTCACAAATCAACAGACACTGACTAGGATGTGGAGAAAAGTGAATGCTTATTCATTGCTGGTGGAAAGATAAATTAGTTTAGTCCCTTTCGAAAGCAGTTTGGAGATTTATCAAAGAAGTAAAAATGAAAACTCCATTAAACTCAGCAATCTCCTTACTGGGTATTGACCCAAAGGAAAAGAAATTGTTCTGCCAAAATTGACACCAGTGCTCATATGTTCACCACAGTAGTATTCACAACAGCAAAATCATGGAACTTCCTAGGTCCCATCAACAGTGGATTGGATAAAGAAATTGTGATACATATACACAATAGAACACTATGCAGCCATAAAAAAGAATGAAATCCTGTCCTTTGCGGCAACATGGCTACAGCTAGAGGCCATTATCCTAAGTGAATTCAAGTGAGAACAGATAATCAAATACCACGTGTTCTCACTTGTAAGTGAGAGCTGAACATTGGGTTCATGGGAACACAAAGATGGAAGCAATAGACACTGGGGACTCCAAAAGGAGGGAGGGAGGAAAGGTGGTAAGGATTGAAAATTGCCTATTGGGTACTGTGTTCACTATCTGGGTAATGGGTTCAATAGAAGCCCAACCTCCAGCATCATGTAACATATCCATGTAACAAACCTATACATGTACCCCCTGAAACTAAAATTAAAAACAACCACCACCAACATCAAGTTTCATGAAAAACTCTGGAATACATTCATTTGTGTTGAGTTAAATTAATACATTATCTTAGGGTAATAGATATATTTATAATGAGTCATTTCATCAAAGAACAACCACAATCAAAATTTTAAACTGTTTACTCGTTTAAAACTTAGGTAGTTTTATTATTATTTTATGAGTCTAGACTTCATGGAGTTTTTTTTTTTTTTTTTTTTTGGGGGGGGGGGGGGGAGTCTTGCTCTGTCACCCAGGCTGGAGTGTATAGTGGTGTGATCTCGGTTCACTGAAACCTCTGCCTCCCGGATTCAAGTGATTCTCATGCCTCAGCCTTCCGAGTAGCTGGGATTAAAGGCATGTGCCACAATGCCTAGCCACTTTTTATATATTTAGTAAAGACAGAGTTTCACCATGTTGGCCAGGCTGGTCTTGAATTCCTGACTTCAGGTGATTCACCCACCTCTACCTCCCAAAGTTCTGGAATTACAGGCGTGAGACACCATGTCCAGCTTAGAGTTCTTACTAGACTCATTTGCAATTTAACGCTACCTGAAATTTTTAAAAGTTATGTTTTTTAGCTGCTTATTTTTTCAATCACTCAAGAGCAGCTTTTGTTACCACAAGTCCACTGAAATGTCTGTTGCTAAAGTGACCAATGATTTTTCTCTTGCAGAACCTAGTGGCCTCTTCTGTATTCTTCCTTATTTTGATATCAAGCAGCATTTGACCCTACACTCAAATCTATCTTCCTTGAGAATTTTTCCTTCTGTGGTTTCTTGGGCACCATATCCTCCTGATTTATTTATTTATTTTTCCTCTACCTATGTTGGTGTCCCTTCCTCTTACCTAACTTAAATATTGAAATGCCCTTGAGTCCTTTTGTCTTGTCTAGCTACACTCTCTCCCTAGGTGATGCCATTCAGTTTGCTACATATTAACTTACATGATCTATTTCATGAGATAATCCTGAGAGACTTTCAGATATTTAAAATCAACCTCCTGCGAGCAGTTCATATAGCCCTGGATGAAAAGTTGTTTATCACCCTTCAAAAGGAGGTACATATATGCTTTTTAAAGAAATTTCTGGAAGGGATAACTGACTCCTTCATATAGATTATCTCAGCTATGATTTTCATATTTGGAATAATACAAATGGCAACATGGTGCAAAGCTTTACTTTGACCCCAGCAAAAGCCAAAAATAATATAACTTATACTCTGAATGCCCAACAAACTAGTCTCAATTCATTAGCAAGGGTTAGGAACAATTTGCAATGTTCTTGCTTTCCTTGTAATTAACCAAGGGAAAATTTGTACTACACCTACGGACCACAAGACAAATACATAAACACATGAAGAAATTACAAAAAAATAAGGACCTGACTTTCTAAACAAACAGAAAAGGATTTATTGCCCAGATTTTATGATCTAGAACCCTGGCTTCAAGACTCATGTCAAGGACTAATAATCATCTTGCATCTGATAATTGCTTACATTGCAGTTGGCAGATGTAGGCCATTCTGACTTTCTATATAGCAATGATCATGCCAACACATTTGATAACTCATCTGGCAATGAAAGACCAAGTGACTAATTTTAATTCCAATACAGACTATGTTCTCTAAAAACACTCTTCTTAGCAGCAAAATCTTAATGATAGTAAAATATAAATGTTATGAGTTAATGTCCCGTGGCCTTACTGTGTCTGCCCTTGACCCAGATGGGAAACTGAGAAAGAGAAAGGCAGTCCTTGACATGTGGGACTGGCCTGGTCCTATCAGCCACACTGGTATGAGGAGCTGGCCTGACACTTGCAGTTAGGCCTTGTGTATTTCTCTTGATCATAAACAATTTTACAGGACATCAACATAAGACAAGGCCATTCCATGAACAAGATAAATCAAGACAAAAGCAAGACCACTTGTAACCAGGTCTGAACACAGACAAAACATAAACACTGCTTCAGCTACGAAATACCAAGCACCCCCAAAACCTGGCAAATGTGAGTGCCTGCTGCTTCTTTCCCTCTTACAGCTCTATTCTGACTCTAGTCTTCCCTCCTTCCACATGAGATTTATTAAGATAAACAATCATAGACCGGTCCTTGCTTCCTGTCGGCGTCTACTCCAGAGCAAGGCTCTGAAACACTGAGGGCTCCTGAACCCTCCCCAAAATCATTTCATGTGAACCCAAATTTTTTGTTAGTGAATTTTAGGTATGAATTTTTAAAAATAATATACTATGGAAACAGAAAGATTTAGAAATTCTTAATGTGTCTTATTAGGTAGCACCTTACTAAGAAAAGTGAGAGCAGTCATCTCATATTCAATAGCGGAAAGAGAAAATGATATCATTTTATATGGAAATAAGCATGATCAAGTCCTAAAATAGTTTACCATTGTATGGAATGAATGAAATATAGGAGAAAGAAAAAAAGTGATGCACGCTTTGGGTATGAACTCTAGATTTTAACTATAATTTTCAATATCAACTGACTTTCTATCAACCAATTCGCCACTGCTTAGTGGTAGTCTTATGACAAAGATTTCACAAAGGCATAAAACACAAATATGTTTTATAGCATTGGAAAATTTTTCCTGTGTTGATTTCCCTTTACTAACCATATCTAAGTGTGGAAGTCCAGTACTTCATCATAATTTTTATTGAATTTCTTACTAAATGTAGGGATTTTTACACTGATATGTTTTAATATTTAAGGACTCATTTTAGTATCTTTTAGATTTAAATGTAGCCAAATCAGCAATTTTTTTGGATGCATAATAGACAAATATGGTATCAAATTATGAAACGGAAAGAGAGAACTAAGGTTGTTCTCTCTTGTTTCATGAATCAAATAGCAGAAATATAAAGTGCTTTATGGTTGGGCCAACTGAAGTTCACTCTGTCATTAAGAATTTACTCGTATATGAATTGAAAATCAAGCAAGACATGTATGTTTTTATTTAATTTCACACACATGCACACACACACACACACACACACACACACACACACACGTATAGTCAGAAGTCCAGGATCTAAGAAGGTGATCTCTTTCCTTTATCATTTTTAAAGATAGAATGATGGATTAGTTTATTTGGCTTTGTTCTTTCCTGGCTTGCCAGCAGCTTTCTCTTTTATGCTCAGGCCATTTTAATTAATCTCCACCAGTTGCAACAGCTTGATTTTTCTGGAATAAGAGATGAGCTGTTTTGCTCTGTAAACATTTTCAGTGTGCATTCAGACACATGAGGAGACGAATGAACAAATAAAAAGTCTTCCCTAATTCTGGTAGTTTACCAGGCGCAAACAGAAGATGAAAGTGCCTTTGTTTGGGTTTATCTCTTTTCTTCAGAGGAAATGCCCAGCCATGCCTGTTCTTTGTTTACAAAAGTCTCAAGGATTTCAGTTTTTTTGAAAGGGAAATGTGAGAAAAATGGAATGCAATTAAGAAACAGAAATACCATCTTTGGGCTGCTACACTGTTGGGTTTAAATCTATAAATCTCCAACACAGTTTCATTGTTCTCTACATTGTTTCTGGCAAAAATTTAAACAATATTTGTTTCATCAATTTTTGTCCTAACTACTGCCTACTCTGCTTGTTTTTGCTGGGTTTTCCTCCAAAGCTGAAGAATATATTAAACTGACATGTGTGAGTGTGTGTTTGTACAAACACACACATATATACACAAATATACATATATAGACAAGTACATAAACCCATGATGAAGTTAAAAAATAGGTTTATATGGCAGTTTAATATATTTTTATCCTTATTTATTTTTAGTTTTTTGAGATGGAGTCTTGCTCTGTCACCCAGGCTGGAGTGCAGTGGCTCAATCTCGGCTCACTGCAACCTCTACCTTCTGGGTTCAAGCAATTCTCCGGCCTTAGCCTCCCAAGTAGCTGGGACTACAGGCATGTACCACAATGCCTGGCTAATTTTTCTGATTTTAGTAGAGACAGGTTTCACCATGTTGGCCAGGTTGGTCTTGAACTCTTGACCTGAAGTGATCCACTTAGCTCAGTCTCTCAAAGTGCTGGGATTACAGATGTGGTCACCACACCTGGCAGTTTAATATATTATATACATATATATATATGTATATATATATATATACACACACACACATATTTAATTTTCTCACTTTAAATGCTTTGATATAACCCAACAATATTCTGGTTTTGTGTTAACACCCTGTATAAACATAGAAATACTGAATATTCAATTATTTTGGAGTCAACAAATATTTGCCAAGAATATGCTTTAAATGCATAAGCAATGGCTATTTTTATGCCATAGTAGGACATTTGGACTCTATTGTACCTATGAATGGAGGCTTGCTGTAGGTATTTGGGCAATCTAGTGAGCGTTCTGATAGTATAGGTAATGTTTTTGAGAGATTCAGGGTAGAGTTCAGTTAAGTTACTATAGGTCTCTAAAGTGAGAAAGGTTCTGAGAAATATCTATAAAATAAGTATAAGATAGTTAATTTGAGGACATACAGGAGAGGATACAGTCAAGGATGATTTTTGGTTTCTTTGCTTGGATGAAGTGGTCGGATGTGGAATCCCCACACTTTGCAGAGAAAATAAGAGGAAGAGCAGCTTTTTTTGAGAAGGTCACGAGTTAGCTTTAAATACATTCATCTTCAGGTACTTCAAAGTATTTGAACACTGATAGAAACATTCAACTATTTGGTTATAGGGGCTGGAAAATAGATTTGTAAGTCATTAGCAATGTAAAGTTTTGTAGTCACACTAAAAAGAGGTTTTCATGCACTTTACCTTCTTTATATTTATTTTATTATATGTCTTCTTAACACTTCAAACCCTATCTTTTTCCTTCTACAGATAAATGGGAAACTTGTAATGATATTGAGAGGTCTTTAACGTTTTTATGTTTTGATCAATTCCCAAAGGGACCAGCCGCTTCTCAGCTTCAAACACATCTTTTTGTTTGATAAGTAGACTTGGTTTCTCCTTTAATTTCTAACTTCCAAAGAAACAAACTATAATTTTGTGAGAATGTTCAATAGGCAATAAACAAAGTCAACATGTATGGCCAAGGTCAATATTACAACAGTGACATTATGAAACAAACTCTTTTATTTTGTTAGTTGACAACTCTAGCGTTGTGTTACTTTGTGGGTTTTATTTCCAAATAACACCTACAAAGTCTGATGTTTCTTTAGATCTGGAAACCCACCAGAATGAATGCTAATAAAATCAGGACGTTCAATGCATTTTAATATGAAATTTAAAAGGCCCAGCAAAAGTAAGATATATTACTTATAAGCAACATTTTTTATAAGTTTAGAGTCCCTTCTGGTATTAAAATAATGGATGTTTATTTAATAAAATTGTAAATATGTATATAATAAGTAGAGAATTCAAAAAGGAAAGGCAGATGATTGACTTTTCCTATTAAGCTATTTTAAAAATATTTTAAAGTAATTTCTTTTAGTAGTAATGACCATTTAAAGTATAATTGATGGAATATTTTTTCCTTTATAAACACTTGTGTGTTTCCTAAAAACTCAGAAAATAACACTGTATTTAAAGTTGTAAATCTGAGAGCCCACATAGTTAAGACAATCCTAAGCAAAAAAGATCAAAGCTGGAGGCATCATGTTATCTGATTTCAAACTATACTACAAAGCTACAGTAATCAAAACAACATGGTACTAGAACCAAAACAGAGATATAGACCAACAGAACAGAACGAAGGCCTTGGAGGAATCGCCACACATCTACAACCATCTGATCTTTGACAAACCTGACAAAAACAAGCAATGGGGTAAGGATTCCCTGTTTAATAAATGGTGTTGGGAAAACTGGCTAGCAGTGTGCAGAAAGCAGCAACCGACCCCTTCTTGACACTTTACACTAAAAATTAATCCCAGATTAATTAAAGACTTAAACACAAGCCCTAACACCATAAAAACCCTAAAAGAAAACCTAAGCAAAACCATTCAGGACATAGGCATAGGCAAGGACTTCATGACTAAAACATGAAAAGCATTGGCAACAAAAGCCAAAATAGACAAATGGGACCTAATTAAACTCCAGAACTTCTGTACAGCAGAAGAAACAATCATTAGAGTGAACCGGCAACCAACAGAAAGGGAAAAAATTTTTGCAATCTACCCATCTGACAAAGGGCTAATATCCAAAATCTACAAAGAGCTAAAATAGATTTACAAGAAACGATGAGTTCGTGTCCTTTGTAGGGACATGGACGAATCTGGAAACCATCATTCTCAGAAAACTGACACAAGAACGGAAAATCAAACACCGCATGTTCTCACTCATAGGTGGGTGTTGAACAATGAGAACACATTGACACAGGGTGAGGAGCATCACACACTGGGGTCTGTTGAGGTGGGCCGAGGGAGGGACAGCTGGGGAGTGGGGATGTTGGGGAGGGATACCATGGGGAGAAATGCCAGATGTAGGTGATGTGGGGATGGAGGCAGCAAACCACATTGCCATGTATGTACCTATGCAACAATCCTGAATGATTTGCACAAGTACCCCAGAACCTAAAGTATAATTAAAAAAAAAGTGATAAATCTGTTTCATTTGTACTGCTCAAGATGGTGAAACAAAAATTATGAGGAAACATCTGGTCTTTTTGGAGAAGCAGAAATCCCACAGAAAATCTCAGTGACCTATTTCATAACCTTCTTAAGGAATTGGAACTACCATAATTGGGAAGTTCCAGTTTTCAATTTTGAGAAAGCCTTAACATGTTCATTGTTTGCTGATAACCAAATTAAAATGGCAGTCAATTTTCCAAAAGGCAGGGTAGTGCAGATTTTCATTCCAAGATGATATATAGAGAAGACTGTAAGATTCAGAAAAACATTTGGGACAAACACTGGCCCTTTGATATCTCTAGATCACTCAATGTTTTTATTATCTTGGATTAAGAAACAGCATTTGAATTCATGCCTTTTTCTCTGATCTTTGCTGCCCCCTAGTGACTCACATTACTACATTTCTCCTGTTTAAATCTACTTGGTCATGTCTAATTAATGTTGTAATTATCGTGCTGAATTAAATATTTATGAGAAACAAATATTTAAAGATTTATAATGTTTAGGTAGAAACACGAACCTTCCCTCAAGGTTAACCCACTGGTTTCAAGAAATAAATTGGTTGGATTACCTATAACGGATGAAATCGTTGAAAAGAGAAACACTATTCCAAGTTATTAAAATAGTAGTGATGAAAGTGTGATTTGATAGAATATTTTTGATGGGAAAACCACAAGACTTGATGAAATATTATAAATTTTCACATCTTTAAGCCAACTAATGCCGTATTTGGGTCCAATTACTACCTAAGAAAGTAACAAAAAATATATAAATTAAAATAAATGCAACTGTTTTTACAAAGTTGTTGATAATTTTGATATAAATGATAACACAAAACTAGGAATGCATTATATGGCCTAAAGTTGAGAAATGCTTTAAAAAGTGTGTGCATATATACATTTGCATATAGATGTGTGCATAAAATTGTATGTCCTCGTGTTGCCATTAAAATTAGAAAATGTACAGATTATATAATAACATGTATATTTTCAACTTTCAGCCATATAGAATACAGGATTCCTGTAAATAATAATGCTTTCAACAATTTGGAATGCAGGATGTCTAACTAAAGTGGTTAGCATGCAAAAGTGAAGAACAACAAACTTCAGAAGGGGTTTTCTACTTGTAAATGAAAACTGGATTTGTATTTTGTGTGTTTACTGATTTGTGAGTTTTTTTGTATGGATGAATAATTATGCATAAAAAATAAATTAAAGGAAGTGACATGTGCATGCATGATAGGGCTTGGTGAAATATTGTCAAGTATTATTTTCATTTAACCTTGCTTGGATCACAGCTGGGGCTTATAGATTTAGTGCTTGGCTGAATAACCACCTATTATGAAAAATTCATAGTTTCAGGCAAGATTTCAATCACTGCCACTTTTCCAAAGGTGAAAAATAAAAATCCCATCTTTATTTACATAGATGCCCTAAATGTTAACATCTGTAACGTGATACCTACAGTAATTTTAGGAAAAGGGGGATAAAAGCTTATCTTTTGTATAACTCCTTAGAATTCCAAATATTTTGTTTTAATTTAGTTTACTATCAACATTTCCTAATTGTTTAAGTTCAAAGGTCATTTTTGAATTCATAAGACTATCAAACCCTTCATACTATTCTTTTTTGTTTGTTTGTTTTTGTTTTTGAGACTTGCTCTGTTGCCCAGGCTGGAGTGCAGTGGCGCAATCTTGGCTCACTGCGACCTCTGCCTCGTGGTTTCAAGCAATTCTCCTACCTCAGCCTCCAGAGTAGCTGAGCCAACAGCCTGGCTAATTTTTTTGTATTTTTAGTAGAGACGGGGTTTCACCGTGTTAGCCAGGATGGTCTCAATCTCCTGACCTCGTGATCCACCCGCCTCGGCCTCCTGAAGTCCTGGGATTACAGGTGTGAGCCACCATGCCCGGCTCCCCTTCATACAATTCTAAAGCCAAATGGACATATAGCTGATCTGTCATGATATATATGTATGTTTCAACTCACATCTTCACTATTCTAGTTTTCCCCTAAGGTGGGCATTACCTGAAGTTTAGTCCTATCTTTTCATTTCTGTCTCTACGTGTTGTGCTTTGGAGATTTACTCTCTCCAGCTACTGGCACATCTCCATGTAGATAGCTCTACAATCTGCCTCTCCAGCCCTGACTACCTGTCTCAACTTGTGTCCTACATTTTCCAGCATTCTCTTGCATATAAGTAACTTGGTTGTTCCACGGTTAATACCAACACAAGTGTAAGTGTAAGTTTGTCTTAAGCAAGATGGAAGAAAGGTAGCGATCACGGAGTTCAAAATCTTTAAAGATAACAAAACAGAAGCTATAGAAGTAAATTTACTTGACCAATCTCATAACTAAATTGGTGGTGGAACAAGGATTAGAAGTCATGTTGTCTGACTGCCGATCAGTTAGGCATAGATCCTTCTTCACTAAACTCCTCATTCCGCGGCTAATTTCTGATTTCTCTCCTATATGATTGTTTCCAAAATTCTCTTCAATCATCCACACAAGATGTCATAGGGTTATTTAAAAATTTGTCCTTATTTGCTCCAAAATTTGGTCATTCTGCTTTTTTTCCCCATAGATTCTTCTTTGCAACAACTTCTGCACTTTCCCCTTTTTTTTGGAAAATTATTTTAATCAAAACAATTCATACCCACTGTTTAAAATGTAAAGGAGTTCAACAAGACTTGTAACAAAAAATACTAGATCATTTCCATATTTCTTCCTGAATTCCATTCCAAGATACAGACATCTTTGGATCTTTTACCTGTCTTTGGAGATTCCGATCCACATCTCTAAAAAGAAGGCATATGCTTTATTTTGTCTTTTTTGATTTTTTAGGTAATAGCACTTTACTTTCTTTCTTGGAAGATATTTCCCTAAAATGTTCACCTTCTTCTCTTCTTACCCTTTCCTGATTGTCTTAGTATAATTACGTCAGTTTTTGGTTAAATACTCAGTATTTTCATCATAGTATTTATATTGATATTATCCGCACCTGAGGCACCCAAATATGCTATGGTTACATATTCTTCCTTGTAATTTTTCATCCTCAGGAGTTAGCAATAACTGATGTATTTTTGCTTTTAAGTGTACTATGGAACTCTCATCATTTCATCTACACATCCTTGGAGAGCACAGTAACTCCCTCCTTAACACACCAAACATCAGTTTATGTATCAATTCTGTTTTATTTTTAGAGACTTCCTTGTTGAACCCTTCTAAAAACTTTGATCTAGATGGATCCTTCCCTAGAACTGCGGCACAGCTGTTTTCTCGAGCTTTCCCTTCACTGTCATTGTGGAAGTTCTATAGATGCCTCTTCTTTTTACACTTACTCTGTATTCCAGGTTTCCGGCATCTTGGTTAACTTTTGATTCTTTTTTTCTTTTCTGAGACAGAGTCTCACTCTGTCACCCAGGCTGGAGTGCAATGGCATGATCTTGGCTTACTGCAACCTCTGCCTCCTGGGTTCAAGCAATTCTCCTGCCTCAACCTCCGAGCAGCTAGGATTACAGGCATGCACCACAATGCCCAGTTAATTTTGGTATTTTTACTAGAGGCGGGTTTTCACCATGTTGGTCAGGCTGGTCTTGAACTCCTGACTTCATGTGATTCACTTGCCTCGGCCTCCCAAAGTGCTGGGATTACAGGCATGGGCCACCGTACCATGCCTATTCTTTGATTCTTAATAAGGATTATCTTCTTGTAATTTCTTGAGCAGAGGTATTTCTCATACGCAGAAGTGTATGAGAGGTATTCTTTTAAGAACTTGTGTATATAAAAAGTTAAAAATGTTTGATTTTAACTTTCCATTTGATTGGTAGTTTGTCTGGGTTCAGAATTCTATGTTGAAAATTATTTTTCACAAGATATTGAAGGCATGAAATTCAATCTTCTTTCTGCTCTAAAGGCCTGTTTTTTCTCTGTATCTCAATTCCCTGAAATTTTACAGTACCGCGCTTTGCTATGAATTATCTTTTCATTCATTGTGATAGATAGTAATCCACCCTTTCAATGTGTAAATCCGGACGTTTCAATTCTAGATTTTTCTTTTTGGTTATTTCTGCATAATTTACTTGTTTTCATTTTCTTCTTTGTCTTTTTCTGAGACTCTTATTTGACTGTTTGAACTTTAGTAACAAACCTCTTAAATTTTTATCTAGTCTTACCTATTTTTCACTTTGTATTTTGGCTACACTTTCTAGAAGATTCTGTCATCTTTATTTTAACCATATTTTTATTTTCTAGGAGCATTTATTGTTTGAATGCTCCTCCTTCATTTTAGAATAATATTCTAAATATTCTAATTTGTGGATATATTGTACCCTTTAATCTCTTTAAGGTGACTGATTATAGAGTTTCTCGGCCTTCTTTCTTCTAGTTTCTGCATTGCTTCAGGTCTTCTGTGTTGCTTATCCTGTGCATTTGGCTTCTGTGTTTTGAGTTAGTGGCATGACTTTCTTCATCCTTGGCTGTTATTTGACATATAAGAGTAAAACTCTAGAAATGTATTAGAAGGTTTGTATCCTGTTTCAGGGCTTGTTGACCAGTGTGCTTTTCTGTAGGATAATTAGACAGAAACGCAGTTGTTTTCTCAAAGACACTCTTTCCCCAAATGTCAAGAGTTTTTCCTTAAGCTAGTGAGGTTCCAAAAAGATGAACCCTCCAGGCTTCCTCTTGTGAGGGAAGCTGGTTGCTCAAGTTACGGGAAAGCGAGAGAGTATAATTTGGATCTCACTGTTAGTGTGTGGACCTTCATGCAGTGTCTTGACTGCGTTTGGTGTCTCTAGGTTCAATGTGTCTCCAGTGAATAAAACCTCAACCACGTTCTTCTGTTCAGTGGGGACGATTTTGAACCTGATTTCTTCTCCTGTAGAATTTTAGGAAATGCAAAGGTCTAACTGCCTTTGGAGACTTGCAACCAATCTTCATGTTGTCTGCTTAATTACACCTCAGCTGTCAGAGGAACGTGATGCGTCTAGCTTGTAGGATTTTCCTGGATTCTAGGGCATGAAGGGACGAGTGTCTTGACTCTACTCTTGTACCCTGCAGGCACCATCTTTGTTTTTTTTGCATCTCAATCTTTTTCGTTCCGATTTTTGTTTTTGCTTATGTACTTTTATGCATTTAAAAAATCCTTTTGCTGATTTTTTATGGGCTTGTAAGAAGTGAGAGTAAATCCCACATGATACACCAAAATTTAATTCCTTTTTTTTTAAAATTCTATTGCTATTAACTTATATCATAATTCAGTCATTTAATGCTAGGATAAATAAATAGTTTCCTAATTAATTTCCTCCTCTCAATTTTTTTCCTTAATAGTTTCCTAATTAATTTACTCCTCTCAATTTTTTTCCTTGACTAAATATCCTGTTAACTGCCACCTTAGAAACAACTCTAAGATATCACTCTAATTAGATCACTTACCGACTCAAAACACTCCAGATATTTTAATGCCTAAAAAAGTAAATTTCTGACTGATTCATGATCTATCCAGATGTCTAGGCTTATGTTTTACCGTGCTTCAATATGTATATTCTCCTTATACAAATGACTTTACTCATTGTCTCCGGAAAATATCTGCCTGTTTTCCCACTATTCTTGACAAAGTCTATTCTTTTCATTGAGTCTTACCCCTTCTTCTCAACTCCTCCCAGAAGTCTTTTTGATCCCTCTAGTAGGAAAAAAAATATTTATGCCAGGTTTGCAGTCTGTTTTTTTCATTATAACATCTGTAACACTTAGTATTTGTATTTTTATCTTTCTCTTCTAGACTCTAGGTTGCATTGAAGGCCAACATCTTGTTACACTTCTTGTTGTATACCGATTTTCAATTAATATTGAATACTACTATGTGCCAGGACCTGTGCTAAAACTGCTTTAGGCTTTCATTGGGTAAAGAAAAAGACATATAAGCAGTAGTTTTCAAAAGCAGTGAAACCTGAGAATGGTATCTCAGTGGCAATCTGGAGTTCAGAGAGAGGACTCTGGTTCTGAGAGGATGGATAGAAGCCAGCCTCATCTCAAGCCTTACAGGAAACAAAAGTAAACACCCAATTCTATTCTAGGCATCCAAAATGGATGAAGAACAGAGAAATTGTTTTCTTGATGGCCAATAGACAAGGGATCGGAGCAGGACTCATAGCAGGGATGAATTTCTTGATGTTATCTTCTTCCCACCCCTTTCTCTTAGGCAAGGTTGGTCCGCAAGCTTAAGAAGCCAGTGACCCTGACTGCCAAGTGATTTGCCAAAGGGAGTTATAGTAAGTTAATAAAACACCTGGAATTGTGAAAGACCAGATTTCTCTAAACTTTCTAGAAGGCTTTGACTCCATGAAGTGCATGTTACACTCATCCCAGAATGAGTTCTATATTTTTCTCTTCATGGTTTTCAACGGCACATTTCACATGCTTAATAAAGTTTTTTTGCTGTTAACTTTTAAGTTACATTTACATGATAAAGTTCTTTCCTATGTGTAATCACAATAGTTCTTAATTTATGCTAATTATAAAGATCTTTACATCTTTATGTTATTCAACATCATGTTGACTGTAATTCTTGAAAGTAATACTCTTATGTGTTACAGAATTTCACCCTCCTGTAAGTAGTTGGAGTGTAGGAACCATGGTTACACATCTTTGAGACTCAATTACATTTAGCATATTAGCAATGCTAAGGTAAAGCATTGTGGGAAACTAACACTTTAAAAAAATTTTTTTATTATACTTTAGGTTCTGGGGTACATGTGCAGATCATGCAGGATTGTTGCATAGGTACATACATGGCAATGTGGTTTGCTGCCTCCAGCCCCCTGTCACCTACATCTGGCATTTCGTCCCATGTTATCCCTCCCCAACCTCCCCACCACCCCACTGTCCCTCCCTTGCCCCCCCCAACTGACCCCAGTGTGTGATGTTCCCCTCCCTGTGCCCATGTGTTCTCATTGTTCAACATCCGCCTATGAGTGAGAACATGCAGGGTTTGATTTTCTGTTCTTTTGTCAGTTTGCTGAGAACGATGGTTTTCAGATTCATCCATGTCTCTACGAGGACAAAAACTCATCATTTTCTATGTCTGCCTAGTATTCCATGGTGAATATGTGCCACATTTTCCTTGTCCAGTCTATTGTCAATGGGCATATGAGTTGGTTCTAGGTCTTTGCTATTGTAAACAGTGACGCAGTGAACATACATGTGCATGTGTCTTTATAATAGAATGATTTATAATCCTTTGGGTATATACCCAGTAATGGGATTGCTGGATCAAATGGAATTTCTATATCTAGGTCCTTGAGGAAGCACCACACTGTCTTCCACAATGGTTGAACTAGTTTACACTCCCACCAACAGTGTAAAAGTGTTCCTATTTCTCTACATCCTCTCCAGCATCTGTCTCCAGATTTTTTAGTGATCGCCATTCTAACTAGCATGAGATGGTATCTCAATGAGATTTTGATTTGCATTCTTTAATAACCAGTGATGATGAGCATTTTTTCCATGTTTGTTAGTCTCATACATGTCCTCTTTTGAAAGGTGTCTGTTCATATCCTTCTCCCACTTTTGGATGGGTTTGTTTGTTTTTTTTATTGTAAATCTGTTTTACTTATTTGTAGATTCTGGATATTAGCCCTTTGTCAGATGGGTAGATTGCAATAATTTTTTCCCACTCTGTTGGTTGCTGGTTTGCTCTAATGAGATCTAGAGTTTAATTAAGTCCTATTTGTCTATTTTGGCTTTTGTTGCCAATGCTTTTGGTGTTTAAATCATCAAGTCCTTGCCTATGCCTATGTCTTGAATGGTTTTGCCTAGATTTTCTTCTAGAGTTTTTTTGGTGTTAGGTCTTATGTTTAAGTTTTTAATCCATCTGTAGTTAATTTTAGTGTAAGGCATCAGAAAGGGGTCCAGTTTCTGCTTTCTGTACACTGCTAGCCAGTTTTCCCAACACCATATATTAAACAGGGAATCCTTTCCTCACTGCTTGTGTCAAGTTTGTACAAATCAGATGATTGTATATGTGTGGTATTGCCTCCAGGACCTCTGTTCTTTTCCATTGGTCTGTATCTCTGTTTTGGTACCAGTACCTTGCTGTTTTGATTACTGTAGCCTTGTAGCATAGTTTGAGATAAGGTAGCATGATGCCTCCAGCTTTGTTCTTTTTGCTTAGCATTGTCTTGGCTATGTGGGCTCTCTTTCAGTTCCATATGAAATTTAAGGTGGTTTTTTTTTTTTTAGTTCTGTGAAGAAGGTCATTGGTAGCATGATGAGGATAGCACTGAATCTATAAATTACTTTGGACAGTATGGCCATTTTCACAATATTGATTTTTCCTAACCATAAACATGGAATATTTCTCCATCTGTTTGTGTCCTCCCTTATTTCCTTGAGCAGTGGTTTGTAGTTCTCCTTGAAGAGGTCCTTTACATCCTCTGTTAGTTTTATTCCTAGATATTTTATTCTCTTTGTAGCAATTGTGAATGGGAGTTCACTCATGATTTGGCACTCTATTAGTCCATTATTGGTGTATAGAAATGCTTGTGATTTTTGTACATTGATTTTGTATCCTGAGACTTTGCTGAAGTTTCAGGAGATTTTTGGGCTGAGATGATAGGGTCTTCTAAATATACAATCATGTCCTCTGCTAATAGAGACAATGTGACTTCCTCTTTTCCTAATCGAAGACCCTTTATTTTTTTTTCTTGCCTAATTTCCATGGCTAGAACTCCAATACTATATTGAACTGGAGTGGTGAGAGAGGGCATCCTTGTCTCATGCCTGATTTCAAAGGGAATGCTTCCAGTTGTAACCCATTCGGTATGAATACTGGCTGTAATTTTGTCATAAATAGCTTTTATTGTTTTGAGATATGTTCCTTCGATACCTAGTTTATTGAGAGTTTTTAGCATAAAGGGCTGTTGAATTTTGTTGAAGGCCTTCTCTGCATCTGTTGAGATAATCATATGTTTTTTGCCTTTGGTTCTGTTTATATGGTGGATTATGTTTATAGAGTTACATTTGTTGAACCAGACTTGCATCCCTGGAATG
The DNA here is from genome assembly GCA_031835075.1 of Saguinus oedipus. Classification (NCBI taxonomy): domain Eukaryota; kingdom Metazoa; phylum Chordata; class Mammalia; order Primates; family Cebidae; genus Saguinus; species Saguinus oedipus. Next base: position 184,559,908 of record CM063171.1, on the reverse strand, counting down.
AAGCCTATTTGACCGTGATGGATAAGCTTTTTGATGTGCTGTTGCATTGGTTTGCCAGTTTTTTACTGAAGATTTTTGTATCTATGTTCATCATGAAAATTGGCTTGAAGTTTTCTTTTTTGTTGAGTCTCTGCTGGGTTTTGGTATCAGGATGATGTTGGTCTCATAAAATGATTGGGAAGGATTCCCTCTTTTTGTATTGTTTGGAATAGTTTCAGAAGGAATGAACCAGCTTCTCTTTGTATGTCTGGTAGAATTCAGTTGTGAACCTGTCGGGACCTGGACTTTTATTCATTGGTAGGCTGCTAATTTCTGCCTCAACTTCAGCCCTTGTTACTGTTCTGTTCATGATTTCAACCTCTTCCTGGTTTAGACTTGGGAGGGTGCACGTGTCTGGGAATATATCAATTTCGTCCAGGTTTACTGGTTTACGTGCATAAAGTTGTTTGTAGTAATCTCTGATTGTAGTTTGTATTTCTGTGTAGTCAGTGGTGATATCCCCTTTATCATTTTTTATTGCATCTATTTGATTCTTCTCCTTTTTCTTTTTTATTAATCTGGCTAGTGGTCTCTCTATTTTATTGATCTTTTCAAACCAGCTCCTGGATTTATTGATTTTTTTGAAAGGTTTTTTATGTCCCTATCTCCTTCAGTTTTGCTCTGATCTTAGTTATTTCTTGTCTTCTGCTAGCTTTTGAGTTTTTCTGATCTTGTTCCTCTAGCTCTTTCAATTTTGATGATACGGCATCAATTTTAGATCTTTCCTCACTTTTCATGTAGGCATTTATTGCTGTAAATTTTCCTCTAGACACTGCTTTAAATGTATCCCAGAGATTCTGGAACATTGTGTCTTCATTCTCATTAGTTTCAAAGAACATCTTTATTTCTGCCTTCTTTTCATTGTTTATCCAGTCGACATTCAGGAGCCAGTTGTTCCATTTCCATGAAGTTGTGAGGTTCTGAGTTAGTTTCTTAATTCTGAGTTCTTATTTGATTGCCCTGTGGTCTGAGAGACTGTTTGTTATGATTTCTTCACTTTTGCATTTGCCAAGGAGTGATTTACTTCCAATTATCTGGTCAATTTTAGGTAGGTGCCATGGGGTGCTGAGGAGAATGTATATTCTGTGGATTTGGGGTGGAGAGCTCTGTATATGTCTATTAGGTTTGCTTGGTCCAGATCTGAGTTCAAGTCCTGGATATCCTTGTTAATTTTCTGTCTCATTGTTCTTTCTAATATTAACAGTGGAGTGTTAAAGTCTTCCACTATTATTGTGTGGGAGTCTAAGTCTCTTTGTAGGTTGTTAAGAATTTGCTTCATGTACCTGGGTGCTCCTGTATTGGGTGTGTATATACTTAGGATCATTAGCTCTTCTTGATGCATTGATCCCTTTACCATCATGTAATGCCTTTCTTTGTCTCTTTTGATCTTTTTTGGTTTAAAGTCCATTTTTTATCAGAGACTAGGATTGCAATTCCTGCTTTTTTTTTGCTCTCCATTTGCTTGGTAAATCTTCCTCCATCCCTTTATTTAGAGCCTATGTGTATCCCTGCATGTGAATGGGTTTCCTGTATACAGCACACCTATGGGTTTTGACTTTTTATCCAATTTGCCAATCTGTGTCTTTTGATTGGGTCATTTATCCCATTTACATTTAAGGTTAGTATTGTTATGTGTGAATTTGATCCGGCCATTTTATGTTAGCTGGATGTTTTGTCCATTAGTTGATGTGTTTTTTTTCATTGTTTCGATGGTCTTTACCATTTGGTACATTTTCGGAGTGGCTGGTACTGGTTGCTCCTTTCTATGTTTAGTGCTTCTTTCAGGAGCTCTTGTAAGGCTGCTGGTTACAAAATCTCCCAGCAATTGGATGTCCATATAGAATTTTCTTTCTCTTTCACTTATGAAGCTTAGTTTGGCTGGATATAAAATTCTAGGTTGCAAGTTCTTTTCTTTAAGGATGTTGAATATTGGCCCCCACTCTCTTCTCGCTTGTAAGATTTCTGTGGAGAGATCTGCTGTGAGTCTGATGGGCTTCCCTTTGTGGGTAACCTGACCTTTCTCTCTGGCTGTCCTTAGCATTTTTTCCTTCATTTCTACCCTGGTGAATTTGATGATCATGTGCCTTGGGGTTGCTCTTCTTGAGGAATATCTTTGTGGTGTTCTCTGTATTTCCTGGACTTGAATGGTGGCCTGGCTTTCTGGGTTGGGGAAGTTCTCCCAGATAATATCCTGAAGAGTGTTTTCCAGCTTGGATTCACTCTCTTCATCACCTTCAGGCACATATATCAAACATCGATTAGGTCTTTTCACATAATTTCATATTTCTTGCAGGCTTTGTTCATTCCTTTTCACTCTTTTTTCTCTGTTCTTGCCTTCTTGTTTTATTTCATTGAGTTGATCTTCAATCTCTGATATGCTTTCTTTTGCTTGGTAGATTCAACTATTGAAACTTGTGTATACTTTGTGAAGCTCTTGTGCTGTGTTTTTCAGCTCCATCAAGTGGTTTATATTCTTCTCTACAATGTTTATTCTAGTTAGCATCTCATCTAACCTTTTATCTAGGTTCTTAGTTTCTTTGCATTGGGTTAGCACATGTTCTTTTAGCACTGAGAAGTTCGTTATTACCCACCTTCTGAAGCCTGTTTTTGTCAATTAATCAGATTCATTCTCTATGCATCTTTGATCCCTAGCTGGTAAGGAGTTGTGTTCTTTTGGTGTTTTCGTCCCTTTTGCACTGGTTTCTTCCCATCTTAGTGGCTTTATCTACCCGTAGTCTTTGTAGTTGGTGACTTTAGAATGGAGTCTCTGAGTGGACATCCTTTTTCTTGATGATGAAGTTATCTCTTTCTGTTTCTTAGTTTTCCTTCTAACAGTCAAGCCCCTCTGCTGCAGGACTGCTGGAGGTCCACTTCAGACCCTGGGGATCACCGGTGAGGGCTGCAGAACAGTAAGGGTTGCTGCCGTTTTTTTCTTCTGTTACCTTCGTCCCAGAAGGGTACCTTCCAGATATTGTCCTGAGCTCTCCTTTTTGAGGTGTCTCTTTGGTTACAAGGGGGTCGGGGAGCTGCTTGAGGAGACAGTCTGTCCCTTATAGGAGCTCAAGTACTGTGCTGGGAGCTCTGTTGTTCCATGCAGAGATGCTGGGCAGGTACTTTTAAGTCTGCTGCAGTGGAACTCATAACTGCCTCTTTTTCAGGTGCTTTGTCCTATGAAGGTTCGCTTTATTTATAAGTTCCTGTCATGCTGCTGCCTTTTTTCATAGATGCCCTGACCCACATGGAGAAGTGTTGTCACAGTCTGCCAGCAAAGGTGTTGCTGAGCTGCTGCAGCCTCTGCCCAGCTGCTGTGTGAACTGCCTTGGTAGTGGCGGACTGCCTTGGTAGTGGGGAATGCTCTTCCCCCCGCTGAGCTAGACTGTTTTGGGTCCAGCTGCACTTGCTCCAAAAATCTCAATCCAGAACATATCAGATTGCTTGTTTTGTGGGGATGGTACCTGCTGAGCCAGATTGCTTGGCTCCCTGTCTCTGCCCCATCCCTTTCAGTTGAATGGGCAACTCTGTCTCCCAGGTGTTCCAGGCACTAGTTGAAACTGATGCCCAGATTTGTGTGAGTTTCTGTGCACCAAGCTGGCACCGGCAGAAACTGCCATGTTGAACACTCATGGTGCTTTTTGGCCCAGGATTCTCCTGGTCTGTGGGCAGTGAAAAATTGTTTGGACATGTGGTGGGCACTCACCCTCTGCATTGTTCTTGCTGGGAATTGCAATCTGAAATGGTGTGCAATGATGATTAAACTATTTCTTAATGAAATTAAACAAAAAGTTTATCAAAATAGATGAAATCAAAATAAACACAAACACATTTCACAGTTTTATGTAATTTATTATTTATGTTATATAACATAATTTTTGAAAGATATATAAAACCTGTACAATTTTCAATATTTTTTAATATGTGTAAACCCAAGGAATAAAAGTTGTAGCCAGCCTGGTGCAGTGACTCATGCCTGTAATCCCAGCACTTTTGGACGTCAAGGCAGGCAGATCACTTGGGGTCAGTTCAAGACCAGCCTGGCCAATGTGGTGAAATCCCATCTCTACTAAAAATACAAAAATTAGCTGTGCATGGTGGCATGCAGCTGCAATCCCAGTTACTTGGGAGGCTAAGGAAGGGGAATCACTTGAATCTGGGAGGCAGAAGTGACAGTGAGCTGAGATTGGGCCACTGCACTCCAGCCTGGGCGACAGAGCCAGACTCCATCACAAATAAACAAACAAAAAATTGTAGCCATTCCTGGATTCTGATTCACTACATTGCTGATCTCACAATCAGTATGCATGCAATGAAATAAGTATACTCTATATAATATTATCTCTAGATGGAATTGTTTAAAAATACAAGTCAACTACCATTTGTTAAGCACCTGTTAAATGTAAAACACTCTGATATATCTGTTGGTTTAACTGTGTGTATGTATGTGGGAAGAGGGTGGGGTACGAGGGTGCATAGATTCCTCTTCAAACATTTTGTGAGCACTCGTCATATACTTGACCCTCTAATGGGTACTGAGGTGGTCAGAGCTTACGTAATACTGGAGAGAAAGACAAGCAAGAAAATTAAGTACATCAGGGTAGATGAGGATAAGTGCTATGGAGAAAAATAAAGGAGACAGGTACATATGAGACCAGAGTGGGAGCTGCAATTCCAACCTATGTGGTTATGAATCATTTCTCAGATGTTGATGTAGAACCAAAACCTAACAAGCTGAAGGAGCCAGCCATGCAGCTGTCTGTGGAAAGCCATTTTAGCCAGAATAGCCAAGTGCCAAGGCCCTGAGGCCAGAGCATGGCCCAGATTCATGAAACTGCAACATGGTCTACATGGCTGGGGAAGGAAGGAAATAACAGGAATGATTTTAATGAGAAAAGGGAAGAGTAGATCATGTGGATTCTACGGATCATTATAAAGACCTTGGCTTTCATTTTGGATAATATGAAAAGTCATCAGAGGTTTTAAGTGGCGAAATGACAAAATATGACTCATTTTAAACAAGAAAAATAATATGGGAAATGGGAGTTTCTTCTGGTTTATTTATTTATTTATTTATTTATTTATTTATTTATATTTTAGACTGGGGTGCAGTTGCACAATCATGACTCATTGCAGCCTCAAACTCTTGGGGTCAAGCTATCCTCATGCCTCAGCCTCCTGAGTAGCTGGGACTACAGGTGTGCACTACTGTTCCTGGCTAAAATTTGTATTTTTTGTAGGGAAGAGGTCCCATTATATTGCCCAGGCTGGTCTTAAACTGGCTTGGATCACCACCCAAAGTATTCAGATTAAAAGCCTGAGCCACCGCACCCAGCCATGATTCACTTACACATTTTAGACAGACCTAGAAGAAGAAAGTGTAAAAGCAGGAGGTGATCCTTTAACTTGCTATTAATAACTTAGTTAAGAGTGGATATTGGATTGGACCAAGGTGGCAGGGATTAGTTAAGATATTGTTGGGTTTTATAATAGACAGAGGTCTATCTTACAAGATTTGCAAATGAAAGAGATGTGGGTGTGAAAGAGAGAAATTAAGAATAACTCTAGAATAACTTTTTTTTGGCATATATACATTTTATTTTACTTTATTAAATCTTACTAATATTCTTTAAGGGACAAACCATCAGACAAGCAGGCTATAGTGAAGAAATCTTATTTTGGAGAGTTAAGAAACCACTATGATACTTCCAGATATTATCTTCAGTGATTCTTCTTATCTTTATTCAGGGACTCCAGGTAATATTCAGCTCCTACAGCTACCACAAAGGCAGCAAATCCCCATTTGAATCCTTTAAAGAATACATCAAAAAAGGTAATCTTTTTTTGCAGCCACCCATGTATCTCCAAGCTTCATTGCAGCTCCATGGATCCCTTAGCCCTTGTGCAGCCAGCCTCTTCTGGACAGTTTCTAATGGTGTCCCTTCTATCTTCCATTGTCTATAATCTGGAAGTTTCATTTTACCATGTCTGTGTCTGAAGTGAATCTAAAAGTCTGATGAAGATCAACCTCCACTTAAGGCATTAACTCTAGGCTTTAGGGCCTGATAAACTGGAAGTATGGGGTTGCTGTCTACAGCAGTGAGGAAGGAAATAAATGCATCAAGGAGAAAAGTTAGGAATTTGGTTTTGAAGATTTTGTGTTGGTGATTAGACTGCCAAGTGGAATGCTGGGTAAGCGATTGAATATTTGAACCTGTATTTGAGAAGAGCAGTCTGAGCTAGAGTCAAATGAAAATATAATACTTGGGAATTCTATATTTAAGGAATATTTACTATCAAAGATAAGATGATATCACCAAAGGAAAGAGCGTACTTAGGGCAGAGAAACAGTCTTAGGTTTGAGACTTTCCAATGTTAAGAGTTTAGGTAGAAAGATAAAGTAGCAAAAAATACTAAGAGGGAGATCAGAGTGGGGAAAGGAAAACCAGGAGAGTGTGGCATCCTGGAAGAAGGAGATTCCAGGCAGTGATTCCACATCGACTATGTCAAATGCTTTTGGTAGGTGGTCAAATATTCATATAAAGTATTGTCCTTTGACTTTAACAATGGAGAGCTCATTGGTAATATTTCCATTAGTAAATTGCATGAAGAGCAGTGGCTAAGAGTTCGATTGATATTGCCTCAAGAGAGAATAAGAGAGGAAGAATTAAGAGGGAAGAAGTAAAATCATGTATTTTATGTGCATGGAAATGATTTAGTGGAAAAGAAAAGGATGCAGCAGGAGAAAGAATTGCTGAAGTCACGTCTTTGAGCCAGTTAGTGGTGTGGCATCTCACACACAAGTGTAGGATCTGGCATTCTTCACTCAAATTAGGAGAGATGGAAGGTTAGCTAAAAAGTCCAGCTGAAATAAAGGGAAAAGCTGCGGAGGTGGAAGCTTATGGAAGTTCTCTTGCAACTGCTTCTATTTTCTCAGTAAAATAGAAAGCAAGGTCGCTTCATACTCTCAAGGAGTTTAAAATACAGTGAAAGAGACAGAGGAACATACTATATCAAGGCTGAATATTATCAACATTAAAGCAGATATATCTTGTATTGAACAAACAGGACTCATGTGATGTTATAAATACCTTTATTTTTGTCCTCCTTTACATTATTCTATGTGGCTAGTCTTACCTTCCACTGGATGAAATTTACGACAAATCACATTTTTTTCCAGTCATGTTCATTAGCAAAAATATCTTAAGAAGCAATTAATATGTGCAGTGTAACAATCAAAACTTTACAAATATTATTCAAAGATACAAATACTCTACTTTAGCAGTTCTGGCCATTTACAAGTTCATTTCCTTCATGAGAAAGAGGCATATTAATTTGTTTTTTCCTTTTCTATTTTCAATCATTTCCCTGCAACCGTTGCCATTTTGAACCCCTCTAGTGTTTGACACTGTGTGGTTAGTATAGGAGACTGAGCAAAGAGCAGGACAGTTCTCACTTAGCTAACACCACATGAACTGGCGTTATATATTATGGGTCTGCAAGGTTTAAAGCTGACTGTAACTTCTCTTAGGAGACTTGTAGTCGTTACGATGTGTGTGATGCCTCTTGTCCAGTTGGCATAGTGTCATCTCATACAGAAAGAAGAAATCAACTTTTGACTTCAGCTGAAGCTGAGGCTGTATTAGTTCCACTTTAGCATTTATTGCATAAATGAAAATCAACTGTTACTAACATGTAGAGGAGAAAGGAGGGAGAGAAAGAGAGAGAGAGAGACAGACAGACAGAGAGAGATAGAGAAAGAGAGAGTGCACACTGATTTTTACTTAGGAGCTTGAGGACAGGATGAAGAAGTCTTTGGGTTCAGTGATAGGCTTTAACAGGACTAATGTTTTTAGCAATTGCCGCTCTCACATTATCTCGCTCTCTCCAAAAATGAAGCAGCTTTTGGTTTCCTGTGGATCACCATGTGCCTTACCATGTAACTTCAGTACTTTGGGTACATGCGACTGAACCAGAGATCAGATATTGAAAGGAGAGCCACTACCTCTGAGGTTGCCTTTTATGCGTTATCTGTCCAATAGAAATTCTTTTATGGGATGCTGATGATGACCAATAAAACTTACCTTCAAAAAATTAAAATAAGAATATTCAGAGTAGGTCAGCAACCAGGATGGAGAGAAGAGGAAAAAGAAGTGAGACAGAAAGAAGTATGGAATAGAAGCCATGGGACAAAGTAAGCCCTGAGCAACTGGTATCATAAAATGGAAAGCAAGTAAGGAGTGGTGTTGGCAGCAGCTCGTTTAGAAGGACCAACACAACGGAAGATTGAGTGTAGCTGAATCATCAAAATGAGGGTGCACTAGACTCTAGAGTCATATTTGTAAAGTGACCCTGGGTTTAGAGATGTTCAGAAACGCCTTTGACATCTAAGAGCAGCTTGAGTTGATTACAGGGTGGCTCGAGACAATCACAGAGTGGGAGCTGAGTGCTCGGTCTCTCATTCTCCACCCAGATTGAGCTCGTCCATTATTCCGACCGTGACTGGTAAAGGCACCATCAACCAGCAGGTTCCTAACTCTGAAATCATGGACTTTAGTCTTTGTTCTTCTTTCTTCCCTCCCATGCATCTAATTCGTCAGTTTTAACTCTGCACAAGTCTCAAAGACATTGCCTTCTTTTCTTCTCCACTGCTACACTCTGTTGTAAATCACAATAATTTCTCACCCATAGAATTCTAATTCTACTTCTACTCTCACCCACTTCCAATTCATTCGCCATTTAGCAACGTGATTCTCATAACAATGTAAGTTAAATGATTTTATTCATCTTTTAAAACCCTCTGAAGGCTTCCTATTGCACTTAGAATAAAATGCAGTTTCCTGGCCCTCACCAGAAATCCTTGGCTCATCTTATGCTATGACCACACTGGCCTGCTTTTTGCCACTCAAACTTGCCAGGATTCTCTGTGTCATTGAGCCTTTGCATGCCCATTCCCTTTACCTGGACTGATCTTCCTTCTAGCCTTAGTGTGGCTGGATCTATCTTGACATTCAGCTGTCAACCTAAATGTCACCTCCTCAGAGATGCCTTCACATTCACCCAACTTCAAGTAAGCATCCATTTGTGGTCTAGACCTCACTTTTAAATTTCTGGCATAGCACTGATGATTCTGGGTGACTTTTTGTTAGTGGCTTTGATTGTGTGAGTGCGTGTGGTTTATTGATCTATTTTTGCCTGATAGGAGTTTCTGCCTCTATTGGAAGACCAGAGAAGTAGGTTAAGTAAAATGCCCACATTTACAGGTTAGACAGCTGTTATTTTCACTTAGTCTCTAAGTTTTGATTTTTCGATCCAGCACTCAAAATCGCTTCCTAGGGTAAGAGTATAATTAGTCTGAAAACTATTTGTCATAATGAAAAACTGACACCAGTTAAGACAAAAAACTTGAGAGACATCTTCAACAAATTTATGTCTCTTTTGGTTAAAAAAAATCTGTCCTGACATGTACTCAATATTGGCACAGTCACTATTCCTTCCATTAATTTATTTATTGGATTTATGAACAGCTTTCTCCTCCACTAACTCAATTTAATTTTATTCAGCTTTGTGGCTGTCATAGTTCATATTTGTCTATGTGAAAGTTTCAAATCTGCTCAGGTTTGATTGGGTAAGAACATAATTCCCTGTTTTCTGTACTCATACAAATATTAATAACTGGAAGATAATGAAGAATTAATATATTTCCAAACAATTCTGAACTCATATTCAAAGACATTTACATTCTAATTGATTAATGGTTCCAATCAGCCATGTCCCAAAGTGGATTTGGATTATAAACTTAAAGTATTTAGATCCCTGATTTGCATTTTCTTCTTTTTCCTTTCTATTAAGTCTGTTTATAGTAGCAAGTGTCATTGCTACACACACCTGTGAACAAAAATCTGCAAGGCAAAAATGCAAGATTTGCTAATTGGTAACTTCTTTTCTGTAGTTAAATGTTATATTTTATATTATCTGACAGGAAGTGATGATATTTGATTTTGTGCTCTAAATAGATGAAGCAGAGGCAGCCAGGCAGCCCATTCTCAGCTCTCCATGATATAAGTGAGCAGGGTTGAAACTCTAGAAGTTCCCATTTACAGCTGGGAGGATGAGAAGAGCTGAGAGAGCCAACGAAAAGACAGCGGTCTGAGTGAGAATGAGGAGAGAGAGTGTATGGCAACTGTATAACAGGAAGCAAATGGCTGGAGCCATGGGCTCTGACAGTAGGTGCCAGTCGATGAGGGGCCAACCCGCTCAGATGCCATGGGTTAACATCAAAAGGCCACTCTGCAGCAGAGGCCAGAGAGGATCCTGATGATAATCGTGGGTTTCTAGTTCCCAGGGATGGTGGCTTCTCAGAAAACATGTCAGAATTTATGAAAGTATGGCTGTCTGATTAATGGAGAGATAGTGGTGATGCTTGGGAGCACTCCATTTCTGGGAGCAGGTGACATGGTCTTGAATGAGAAATGGTCCCTTCTGTCGTGTATATCTCAAGTCAGCTGAACTTAGATCAATGCAATTATAGAAATATGGATAACCTACAAAGCCCACTATACTCTAGCCCTGCCCACTCCCTATTTACCCCCATCTTTTCAAGCTCCTCTGCTACTTAAAGGTATAAGATGAAAGTTTATACTGCTTACAATCACTGATTTATATAAAAGAATTTCACATTGTTTATAATCAGGTGGTGCTTTATGTTACATACTGTTAAAGCATCAATTCTGAGGTTCTTACCCAAGAGCAATGGAATGTTTTCATAAAGAATATTTTAGTGTAGAACAGTAAAATTAATTAAATGACCATAACAGTTTGTTAATCAGTTTTTTAATTGTCTTAGTTTTTTATTGTCTTAGTATTTTAATCAGTTTTTTCTTGTCTTAGTATTTTGCTACTTTAAAAATGTCCAGAGGGAAAAAAAGGGAAAGTTATTTGCTATTAGGATATTAGGGTATTTAAATAGTAAGATCTGAGAGTTGCTAACCAGGGTGACAATATAACTTATCAAACAAACCAATTCCCTTTAAGAAGGGAGTGCTGCTAAAATCTCAATAAAAGAATTTTTAACTAGCCTCTTTTATAAAATGAAGTATATTCTTCTTACCCTTTTGTCTTTTGGTTTTCAGGTTATTTTTACAGAAATAATCAGTCCACAAATAGTTTTTTTTTTTTGTAGAGAAGTGACTGATGGGCTTTAAATTTTTAACCCAGTGATTGTATTCACAGACTGTCCAACCTAATGTCTAGATTTAATATGTCAGTTGAATTTTTTGTGGGGAGAAATTTGAAATTACTATGAGCAATACAATTTTGTAATTAATTATGGATTTTAAATATCCACATTCTACAAGTCCTCCTTTTGCTAAATAAAATTATGTTGGCTGTTGAAAGAAGGAAGAAAGGTAAGAAGGGAATACGGAAAGTAGTGAAAAACAAAGCATACAATACAAATATTCAGGTACCTTTTAATGGTTTAAGCAGAAAGCATATAAAATTTGGCTAAATTCAGAGGCTGTGTTTTCTCATGGTGAGACAAAAATCACTGTGTTAGCAGAGGGGATGTCCCTAGTCTCTCAGTGAAGCGTAAAATGGTGTCTTGCTTTGCAGATGATGGAAGCTTCCAGATATTGAGCTCTAATCCACTAGAGGGCAATGGAGTATTGGGAAGAAAACAGTCTTTAACAAAGAACATTCTCTTACCCATGCACACCCCCACTGCCCCCATTAGCCACTCACTGTTAAAAGAGAAGGACAGCAGGCATAGAGACAATCAGGATTGAAGAAAACACATTACAGCGTGAATAGACATTTTATTTCAGTATTAAGGTGAGGGAAAAAAGGAAGAATTGTTTCAACATTCCCCAAAATTGCATTGAAATGGGAATTCTTGCATTTTATAGAATTATAGGGACTGAAACAAATTATTTAGTCAATAATTTTAAGAAGTTTTTTTTTGTCTAATTTTTGGAAAGCTCAACTGTGCAAAATGAATTTTTGAAAATCTACAAAAAATTGAGAAACTATAAATAAATAGTTAAGTAGTTTGCAATCACCAATTTCCAATCACATAGTTCCAATCTTTTGAATTGTTTCCGCTTGCACTTTTTGCTCTAATAAGAGTCTAGGTATGGGATTCAGATAATTAAAGGATTTTTTTCCTTTTTTCCCCAATGAATAGTTCAAAGATTTAATTATTTAACCTTTGGTTGAACGATTCATTAGCCACTGAGTTTCTACTGTTTTAAGTGATTTTGTTTTAATTCACCACTTAAAACAGGATGAAGTCATATATGTTAATAAAAATGCTTTCTTTCCTTTTTTTTTCTAAGGTACGAGTCATTTTGTGACTGATATGTTATACTGTATCACTGTTAAGATTCAGAAATTTCTCAGTTTCTAAATGTATATTTAGCATCAAGAGTTGCATTTTTTAGTACAGCATATGTACATAAAGATGACTTATTTTGGGGGCTTACAAAGGAATCTGGTGAAAAGACTTGTATTGTTAGAAATAAATGGCAGCTCCTATCGTTAGTATTTAAACTATTTCTATGTTTGCAGTTTTAATTCAGTTGTTATTTAAAAATCAAGATACTGTGGGGCATTATTGAAAAAATGGGTTAGAAAATTTTTCCAGAATGTTTCAAATTTAAGAAGAAGCAAGAATAAAAAGGAATCTGACTACTTGTGTTCCTTGCTTTAAGTCATAGCTGTATTCTTCAAAAGATGTCTGTCAATTGATTTTTTTTATGAATGAAGTCATATTTTTTACTAACTTTAATGAAAATTTTAGAGATGCTTTATCTTTATTATTTGTCAGTGACTCCAGACATTTAGCTTAAAGGATTTTCTGACTGGCAAGTAAACAATCTAAAAACAGTCCACGCACCAAACAGATACTATTTTAAAAAAAGAACCCTGTGGAAAATTACTTTCAAAGTAAAAAATCATTTGGCAATATATAAAAACAATTCGTAACTTATCTCTCTGTAAAATTTAGGCTTTCAATCTCAATTTTCTGGAAATATTTTCTACCTCTTCCTTGTATGTTTCAATCAAGGATCATGTTGACTGAACAAATCTAAAGCATTACTATGTATCAACCAGAGTCTTAATTAAAAGAGCATGTACAATATTTTAATTCCCTTTTGAAAGAATACTTAAGAACTTTGTTTTCCAAGAGTTCAGTTATATTTTATGAACAATTTCATAACTTTCTTCTATTAACATGGTGGAAAATCTCTTGGAGGAAAATATTTCTTAGGCTGTCCATTCAGTGACTATCAGCTGGATTCAGTTATTTTCCCTCAGTAATTAGGAAACATTGTTGAAATAATTTTGCCAGGGAGACAAAGCCATTTGTACATTACTACCTTTTCTGGCACCAAGGTGTTAGTAGCTTTGAAAAGTAACTTTCAAAGTTAGTGTGCTTGTTTTACATTTCAAAAATAACAACCTATTTCCTGAAAAAAGCAAGGCAGAATCTTAAAGCTGTTAGGCAAGACATAAATGTTTGAGGTCTAGTAATTCTAAAAACTTGCACCCCCATCCCAAACAATTTGGAATATATGAGCACTTAATATGACAAAGGAATTGAAATACAAAAAATAATCTAATAATCAAGTTATGTTTATATTTGAATAACATTGCCTTAAATATATAGCTTCCACAATTTTCAAATGTCAACCTATTTTTTTTGAAAAATATAACCAAAATATTATGAATTTAAAATTCTAATGGGTAGTTCATGTATGCTATATTCATATTAAAAGGGTCAGGTATTGAAAAGAGTCATCATAATATTAAAGCTAAGCCAATTTTAATCCATAAGTCTTCTTGCTGCCATTACATAGGTGGCCTCAAAGATGATGATGATGATGATGTGTGTGTATGTGTGTGTGTGTGTGTGTGTATATGTGTATGCATGTTGGAGGTCGAGTTCCCTATTAAATTAGTTCAGGGAAAGGTGAGTAATCATGTATTACTAGTCAGCTGTCATTTTTACATCATCGATATTATTTCTAAAGTAAAAAGACATATTGACTAATAAGATACAGTATTCTACTTATCCAATCAAAGGTTTAATTATTCTTCATCTTTGTGATGGGGGTTATAAACATTTTAATATATTCATATTAAACAAGAGTTTCAATTCAGTTGGAAGCGTGCAATACATACAAGTTTAGAGAAAAGGCAAGATGGTGGAAATAATCATTCTATCTTTTGAACTAGGCATTACTCTAAGTGATTATAAGTGATTACTTCCTCAATTACTTCTGTTTCTATGAGGTACTGATAACTTGCTTATTTTACAAATGAAGAAATGGAGGAGCAGAGAGATTAATTAAACTATCCAAGGCAACGCAGCCAGTTAGTAAAGTCCGAAGTCCAACCTAGACACTGGCCCCAGAACTTATGTACTTGGCCACAGCACCATGGTGACTGTTCTTGCACAATTAAATGCCAGAAGGGGTAGTACTGACATCAACAATTCATGTTGCCTTCAATTAATGCCCATCTCTCTGCCCATACTTTAATCGACATTTTAAGATAGCTTATGATTCTTTTTCACTGAACCCAATAAAACAATTCTGAGGTTTCTTATGTTTACCCATTTTAAAAAGGACTTTATATTATCTGGCATTTTGAATAGATGGATAGCAAACACAATTTTTCTATAGTTTATAAAAAAGGAGGAAAAACGTTTTAGCATTTACTAAAACATACTTAAGAAAACCATATTATGTCCATCCACTCATTTATCAAAAAGAAAGGTAAAGATAGACTTCTTTTGATTATTAAAGTCACTGACTGTCTTATGATTACATGATATGAAGTTTTTCATTGCTTAATCAAATTTTGTGGATATCAAAGATCAACATGATGAAAATCATTCATTCAAAAACTTCCATCAACAGTACAAAGCATTATTTGGTATAGTTATAGAAAAGAAAATTTTGGTATAGTTATTTGTTAGCATATATTGATTTTACCTAAGCCAAATTAGTAACTGTCAATTTACTTTTGTTTTATATGGATAATTAGATGAAAATATAGGATTACTATAAACATTTTTAAGTCAGTAAGTAAATCAAAGGGTGAGATCTTTTTTCTTATTTTGTTCCATGAATATGTTACACACAATTAAGTGTTTGGAAGACGTTTTTTCTTATGAGTTATTTTTATTTCTCAAAAAGACAGGTGTTTTTTTTTGGCTGTTTGGAAGCTCAGAGACATATTTGTGTTACAGCCATAAAAATATATATAGAGATTGCAACTGTTGCTTTCACCTGTTCTCTGTCCTGGCCTTCCGCTGTTTTATTTTGTGTGTCTCTTGATTTAATTCTTCTTTTTTTAAAAAAGTATATTTTCCAAGCTTTATCAGATGGATAGACCGTCGGAGTGCAAATGATGAAGCAACACAGCTCCAGCCACCGATTTTTAAGACTCTAGCTAGCGTTCAAGATCTCATTATGGCTTAAAGGTTGGGGAGGACATAACCCTTCAGATGATGCAAAACATGAATTCTTTTTTTCATTTTCTTCAGCTCTCAGAGCCTCTTGATATCATAGGTCATCAAGAGATTTCACAGTTATGAAATCTTTTATTTCTTAAATATTTTAATCATCAACAGTTGCAGCAGAGAGAGGAGTAGGAAATGAGCCTCAAAGTCTTACGTTTTTCATGGAGATCTGTCTGTTAAGAATATCTCTTCAACCTCAGAACTCCCTTGATGATTTCTGCTAAGAAAATAAAATCTCAACTTCTATGATATGACTCATCTTCCATTGCTAACCTTGGAGACTGTAGATGTGATTTTATGAAGGTTTTTCTATTGTCACTCAAGCACTTCCAGTGAATCTGAGTACCAGGTAACATGTGGCATGGATGCCTGAGTGGTGCCATTTGCTGTTTGCAATCTCTGCAATGACATGCCCTGCAACACCCACACCACCACTATATCTTTTCACTTGACTGCTTTTCCAGGTGCTGAGACCAAGCCTTTGCAAAAGCTGAACGATGGGCCGATGGAACCAGCTACCATGACCCATCATCATGGCACCGATATTTACGTAGGCAATAGTCTTCTCTTTTCCCATTTCCCCATAGTTTAAGTATTTCATAACATATTTATTGAGCTTCTATTATTATTATTATTATTATTACGTGCCAGACACTGATATCTTTAGTGGCTTATTCTTACTGTTCCATTATAATTGTGTATAACTCACGCATACCTACACACAGTGCCCTTGTACTTATGGCACCTCCATTGAAGTGGGAGACGCAACATTTGGCAGATAAATAACTGTTGCGATCCTGGTTTTGAAAAGTTACAAGTGCAGTAGTAGAGAATAATTGGAAGGGTGAAATAGGTAATCCAGGAAGGTTTCTACGAAGATTTAGTGTGCACATTCAATCTCAAAAGCTGCCCAATGCACATATTTCTATTTTATTATTATTTGTTGGCATAACTGCTCTTAAATCAATTCAAACTTTTATGAAAGTAGCAGGATAGAAATAATAAGTAGCAGGAATTGCTAGCTAGCAAACTAGTAATATAGGTATAAATGAGTGTGAAGTTTGGGATCATAAAAAGAAACATAATTGGTAAACTAGTTTCTACTTCAGTGTAGATAATTTCAATTATATGACCAGCAGGTGTCTTATATTAAAGTCCTGCAAATCTTATATCCAGGGTGTTTACTCATAATAAATCTTCTGGGATTTCACTGATCTATATAAAGGGAATGGAATTGAGCTAAGCTATAGAGTGTTGCAAGAGGGAATTTGTGCAAACTTATTCCAAATTCTGATAAATATGCCTTGAACAATGTTCAGATTTCTGATGATGAACATATATTGAATGAGCTTTAGGATCATTAGGCTGAGAAAACACTGGATTGCTGTTGTTACAGTACAGTGATTTACCAGCTTTCTTCATGCTCAATTAGAAGTTTCTAGAGCACAGAAGTTATCAAGTCTTTCACAGACGCTGAAAAGGAGACCAAATAACAGAGTCAAACTCCTATCATGTTTGGCTAAGTCATTAATGTTAACTGCATTGCAATCTGAGGTCTGTTGTAAAAAGACTGAAGAAGTCAGAGAGAAGCAGTAAAACAGTATGCACTAGTTAGAAAGTAGGATTCCAATGACACACTGAATATAATTTAAGCAGTCTTGGCCTGGTGCAGTGGCTCCTGCCTGTAATCCCAGCACTTTGGGAAGCCGAGGCAGGCTGATCACCTGAGGTTGGGAGTTTGAGACCAACCTGGCCAACATGGAGAAAACCTGTCTCTATTAAAAATACAAAATTAGCCAGGCATGATGGTGCATGCCTGTAATCCCAGGTGCTTGGGAGGCAGAGGCAGGAGAATCACTTGAACCCTGGAGATGGAGCTTGGGTGAGCCGAGATCCTGCCATTGTGCTCCAGCCTGGGCAACAAGAGCAAAACTCCGCCTAAAAATAAAAATAAATTCTTGCTACTTTTGGAAAAAGTATCACAGAAGCAGAGAACATAACCAATATTTTTCAGAAGTATAATATGTATAATGAACAGTATTGGATAATAAAATAACTAACCTCCTACAGATTTAACAACATGCATGCTTCAATTATGCTGAATTGTAAAGAAGAGTTTCCAGTGATAATGTTAGGACTCAAAGATTGCATTAATTGTCAAAGAAATATAATTATTTTTATAGAGCAATATATTTATTCAAAAGAAGCTAAAAATAGTTTCTTATTTACATTAATGAAAGTCTGTGAAATTAGAGGGAAAAAAGCATGCCATTAATTTTAGTTCATATTCCCTTATATTTTACTTTTCTGCTCTCTGACTACCAGACTTTAATCTCCTTTTTACCTAGACATTCAAGGTTCTTATTTTGTTCAAAGAATATCTAAAAAAAAGGAATATCTGAAAAATAGCTTATTTACAAGCATGATTTTAAGAATTGTAATCTTCTACAAGATATAGCTTACAAATGGAATTAAAAAGCAAAATGAGTGATATCACTGTGATTTATATAAATAAATGGATAAAATAATAATTTATAATACTTTCTGGATTGATAGGAAAAAATGAGAGTGGGGTAAATTATTCACTTTTTATCCACCAAACGCATATCCTAATGAGTTAATATAACTACAGAGCAAGACTGGTTATAAGGAAAATTATGAAATAAGTAAAATATATGGGCATTTTTTCAGTTAGGTTTTTATTGCTGTATAACAGAAGAGCAAAAATCAACACAAAGTTATTCTCGTAATTTCTAAGGGTGAGGAATCTGGGAATGGGTTAACCGAATCCTCTGTTCAGGGTCTTTCACAAAGCTGTGATCAAGGGTTGGCTAGTGTTGGAGTCTCATTTGAAGGCTTGACTGGGGACAAATTAATTTTCGAGCTTACTATCATGATTGTTGATAGGATTTAGTTTCCCAAAAATTGTGAGCCTGAATCCTTGATGGCTGTTGGCTGGAGACCACCTTTTATTCCTTGTGATGTGCGAACATGCAACTTATCTCATCAAACTGGTAAGAGAGAGCAAGGCTGTTAGTAAGGCAGAAGTCACTATCTTATATAACCAATCACAGAAATGCTATCTCACCATCTTTGCCATATGCTGTTAAGAAGCAAGTCACTGGTCCCATCCAGATTTAGGTGGGGGACATTTTGTAAGGGCATAAATACCAGGAGATAAAGGGAAGTTTTGGGGTCCATGTTGGAAGCTGCCTTCTATATTCTCCAAGTTCATGTCTCTCACTTTCCACTTTCATATTTCTTAATTTATTCACAGGCAAAATATTTATTAGGAACAAAATGAAACAACCGGCCATGTAATTCCAATGAAGAAATAAATAATACTATTTTGTCTGCTGTTAAAAAATATATATAGTTTGCTTCATTCTATAGAGACAGGAAATTGAAAATTCATGCAGTGAAGAAAAGCACAGAAAATAGAAAGTAGAGTAAATTGTCAACATGGTGTGGAAGAAAAATGGATTATATATTATTCAGCACATAGGGTTTCATGCAGGTGTTACTACTGCCCTGAGATTTTGGGTTTGATTATCTAAGTTTTAAAGCAATGAGAAAAAATGGTTGTTTATATAGATCTCCATGCCTTTGAATATAATGTATAACATTTCTTAAGGGAAGCAAAATCTTTCCTGGAACTTATTCTAAAATAATGTGTTTTTGTTTTGTTTCGTTTTAATGGGACTTTATATAAAACAAACCTAGAAAAGTCATCTAACTTTTTTTCTTGAGAGACAGGGTCTTACGCTTGTGTCCCAAGCTAGAGTACAGTGGCATGATTGTAGCTCATTTTAGTTGAGACTACAGGAGCATACCTCCATGCTAGGCTAATTAAAACAAAATCTTTTTAGAGACAGGATCCCACTATGTTTCCCAGGCTGGTTTTGAACTCCTGGACTTAAGTGATGCTGCTACCTCAGCCTCCCAAGTAGCTGAGATTATGAGTGTGAACCAGTACTTCTGGCCTAAAATTTCTTAGTAAATACATATATTGGTTCTGATAGGCAATTCTTGGTATTGTTTCTTGATGAAATTGAAAGCCTACATTAACACACAACTTAAGGGAGAGTAATTCTGTAGAGGACAAAATAATAGGACCCAGTTGAGCAACTTTCTTGTGGCTCAGTTTGATCCCTGAAAATAATTGAGTCTATGTAGATTCTAAGTTTTCTGAGGAATCTCAATGCGTATTACTTTTCTTAAATGGCTTTTCATAACATTTCTATCAGTGGGCAGTTGGATATTTTACCCTCTGACCTGGGTGTGTTATATAGATCTCCAGTGTGACAGTTAAGAGCGAATTCACTTGCTTTAGGGATCTCGTGAAGACGGTAGACTTGGCATTCTTTGAACAAAGTATGAAGGAATAAATAATTATATCCTAATTTG
The DNA here is from genome assembly GCA_031835075.1 of Saguinus oedipus. Classification (NCBI taxonomy): domain Eukaryota; kingdom Metazoa; phylum Chordata; class Mammalia; order Primates; family Cebidae; genus Saguinus; species Saguinus oedipus. The sequence goes on along the minus strand of CM063171.1, from coordinate 184,539,942 downwards.
TTTTCCACAATAGGAGATGCCTATGAAGGCAATGGATAAACTAAATAAATGAATCTGCAATAGTGATACTTTAAGAATGATAACACGTGACTGACATCTGTTATTTTATGGCTATATATGGAAGTAAATGAGGAATCTGATACCTTCCAGGCCATAAAATCTTATCCTGAAGTCTTTTCTGCACATAAAGATTCCTTTACTTGAGGATTGTTTAACCAAATCAACTACTTTCTAATCTATTATTATTTGTGGCTATAGAGGCAATGTAGGGAATGAAGAAAGAAATAAAGCAGAATTTTCATCTTAGACACTAAAAATAGTAACATAAGAGAACAGTAGAAGAATTTTTGCAGCTAGTATTTCAGTGTATATACCATAAGTGAAATAAAAGTTAACATAATCAATAAGTATTTTCATCTTTACTTCTGTTCTTTTGGTTAATACATACTCAAGGTAGAAAGGTCAAAATTCTGTAGTCTTCTGAAAGAACTGAAAACAATGATGTTATGTGGCTTTAAAAATCAATCAAGAAGAAAGAAAATTAGTGACAAGATTTTCAAGGGGGCTGCAGGGTGCACATGCCATTTTTACATTTATGTAGGAGATAAATGGACTAGATTAGGTTTTTAAAATTTATTTGTTTTTTTGTTTCTTTGTTTGGTTATGTCAGTATCTTTCTTTTGCTTTTACACATGTTGTCAGGCCCTCTCCCAACTTACAAGACGGTTGTGGGAAAAGCTGAGAAGCTGGATACTAAGGAAAAGAAACCTAAAGCCAAGAAGGCTGATGGCAGTGGGAAGGTTGAAAAAAGTGACCAGATTCCTGATCTATCATGTATTCCAGAAAGGCCATGTGCAAGAAGAAGTACTCAGCTGCTAAATCCAGGATCGAAAAGAAAGAAGGAAATCTTTGCTATGGTTACAAAACTAGTTGGTAGTGACCAGAACAGTGGTACCCATACTTTGCAGAATACCTAGATATTACCCTACTAATGATGTGCCATTAGGGCTGTTGAGCCATGGCAAACAAACAAACAAACAAACAAGCAAACAAAAAACCTTCCAGTCAGCATGTGAGCCATCATCTCTCCCAGGACCATTCTGCTTGTCTTCACTGAATGCCATGGAGGGAAACAGGTGGTTTTCCTGAAGCAGTTGAGCAGTGTTTTGCTGCTTGCTTTTGATTGACCCTTGGATCCTCAATCAAATTCCTCTGTGTAGAACACTGCAGAAATTGTCATCACCACCACCACAAAAACTGGGATCGGCAATGTGGAAATCTCAAAACATCTTACTGAGGTTTACTTTGGGAGTAGCAGCTGTGATGAAACAGACGGCAAAGTCTTTGGCACAAAGAAAGAAATATGAGATTACTGAGCATGGCAAGGCTGACCAGGCAGCTGTGAACCCACAAATTTTACCAAAAATCAAAGCTATTCATCAACTCTAGGGATACCTGCAATCTGTTTGTCCTGGAAGATGAAGTTTATCCTTACAAATTGGTATTGTAAATTTCTTACCAAGAACATAATTAAATAACTGATACATTTAAAAACCAATCAAACAAAAATAAACATATTGTCAGCATCACGGATTTTACCAACAAACTTTTGCTGAGTATATTTTATATGTAAAGAACTACTAATAAGCCCTGGAACACCTTGTTGCTTAATTATATAGAATTCAGTTGGGGAATTCAGCTATTAAAAATATATGTTAGACATTTATGATATATTACATTAAATGTCTATGCATAGTCTATATTAGTAAATAATACATGTGAAATGACTTATAAGTGCTATTGAGTGTGATAATCAGAATTAAATGAGGTAAACGTTACCAGGATCTCATTAGTTCTCTGAAAAGTTGTCCAGACACAACGTGTATTACAAATGGACAATTAAAATTACCAGGAAAGTAAGAGTAGAGTTTGGAAGAAACAGAATTCATCTGCCTGAGTCCCTACAACCTAAAGTTATGGTGTATTACTGGAGTGAGAGTTTTAGTTAAATGAATGGCACTACAATATCAGGTGGTTTTAAAACCATCCTTCCATCACTAAGAGCCACTTGTAATACTACAAGAGTTTGTCTTTTGTAAGAACAAGGACATTACTGCTCTAAAAACAACATATATTCAATTGTGCTACGAATCATGAGTACAGAAGTAGAAAAAACATAGCACATCAAGGCTGAAGAAGGAGCTGATCCTTTGTAACTTAGTTATATTTTTGCTACACTGTTTGGATTTTGAAATAAAGATATATGGTTAAAGAAATATGTTGTGTAGCAACTTTTATTGACAGAATGAGAATTGATTTTGTGCATACCACGCAGTCAAATAATATACAGTTGTATATACAAATGATATATAATGTTTCTTGATTTTGAGAAGCTTTTATTTGGCCTGGGAACGTAAATACAAATAGAAGAAACCATATAAACTACACACAGTGGGATAGACAAGTGGGACTATTTCTAGTCGTTCATGACGAATAACACAAGGACATCGCTGGTTATCCAGAAGTCAGGAAGAGAAAAACTCAGCAAAGCATCCAAATTAGGCACTTTTGCCACCAAATTATTTAAAAATACATTGACTACTTACTGTTTCATTGCGTTGGCCAAAAGAAGCTTCTGCTATCATATTCTTAATGAAATAACATTAATTTAATGTTTACATAGCACTTTAACTTTCATAAAGAACTTTAATGTTTGATCTTACTTGATTCTCACAGCAGTCTTCAAAGTAGACATACTTTTTAAATCATCGTCTATTTAAAAATGAAATAAGTAATGAAAGTAAAAACTGAATAAGGTATTTACAAGTGCCTTTCTTCTTTAGATAAGTAATATTTTTTGTTTCCTTTTTTATTTTGGAAAGAAAATGTGAGTTTATTTGTCATTTCAAGAAGGTTGTGAAGATTGGAAATTATTTTTTGTTTGGTTGTTCCCCAAGGTATATCCTCATTAGGACATGTCAAGTTGATCCTACTTGACGGAAAGTGTTGATGAGTAAGCCTTCATCACCTTATTAGTTTATAGTCAAATGTGGTTTACATGGGAGGAAAGTAACCACTGTCTCCCCGCCTGTCAGGATAAGAGAGAAAAAAAGTTATAGCTGTACGCCTGATGTCATTCTGGCTCCAATGGGGAGAATAAAAATAAATGTTCTCATTTTAAATTGCCTCAGGAAAAAGCCCCGAACATTATTAACCTGGCATAATGTTTTCAGGCAGTTATTACTATAAAACTCAGGTCCCTGAAAAGCCTGATACGGTAGCCCATATTGGTTTCTCATGGAAATAGTGTCAAATTATATACCTTCAAGATTGCCTCAATATATTTTAATCATTAAACACTGCTATTGATTTCATAAACAGACAAAAGTATTGATTCCTGAGAAAAAGAAAATAATTTCATATGTAAAAGCTAGTTAAGCAACAATGAAAAGAAATGCAATGTTTTAGTAACCATTATATACATTTTAAGTCTTGTAGATAAAGGGAAAATGATATATATTTGGGATGATTGTAAAGATATATGATACAACAGTGGGAAGAAGCAGATAAGCAGGACAGACTAAGGTATATCAGGGTTTATGCTGGAGTGTATTGAATATATTGAATTATTAATAGCTTCCTGAGATTATGGATGGCATACATGACTCTAAAGGAAAATAAAGATTTCATCCAGGATGAAGTAAAATATCAACAAGTAGGAAGTTTTATCATGTTTCTAACAAATTCCACCCTTCTTGATGCTAATTGCTTTGTTAGTGCAGGTGACACTGCATACTTGATTCCAGTAATGTTGGGTACAATGTCTATGTTGTTTTTATAATTTTGTGGAATTTTTTTAACTTTCAATTGATATTTTGCTTTTGAATAGGTAAAACTCTTTTACTTTGCCGATCAGTCTTGGAGATAGTCATAGATACGGTTTTTCAGTCATTCAAGACAATACTTCATTTGCTTATTTGAAGTTAGAATCCATTCTGTTTTCCGAATATTTGCCCTTCTGAATTTCATCAGATTATGTGTTGTTAGATAGCCCTTACCTGATCCACGGAGCTTTGGGGTTTTATTAGAGGTTCTTTGGGATACTTAGAAAGTAATTTAATGTCTTTAAATTCAAATTGCAGATTCTGATACTTGTCTCGCAGTCACGATGGGAAAATAATGAGAAAAATAGCCACCCGACCTTTGTTACCATAGCGGAAAGTGAAGGCAAGAGGAATGGCACTATAAATATGCAGTTTCTCCTTCCTTCTACCTAGACGTCATAAAATATTAAAGCTACTTGTTGCTGAATATGAACACCATATAGGAGTCATTGGTGAGATTTAATGAAATAACACTATATACTCAGCAAAAGTGTTAATACAGACCGGATTAAATAGTTGGAAATTATATGTCTTATAAAATAAAGGAAATTTTCCCTGGTGTTTTATTTATTTTTTTTATCCTTGAGGAGTCACCACACTGTCTTCCACTCCCTGGTGTTTTAAAACTGCCTAAGACAGTGTAAATAGTGACAAAGGCCTGGTAGCTTTCAGGAAGAAGGAGAAGCTAGTGAATGAGTTCTGACATTATCCCAAAGGTCAGATAGACTTCAGCCTTTAATATATGTAGCACAGTCTAAAAGTAACCGACTTAACTGCTCAACAGTTGTCTGCTCATTAGACCTTAACCTTGACAATGCATTGGTGAATGACATCCAAGGCTTTAGTCCTCCAGAGCTCTGCACTTGAAAATCCTCTTCTCATGCTCACCTTAATGCTGTTTTCAAAGGATGGTATCTGCCAATGGGGAAGACTCTTGCAGCTAGAATAGAGGAGTGTGGTTTCAAAACTTGTTAAAAGCTGCCAAATCTGTGCCTTGCATGAAGGTCCAGTTTTATAGACCAAAGGTAATTCAGTACTGACTGTAGTCCAACTTTGCCTCAGGCAAAAACTGCCAGTTGAGCTGCTTTGGTTTAAAACAGGATGTTAGGCTAATTTTACCTTTTTGTTTTCTTGTGCAACTTACTTGTCTAGCTCAGCAATCTGATGCTCCTATTTCTGCATGAGACTCCATTTTAGAGTGAGGAAACCATGGTCTCATCAAAAGCGCAAAACACTTACTCGGAAACATGGGAAAAGTCATTCTAATCTAGTTGTTCTTCAGTATCGCTTGCCTCCCCCACAGAAACAGAAATTTTATCAAGGGATGCAGCCTTCAAAACAAAAACTGTATTTTCCATTTTTCCTTACCACTAGGTAAGGGCTGGTGAGTGGGTTCTAGCCAATGGGGTATAAATGGAAGTGTTCTGTGCAGTTTTTAGAAGTATCCCCTCAGAAACAGCTGGTGCACTTGTTTGCCCTTCAGTCTTTGTCTTTCCACCCTGTGGTTTGGCACACAGATGTGATGACTGAATTTCCATCTTGGATAATGATTGTGAGGGCTTCATCCTAGAAATAATAGAAGAGAAAGCCGTAACAAGTCCCCGTGTCTGAAGACTTCTCAGAGCTCCTTTGTCAGTTTTGTAGGACTATAAAGGGCATTGCAGGCTGTTTTGCTTGCCCCAAAACTGAAAATCCAGAGGGAAACTAAACTTCTAACTTGTTTATTTGTATTTATTTATTTAAAAAATTTATTTTAGGTTTGGGGGTACATGTGAAGGTTACATAGGTGAACTTTTGTCACAGGCATTGGTTGTACAGGTTATTTCATCAACCAGGTACTACTCTCCAATTCTTCCATCTTCTCCTAAACTTTGGAGCATTCTCTAGAAATCAAGGAAAAGGAACAAATACAGCTCCCACCTCCTTCAAGTTTTTTTTTTTTGGTGCTATCTTGGCTCACTGCAGCCTTCGACTCCCTGGTTCAAACCATCCTCCTTCCTCAGCATCCCGAGTAGCTGGGATTATAGACATGCATCACTACATCCAGCTAATTTTTGTACTTTTTTTAGTAGAGACTGGGTTTCACCATGTTGGCTAAGATGGTCTCCATCTCCTGATCTCATGATCTGCCTGCCTCGGCCTCCCAAAGTGCTGGAATTACAGGTGTGAGTCATCGTGCCAGGCCAAGGTATTTTTGACTTTAAAACTCTGTAGAACTGTGTGAGAATGCTTTGAGTTTTTAATAAGCTTTTATTACTGTGATCTACAAACACCAACTAAATGTCAACCAGGATGGAAATGTGATGATATCATAATGGATCATGTTCCCAATATTACTTAATGATGGTATTTACTTATCAGATAATTTTACCTAGAGTATATTTATATATTAACATGTAGTTGATATTTAATAATAAACTGTTTATATCAACCTTATTTTTCAAAACCATAGATCATTGTTGCAATTTGGTGACATTGACATTTTGCTAACTTGTTTTCAACTTGGTAGCAAACCACCAGAGGATCTTGTTATGTGGGTGGTTGATGACAAAGAAAATTCAGATGGTTTCTTAAGAGAATTCCTACTTTTGGCCACAATATTATCTCATCATTAGTGAGATGCACTATTCAACTTGTACATGCTTCACTGACTGTATTGCTTTAGGCATGAATTCAATTTTTAACAGATAGCATAATTTATGAGTCATGGTACCCTGCTGTGATTTTTGACAGCTGTTAAGTCAGCTAAACAAACTGACCAAAAATGATTGTATATGAATTTCAGAGCATATTTAGAGGGAGAAAGTTAAATTGTCAGTTTCCTTATCTATTTCCCTTTTGATAAAATGTTTTTTTCACAAACTATACATCACATGGGCTCCTAAATAGGACTTCCACAATTTTTAACAGCTTTTGTATCTTGGATCTCTTAATGTGAGAATGGCCAGATATGAGTAGTCACAAGTCTTGAAAACCAATGGAACTAGGTTAACATTTTCTGAATATCTTACATAAGAAATGGGAAATTCTTTTCATATTCAAGCCAGTCATCTTTTATATTAAAGTACTTTCATATTAATTATGTTCTGTATCATGCTTTTGAACTTATGACTCTATCAATCAACATGAAACCATTGAACTTGCAATAGAGTGAAACATTTTTCTAAAACAATTTCCATACCAAATCTGTTCTTAAAAAAGCAACCTTATATAGTCAAGATACATTGATATAAAAGATCAAAAAGGAAACATTCAAAAGTCTAAACAAAGAAAAATTCACTTGAAGCAAAATCGTAGCACATAAATGCAATCCTGGTATATGCAGAGGTTCTCAAGCCCACGTTTATGGAATCAAGCAAGGCTTGACTGCCTTTGACTACTAATTGCCTAATTTAGTAAACTTTATGTTTTTAGTGTAATAAAAAGGAGCTGAAGAAACGTATATATTGTAATAATTTGGTTGTTGTGCTTGGTTAGCCCCCAACAATATTCTTTCAATTAATCTAAATAAAATGAGTAAAGGGAAGTCTGGGAGTCTCTTAATCATAGCTAAAACTCACCAACACTTTCTAGACCCTGAATCATTTTATAATTGTATTCTTTATGAAATTTTATAATGACTTTTTGTTGTATATCAATTGCAATAAATTTTCATTTAGACTAAGTGTAAATTATTAGGATCTACATGTCATTGTCAAGGAGGAAGACATTAGATTTGATATTTAGTGTGATTCCAATATTAAACATTAAATATGTTCTTATATGTAGATGTTGTCAGTGATTCATAATAGTTTCGATGTTTTAAAAATGCACTTTTGTGGACCCAGTCTGTGATGTCGGGAGGGGGCAGTATTTCTGAGTCTAGGTTTTATTTGTATAAATGGAGATAATTATTCATTGATTCAAGAAATACACATTTGTGGCAAAATATAAAAGGAAGGAAATACGGTCTGTATGTCCTGGAGAGCACAGCCAAGGAGGAGAAGTAGGCATACAAACCAATAGTTATAAAAGAGCTGGGGAGTTTTTGATACAAGATGGCTGAATAGGAGCAGCTCTGGAGCATAGTTCCCTGCAAGAACAGTGCAGAGGGTGAGTGCTTGTCACATTTCCAAACAAGTTTTCACTTCCCACAGACCAGACATTCCGGGGCCACAAGATTTCAGTGAGGTGGTTTCAGCTGGTGCTGGGTTGGTGCCCAGAAACTCACACAAGTCTGGGATGCCATTTTGACTGGTGCCTGGAACACCTGGGAGACAGAGCCACCCATTCAACTGAACGGGAGGGGGCTGAGACAGGGAGCCAGGCGATCTGGCTCAGAGGATACCACCCCAACAAAACAAGCAATCTGAAATGCTCTGGATTGAGAGTTTGGCAGCAAGTGCAGCTGGTCCAGCTCAGTCAGGGGAAGGGCATCTCCCACTACCAAGGCAGTCCACCACTACCAAGGCAGTTCACACAGCAGTTGCGCAGAGCCTGCAACAGCTCAGCAACACCTCTGCTGGCAGACTGTGACTAGACTACTCCATGAGGGGCAGGGCATCTATGAAAAAAGGCTGAAGCATGACAGGAACTTATAAATAAAGCCTACCTTCCTAGGACAGAGCACCTGAGAAAAGAGCACTGGGAAAAATAGCACCTGGGAAAAGAGTACCTGGGAAAGAGCACCTGGGAAAAGAGGTGGATGAGTTCCACTGCAGCAGATGTAAAGGTACCTGCCTAGGTACTCTCCATGGAACAACAGAGCTCCCAGCATGCACTTGAACTCCTATAAGGGACAGACTGTCTCCTCAAGCAACTCCCTGACCACTGTATACCCAAAGAGACACCTCATAAAGGAGAGCTCAGACTGACATCTGGCAGGTACCCTTCTGGGACATGGATAGCAGAGGAAAAAACTGGCAGCAACCCTTGCTGTTCTGCAGCCCCCTTGGGCAATCCCCAGGAGAGCAGGGTCTGGAGTGGACCTCCAGCAGTCCTACAGCAGAGGGGCCTGACTGTTAGAAGGAAAACTAAAAAGCAGAAAGAAATAGTTTTAACATCAACATAAAGGTCATCCACTCAGAGACCCCATCTGAAAGACACCAACTACAAAGACCACAGGTAGATAAAGCCACTAAGAAGAGGAGAAACCAGTGCAAAAAGGATGAAAACACAAAAAACCATAATGCCTCTCCTCCTCAAAGGGATCACAACTCCTCACCAGCTAGGGATCAAAGATGGATGGAGAATGAATCTGATGAATTGACAAAAACAGGCTTCAGGAGGTGGGTAATAACAAACTTAATAGAGCTAAAACAGCATGTGCTAACCCAATGCAAAGAAACTAAGAACCAAGAAAAGAGGTTAGATGAGATGCTAACTAGAATAAACAACTTAGGAAGAATATAAATGGCTTGATGGAGCTGAAAAACACAGCACCAGAACTTCGTGAAGTATACACAACTTTTAGTAGCTGAATTGACCAAGCAAAAGAAAGGATATCAGAGATTGAAGGTCAACCTAATGAAATAAAATGAGAAAGCAAGACTAGAGAAAAAAGAGTGAAAAGAAATAAACAAAGCCTTTAAGAAATATGGAATTATGTCAAAAGACCTAATCCACATTTGATAGGTGTACCTGAATGTGACAGAGAGAATTAATCCGAACTGGAAAACACTATTCAGGATATCATCCAGGAGAATTTCCCCAACCTAGTAAGGCAGGCCAACATTCAAGTCCAGGAAATACAGAGAATACCACAAAGACATTCCTAAAGAAGAGCAAACCCAAGGCACATAATCATCAGATTCACCAGGGTTGAAATGAAGGAAAAAATGCTAAGGGCAGCCAGAGAGAAAGGTTGAGTTACCTATATAGGGAAGCCCATCAGACTCACAGTGGATCTCTGTAAAACCCACAAGCCAGAAGAGAGTGGGGGCCAATATTTGACATCCTTAAAGAAAAGAACTTTCAACCTAGAATTCCATATCCAGCCAAAATAAGTTTCATAAGTGAAGGACAAAGAAAATCCTTTATGGACAAGCAATTGCTGAGAGATTTTGTCACCACCAGGCCTGCCTTATGAGAGCTCCTGAAAGAGGCACTAAACAGAAAGGAAAAACCAGCACCAGCCACTCCAAAAAGATACCAAATGGTAAAAAGCATTGACACAATGAAGAAACTGCATCAACTAATGGGCAAAGCAACCAGCTGCATCAAAATGGCAGGATCAAATTTACACATAACAATATTAACCTTAAATGTAAATGGGTTAAATGCAACAATCAAAAGACACAGACTGGTAAATTGGATAAAAATTCAAGACCCATTGGTGTGCTGTATTCTCAAGTGCAAGGACACACATAGGCTGAAAATAAGGGATGGAGGAAGATTTATCAAGCAAACGGAGAGCAAAAAAAGCAGGAGTTGCAGTCCTGGTCTCTGATAAAATAGACTTTACCAACAAAGATCAAAAGAGAAAAGGGCATTACATAATGGTAAAATGATCAATGCATCAAGAAGAACTAATGATCCTAAATATAGATGCACCTAATACAGGAGCACCCAGGTACATAAAGCAAGTTCTTGATGACCTACAAAGAGATTTAGACTCCTATAAAATGATAGTGGGAGACTTTAATACTCCACTGTCAATATTAGATCAACAAGACAGAAAATTAACAAGGATATTCAGGACTTGAACTCAGATCTGGACCAAACAGACCTAATAGACATCTACAGAAATCTCCACCCCAAATCCACAGAATATACATTCTTCTCAGCACCACATCACACCTACTCTAAAACTGACCACATAATTGGAAGTAAATAACTCCTCAGCAAATGCAAAAGAATGGAAATCATAACAGTCTTTCAGACTGTGCAATCAAATTAGAACTCAGAGTTCAGAAAGTAACTCAGATGTGCACAACTTCATGGAAACTGAACAACTGGCTCCTGAATGTTGACTGGATAAACAATGAAATGAAGGCAGAAATAAAGATGTTCTTCAAAACCAATGAGAATGAAGACACAAAGTACCAGAATCTCTGGGACACATTTAAAGCAGTGTCTAGAGGCAAATCTATAGCAATAAATGCCTGCCAGAGAAGCAAGGAAAGATCTAAAATTGACACCCTATCATCAACATTGAAAGAGCTAGAGAGCAATATCAAAAAAAAAAAAAAAAAAAAACCAAAACAAAACAAAAACTCAAAAGCTAGCAGAAGATAAGAAATAAATAAGATCAGAGCAGAACAGAAGGAGATAGAGACACAAAAAACCCTTCACAAAATCAGTAAATCCAGGAGTTGGTTTTTTAAAAATATCAACAAAATAGACCACTAGCTTGATTAATAAAAAAAAAGAGAGAGAGAAGAATCAAAGAAATGCAATAAAAAACGATAAAGGAGATATCACCACTGACTACATAGAAATACAAACTACAATCAGAGATTACTGCAAGCAACTCTACACATACAAACCAGTAAACCTGGAAGAAATGGATAAGTTCCTAGTCACTTGCACACTCCCAAGCCTAAACCAGGAAGAAGTTGAAACCTTGAAAAGACCAATATCAAGGGCTGAAGTTGAGGCAGAAATTACCAGCCTACCAACCAAAAAAAGTCCAGGCCTAGATAGGTTCACAGCTGAATTCTACCAGACATACAAAGAGTAGCGGGTACCATTCCTTCTGAAACTATTCCAAACAATAGAAAAAGAGAGAGTCCTTCCCAGATCATTTTATGAAACCAATATCATCCTTATACAAAAACCCAGCAGAGACTCAACAAAAAAATAAAACTTCAGGCCAATATCTGTGATGAACATAGTTGTAAAAACCTTTAATAAAATACTGGCAAACCAATTGCAACAGCACATCAAAAAGCTTGTTCATCACAATCAAGTAGGCTTCATTCTGGGAATGCAAGGCTGGTTCAACATACGCAAGTCTGTAAACATGATTCACCACATAAACAGAACCAAAGACAAAAGCCACATGATTATCTCAATAGATGCAGATACAGCCTTCAACAAAATTCAGCAGCCTTTTACACTAAAAACTCTCAATAAACTAGATATTGAAGGAACATATCTCAAAACAATAAAAGCTATTTATGACAAACCTATAGCCAATATCATACTGAATGGGCAAAAACTGGAAGCATTCCCTTTAAAATTTGGCACTATACAAGCGTGTCCTCCAATATAGTATTGGAAGTTCTAGCCAGAGCAATTAGGAAAGAAAAGAAAAAGCATATTCAATTAGGAAAAGAGGAAGTCACATTGTCTCTATTTGCAGATGACATGATTGTATATTTAGAAGACCCTATCATCTCAGGCCAAAATCTTCTGACACTGATAAGCAACTTCAGCAAAGTCTCAGGAAACAAAATCAATGTGTAAAAATCACAAGCTTTCCTATACACCAATAACAGACTTAAAGAGAGCCAAATCATGAGCAAACTCTCATTCATAATTGCTCCAAAGAGAATAAAATACCTAGGAATACAACTAACAAAGAATGTAAAGGATCTCTTCAAGGAGAACTACAAACCACTGTTCAAGGAAATAAGATGACAAAACAGATAGAGAAAACATATTTAGGAAGAATCAGTATTTTGAAAATGGTCATACTGCCCAATGTAATTTAAAGATTCAATGCTATTGCCATTAAGCTACCAATGACCTTCTTCACAGAACTGGAAAAAACCACCTTAAACTTCATATGAAACTAAAAGAGAGCCTGCATAGCCAAGACAGTCCTGTGCAAAAAGAACAAAACTGGAGGCATCATGCTATCTGATTTCAAACTATAGTAAAAGGGTACAGTAATCAAAACAGCATGGCACTGGTACCAAAACAGAGATATAGACCAATGGAACAGAACAGAGGTCCTGGAGGCAATGCCACAAATCTAAAACTATCTGATCTTTGACAAACCTGACAAAAACAAGCAATGGGGAATGGATTCCCTGTTTAATAAATGCTGTTGAGAAACCTGGCTAGCAGTGTGCAGAGAGCAGAAACTGGACCCCTTCCTGACACCTTATACTAAAATTAACTCCAGATGGATTAAAGAATTAAACATAAGACCTAATACCATAAAAATCCTAGAAGAAAACCTAGGGAAAACCATTTAGGACATAGGCATAGGCAATGACTTCATGACTAAAACACCAAAGCATTGGCAACAAAAGCCAAAACAGAAAAATGGGAACTTATTAAACTCTAGAGCTTCTGTACAGCAAAAGAAACAATCATTAGAGCAAACTGGTAACCAACAGAATGGGGAAAAAAATTTTCAATTTACCCATCTGACAAAGGGCTAATGTCCAGAATCTACAAAGAACTAAAACCCCTTTACAAGAAAAAACAAACAAACCCATCTGAAAGTGGGCAAAGGATATGAACAGATACTTTTCAAAAGAAGACATATATGAGGCCAACAAACATGAAAAAATGCTCATCATCACTGATTATCAGAGAAATACAAATCAAAACCACATTGAGATACTGCTTCACGCTAGTTAGAATGGCGATCATTAAAAAATCTGGAGACAACAGATGCTGGAAAGGATGTGGAGAAAAAGAAACACTTTTACACTGTTGGTGGGAGTGTAAACTAGTTCAACCACTGCGAAAGACAGTGTGTTGCTTCCTCAAGGACCTAGAAATAGAAATTCCATTTGACCCAGCAATCCCATTACTGGGTATATACCCAAAGGATTATAAAGCATTCTATTATTAAGACACATGCACACGTATGTTCATAGCAGTACTGTTTACAATAGCAAAGACCTGGAACCAGCTCACATGCCCATTAATGATAGAGTGGACAAGAAAAACGTGGCACATACACACCATGAAATACTATGCAACCATAAAAAACGATGAGTTCGGGTTCTTTGCAGGGACATGAATGAATCTGGAAACCATTATTCTCAGCATACTGACACAAGAACAGAAAATCAAACACCATATGTTCTCACTCATAGGTGAGTGTTGAACAGTGAGAACACATGGACACAGGGAGGGAAGCATCACGCCTTGGGGTCTGTTGGGGGGGCAAGGGAAGGACAGCAGTGGGATGGGGTGGTCGGGGAGGGATACTACCAGGAGAAATGCCAGATGTAGGTGACAAGGGGGGATGGAGGCCCCAAACACATTGTCGTGTGTGTACCTATGTAACAATCCTGCATGATCTGCCCATGTACCCCGGAACCTAAAGTACAACAACAACAAAATGCACTTTTGCAATTTTTTTTTGTGATACTTAATTCTAATATCAACCTCTGCTCCCAAAATGAAAATAAAAATAAAATAGAGAAACTAAATTATTATAAAAGAAGTGAAATTTTATTTAAAGAACATCCATTTAATCACACAGTCATTCATTTAACAGTTATTGAGTACTCACAGGCTCTGCCAAAACCATACTTTCCTTAGTAAACTTTTAAACATAGATCTTTACAATATCTAGTATGATTTCTAACACAGGCATGTGATAAATAGGAATCTAAAATCCCTTCAAAGACAAAATCGAATCCAGTAGTTCTTTCTCCATGCATAAACTTTGTGAACTAAACAACTGAGAAAATAAGCTAGGTTAAGGAGATCCCATTGAATAACCAGTTTTTTTTTTTTTTTAAAATGAAATGCCCTTATAAATGTCTGAGTTTACTATTACTTCTAAAATTTCTGGGTTTTAATTCTATATAGGCATCCTTTCTGATAATAATTTTATAATATATGCCTTTGAGGTACTATGAAAGATATTGTGAGTGGTTTTGTAATTAGCTACTCTTACAGTATGTTCTGAAAAATAAATATATGAATCAGGAGGACTGGGGGTTTTCTTTCTACAGATGTTTCTCTGCCCTTGAAAACAGAACAAAGTACATGCTTAGATTTAGAGTCTAGAAAATTAGTCTATTTTTACTTTTAATCATGAACATATCAGGAGTCAGATTATAAGTGACAGGGTCAGGTCATTATGCTTGTCTTCCTCAGTAAGAGAAAAGGTGAACCAAAAAGAATTAGACATCTCCTTTCCCACACTTGCCGCATACACATCCATCCCACATACATCTTTTCTTCTTGGCTCTTAGGAGGCTATGAGAAAAGGAAAGAGAAGCTTCCAGCCTAGGGTGTAATACCTTAGGAGGGACCAAGGAGAAGCTGTTTTTAGTCTGGACAGGAGCTCTATGGTATTCAAGGATCTGAACCCTAGAGTCAAATTGGGGCTAGTCTTTTGGGCATGTTACATATATTTTGTTAGGATGATGCCTGGAGGCCCAACATTGCCTGCTCTCTTCACTTCAAAAAAAAAAAAAAAAAGATGAAGTCTTCTGTATGAGTAAAATTGTTCAGAAAGAACCTAAATGCTGTCTTACTTAGTGGCATCTATCTCAAGGGGATGAATGCTTAGATATATGGAAATTTTGTACTTGGCTGACTCAGTGTTTTTTCATTTTTATTTTTTTCTCTTTGTTCATGGATTTCATTTTAGGGGCAACTTCATTTTTCAGGCCCATGTGTTAAATAGTGCTTAATTCTAATGAACCAGGCAAATCACTAATGTTAAGTTAGGACTCACTGTACACCATAAGCCACATAAAAATATATTCAAGTAATTATATCAAAGCCTTTCACAGTTATTTTTATGTAAGAAAAACAGGGAACATTTTAATAAAATATTCTAGTTGATCTTTCTTTTCAGGTAAAGTAAATTTGAAAAACAAAAGCAAAAAGAGGAGAGGTTTTGAAATGCTTAGATTATGTTTTCTGTCTCTCCATCCTTTTCTTATTAATAGTGGCATCCTCATCCACTTTTAATCTTTGCAAATATAACCATAGTTTTCCAGGCTCATTATATACCTTTATAGTAGTACATGATTGGATATACCTTTCTAGTCCTTTAAAATGGCACTAACAACCCCTTTTAATAGTCTAAATTTGTTTATATATAATATAGAATCCTCTTATTTTCCAAGCATATATTATGAATTAAACTTTTTTGATATCTTAAAATACAATTTACTATAAATGACACAGGATAGAGTCAGAGAAAAAGGACATATCTTCTAGTGATTATTATTATTATTATTATTATTTTTGAAAAAAGAAAGAAAAAGAATGAAAGAGAGAAAGAAAGATGAAGAGAAAGAGGGAGAGAGAACGGGAATCTTGCTCTATTGCCGAGGCTAGAATGCAGTCTAAAAATGGGTATTAAAAACCTCTTTTATGCCAGTAAGTGTGCTTAACAGTAAAGACAGGAAGGAATAAGGGAGGAAAATAACAAACAAGCAGCCAATCAATACTTCATTTAAACCTGTGAAATGCTATGCAATTGCTGAGGAGTGATTTACTTCCAATTATGTGGTCACTTTTAGAATAGGTGTGATGTGATACTGGGAAAAATGTATGTTTTGTGGATTTGGAGTGGAGAATTCTTTAAATAATTATTAAGTTTACTTGTTCCACATCTGAGTTCAAGTCTTGGATATCCTTGTTAGTTTTCTGTCTCGTTGATCTGTCTAATACTGATAATACAGTGTTAAAGTCTCCCACTATTATTGTGTGGGAGTCTAAGTCTCTTTATAAGTCATTAAGAACTTGCCTTATGTATCTGGGTGCTCCTGTATTGGGTACATATATATTTAAGATCGTTAGGTCTTCTTGTTACATTGTTTCTTTTACCATTATGTAATGTCCTTCTTTGTCTCTTTTGGTCTTTGTTGCTTCAAAGTCTATTTTATCAGAGATGAGAATTGCAACTCCTGCTTTTTTTTCTTTTTTTCTCTCCATTTGGTTAGTAAATCTTCCTCCATCCTTTTGTTTTGAGTCTTTGTGTATCCTTGCATGTGAGATGGGTCTGGATGCAGAATACTGATGGGTTTTGGCTTTTGATCCAATTTGCCTGTCTGTGCCGTTTGATTGGGGCATTTAGTCCATTTAAATTTAGGATTGATATTGATATATGTGAGTTTAATACTGCCTTTTAATGCTAGCTGGTTGTTTTGCCCATTAGTTGATGCAGATTCTTCATTATGGTGATACTCTTTACTTTTGGTATGTTTTTGGAATGGCTGATACTGGTTGTTCCTTTCTATGTGTAACACTTCTTTCAGAAGCTCTTGTAAAGCAGGCCTGGTGGTGATGAAATCTCTGAGTACTTGCTTGTTTGCAAAACATTTTATTTTTCCTTCACTTATGAAGCTTAGTTTGGCTGGATATGAAATTCTGGGTTGAAAGTTCTTTTCTTTAAGGATGTTGAATATCAGCCCCCACTCTCTTCTGGCTTGTAGGGTTTCTGCTGAGAGATCTGCTGTGAGTCTGATAGGCTTCCCTTTGTGGGTAACTTGACCTTTCTCTTTGACTGCCCTTAGTATTTTCTCCTTCATTTCAACCCTGGTGAACCTAATGATTATGTGCCTTGGGGTTCCTCTTCTTGAGGAATATATTCGTGGTGTTCTCTGTATTACCTGGAGTTGAGTATTGTCCTGCCTTGCTAGGTTGGGAAAGTTTTCCTGGACAGTATCCTGAAGAATATTTTCCAACTTGGATTCATTCTCTTCATCACATTCAGGTACACCTATCAAATGTGGATTAGGTCTTTTCACATAGTCCCATATTTCTTGGAGACTTTGCTCATTCCTTTTTACCCTTTTATCTCTAACCTTGTCTTCTCGTTTTATTTCATTAAGTTGGTCTTCGACCTCTGATATCCTTTCTTCTGCTTGATCAATTAGACTGTTAAAACTTGTGCATATTTCACGAAGTTCTCGTATTGTGTTTTTCAGCTCCATTAATTCACTTATATTCCTCTCTAAATTGTCTATTCTATTTAGCATTTCATCAAACTTTTTTCAAGGTTCTTAGTTTCTCATGAGTACTGCTGGGGAGTGGGTCTTCTAGTGATTATTTTTATGCTTTGAAAAAAATTAAACAAATTGCCTACTCATGTATAAGATTATATTTACATTACTCTCATACACTCTCTATATAACCAAAGAACTAAAGAAATATTGGTTTTACTGTAGTATAGTTTGAAGTCAGGTAGCATGATGCCTCCAGCTTTGTGCTTTTTGCATAGGATTGTCTTGGCTATGTGGGTTCTCTTTTGGTTCCATATGAAGTTTTCCAAGGTGGATTTTTCCAGTTCTGTGAAGAAGGTCATTGGTAGCTTTGAATTGGTATCATTGGCGATAGCATTGAATCTTTAAATTACTTTGGGCAGTATGGCCATCTTCAAATACTCTCTAAGTGGCTAATTTGAAGGATAAAATAGTTTATTTAATACATTGACACATCATCCAAAACACGAGTCTAATATAAATTATAATTAATGTATTTGCAAATTGTGTTTCTATATTTTGTAGTCTTTTCTTACAATACATGATCCCCAAAATTTCTAGTGATGATGATTATTTCTCAACATGTAGTTAAAAGCGAAGAGTAAATAAATCCATCAAGTAAAAATGAAATTCAGACTTTCAAGTGTTCACTGCTCAAAACAGTTTACCAGTCATGTTGAGAAATTTAATCTTCCAAGTAGAAGTTTCTGTAAGTAGAATACTAACCTAGCTTTCTTTTTTCTTTTTCTGCTCATACTAGTTAGTGTGGAAGGAGAAACATTCAAGCAAGACGAATAC
Organism: Saguinus oedipus; assembly: GCA_031835075.1. Taxonomy (NCBI): domain Eukaryota; kingdom Metazoa; phylum Chordata; class Mammalia; order Primates; family Cebidae; genus Saguinus; species Saguinus oedipus. Next base: position 184,521,419 of record CM063171.1, on the reverse strand, counting down.
AATTCAAATCAAATCTAATCTTGGAAAGGTACAAACCTTGGACCTCTAACAGTTTCGATATATTTTTGGCTGAAGAAAAATCTGTTTAGGTATCTGTTAATGCAGAAGGTCATAAGTTATAAACAATTTACACAGTACTTTATATATTTTGGTATAACTCTGGAAATTAAAATCTAATAATTCTTAGTGCTAAATGACTCAAACAAATAAAATATTCGTATGAATGGCTGGAAGTAGAAAGCAGTATTCTCTTTAATTAAGTGAACCAGTCATCAATCCAGGTTATCCCATGTTATTGAATCCTCTTTAGTCTCAGATACATGCTCACAGAGATGAGAGCACATGTTTATCGAACATGAATAAAACCACATTGGTTCAGCTTGGTCATTTGTTATGGACTAGACTGTGCTCTCCTTCATCCCAAAAATTTACATGTTGAAACAGAACTCCCTATGTGGCAGTATTTGGAGATGGGGATTTTGGAAGATAATTAGACTTAGATGAGTTTAGATGAGGTCATGGTACCTCATGACAGGATTAGTGCCATCATAAGAAATAATACCAGGGCACTTGCTGTCTTTCTTTCTCTGCCACATGAGGAAACAGAAATAAGGCAGCTGACTACAAGCTGGGAAGAAAGGCCTCACCAGAACTCTACCATGCTGGGATGCTGATCTTGGACTTTCCAGCCTCGAGAACTGTTAGAAATAAATTTTCATTGTTGAAGCCTCCCAGTCTGTAGTATTTTGTTATGGCAACCTGAGCAGACTAATACATCATTTCTTTCAAATTTTATGGTGAGAAATAATTTTAATTATAAATTTCACCTTGATTTTTATTTGCTCACATCTCCATACCTGTTTGTAGGTTAGTCTAACAGGAACGACTAACTCAAAACAAGTCTCTCTGCCTAGTTCAGTTTATTCATCTGGATACAGGGCATATGTGATGGAACTTAACACTAATACTTCCAAACTTCTTTCACTGCAATTTTATGTACATATACATAGAATAATTTGTTTTTATTTTGTTCTCAAATGATACTGATAACTGCTTTAATTGTTTACAGAGTAAGAAAGTGAAATGAATAATGATGCCCTGTTTATATCACTAAATATGAAATGTATCTCTGTATGTTTCAGGAAAAGATTATGCTTTTTGGAGGAAACTTAGATAAAACTTAACAGTTACTACTTTTGTAAAAAAAAAAAAAAGCTGGCAATTTAGGTAAGTACCTGGGTTACAAAACATAAACTGAGATCAGTTAGCTTCATCAGAAACTTACTAGGTATCTACTATTTGTAGTGCAGTGGATTACATATAATTATTGCCTGTTTTATGCTGCTTGAATTCCATGTATGACTTGATCTTTTTCAGAAATATTGATAGGTTATGTATAGGGTTTTTGTTCGTGTTTTAGCATAAGTTTGAAAGAAAACAGAAATAATCAAAACTGGTATTTTTTTGAAAGTGAAATATTGTAAAGTTATTTTTGTGAATTATTTTAGATAATCTAAACAAAGATAATAGATTATTTCAAATATTGTTACTAATATTTATGGTACAAAAAATGGTCTTATATTGTTAACAATGGTGAAAAAGAACAGGTAGCTTTCAAAAATATTTAAGTTTTCCAGCCAAATATGTATTATTATTCTTTTAAGTAACCACAGCAATAAATCATATTAAAGTGGATAATCTGGGAGATCCTCAAGTCTTGTACAAAAGTTGTGTGAGAGCTACATTTTTCCCATGAAAATTATATTATTTATGGTTTTTGTTTTTTGGAACTTCCCCGAAATCTTATATAATTTATCATTTCTATATTATTTATACTCCAGACCAGTACTATCCAAAATAACTTTCTGTAATGGTGGAAATATCTCCATATCTCCATTGTCCGTTGTGGTAATCACTAGACACATGTGGCCACTTAGTACTTAAAATGTGGCTGCTATGACTGAAGAACTGAATTTCTGATTTGCTTAATTAGCTAAAATTTAAATACAAAAATTGTAGTAGTGAGGGAACGTATTTTCTTTCTGGGCCCACAATGGGGCGTAGTTTGAGAGGCAAGAACTTCCCAGCGCCATACCCCAACCCACGTCTCCATCTGGGAGACTAAAAGTCTTCGTTTGACTTTTGCAGACAGGGAAAAAAATCAAAAGTCAATCACTCCACCTGATGTTTAAAGGAACTCCTTTCATAGGACAAAAAGTTTGAATGGGGCGGGAATACCTCCCAGTTTAAAAGTCCCTTTCTCCCACATCCAGGCTGACTCCATTTCTGGATCTCCTTCCATGAGCTCATGGAAGCTTCTCTCTCTCATCTTTTTCTTTCTCCCTTTTCTCTCTCTCTCTGCCTAAGTAAATCACTTCCTGCAAAACTCTTTGGGGTCCGATATTTACTTAATTGCTCACAGCGCCCTACGGGGTCCTCCCTCCCATTCTTGGATGAGTGAGGGACCAAGAGCCTAGAAGAACACATTCTAGCGGGGGAGCTGAGCCTTCCCCGTGCCCAGGATCCCGGTCTCAGTAGCATGAAACATTTTCCCACTTAACTAGTCTTTATTGTTCCAGGGGGACTATAGTTCACTTTTACCTTTCTATCATTCTCCTGCAGTGTGCTTTTGTTGGATCTGTGTATTGTTCGTATTATTGCACGCAAGCACGTCTCCAATCTAGTTATAGTCAATGGATTCAATCAATTTTAATGATTATTTTAAGTGATTGATGTAACGTTATCGCACATTTATTTGAATATTTTATGTAGATAGCATGAGTTTTAGGAATATCTAGGCAAGTTAGGATTGGTAATTAAGTTGAAATACATGTTATATCTTGCTAGTTGAAAAGAATAAGTATGGATAAAATTTCAAATTAAAAGTGAAGGCATACTATTGATACAGAATCCAGTAGTGATATTAGTACAACTGCTATGGAGCTTTATAGAAAAAAAGAAATTGGAAAAACCTATGTTGGAAATTTCACAGTAACATTTGCAACTGGTTGTGATGAAGTAAAATTAAAAAGATGTTTATTGTGTAAAAAATAATTTGCAGAAGACTTGGTGATTTTGGTGTATTAGTCTGTTCTCACACTGCTATAAAGAACTACCTGGGATTGGGTAATTTATGAAGAAAAGAGGTTTAATTGACTCAAAGTCTCTCAGGCTGTACAGGAGGCATGGCTAAGGAAGCCTCAGAAAACTTATAATAATGGCAGAAGGTGAAGGGGAAGCAAGCAAAAAATTAAAGATCTTTAGGCCACTGCCTTTAGAATATAAAAATTTCTACCAGTATCAAATTTCAATTCTTTCAATATTTATAAAATTTAAAATAAGATTAAAAAAACTTTTAGATGACTTATGTGATATAAAACACTGCCCAGTTAATACTTTGGATACAGTTTGTCTCAGAAGATTTTCAAATTGACAAAGAAATGTTACCAGGTTGTGGCCTTAAATATGAAACTTTTGGCATAGATATTCAACATTTTGTATATCTATCAAAGAAAAGTTTTCAGCTAACATGAAAAATTAGTTTTAATCACAGCAAGCAATGCTCTAGTTAAGTTTGATTTAAAAAACCAAATTTTAAAGTAAAATATTGGTATTTCCCTTACTGCTTTGCTCAGTTGCAAGATACATATTGAAACTATTCTTTCAAGAAAATTGTGCATAGTTTCCTGAAATATATTTTATAAAAATTATCATGGATACAGTTGTTAGGATCATTCAGAATATATAAAACATTGAAAGAAATAGAAAACGATAAATGGCATATAATCAACTTATATTGTTATTGCTTGTAGATTGAGTCATGCAAGAGTTTGACAAAGATGAATTGTACTATTATTCCAGTTCATGATTTTTCTAAACAAAAGGAATATTTTAAAAACGTCCAATAACCAAAGACAAAATGAGAGTGTGAATTTTTTTTCACCAATGCCCACTGAATGTGAATAAGCTAAATTTGAAACTCTAAATAAAAAGAAAAGTTTATTTGTGACTTTGCTGGACAAGTATAAAGCCTCAGTTGAAACTGAAGTTTTTCATAATGCAAATCAATAATATCTGTCTTACACATTTTTCTAACATAAATCGATATGTCGAGGATCTTAATTATAATTGAGACTGTTATGTAAGAAAAGAAAAAAACATTAAAAAAGTTTAAATATTAATATATTTAGGGTTTTTCTTTTTTTTTTTTAATTTTTATTGCATTATAGGTTTGGGGGTACATGTGCAGAACGAGCAAGATAGTTGCATAGGTACACACATGGCAGTGTGCTTTGCTGCTTTCCTCCCCTTCACCCACACTTGGTATTCATCCCCAGGCTATCCCCCCAGCCCCCCCCGCTGTCCCTCCCCCATTCCCCCCAACAGTCCCCAGTGTATAGTAGACCGCCTCTCTGTGTCCACGTGTTCTCATTTATGTAATTCTTTCGGTTCTATGTTACCCAAGAATTATTTAGTTAATGTGGAAAGAATCTGTCTTGAAACTGATGTGTCTTTGCTTTAGTCAAACCAGTTCTTCAAGAACTGAACCAATTTTGTCCATGTGGAGGATAATATTAAAGGAAAATGCTTTTTTGTACTCAACTCAGGTATTAGAAAAAATGATTGAAACTGTTATGTTACTTTTAAATATGTTTGGAATATGTTGGATATTGGAATCAATTTTTCAGTTGTGCATGTTGGAATACCTAAATGCATGTCAAGTATTTTCAATGAAAATTTAGCACCCAAATTGAGATATGCTGTAAGTATTAAGTGCACATTACACTTTGAAGTTTTAGATGAATTATAGGAAGTAAAATATATCTTTAATAATTTCTATATGATTACATACAGAAATAGCCTAAATATTGGGTTAAATAAAATGTATTAATAAAATTAATTTCTCCTATTTGTTTTTTCCCTTTTAATGTGGCTACCAGAAAGTGCAAAATTACATGTGCAGTTTGCATAGATTTCTATTGGACAGAAGTGTTCTAAATCTAACCACTGTGCACAAAACGTATTATGGGAAAATGTGCCTAGGATCTCGGATTCCTATGGTGAGAACATTTTATTGTTGTCTTTTGTGTGTGTATATTTCTTTTTTATTTTTATTTTTATTTTATTTATTTATCTATTTTTTATTTTTAAATTTTTATTGCATTATAGGTTTTGGGGTACATGTGCAGAACGTGCAAGATAATTGCATAAGTACACACGTGGCAGTGTGTTTTGCTGCCTTCCTCCCCTTCACTCACACTTGGCATTCGTCCCCAGGCTATCCCTCCCCAGCCCCCCCGCTGTCCCTCCCCCATTCCCCCCAATAGACCCCAGTGTATAGTAGACCGCCTCTCTGTGTCCATGTGTTCTCATTTTTCTCACCCGCCTATGAGTGAGTATATGCGGTATTTCTTTTTCTGTTCTTGTGTCAGTTTGCTGAGAATGATGTTCTCCAGATTCATCCATGTCCTTACAAAGGACACAAACTCATCATTTTTGATTGCTGCATAATATTCCATGGTGTATATGTGCCACATTTTCCCGGTCCAGTCTATCATCAATGGGCATTTGGGTTGGTTCCAGTTCTTTGCTATTGTAAACAGTGCTGCAATGTGTGTATATTTCTGTGGGTTTAGGTTGAAAACTCCTCAAGGGCAAAACTATGCTTTATTTTTACATTTTTAGTTTCTACCAAAGTATCTAATACAAAATAGATGATCAATACATATTTTAAAGAAATAGATAAATTGTTAAATGAATAAGTACATGTATGAATGAGCAGTCAGACAAAAGCATGAGTTTGTGGTTGCAGGCTAAATGAAACAATAAATCTTATCTATTTGGTGCTTATAGATTAGGAATTTATTTTCCTTCAGCTCTTTCCTATTTCTTCTATTGATTTAAGTTCCCAGGGACAAATTTTCTGACTAGGTTGACCATATGTTTCAGTTTGCTCAGCCATTTTTACTGTTTCCCACCACCTTTGCTTTTCTGTTGTCCATTGTTACTAGATCTCATTCAGCCCACTGGTGAGAGAAGATTTCCCCATCCTAGGGTTATGGGGATGAGTGTCAAATCCAGGATCTTTGACACTGAATAGATGAGATTGATAGCAATATTTTAGTTACTCATAGCCTCAGGGAGGAGGACATTGGACACAACACAGAACTACCCTGGCCTGCACTAGGGAGCAGAGTGAACAGTCAAGGGATATGGAAGGCAAGCTTTGTAATATGTAGAGGGTGGTTGCTATCTGATTCCCAGGGAAGGATGTGATTGGATTGTTTGAATAATTCTGCAACCTGGCAGGGAACTAAAGCCTGACACACAGGCATAAGCAGAAAGCTCTCCTGTTTCCCCTAATAAAAATTGTTCTGCTAGGTGACTTGATTCAAGAAAGCAAAGTAGTAGGGAAACTTGCAGTTATTCCACTTGCCCTCCAATTTCACCAGATTTCAAGGTAGTGCATAATATTGAGCCTTCATTTTAGACCTCACAAAACAGCCCCTCTATCAAAAAATGTCCCGTTGTAGATTAAAAGCTATATATTTTTCTAGTTATGGATGGATTTCATAGGACTCATTGATTTCCTTGGGCCAAGGGACAAAATGAAATCACAACGTCTAACCTTCTCTGATTTCTACAGGAGGCACATAAGCACATAAAGATCTTGAAATAGTAGATCTTTTACAACTAATAAAAATAGATAAGGGATTAAAGGTTTCTACCCCTATTTTTTGCCTATTGATATTCATCCTTTCCCTTTCTGACATATTGCATTTTCTTTCTTTTTAGACATTAAGCAAAAGGCACAGATGTATTAAATTGATAATGATATCCTTCATAGACATAAACACATGTAATAAGACTTATTTGTATTTCAAAGCACATTGTGATTTAAAGAATTAGTTGGTAATTCTGTTCTGAGACTGTAAAATGGGGTCATAGATTATCTTCTTAAGAGATGAGGGATAATGGGAAGCAGAGGCGTTTTTGGAGCAGGGTGTGTGTGAGGAAATGCAGACTTATATTCACCATATTCTTCCCTTCCTCAGTAGGGATACACGCCAGACTATCAATTAGAAAAATATGACAAGTTTAAACCAGTCTGAGGTCAATGTGACACAAATTGAAAAAAAAAAAAAAGAAAACCTATGACTTCAGGAAGGTCTTAGCAGTAAGTGTCATGAAGTAGGAAGTCACAGACTATAGTCTGTGAAAGAGAATGAGAGGTTCTCTGTGGTAGTCACTAAAATATAAAGGACATTTTAAGGTAATTATACATTAACTGTCAACTCATTAACCTGAAAGGTATCTTGAACTCTGACTACCATCATCAAAAGAAATCTGCTTCAATAAACTTAATTGCTTCTACATTAGTAAATAAGTAATAGTATTTGTAGTCTTAGAATGTTTGAAGCTGAGGTTAACTATTCTCAACTAGAGGTTACAATATCATTTTTTTTTTTGAAACAGAGTCTCCCTCTGTTGGGAGTGCAGTGGCACATTCTCAGCTCACTGCAACCTCTGCCTCCAGGGTTCAAGCAATTCTCCAGTCTCAGCCTCCCCAGTACTCCAGTAGCTGGGACTACAGGAGTGTGCCACAGTGTCCAGTTAATTTTTGTGTTTTTAGTAGAGACAAGGTTTCACTATGTTGGCCGGGCTGGTCTTGAACTCCTGACCTCAGGTGATCACCCTGCCTCAGCTTCCCAAAGTGCCAGGATTACAGGTGTGAGCCACCGTGTTTAGGTAGTATCTAATTTCCATAACATATCCAGATTCCAGTATACTAAGAAAACACCTAGAAATAGTAGTTTGCTAAATATTTTTATTAGCATTTTAGCCATAGAAAGCAACTAATGCTTCTCATTTCAGCTGACAAATCAGCACACTCATTTGACCTATTTCCAATTGTGGATAAGTGCAATTCTTCAGTGAGGCCATACCTGCACATGGTAGCTACATACAGAAGGCAGCAAACTTCTTAAACTTTTTCTAAAAATACAGAAATACAAAAATCAGGGAAGCATGGTGGAGTGTGCCTGTAGTCCCAGTTACTGGGGAGGCTGAGGCAGGAGAATCACTCCAACCGGGGAGGTAGATCATTGCAGTGAGCCAAGATCGCACCACTGTGCTCTGACCTGGGCAACAGAATGAGACTCCATCTCAATAAAGAAAAAAAAGAATATTTAGAATGTTTCAAACTTAGGTGGATTGAAAGGTAAAGGCATGTCTTGCAAAAAGTAAATGAACAATAGAAGAAACAAGTTTTGGGAAGAAAATGAAGATTTATTTTGAGCCATTTAGTTAATTCATACTAAGTATCAAATACTATCAAACACATTATTATTATTTTTGAGACAGAGTCTCACTCCATTTTCCAGGTTAGAGTGCAGTGGCATGATCTCTGCTCATGGCGACCTCCGCCTCCTGGGTTCAAGAGATTCTCGTGCCTCAGTCTCCTAAGTAGCTGGGATCACAGTCGTGAGTCACCACACCTGGCTAATTTTTGTATTTTTAGTAGAGATGTGTTTTTCTCCATTTTGGCCAGGCTAGTCTCCAACTCCTGACCTCAAGTGATCCAACCACCTTGGTCTCCCAAAGTGCTGGGATTATAGGCATGATAAATATAATATGGCACCCAGCCCACATTATATTTATTAACTCATTTAATCCTCATGAAAGCTTATGGAGTAAGTACTGTTATTATTCTTATTTTACAGTTGAAGAAGTTAAGATTAATTTGGAGAATGCAGGTCCATGAGTCTGGGTGTGTGTGTGTAATTAGAAAGTGTCAGTGGCTCCATATATGCTATTGAAAATTAATTTTATTTTTAAGTTTTCACCTATGAGCACATTTAAAAATAACTCTTGCTTTAGACCGTATATTATTTCCTGTTATTTAGGGTCCTTTTGAAGTATATGGCTCAATTTTTATTGTGAAATACAAATGCATAGAAAATTTTAACAATGTTACAGAAATACAGACATAGAAAAGTGCTGTTTTCTACTAGCCGTGAGCTATTTATTGAAATTTCTTCATTCAAATCTTGAATCTTGCCAAGAGAATTTCAAAAACATCAGACCAATATTAATTTAGTACAGCAAGCTGGGAGGAGAGTCAGTGGATAACTTTCTAGACTTAAGTGAATACCCATATATCAAAGAGTTTGACTTAAAATAAATATATTTTAATATAGTAATTGATTTATTTTGCTTTTAGTCTACTTCACCTCATAAAAAACTTTTTCCCTATATTTTGAACTCAGCTCATGGCTTTCTTTAGAAGGTATATTCCACAATTAAGAAAGATGTGTCACATGACTGGCTACATAATTTTATTAATGCTGATGTAACATAAATAAACTGTAGAAATATTTGGGACAAAATGTTATATTATGTTGACAATGTACCCTCCTGTCTGTTCGAATTGCTGTTTATATCATTACATTTAGTTGGAAATTAATTAGTTTATTATGCAACTTAAAATAACAATATTTTTAAAAGACAGTTTTATTAGCATGGTTAAGTATCTATAGCATTCAATGTAACCAAAATTAGAGAAAGAAAAGATGACAGAAGATGAACAAATAGTTGGGGAGGAAACAAGAGGGCCCAGACTGCTTCAGTTTTAGTTGAGAAGGGAATATATTTCAGTAAAATTCTGTGCTAGGGAAGCGTTTACAATAATTCATTCTGGCCCCAACAGTATATCTTCAGGAAGAGAGTAGAGGTATGTGAGATGAAGTGATAAGAAAAAAGTTGAGTCAGGAATTTTTTCCCAACATATTTAAAAACCTGCGGAAATTCCCTCCACATCCAATTGTGTGTCATCAACAAAAGAAATTAAAGGAGGCTTGATTTATTATCTAGTTTTCAAATACATAATACCTTCCGGATGTCAAGGAAAAAACTATTAATCAGGTTCAGAAGATTGAATCAACATTTTTGGTAATAGAACATATTGTGAAATTTTCGTGTTATCAGATTTGTGCAATCACATTAAGGGCTTTGAGGTGTCAAATAAAATTGTATTTTTTTTCTGAATTGTCTAGTATAAACTAACTGAAACTCTTAAGATGATTTTTTAAATTCTTTATATCCTGCAAGTGACAATCAACTGGTATTTCTGAGAATTGCACAATAAATCAACTTGATGCAGGAAACATGAATGAAATTAAACTCATTTGGTTTTCTTGGATCATTTAGAAATGACTTACTGTTCTTTTATATATTATTATTATTATTATTATTATTATTATTTTTGAGAAGGAGTTTCGCTCTTGTTACCCAGGCTGCAGTGCAATGGCGCGATCTCGGCTCACCGCAACCTCCGCCTCCTGGGTTCAGGCAATTCTCCTGCCTCAGCCTCCTGAGTAGCTGGGATTACAGGCATGCGCCACCATGCCCAGCTAATTTTTTGTATTTTTAGTAGAGACGGGGTTTCACCATGTTGACCACGATGGTCTCGATACTTGACCTCGTGATCCACCTGCCTTGGCCTCCCAAAGTGCTGGGATTACAGGCTTGAGCCACCGCGCCCGGCCGCTCTTTTATATTTGTAACACACACACACACACACACACACACACACACACACACACACACACAGAGAGAGAGAGAGAGAGAGAGAGAGAGAGAGAGAAAAAACGGAAATGAGAATTTAGAAAATCTCGTATTCAAATCTATACATGTTTATAATAATAATAATATATAACATAATATAATTTGCATCATCTAGCAATTTACTATAGATGCATTTTTTTTTTCTTATTGATTGACTGCTAGGGTGTTCCTCTAACACATTCTCAGCAAATCTATCATGGGGAAAGGGGGCATTTTTAGATATCTCCTTAAACAAATCGTTTTTACTTATAAACAAAACAAAACACAAACCTAACCACTTTAAATTAACTCATCATCAAATTGCATCCCCTTTCCTTAATAAAAAATGATATATCCATTTTCCTTTTTTTGTCTTGGCAATGCCTGTCTGAATGAGTGCAGGGATTTTCTTATTGGACCCAATACCTCAACCACCACCTCACTAAGGCAAATCCTCATCAACGTTAAGGTCTATGAGCTGAGTGCCAGAAAAAGTGTCTTATTATCTCACATACTTGCTTGAAAATTGTCATTTTTATTGCCTTTCATCCTTTTTTAAAATAATTTTTCTCAGAACCAGAGTATTTTGTTTTATAGGGATTTAAATAGAAATTTGTAGAAGACCACTTTAAAATTCATAATGAATGAATAAAGTCTATCAACTATTAGTTATTTAGTTTGGATTTCTTCTATGCAGTAAATAAATCAACTGACTTTAAAAAATAAAATATAAGCAAAAACATTACTATGCTTGGTGATACCCACTCTAAGTCTGTAGTCCCACACAGAGAAACCCGTCACCAACATAATTTTCTTTCCTTTTGAAGGTCTCTCTTTTTTTTTTTCAAATATATTTTATTGCATTTTAGGTTCTGGGGTACATGTGAAGAACATGCAGGATTGCGGCATAGGGACATACATGGCAATGTGGTTTGCTGCCTTCCTCCCCATCACCTATATCTGGCATTTTTCCCCATGTTATCTCTCCCCAACTCCCCACCCCTGACTATTCCTCCCCTAGTTCCCCCCAACAGACCCCAGTGTGTGATGTTCCTCTCCCTGTGTCCATGTGTTCTCATTGCTCAACACCTCCCTGTGAGTGAGAACATGCAGTGTTTGATTTTCTGTTCTTGTGTCAGTTTGCTGAGAATGATAGTTTCCAGGTTCATCCATGTCCCTACAAAGGACACGAACTCAGCGTTTTTTTTTTTTTTTTTTAAATTTTTATTGCATTATAGGTTTTGGGGTACATGTGCAGAACGTGCAAGATAGTTGCATAGGTACACACATGGCAGTGTGTTTTGCTGCCTTCCTCCCCCTCACCCACACTTGGTATTCATCCCCAGGCTATCCCCCCCAGCCCCCCCGCTGTCCCTCCCCCATTTCCCCCAACAGTCCCCAGTGTATAGTAGACCGCCTCTTTGTGTCCATGTGTTCTCATTTTTCTCACCCGCCTATGAGTGAGTATATGCGGTATTTCTTTTTCTGTTCTTGTGTCAGTTTGCTGAGAATGATGTTCTCCAGATTCATCCATGTTCCTACAAAGGACACAAACTCATCATTTCTGATTGCTGCATAATATTCCATGGTGTATATGTGCCACATTTTCCCAGTCCAGTCTATCATCGATGGGCATTTGGGTTGGTTCCAGGTCTTTGCTATTGTAAACAGTGCTGCAATGAACATTCGTGTGCATGTGTCCTTATAGTAGAACGATTCACAGTCTTTTGGATAGATACCCAGTAATGGGATTGCTGGGTCAAATGGAATTTCTATTTCTAGGTCCCTGAGGAATCGCCACACTGTCTTCCACAATGGTTGAACTAATTTACACTCCCACCAACAGTGTAAGAGTGTTCCTATTTCTCCACATCCTCTCCAGCATCTGCTGTCTCCAGATTTTTTAATGATCGCCATTCTAGCTGGTGTGAGATGATATCTCAATGTGGTTTTGATTTGCATCTCTCTAATGACCAATGATGATGAGCACTTTTTCATATGTTTGTTGGCCTCATGTATGTCTTCTTTTGTAAAGTGTCTGTTCATATCCTTTGCCCATTTTTGAATGGGCTTGTTTGTTTTTTCCTGTAAATCTGTTTGAGTTCTTTGTAAATTCTGGATATCAGCCCTTTGTCTGATGCGTAAACTGCAAAGATTTTTTCCCATTCTGATGGTTGTCGATTCACTCTAGTGACTGTTTCTTTTGCCATGCAGAAGCTGTGGAGTTTGATTAGGTCCCATTTGTCTATTTTGGCTTTTGTTGCCAATGCTTTTGGTGTTTTGTTCATGAAGTCCTTGCCTACTCCTATGTCCTGAACGGTTTTGCCTAGATTTTCTTCTAGGGTTTTTATGGTGTCAGGTCTTACATTTAAGTCTTTAATCCATCTGGAGTTAATTTTAGTGTAAGGTGTCAGGAAGGGGTCCAGTTTCTGCTTTCTGCACATGGCTAGCCAGTTTTCCCAACACCATTTATTAAATAGGGAATCCTTTCCCCATTGCCTGTTTTTGTCTGGTTTATCAAAGATGATATGGTTGTAGATATGTTGTGTTGCCTCCGATGTTTCTGTTCTGTTCCATTGGTCTATATCTCTGTTTTGGTACCAGTACCATGCTGTTTTGATTACTGTAGCCTTGTAGTATAGTTTGAAGTCTGGTAGCGTGATGCCTCCCGCTGTGTTCTTTTTGCTTAGAATTGACTTGGCTATGCGGGCTCTTTTTTGGTTCCATATGAAATTCATGGTGGTTTTTTCCAGTTCTATGAAGAAATTCAATGGTAGTTTGATGGGGATAGCATTGAATGTGTAAATTACTTTGGGCAGTATAGCCATTTTCACAATATTGATTCTTCCTAACCACGAACATGGAACGTTTCTCCATCTGTTTGTGTCCTCTCTTATTTCGTTGAGCAGGTGTTTGTAGTTTTCCTTAAAGAGGTCCCTTACATTCCTAGTGAGTTGTATTCCTAGGTATTTTATTTTCTTTGTAGCGATTGTGAATGGCAGTTCGTTCTTAATTTGGTTCTCTTTAAGTCTGTTATTGGTGTATAGGAATGCTTGTGATTTTTGCACATTGATTTTATATCCTGAGACTTTGCTGAAGTTGCTTATCAGTTGCAGGAGCTTTTGGGCTGAGGTGATGGGGTCTTCTAAGTATACTATCATGTCGTCTGCAAATAGAGACAATTTGGCTTCCACCTTTCCTATTTGAATACCCTTTATTTCTTTTTCTTGCCTTATTGCTCTGGCTAGAACTTCCAGTACTATGTTGAATAGAAGTGGTGAGAGAGGGCATCCTTGTCTAGTGCCGGATTTCAAAGGGAATGCTTCCAGTTTTTGCCCATTAAGTATGATATTGGCTGTTGGTTTGTCGTAAATAGCTTTTATTACTTTGAGATATGTTCCATCAATACCAAGTTTATTGAGGGTTTTTAGCATAAAGGGCTGTTGAATTTTGTCAAATGCCTTCTCTGCGTCAATTGAGATAATCATGTGGTTTTTGTTTTTGCTTCTGTTTATGTGGTGAATTACATTTATAGACTTGCGTATGTTGAACCAGCCTTGCATGCCCGGGATGAATCCTACTTGATCATGATGGATAAGTTTTTTAATGTGCTGTTGCAATTGATTTGCCAGTATTTTATTGAAGATTTTTGCATCTATGTTCATCATGGATATTGGCCTGAAGTTTGCTTTTCTTGTTGAGTCTCTGCCAGGTTTTGGTATCAGGATGATGTTGGTCTCATAAAATGATTTGGGAAGGGTTCCCTCTTTTTGGATTATTTGGAATAGTTTCAGAAGGAATGGTACCAGATCCTCTTTGTGTGTCTGGTAGAATTCAGCTGTGAACCCATCTGGACCTGGGCTTTTTTTGTGTGGTAGGCTCTTAATTGCTGCCTCAACTTCTGACCTTGTTATTGGTCTATTCATAGTTTCAGCTTCCTTCTGGTTTAGGCTTGGGAGGACACAGGCATCCAGGAATTTATCCATTTCTTCCTGATTTACTAGTTTGTGTGCATAGAGTTGTTTGTAGTATTCTCTGATGATGGTTTGAATTTCTGTGGAATCTGTGGTGATTTCCCCTTTATCGTTTTTTATTGCATCTATTTGGTTGTTCTCTCTTTTCTTTTTTATCAGTCTGGCTAGTGGTCTGTCTATTTTGTTGATCTTTTCAAAAAACCAGCTCTTAGATTTGTTGATTTTTTGAAGGGTTTTTCTTGTCTCTATCTCCTTCAGTTCTGCTCTGATCTTAGTTATTTCTTGTCTTCGGCTAGGTTTTGAGCTTTTTTGATCTTGCTCCTCTAGCTCTTTCAATTTTGATGATAGGGTGTCAATTTTGGATCTCTCCACTTTTCTCATGTGGGCACTTATTGCTATATATTTTCCTCTACAGACTGCTTTAAATGTGTCCCAGAGATTCTGGTACGTTGTGTCTTCGTTCTTGTTGGTTTCAAAGAACTTCTTTATTTCTGCCTTCATTTCATTGTTTATCCAATCAACATTCAAGAGCCAGTTGTTCAGTTTCCATGAAGCTGTGCGGTTCTGAGTTATTTTCTGAATTCTGAGTTCCAACTTGATTGCACTATGGTCTGAGAGACTGTTTGTTATGATTTCCGTTGTTTTGCATTTGCTGAGGAGTGCTTTACTTCCAATTATGTGGTCAATTTTGGAGTAGGTGTGATGTGGTGCTGAGAAGAATGTATATTCTGTGGATTTGGGGTGGAGAGTTCTGTAAATGTCTATCAGGTTTGCTTGTTCCAGGTCTGAGTTCAAGTCCTGGATATCCTTGTTAATTTTCTGTCTGGTTGATCTGTCTGCTATTGACAGTGGAGTGTTAAAGTCTCCCACTATTATTGTGTGGGAGTCTAAGTCTCTTTGTAAGTCATTAAGAACTTGCCTTATATATCTGGGTGCTCCTACATTGGGTCCATATATATTTAGAATCGTTAGCTCTTCTTGTTGTATTGATCCTTTTACCATTATGTAGTGACCTTCTTTGTCCCTTTTGATCTTTGTTGCTTTAAAGTCTATTTTATCAGAGATGAGAATTGCAACTCCTGCTTTTTTTTGCTCTCCATTTGCTTGGTAAATCTTCCTCCATCCTTTTATTTTGAGCCTTTGTGTATCTTTGTGTGTGAGGTGGGTTTCCTGAATACAGCACACTGATGGGTTTTGGTTTTTTATCCAATTTGCCAGTCTGTGTCTTTTGATTGGTGCATTTAGCCCATTTACATTCAGGGTTAATATTGTTATGTGTGAATTTGATACTGCCATTTTGATGCTATCTGGCTGTTTTGCCCATTGGTTCATGTACATTCTTCATTTTCTTGATGCTCTTTAGCATTTGGTATGCTTTTAGGATGGCTGGAACTGGTTGTTTCTTTCTATGTGTAGTGCCTCTTTCAGGAGCTCTTGTAAAGCAGGCCTAGTGGTGACAAAATCTCTGAGTACTTGCTTTTTCATGAAGGATTTTATTTTTCCTTCACTTATGAAGCTCAGTTTGGCTGGATATGAAATTCTGGGTTGAAAGCTCTTTTCTTTAAGGATGTTGAAGATTGGCCCCCACTCTCTTCTGGCTTGTAGAGTCTCTGCCGAGAGATCTGCTGTGAGTCTGATGGGCTTCCCTTTGTGGGTGACCTGACCTTTCTCTCTGGCTGCCCTAAGTATTTTCTCCTTCGTTTCAACCCTGGTGAATCTGACGATTATGTGCCTTGGGGTTGCTCTTCTTGCGGAGTATCTTTGTGGTGTTCTCTGTATTTCCTGGAGTTCAGTATTGACCTGTCTTGCTAGGTTGGGGAAATTTTCCTGGATAATATCCTGAAGAGTGTTTTCCAGCTTAGATTCATTCTCTTGATCACATTCTGGTACACCTATCAAACGTAGGTTGGGTCTCTTCACATAGTCCCACATTTCTTGGAGATTTTGTTCATTCCTTTTTGTGCTTTTTTCTTTAATCTTGGTTTCACGTTTTATTTCATTGAGTTGATCTTCAATTTCTGATATTCTTTCTTCTGCTTGGTCAATTCGGCTGTTGAAACTTGTGCATGCTTCACGAAGTTCTCGTGTTGTGTTTTTCAGCTCCTTCAATTCATTCATATTCCTCTCTAAGTTTTCCATTCTTGTTATCAATTCCTCGAATTTTTTTTTCAAATCTTTTTTCAAGGTTCTTAGTTTCTTTGCACTGATTTAGAACATGTTCTTTTAGCTCAATGAAATTTCTCATTATCCACTTTCTGAAGTCTGATTCCGTCATTTCATCACACTCATTCTCCGTCCATCTTTGTTCCCTTGCTGGTGAGGAGTTTTGGTCCTCTGTAGGAGGTGAGGTGTTTTGGTTTCGGGTGTTTTCCTCCTTTTTGCGCTGGTTTCTTCCCATCTTTATGGATTTATCCGCCTGTCGTCTTTGTAGTTGCTGATTTTTCAATTGGGTCTCTGTGTGGATGCTGAGATTGTTGATGATGAAGTATTTCTGTTACTTAGTTTTCCTTCTAGTGGTCTAGCCCCTCTGCTGTATGAGTTCTGAGGTCCACTCCAGGCCCTGTTTGTCTGGAGTATACCTGTAGCAGCTGTGGAAGAGTGAGGGATGATACCAGTTTCTTCTTCTGCTGTCTTTGTTCCAGAATGATGCCCGCCAAATGTCAGTCTGATTAGTCCTTTTTTTGCAGTGACTCTTTGGATATACAGGGGTCAGGGAGCTGCTTAAGGAGACGGTTTGTGCTTTATAGTAGCTCCAGTGCTGAGCTGTGAGCTCCGTTGTTCATTCAGTGTTGTTGGGAGGTTGTTTATGTCTGCTGTAATAGAACTCATAAAACACCACCCTTTTATTTCCCCCCCTTATATGCACTGTTTCAGGGAGTTGGGGCTTTCTTTATGAGTATCTGTTGCACTGTCCTGCCCCACTAGGTGGCAGTCTATTCACTATTTGCCTGCCGGGGCTCTGACCCACTAGCGCGGTTCTGCCCTGTTGCTGCTGGGCTCCCTTCTGCTGTGGAGAGCTCCCGTCTCCTGGGAGTCTCTCTGTTATGGCAGGTTGCCTCGGCAACGACAGGCTGCTTCGGCCCTGGGCGGTACTTCAATATGGGCGGATTGTGTCAGTGGTGGTGGACGCCCCTCCCTCACCGGGCTGCACCGTCCTAGATGCCGGCAGCAAAACTCTCAGCGCCAAGCGTCTCCAGTCATTGCCCTGCTTGTCCCTGTGAGGGTGGGACTCGCTGAGCCCGATTACCCAGCTCCCTGCCTCAGAGTATGTCCTCTCTCTCTCTCCCTCCCTCTCTGCGAGCTTAAAGTTCGACTCTCTCACTGGCGCCCCAGGAGCCTGCCGATAGGGCACTGGGATCCGTGCGATCTCCCGTGCCGCTGCCCACTTCACCGGCTCATATCACACTTCCCAGGAAACTCCCAGGAAACTCCTGGTCTGGCTCACTGTCCAAGTCCCGTTCAATCAGATGGACTCGCCAATCTGCCCTTCAAACTCTCAGATTGCTGGTTTAACAGGGCGCCCAGACCAGTGAGTTCCGTGCCGGGTCCTGCTGCGGCACCGGCCAAAGCGGCCACGCCAGAGGGCTGCGTTAGCCTGTTTTACTTTACTAGCGTCCTGTGGGACTTTCAACGCTCTGTGGGCTAGAAAAGTCCATCCGAGAATGCGGCTAGGACTCACCCTCTGCGCCGTCACTGAGAGCTGCAATCCTGAGTCGCTTCTATGACGCCATCTTGCCGGGTCTCTCTCGAACTCAGCGTTTTTTATGGCTGCATAGTATTCCATGGTGTATATGTGCCACATTTAAATGAAGGCCTCTTTAAAGAGTTGATAGTGCTCCTGCTCTCCTGACTAATGCCTAGATCTGAGCTCAGTGCTTGAGGAGATAATCATCTCCTCTGTTCTCACTCAACATGGACAGTCACCTCTGCCTGTCTTCTTTCCATTGTTTTGCTTGATTCATGTCTCCTCCATGTATAAACCTCTGTTGAACCCACTGCTGTACAGCTATCCATACTCTAATTATTCTAACTCGGGGCTTTCTCAACTAGGCCTTCTACATTTCCAGAGCTAAGTAAATGTGTTTGCTAATCATAGAAAAGAAAATGATCCTGCTTCATGTGGATATGACCTATGAATATAGACACCTACAAATTTACCTCTAACAGACCTGTTTTGGATATCCTGGCGTTTATTTAGTTCTCATTTCCTATTAGAACTGTTAGTGCCATTAAATGAAAGAGCTCCATCACAAAGTGCAAATTTTAAATGAAGCCACAGGAATGAGAAGAATGAAAATGTCATTATCTTAGAAACAGTGAGCACAAAGTACAATAGCCGAGTTAATTAAAACCCAAGCAAAATAAAGAAACACTGGAAGGAAACTAAGAACAGTGTTTACCTCATGAGGTGTGGGGATGGGAACTCAGCAGCAATGGGAAAGGATGGCAGAAAAAATGCTTTAACATGGACCGGATTATATTTTCCGGACTTGGCTCTATATGAATGTATTGGCTATTCAAAGAATTAAAAATAAGTAAAGCAATGCATGGACTGTTTAACAAGACACGATCATGTTTTTTTTACACTGTTCTATTTATCTTACACTGTTTCTTTCTACACTGTTCTTTCAATTACAACATTGTGAAACAATGGCATGGCAATTTCTGTTCTGTGTCATAGCGGAAATGAGAGTATTTTAAGTCACAGCCTTAGCCGTGTTAAAAAGGTGGTGACTTTCCTGCCATTGGGAGGAGACGTTGGCTGGTGAGATGTAGCAGGCTTAAATCAGGGCAGTAACAGTAGAAAGTGAAGAAAATGGGGAAATGTCTCTGTTTAATGGCTGTGAGTTTTAGAGAGATGAGGAAATCAAAGTTTTGTTTCATGCTATACACAGAAAATTCTAGGACTTGTATCCTAAGTGTTGAACCCATCTCTCAGCTGACATCCAGAAGGTGCTATGAACACTCCTACTCTTTCTTGAATGCTTTTAAACAAGTCTGGGTCAATGGGCCAAATCTGATCTGCAATCTATTTTTATAAATAAGCTTGTATTGTAACTCAGTCATTTGTTTACATATTGTCGAGGACCACTTTTACATTAAAGTGGAAGAATTAGGTAATTGCAATAGAAACTATATGGCTCACAAAACCTAAAATATTACTATCTGTTTCTTAACAGAAATAAAAATGTGCTCATCTCTGCTCTTAAAGAATATAAGTTTTTCTACATAGTGTGACACCACTGGGCAGTTAATGCCATTAACTTATTGGATATGGGCATTTTTCAGTAGGTTTCTGCTACTAATAGTCTGGAGATGTCCCACACACAAGAAGAAAGAAAGGAAAGAAGAGAGGGAGGGAAAAATGTAGGGAAGAAAGAGAACAGAAGAGAGTTATGTTAGTCAAGATTACCATAGAAACAGTCTCTGAGGTGGGGATTGTCTTGCAGAAAACATTTTGAGAAATTCCCTTAACACTGGAGAGAGAAAGGAGTGGGATTAGAGACAGGCAGAAGAGAAACTGCGATGCATAGCCTGCATTCTTGCCACCATAGCTTCTCCATGGTACTCCCAATCTGCCACCATTGGAGTTGCTATGGCACTGGCAGAGTGATGTGAACTGGCCCTGGTCGTTTTGTTTACTGGGATGTTCAATGCCTCTTCAATGGTAGACGCATTTTTGGTGGATGATATGAGATCTTTACACTTCATGTCCAATTGCTTAAGGCCATCCTCATGTATCATTCATCCTTGCCTTGATATT
Source organism: Saguinus oedipus (assembly GCA_031835075.1). Classification (NCBI taxonomy): domain Eukaryota; kingdom Metazoa; phylum Chordata; class Mammalia; order Primates; family Cebidae; genus Saguinus; species Saguinus oedipus. The sequence goes on along the minus strand of CM063171.1, from coordinate 184,501,076 downwards.
CTACTCTTTCTTCTTTCAGATTCCTATCCAGTAACCAAGCCATTAAACACTACCTTTGAGCCATATGTTTATCCTGCAGGCTATTTTTCTTTCTACAAAGTGGATGGCGAGATTACATGATCAAGGCTATGTCCATTGGGAAGATTTATTTTTGCTGTTGTCATTCACCTGGGGAGGGGGCCATGGCATAGTGAAGCCACAGTCCATTTTTGATTGGTAGTCACTTGTCAAGCCACGATATCGTTAATATAGTGGACCAATGTAATATTCTCAAGAATGTACAAATATGTTAATGCAATATGTTAATGAATGTGTTCCCATATATATATATAACTGATACAATATTTTCTGAAATATTTGTAAAATATGTAAGAAATTATGAAAAATGACTTGTTCTGCTTGAAATTTTTTTTGTAGTTTAGTTGCCATTCACACAAATAAAAAAAAAATCTGTATAGAGTCTGCTACAGGTTGACTGTTTATTCCCTCCAAAACTCATGTTGAAACTTAATTCCCAGTGTGACAGTATTGAGAGATAGGGCCTTTAAGAAGTGATTGGGTCATGAGAGCTCTGCCTTCTTAAGTGAATTACTGGATTACTGGATTACTGGATTAATGGGTTAATGAATTAATGGATTATCATGGGAGTGGGACTGGTAGCTTTGTAGGAAGAGGAAGAGACATCGGAGCTAGCACTCTCAGCCTCCCCACTATATGAAGCCTGTGCTGCCTCTGGACCCTGCATAGCCTCCACCAGCAAAAAAGGCCCTCACCAGATGCAGCTGCTTGACTGGAAACTTCTCAGTCTTTAAGCCATAAGAAATACATTTATTTTCTTTACAAAATTCCTAATTTCATGTATTCTGTTATATGCAGCAGAAAATGGACTAAGAGGAGTCTACTGACTCCTGTAGGAACTGCAGTTAGCAGTACCATCCTTAGACCCTGCCCAAGAGATCCCTTCCACGAGACCCACATTTTACAGGTTCATTGACCACAACCTACTTCAGGGAATCTGTATGGCAAAAGGGATGTTTCCGCACAGATATTACCATCCCCCATTTCTTCAGACCATGCTCCTGGTTCTGGTCTTGAAATTTCCTTCTCAAAGAGCCTTGAGGACATTTCCAGAGTCTCTGTAGAATCTTCCCCTGGATCTGTCTTCCTAGACTTCACCTTCTTTGTCCCTTGCAATAATTAAGGATTAGGTGGTTTATTTAAGATAACATTGTTTAAAACCAACAGATAACTAAACAAAACAAAACTTGAGGCAGTATTTATTGGATCTCCAGTTGGAAGGAAAGGAAATCTGTTTATAGAAAGCTGTAGAGGAAAATCTTATTCCAGTTTTTCAGTTTGAGAAGTTTCCTTTCTCCGTGCTTAGGTGTAGGATGACATTCAGGGCTTAATCACACATTTTGGGTTCCAGATGCCGCTGCACACTCTTCAGTGTTTTGCCAGAGAAAGTAAACATCTATTCTGACTTTGTCCTTATGAACTAATGGTAGAAAAATATTAGAGCTAATGTGTGTTGATTGATACAGATGACTTACAGATAAATTATATGTGATATGCATTATACATAATTTATATATAAATTACTTTCATTCTCATTGCTGAGAAATTTAAATACCAAGTTTTATAATTACATGGGAAAATTTAAACAATGATGGCCCCTATTTCTGTAGCTCTGAATAGTTCTTCTCACAGAAGCCCACACGAGAGTATTAATAAATATACTTCAATGTTTATGATGATCATGCTTATTAAGGAAGATATGCTTCAGCATTTTTTGTAACACTCTCTAGAAGGTGTAATTATAGAAAACAAAAAGATCTATTTGAAAGAATGTGATGTATTCCTTGTAACTTGCAACAAAACTATGTAATTATTCCCACAGTTATTTAAATTTAAGGATTTGTTCCCTTGAAGCCTGAAAACCCATCTGTACCGGATTCTCATTTCCCTGATGTTAAATGCCATAGCACTCAATATCAGCATATTTTAAACTGCAGTAGCTTTACTCAAATTATACAAATTTGCATTAGCCATAAACCTGAAAGCACTGTTTATATTTCTTGGGTTCTCCTACACTGTTTCCTCCCAAATTTCACAGGGACCGGCAAACTCCCCTTGTCTATTTTGTGCAACCACCAATATCCTAATTAGTCTCAGTTTCTGAGGTCTTACTCCTCGGATGACCTGGAAGCTAATTGGTGTGAATCATAAGGAGAAGACAAACAACAGCAAGACGTAGAATGACGACCGTATTTTATTCATGTCAGGACAATTTTTAATCTTTGAGCCAAAGAAACAAACCAATCCAAACAACTCAAAAAAAAAAAAGAAAAAAAAAAAAAAAAAAAAAAAAAAAAAGAAAAGAAAAGAAAAAGAAAAAGAAAAAATTCCTAGCCTCACTATAAGGGATTTCAGGATAGATGTTCCTTCAGTATGTGCTCTGAAGATAATTTATTAGTAAGTTAGAACTAAGCCTATTGGCAATATTATAGCTAAGTGATGGTCTAAGTTTAGTTTCTTTCCTTCTCTCTTTATTGGTACCCAAAATATAATTTTCTACTATTATTTGGAAAGAAAATAGCAGCCACCCATGAAGATGCTTGTGTTTTCTCAAGCAAGATGCTCCGTTTCTGCACTATATACCTTCAACTCTATATACTGAAATCTTTAAAATACGTTCACTTACATTTTTTCTCTTCCTGCCTTTACTCCCAAGAACAAATTTGGACAGCTCTTATATCTACCCCCACCAAACCTCCAATCCTTTAATTTTTAAATGGTTCTATATTGTTAGTTTTATGCTATTATTTGAATTTCCACTACACTATATTTCATCTGTACCAAGGATTTTATTTAAATTTGTGTGACCCATTCTCAGATAGTGTATCTTTTTCCATTTTAGATTTAATTATTTGTATCTGTATACCGTGAGAAAAAATTTGAAAGATTTTGAAATGTGGTGGGTGTCCTGACAAGCTCTTCCATCTGAGTTTCTCTGCCTTCGTCTTTGACTAGGTTGTTTCATAACTCTATAGAGAGAGATGTTAATTTGTAGAAAACTGAGAGAAATGCAAATGATTTCTGTCCATAGAAATGCAAATTATGTCTGATGAAATGCAATTAGTTATTGCCCTGAGAATATTGACTAGTTTTGCCAGTTTTTTGATCCTGTGTAAATAACATTTCAGCATTCCTTTTCTGACTATAAATGCTGTATGCAACTTTCAGTTCCCTTTTTAATTCTTGTGGCACTTTTTCTTGGTTTTCTTCATTAATTAATTCAGTAATAGTTAAGGCAGGCAGTCCTTGACCATATGTTCACTTTACATTTGTATGAAAGTTACGAATTTGCCTTTTAAATTTATATTCCTTTCTCCACACTTCAACCTTGTTCTCTAGAAACTTACTCATCCCCTCAGAAAAGCAGTCTACTTCTACTTCAGTCCTCTATAGAATCCAGCACAGGCATCCTTTTTCCTGTGCTCTGTAGGTCCCAAGCAGCTTTTATGAGCAGTGACAGATGGCTTGGGGTTGGGAGTCAGGAGAGAGGCGCTGTCTTCTGGTCACACAGAATCATCTCCTCTTTTACTAGTTTTAATAAGCACTCCTAGGTCCCTGATTACATGTGTTTCAAAAGCCAATAATTAATAAACTCAAATGGAGAAAGCCCATCTGATTAATATATTTAATAATTATTGACCAATCCTCATTTTAAAAAAATTGAATCAATTCTGTGACTGGGGAACTCATACATAGAACACAGAGATGAAAGAAATCAAGATTAAAAAACTTTGAGATTTTACAGTCAGATTCCATGCACAGATATATCTACATTTCTTGAGTAAAATTATTATCGTTTAAATATTTTGTCTCAATTTTTAACTTTCTTTGATAAATCTTTTATTTATATTTTTGCCACATCTATATTTTCTATATGTATGTTTTATAAAACAGTTTTATTATTCTAAAATACACATAAAGTAAAATTTACTATCCTATCCACTTTTAAGTATACAGCTCAATGGTATTGGACACATTCACATTACTGCACAACCATCACTATGATGCATCTCCAGAACTCTTTTCATCTTGCGAAATGGAAACTGTACCCATTTAACAGTAATTCCCTTTCCCCAAACCTCATCCCTGGTAACCGCCACTATACTTTCCATCTCTATAAATTTGCCTACTCGTGGATGCGGGATCGTAATGTATTTGTCTTATTGTATCTGGCTTATTTCACTTAGTATGATACTTCAAGTTTCATCCATGTTGCAGCATGCATCAGAATTTTAAGGAAACATAGTATTCCATTGTTTATGTATATGCCATATTTTGTTCATCCACTCATCCATCAATGAATACTTGGTTGCTTCCACATTTGAGCTATTGTAAATAATGCTGCTGTGAACATGGTTGTACTAATACCCTACTTTCAGGGTGTCAAATTACTGAATCATATGATAATTTTGTTTTATTTGTTTTGAGACATTGCTGTACTGTTTTCCATATCAGCTATGCCATTTCACATTTCCACCAATGGTGCACACAAGATTCCAATTTCCCCACATTCTTGCCAGCATGTGGTATTACCTGTTTTTATGTATGTATTTATATTTTATATTTTGGATAGTAGTAATCCTAATGGTTGTGTGATTGTATTTCACTGTGGTTTTGATTTACATTTCCCTAATGATTAATAATTTTGAGCATATTTTCATGCACTTATTGGTTATTTCTATATGTTCTTTAGAGAATGTCTATTCAAGATTTTTCCATATTTGAATCAGTTTTTTTTTGAGTTTTAAGAACTTCGTATATATACTGAATATCAGTTGCTTACCAGATATATGATTTGCAAATTTTCTCACCTTTGTGAGTTGTCTTTTTCCTCTGCTGATTGTGTCTTTCTGTATACAACAGATTTTAATTTTATAAAGTCTAGTTTATTTACATTTTCTTTTGCTGTTATATACAAGAAGGAAGATCCCCCATGAAATTGCATGTTTCCAGAAACCATATGCTTTCAATAACATGGTTTCAAAAGGTCCCATATTTTCTAATGCTTGTTTAACATTTTTTGCTTTTTATTCACCTGTATTTTGCAAATTTCTGAAAAGTTATTTAATATTTCTAACAAACCCACACTTGTATCAGTTTTCTTTCATAATTTTGAAGAAAAGGTTTTCAAAGACTTTATAAGTGTTTTTTTTTTTTTTAAGCAAGCATTACATAAGATGGGGTTTTCTATCATATGCTACTTCTTTTTGTCTCAGTATGTCTCATCACCTGTCCCAGGCTGCAAGTTCAGGGAGGCAGATTTCTTCATTTTTATAATCCTTTAGGATCAGAGAGACGGAACAGCATTTGAGTTCCATTTCAGGCACATAAAAGGTATGCCCTCTCTCCTATAATCTAGGGTAAATATATGACATAAACAGAAATAAATAGATTGCACAATTGCCATGATGATAACAATAATATAGAATATTTGGCAACAATATTAGCTACTACTAGTACCATATTGACTCACATAATAGGTGTTAACTAACAGAAGGAACAAATAAATCCCATACTGGCATTTACAATGTGGTGAATTAATATTTGTAACTGTATTCTGCCTTGTCTTCCACCCTTATTACTGTGACTGGAACATGTGTCAAGTTAAAAATCGCTTAAAGTACAGTTCTGATAGTTTGTATAACTAACAGCTGAACCAGTGTAAATAAAACACACTGTTACTTATGAGTACTTTAGATTTTTATGTTGATACAGTAATTGGGCTCCACAATTTTAAAGCCATATTTGTGATTTAAGGATTCACAACATCGTGTTTGAAAAAACTATTTTATGTAATTAAAAATGCCCATATACAAAATTTATTTAAGAACATAAAAGATTTTTGTTGGTTTCTACAACCCACACCATTAGTTACATAATCAATATTCCTTTGCCCCTATTTAGTAATATATACTTGATTTTGTTGAGTATAGTAATGCACATAATTTTAAAATGTAGTCATTTCCCACTAAATATCAGTAATCTGTTGCAAAAATAAATATTATGATAGAAAAATCTACTAAACAGAATAAAGTTACATTTTATAATCTGACCAATATCTTAAATGTAGTTAAGATGCAGTAAAATGCCTACACACATACAGACACACACACACACACACACAGACACACACATATATGAATGTGTGTAACAGTCACATTAGGATCTTAAGAAACAGTTATTTTTAATGCAATAGCATGAGACCTTGTAGGGTCAGTAATATACAGGATGCATCTTTCAGATTCTGGGATCCATTTATTAATTTTCAATGTGCTTATTAAAATGTCATCACGGCTGGGGGATTTTCCAAGATGGCATGGTAGGAACAACTCGGTATTGCAGCTCTCAGTGAAGGCACAGAGGGTGAGTCCTACCCGCATTTTCAGATGGACCTTTGTTGCCCACAGAACGGGGAAATTCTCAGGTGTAGGAGAGACACAGGACACCAGCATAGCTCTTTCGGCTTGCATGGCCATTTTGGCTGGCGCCATGGCGTGGCAGCAGCCCTCACAAAGCTCACTGGTCTGGGTGCCCTGTTAAACCAGCAGTCTATCAATTCCAAAAAACCCAGTAAACTATTATCTATCATTCTTATCATAAAAAGAACCCTCTTAATTTATCAGTATCCATGTTTAATTACAGATTTTCATATGATAAAATATTTTTAAATACTTTGAGACAGGAAATCCTCATTCTGAAATGTGTTATTGGTAATTATTAGAAAAGTATAGAAGTGTATCAGCTTGTTTATAATTTTTTAATATTAAAAAATGTGTGCCTCTCAGATGTCCATCAATAAAATATTAAGTATTTTAGTACTATATAAAATTATACAGCCATTAGCACAATCACATAGTGCTCAAATAATAGATTAAGTAACTTGAAGGAATTTCCACAAAATAGCAAAGTGTTTATCTCTTTTTAGAAGAACTGTGGATAATTTTTACGTATTTCCTTAAGTATTTACCATACTTTTAATTTTTACATTTAAGTTGAATGGATTGTATAATCAGAAAAATCCATATTCATTCAGTCATAAATATAGTGCATCTTAACATTTATCTTGGGAAAATCATTTAATCATATGTCTAAAAATAATATCCTCCAAAAGAAATTTAAAGTCACTTATATTCTTGTTTATTAAAATGTGTTCTATCACACTTGTAACAAGAACATGAATAAAAGAGGGATTTCTTTATAAAACAAAACAAAACAAACAAACAAAAAAAACCAGCAGTCTGAGATTTGGGAGGGCAGATTAACATATCCATCTGATTGAGCGGGACTTGGACAGTGAGCCAGACTGGGAGATTCCTGGGAAGCGTGATTTGAGCCAGTGCAGTGGGCCATGGCACAGGAAATCACACAGATCCTGGTTCCCTGTCAGCAGCTGACTGAGGCACCTGTGAGAGAGTCAACCATTCAACTTAAAAAGGAAAAGAGACAGAGAGAGAGAGAGAAGGGACTCTAAGGCAGGGAGCCAGGTGATCAGGCTCGGCAGGTCCCACCCCCACAGGGACAAACAAAACAGCGATTTGAAATGCTCGGGGTTGAAAATTTTACTGCGGGCTCAGCTGAATCCAGGACAGTGCAGCTCGGTGGGGGAGGGGCGTCTGCCACTACAGATGCATACCACCCCTACTAAGGAACATGCCCATTGAAGAAGCAACCTGCCATAACAGAGAGACTCCAATAACAGGGCGGAGCCCTGCAATGGTAGGGTGGAGCCCCGTGGCGGTAAAGAGGAGCACTGCAGAGGTAGGAAGGAGCCCTGCAGCAGCAGAGCAGAGCCTCAGCAGGCAAATAGTGAATAGACTGCCTCCTAGCTGGGCAGGACAGTGCAATGGATACTCATAAAGAAAGCCCCAACTCCCTGAGACAGAGCATCTGAGGGGAAAAAAAGGGGGTTTTGTAAGTTCTGCTGCAGTGACCTAAACACATCCGCCCAACAAACCTGAATGAACAACGGAGCTCACAGTTCAGCAATGGAGCTCCTATAAAGTATAGACTGTCTCCTCAAGCAGCTCCCTGACCCCTGTATATCCAAAGAGTCACCTCAAAAAAGAACTAATCAGACTGACATTTGGCAGGCATCATTCTGGAACAAAGGTAGAAGAAAAAGAAACTGGTAGCATCCCTCACTGTTCTGAAGCTGCTACAGGTGTACCCCAGACAAGCAGGGCCTGGAGTGGACCTCAGCAGTTGTACAGCAGAGGGGCTAGACAGAAAGTAAAGTAACTAAAAGAAATACTTCATCATCAACAATCTGGGCATCCACTCAGAGACCCAATCTAAAAGTCAGTAACTACGGATGACAGGTGAATAAATACACAAAGATGGGAAGAAACCAGTGAAAAAAGGAAGAAAACACCCGAAACCAAAACACCTCACCTCCTACAAAGGACCAAAACTCCTCACCAGCAAGGGAACAAAGCTGGATGGAGAATGAGTGTAATGAAATGACAGAATCAGACTTCAGAAGGTGGATAATGAGAAACTTCAATGAGCTAAAAGAACATGTTCTAAATCAGTGCAAAGAAACTAAGAACCTTGAAAAAAGATTCAAAGAAATGGTAACAAGAATGGACAACTTAGAGAGGAATATGAATGAACTGAAGGAGCTGAAAAACACAACACGAGAACTTCGCAAAGCATGCACAAGTTTCAACAGCCGAATTGACCAAGCAGAAGAAAGAATATCAGAAGTCGAAGATCAACTCAATGAAATAAAATGAGAAACCAAGATTAGAGAAAAAAGTGCAAAAAGGAATGAACAAAATCTCCAAGAAATGTGGGACTATGTGAAGAGACCTAACCTACATTTGATAGGTGTACCAGAATGTGATGAAGAGAATGAATCCAAGCTGGAAAACACTCTTCAGGATATTATCCAGGAAAATTTCCCCAACCTAGCAAGGCAGGACAATACTCAACTCCAGGAAATACAGAGAACACCACAAAGATATTCTGCAAGAAGAGCAACCCCAAGGCACATAATCGTCAGATTCACCAGGGTTGAAATGAAGGGGAAAATACTAAGGGCAGTCAGAGAGAAAGGTCGGGTCACCCACAAAGGGAAGCCCATCAGACTCACAACAGGTCTCTCGGCAAAAACTCTACAAGCCAGAGGAGAGTGGGGGCCAATATTCAACATCCTAAAAAAAAAAAGAACTTTCAACCCAGAATTTCATATCCAGCCAAACTGAGCTTCATAAGTGAAGGAAGAATAAAATCTTTTGCCAACAAGCAAGTACTCAGAAATTTTGTCACCACCAGGCCTGCTTTACAAGAGCTCCTGAAAGAGGCACTACACATAGAAAGGAACAAGCAGTACCAGCCATTCTAAAAACATACCAAATGCTAAAGAGCACCAACAAAATGAAGAATATGCGTCAACCAATGGGTAAACAACCAGCTGGCATCAAAATGGCAGTATCAGATTCACACATAACAATATTAAGCCTAAATGTAAATGGGATAAATGCACCAATCAAAAGACATAGACTGGCAAATTGGATAAAAAGCCAAAACCCATCAGTGTGCTGTATCCAGGAAACCCATCTCACATGCAAAGATACACAAAGGCTCAAAATGAAGTGATGGAGGCAAATTTACCAAGCAAATGGAGAGCAAAAAAAAGCAGGAGTTGCAATTCTCTTCTCTGTTAAAATAGACTTTAAAGCAACAAAGATCAAAAGAGACAAAGAAAGTCATTACATAATGGTAAAAGGATCGATACAACAAGAAGAGCTAACGATCCTAAATATATATGGACCCAATACAGGAGCACCCAGATATATAAGGTAGGTTCTTAATGACTTACAAAGAGACTTAGACTTTGACACAATAATAGTGGGAGACTTTAACACTCCACTGTAAATATCAGACAGATCAACCAGACAGAAAATTAACAAGGATATCCAGGGCTTGAACTCAGACCTGGAACCAGCGAACCTGATAGTCATTTACAGAACTCTCCACCCCAAATCCACAGAATATACATTCTTCTCAGCACCGCATCACACCTACTCCAAAATTGACCACATAATTCGAAGTAAAGCACTCCTCAGCAAATGCAAAACAACGGAAATCATAACAAACAGTCTCTCAGACCATAGTGTAATCAAGTTAGAATTCAGAATTCAGAAACTAACTCAGAACTGCACAACTTCATGGAAACTGAACAACTGGCTCTTGAATGTTGATTGGATAAACAATGAAATGAAGGCAGAAATAAAGAAGTTCTTAGAAACCAATGAAAATGAAGACACAACATACCAGAATCTCTGGGACACATTTAAAGCAGTCTCCAGAGGAAAATATATAGCAATAAGTGCCCATATGAGAAGAGTGGAGAGATCCAAAATTGACACCCTATCATCAAAATTGAAAGAGCTAGAGGAGCAATATCAAAAAAACTCATAACCTAACAGAAGACAAGAAACAACTAAGATCAGAGCAGAACTGAAGGAGATAGAGACAAGAAAAACCCTTCAAAAAAATCAATAAATCCAAGAGCTGGTTTTTCGAAAAGAACAACAAAATAGACAGACCACTAGCCAGATAGATAAAAAAGAAAAGAGAGAAAAACCAAATAGATGCAATAAAAAACAATAAAGGGGAAATCACCACAGATTCCACAGAAATTGAAACCATCATCAGAGAATACTACAAACAACTCTATGCACATAAACTAGTAAACCAGGAAGAAATGGATAAATTCCTGGACACCTGTGTCCTCCCAAGCCTAAACCAGGAGGGAGCTGAAACTATGAATAGACCAATAACAAGGTCTGAAGTTGAGGCAGCAATTAAGAGCCTACCACACAAAAAAAAGCCCAGGTCCAGATGGGTTCACAGCTGAATTCTATCAGACACACAAAGAAGAGCTAGTACCATTCCTTCTGAAACTATTCCAAATAATCCAAAAAGAGGGAACCCTTCCCAAATCATTTTATGAGACCAACATCATCCTGATACCAAAACCCAGCAGAGATTCAACAAGAAAAGCAAACTTCAGGCCAATATCCATGATGAACATAGATGCAAAAATCTTCAATAATATACTGGCAAACCGATTGCAACAGCACATTAAAAAACTTATCCATCATGATCAAGTAGGATTCATCCCGGGGATGCAAAGCTGGTTCAGCATACACAAGTCTATAAACATTATTCACCACATAAAGAGAAGCAAAAACAAAAATCACATCAATTTCAATTGATGCAGAGAAGGCATTTGACAAAATTCAACAGCCCTTTATGCTAAAAACCCTCAATAAACTTGGTATTGATGGAACATATCTCAAAGTAATAAAAGCTATTTATGAGAAACCAACAGCCAATATCATACTTAATGCATAAAAACTGGAAGCATTCCCTTTGAAATCCGGCACTAGACAAGGATGCCCTCTCTCACCACTCCTATTCAACATAGTACTGGAAGTTCTAGCCAGAGCAATCAGGCAAGAAAAAGAAATAAAGGGTATTCAAATAGGAAAGGTGGAAGCCAAATTGTCTCTATTTGCAGACGACATGATAGTATACCTAGAAGACCCCATCACCTCAGCCCACAAACTCCTGAAACTGACAAGCAACTTCAGCAAAGTCTCAGGATATAAAATCAATGTGCAAAAATCACAAGCATTCCTATACACCAACAACAGACTTAAAGAGAACCACATCAAGATTGAACTGCCATTCACAATTGCTACAAAGAGAATAAAATACCTAGGAATAAAACTGACAAGGAACATAAGGGACCTCTTCAAGAAAAACTACAAACCACTGTTCAACGAAATAAGAGAGGACACAAACAGATGGAGAAACATTCCATGTTCATGGTTAGGAAGAATCAATATCATGAAAATGGCTATACTGCCCAAAGTAATTTATACAATCAATGCTATCCCCATCAAACTACCATTGAATTTCTTCACAGAACTGGAAACAAAACACCATGAACTTTATATGGAACCAAAAGAGAGCCCGCATAGCCAAGTCAATTCTAAGCAAAAAGAACACAGCAGGAGGCATCACACTATACTACAAGGCTACAGTAATCAAAACAGCATGGTACTGGTACCAAAACAGAGATATAGACCAATGGAACAGAACAGAGGCATCAGAGGCAACACAACATATCTACAACCATATAATCTTTTATAAACTAGACAAAAACAAGCAATGGGGAAAGGATTCCCTGTTTATTAAATGCTGTTGGGAAATCTGGTTAGCCATGTGCAGAAAGCAGAAACTGGACCCCTTCCTGACACCTTACACTAAAATTAACCCCAGATGGATTAAAGACTTAAACATAAGACCTGGCACCATAAAAACCTTAGAAGAAAATCTAGGCAAAACCATTCAGGACATAGGAGTAGGCAAGGACTTCATGACCAAAACACCAAACGCATTGGCAGCAAAAGCCAAAATAGACAAATGGAACCTAATCAAACTCGACAGCTTTTGCACGGCAAAAGAAACAGTCACTAGAGTGAATCGGAAACCAACAAATTGGGAAGAAATCTTTGCGGTTTACCCATCTGACAAAGGGCTGATATCCAGAATTTACAAAGAACTCAAACAGATTTACAGGAAAAAAACAAATAAGCCCATTCGAAAATGGGCCAAGATATGAACAGACACTTTACAAAAGAAGACATACAGGAGGCCAACAAACACATGAAAAAATGCTCATCATCATTGGTCATTAGAGAGATGCAAATCAAAACCACATTGAGATACCATCTCATGCCAGTTAGAATGGTGATCATTAAAAATTCTGGAGACAACAGATGCTGGAGAGGGTGCAGAGAAATAGGAATACTCTTACACTGTTGGTGGGAGTGTAAATTAGTTCAACCATTGTGGAAGACAGTGTGGCGATTCCTCAAGGACCTAGAAATAAAAATTTCATTTGACCCAGCAATCCCATTACTGGGTACACATCCAAAGGACTATAAAGCGTTCTACTATAAGGACACATGCACACCAATGTTCATTGCAGCACTGTTTACAATAGCAAAGACCTGGAACCAATCCAAATGCCCATCAAAAATAGACTGGACTGGGAAAATGTGGCACATATACACCATGGAATATTATGCAGCAATAAAAAATGATGAGTTTTTGTCCTTTGTAAGGACATGGATGAATCTGGAGAACATCATTCTCAGCAAACTGACACAAGAACGGAAAACGAAATACCACATATTCTCACTCATAGGCGGGTGAGAAAAATGAGAACAGATGGACATAGGGAGGGGGGTACTACACACTGGGGTCTATTGGGGGAAATAGGGGAGGGACAGCAGGGGGGGTGCTGGGGGGATAGCCTGGGGAGAAATGCCAAGTGTGAGTGAGGGGGAGGAAGGCAGCAAAACACACTGCCATGTGTGTACCTATGCAACAGTCTTGCACGTTCTGCACATGTACCCCAAAACCTAAAATGCAATAAAAATAAAAAAAATAAAATAAAAATTTATATTGTTTTAAAAAAATAAAATTTCATTATGATTCCTATAGTTCCGAAATGGTATTTATATTCTCATTCAAAATTATTCCCACAAGTTGCATTGTGTAAATTTTAGAAAATATATACTTTGTCTAAAAAAAGATGTTGACAAATACATACAACCAATGAGACACTCATCCTAAAATTTTGTTTCTTAAAAACTTTAGATTGAAAGTGATATAAACAAAATGTAATATTATTACCGGGGCAGACATTCTGGAGCGTGCGCCCGTCATCAACTCTTTAGTCTCCCTTGCAGCTAAGAGTAGCTACACAACCAGTCCTGGCTAATATCATATAAGCAAAGCTCTACCACATAAAATTCCAGAGAAGTAGTTCTTTTCATCATAACAAAGGCATATAGTCAGTATAGGCATGTCTTTTGCCATTTACCTTTTGTTCATTCTTTTCTTTGAAATGCCTTGATATCTGTATGTGAAACAATAATATGACAATCACAATCAAAGATGGCAGAGTAGGTGGGAAAAAGGTGCTTTGGCCTTTGATGAATTTTTTGAGCAGCTATGTTGATTTGACTTCAACCTCTGAGTGTCTTTACATATGAGATAATGATGGCTGTTTTGGTCTATGACACTATATTTTTTAGTGAGAGTCTAGTTAGCAAGGATTGCTTTCATTCTATACTATTCTATACTATTTCATTCTATACTATTATTTAACATGCTCTGTATTCTTGAAAGTTCAAACAGGTAGACTTACATGCTTCACCAGTGAAATACTTCCATTATTAGAGGATCATCTTCAACAGAGGTGGTTTGTGGAGGGGAAGTTTGGAGTAGTTAGGATGCAGGGAGACAAATTTACCCGGATAGGCAGAGTAGTCAGATCAACCCTAGCAATTTACTGGTGACAAATGTTAGAGTCAGGCTGATCTCTTATATCATTGTAAGTCTTCCTTCAGGTGCTCTCTCTTACCAGATAGAAATAGACATTAGGCTTCAATGTATTCAATTATTATAATAAGACTATATTGTTTAGCTGCTATAACAAATACCTTGAGCTGTAATCAGAATATCCAATGGTGCTTATGGCCTGAACAAGAAAGAAATTTATTTATTGTTCAGTTAACAGTCTTAAGTAGATGTTCCTGGTTAGCAGGTGATGCTCTTCCATTTAGTGATTTGGAGATACAGGTTCCTTTCATCTTATGGATTCACTTTCCCCCACACCCTTGATGTCATTTGCCTTGATCAGAAAAAGAAACAACAAAAAATACTTTGGAAGGGAATGCCTTGGGAAGATCACTTTGGAAAGAACTCTTTTGAAAGGAAACAATACCTGTCACCTTCACTCACATTCTACTGGCAACAACAAGTCTCATGTGAAAACTCATATAAACCCAAGTAATGTTGGGGAATGTAGCTCCTGACTTGAAAACTAATTCCCAAGCAAAAGCTCTATACCGCTAAGGGAAAGCATGCACATTAATTTGTCATTAGCTGACTGAAACACAGTCAAAATTAACTGTGATCAACAAAATTATATTTTATATAGGTCCTTTAAATTATGGCTATCCAGTTGGCAGATTAAAAAAAAAAAAACAACACCAGCAATAGAATGGCTTCCAGGTATATGAAATGACTTTCTATAATATTAAATTCCTAATATATTACTGGAATAATTATGAAATAATTATTTTCATTTGTCAATGTGTGCCTGTCTTCCTCATAGCATTTATGCAGCAGAAGCGCTAAGGTTCACAGTGGAACTAGCAAATAAATAACAGGAAAATGTCGACACATTTCCTCATTAATTTTGTATATAAATAACTTCAATTTTATTCTGAAAGTGGCTGAATATATGGATTTAAACACAGAATCAAGCTCCAGAGCCATTTTATAAAGAGATGCTTTTAAAATCTTTGACAAACCTGACAAAAACAAGCAATGGGGAAAGGATTCCCTATTTAATAGATGGTGCTGGGAAAATGGGCTAGCCATATGCAGAAAGCTGAAACTGGACCCCTTCCTCCTACCTTACACAAAAATTAACTCCAGATGGATAAAATATTTAAACATAAGACCTAACACCATAAAAATCATAGAAGAAAACCTAGGCAATACCACTCATGACACAGGCATAAGCGAGGACGTTCATGACTAAAACATCAAAAGCAATGGCGACAAAAGCCAAAATAGACAAATGTGACTTAATTAAACTTAAGAGTTTAGGCACTACAAAACAGGCTATCTTAGAGTGAACTGGCAACTAACAGAATGGAAAAAATTTTTGCAATCTACCCATCTGACAAAGGGCTAATAACCAGAATCTACAAAGAACTTAAACACATTTACAAGAAGAAACAAACCCCATCAAAACGTGGGTGAAGGATATGAACAGACAACAGAATGGCTTCTCAAGCCATTTATGCAGACAACAAACAAGGAAGTTCATCATCACTGGTCATTAGAGTAATGCAAATTAAAGCCACATTGAGATACCATCTCAAGACAGTTAGAATGGCAATCATTAAAAATCAGGAGACAACAGATGCTGTAGAGGATGTGGAGAAATAGGAACACTTTTACACTGTTGATGGGAGTGTAAATCAGTTCAACCATTGTGGAAGACAGTGTGGCAATTTCTCAAAGACCCAGAAATAGAAATGCCCTTAAACCCAGCAATCCCATTACAAGGTATATACCCAAAGAATTATAAAACATTCCATTAAAAAGACACATGCACACATATGTTCATTGCAGCACTGTTAACAATAGCAAAGACTTGGAACCAACCCAAATGCCCATCAATGATAGACTGGATAAAGAAAATGTGGCACATATACACCATGGAATACTATGTAGCCATAAAGAACCATGAGTTCATGTCATTTGCAGGGACATGGATGAAGCTGGAAACTATCATTCTCAGCAAACTAACACAAGAACAGAAAACCAAACACCACATGTTCTCACTCATAAGTGTGTGTTGAACAATGAAAACACATGGATACAGGGAGGGGAACATCACACACTGGGGCCTTTTGGGAGGAAAGGGGGTTAGGGGAGAGATAGCAGGGGGTGGGGGGATTGGAATGGGCTAACATTAGGAGAAATGCCTAATGTAGATGACAGGGGAATGGATGAAGCAAACCACCATGGCATGGCTATGTCTGTGTAATAAACCTTCATGATCTGCACATGTACCCCACAACTTGAAGTATAATAAAAATAAAATAAAATAATAGATGTCAAAGAGTCTCTAAAGGTACACGTTTTCAATATTTGCCAATTTCTATTGTTGTTTCTTTTCATGGGCAAATAATATACAATGGTTCTTATGATTTATCCATTTTACACAGTATCACATAAGGAATATAATGGGTTCATATCTGGCAATTTTTGTGTAAATGAGATTTGGATTTTTTTATTGGCTTACATTTTTCTTTTTAATGAGTATCTTTTCCCAGTCTCACAAAGAGTATGTCTTCTCACTGTGTTAATTTTCTGGTCTTGATGAAATGTGTTAAATGCTGGCAAATTTGAAAATTATATTGGGACAAAATATGCCTATTCTAAAAGTCTAAAACAAAAATATGAACACATCTCCTCCTTTTTATCCTTTAATCTCCCCATGATTATTCTACTTTAAATGTTTAAATTATTACTTAATTATATTTTACATGCTCATAAATTTTACGATATATTTTGCCCTTAGATTCTCAACTTTTTACCTTATTGTTGTTTTTAATCAATTGATTGCAAGAAACCAAGAGAGAAACGCAGTATTTGCATGTGAGAAATAAGAAGCAATTTTGTAAGTGGGGGCGCCAAGATGGCAGAGAGAAGCGGGCTCCAGATGCAGCTCACATTAAATGAGACACAGAGGGCTGGAGGACTTCACGGTTCCAAACAAGGTGCTGCGTTCTTTTCTGCGGGACTGATAGGGCACTGGAATTCAGCCCAGGGAAGAAGCCGCAGGCCGACAGCCACCCAGGGGGGCAAATCAAGACGGGGTGAAACGTGCAGCTGGCTGGGAGGGTTGGAGGACTTAACCCCCTGGGAGCTCCGTTTCAGATCCTGTGCTTGCCTCATCCCTCCTGCAACCCATGGTCCACAGGGGTCCTGCCAGATGGTGGGGTGCCATGGATAGTCAGCGCAGACTGAGCAGAGGCTATCGCCTGGCTTGGCAAGTGGTTGCAGGGACCTGGGCTGGAGTTTGGACTAACACCAGCGGGATGGACTGTCCCACTCTGGGAGAGATGCCATTGGGGTGTGGGAGCCAATCTCACCTGCCAACAAACTCCAGGGAAGGACCACCCACCCAGCAACGTGACTGAACCCGAGAGGGCCCAGCAATGCCCTCTACAGGCCAAAAAAGACATAGCCCCAACCTCAACAAAAAAAACCGTCCACTCAGAGACTCCTGAAATCACGAACTTCAAAGATCAAAGGGAGATAAATCCATGAAGATGGGGAAAAAAAAACAGCTCAAAAAAGATGAAGCCACCAAAGAACAGAACACCTCTTCTCCTCCCAGAGAAGACAACTCCTCACCATCAAGGCAACCAAAAACGACAGAGAATGAATCTGATGAATTGACAGAAGCAGACTTCAGAAGGTAGGTAATAACAAACTTTTCTGAGTTAAAAGACCATGTTCTAACCCAATGCAAAGAAACTAAGAACCTTGATAAAAGGTTAGATGAAATGCTAACTAGAATAATCAGATTAGAGAAGAACATAAACAACTTGATGGAGCTGAAAAACACAGCACGAGAACTTCGCAAAGCATACACAAGTTTCAACAGCCAAATTCATCAAGCAGAGAAGAAAGGATATCAGAGATAGAAGATCAAATCAATGAAATAAAACAGAAGGCAAGATTAGAGAAAAAAGAATGAACAAATGAACGAAGCCTCCAAGAACTATGGGATTATGTGAAAAGACCTAATCTACACTTGATCAACATACCTGAATGTGATGGGGAGAATGAATCCAAGTTGGAAAACACTATCCAAGATATTATCCAAGAGAACTTTCCCAATGTAACAAGGCAGGCCAACATTCAAATCCAGGAAACACAGAGAACACTACAAAGATATTCCTCAAGAAGAGAAACCCCAAGGCACATAGTTTTCAGATTCACCAGGGTTGAAATGAAGGAAAAAATCCTAAGGGCAACCAGAGAGAAAGGTCGAGTCACCCACAAAGGAAAGACCATCAAACTCACAATGGATCTCTCAGCAGAAACCCTGCAAGCTAGGAGGGTGTGGGGGCCAATATTCAACATCCTTAAAGGAAAGAACTTTCAACCCAGAATTTCATATCCAGCCAAACTAAGTTTCATAAGTGAAGGAAAAATAAAATCTTTTACAGACAAGCAATTACTGAAAGATTTTGTCACTACAAGACCTGCCTTGCAAGAGCTGCTGAAGGAAGTACTAAACAGGGAAAGGAACAACCAGTACCAGCCACTGCACAAATGTACCAAATGGTAAAGAATAATGATGAAATGAAGCAGCCATGTCAATTATCAGGAAAAACAACCAGCCAGTAACAAAATGGCAGGATCAAATTCAAACATAACAATATTAATGTTGACAGTAAATGGCCTAAATGCCCCAATCAAAAGAGACAGACTGGCAAATTGGATAAAAAGTCAAGACCCATTGGTGTGCTGTATTCAGGAGACCCAACTAACATGCAGTCTCACATGGAGTCAAAATAAAGGGATGGAAGAAGACTTACCAAGCAAATGGAGAGCAAAAAGAAGTAGGGGTAGCAATCCTAGTCTCTGATAAAATGGACTTTAAACCAACAAAAATCAAAAGAGACAAAGAAGGGCATTACATAATGATAAAAGGATCAATGCAACAAGAAGAGCTAACAATCCTAAATATATATGCACCCAATACAGGAGCACCCAGATACATAAAACAAGTTCTTAATGACCTACAAAGAGACTTAGATTCCCCCACAACAATAGTGGGAGACTTTAACACACCACTGACAATATTGGACAGATCAATGAGACAGAAAGTCAACAAGGATATCTAGGACTTGAATGCAGATTTGGACCAAGTGGACGTCATAGACATGTTAGGAAACTCCACCCCAAATCCACAGAATACACATTCTTCTCAGCACCACGTTGCACTTACTCCAAAATTGACCACATAATTGGAAGTAAATCACTCCTCAGCAAATGCAAAAGAATGGAAATCATAACAAACGGTCTCTCAGACCACAGCACAAATTCGAACTTAGGATTAAGAAAAGCACTCAAAACTGCACAATCACATGGAAACTGAACAACTTGCTCCTGAATGATGAATGGATAAACAAGGAAATGAAGGCAGAAATAAAAATGTTCTTTAAAACCAACGAGAATGACGATGCAACATACCAGATCCTATGGGACACATTTAAAGCAGTGTCTAGAGGGAAATTTATAGCAATAAATGCTCAAATGAGAAACAAGGAAAGATCTAAAATGGACACTCTATCACTAAAATTGAAAGAGCTAGAGGAGCAAGATAAAAAAAACTCAAAAGCAAGCAGAAGACAAGAAATAACTAAGATCAGAGCAGAACTGAAGGACATAGAGACACAAAAAATCCTTCAAAAAATCAATAAATCCAGGAGGTCAACAAAATAGACAGACCACTAGCTAGACTAATGAAAAAAGAAAAGAGAGAAGAATCAAATAGATGCAATAAAAAACGATACAAGGCAGATCACCACTGATTCCTCAGAAATACAAACAACCATCAGAGATTACTACAAACAACTCTATGCATATAAAACAGTAAACCTGGAAAAAATGGATAAATTCCTGGACATTTGCACACTCCCAAGACTAAGCCAAGAAGAAGGTGAAACCCTGAATAGACCAATAACAAGGTCTGAAGTTCAGGCAGCAATTAATAGCCTACTAACCAAAAAAAGTCCGGGTCCAGATGGCTTCACAGCTGAATTCTACCAGACATACAAAAAGGAGCTGGTACCATTTCTGTTTAAACTTTTCCAAATAATATAAAAAGAGGGAATCCTGCCTAATTCTTTCTGTGAGACCAACATCATCTTGATACCAAAATCTGGCAGAGACACAACTAAAAAAGAAAAGTACAGACCCAAATCCATGATGAACATTGATGCAAAAATCTTCAATAAAATACTGGCAAAGCAAATCCAACAGCACATCAAAAAGCTTATTCATCATGATTAAGTAGGCTTCATACCAGGGATGCAAGGCTGGTTCAATACATGCGAGTCTGTAAATGTAATTCACCACATAAACAGAAACAAAGACAAAAACCACATGATTATCTTAATAGATGCAGAGAAAGCCTTTGACAAAATTCAACAGCTCTTTATGCTAAAAACTCTCAATAAAGTAGGTATCGATGGAATGTATCTCAAAACAATAAGAGCTACTTACGACAAGCCCACAGCCAATATCATACTGAATGGTTTGATAAAAACTGAAAGCATTCTCTTTAAAAGCTGGTACTAGACAAGGATGCCCTCTCTCACCACTCCTATTCAATATAGTATTGGGAGTTCTAGCTAGAACAATTAGGCAAGAAAATGAAATAAAGGGCATTCAATTAGGAAAAGAACAAGTCAAATTGTCCCTATTTGCAGATGACATGATTGTATATTTAGAAGACCCCCATTGTCTCAGCCCAAAACCTCCTTAAGCTGATAAGCAACTTTGGCAAAGTCTCAGGATAGAAAAATCAATGTGCAGAAATCATAAGCATTCCTATACACCGATAACAGACAGAGAGCCAACTCATGAGTGAACTCCCATTTACAAGTGCTACAAAGAGAATAAAATACCTAGGATTAAAATTAACAAAGGAGGTAAAAGATCTATCTCTTCAAGGAGAACTACAAACCACTGATCAAGGAAATAAGAGAGGAAACAAAGAGATGGAAAAATACTCCATGCTCATGGTTAGGAAGAACCAATATCATGAAAATGGCCATACTGCCCAAAGTAAATTTATAGATTCAATGCTCTCCCCATCAAGCTACTATTGACCTTCTTCACAGAACTGGAAAAAACCACCTTAAACTTCATACAGAATTAAGAGAGCCTTCATAGCCAAGACAATCCTAAGCAAAAAGAACAAAGCTGGAGGCATCACGCTACCTGACTTCAAACTATACTACAAGGCTACAGTATACAAAACAGTATGGTACTGGTACCAAAACAGAGATATAGACCAATGGAACAGAATAGAGGCATCAGAAACAGTGCCACACATCTACAACCCTCTGATCTTTGACAAACCAGACAAAAAGAAGCAGTGGGAAAATGATTCCCTGTTTAATAAATAGTGTTGGGAAAACCGGCTAACCATATGCAGGAAGCTGAAACTAGACCCCTTCCTTACATCTTATACAAAAATTAACTCCAGATGGATTAAAGATTTCAACATAAGAACTAACACCATAAAAAACTAGAAGAAAAGCTAGGCTGTGCCATTCAGGACATAGGCACAGGCAAGGACTTCATGACTAGAATACCAAAAGCAAGGGCAACAAAAGTCAAAATAGGCAAGTGGGACCTAATTAAACGTAAGAGCTTCTGCACAGCAAAAACAGTCATTAGAATAAACTGGCAACCAACAGAGTGGGAAAAAAATTTTGCAATCTACCCATCAGACCAAGGGGTAATATCCAGAATCTACAAAGAACAAAAGCAGATTTACAGGAAACAAACAAACCCATTCAAAAGTGGGAGAAGGATATGAACAGGCACTTTTCAAAAGAATACAAATACATGGCCAAGAAACTTGAAAGAATGTTCATCATCATTGATCATTAGAAAAATGCAAATCAAAACCACATTGAGATAACATCTCACACCAGTTGGAATGGCAATCATTAAAAAATATGGAGACAACAGATGCTGGAGAGGATGTGGAAAAAAAGTAATACTTTTACACTGTTGGTGGGAGTGTAAATTAGTTCAATCATTGTGGAAGTCAGTGTGGTGATTCCTCAAAGATCTAGAAATAGAAATTCCATTTGACCTAGCAATCCCATTACTGGGTATATATCCAAAGGATTATAAATCATTCTATTATTAAGATACATTCACACACATGTTTATAGCAGTACTGTTTACAATAGCAAAGACCTGGAACCAGCTCAAATGCCCATCAACAATAGAGTAGACAAGGAAAACGTGACACATTTACACTATGGAATACTATGCAGCCATAAAAAATGATGAATTTGTGTCCTTTGTAGAGACATGGGTGAACCTAGAAACCATCATTCTAAGCAAACTGACACAAGAACAGAAAACCAAATACCACATGTTTTCACTCATAGGTGGGTGATGAACAATGAGAACACTTGGGCACAGGGAAAAACACTGACAGGACTAAGTGGGGGGTAGAGGGGAGGGGAGGGGAGTACAGCCAGGTTGGGGGGTGGGGAGGAGGGGGAGGGATAACACTGGGAGAAATGCCTGATGTAGTCAACAGAGTGGGGAGGGATGGAGACAGCAAACCACCATGGCATGTATGTACCTATGCAACAATTCTGCAAGATGCAGGACGTGCAGATGTACCAAAGAGCCCAAATACAATAAAAAAAAAGAGCAATTTGAATTTTAACGGAGTTTTAAGTCTCCCTTATTTACATGGTAGTGTCTCCATCCATCTTTAATGGTAGAGGAAATTATTTGGCCATCAGAGTTATTTTGTTGTTCTAGTAAAAACATGTTTAGGTTATGATAATTAAACTTGCATTAAACAATAAAATGAAAAATATATACAATTGAGATTTGGAAGCAGCTGCCAATTGGTAGCAGGCTATCCTTTGTGAACACTCTGAATTTAAGGAGCTAAGGTTTAAATATAAAGAAGAATGACAAGCGAATAATCCTCAAAATATTTCATTTTCAGTGAAATATGTATGTGAGGAAATAAAAAAGCAACATGAAGGTTACATGTATTCTTCTGATGTCCTTGACATTTTGCCAAATACCAAGAAGAGGATATTAGAACAAAGGGTATTTTTGTTTTCAGAGTTTTAGCAGTATGATTGAAGCAGTAACACGATTCAAAAGCTGGGGTTAATGTTTTAAAAAAAAAAATGTTTTTTCAAATGAACTCTTCATGCATAGGATCTATCTGACGAGACCATAACTTTAGGGACAGTTTCCCTCTGATCTTAAGTCACCAAACATTGCCTTAGGCTTCTTCAGCCCTCAGAAAAGTATATTTTCAGAAGTAGAGCATGGAACATTCAGAAAAGTTTGTTTGCTAGATCTTATTGCTGTGGATACATCTAATAACAGAAGTGGCTGGGAAATAGAATCTCCATGTGTGAACAAGAAAAAGTTTGGCAGGCAGCAGGCTACAGAATACTGTTTGGTTGGGGAGTACTGATTGGTTGGTTGGGGATGAAATCATAGAGAGTTGAAGCTGTCCTCTTGCAGAGTCATCTCCTAGGTGGGGACCACAAGACCAAATGAACCAGTTTACTAGGCTGGGTGGCACCAGCTGATCCAACATAATGCAGGGCTGAAAAATACTTTGAACAGCAATCTTAGGTTTTACAATAGTGATGTTCTCCATAACAGTAAGCCTCGAGTTTGGTGATCAGCTAGCAGTCTCTAACATAGAAGAAATATTGTTGCTTTTTCTGCTTTTTAAAAGCATATTTAGTTACAAAATTAACACAAGCACATATTCTCTTCAGAAAAAAAATCAAAACATTACAAATGAAAGTTAAATTCTCTTTGATCACTACCACATTTTCTTCTAGCCCTCCCCCAAGCATAATTGCAGTAAGAAGTTTATTGTCAATTTTTGCAGATTACTTTCTCTTTAATAAGAGAGAAGCAATCATTCTGGGAAACTAGGTCAAGGAATGGAGGAAGTAGCCTGTGTAAAAACAGCAATTGCGTAGTTCTTCCTACACGCTATCCACTCTTTAAAGAGCTCAGTGCATAATAACCCCTCTACTCATAACAACAAACCCATCCAGTAGTTACTATTATTACCACCTTTACTTTACAGGTAAATAAACTGAGGCACTGGAAGGTTAATAACGTTGCTTAAACTCCCAGAATTAGTACTGAAATTACTTTTATAAATATTGTGAAAGTGAGAAAAACCTGACATAGGAAAATTATGACAGTGAAAGAAATTTGACCTAACTCTGTCTTGCTTTTAACCCTCAAGCTGCCCTTGTTCATTCCTGGGCATAGGCCAAGCTAATTTTCGGAGGAATTTAGTTTATATTTAACTTTGAAACAAAGATAATAACAGCCTCTTCTCAAAACAAACCTCCTCCTCTTTGGGGGACCAGATCACCTTTGTAAAATGAACAAATTAGTCACAAATTAGAAATTATGACTCAGGAGTCATGTAGCCAGATGCCAAAAGATTCCTAACCTCCTCAGTTACTCTTATGGAGAACATCACTACTGTAAAACCTAAGATTGCTGTGTTCAAGGTATTTTTCAGTCCCCGCATTATGTTGGATCAGCTGGAGCCACCCAACCTAGTAAACTGGCTCATTTGGTCTTGTGGTCCCCACCTAGGAGCTGACTCTGCAAGAGGACAGCTTCAATTCCCTATGATTTTATCCCCAACCCAACCAATCAGTACCCCCCATTCTGTAGCCTTCTGCCTGCCAAACTGTCCTTAAAATATCCCTAGCCTCTGAATTTTCAGAGGGGCTGATTTGAGTAATAACAAACTCCTGTCCTTCTGCTTTGTTGGCTCTGCATTCATTAACCTTTTCTCTATTGCAAAAACCTGCTGTTCTCAGTACATTGGCTTTTCAGGGCAGCAGGCAATATTAACCACTGGGTGATTACACTATTCTGTGGATCTGAAATGGAAATGTATATTATTTCTGTCCAGAGTCTTTGTGCCCTCCATCACCTCTGGGAGAAATTATGCAGTATGTGTTTCATTCATGACAGACTTATGAGGACTGGAATCACACTCCCATTGTCACAAAATAGAAAACTTGACAAAATGTGAAATCATTGTTTTAAGACAAGGGACAATAGGCAATGCAGGCCTATGATCCCCAAGAGGAGGGAAACAAAGAATCAGATGTTGGGGCTGCTCTAGCTACTGGAGGTAATTTTTGTACTGTGACACAGAGAAAAAGAACCCAAACAGCCTACTGTGTTAATGAGTTTTATGAGACATGGATCAGAATTTAGGGAGGTTGAGACAGGTAAAGTTGGTGAGGCAAAGTACCAAGAGGACAAAGCTGCCAGCAGAAAAGTTTCCAGCAATCTGCATAGAAAGTTACATTAATCTACATATATGTAAAGTCAAAAAATAGTTCCAGGAAATGAACAAGTTCTATTGACCTCTAAAGAGAAAACTGCCTAGTGCTCTAACAGGAACAAGAATCATGGTCCTTTCTAGCAGTTAGAGATGAGAGACACTTTTGGAAACATGGGGCTTTTGGTGTAGACCCTCTAAATGGCCAGGCTTATTGGGACCAAACAAGTCAAAAAGAATTCCAAAGACCTACCCTTTAAAAATTAGAAAAAAATAGAATCACAGAGGAAACACGCAGTAACATGTTATATATAAACCCAATGATAAGAGATCTTACCTTCATCATAAATAGAATAAATATTCCCATTATGGGAACAAGCAAATAAGTTTCCAAAAGATAAAAACACATCTGTAAGCCACTTTACTACCCATCAGAGTCCAAAACTCTTTAAAATCATAAATAGAAGCAAGCACTCAGTAGCATAAAGTTCGCAAAGTCAAGCATACAATCCTGAAATTAATAGGCTTGCAAAAAGGAGGAAAATGTGATTTATAATAGCAAGAAAATATCCAATCTCTCTAAATAAATAGAGAGTCCAGGTGCGGTGGCTCAAGCCTATAATCACAGCACTTTGGGAGGCTTATGGGGGCAGATCATGAGGTGAGCAGTTCAAGACCAGCTTGGCCAACATAGTGAAATCCCATCTCACTAAAAATACACACACACACACACACACACACACACACACACACACACACACACACACAAAGAATGAAAGAAAAATTAGCCGGGCATGGTTGGTGCCTGTAGTCCCAGCTACTTGGGCGGCTGAGGCTAGAGAATCACTTGAACCTGGGAGATGGAGATTGCAGTGAGCAGAGATCATGCCACTGCACTCCAGCCTGAGTGACACAGCAAGACCCTATCTCAAAAAATAAAAAATAAAAAATGAAATAAAATAAAACAAAATAAAAAGAAATAGAGAAGTGACATAGATGACATAGTAAATTAGGATATCAAAACAGATGTTACAAATATACTCATTATGCTTAAAGACTTGTAGGAAAATCAGTGAGAAGGAGAATGAAAAACATAAAAAAGAAACAACATTTTTGAGTTAGAAATCAGTACATAAAATAAAAATTTCACTGGACAAAATTAATGGCTAATGAAATACTGTAGGAAAAACAAGATTCTTAAACTTTAAAACATAACAATAGAAACTATCTAAAATGAAGAAGATAGGGGAAGACAAAGACTGAAAATAAATTAACAGAGACTCAAACCTCTGGGAAAATAGTAATCTAATATAAATGTAATTTGAATTCCAGAAAAAGAAGAGGTAGGTAAAATTATTTGAAAAATAACTATTTCAAAATTTAATGAAAATTATAAACCAAGGGATGCAAAATACTTACTAATTTCAAGCAGGCTAAAGATAAATTAAAAAATACCAAGGTATATGAAAATCAATATGCTGAAGGCAAATAATAAAAAGAAATCTTTAAAACAGCCAGAGTACAGCGCCACATTACTATAGAAGAATAAATAGAAGTATAAGCGTAAATTTCCCATCAGAAACTATGAAAGTCAGAAAACATGGGAGGTAACTCTTTAAAATGCTGGGGGGAAAAACTCTGTTAATTAAGATATACACAGCTAGAACACCTTCCAAAAATTAAGGAGAAATAGACACTTTTTCACACAAATTTTGCAGAGGAATAATAGCAAAGAGAATTTGCATCTTTACTGCAAAAAATGTTAAAAGTAAATTTCTGTGTCATAAAGAATGTCATACCAGATAGAAAGTTGGATCTATAAAAAAAGAAATATAGAACACCAAAAATAGTTAAAATAAAGTTGGATAGAAAAGGCATTTCTTATTATTGGTATCTGCTCCTACAGATAGATGACTATCAAAAGCAAAAATAGTAGCCATGCATTTTGGGGTTACAGCCCACATAAAAGTAAAATTTATGCTCACCGTAACACAAAATGCAAATTAAAGCCAACTGTTTACAATATTTCACACCCACTTGAACAGATAGATTAAAAAATACTAATTTCGGAATCAAGCAAATTGACAAGATGTACAGGAATATCAATACACGATTATGTGAGTATGTTCTGTAAGACTTACTCCCAAATTTCAAAGATAGCCGTGATAGGTTGTGTATTGCCACTTATTCTTAGAATAACCTTGGGAAAAGTGACTACTAAGCCTCCAGTTCCTTGTCAATAGAATGAGGCTAACGAAAACTTTCATGCCTAGCACACAATAAGTACGTAATATGTTTTACCAACAGAAAATTTACATTATAAATTCTTGTGAAAATATATTTATCATTATTTCTTCTCATTTTTTTCTGGCTCCAAAACTAGTCTTACAACTACTGAACTGAGTCAATAATGTATTCTATTAGAGAAAAAGCAAATCTGATTTCTTTGTGTTCATTGACATCTTTCAAACACAATTTTACATATACATAAAAACTTGTGAAATTTGAGGTTCATAATAATCAAATATATGCTTTGAGAATCACAAACACGACTTCAAGGACAGTTGACAGATTCAACTTTTGAACTCCAGCATTATCTTCCACAAAGATTACAGGGGGGTTAGCATTATATTTTTAGTCTTTATTTATTAAACTAGTTAAGAATTGATAATTAACCATCCTAAAAAGTAAGGTAAATACATTATTTTCAGTGTTGACAAAATTTAAAGATGCCCATGAGGCCATAGCTGGTAAAATATAAAATGCAAATGTGAGAATACTTTTGTTTTTTAGCTTTATTAAGGCATAATTTGCATAGAAAAATTGCACGTGTCTAAGTATGCATTTTGATGAGCTTGAACATATGCATGTTTGCTTTATTTAATTTTGTTTTACATTTGATCACACAGTATAGAATGGACTCTTTATTATCTGAAGCTTCAGGGAGGAAGCAGCACTCAGATATTGTTGAGTGGAAATACATACCTCCACAAAGGAGCAAGGCTCCTTTACAACCAATTCTAAAGTTTTACTGCAAGCGTCAGCCTAATATATCATTTGTAAAGGGTCATTGCAGCCTTTTTATAGCTACTAAGGGTCACATTTGGTCAAAGGCTTCTGGAATTTCTATTATGTTTCCAGATGTTTTGGCAATAGCTTTCAAATAACCATAGTTTTTGCTCACCCTAACCTAATTTTACTAGTCTAGACATTGGGATGAACTAATATTCAACTCTTCTAAGCTGCTTCCCCTGTTCTATAAGGTATGAGTGCACTGTCTCTTTCTCTGCCAGGTTTTACATTTGATGGTTTCCAGGAACTACTAAGAGTGAGATCATCCCTGAAGCAGTCACATCCCTGAAGTGACTGCCAGAGGAAGGTGAGAGACATATGGTGGCCTTACAGGTTTTCTCTCCAAATCTATATTAAGAAATTTCATAGAAAATGTCTGCATCTAAATATATGTCTCATGAAATGAGGTTCATGAACCTCTTCTATTTCCTTTTATGACCCGTGATTGGGATTCTGCCTGAATATCAATAATGCCAAATATATATATATATATATATATAACTGTTAATATCTCACTACATTATCCATTATTATAAGGAAATTATTATAGCAAAGACATTGTGAGTATAGAGACAAAAAAGTAGAACTTTTATGATTAAAAATAATGGATATTTTACAGTATTTAATGAGACCCAGAGACAGAGCTTAAAGAGTTCATGCAGTCTAAGGGGTTGAGTATCTTTCACTTGTGATTTTCTTGCACTTTACCTATTATTTTCTTAATCCTGCATATATTGCTTTCTTGTTGAAAAAAAGTCATGATAGAAGACAATAAGAAGTTCTGTTGTTGAGAAAGTTAATGAGGAAAATGTGAAAGTTAGATATGTCAGGTTAAAGATAGGTAGCATGATATACTAGAAGCAAAAAGAAAAAGAAAGACCTGTAGTAGAAGCCAAAACTCCTGGTTGCTAACTGTAAGTATCCACTTACAAATGTTGACATTTAGTTTGGGTTGATTTTCCCCTACAAAACAGGAATGATATATAATAGCTTTGAAACCCACATAATAGGAATTTTATAAATGACAAATCACATGTTTGTAAATCCATTTTGAAAAGATGAGATATGTATTTCTACAGAGAAATCTCAAGTCTTCTGGAAAGTAAATATTTTAAAAATCTTCAAAAATCTGTGTGTTTATTGCCTCTTGGTGAATGACTCTACCCTCCGACTAATCACATAAGCCAAAAATATGGGAATCCTGCACTAACTTTTAAAATCCACTTTAGTGGGATTTTGACAGCACACACACTGAGAATCTGAGAGACCAACATAAGGAGTTAGGCAATATTGTCTTCCTTAAAGGTTCTCAAGCTGTTCTGTACCTACCAGCTTTTTACATTTTGTATCTTATTCATTTACATGAACGGTGAAAGACAAGTTGAGCCCATTCCTTAATATGCTTAGAGCTAAAAGTCCAATGATAAAGAACTTGAATGTGGTCCACTATTTCTCATTTCAGACTTGTTTGATAGGTGATGGGGAGGGGGACAGTGAAAGTTGAATTGAAGAGAGAAGAGAATCTCTAAATAAGTTAGAATTTATGCAATGCATGATGCATTGAGAGGAAGACCAGAGTGTTTCAAAGAATCATGGTCACAGTTATGATACGACATGTGTCCAACATATTCCTTGCTTAATTGACCTTCTCACTTCTTACAGAAGGCAGAATGTAGACTGAGTTGAACAACAATGTTCAATGAAGTTGAGAAAAATGACAGTAAAAGATAGAATCTTTGGTTTAATTGACATGCCTCCCTTTGATTATTAAAAGGAAAATTACCAGGTTACATTCAATCTACACGTTTTTTTAAATTTTTTAATTTTTTTTTATTGCATTTTAGGTTTTGGGGTACATGTGCAGAACGTGCAAGATAGTTGCATAGGTACACACATGGCAGTGTGTTTTGCTGCCTTCCTCCCCTTCACCCACATTTGGCATTTCTCTCCAGGCTATCCCTCCCCAGCTCCCCTCTGCTGTCCCTCCCTTATTCCCCCCAATAGACCCCAGTGTGTAGTACCCCCTTTCCTGTGTCCATGTGTTCTCATTTTTCTTCACCCGCCTATGAGTGAGAATATGTTTCCTTTTCTTTTCTTGTGTCAGTTTGCTGAGAATGATGTTCTCCAGATTCATCCATGTCCCTACAAAGGACATGAACTCATCATTTTTGATTGCTGCATAATATTCCATGGTGTATATGTGCCACATTTTCCCAATCCAGTGTATCATCGATGGGCATTTGGGTTGGTTCCAGGTCTTTGCTATTGTAAACAGTGCTGCAATGAACATTCGTGTGCATGTGTCCTTATAGTAGAACAATTTATAGTCCTTTGGATATATACACAGTAATGGGATTGCTGGGTCAAATGGAATTTCTATTTCAAAGGCCTTGAGGACTCGCCACACTGTCTTCCACAATGGTTGAACTAATTTACACTCCCACCAACAGTGTAAGAGTGTTCCTATTTCTCTGCATTCTCTCCAGCATCTGTTGTCTCCAGATTTTTTAATGATTGCCATTCTAACTGGCATGAGATGGTATCTCAATGTGGTTTTGATTTGCATCTCTCTAATGACCAGTGATGATGAGCATTTTTCATGTGTTTGTTGGCCTCATGTATGTATTCTTTTGTAAAGTGTCTGTTTATATCCTTTGTCCATTTTTGCTTTTGTCCTGAAAATCTGTTTGAGTTCTTTGTAAATTCTGAATATCATCCCTTTGTCAGATGGGTAAACTGCAAAGATTTTTTTCCCATTCTGTTGGTTGCCGATTCACTCTAGTGACTGTTTCTTTTGCTGTGCAGAAGCTGTGGAGTTTGATTAGGTCCCATTTGTCTATTCTGGCTTTTGTTGCCAATGCTTTTGGTGTTTTGGTCATGAAGTCCTTGCCTACTCCTATGTCCTGAATGGTTTTGCCTAGATTTTCTTCTAGGGTTTTTATGGTGCCAGGTCTTATGTTTAAGTCTTTAATCCATCTGGAGTTAATTTTAGTGTAAGGTGTCAGGAAGGGGTCCAGTTTCTGCTTTCTGCACAAGGCTAGCCAGTTTTCCCAACAGCATTTATTAAACAGGAAATCCTTTCCCCATTGCTTGTTTTTGTCTGGTTTATCAAAGATTATATGGTTGTAGACATGTTGTGTTGCCTCCGATGCCTCTGTTCTGTTCCATTGGTCTAGATCTCTGTTTGGGTACCAATACCATGCTCTTTTGATTACTGTAGCCTTGTAGTATAGTTTGAAGTCTGGTAGTGTTCTTTTTGCTTAGGATTGACTTGGCTATGTGGGCTCTCTTTTGGTTCCATATGAAGTTGATGGCGGTTTTTTCCAGTTCTGTGAAGAAATTCAATGGTAGCTTGATGGGGATAGCACTGATTCTGTAAATTACTTTGGGCAGTATAACCATTTTCACGATATTGATTCTTCCTAACCATGAACATGGAATGTTTCTCCATCTATTTGTGTCCTCTCTTATTTCGTTGAGCAGTGGTCTGTAGTTTTCTTTGAAGAGGTCCCTTACATTCCTTGTAAGTTGTATTCCTAGGTATTTTATTCTCTTTGTAGCAATTGTGAATGGCAGTTTGTTCTTGATTTGGTTCTCTTTAAGTCTCTTATTAGTGTATAGGAATGCTTATGATTTTTGCACATTGATTTTATATCCTGAGACTTTGCTGAAGTTGCTTATCAGTTTCAGGAGATTTTGGGCTGAGGTGATGGGGTCTTCTAGGTATACTATCATGTCATCTGCAAATAGAGACAATTTGGCTTCCACCTTTCCTATTTGAATACCCTTTATTTCTTTTTCTTGCCTGATTGCTCTGGCTAGAACTTCCAGTACTATATTGAATAGGAGTGGTGAGACAGGGCATTCTTGTCTAGTGCCGGATTTCAAAGGGAATGCTTCCAGTTTTTACCCATTAAATATGATATTGGCTGTTGGTTTGTCATAAATAGCTTTTAGTACTTTGAGATACATTTTATCAATACCAAGTTTATTGAGGGTTTTTAACATAAAGGGCTGCTGAATTTTGTCAAATGCCTTCTCTGAGTCAATTGAGATAATCATGCGGTTTTTGTTTTTGGTTCTGTTTATGTGGTGAATTACGTTTATAGACTTGCGTATGTTGAACCAGCCTTGCATCCCCGGGATGAATCCTACTTGATCATGATGGATAAGTTTTTTAATGTGCTGTTGCAATTGGTTTGCCAGTATTTTATTGAAGATTTTTGCATCTATGTTCATTATTGATATTGGCCTGAAGTTTTCTTTTCTTGTTGAGTCTCTGCCTGGTTTTGGTATCAGGATGATGTTGGTCTCACAAAATGATTTGGGAAGGGTTCCCTCTTTTTGGATTATTTGGAATAGTTTCAGAAGGAATGGTACCAGCTGCTCTTTGTGTGTCTGGTAGAATTTGGCTGTGAACCCATCTGGACCTGGGCTTTTTTTTGTGTGGTAGGCTCTTAATTGCTGCCTCAACTTCAGACCTTGTTATTGGTCTATTCATAGTTTCAGCTTCCTCCTGGTTTAGGCTTGGGAGGACACAGGTATCCAGAAATTTATCCATTTCTTCCTGGTTTACTAGTTTATGTGCATAGAGTTGTTTGTAGTATTCTCTGATGATGGTTTGAATTTCTGTGGAATCTGTGGTGATTTCCCCTTTATCGCTTTTTATTGCATCTATTTGGTTGTTCTCTCTTTTCTTTTTTATCAGTCTGGCTAGTGGTCTGTCTATATTGTTGATCTTTTCAAAAAACCAGCTCTTGGATTTATTGATTTTTTTGAAGGGGTTTTCGTGTCTCTATCTCCTTCAGTTCTGCTCTGATCTTAGTTATTTCTTGTCTTCTGCTAGATTTTGAGTTTTTTTAATCTTGCTCCTATAGCTCTTTAAATTTTGATGATAGGGTGTCAATTTTGGATCTCTCTTCTCTTCTCATGTGGGTACTTACTGCTATATATTTTCCTCTGGAGACTGCTTTAAATGTGTCCCAGAGATTCTGGTATGCTGTGTCTTTATTCTCATTGGTTTCAAAGAACTTCTTTATTTCTGCCTTCATTTCATTTTTTATCCAGTCAACATTCAAAAGCCAGTTGTTCAGTTTCCATGAAGGTGTGCGGTTCTGAGTTATTTTCTGAATTCTGAATTCTAACTTGATTACACTATGGTCTGAGAGACTGTTATGATTTCAGTTGTTTTCCATTTGCTGAGGAGTGATGTACTTCCAATTATGTGGTCAATTTTGGAGTAGGTTTGATGTGGTGCTGAGAAGAATGTATATTCTGTGGATTTGGGGTGAAGAGTTCTGTAAATGTCTATCAGGTTTGCTTGTTTCAGGTCTGAGTTCAAGCCCTGGATATCCTTGTTAATTTTCTGTCTGGTTGAGCTGTCTAATATTGACAGTGGAGTGTTAAAGTCTCCCACTATTATTGTGTGGGAGTCTAAGTCTTTTTGTAAGTCGTTAAGAATGTGCCTTATATATCTGGGTGCTCCTGTATTGGGTCCACATATATTTAGGATAGTTAGTTCTTCTTGTTGTGTTGATCCTTTTACCATTATGTAATGTCCTTCTTTGTCTCTTTTGATCTTTGTTGCTTTAAAGTCTATTTTATCAGAGAAGAGAATTGCAACTCTTGCTTTTTTTTTTGCTCTCCATTTGCTTGGTAAATCTTCCTCCATCCTTTTTATTTTGAGCCTTTGTGTATCCTTGCATGTGAGATGGGTTTCTTGGATACAGCACACCGATGGGTTTTGTTTTTTTATCCAATTTGCCAGTCTATGTCTTTTGATTGGTGCATTTAACCTATTTACATTTAGGGTTAATATTGTTATGTGTGAATTTGATACTGCCATTTTGATGCTAGCTGGCTGGTTTGCCCATTAGTTGATGCAGATTCTTCATTTTGTTGATGCTCTTTAGCATTTGGTATGTTTTTAGAATGACTGGCACTGATTGTTCCTTTCTATGTGTAGTGCCTCTTTCAGGAGCTCTTGTAAAGCAGGCCTGGTGGGGACAAAATCTCTGAGTACTTGCTTGTTGGCAAAAGATTTTATTCTTCCTTCACTTATGAAGCTCAGTTTGGCTGGATATGAAATTCTGGGTTGAAAGTTCTTTTCTTTTAGGATGTTTAATATTGACCCCCAATCTCTTCTGACTTATAGAGTTTCTGCCGAGAGATATGCTGTGAGTCTGATGGGATTTCCTTTGTGGGTGACCCGACCTTTCTCTCTGGCTGCCCTTAGTATTTTCTCCTTCATTTCAACCCTGGTGAATCTGATGATTATGTGCCTTGGGGTTGCTCTTTTTGCAGAATATCTTTGTGGTGTTCTCTGAATTTCCTGGAGTTGAGTATTGGCCTGCCTTGCTAGGTTGGGGAAATTTTCCTGGATAATATCCTAAAGAGTATTTTCCAGGTTGAATTCATTCTGTTCTTCACATTCTGGTACACCTATCAAACGTAGGTTAGGTCTCTTCACATAGTCCCACATTTCTTAGAGATTTTGTTCATTCCTTTTTGCACTTTTTTTCTATAATCTTGGTTTCTCATTTTATTTTATTGAACTGATCTTTGACTTCTGATATTATTTGTTCTGCTTGGTCAATTCAGCTGTTGAAACTTGTGCATGCTTTGCGAAGTTCTCATGTTGTTTTTTTCAGCTCCTTCAATTCATTCATATTTCTCTCTAAGTTGTCCATTCTTGTTATCATTTTCTCAAATCTTTTCTCAAGGTTCTTAGTTTCTTTGCATTGATTTAGAACATGTTCTTTCAGCTCACTGAAGTTTCTCATTATCCACCTTCTGAAGTCTGATTTCATCATTTCATCACACTCATTCTCTGTCCAGGTTTGTTCCCTTGCTGGTGAGGGGCTTTGGTCCTTTGTAGGAGGTGAGGTGTTTTGGTTTCGGGTGTTTTCCTCCTTTTCGCGCCGGTTTCTTCCCATCTTTGTGGATTTATCCACCTGTCGTCTGGGTAGTTGCTGACTTTTTGATTGGGTCTCTGAGTGGATGCCCAGATTGTTGATGATGAAGTAATTCTGTTACTTAGTTTTTCTTCTAACAGTCTAGCCCCTCTGCTGTATGACTGCTGAGGTCCACTCCAGGTCCTGCTTGTCTGAGGTACACCTGTAGCAGCTGCGGTACAGTGAGGGATGGTACCAGTTTCTTTTTCTGCTATCTTTGTCCCAGATTGATGCCTGCTCAATGTCAGTCTGATTAATCCTTTTTTGAGGTGCCTCTTTGGATATACAGGGGTCAGGGAGCTGCTTGAGGAGATGGTGTGTACTTTATAGGAGCTCCAGTGCTGAGCTGTGAGCTCCGTTGTTCATTCAGGGCTATTAGGCAGGTGCATTTAGGTCTGCTGCAGCAGAACTTATAAAACCCCTTTTTTTCTCTCAGATGCTCTGTCTTGGGGAGTTAGGGCTTTCTTTGTGAGTATCTGTTGCAGTGTCCTGCCCAGCTAGGAGGCAGTCTAGTCACTATTTGCCTGCCAAGGCTCTGCCCTGCTGCTGTGGGGTCCACCCTGCTGCCATGGGCTCTGCCCTGCTGCCGTGGGCTCCGCCCTGCTGCTGTGGGCTCCACCCTGCTGCCATGGGCTCTGCCCCACTGCCGTGGGCTCCATCCTGTTGCCTTGGGCTCCGCTCTGCTGTCATGGGCTCTGCCCTGTTGGCAAAGTCTCTCTGTTATGGCGGGTTGCCTTAGCAATGGCAGGCTGCTTCAGCAATGGGAGTGTACCTCAGTAGGGGTGGAATGTGTCGGTAGTGGTGGACACCCCTCCCCCACTGAGCTGCACAGTCCTGGATTCAGCTTAGCCTGCAGTGAAACTCTCAGTCCTGAACATTTCGAATTGCCATTTTGTTTGTCCCTGTGGTGGTGGGACCCACCAAGTCTGATCACCTGGCTCCCTGCCTCTGACTTTTTAAGTTGAGTGGTTGACTCTCTCACAGGTGTTTCAGTTGCATGCTGATAGGGCACTGGGATCTGTGTGATTTCCTGTGCAGCGACCCACTGCACCGGCTCAAATGAGGCTTCCTGGGAATCTCCTGGTCTGGCTCACTGTCCAAGTCCCATTTAATCAGACAGATATGTTAATCTGCCCTCCCAAATCTCAGATTGCCGGTTTCACAGGGCACCCAGAGCAGTGCATTTTGTGCGGGGTGCCGCTGTGCTGCAGCACTGGCCGAAATGGCTGCGTAAGTCAAAAGGGCTGCGCTGGTGTCCCATGTCCCTCCTACACCTGGGAGTTTCCCCGTTCTGTGGGCAACAAAGATCCGTATGAAAATGCAGCTAGGAGTCACCCTCTGCACCTTCACTGAGAGCTGCAATCCTGACTTGTTCCTACCGCGCCATCTTGGAAATCCCCTGAGCCAATCTAAACGTTTAATTGCCATATGCACTTTTATTGAATCTCTGGGTTTGAGTAAGGTATATTTGGGAATATATTTAATGTGAATCAGCATACAGGTTACAAAGCATTCAGACTTGAAATATTATCATAAATGTCACAGATTTGTACTTATTGGCAAGTGAGGATGAGAAGCAGCAATTGCATTTATGTATCTCTTATGCAAGCTCTTGTTTTTATCTCCACTGCCATTGCTGTAGTTTAGACACTTTTCTGATTTTTTTTTTTCAAAAAACTTGTAACTGATATAACATTCTTCAATCTTGTCTGTTCCAAACCATCCTCTGCTCTGCTTCCAGAATTATCTTTAAAACTTGAAAGTCTGATGAGTTTATAAAAGTACATTAGTACTTTAATTCCTTCAGTGGCATCCCAAGACAAAGAATAAAACAAAATCTATTTTCAAGAGACATAAAGCCTGTCTACCCATGATTCTTACCATTCTCTCTCATGACTTAAATCAAATGTGGAATATATATACATTAAAACATGTATATATACATAAATTATGGATATAAATTATGCATACATATATCTACACATACATAGTCATTTTTCAAATTCTCTCTGAACCCCTTTGCACTTTTTGTTAGAGGAACTTACATTTCTATGGTCAGAGATGAATAATAAACAGCAGCAGCAAAACAAAATGAAACAAACACCAATTCAATAAAATAATAAATATGGTGATACATTCTGAAGAAAATAAAAGAGGATATGAAAGAGAGTGACTACAGTGTAGAGATAAAATAAGCCCTATTTTAGGCAGGCTGGATCTTTCAGAGGAAGTGCTATCTGAACTCAGACTTGAAGTAGTTCATTAATACAAATAGCTGGGATAGCTGAAGTCTAAGAAAAGAGATCAGCATGTGGAAAGACCTTCAAAACAGTGAGAACTACAGGTGGCTGGAACATAGTCAGGAGTGGGTGGAGAGAACTGGCTTAATGTAAAATTGGAAAGTCAGTAGGGACAGGTAGTATATAATAACTTTTCTATAGGCAAGAAGAGCAGTAACAATAATGCTAAGGAATATACAATATGCCAAACACTATTTCAAACAAGCATTTACTAGTTTTATCCTAACAGTGTCTGTGTGACAAAGGAACTATTATTAACCACTATTTTGCAAGTGAGGACACAGAGCAAAGAGAAAACTAACATCTTACCTAAGATCACATAGTAAAACTTGTAGCTGGTAAATGATGGAATCTGTCACTAACACAGGCAGTCTGACTTTAGAATCTATGGTTTAATAATCATTTTACACTATAGGAATTTTTCAGACTAAATAAGCGTTTTCATTTCTTCTAAATGTAATGGGAAGCTAATGCAAAGTATCAAGCAAGGAAGATAAGATATAATTTGCACTTCAAAAAGGTCTGCCTGGCCACTGTGTAGAAGACAGTTTGTGTGTTTGTCTGAGGTGGGTGTGCTTACAAAAATGAAAACAGAAAGTTCAGTTAAAGGACAAGTGCAGTCATTCAGACAAGAGACAGTCATGATTTGGACTAAATGGTAGCAGTAAGTTTATGAGAATTTGTCAAATTCTTATGTATCTGGAAGGTAAAGACAACAAGTTAGTTGATCAATAAGAAGAATAGATTACAAAATTAGACTGTTAAGCAAGACTTAATTTTTGCTCACTGAATGTGTAAATGATAATCCCACTAACCAAGATGGGAAGTACCAAAATGGGAAGTAAGTTGGGAAAAGTAGGAAATAAAGGGCTTTGCTTGAACAATGTAAGATTTGGCATGCCCATTGGATATCCAAGTGGAGAATTTAAATAGATAATTAAAAATAAATGTTTGGTGCTCAGGGTGAGGTCAGGACTAAATAAATAAATTTGTGCATCATCAGTATATAGATAAAATTTAAAGCTAAGGGGCTGAATGAAAATCACCTTGGAAAATCGCAGTCATTCTGATTTACTTGTTGTATCTCAAGTAACAATTATTCCATGCTTTCTTATGCCTCCACCATTACAGGCAGTTAGGTAATAATTTTCTCTGAAAAATACGGCTAATCTTTTGCAGTTTACCCAAGCTCTCCCTCTTTAATAAATCCTTTCCTGATTACCTGCAAAGAGTTAGAGAGTGATTAAAACATTTATTCCAACCATCCATTCATCCATCTATCCATTCATCCACTCAACTAGTGGTTGTTGGATAGCTAATCTGTGCTAGAGAGTTTGCTACACACTTGGGGTTGCCATAGTAAATACAAAATAGTGTATCTCTGTCTTTTGGCCTTTTTTTTTTTTGTCTGCATATATCTTCTGGAGCCATATTTCTTTAATGCTACATTGTAACATAGAGGACCATTAAAACAATTTCCTAAGTGTTGGTTCACTTGAAGAAAAGAGATGAAAAAATAAAATAGGAGATATCAGAGTGTATCATGCATTACAATAATAAATAATGCTTTGTGAATTATTTTTTCCCTGATACAAGTATCTACTATATTGCAACACTGTATCTTTTTTTTTTTTTTAATTGAGAGTGTTCAAAAAAGTTGAAAAGACATCTAGGAAACCACTTACCACTTTATGAGTCTCTCTCTCTCTCTCCATTTGACTGAATTCTGTGGGGGAAAGAACCCAATCTTTTTACAGCCTTATTACATTTGAATCCTCAGCATGTAGCTGCTGATGTGGATCAGGTAAGCAAGAAATGTTTGTGGAAAAAGATGGTGGGAGGGAGAGAAATTATAAGGAGTGGGGGCATTACAAGCAAGCAGCACTTAGTACCACTGAAAGTTGGCCTCTGGGGAATCATGAGTGGTTAACCAAGCATTGGGGTTCTCCACATTATGATGAGAGGGTAAGTACAGGGCAACTCCAGAAATAGACAGATTTTGCAATTGCTGTACCACAGAAGGAAGTAACACTACACATCAAATCAAATGAAAGTCTTGTTAATGTCTGGTCCTATATTTCTTGTTATACAAAACTGACCTTTCGTTTTATAATACCAATTCTATTTGGTTTGAAAAATAAATAAATATTAAATCATTGTTACTTGCTTCATCTCAAACTTATTGATGTAAAATTTTATCCTCTGTGCCAATGTGCATCTCTGATTTGTAGATAACTTCTGTATCCTTGGTAATAATTAACAGTCTTAGGAGAAAGAAGTCTGTGCTTAAATGGAACGCTTGATCTCAGAAAATGGAAAGGATTTCAAGACTATGATTACTTTATGACAAAGACACTTTACTGCCAGGAAAAAACAGTAAAAAGCTTTTACTTTAATTTAGTCCTTCTTTTTCAACTCTTCCGTTAAATTCAAATTTCAAGTAATAGACTGTAAATATCAATTTTTAAAATTTAATCTTTTTTACATAAAATATTTATTTCCTATGTCCTTTGAACTGGAAGAGAATTTGTGTATGCTATGTTTTAGTTTAAAATACCATCATGACCATAATCTGAACATGCAGAAAAATATTTCTAGACCTCTTTGTTTAGCTTACTATTTTATTAAGAACTTTTCTAAACAAAATGTTCTTATTTTTACAAGTTTCTCAAAACAGAAGGGTAGAATTTAAAAAAGCTCTGAATATAAGAGGGCTTTGAAAATGTTTTGATTAAGGAAGGAAAGAGGGAAGAAATTAAAAACAAGGGAAAAAGAGGATAAGAAAGAAAGGAAAGCAGTTAGGGGAAGAGCAATGAAATAAACATATTTAATATCTACCTCTTGCTGTAGGGTTAGATTCCCACTTCTTCCAACTTTTTCTCCATTTTTTCTTTCAGATTATGGTCATAATGATACTTTATTTTTTTATTTTTATAACCATCTTTGTTTTATCATTTTTTAAAATTCATTTATTTTACTTTAGGTGCATACTATATCTGGCATTTCTTCCCATATTATTCCTCCCCACCCTCCCTCCCCACCACCCACTGTCTCTCCCCTACCTCCCGCAACTGTCCCCAGTGTGTGATGCTCCTCTCCCTGAGTCCATGTGTTCTCGTTGTTCAACACCCACCTATGAGTGAGAACATATGGTGTTTGGCTTCTGTTCTTGTGTCAGTTTGCTGAGAATGATGGTTTCCAGATTCATCCAAGCCCTTACAAAGGACACAAACTCATCGTTTTTTATGGCTGTGTAGTATTCCACGGTGTATATGTACCACATTTCCTTTGTCCAGTCTATCATCGTTGGGCATTTGGGTTGGTTCCAGGTCTTTGCTATTGTACACAGTGCTGCAATGAACATACGTGTGCATGTGTCTTTATAGTAGAACAATTTATAGTTCTTTGGGTATATACCCAGTAATGGCATTGCCGGGTCAAATGGAATTTCT
Source organism: Saguinus oedipus (assembly GCA_031835075.1). Taxonomy (NCBI): domain Eukaryota; kingdom Metazoa; phylum Chordata; class Mammalia; order Primates; family Cebidae; genus Saguinus; species Saguinus oedipus. The sequence continues at coordinate 184,459,465 of CM063171.1, read as the reverse complement.
ATTTCTAGATCCCTGAGAAATTGCCACACTGTCTTCCACAATGGTTGAACTAATTTACACTTCTACCAGCAGTGTAAAATTGTTCCTATTTCTCCACATCCTCTCCAGCATCTGTTGTCTCCAGATTTTTTAATGATCACCATTCTAACTGGCGTGAGACAATATCTCAGTGCGGTTTCAAAATGGTATATTAAACCAAATAACGTTAATGATAATAACAAAGTTTTACCTAGAAACAGAAATAGAAAACACCATGAAAAAGCATGGTTCTACAGAAACACAATCCTATGAAATTACTCAAATTAAATTCTTGAGTATCAAACATTTTTCATCAAATTACAGAATAAACTACTCTTTTAAAAAACAGATTAGACCAGTCACGGTGGCTTACACCTGTAATTCCAGCACTTAGCCAAGGTGGGCAGATCACAAGGTCAGGAGATTGAGACTATCCTGGCCAACATGATGAAACCCCGAGTGAATCGGCAACCATCAGAATGGGAAAAAATCTTTGCAGTTTACGCATCCGACAAAGGGCTGATATCCAGAATTTACAAAGAACTCAAACAGATTTACAGGAAAAAAACAAACAAGCCCATTCAAAAATGGGCAAAGGATATGAACAGAAACTTTACGAAAGCAGACATACATGAGGCCAGCAAACATATGAAAAAGTGCTCATCGTCATTGGTCATTAGAGAGATGCAAATCAAAACCACATTGAGATACCATCTCACACCAGTTAGAATGGCGATCATTAAAAAATCTGGAGACAGCAGATGCTGGAGAGGATGTGGAGAAATAGGAACACTCTTACACTGTTGGTGGGAGTGTAAATTAGTTCAACCATTGTGGAAGACAGTGTGGCGATTCCTCAGGGACCTAGAAATAGAAATTCCATTTGACCCAGCAATCCCATTACTGGGTATCTATCCAAAGGATTATAAATCGTTCTACTATAAGGACACATGCACACGAATGTTCATTGCAGCACTGTTTACAATAGCAAAGACCTGGAACCAACCCAAATGCCCAACGATGATAGACTGGACTGGGAAAATGTGGCACATATACACCATGGAATATTATGCAGCAATCAAAAATGATGAGTTTGTGTCCTTTGTAGGGACATGGATGAATCTGGAGAACATCATTCTCAGCAAACTGACACAAGAACAGAAAAAGAAATACCGCATATACTCGCTCATAGGTGGGTGAGAAAAATGAGAACATGTGGACACAGAGAGGCGGTCTACTATACACTGGGGACTGTTGGGGGGAATGGGGGAGGGACAGCAGGGGGGGGCTGGGGGGGATAGCCTGGGGATGAATACCAAGTGTGGGTGAAGGGGAGGAAAGCAGCAAAGCACACTGCCATGTGTGTACCTATGCAACTATCTTGCTCGTTCTGCACATGTACCCCCAAACCTATAATGCAATAAAAAAAAAAATAAAAAATAAAAGAAAATAAAAAAAAAAAAATAAAAAAATAAAATTAAAAAAAAAAAAAATGCTCACTCCTAAATGAAAAAAAAAAAAAAAAAAGAAAAATTACTTGGGTGTGGTGGTGCTTGCCTGTAGTCCCAGCTACTGGGGGAGGCTGTGACAGGGGAATTACTTGAATCCTGGAGGCAGAGGTTGCAGTGAGTGGAGATAGTGGTCACAGAACAAGACTCTGTCTCCAAAAAAACAAAACAAAACAAAAAAGAGATTATAGGAGGTCACATGCCTAGCAAGGTGACAATGTGGCATATACTTGCAGTGAAGTACGAATGTGCTGGGGAAAGAAAATTGTATTTTCATCGAGTGTTTCTAAGAAGAACAATATTTCCTTTTAGCCAGAAATCCTTAAGGCAGGAAGTGAGACCAAGTGAGCCATGTGCCTGAGATGAAACAGCAGTGGGAAGTTTCAGACAAATACAAATTAAGGTGAAACGCCCCTTTTCCAGCCTACCTCCCCACACACATTTTCTATATGGTTACTAAAATCGTAACATGCTTGGCATGCTGATTAACATATTGTAGCACTCGATGAATGTTAGGTATGCTGTATGGATTGAAATTGATGGACTTGAGGCAACACTCTTGAAGAGATACATAAATGTGGGAAGCTGAGCAGTAATCTCTAAAAAAAAAATCCACATCCTAATACCTGGAACCTGAGGTCTCTTCTGTTATCTGGGACAGGGAAATTAAGATTGCTCATGAAATTATGGTTGCTAACTGATTTTTTTCCAGTGAAGAGAATATCCCATTTATCCAGGTAGGCCCAATGTAATAACAAGCATTTTTAAAAGTGGAAAAGGGAAGCAAAAGAGGAGGTCAAGGTAATGTGATGTGAGAAAGACTTATTGTACTTTTACTTACTTGGAAGTTGGAGAAAATGGCTAGGAGTCAAGGATGCAAGCAGTATCTAGAAGCTGGAAAAGGCAAGCGAACGGATGAATTCTCTCACAGAGACTCCAGAAAGCAACATGGCCCTGCTGAAACCCTGATTTTAGCCCAGTAGGAACTCTACCAGACTTTTGACCTACAGAACTATAAGATAACACACTCCATGTGAATTGAAACCACCAACTCTGTGTTAAATTGTAACAACAGTAAAAAACTAATATAGGGCCGGGCATGGTGGCTCACGCCTGTAATCCCAGCACTTTGGGAGGCCGAGGCGGGTGGATCACGAGGTCAAGAGATCGAGACCATCCTGGTAATGTGGTAAAACCCCATCTCTACTAAAAATACAAAAAATTGACTGGGTATGGTGGCACGTGCCTGTAATCCCAGCTACTCAGGAGGCTGAGGCAGGAGAATTGCCTGAACCCAGGAGGCGGAGGTTGTGGTGAGCCAAGATCTCGCCATTGCACTCAAGCCAGAGTAACAAGAGTGAAACTCCGTCTCAAAAATAAATAAATAAATAAAAATAATAAAAAAATTAAAAACTAATATAATAAGTAAGTAAGCTTACAGGAATCTGCAGAAATAATTTTGCTAGTGATGTTTAGGAAAAGTGCAAACAAATCTTAGAAGAGATTGTGAAAATCTCATTTAATGTTTTTCATTCTTAAAGATATGGTAAAACAAAAAAATCAATCCATATATCTTCAATCTATTGTAAGGGTTAAAACAAAATCTGCATATAAGTTAGTTGCAATCTGTCGTTAGCTCCTATTTTTCCCCTCCTCCAAGTATTTCTGACATTGCTACCACCACCACCACTGCAAATGCATATACACCATGCACACACACACACACAGATGCACACTTACTTAGGACTTCCCAATTGCATATCCAATAGGAAATTTAAAAAGCTTTAAATATTTGACTCTACTTTCACATATCACATTAGAAATTCTTTATTTCTTGATATTCTCTTTCTTTCCTATCCAAAATATCATTTTTTGATCTGCCTCTTTTACCACTCCTTTTTAGCTTCTTTCTTACTTCTTCCTTGGACTTACTATTATTGCAGGAACAAAGGCTTTCACAGAAATTTAAGTACTATGGGCAGGGAATGCTTCAAATATATTGAAAGCAATATGGGAGGCAGAAAATCATGGGAATTCCAGAGCAGCAAATGTGAGCATCTAGGTCCTTCAAACCAAAAGGTCTGGACCCTCAGAGGAGGGGTTTATGGACCCTCGTTTTACTTTGTGGATTTAGCTTTTCCCCTTTGAACATATCTTCATGAGACTGTCATCTAGTAGTCATATCCCTTAAGCTAGGCAACTTGACTCCCCCTCTACGGAGTATCAATTTTAAACAGGGGAATAATTGACTGAAAAAGACTGATGTTTATTCATACCAGAAGTTGCGTGTTAACTAGACTCTTCTGACTAACTAGAGTTAGTTCTTCTTGCTCTTCTTGTTAACTAGAAAACCTTGCTCGTAGTTGTTACTTTCTAGTCCTGGGGTGTGAGTCTTGTGCATTTCCAAATCTGATGCGTTAGTGCGCCCTGTTGATCTAGGGTTCCCAAAATGCTCCCAGTAAGTTTCTTTTGGTATGAATTAGTAGAATGGGATCTCTTGCCTGCAAAGAAAGAGTCTCAACTGATATGAAATGTATTTTTTTCTTTTTTTAAAAAATTTTTATTGCATTTTAGGTTTTGGGGCACATGTGCAGAACATGCAAGATAGCTGCATAGGTATACACATGGCAGTGTGTTTTGCTGCCTTCCTCCCCTTCACCCACACTTGGCATTTCTCCCTAGGCTATCCCTCCCCAGCTCCCCCCACCGCTGTCCCTCCCGCATTCCCCCCAATAGACCCCAGTGTGTAGTAGACCCCCTCCCTGTGTCCATGTGTTCTCATTTTTCTCACCCGCCTATGAGTGAGAATATGCGGTATTTCCTTTTCTGTTCTTGTGTCAATTTGCTGAGAATGATGTTCTCCAGATTCATCCATGTCCTTACAAAGGACATGAACTCATCATTTTTGATCGCTGCATAATATTCCATGGTGTATATGTGCCACATTTTCCCAGTCCAGTCTATCATCGATGGGCATTTGGGTTGGTTCCAGGTCTTTGCTATTGTAAACAGTGCTGCAATGAACATTCGCGTGCATGTGTCCTTATAGTAGAACGATTTATAGTCCTTTGGATATATACCCAGTAATGGGATTGCTGGGTCAAATGGAATTTCTATTTCCAGGTCCTTGAGAAATCGCCACACTGTCTTCCACAATGGTTGAACTAATTTACACTCCCACCAGCAGTGTAAAAGTGTTCCTATTTCTCCACATCCTCTCCAGCATCTGTTGTCTCCAGATTTTTTAAGGATCGCCATTCTAACTGGCGTGAGATGGTATCTCAATGTGGTTTTGATTTTGCATCTCTCTAATGACCAGTGGTGATGAGCATTTTTTCATGTGTTTGTTGGCCTCATGTATGTCTTCTTTTGTAAAGTGTCTGTTCATGTCCTTTGCCCATTTTTGAATGGGCTTGTTTGTTTTTTTCCTGTAAATCTTTTTAAGTTCTTTGTAAATTCTGGATATCAGCCCTTTGTCAGACGGGTAAACTGCAAAGATTTTTTTCCCATTCTGTTGGTTGCCGACTTACTCTAGTGACTGTTTCCTTTGCCATGCAGAAGCTGTGGAGTTTGATTAGGTCCCATTTGTCTATTTTGGCCTTTGTTGCCAATGCTTTTGGTGTTTTGGTCATGAAGTCCTTGCCTACTCCTATGTCCTGAATGGTTTTGCCTAGATTTTCTTCTAAGGTTTTTATGGTGTCAGGTCTTATGTTTAAGTCTTTAATCCATCTGGAGTTAATTTTAGTGTAAGGTGTCAGGAAGGGGTCCAGTTTCTACTTTCTGCACATGGCTAGCCAGTTTTCCCAACACCATTTATTAAACAGGGAATCCTTTCCCCATTGCTTGTTTTTGTCTGGTTTATCAAAGATTATATGGTTGTAGATATGTTGATTTGCCTCTGATGCCTCTGTTCTGTTCCATTGGTCTATATCTCTGTTTTGGTACCAGTGCCATGCTGTTTTGATTACTGTAGCCTTGTAGTATAGTTTGAAGTCTGGTAGTGTGATGCCTCCTGCTGTGTTCTTTTTGCTTAGAATTGAGTTGGCTATGCGGGCTCTCTTTTGGTTCCATATGAAGTTCATGGTGGTTTTTTCCAGTTCTGTGAAGAAATTCAATGGTAGTTTGATGGGGATAGCATTGATTGTGTAAATTACTTTGGGCAGTATAGCCATTTTCACGATATTGATTCTTCCTAACCATGAACATGGGATGTTTTTCCATCTGTTTGTGTCCTCTCTTATTTTGTTGAGCAGTGGTTTGTAGTTTTCCTTAAAGAGGTCCCTTATGTTCCTTGTGAGTTGTATTCCTAGGTATTTTATTCTCTTTGTAGCAATTGTGAATGGCAATTTGTTCTTGATTTGGTTCTCTTTAAGTCTGTTATTGGTGTATAGGAATGCTTGTAATTTTTGCACGTTGATTTTATATCCTGAGACTTTGCTGAAGTTGCTTATCAGTTTCAGGAGTTTTTGGGCTGAGGTGATGGGGTCTTCTAGGTATACTATCATGTCATCTGCAAATAGAGACAATTTGGCTTCCACCTTTCCTATTTGAATACCCTTTATTTCTTTTTCTTGCCTGATTGCTCTGGCTAGAACTTCCAGTAGTATGTTGAATAGGAGTGGTGAGAGAGGGCATCCTTGTCTTACCCAGATTTCAAAGGGAATGCTTCCAGTTTTTGCCCATTAAGTATGATATTGGCTGTTGGTTTGTTGTAAATAGCTTTTATTACTTTGAGATATGTTCCATCAATAACAAGTTTATTGAGGGTTTTTAGCATAAAGGACTGTTGAATTTTGTCAAATGCCTTCTCTGCGTCCATTGAGATAATCATGTGGTTTTTGTTTTTGGTTCTGTTTATGTGGTGAATTATGTTTATGGACTTGCGTATGTTGAACCAGCCTTGCATCCCCGGGATGAATCCTACTTGATCATGATGGATAAGTTTTTAATGTACTGTTGCAATCGGTTTGCCAGTATTTTATTGAAGATTTTTGCATCTATGTTCATCATGGATATTGGCCTGAAGTTTTCTTTTCTTGTTGAGTCTCTGCCGGGTTTTGGTATCAGGATGATGTTGGTCTCATAAAATGAGTTGGTAAGGGTTCCCTCTTTTTGAATTATTTGGAATAGTTTCAGAAGGAATGGTACCAGCTCCTCTTTGTGTGTCTTGTAGAATTCGGCTGTGAACCCATCTGAACCTGGGCTTTTTTGGTGTGATAGGCTCTTAATTGCTGTCTCAACTTCAGACCTTGTTATTGGTCTATTCATAGTTTCAGCTTCCTTCTGGTTTAGGCTTGGGAGTACACAGGTATCCAGGAACTTATCCATTTCTTCCTGGTTTTACTAGTTTATGCACATAGAGTTGTTTGTAGTATTCTCTGATGATGGTTTGAATTTCTGTGGAATCTGTGGTGATTTCCCCTTTATCATTTTTTATTGCATCTATTTGGTTGTTCTCTCTTTTCTTTTTTATCAGTCTGGCTAGTGGTCTATTTTGTTGATCTTTTTGAAAAACCTGCTCTTGGATTTATTGATTTTTTTGAAGGGTTTTTCGTGTCTCTATCTCCTTCAGTTCTGCTCTGATCTTAGTTATTTCTTGTCTTTGGCTAGGTTTTGAGTTCTTTTGATCTTGCTCCTCTAGCTCTTTCAATTTTGACAACAGGGTGTCAATTTTGGATCTCTCCACTCTTCTCATGTTTGCACTTATTGCTATATATTTTTCTCTAGAGACTGCTTTAAATGTGTCCCAGAGATTCTGGTATGTTGTGTCTTCGTTCTCATTGGTTTCGAAGAACTTCTTTATTTCTACCTTCATTTCATTGTTTATCCAATCAACATTCAAGAGCCAGTTGTTCAGTTTACATGAAGCTGTGTGGTTCTGAGTTAGTTTCTGGATTCTGAGTTCTAACTTGATTGCACTATTGTCTGAGAGACTGTTTGTTATGATTTCAGTTGTTTTGCATTTGCTGAGGAGTGCTTTACTTCCAGTTATGTGGTCAATTTTGGAGTAGGTGTGATGTGGTGCTGAGAAGAATGTATATTCTGTGGATTTGGGGTGGAGAGTTCTGTAAATGTCTATCAGGTTTGCTTGTTTGAGGTCTGAGTTCAAGTCCTGGATATCCTTGTTAATTTTCTGTCTAGTTCATCTGTCTGATATTGACAGTGGAGTGTTAAAGTCTCCCACTTTTATTGTATAGGAGTCTAAGTCTCTTTGTAAGTCATTAAGAGTTTGCCTTATATATCTGGGTGCTTCTGCATTGGGTCCATATATATTTAGGAACGTTAGCTCTTCTTGTTGTATTGATCCTTTTACCATTATATAATGACCTTTTTTTGTCTCATTTGTTCTTTCTGGCTTTAAAGTCTATTTTATCAGAGACAAGAATTGCAGCTCCTGCTTTTTTTGCTCTCCATTTGCTTGGTAAATCTTCCTCCATCCTTTTATTTTGAGCCTTTGTGTATCCTTGCATGTCAGATGGGTTTCCTGAATACAGCACACCAGTGGGTTTTGGTTTTTTATCCAATTTGCCAGTCTGTGTCTTTTGATTGGTGCATTTAGCCCATTTACATTTAGGGTTAATATTATTATGTGTGAATTTGATGCTGCCATTTTGATGCTAGCTGGCTGTTTTGCCCATTGGTTCATGTAGATTCTTCATTTTGTTGATGTTCTTTAGCATTTGGTACGTTTTTAGGATGGCTGGTACTGGTTGTTTCTTTCTATGTGTAGTGCCTCTTTCAGGAGCTCTTGTAAAGTAGGCCTAGTGGTGACAAAATCTGAGTACTTGTTTGCTCACGAAGGATTTTTTTTTTCCTTCACTTATAAAGCTCAGTTTGGCTGGATATGAAATTCTGGGTTGAACGTTCTTTTCTTTTAGGATGTTTAATATTGGCCCCCACTCTCTTCTGGCTTGTAGAGTCTCTGCTGAGAGATCTTCTGTGAGTCTGATGGGCTTCCCTTTGTGGGTGACCTGACCTTTCTCTCGGGCTGCCCTTAATATTTTCTCCTTCATTTCAACCCTGGTGAATTTGATGATTATGTGCCTTGGGCTTGCTCTTTTTGCGGAGTATCTTTGTGGTGTTCTCTGGATTTCCTGGAGTTGAGTATTGGCCTGCCTTGCTAGGTTGGGGAAATTTTCCTGTATAATATCCTGAAGAGTATTTTCCAGCTTGGATTCATTCTCTTCATCACATTCTGGTACACCTATCAAACATAGGTTGTGTCTCTTCACATAGTCCCACATTTCTTGGAGATTTTGTTCATTTTTTTTTGTGTTTTTTTCTCTAATCTTGGTTTCTCATTTTATTTCATTGAGCTGATCTTCAACTTCTGATATTCTTTCTTCTGCTTGGTAAATTTGGCTGTTGAAACTGGTGCATGCTTTGTGAAGTTCTTGAATTGTGTTTTTCAACTCCTTCAATTCATTCATATTCCTCTCTAAGTTGTCAATTCTTGTTATCAGTTTCCTCGAATCTTTTTTCAAATCTTTTTTCAAGGTTCTTAGTTTCTTTGCATTGATTTAGAACATGTTCCTTTAGCTCACTGAAGTTTCTTATTATCCACCTTCTGAAGTCTGATTCTGTCATTTCATCTCACTCATTCTCTGTCCAGCTTTGTTCCCTTACTGTTGAGGAGTTTTGGTCCTTTGTAAGTGGTGAGCTGTTTTGGTTTCGGGTGTTTTCTTCCTTTTTGCGCTAGTTTCTTCCCATCTTTGTGGATTTATTCACCTGTCGTCTTAGTAGTTACTGTCTTTTTAATTTCATCTCTGAGTGGATGTCCATATTGTTAATGATGAAGTATTTCTGTTACTTAGTTTTTCTTCTGATGATATAGCCCCTCTGCTGTATGAGTGCTGAGGTCCACTCCAGGCCCTGCTTGTCTGTGGTATACCTGTAGCAGCTGTGGAACAGTGAGGGACGCTACCAGTTTCTTCTTCTAATTTCTTTGTCCTAGAATGATGTCCACTGAATGTCAGTCTGATTAGTCCTTTTTTGAGATGACTCTTTGGATATACAGGGGTCAGGGAGCTGCTTGAGGAGACGTTCTGTACTTTATAGGAGCTCCAGTGCTGAGCTGTGAGCTCTGTTGTTCATTCAGGGTTGTTGGGGACCTGCGTTTATGTCTTCTGCCCCAGAACTTATAAAATCCCTTTTATTTTTTTCCCCTCAGATGCTCTGTCTCAGGGAGTTGGGGCTTTCTTTATGAGTATCTGTTGCACTGTCCTGCCCCGCTAGGTGACAGTCTATTCACTATTTGCCTGCTGAGGCTCCGTCCTGCTAGCACGGGTCCGCCCTGCTGCTGCGGGGCTCCGTTCTACTGTGGTGCGCTCCACCCTGTTGGCAGAGTCTCTTTGTTATGGCAGGTTTCCTCGGCAATGGGATGCTGCATCAGCAATGGGCGTGTACCTCAGTAAGGGCGGATTGCATCCATAGTGGCGGACGCCCCTCCCCCACTGAGCTGCACCATCCTTTTTTTCAGCTGAACCTGCAGCAAATCTCTCAACCCCGAGCACCTCCAATCGCCACCCTGCTTGTCCCCATGAGGGTGGGAACCGCCGAGCCTGATCACCTGGCTCCCTGCCTCAGAGTCCATCCTCTCTCTCTCTCTTTCTCCCCCAAGTTGAAAGGTTGACTCTCTCACTGGCACCCCCGTAGCCTGCTGATAGGATGCTGAGATCCATGTGATCTCCCATGCCGCTGCCCACTGCACCAGCTCAAATCACGCTTCCCAGGAATCTCCTGCTCTGTCTCATGGTCCAAGTCCCATTTAATCAGATGGACATGTCAATCTGCCCTTCCAGATCTCAGATTGCCAGTTTACCAGGGCACCCAGACCAATGAGTTTTGTGCCGGGTGCCGCTGCACTGTGGCACCAGCCAAACCAGCCGTGCAAGCTATAACCCTGGCTGTACTGGTGTCCCATGTCTCTCCTACACCTGGGAATTTCCCCTTTCTGTGGGCAACAAAGGTCCGTCTGAGAATGTGGCTAGGACTCACCCTCTGTGCCTTCACTGAGAGCTGCAATCCTGAGTTGTTTCTATGCCACCATCTTTGTTCAACTGATATGAAATGTTATCATAAACATCATCTTAATTGTGTCAGTCCCTTTGAGACACAGGCTTGAGTGAATGCAGGTAGACTCTCTTGGTGCTGAAAGTTGGGGCAGAAGTTTCTTATCTGAGGGATGCCAGAATTCAAGGGGTTGAGAAACTAAAATCTTTGCAGAAGAGGCAAAGGAATACAGAAAAAAAGTTCAGAGAGTCATCAAAATCTGTCCACAAATGGTTGTCAAAGCCAAGATTATGGTGGTGGAAATTTGAGTGAAAGAAGAGCTTAAATCAGTCCAGGACAATGGAGTAAGCATGAAAGGGAAAGAAAGTGGAAATGGGAACCCTGAAATTCAGAGAGGTTTTGCTGAACTTCCCTCGATGACCTATGAACTGGGTAGGGAGAAGGGCGAGGATAGCTCTCTTAAAGTATTTGGGCAAACAGTATCTGCTGAGAGGTAAAATAACTAGAACTTCCTTTCTTCCAAGTTTGTCTGTATAGATCTTCCCCCACACCTTTAGTCTCATGGGTTCTTTGCTGGAGGACAGGTTGGGTTTATTTCTCTTTATTATGACAATCTTTTCTTTCCTCTACTTCAAGATATATGTTTTGAGTTTGTATGCACATTTGACTTTATTTTAATTGGTGTTACAATACATTTTGTTACTGTAGCCCCAGTTATCAGTGGAACTTTCAGTGTCACTTTTATGACTTCTATCTTTAGCTGTAATGTTTTCGGCCAAAATAATATTTTCCTTTTTGATACTAGAAAATGTCCTTCACTACTTTGTAATGTTCGTATTCTATACTAAAAGAGTGCTCTAGTATACAATGTAATGTGTGCTCAGTGTCAAAGATACTGTCAACTTAATTTAGAAATTTCTATTTAGCTTTCCCACAGGGCCCCCTTCCACCCCTTCCCAGTGATGTTTTTTATTCATTTACAAATGTGGGCATTGATAGAGCCTCTCTATCATGTAGGTGGTGTGAAAATTCTCGGCGAAGTTTAAGTTTTTGGTGGGTAGTGGGGTGGGGGGAATTTCAAAATAAAGATGAGTCTTTCTGAGAATTTCTAGATAGGTTGGTATTAACAACATATTTTATAATATTTTCTTCTGTATGTAGGACTTTAAAACTTAACAGATGGCACCAGAAACCTTTCCTCTCATACTTAGCAAGGGGATTTTTCCAAGTTACTCCTCACATTCCGAGGTAGAAAACAAAATAGGATGTTAGTGACAGTAATGCATTTCTAGACACTAGGCAACCACAAGTGATTTAACTACAAATGTGTATCTTTGGTATGAAATCACTTCCTCTGAATATAACAGAACCTAGCAAAATCCCACCTTTAAAGTAATTGTATTCGTGAATGCTATTCTTTCAAATAAGGAGTATGTAAATAAAAACTGATGTATGAATCTTTAAAAATCCATGTTAACTTCTGAAATCCAGATAGAGCTTTCTACAGGCTGTCTGACACAATTCTGGGGTAATACACAAGTAAATTTAAGCTATTTGGAGCCTACAGAGATTATATCAGAGGACATCTGCAGAATATCAGCGTTTTTGAAAGAGGTAGGATATGAATGCTATTTAGAAAGAAAAGCTCGATAAAGATCTTTTTTGTACTATTGTATAGAATTGTTTCAGAGAAATATTATCTTTTGTTTGCTATTAAGCTTTGTCAGATCTAAATCCAAAAAGCATATTGATTTGTTGTCAGTAAGTTGCATATGCTGGATGGATCTGTTTATAGAACTATTATATGAAGCTTATTTCATTTTGCCTGTGTGGGGCAGATAGCAGTAGCAAAAAAGCTCCCATTTACCTCCACTCTAACCTTGACAAGTAATTTCTTTATCCATTTTGGCTTTGATTCATACATAAAGGATAGAGGAAGCCATCTCATAAATCTAAGGATCGGCTTGCACTATTTTTGTTGTGACATACTCTGCAAATTATTTTCTGTCTTCACTTTCACTGCTAATGCTTAATGGATAGATGTGTTCTTTAGTCTATCTTAAGGTATGAGATACTAGGCATGTTTAATTTATTAGCAGCTAATTTTACTCTGCATACTCCAAATTTGATTATCTAAAGAATCAGGATGGAAGCTGACATACTGCAGCTTCCATCTCTGCAAAACTGGTTGAACATCTGCAATTTATGCATTATTTTAAACTTATCAAGTAAATTGCTTATACAAGTAGGGCAATATTTTATCTTTACTCAATTAGGTTGAGTTGAATCTCTATGCTTTTATTCTAAGATGTACAATGTGCGCTGTTGTGCAAAACAACAAGAAGAACCACTGGACAAAAAAAATAAAGTTTTCTTGAATTTTGAACTCAGATGCAAATACTTAAAAGGGACACTATCATTCTTCAGAACGAAAGAAGTATTTCAGTGGAGAGAAAAATGAGGAGGAAGGAATTTAGAGCTGTAACTCTGGCTTTATGGAAGTATGTACCTGCTTGGAGAGCAGCAAAAAAATGTCCTCTGTCTCCTTCTCCTCCTCCTCCTCCTCCTTCGCCAGAACAGAATGAAGGTTTCCAGGTGATCAATCATATGTGCATGAGTATGCCTATTTAATTCAGAAATTGGATTAGATATGAATCGCAAGAAAAATTTGCCTGGAATTGTATGATTTCCCTTATTTTATTCATTGTGAGTTCCTCCATGGATCCTGGGTCTTCATTTATGACTGAGTGTCTAAAATTCTCCTCTATAAAGATGCACCCAAACCTGATTGATTGCACTTAATAACAATCGGAAATTCTTTATGTTGTGTGCATTTCTAAAAGTCTTTTTCTCATCAAATTTTTCCAATGACTTCCTTTTACAGATACCATCAATTCTGATAGGTAATATACTCGAATAAAATCCCAAGCTGTGGTGCTCATGTTTCAGAGTCTTTGGGCTTCAAAATATCCATTTAAAAACTGACACACCATTATCCCAGTTCTTCTGTGTTATATCCCATGACATATCTTTTATTCTATCTACTTGATTACCCCCTTGTAGATAATAAGCACTGAAAGTTTTCTTTTTGTCAAATAGATATCAAATTTGCTATTTTCCTTTGGACTTCATGAACTTTCAGATTTACATCTTATCAACACAGAGTGCCAATCTGTGTATCACACACTGTTCTAGGCACGAGAAACACGGATGTGAGCAAAATATGCACTCTTTAGACTTACATGTGTGCATATGGGGAGATAGGGAAGGGAAGACAATACTAAGTAAACAAATAAAAGAGCAATGTGATTTCTAATAGTGATAAGTGCCAAGAAAGAAACCTGGGCCATTTTCAGTGTGATAGGATTCGGTAGTTAAGGAAGGCTCGTTGGAGGAAGTGTTATGTGAGTTAAGATGTCACTGTTACAGAAGAGCTGAGGATGTGAAAATCGGTGGAAGGACAGTCATCCAGAATGAGGGGCAACTGCAAGAATCTGTGGAAGAAATAAATTCGTTGTGTCTGAGGAATATAAAGAAAGTCCATGAATGATGTATAGGAGACAAATGACACAGGGACAAGAAGGAGGTTATAGGGCACATTCAGATTAGATCCTATTAAGGAGCCATCTCTGATTCTAGGTGTGCTGGGATTCCATTGGTTGGTGTAAGCCAGGGAGTGATAGGATCGGATCACTCATTCAGGCTTCTCTGCGCAGGATGAATATGGAAAAGGGAGCTTTATTCAGTGAGTTTCTAAATGTGAGCAAAGAAACCAACTTCGGCTGGTTTAAGCAGAAAGTTATATTTTTTGGTCAGCATACTGATTAACTCAGAGAATCACCAGGAAGATTGGGGAAACAGAAACACAGTGAGAATTGCATGACCCAGCTGGTAGACCAGGCTGCAGCCGAGGTCTCACCCAGCTCTGCACACCTAGAAGCCCTGCAGTTTTCTGTTTCTGGGTATTGACTCCTCCCCCGAGATGTTCTAGTTTCTCTACTTCTGTGGGTCTCTAGCTTTGGACTCAAGGTCCTGGGAGTTGTCTTTGGTTTCTGAAGTTCTGCAAGAAGAAAAGCTATGAAACACACATCCTATAATTTCAGCTCCTAGAGCAGGAAGCAAGTTTTCATGACATATGCTGTAAGTATAAGGAAGGTTTCCTAAGCTACACATGCAATAAGGTAACATATATTCACTATAGCAGCTTGGGCAGTGATTTAGGGGAGAAACCATTTGGCTTGAAATAGCCTGTTGGTAGTACTGAGAGAGATCCTGAGATTCTAAATTATTTGAAGGTAGAGTCGTTTGAGAGTTCTTTTGCTTGGGTAAGGAGGATGGAAAGGGAAAGAAAGAATTGAGTGTAATTCTTATGTTTGGAAATTGAGAGCCTGGGTGGATGGTGGGAACATTGAGAATGGGGAGACAAGGTAGAAGGTTTGGCCGCCTAATCAATGCTCTTTCAGTTATGTTATATTTTATATAGCCATTAGGCACTTAAGTGGTGATGCCAATTTCAATTAATTATAAAATTTAAGGGCAAAGTCAAGAGTAGAGATATAAACATGGCTTCAGAGTCATCTCATCCCTTTTTCCAGTAAGGCATATTTATTGCTGCCATTTGAGACTTTTAAACATTTGCTTTAATAGTATCAATTATCTTCATACTTATTAAGTTTAAATACCTATGCAAAATAGTATGTAATATAAAGTAGAAAATCATCTACTGAGCTTTCATGGCACCCTGCAGTATTTTTTTATTTTTTTCAATTGCTTTATTTATTTCAAATGGATTTATTTAATGGGTAAAATATATGTAGTTATGTACAACATTATGTTTTGAAGTATGTATACATTGTGGAATGGTTAAATCGAACTAATTAACAAATGCATTACCTCACATGGTTGTCATTTCTGTAGTGAGAGCACATATTATCTACTCTCTCAGCATTTTTTCAGACATATTCATATTCTATGTTATTTTCCATTGCTTCCCAGCACACAGTTAAGTGCTCTTGTAATTACGCCAGCTTTGTCACTGGCTGTCCCGCAAGCCTGATTCCAATTTTATTGTTGTTGTTATTTCCCCAACCTGGAAACATTACAGCAGAATGTTTAAGAGAATTTTGGAGTATGACAGACCAGAAGTGCCTCCTGGACTACATCAGTTATTGGCTGTATAATCTGGGGATTCATTAAACCTTTCTAGTCCTCATTTGTAGAATGAAGATAATAATACCTATTCTGTGGGGATGTGGTGAGAATTAAATGAGAGAGTGTTTGTGAACACTTGACACACACTGAGGTACTCAGTACATGGTAACTATTATTGCTAGCCATTCCCTAACCTTTCCAAATACAAAAAGAAAGTTACCCTTCAAGCAAAAATCCTTCAAGTCCAAACTTCAAGAAGCTCCTTGAAGTCTTCCTCAGCTGGTCAAGGCTGTAATTGAAAGCAACAGCAGTCCCTCCAAAGGTTTGTTGAAAGAATGACCAGAGTTTATAAATATCCACAAACAAAATGCGAAGAACAGTCAGCACTTTGAGGTTGCGGCTGGAAGTCAAGTCTAAGAGGACCCCCTTTGCCTTGCCATAGGACTGTGAAAGTCTTGGAGTCTTTTATCCCTGCTTCTCTCTGTGTATCTGTGCTACCCAACTAGATATAAGCCATCTAATTTCTCTGTGCTCGCCTGATTTCTCTGCTTACAAAAGACTTCTCTGCTTTTCTTAATTTCCCATCGCATATACTTCTGGCTTGTTCTGATTTATTTCCACTGTAGCGCCACGTGAGTTTATAGGTCACATGAACTGTGACTCTTAATTTACATGTCTGTGACCTTCACTTAAATTTTCCAGAGACAGAACATTTGGCTTAATGAGTCCATGATTCCTTTTGGGTCAGATGTCTGGCTGTAGCCTGGGTACAAAATGAGGCTGTGTGTATTAGGTTTACACCATTATAGAGGTTGTAGGCAGAACAATTTAAGCTAGAGGGGTTTTTGGGTACAGCAGGTAAAATAATTTGTTGTCAGGGTAATTTGTTTATAAAGAGGAGAAGGCGGGCCAGGCGTGGTGGCTCAAGCCTGTAATCCCAGTGCTTTGGGAGGTGGAGGCGGGTGGATCACGAGATCAAGAGATCGAGACCATCCTGGTCAACATGGTGAAACCCCGTCTCTACTAAAAATACAAAAAATTAGCTGGGCACGGTGGCACGTGCCTGTAACCCCAGCTACTCAGGAGGCTAAGGCAGGAGTATTGCCTGAACCCAGAAGGCAGAGATTGCGGTGAGCCGAGATTGTGCCATTGCACTCCAGCCTGGGTAACAAGAGCAAAACTCTGTCTCAAAAATAAATAAATAAATAAATAAAAATAAAATAAAGAGGAGAAGGCCACTCAAACTTGCTCAGGTAATAAGGGATTTAACTGAGGATACACAGGGAACATGAAAATGTAGGACCTAAACTACAGCTGGGTCACATAGAAATTGGAAAATTGTCAGGAAAATTGCCTCACTCTGTCTTAACCAGACTTTGCAGATCTCTATTTTCTCTCTGCAGACTGGATGTGTTGACTCATTTAGCACTATTAATTGCTTCTTCAACATAGGCAAACAATTTGTCCAGGCACTGTTCTAGGTTTTCTCTGCCTATTCATGGAAGTAAATCTTTACATTTTGCTTACCTTGATTCTATCTCCATTGATTTAGTTAATCGCAACATTGCGGTGTCCAGGGCTCAGTCTTTCCATCTGTTTTTTTTTTCTTCCCTCTATACTCCTTCCATTAGTGATCTCATCCAGTCTCATGGCTATAAATTCTATGTATATGCTGACAACTGCAAATTTATTTCTCTAACCTGGTCCTCTCCCCTGAACTCCATATCTCCAGCTACCTGCTTAATATCTCTGCTTGCGTTTATAATTGGCAGCTCAAACTGAACACGTCCAAAATGTGACCCCTGATGTCACCTCCCTTTCTAAACTTGTTCTGATCACAGCCTGTCTCCTCTCAGTTGATAGTAACTTTTATTTTTCCAGTGGCTGAGGCCCAAATCCTGGATGTTATTTTTGATTCCTTTGCCTCATACCTTATCTGAAGTCAGCACTTCCTACAGGCTCTACCTTTAAAATATATCCATGATCCAACCACTCCTCATCACCTCCATCACTACCAGGCCATTATCGTTTTGGACCTGAATAATTCAACTCAATGTCTAACTAGTCTCCCAATAGTCTAGTCTCAATAGATTTTTCATAGTGATCCTTGTAACAAATAATTGAGACTGTTGATTCCTCTTCTCAAAACCCAACTTTGGCATGCCTTCTCACGAAGAATAGAAGCCAGGGGTCTTATAATCCCCACAAAAGCCCAAAAGCTCTATCCCTCTGCCTTTTACTTCCAACTTTATGTATTACTATCACCCTGGTTCAATCTTCTCTTGCTTCACTGACTTATTTGTTGGTCCCTTAGCAAGCTAGATGGGGCTATGCCTCGGGGCATTTTCACTCACTTTTTCTTCTATCTGAAAATTCCTTTCCTAAGATATTTATGTGCTTCTCTTCTTCAACTCCTTTAACTACCATCTTAGTTAAACTTGTAAGCTCTCTGCCTTGCTCTTCCTGTTCTTGCTCTCTATTTCCATAGCACTTAACTGGGTCTGAAATGCTATGTGTCTTATAATGGATTCTTTCTTCCCTTCCAGAAAAAGTAAATTTCACAAAGCCTGAGATTTTGGGTTGTTCCATTCATTGCTATGTCCTTCGTATTTAGAAAAGTACCTGGCCATTAGCGGCAATGAATAATACACACTGAAGTAATGAGTGCATTGGTGAATGAGCAAGAAAACGCGAGTTGTCATTATTTTGTTTGGTTGCTATATAGAGAATCCATAGAAGAGAGATAATCTTTCTTCTATAACTAGAATATGAGAAGCACTTCACATTTTCTATTTCATATAATCTACTCTATGTGGTGCGTGATATTCTCCCCATTTACGAATGAGGACATAAATGCAGAGAGTGAAAACAACATGGTGAAAGTAGAGCTCTCATCTCAACCAAGTTACATCTCTTTTCATAGTCGGTGCTCCTTCTATTAAGACATGCTGCCGAATTAGAATTTCTATCCTCCTCCCTACACATAACATTTCTGTTTCTCTAGTGATACTGAGTACCTTCCCTTCTCTTTTTATGCAGAAACAGCGTTGGAAAAACACGTAGAGTTTTGTTGCTTCTTTTTTTTTGGTACATAATGTGAAGAAATACATTTCATAAAAGATAGTGGGCTTTGGAGTAAAGTCTCCCATTACTGGGGCTATTGCATTCCACCTCTGACAGTCATTAGCTGCCCTTTGCCCTTCTCTCCAGATGGTTCTCATCAGGCCCTTCTGACTTCTGTTCTCTACAAACTCCCTCCCTTCCCAGCTGAGCCATTTCTTGCTTAAAAGCCCCATCCATTCTTAGGTTCTTGTATCGTGTAGGCAATATTTGCTCCTAATGTCTCCAAGAATGGTAGTTGCAGCTTTTCCAAAAATTTCTTCTGTTCCCCACATTGTCTCTCCTTCCTGCAAAATTTCTCTTTTTCTCTTCTTTGGTTTCTATGTTTAATTTTACAGTTTCCTCTGTTCTTCTTTGCTTGTTCATTCATTTTACAGAGTAAAAGGAAGCATTGGGTGCCTGAGTAGGGCGTAAGCATGAAGGCATATCAATGAGTAAACCCACTTCAAAATGTGAATATCTGTTCTCTTGGCCTCTTCATCTAAGTCTCTGGTTTGGTTGCTGCATTTTGCAAGCTGAATATGCTGAGGAAGCACAAATCTCACAATTCTCATGTTACAGTTTGTAGACTTCCCTTCCTCCCTAGTTTTTGGTACAGCACATCAGCTCTCCTTAATGTACACCTCCAGGTCTGCAGACTAATTACTTCATGCACAGAGAGGGCAGTGGAGTTAATCAGCCCTCTGCCTTCAGCTTCCCTGCTCTCCCACAGACACCCATTTCACCTGCTTAAAGAGAACATGTCTCCAGCTCCTGAGTCTTTCTGAGATTCTGTGGCCCAAAAATAGTTAATTAATTCTTGCAGTTTTCTCCCCGACAGGCACGTAGATGAGAACTTTCTGCATTCCTATAAGTCATTTACCACTCAGAGCAACATGATAAATAGTGATTAGGTGTCTGGGCCCTGGGGATAAACTGCCTTGGTTCAAATCTTGATGGCCACCTGTAAAGTATATGATCTTGGGTAACTTTTTCAGTCCTTCAGTGCCTTCCTCACCTGTCAATTGTAGATAATAATATTGCCTGCCCTATAGGGCTAGTACAACAATTAAAGTAATTATAAAAATATCCAGCAGATAACGGGTGCTAGATAAATGTTTGGCTGTATTAGATACTTTTAGGCTTTCCAAAATTTGCTGAGATCAATCGGTTTCTGCTGTCTTCTCTTCTATTCTTTTGTCTTGATGGATTTAAATAGTTGTTCCTGTTCCCTTGTTGCCAATTTAATAATATTTTGGGAGGGTGTTGAGCAAAATGCACACCTGTAATACCTTATAATTACCTCTAGCTCAGTCATGAAACACTTCCAAATTGATTCCTTTCCTTATGTATCACTGATAACTGAATACCCGTTTTGGTAATCTGCCTGGTACTCGAGTGCCTCCAGAAGATTGCTTCCCTTCCATTCACCTTCCTAGGGACCAGGGTCCTACTACTGAACTCCAGACAGAAATCTGCTTAGATTTTTATAAATCTCATATGCCTAGAGTAGCCTTCACTGTGCCCAATCCAAAGAAACATTGTTACTTTTGTGTTTTGGAATTTTCCACATCTGTGGCTTAGCCTCAGGTATTCCAGGCACTATGTTCTTGTTGACTGGGACAATTTTTTTTTCTTTTCTGAGTCTTTGGATCCTTCCAAAATTTTAACTGGACCATGCACAAGTGGACTCAACTTCCTTTTCGCTTTTTTCTTTCTTTTTATAATCCAAATTCTCCCAGCCATGGGTGGTGGCTCACATCTGTAATCCCAGTACTTTGGGAGGGTGAGGTGGGAGGATTGCTTGACCCCAGGAGTCTGAGATCAGCCTGGCCAACACAGCAAGGCCACATTTCAACAAAAAATTTTAAAAAATAAAAAAAGAAAAGAAAGAAAAAAGCTTGAGTCAAATTCTCACTTCTCATTTTCATTTTTATCTTTTTTTCTTTAATTCCTTTCCTTCTGTGAAAGTTGAAATTGTACTTTTAATAAAATCTTTAAATGCTATGAATTGATAGCAATAAGATGACAGATGTATTTATATTAACTCCACTGGAAATAAGTTTGAGTGGCTACATACATGTGAAATGATCATCAAGGCATTATTGTTTGGGGAGATATGATTGTGTTTCCCATTACTAGAATATGAGGCATTTTTAATTTTTTATTGTACATTCACAACACATTCTCATTTCACCCTAGTTGCACATTAAACTTCCTATTCCAAAAACAGAAACAGTAATATGTTTTTATTCATAGTTGACTACAGTGAAAATGTCATTTTCATAACCACTTTTCTATGCCACTGTTGTCATGACTATCAAATTATGAAATATAAATATTAATTTAGAAATTGCTATGAATATAAAAAGTTTAAGGTTGTACTATATTTACTCTTCCCTCCCACAGGCTTTTGGGAGCAATAGTCATTTTAACGTGGATGAAAATGACCTCAAGATTACGGAGTTCATCTGAAATATTTAGTAATGTAGGCTGCTGTGTGCTAGAGAAGAGAAATGTGTGTGCAGTTATCTTTGCAGAAGTCAGAAGCGCTGTAAACAGTGGAACTGAGACTGCTAGGCCTGGAATGGGAATGCGAAATTGTCAAATACTAATTAAAATAAATTGAATTTTTCTTTTATAGGACTTTTTTTTTTTTTGAGATGGAGTCTCTCCCAGTCACTCTGGCTTGAACATAGTGGTGTGATCTTGGCAAACTGCAACCTCTACCTCCCAGGTTCAAGTTCTCGTGCCTCAGCCTCCCAGGTAGCTGGGAGTACAGGCATGTGCCACCACAACTGGCTAATTTTTGTATTTTTAGTAGATGTTTAGTAGAACACATTTCACCATGTTGGCCAAGCTGGTCTCGAACTCCTGACCTTGTGATCCACCTGTCTCAGCCTCCCAAAGTGCTGGGATTACTAGTGTGAGCCACTGCACCCAGCTTAAACTGCATTTTTATTTGCTTGTTGAGTTTTGGTTACAAGTGTGTATATATTTTTATTTGCTTGTTCAGTTTTGGTTACAAGTGTGTATACTACTGTGCTATGTTTATTCTCTCTGTGCAGGAGCAGGTGTCTTAATCACTGTACAAGGATCAGCAAAATTTCCCTTATATAGTGTTAATAAAGCAGGAATCAATTTCTAGGAACACATCTCATACAAGGAAGGAGAGAAGAAGGGAAAGAAGATAGGAAAGGAAGAGGGAAGGAAGGCAGGAAGGATGGGAAAATTTGCTTGAACTAGTTCCCATTCCAATGTTCCTTAGTTACAGGACTGATTGAGTTCATAGTTTGCTAATGTTATGCATACTCATTTAGACTACAGTGTTAAAAAGATTGCTATCTGAACACAACAATCGTGTAGAAGCAATAGGGAAATATTGCTTCTAATTTGAGTTTAGGCCCATTATTGGCTTTGTAAATGCTCAGTCAAGATTACTGAGTACAGCTATGTGAAGACTTAAAATGTTGTAATACTTTTAATGTAAAAGTAGGTATTTTACAATGAAGATAGGAATTCATCATGCTTTAATTTTATTATCTGACTCATACTGGAAAGGTATGGTTATCTTTGTGAATTCACATATTGTACTTCACTGTACTGCAAGAACTCAATAACTCCATAATTTTATTGTTATACTATTGTTTTCTGTGAAAATTAAAAGGTCAAAAGTAAATAATTCAAATATTCATATTATTTCTCCTATATATTTTTGTTTGCTTGTTTAGAAACAGTTCTTTCAATTCTAGAGGAAAAAAATGACTAATAAATAATTATTTGCAAACTATTTGATAGGAAACCATTTTGACATTTAGTAAGCCTGTAGGTTTATGGGCTTAGGATGCTTGCTATTTTGTTAATAAACTTGAAAGCATATTGAAAAATAATGTTTTTTAAGACATCATAGATGACACAAAAAAATGGAAACATATACCATGCTCATGAATGGGAAGAATCAATGTATTGTGAAACTGTCCATACTGCCCAAAGCAATCTAGAGATTCAAAGCAATTGCCATAAAAATACCACTATCATTCTTCACAGAACTAGAAAACACAATTCTGAAATTTATACGGACCCAAAAAGCCCAGATAGCCAAAGCAATACTAAACAACGAATCTGGAGACATCATACTACTCAACTTCAAATTATACTACGAGGCTATAGTTACCAAAACAGCATGGCACTGGTATAAAAATAGGCATGCAGACCAATGGAACAGGATAGAGAACCCATAAATAATGCCAAATACTTACAGCCAACTGATCTTCAGCAAAGCAAACAAAAGCGTAAATTGGGAAAAGAATACTTTATTCAAGAAATGATACTAGGAAAACTGGCAGGGCACATGTAGAAGAATGAAACTCAATCCTCATCTCTCACCTTATGAAAAAAATCAATCAAGATGGATTAAACACTTAAATCTAAAACTTGAAACCATACAAATTCTAGAAGATAACATCAAAAAACTCTTCTACACATTGACGTAGGCAACGAATGAACAACTAAGACCCCAACAATCCCCAAAATAAATAAATGGGACCTAATTAAACTAAAGAACTTCTGCACAGCTAAATAAATAAACAGCAGAATAAACAGATAACCCACAGAGTGGGAGAAAAAACTCAAAAACTATGCACCTGACAAAGGACTAATATCCAGAATCTACAAGGAACTCAAATAAATCAGCAGGTAAAATTCAAATAATCCCAACAAAAAGTGGACAAAGGGCATGAGTAGGCAATTCTCAAAAAAAGACAGACAAATGGCCAACAAACATATGAAAAAATGCCCAACATCACTAATTATCTGGGAAATACAAATTAAACCCACAATGAGGTGCCACCTTATTCCTCCAAGAATGGCCATAATTAAAAAGTAAAAAAAAAAAAAGAAACAGTGGATGTCTGCATAGATGTGGTGAAAAGGGAACACTTTTATACTGCTGGTGGGAATGTGAACTAGTACAACCATTATGAAAAACTATATGGAGATTCCTTAATGCACTCAAAGTAGAACTACCATTTGATCCAGGAATCTCACTACTAGGTATCTACCCAAAAGAAAAGAAGTCATTATATGAAAAAGACACATGGACATACATGTTTATAGCAGTACAATTTGTAATTGCAAAGACAGGGAATCAGGCTAAGTGCCCATCAACCAAGGAGTGGATAAAAAATGTAGTATTATATGTAAAAATATACCATAAAATGCTACTCAGCAATTAATGGAATAAAATAATATATTTTGCAGCAACTTGGATGGAGTGGAGGCCATTATTCTAAGTGAAATAACTCAGGAATGGAAAACCAAATATCATATGTTCTAACTTATAAGTGGGAGCTAAGCTGTGAGGATGCAAAGGTATATGAATGATATAACAAACTTTGGAGACTTAAGGGGTAAGGCTGGAAGTGGATGAGGCATAAAAGACTACATATTGGGTATAGTGGACATGGTTGTGTGATGTCCTCAGAAATCACCACTACCAAAGTTGTCAATGTAACCAAAAATCATCTGTAACCCAGAAACGATTAAAATATTAAAAAATTTAAAAATAATACTTTTAAGGATTTTTTTTTTTTTAAAAAGAGTCTTAACATCAAAATATTATCTCAGCCTCTCCTTGTTAAACGTGCCAGACTCATAAGTTCTGTAGTTCCAAGGTATGGATGTCCCCTTCCCTGAGCCTTGTTGGTCTACTGAGCCAGTTACAGACTATACCAGAGCAACTTAGTTCTGGCATTTTGTCAAAATGACGATTTTGTCAAATGACCCCATAAATTTGTAAAGTGTGGTAGATGGAAGGAGACACCTTTAATTAGTTTTAACTCTAAGGCTCAGAAAAACAAGCCAAAGAGCCCTACGTGTTTTTTCCTATTTTGAAGATTGATTTGAATGTCATAAAATATGCAGAGTTCAGAGTTATTTAGAGCACGGTGACCTTGGAGGCAAGCAATGCTGTGAGTTCCATCCCTAGTGAGCTTTATAGTTCTACTCTTAGTAACTGTGTGCCCAATTTCATCCTTAACTCCAGCTCAGATTTGCTAATCACTGGCCCACAGGTCAGATCTAACCCTTAGTGTTTCATTTAGACCACCTTTTTAGATGTTTATTGTTGCTAACATGTAACGAAAACATCTCTGTTTCTAATTTTACTTAAGAAATCAGAAGCTCTGTCTGAGTGATATGCACATGCCCCATCAGGGACCAATTGACTGGAGCAAAGTAGCCACTGCTCCCTTCTGATGGCTCTTCATGACACTACCCTCCTTTCTCTGACCACATATCTTGAATCTGTGAACCTGCCTGGGACTTGTATCATTTGGTAACCTTGCTTTAGATCTAGGGCAGCTCTTAGCCTGTATAGCAACATTTTATTATTTAGAAAAAGTGACCCTGGCTGCTCCATGCAGGATGTAAACTGCATTTCAGCCTCCTCTTACTACTTCAGCCAAGTGGCCTTTGTAGCAGACAAACTGCCTAAGTTTATGCAGCATATACAAACAAAGCCAATATATCTAGACAAAATGGAGGTCCTTCATGAATTCTGAGGTTGACTGAGCCAGAAGAGATGAATCAGCACAAGTTAATCATCGTGTCTTGGAAGAAAAGACAAAAAAAAAAAAAAAAAGAACTGGAAGTCTACTGCTGTCTTTTAAAGGGACGACAACAATTCTGGACCACACAGGCACATTTAATTTATGTTGTATCAGTAAAGCTTTTGTAAAGATTTCCCTCAATGTTCCATTTTTTCAAAGTTCAATTCCATTTTTTTCTTTTATAAATTTGGAGATTTTTCACAAATATTAAACCTGAGTATTGTGGAGTGACTCATATGCTGATGGATCGTGCTTCCTTTTTAAAACAAGCACTCTATAGAGACATTTGAAAACCAAATTCATGAAACAAGGCTCATTTTGTCATGTGTGGGCATTCATAAATGTCATAGCTAGGAAAGGAGAGAAGAGGAATTTCCTTTTTCCATTGGTAAGCACTGCTGAGGAGTCTCTCCACATGCAGTGGCATTGTGATGAAGCTGTGCAAAACCTTTCTAGCTTTACCCCAATGGCTGCTTTAATAAGGACACTTGAGACAGGCTTGAAGGAAAAACACCATGCCTGTGCTTTGCTTACTGATGGTTCTTCACAAAAGCCCGATATTGATCTGGCATCAGAAGGGGTTTCTGAAAATGCTGGAGACGATGTTCTGTGAAAGATATATTGGTAGAGTCATTTAGAAAGAAAATAATTGGGTTTAGTTTTCTGTGGTGACTAATCCATAAATACTTTTGGAGGGAAAAGCTTAGCATGCAGACATCTTTGAGGCACTGGGCAAAGTTCCTTTTGTATTAGAGGCAGGGGATCAAGGGCAGATATTTACAAGATTCTTTAGCTTGTCAGCTGCACAGCATGAGGGAGATTTGTAAGCCAGGGTTATTCTTGCAGCAAACATTCAAGACTGCTGAGAAGGAGCAGTCTGTGGTTTGTCAAGTGTGTGTTATTCTAGGTGACCCTGGGTAAGGTTTGCCCAGATCATATGCAAGAATAAGGGAGAAAGTATAGTTAGAAAAAATATCTGTTTGTTCTATGGTGGTTCTGTACTAAACTCAGAGTCAGGCAATTAGATATGTGAATGTGCTTCAGATTCTTATGATTATTATTTTTTTACTAATTTCATTATCTCAATTCTACTCAAGAGTAAACACAACTGTTAAGCTACCTGGTGACCCAATAAGCTGCATCATTGACTCTGAGCCTCTAAGACTTAGTGGCAGTGGAGATGAAGCCTGGGGAAGGTGTACCGAGTAATTTTCCATTTTAACACATACCTCCCACACTCCCAACTCAATATTTCACAGATTGGGGTTGACAAGCAAAGTTGTCTGAAGAATGCAGCCTGATAGTCACATATTATCTGTCAAGGTAAAACCTCCCTCAGGGTTTTAGGAAAAAGAATCTTTTCAACCTGACATTTAAAAACACTGCAGGTTTCAGCCTGTCTTCTACCCCCTGTTGCAGAGACCTGTCTCCAAATGCTATACCATATGATAAAACCCCACAAATACAAAACAGAACAAAGATGCCGCCAACACTGTTTGAGCACCCTCTCCTCAAACAGTCCTGAATGTCACAGGCTGAAAGAAAAACAACCTAATTTTCTGTTAAATCAAGTGCCCTCGTTAACACAGCTTGATTCACATTGCATCAAGTCGGTAGTGATGGAACTTTCTATAATAGTCAGAACACTTAACTACCGAGAAAAAAGAATCACTATTTGTTGTTAGTGTACCACCTTTAATATTTCCAGAGCTTGGCCAACTGTGTTTGGATGTTACCTGATAATAGAATATGTATTTTAAAAATGCACCTTTTCTGCAAGTGAAAATAATGATGGTCCCTGGAAGAGTAAATGATCATAAAATTCCCTTGAAGGATGAGGCTATGAATTAAATTTATTTATTTGTTCCCATGCAGCCTTAATGTATCTCACCTTCAATATGAACCATCATTTTCTCTGTGTCTGTGTCATCTCAAAATAAAAGCTCTGAAATTTAGCATCATGAAAGTAGATATCTTCAATCTAGACCCCCTCCCTCCGATTGATTTGTGTAGTTATGACGTCATCCTTACCGGGATTTCCCAAATCCATTTTTCCTCTGTATATCAGAGTCTTCATCCTTTACTAACACATTCTGTAACTTTTCCTGCCTGCTCTTTCCACACATTTCTTTTTAATGTCAGTTAGTCCAAGTTCCTGTTAACTCATGATTAGATTCCTGAATTCTTTTAAATTTATTCCTATTTTCAGGATTTGTAATATTTGAGATTTTATTTTTACTGTAGCTCAAGGTATAGATTCACTGTGTTGATTCCAGGAATCATAACACTTGACTATTGGACATTCGGCATCGATCAGATCAAATATAATATCTATCTTCAGGTTTCAAGTCACTCTAGCTTATTGCTTTCTTTTCTTTCTGCATTTATTTTTCTTTGTGTTGGTTGTCATGACTTCCCTCCAGGTACGCTAACATTTCTATTCCTTTCATATGGCACTTCTGCTGAAATGAGATCCAAGTGTTCTATGCCTCAGAAAGCCTAGAAACTGATTGTTCTCACCCTTTTCTATTTCTCATTTTTCATCTTTCTCCTCCCCACCCCCAGCTGTCTCAATGAATATTTAATGGTGGTGCTTTACAAAGACAACTTTGAGAACAATCTTGTGGTGGATGAATAAAAAACGGTAACAAGAAGCTTATAAAACCACAATACTTACTGGCTTTCTCTTGCTTACAAATCGCATATGATCCTCAACTTCATTCCCTCAACACCATCTGCCAAAGTTATAGTCCCAGCTTTGCTGATTCAAGATTTCACTGTTTTGTAATTTCCCCTAATAATTAATGGTAAAACAATGTGCTATATTCAAAATTATGCTTTCACTACAGTGAATGCCATATTATATGGAGATGGTACCACATCTCTAATAATTAATTTTTAGTTTCAAGGTAATTAAAAGTGGTTTAAAGTACAAATTTAAACTGCCAGTTTTCTTTTGTTTGTGATCCTTTGGAGGAGATAACCTCCCTGTGGACAATTCTCAAGAATAGGAGCACATGATGGACGTGTTTTCCCTGCTGATCTGAGGGGTGTGTTCTGAGAGCATTCTGTAGGCTCTGCAGTGGGTTCCAGATGGCAAGCAGCTACTGTGTCTTCAGTGGGCCACTTGCTAATGCATCTTTGCCTTGGTCTTTCCTCCCTTGCTCACTCCTACTCTCTGAAATTTCCTCCTGGATAAGCTACCTGAACACACATCTTCTCAGGATCTACTTTTAAGGATAAACCTGTCTTCCTCAGTGGTATCTCTCCTTTTTATTGAGTTTGAGTATCACTGACCAGTGGCACAGACATCATCCTAGAAGGAGAAGACCTTCTTGGAAGCTGTTGCATGACTAGGGCAAATATGATCACGGTATTGTTCCTACCTAAGGTAATACCAACTGGGAGAAAGCACATTTTCTGGTTATTCCAAAAAAAAAAAAAAAACCCGAAAGTATTATATTAATAATGCTTTACAAAACTTTTTTTAAAAAAGAAAATCTCTTTTTTCTCTTTGATTTTGTTTACCTAAAGTTCTAAAAGAGCCCAAACTAAATCCCAGTGTTGATAATCAGGCTAATAGTGACTTTCAGGAAGCCAGGGGCGGTATAGTAGGCACGAGTCAAATCTCATTGTAATACTTCTATGTTTATGTGAAGTACGTAAGGCAGGGGTTATTTTCACATTATGGATGAGGAAACTGAATTATGTAAAGTGTGAATGATTTTTAAGGTCAGATAGCAAGTAAAAAACAGCTCTGAAAAAGACTTTTCTACAGATCGCTAATAATGAAATACGTATTTTCCTGTGAACCCATCAAAGCTAAACTGCTTTCTGATGGCTTTGCCAAATTATATCTACCGGAGATTTGGAAAGAGGTTAGTAAATAATGCCAACTTCTTCACTCAAATTCGGAATCAAATGAGAAACAGAACAGATAATTGTCAGATTAAAATCAAAATATCTTCTTTATTTTTTCCGATAAAACTGAAATTCACGAAGGGGGCTTATTCATTTTACTCCAGAACCTGAAAGACTTACTTCATAGTCCTAACTGTAGTCCCACTGCTCACTGTAAGACAGGCAAAGGGTCTGGGAATGGTGGCTTGCACCTGTAATCTCAGCACTTTGGGAAACCAGCGTGAGTGGATCACAGGGTCAGGAGTTCAAGACCAGCCTGCCCAACATAGTGAAACCCCATCTCCGCTAAAAATACAAAAAAATTCACCAGGCATGGTGGCTCATGCCTGTAGTCTCAGGTACTCGGGAGGCTGAGGCAGGAGAATCGTTTGAACCCAGTAGTTGGAGGTTTCAGTGAGCCAAGATCCTGGTGCTGTACTCCAGCTTGGGCAACAGAGTGATACTTCATCCAAAAAAAAAAAAAAAAAAGTAAAAGGGAAAAGGGGCTGGACATCACATGTTAAGTTTTTCCTTAAAACTCTTTAATAAGATTAACTCAGTCACTCTGACTCCACAGAGGAGAGGGTGGAGGAGTGGAGAGGTGCCAGGGATCTTACTTACATGGGAGGGAAATGGGAAATGTAGGAAACATGGAACAAGCTATACCCCTAAGCAATGGGATCACTCACTTACTCATTTATTAACAATGTCTACGGAGTGATCATAATGTTTCCGGTACCTACAGTTATAGTAATAAGCAAGGCAGAACATTCCCTGCCTTCTCCTCCTTCTTAGAATCTAAAATAGTCAAGTATTTCCTGCACAAAATCAAGTATTTACTAGTTTTTTTAAGTATAAGTCATAACAGACGATGGTAAAGTGTGAATCATCTGATAGGAGTGAATTAAAAACTTCAGACTATGAGCTGCAAGAAGCTGTGCGGGTACAGATTTTTCTGTATTTATGATGTTGGAAGAGATAATCTAATATCTGACTCTAAGTGACTCTCTCTTTCGCCTACGGAGAAATATTTACCACTCACTTTGTCTGCATCACCATTCTTACTTCAAAGTGGAATAGATATCTTGCTATAACCCAAATCTCATTCCCTTACAGTTATAGAAGCATTGATTATCAATTTCTCTCTCTCCGTCTTTCACACATACACACACCATCGATTCAACATGTTTATTTATCTAACCATCCTCTTTTTCTTTCCCTTCGAAAGAAATTTCTAAAAAGAAATGGTCTAAAATCACACATTTCTACTTCATCAATTCTGCCTTGTTTCATTACCCAACAGGTAAATAATTTACTTTATAAACCGGTCCCTAATTCTTTTCTTTATTGTCATGTACCATAATCTCACAGCCACTCTGAGGAATGACTGGCCTCCTCAATGTCCCATGCCGTGTCATGACTTTGTGTCTTTGTGACTTTGTGTCTTTGTGACTTTGTGTCTTTGTGACTTTGTGACTTTGTGTCTTTGTGACTTTGTGTCTTTGTCTTTGTGACTTTGACTTTGTGTCTTTGTGTCTTTTGTGACTTTGTGTCTTTCTTTGTGTCTTTGTGACTTTGTGTTTTGTGACTTTGTGACTTTGTGTCTTTGTGTCTTTGTGACTTTGTGTTTTGTGACTTTGTGACTTTGTGTCTTTGTGACTTTGTGACTTTGTGTCTTTGACTTTGTGTCTTTGTGTCTTTGTGACTTTGTGTCTTTGTGACTTTGTGACTTTGTGTCTTTGTGACTTTGACTTTGTGTCCTCGTGACTTTGTGTCTTTGTGACTTTGTGACTTTGTGTCTTTGTGTCTTTGTGACTTTGTGACTTTGTGTCTTTGTGTCTTTGTGACTTTGTGTCTTTGTGACTTTGTGTTTTGTGACTTTGTGTCTTTGTGACTTTGTGTCTTTGTGACTTTGTGTCCTTGTGTCTTTGTGACTTTGTGCCTTTGTGTCTTTGTGACTTTGTGTCTTTGTGACTTTGTGTCTTTGTGTCTTTGTGACTGTATCTTTGTGCCTTTGTGACTTTGTGTCTTTGTGCCTTTGTGTCCTTGTGTCTTTGTGAGTTTGTGCCTTTGTGTCTTTGTGACTTTGTGTCTTTGTGACTTTGTGTCTTTGTGTCTTTGTGTAGTTTATGTAGTTCTCTTTCCATGAAAAGTCTCGATCTTGTTCTGTACATTGTAAAGTCTTTACCTTTTTAAAAAGTCTCAGCCTAAGCTTCATCTACAGGTTTACTTCTTTCTCAGCTGAGAAACCTGACTTGTATTTGTGCTCCCTTAGAACTCTCTGAATATCTTTATAATGGCATATGATATATACTCCATTATAAGTACTTGTTATTTATCTCTTTGCCTCCTTAAATATGAGCTTCTTAAGAGCATAGACTTATGTCATTTCCATACCCAAAGTCCATCTCAGTGCCTTTCTCATAATAAGTTCAAACAAATGTTTGTAAAATAATCAAAGGAATGATTGCAAAAAATATACTCTGAGATGGTTGAACATAATATTTTAATCCGATAGAATATACAGAAATGGTTGTTGTAGGACAAATACATCTGATTCAAAAATTGATCAATCTGTTTATCTAGTTACAATCTTGATCATACCTTTTAAATGAAGTAAAGAGGGGAGGGGAAAAGATTACTTATTAGGAGGCAGAGACTATATGTGCCTAATATATAGTATCTTTTATCTGCTATCATTGCTCACAGTGATGGTGAAGTAAACAAATACACACACACACACACACACACACACACACACACACACAGATAGGGAGAGAGAAGTATGAGCAAAGAAAGGAAAGAAGCAAAGATAGAGATAGAGCAAATATATTCAAGATTATAATAAAACCATTGATTCCATCAGAAGATTTGCTGTGCACAAAGGAAAGCAATTTAAGAGATAAAGAAGATTATGAAGAGAATAAGTCTTAGGATCTATTGAAAATTGTGAAGTTACTATGGAATGTTACGATTGTCTTGCGGGAAAATTATAAAAATAAACACAGAATTTTTAAATAACAACCAATTTGATTAAGCAAAAACATTTTTTCCACAATAGGAGAATTCTTCAAAGATGTCTTAAAGCTTTTTTAGAGGAACTTTGCTATAGGGAAATAAATAGGGTTTCTTGATGAGACCTATATTAGTGTCTCAGCTCCATTCCTAATTGACAAATTGTGTTGCTCTGGGCAGGTTACTTTTTCTCCCTTGACCTCAGTTATTATTTATTCAACAGGGATAGTTTCTACCTTGAAAACTGGTTTAACATGTAGGAATATATGTGCTAACAGATAATCAGTAAATGGCAGTCATCATTAGAGTTATATTAGACATTGCAACCTTACACATACTCACTCTAGTGTAAACACATGCCCATGCACTAATTTTTGAATACTTCCTATTTATGGCTCCAGCTTTGCCCTGTCCCCGAAGTCCAGGTCTTATAACCAACTCCCTAATTATGATAAAGTCTCCATGAACATGATATATGCTAGACATTGGGACTGTTTAAAGCTTTGGGTTATTACAAATAAAGTTCCTGTGAACACTCAAAAAAAAAAAAAAAAAAAAAGAAGTAAACTCCTGTTTCCCTATCACAATTTGAAGCAACCAGGTTAAAGCTGCATACATTGTATCAACAAATCCTATCTGATCATATGTGAAAGTGAGTCTAAAAGCTAGAGTGAAAATAGGGAACAAGCACTCTGTGAACATTCATAAGTGAGGTGCAAGTTGGGCTGCAGAGGGTGGAAAATTCTGGCCCTGATCGAGCAGCAGTGTCCACACTTGCTTGTGACATGAGCGCTGGTGATGTACCCAAAACACTTGCTTTTTACTAAACTGCATTGCTTTGTAAGCAAATTACTGTTTGCAGTGCTCTTTATTTGAGAACATCTTTATATGAACTATTAAGTGTTTTGAATGTTTATGTACAAGAAAAAGTTGCTAACTCTTTAACCCGCTCTCTTGCTCGTCTTAGTTTGCTGCCTGGGGTCTCTAGTGCAACGTGGTAGGAGTGATAGTACCATTCTCTTCCTATTTCTGATTTGAAAAGGAATATTTTTAATATGACTCCATTTAGAATATTTATTGCAATTTTTAAAATATATCCATAACCTTTGCAGGCCAACCACTCTTTTATTTTTTTAGCAACTACTTATTTATCGAAAATTCACCTGCCTACACGGAAACAAACAGTAGAAGAAATAATTTTTCTTTCAATAACGTAAGTTTTTTCAATAACAAAAAATGGAATGAACATTTTGTGTTGTTAAAATACTTATATAATCATTGCCTAACAGGCCAAAATGAGATAAAATCATGATTCATCTGCAACATATAAACAACTAAGAGAAATGGTTTGGGTTTAAAGGCTAAGCATAAGCCGCTGAAATAAAATATTTTGCAGTTCAATTAGAGTCCAATTGCAGTAAATCTTTGAGTTGCAATTTTGTATTTGTATATATATTTCTGACTTACAATATAGTCAGATTAATCCCTCAGGGAATTTTATTCTCTTCACTCCAATATTTACAGAATATCTCTTCACTTTAATG
Organism: Saguinus oedipus; assembly: GCA_031835075.1. Lineage (NCBI taxonomy): Eukaryota > Metazoa > Chordata > Mammalia > Primates > Cebidae > Saguinus > Saguinus oedipus. The sequence continues at coordinate 184,425,610 of CM063171.1, read as the reverse complement.
TTTACAGAAATGACCCCAAATTTAGTAAATATTAATGATTTCCAAGGTTAACTATACTAATATTATAGGGTTATTCTTGAGAAAAGTCACTTTATTTTATTCGATTCAGTTAAATTAAGGTGTATGTTGTCAATTTCTGTATGAAATTTAAATTTAGTCTTTGTAAAACTTAGAGACTGAGTATAATTTAGTATTTTAAGTTATGACTGAGATTCAATATTAATGTAAGAAAAAAAAAGAAAATATTAAGCAATTGAAAATGCTGACATTGGGGAATAGGAGCACAGATTTCTCAGGTTTTGTTCTTGGCTCTGGCCTTTCTTTGCTGTGTGGCTTTTGATGAATAAATTAACCTCTCTGTGCTTCAGTCCTTTTTACTGTAAAATTAAATATTAATAATACGCTCTTCTTAGAAGTAGTATGAGAATCTTAATATTGTAATATAACAAAATGTCGTAGATCAGTGCTTGACATATAGTAAGCATTCTGTAAATTTTTCCTATTTTCATCATTATCATCACCATCATCTCATGAAATAAGTGATAAATGATTCTTTGAATATCTCAAATGTACTTCATATTAACGTTTTAATAAAACATCAAATAAGATTGCTATAGAAATGGCATTTTGAATTCATGCCTTCATTTAGTAAAATTTTAAGGATTATCCTACATTATTAGTATTTATTGCAGCTAAAAATAAAACAAGGAAGGGACATAGGGAATGGGCTTTTCCTAACAAGTCTAGAATGGTACCTATTGTCTTTACCAGCTATGATTTTTCTACGCTATCAAAGGTGAGCACAATTGTATTTATATATGCTTCATAACTGGCATTATCTATCCTGCATTAGTCTTCTTTTCAGAAAAATGTTCAAGTTCCCATTGCCATAACAACAGACTGCTCTCTTCAAAACAAGATATGCTCTGAGTCAAAGTAAAATTGTTTCCATGGTAACTGCTACATATTTAAGTGCAGCAGCCTGGTTTACAGTAAGTCAAATTGTCCTTTGTCAAAAAGCAACACATATTGTTACTAATAGACTTACATTTATTTTAGAGTGTAAGTAAAGCAGAATAGATTCTCACAAAAACAAAAACAAAATCAATCATTTTTCACAGTCACAGTTTCTTGTTCGTAAAATAAAAACCCCCATTGTACATACATGTGCCACTCCATAGTATATCTCTATATTGTAAAATGTTTCCATTGTATGTAAATTTCACTTCATTTAAATATGATCTTGATCACTAAAAATGAAAATGTTCATGATCCAAACCAGCTTTATTTTTTGCCTTTCATAAAATTAATGTCCAACCATTTTACATATATTTTAGGTTTCATACTAATTTTTCATCCTTTTGTTTCAGATAATCTTTTAACCAAATTAGTTAAATAAATCATTTTTTTTCCTCATAAGCCAGAGCAGATTCAGAGTTGACTTAATCACCATTCCAATCTTTACCTCTGTTTTCAGCTTGACTCTGTGTCTCCTCTGGTTTCCTGATTAGGACATGGTCATACTGGATCATAACACACTCTGAGATTTCTGAGATTTCAGGATGATCACGAATTTTACTTACTTTCTGATGGTTCTTCTTAAGGTGGAAGTGAAATTGGGCATGATTGCTGTCTTTACACTATCTTTCCAGTAGAGGAAGGCCAGTAGTTTCAGTTAAGTGATATTCTGATGAACTTAATTTCCCATTTACCATTGTGTTAGAGGGTATATATTTTTTGTTTTTAGATAGAACTGGGTTTAAGTCCTGCTCTGCAATTTTTCTAGCTATGTGACTTTGGGCTTAGATGTTCTCATTTGTAAAGTGGAAATAAAATGCATACATTATGTATTGTTGTGAGAATTAGACAAGACAATGCATGTTGAAGGCTTCATATGTATATTATCTCACCTAATAATGCCTGGCACATAGAATGCTCCTAATTGTTAATAGCAATCAGCATTATTAGTATTACCATCTTCATGAATCTGACTTGAATACTAAGGGCATATGAAAAAGTTACTGATATAAGCATATATGCAGCTCTTCAACATTGTTTTAACTTCATTTAAAAGTAGTATTTTTATAGTCTAATTAAAGGTCTGTAAAAATACAATTATAGAATATATAATATAATATCACATGAAAGTTTTTCGACACTCTGAGATCAATGTTAAAATAGTTAATGTAATTTAAAGTTGTTTTAATCACCCATTGATTTTTTGGTTCTCAGAGTAAAGAACCCCAATTTCTCTCATAATTGTTATGGCACCCAGCAGATCAGATAACTTTAGGCTGAGATATATGTCAGATTTTCTAGGACAGTTCTGAATTTAAATATCCCATTTCATTGTTCCCATAGGTATAGCTGCATCTGTCAGACACTGTGTCCTGATTTTTGTGTAAAAAAATGTTGTCACTATAACGGTGAGACTTGTACTGTCTCTGACTTTAGCATTGGCAGGTAATTCCAGTCAAGATTCCAGTCTCAGAGTGCAGACGGCACCTCAGCAGGGTCTTTGTGCTGCTGCATAGCATGCTGGCAAAGTCCCACGATGCCAGTGACCTGACAAGAAGCTTCAGAAGACAGCAGGTGGCTCTTGTTCATCTTTTCCTTGTTTGTTTCCATGGAAAGGGCATGAAGGGCAGGCTGTCCAAAACCTAAAAAAATTGACTGTCAACTCTTTGTTTTATCTTCCAGTTTTAACACCTACTCTTACGTCTGGTATTGCAAATTATGAGTATTTCAGCCACTGTGGTATAAAATATCATGAAGGAAGGACCTCTCTATGTTATGTGCTACCTGTCCTGAAAGGAAAATTAAGATCAGAATAGTTAATCCTGGGAGATTATCTAGTTCAAATCCCTCATTTGGCTGCTGTTGGTGGAGATATGCCAGGCAGGGCTGAAACTACATCCTTCTTTCTACTGGAATAGTGAAAGAGTGAGTTCACACTTTCAAAGGAATCTTTAGCTCATCATCTCTCTTCCAACTCTTCTGATTATGGAAAATGATTTGAAATTTCATAAAAAATTATCTATGGATCAATGTCTTCAAGAGGTTTGAGGGAAAAAAAGGCAAAGAGCAGACAAGATGAAAGGTGCTTGAAATTCAAGCATCCAGGAGAAAGTATTTGGTCTTGGAATAGAATAGAGAAAGACTGTTTTAGTCTGCTTGTGCTACAATAAGAAAATACTCCAGACTTGGTAATTTATAAAGAACAGAAATTAATTTTCACATCTCTGGACACTGGAGAGCTCTAGAAAAAGGGAGTGGCAGAAAGCAGCCAAGGTCTGTTCCTCATGGAAAGCACTGTCTTGTCCTCACATCACGGAAGAGGTAGAACGGGCAAAAGGGGATGAGTGCTGTGTCCTCACGTGGTAAAAGAAAGAGCCAAAAGGGCCAAATGTAGTTTGCTCCAGTCCCTTTGTACGCACCAATTCATCTATAGAATGGAGTCCTCACGGCTTAATCATTCATTCGCAAAAGGCCCCACACATAATACCACCACCATAGAGGCTAGGCTCCAATATGAATTTTGGAGGGAGCATATTCAAACAATAGCAAGGACTGTGTGAAATAGCAGAAAGATTGCTGTTCTTGGATAAGCATGAAGAGAGAACCGTATAGATTAAATGAAAACATTTGGAGTAAACTCAATCTGTAGAACCAGTTACCCAGTGTATTACTTTCCTGGGATTGCCCTAACAAATGACGACCACAAACAGCAAAAGGCTTAAACCAACAGAAATGTATTGACTGACAATTTTGGAGTCTAGAAGTTTGAAAGAAAGGTGTTGGCAGGGTTAGGCTCTGGGGAAGAATGCTTCCTTGCCTCTTCCTGGCTTCTGGTTGACATGATCATATTGGATCATGTCACACTGAGATTTCTGAGATTTCAGGATGATCAGGAATTTTGAAGGCACAGCATCCAATCTAGTACATCTGTTTTTCTGTTCCCTACACCCACACCTTATCTGTAATATGGTAAAATACTAGGAAGAGTTGGGGACGTTGCAGAGTACAAGTCAAAGGTTAGTGATTGCATCACAGAGTGACCCAGAGGAAGAAGTATGCCATGAGAATATATAACCACAATTTGTATAATTGTGGACTGGCTCGTAGACTTGGGATCTAAACAGTAATAAATAAAAAGTTTCATTGTACCCTATGGGACACACTATGTGTGGAAGTGACACTCTCTTAGAGTAGAGAGACTTGATTTAGGATTCTGGTTGGTAAGCTGATTCTTTCAACAATTTCATGGATAAATCAGGAATAAAATTTTACCCCATTTAATTACTGTATCAAATGAGGTAACATTTGAGTAAGGCATCCAGCCCAGCAATTCCCACAGTAATTCTTTTCTTTTCATAGGGGCATACTGATGCATTGGTGTGGTTCACTTGGGGATCTCTGCCCCAGTGAGTAGAAGTTTACATATATTCAGTTTGGGTCAGAAACAAGACTTGTCTCTTTCAACCATGTAGTAAGATTGAAAAATAAATTATCTGATTTTTAATTTTTTTCTAGAAATGTAGTCTCCTTAGAATAGAAAAATAAACTTATAAACTGTTTCTTTAAGATGGATTTGACAAAAAACAATTCTGAGAAAGCCTGTATAGACTATATGATATTAACCAAATGTTTCACTACCTTGCAAGAATACAAATAATTGATATGCCAACATAAGCACATGGTATCCTTTACATCTGCTTGTATATGAGCAGGTGTTTATAACCAAGGGTCTGCCATAAGCCTTGGAATTTAGCTGTATTAAGATGCAGCTTCTTCAGATGTCTTTTTTATCCTGTTACTCTGAATTCTGGAAGCAAAGGATTTGTTCAGCATGGAACTGCTCTGCTATCATCAAACTACTGAGTGGGTGGCTAGAGCAGAACATGTAAATAAATCTGGTAAACAGTGTTTAAAATTAGGACGTGACAACTACATTTTTTTTTTCTTTTTTATGGCTTCCCTTGGGCATTAATTAAATACAGCATTTTCTTTTGCTGAACTATTTTCTCCTATGTATTTACATATACAGATGCAATAGATGGCAATAATAAATTCTGAGGACTATTTCTGAAATAGCAGAATTGGGTCATACCCAGTCTGTGATAGACACTGGTAAAACTGAAATATTTTTCATCAAAATGCAGATAAGTCAAGAATGAGAATTACTTTGTTTGTGGGAGAGTTTCTTGTTTTCTAATGGGGACTCAAAATTAGGGCATGTTGTGACTAGTCCTCCTGGATATTTTTTTCTTTTTTCTCTCTATTTGTCTTCTGTCTCTTAATCTCTCTGTCTCTTTTTCTCCCTGTCTCATCTATCTAGTTAGCTATCTACATTAGCTAACTAGATAGATAATGTACATTATCTATCTACCTACATTTATCATTTTTCTCCCTCCCTCCCTTCCTGCCTTCCTTCCTCCCTTCTCCTTCCCTTCCTCCCTCTGTCCCTTCCTTCAATCTTTCCTTCTTTCTTTCTAAAATATTTTTCTTTCTTTTCTCTCTTTTTTGAATGTAGATAGTGAATTCTGCTATGTTGAAGATTTGTACTTTATTTTTCTATCATCTTAAGAATGACAACAAAATTTAAAAGTAATATGGAATGGGTGCATATTAGATCTGGAAAAAACAACTTGTCTAATTGTATTCCTATAAAGAACACTTTCTTTTATAAAAAAGGCATTATTGTTAATAGTAACATTTAATCATTTCTATGAATTGACTTTAAACCTGTCTGTAAATATGTTGTTTAATGTTTATTTCACAAATAACATATCTTTAGGCAAGAAAATTTTATGACAAGTCTTATGAATTGAAATTCTTATTTTTTTTTCAAAACAGGTTTTTTATTTTTTCATGCATAAAAGCATACACACAAAAAGGCTCATTTTGATGAGTGCCTAAAATCCCTTTAGAAACACCCTTACATCTAAAAATGGTTATTAAATGGCTGGTTTTATCCATCCGTCCATTTACTCGTTTAAAAAGTATTTATTGACTATCTGCCATGTGCACAATCTCTGACATGTTGCCTAGTGTTGCAGAAGCTACAGAGATGCAGTGACTTGTTTTTTAAAAAAATCAAATCTACTGGTGGATATAATGTTCTAGCATATATTATCTGTAATACAAGTATGAACGTGTTGAAACTTGCCAGATGTAAGACTATAAATAGCTAAAAAGTTCAGAGGAGGTTTCTAGAATGTGGAGTTTGGATACAAATATTAGAATATAATTTTATGGAAAAAAACCATGAGGCAAATTTTAAATTTGTATCAATAAATAGGACCCATAAATCTGCATTGCTTAAATATACAGAAAAATTTCAAAGATTGAATTTCAATTAATGGCTGGCTGAATATGTTGGGCGAGCCTTTGCAATGCCCTCTACATTGTGCTGGGGAATGAAAGCAGGTGCTGGATGACTGAGTTATGTCCTTTCACTCTAATTATGAATATATCTTTTGACATGCAATGGAAATGAGGTGAAATTGTAATAACTTTTGCTCTAGCATAGTAGTTTAGTCTTATTTAGAAAACATTCACATGTTGATAAATTTTCTCTTAAGAATTCATGTGACTCAAAAAACATTTAGAAAACACTTATTTACATGTTGGTAAATTTTCTCTTAAGAACGAATACATTTAACTCAAAAAACAAACACTATTTTCTGGTATTATTTATATGTTTATGGAAAACTGATTCTGGTAACAAGAGATGTCTTGTACGGAAATGATCGCAAAAACCAAAAGGCTGCTCTGAACACCTTGAGATTCACACTGCACTAACAATTCTGTTTCTATGATGAAATGACATCTCTTCTGAGAGACTCACACACAAGCACATGAATGCTTAGAGCCACCAACAGATAAGGACAGGTCCTTTTTCTATGCTATGTTAACCTCGGATTTCAAAATATTAATAACATTTCTATCTCTGTCCTAGTCACCCCCTTATATACCCTCTTCTCAAACCATCTTTGTCCACCATGGGTGAGACAATCACTTATGCACATTTCATAACTGGCTATAACAAAAGCAATTTCCAGAGTTAGACTGAATCCTTGGTTTAGGCATAATTGAACTCCTGTTTCCTTTAGTGACTATTTATAGGTAATGATGGAGGGTGATAATGATGGCAATGTAAGTTTCAAATGTGGTTTGCTATTAATGAGTATTTTCTCATTGAACTCTTAGTCATGAGATGTATGAGAGGCAGATTATTTTGTAAGTCATACTTGTACAACCATAAAATCAAGATGTTCAATCCGTTGCCCACATTCAATCATCAAACCAGTAGTAGAGCTGGGTTTAAAGCAAGATCTTAACTCTACACATACCGTACTTTCCTCATTTCATCATACTATTTGTATACTTTTCCTTTAATTCATGACATATTTTAATTATTATAGATATTATCTGTGAATATTTTATAATGATTTGAATCAATAGAAAGAATTAGGCCAATGTGGATGAGTAAAATAATAACCTATAGCTAAAATTATTTCAATGGAAAAAGTACTGTTGTACTTTTAAATACAGAACAGTGATTTTTTTTTCTAGTACTGATGAAGATAACAAGGTTGTTTCATTTTGCATGTAGTCTTGGAGTTCATTTTGAACAGTAATGGCTAGATTTAACATCCGATTCTTCTGCACAACATATAACTAACCAAGCTTTCCCATTTTCTAGTATGTTCCAATAATAAAACTTGGGGAATTAACTAGTATTAGATGACTTATCTAAGATCATTCTGCAGGTGAGACCAGATTTTTTTCTTTCTTCCTTTTCTTTTTTTTTTTTAGCCCTGGAGCTTCTATTTCACTACTTAAGTCCTTGAACCATAAAATTTCCCTGCTGCTTTGTTATTTGACTGGGCAAAGAGCTGTGATTTTTAAATGAAAGATCATGCTGTTTTATGATGCTCAGCATTTCTAATTAATGCACCTACCATTGACAGTATATCTTTGGAAAAAAGTTGTTTTAATTGGACCAGTGTAAACAATTAAACCTTGATTTTACTAAATATAGTAAATGTATTGGCTGTTTGAAAGTTAATGTAAGAAGAATCACCAGTACTTGAGTTTCCAATTTTTCCATATGCGTAGTTAAAACATTGTGAACTAAGCTACTAGGCAAAATATTACATTGGTAAATTTTTTTTTTCTTAATGAAAATAGGAAGGCAGATTATATTTATAATGCAAAACAGAATGATGTGTTTGGATCACATTTACTGAACTAGATTATTTAGACAGTGTTGCCTTATTTGAATCTACTGCTATGTTTCTTCTAAACATTAGAAGAAACTTGCAGCTATGTTACAGGATTCAGTAGCACACAAAAAGTTTGAGATGCCTGCACCTTGCAACATATTGTGAGTGAATTAGAATAATAAAATATAAATATTTTTGCTTAGCAGCATTTGGATTTATTTAATTTTAATTAAAAAGATATCTTGATTTAATTATTTCCTTGGTACAAGAGAAAAAAATTCATAAAGGGCCTTTCATTTCAGGCTTACAGCTATTATTTAATAGCTGTTCTGTTTTCAAGAGAAAACAAATGTATTTGCTTTTCATTCATCATGTGAAAAATGTAATGCTTAACTGACACATTTTTCCTTAAATATCTGTAAATATTTCTCAGATGTATCCAGAAGATATTTAATCTGTGTGATTTCACTCTTAGTGAGTAAGCAATAAATGAAAAGTATTTTTAAATGAAACAGTATGTGAAAAATATTAATTTATTATACTTAAGAAAAAATAATCATTCACCTCACAGCAGTCTTAGAGAAGGAAATTGAGGGGAAATTCAAGGTGTTACAATACAAACAGACTGCCTGAGATTCCTGCAGACCTACTGTGATTAGCCCAAGCCTGGAGTATGCGTATGCTTCTCAGATCTTCATTACCTCAGTGAAAGTAAGACTTAAAGTGCAGAGATGGAACCATTAATATTGGTGAAAATAATGGCAAAATTCCCTCAAATGACTAGTATAATAATCAAAATCATAAATCAAGATCAATTTTAAATGTTATTATTAAGGATTATTTTTAAACATTTGTTGGGTTTTATAACAAATGGAAATAATGACCAAGGCCTGGTTCCTAGCAATTCCCAGTGTGGTATTTATACATATTGGGGAACATGTTCCAGGAGTAATGCCTGTAAAAATTTCAGAATTTTACTAACATCAGTAAAGATGTCAATTAGCATAAGAGTGTTAAAAAGTTCATTACATTGCAATGAAAATCTTTTATGACTGTTGAGGTCAGTATCTTCCATTGAGTTTTAATTAAATATATACTTGCAATGGGTGTAACAACACTTACTGAATTTTCTGAGTAATTCAAACAACAAATTAAGGAAATACATGGGTGAAAACTATTTGTTTCTAGTATTATATGAACCAGGATCCAGGTGATTAAATAAATTCATCATATTTTAGTCAGTTGTATGGTCATGAGCAGATATCTAATTTGTGTTCTAAATATTACTGTTGGTTGATTTCAGATAAGCAAGTCAACAACTTCTGGCTCAGTCCAGTGCATCCTAGGGCTTCCAATGCTCCATGGTAAAGGTTCTTCAGAGCGAGCTGTGTGTATGCACATGTGCATAAAGGTTGGAGTGAATATTTAAAAATTATTATTTCAAGGAAATCCTAAAATTCATTCATTTGTTCCCCAGGTATTCTATTTTTATTGAGCCTACTACATTCAGTGCAATGTGTTGGATACTGGGTACAGGGTAAATGGCAGCAAATAAAATAAATACAGTTTCTGCCTCAAAGAATTTTCAGTATGTGTAAAAAGATGAACATTGCAGAAATAGAGGAAACCCAGTATATGATCCTATGTGAGTATAAAGCAAGTAAAAATAGACTGTTCTTGGTGGAGATGCCAAGAAAGGATTCTGTGAACAAAATCAGCTTTCTTAGACTGATACTTGGCAATGAGTAGGTAATCGCTTTGTGAAATAGGGGAAAGATTTCTAAGCAAAGAAAAATAAAAGAAGGAGATTGTGGTTTGTAGTACGTACTCAAAAAAATTAAATGGTTAGTATGATTGGTTGACATTAAAAAAATAGGCTAGCATGAAGTTGAGGTAATTTTTTACCTCTTACAATATGAAGAAAATGCCGCAAAAAAACTTAATAACTTAATAACCAAGGACTTTTATTTTTATGCATCATATTATGACTGTCTAACAAACAATAAATATATATAACTACCTGAAATGCTTAAATAAATCTATCATTTATTTAATTGATATTTTGAAATATGGGACTAATAGTAATCTGTTATCCATCAGGTTCTCATGGTTTAAATTCCTAGCCACTTACAATGGAAAGCAATCATTTAACTGGAAGTATTTCCTTTAAATTGCATTTTCTAATATCTCTCAAGCTATTTTCATTCAGTCAGAATTTCTGTTAAAGTTTTTAAAAGTGTAACTGAGAACTTTAACAACAAGCCAAATAAATATATAGTGATATGGCCAGCAGGGAAGAAATAAATTGAAGCCACTTTCACACATCCAGTCACCCGCTGGAAGATGAATTATAGGTACGAAAACAAAAGAAATATGTGTTCCACCATTGGGTGATAAAAAAGAAATATGAAGGCAACAGAATAACTGGTCTTAGAACTATTTTACAACGCCTGCTTTTACTCTATCAATTTCCCTCTTTTTTTTTCCTTGTCAATTATACTGGGTAACTACATTATAGCCACAAATAAATATGTAACCAAAGGCAGTCTAACTGGAATTGCAGGTTAAAATAAGGAGAAATGTATTATATAAGTTCCTGAATGTCATTATTCTCTCCCATTATCTCAGTGGAAAATGGTATTCTTTTAGGATAATTACAAGTTAGCAGTTCATTGTACTCCCTGTTTGCTGTTGAACACCAATTGCAGAGGGTTGAGTGGAACTCTGTCTCTATGGCACAGGAGAGGTTTCAGAATGTAAATGAGGCAAAAGAGGGCACCTTGAGATGTAATGACCGTAGGGATTATAGCTGAACAAACTTCATGGCTCCCCAGTAAATAAATGCAATAATTTTAACTTAGTACATTTGTTAGTGGGGAGTCTCAAATCCTGGCAGAGCTATAGTATTTAGAAATGATAAAACTAAAACAATGGCAGGAGTTTACATTTTGCATTTATTTCATGTGGCTTTTTTCTTGGGAAGATAATTCCCAAAGAAATTTTGAGCATAGATCCTATAAATCTTTTTTGATTTTAAGTATGTTATTTAAAAATAAAAGTAAGTCAGATGTGAATGGCTAGGGTACAGTGAAAAGTAGAATTTCTTTCACTAAATTGGGGTGATAGGTCTGGGACAAACTGCTACAAGTGAAACAAAGGATTTATATTATTTATAAGTGCATCAGAAAAATCTGAACAGGCTATTACCAGCTAAAGGTATTATACTTACTCTTCTACAGTAAACAGCTGTAATAGTTGATAAAATATATGAAGCAATTCATTTTGGGCATGAGAAAGCTGACAACACAGGGACTGGATCTTTGAGAGAGGAGAGTATGAGTTCATCTCCACTGTCGCCCTAGCTTATCGCCTGGAGCACCTTTCCCACATTGGCACAGGGAAGTGGGGACCAAACAGACAGCAGCAGATTTTCTGGGAAGAGGAAGCAAAGATCAAAGCTTGGGGTTGCTGAGGTCTAGGATTTATGGGATTTATGGGATAGGGTACCAGAGATGAGTTAGCATTCCAAAAACAAAAAGGGACCAGAAACCTGTAAAAAAAAAGTTTCCTTAAATGTTAGCTGTATATATGTGCCCAGGATCAGATTCCATGAGGACTGGGAGAAGAAAAGCCTAACCCTGCAGAGGGCTCTGAGATGAACAGAAATCTCAGAAGTCCAATAGCACTGGAAAATACGGGATTTCTGGCTAGCCAGAATGAAGAGATCGTGGCAGAATATTTCACATATTCAAATGAGACACATGAAGACTGGAGCTACCTTAGGTTTAGGGTAAATGCTGTAATAAATTTGCCGTACAATGCTTAAAACCAAGCCTTGTTTTTTTCTAGGTTATATGTTTTAATTTTATAAGAAGTTTATAGTTTGTTTGACTACATTTCTAACTAATCGTAATTCACTTTATAGTTAAATAACTTGTGAGCAAAGATAAATTTTTCTAGTTGAATTTTACTTTTTTATAAAAGCAAAACACTTCCTTTTCAATGGATAAAGTCTAATTTACTTATCAACAGTAAAGACAATTATTTTAGTATGAAAAAAATCAAACACCACACTTTTGGAGGCACTTCGATAAAATTATTCCTCAATCTTGATTTGTGTGTGTGATTGAAAAATATATGTGTGATTTTTTTTATATTTGAAATAAGCATTAATAAAAAGTCATTAGCAAATTCACCCACTGCCAGAACAAATCTCAACACTTTCTAATGGGAAAAAATGAACCCTCCGCAGATTAGTACCTGCAACTTCAATTTACCATAGAAAGTTACAAACATATATACAAACAAGAAAATACAATGTATAACCTGAAGAAAGATATAGTTGTTAGAAATAAACTCTGAAATGGTAAGAATGTGAAAATGACATTATAAATATTTCCATAAGTTCATGGGAAAGATGGGTATCATAAGTGAAGAAAAAACCGGGAGACTTCATTTGTGATATAGAACTAACAGAAAAACATCCAATTGGAAATTCTAAAACTACCAAACAATAATATATGAATTTATAAAATCACTAGATAAGCCCAATATTGCAGAAGCAAAGATCCAGGAACTTAAAGACTGACCAGTAGAAACTACTCAACTGAAATAGTTGAGAGATATTTTAAAAAGAAGAACTTAGTACCATGTGGATTAATGTCAAATGATCTACTATTGTGTAATTATAGTCTCAGAAGGAGAGGAGAGAGAAATTGAGAAACAAAACTTGAGTGAAGAAATTCTAGCCAAAATATTTCCAAATATGATGGAAAATATGCTGAATATCCTCCCAAGCAGGTTTTTTTTTTTTTTTAAAAGAACACTAAACTGTATCATAGTCAAATTATTGGGAAACAAATGTAAAGAAAAGCTCTTGAGGCAGCTACAGGGAGGAAATCATTTCATACAAAGAAACAAGGACTAATCAATTGGCTTCTCATTGAAAACAGTGCAAATCAGAAGACAATGGAATAATATTTGTAGAGTGCTAAAATAATTTCCAATTAGAATTCTGTATCTATAAAAATGTCCTTCAAAAATAAAGGCAAAATAATAACATTTTTAGAATTTGTTACCAGAAAACATGCACTACTAGTAATAAGATGTTAAATGAGGTTCTCTGGGCTGAAGAAAAATTATGCTAGGTGAAAACTCATACCTACCAAAAGAAATCAAAATCACAAAAAATGGCAAATATGTGGGCATATATGAAACCAATTTTCTTTCTTTTTTTAATGCCTTCAAAATAATAAACTTCTTTACAAACTACAGTATTTTAGAGTTTATAATTCACATAGAAAATATGACACTAATAGGAAAATGGAAAAAGAAATAAATGGAAGTATAATGTTGTAAAGTTCTTATATTATACATGAAATGGTACGACATGAATCAGAGTATTCTGTCAAAAGTTAAGCTTGCATATTATTATTCCTAGAGAAACCCTGTAACATATTTCCAGCAGAATTGTTCAAGTGAAACACCAACGCATATTCGATGCACCCAAAATAAGGCAGAAAAGGAACAAATAAATCAAAAGATGAGATAAAAAGAAAAGAAATAGCAAGATAAGAGACTTAAACCCAGTCATGTCAATAATTGTGTACAATATAAATGGGCTACACACTTTAATTAAAAAGGCTAAGATTGCAGGCTAGATTTAAAAAAGTCAGTTATTCCATATTTTAAAAGCAAAGACACCCATATAGTAAAAGTAAAAGAATGGAGAAAATATATATCAGACAGTCTAATCTTAAGACACCTGGATAGCTATATTAATATCAGATAAAACAGATTTCAGGAGAAAGTGTATTACCAGAGATAATGAGTGACATTTCATAGAGGTAAAATTTATCATGAAGACATAAGTGCTTTGAAGAAAGGTCGGGAAGTGCTGCAATAATACAATAAGGAAAATAGGGTATTTTGTTTCTTATTTTAAAACCCAGGAGCATTTCTCACAATACCCATACCTATAACCAATATCAGTTTTAACAATTTCCATGGTTTTGCTTTAGGATTTTTATGACTACAAAAAATATTTTGGTTTATAGTTATTTCTCCATTCCTACTTTCAGAATCCTAATTTTGTTAGGATGGCAGTGTGGCCCATCCCAAACGATAAATCAGTCTAAATTAATCTGACTAATTGATTTTCTTTCTTTTTTTTTTTCTGATGAAAATACTTATCAGCCTTTAGTTTCTCTTCAGGCAAATAGGATATAAGATATAATCTGTTTCTGTGAAAATTTGTCTGTGTCTGTGAAAATGAGTCATGTATGGAGAACTTTCTCTCATGCATTTCATTCCCACCTGAAGTACTGCTGTATGAAGACATGATGTCTGAAATTTCAGCAGGGATTTTGAGGCTGTGAGTGAGGGCATTGCCAACTTTATCAGTGAAAAAAAGATGTAGGGTCTGGAGTGAATGAATTAAACCTGAAATGACCTTCCTCCAGACATCTTGTGATAGATATTGATGGCTTCCTTGTTTAAGGAATCCTTGAAAATCTTTGGGAATCCTGTTAAAAACTTACAAAATTTTAGGTTTTAATATGACGTATTTAAGAATAGCACATTCAGAGTTCTCCAGAATATTTAGTTATATATTGGGTTATATAGTCAACATGAAGAGCCTTGGGAAATAATATATCTAGATATGACGTATTCCATATCTTCGAAGTTCAAAAGGTGTTAATTTAAAATAAGTATTTTATTTGCCTTTTTATGCATGTATACTATATCTAATTCACTAAGTATTCTTATTGCATGTTTTCAAACAATGTCAAATATTTATGAAATTAGCTATAGAACTTTATTAATATCTATGCCTTTAATAGTGTACTATTTTCAGAATAATTTTAGCTTTATATAATCCACATTATAATAATGATGATTTTATGATGGACTTAATTAAACAGATTATTTAAATTGACTGGACTAAGACGTGACTTCTTAAAGACTTACGGCATGTGTCGAATAAGCCTCTTTTCCTGGCTTCCTTCTCACTGATCCTCAAATGATGAGTCTGTCACTGTAAGCTCAACTACCTGGTCTTGGGATCTTTTCTCTGTTGTCTTTAATAAGTTCTTCAGACTTCAGCCACCATTTGTATTATTTCATACCATCATAAACTCCAAGCTCAGTCATTCTCAATGAATTTGAAACAAACTAAAAATAAACACTCTATTTTTCATCTTGGCTTTTTTCTTCTAAAACTTTCTTTATTATTTCTTTCTGAACAATCTACTTTATACTGAGAAAAATATATCATGAAGAAGCCTCAAGACATATTAATTAACTTTATTCACTCATTTATTAATTTTTATTCGCTTATTTGACAAAAAAGAGAGACATTATTCAAGTTATACAGAATCATCAGACTATGCAAGAGAGTGTGAAATTCAAAATCTTAAAGACATAGGTTCATCTAAGTCTTTTAAGAAGGGAATGATAAAAAGAAATTTTACACTTTGAAATACCCTCAAGAACAGAGGAAGGATGGAGTAAAACCAGCAGACTGGAGACAATAATCACTTAGAATATTGATGTATGTGATGCATTATGAGGGTAGAAACTAAAACAGAATCATTTAATGAGAGAAAGAGAGACGGAGACACTATATTCAATAGATATTTGGGAGGTAGAATTGATTGGACTAGGAAATAGATTGAGTGTGAATTGTCAGGGAGAGGACATTATTAAGGATAACTCCCTGGTTTGGTTCAGAGGAACATGTGTTTACTTTTAGATAGATTGAGGTCAAAATGGATCTGAACTTCAGAAGAAGCATCTGGACTGAACTGCCTTCTTACAGCATTGACTATTACGGCTCTGTCCTCTTGGCTGGCTCTGATAAATGATGAAGTGCCCTAGGACTCAGTACTGTGCTTTTCAATCTTGGATTTTATCTGTCACACAGCTTTTTAAGCTGATGATTCTCAAATGTATACTTCCATCCTGATAATTCCACTGATCTCTAAACTCACATGCTTGCTGCGATTTTCCAACTGGGTGTCTCATACGCACTGCATATTTAATATGATCACTACTTCAATACATCCCTCCAAGCAATAGCATTTCTCCATATGCTCAAACTCCAAACCCTAGGCTTGTCCCTAATTCCTTCCATTTATTAATCTCCTATATCCAAGCTATTAGCAAAACATTTCATCTCCATTTAAAAAATACTTTCAGTATCTGTCCATTTTTCACTATCGTCATTGGTACTTATCAATTCCAAGTAAACATCTCTTCTTTCCCAAATTATTGTATCCTTCTTCCAGAACTTTTAGCTCTTAATCTTGCCCTAACACAGTCTATTCTTCAGTTAGCAGGCAAGTGTGATGTTGTCAAAACAAATCTAGTCATAAACATTTACATGATCTAAAACTTCTCTCACCTTCTCATTACACTCTCGGAATAAATTCAAATCTGAGTTACATATTTCATCTACAATTCCCCATACTTCTTTATCTACAAATTCCAACTCCTTTAGCTTTCTGTTTCTCAACATGCCAAGTTCATAGCTCTCCGAAGGTTTTTGTATTTAGTGATTCCTTTACCGGAAATGCTTTGCCTCCCTCTCTTCTCCTGGTCAACTACTACTTATTATGAAAGTGTTAGCTCAGTGCTTTTCTGAGAGAGTGACCAGCCTTCTTTAGTCACTGCGTGTTGGCTTATTTGCTTCATAGTACTGATAATGTAATATTTTTATTTTCCTTTATTTGCTTATTTATTTACTCTCTCCTCACACTAGCGCGTGATAGCTGTAAGGTAAAGAATCTTGTCTTGGCTGGGCGCAGTGGCTCAAACCTGTAATCCCAGCACTTTGGGAGGCCGAGGCGGGTGGATCATGAGGTCAAGAGATCGAGACCATCCTGGTCAACATGGTGAAACCCCGTCTCTACTAAAAATACAAAAAATTAGCTGGGCATGGTGGCACGTGCCTGTAATCCCAGCTACTCAGGAGGCCGAGGCAGGAGAACTGCCTGAACCCAGGAGGCGGAGGTTGCAGTGAGCCGAGATCACGCCATTGCACTCCAGCCTGGGTAACAAGAGCGAAACTCCGTCTCAAAAAAAAAAAAAAAAAAAAAAAAAAAAGGAATCTTGTCTTTCTTTTGAGGGAATGTGTTCTCTTTCCAGGTCCTCACCGGGTCGTAGTTTTTTTTTTTTTTTTTTTTTTTTGAGACGGAGTTTTGCTCTTGTTACCCAGGCTGGAGTGCAATGGCGCGATCTCACCGCAACCTCCGCCTCCTGGGTTCAGACAATTCTCCTGCCTCAGCCTCCTGAGTAGCTGGGATTACAGGCACGTGCCACCGTGCCCAGCTAATTTTTTGTATTTTTAGTAGAGACGGGGTTTCACCATGTTGACCAGGATGGTCTCGATCTCTTGACCTCGTGATCCACCCGCCTCCGCCTCCCAAAGTGCTGGGATTACAGGCTTGAGCCACCGCGCCCGGCCTACCGGGTCATAGTTTTAAGGGCAAGAACTTCCCAGCACCATGCCCCCTTCCCATCTCTCTCCATCCGGGAGATTTAATAGTCTCTGTTTTAATTTTCGCAGGCGCAGGAAGAATCAAAAGTCAATCACTCCAGCGGAAGTTCCAAGGAAGTCCTTTCATTGGCCAGGGTTCTTGGAGAAAGTGGGCATTCCTCCCAGGTTAAAATTCCCCTTCTTCCACACCCCTTCGGACTCCATGTTTGGGTCCCCTTCCACTCTGGTGGAAGCCATCTTTATCTCTCCCAAATTTCCCCTCTGGAGTCCCCTTCCACACTCTCTTGTGGAAGCCTTTTAGATAGATTGAGGTCAAAATGGATCTGAACTGATAATGTAATATTTTTATTTTCCTTTATTTGCTTATTTATTTACTCTCTCCTCACACTAGCGAGTGATAGCTGTAAGGTCAAGAATCTTGTCTTGGCTGGGCGCGGTGGCTCAAACCTGTAATCCCAGCACTTTGGGAGGCCGAGGCAGGTGGATCATGAGGTCAAGAGATCGAGACCATCCTGGTCAACATGGCGAAACCCCGTCTCTACTAAAAATACAAAAAATTCCCCTCCTATGCTCCATCTCTCTCTCTGTCTTCCCTTCCACTCAATGTGGAAGCTGCTTTCCTGTCCTGGATTCCATCTGTCTGGATTCCCTCACTCAGTGTGAGAGTTAGCTGTTTCTTTCTCTCTTCTTCTCCTTTTTCTCTTTCTTTACCTAAATAAAATCACTTTCTACAAAGACTTTTGAGTCCAGCATTTACTTTTATGAGTGTACTGCACCGTGGTCTCCTCTCCCATTCTTGGGGAGTGATAAACCAAGAACCTGGAGAAACATCCTCTCAGGGGAACTGAGGGCTCCCCAGAACCCCAACACTTTTACCACTACTTTTAGCAGATGAGATGATGTAATTCTTGGTACTTGAGCATGCAATAAAAACCTGTTGAATGAAACAACAAACTGCTGAATAAGAAGCAAGAGGAAAAGATCCATGGGCCCATAATACAAGGCATTTCAATATTTTGTAAGAAAGCAGATGACAGTAGGCAGACAGTCAGAAGGCAGAAGGAACACAATCTTTTTGCCCATATACGTATTTCATCTACCATTCCCCCAACCAGTCCACATGTAATATATGCAACAATTTGACAGATGGTCCAATATATATTTTAATGCATGTATTAGGAAGAAGGAATTCAACAGTAGCATTAGGTGATTTTGTGCTGCTATTTGAATGTCATAACTCCATAGCAACACTATGAGGCAGTTTTTCATGTGCACTTTACTGATGGGGAAAGTAAACTCAGAAATGTAAGTCACTTGGTTAAGTTGCATCCACAATGAGTGGCATAGCCAGGGTTTTGGCTCTGTGGTCTGACTCAAAAGTATTTCATCCTTTCAGTATTAGCTTTTTCTGACATTTTCCATAATGTTAAAAGATTAAGAACAGACTTAACATTTGATGATTGTGAGGTGTAGAAATCTTCAGAGAAGGAAAGGTGGCTTTGTTAGAGTCATGGTAATGCCTTTTTTATTCCAGTAGATAGAGAAGTGAAGAACAATCACCCAGGAAAGTTTGGCTGTCAAGGGATGGGAAACCTGGCACCGTGTCTGGGGATAAGCAAGTTGTTGCTGACATTGTTTATTTTATTTATTTTTATTATTTTTTTAAGGTCAGACCGAACTGAGTATGTTAAATTCTTAGGAAGATGTCAGAATGAAGGGGAAGAAGGGAAAATTTAAAGTACATAAGAGAGATGGTAATTGACAGATCACAGTCATATAAAAGTGTAGGAGTCATATCAATAGTATCATTGGTTTTTTGGTAGGAAAAAAAGACTTCCTTTACAGAAATAAGAGAAGGACATAAGAATCCTATAGTGCTGTTAACGATTCGGGAAAGTCAGGAGATGAGAATGCTAAGATCATGACAAAAAAGTGGAGGTGATGCTCTGAGGAGATTAGATAGCAGTGGTAAAAAAAAGAGAGTCAGGAAGTGGATTACAGATTGGAGTAAAAACATTCTTCAAGGACTGGAAGCCACAGGGGCTAGGCACAGTGGGCATATTTTAAGGATAAAGCTAAATGGATGTGTTTGGTCATTTTAGGTTGAAGATCATATGTATCCAGTGAGACTGAGGTTATTTAGGAGAAAACGTCTGTTGGTTTTACAGAGAATTGACTGAACAATGTGATTTTGATGAGTTTATCAAAGTCTAAAATTATGGTCTTGTATGTCCAGAAGGTAGTGTTTATCACTACAACTAATGATGATCAGCCAAGTATGAAAATAGCTACAGAGAGAGTTATGCATTTCTGGAACCTGGAATGCTCACATATACTGTTCTTATTAGAGCTCAATATGTAGGTAACTGGTAAAACTAGTAAGGAGAAGTATGCAGGTTGGAAGTGGGTAGCTCAGGGACTTAAAGAAATAGCAGTATTTAAAAATAGCTATCGACAGGAAAGGACAAGAGACTTGACCAAATGTAAGTAAAATATAGTTTATCAATAGTTTAACTCAACCACGTTTTCAGGAAAAAGAAAAAAAAACCCAAATTGTGAATGCTCTGTGATTGCTTCTGTAGTTAAATATGACTATACATTCCTAAAAGTAATTAATAACAAATTTTGCATTATTTTGTTATCTTCGTATTTGAACAGTAAGGCCCAGGAGATACGTATTATTTAAAAATTAGTGTCTTGCCTTAAATGGTATAAAATAAATTTAACTAAACCAAATCATACAGTACATTCATTGGAGAAGCTAATTATGGTACAATATTTTCTCAAGAATCATTTTGTGAAGCAAATATATACATATGATATGTTTATATATATTATATATGTATATATTATATACATATTATAGATATGTAAATAAATGCAATTTAATCCATTTTTTATAAATACAGATTGTATATAGTAAACACTTATTTTTAGTGGGTCGTACATGCTATGGAATATATTAACTAAGAATCTTTTAACAATAGTTTTTGGATTAATTATTCATTTATCATTTATATTTCCAGTATATAGAAGTAAAGAATGTAGTAGAAATGTAATAAAATTATTTAATTTTCTCTAAAATGTCATGAAAAATAGCATTTGTGATAGCAAAGTTACAGCACATTATATTTTAAGATCTAATTTGCATTCAACCCACATGAAAGCTTTAGAAATCCATTCTATTTGAAAATTAATTATTCCCGTCCCCAGTACAGCCTTTGACAAGGTAAGAAACAGTTGGATTCATTCTAATTTGCTTCAAGTAGTGGTAATTAGAGAGGGTGTGAAGGACAGCTCTCTGCTCAATTCTGTCTAATTATTTTAAGACACATATTAAACCTCTTAGGAAAGCAAATGCTTTGAGTCCACTACCTCCAACCCTCTGGAAATACAAAGTAACATGCTCTTTCTCCATTTCAGTTATTTACAGAGAAATAGGTTACTGAGGAGCCATTACAGATTTTCAGATGACCCATTTTTGAGAGTATTTTAAAAGTGAAAACATGGCACAGTTTAAAACTCTCTGATGATTTTCAGAAGTTTTCCTATCAAATCATATCTTATCTTGCTATTAGTGTGGCATATGTATGACATAATGTTCATTCTTGATTAATTTAACTTGGTGTCCAATTCAGTCTAGCCTAGTGAAACTCCAATTGGAGTTTTCCAATCTTAATTTTTTTCCATCATTTTTGTGCCCAATTTTAGATCATGTGAAAATATGAGGACAATGTCTTGACTGTCATCACCCTCTTCATGGCACCAGCACAGAAAAAGTCCGAGGCCTGTGACACTTAACTAGAGACTTCCAGTCATGCTGACCAGGTGCCAGTAGCCATTCTTACCAGGGCTCGTTGACCACTGAGCTCCAGTTTCACCTAACACTGGATTAATTGCTTACCATTTTATCCAAACTTACGTCTTTGAAGAGTCAAGACATGCTTCCATAGTATTTGTGTATGCACATGGACTAACCAATCAGTAAAATTAGTAAAAGACCACAAGTAAGAACTGAAGAGGCAGGGAATAGAGGTGGGATAAGATGAGCCTGGAAACGGGGCTTTAGACTCCAATACATAAGATATTACAGAGCAGTGACATTTTGGTAAGGGCTATGACATTTCTTTCTGGAATCAGGTAATTGTGGTAACCCAAATAGTAGCCCATCAAAGATGTCCTTGTACCAATTCCTAGTATCTGTGAATCTGTTACCTTACATAGCAAAAAAACACTTTGCAGATATAATAAAACCATGGAACTTAAAGTAGGAAAATTAGTCCAAATTATTTGGGTGGGCTTAAGTGCATCCCATAAGCACTTGAAATCAGAGAACAGTCTCCAGACCTGGAAGGCTGAAGAGACATGCAGCCAGAAAGAGAATCAGAGCAATTACAAGACAGAAAATGATTTGACTTGCTGGCTCTGAGATGCAGGGCCCACTTGCAAGGATGCTTCTTCCTATCTCCTGATAAGGAAGACCTCTAGCTGCCAGTCAGCAAGAAAATGTGGGGACCTCTGTCCTACAACCATAAGGAACTAGATTTTTGTCAACAAACTGAAGGAGCTAGAGAGCAGATTCTTCTCTAGAGCCTTTCAAGGCAACAGCGTGACTTCAGCCTTGTGAAATCCAAAATAGAGAAACCAACTGTGTCAACAATAGATTTCTGACCTGCAGAACTGTGAGATCATAAAATTGTGTTGCTTAAAAGTGCTAAAGGTGTGTGGCAATAATAAAAAACTGTAATTAATATCATTGTCAATCATTTTTATGTAAAGTTTGGTCAATTTTTTAAGTAAGCAAAATGACAATAGTGATTTCTGCAAGTGAATTTTTCACTTAATCCCATCAAATTTATTAATTGTAATTTTAATGTTACATTATTGCTGGTTGAATCTCAATCTTTACTTGTGAACAACATTATATATGGACAATATTTGCCAGTCTAGTTCATGAGCAAGTGTTTTCACTTATCTCAAATTGTTACAGAAATAGAGGAATAGAAATTAAATACTTTGGTTTATCTTGATCAGCTTTCATAACTAAATGCTAAATTGAGTTAAAGTGTTCTTCATTTAATATCAGGACATCTGAGTTCTTCAGTGACTTTGAATTAAATAAGGTGGTGTCCTTGAGCAACTCCATTTACTCCCGGGATGAGAGTTTTAGTGTCTGTGAAACAGGAGAATTCATAAAAATCATCCGCAGGACCCTTGCCAGCCATGAGTCCTGTGGTTCTGGGAACGGTGCACTGAGGGACAGGTGGAGATTGACTATGGGAGCTGTAGATGGGGAGACAGTTCCTGTTTTATCTTTCTCAGAGAATTGTTTTGAGGGCAAAAATGATAACAAAAATAATTTTCCCTCTCTACCTGCAAGTGCTTTCCATCTGGGATTAGCTCTGAATTCATTTGGGCTACCCAGGTGCTTACTAACTATCCCATTGTCTTTCCTGGACTACAGGTTCCTCCATATGTTGTATATCTTCCTTTAGGATTTGAAAATTTTTTAACGTTTGTTTAAAAATAGCAAAGCAAATTCAAGTTCTGATATTCTACTTCTGTCTGTCATTCATTCACATTTTACATTATTTCCAAATTTTCTATGTCTATATTGTCTTAAAAATCTTTTCGGACATTTTGCTGTATTTTAAAATACTTTTTCATTTTATTTTGGTAATAACAACTATGCCGAGCCAGGCATAATAGATAATAAATATTTTTGGTTAGCCATTTAATGTCTGTTTTAAGCAATTCCATTACTGAGTATATGCCCAGGGGAATACAAATCATTCTACCATAAACACACACACACTGTATGTTCATTGCAGCACTGTTCACAATAGCAAAGACGTAAAATCAACCTAAATGCCCATCAATGGTAGATTAGATAAAGAAAATGTGGTATATATACACCATGGAATATTATGCACCCACAAAAGAAGAATGAGATCATATTCTTTGCATTCGGAAGATGGATGGAACTGGGGGCCATTATTCTTAGCAAACTAATGCAGGAACAGAAAACCTAATACCACATGTTCTCACTTTTATATGGGAGATAAATGATAAGAACACATGAACATGAAGAGGGGAACAACACACACTGGGGCCTACCCTTGGGGCCTACCCAAGGATGGAGGGTGGGAGGAGAGAGAAGATCAGAGAAAACAATGATTGGATTATAGGCTTAGTACCTGGGTGACAAAATAATCCATACAACAAAACTGCAAATGTACCCCCATCCTAAAATAAAAGTATTTTAAAAAAATGCTCAGTTGCATTTTGTCACCAGATATATATTGCTACAAATTTGCTTAACATTTATGCTGTGAAAAAAAATTATGTTATGTTAAACAAAGGTAAGTAAAATTAAATGATCAAATGCCTGAGTCACTTCAATGTTTGAAAACTAAACAACTGTAGAATGTTATTAATTAAATGAATATATTTTGTGTATTATAATAGGTTGCCTAGAGGGGGCAAAGAAACTTTGTTGGACTCGTTTGATTATGCAGTTGTTTAAGGCTGAGATGTCATGTTGCATAAGGTATATTTATTAACATAAATATGAACCTAGAGGGTTGGATTTTTTCTAAACATGGATTAAAGCTGCCATGCTTATGATTTGTTTTTTCTCAAGATATTGTGTTTGTGTGTGTGTATGTTAAATTTGTATTATATTTTTAAAGTATGCCACCTACAGCCTGATTTCTTTTGTGCTGTAGGATATTAGGAAAGATCTTTTCCATGTTCCAGAAGGAGCATGAGATTCCCAAGGCTGCAGGCATCTCCTTCTTAGTGGTTGACCTGGGCTTTCATTTGATATAAACATTTGTTTTTTTCTGAGATGAAGTTTTGCTCTTTCACCCAGGCTGGAGTACAGTGTGGTGTGATCTTGGCCCACTGCAACCTCCACCTTTCTGTTTCAAGCAATTCTCCTGCCTCAGCCTCCCGAGTAGCTGGAATTACAGGTGCGCACCACCATGCCCAACTAATTTTTGTATTTTTAGTAGAGATGGTGTTTCACCATATTGGCCAGGCTGGTCTCGAACTCCTGACCTTGACCTCATGATCTGCCTCCCTTGGCCTCCCAAAGTGCTAACATTACAGGCATAAGCCACAGTGCCTGGCCCAATAAACATTTTTTAACTCCCTGCTAGCAAACTTTACACAAACCCTAAAAACTCATCTCTGTATGAGAAGGAGCATCTCTTCTACACATAAAAAATCCCCATCCTGGACTTTAAAACCTATCCTTCTCACCTTTCACAGTCCTCTCTCTACTTATTATTGATCGTTTCCCCAGATTTTCATCCACTACCTCTCATCCAGGTTTTTCTCAGATGTTTAAAAATGCTCGAGTGTCTCATGTCTATCATGCCACTGCACTCTAGCCTGGCAAAAGAGTGAGACTCCGTCTCAAAAAAAATCCTTTTATTCCCATGACTTTCCATGTATTGCCTTCTCATAGCAAAATCCCTGAAACTTGTGTGTGCAGTTTCCATTTCCCCATTTTCTATTATCTCCTTAGTCCACTTCGTTATAACTTCTAATAGGATCAGTTGCTTTTAAGAGGCTAAAATGCATAGGAAATTTTCCAGGACTTTTGGGTTTGGGACACTGTTGACCATTCATTGCTTATTGATTGCTCAAAGGGTGAATATGTTTGGAAATCTAATGTACAGCATGGTGATTATCATTAACAATATTGTATACCTGAAATTTGCTAAGAGAGCAGATATTATATGTTGTCATTACAAAGCAAAAAAAAAAAAAAAAGGCAATTAGGTGAAATGATAAATGTGTTAACTAGTTTGACAGTGGTAATCATTTCACAATGTATTTGTATATGAAATCATCATTGTACCCCTTAAACTTACAAAGTGATTTGTCAACAATGCCTTAATAAATAAAGCTGATAAAAAAGAAAAAAGAAAATCTCTTCCCTTGGCTTTCAATATCACACAGTCTGATTTTTCTCCCATCTCACTGGCTGCTTTGTCCCTTTCACTGATTAATGCAGATGTTGGAATTGCTCAAAGGTGTATTCTAAGCTCTCAATATTTTCCTCCTCTATATTCTCCCTACCTGAGACTTCAGTGAAACATGCAGTCTTCACATGGATGCTTCAGAAGTTTTCAAACTCAGCAGGTCCATGACCGAACCCATAAGCATCCTGCCCACACCGGGTCCTTGACTTTCTCCCACCTCCTCACACCTGTCCTGTGTCAAATCCATCACCGAATCCTGTGGATTCTCCCTCCTAAATATCTGTTTGAGTTTTCCAATTTGTATGTTTCTATGGACTACGCCCTAGTCCAAGCCAACTCTCTCTCTCTTCTGGATAGCTATATTAGCATCCTGACAGGCCTCCCTCATCCATCCTGCCCACCTTTCCATTCTTGTATATATCTCAGCTAAGGTACATTTTCAAAATACACAACTTGGTTCTTTTTATCCTAAGACTCTTTAACCATGCTCATTGTAAAGCAAAAAAGTAAAAAACAAAAAAACAAGCAAACAAAAACTGAAATCCTCCACAACTTTAATTATAGTTAAAAACAAAACAGAATATCTCTGTATTGCCTGGTCCTTGCTTTCTATCTCGGCTTTTTTCTTCTATGACTCTATCTCCTGGTCTTCTGGCCGCCAGTCATATTGTCCCTCTGTGAACTTTTGGAATGGGGGGGCCATTTTCCCTGCAACACCATGTTATGTGTGTTGCTTCAACTGTTGCCTCCTTTCTTCCCACAGGTAATTCCTCCTCCTCCTCCTCCTCCTCCTTCTTTTTCTTCCTCTTCTTTTTTTTTAGACAGTTTTGCTCTTGTTGCCAGGCTGGAGTGCAATGGCACTATCTCGGTTCATCATAACCTCTGCCACCCAGATTCAAGTGATTCTCAAGCCTAAGCCTCCCAAGTAGCTGGGATTACAGGTATGTACCACCACGCCCAACTAATTGTGGTATTTTTAGTAGAGATGGGGTTTCTCCATGTTGGTGAGGCTGCTCTCGAACTCCTGACCTCAGGTGATCCACCTGCCTTGTCCTCCCAAAATGCTGGGATTACAGGCAGGAGCCACCACGCCTGGCCAGCAGCATTTATTTTGTATTTTGTTTTTCTCTTCATTTGGTCAGGTACTTATCTCAGTTTATATGTATGGATTTGTTAATCTGATGCTTGGGACCAGGCATGGTGGCTAATGCCTGTAATCCCAGCACTTTGGGAGGCCTAGCCTGGCAGATCAGGAGGTCAGGAGTTCGAGACCAGCTTGACTAACATGGTGAGACCCTGTCTCTACTAAAAATGCAAAAATTAGCCAGGCATGGTGGTATATACCCATAATCCCAGCTACTCAGGAGGCTGAGGCTTGAATCTGGGAGGCAGAGGTTGCAGTGAGCTGAGATCCTGCCATTGCACTCTGGCCTGGGAGACAGAGCAAGACTCCCCGTCTCCAAAATAAAAAAAATAACAAAACAACAGTAAAAAAAAAATGTGATTCTTGAAACCACTCCCACTGGCTTGCCAGACCCATGAAGTTTGAAAATATATCACTATATTGCTTATAGTTCCTAGGTGCCCCATAAATGTTTATTTTGCATTGAATGAATGATTCTTGTCATCCTTAAGCTATAACTCAAATGCAAGCTCCTTCACACCTTCACAATACCTTCATTTACATTTCCAAACTTTCCTACCCACCATCCTCCTAGCACTAACTCTTTAACACTGTCCTCATTAGCCTGCATTTCCAAGAAGTATTCTCTTACTCTTAACCTCTTCAAAACATTATTTTACCTATTTGCCTTGTCACTACTTCTCATGTACTTTGGGGCTGGAATCAACTATGAATAGTTTTAGTAAAGTCAAGATAGCCAGCCCTAAAATGCCACTTTTCTAGGCCTCTGTAAAATTTTCTACTCTGTTGATGAATGACAACCAGATACAACACATTCTTGCCTTTCCCATTGTTATCATCTATTAACCTCCCAGGTCATTCCCAAATATTTTCCAAAGACTTTGCCTTCTGTTGACTTATACATTCATTTAAAATAGTTAAAATGATGCCGGATATGGTGGCTGGTGCCTGTAATCCCAGCGCTTTGGGAGGCCAAGGTGGGAGTTTTGCTTGAGTCTGGGAGTTTGAGACGAGTCTGAGCAACATCTCAAGACTCAGTCTTTTATTTTATTTTTGAATTTTATTTATATTTTATGTATTCATATTTATTTATATTTTACATTTTTATTTTGTAAAGATGTAGTAATTTTCCAATGCTAGAGGGGTTAACCTGTAAATAATGCAAGGTGGCTAGACAGAGACAGAGGTGAGCGTGCAGTTTAGAATGTTTGGATGGTCTGGAAAAGCCTATGAGGAGAGGCTATTCATTTTTATAAACATAACTGTGGAGAGTGGTGAAGTTTAAAAGCCTGAACCCTAGCTTTTGAGTTTCCAGATGACCTTAATGAGGGGTGACAGGGCTGTGATTGGTGCACCTCAGGACAGAGAGCTTCTCTTGTCATAATTTTACCCTATTTCTCTTTATTATTTGTCTTCTCCTGCACTCTCCAAATGCTACACAAACAGAGGAACACAAACCGGGTTGACACCCTACCTCACGGCCATAGCTCTGTGTCTGAAATAATCTAACCATTGGGGGAATGAGAAAGGTGAGAAGGAAAGTTCAGGTTCTACTTAGTTCTAAGCTCTACTGTCTCAGAATAGGCAATGATTTGTCATGAGCAAAGTGGCTCTATAGAAACCCTGTCCCATTACCCCCCTTCCAAAGCACTTGACCTTCTTCTGCTTCTACACCTCCCACCCCACACACAACAGGTATACCACCACCGTCTGCCTCCCCAACAGTTTGCCACAGTTTAGAGAGTGTGTGTGTGTGTGTGTGTGTGTGTGTGTGTGTGTGTGTGTCAGAGAGAGACAGAGAGACAGTTCTATGATTAATTACGCCCACTTTTGTTCCTCTGATACTTCTAGAGTTGAATCAGAGTGGAAGCCACCAACCTATATAGAGGTCACTTTCTAGTTTTGAAAGAAAAGTCCACCAGTCATCTAATTGCCAGCAACAATGAAAAACCCTTCTTGTTTCAATTTTTACTTAACACCTCTGTAAGATTTGATTCTGCTGACCACGTTACTACTTAAAACTATCCTTTCTTACTAAGTTCACTACCTGGTTCTCTGCTGATGGCCTCTGAACAAGGGTCTGTCGTATGTGTTTCAAGAGAAACTGTAGTGCCTCAAATATAGTCTATGAGATTTTATTGTTCTCCATCAGGGAAGACTCATCCTTTGCCACTGAGCCAGGACCCCTGGTGCAGCCTGCCTGAGTCATTAGTCACTAATTATGTGCCCTGTGTCAGTCTCTTTCTTGTTTATCATGTTTTTACACATTCTGTTTCCTCTGCTTAAAACATCCTCTGTCCCACCTCCTTCCCTCTTTCCAGTCTTCTCAGTAAACTATTTTCCTTTAGGAAGAAATAAAAGACAAAACAAACAAACAAACAAACAAAAAACCAACATTACTGGCATGTCAGAACCCTCTCCCTATATCTACATTTTGACTTCATCATTTTTTATGTTGCTCTAGTGTTTGATTTACATCTCTCCTCATATCCCTCTGCCTAATCTGTGAGCTGTTGCATGGCAAAAATTTTTGGTGTACACTAGTCAGTTAAGAAATGTGTTACATTAGGCCAGGCTCGGGGGGCTCACACCTGTAATCCCAGCACCTTGGGAAGCTGAGGCTGGCGGATCACTTGAGGTCAGAAGTTTAAGACCAACCTGGCCAACGTGGTGAAACCCTGTCTCTACTAAAAATACAAAAATTAGCCAGGCATGGTGGCACATGCCTGTAGTCCCAGCTACTTGGGAGCTGAAGCAGGAGGATCACTCGAACCCAAGAGGCAGAGGTTACAATGAATCATTGCACTCCAGCCTGGGCAACAGAGTGAGATTCCTTCTCAAACAACAACAACAACAACAACAACAAAAAAAAAAAAAAAAAAAAAAAAGGAACATGTTATATTAATAAATCCGAAACACAGTAAATATTTTCTATGAATAAGATCTTCACAGAAATAAACAATTAGCTTATTGCTAAACATTTTCAGACAAAAATTAATATGATTTATTTTTCTTTCTTTGTTAAAAGTGAGTAAATAACAATGTTGCCAGCTTTCTACTGAAATAGAGCAATAAATTATGAATTTTCCAGAGGCGTAAATATTGACAGACAAAGAAAATTAAGTGTCATTGTGGGTCATTTGTTTGTTTTTATGAAAAATGTTTGCTAAACTTATGATTTTATATTGGTAAATTTCGATGCCATTTAAATAGTTTAAAATTAAATAGAATTTGAGCATATTTGTGTAATTGCACAAAACAGAAGAATCAATAGAAAAATGAACATATCTGACTTTCAGTACCTCTTTCCTTCTTTGAATCACAAAAGTAATTTAGAGGATGATAATCCAGATGCTTAAAGCACCACAAAGGAGATAATTCATTTCTACACAATTTAACTACCTCTAAAATGCCTTTGAGTTTGAAAATAAAGTTAATAAAAAGAAAGTCTTTCCTGTAAGTCAGCTATAGAACCAGAACATACACTCACCCCTACTAACAAGGTGAAAGAAATACAGCTGCTCTAGGTAAATGTAAAAGAGCCTTACAGTCAAAACAAACAAAAATAACCCATGATTAGTTTAAATCATTTTTCTCTATTTTACACAATAACTTTTTTTTTTATTTTTCTTACAATTTATGATATATTGGTGCCTGCCAGTTTCATTCTAAGAATTTCTAAACGTTTTTTAAAGAGCAATTTCCCTTTAATGCCAAGATGAATTACTTGCACATTAGAATTAATTCACGATTAATCAGTCATATTTTCTGAAAGACATTTATTTTGATTAAAAGGCAAAAAAAAATCAACCTGGTTTAATTCCCATTTCATTTGAGATGTACTCTCTTCATGTTAGTGAGCCTAGCTATTTTTTCCATAAAACCAGTTGCTCGTTAGTTCCTATTACTTTTCTGCATATTTGACAAATAATACACTTTTTTCTGCTGAACTAATTTTCTTGCAGATTATGTTTGTCAGTCTCATTCTATTTTTACCCCACAGGAGAGTGAGTCACTGGTCTTTTACTTTTAACAAGCTTCATGTTCCTCTGTACAGTCCCAGTGTGGCCATGTGAAGACAGGTACAGAATCGAACATATTTAAAAATCTGTATCCTGTTGCAAAGCAATGATTATTTCTAAAATTTTACAGGTTTTCATTTTCAAATTCTTGCCCCAGTTAGATAACAAATCTTTGCTGGTTATTCTGACTCTGAGAACTCAAGCATATTACTAAATAATGTAGCTTTTTGTTAGAAATGAAATATTATAAATCCCATTTGTCTAATTTACTTGTAGTGTTTTTCTACTCAGCTTTATTTAACATTAGTAGATTCTTATCTAATTATCATGCAAGCAATCTCATTGCCAGAACTAAGACGGTGTCAGTATGTTTTGGTAAATCCTGTAAGCTTGAAGGCTTGTAATAAATCAACCAAAACATGATATATGGTAATATGCCTTAGAATACAAATTCTCAGACCAAAATGAACTAGTTATTCTCATTTAGAAATATAAATATGCATTTCCTGTGTTTGTTTTAAATATTTCAAGATAAGCTAATGCTTGGGAGACAAGATTATTTTTATAAAAATATCTTTCTCATGAAAGATAGTTTTCTTTTCATTTTTGAAAGGCATGATCAGTTATTTCCATTAACGAGATATACTGCTTCTCTTTCAAGATGCTCCCTAAGTCTCCTTCATATTTCTTATGTCTTTTTAACAAAAAACTTCTGTAGATATTTGGGGAGATAACTAAATGTAATATATGCTAAAGCTCTAATTAAAATTCGAAGTAATCTAAATGTTCAAGTTTATTTTATTAGCTGGTCTAATGCCACCCAGGCTAAGTTGCTTTCTTTATACTTCACACAAAATATTTAAAATTCTCTGGTTATTTTTCGCTGAAATACATTTAACATAAACAATGCACAAATATAACTGGTCAGAACAAAGAGCTTTCACAATGGCGTATGACCTGCAAATATCAGTTATAACAAGATTAACTTTCCTTCTCCTGGGAAAGACCCCTATGTTCCCTTACAGTCAATTCTATTCTCCAGTTCTAGGTGTGTGAACCTGTATGTCATTGTAGTTATAATTTGCATTTCCCTTACAGTGAATTCTATTCTCCAGTTCTAGGTGTGTGAACATGTATGTCATTGTAGTTATAATTTGCATTTCCCTTACAGTGAATTCTATTCTCCAGTTCTAGGTGTGTGAACCTGTATGTCATTGTAGTTATAATTTGCATTTCTCTAATGACATTAAACATATTTTGATATGATTATTGCCCATTCGTAGATCTTCCTTTGTAAAGTATTTGTTCAAGTCTTTTGCTCATTATTTTGTCACATTGTTAATTTGTAAATTATTGATGTATAAACGTTTTTCTATATTCTGGAAGCAAATGCTTTTGTCAGATATGTGTGCTACAGATATTTTTCACAGTCTGTGGTTTTCATATAATTTTCTTATTGGCATTTTAATGAACAGGATAGAAACTTTTAAAAGACTTCTAATTTACCAATTTTTTTCCTTCAGAATTTATGTTTTGTTGTTTTTCTGACTAGAAATCTTTGTTTTCCTTCAGGCTGTGAAAGTATTCTTTGCTTTATTTTAAAAGCGTTACAGTTTTATGCTTAGGCCCAAGACACATCTTGAACTAATTTTTGCATGTAGAATGAGATGAGAGTCAAGATTCATCTTTTAAAATCCATACTCATATCCAGTTGTTCTAAGAACATATTAAAAATATTTTTTTACCTAATAAAATATTTTAAATCAGTTGTCCAGAGTCTATTTCTGGACTCCCTATTTCTTTTTATTGATACATTTGTCTATGTTTAAGCCAATAAAATAAAAAATTTAAGCTTACTTAATACCAGAGTAAGTAAGCTTTATTACTTACTCTGGTAGTAAGTCTTGAAATTAGATATTATGAGTCTTTTAAATTGGATTTTTCTTTTTGTTTTTAAGGTTGTTTTGGCTATTCAAATTACTTTAACTGTTCAATATATTTTTCCTTTCCACAAAAATATTTTACAGTAGGTTTGTCAGTTTAAAAAATTTGTTTTCTAAGATTAACCTGTAGATTATTTGGGGGAAGGTAGACATCTTTGATGATTAATTTTATATGTCAACTTGGCTAGGCTATGGTGCCCAATGTTTAGTCAAGTACCAGTTTAGATGTTGCCGTGAAAATCTTTATAGATGTGATTAACATTTAAAATCAGTTGACTATAAGTAAAGCAGATTACACTTCATAATATTTGTGAGCCTCATTGAGTTAGTTGAAAGTCTTTGTGTATATATACACACACACAAAGTATTATAAATATATAATACTTCAAATTCTGAGATATATGTGCAGAATATATAGATTTGTTACATAGGTATACTTGTGCCATGGTGGTTTGCTGCCCTCATCAACCTATCATTTACATTAGGTATTTCTCCTTATGCTATCGCTCCCCTAACCACCCCCTCCACCTTCCGACAGGCCCTGGTGTGTGATGTTCCCCTCCCTATATCCATGTGTTCTCGTTATTCAACTTTCACTTATGAGTGAGAACAGGACATGGTTGACAAGATGGCTGAATAGAAACATATCTGGTCTGCAGCTACAAAGAGCTGAAAGTCTTAAAAGCAGACTGAGGGTTTTGAAAAGAAGAAATTCTGCCTTAAGACTGGAACATAGTAGATTTTCTTTTCTTTTCTTTTCTTTCATTGTTTCTTCTTTTTTTTTCTGAGACAAGACCTTAGGTGTTTGTATAATTCACGGATGAAGGCATAGGGATGGTAGTGTTCTTTGTTAGAAAGTGTTTTAGGTCACATTCAATGCTTCTAATATATATGGAAGTACTTAGATTTTTAAAACTTTTGGCATTTTTAAAAATTCATGTTTTTTTAAAAAAGTATATTTATGTTATTAATTGTATTATCATAAAGTTACTCAAAGTATCACTTTGTTAACCTTTTAATGTTTCTCTTTCTCTTATTTGTTAGTCTTGCTAAAGATTTGCCAGTAATTCTTAATCTTTTCACAGAACCAGCTTACGTCTTTGTTTATTTTCCCTATTTTTAATCTATTTTCTATTTTACTGACTTTATATTTATTTTTATTATTTCATTTCTTCTGCTTACAATATTACTTGCATTTTCATCTCTTTAAGATGGAAGCATACTTAGTTGATTTTACTATTTTTTGAAAGTTCTCTAGTATGGGCATGTGACACTATGAATATCACTGTAAAAATACCTTTGGTTATATTCCACAATATTTTACATGTTTTTTCTTTTATTATCATCAAGTTCAAAATATTTTGGTATATTACTTGTAATTTCTCTTTATAACTTGTGGATTACTTTAAGTGTGCTGTTAATTTCCAATTTTGATGGTATTTTGTTGAATATTTCCTTGCTATTGATTTCAAATTTCATGCAATTATAGTCAGAGAATATAATCTGTGTGGTTTTAGTTATTTTATTATTATTGAGATATTTTTTATGGCCCTTATCTGGTTGATGGATGCTCTAATGTAAACTTGAAAAAATATTTATGCTCTAGATTTTGGTTTTAATGTTCTACAAATTTAAATTAAGTAAACTTATTGGTATTAATCACTTTTAATATATTTCTCTGTATTTTTCTGCTTATGCTATGAATTTTGGAAGGAGACATTTTAAAATGCTCTATTATCAATGTGGATTTTTTTTTGCATGTCTTCCTGAAGTTTTCTGCATTTTTGCTTTGTGTAATTTCAAGTTCTAATGTTTATGTACAAATTTAGTATTGTTATACTCTTACTGGACTGATCCTTTAACTATGAAATCTTCCTTTATATTTTTGTCTTGAAGTCTGTTTTGCCATTTATTAACAACATATATATTTCTTAAACCAACAATTTGCACTGTCATTTCCTATACCTTTACTTTCAACAGGTCTGTGACTTAAAAAAAAAAAGATTCTTGCAAATACCATATACCTGAATCTTACCTTTTTTTCATTTCATGAAGTTTGACAATTTTCTGCTTGAAAATAGAGTGTTTAGTCTATTTCACTTAAATGCAATTTGAATGTGATTGAGTTTTTGAGTCCCCCATTATGGTATTTGTTTTGTTATTGTCCCATTTTTTCACTTGTTACTCAATTTCTGCCGCATTTTGGTAAATTTAAAAATATTAATAATATTCCATTTTACTCCTGCATTGGTGTTAGTGACTATGCCTCTTTGTATTAATTTGTAATGACTGCTCTTCAGTACAGTGTAAACTAGAGAGTTTATGTTGTAGCTTGTATTGCTAATTCTATTTTACAAAGGCAGAAACTTGCTCAAGATAATTGTTTGAAGAAAAACTTTTTTTAAGAACCCAGGTTTTTCTGACTCCTGGGACATTGTGCATTTCATTCTACCATTGTGAAAGTGGCAAGAAAACTGATGAATAGAATGAAGTTTGCTCTCCATTGGCCACATAATCCATATTAATGGCAGGCCTAATTTTGTTTTTTTAAAAATTCATTTAATATACTTTAAGTTCTGGGGTACATGTGTAGAATGTGCAGATTTGTTACATGTGCCATGGTGGTTTGCTGTATCCATCACCCTGTCATCTACATTAGATATTTCTCCTAATGCTATCCCTCCCCAATCCTCCCACCCCCTGCTATCCCTCCCCTAGCCTACCACCCTCTGACAGGCCCCTGTATGTGATGTTCCCCTCTCTGTGTCCATATGTTCTCATTGTTCCACTCCCACTTATTAGTGAGAACATGCAGTCTTTGGTTTTCTCTTCTTGTGTCAGTTTGCTGAGAATGATGGTTTCCAGCTTTATCCATGTCCCTGCAAAGGAAATGAACTCATCCTTTTTTATGGCTGCATAGTATTCCATGGTGTATATGTGTCACATTTTCTTTACCCAGTTTATCATGGATAGGCATTTGGATTGGTTCCAAGTCTTTGCTATTGTGTACAGTGCCGCAATAAACATGTGTGCATGTGTCTTCATAATAGAATGATTTATAATCCTTTGGATATATACCCAGTAATGGGATTGCTGGGTCAAATGGTATTTCTATTTCTAAATCCTTGAGGAATCGCCAGAATGTCTTCCACAATGGTAGAATTAATTTACACTCCCACCAACAGTGTAAAACATTCCTATCTCTCCACATCCTCTCCAGCATCTGTTGTCTCCTCATTTTTTAATGATTGCCATTTTAACTGGCATGAGATGCTATTTCTATGTGGTTTTGATATGCATTTCTCTAATGACCAATGATGATGAGCTTTTTTTGAATGATTTTCCAACATAGTAGTCAGCAGAAGCCCAGGCTATATTCCTGTCTCTGGGACCCACTCATCATCTACAACCTCATACATATGTTTTATGCAAAAGCTTTTAAGTTAGAATGTTTAACACTAAACTACTTGTAAAGGATTAAAAATTATATCTTTATTTATAAGTAATACATGTCAGTAGTCCCACCTTCATTTTTATTATGTAATCTGAGGTTCTGCCTGTCATTTGCATGTGGGGCCATTGCTGTTGGTTGATTTTTCAATATGTATTGCAAACTCCTTAGATCCATGTTCCAAAAAGTCTTTCCTGCAGAGACTGGAAAGCTTAAAGCTGCATTTTCTAAATCGATTAATAGCTAGGGATCTAGCTGTGACTTAGATTCTACTACTCTGATATGGACTTGGATTTGGAACTCTGTCATGCCAGAGACACTCAAAAATGGGAATCTATTTTGCTGCTGTGAAACGTGCAATCTTTGTCCTGGAGTAGACAAGTGAAGGGCCACTTCCAAATTTAACAGGCAGCTATCTGATCAAGTAGCCTGTATATCAGGGCAGAGGAAGTGTGGTTCTGAAACCAACAGTTTCTGAATTCTATAGCCATCACAGGTAGTTGTTTTCTTAGCTGCAAAGTTAGACTTTATGAGTTATGTATAATAATTCATTTTAGATTTTATATCTTTAGCTATTCGAAATAATCTATAACCGTTTCTTACTTCCATAATTTACCTAAACTAACTATTCTACTTAGCAAAATCCTGAGTTCTGCAGGAAGTCTGGGATCACTTTTATATGCAACCTGTTAGTAACTAAATGATACTAACAAAATTATATTGAGCCTGAAAACTTTGGAGCCATTTCTAAAATGAGAACCATGAGAGGAATAAAAGTGAAAAAGAAAATTAAGACCTTTAAATTTGATGGAAATTGCATGAATAAACATATTGTTTTATATGTCCATACATTTATATGACATTCTAAATCAAAGGTAGTGAAAACAAGAGAACTTTAAAAAAGTGAAATGCTTTCATTTGTTTCAATCAATAAAACATCTTCCTTTCACTGGGTGTATCAAATAACTATTTTGTTCCTGGGAGATTGGGCAAAATATTTTACTTGCTACATTGTTATGGGAAGAAAATGGGGGGGAGGTGTTAAAGTAAAGACATTCAAATACAGATATAGACTAGACGAGCCTGACGCCTGGGCTTGCTGGATGATTTACCTGGAAAACAGGCGTTCTTTTTACACAACATCATTGTAAATGCCAAAAATGTGCAATGACTATTTTCTCTTGGTAGGCTCCAGATCACTGAGGGACATGTAGGCTGGTAAAAATTTATAGGGACTTGGGAAGGCATTCTTCTCTTCATATTTTCTCTTATACTATGTAAAACTCTATAAATTGTGTTATTATTTGCCATGAATTGTACATGTTGTTCTGTTTCTGCCATTTATAATACCACCCCGTTGTAGCAACAAGGAGATGAACATATTTTAAATGAGCAAACAAATTCTTTTCCAATTAAACTTATTTCTAAAAATTTATCAATTGTGTATATCTGCTATAATAAATATAAATTGAAGTTTAATGTAAATATAAACTAATATAAATTGAAGCTTAATAACTTCAATTAAATATTAGCCAGTATTATCTTCATATTTTCTGCTTCCTTCTTTGAATGAATTTTTACTGAACCTAAATTGTGTTTCCTTTGAGTTATAAAGAATTATAATTACCTTTGTTTCATAATTTCTCAGTTATAACTGAACACTGAATTATGCTTTAGATTGTTTTCCTTTTATAATGCAGGTTTTCATTATTCAATGATATCTTTTAGTTTTATGTATCTATAGATATAAAACTTTTAGAGTTGCATACCTTTATTTATACTGTTTTTTTTTTTTTTTTCTGTGTATACCTATTTAAAATTATCTGAAGTGTTCTTTTTTTGTTGTGTCTCTGCCAGATTTTGGTATCAGGATGAGGCTGGCTTCATAGAATGAGTTAAGGGGGAGTCTCTCCTTCTCAATTTTTTTGGAATTGTTTCAGCAAGAATGGTACCAGCTCTTCTTCATGCATTCAGATATATGAATGTGGCTGTGAATTTGTCTGATCCCGGGCTTTTCTTGGTTGGTAAGGTATTTATTACTGACTCAACTTCAGAGCTCATTATTGGTCTGTTCAGGGACTCAATTTCTTCCTGGTTCAATCTTGGGAGGGTATATGTGTCCAGGGATTTATTCATTTTTTTCTAGATTTTCTAATATATGTGCATAGAGTTGTTCACTATATTATCTGTTGGTTGTTAGTGTTTTTGTGGGTTCAGTGGTAAAATCCCCCTGGTCATTTTTGATTATGTTTATTTGAATCTTTTCTCTCTTCTTTATTAGTCTAGCTCAGGGTCTATTTTATTAGTTTTTCAAAAGAACAGCTCCTGGATTCGTTGATCTTTTGAATGGTTTTTGGTGTCTCACTATCCTTCAGTTCAGTTTTGATTTTGTCATTTCTTGTCTTCTGCTAGCTTTGGGATTTTTTTTTTTCTCTTGGTTCTCTAGTTCTTTTAGTTGTAATGCAAAAATCCTCACCAGAATACTGGCAAACTGAATCCGGTAGCACATGGAAAAGATTACCCACCATGACCAAGTAGGCTTTATTCCTGGGATGCAAGTTTGGTTCAATTCATGTAAATCAATAAATGTGATTCATCACATAAACAGAACTAAAGGCAAAAATCACATCATTGTCTCAATAGATGCAGAAAAGGCTTTTGATAAAATTCAACAACTCTTCATGTTAAAAACTCAGTAAACTCTGTATTGAAGAAACACCTCAAAATAATAATGACAAACCCAGAGCTAACATCATACTGAATGGGCAAAAGTTGGAAGCATTCCTCCTGAAAACTGGCACAAGACAAGAATGCCCTCTCTCACTGCTCTTCTTCAACATAGGATTGGACATCTTGGCTAGGGAAATCAGGTAATGGAAGGAAATAAAGGGCATTCAAATAGGAAGAGAGGAAGTCAAACTGTCTCTGTTTGCAGACAACATAATCCTATATCTAGAAAACCCCATTGTTTCAGCCCCAAAGCCTCTTTTTTATTGCATTTTAGGTTTTGGGGTACATGTGAAGAACATGCAAGATAGTTGCTTAGGTACACACGTGGCAGTAGCAATTGGAGCTTCAAGAAGGCAGATTCGCCCAAAGCTTCTTAAGCTGATAGACAACTTCAGCAAAATCTCAGTATACAAAATCAATGTGCAAAAATCACTAACACTCTTCTACAACAATAGGCAAGTCAAGAGCCAAATCAGGAATGTAATCCCATTCACAACTGCAACACACAGATACACACACACACACACACGCACACACACACACAAAACTTTGAATACACCTAACAAGGAAGGTGAAAAATCTCTACTAGAACTATAATACACTGCTCAAAGAAATCAGAAATGACAAAACAAATGGGAAAACATTCCA
This sequence comes from Saguinus oedipus, assembly GCA_031835075.1. Classification (NCBI taxonomy): domain Eukaryota; kingdom Metazoa; phylum Chordata; class Mammalia; order Primates; family Cebidae; genus Saguinus; species Saguinus oedipus. Next base: position 184,385,948 of record CM063171.1, on the reverse strand, counting down.
TGCTCATGGATAGGAAGGAACAATATCATTAAAATGGGCATACTGCCCAAAGCATTTTACAGATTCAATGTTATTTCTATTAAACTACCATTGACATTCTTCAAAGAACTAGAAAAAAATTATTTTAAAATTCATATGGAACCAAAGAAAAGAGCATAAATAGTGAAGACAATCCTAGGAAAAATGAGCAAAGCTGGAGACACCACACTGCCTGATTTCAGTAACCCAAACAGCATAGTGCTGGTACGGAAACAGACACATAGACCGATGGAACAGAATAGAGAACCCAGAAATAAGTCTGCACACCTACAACTACCTATCTTTTTGACAAACCTGACAAAAACAAGCAATGGGGAAAGGACTCCCTATTCAATAAATGGTGCTGGGATAACTAGCTAGCCATATGCAGGAGACTGAAACTGGACCCCTTCCTTACACCATACACAAAAATTAACACAAGATAGATTAAAGACTTAAATGTAAAACCCAAAATTACAAAAATATTGGAAGACAACCTAGGCAATAGCATTCTAGACATAAAAATAGGTAAAAATTTCACGAGGAAGACATGAAAAGCAGTTGCAGCAAATGCAAAATTTGACAAATGGGATCTAATTACACTAAAGAGCTTCTACACAGCAAAGGAAACTATCCATTGAGTATAAAGACAGCCTGTAGAATGGGAGAAAATTTTTGCAAACTATACATCTGGCAAGGGTCCATTGACCAACATCCATAAGCAACTCAAACAAATTTACAAGAAAACAAACAAACAACCCTAGTAAAATGTAGGCAAAATATACGAACTAGTGCTTTTCTTTCCATTTTTATTTTATTTTTTTGAGATACCCTCACTCTGTTGCCTAGGCTGGAGTGCAGTGGTGCAATCTCAGCTCACCGCAACCTCTGCATCCTGGGTTCAAGCAATGCTCATGCCTCAGCCATTGGATTAGCTAGGATTGCAAAAATGTACCACCATGCCTGAATAACGTTTTTGTATTTTTAGTAGAGACAGAATTTTGCCATGTTGGCCAAGCTGGTCTGAAACTCCTGGCCTTAAGTGATCCACCCACCTTGGCCTCCCAAAATGCTGGGATTACAGGCATAAGCCACTGTGCCCAGCAACACTTTTCAAAAGAAGACATACATACAGCAAACAATAATGTGGAAAAAAAATCTTGACGTTACTGATCATTAGAGGAATGCAAATCAAAACCACAATGAGATACCACGTTATACCAGTCAGAATGGCTATTATCAAAAAGGCAAAAAGTAACAGATGCTGTTTTGGTTGTAAAGAAAAAGGCACACTTATACACTGCTGTTGGGAGTGTAAATTGCTTAAACCACTGTGGAAGACAGTGTTGTGATTTCTTGAGGATCTCAAAACAGAAATACAATTGACCCAGCAATCCTATTACTGGGTATATACCAAAGGAGTAAAAGTTGTTCTGTTATAAAGACAGATGCACACATATATTCTTTAAAGTACTATTCACAATAGGAAAGACATGGAATCAACCTAAATGCTTATCAATGATGCATGGAAAGAAAATGTGGTTCCTATGCGCCATGGAATAAATACTATGCAGCCATAAAAAATAACAAGATCATGTCCTTTGCAAAAACATGGATGGAGCTGGGGGCTCATTAGCAAACTAATGTAGGAACAGAAAAAAAAATACCACATATTCTGATTTAGAAGTGGGAGTTGAATGATGAGAACACGTGGACACAAAGAGGGGAAACACACACTGGGGCCTATCAGAGGAAGGAGGGTGGGAGGAGGGAGAAGATTAGGAGAAGTAACTCATAGGTAGTAGGTTTAATTCCTGGGTGAAGAAGAAATGTGTACAACAAACCCCATGACACAAGTTTACCTATATAACAAAACTGCACTTGTACCCGTGAACTTAAAATAAAAGTTAAAAAAATTAAAAACAAAATAATCTGCAGATTTTTTCTCAACTCATGTTCTTTCAGGTTTGAGGTGGCATTGAAAATAAAACCATCTCTTGTCTTTGCCTGGAGAATTTCACCAACTAAGCCTGGACCTTAGATCCCGCATGTATATTCCCAGACAATGTGGAGTCTGTAAGGTGAACAGTTGGGATTAGGTCAGACTCATTCCCCAGATGCACACCTCTTTATGTACTCTATAGTTTATACATTTTTTTGTGCTGATACACACTGATGTTCATTAATTACAATGGTTATTATACAATTTAATGAATAATCAATAATAATTTTTAAGAATTCAATACTTGTGATTCTTATTTCTAAAAAAAACTTTTGGTAAACTTTTTCATACATATATTGTAAAGAACAGGAGCAAAATTTTTCTTTATAGTTTAAGTATTGAGGTAGAAATGCTAGGTTGTAGGGTATGTGGATCTCTATCTTTCTTAGGTTGTGGCAATTTCTCTTTAAAATGCTTGTATCATTTTATATTTACATCAGCAACATATGTGTTTCTCTTTTCCTCTTTTTTTCAGTACTGCTCAGTACCAGATTTTACAATCAAAGTTACAATAGGAAGGAATTTTTCAATCTCACTTTAGTTTTCATTTGTGTTTCCATGATGCAACTGATAGTTTTTTCATATATGTTGACAATTCAGGCTTATCTGTAATAGTGTCTACCTAAGTCTTTTGCCCTTTTTTCCTGTTTTTTGTTATTAATTCAAAGAAATTGTTGATATATTCTAGGTATTATTTTTACTGTTAGTGTTTTGTTTTTTCATTGTAAATATCTTCTCCAAGTCTGTGGCTTAACATTCTACTTTATAACATCTTCTGTAATGCAGAAATTTTTGTTTCAGGATAAAGTGACATGATTTGTAGATTGTGTGTCAATAGGCAAATTGTTTTCCCTTTCAATTTCATAAAGATAGGTTTTTTCTTTTAAGCATTTCCAAGTTTAGCTTTTCAAACTTTAATACACATAGAAATTATTGTTTGTTTACATGGTATGAAAAAGTGACTTAGTCTTAATTTTTATACAGATAACCATTTGTCTCTAACTATTTATTATATAATCCCTCTTTTCTCACTATTATATTCCAAGTGTGGATGTTCTCTATATAGATAGATGTATCCCCCTCAATATGACAATGTTTGATCCAAGGAATTTGCACATAAGTTCTTAAGTGAGATTGGCAAGTAATTTTCTTTACTCAAACTCTTTGTCTGTTTTAGTTGTTATTGTTTTCTTCCTGTACTGGATGCAGATCTAGACATCATCTTAGACCATGGAGACAAGAAACAGAATTCTGCAGTGAGTCGGAGCAGAGCTGCCCACAGCCTTAAACTGCCTGAACGTCCTCTTGAGAGAGCAGTGTACTTATGCTTTGCTTGATCCCAAGGTAAGGGGATCTTTTCTAATTACAGCTGCAAAATTAATCCTAAATAATACTTAGATATTCCATATTTTCTTGAGTTCGACTTGGAATTTTATATTTTTCTGGGAATTTCATATCCATTTTAAAATTTTCAATTCATTGCAACAAGATTGTTCATAATAATCTCTTTTGAATTGTAAAAACCTCTCCTCTAAAGCTACATGTCATTTTGCAGACTTGATTTGGTGACTTTGACTCTTTTCCTTAATTAATTTTTGTTTGAATTTGTCTTTTTAATAAACTAAATTTCATTTTATTAATCCCTCCTATTGATTCTTTAATTTTGGTTACATTACTTTTTACTCTGATTTAAGAATTTCATTCAGCTATTACTCTTTTACCCTAGTTTTTTTTATACTTTAATAGTCTTAAAGAAGATCTACTTAACTCTGCACATTTCTCTATAAACACTAATTTAGCTGCATTCCACATGTTTAATCTCTAGTCTATTATTTTCTCACAGAAGAGTGCTTTCCCACATGTAAATCTTCCTTGTCACTTCTTGTAATGATGTACTCCAAGTACCCTGCTCTACTCTCTACTCCTAACACCCTAACTTACTGCAGGTGGACCATCTTCAGCTCACTGCTTCTCACATGCCTAACATAAATGTTCCAATTTTGTGTAAATATTAATACTGCCTCTAGCACCTAGAAGCTTATATGATATAAAGATATCTACCTTGATACACATACTCTAGCCCTGGATAGCTCTGTCCTCTCCAACACATCACCACCACAGCAGTTCTTGAAATTATTGTCTTTTCAGTCCCTTCTTTTTGTCTGACCTTAAACTATTTCCATTTCTTTTAAAGTCAGATATCAATTTTTTCCTAATATTTCTATGAAAAGGGGTACACATTATTCGACCTCATTGCTGTAAATAGAAGCATTAGATGTTTACTCCAAGTATATATGGTAAATTAAATTATTATTTTATGAGGTTGTTCTATGTAAAAGCCTTTCTTTTAAATTAGCAATCAATACGTTTTTGACAATACTTTTTGACATTGTCTATGATATCCATGTTTCTTTCTACTTATTGATATGTGCAGTATATAAATAAATATCCTAATATTAAACAAATCTTTTATTTCTGAGATAAACTCTAGGTAGTCAACACGATAGTCTGACTAGATTTTCTTTAGGGTTTCCATTGTTGCATTTAGCAAGTGTCCTTGATGCATAGCTTTTATTTAAGGAGTCATTCCTAATTTCTAATTTCAGGACTAGATTCTGTAGCATAGAAAACTGATGATATGTGTAAAACAATATTATCCAAAATTCTTTTAAGGAGGCAAATCATTGATAACTTCCTCTATATCTTATGTAGTTTTTAGTTTTTCAAAGCTTTGGTTTGGATAATTGATCTATTATAAAAACACAGAATTTTATATGTATTAACTATAATTATAAACATTATTTTCTTATAAAAATCTCTATTGTTATAGTTCTAGTTTCATTTCCAATTAAGTTTTGATTTTGTTTACATTTTGACTATGTGTCCAAGAGATTGGTCTACTTTTATAATTTTCAAAAATTAATTATAGCTTTTTAACATGTCCTATTATTTTGTTGACTATCATCTTACTAGTTTCTTAATCAATCCTTCAACTTTTATCTCTTGTCCTACTTTTTTTCTTTATTGCTGATCCACATAAAGAAAATTTAAACACGGAATATGCACCCCTGGTTTCTCATCAGTTTATGGTAGTATCATCTTAAACATAGGGTTTAGTTTTTTGTGGTAGGTTAATTCATATTTTAAGAATGAAAGATGATATAGAAAAACATTTGAGTGATTAAGGTAGCTAACATTAGGAATAAACCTATTAAAAAACCTTAACAATATTTTTAAATACTCCAAAAGAAATCAATGACGTCATGCCAAATAAAGAGAATATCAGTGATGTTACACAATTTAAGTAAGGAATGTATCCTTCACTTTAGGGTTTTAAAGTAGAAATTTCAGTATTTCACACTCTGTTGTTTGTGGGACCCCAAATGAAGGTAAGTCTGAGAAGAGCAGAAACATTTTTGCACATTTGTCTTTGACCTCCAGTGAATGCCAATATCCAATTTTCCCTTTTCCTTTCCTTTTTTAATTTAAAGAAAATATGAAGACAAAAGTAGGATTAGTAGTAAATTTATCTTTGGCCATGGAATCTATTCTCTTTGTTGCAATTAGTGTTTTAAATGATAAGATGCAATTACTTAAGAACAATCTGGAGTCATGTCTCTTCTGGAAACATCTGGAACTACTTGTGGAAAACTAGTAAATGTAGACTAATATTTCATGCTCTTATTACTATTAAATAGCTTTGCATTGATTAAACAAGTGTTCAATGATTAGAGGTGTGTAGACTTAGGCAGATAAAAGGGAGGACTTTCTGTGTAATATCTCAGGATGATCAATTTTCATCATGTCCGTTGTGTAGTCACTATTGAAATGGCTTCTGCAGATCATTTTAGGTCTATTTTTGCAGTAACTCTTACTCTTTACATCTCTGATGAGATGAAAAATCATGTGATTTCAGTATGAGATTTGCTTGGGGACATATTATAATAATATCCAATTACTGATGAATGCATCATACATATCTATTTTGTCTCTGGACCCCTGAGAGATGGTAATGAATCGGAATCTTGCAGTGAAACCCTGAGTCTTTATTTTAGCACATTTTCCCCAGGTTATTCTGAAACACAATCGTATTTCTTTCCCTCTACCTTAAAATAGCAAGTGTTTTACTTGTAATAGACATTTATGTGGGATGAATAGAGTGAAACTATTTCTTAACTGTATGCAAAATGGAGTTTGGAAAAAGTTTCATTCTCTAGTCTAAGACATTCAAAGAAGTCTTAAAAGATTCAAATCTTTGCTTCATTACATGATCTGGTCATAAGTATCTGGTAGTCACTTTTCTGGTCACATAAAGATAGGCTCTGAAGATGTTCAGCTGATTCGCAAATATAGCACATTTTAAATTCATGAAAAGAAAGCTGTTTTGGGTATATTGATGAATTTTAAAATGTCTTCAAGTCCTTCTTTAAAAATGATTTTGGTGATGTTAGCAATATGGTAGTTATAACTATAGAAGTGTAATATCTGAATGATAATTTTGAGAACCACTCATTTTCTGCAAGTCTTTTAATAATCCACGCTTATTTACAGTGGTTAATTATCTCCACCTCAATGTCCCACAGAAGTGACATGGTAATTCTCAAGGGATAGGTCTCACTTCCAGTTGATGATACCGACTAGATTTGACATGGTAGTGAGCAGCCCTTGCTCATGTTGACAGAGTTAGTCCTGCTGATTAAATAGCCTTCCGAGGCACTCCATAAATTAAGCCACACGTCGTTGTTACTGACACTCTGTTTCTCCCACTAAATCTGTGATGCTGGGGCAGTAATCTTTGTTTTGTATTTGTTTCAATTTACTTATTTCTATGATGCAAAATTTGAAGAAGAATATGAACATCATATTATATAATATACTTGACATTATATTAACATTCTAAAAATCCTATTTTTGTGATCTGGTGGCTATTTATCACATGTTTAATGATCTGATATCTTTTGAAGGTCCTTCCTACGGTCCATAAGCAGTGCCTTGTTCTCAAGTTAGAAGTGAGAATACCATCTCTCAGCCTTCCTATTGGTTGGCTAGATGACCTTGGGTCTGCCAATCAGAAAGGTTTGTGAGACTTTGGATTTGGAAGTAAGAAACAGGGGGAAGGGCACACAGTGCAGATAGAGTGCATTCTTTGGTGGGGATGGAGGCAGAGTCCGGGAACGTTGTATCCAGTCTTAAAGGTGTGAGTGGCCATGTTTGTGTTGAGGAGCAGAGGCAGTGAGAGACTCACTGGAGCAATGCCCACATTGTGGAGTGTATACAGCTCCAACCTGCTGAGACTGACCCTGCAGCTTTCTTAGAGATGAGCTTCCTAATATTTCTTAATTCATTTTGTAACATAATTTAGAGTAGATTCTTATCTGTGTAATGAGGAACTCTGAACTCACACATCCTCTCATACTTGTTAACCACTTTCTAGGCATTTTGTTTTCTTGTGATTTTTTTCAAAAACACCATTTTGTTTGCATTTCAAGACTCTTCATGGGATGTTCCATCTGCCACAAATACAGATATTTTCAAGCTTGACTGTTCTCATCCTTTACACCTCTGCTCAAACACCACCCTTTCAAAGAAGCCATTCCCCTTTTTCCCCTCCTCTCCAATCCAGTAATCTCTATCACCATCCCCTGTTTCATTTGTTTGTTTGTGTATTTTCTTTCTGCATTTCAATAGGTTTTGGGGGAACAGGTGGTGTTTGGTTATGTGAATTAGTTCTTTAGTGGTGATTTCTGAGATTTTGGTGCACCCACCACTTGAGCAGTGTACCCTGTACCCAATATGTAGCCTTTTATCCATTGCCACACCTCACCCTTTCCCCTGAGTCCCCAAAGTGCAATGTATCATTCTTATACCTTTGTGTCCTCACAGTTTAGACAAAACAATGTTTGGTTTTCCACTCCTAAGTTAGTTTACTTAGAATAATAGTCTCAGTCTCCAATTCCATCCAGGTTGCTGTGAACATTATTATTTTGTTCCATTTTATGGCTGAGTAGTATTCCATGTTATGTTTATCACATTTTCTTTTTCCATTCATTAACTAATGGGCATTTTGGACTGGTTCCATATTTTTCCAACTGCAAATTGCGCTGCTATAAACATGTGTGTGTAAATACCTTTTTTGTATAATGAATTCTTTCCATCTGGGTAGATACCCAGTAGTAGGATTTCTGGATCAAACAATAGATCCACTTTTAGTTCTTTAAGGAATCTTCACACTGTTTTTTACTGTGGTCCTACTAGTTTACCTTCCCACCAGAAGGGCAGATGTGTTCACTTTTCACTGCATCCACAACGACATCTATTATTATTGATTTTTTGATTATGGCCATTCTTGCAGGAGTGAGGTGGTATCACATTGTGGTTTTGATTTGCATTTTCCTGATAATCAGTGATGTTGAGCATTTTTACATATGCTTGTTGACCATTTTTATATCTTTTTTTGAAAACTCTTTCATGTCTTCCTCACAGAACAAGGGCAGAACCTGTTTTTGTTTCCTTTATGGAAGCATTCTCCAAATCTGGAATAGACAACCAAAAAATAGTAGACATTTGCTATTTGCGAACAAATGAATCAAATGCCTAATACATTGCTTCACCTTGAAAGCTTCATGAAGATAGTATTAGGAACCACAGATGTGTATTTTAGTCTAATGGGGAAGAATAGACAAACTCAAAGGAGAAAAGAAAGAAATAAGAGAAAAAAAGAAAATTTCTTTTTCTTTCTTTTTTTTTTTTTTTGAGGAATCTTTTCATTTGCTTTTAATGCTAAGACACATCCCCAAACATACTAGGCAGGATTTCTCAGTAGAGTGATACACAGAGGGGACCAGCTTGAAATGCAATGTATTTTAAACACAGTAAAAGACAGCTGGCAGGTAGCTGGACGAGTGACCTGGGCCCAGGATTGGCCAGTTCGCGTCAACTCAAAGGAGAAAAGAAAGAAATAGAAAGAAAGACTATGGGGAAAAAATGAACATTTCTCAAAGAGAAAAAGAGTGAAGAAAGGGATGAAACCAAAATATAGTAATCTGAGAGATCATCAAATATGCATTCCTAACAACTACGTGCCCAGCACCTCATAAGAAACTGCAAAGGATGGGTGGAAAATAAAGGAGTCTACAGTATTGTTCCTGCCACTTTATATTACAGATTAGAGAAGAAGGAACATTTATGTAAAGGGAGACATAACTGTGTACAGTTACTCCATATGTTTCTACCAAAAAAATACGAGCAATTATGCCAAGATAGAAACTATATTTTTGATAATGGTGGCTGATTTGGTTATTGGGCATGATTCAGTCTACTGCTTATCCAGTCAGATGATTAGGATCACATTTGCCACTATCTCATATGAATGTTTATTTTTCTTCTTTCCAGAAAGTTGTAGTACGCAATAAGTAAATAAGTAAATAAGATTTCTGTCTCAAAGAGAAATACACATTACCATTTAATTCACTTAAACTATATTCATACATTATAACAACATGCTAAGTGAATACATACACACACACACACACACACACATATTAGACATTATACAGTGGCATGATAACAGAGCAGGCATTTACTGAGCTCATAATATGTGTTGGGAACCCTTATCAAGACTTTGCATATAGTAACACTTTTAGTCCTTATAGCTATGTCATGAAAAAGGTTTTTTCGTTATGCCCTTGTTGCATATAAGAGCAAATGATTTGTTCAAGTTTTAACAATGAATAAGAGACAAAGCCAGGATTTTCACCCAAGAATCTTGCCACTGAAGCTGTGCTTTTAACCATCAGGCAATACTGGCTTGCTAGTAGGAACAATATGGGGCTTTGAGTCAGATCAATTCAAATTTAAAATAAAATTTTAGTGCTTATTGTGACTTTGAGACTATTCCTCAATGTCTCTCAAACTCAGTGTCTTCATCTGTAATAAATAAGCAAATCAATGGAAATTGTAAAACCGATCTAAAATAATAGATTGTAAAGGGTTTACACTTTGCTTTAAAATGATGTGATATAAATAAAAGTATTTAGTGAACTGGTCAGAAATAATTTCACCATGGCACATGTATACCTATGTAACAAATCTTCAAGTTCTACACATGTACCCTAGAACTTAAAGTATAATAATAATAATGATAAAAGAAGCAATTCCCTCTGCCTGGTATACCTGTTTCCTAGTGTGCTTGAATATTGTTTATAATTATCTTTCCCCAAAAGGTCCAGTTGGGATCTATCTTCCTGCCTGAACACTCACCCCATCCACCCATCCATCCCTCAACCCAGCAGTGTTTTTCCCTTTCATTTATATTATTGGAAGTAATCTGTGGAACTGAAAATAATTCCCAAGGTCAAGATTTATGACACTGCTGCAAAATGACCCAGAAGCATTAGATTTAATAACCTTATAGTCAGATTACCATTTTCTCCCAGTTACTACTGATTACTGTGGCTTACTACTCTCATTTTTAATCCTTTAATAGACATAATGTAATTAAAAATAGTATTAACAACTGTACATGTTCTATAACATGTCTGATTTATTTAAGTTAATGTTATATATATTTCCCCATATGATTAAATATTGTCCTCACTACCAACCAACCAATCAACACAAACAAATAAAAATACATAAGCAAATCTGAACAAAATAAAGTAGCAACAACTTACTACACCACATTACTCTGGAGACCAGAAACTGAGGCTATTCTAGTGCGTCTAAGATGAATGAAGACTGGCCTCTACAGGTTCCAGTTCAATAGAAAGCAGCATATCTCATATTTGCTATCATGTCCAGTCACATGTCTGAGGCTTGGATTATCTTATTCCATGCAGGTGGAGTCAGGGGCCCCTATGTGGTGTGACTTTAGCTGTGGCCAAGACAGAGTTCTTGCCTTTTTCTTGTGTTACTTAAATTCGTGCAGTCCTTATTGCTCTTTATCACATTTCCTTAACCAATACTCAGGTATAGTTGTATTAACAGAGGTGTTGTCAACCTACAAATAGAATTAAATAAATTAGCAGCCAAGTATGCCATGTTATGAATTATTTTGGTGAGAAAATATGATTTCTTAATTAGGTGGTTGATAAAATGTACTTCAGTGAAAACCAGGAGAGTTAGAATAAAGTGGATACCTTGGAGCCCAAGTCACTATATGGTGAGAGGAGATCATAGATATAGGATAGTGAGAATAATGGGGTACTTAAAGCAGCAGAATAATGGGTTAAAAAGGGAAGTGGTTAAACATATGTTTGAGTTTGTTCCTGGACTCTCCATTTCGTTACAGAGATTTCTTTTTCTATTTTTTCACCAGTATCACATGGTCAGAATACCATGGGGTAAAATAAGCCCCGAAATTAGGTAATTCAACTCCTGTAACAGATGAGTTACTTTGTCAATTGTATGTTCAGGTGTTTGGCCTAGGTTTTACTCTGCTTTTTTCTTCTTATTTTTGATTTGTGTTAGTTATATATATTCTGGACAAAAATCTTTCATTGAATGCCCCAATCACAATATTTTTTCCTATTCCTGGGATTGTCTATTCAGTTGTAAATGACAGCTTCAGATAAGTGACTATTTTCTTCCGATCAAGTCAATGTATCAATGCTGTTATTTTCTACTGAGTACTTTTATGTCTATCCAGAAATCTTTGCCTTCTTTAATGGCTTGAAGATATTCTCCTATGATTTATTTCAGAAGCTTTATAATTTTAGCTTCTTCATTTGTACCTATGACCTACCTTGAATCAGGTATTTACTGAAGAGAAATGAAAACCCATATCAACATAAAATCTTTAAGAAGAATTTTCATAGCAACCTTATGCATAATGGCCCTACAATGGACGCAAATCAAATTACTATAAGGTTGGTGCAAAAGTAATTGTGTTTTTTGCCATTACTTTCAAGAAGCAATGGAAAAACAAATTTTATTACTATATTCATAGAATGGAATATTGCCTCGCCAATAAAAAGGAATGAGTCACTGATATACTCAACAACTGGATGACTCTCATGAATATTAATTTGCACAAAATAAGCCAAACACAAAAGAATACATTTATATGATTCTGCCTTTATGAAGTCTAAGTACAAATAGAATTATTTGAAGGTAATACAAATCAGAAAGTGGTTAACTCTGGGGCAGGTTATTATTTACCTGTAATGAGAAAAAGAGAAATTTCTGGGATGATAAAAATGTTTCATATTATGTTTTGGATGGTGGTTGCATTGTACATACAATTGTCAAAATCTAGCAGAATGAAAACTTAAAATCTGTACATTTTATTTTGTATATCTCATAAGTCTATAGAATATTTTTTATTGCATTTTAGGTTTTGGGGTACATGTGAAGAACATGTAAGATTGTTGCATAGGTACACACATGGCAGTGTGGTTTGCTGCCTTCCTCCCCATCACCTACATCTGGCATTTCTCCCCATGTTATCCCTCCCCAACTCCCCACCGCCCTGCTGTTCCTCCCCTAATCCCCCCCCACCTCAGTGTGTGATGCACCCCTCCCTGTGTCCATGCATTCTTATTGTTCACTGCATGAATGAGAACATGCAGTGTTTGATTTTTTGTTCTTGTGTCAGTTTGCTGAGAATTGTGGTTTCCAGGTTCATCCATGTCCCTACAAAGGACACGAACTCATAGTTTTTTATGGCTGCATAGTATTACATGGTGTATATGTGCCACATTTTCCCTGTCCAGTCTATCATCGATGGGCATTTGGGTTGGTTCCAAGTCTTTACTATTGTAAACAGTGCTGCAATGAACAATCGTGTGCATGTGTCCTTATAATAGAACAATTTATAATACTTTGAATATATACCCAGTAATGGGATTACTGGGTTAAATGGAATTAGAGTATTAATTTTAAATACTACTCTAATCTTAAAATAGAGTATTAGATGGACATTAAAAGGAATAATGGCATTTTATCAACAGCAAACCGCAAGTCAGTAGTCATTGCATAAATCACATCAATAGTGCCCCCTTGGGGTTGTATTGTCCACAAACTCTGTCTGTGCTCAGCAGCCATGGTAACACAAATATGTGATTAGAGCAATATTAGTATGACTTGGTGAAACATGCAAGTAGCTGCATAACAACAGCCAGTATTTTTGATATGTACTTTGTTTTAAATGCTTTGCAAATATTATTTCAATTAATTAATCATTAGAAGGCAGCATTGAATTTCATACCAACTGAGCATGTTGCTTTCTTTCCCCCTGTTAAAGAGGTTAGTAATGTTAGCCCATGACTTTAAAAAGGGTGAAACTCATCAATAGCCAACATGTATATGGGGAGATGGTAAAGAAGAAAATGTAGGGGAGCCAGAGGTCACCAGAGATCAGCTCACCTTAAGTCTTCTGTGGTCTCTTTGGCTGTATCTAGAAACCAAATTGTCACCAGCCCGATTAACAAGAGGAAAGTATAGTTGTACATGTACGTAAAGATCTTTAACATAGAGTGAAGTCCAAAGAAGTGGCCAAAGTTATACTTTTTCGACAAAGAATGATAAATTTGAGAAGAAATGGCAGGACAAGGAAAATCTGGCTAGGGGAAGCAAATTTTCTAGGGGTGTCAGGAAATATATGTGGGATATATCTAGCAGAAGATAAGGACGACTTGATTAAGTGTATTCAGGGATATTTCCGCACTGAATTCCCAGTCCCTGGTGATAAGGGCTATTTTCTCTTCGTGGTATTGTGAGTGTGCCCCTTCCAGAGGAATCTTTAGGCTTGCTACATGCCAGAAGAGACAGGTCAGCTATCCCTTTTTGAAACTACAATTTTTTCAATGTTTCAACTTGAGATAATTAATACAACAATCTGGCAAATTTTGGGATGGTACATTCTTCACTCTTTCAAAAAGTATCCCTAAGAAATTAAAACACTAATGTTAGATTGTTTTAATATCCAGGACTCACTCTAGGCCAAAGTCTTGATAAAGAAGTTTATTTTCAGCACCTCATAAAAAACTTCTATTTTTTTTTCTGCAAAAATAAAATCACTTTCACAACTATCTGAAACACTGTATTTCTTCTTACCTGGGGACTTACTTTTCCTAAGTGCCTGAGCTTTCTTGTGTGTTCAGCGCATGCTTGCCATGTTTCTGTGCACATTGTAGTAAACGATTTGCTTTTCACCATAAGCTTTTGTGTTAAGTACACTTATTTCTTCATTTAATGTAAGATGGAAATGAGACATAAATGTTAAGTAACTTCCTGAAGCCACATAGCTTATAAATAAAAGATCTGGACTTAGAATCAATGTGGTTTGATGTCAGAGCCAGCACTTTGATCACTACACACTGACTTTATGCCCCCTCATTATCATGCTATTTGCCTCTAAAACATATGGACTTAATATGCGAATCACTCCTTGTTACACTTTCATTTCTTTAAAAATGTACTCTGTCTTAATCCACAAGAATAAAAGCTGCCACTCAGACAAGAATCAGCTAGTGGAAAAGGTGTTTTTATTCATTTCCTACAAAGTATTCATAGGCAGCCATTTTCTCCAACCATTAATTTAAAAAGTATAGACTAAGCACTTACTTTACGCTAGAAACCTAAATGGACTCTGAGAGCTCAAATGCTACCTAAGTACACTCCTAGAAAGTAGTCTCAAACTTCAGAAAGGTGATAAATATTCCCGAATACCCCTTTGATAGTGAAGATTGCTGATTTCCCAGAAACAATTTAATTTTGCCTTAAAAATTAGTGTAGCCAGTTCCATATCTCCCCAATTAGAACTGCAAGCCATGAAGACTGCAAAATAGTCATATACTTAGAATGGAAGTGAAATAAAAAGATCCAAGTACTTTATGCATCTATTCTTGCATGTGTCAGTTTCCTATTGCTGTTCTAGTAAATTACCACAAATTTACTGGCCTAAAACAACTCAGATTTTACAACTTGAAAAGCAAACATCTGACACGGTTCTCACAGGGCTAAAATCAAGGCATTGGCAGAGTTGCATTTCTTTTCTTCGGGAGACTTCCAGGGAGACCCTCTTCCCTTACATTTTTCAGCTTCTAGAGGCTGCTTGCACCCTGGGCTCATGACCTCTCCATTTAAAAGCCAACGGCAACATCTTCAAATCTTCTGACTCTGACCATCCTGTTATTATTATTATTATTCATAAGGACTCCTATAGTTTCACTGGGATAATTCTGGATAATCACCCCATCTCAAAACAATTTTATTAGATCTGCCAAATCTGTTTTTTTTCTTGTACAGGAACATAGTCATAGGTTCTGGGTGTTAGGACATGGGTATCTTGGGGAGGGAGACATTTTATGCTTGTCACATTTGTGAAAATTATCTTACAGTTAAGTATTCCATAAAAATTCTCTCTTCTGAAAACGTAATTTTCCTTAAAATTATATATTTAATTGCCAGGATATGTATTATTTTTTAAAGTAAATTACTTTTTAAATTTTCTCAAAAGTGTCTCACAAAGTACATCCTAAAAACATCCTTAATTGGTACAGAAAAGAAATTACTTCACAGAATCTATAAATAATAGACATGTATTTTTAATAGCCTCTCTTCTCTCTCTTCCTCTCCCTCTCCACCTCCCCCGTCTCCCTCTGTGTTTGTCTCTCTCTCTCTCCCATCCCGTCTCTTTCCCACACACATGCACATGCTCACAGCTAAATCTCTGCTTCTTACTAACAGCAAATGTACAATGATAAGGAAAATATCTGGGTTCAGAAAATATATATTTTTTGCTTGATCTTAAGTAGAAAGTGCTCATACAAGAAGAAACATATTTAACATGTTCAAAGGATTGCTTGAGGGGTGTGAAACATCCTTCCCAGGAGAAATAATCTACTGGTTTAACAAATGTGTGGCAAGAATTTGATGGGTTGCCTTACTCCTCTATTGCCTTTAGGACATAATGCAATGTGCTGGACTTGGTGGATGAGTCAGAAAGCAGTAGTTTACAGAGAACTTGTTTCTGAGAAGTAGGAAAAACAATCCCTCTTTAACAAGTCCTTTGAAAGAGTTCCCTGAGCTATAACTTTGGTGGATGTTGGATTCAGGATCATTAACCACCCAAGACAAATACAGTCCATGGGAGGTAGTGTTCCCTCCATGTGTGGGTTGCAAATGGAACTAGTCATTTACAATAGCTGCAGTTAAATGGGAACAAAGTTAAGTAGTGATGAGTCAACTATGCAAGGCTCTGCCTTGAAAAGTTCAACAAAGAAAATATCATCAGTTTTCAAATTGGAAAATTATTCAAATTGCACATTTATACAGTTCGAAAAATTGCAGGTGAATTACTTAGAGTGATGAGCAGACAGAAGGAAAGGATTAGATTTCCGAATCTACTAATTACTTAACCTCACTATGTTTCAGAGTTTTTACTTTTAAAGTAGAATAAAATAATTTGCCCAGTCTACAATTCAATGTTATGAGGATTCCTGTATACCTGAAAGAATACTTGGGAAAGCACTTGATATGCTCTCAAGTAAAGTAATTCAATACCAACTTTGAAAAATATTCATACTGGTAAAGCATTTATTGCTGTGCCTGACACATGAGTTTATTAGTTATTGCCAAGTAATAATTCAAGGTATGAAGTAGGTAATAACAAAAGATTACAAGGTGCGTATTTGTAACCTTTGTTGTTGTTCAGCTTTCCTGTAGTCAGTATCCATTTACAGATGCAATTCACTGAGGTATTGCAGAGTATACACTTGTAAAACTACGGTCTCAGTCAACAAAAGGAACTTTTCCATTGATGCTGCTTAACAGAGTCACCATAGATTAGTTTGAAATGTTTAGAATTTTATATAAATGGAATCGTGAAGTACATTCTCATTTCATCTAGCTCTTTTTACTCTGTATAAAGTTTCTGAATTGTTTCATATGAAAAAATGTATGTATCATTGGTTTGTTTCTTTTGGTAGCTGAGTAATATTTCATGGCATTGCATATGGTATACTTGCTCATTACCTTTTGATCAACATTTGAGTTGCTTTCAGTTTGGAACTATTATAAATAAAATTGCTAAAGACATTTTTATGGAAGTCTTTGCTTGGACAGAAGGTTTTCATTTCTTGTGTAAATAGGAATGAAATTATTGGGTCATATGTAAATACATGTTTACCTTTATGAGGAATTGCCAAATTGTTTTGCAAAGTGATTGTATAATTTCACTTCCTGACCAGTAAGGTAGTTGTTTCTGATAATTGGCAACATCCATGCTTATGATTTTAAATTGTAACCACTTGAATATGTATGCAGTTGCATCTCATTAAGATTTTACTTTACCTCGACACGTTTGTCAATATCCTATTGACCATATGTGTGTGTGTTTATTTCTGGACTTTCTGTTTTGTTCTATTAATCTGTGTCTATCCCTTTGCCAAGTTTATCCTACTCTGATTGCTATAACTTTATAGTCAGTGAGGTAACGTGATTTTTCCCTCTTTGTGTTTCCTTTAAAAGATTGCTTTGGCCATTCTAGTCAACTGCATTTCTATAACTCTTACAATCAGATTGCCAAATTTTAAAATACTTGCTGGAATAGTTATTAGATTTGTGTTAAATCTACAGATTAATTTGGGGTTAATTGACATCTTAACTATATTGAGTTTTTTGATTCATGATCATGGTTTACTTCTTCATTTACTTATATGCTCTTTTATTTCTTTAGCAAAATTGTATAGTTTGGCATGCATTTTGTTAAAATACCCCTAAGCATTTAAAATTTTTGAATGCTATTTTAAACTGAATTGAATGTTTTACTACATTTAGAATTTTATTTTGCTATCATATAGAAATTTTTGTATCTCCTACTCTATGGTGTTGCTAAATTCCTTTATTATTGATATTACCTGTTTCACTGGTTTCAGAGGGTGTTCTGCAAAACAAAATCATGCCATTTTTGAATGAAAGACTATTTTACCCCTTCCTTCAAATTTTAAGGGTTTTTAAAAATTAAGGCTTTTTGCTTGTCTGATTGCATTGGCTAGGATTTCCAGTACAATGCTGAACACTGGGGGAAAGAGTGAACACAGTAGCCTTGTCTCCAATTCTAAGTAGAAATATTAACTTTTCCATTATTAGGTAAGATGTTAACTATAATTTTTCTGTTGATTTCCTTAATGATGTTGAGGAAAGTTATTCTCTTTGTAACTTATTCTAACATTTCATTGTGATAATGACTTTAATCATTCTTTTAATATTTATTTAGATCATTATATGTTTTTCCTCCTGCTTTATTTGGTAATCTGAGTGAATTACATTGAATGACTTTTATCAATGTGTTAAACCAACCCGGCATACCTGAGATAAACCGGGCGTCATCATTGTATATTATGCTTTTTATAATCAACTAGATTCTACTTGCTAATCACTTTAAAAAAATCTTTGTATGTATACTCAAGCAGGATATTGCCCCGTAGTTTTCCTGTCTTATAATATCCTTGGTTTTCTTTTTTATCAGACATAAAAAGAAAGAGAAATACTTATAGAAATAGGAATAAGCCAAGATTTGATATTTTATTATAAAATTACCATATTACAAAAAAGTTCCATATCTTTCTTACTAGATTTTTATGGATCTCAAGAGTAGGATTTTTTATCCTATAACTTAGTTGAATTTCTTGAATTGTGTAGGTTATTTTTTAGTAAATATAAATTTTTACTTCTCTCATGGAAAGGGTGTGTCTCTTGCCCATTGGTGTTGGATTTAGTCATGTCATTTGCTTGAACCAATGAAATGTGGGCGGAGGTGATAGGGCTGTGTGCCAGACTTAAGACTAAGCCTAAAAAAGACATTTTTTTTCTGCATGTTCCTTTGAATGTTTCCAATCTTTGCATTAGGAGAAGAACATGCCTCAGATAGCTACTCCTTCAGTTTTGGCCCCAGAATGAAACACAGGAAGAGGACCCGAATTTGATTTGCATCTCGAAGTAGAATTGTCCCAGCCGACATAAAACTGATGAATAAGGAATAAGTATTGTTGTATGCCACTGATATTTTTATGGTTGATTATGTGTAGAAAAGCTGACTTATAAACTTATATAAACTTGGAGAATACTGAATTTAGAAATGGAGTTTCTGCTTATGGTTATATCTGAGTAGCTCCAAGTGGATCATCCCTCCCACAGATAACAACTCTAAACTCTGGACAAAATATAAAAATAACAATTTCCTGAATATCAAAGAGAAACCCAAATCATGCAGATACTGGGTACGTTTTATAGGACATTTTTTATAGCTTAAGACTATGCAGGAGTCAGTATCACGTGGCATGACTAAAATCTACATAAGGAGAAACGGAGTAGAGTATGAAAAGCAACTACCACAACTAAAAGGTGAGGAGGAATATCCAGGAAGGAGAGAGCTGAAGAGAGGCTCCTGTTTTTTGTGGATACAGCCAAATCTGTGATTGATCCCTGAATTCTGCATGCATAGGGCATTTTATTAGAAGTTCACCTAGGAATAAAAGAATTGAACTGAAATTTCATAGTTTAGGGTTTGAGAATGGCTAAGTTAACTACTTGCTATTACCTAAAAATCAATACTTTTCAGAAGAACATAAATTGATTCAGCTCCGTATAAGTTTGGAATCTTCTTCTGTAAATTAGACCTCTAGTTTCTCCTGTGGGAGTGTGTATTCAGGGGCAGAGGATCTCCCTTTCCCACTTCTGCAGTTTGGGCAGCCACTGTATCTGTGGTGTCTCTAGGGTTCTGCGGGAGCAGTCTGCTTCCTTCAGGGGGTCTGTGGGTCCTCTTGGATTTCCTGATTTATTCCTGAAGTCTTTCTGGAGCTAAAATTCATGTTATGAGCTTCCACACACTGCTCTATCCATCCAAGTCAGAGCTGCAATCTAGTCCTGCCTCCTGTCTGCCATGATGCCTCCACTATTTTTTTAAATGTAACTTTTATTTTAAGTTTAGGGGAACATGTTCAAATTTGTTTTATAGGTAAACATGTCATGGGGGTTTGTTGTACAGATATTTAGTCATCAGATATTAAACCTAGTACTTTCAATAGGCCCCAGTATGTGTTGTTCCCTTCTTTGTGTCCATGTGTTCTTATTATTTAGCTCTAACTTACATGTGAGAACATGTGGTAATTGTTTTTCTGTTCCTCTGTTAGTTTGCTAAGGATAATTGCTTGCAGCTCTATGCATGTCCCTGCAAAGAACATGATCTCATTGTTTTTTGTGGCTGCATAGTATTCCATGATGTATATGTACTGCACTTTCTTTCTGTGTGTCATTGATGGGCATTTAGGTTGATTCCACGTCTTTGCTATTGGGAGTACTGCTGCATAAAACATACATATGCCTCTGTGTTTACATGGAACAATTTATATTCCTTTACGTATCTACTCAGTAATGGGACTGCTGGTTGAATGGTATTTCTGTTTTTAGGTCCATGAAGAATCACAACACTGTCCTCCAACGAGTTAACAAATTTACACTCCCACCAACAGTGTATAAGTGTTCCAGATTCTTCACAATCTCACCAGCATCTGTTATTTTTTGCTTTTTTAATAATCACCATTCTGACTGACTGCTGTGAGATGTTATCTCATTGTGGTTTTTATTTGTATTTCTCTAAAGACCAGTGATGTTGAGCTTTTTCTCATGTGACTGTTGGTCATATCTATGTCTTGTTTTGAAAAGTGTCTGTTAATGTACTTTGCCTACTTTTTAATGTTTTTTTTTTTTTTTTTTTTTTTTTTTTTTTGTAAATCTTCTTAAGTTCCTAATAGATGCTGGATATTAGGCCTTTTCAGCTGCACAGTTTGCAAAAATTCTCTCTCAATCTGTAAGTTGTCTGTTTATTCTCTGGATAGTTTCCTTTGCTGTGCAGAAGCTCTTTAGTTTAATTGGATCTCATTTGTCAACCTCTACTTTTGTTGCAACTGCTTTTGGCATCTTCACCATGAAATCTTGGCCCATGCCTATATCCAGAATGATATTGCCTAGGTTATCTACCAGGGTTTTTATAGTTTTAGGTTTTACATTTAAGTCTTTAACCCATCTTGAGTTAATTTTTGTGTATGGTATAAGGAAGGGGTCTAGTTGAACAATCTCCTGAACATGGTTAGCCGGTTATACCAGCACCATTTGTTGAATAGGGAATCCTTCCCTTTGCTTGTTTACATCAGGTTTGTCAAAGACCAAATAGTGGTAGGTGCAGACTTATTTCTGGATTCTCTATTCTGTTCCATTGTTCTATGTTGATTCCATGTCTTTGCTATTGGGAGTAGTGCTGCCTAAAACATACACATGCATCTGTCTTTACATAAAACAATTTATATTCCTTTGGGTATCTACCCAGTAATGGGATTGCTGGTTGAGTGGTATTTCAATGAATCAGCCCGTTTTTGTACCAGTACTATGCTATTTTGGTTACTGTAGCCCTGTAGTATAGTTTGAGTTCAGATAGTGTGATACCTCTAGCTTTGTTCATTTCGCTTAGCATTGCCTTGGCGATTCATGTACTTTTTGGGTTCCATATGAATTTTAAAATAGTTTTTTCTAGTTCTGTGAAAAAAAAGTCGATGGTTGTTTAATAGGAGTAGTATTGAATCTGTAAATTGCCTTGGGTAGTATGGCCATTTTAATGATACTGATTCTTTCTATCCATGAGCATGGAAGGTTTTTCTATTTGTTTGTGTCATCTCTGATTTCTTTAGGCAGTGTTTTCTAGTTCTTGTAGAGAGCTTTCTCCTCCCTTGTTAGCTGTATTCCTAGGTATATTGGTTTTTGTGTGTGGACATTTTAAATGGGATTACATTCTTTATCTGTCTCTCAGCTTGACTGTTAGTATATAGGAATGCTAGCGACTTTTGTGCATTAATTTTTTATCATGAGACTTTGGTTCAGTTGTGCCTCAGTGGAGGAAAAGAGGCACTCTGGCTTGTCAGGATTCCTTTCTTATCTTTGTGAGCTTATTTGCCTTCAGTCTTTGAGGTTTTTGACCTTTGGATTCTTTTTCTTTCCTATTTGATGACCTTGAGGGTTTGATTGTGGTATTAGGTGAATTCAGCCAACTGGCTTAGTTTCTGGAAGATTTTAGAGAGCCAACCTCAGCTCCCAACTTCTGGACTGCTTGTTTTCATTCTGGAGGATTTGTGTTGGGCCCCAACTTTGTTCTCTGGCTCCTTCAGGTTAGGAATCCACTGTGCTGCAGGTGACCGAGGTGCTCTTGGACCACTGGTCACTACACTCCGATGCATGGTGTCAGCCAAAGCAGTTCATAATGCAGTGACAGCAGGATCTGTCCTCATTCACACATGCCAGCAGCAGTGGTTGCAGCAGCGCATCAGAACGCTAGCCTGCCAGGATGCCTGCTTCCCTGTGGGCATTTACCGGAGTGGTGGAGGCAACTCTATTGTGGGTGCGGCCTAGGAGGGACCCAGATTGTGACTGTGGGCACTGTGGCACTAGAGGTGGTGTTGGCTCGAAGGTGGGGTGTTAGTGAGTGCAGGTCTGGATGCCTTCTCTGTGCCCTGTAAGCAGGAGTAGTCACTCAGGTTGGAGGCTGATCTGCTGCTATTCTCTGTACAGTGTTAGTGCAAGAGTGGATCGTGGGCAGGGATGGGGGTGGCTGACTTTGTTCCCAATGAGGCTCCACTGGGGGTATGGGAAATGGATTGAACTCCTGTGTGCTGACAGGGCAACGGAAGCAAAACCCACCTGGCAGATGCCTGGCAAATATGCACTGGCAAAGTGAAGTGGGGAGCTGCCATGAAGTAGGGGGAAGCTGCAGTGTGGGTAAGGCACCTGCTAGCTGGTGCATGGCCACAGGGAACACCCCACTGGAGCTCTCCACCAGTCACGCATGGTCCACTAGGACAGAAGCTATGGTGAGGACCCCAGGGCACCTGCGGCTGCCCTGCAAGCAGGCTTGGCTAGGCTGGAGCACCAGGAGAGGTCAGCAGGCCAAGGGGTTCTCAGGTTGGACTGTCCCTGTCTGATGGGCAAGATTGTCCTGCAGAAATTGGGTCCCACAGGACCCTTAGGCCTCAAGTCTCCTATGAGAGTAAGTGGAGCCTAGGGGAACGGCCATCCCTGGCTGTGCTCTGCTACCTATGCTCCTGCATCAAACCCTCTGGGCTCCACATCTGCTGGCTTGCTGTACCTACCACTTCTCTAAGTAGCTCTCCCAGGAAACTCCAGTGTCCCTGGTGAGCGAGGGGTCTCCACCAGCTGAAGTTCCAGCGGTTGGTGGCGACCATGAGCTGCTCCTTACCTGCTCAACTCATTCCTTCTCCTGGAGCTGTTGGGGGCCGGGAATGAGTCCCAGTGCACCGAAGCCTCATGCAGGGTTCCCAGCTTTCTACCCCTTCATTCCAGCTTCTGTGTCTTCCTTCCATCCACTCTCAGTGCCTTTCCTCTGAAGATCTGTTAGGAGCACAGCAGTCCTTTCGGTCCCTGGGAGAGAGCTGTTCCACCTGGCTGCTTCTCGTCACCCATCTTGCCCTCCTCCCCCACGTTATTTTTTTAAACTGCTCTTTGAATTCAGTGATATTTTCCTGAACCCTGGAAAATACTACATATGAACATTTCAGTAATGATGCTGGAAGTTTTATAGGTGGAAAAACAACTTGTTTCAATTTACAAGTAATTGATTAACTGTGAGGTGGAGGTTTTTTAAACGCTTTATATTCTTGTTACCCATTTGTGCAAAGAATTCTAAATGTGTCAGGTTTTTTAAATCACATAAACATGATAAAGATGTTAGGATTGGAAGAAATGTAAGTTAATTAGTTCCTCAAATGTAAGACTAATCGTATAAACTATAGCTTTTACACTTTTAGTTCAGTTAGAAGCAAAACAATACATCTCTAGAATTCAGTTAAAGAAGGATTCTTAGTCTAGTCCAGTGATTCTCAAATCAGGATGCATATTACCACTGCCTGGAGGCTTTTTAATACATATTGACGCCAAGTTCCCATTTTCAGATACTCTAATGTGTGATCTAGTCCTCAATATTAAAAGCTTCTCTGGTACCTACAACGTGCAGCAAAGGTTGAAAACGTTTAGTCTAGACTGTATCTGTAGTCGGTAGCCAACTAACACAGATTTTAATTATTATTTATCAACGTAATCTAGAACAACCTTCTTCATCTTTATTCTATATTTCTCTTTCATGTAGTAACAAGTCTATCACTTCTGTTATAATTAATTACTACATTAAATCATATCTTTGGTCGACATTTCAGACTCTATTTCTACTTTTCAGATGGGAGAAATATCCTCAGAAACGGAAACATTTGACTGCTTCATATTTGAGTTCTTTTAGGGAGTGAAGCTCCTTTAAACCACGCTGGAGTAACAGCATCTAAACTGAGTTGACCATTTTCTAGCAGTACTTAATTTTAAGAACCTGGGGAAAGTGAACTTCCAAGATCTAGTTTAATCAGTGTTTAACACTTACCTTCTTCATTTTATTTGTAGTGAGCACTTAAAAAGTCATTTTAAAAATCTTTTTAAGTATAGTGCATTAGCACATTTTATATGCAAGTACAAATTATGTTTTTCTAACAATTTTCAGGCTCCAGATTACACCTATCTTTTCAATGATATGAATAATTTGCAAGTGACTGCCTGAAATAAATTTGTAACTTCCAGACCAGACTATTCGACTATATTAAAAGTGGAGCAATGACCTTTTTAATCCATCGGTGCAACTTCTCAAGGGAAAAAATAAAATACTGCAGTAAGAATGATTGTTACATTTCTGTTTTTTAATCCATTATTCACCTTCAATGCTGTCACCTGAATTCTAATTAGGTCTTCATGCAGGGTTCTGATCCTTGGAGACAGACTGGTTTATTTTTCCTCTATCCTGTAAGTATCACTGAACAGATATGAAAGACAGTTCTGTCCTCCTTCTCTCAGACCTACTTTCCTTTCAAATCTTTAGAAAATAACGGTTTTGCTTCTGTCATTTGTAATCTACAGGTACTGCTGATAGTTATGCACCTCAAGATGTTTGTATATTAATGAGTGTGGTTCACTCTTGTTTCCTACTGTATCTTGTTAATGTTACAAATTATTTCTTCTTAAGGAGTGAACAGTTTTTCCTGTGATGTGGTTTTCTGAGTGTGACTGGTCTAAGATTGCATTATCTATTGAAAAAGGAAGAAAAATGTACATTTACATAATAGTTCGTGGATATCTTTGAAAAGGTGACATTGTACATTAAGGCAAATCTCATATAATTTGTATTCTTAGAGTCTGCAATATATGAATGTATTATAACAATCTTGACTCTATTCCTAGTTCAAACCATTTGCCTTTCAAGAGTAACTGAAGAGCTATTTATATAGCTCGATGCAACTATATTAAGTATAACAATATCTAAGGCAGAGGGTAATACTGACAGTTAAATTTTCACACTCAAAGTGCTCTATGCCATCAAAAAGAAAACCTCTGAATTTGTAATAAATATTTAAAATCTCATGTGGGAAAGTTTATCTAAACCAGTAAAGAACATCGCTTAGTATGAAAAATCTAAGTTTATTCATCCATCTACCTTCTCTCACCACTACCACCAATACCATTAGCAAAGTGGAAATAAAATAAAGTTGTTACTATTCTCAAACTATTTTATGACATTTTCACATCATAAAAATATAGGACACATGTTCAAATTGGGAAGTCAAAATGAAAGACTTTGCAAACTTTCCTCAACATTAATCAACACATTTTTAGAAATTTTATAGAATCCTTGATAAATAACCAACTTTTTGGGTTTTTGAGGTCATCACTTAATTACATTTGATTTAGACTATACCTCCTTGTACAGACTCAGGTTAAGGAACATGGAATTAGTAGCTGTAATTAAAGTCTACTCTGGATGCAACCTCACGTAGCAGGCCAAAGGAGTGGGTATTGCAGTAGTTTGCTACTGTTTATTGTACGTGTAGAACTTCTCGTCCCAATGCTTTGTCACAGACAATACAGAAAGCTGTCTGTCAAAGATGAAACCAAAGAAAAATGTTTTCACTCACACTTCCTTTTCTTCTTGCTGAGTATTCCTTATTACTTGAGATTCCCTTTGAAAACTACCTTTAGAAGGTTTCGTCTTTCAAAACCTGTGGTCTATGTGCTGTCAAAATTTCTAAATTCTGGAGTGGTAATTTCTGCCATCTTTGGAAATTTCGGCAAAATTTCCTGAAGAAACATGTCATTTGCTCAATCCTGAAACAAGAACAAACTCAGAACACGTACCTTACTAGAGGATTTTAAAAATAAAGATGATTCACTTCTCTTCTCTCAAATACCTGTGCCTCAAAAGTGTTATCTTAAAAATACAAAGACTAAAGTCTCTTTAAAATAATATCTACAAAATGGATCGGTGCTTATGTATCAGTCATATCATAATATTTTCTCAGTAGGAATTTTAATAATTTATTTAAATGAATTATGTCATTTTCCCCTAAATTCATTCAAATAATTGATTGTGTGCTATTTTAGTTTAAGAAGCCATATTCCTACAACTTAGATATTTCATTCTCTCCATTGAGCATGTTAAATATACTTTCATTTTTTCCTTTGCTATCTTATCTTATTTTATCTTATTTTTATTTGTATTTTTATGAATACATAATAGCCATATGTATTTATAAGGTACATGTGAAATTTTGAAACAAGCACACAATGAGTAATAATCAAATGAAGGTAATTAATTGGAATATCTATAATCTCAAGGATTTATTTCCTTATGTTAGGAAGATTTCAGTTCTACCTTCTAGTTATGCTGAATTGGATAATAAAATTGTGTTGACTATAGTCATCTTATGGTGCTACAGAACACTAGTTATTGTTCCTTCTACTGAACTATATTTTTGTATTTATTAACCCG
This sequence comes from Saguinus oedipus, assembly GCA_031835075.1. Lineage (NCBI taxonomy): Eukaryota > Metazoa > Chordata > Mammalia > Primates > Cebidae > Saguinus > Saguinus oedipus. Next base: position 184,359,063 of record CM063171.1, on the reverse strand, counting down.
TTTCTTTTTATCTCCCATCCCCCTCTCCTTCCCAGCCTCTGGTAACCATCATTCTACTCTCTATCTCAATGAGATCAGTTTTTTTTAGCCCATATATATGGAAGAACAGGCACTAGTTGTCTCTCTGGGCCTGGCTTATGTTACTTAATATAATGTTCTGCAGTTCTATCCATGTTGTTGCAAATGACAAGATTTCATTCTTTTTATAGAGTTGAATAGTGTTCTATTGTGTGTACATGTATCATGTAGAATATATGAGATATATATCATATATATCATACATATCACACATACATATGTGATATATTATGCATCATGTATATCTCAAATATATGTTCTGTTCTTAAGTTCTGTGTCCCAGTCTGGACACTGACCACCGAAAAGTAGATGCTTTTCTGCACCAGCAGCTGTTGATGCATGCTGCGCTTCTTGACTCTTCCATCCTAAAACACCACCAAGTCTGTGCTCTGAATAGTGGACAGGCAGCGAGTGATCACAATACAGGTGCGACATTCTCTAGCTTTATCCAGGGCTTCTTGTACAACTTTTTTACTTTCAGTATCCAGAGCTGATGTAGCTTCATCCAACTGAAGGATTTGAGGTTATCTGATGAGGGCTCAGGCAATAGCCATCCTCTGTTTCTTTACCTCCTAAGACCTGTGTCCCCTTATCTCCCACAATTGTTTCATATTTGTAGGGTAACGTCTCTAAGAAAAAATGGGTATGGGCAACTTGTCTGCATTCACAATTTCATCCTGTGATACAACCTGACAATTGTCTCCATAGGCAATATTCTCAGCAATATTTTATATACATATATAATATTAATTATATATCCTATATAATCTGTCATATATATTATATATCAAATCAAACACACATCTATAAAATGTTTTATATATATGAAGAAATACGATATATATGTATATAAGGTTTTCTTTATTCATTCATCCATTGACAGATTCTTAGGTGCATTCCATTATCTTGACTATTATAAATAATGCTGTATAAACAGGAGAGTGAAAACAGATGTCTCTTTGATGTACTATTTTCCTCTATTTGGATATACACCCAGAAGTGGAATTGCTGGATCATATGATAGTTCAATTTTGAGTTTTTTTGAGAAACTTTCATATTATTTTTTTGTAGTGGCTGTATTAATTTACAATCCCTCTAACAGTGTAGGAGGATTTGCCTTTCTCTACATCCTCCCCATCATCTATTATTTTTTTATTTATTTTATTATATTATGGAAATTCGGATAAAAAGCTGGGACAAACACTGACTTCGTACTGTCTGTGAGACAGAAAACAACTTTTCTATTAATTTGTCCTTTATTATTGACTTTATTGTTTTTTAAAAAATCTATAATTATAATTCTCTATATTATAGAAATACCTCATGAGAAACTGAATTCTGTACTGAAATCTCTGAAGGAGAATGCAATCGGTAACCCTAGAATCTACTAGTATGACACTATCTTTTCTTGATGAATTTATGCTCAGATATGGTAACATATCAGACAGAAAACTTTCTTTTCTTAGGAGAGAAGGAGAGGAAGAAAGAGGAAGAAAAAGAGGGAGAGAGAACAGGAATATTGCTTTATTCTAAAAATAGGTATTAATAATGGCTGATCAATATTTTGTGTATTTAAAGTGGAGGATGTATATTTTGTGTATTTAAAGTGCAGAGCTCTATAAATACTTATTAAGTTTACTTGTTCTGGATCTGAGTTCAAGTTCTGGATATCCTTATTAATTTTCTGACTTGTTGACTCTAAATCTCTTTATGGGTCTTATGTATCTAGGTGTTAGGATCCTTAGCTCTTATTATTGCATTGATCCTTTTACCACTGTATCTTTGTTGCTTTGAAATCTGTTTTATCAAATGCGAGAATTGCAACTCCTGCTTTTTGTTTATGTATTTATTTTTGCTCTCCATTTGGTTGGTAAATCTTTCTCCAACTCTATGTTTTGAGTCTTTGTGTATCTTTGGATTTAAAATGGGTCTGGATGTAGCATACTGTTAGGTTTTGGCTGTATCTTTTGATTGGGGGATTTAGTCGATTTAAATTTAGGGTTACTGCCATTTGATGTTAACTGGCTATTTTATTCATTCATTGATGTAAATTCTGCTTTATGTTGATGCTCTTTACTTTTTGGTATATTTTTAGAAGGGCTAATACTGGTTGTTCCTTTCTGTGTGTAATGCTTCTTTCGGAAGTTTTTGTAAAGCAGGCCTGGTGGTAATAAAATCTCTGAGTACTTGCTCGTTCATGAAAGGTTTTATTTTTCCTTCAATTCTGAAGCTTAGTTTGGCAGGATATGAAATTCTGGGCTGAAAGTTCTGTTCTTTACGGATGTTGAATATTGGCCCCCACTCTCTTCTGGCTTGTAGGGTTTCTGCTGAGAGATCTGCTGTAAGTCTGATAGGCTTCCCTTTGTGGATAACCTGACCTTTCTCTCTGGCTGCCCTTAGTATTTTCTCCTTCATTTCAACCCTGGTGAATCTAACAATTATGTGCCTTGGGGTTGCTCTTCTTGAGGAATGTCTTTGTGGTGTTCTCTGTATTACCTGGGGTTGAATAGTGTCCTCTTTGCTAAATTGGGAAAATTCTCCTGGATAATATCCTGAAGAGTATTTTCCAGCTGGGATTCATTCTCTCCATCACATTCAGGTACACCTATCAAATGTAGATTAGATCTTTTCACATAGTATCATAATTCTTGGAGACTTTGCTCATTCCTTTTTATCCTTTTTTTCTCTATTCTTGTCTTCTCGTTTTATTTCATTAAGTTGGTCTTCAACCTCTGATGTCCTTTCTTCTGCTTGATCAATTCAGCTATTCAAACTTGTGCATATATCACTAAGTTCTTGTGTCGTGTTTTTCAACTCCGTTAGTTCATTTATATTCCTCTCTATATTGTCCATTCTTTTTAGCATTTCGTCAAACCTTTTTTCAAAGTTCTTAGTTTCTTTACATTGGGTTAGAACAAGTTCTCAACTCCCAAAAGTTTCTTATCATCCACCTTCTGAAGCCTACTTCAGATAATGGAACACAGTCCTTTTCCATCAGGGCTTGTTCCTTTGCTGATGAGGAATTGCAATCCCCTGTAGAGGGAGAGGTTTTCTGATTTTGGGTATTCTCGACCTTTTTAGGCTGTTTTTTTTTTTTCCTTTATTATGAATTTATCCATCTGTTGTCTTTACAATTACCGTCTTTCTAATTAGGTTTCTGAGTGGACGTCCAATTTATTGATTCCCAGTGCTGGAATCTGAGCAACCCACTGTGCCGGCCAAAACAGCGCGATAAAACTGATGGTGCTCTTCTGCCTGGGAATTTCCGGTCTGGCTTCCTTCTTGAGTCTGTAACAAGCGGCTCTGCCTTCTCAGAGCTCCAAACATCGATCAGAAGGGGATTCAGTCCCGTTTACTCTGCATGAAGAGCTGCCGCACCGAGGTGCTGGCAAAACCACTGCGCTGGCCACAAGAGTTGCGCTGGCGACCCGTGGGGCTCCTCCGCTGGAAATCTTCTGGTCCATGAGTGACGAAAATTCATCTGAAAGTGTGGCATCCTCTTGTTTTCTGAGCTTCCACTGGGAGCTACAATCCCGAGCTGTTAGCAATCAGCCATCTTGGATCTTCAATCTTCTATTATTGCCTGCTTTTAAAAAAATAATTTTAATCTTCATTTTAGATTTAGGAGGTACATGGGCAAGTCTGTTATATGGATATACCATATAACAGCATCAGTGTGATGCTGAGGTTTGGGGTTTGATTGATCCTGTCCTCCAGCTACTGAGCACAGTATCCAATAGTTCATTTTTCAGCTCTTGTCCCCCTCCCTCCCTCCCCTCTCTAGTATTCTCCATTGTCTTTTGTTACCATCTTTATGTCCATATGTATCCAATACTTAGCTCCCAGTTATAAGTGAGATCAAGTGGTATTTGGTTTTTTATTTCTTCTTTAAGTTACTGAATTGTATGTCTTTTTGATAAAGCCTTTTTAACTGGTATAAGATAATAACTCATTGTGGTTTTAATTTATGTTTCTCTGATAATTTTTGATGTTGAGGATATTTTCATAAACCTGTTTGCCACTTGTATTCTTTTGAAAAATGTCTATTTATATTTTTGTTGATTTAAAAAATTGGATAATTTGTTTTTTTTCCTATTAAGTTATTTGAGCTCCTTCTACATTCTGGTTATTAATCCCTTGCCAGATGGGTCATTTGCAGATATTTTTTCCCATTCAGTGTGTTTTCTTTTTATTTGTTTATTGTTTGTTTGTTTTTGATGTGCAAAAGCTCTTTTGTTTAATATAATGTCATTTGTTCATTTTTGCTTTGGTGGTCTGCTTTTGAGAACATACTCAAACCTTTTCTCAGACCAATGCTCTGGAGCATTTCCTCAATGTTTTCTTCAAGTGGTTTCATAGTTTCAGGATGTACATTTACATCTTTATTCAATTTTGATGTGGGTTTTGTATATGGTGAGGGATAGGAGTTTAATTTCATTCTTCTGCATACAAATATCCATTGTTTTTTCTAGCACCATTTATTGAAGAGATTGTTCTTTCACCAATGTATGTCCTTGGTGCCTTTTTCAAAAATGAATTGACTGTAAATACATGAATTTATTTCTGGGTTCTCTATTTGGTTTCATTGGTCTATGTCTGGTTTTATGCCAGTACCATGCTGTTTTGGTTACTTTAGCTTTGTAGTATAATTTCAAGTCAGGTAATATGATACCTTCAGCTTTCTTCTTGTTCAGAAATGGCTTCATCCTTCAAGGTCTTTTGTGTTTTCATATAAATGTAAAGATTATTTTCTATTTCTGTGAACAAGGTCATTGTTATTTTGATAAGGATTGCATTGAATCTGGAGATTGCTTTGGGTAGCATAGACATTTTAACCATATTGATATTACCCATGAACATGTAATATCTTTTCAATTTTTGCATCATTTTCAATTTATTTCATCAATGTTTTATAGTTCTCATAGAAATCTTTCACTTATTTGGTTAAGTTTATTTCTAGGCATTTTATTTTATTTGTAGCTATTATAAATGGGATTAATTTTTGAGTTTCTTTTTCAGATTGTTTATTCTTGACATATTAAAATGCTCGTAATTTTTGGTATGTTGATTTTGCATCCTGTATCTTTACTGAAGTATAGTTCTAATAGTATTTTCAAAGAGTCTATATTATAAGATTATATCATCTGCACACAAGGATAATTTGAGTTTATCCTTTCCAACCTGACTGCCCTTTATTTATTTTTCTAATCTAATTGCTCTGACTAGGACTTCAAAGTATATTGAATAAAAGTGGTGAAAATGTACATCCTTGGCTTGTTTCAGATCTTAGAGAAAAGGTTTTCAGTTTTTCCCCATTTTGTTTGATACTACCTGTGAGTTTGTTGGATATGACTTTTATCATATTGAGGTAGAGTCCTTATATATGCAGTTTCTTGACAGTTTTTATTGTGAATTGTTCAATCTTATTGAATGCTTTTCACTGTCAATTAAAATGATCATATGATTTTTGTATTTAATTCTGCTGATGTAATGTATTACATTTGTTGATTTTTATATATTTAATCATCCTTGTATCTCTGAGATAAATTCCACTTATCATGATGAATGATCTTTTTAATGTATTACTGAATTCAGTTTGCTAGTATTTTGCTAAGAATTTTTACACTATGCTTATCATGGATACTGGCCTGTAGTTTTTGTTTATGGTTGCATCTTTGGTTTTGGTATCAGGGTTATGTTGGTTTTATATAATGTGGCTGGAAGTTTTCCTTCTCCTTGATATTTTGCAATAGGTTGAGTAGAATTATTATTATTATTATTATTATTATTATTATTAATGTTTAGTAGAATTCAGCACTGAAGCCATAAGGTTTTGGGCTTCTCTTTCATGGGAGATCTTTTTATTACTGCACCTATCTAATTTCTTGTTATTGGTCTATTCAGGTGTTGTATCTCTTCATGGTTCAATCCTGGTAAGTTGTATGTGTCTAGGAATTTTTCCATTTCTTCTAGGTTTTCCAATTTATTGCCATATAGTTGCTTATGATAGTCTCTAATGATCTTTTGAATTTCTGTAGTATCAGTTGTAATGTCTCAGTTTTCATTTCTGGTTTTATGTATTTGGGTTTTTCTTGCTGTCTTTTTAAAGTTAATCTAACCAAAAGCTTGTGGATTTTGTTTATTTTTCCACAAAACCAACTTTTAATTTTGTTGATCTGAATTTTTTTTGTTTCAATTTTATTTATCCCAGATCTGATCTTTATTATTTCTTTTCTTCTACTAACTTTGAGTTTACATTGCTCTTGCTTTTCTAGTTAAGATGAATTTTTAGGTTTCTTATTTGAAGTCTTTTTACTTCTATTTTTTTGATATGGACATCTATTTCTACAAACGTTCCTCTTAGTACTGCTTTTGCTGCTAGGTTTTGATATACTGTATTATAATTTGCTTCATAAATTTTTCAGCTTTTTTCTTAAGTTTTTCACTAACCCACTGGTCATTCAGGAGTATTTTGTTTAATTTCCATGTATTTGTATACTTTCCAAGGATCTCTTATTGCTGATTTCTAGTTTTAATCCATTATGGTCAGAAAAGATGATTGATATGATTGCAAATATTTTTTAATTTTTGAGGCTTGTTTGGTGGGCTAACATATTGTCTATCCCTGAGCAAGTTCTATGTGCTGAGAAGAAAGTATATTATGCAGCTGTTGGATGAAATATCCTGTAAATGCTGGTTAGATCCATTTGATCTGTAGTGCAGATTAAATTTTGTATTTCATTGTTGATTTTCTGTCTAGATAACCTGTTCAACACTCAAAATGGGGTGTGAAGTCCCTGTGTTATCATGTTACTAATAAAGATATACCCAAGCCTGGGTAATTTATGAAGAAAAAAGGTTTAATTAACTCACAGTTTAGCATGGTTGGGGAGGCCTCAGGAAATATATAGTCATGGTGGAAAAGAAGCAAACACATTCTTCTTCACATGGTATCAGGGGAGAGAAGAATGAGAACCAAGCAAAGGGGAAGCACCTTATAGAACCATCAGATCTTGTGAGAATGTACTCACTCTCACAAGAATGGCAATGAGGATACTGCCCTCATGATTTAACTACCTCCTTCTGGGTCCTTCCCATGACATATGGTGATTATGGGAACTAATATTCAAGATGAGATTTTGGTGAGGACACAGCCAACCCATAGCAGTCCCCAACTATTATTGTATCGTGGTCTATCTTTCTTTATAGATCTAGTAATATTTACTTTGTATGTCTGGGCACTCCAGCATTGAATGCAAATATATTTACAGTTGTTATAGCTTCTTGCTTTATTGACACTTTTATCATTGTCATATCATGACAATCTTTCTCTCTTTTTTTTTTTTTTCAGTTGGAGTCTTGCTCTTTCACCAAGCTGGAGTGCAGTGGTGCAATCTTGGCTCATTGTAACCTGGGTTCAAGTGATTCTCCTGCCCCAGCCTCCTGAGTAGATGGAATTACAGATGTTCACCACCATGCCCAGCTAATTTTTTTGTGTTTTTAGTAGTTACAGGGTTTCACCATGTTGGCCAGGATGGTCTTGATTTCTTGACCTCGTGATCCACCCACCTAGGCCTCCCAAAGTGTGAGGATTACAGGCATGAGCCACCACACCTGGCCCTTTCTCTGTTTTTAGTTTTGGTCTTGAAATTTATTTTGTCTGACATAAGTATAGCTATTCCTGCTCTTTTTTGTTTTAACTTGCATGAATTATCTTTTTCCATCCCTTCCTTTTAGTTTATGTGTGTCTTTATAGATGAAGTGAGTTTCTTGTAGACAGCATATAGTTGGGTCTTATTTATTTATTTATTTATTTATTTATTTATTTATTTATTTATTTATGCAGCTATTCTATGTCTTGATTAAAGATTTTAGACCATCAAAATTCAATTTACTAATGAGATGTAAAGATTTACTACTGTCATTTTAAAATTTGTATTCTGGCTTTTGTTGATCCTCTCGCCTTTCTGTCTCTTTTTGTATAAAACTGATTTTCTTCAGTAATATGGTTTAAGTCCTTTTTATTTGTATGTGTGTAACCATCATAGCTTTCTGCATTGTGGTTACCATGAGGCTTTCAAATAATATCTTATAACCTGTTTTTTTAAACTGATGATAACTTAACTGTGATCACAATGCAAAGAAAAAAAAGCAATAAAAAAGTATTGTTTTACTCCGATTATCTTGCTTTTATACTTTTTGTTGTCTCTATTTATAACTAAAACTGCTTGGCACTTTATTTTACTGTGGCTGAGCTGGTATTCAAGTTGCAAGACAAAGTCATCTGTGCTCTTCTCTCTCCTTTCCCCAGGCAAAAGGAGTCTCCTCCATGCTGTAGTGCCTGACGTTTGGGAAGGGGTGACAAAGGCATCATTATGGTTGCTGCAGCTGGTATCTCCCTGGGTCATACACTTAGCCCATTGCCTCTGAGAGCTGTGTAGCCCCAGGGTCTGCCCAAGGACTGCAGTCACTGTGGCTTGACTGCCATTCAAATTTATTCCAAGACCCAGGCCACTTCAGTCAGCCATAGGGAAGTAGGCCATGACTTTGGCTCCTCTTGCTGGAGTGGAGGACTCCCCTCTGGCATAGGATTAGTCCAAATGCTGCCTTGGAGGACACTGGCACAATTCTGCCTTGTGTTGTGTCCCCCTGTGACAAGGTGGCACTGAGTTCCAACGCAAAGTCACATATTCACTCTACTCTCCCTCTTCCAAACACAGGGATTCTCTCTTTTTACTGCACTTCCTGGGACTGGGGAAGACATAATGTAGGCAATATAAGTGGTATAGTTTGGATATTTGTCTCTGCCCAAATCTCATGTTGAATTGTAATCTCCTGTGATGAAAATGGGAGGTGTTTAGCTCATGGAGGCAGATCTCTTATAGCTTGGTGCTGTCTTTGTGATAGTGAATTCTCGTGAGATCTGATCATTTAAAAGTATGTGGCACCTCCCTCTGACTCTCTCTCTCTCAGTTGCTCCTGCTTTTGCCTTGTAATGTGCCTGCTCCCCCTTTGACTTCTGCCATGACCGAAAGCTTCCTGATACCTTCCTAGAAGCTGAGGAGATGCCATCACCATGCTTTCTCTAAAGCCTACAGAACCATAAGCCAATTAAACCTCTTTTTATAAATTACCCAGTCTCAGACATTTCATAGCAATGCCAGAATGACCTAATACAGCAAGAGTGTCCTTTCTACTCTCTTCAATGCTTCTATCTTTGTTATTATGTTAAAACTAGGTACTTTGATTGCTCACCTGATTTTTTTATTTTTATGAAGGTGCTCTCTTGCACTGATGGTTGTTCAATTTGGTGTTCCTATGGTGGGGACAATAGCTGGAAGGTTCTGTTTGACCATCTTGCTCCTACTTTCCTTAGCAATATATCATTATTTTATATCGCAATAAAATGCTTTCTTTTCATCCATTTATTTTTATAATTTGAATCAAAGCAGAAAACATTTCTACTATAATGACTGTCAATTTTCTCCTACATGCTTTAAAAATTTCACAACAAGCATTCAATTACGGAAAAGTTCCAGTAGAAAATAAAATGTATTCACTATGTTTTCAGGAGAAAGAAATACTTTTGGTCCATTATACTTTTTTTTGTTCATAAACTTAAAACTAAAATAGTACCGTTACATATAATAAATGGTTCAGATTTTTAAAAATCTAATAAAGGCAATAAATGTAAGGAAGAAACATTTAATTTCAAACAAAACAGTAATATTATCTTGCTGATTCAATCAATGTAACACTAAAACTGACGTAACATGCAGGTTGCTGACAATTTATTGATGCTGGCAATGGTATTCTGACAATTAAAGGTTTATTTCATTAGCTACAAATATTTGCATTATGTTTCTCTACCAAGAAAATGTTATTGCATCTTTGCAGTTATGAAAGTAGTGGAATTCTGGTCATTACTAGAAATAGCTATGTTCCCATTTAGCTAATAACATTTTAGTCATGTAGCCGTGAGACAAATGACTAAGGATTATTTATGTATCGAAAGGATGATCCTAATAAAGCAAAGCACATGGGTAGCCTGTAACTTAGTCAGTTTCTGAGATTCCAACCCTTTAGCTGGGACATTTTTCAAGGCTCAGATATTTTATGTCAGTATAAAGTTAGCCAACTCCCTAACATGAGCCAGAGGATCACTAGAAGCTTTACAAATCCAACATTACTTACTGGGCATATTGGCTTGGACAAAATACATTGTGTTATTTTATATCGACTTCTCCTTATTTTATTTTAAATTATACTTTAAGTTCTAGGGTACATGTGCAGATTGTGCTGGTTTGTTACATAGGTATACACATGCCATGGTGGTTTGCTGCATCCATCCCCCGCCACCATTATCTACATTAGGTATTTCTTCTAATATTATTCCTCTCCAATCCCCTCACCCCCTGCTACCCTCTCCCTAGCCCCCTCCCCTGGCAGGGCCCAGTGTGAGATATTCCCCTCCCTGTGTCTATGTGTTCTCATTGTTCAACAACCACTTATGAGTGAAAACATGTGGTGTTTGGTTTTCTGGTCTTTGGTCAGTTTTCTGAGAATGTTGGTTTCCAGCTTCATCCACGTCCCGCAAAGAACATGAACTAATCCTTTTCTTGGCTGCATAGTATTCCATGGTATATATGTGCCATATTTTATTAATTCACTCTATCATTGATGGGCATTTGGGTTGGTTCCAAGTCTTTGCTATTGTAAACAGTGCCACAATAAACATACATGTGCATGTGTCTTTATAATAGAATGATTTATAATGCTTTGGGCATATACCCAGTAATGCGATTGCTGGGTCAAATGGTATTTCTACTTCTAGATCCTTGAGGAATTGCCACACTGTCTTCCACAATGTTTAACTAATTTACACTCCCACCAACAGTGTAAAAGTGTTCCTATTCCTCTACATCCTCTCCAGCATCTGTTGTCTCCTGATTTTTTAATAATGGCCATTCTAACTGGTGTGAGATGGTATCTCAATGTAGTTCTGATTCTCCTCATTTTCTTCTTGAAGAATACACAGATTGTGGTCCCATAGAACTAATACTTTTTTTCATGACTGTTTCATTAGATAGTAATAATAGAATTACTGGATCCAGGTGCAAGCCATGGTACCACGGTTCTTTAAATGCACCATCACACTTAAACCTCAAAACAATTCCGCTGTATCTTCAGTGCTTAGAATAGTGCCTGTCACTACAGAGGCACTCAGTAAGTATTCATTAGTGAATGGGCAGGGCTGTGAAGAAGGTATTATAATTCCATGTTACAAATGAGGACATTAAGGCTAAGAAAATGAAATAATTTGTTCAGGTTTATATTACCTGTAAGAAGGAGAGGCAGGATTTGAAGACAAGTTTAGTTGATTAATTCAAAAGTTTATGCTTTGACTCTTCGTATACACAAGCTTCACCTAAATTCTCAGAGCCTCAGTTTAGGAAAGTAAAGATATTTCCATAAGTGATCTCTAAGGTCTTTTCTAAATTAAATAAATTAGTGACGAATCTGTGAAAGATTAACATCAAGCATAGACTTGAGAAGTGGATATGAAACCTAAGTGGTGATATGTTTTTTCCACCTTGGAAATGTTGGCAAGCTTTCTGGGTCTGTTGCTGAGTGTGAACAGTGAGCCTTTCTTTCCTTCCACACATCTACATACTCTCTTACCTACAGTTCTGAAGTCCAAACAGCTCTAAAAACTAAAACCTTTAAGTAACCTGTCCTGACTTGAACTTATTTGAGTGCAAACACTAACCTGAAGTGATGTGAGGCTATCTCTAGTGTTTATTCATCACACATGTGGGCATTTGTTTGATTTGCTGCCAAAATATTAATATCTTAGGCCGAGATGTTGCATCCACTCCTTGAGAGAAGAGGGCTAGAATGTGAATGCATTATACAATTTATGCAATATATACCTTTTTATAAGCCGAAACCATTCTAAATCATAAACTATATTTGGTCAACAACTTTGGGATAAGAAGTAGTGGACATTCTCATGCTCTGTTGCCTACAACTATAGTTACTGGAGGAGGAGACAGCTAGAGACCGATGAACTTTTAGGTTTAAGGGTGCTGATTTCAAGATATCAAGGCATCTACTATAGAGTTTTTCTTATTTGTAAAAAGGAAGAACACCAGAGAGCATAATGGTGTGTCCCCTTTTGATGCGGTCTGGCATTCTGGAAAGCCCTAGAATCCCTAGGAGTGAAAGTACGTCCTAGTGACCGCTAAAACAGAAAGAAACTAAAGTCATCCAAAACCATTTAATATGCACTCAGCTATTCTTTGACATATCTACATTCTGTTTCTTACTTGTACCTACATTTAGACCCATCAGGGCACTTCAAGGTAGCATAAGAGTAAAAAGGAAGAAAGAAACCCACACTTTGCACCGATTTACAACCTCCTGGTTTTACTAGATTTTTATTGACATTTTCCTATTAAGTATTCAAATAAAACCTAAAATGCAATAAAAAATAAAAAATTTTTAAAAAAGTAGAGAAGAAAAGAGTTATTATAGTTCCATTGAAAAGATAGAGAAATTTATACTTTTCAGATTAAGTGACTGGCCACTGTCACACAATTATTTAGTGGCAAAAGAGGGACTGGAATTTGGAATCTAGATTGTTAACTAAGTTGAATTTCCCACTATATGTGATGACTCTGCAACTTAACTTTCATCAACTGAATGGGCTACACCTAGGATATTTCTCTTTTCAAATAGATGTTATATAAAAAGCATACCCGATATTCCACAAATACCATGGAAAAAGTAACAGAAAATTTATATGAAATGATAGTGCAGTGTGACTCACAAGATTTTCTGATTGCTTCCAAAAAGGTTTTCCTAGTTTATTCAAGACACAGAACAGACTTCCTAAAATGGCAGTGTTAAAATTCCTTTATGTCTTCTTTGAGAATCTGGAGACTAGCCAAACATTCATTTTGATACTGCTGGAACTAATGCTGCACTTTATAAAATGGGTCACAGCATGCTCCTGAGATGTCTTAAAGGCACCATGGGCTTTGCCTACTGTGATTGGAGCTGGGTTTTTTGTACCCTGACTGATTTAAGTGGTCCCTTGCCAGCCTTCACATGGGCATACACACAGCAATCAGGTTCCCAGGTGATTATGCATCTGTGCTGCAGAGGCCCAATATTGAACTTCTTTTCATCTTTCTTTGTCAATTTTTAGTCTCATTCCTTGTTTTCATTAACAATAAAGAAATGCATCAATTTCTGTATCTTTTTGCTAAGGGTATGCTATGGACAGAATTATTCCCCTCAATGCTTCCCAAAATTTCATAAGAAGCCCTAAGCCTCCATGTGATGACATTTGGAGATGAGGTCTTGGGAGAAAAATTAGGTTTCATGAGGTCGCAAGAGTGATGCCATTATAATGAGATTAGTTCCCTTATGAGAAGAGACGCAAGACAGCTTGCATGCTCATGCTCCCCCTCAGCCTCTTCTGACTTTCTCCCCCATGTGAAGATACTGTGAAAAGGAAGCCATCTGCCAACCAAGAAGTGAGCCCTCTTTACCAAAACCAGACCATGCGGGCACCCCAAACTCAGACTTTCAGCCTGTGTAGTATTTTATTACTGAAGCCTGAGATGACTAAGACACAGTACCTATAGCCTTGTAAATTATATATCACTAGAGACACTGACAATAATTGATGCCTTTATATTCTTTGAAACTTCAAATATGTTGCAATAAGTTATTTGTTAAGTACTTAACTCTGGTTTAATAGTATGCATTTTCAAGATTTATTTAGAAAATAACATGTGACAGGGTTGAAAATGAAGATATTACTAACCTAGAAATGCAAGAAACTTAATTGAGAGTGTATAGTCTTTTAGTTTGTGTGTTGTAGAAGAATGAGTTACACTTTTCTGTAAAACATGTCTTGAGGGACATGGATGAATCTGGAGAACATCATTCTCAGCAAACTGACACAAGAACAGAAAAAGAAATACCGCATATACTCACTCATAGGTGGGTGAGAAAAATGAGAACACGTGGACACAGAGAGGCGGTCTACTATACACTGGGGACTGTTGGGGGGAATGGGGGAGGGACAGCGGGGGGGGCTGGGGGGGATAGCCTGGGGATGAATACCAAGTGTGGGTGAAGGGGAGGAAAGCAGCAAAGCACACTGCCATGTGTGTACCTATGCAACTATCTTGCTCGTTCTGCACATGTACCCCCAAACCTATAATGCAATAAAAATTAAAAAAAAAAAAACATGTCTTGAATTCTTACAAATTACATGTTATATGGTCTCTTTTGGGATAAATACTCAGTCAATTATCAGCCTAGTTGTTTTCCTACCTTTGTATTTTCTAACATATCTGGATTTGTAGCTCACTGTACCCCCATCGTCATTGAGGGAGGGATCCTTGAAGCTGCCTTTGAGGAGATAGATGCTCTTGGCTTTGCCTTATCACTGACAGAATTGTATACCTTTGCTGCTAAGGTCCATGGCAAGGGAACTTGTGCCTCTGCTCAGTGTAGTCAGAATTGATAGGCAACATCTTTCTGATTTGTTTTCACTTCAGTTTTTCCTGAGTCTTTTGAAACTCCCATCTTTGATCACTGTAGTCACACAACAGTCTCATTTCAGACACGACTCTCAATTTCACATTAGGCCTCCTGGAGAGCAAAAGCAAGTCTTCATTCACTCTGCTCAATGTGACAGGGTACTAATCAAATCCCTGAAAGGTACGGAGACAGAGAGATAGTTGGAAATGGTCAGGCTAAGGTATATTTTAAAAAAGGTTTGATGATAGCCGTAGATCGTCTTCATAATGCTGAAACACGCAATAGAAACTCTAGTGTGATGAAGCATCCAATGCATGTGTAAAATTCAGGATTTCTATATAAGCATGTTTCATTAGATGTTAGTGAATATTTTTCCTTTTAACAAATGACTGTACAACACTCAAAACTAAAATATAATCCGAAGCTTGTTTTGATAACCCTCTAAATATACTGTGTTTAGTAAGCCATAAGCAATTCTGTAAAACCTAAAATTCTGTAAAACCTAGCCTTTATAACATTGTAAGCTGAAGCCTTTCACTTTTGAGTTACATGTTCCACTGCTTCAATTTTCTCTCATAGTCAGTCATGAATAAAACTTGTGTTGGGTGTTACAATAATCTTTGTTTATAGATTTTCCCTAAAAATGAAGCTAACAATAACAATTGAAATCCTGATTAGGTTTGTTAATTCGAGACCAATGTCTCCAGTTGTGCTTATACTCTAATTTTCTTCATTTCCTTTCCTTGCTTTCCTGTAATTTACTCTGTACATACACGGCCAACTTCACATTCATGATTTCAGTATTACTTTTAGAGTGATCTACATTTTCATGTCTTTTTAAAACTAATTCTGATCAATATTGTACTTGTTAAATGTCTCTCTTTGCTAATTTTTTTAAAAAAGGTTTTCCTCCACAAGAAAATACTAGAGCTGGAATAAATTCTGAGATTGCACTGCCCAAATTTTGTAGATGAGGAAACTAAAACTGTGATATTTAATAACTGGTCCATTGTCAATCAGATATTAGAAGAAACAGAATGAGAGCGTCTTAACTCCTGGTGCAGTGCTGCTGCTTCACATTCTTAAGGTCACTTTAAAATATAAACTTATGAGTATTAAATGTAATTTTTAGAATGGTATTTCCATGATTTTCGATTTTAAAATCACTATACAATACAATTCATCTCATTGTTATTGCACATTAAGCATGTGTTATCTATCAGGTATTGTGCAGAGTGCTTGTAGATAATCTCACTTACTTCTCAGAGTAATCCAATTACACTAACATTGCTATTATTATCTCTATTTGATAGATGAAGAACCAGAAGTCCAGAGAGGTAAAGCTACATGCCCAGAGTTTTGTTGTTGTTGACTGGCAAAGCAGGATTTGAATCCAGCCTGCTGGAGCCAAAACGCATTGACTGCTGAACCATTTTCTTTCGTCCAACTCAGCCGCAGCTGTGCCTCTCCTTTGTTTAGGTCCTAAAAACACTGGGAATTCTGAAATTTACCTGTTTCATTTCTATGCTGATTATTTAACAAACTTAGAACCACATTTGGGAGTCGAATTCACCTAGTTAAACTGTTTTGGGGAATTATTCTTTCAGGCTAAACTCCTGGCTCCATATTGCTTTCTTTTTTTACTTCCCTTTACCTCCTTTTTCCAATATTCTCTTTAAAAAATCTAGTTTACCTTGCTGTATTGTACGCATCTTTACAAACCATTTTATTTCCTTTTAGGAACAAGGCAGGACACAAATGAAAGAATAATAATTAAATAAACGAATTAGCCAGCCTCGAGATACTCTGCTAGAAAGAAATAATAATGCAGATGAATGATTCATGAATGTGGGAGATAACTGAGGAGACCCAGATTCATATCGAAAAAGCCCACAACGTTCTGCAAGATGGAAAGTATAAATAGGGGCTGATAGGAACAAGGCAGTCCAGGATCATTTGTAGATGTTGATTCTAGCATGTACAAGTGAGAATAATCACTGCCTCACAACAGCATGAATTTAGTTAGGCATGACTTTTTGATGATTTCTTCATTTTTGAACACAAGGATTCTTATAGTAGAGCCCCAAACAAAAACACCGGTTAACCCAAGTAAAAAAAAAATTATTAAAATTACCCATTGTGTTGCATAGGAACTACCAGCAAATATCCTAATATATATGGAAACACATTAAATTATTACATGAGTGTCACTATACCAGCACAATAGAGTTATCTCATATTCTAGTAGAAAGAAACAGTTTATAATATATTTTAATGACACCTACTGGTATGTTGAGGAAAATAAATATTAATTTTTCTATATTTTATTTACCAAACTGATGCAAAAATTCATGTTTATAAAGTTTTATTCTATCTCCTTGTTTTGCTAAGATTCTGACTAAAATAACAAGATGAGTAAGAAATTCTTTACGGTGAAATTAGCCTCTTTAAATTTCCATCAAGATATTTCCAAAGGTAATTTTATTTTTTATTTGGTCAATTAATATATTTTTAAAACTTCCATATAAATTTGGAAATTCAGTGGTATTCATCAGGCAATAATATTTTGTTGGTGTTGTTTTTCGAATTATCTAAACCAAATTACTATCTAGTAGTAGAAGTTGTTAGTCCAAATTTTATTTAAAAATTATTTATAAAAGATGATTCAACTCTGTCTTTGAAAATAAATGATTTCCAGTTTGAATAATGGCAGGTTAATTAAATTAAAATTGATTAAGTCAGGCAGCATTACATATTTGCCAGTGCTTCAATTTTAGTCAGGAGAGGAATGGATATGCTTTAGTATTCAAATGCCACCTTCATGTTTAAATTCATTGCTGTGCTGTGGAAAGAGAAACAACAGAAGCAGCTGTCTGCTCCCTCTGCATTTAGCAGAGAATTCAATAACTCTCAGAGTAGGCAGGATTAGCTACTCACTGTCAAACACAGTTGCCCAATTCTGTGCAGCAATTTTTTTTTTTAATATTCCATTTTGGAATACTAAAAGGTAGAAATATGTAAAATATGCAAACATTTCCATCTGCAAGTCACAATGAGAACAGAGATGCACAGGTTCTATTTAGCATTATAGCTTTGCTGGTTGAACTCAACTAATTTACTAAAGATACTATCTTTATTAATAACTGAATCATAGTTTATTAATTAAAACAAGTTTCCAAATGTAGCACTCATTTTTAATCAGTGAGAAAACGTTGCTAATCTTTCACCTTTGCTAATTGGATACTCTGACTTTAAGAATATACCAACAGACTCCATCAGTCTTCTAGACAATGAGTAAAAACAGATTACACAGTTGAAGCTTTAGGAGTACTAGTCCAGGAGCATACTGAAAAATACTACATTAGAAATAAGCTGACAATGATAACTTCAGGGCAATTTGGGAACTCTTTTCAGCTTAGATACAATCTGAAAATTAGCTTTCATACCATAACGTTACATTTTAGTAAACTCTCACCAGCATATAGCATGGGTTAGAAAACAGAGGCATCAGAGAGAAGGAGCCATATGAACAACAACAAAAAAGGTGGCTATACTGGGCTATTGACAATGCGTAGCACAGATTCCATTTGTCAAATACAGATATCACTTACAAGTTGAAGAGCATGCACGGTATAATTTTATTCTTAGTACTTATCATCCTTTATTTTATCCATTATTTGAAAGGAACACAAAACAATATTAAAATTACTATTAAATACTGAATATCGGATCTTTCTAGTAAAATTATGTGAAATATATCTTGTGAGGCCTTAATGAGTACAGCTTGATGGGTCTGTTTACCTTTGTATTTTTTAGAACTTTTTGCCTAGGCTTAGCCTGAGTGAGGGTAAGGGGAAGAAAGAGTGAATGTGCAATTCTTATTCTTCCATCAGGGTTTCTCTGATCACTATCCTCTTCCTGCATAGGTGTTAAGGCTGAATTTGTCTAGACACCAAACCTGTACCTAGGAGCAATATTTGCTCTGTGTCATCAGCAGTGTAGAGATTGGAATAACTAGGTGAGTGTCTGCAGTGTCTGCTCATTTTACAGAAAGTTAGAACAAGCAGGCCTGTGTTCTTCTTGCAGCCTCAGGAGGGAGCAGAGGAAGGAGGGCTATAAATGTTCTCCTAGACACAATGGCAAGCCACAAATGCAAAGGGAAATCTTGCTTTTTGCTTAATTAGCTTCAAATGTCTCTAACAGTAGAGATAACCATGTGATAAATGTATGACAGTAAAAAGATAATATTCGGAAGTTTAGCAGAGTACAGCATCAGCTATTATTAATCTGATAAACTTTTCATTTGTAACCTTTGAAAATATTATTGCCATAAAGTGACACATGGGAACAAATTCCTGCAAAAGACATTGTTAGGATTTGAAAGTGTATAAAGACAGATAAAGTTAGTAATTTGGAGCCCTATTTTTTATTACTAAGAATTTTGAATAAATTATAGTGGGAGGGATACATATCCAGTTTTAAAATAGAATGCATACTCTTAAAAGATTTTTTTTTTTTACAAATAAAAATTATATTTAACAATACCTAGCTATATTAAGAAATACTATAAAAATCACTTTGGGAGGGTAATAGTACTTCATTCATTTAATTTCATTTTTACTTCTAAGCCTTATTTTATTATCTTTTTAAGCCTTCCTTATTTAGCGTTTAAGCCTTAGTTTATTATTTATTTATATAGGGCTATCATTTGTATTTAAGAAAAGGTATTTCAACTATACTATTGAGAGCATCTGGAGATGAATAAAGCTGGCTCAGAATCCCTGGATGAGTTTTTGCTTTGGTCATGTTGGACTGATTGGGACTAGACTTGCCATGTGTCCATAAATATCTAGAAAACTAATCATAATAGATGACACATCTGTATCCAAAAATGGGACAACAGTCAGTGTGAACTATGACCCCTGAGATAAGGGGAACAAATGATGTGAGGCCTACAATTGCCCTTGCTCTCTGCTTGGAGGAACTCTGTAGAATACAGTTTGGGATGGGAATACAAAACTGAACATAAGGGTCTCACTAATGAAAAATAGAGAGCAGAGCAGGGGAAGGATGAGGTGGCTACAGTTTAGAGAACTTAATATGAGAGAGAATGGAGCTCTGCAGAGCTCCAGAAATCTGTATAAGGATCTCCTTGAGCTTGTTGCTAAACATTAAGCAAAATTTGCTTGGGAGATTAATTCCATGGAGTCAGGCAAAAATAATCCAGGAGTTGTGTACAAACCAATATCCAGAGCTCATTGGGTAATGTTGAACTCTGACCACCCAGACTGCCAAGTCTTCATCTGAACATCGAGGGTACTCTGTAACTACTTAATGACAGTTACCTCTTAGCAGTGGGGCTGTTGTAAGCAGTTTCTGAGATGCCGCCAATGATCCAGACCTCTTGATATTCATGAACTTTTGTAATATTCTCCTGTCAAGTGCGAGTGTCTGTAGAGAATAGAATATGGAAAATGTGATAAGATGTTACTCTTGAGATTATGTTAGGAAACAATGCTGGCTTACATTTTACTTGCCTTCTCTCTTGCTGACTTGTTCTGATGGAATCTAGCTGCCGTATTGTGAGCTGCATTATGAAGAGGACCATGTGGCAAGAAACTGAGGGAGATCTCTGACCAACAACTCATAAGCAAATAAATCTTATGATGAACCACTTGAGTCATCTGGAAAGAGGATCCTCCACAGTCAAGCTTTGAAATAACTAGAGCTCTGATGACAGTTGGGTTACAGCCTTAGGAGAAACGGTGAGCTAGGGAAACTTGTGACCAGGTTCCTGTCTTACAGACACTGTCAGATAATAAATGTCTCTGTGTTTTTAAGCTCCTATATTCTGGGATAATTTGTTATGATAACCTGGAAATGAGGTGCTGCCATAGTAAATATCTAAATACAGATCATTAACACAAATACTAAACTAGCCTTACAATAATAGCTACTCTAGACTTGTTAGCAGAGCTTAAAACAAGCCTAGAAAGGATCACACTTACCTAGAAATAGCTTACACATCAGCAGAATAAAATCCAATTTTCCTTAAAGAATGATAGAAAAAGTAAAATTCACAATATCCAACATTCAATCAAGAATTACTATCTGAGAACATGGAAAAATGTGACTCATAAAATGGAGAAAATTTAGTGAATAGAAACAGATCCTAAAATGACAATAATAATAGAATTAAAAAACAAGACTTGTAAACAACTATGATAAATATGCTTGACTGTTTAAAGAAAACCATGAAAATAATAATGAGGAGAGGAATTAAATATATATAAAAGGACCAAATGGAACATCTAGAGTTTTATGTAACTCAGGCACTATATGAAGGTAAAGATACACTAGGCAAGACGCTGTAGAAAAGATATATAAACTTGAAGATATGGAAATCAAATTTTTCTAAATTGACTTTCCTACACAGACAAAAAAGACCAAGAAAATGTAGACAGTGCCTCCTTAACCTTTTATACTTCCTCAGAGTCTCAATTACTTGTACTGATATGAAACAGTCCAACATATGTATCACTGGAGTTCTGGAAAGAAATTGAGGGGCCAGAAAAAGCTTAAATAAATTATAGCCTAAATTATTCCAAAATTGGTAAATACAAGATATACTCACTTTGTAGATGCATAATGGATTTCAGTTGTGCTAAACACCAAACAAACAACAAAAAAACATAGCAATTCTCAAAAACAAAAACAAAAAATATCTATAAGCACATCATGATCAAATTATTAAATACTAGCAATGAACGAAAATCTCTTACACAAGCCAGAATAAAATGCAAATTGTTTAGAGAAAGTAAAAGATAACCTAAGACAGAAAATAAATACATAATATCTTCAGAAAGCCATGGACCACTGCTAAAAGAAATCCCAGATGACACAAACAAATGGAAACATCCCATGTTCATGGATGGGTAGAATCAATATTGTAAAATAACCATACTGGCCAAAGCAATCTGAAATTCAATGCAATTTCCATCAAACACTACCATCATTCTTCACAGAACTAGAAAAAACAATCCTAAAATTCACACGGAACCAAAAAGAGAGTCCATGGAGCCAAAGAAATATTAACTAAAAAGAACGAATATTAAAGTGTCACATTCTCAAACTTTAAATTATGCTACCAGGCTATAGATACCAAAACAGCATGGCATTAGTATAAAAATAGGAATGTCAACCAATGGAACAGAGCGGAGAACCCAGAAATAAAGCCAAATACTTTTACTTATAAACTTAAGACTGAATGAAGACTTAAATCTGAGACCTGAAATCATAAACATACTAGAAGATAACACTGAAAAAATTCTTCAAGGCATTGGCTTAGGCAAAGACTTCATGACTAAGACCCCAAAAGCAAATGCAAGAGAAACAAAGGTAAGAAAGTGGGACCTAATTAAACTAAAAAGCTTCTGCACAGTAAATAATCAGCAAAGTAAACAGACAACAACAGAGTGGGAGAAAATATTCACAAGCTTTGCATCTGACATTGGACAAAGGGCTAGTATTCAGCATCTACAAGCAACTTAAACAAATCAGCCAGAAGAAACAAAAACAAATAATCCCATCAAAAATAGTCAAAGGGCATGAATAGACATTTATCAAATGAAAATATATGAACAACCAACAAACGTATGAAAAAATGCTCAACTTCACTAATATCAGGGAAATGCAAATTAAAACCATATTGAGATGCTACCTTACTCCTGCGAGAATGACCATAATTAAAGTCAATAAACAGTAGATGTTGGTATGGATGTGGTAAATAGGGAACATTTTCACACTGCCGGTGGGAATGTAAATTAGCACAACCACTATGGAAAACAGTGTGGAGATTCTGCAAAGAATTAAACATAAATCTACCATTTGATCCAGTAATTCCATCACTGGGCATCTACCCAAAGGAAAATAAGTTATTATATAAAAAAGACACATGTATATGAATGTTTATAGCCACAAAATTTGCAATTGCTAGGATACAGAACCAACCTAAGTGCCTATTGACCAACGGGTGAATAAAGAAAATGTGGTATATATACACCATAGAATACTATTCAGCCATAAAAAAAAATAATAATGTATTTTGCAGAAACTTGAGTGGAGCTGGAGGCCATTTTTCTATCTGAAGTAATTCAGGAATGGAAATCCAAATACTGTATGTTTTCCTTACATTTGGAAGCTACCTTATGAGGATGCAAAAACATACAGAGCAGTATAATGGACTTTGGAGACTCAGTGGAAGAATTGAGGAGGGTGAGAGACAAAAGACTTTATATTGGATACAGCATACACTGCTTGGGTGAAGGGTGCACTAAAATCACAGAATTTACCTTAAAGAACTCGTTCATGTAACCAAAAAACACCGGTAGTCCCAAAACTATAGATATATATTTTTAAAAAGTTTGACTGTCAAACGAAAAATTGATCAATCTAGAATTCTATAATCTGCAAATATGTACTTCAAAAACAAAGAAAAAAAAAGACTTTTAAAACAAACAAATGCAGAATTTGTCACTAGCAGACTTTTACTTCAGGAAGCAATAAAGAGATCTCTTCAGGTGTAAGGACAATGATACCAGATGGAAACTTGGATTCACTGAAAGTAATAGTGTTGGGATTGGTAAATATGTTACTAAAAAAAACATTGAGTCAATATTATTTTTTTATTTTTAATAAAATATAAATGACTATTTCAAACAAAAATAATAGTGTATTGTGAAGGTTGTAACATTTATAACATGTATAAAAACAAAAGCACAAATAATGGAATATGTAATTATATGTAACTTTTTAAATGTTGAAGGGTTGTAACATTATATGAAGGCAATGTGATAAATTAAAGATGGAGAAGTCCTAGAATCCTAGAACAACAGCTAAAAATGAAACCAAGTGATTGTTATTATTGTGAACCAGAGAAAATAAAATGGGATATAAAAAGCAATCAAGATGTCAAAAAGAGAGGGAAAGAGGAAAAATAGCAGAGGTATAAATACAAAACAAAAAAAAAGTAATAGATTTAATCTCAACAGTATCTATAATTAGATGAAAGAAAGTGGAATAAATACTCCAACTAAAAGGAAGAGATTATCATTCTAGATAAAACAGCGAGACCTAATTATCTGCTGGCTATAAGAAATATATTTCAAATATTAAGGCACATATAAGTTAAATAATAAATACAAAATGTATATACATTTGCATCCCCAAATGTATATGCCCCTAATAACAGAACTTCAAAATGCATGAAGCAAAAGGTGACTGTACTGAAAACACAATTCAAAATGCACAATTATATGTGGAGATTCAACAATTCTTTCTCATTATTTGGCAGAATATGTAAATGTAAAAATCAATAAAAGTAAAGAAGATTTGAACAGTGTAATTTCATTGATATTTGTGGATTTCTCTATTCAGCAACAGAATATACATTCTTCTCAATTGAAGATGATTCATCCATCAAGATAGACCCTGTACTGTTCTATAAAACATGTTTTAATAAAGTTAAAAATCTGAAACTATGCAAATTATGTTCTGCACATAATAGAATTATATTCTATATGTGATATAATTTAATTTTAAATTAACAGCAGAAAGGTATCTTGAAAATTCTCAAGTACTTGAACATTAATCAGTATGCTTCTAAATAATCACAAGTCAAGGGAGATTTACAAAGGGTAGTATGAAGTATTCTGAATAAATAAAAGAAAAACATATGATGTCAAATATGTCCGATGTAGTCAAAACAGTGCTTAGAGGGAAATTTAAAGCTTTAAATGATTATATTAGAGAAAAATAAAGGTCTACAATACTCTATATTGACACATAAAGAAATGAGACAAAGAAAAGAAAAATCAAATTAGAAGTTACTAGAATAAAGAAAATAAGAAAAAGACAAACAGAACAACAACAACAACAACAACAAAAAAAAACAATAAGGTGAGTGCAGAAGTTAATGAAGTAGAATACAAGTAAATAAAGTCGATCATGCCAAATAATTTTGTAAAAGGTTAAAATCAATAAATTTCTGGGTAGACTGGCAAAAAACTAAAGAATGAAAATACAAAAAGAAAAGAAGGAGCATTACTCCATATCTTGCAGATATTAACAAGACAGTAAGAAAATATTATGGGTAACTGTGTCAATATTTTTAACAAATTAGATAAAATTTAAAAATTAATGGAAATACAGAAATTATCAAAATGGATAAATCTCTAAATAATTTATTCATACAAAGGGATGAATATATTCTGTATTATATTTTGTCAAAAAAAAATAGTAAAAGATTGAAGAGTTTTTTGACAGTGATATCTACAGATTAATATTTTAAGATCATATTTACTAACTGTATTAGTCCACTCTCACACTGCTATAAAAAAACTTCTTGAGTCTGGGTAATTTATAAAGAAAGGAGATTTAACGACTCACAGTTTTGCATGACTGGAAGGCCTCAGGAACCTTACAATCATGGCAGAAGGAGAAGGGGAAGCCAGCATGTCTTTATCATGGTGGATCAGGAAAGAGAGGGAGTAAAGGGAGAAGTGTCACATACTTTCAAACAACCAGATCTTGCGATAACTCACTCACCATCACAAGAATAGCAAGGGGAAAGTCCACTCCTGTGCTTCAGTTACTTCCCATCAAGCCCCTCTGCTGACACGTGGGGATTACAATTCAAGATGAGATTTGGGTGGGGACACTAAGCCAAACCATACCATTAACTTTCTGGGTAAAATGATGTATATATTGTTATATTCATAATTGATGCTCGATATCATTGTTTGCTAGGGACTATAAGGTACAGCTATCATAGGATACCAGTACACAGCTAATAGAATGGTTGCAATTAAAAAGATTGACAGCAGCAAATATTAGAGAATATACAGCACAACTGTGACTCTCATACATTGCTGATGGAAGGTAACATAGCACAGCCAGGATGGAAAACAATTGATGATGTATCCTTCCATGTGATCCATCCACTCCTAAGTATTTATCCAATAGAAATGACAATATGTGTTTGCACATGTTTTGCAACCCAGAACTGGAAACCAACAGGTGGATGGATTAAACATTTCATTCATATTAGCTGCAAAATGGAAACAAGTCAAATATCTATCTACGAAGTGAATACACAAACAGACTGTTGTACAAACAATGGATAAATATATTGTGTGCATATAATGGAATACTATTTATAAATAAAAGGAGAATAAACTTCTGATACATGCAATATGCATATATCTCAACATGCATGAAAACATTATGCTGAGAGAGAGAGAAGATTTATGCTGAGAGAGAGAAGCCTGACACAAATGAGTAAACAGTATTGAATTTCAATTGTATGAAATTTTATAACATGTAAATATAATCTTTAGTGACAGAAAGAAGATCACTGCTTACTGGAGCCAGGGTTGCAATATAGGGATACTTACTGCAAAAGGGCTAAAGGAAGTATTCTGTTTCTTGATTGTGATGCATCCAGTGTCAAAAGCAATCAATATGTACACTTAAAATGCATGCATTTTATTGTGTATAAAGTATGGCTTAATAGAGTTGACACAAAACCTTTTAATAAATACAAAAAATAACAAGTTTCTGGAATATTTTATCAGTATTCAAATATTTTAATACATCAAAAAATAAGACATAAACTTTAAGAAATTAAACAATGCAAAATCTATATTCTAAAAACAAGACAAAAAAACCTAAATCTATTTGTGTTTATATTCTAATTAAACCTAATGAATCCTATTAATCCTATTATTCCTATTAATTCTATTATTCTAATTAAGGATCAGTATATGTCTACTTTTCCATAATCAAATACCATATAGAAAAATGAAAATTTAGTAAATATGACTTTCTCTTCTGCCTAAAAATGATGCAATAAATAAAGAAAATAAAGAGAAGGAAGTGAGAGAACAGGAATGGAAAAATTAAAAAGAGGTGGTTTTGAGTTCTTTGGTCACAGTTTCTATCATAGATGCTTTAGTGCTCAAAAATCCTTTTTGAGGGCAATAAAAAGAAAGATTATTGCTTGAGTCAGTAGCCTAACATAAAACATTGATTTACAAATTTTGTTATGTTACCTGGGGGCCTATACTTAAAATTGCTTGTGTAAGTCTAATGCATTCCTTTACTGTAGAGACTTCAAAGACAGAATATCTTACTCAGAGGGAGAAGAAGCCATGAGAAACATATTTAGCCTGGGGAGAAATTCTGGAGCAGAGGTTTGGCAAATGGAATCCTCATGTGGTGAGGAGATGGGGATGATACACTGGGACTTTGAAAAAACTTGGAACTTTATTTGTATCTGTTTTATATTAAGCTTTTAAAAACATCATATACTGCTCATAGTTAGAAAGAATCAATATCCTGAAAATGGCCATACTGCTGAAAGTAATTTATAGATTCAATGCTATCCCCATCATGCTACCAATGACCTTCTTCACAGAACTGGAAAAAAACCACCTTAAACTTCATATGGAACCAAAAGAGAGCCCACAGGGCCAAGACAATCCTAAGCAAAAAGAACAAAGCTGGTGGCATCACACTACCTGACTTCAAACTATACTACCAGGCTACAGTAATCAAAACAGCATTGTACCAGTACCAAAACAGAGATATAGACCAATGAAACAGAACAGAGGCCTAGAGGCAACACCACAGATCTACAACCATCTGATCTTTGACAAACCTGACGAAAACAAGCAATGGGGAAAGGATTTCCTGTTTAATAAATGGTGTTGGAAAAACTGGCTAGCCATGTGCAGAAAGCAGAAACTGGACACTTTCCTGACACCTTACACTAAAATTAACTCCAGATGGAATAAAGACTTAAACATAAAACCCATAAAACCCTAGCAGAAAACCTAGGCAAAACCATTCAGGACATAGGTATAGGCAAGCAGTTCATGACGAAAATACCAAAAGTCTTGGCAACAAAAGCCAGAATAGACAAATAGGATTTAATTAAATTCCAGAGCTTCCGTGCAGCAAAAGAAACAATCATTAGAGTGAACCAGCAACCAACAGAATAGGGAAAAATTTTTTTGCAATCTACCCATCTGACAAACAGCTAATATCTAGAATCTACAAAGAAGTAAAACAGATTTACAAGAAAATAACAAACAAACCCATAGTGGACAAAGGATATGAACAGACACTTTTCAAAAGAAGATATATATGAGGCCAAAAAATATATGAAAAAATAGTCATCATCACTGGTCATTAGAGAAATGCAAATCAAAACCACATTGAGATACTATCTCATGCCAGTTAGAATGGTGATCATTAAAAAATCTGAAGACAACAGATGCTGGAGAGGATGTGGAGAAATAGGAACACTTTTACATTGTTCGTGGTAGAACAAGTTAGTTTAACCACTGTGGAAGACAGTGTAGCGATTCCTCAAGGATCTAGAAATAGAAATTCCATTTGATCCAGTAATCCTGTTACTGGGTATATATCCAAAGGATTATAAATCATTCTATTTTAAAGACACGTGCACATGTATGTTCATTGCAGCACTGTTTACAATAGCAAAGACTTGGAACCAACCCAAATGCCCATCAATGATAGACTGGACAGGGAAAATGTGGCACATATACACCATGGAATACTATGCAGCCATAAAAAACTATGAGTTTGTGTCTTTTGCAGGGACATGGATGAACCTGAAAACCATCATTCTCAACAAACTGACACAAGAACAGAAAATCAAACACTGCATGTTCTCACTCATAGGTGAGTGTTGAAGAATGAGAACACATGGACACAGGGAGGGGACCATCACACACTGGGGTCTGTTGGGTGGGTTTATGGGAGGAACACCTTGAGGTGGGGAGGTTGGGGAGGTATAACTGGAGGAGAAATGCCAGATATAGGTGATGGGGGGAAATGGAGGCAACAAACCACCTTGCCATGTAAGCCCTATGCAACAAACCCTGCATGATCTGCACATGTACCTCAGAACCTAAAGTACAATAGAAAAAAATCATATACTGGTTGATCATTATTATTTTCTTTTCCAAAAATGAGTGGTTTTAGGCAGATTACTATAGTAACCATCACCTCTGAAGGATTATACCTTTCTGATTCTCTTGTCTTCTTTACTTGCCTGGGCCCAGAAGGAACTTGACTTCGACTGTGGGGACACAGTCAATGAATCATCACATTTTGTGGGGTTGGGGGCAGTGAGATTTTTCTAGTCTAAAAAAGAAGAAATGGAATGTGTTTTTTCAGATGCAGATATTTCTTACTAGAATGATTACTCAAAAGGCAAACATAGGTCTTTGAACCAAGACTGCAAGACTTGGGAGCTGGGTGCACACGTACATCATAATTTCTTCTGTGGAAGCAACTCAATTTCTTTAAGACTCATATAGGAAATTCTTGCCATAGGGCTTCAATTTTCAAAGCAGCTTCCCCAATGGGGAGTCTATCTTTTCATGCTTAATGAATAAACAAAGGACTGTATAGAGATTTAGTGCACAAGGAAACAGGAAGAAGGAGCTCCTTCTCTAGAATTCTGAACTTTTAGAAAAAGTGAGGCAAGTCCAAAAATGTGTTTTAAAGTAACTGTAAATCATTAAATTATGATCTGTAAAATCTGTATAATATTTCACTTGATATCCCAGCTTGCTTTGAACTGTAATCAATGTTCTTAAGTGCATCAGCATCCTGACTTTGTAGTTTCTAGAAAGAAATCATTTAGTAGAATCAGGAAAGCACATTTCTGTATTCAATAGCTGTTTACTTAAATGCACACAGCAGTTTTCAGAAGTGGCTTTTCCTCACTGCCTGTATTTGCATAACATTTATTGCCAGAAAGATTATTTAAAAGCAATGAAAGTTTGAAGTTTAGGGTGTGCTCTTTAATCAAGCCTGTGATTATACATCTGGAATCTTTTGGTTATTCAGAAAATTCTAATATGGTATATTATTTTCTGTGAATTTTTACCAATAAATCATTTTCAAAAAATAAAAAATACAGGTTTTGGAATAATGCATTTTAAATTTGCAGTGTATATGCATTCTTAGACTATTGCTTATTTGAATTGATGGTAGTTGTATAATTGATCTGGAAGGAGGCTTGTCATCTTGTCAAGCAGAGGAAGAAAGAGATTTGGAAACACGAATAAAAGACATTTTATTCTTGGCTCTACATTTCCTCTTTGGAAAATCTTAGGCCAATACATACTTTTTTTTCCATCTATAATCCAAAATGCAAATAGAGCAATAATATTGTTCATCAGACATAAAAGAGATTTATCTTGCATTGTTTTAATTCTCTCAAAATGAAAACATCATGCAAGGCTTTAAATAAACCCCTGCAATTTCTAATCTATTTTTACATATGTAGAGAATTCAACTGTTGTCCCTGTTTACTTTGTCATTTTTATTTGAAAATACAAGAAATCAGAATCTTACATTATAGTGTATTAATAATGAAGCTTCAATATTAAAGTTATCCATATTTATTTAAATATGTACCATCAAATTTGTTTTCTAAATCTGGAGATTGGAGTAATTAACTCCACAATTCTCAAAATTGTTCCCCGAATTTCCTTCTTTCAATAAGCAAATGAAACTATTTGTTATGCATCATTAGAATTGGTATGCAGTCCAACAGAAAGGAAGCTGATTGGCTGACTGACTATATTTAACGAGAAATGTTCTATTTAATAAATGCCAATACTTATTGAAGAGTTTATTATTCAAATATCAACTACATATATATGTACACCTTTTATCCCCTTCTGCCAAAGTTCCATTGTGAAATCCAGTTCTTTGGACTAAACTCCTTATTTCATTCAGAAAAGTGATTTCTTTCTCAAGATTTATAATCCATGTCATTAAAACTGGATTCTGTCATATGAGGCTTCTCAGTCTCTCAGGCATGTGGATAGATATGTGAAGATCCAATGAGAATAGAATTCACTAATCTTGTCTTTTGCTTGACTGTTTTATCTTTCTGTTTTTAGTGATGGTATGTTTTCGTTAGTTCAGCTACTCTTATTTGGTATATTCTAAGGTTATAAATTGATTAGAGTCAAGCCTAATCTTGATTCTGAATTACATCTGAACTTTACAATAATTTTCTAAGTAAATCGATGTTTATCAACTCTAGTGCTTATTAGGATCACCTGGGAAGCTTTCCAAAGCTACTGGTGACTTGGCCCCCACTCCTCCTAGAGTTGGAGCTGGACGTTTTTTAAGTTAGCCAGGTGGTCAGAGACAAAAACAGTGAAATAATAAGCTCACTGGTTAATCTCTTGTGGGCAAGAAGCCAGACATTACAATACCATTCAGCTTTCTTAATGCAATCACTTAAGTTCTGTGAGTTCATATCACATTTATTGATCATCTACCAATGAGAATTCACTGTGCGCAGGACTGAAGGGACAAAGATAAACAAGTCACCGGTTTAAGTGCCAAAGAAAGCATTGCTAATGTTTCTGTGGAAGTAATGTTTTCTGCTTTCATTTTTCCCTATAATACACACTCATACTCAACCTATTTTTTTTGTATTGACATCTGTGTGAATTCTAAGGCCAACCAACATTACATCAAATGATTTGTAGCATTCTGAAAAATGTTTATTATTCACTATTTAAATAGTACCATTTGCCAACAAAAGGTTTTAAGCAGGATAATGACAAAAAACCTGAACTGTTTTGTAATTCACAAATACAGTTTTATGGTTAGCAAGAATGAAACCCAGAAGGTATTAGATTCTGGCTTCACCTGCAATGATTAGATAGAGAAAGCAACTATAGTTGTCAGCAGAATATTTCCAAACATGACATCAAAAACCTCTCCAGTGGTTGAGTAACAGAAGAGAGAGCTTAGATTGGAAACTTTGCTAAATGCGTTCAATAATAAAAGTCTGTGATTTTATTGTTTAGGTAAAATAATTTAGGTAATGTGTGGTCTAGACCTGATATTCCAGTGTGGTAACCAATGGCTGCATATATATGTGTCTACATATAATATACACATCTACATATAATCTACAAAAAAATGGAAAAGATCCAAGATGGCTGATGGCTAACAGCTCGGGATTGTAGCTCCCAGTGAAAGCCCAGAAAACGAGAGGACGCCACACTTTCAGACGAATTTTCGTCACTCACAGACCAGAAGATTTCCAGTGGAGGAGCCCCAAGGGTGGCCAGGGTGACTCTTGTGGCCGGCGCAGCGGTTTTGCTGGCGCCTCGGCGCAGCAGCTCTTCATGCAGAGTAAACGGGACTGGTTCCCCTACTGACAGGTGTTTGGAGCTCTGGGAAGGCAGAGCCGCTTGTTGCAGACTCAAGAGGGAAGCCAGACCAGAGATTCCCAGGCAGAAGAGCACCATCAGTCTTATCACTGCTGTTTTGGCTGGCGCAGTGGGTTGCTCGAATTCCAGCACTGGGAATCAATAAATTGGATGTCCACTCAGAAACCTAATTAGAAAGGCGGTAATTGTAAAGACAACAGATGGATAAATTCATAATAAAAGGAAAAAAAAAACAGCCTAAAAAGGCCAAGAGTACCCAGAATTAGAACACCTCTCCCTCTACAGGGGATTGTAATTCCTCATCAGCAATGGAACAAGCCCTGATGGAAAAGGACTGTGTTCCATTATCTGAAGTAGGCTTCAGAAGGTGGATGATAAGAAGCTTTTGCGAGTTGAAAGAACTTGTTCTAACCCGATGTAAAGAAACTAAGAACTTTGAAAAAAGGTTTGACGAAATGCTAAAAAGAATGAACAATATAGAGAGGAATGTAAATGAACTAACGGAGTTGAAAAATACAACACGAGAACTTAGTGAAACATGCACAAGTTTGAATAGCCGAATTGATCAAGCAGAAGAATGGATATTAGAGGTCGAAGACCAACTTAATGAAATAAAATGAGAAGACAAGAATAGAGATAATAGGATAAAAAGGAATGAGCAAAGTCTCCAAGAATTATGGGACTATGTGAAAAGATCTAATCTACGTTTGATAGGTGTACCTGAATGTGATGGAGAGAATGAATCCAAGCTGGAAAATGCTCTTCAGGATATTATCCAGGAGAATTTTCCCAATCTAGCAAAGCAGGACACTATTCAACCCCAGGTAATACAGAGAACACCACAAAGCTATTCCTCAAGAAGAGCAACCCCAAGGCACATAATCGTCAGATTCACCAGGGTTGAAATGAAGGAGAAAATACTCAGGGCAGCCAGAGAGAAAGGTCAGGTTACCCACAAAGGGAAGCCTATGAGACTTACAGCAGATCTCTCAGCAGAAACCCTACAAGCCAGAAGAGAGTGGGGGCCAATATTCAACATCCGTAAAGAACAGAACTTTCAGCCCAGAATTTCATATCCTGCCAAACTAAGCTTCACAATTGAAGGAAAAATAAAATCCTTTATGAACCAGCAAGTACTCAGAGATTTTATTACCACCAGGCCTGCTTTACAAAAGCTTCAGAAAGAAGCATTACACACAGAAAGGAACAACCAGTATTAGCCTTTCTAAAAATATACCAAAAAGTAAAGAGCATCAACATAAAGAAGAATTTACATCAATGAATGGATAAAACAGCCAGTTAACATCAAATGGCAGTAACCCTAAATTTAAATCGACTAAATCCCCCAATCAAAAGATACAACCAAAACCTAATGGTATACTACATCCAGACCCATTTCACATCCAAAGACACACAGACTCGAAACAAAGGGATGGAGAAAGATTTACTAACCAAATGGACAGCAAAAATAAATACATAAACAAAAAGCAGGAGTTGCAATTCTCGCATTTGATAAGACAGATTTCAAAGCAACAAAGATACAGTGGTAAAAGGATCAATGCAATAATAAGAGCTAAGGATCCTAACACCCAGATATATAAGACCCATAAAGAGATTTAGACTCAACGAGACAGAAAATTAATAAGGATATCCAGAACTTAAACTCAGATCCAGAACAAGTAAACTTAATAAGTATTTATAGAGCTCTCCACTTTAAATACACAAAATATACATGCTCCACTTTAAATACACAAAATTTTGATCGGCCATTATTAATACCCATTTTTAGAATAAAGCAATATTCCTGTTCTCTCTCCCTCTTTTTCCTCCTCTTCCTCTCCTTCTCTCCTTAAAAAGAAAAAAAAAGAAGTTTCTCTTTAAGCCTTTCAGCATCCTTTCTACTTCTGCCTTCCCCCCTCCAAAAAAAATTGAAAAAAATTTAAATAAATCATTTTCACATTTGCACTAGCCAGATTTAAAGTGTTTTTTTTTTTTTTTTTTTTTTTTTTTGGCACATGTTACTAGTGGCTATATATTGGACTACAGAGAATTAGAGCATTTCAATCATTACAGAAAGCTCTATTGGAAAGTGTTGGTCGGGATAGATATTTTAAAACTCAAAGTAAAATAAACAGCACAATAATGGGAAAATTCACATGTAAGTCCCTATAAGCTTCTTTGCATTACTCCATTTAAAATAAGGGACATATGATCAGTAGTAAGTCTTGACTTCCTTTTGAATAACTGTAATTAATCTTCCTTCAGCTGAACTTTTCTAGAATTATATTTACTGTCTTTAACCATGAAATAACCTAGAGAAATGCCCAAATCTGCTTATATAAAGAAGGTACATACTTTCTAAATTTACCTGTATTATCAAGACCATACTGTTGTTTGTCTCAATTTTATTAAAAGCATTTCCCTAAAATTTATTTGGGGCCCTAAGCCATAATACAGGAGGTGATAAACTGCTTTTGCTAAGCCTAGCCCAAAAGAAGAGGCTATGGTGATAATTTAAACTCTATTTATATTGTGCCTGAATTTTCCATTTAGTCTGTATACAGGCATTTGATATATAACTTCTCTAACCACAGAATCAGTGCCCTTGTCTGCAAAGTTCCCCACAGTTTGACATGAGGTCAGATTCTGCACAGTGGTAAATAGCAGGCCACGTCTGTTGGAGAGTGAGTGATGACTAGAAGATCAATAAGTTACTTCTCATACACATAAATGGTTGCAAATGAAAAAATTCATGGGTGTTTATCTTGTTTTTCAACAGATTTAACCAAAATAAAATCAATGGAATCATGCTGAGCCAAAAGAGAATAAATTAAAAATGTAAAAAATATAGTGGCATTTACCAGGTAATTCTACTAAGGAAAGCACACCCCAACCCTCAAGTCTGTAGGTATTTCATGATCCGTGGCAGAGGAGTTTGGCCTATCCTTTCTTATTCAACTATGATTTTGGGAAGTTAATAATGTAAATGAAAAAGCAATTGATCGTTTTCATCTCTAATTCCTGTAATTCTACCATCCCACTGAAAAGGCCAAGAGATTAAAAACTAGCTGAATCACTGTATAATAAAAGCATCCGGCAACAGTGGGTGTAAGTAGCATTTTTAAAGAAGGAATGTGAGTGGGAGAGCAGTGTAATTTCACTGAAGATGAAGTAGTCTTCAGAGCTGCACCTGTCAACAGAATCTGTTTTAAAATGTGCTTGCAGACAGAGTTTAAATGGTTTAGCCAGTACCAAGAGAGGTGTTATTAACAGTGGATAATGGAAAATAATCTCTGAAAATTATTTGCTCTTCTACTTGATATGCATTTTGTGCAGGATCCAACCAGAGTGGCATTTTATAATTCTCATGCTTTCATAATTTAATTATGTTGTATATTTACAGAGCTTACCAAAGGATTTTATGATGTATTCAGAATGTCTGCAGTGAAGAAAATTTTGATTTGTTCTAGTTTATTTGCAGCAAAGAAAAAATTTACATTACGAATAAATTTATCTACATGGAGGAGGAATAAGCAAATAGAAGCACAAAGAGAATAGTGTAGGTACCAGTCAGGGTAGAGTGATTTTTGCTGTAACAAAAAATGACCCAGATCTCATTGGCATATAACAAGGAACTATGAATTCTCACTTATGTTACATGTTCATACTCTCAGGAGCCTGGCTCAGTGTCACCATCACCTGAGATCTAGGTCGCAGGAACAGTCCCATTGGAGATTCTGCTAGGCTCAAGGGAAAGGAGAAATAAGAAGGCAGAGAACCATGTGATGGCTTAAAAAACTGTTTGGAAATGACACATGTCAATTCTCATAGTCCATTTGCCAAAGCCACTCTCAGGACAAACTGAAGTCAACGAGGTGGGAAGGCATAGTCCTCCGTAGCAACGGCCCTGTAAGTGGGGAGGGAAATATTCTGAACAAATAGTACTACGTCCCACACTGTAGTTGAAAGCTTAGCTGCTGGAGTCAGACAACCTGGAATTT
Source organism: Saguinus oedipus (assembly GCA_031835075.1). Classification (NCBI taxonomy): domain Eukaryota; kingdom Metazoa; phylum Chordata; class Mammalia; order Primates; family Cebidae; genus Saguinus; species Saguinus oedipus. The sequence continues at coordinate 184,323,122 of CM063171.1, read as the reverse complement.
AAATCCAAAAACAGCATGATTTTTAAAAAACAAAGTACATGCAAAAAATGTAGCCTATTTTGTCTCTACTTACAAAACTCCTCAAGATATTTGAAAAATAATTGTAGTTCTAAATATTTCCAGATGCCTAATGGAAACTAGTAGAGCTATTATTTCAGCTAATCAATTGCAATTCACATAACACCTCTTTGCTCTCCATATTTTAGCAGGGACAGAGGAAGGGATTTGGATACAGATAGCATATATTGTCTTTTTTTTAAATAAGAAAAACAAAAAAAATTTGAATTACATTCTAATTCAAAAGCAGCTTAGAGTTACATAAGAAATGCCAGTTTGCTAACACCTCTATTAGAGTTTTGTGATTAAGATTCTTTTTAAAAAATATTTTTTGATTCCTACTAATTTAAGAGACTTTTAAAAATCTGATTTTCTGCTCCCATTCCAAATTCGGTTCTCTTGTAGAACCAAATAAAAAGTCTTGAGAGTTATTAAACCAATATTTAAAAAATTAATAATCCTAAAACAGAACAGGTGATAAAGAACCCAGGGGTACACCTGGATGTTTTGTTAAATGTCATAACATTAGTTCTAAAATTGCTTTAGTACTGGTAAAATGGTAGAATTTTAATGATCAATATTCATAAGATGTCTTTGTCTGAATTTGACTAATTCAAATGACTGAAAAGTCTTTGAACTGTTATAGGTTATATTAATAATAAAAGTGAAAGAGGATGAGTTATTTTTAAAAATCAAAGAACATTCTCACTTTTAACATTTATAAGCAATATTTTCATCAAAAAACTGGCAATTTTTTCACTGACATTTAGGTTGAAGTTTTGCTTCATTTCAGGGTCACTGATTAAATGTTTAATGTGAAAATGTTTCATACATTAAAATAAAGCAAATATAATACGAATGAATAAAATAATCTTACTCAAAACAAGCTTTCGGTGTCCCTTGGACTCCTTCCCAAACAAAGCAACAATTAAACCAACAAAATTTAATTTTATCTTACCTTTTAGAAAAGCAGAAATTTAAAAGCATGTTTCAAAACACAGATAATTTACATTCCAAAAAGAGGAAAAAAAAACACCAAAGTGACCATCTTATTCAACCATTTCCATTCAGTCACTTAAGCTTCAAAAAACATATGCCAAAATGTAGGCCTCTCAGTATTTAAGGTGTCGTGAAACCTAGAAGGTGTGAATTAATCTCTTTGACCTCTTCCCTGTGGCATACCTCCCTCTAATGGCTTCCTGGCACCTCAGTTTAAATGTGACCACTGCTATGGTTTCAATATGTCCCCTAAAAAAACCAGTGTTGGAGACTCAATTCCCAGTGCAACATTGTTGATAGGTGGGCCCTAATGGGAAGTGTTAGATCATGAGGACTCCACTCTCATGAATAGATTAATACCAATTATAAAAGGGTGGACTTGAGACCCTGAGCTGGACCTCTTGTTCTCTCTTGCTCTCTTACCTTCTACCTTCTGTCATGGGATAAGGTGACATAACGGCCTGATGCCAGCACCTTGATAATGGACTTCACAGCCTCCAAAACTGTGAGAAGTAAATTTTTGTTTTTTCTTCTTCTTTTTTTCTTTTTAAATGGAGTTTTGCTCTGTTGCCCAGGCTGGAGTACAGTGGCGCAATCTTGACCACTGCAACCTCCGATTCCCTGGTTCAAGCAATTCTCCTGCCTCAACCTTCCCAGTAGCTGAGATTACAGGTGCCTGCTACCATGTCCAGCTGATTTTTTTTATTTTTATTTTTAGCAGAGACAGAGTTTCACCATGTTGGCCAGGCTGGTCTTGAACTCCTGACCTCAGGTGATCTGCCCACCTTTGCCTACCAAAGAGCTGGGATTACCAGCATAAGCGACCACACCCAGCCATTAATTTTCTTTATAAGTTACTTAGTCTATGATATTGTGTTGTAGCAATATGAAAATGGGCTAAGACAATTACCTTCTAGACCTTACTTCTGATCCTGGCTTCCTTGCAGCATAGCCGTTGTACAGTGTAAATGCCTGTGCAAATGTCCCCAGACCACACTATCCTCCTTCCTGCTCTGCCCTGGACTCCCTTCCTTTCTCTCTCTTTCTTTACTTCATTCCTGTTTTGCTTTTCTCTCTTGTTCCTATCTATGTTTCTCTCATTTTCTTTGTCTTTTAAATTTATCTTTAGATATGAGAAATAAAATCAAGCCTGAAAGGGCCAACTGCAGAGAAATAGTTAGATGGGGGAGTTGTCAATAACAGCCACAGGGACACATGGTGAGAAAGAACAGAAACAATTTCTTCACTCAGTGGAGTGTGTAATCAGCATAACACCATAACCCTGACTTTATTTGGCTTTCCTATATTGCAGGGAGGGGAGTTTTTATCATTTACTTTTTTAATGGCTATTTTCTCCTTCAAACGTAAAAATAAACAAATTATAAAAGAGAGGTCCAATTCCAATATAGCTTACTTATTAAATATCAAGTTCTATGCTAGGGTCTGACCGTAAAAATGTGAATAAAGTATGTCCTTATCTTCAGAGCTATCTTATTATAATAAAAAACGATAAATATGAATACAACAACTTTAATGAATGCATTGAGCATTATAAGATAGGCATGAACATGAAAACATACAAAAGGAATGATTCATTTATTTTTATAATATTGATGTAGCATTTGTGACAATATATACAAGGCTTAAAGTATCATTTGTTGAGTGGTCTGATTTTATAAGCCATTAATTATAGGTAAAAATCATTTTCAATTCACAAATAAAATGATTTCTCTCTTCATAGATTCTATATTTTAGTAGTGGAAAATGACAGACAGTAAACCAGATAAATATCTGGGTATACAATATATCAAGGTGTTAAATGCTCTGGGAAAAAAATAAAAGAGAGAAAGAGGTTAAGGAAAGTGTATGTGTGGGTCCATGGGGTATTGCATCCCAGGCAGGGGACACAGAATATGAGAAAGCTCTGAGGCTGGAGCAAGCAGGACTGACCTGGACCAGAAACAGCAAGGGGACCAGTATGCCTGGAGCAGAAGAGGCCACGAGAGCAATAGGAGATGAAATCAGAGAGCTAATGAGGAGTCCGAATGAAGAGGGCTTTATAGGCCATGGTAGAGAATTTGACTGTTACTTTGAAAAAGGAGGAAAACCACGGAGAGATTTTGGCCATGGTGTAACATAATCTGACAGTTTTCAAAAGCATTACTTTAGCTTCCCCGTGGAGGATAGACAGAGAGTGGGCAAAGGTGTAAGCAAGTAAACAATGAGAGGCCGTTGCCACAGCGTTATAAGAGATCATGGTGGCTTGGGTGAGGGTAGCAACAGTGCAAGTCATGAGCAGATGTTGCATTCTCAATATTAAAGCTATGTTCTGATCAATTATATTAATACTTTGATTATATATTTATCTGACACATAAATATGGTGAGAATTGATTTAAATTAGACTGTGATTTGCGCAGTTTGCATCTTGTAGGCATTCCTGGTGTAATATGTTATGGATGGAGAGGAGGGTCACAGAGCAGAAACCTAACTGCGAATAGTTTAATAAGAAACATAGAGTACATATCTCAGAGAAAAGGGGCTGGTCAATCGAACCAACCTGGTCCCCCATGTCAAGTCTAGTTATGGGAATACATGGGATATGGGGCAGACAGAGTGAGTGATGTACTCTGGCTAAAGAGTTCATGTAATTGAGCAACGGAAATTAGTCAAGACAGATATATTAGGACTACATTTAATGGGGACTAGGCATGGAAAAATGGAATTTATATTAGAAGCGTAAGAAGACACTTCAAAGTACCTAACTGGGAAGTATCATTGTTATCAGTCAGAATTTAATTAGGAACCAATTGGAGGCACACACAATTGAAAAAAAAAAAAAACACGCGTTCACATGCTGTCACTCATAAGTGAGTGTTGGGGAACATCACACACTGGGGCCTGTTGGAGGGTGACGGCTGGGGAGGATAGCATTAGGAGAAATACCTAATGTAGATGACGGGGTGATGGATGCAGCAAACCACCACAGCATGTGTATGCCTATGTAACAAACATGTACGTTCTGCACGTGTACCCCAGAACTTTTTTTTTTTTTTTGAGACGGAGTTTTGCTCTTGTTACCCAGGCTGGAGTGTAATGGCGAGATGTCGGCTCACCGCAACCTCCGCCTCCTGGGTTCAGGCAATTCTCCTGCCTCAGCCTCCTGAGTAGCTGAATTACAGGCATGTGCCACCATGCCCAGCTAATTTTTTGTATTTTTATTAGAAACGGGGTTTCACCATGTGGACCAGGATGGTCTCGATCTCTTGACCTCGTGATCCATCCACCTCGGCCTCCCAAAGTGCTGGGATTACAGGCGTGAGCCACTGCGCCTGGCCCCCAGAACTTAAAGTATAATAAAAAAAAGAAGAAAAATGCATATCCTGTCCTCAAAAAAAAAAAAAAGAAAGAATTGAAAGAAGAGATTATTTACAAAAAATATAGACAAGATAAAGAAAAAAACACACAGATGCCAGCAACAGTTGATCTGAACAAGGACAAACAATAGCCAGAACTTGAAGAGAGCTGAAGATGTCTGAGACTGCCATCCTACCTGCCCTTGAGAAATACAACCACTACCAGGTGTTCAGGATAACAGATAAGCTCACCTCTCTGCCTATTGATTCCTGATCTCCTGTTGGTGACTTTCACTGCAAACTGGAAGAGAAGCTAAAGAACATCGTAACTGGTTGATTGTATCTGCAGAAGTTAACTTTGCAGGACACAGGGAGGGGTGTAGAAAGGTTTTGAAGGGCACAGGGAGGAGTGCAGACAGGGATTGCAAAGGAGCAAACAGAGAATATTCCGTCCAGCTCAAGGATCAAAGTACTATTATAAGAAGACTTAATGTTTTAGTGAAGACTAAAATGTGTTGTAGAGGAGATCACAATTAGAAAGAAAGAAGAATTTACAAGACACGTAAAGAAGAAAATTTTAAGAAGTGATTGAATTAGGAGCTGATTGGATATGGTTAGAATCAGAAAGAGAGAAATGTCCGGAAATATTTTTAAAGTAAATTACTTCCTTCAAAATACCTGTGATGATTAATACTGTCAACTTGATTGGATTGAAGGGTGTAAAGTATTGATCCTGGATGTGTCTGTGAGGGCATTGCAAAGGGCTTAACATTGGAGTCAGTGGACTGGGAAAGGCAGACCCACCTTTAATCTGGGTGGGCACCATCTAACTAGCTGCCAGCTCAGTTAAAATATAAAGCAGGCAGAAAAATATGAAAAGACTAGACTGTCTTCCAGCTTTCTGTCCTTGAACACCAAACTCCAAATTCTTCAGTTTTGGGACTTGGACTGGCTTTCCTTGCTCCTCAGCTTGCAGACAGCCTATTGTGGGACCTTGTGATGATGTCAATTAATACCTAATAAACTCCTCTATCTATCTATCTATCTTTCTATCTATCTATCTATCTATCTATCTATCTGTCTGTCTGTCTGTCTGTCTGTCTGTCTGTCTGTCTGTCTGTCTGTCTGTCTGTCTATCTATCTATCTATCTATCTATCTATCTATCTATCTATCTGACTGTCTACCTACCTATCCTATTAGTTCCGTCCCTCTAGAGAACCTTGACTAATACAGTACCACCCACAGACAGAAACAAAGATAGGTATAAAGTCAGTGTGTGTTTGTAGGTGGTGATGATGAGATCCCAGTAGTATGATCACTGAAATCATTTCCAGATTTACAACTAAGTAAATAAAGAAAATGCTATTTGATGCTGTATAGGCTCTTAAATTTCTGCACTGACTTGTCAATAATAGAATATGCAATTCTGATTATAAGCCTAAGACTGAACCTGGCTTCGATTTTCTCTGGACCAGCTCTTCGAGACTACATCCAGTCTGAATCCATTTAGCAAAATGTGTTATGGTATTTTCCACAAATGAGCTCTCTTTTTCTGAAGGATAGCAGTAGTATTAGGAGAACAAATAGCATAAAATCGACACCTTTTCTCATACTGTATATTTAGCCTACATTTTTTATCTTTCTTTTATGAAAATTATTTTAACCTACAAGACTTGTTTCCTAATATGATTTGATTGCATCATTTTGCAAGGCTGTTCTTGCTCTTCTACCAAATGTCTGTTAAGTGCCATATACTTCATCTATGATATTTGTATTTGTGGAGTGTGATGGGGACAGTGGTAATGATTGTATTAGTTAATTCTTACAGTGCTATAAAAAAAACCCTGAGCCTGCGTGATTTATAAAGAAAAGAGGTTTAATAGGCTTACAGTTCCACAGGCTGTGCAGGAAGCAGTCTTCTGGGGAGGCCTCAGGAAACTTTCATGGTGGAAGGCAGAGAGGAAGCAGGTATGTTTTAATGGCTGGAGCAGGAGGAAGAAAGAGAATAGGGAGGTGCTACACACTTTTAGACCGCCAGATATCGTGAGAACTTACTCACTATCACGGGAATAGTAAAGGGAAAATCCACCCCATGATCCAATCACCTCCCACGAGGCTCCTCCTCCAACACTGGTGATTACAATGTGACCTGAGAGTTTGTCAGAGACACAGAAACAAAACGAATCAGTGATTATACAGCTCTTAGGTATAAGGCTACTTTGTCCAGTATCCTAGTGAATTTCTTCTATTGTCAAAAGAAGCTTTTAGACATCTCTACCAATTAAATCAAGTTTCATATGTATTCTTCTTCTGCAATAATTTTAAGAGAATTAAGTTTCTTTTAGAACCTCTCCTTAAACTTTGCATAATTGAATCCACAAGGTGAAGCTATCTTTCAAAACCATTTAGGTAGCATCTGGGAAGAAGGTGGGGAAACCAACATATGGCATTATTTAATGTCACTAGGACTGTGTGGAAAGGAAAGCCCTTTTAATTTTTCTTGGACTTTGGAAATGAGGCCTGTGTTTTATTGAAATCTCCATAAAAACATAATTAAATCAAAATTAAAGGCTCTATGCCTTCCAATAATAGCTGGATGGTTCAGAATAACATATTTGCTAGCTGAAAAGTACCTCTGAATAGCTCGTGGCACTGCTGGAAGTCCTGTTCTCCAAGCCCATTAAGTTTATGCATTAGAGCACACAGACAGTGGCAGCTGCCTGACATATCCCATTGTGCTCAAGGACTAGAAAGTGATAAGGTTAATGAGACTTTGTATTGATGCTGAACCATAGAGAGTAAAGCTGGCTATATGTAACCACTGCTATATAGGTGTTCTAGTGATTTTAAGTGTTAATAAGCTTGCAAGAGCATAAGGGGACAAGGTCTATTTTCATAGAAACATGACGCTTAAAGAAAATATGCTTTCTAATATATAAAACATTATATATTATATGCTATCAGTTAATAGCATTATTTGGTAAGATTCTAAGAGCAGTCTTATTCTTCAATTTGGAGAGTTTGAAAAAATTCTGACTATTGGACTGAGGCATATTTTTTAATTCAGAGGTTGAGGGGCACAAGATCTGTTTGCTACCTGTTGTTAGGGCAGAGAAATTATCTTTTTTCTCTTCCAGAGTCCTGGAATAAAGATAAGCAGTCCAGCTCCAACTTTTCTATTATCTCTGATTTCCTACATGGGTGATGTTTGGGATATTGGAAAATATTGGACAGGGACAGATTGGCTAATGCAGGTCCTCTTCTGGGAGTTTGACACTCATTTCATTCAGATCTCACATACACATTTTCATCCCAGCCTGCACGTACATCAGTACTACCTATTTAGTTCCTTCCTTCCTTTCTTCCTTCCTTCCTTCCTTCCTTCCTTCCTTCTTTCCTCCCTTCCTTCCTTCTTTCCTTCCTTCCTCCCTCCCGCCCTTCCTTCCTTCCTTCCTTCCTTCCTTCCTTCCTTCCTTCCTTCCTTCCTTCCTTCCTTCCTTCCTTCCTTCCTTCCTTCTTTCCTTTCTTCAAATCAATATCATGAAAATGGCCATACTGCTCAAAGGCTGTCCCCATCAAGCTACCATTGACTTTCTTCACAGAATTAGAAGAAAAACTACCTTCAATTTCATATGGAACCAAAAAAGAGCTCATATAGCCAAGACAATCCTAAGCAAAAAGAACAAAGCTGGAGGTATCACACTACCTGACTTCAAACTATACTGCAAGGCTATAGTAACCAAAACAGCATGATGCTGCTACCAAAACAGATACATAGACCAATGGCATACTTTTATTAATTATGTAGATGAGAAAAATGATAACCATAAAGGTACATTGATTATTTTCTAAGTCACGTTGCTAGGGAAGAGTTATAATTCAGCTGAAGCCTGCATAATTCCAAACTCCATGTGATTCAAGTATACATGGATTCTTTCTTCTCCTGCCAACCTTTTGAACAGGGGCAAGTTCAAGGGAAATCCAACTGCCTTTGTGTCTGGGCTCTGACATTTAGAAGGTATGCAAATTTTAATTTATAATTTGAAATAACTGTGCAACTAAAAATTGCACACTTCCAAGTTGATAACATATGCACTCCTCCAGAAACTCTCCAGAAATAGCAGTAAGTGAGGCTCATACTAGTTAGTGCTAGTAAGAACCTATGTTAAGGGCTTCCTACTTCTAGTCACTCTTTTAGATGCTCTGCACATATTAACATACTTACTCTTTGTATTCAGCTTATAAGGTTGTCACTGAAATTGCTTCGGTTTTACAGATGGAACACTGGAGAGTTTAAGAAACGTGCCCATCTCATGGCTACTAGCAGCACACCTGGCATTGAAACAATCTGTCTGGTTCACAGCTCAAGCTTGTAACTGCTACCCCAGGGACTGGTACACTTTCTGTAAAAAGCCAGATGGTAAATATTGTAGACTTTGTCAACACACAGTCTCTACCATCATAGCATGAAAACAGCCAGAGATACTACACAAATGAATGAGGGTGGCTATCCTCATTCAGCACACTGAATAGCATGCTATAGACACTGAGATTTGATTGTCATAATATTCATGTCATAAAATTCTATTTTTACTTGATTTTTTTCAAGGATTTAAAAATATAATAATTTTTCTTAGCGTGTAATCTGTGAAAATACAGGCAGCAGACAGCATTTGACCTGTGGGCCGTGTGAGCCATGGTTTACCAACACCTGGTCCACCCTCTATTGCCATTTCTGGTCGGCAAGGTTTCAGGAGCTACTGTGTTTGGAGAGAAACACTAACTACTTTTGCTTTAACATTCAACTTATTAAATTTACAAATCATTAGAAAATTTCCTGTATCTCTAGGTACTACTTATGTTTTTAATGAATAAAAATAAACTTTAGAAATCCAATTCAATAACCATTCAAAAGTTAATTAGGAAATAGGCAAGTTGTGAATTTTAATAAAAATAAGAATCTAATATAAAGGATCTTTTAAACGCTTCAACTGCTTAAAATAGATCAAATATACACAGAATAAATGATCACAAATCCTATTATTACATTGATACCTAAACTATTACAAAGATATTGACAGCCTAGATTTGTGGATTTACAAAATTAGCATTTATATTCATCTTCTTGCATAAAATAACCTAAGCAGTCCCCCAAATAATAATATTCTCTCAAGCCGTGATTGTATGTTCCTGTTTCATTAATTAATTATTGATCTGAAAGCAACACATAGTTTCACCCTATGGGGATTCAATGCCAAGTTTGCACTGGTTGGTCTGGCTTTCTCCTTTGAGTAAAAAATCATGAGCTATTTCATGAGACTTTTGGAAGTCATTTTTTTTTCTTTTGCCTTCCGTTTTTTACTGCCTTATCCATCAAGCCATGACCACAGATATCTCAGATCATTTTTTAATTTCATCATTAATTAGTAGAGTCATACGGAGATTCCCCTTCCAAAGGCTAGTCTGTACAGTCAGCTCTCTTCTGTGGAAATTTGGTTAAACTACTGTCTTGGAACCCACCACTAAACACTGTTTCTACCTGATATTTGTTGTAATTATCTATGCTGATAAGTCCCAGTTTATAATAGAGTTCTTGGTTTTCTGGTTCAGGTTGGCTTACTCATGACTCTTCCCTTCTCTCCTTCCCCATCACAGTCAACAAACACTAAATATCGATTGCCATGCATACTGTTAACAAAAACTAACAAAACCCTGAAAACAGCACACTCGGGTATGTCAGTCCACTCACATATTAAAACAAATTTAAACAATTCATTAAACTTACTCTTGTTTTGTATGCAACTAACCGTTCTTTACATTTGTATAGTTTTTAACCTTATGGAGTATCTTCATAGTCTGAATTTGTTTCAATTAATTGGGTTTCCCAACCTTGGCACTGTTGACAATTTAGATAGTAAATTCTTTCTTTGTGGAGGGCTACACTGTACATTGTTGGATGTTTAACAGTGTCCCTGGCCTCTACTCATTAGGTACCAGTAGCATCCTCCTAACTGTAACAATCAAAAATGTCTTCAGACATTACCAGTATCTCCTGGGTGCCTAATCTGTCCCTGCTTAACAACCATGGTGTCTGAATATCAATATTTTTCTTATATTGATGCTCAATAGCTCACAAGATGGCCAATCGTAGTTTCCGTATTTGGCCCTGTTGTTCTTTTAGCATGATCATGTCAGTTTTTGAAATTACACTTGCTTTTTGGAAACAAGGAGCTATCCCCTCTTCACATTTTCCTGCCCTTCTCCCTTAATGAGTACCAAATCTGGGGACTTAAAGTATACGTCAGAGCGAGAAGGTCGAACCCACTGACAGCAAAGCCACTGGAATGATCAAGCAGGAAAATATATTTAAAGTCATAAGTCCATAATGATGTTTACAAAATAGAAGTTAAAAATTGATAAATATTTGAGCATTTTATTATGTTTTTTAATTTACTTTTTTCCATATGCCTAGTTATATTTTAACCCTTTCCAAATTATAATTGTGCCACCCTTTCTCATATGACTCCACTTGTTAGTCAATTGGCAGATAACAGAAATAATTGGTTATCTACCATCTAACTATGAAGCATATCGTGAATGGAGCAACAGTTCTCAACCATGGCTCCTTAGTTTAGAAGGGAAGGTAGTTGAAGCACAAGTGTCTGTATTTTGAGTGTTCTTTTTACGTATCAGAGTTGCTTCTTAATTACAAATAATTTGCAGGCAAACTAGCATTGCTTCCCAGTGGAACGGAACTTGCTGATTAATGTTCTATAAAACTTTTTTGCCTTTGGCTTTATTGTAAATAAAATATAGACACAAATAACCGTCTACATATCAGGGTTTTCAATTGTCTTATAACTACAAACATGTCACTCCTCAATAAAAAGTTTTACATGTTACCACATTGCTAACTGCAGTTAGGCCAAAATCTTAAGTAGCTAAGAATTAGATATGGTGCTTCTAAAACATTGAATTGCGTGGGTCCTTATATTCACAAATTCTAACTGAGTTAAGAGCTTAGATTTCTGGTGAACATTCCAGATATGTTTAATGCAGGGGATCTGGGACCTGAGAAATATAGGAAAATAGAGAACTGTTTTGTGAAATGATGTATAAATAATTTAATCTGGCATTTAAACAGTTCCATGGATCTGATTCCAGCCTATCAATTCAATTCCATCAGATACAACAGATACAAATGACAAGTTGTCTGAATTCTCACTGATTCAGTAACATCTAAGTCAGTCTAAGTATTCTTTGTTCAATGATGGCAGTGAAGTTTGGCTAAACCTGAGCAGGACCTATATGACAGATTTTCCTTAAAAATGTGAATATTAAAACAAAGAAGATGAAACCAAATTTAGCAGATCATAACCTGGTCTATGTTATTATTCAGGAACATAGATAAATTGATTAATTATCAATTAATATTGATTAATATCACTATTTTCTTCCTTTGTTAGCATTTAAAAAATATAGCATGTAAAAAGAAAAGTGCAATACATTTTCATCAAGAAAAATCAAGGTAATTTCTGCCCTGTTCAAGATGCAAACTGAAAAAATCTCAAAAAGCCTTCATCACAGCTTTCTCAAATACTACTGCCTCTCTCCCACTTAAATGTAATCACGACCCTGACTTTTATGGTATTTGCTTCCTTTTTACACTTTATGGCTTTACCATATATTCATGCATCTTTCAATACTCAGGCTGCAATAACAAGTTACCATAGACTGGGGGGCTGAACCACCTGGCATTTATTTGCTCACAGCTCTGGAGATCTGAAGTCCAAGATCAAGATGCTAACAAGGTCAGTATCTGGTGAGGGCCCCGTCCTTGGGGTGCAGGTGTCCAGCTTCTACATTCTCGCATGGTCTGTCCTGGGTCTGTGCTCACAGAGAGTGCTGTAGTGTCTCTTCTTAAAAGAGCACCAATCCCATCACAAAGGCTCCAATTCCATGATCTCATTTAAACCCAATTATCTCCAAATGCCTCATGTTTAAATACCATCACATTAAGGGTTAGGGCTTGGTAAATGAATTTTGGAGTAATACACTTTGTCCATAGCAGCAATAAGTTTATTTTCACATGTCTTGAAATCATATAAACTAATTTATATAATACACATGTCCAGTTTTTACTCAGTATTATGTTCATAAAATTCTTTATATTCTTGTTATAATTCATTTATTTTCAGTGCTGTATAGCATTTCAATGCTTCATGGAAATTGAATGCTTTTAAGGAGACCAAAGAAAAACAATGGGAATCCTGAGGTTAAAATCCCATGGTAGTTTTAGGAGGTCTTCATATTAACTGAATATCAATCATTTATGATTTATATTATAAGTATTTTTCTATTCCGTACAGCATTGTATAAAATATAAATATTCCACAATTTACTTATTAATTTTACTACTAAGGGATGTTAGTTTTTGTGCATGTGTGTGATTTCTCCTCAGTTTCTGGTTATTTATTGCCAATAATACTGCTGTGAACATTTGTATACATGTATCTTGCCGTAAAATTGCATATTTTCTTTATTGTATATATCTTTAGGTAGAAATACTAATTTATATGGTAGTTTTATTTCCAACTTCAGTAGATAATTTCAAATTATTTTCTCAAATGGTTTTATAGACTAATTTAAATTCCTTCTAGAAGCTTATGAGGTTTTCCTTTGTTCCACATTCTCATTACACTTGATATTGACATTCATATTTTATTTTAGCTACCCGGGGTTTTAATTTTCCTTTCCCTAATGACTAATGCACTTGAGAATCTTTCATGAAGTTTTGTGGCCATTTGAATATGGCTTATATCCAGGGATATAGTAATAAGAAAAATATATCCATTTAAGGCTTTTGCCTATTTTTCATAGGTTTTGTTTCTTTTTATTTATTGATGTGTAGGAGAACTTCACATTTTTTGAATATCAACCACTTGTGAATTGTATTTGGCAGTCTTTGACTTGCCAATAAATTTTATTGAAATAAAATTTATCAATTTTAGTATTGTCTGGTTTATCATTATTTCCTCTATGGTTAATTGTTTTGTTTTGTTTTTGAGACTGTGTTTTGCTGCTGTTGCCCAGGCTGGACTGCAATGACGTGATCTCAGCTCACTGCAATCTCTGCCTCCTGGGTTCAAGTGATTCTCCTGCCTCAGCCTCCCGAATAGCTGGGATTACAGGTGTCTGCCACCACGTCCAGCTAATTTTTGTATTTTTAGTAGACATGGGGTTTTGCCATTTTGACCAGGCTGTTCTTGAACCCCTGACCACAGGTGATCCACTCACTTTGGCCTTCCAAAGTGCGGGATTACAGGCATGAGCCTGTGGTTATGCCTGGCCCATGGTTAATGTTTTTTTGTGTCTTTTTAAAACACATCTCTTTCTATACTAAGTCATGAGGATATCATCTTATAATATCTTTCAGTAGCTTTATAATCTTGCTTTTAAAATTTGCATCAATAATATAACCGTAATTTATTTTGTGTATGGTTTATGTCAAATTTCAGTGTTTTTCCTTATGAATTTTCACTTGGTCCAGCACTATTCAATACTCCTTAGTCTTATTTTTTTCTTAAATTAAGTATTCCCTTTTTCTGTTCTTGTGTCAGTTTGCTGAGAATGATGTTCTCCAGATTCATCCATGTCCTTACAAAGGACACAAACTCATCATTTTTGATTGCTGCATAATATTCCATGGTGTATATGTGCCACATTTTCCCAGTCCAGTCTATCATCGATGGGCATTTGGGTTGGTTCCAGGTCTTTGCTATTGTAAACAGTGCTGCAATGAACATTCGTGTGCATGTGTCCTTATAGTAGAATGATGTATAGTCTTTTGGATAGATACCCAGTAATGGGATTGCTGGGTCAAATGGAATTTCTATTTCTAGGTCCTTGAGGAATCGCCACACTGTCTTCCACAATGGTTGAACTAATTTACACTCCCACCAACAGTGTAAGAGTGTTCCTATTTCTCCACATCCTCTCCAGCATCTGCTGTCTCCAGATTTTTTAATGATCGCCATTCTAACTGGTGTGAGATGATATCTCAATGTGGTTTTGATTTGCATCTCTCTAATGACCAATGATGATGAGCACTTTTTACAAGAACAGAAAAAGAAATACCGCATATACTCACTCATAGGTGGGTGAGAAAAATGAGAACACATGGACACAGAGAGGCGGTCTACTATACACTGGGGACTGTTGGGGGAAATGGGGGAGGGACAGCGGGTGGGGCTGGGGGGGGATAGCCTGGGGATGAATGCCAAGTGTGGGTGAAGGGGAGGAAGGCAGCAAAACACACTGCCATGTGTGTACCTATGCAACTATCTTGCACGTTCTGCACATGTACCCCAAAACCTGTAATGCAATAAAAATTAAAAAAAAAAAATTAAGTATTCCCAAATATGTGGGGTTTTTTTCTGGACTAATTTTTATTCCATTGTTCTATTCATTATTCCTTGGACCAACACTATTCTTTATTTATTATAGAATTTTTATGATAAGATTTGATTTCTAGCAGAGCAAGTAAATTCATATTTTCTTCATTAAGAGCATCTTTACTTTAAAATAAAGTTTTACATAAATATTATACTCTGCTTATTAATTTACACCAAAAATATATCTTCTGAGATTTTGATTGGTGTTTCATTGAACCATAGATAAGGAAAAGTTGAAATCTATAATTTATCTTCCAGGTCATGAGCATAGAATACTTATTTTGTTCTTCCTAATTTCTCCCAATAGTGCCTTTTGCTTTCTATGTAGAGATCTTGCATATTTTCCATGAGATTTACTTTCAGCATTTGATATTTTTGAGATTATTACCAAATTTTTGTAATTACATTTAATTTTCAAAATTTAATTTAAATTTCTCGTATATAAAAGCATATACATGCTCATATATAAAATTACAACTGATTTTTGTATTATAAGATGATAATCAGCAAATTTGCTGAAATCACTAATTAATTGAGTCATTTTAGATAGTTATTTATTTATTTATCTACTTTTACTTTAAGTTCCAGGATACATGTACAGAATGGGCAGGTTTGTTACATAGGTATACATGTGCCATGGTGATTTGCTGCACCCATCAACCTGTCATCTAGGTTTTAAGTCCCGTTTACATTAGGCATTTGACCTAATGCTCTCTCTCCCCTTGGTCCCCAACCCCTGAGAAGACCCAGTGTGTGCTGTTCCCCTTCCTGTGTCCATGTATTCTCATTGTTCAACTCCCACTAATGAAAACATGTGGTGTTTGATTTTCTGTTCCTGCATTAATTTGATGAGAATGATGGCTTCCAGCTCCATCCATGTCCCTGCAAAGACATGATCTCATTCTTTTTTATGGTTGGTTAGTATCCCATGGTGTATATGTGCCACAGTTTCTTTTTTCAGTCTATCATTAGTGGGCATTTAGGTTGGTTCCAAGTCTTTGCTACTGTAAATAGTGCTGCAATAAACATACGTGTGCACCTGTCTTCTGGTGTAAGAACTGGGTATCTACCCAAAGGATTATAAATAACTTTTGACCCTGCAATGGGTATGTGCCCAGTAATGGGATTGCTGGGCCAAAAGGTATTTCTGGTTCTAGATCCTTGAGGAATAGCCACACTGTCTTCCACAAAGGTTGAACTAATTTATACTCCCACCATACCATAATCATATTAGTGAAGTACTAATAGTACATTGTGGAAGTACTATTTCTTTGTTTCTAATTCTTACACACACACACACACACACACACACACACACACACACATATATATTTTTTCTTAGAGTACCATACTGGCTCAGGCCTTCAATATACTGTGAAATAGAAGTAGTGAAAGCAGGTGTTCTTTTCTCATTTCAGAGTGAGATTGGAAAGCTTTCAACATTCATCAATAAGTATTATGAATGCAGTAGAATCTGAGGTAAGTAATCTCTAAGAAATTAACAAATTTACCTTTTATTCCCTTTTTACAAAGCGTTTCTATTATGAATGAATGGTAAAGCCCAATTTAATCTCCTTTTCTTCAAGAAACCTTTTCTGAAATCCACAATTTTTTTCTTACCTTCATTTGATATGGTTACACTTTTGTCAATATTTGCTCTTTTTTTTTTTTTTTTTGAGATGGAGTTTCGCTCTTGTTACCCAGGCTGGAGTGCAATGGTGCCATCTCGGCTCACGGCAACCTCTGCCTCCTAGGTCCAGGCAATTGTCCTGCCTGTCTCCTGAGTAGCTGGGATTACAGGCATGCATCACCATGCCCAGCTGATTTTTTTTTTGTATTTTTAGTAGAGATGGGGTTTCACCATGTTGACCAGGATGGTCTCGATCTCTTGACCTCATGATCCACCCGCCTCGGCCTCCCAAAGTGCTGGGATTACAGGCGTGAGCCACTGCGCCCGGCCCTATTTGCTCTTATTCTTATGTTTAAAGTGTGAGAAAGTCATCCCTCACCATTAAACATTAAAGTGCACATTAGAAACCCTGTTTCATTTTTGAAAAAATACACTGACTCTCTTAGCAGAGTATTAAAGACATTTAAGGACCTAGTAAATAATTACTGATATATTCCCAAAAGAGTTTAATATTTTCTTAGATAATGAATGAAATTTATTTTACAGTTTTTTCATTTTAAAGCTATAACATAAGCAATATAATTCCATAGTTGTGGTTTTATGTTATTTGCCATATTAATATGTGTATATTTTTCTTTCATATTGTTGTTATTAGGGCAGAAATGACAATTTTATAAAACGCATTTCTCCAAATTTAAAGATACATTGACATCATAATAGAAGTTTCTGGACACGTCCAGACTTGTTTGATAACCTGTGGATCTTTTAAGTAGACCAAAGAAAAACAACAGGAAACCTTAGGTTAAAAACACACGGAGGAAAGCAGAAGTCTAGGTAGATGGGGCAAAGATGAGTAACAAGGCCTACACTTGAGTTCTCTATGGCTTCTGGTATAAGAACATGAGACTGTATTTATCCCTAGACCCTGAAACTGTGTTTCTCAAACCTCCAGTTTCCAAAATGCTCCTAAGAATCTCTACTTTGAGAAGATGATTGTGCTATATAAGATTAATTGGGTTATTAGAGTCTCAGCAGCTCCATTTTGGAGTGTCAAAATAGTTTTAAGAAGCAGAACAAATTTACCTTCAGGAAAGAGAAATGTGTTGGAGTTTAATTCTTCAAATCAGATCTATAGATGTGCGTGTAGCAACCTATAGGCAGCTACATCCCCTGGCAACCGAGTGACCATGGGCAGAGAAGAGAGGCCCACACATTCAGATACGATTATAGGCAAAATCTCCCTTTCCTTCAGTCACTCCTTGAGGAAAAAATAGGCATTTCCATCAAAAGAAAACCTGGCTCCATGCTAATTAAGCAAGAGATATAAGACAACTGGAATCTGAAGTGCTCTGCAAAAGTTCATACAGAAAAGCATAGTATATATAAGATTTGGTATTATCCATGGTTTCAGGCATCCACTGGAATTCTTGGGACATATTCTCTTCTGATTGGTGGGTCTATAATATACCACTTGAAGAGGAATCCTCAAATATTCCTATTACAATATGGGTTTTTGTTCCATTATTTAATAAGTCTAAAATCTTAGAGAAGTTACTTTGCAGCTCTGAGCCTGTTTCCTGTTTGATATTTAATAGTTTGGGTATCACAGTAGTACATATAAAGTCTTAGAAAGGGTGAAAAAATTAAACAGGGTTTTATATACACATATTTGTATGTTTGTGTGTGATCCTTAGCAGAGTGCCTGTATTGCAGTAATTTAGCATTCATCTTTATAAATAAGACTATGTAATAATGAAATTGATTGATTCAGAGCACACAGAAAAATGAGTGTCTATTAAAGTCATATGCCCTAATAATAGGTAACATATTTAAAATGTCAGGGATTTTTCTAAGAGCTTTATAACCCTTAATTAGCTCATTTTATTGTTAGAACAAACAATAAAAGGTTAGTACTATTTTAATATCCACAGTACAACTGACAAAATGAGGTAGAGAGTAGCTTGCCCAAGGTAGCTTGCCCAAGGTTAGTGGTAAATTTGGGAGCAAACGTTTGCAGGCTGTTGCCAAAGGCTGTGCATTTGACCTACTCTGTCTTCTTGTTTGAGGTGAATGTGTATATGTCATTGTCCACTCATGTATTCTTCTTAGGGTGATCTGATTAACAATTATATATTTTTATTTTGACATTTGGGATATAGTTCAGACTGTGTTTTATGTATATTTTAGAGATAAAAAACTTCAAAATTCCATGGGCCATTTTAAATAAACATTAACTTCAAGGCTTCCTTAGCCAGACTAATCAGATATTAATATCTACCTACAATGTCTCATCATCCCAGCTGAAGATACCACTAACGTTTTGTGATACATGTAAAATTATAATACCTACTTAGCATAGCATGATACTTGGTTGAACTTTAGGGTTATGTGTCCTGGGTATATTACATTACAATCTAGGTATTTCTCCCCTTTTATCAATATTTTTATAAACTACAATTAGGTTTACATGGGCAGCAGAAGCACTTTGGATTAAAAAGATCATAAAAACTTCTGCTTAAATGTAAGGACTAAATAGACGGCATACTTTAAATACAATGTGTCTATGTAAGTAGAAGGTGATTATTAAAATTTTATCAGTCCCATATGGCACCCAAGTAAATAAACACTATTGTTTATGTGTCATACCTTTTAGCATCAACTGTTGGAACTACTATCCATTTTTCTTCAATCCTAAGAATCACAGAATACTTAAGTGTTCTGGACCTGAGGCAAAGGTCCACTTAGTCTTGGTATAGAAAGAGCTGTGTCCTATCCCTTCTGATCTTGCCCAACTTTGCCCATATCCTTCTTTCCTATGCTTGTCCCATAAAACTCCTTGACTCTTGGAGCAATGAAGAGAAACAGCCAGACAAGAACACAGGCATATTGTTTATAGCTTGTGAAAATGGTCCAATTACTCCACAGCTTCATAATTTATGTTTTAAATGATGATGGAATGAGCAAAGAAAGTAAGGGAAGCAACAGAGACACATTTAAGATGGTTATTGAATTTAGATTATTTATTAAATGGAAATATTTAAGAATCTGTTTTCCAAGAATGCTACATTTAGTTTAGAAGCATTGGGTCATTTATAAGCTTTGATTGTATCAAAAGAATTATTACGCCTGAAGATTTGAAATTAGATATAATGATGCCTTTATGTCTGGCAACTCAGCAAACAGTATAGCGATGAGAACACAATCAGCAACATACATTTATTTTCCAAGAAAAGAAAATTCCTTTCTTTGAATTCAACTAATAGTGCATATATAAGATTCTATAATTCTAAAAGTGGCTGCCAGGCTGGTCTGAGGCAGTGATGTTTACCACAAATTGATCACAATCTGTTACAGATTCCTTTGTTCCTTCTCCATTTCCACTGCTTCACTTGAGTAGCCTTAAGAAAAATAAAAGCGATAAATAAATTTGGCTGCCAGAATTTCTACCTCCTTCTGGGTGAAGCCTTCTCAATATTGAGTGGCTATGGCAAAACGTGTTTCAGTGATGAGGCAATGCAGAGCTCCGTATGACTCCTTCACAGCGGAGTCTCTCTTCTCTGAATCCTCTTAAGTAAGGTGCGCTCTCTTTCTACTGTGCGCTGATCTCTCATATCTGGGATCCACTTCAATCCCATCCCCAAGAGAATGGCTCATTTTTGTATGTTTTGCAGAGATGCAGCTTTTTGCCATGTTGCCCATGGCAAACCACCTTGTCTAGCTGACAGTGCTAAATTTTATCAGAGTCCTGTGAGCATGGAAAACAGTGAAGGTAAGAAAATCCCCCCTTCCCTATTTTGTTTCAGGAAATTATCTTGGTGCTAAGGATCACTCTGCCCCATATAACGTTTATATTACTCATTGATGACCCTCGTTTGTCTATGTCAAAGAGAACTATGGACCCTCCAAATTCCCATATTTTGCTCATAATTAGATGAAATGCTTGACTCAACTGAACAATTGTAAAAAAATCCTTGTTAACTAAACTTTGGTTAAGTTTTTCTTCTTCCCTCAAGTCCTTGAACTTCCGGGCTCATCCTCCACCTGAACCAGCAGACAGCCCTTTCATAAAAGTCCTACCTGAGAACAGTCATACCTCAGGGTGAACATCCTGTAATCTACTATTCTATCATACTAGCATTTCCCCATAGCCTGTTCTTCCCAGCCTTATTTACTCCTTCCTATACAAGCAAATCTCTTTTTGACTAGCCCCTGAGATGCTTGCTGACCTTATGGTTAACTTTCTTTCCATTGCAATACTCCCTTTCAGCTTTGCAATAATCCTTTTGGATAAAGTCTTGCCTTGCTAAGTCTGGATTTCTTTTTATTTGCCACAGCATTAGTTTCTAGGCTTGTGGTTAGAGGGCCAGCATTTCCCTCTTTTTATTTTTTTTAAGAAAAATTCTTAATTCACTGTGATTTAATATAAAAGACTTTATGAGGACCTTTATTGTTTGCAAAATTCCTCATTTTCAGCCTGGCAGTGGTTACAAAGTAAATTAGATGAATTTTCTATTGTGTTGCAGTCACTTTTTAAAAATGCTTTTCGCTAATGGCCTCATCGGGACAGTAGATATTTCTATTTCTTGTCAGTAATAATTAGAAATATAACCAGTGTTGTCTCATAGCCCTTTGAAAATTCTCTATCATCCTTCACTGAGGAGATGAGTTTGGAGAAGTGCTAAGCATTGAAATCAAGAAATTTTAAAGTCATGGCTTTGATTCCATAGTGACAGCATTGTTTTTAGAGTTTCTCTAATATGTAAACTTCTGTAGGATTAAAAGCAATGCAGAAAAAAAAGTCCCTTTTCTAAGAAGAAACTGATTATGCTAATCACAGGTTACAATAGAATATTCCATCTTATCATTTTCAAAAGCTATGGACAGCTGAAATCTACAATTATGATGGGTCCTGTGGAATACAGCAATGCTTCTCACATAGGCTCTGTCCCAGATTTTCTGAATCAAAAAAGTTTTGGTGTGTTCTAATTATCCTTATTTTCAAAAACCCTCATAGGTTATTCTTACTATGGTAACATTTATACACCATTGACAGACCAATATGGTATTAGTAGAATATTAAAGAGGCGAATAAGCATATAGTTTGCTTTGCATGGAATCTGATGAAATTTATTATTTTCCTAGAGAAATGAAGCCCAAAACTTACATATAATTTTTTATTGCATTTTAGGTTTTGGGGTACATGTGAAGAATATGCGAGATAGTTGCATAGGTACACACGTGGCAGTGTGATTTGCTGCCTTCCTCCCCTTCACATTCTGAGGCATCAAAGATCTTTTGAAAGCTGAAACCTAGATTCGCTGTTATCAATTAAGAGCACCGGTTTTCATCTCTTCTGTATTTATAGTAAAGATGAAGAAACTGTAACCTGGTGTGTTAATATTCTGACCAAGATCACACATACAGACTACATACATTTTCGGTTTTCAACAATTGAAAAGTTAAATTTACCTAGGATTTAGGCAAGCAAAAGAAATGATATTCAAATAATGTATTCTAAGATAACTTTTTCCTCTATTGCAAACATAAAATCGCAATCAGTAAATGCAGTTTGTGAATTCAATTTGAGAATAAATTAGCTTTGCTTCCTAAAGATTGTTCTTATTTATGGAGCTACTTACTACTGACTTTGAAGCCACTGGAATTAATTCTGCTTGTTACATGGCATTCGAGTCCCAATAGAAAATGCATCGATGTATATTAAAAGTTTTGTTTTGTATTCTGGGTATTTTAGAAATTAAAATATCATGCTAAATTCAGTTTTCTGGAATTAGAATGCAAAAATAGAAATTATAATTCCAGGCATTTCTTTATAACCACATTCTTTTTTGCCCTGCCACTCTCAAAAACGATTCCTCTTACTTTCCTCTCCTTACAGCATTCATTTCATTAAAAGCATTCACCCTTTAAAAGAATGCGTTCATAAATATCTTTAGTCGTGTTAGGAAAACATACTCCTAAAAATCCAGAAAGAAAATGTAATGACATGTAAATGAGGAAAATGTATGAATAGATATGGAGTAACGTTCAAAAGAAGAAAGCCAGTGTAGGGCACATCAATGAATCAGAGAAATCACTAGACAGACTTTCTGATGGGAAGAGAGAAACAAGGAGAGAGAGAAAGACAAACAGGCAAATGGGAGAAACAAGGCACACCAAGCAGGTATCTCCACCTTGCACTGCAGTTTTTACCATCATTATTTGTTTGGGAGATCCCTATATGCCTGCATTTTCCCACAAATTACTTTAAATTATGTTCCAAATTTAAATTGTGCTAAATATTGGTAATAACTGTGTACACCTGTGCTTCACTGTTGGATGTTCCTACTCTGATGTACTTTATAAGCATTTACAGCTTTAATGAGCCTGTTTATTTGTAATTGGTCCCTATAGGAGCCTGCTGCTGCTTTTCATCCAATTTAAGTTATTTTCAGTTATACTCTGGAGGTGTCATTTGACATAAAATATATGAAGCTGCTTGTGATCCTGGAGAAAGTTATTTCATATCAGGCATTTTTAAAATAACCATACCCTAATCTTGCCTTCAAGGTTTCACAATTGCTATTTCCCACACTGCTGATCTAATTCTTAACTGGACACCTTCAGCCTATTTCCCAAAACCAAAGAGGCAGTATGAGGATCCAAGTCAAGAACATCCCTTATTATCTTTAACCTGAACTTCCTCAACATTGGCTCTTGGGAAGGTCAGTCTTGCTGCACCTCAGTTCAGTTATCTGTTAAACAGGAAAAAATAGACCTTCTAACCTCATGTGATGATTGTGAGGGTGCAATGAGGTAAGTCAGAAAGGTTAACAGAGCTTTTTATTTTAGAAATTGTCATACAAGCTCTTTTGAAACGCAAGCATATTAAAAGGTGCTTAGGATTCCTTACCTTATTTGAGTGCGGAGAACCACTTTCTCCATCAGGTAAAAGCTGTGGATTCTGATTGCTTTGGACTTTGACTTTCTCTCTCATATTTACTTTAATTAGCACAGCCCTTCTTTTGGGCCAGCGATAAGATTTTCATCTGTGTTTGTTTGTTATTAGACTTTAATGTGGTTTTCTCTTGTGGATGTTTTCATTCTTTATTTCTGTGGCTCTCCCTTTTTAGACAATACTGTTCAACCTCATTGTTCTAGTCAAACATTTTTGAATTTATGGTCTAGTTTTCTTTTATTTTCATTTTTCTTCTGATCATTCCTTTCTGTTTTCTTCCAAGATGAGATCTTTGTTTATATGTTTTTGTTTACTGTGTTTCTTTCTTTCTGCTTTTATTTCTCATTCCTTTTTCCTTTTAATGCGTTACAATCTTTATCACAGATAGCATGTTGCTGGGCTGTATTTTTCACTTGTTCATAATAAATGTGGCCAGCCTTTCACTTAGTCTATCTTGTAAGTAAAGTTTTCTTTACAACAAGTAATTTTCAACTTCTCTGGGTTGTTTGTCTTCCCTCCAAGCTACAGTTAAAGGGGGTTTTTATCCTGTTTTTCTGTAGTGAGAGAGTGTGGAAGAATCTTAGAGGAGTCTTCTCTTGTTTCTTTTAAGATTCTGGTTATTGTCCTACACAAAAATTAAGATACCTACTTATATGAGGAGAAGAACATTGGGCTTTTAATCAATACCACATTTCTGTAAGAAACACTACTGGAAAATGTCAAAATTTGACACTTTTCTTGCTTCTAATAAAATCTTATGTCATATGTAAAAGTTTCTGCTTTCAATAAATGATGTTTGACTTTTCCTCAGAGGACCTACACATTTTCTTAGTTCACTCTCTCCAAATTCAAACGTTATGATAGTTCTCACAATTGTGCCGTTCAGTCATTCATCTTTCTCTCCAAGTACTAATTCTAGAGGTGGTTGTGTGTGTGTGTGTGCTGGCCACGGTGTGAAGAGTAAGCTAACTTACCAGAACCTTTATTTACCTTTTTGAAGTGAAGTTGTATCCTTTCATTTATAGCTACCACTAGGAATTTCTTCCTTTTATGATTTGTTGCTTTATATTCATTTTATTTGGCATTGGGGAAAAAATTCTATGATTCTAGTTTCTTTCTCCATCCTTTTTACTCACCAATGTATTTCTTAGTCTTTTTTCTATGAACTCACTGATGACAGAAATGAAATTTTATACTCCCTTAATAACTTCTGTAGTGGAATTCTGTGGCTTCCCCCTGACCCAACAAAGAGCTCCGGAAAGAGGGAAAGTTAACACTGTGTCTGCATATTCTTTTGTTAATGTATTTAATTGTGTCATACTCTCCTTGCAAGCATATGCTTATTTAGTGCACAAAAGTAGAAGCTCTGATATTGGTGGAGGTTTAGTAAGGAATGCCCTTTGATGTCCTTAGATCTAAACCGAATGGAAAGTTGAATGCAAATTTGGGAAAATGAAAGAGAAGACTATCTTCTCCTTTCTGACTGGGAAGATGAATTATTACAACCCCACCTGAGACAGCAGAAGGAACTAAGCATGTTAGTAAATCAACCATTTTCTCTTATTTTTTTTTCCTGACTAATATGAAAAGAAAACCTTTTAGATAAGTTGTATAAGGAATGCAGGAGGATTAAAAGAAAGATCTTTTGGCATCTGGAATTTGTTTTCATCCTACATTTGATTTGTAATATCACATAATGTCACATGAGCCAGGTTCTCTAATATTTAAAGCAAATGATACAATAAAATCATCAGTATCCCAGCATAAAAAGGTGACTAGGCATGGCACTTCTGTTCTCCTTCAGACATGATTAGATGCCTTAATTGTATTCTTTGCAATCTCCATCTTCTCTCAATTTACTAAGAAGTCCTGATTTTTTCGGCGGAAAAATGTCATTTCTGCAAAACCAAACTTTACGCAGGTGATTTCTTAAAAACCCTGTCAGGTTGATACGTGCCATAAAATAATAAACCTCATGTATTATGCATTCTTACTCCTTCTCTACATAATAACAGATTGATGTGATGGAGGGAGGAGTTGAATAATGCACTTAACATTGTTAACATTGTTTTCTGAAGAATTACTATGCATATAGTTAAGAACATTTTACTCTCCAAAATATGATTGCCAAAGGGGTTGTCTTTTACCCAAAGGTCAACTAAGTAGCAAGATCGATTCTGAAGTAATTTTTTTATACTTGAGTGAATCTTCTAATACTCTTTACCAAATGCATTTACTGACAAAATCTCATTAACTTAAGTTTATTGTGTGAAATACTTCAGCCTTAATTTTATAACATATTGTAATGCATATGTAGAGTTGCTGTTCATGTGTCTGGGGAACACTGAACATGAAGATGCCTCCGTGGTAGAAAATAACATTTATACCAGCAAGAAGGTTGAAAATGGAAGGCATATAGCCCAACAGTACTTTTAAGTATCAAAAATACTGAGAAAAATGCTTTGTAAGATTTTCTTTTTAGTTATACAGATTTCAACCTCATTATTAACAAATTTCTTAGATGCAGAGATATCTACTTTTGACTATATATATACACATATATATGTGTATATATTAGTATATACGTATGTGTATATATGTATATATGTATACACACATATATACATATATACACATACGTATATACATATATATACACATATATATATGTATTTATGTATACACGTATATATACATACACACATACATATATATATTCGGCATACTTTTTTTTACAATAAAATAATACATTGCCTTATACTTCTGAGAAAAAAGGGGTATCTTATTTTGGAGGGAAATTTAATGGAACATTTGAAGCAATGCTACATAAGAAAAGAATAAGTCAATAGTTCTTGGGAATATTGTTGAGCAAAGCTAGAGGCTCTTTAGGAGATATTCAGGTGACTCAACTGCTCTTCCAAAGGTGGAAGATGGATGCAGGATATTCATCAGTAAGCCTAAGGAAAATGTCAGAAGTGTGTTCCTCCCTTTCTAGTAACTTCAGGTGTTGTAACCCAGCGAGTTAGAGGGAACGCGTCACGCTCAGAGTTCCAAATTAAGAGTCCTTTATTAATTAGCCGGTAACAGAGAGACAGCTAAGGCTCAAAATTCTCTCGCCCCCGAGGAAGGGGCCTGATTATCATTTATACCTTGATTTAGGTGGGGGAGGGGAGTACCTAACTGAAGTGGAATTTTACAGAAGCAGAAAACCAGGTTAGAAGAAGGGGCTGTGGGCACAGGTGGTTTCCATACAATTATCAAGGCGGGGGGTTATTAGGCTCCTTCTACACAGTGATCAAAGGGAAACTTTCTTCTTACAATAGCAGGGGGTGGTATGCCAAGCAGAATGTGGTACAATGGTTACAAGTGTTAAGAACAGTACCTTCAATGCTTCTAAGTGTAGCATGACCCAGTTATTCACTCAGAGGGGCTGTGGAGGGGGAAGCCAGGTTGGAATTTTCAGCTAAAATGGAGTCAGTTATTCTAGCCTAGGGTAGGTTATTACAGAGGGAATGAACCATTATGACTGAGATTCATAGGATTCTGTATTTATTGTTTCTTTCCCTTCTCCACTTTACACACAGCTTCAGAAGAGAGGAATGTAATAGCTACCTGTCTCTCTATCTCTCTATCTCTCTATCTATCTATCTATCTATCTATCTATCATCTCTGTCTATCTATCATCTGTCTATCATCTATCTATCATCTATCTATCAATTATCTATCTCCCTATCTTCTGTTTCTTTCTCTCTTTAACTTCTATTGTCTATTCATTTATTTCTCTCTTTAACATCTATCATCTATTCACTTAGAGGGGTAATAAAAACTGTTTTTGAAGTCGTTGCTTTGATGCAGTTAGTAAATACTGCTCAGATTTTGTTTCATTATCATATTCATTTTGTTCACTTAAGGTATCCTATTATTATTCTCAGTGGACAGTTGTTCATCATATTGAGTGATCTGGGGTCTCATATGTAACAATATTATCTGACATTCATTATGTAAGCAGAGGCAAAATGAAATTAGTTCTGATGGCATGCAGATAGTAAAAGTTTGAGAGCTGAAGCTGGTAGAAATAAGAAAACTATATATGGCTATGAAAAATTTTATTTCTTATTCATACAATATAATGTCTCAAATACTACCTACCTCTGATATTTCAAGTATGCATGTCCCATTTTAAACAATTGGAAAAAATATTGATAATTGTCATTAATAAAATGCTTAATATTTACATCTATAGTAGGTGATTATATAAGTAATCTCTAATTCTTATAACAAAAATGCAAGGAAGCCATTGCCCCACTTTACAGAGAGGATGAGGATGTTTAGAGAAGTCTCTAGGCAAAGACCACACAGTAAGTGATAGACCTGGAGTTCGAACCTACACAAAGCAGTTACTAATCAACTTTTTCTGTGCCCTTTGCATCATCTCAAATAGACTGTACATTTTTTTGAGGGGATGTAGCAATTTTGCCTCATATCTGAAGCCATCCTTGCCTAATCGTTTAAAATTTTATCTCCATCTCCTCTTTACTTGTTAATAACTTACAAACTGCTTATTCCATGCCAGGCACTGTTCTACGTATTTTTCAATTGCTAATTTATTTAATTCTTATGACAACTATAGGAGATAGTTATTATTACCATCCAAATCTGGTGAAAGCAACAATGTACAGAAATAGAAAGTCTCAGTACAATTAACTTGCCGCTAAGTGGCTGACCTGAGAGATTTCTGTCATATTAGGGGCTAAGTGTAAGTCTCTGCTACTAGCATGTGAGGCATTCAGCAGTGCCTATACCTAATCTACTGTGTTGTTTACCCCATGTGTGACCTCCATCTCTGCCACCGTGGTCATTCCATTTATAAATCTTTCTCCTGTGTGTGTGATAAGATTGTTGAGGAGAGAGACTCACTGATAAACAGAGGATGTCATCGCATCTACCCCCTGTTGGGCCTCTCATGTTTTGGATGCTCTTTGGTGGGATTAATGTCAGACACGTAAATTTTTACCCTTAATGCCACTTCCATAGGTTCATTCTCATTTTTTTTTTTTCTGGAATTTCTTATCTCTGATCTTTTTATTATGCTCTTTTTTAACCTCTGATTAACCAGTCACACCATTTATTACCTGAAATTGGCAACCTTTCAAATTCCCTGATTATGGATTGGAGAAGTTTTCCTAGCATGGTATATATTGTCTCCAAAATGCAAAGAGGTCTACCAAGTGCTATTCCACTTAGTGACTTAGTGGTAGAGGAAGCAAGGTGCAACAACTTTTTCTTTAGCTAACATAGGTTGTCCCGGTTTGCCGTGGACTTATGAAGTCCTAAAAACATTACTGCATCTTCATATTTTCCTGCCTATCTCCAGCAGGAATATATTTGAAAAATGTACTTGTCATTTCCTGTCCATCTGGTCGATTTCTCATTGCTGTCATATGGTGGGAAAATGTGGAAGAACATTAAGATTATAAAAGATCATAAAATTGATGGGGAGTATAAATGATTGGATATTTATTTTCTATACCCTTAACAAAATGTTACATGATTAAAAAATAGTTTTTCACAGTTGTATTATTCTGTCCCAATGAGTCATAAATTTCTTGAGCACAAAAATACATGTCTTTTTTTTTTATAACCACAGCTATTACTAAAACGTCTTCTTATAATTACTATAAGTGGTGAATTGAATTGAATAAAACTAGTAATTCTGAAGATATGATTGAAATATATGACCCGAGTAACTTGGGGAAAGTGCTATGAAATTAATTAAAGAAAATATTAGATAATATCGCTGGCAGAAAAATAAGAAAAATGCATGAAGAGTGAGAAAGCGTAGGAAACTAAGAAAACAAGTATTTTTTAATGTGCTTGTTATGCACTGACCATCTGTGCTTTGTGCAAGAGTCAGCAATGTGTTATGCTTACTTAAGGAGAGAACATCATTACTGAGATTCAGAAATAAACCTAGGGCTTTTAGGCATGGCCCTTCAAAACTCTTCACCCTGTGATAAATTTCCATTGGAGCCAGAAAACACAGGGCATCATTTTCAAGTGTATGTATAGTCAATTACCTGGACTTACCATGAAGAAAGCATAGTTTAATTAAATTTAAAAAGATCGGGATTGTAGCTCCCAGTAAAGGCCCAGAAAACGAGAGGACGCCACACTTTCAGACAAATTTTCATTGCCCAAGGACCAGAAGATTTCCAGTGGAGGAGCCCCACGGTCGCCAGCGTGACTCTTGTGGCCAGTGAAGTAGTTTTGCCCATGCCTCGGCGCGGCAGCTCTTCGTGCAGAGTAAACAGGACTGGTTCCCCTACTGCTCAAGAGGGAAGCCAGACCGGAGATTCCCAGGCAGAAGAGCACCATCAGTCTTGTCACTGCTTTTTTGGCTGGCACAGTAGGTTGCTCAGATTCCAGCACTGGGAATCAATAAATTGGTCATCCACTCAGAAACCTAATTAGAAAGGCGGTAATTTTAAAGACAACAAATGGATAAATTCATGATAAAGGGAAGAAACCAGCCTAAAAAGGCAGAGAATACCCAAAATCAGAACCCCTCTCCCTCTACAGGGGACTGTAATTCCTCATCAGCAACGGAACAAGCCCTGATGGAAAAGGACTGTGTTCCATTATCTGAAGTAGGCTTCAGAAGGTGGATGATAAGAAACTTTTGGGAGTTGAAACAACTTGTTCTAACCCAATGTAAACAAACTAAGAACTTTGAAAAAAGGTTTGACGAAATGCTAAAAAGAATGGACAATATAGGGAGGAATATAAATGAACTAACGGAGTTGAAAAATACAACACAAGAACTTAGTGAAATATGCAGAAGTTTGAATAGCCAAATTGATCAAGCAGAAGAAAGGATATCAGAGGTCGAAGACCAACTTAATGAAATAAAACAAGAAGACAAGAATAGAGAAAAAAGGATAAAAAGGAATGAGCAAAGTCTCCAAGAATTATGGGACTATGTGAAAAGACCTAATCTACGTTTGATAGGTGTACCTGAATGTGATGGAGAGAATGAATCCAAGCTGGAAAATACTCTTCAGGATATTATCCAGGAGAATTTTCCCAATTTAGCAAAGAGGACAGTATTCAACCCCAGGTAATACAGAGAACACCACAAAGACATTCCTCAAGAAGAGCAACCCCAAGGCACATAATCGTCAGATTCACCAGGGTTGAAACGAAGGAGAAAATACTAAGGGCAGCCAGAGAGAAAGGTCAGGTTACCCACAAAGGGAAGCCTATCAGACTTACAGCAGATCTCTCAGCAGAAACCCTACAAGCCAGAAGAGAGTGGGGGCTGATATTCAACATCCTTAAAGAACAGAACTTTCAGCCCAGAATTTCATATCCTGCCAAACTAAGCTTCACAATTGAAGGAAAAATAAAATCCTTTATGAACAAGCAAGTACTCAGAGATTTTATTACCACCAGGCCTGCTTTACAAAAGCTTCTGAAAGAAGCATTACACACAGAAAGGAACAACCAGTATTAGCCTTTCTAAAAATATACCAAAAGGTTAAGAGCATCAACATAAAGAAGAATTTACATCAACGAATGGATAAAATAGCCAGTTAACATCAAATGGCAGTAACCCTAAATTTAAATCGTCTAAATCCCCCAATCAAAAGATACAGCCAAAACCTAACGGTATACTACATCCAGACCCATTTTATATCCAAAGATACACAAAGACTCAAAACAAAGGGTTGGAAAAAGATTTACCAACCAAATGGAGAGCAAAAATAAATACATAAACAAAAAGGAGTTGCAATTCTCGCATTTTATAAAACAGATTTCAAAGTAACAAAGATACAGTGGTAAAAGGATCAATGCAATAATAAGAGCTAACAGTTCTAATGCCCAGATACATAAGACCCATAAAGAGATTTAGACTCAACGAGACAGAAAATTAATAAGGATATTCAGGACTTGAACTCAGATCCAGAACAAGTAAACTTAATAAGTATTTATAGAGCTCTCCACTTTAAATACACAAAATATACATTCTCCACTTTAAATACACAAAATATTGATCTGCCATTATTAATACCCATTTTTAGAATAAAGCAATATTCCTGTTTTCCCTCCCTCTTTCTCTTTTTCTTTCTTCCTCTCCTTCTCTTTTTTTAAAAAATAAATAAACACTCTGAGAGTATTTCCACAGATAATAATCAGTATTGTGTGTCTATATCATATCTGTCACAGTTCTTAAAGAACAACCTCATTACTGTTATCATAGGTTCAAGAAACCCTTTCTGATATTCTTAATTCACTTTCTGGAATTAACACACACACACACACACACACACACACACACACACACACACACACACACGTGGTTCACCATGTTGCCCAGGCTGGTCTCAAACTCCTGGGCTCAAACCGTCTACCAGCCTCTGCCTCCCTGAGTGCTAAGATTACAGACATGAGCCACTATGCCAGGCTCAGCATATATTGGTGCTACATAGAGCATCACAAAATCCATTTAAAATGAGGCATTGCACTGTATCCTGTAAATATTTACAATTATTATGTGTCAAAAACAAAATAAAACTTAAAAAGGAGTAAGGAACCAATCATGTTCTTGGACAAGAATTATAATACTTTTTCGTTTGTAGGAGAGTGTCTAAAATCAGATAAAACCCAAATTTTAATAGGTCTTTAATGACAAACAATTTGTTTCTTAGACAAAAGAAAAAATTCTTAGTTTTCCTCTAAATATTAAGTTCAGTATGTAAGTTTAAATAATACTAAAATCAAGCAAAGTTAATAATTTTTTTTTAATGAATGACAAAACTGGTTCAGATTTCTCCTTTTAAATTTTACTGAAAATTTACTGAAATTTTTTATTTTTTGAAAACTCCAAGTATTTAAAGTAAAAAAAAAAGAACTTTAAAAATCTTAATGTATTATTGTTTTCTTCATATTATAGTACATTCAAGAGACAGCATTCACTCACATTCTCCCCATAGGTAAAAAGTAACCTAAATTTTGTTATTTGTATGCATTTTTATGCATATCAAAAGTACATTAGTATATGCTTTTAGATATTTTCATGCTTTATGAATTAACATTTTGTTGTTTTCGCTTAATACTGGGGTTATGGATTTGGGGAAAGGATATCATTGAGATGAAATGCTATCTTTACCTCCTCATATCAGAATAGTCTCCATCACTGAAATCCATTGCCACTTTGTTTATGAGCCCATTGGTTAGGACATGGGTGACTGAAAAAGGGACTCTTTGATAGTGCAGAATGATCATCTTATCCATGTGATTATTAAGGTTCTCCTCTAGTGATTGCTCTTTGGTGAGCATTCACAGGGGAAACAAATATCCTTATTCTCTCTGACTTTGGGGTGAGGTCTCCTAATCTAGTGGATTTACACCCACCAAGGCAAATCTGACTATAAAAACTGCTTCTTGATGTATATATTAATAAATATATTTAATAGTAGTGATCATCACTAGCCTTCATGGCATCATTCTCTAGGACAACCATCCCATCACTTTGCAGCAGATTGGGTACATTGCACCACATTCATCATGGAAGGAGCATCCTTTTGATATCAGTTGTTCTGGACATAAATTTGTCTTTTCTGCTCTCAATGTTTCTGCCAAAATTGATGGACTTGTCATTCCATAAATGACATACTCATAGTCTTCGTGTACACAGCATTGCCTCTGACCAATGAACTCATTTTATAATTCAAAGCTTTTACCATGTTCTCCATTAGTCTGAAGTGCCTGAACAATTAGAACAGTGAGATAGCCTTTAGAATATTAAATTTGAAGATTCACCAACTTATCGGCAACACCTTTCAGGGTCAAGATTATATCTGTCTGGATGTGTTTTATAATTTAAATCAGTGATGAACAAAAGTGCTGTTTCTCCTATAGCCAGCA
Source organism: Saguinus oedipus (assembly GCA_031835075.1). Taxonomy (NCBI): domain Eukaryota; kingdom Metazoa; phylum Chordata; class Mammalia; order Primates; family Cebidae; genus Saguinus; species Saguinus oedipus. Next base: position 184,289,744 of record CM063171.1, on the reverse strand, counting down.
TAAATACATCTCAGAATCAAGTGGTAGAAAACTACTGACTCTTCTTATATGTTTGCTCCCATTTTTGTGCATTTGTGCTTTGCTGAATTTGAAGTCTTAGTTTCCAAAACAGAAATATTTTTCACCAGAAGATACAGCAAGATAATGAATCTGCAATCTGACCAATGGACATCAGAAAAAAAAAAAAGGCTTTAAAATATTGGTTGGGGTGATTGATCTTCACTTTCAAAAAAAGTTAGGTTGTTAACATGCTTGAGTGTGGAAATGGGTTTGGAAGTCAGAAAGTGTCCTGGATACCTTTCAATACCTTCATAGTTCTCTGATAAAAATTGATAATAAACTACAGCAATCCAGTACAAGCAAGCTGGTTAATAACCTTGATATTTCATGAATGAAGTTTTGGGTCACTGGGTTTCCCCCAGGGAAGAAACCATAACCAGCTTGAGGTGCTACCTGAGGACAAAAGGAATAAGGAATCGTTAAGAAAGGGAACATTTCTAAATATCTGCTACTATCATGTATTTAGTTGCAGAAATAAAAACTGCATTTGTTATGAGGTTCTTCTTTGAAAGGAGTATATTTTAATATATATGTATATATGTAAAATATAAAATACATATTTGTATATATATGTCCTATTATATATGTATGTTATATATATAAAATATAAAATAATATATTTGTGTATGTATTAATTATATTTATATGGGTTAACACACATATATGATTTAATTAGGGTTACCTTAAAAGATATCAAAGAAAGATTGAGCCTCAGCTGGGAGGGGAATGACCATCATCACTCAAAGATAAATAAAGTGACATATGAGACTTTGTCCTATATTAGAGTAAGAGCTGTTTTCAATTACAGGAGAAATTATTATATAGATGGAGGCATAACTATGAATTTTCAAATTAAATGTGTCCTAAAGAGTAATGTATACATATTAACTTGTAAAGGAGAGAGCTGCAGTGGGTTTGTACTTTGTCAAAGTAGCTAAGCTGGAACTACCTTTCCCAAAATTCACTTCTCTCTATGGTTTCATATTACTTTTTGCTGCAAGAAAAAAAATTAGGAAATTTAGAAGACAGAAGTAAAGCAGCAGGTTAGTGTCTAGTCTTAGACACTACTGGGTCAACTCGATATTGGTGATCAGTTTGCTTGCTTTACCTTGATGTGATACAGCACTCAGGCTCTGTTTTGTAGCCTTTCCCAGATCTCCTCTGTCAATGGGCCTAAGCAAATTGTGAAAGGCACTGATTTCTTATTCATGCTACCCGTATCATCAACATCAAATACAGTCAGAAAAAAATGTGAATTTCTGTCTGCTTTCATGGGTTCTAGCTTTTCATCTTGAATTCCAGTTTTTCCTTCTGGGTTCCAGATTATCTCTGTGAGAACCATTTGTCATTGCTTTTTCCTGATTCGTGTTCAGCTGTTCTTATCAACTACATAATCTATTAACAAATGGCAATATCAGGCCACTACCAAACTCATACACTTTTTCACCAGCTCCCCTTTGTTCTTCCTTCTTAATGACTATCCTTTGCTCATCTGACTATGTATCTAACTTACCCAACAGTTATATAAGATCAAATTATTATAAATTTCTTTTTTTAATAATACTTTAAGTTCTGGGGTACATGTGCCGATCGTGTACATTTGTTACAAATGTATACATGTGCCATGTTGGTTTGCTGCATCCATCCCCTCACATCATCTATATTAGGTATTTATTCTAAAGTTATCCTGCCCCAATCCCTCCATCCCCTGCTATCCTTCCCCTAGCCCCCACACCCCCAACAGGCCCTGATGTGTGATGTTCCTCTTCCTGTGTCCATGTGTTCTCATTGTTCAACACCTACTTATAAGTGAAAACATGTGGTGTTTGGTTTTCTCTTCTTGTGTCAGTTTGCTGAGCATGATGGTTTCCAGTTTCATCCATGTCCCTGCAAAGGACATGAACTCATCCTTTTTTATGGCTGCATAGTATTCCATAGTGTATATGGGCCACATTTTCTTTATCCATTCTAACATTGATGGTCATTTGGGTTGTTCCGAGTCTTTGCTGTTGTAAGCAGCAATAAACATATGTGTGCATGTGTCTTTATAATAGAATATTTTATAGTCCTTTGGGTATATACCCAGCAATAAGATTTCTGGGTCAAATGGTATTTCTATTCCTATATCCTTGAGAAATTGCCACAAGGATCGTCTGCAATGATTGAACTAATTTACACTCCCACTGATACTGTAAAACGTTCCTATTTCTTCACATCCTCTCTAGCATCTGTTGTCTCCCGATTTTTTTAATGATCACCATTCTAACTGGCATTATTATAAATTTCTTATTCCATAGCACTCCTATTTGTTCTGCTTCCAAGTTTCTCTTTCACATATCTACCTGTTTATCTCATGTAATACCTGCTGGGTAATTTACTCAATTCTGCCTTGAAATTTACTAATTATATATTTTCTAGCAATGGGCTATGAGATCATCAGCTATTATACATTTATCCATTTTTATTTTAAATACATTTGTATTTTTTAATTCTGTTTTATTTTTATTATATATATGTATGTATGGCATATAACATGTTTTGATATACATATAAACAGTAAAAGAGTTACTGCAGTGAAGCAAATTAACATATCGCTCACCTCACAGTTACCTTTGTGTATGTATGTGTGTGTGTGTGTGTTAAAAGCACCAAAAACCTAATCTCAGCAAATTTCCAGTATGCAAAGAACATTATTAACAATAGAACCCATGCTCTGCAATTAGATTTTAGATTTATCCATCCTACGTAACTGCAACTTTGTATTCTTTGGACATCTCATTACCACCCTCCCAACTCCTGGTAACCATCATTCTACTCTGTTTCTATATGTTCATTTTTTAAAGATTCCATATGTAAGTGAGAATATGCAGCATTTTCTTTATGTATCTGGCTTATCTCAATTAGTATAATGTCTTCCACGTTTGCCTCAGTCTGTTTTCTGCTGCTATAACAGAATACTACAGACTGAGTAATTTATAAAGAAGACAGACTTATTTTGCTCATTTTTTTAGAGGCTGGGAATTCCAAGAGCGTGGTGCCAGCTTCTGGTGGGGACATCTATGCTGTGTTATCCTATGGAAGAAGAGGTCAGCACACAAGAAAGACAGAGAGAGTAAATTGGACCAAAGTCATTCTTTTTGTGGAAAATGACTCTTGTAGTAACTAAACCAGTTATCATAACAGCATTAATTCATTCATGAGAGTGGAATCCTCATGACCTCATCAATTAATAAAGGTTTTATGTCTCAGTACCATTACAACAATTTATATTTCATCATGAGTTTTGGAGCAGGTCATTGAAATCATTGGCATGGTATATCCTTCTTTTCATAAAAAAAGGATCTCCTTTTTGAACGCAAAATTATATATATATGTATACATGTATTTGCATACATAGGTGTGTGTGTGTGTGTGTGTGTGTGTGTGTGTGTGTGTGTGTGTGTATATAATTCATCCATTCTTTCCTTGACAGTCATTTAGATTCCACATCTTGGTTATTGTGAATAATGCTGCAATGAATGCCAGAGTACAGATATATCTACTCCCCTGCTCCCCTGCTGATTTTATATTCTTTTGCGTATATACCAAGAAAGAAATTGCTGGGTTATATGGAAGCTCCAAGTTTTATTTTTTTGATAAACATTTACCCTGTTTTTCCTAATGACTGTACTAAGTTACATTCTCACTAACAGTGTATAAGTTACCTTATTCTTCAAACCCTCGCCAAAATTTGTTATCTCTTGGCTTTTTGATGATGGCCGCCCTAACAGGTTTGAGGTTATATCTCACAGTAGTTTCGATTTACATTTTCCTGGTGATTATTGATATTGAGCACATTTTATCTGTGTTAGTCAGTTTTATGTCTTCTTTGGAGAGGTATTCTATTCAAGTCCTTTGCTCATTTTTTTCAGGTGATATTTTTCTTTTTCTATTTATTTCCCTTTGGCTCTTCAATTGCATGAGTTCCTTATATATTTTGGACATTAAACTATTGATGCTTTTCACAGAATAGGGAAAGCAATTCTAAAATTCATATAGAACCACAAATGACTCTGAATAGCCAAAGAAATCTTGAAAAAGAAAAACACAGTTGGAGGCATTACACTTCCTGATCTCAGATTTTATTACAAAACGATATTAATCAAAATGGCATAATGCTGGCATAAAAACAGTTACATAGAGCAATGGGACAGAATAGAGAAACCAGAAATAAACTCAAGCTTATATGGTCGGCTAGTTTTCAACAAGGATACATAGAAGATACGACGGAGAAGGATAATCTCTGTAATAAACGATATTGAGAGGACTGGATATCCACAGACAAAAGAATGAAATTGGTCCTTTATCCTATATCGTAAGATCAATTAAGTGGATTAAAGAGTTGGATGTAAGTCCAGGAATCATAAAACAAGAAGAAAACATAGGGGAAAATCTCCTTAAATATCATTGGCCATGGCAATGATATTTTTGTATATTTTACAAAAAAATCAGGCAACAAAAGCAAAAATAAGCAAGTGAGACTACACCAAATTAACAGCAAAGTAAATATGGTAAAATAACAACAAACTAAAAAGGCATCTTACATATTGGGAGAAAATAATTTTTAGTTTAAGAAATTTTATCCTAAGTTGTCTTTTCTTACATTTTGTTTTATTGTTTCATCTACAAATCTTTCCTTTCTTAGACTAATAATTTTAGATGTACCATTGTATAAATTTCATACTTTTTTGTTGTGTCTATTTTCTCTCCTTTGTTATAAAGTCTTGTGAAATTTTAAATTTTGAAACATGAAGTCATCTTACATCTTTTCCAGTGGCAATTGTGTGATGAGATTCAGGATATGCTATTCCAAAATGTGGCACGTTGGTTGGCATATTAAAGATTTTAAGCTGAAGGAATTTGAGAAACAAAAGGCAGATGCAGAAAGGAGCCTTTGATTTTCCTTCTGTCTCCCTTCTCCCCTCATGTGGGTCACAGGACCCTCAGGCAAGAGATTCCCTCCCTATATGTGGAAGAAAGGAGCATCCAGTCTCTAAAGATGGGAAGATGCCAAGACAGATCCAAATCCGAATGAGCAAGACTTGCTAAGTTTCCCCAGTGTTTTACGGTCAGCTCATGCCCCGTTTGTCCTACCATACTTTTCCAGGACTTTCCACTCTTCATCAAACCTAGTATAAAAACACGCAAGTTTAGCCATTTCTTTGGGCCTTCATTGTTTTATTAAGGCCCTTGTATTATATAAAACTTTTAAATTGTTATGGTTTTCTCTTGTTAACCTTTTGTAACAAAGACCTTCCTAATAATCCAAAAGAGTTGAAGAAAAAAACGTATTTTAGTACATAGTGTATATTGTCTAGCATCCTCACTAAATTTACTCTTAAGTCTGAAATTATTTACAGGTGTAGGAATTTAAACGCATGGTTACTTTGTTCAAGCATGGACTGTATAATTCAATAAGGAGAAGCAAGGAACTTTTAGATTTAGATATTATTAGCTAATTTTATATGATTTAACTACTATGCCATATTAAATTAAATACAGAATTTTGTTCTTACCATGAACAAAATTGAAGAATTTTAGCATTTTTGATATCTATACTTTTATATTTTAATGTATTTCATTTATTATAAATTATTAAATTTATAATATTTTATTAATAATATTATTTATTAATAAAATTTTATTAATATATATTTTATTAATATAAATATAAATTATATAAATTATTTCATTTATTAGGCTTTAATAAGATCTTAGTTAGAATGTGAGTCTCTTTTAACTTGAGCTTACTTTGTGTGTCTCGATAAATTATTTAATATTTCTGAGAAATTACATTAGGGGAATAACAATAAATTCAAATACAGAAAATGAATTGATTTGTGGCCTAAATCCTAATGAAGAAGTATGTGCCTGCATAATTACATTAAATGCAGAAGAGATTTCATTCACATTTTAACTGTACAAAAAAATCATTATTTAAAATAAATTTATATATTAAGTGTTTAAAAAATTATTGACTACAGTAGTTACCATATTCATTTTCATATTCAGTAGTTGCAGTTTAATTTTCCATGGTTTTAGTTACTCAGTTATGCGTGTGGTCTGAACAAAATTACATAGAAAATTCAAAAAATATACACTTTATAAATTTTAAACTGTGTGCTGTTCTGAGTATCATGTGAAATTACATCATCCAGCTCCGTCCCACCAGGAATGTGTATCAGCCCCTTTGTCCAGCATATCCATGCGGCAGACATTAGTCATTCAGTAGTTATAAGTTGTCAGATCAACTTTCATAATATTACAGTGTTTGTGTTCAAGTAACTCTTATTTTATTTAATAATGACCCTAAAGTACAAGAGTAGTGCTGCTGGCAATTTGCATACGCCAAAGAGAAGCCACGAAGTACTTACTTGAAATAAAAATGTGAGAGTTGGTGACTTCATAGGGAAAGAAAAAAATTATATGCTGACATTTCTAAGATCTATGGCAAGGAAAAAATATCTGTTCATGAAATTGTGAAGAAAAAGAAAGAAATTTGCACTAGTTTTGTCACAACTAAAACTGCAAAAGTTACAACAACAATGTGTAATGAGTGCTTAGTCAAGATGGAAAAGGTTATTAAACTTGCGGGTGGAAAAGATGAACAGAATGGTGTTCTAATTGCTGGTCATCATGTTTTTGGTACTATCTGTGGTTTTAAAAATCCACTGGAGTCTTGGAATGTTTACCCCAAAGATAAAGGGGGCTCCTGTACTTAATATGTGTCAAGAAGTGTGCTAGATACTGGGAATTCACTGGTGAAGAAAATCTGACATATTTTCTACCTGTATGACTCACACACTAGTGGAAACTATAAGTACTAATGATACGATAACAGAAAACAATATGAAATTACAACTGAGTCATAAATTCAAAAATGGAGTAAACAGAACAGCTATAAGAGTAGATGGAAGAGAGATACAGCCTAATCTGTAGAGTCAAGAAGTCCTTCCCTAAGGAAGTGCTTCTGGAGGAGCTATTCTAAAAAATTAGGAGAAAATGAGAGGCAATTAGGGTGGTGGTAAATGTTTGGAAGATGGAACAACAGGAACTGGTATATCTTTAATTTCAGGGAGTTGAGAAAAGGGCAACACACCTAAAGCTTGCTGAGTATAAGGGGACCATGATACAAGATGAGGTCTGGGAATAGATGGGACATGTACCATGCAGGCTTTTGAGGTTGTAATGAGAGTTTTGGCTTTTCATGTAGGAGTCATTGAAAATTTCACAAGTGCACATAGGCAAGAGAGTTTTCAAGAAAGGCTGCTATTTGAAAATGACTATTCTTTTCATCTATGATGTCTAAACTATTGTTAATCTCATCTTAAATATTTTTATCTCAGGCGTTTTTCATCTTTAGGTGTTCAATTCCATCTTTAAAAAGTATCTTTCATGTATTTCTATAAAATGCATATTTTGGCCAGGCATGGTGGCTCATGCTGGTAATCCCAGTACTTTTGGAGGCTGAGGCAGGTGGATCACCAGGTCAGAAGTTCGAGATCAGCCTGGCCAAGATGGTGAAACCCTGTCTCTAATAAAAATACAAAAAAAAATTTATATGGGTACGGTGTCAGGTGTCTGTAATCCCAGCTACTCGGGAGGCTGAGGCAGGAGAATCACCTGAATTCAGGAGGTGGAGGTTGCAGTGAGCCGAGATGGTGCACTACACTCTAGCCTGGGTGACAGAGCAGATGCTGTCTCAAAATAAATAAATAAAGTAAAAAATAAAAATGAAATGCATATTTCCCTGTTCATCCTTGATAATATGTAATATGTCAGTAATAGTTTTTTTTAAGCATCGTTGTCTTCTAAACCCACATGTGTCTAGATCTATATGGGCCATTTCTGAGACTGTTTTCAATGATTGATTTTTTTTCTCATTAGAGACCTTTTTTTTTTTTTTTCCAACCATCCCTGCAATTTTTGAATGAATGCTGTTCATTGTTGATTTTGCTTTGTTGAGTGCTGGAATTTTTGTATTTCTTTATACGCTTGATTTCTTTTCTGAGACATACTTAAGTCACTTAGAAGCAATTTGATGATCTTTTTAAGGCTGAGTTTAAATTTCATTAAGCAAAATTCAGAGCAGCATTTTAGTCTAAGGTTAATTTGGTCCCACTACTGAGACGATACGCTTCTGAGGACTTTAATTTGATGCCCCATGTGTTAGGAGGTTTTTCCACTCTGGCTTATCTGAACAGGAACCAATCCCAGTCTTTTATGAATTCTAGAGTTTATTACTCTCTATCATTTCTGGTGATCTTTTCCTGGGCTTGTACAGTTTCCTTACTGGAAGTTCTTTCCAGATAGTAAGCATGAACAATTATAAGGCTCACCTTATTTGTTTTGCTTTCCATCCAGGATCACTGTCCTGGCCTGCCTGTAATCTAATATTTAAAAAGTAATGTTTCATATATTTATTTCCCTTAGTTGTTTAGAGTGGGCTAACATTTGGGTAGGAAGGTGAATTAAATGCCTGTTAATGCATTAACGTGTGAAAAGAAATGGCAAGCAGATTTCAGATATTAAAACTTGCTATTGTGTGTACATAGATATTTTAAAATGTTTGTTTTCCACCTCCTCTAATAGAATGTAATCTCTGTGAAGGTAGAGTTTTTGTATGGCTTTCTTATGGCCTTGTACCCAGACACTGTAATAGAGTCTAGCACATAGTAGGTACTCAGAGAGTAAAACTGAATCTATTTTGCATGTGGGTCTCAGATTTATGCATATATGTGTATGTGTGTGTATGTGTGTTTGTGTGTATAAAAGAATATATATAAGAATATATATTTTAAATGTGTGCATATACACACACTTATATTTGTTTTATACTCAAAATTTTTAACTTTCTGCTAAATAACATATCAACTGCTTTTATCTTCTCAAACTTTTCCTTCACCAAACACGCAGCAAAAGAAATATATGAATTATCAGAAATTGGGAGATTAATTTCCAAGTATTAACTTCAATAACTTTCACTTGAATATTTTTATTTCTTTTCAATATTTCTCAAAAATTTAATAAAATTTAGCCCATGAAATCACAAAGTCACAAATGTATCAAATTAGCTTTTCTCAAGAACTGGTGATAGCTTTTCCTACTAGTTGAGAAGCAGGAATTGCTATTGTCATTCAGTTTCTGTTCCTAGTTTCATCTCAGTGGCTAAAATTACCTGGTTTAAATATGTCTCAATATGATGTTATTGTTATACTTCAATGGAAAAAATAAGCAAACAAACAAACAAGCTAAATAAATAAAATGAAATGAAGAGAGAAATTTCTTTATTCATTATTATTCTAGAAAATTGTGAAATGAGAAAACCTATTTTTTACTGCTGATCAGAATATTCCTGTTAACTAGAAGATTTAAAAATTTTAAGAATGTCTTCTATTACATGAGTTGTAGAGAGAAAATAATACAACTAAATTAAATCTCTTCAGGAAATAATTGTGTCATTTATTAGGGAAACCAGCCTGCTAGAGAATTTCTGATGAGTAATGTATTTTTAAATATATGTTTATTTGTATTTGTATTTATTTATTTATTTATTTATTTATTTATTTATTATTGCATTTTATGTTTTGGGGTACATGTGCAAAACATGCAAGATACTTGCATAGGTACACACATGGCAATGTGATTTGCTGCCTTCCTCCCCTTCACCCACATCTGGCATTTCTCCCCATGCTATCCCTCCCCAGCTCCACCCCCCACTGTCCCTCCCCTATTTCCCCCAATAGACCCCAGAGTGTAGTGCTCCCCATGTGTTTTCATTGTCCATCACCCGCCTATGAGTGAGAACATGCGGTATTTCATTTTCTGTTCTTTTTCAGTTTGTTGAGAATGATGTTCTCCAGATTCATCCATGTCCCTACAAAGGACACGAACTCATTGTTTTTGATTGCTGCATAATATTCCATGGTGTATATGTGCCACATTTTCCCAGTCCAGTCTATCATCGATGGGCATTTGGGTTGGTTCCAGGTCTTTGCTATTGTAAACAGTGCTGCAATGAACATTCGTTTGCATGTGTCCTTATAGTAGAACGATTTATATTCCTTTGGATATATACCCAGTAATGGGATTGTTGGGTCAAATGAAATTTCTATTTCTAGGTCCTTGAGGACTCGCCACACTGTCTTCCACAATGGTTGAACTAATTTACACTCCCACCAGCAGTGTAGAAGTGTTCAAATTTCTCCACATCCTCTCCAGCATCTGTTGTCTCCAGATATTTTAATGATCGCCATTCTAACTGGCGTGAGATGGTATCTCAATGTGGTTTTCATTTTCATCTCTCTAATGACCAGTGATGATGAGCATTTTTTCATATGTTTGTTGGCCTCATGTATGTGTTCTTTTGTAAAGTGTTCATATCCTTTGCCCATTTTTGGATGGGCTTGTTTGTTTTTTTCTTGTAAATCTGTTTGAGTTTTTTGTAAATTCTGGATATCAGCCCTTTGTCAGATGGGTAAACTGCAAAAACTTTTTCCCATTCTGTTGGTTGCCAATTCACCCTAATGACTGTTTCTTTTGCCATGCAGAAGCTGTGGAGTTTGATTAGGTCCCATTTGTCTATTTTGGCTTTTGTTGCCAATGTTTTGGTGTTTTAGTCATGAAGTCCTTGCCTACTCCTATGTCCTGAATGATTTTGCCTAGATATTCTTCTAGGGTTTTTATGGTGCCAGGTCTTATGTTTATGTCTTTAATCCATCTGGAGTTAATTTTAGTGTAAGGTGTCAGGAAGGGGTCCAGTTTCTGCTTTCTGCACATGGCTAGCCAGTTTTCCCTACACCATTTATTAAACAGGGAATCCTTTCCCCATTGCTTGTTTTTGTCAGGTTTATCAAAGATTATATGGTTGTAGATATGTTGTGTTGCCTCCGATGCCTCTGTTCTGTTCCATTGGTCTATATCTCTGTTTTGGTACCAGTACCATGCTGTTTTGATTACTGTATTCTTGTAGTATAGTTTGAAGTCCGGTAGTGTGATGTCTTCTGCTGTGTTCTTTTTGTTTAGAATTGACTTGGCTATGCAGGCTCTCTTTTGGTTCCATATGAAGTTCAGGGTGGTTTTTTCCAGTTCTGTGAAGAAGGTCATTGGTAGCTTGATGGGGATAGCATTGAGTCTGTAAATTACTTTGGGAAGTATGGCCATTTTCACGATATTGATTCTTCCTAACCATGAACATGGAATGTTTCTCCATCTGTTTGTGTCCTCTCTTATTTCATTGATCAATGGTTTGTAGTTCTCCTTGAAGAGGTCCTTTACGTTCCTAGTTAGTTGTATTTCTAGGTATTTTATTCTCTTTGTAGCAATTGTGAATGGCAGTTCATTCTTTATTTGACTCTCTTTAAGTCTGTTATTGGTGTATAAAAATACTTGTAATTTTTGCACATTGATTTTATATCCTGAGACTTTGCTAAAGTTGCTTATCAGTTTCAGGAGTTTTCCTGAGATGATGGGGTCTTCTAGATATACGATCATGTAGACTGCAAATAGAGACAATTTGGCTTCCTCCTTTCCTATTCAAATACCCTTTATTTCTTTTTCTTGCCTAATTGCTCTGGCTAGAACTTCCAGTACTATATTGAATAGGAGTGGTGAGAGAGGGCATCCTTGTCTAGTGCCAGATTTCGAAGAGAATGCTTCCAGTTTTTGCCCATTCAGTATGATATTGCCTGTTGGTTTGTCGTAAATAGCTTTTATTATTTTGAGATATGTTCCATCAATACCAAGTTTATTGAGGGTTTTTAGCATAAAGGGCTGTTGAATTTTGTCAAAGGCCTTCTCTGCATCAATTGAGATAATCATGTGGTTTTTTGTTTTTTGTTCTGTTTATGTGGTGAATTACGTTTATAGACCTGCATATGTTGATCCAGCCTTGCATCCCAGGGATGAATCCTGCTTGATCATGGTGAATAAGCTTTTTGATGTGCTTTGCAATCGTCTTGCCAGTATTTTATTGAAGATTTTTGCGTCTATGTTCATCATGGATATTGGCCTGAAGTTTTCTTTTCTTGTTGAGACTCTGCCAGGTTTTGGTAACAGGATGATGTTGGTCTCATAAAATGATTTGGCAAGGATTCCCTCTTTTTGGATTATTTGGAATAGTTTCAGAAGGAATGGTAACAATTCATCTTTGTGTGTCTTGTAGAATTCGGCTGTGAACTCACCTAGACCTGGGCTTTTTATGTGTGGTAGGTTCTTAATTGCTGCCTCAATTTCAGACCTTGTTATTGGTCTATTCATAGTTTCGACTTCCTCCTGTTTTAGGCTTGGGAGGACACAAGTGTCCAGAAATTTAACCATTTCTTCCAGGTTTCCTAGTTTATGTGCATGGAGTTGTTTGTAATATTCTCTGATGATGGTTTGAATTTCTGTGGAATCTGTGGTGATTTCCCCTTTATCATTTTTTATTGCATCTATTTGGTTATTCTCTCTCTCTCTCTCTTTTTTTTTTTTTAATCAATCTGGCTAGAGGTCTGTCTATTTTGTTGATCTTTTCAAAAAAACCAGCTCTTGGATTTATTGATTTTTTGAAGGGTTTTTCGTGACTCTATCTCCTTCAGTTCTGCTCTGATCTTAGTTATTTCTTGTCTTCTGCTAGATTTTGAGTTTTTTTTGATGTTGCTCTTCTAGCTCTTTCATTACCCACCTTCTGAAGTCTGATTCTGTCATTTCATCACACTCATTCTTTGTCCAGCTTTGTTCCCTTGCTTGTGAGGAGTTGTGGTCCCTTGTAGGAGGTGAGGTGTTCTGGTTTCAGGCGTATTCCTCCTTTTTGCACTGTTTCTTCCCATCTTTATCCAGACAGGTGGATTATTTGTCCTCCTGAGAACAGTGCAGAAACTACCTTTCCTATTTCATGGTTATTCTTTTCTGATCTTACTATGCTTACAGAGCCTAACTCCAAGAAATAAAATGAGTAATTCTTTATTATCATAGATGCATCCAAGTTTCAGGAAAGTCAATAAACATCTTATTCATAGCAAAGATAGATGATTTGTTCATGGTCATGAAGTTAAGGGAAGTATACATTATTTATTAAGTATTGTAAGTTTTTGTTTGCTTAAAAATATATATGTTCTCTTGAGTTAAGAAATGTTCTCCTTTGGGCTTAAAAACATGTAAAATGGAAAACATTGAAAATACAAACATTGACATAGACATCCTGTCATTGAGTTTGGGCTCAATATCAATTTATTTAGATACTTTCTAAGTGCTTATATATTTTTCTATGGTAAACTGCTTGATCCTGCTTTTTGGTCAATTCATAATTTTTTTTGTAAATACAAGTAACTATGGTGTCAGATTCATTGATGTCTTTTTAAAATTAAATGTGGACTTTTTGAGTATGATATTATGTTTTATAGACACTACTGTGTTTTATTTTGAGAATATTATATACATTTTTAATATCATAACTAAGAGTTTTTATTAAATATTCCTAGTATGAAATAAAACACAAATGATGTTTTAACCTATATGACAAGCTTTTCTGGATGATAATAAGGTTTGGATCCATGTCTCCACTCAAATTTCATGTTGAATTGTAATCCCTAATACTGAAGGTGGGGGTGGTTAGAGGTGAGTGGATCATGGGGGCAGATTTCCTGCTAGGTGCAGCTCTAGTGATAGTGGGTGCTAGATAAATCTGGTTGTTGAAAATTGTGTGGCGCCTCTCCATTCTCTCTTCCTCCTACTCCAGCCATGTAAGACATATCTGCTTCCCTCTCACCTTCCACCATTTTTGTGTTTCCTGCGGCCTCTTCAGAAGCCAAGCAGATGCCAGCATTGTGTTTCCAGTACACCCTGTGGAACTGTGAACAAATCAATCAGCTTTTATTTACAAATCACCCTGTCTCAGGTATTTCTTTACAACAGTGTGATAACTGACTAAGTATATATTTTTAGTAATAATTTTAAACTGCTCATAACAAATTAAAGTATTCTTCTAAGAAACATGTTTTTGAATTAGTGAACCCATCCAAAACTCACAGTTCTTTTGACTTCAGACTATGCATTAATCAAGCTTCAGTTCTTGTAACTTTTCAGCCTATGACATAATTTTCCAGATTAAAATGTTTTTAAAAAGCCCATAGGCCTTTTTCTTAAAAAAAAAAAAAAAACAATTTCAGCATACAGAATAACATACAAATTAATGTAGTCTACATCAAGTTTTATTAAATCCTAATTTCAGAGTTCATGTGTATATATTCATAAAACCTACCTAGAATTTTTTGAGATTTTTAGGTTTTATTTTTTATTAATTAATTTATTAATTTATTTATTTATTTATTTATTCTGAGACAGAGTCTCACTCTGTCACCCAGGTGCCCAGGTTGGAGTGCAGTGACATAATCTTGGTTCACTAAAACCTTTGTCTTCTGAGTTCAAGCAATTCTTCTGCTTCAGTCTCCCAAGTAGCTGTTATTACAGGCACACAGCACCACATATGGCTAATTTTTGTATTTTTATTAGAGATGGGGTTTCACCATGTTGGCCAGGCTGGTCTTAAAATTGTCGTCTTAAGTGATTCACCTACCCCAGCCTCCCAAAGTGCTGAGATTGCAAGCAGAATCCACTGCACCTGCCTGAGATTTTTGGGCTTTAAACGACTGTTTAATTTTTATTTTGTTTTGTTATTATTTTTATTTTTAAGTAATTGATTGGTTAGCTTTAAGTGTTTAATATGATAAACTTTTATATATATATGCAGCTGTGGGATCATCTATTTGACCAGGGTATAGAAAATTCCCAATACCTTACAAAGTTGACTTGTGTCTATTTTCTGTCAGTACTTCCATCAACCTCCAGAAGTAACCAATATATTGATTATCACTATAGATTATTTTCCACTTTTTTTGAATTTCATATAGCTAGAATCATACAATATATGCCAGTCTGTATCTAGCTTCTTCCACTCAACATTCTGCTAAGATTCATCCATATCATTGCATATAACTGTTGTCTTTTCCTTTTCTATTGATGTGGTAGCTTAGGAGCCAGGCAATAACTTACACTGTATTTGTAAGCAGATTTTTGTGCTGCTTTCTATATGGCCCTCTCACGTTTAGGACTTTGCCCCTCATTTTTCAGCTACTTTCATCTTCCCACATCTCTGACCTTGGTCTTTCCTGCCAATAAGACCACAGCCTTTTTGGATTCTCAGCTCCTGCAGGAAAAACTTGGAAATGGCCTCACAAAAATGACAGGGCTTATGTGAATTTCACTTCCTGTACTTCTCTTCTCTTAAGAATAGTAGCCACTTAGTTACTTCTTACCTTTTCTACTTCCTTCAGACAATTTTCTTTTATTTTGTACTGTTCAAATAATTGTTTTCAACAAAAGTTATTTTGATACCAGCCCTTCTATTATCCCTGAATTATGGAAGGCCCTGTCTCTGTAGATGTTTTAAATTGCAGGGTAGTTAATTTTTTAAAATCTTTTCCTTTCAGATGATTTGTGTCTTCTTAAAAAATATAATCTAACCGTGAACTCATAAACACATTTAAATATTTTATTCTTGTATAATTTTTTTTAAGATTGTGCATTTTTGTTTAAATCTGTGATTGAGCTGGATCCAATTCTTGTATATATTTTCCATTTGGATGTAATTCTTTTCTTATATAGATAAACAGTTGTTTGAGCAAACGATTTATTAAATAGTGGATAGGCTATACAATTCTGCTTAAATATGCATCAGAAGCATTATGTATTTAATAGAGTAAGGATTTTAAAATATGCATTTAGATTACATTTATTATGATGCTTATTATGCAAGGCACTGTGATGAGGACAGCAGACCATAAGTGCATTTTTGGGGCTGAATTCTGTAAATTTAGAATGTTTAAATTCTAAAGCAATGCCCTATGACTGAGGAATCACTTTGGCTGTATTTGCATGATGCCAGCTTTTTATGAGTCAGGGTTCTTCAGGGAAACAGAACCAATAGGATAATAGGATATGTGTGTGTACTTGTATATATGTGTGTGTACTTATAGGTTTAGTATCCCTTATTTAAATTCTTAGGACTAGAAGTGTTTTGACTTTAAGATTCAGTATTTTTATTTAGAAATATTTGCATATTTATAATAAGATATATGTACATGCAAATATCTTAGAATGAGATCCAAGTCTAAACAGAAAACTTATTTTGTGCATTACATGTAGTTATACATACATGCAGAAGGTAATTTTACATAGCATTTTAAACAATTTTGTGTATAAAATAAAGTTTATGTACACTGAACTATCAGAAAGCAAAGATGCCACAATTTCAGCCACCCATGTGGACAATCTGTGATTGTTTGGCATCATTGTTATTCCTGACTCTGAACTAATAAGTTACCAGTAACTATTTTCTTACACTTAAATATTTAACAGTAGAAGATATAAGATACCTCTAATAAAATTAAAAACAATGTGTTCAGCGTAACTAAGCAGTGCAGTAGCATCAATAAATACTTGTATCAGTTGTTAAACAGCAGAACAACAAACAAGGCCAGGTTTTAGTCTCCATCCACTATGCTGTGTTTTGGTCAAAAGGTGACTGAAAATTGCATTTTACTCTTTAGGTAAGAGGAAACATGAGAAGCAGTTGTGAGGCCAGAAAGTGGATCCTCTAGGGATGAGTAGGCATTCTGCTAGATGGTTTTTAAAAATGTTTCCTCCAGAGATATCTGCCTAAAGAACAGCAATTTGTTTTTTGTCTCAAGTGTCTCTTTGATTTTATAAACTGCAGTGGTTTCTTGTTGTTATGAATGCACACTGCTCTAGGACTTCAGGAAGCCCATTACACATTTTCACTGTGTTGGAGTGGAATGGAAGTGATGGTGAGCAGTGCCACTTCAACTTCTACCCCTTGATTTTTGGACTCGTGAATCCTAGCTATGAAAGAAATAGTACCATACATTGAACACAAATTCGGAGCATACATGGCCTTCTGGAGAACTTTGCCCCAACCCTGCAAAACATTATCACCTCAGACTCATCCTGTGGTAATTTCCACAGTGTCAAAATACATAGGTGCTATAGACATACTTAGCAGCTGCAGAACCCCCACATTGGCTCCCTGATTGGCAGGGTGAAGGATATTATGGTAGAAAGGCCAAATGGAAGCCATTCAAGCTGCCTCTACCTAGGAAAATAGTAAACAAAAATAATATTGCATCCCTGGAGGGATTGTGGAGATTAGCACCACGATCAAGGACTTGAAAGCCACAGCTTCTGCATGGCAAAAGAAACAGTCACTAGAGTGAATCGGCAACCAACAGAATGGGAAAAAATCTTTGCAGTTTACCCATTTGACAAAGAGCTGATATCCAGAATTTACAAAGAACTCAAACAGATTTACAGGAAAAACAAACAAGCCCATTCATAAAATGGGCAAAGGATATGAACAGACACTTTACAAAAGAACACATACATGAGGCCAACAAACATATGAAAAAATGCTCATCATCACTGGTCATTAGAGAGATGCAAATCAAAACCACATTGAGATACCATCTCATGCCAGTTAGAATGGCGATCATTAAAAAATCTGGAGACAACAGATGCTGGAGAGGATGTGGAGAAATAGGAACACTCTTACACTGTTGGTGGGAGTGCAAATTAGTTCAACCATTGTGGAAGACAGTGTGGCGATTCCTTAAGGACCTGGAAATCGAAATTCCATTTGACCCAGCAATCCCATTACTGGGTATATATCCAAAGGACTATAAATCGTTCTACTATAAGGGCACAAGCACACAAATGTTCATTGCAGCACTGTTTACAATAGCAAAGACCTGGAACCAACCCAAATGCCCACCGATGATAGACTGGACTGGAAAAATGTGGCACATATGCACCATGGAATATTATGCAGCAATCAAAAAATAATGAGTTCATGTCCTTTGTAAGGACATGGATGAATCTGGAGAACATTCTCAGCAAACTGACACAAGAACAGAAAATGCAATACCACATATTCTCACTCATAGGCAGGTGAAGAAAAATGAGAACATATGGACACAAGGAAGCGGGTACTACGCACTGGGGTCTATTGGGGGGGAATAGGGGAGGGACAGTATGGGGGAGAGCTGGGGAGAGATAGCCTGGGGAGAAATGCCAAATGTGGGTGAAGGGGAGGAAGGCAGCAAATCACACTGCCATGTGTGTACCTATGTAACTATCTTGTAGGTTCTCCACATGTACCCCAAAACCTAAAATACAATAAAAAAAAGAAAGACACATGGATAGTGATCCCCACCACATCCCTGTTCAACTCTCCCATTTGCCCTGTGCAGAAGACAGATGGATCTTGGAGAATGACAGTGGATTATCATAAACTTAACCAAGTAGTGACTCTAATTCCAGCTGCTATAGATGTGGTTTCTTCGCTCGAGCAAATTAACACATCTCCTGGTACCTGGGCCATCAACTTGGCAAATGCCTTTTTCTCCATTCCTGTCCCTAAGGCCCACCAGAAGCAATTTGCCTTCAGCTGGCAGGGCTACAAATACACCTTTACTGTCCTACTTCAGGGGTATGTCAACTCTCCAGCTTTGCATCATAATCTTATTTGGAGAGAGCTTGATGTTTTTTTGGTTTCACAAGGTATCACACTGGTCCATTACATTGATGACATTCTACTGAATAAATCCAGTGAGCAAGAAGTAGAAAACATGCTTGACTATAAGGTGAAACATTTGTGTGCCAAAGGATGGGAAATACTCGACTAAAATTCAGAGACCTTCTACCTCAGTAAAATTTCTAGGAGGCCAGTGGTGTGGGGCCTGTTGAGATAGTCCTTAAATCTTGCCAGGCTTCACACCAAGGATAAGTGATAGATAAAGTAAAAGACAGGTGGCTGCATTTGGCTCCTTCTAAAACCAAGAAAGAGGCACAATGCCTAGTGGGCCTAGATGACCTATTTGGATTTGAAGTCAACACATTCCTCATTTGGGTGTGTTATTCTGGCTCATATATTGAGTGACCTGAAAGGCTGCCAGTTTTGAGTGTGGACAGATCAGGAGAAGGCTCTGTTGTGATTATTGACTTCTTTTTCCAGGCTGCTGTGCAAGCTGCTCTGCCTCTTGGGCCATGGGACCCAGCAGATCCAATGATGCTTGAGGTGTCAGTGGCAGAGAGGAATGGTGTTTGGAGCCTTTTCAGCCCCCATAGGTGAATCACAGCAAAGGCCTTTACAATTTTGGAGCAAGGCCTGCCATCTTTGGCAGATAACTACTCTCCTTTTGAGAGACAGTTCTTGGCCTGTTACTGGGCTTTGGGCAAAACTGAACATTTGACTATGGGTCATCAAGTCACCATGTGACCTGAACTGCCTGTCATGACCTGGGTGCTTTCTCATCCATCTAGCCACAAAGTGGGTTGTGCAAAGAAGCATTCCATCATCAAATGGAAGTGGTATATATGTGACTGGGTTTGAGCACGTCCTGAAGTACATAATGCACAAGTAAGTTACACTGAAATGCCCATGGTCTCCACTCCTGTCACCCTGCCTTTTCTCCCACAGCCCACACTGATGGCCTCAGGGGAAATCCCCTATGATCTGATGACAGAGGAAGAGAAGACCAGGGCCTGGTTACAGATAGTTCTGCACAATATGCAGGCATCACCTAAAAGTGGACAGCTACAGCCCCTTTCTAGGGCATACCTGAAGGACAGCAGTGAAGGGAAATCTTCCCAGTGGGCTGAACTTCCAGCAATGCACCTGGTTGTGCACTTTGCATAGAAGGAGAAATGGCCAGATTTGTGATTATACACTGATTCATGGGCTGTAGCAAATAGTTTGGCTGCATGGTCAGGGACGTGGAAGAAGGATGATTGGAAAATTTGTGACAAAAAATTTGGGGAAGAGGTAGGTTGATGGACTTCTTGGAGTGGTCAAAAACGGTGAAGATGTCTGTATCCCATGTGAGTGCTTGCCCATGAGTGACCTCAGGAGAGGAGGATTTTAATAATCACGTGGTTAGGATGACCTATTCTGTGGACACCACTCGGCCTCTTTCCCCAAGGACCTTGTCATCACCCAATGGCCCCATGGACAAAGTGGCCATGGTGACAGGGATGGAGGTTACCCATGGGCTCAGCAACATAAACTTCCACTCACCAAGGCTGATCAGGGTACAGAGACTGCTGAGTGCTCAATTTGCCAGCAGCAGAGACCAACACTGAGCTCTCGATACAGCACCATTTCTTGAGGTGTTCAGCCAGCTACCTGGCGGCAGGTTGAATATGAGACATATTTCATCATGGAAAGGGCAAAGTCTTGTCCTCACTTGAATAGGTACTTACTCCGGATATGCATTTGCCACTCCTGCACACAATGCTCTGTCAAGATTACCATCCATGGACTCACAGAATGCCTTATCCACCATCTTGGTATTCCACAAAGCATTGCCTCTGACCAAGGCACTCACTTTATGGCCAAAGAAGTGCAGCAGTGGGTTCATGCTCAGGGATTTCATGCTCATGGATTTCACTAGTCATATTGTGTTCTCCAACATCCTGAAGCAGCTGGATGGATAGAATGGTGGAATGGCATTTTGAAGTCACAATTATAATGCCAACTGGGTGACAATACTTTGCAGAGCTAGGACAAAGTTCTCCAGAAGGTTGTGAATCAGTGTCCAATATATGGTACAGGTCTCCCATATCCAGGATTCATGGCTCCAGGAATCAAGGGGTGGAAGTGCAAGTGGCACCACTCACCATCACTTCTAGTGATTCACTAGAAATTTTTTTTTGCTTCCAGTTTCGGCCACATTGTGTTTTGCTGGCCTAGAGATCTTAGTTCCAGAGGGAGGCATGCTGCCACCAGGAGACACAACTGTCTCCATTAAACTGAAAGTTAAGATTGCCACCTGGACAATTCGGGCTGCTCTTACCTTTAAGTCAACAGGCTAAGAAGGGAGTTACAGTGTTGATTGTGGTGACTGATCCAGACTATGAAGACCAAATCAGTTTACTACTCCACCACAGAGGTAAGGAATAGTGTAGCATGCATGGAATACAGGAGATCCATTAGAGCATCTCTTAGTATTACCATGCCCAGTGATTGAAGTCAATGGGAAACTAAAACAGCCCAATCCAAGAAGGACCACAAATGACCCAGACCCTTCAGGAATAAAAGTTTGGGTCACTCCACCAGGAAAAAAACCATGACCTGCTGAGGTGCTTTCTGAAGGCAAAGGTAATACAGAATGGGCAGTAGAAGAAGGTTGTTATTGATACTAGCTACTACCACATGACCTGTTGCAGAAACGAAGACTGTAATTGTCATGAGTATTTCCTTCTTCTTTTGTTAAAAACATGTTTGTGTATGTACACATGTGTGCTAAGAAAATATCTTCATTTTTACTTCCCAATTCCTTTATCATGTGATGTAAGATTTGTTGACTTTATATCAGCATTTAAGTATTATTAACTTTATGTAATAACATTTGAGTTGGGGTTTGGTACTTTTTCAGTTGTGTAAAGGATAGATGTATTATGTTAGGCATAACTATGACCTTATTATTGTCTTTATTTGAAGATTATGTATAATTTCAGGAGAGGTTTATGGATTCAAGTTGATGAAAGGTGAATTTATGATGGTTAATTGAGGATGCAAAGTATTGATCCTGGGTGTGTCTGTGAGAGTGTTGCCAAAGGAGATTAATATTTGAATCAGTGGGCTTGGAAAGCAAGACCCACCCTTAATCTGGGTGGGCACCATCTAATCAGCTGTCAGCATGGCCAGAACATAAAGCAGCCAGAAAACAACATGGGAAGGCTAAACTGGCTTAGCCTTCCAGCCTCCATCTTTCTCTGATGCTCAATATATATATCATTCATATACTGTTATTTCTGTCCCTCTAGAGGACCCTAACTAATAAAGTAGGCTATTGGCACTTTTTTTCTGCAGTGTTAGCAGTACCATCTTCATTGTCACTATTACCATGATCACCTTGATTCAGAACCATTTCAGCTATTTCACAATTGGTCAATGAAGTAACAACTGGAGCCTCATTATCAATGTTAAAAACTTCTTTGATATCCACTTTTCAGGTTACTGATAGACCCTGAAGGTATGGCTTTTGCACATGTAAGGAGGTCAAAGCTATTTTTTTTTCTCACTTGACCTATGGAATCCTTCAAAGCCACCACTTTGTTCATCGTTGAACATAGTCACAGGCCAGAAGTTGTGCCAGGCATGCACCACTTGTCTTTAGTCACAGTGTTCCAAGCATGGACAAGGACATATATGGCATCCTACATGCTAAACTTATTTTGAAAACCTCACTTATCCATGCCTGCTGCTAGCATGCTGTTCAAGAAAGTTACTCTTTATTGATCTCAGGATATCCGGGTTACATGGCTGAATTAATTAAGTTACAACTGGGGGAAAGTATGTGGCATAAACACTATTTTTTAAAAATCTATGGGTACGTGGTAGGTGTATATATTTATGGGGTACAGGAAATATTTTGATATAGGCATACAGTGTATAATAATCACATCAGAGTAAATTAGGTACCCATTATCTCCAGCATTTATCATTTCTTTATGTTACAAACAATCCAATTGTACTCTTTTAGTTATTTTTAAATGTGGAATGAATTATTGTTGACTGTAGTCACCCTGTTATGTATGAAATGGTAGATCTTAGTCACTCTCCCTAACTATATTCTTGTACCTATTAGCCATTCCCACACTCTGTAGCCCCCACTACCCTTCCTAGCCTCTGGTAAACATCCCCTACTCTCTATCTCCATGAATTCAATTGTTTTAAGTTTTAGATTCTACAAATGAGTGAGAACATGCGAAATTCGGCTTTCTCTGCCTGGCTTATTTCATTCAGTATCCTCCAATTCCATCCATGTTGTTGCAAATGACAAGATATCATTCTTTTTCATGGTTGTATAGTATACCATTATGTTTATGTACCACATTTTCCTTATCCATTTGTCTGGTGATGGACACGTCTAAATCTCAGCTATTATGAATAGTACTATAATAAACATGAAAGTACAGATTTTTCTTCAACTTACTGATTTCCTTTCTTTTGAGTATATACTCAGCAGTAGGATTGCTCAATCATATGGCTGTCTTTAGTTATGAGGAACCTTCTGTCTTTAGTTTTGAGGAAACTACATGCTGTTTTCCATAGTGGTAGCAGTAGTTTGCATTCTTACCAACGGTATAAAAGGGTTCCATTTTTCTCTATATCCTTGCCAGCACTGGTTATTGCTTCACTTTGGATAGAAGCCATTTTACTGCAGTGAGATGATATCTCATTGTAGTTTTGATTTTCATTTCTCTGATTATCAGTGATGTTAATCACTTTTCCATATACCTGTTTGCCATTTGTATGTCTTTTTTGAATAATGTCTATTCAGATCTTTTCCACATTTTAAACTAATTATTAGATTTGTTTTTCTACTGTTTGAGCTCCTTATATATTCTAGTTATTAATCCCTTATCAGATGAGTAATTTAGAAACATTTTCACCCATTTTGTGGGTTGTTTCTTCACTTTGTTGATTTTTTCTTTTCCTCTGCAGAGCTTTTTAACTTGATGTGATCCCATTTGTTCATGTTTGCTTTGGTTGCCTGTGTGTGCAGGTTATCACTCAAGAAATTCTTGTCCAGACCAATGTCCTGGAGACTTGTCCCCAATGTGTTCTTTAAGTATTTTCATCGTTTGCAGACTTCAATTTGTCTTGAATCCATTTTGATTTGATTTTTGTATACGATGAGAGATGAGGGGCTAGTTTCATTCCTCCACATATGAATATCCACGTTTCCCAGTATCATTTCTTGAAGAGACTGTACTTTCACACAGTGTCTGCTTTTGGCATCTTTGATGAAAATAGTTTACTATACATGAATGAATTTATTTCCAAGGTCTCTATTCTGTTCCATTGGTACCTGTGCCTGTTTTTAAGCCAGTATCATGCTGTTTTGGTTACTATAGTTTTTTATATGACTTGAGTCAGGTAATGTACTTTTCTAAGTTTTATTCTTTTTGCTCAGGATGGCTTTGGCTATTGTATTAGTCAGTTTTGACATTGCTGTAAAGAACTTCCTGAGGCTGGATACTTTATAAAGACTATATAATTTATAAAGAATATTGACTCACAGTTCCACAGGCTGTACAGAAAGTGTGGCTGGGGAAGCCTCAGAAAACATACGATCATGATAGAAGGCAAGAGGGAAGCAGGCACGTTTCACATATGGGATCAGGATGCAGAGTGCAAGAAGAGGGTGGTGCTATATACTTTTAAACAACCAGATCTCTTAAGAACTTACTCACTATCATGAAAACAGTGAGAGGGAAGTTGGCCCTCCAGATCCAGTCGCCTCCCACTGGGCCCTTCTCCATCTTTGGGGATTACAATTTGACATGAGGTATGGATGAGGACACCAATCCAAACCATATCAGCTTTTTTGGCTCTTTTGTTGTTCCATATGCATTTTAGGATTATTTTTCTATTTCTGTGAGGAATGTCATTGTTGTTTTGATAGGGATTGCAGCAAATTTGTACATTGCTTTGGGTAATATGGACATCTAAACAATATTGATTCTTCCTATCCATGAAGATAGAATATCTTTTCATTTTTTGTGTGTGTTCTCTTTAATTTCTTGCATCTATGTTTTATAGTTTTTATTGCAGAGAGCTTTCTCTTTTTTAGTTAAATTTATTCCTAGGCATCTTATTTTATTTGTAGCTAATTTTGGGTTACTTTCTTGATTTCTTTTTCTTATTGTTCACTTTGGCATATATAAATGTTACAGATTTTGGTGATGTTGATTTTGTATACTGCAATTTTACTGAATTTATTGGTTGTAACAAATTTTTGGTGGAGTCTTTAGGTTTTGCCAAACGTAAGATTATATCATCTGCAAACAGGATAATTTCAGTTTGTATAGTTTCCATATGTTTGTATAGTTTCCAAAGATACTCTTGTTACTGATTTCTAGTTTTATGCAACTGTTGTCAGAGAAGATACTTGATATAAATTTAGTTTTTTGAATTGTTTAAGATTAGCTTTATGGCCTAATATATGGTCTATTTTTGATCATGATCCATGTGCTAAGGAAAAGATTGTATATTTGAAGCCACTGGATTAAATGTTTAATAAATGGCTATTAGTTCCATTTGGTCTCTTGTGCAGATTAAGTTTAATATTTCTTTTGTAATTTTATGTACATATGATCTGTCCAATGCTGAAAAATGCGGTGTTGAAGTCTCCAGCTTTTATTGTATTAGTATCTCTCTCTATCTTTAGTTCTAATAATATTTGCTTGATACATATGGGTACTCCATTGTTAGGTGCATATATATTTAAAATTGTTATACCCTCTTGCTGAATTGATCCCTTTATCATTATTTAATGACCATAGATGTCTCTTTTTATGGTTTTTGTCTTGAAATCTATTTTAGTGATATAAATACAGTGATTCCTTTTTTTTTATTTGCATGGAATATCCTTTTTCATTCTTTATTTTCAGTCTATGCATGTCTTTACAGGTGAAGTGTGCCTCTTCTAAACAACAGATAGTTGGGTCTTGCTTTTTAATCCATTGAGCCATTCTATGTCTCATAATTGGAGAGTTTCATCCAATTACCTACAGTGTTACTATTAAAACGTAAAGACATGCTATTGCCATTTTGTTATTTGCTTTCTGGTTATTTCATCATTTTCTCTTTCTTCCTTATTCCTCTGTTCCTTTTTATGAAGGTGTGAAGGTGGTTCTCTCTAGTGGTATGTTTTAATTTCTTGCTTTTTATTTTGTGTAACATTTGTAGGGTTTTTCATTTGCAGTTACCATGAACTTTGCAATTAACATCTTATAACCCATTATTTTGAACTATTGACCACTTAACACTGATTAGAAAAATAAACAAAAAACTAACAAACAAGCAAAGAGAGCACTAATACAAACTACACACTTAGCTCATCTTCCATACTTTGTAAATTTGGTTGTGTCTAATTCTATCTTATTATACAATCTGTGTCTTGAAAAGTTGTTGTGGTTATTAGTTTTGGTAGACTTAGTTTTAGTCTTTCTTCTCAAGATACGATTAGTTTATACACCACAATTGCAGTGTTATAATATTCTGTGTTTGTGTACTTAGTATTTCCAGGGAGGTTTGTATCTTCAGATGATTTCTTATTGTCTGCTAACATCCTTTTTTATCAAATTGAAGAATTCCCTTTAGCATTTCTTATAGAAAAGGTCTGATGTTGATAAAATCTCTCATTTTTTTCTTTGTCTGGGAAAAAATTTAATTCTCCTTCATATTTGAAGAATGTTTTTGCTGAATATGCTATTCCAGAATGAAAGTATTTTTCCTTCAGCACTTTAAATATGTCATGCCATGCTCTCCTGGCCTGTAAGTTTCCCACTGAGAAGTCTGCTGCCAGAAACGTTGGAGCTTCTTTGTATGTTATTTGCTATTTATTTCCTTATTGTTTCTTTCAGGAGCCTTTCTTTATCCTTGAACGTCGGGAGTTTGATTGTTAAATGGCTTCGGGCAATCTTTGGGTTAAATCTACTTGTAGTTCTATTATATTCTCATGTTTAAATGTTGATATATTTCTCTAGCTTTGAAAAGTTCACTTTGAATAAACTTAACACCCTGATCTCTCTTCCTACTTCCTATTTAGGGCAAATAACTCTTAAGTTTTCCCTTTTGAGACTATTTTATAAATCTTATGGATGTGCTTCATTTTTTTAATATTCTTTTTACTTTTGTCTCCTTTGTATATTTTTAAATAGCCAGTCTTCAAGCTCACTCACTCCTCCACTTCATCAATCCTGCTGTTGAGAGAATCTAATGCATCCTTTGGTATGCCAATTAAATTTTTAGTTTCAGAATTTATGCTTTGTTTTTAAAAATTATTTCAATCTCTTTGTTAAATTTTGTGATAGCATTCCGGACTTATTTCTGGGTTATATTTAATTTCCTTGGGCTTCCTCGAAACACCTATTTTAGATTTTCTCTCTGAAAGGTCACATATCTCTGTCATGCTTAACCAGTATGCTTAACCAAGCATGTCTGGCCATTGATGAATTATTTGTTGTAGTCTTCAGAGTTTGGGCTTGTTTGTACCCATCTGGGGAGGGTTGAGCCAAGCACCCTTGTGGCCACCACTACTGGGACTGTTCTGGATCAGACCCAAAGCCATCACAGCACTGGGTGTCACCCAAAACCTATGGTGATCAGCACCTGTCTATTGCCAATGTTCACTCAATGCCCAGGGGCTCCTTAATCAGCAGGTAAATTCAACCAGGCTTGTGTCCTATCTTTCAGGGTGATAAGCTCCCCTCTGGACCACAGCAGTCCCAAAATGCTGTCCGAGAGTACAGCCTGGAGTCAGGAACCTTAGGAATCTTTTTGCTGCCCTATTCTCCCACAGCTGATCTGGCACTCAAGCTACAAGATAAAGTTCTTCCAGTTCTTCCCTTTATTTTTCATACAGAATGAGTCTCTCCCCATGGTCTGCAGTAACTACTGCCCAGCTATCACTAATGTTCACTCAAGGCCCAAAGGCTCTTTAGTCAAGTCAGCCTCTGACGAATGCTGTCAGGCCTAGGTCTCTCTTTTCAAGGCAATGAGCTCCGTTTTGGCCCAAGATGGGCCTAGCAGAGCTACTGAGGGGCTACGGCCTGGAATCAGGAACCCCAGATGCCCACTTGAGGCTCTATACCACTTTGGTCGAGCTAGTGCCCAAGATGCAGGACAAAGTTCTCTTCACTCTTCCCTCTCTTTTCCTCGAGCTGGAGTCTCTTCCCATGGCTGCCACAGCTGAGAATGTGCTGGGTCACATCTGAAGCCAGCTCAGCTCTGGATCTCATCCAAGGCTCATGGTGAGAAGTGTCTGGGTGCCACCGATGTTTATTCAAGGCCCCAGGGCTCTTTAGTCAGTAGGTGATAAATCCTTCCAGTACTGGATGATCCTTCCCTTCAAGGAAGCAGAGAAGTGTTGACTGCAGGCAGGGCCTGGAACCGGTACCTCAAGATTCTGCCTAGTGCCCTGTTGTATTGTGGCTGAACTGATTTTCAGTTTGTAAGAAAAAGTTATCTTGACTCTTCCGTCTCCTTGCTTCAAGAGGAAGGAAAGGGTCTGTCCTGGAGCCGCAAGCTGCATTGTAGGGGGTTGGGGAAGGGGTAGTGCAAGTGCCCCCTTGGCCATCCTGGCTGGTAACTCATTAGGTCATGTTCACTCTAAGTCCATTGGCTCTGAGCCCAGCACAGCATCAAGACGTGCTCAAGATTGCAGTCCTCATGGACTAGACTGCCTTTCAAGTTTACTTAGGACTTCAGAGCACTTTACTCTCCAGTGACAGGGCCTGCTGGAGCTTAAGTTTCAATTGCTATGATGGGCAATTCCTCTCTGACTGGATGAGTAATTCCTCTCTGTCTAAATGCTTCCTTTGTGGGCAGCAGCTGAATTCTTTCCTTTGTTGCTTTCTGGCTGTGACAGGACAGCACTCAGTTCCACAATCACTGTGATCTCTCTCTCCTAAGCATACAGATTCCCTCTGCAAGCCACATGACCTCTGCCAGAAATGGGAGAAGAGTGGTGTTGGCAATTTAAAACTCTTTCCTACCATTTTCAGTGTTTTTTTCTTTAATATGATGTTAAAACCAGGTACCATGATTATTCACCTTATTTCTGATTCTTGTGAAGCTGTTTCCTTTTATGGCTAGTTCTTCTATTTGGTGTTACTGTCAGGAAGATGATCACCGGAGGCTTTCATTTGGGCCATCTTGCTACACTGCCTCACATAGACATCTTTTGTTATGAGAATTTCAGCTGGGTATAAGCAGAACAGTTGCCAAGGAATAGAAATTTTGTAGTCATCATCCAGTCCAACTTCCCTGCAGTAATATAAACTGCTTGTACAAAATGTTTATTAAACCAATCAGAAAAGATGTCCCTGGTGATCCATGCCTATTTGTTAGCATATTAACAGACTGGTTAGAAATTTACTGTTTAAAAACAAAAGACTCAAGTTTTGCCTGTCACAGCAAGCTTGCACTTATGTATGCCTGCTATATTGGCACATGCCAGTACAGGTATTCTGTCCCTGTTATCCTTAATTCATACAGGAGCTTTCTCATCAGCTGTAGTCAGTGTCCTTCAGGGCAGTAATGCCAAACAATGATGTTTAATTAGCATCATGGGCTTATCTTAATATCAGATATTTTTATCAGTGATAACCTTGGCAACGCATCAATGAATTTCTCTTCAGCTTCATGACCAGCAGATGGTTTATCACCATAAATCTTTAAAAATTTGGTGCTGGTCCTTCCTTAAATCTCTGCAACCAGCCTATTGAATATACATGATTCCCTTCAATTTTCAGTTCATTGTCATAAATATTTGCTTATTTCATGATTATCCTACCATTAAGTGGCATATCTTTACAGTTATGCTGACAGATTTATACTTTCAATACATGATTTATATCTTTAGCTTTAACATTATGCAGTGTTTTTCTATTTTTTATTAACTTCCATTAATCACTTTCAATATAAAACTTCAACAGTTTCTTCAGGTGGCATATGGTGGTCATTCCAACACCAAACTCTTCTGTAAGACATTTCACATTTACACTACTATCCAGTTTATCCAGTAGTTTGACTTTCTGTGCTATAGAGAAACAGAAATGCTTTCTCTCTATTTTTTTTTAATCATGGTTACCCATATGTGTATTCACAGTTTTTTTTTGATGTTTTAAATAATATCTTTATACCACAGAGCAGAAAATAAACAATAAAAATGCAGTGAGTAATGTATATAGGTCATGGCCCTACACAAGGTATCATGGGGAATCTGCTGTTGGTGTGCCCAGCCTGGGCATACCACTTCATTACCTTTTGTGGGAATATGAGCATATGTGGAAAAGATACATGGAAGCTGAAGGGGTCCTGTGAGGGTATATTTTCCTTAGGCATGTTGAATAAATTGTGTGTGTGTTGTGCATCTATGTTTTAACTGTAATATGTCACAGGAGGTTAAGTGTAGAATTTTCCACTTGTGACACTCATGCATTCAAAAAATTTTGGATTTGGGAGCACTTCAAATTTTGAATTTGGAATGCTCAAACTGTGTATGTGTGTGTGTGTATCTGTGTGTGTGTGTGAGAGAGAGAGAGAGAATGAGAGAGAGAGAGAGAGAGAGAGATTTATTACAAGTAATTTGCTCATGTGACTATGAAGATGGACAAGTCCCAAGATATACTGAGTAAGCCAGCAAGTTGGAGACCCAAGAGAGTCAATGACTTAATTTTTCTGAGTCTTAAGGACCTGAGAATCAAGAAAGTAGATAGTGTAGTTCCTATTTGAAGACTGGTAGGCTCAAGGCCCAGGACGAGCATGTATTAGTCCATTCTCACATTGCTGCAAAGATGTTATCCAAGACCAGATAATGTGTAAAGGAAAGATGTTTAACTCACTCATAGTTCCACATGACTAGGGAGACCTCACAATCATGGTAGAAGGTGAAAGAAGAGCAAAGGCATGCCTTACATGGTGGCAGGCAAGAGAACATGTGCAGAGGAACTCCCCTTTCTAAAACTATCAGATCTCATGAGACTTATTCACTATCATGAGAACAACATGAGAAAGACTTGCCCCAGTGATTCAGTCACCTCCCACCAGTTTCTCTCCAGGACAGGTGGTAATTATGGGAGCTACAATTCAAGATGACATTTGGGTGGGGACAGAGCCAAACCATATACTTCTGCCACTGACCTCACTATTCAAAACACAGTCACTCCCTTCCAACCATCCCCCAGAGTCTTACCTTATTCCAGCATTAACCTGAAGGCCAAAATTCAAAGTCTCATCTGAGGCAAGGCAAGTACCTTCCATCTATGAGCCTGTAAAACCAAAAGAAAGTTAGTTACTTCCTAGATACAATGGGATTACAGGCATTGGGTAAATATAGCAGTTCCAAATGGGAGAAAATGTTCAAAAAAAGGACTACAGGCGCCATGCAAGTCTGAAATCAAACAGGGCAGTCATTAAGCCTTAAAGCTCCAAAATGATCTCCTTTGACTCCATGTCTCACATCCAGGTCACACTGATGCAAGAGGTGGGTTCCCATGGTCTTGGGCAGCTCCACTGTCCACCTCTTGGCTGCTTTTATGAGCTAGCATTGTGTGTCTTCAGCTTTTCCAGGTACATGGTGTAAGCAGTGGGTGGATCAATCATTGTGGGGTCTGGAGGACAGTGGTGCTCTTCTCACAGCTCCACTAGGTAGTGCCCCAGTGGGGATTCTCTATGGGGGTTCTGAACCCACATTTCCCTTCTGCACTGCCCTAGCACAGGTTCTCCATGAGGGCTCCACCCCTTCAACACACTTCTGCCTGGACACCCTTGCATTTCTATACATCTTCTGGAATCTAAGCAGAGATTTCCAAGCCTCAATTCTTGACTTTTGTGCATGCATAGGGCCAACACCATGTGTAAGTGCCAAGGCTTGGGGCTTGCATCCTCTGAAGCAATGGCCTGGGCTATATGTTGGCTCCTTTTAGCCATGGCTAGGACACAGGGCATGAAGTCCTGCATGAAGTCCTTGCACTAAGTAGCAAGGCCCTGGGCCCTGCCCAGCAAACCAGGTTTTTTCTTCTGCTCCCCAGGTTTGTGATGGAAGGGACTGCCATGAAGTCCTCTCGCATGTGCTGAAAACATTTTCCCCATTGTCTTGGTGATTAACACTTGGCTCCTTGTTACTCAGGCAAATATCTGCAGCTGGCTTGAATTTCTCCTTGGAAAATATGATTTTTCTTTCCTATCCCATTGTTAGCCTGCAAAATTTCCCGACTTTTATGCTTGGCTTCTCTTTTAAACGTAAGTTCCAACTCCAAACCATACCTTTTTGAATACATAAAACTGGATGCTTTTAACAACACCCAAATCACCTCTTGAATGCTTTGCTGCTTATGAATTTCTTCCACCAGATACTCTAAATCATCTCTCTGAAGTTTAAAATTCCACAGATCTCTAGAGCAGGGGCAAAATGCTGCCAGTCTTCTTGCTAAAACACAACAAGAGTCACCTTTATTCCAGTTCTCAACAAGTTCCTCATCTCCATCTGAGATGAGTAGCATTTGGTCAAAGCTATTCAATAAGTCTCTAGTAAGTTCCAAACTTTCCCACATCTTCCTGTTTTCTGAACCCTTCAAACTGTTTCAACCACTGTCTGTTACCCAGTTTCAAAATTACTTCCACATTTTTGGGTATCTTTACAGCAACACCCCACTACTCAGTACCAATTTACTGTATTAGTTCATTCTCGTATTGCTGCGAAGAGAATACCAGAGACTGAGTAATGTACAAAGGAAAGCAGTTTAATTGACCTACAGTTTGGCATGGCCGAGGAGGCCTCCCAAACACGGGGGAAGGAAAAGGAGGTGCAAAGTCACATCTTACATGGTGGCAGGCAAGAGAACATGTGAAGGGAAGCTCCTATTTATAAAACCATCAGATTTCATGACATTTATTCACTATCATGAGAACAGCACAAAAAAGACTTGCCCCCATGATTTAATTAACTCACACCAGGTCAATCCCATGACATGTGAAAATTATGAGAGCTACAATTTAAGATGAGATATGGACTTTGAGTCCAAAGGCAGTTAAGAAGTCCATGTGTCAGTTTGGACTCAGGCAGGAAAGAATTCTTTCTTACTCAAGGAAGGTTTACCTTTTTGTTCTATTCAGGCCTTCTACTAATTGTGTGGTCCCACCTGCATTATCTGCTTTCCTCAGTCTACCAATTTAAATGTTAATTTTATCTAACAACATTCTCACAGAAATACCCAGAAGATTGTTTTGCCAACTATCTAGACACCTACTGTCTTGGTAAAATCAACACATTAAATTAACCATCACAGACTATAAGTAGAAATGGGTGGCAGCCATCAGTCACAGTAATGTTTCCTGCCAATTTTTATTTGCCATAATAAGCAACAAAGTATCATTACATAAGTACTATTCATCTATTTGAAAATATTCATTGGAGCCCCAATGAATATCATAGATACTGGAAAGTTACAGAATACTTTGTGACAATAGAGTCAGTCTTGGGATATTACTGGATATTTGACTGGATATGCAGGCAGAAGGAATGAATGGCCTGCCAACAACTCTGAGATAGGAAGTGAACTTGGCCAATAAAAATGCAAAAAAATGCCAATCTGGTAAAGCATAGTCTGGATCACATTAAAGATTTGGGTCTGTATTCTAAGAAAAATGAAAATAAATTGACAGCTTGTAAGCATAAGAATAACATACCTAATTTTTATTTTTGAAAGGTCACTCTACTGTCTATATAGAAAATATCTGAGATAGGATCAAAATTGGAGGAATTAAGTGCAGTTATAAAAAGACAGTGAGATTTGGACAACAGAAGAGCTATGGAGAACTGAATATATATACAAGTAAAAGAAGAATTGACAGCATTCAGCAATCAATTGGATTTAGGGTAAAAGAAAGGAAAGTGTCAATGATAATTCTTGTGTTTTTTTTTGGTCTAAGGGACTGTATCATTTGCTGAGATGTAGACCCTTACAGGAGAAGCAGGCAAGAATGAAGGAGATCCCAAATGTGCTGTATGAAGACGTTCCTGTTCACTGTGAGATATGGAAGTATACACTGCTTATGGTAAATGCATGAATCCAGCAGTCAGCAGAATGGTTTGGCTTTGTACACGTATATCTGGATGGGCGGTACTAAGTATCATGGGGATAAATGAGGTAACTTAGGAAGAGTACAGAGTTAGATAAAATGTGAAGATTGACTGAGCCCTGAGAAATATCAACTTGCATTTTCAGATAAGTTAGAATAAACTCCATAAGAGCTGAGAAGAAGCCATTGAAGGAAAACCACCAGAGTGTGGGACAACAAAGGCAAAATGAAGAGAATGTCTTAAGAAGGATAGAAAATAATAATAATGGTTATAATACCTGCAATAATATCAACAACATAAGTAAACTGCACTATTTACCAAGTTCCAGGCCTTTTACTAAGCACTTTATAGGCATTATCTTGCTCAGTCCTTACAAACCTATGTGAGGTCAATTTCTTATTATCATCATTTTACATGTGATAAAACTGGAATTTCAAGAAATTAGTCCTCTTACTGAAGCCAGACTGAAAGTCGGACTTTCCTACTCACATCCTTAACTACTTAGTTAAGCTAACTCTCAAATGTGATAAATAATTATATTATTTAGGAACACTTTTATTTGTAACAGACAAAACACAACTTCAAGAAAATAGGAGTTTTATTTGAAAATATGTGTATTAGAGCTTCAAGTGTGGTGGTATCTAGGGACTAAAACAAACACACACACACATACACACACACACACACACACACACACACACACACGAGTTTGGTCCTTTTCTTTCAGTTCCATCTTCCATTGTAACAGTGCACAGAAACTAAATAGGTGTGCAGAAGGATACAGAAGCCAGAAACCAAGTTAATGATGATGTCACTGAAGCATTAGCCCTTTATTTTTTGATCAATTTTCTAGGTTAATAGAAAGGAACTTCCTCCTTCATGGTAACTAAGTCAAAATCAGTAGCATTAAATGCTAATGAAGTTCAGTTAGTTCATTTGCCTTCTACAAATCAATTACAGATGCTAAGTATATTGTTATACACACTTGGATTAATCAGCATTTGGTTACAGGTTGCCCCCATAGACCTGGAGTGAGTCTCAATTTAACTCCATATAGACTAAGAATGGCTGAAGATACCATCACTAAGATAATACATGGTAAACTGTCAACAACTCTGTTTCTCAGGTATCAAGTCAGATGGGAATTTAAAATTTAGCACCAGTTAGTTTACTTTTGCCAAAGCAATTTTATTAAAGCAATAGATTTAGAAGACAAATTGGAGTAGGATGATGGGTCAATGGGAGGTAAAGAAGATACATGTATACGTAAAGAAAAATGCATATTTGATTGAAGCAGAGCAGAGAAATCAAACTTGTTTGTATTCATTGATTAGTTTTGCATGGAGAATCATCAGTCAATAATAAAGATGCAAAAATTTGATGTCTTGCTCAACATCTCAAAACTCCAAATAAAATACCCTGAAACTCTAATTTGAACAAGTACACTCTTTTGAAAGTCCCCACCCCTATACACATTAATTCATACAATTTTATTGTAAATCATTTTAGTTGTTTAACTAAAATATGGACTTGGATGGCTTTTATCATTTGTATTTTTTTGTTTTATATACTTACATATGTAGATTATTTCATATCTTAGCTTACCATACTTGCCCAATCTTTTCATATTTTCATTCATCCTCCCACTTCCTAGTTGCCTTTTGTTTTACTAGACTCTCTCCTGAATGCCATGCTGATATTCCCAGCACAGCTCTCCCATGCTGGAGATTCTATGTACTTGGCTTCCATGCCCTCTTGATTTGGGCTATTGAATCACATTAACATCAAATCCTTTGGTACCTATTTTTCAGGTGGGGGCATGAGAAAGTTTATCTGTTGAGACTTTGCTTGTCTAAAAATATCTTTATTTTACTCTATTTTATTGGTAGCTGTGCTCAACAGTGAAATTCAAGATTGAATTTTTTTCTTCTGAATTGTATTATTATTATTATTACTATTTTTAGAGACAGAGTCTCTGGATTGTAGTGGTGCAATCATGGCTACAAGCTGGGCTGCAATGGTGCAATCATAGCTCAGTGTAGCCCTGAACCCCTAAGCTCAGGCGATACTCCTGCCTCAGCCGCCCAAGTATTTTCTTCAGTCTTTTGAAGGCTTTATTCTATTTTCCTTTAGCTTTGTTGAAGACTGAACCCTGAAGCCATCTTGCCATTTTTAGTGTTGATCTTTTGAATGTGAGTAGGAGCTTGTTCCCCATAGTTTATGAAACTTAGTAAATCTTTTTACCTTCCATGTTCTAAAATTCTACAATTTCCCCCAGCCTGGGACCAGTTTTATGCACTATACTAGACACTTTGGTGGCCAGTTCAACATAGAGTTGACCTTTCAATGAATTAAATTTTCCTGAAAAATTTTTGATGACATTACTTTCCTATGATTATTTTTGCTATTTACCATTAATTCTTAATCCAATCGAAAGCATTATCAAAATATTTAGCCAGGCTAGTAATAGAAAATAGGTCAAATTGTTTCTTTTTCATATAACTTTGAGATTCTTAGTGCAGTGAAAGAAGTGGATAATGTTTTTTCTTATTATAAAATAAGTAGACATTACTACTTTTTGCCCTTCCTTGCTCTATGAACGTAGGCAGAGAATAAGATGTCAATTAGGCTGTTTGCAGAGTATTTTACAAATAAGACTAAAAAGATACTGAAACAAGAGGTACGACAAGATAATCAGATACTTCTTTTTATTGTGAATCTGTTGTCAATTGTCAAAATCTGGGAGTCAATCAAAAAGAACATAAACTCTCTGCAGTTATCAAAGAAAGCCCATCAGTTTGAATCAATTGTATTCACTGGTTAGAATTACTAAGGTTAGGTATAAATTTACTCATTCACTCTATTACCATTGGTTAAATAAGACAACCCACTTGGTATAGTCAATGAAATACTATACAATATTAATTAAGCCAGACTTCCTCTGTACAATAATTTGTGTGTCTTTCAAGGTATTCCCCGTAAGTACAACCCATTAGTAATTAATTAAATGCCTATTTTTATTGAATTAAATTTTCATGCATGTTTTAAAATCACTAAAGCAAGGCACATAAATGATAGAATGTGAGATCAGTGAGTGGTCGTCACCCAAGCTAGCTCTAAGTGGCAGACTCAAATAAGAAAGGACAGAAGTCTTCTAGAAAAGTCTCTGGAAGTCTTACACCAGAGCATGCAGTCCAGTTTTCTTGCACATTCCCAGAGACTCAGTTTGAAGCCACTCTTCTAGCTTCCAGTCAGGGGGATAACTGACAGCCTTAAAAATATGTATCCACAAGCAAATCTCAAAGAGAAAATTATGATGTGTATCCGTGGGCAGATGAATACAATCAAAGCATCTGAATATTCACTAGGTCTCCTTTGGAAACAGAATGTTAAATACTAACAAAGGATTTAGTTCAATTTAAGTTATTTTTCTCATGCCTTGGAAACGACAGTTTTCTCAGTAGCACTGAGAGGTATATTTTATACTTTACCTATATAACATCACATGTCAGTTCAGATATGTTGTTAATTAAACAAGTTACAATAATAGTATAATAATTGAAAGGCTAACATTGTATTTGAGGAACTCATAGCAGCTAGTATTGTGTCTCTCTTTTTAGGTTGTTGTACCAGCATTATTCATTTGCCTTTAGCTTATCATTTAAAATATTACAAATTTGGGCCAGAACATCAAGTGTTTTCTGTTTAGTTTTTATTACTGAGTAATATGGTTCGGCATCCTCAACCAAATCTCCTTTCAAATTATAATCCCAATAATCCTTACACGTTGGGGGAGGGACCTGGTAGGAGGTGATTAGGTCATGGGGGTGTTTTCCCCCATGCTGTTCCTGTGATAGTGAGGGAACTCGCAGGAGATCTGATGGTTTCATAAATGTCAGTTTCCAATGAGGTTTTCTCTCTGTCCTAACACCTTGTGAAGAAGGTGCCTGCTTCCCCTTTGCTTTCTACCATGATTGTAAGTTTCCTGAGGCCTCCTCAGCCCTGCAGAACTGTGAGTCAATTAAACCTCTTTCCTTTATAAATTACCTAGACTCAGGGAAGTTCTTTATAGCAGTATGAAAATGGACTAATACACTGAGGTCATATGGTATTACTTATAATACATTTGTATCTTTTTAAAATTTCTTGCCATAGATTCTTTTAGTAGTTGTCTTTTTAAATTTTTAGACTTTAACTTTTATCAAATTGGGACTCTCATATCCTCATTTTAATTTATTAATTACAATAATCTTAGAATTGCCTAGAAAATATGCTTAAAGGTAGAAGAAATTGTTCATAATACATTTTATTTCTGAATCTATTTTTTAATACTGTCTTCCAATGTAGTATTACATTAGAAGTAATCTTCTAATGGAGTGTCTGTGGTTCTGGCTATCAATATAGTTGAAAATACCTGGTGACTCAGCCAAAGACTGGGGATTTGATTTTACTGGATTCTGTACTGAAAACACATAAATGGTACATATCTGAAACATTTAGCAGCTTGAAAGACGGTTAAGGGAAAACTCATTCTCACTGAGAGAAATGTGCAGACAAAGTTAAAAATATCTACTCTGGATTAAACTGGACATTTTCAGGCACTCAAGAACGTGTGAATGTGTGAATCTAGATTCAAGAATTAAAAGTTTACAAATAAGATTAGAATTCATTAATTTATCCTCGCCCTCAAACAAGAATGTGTCTTATTACATTGCCGATGGATAATTCTCCAGTGTTGGTAAAATTTCATACCCTGGCATTTCCGACAACTGCAAAGGTCTCTTTTAGTCTAAACCAAAATATTCTTCCTTCTCACTAAGAATTAACTTTGTACTTTGGATTTTTGTTTTCTGAAGCTTGGGATAATTTATTGCTTTTTCTCACATATTCAGTTTTTCTCTGACAATACTAGTGGCTTCATCTACTGAATCTCATTATTAAATATTTTTTCACTGATTATGCATTTTGAGTCATTTTATTGTTATTTATAAGAAATCTTCTTGTCTTTTTTTTTTTTTTTTTTTTTTTGCTTTAAAACACATTTGAGTATTCCGACCTTCAAATTGTAGGGACAAAAAGCTTCCCTATCAGTAAACCACTTTTCTATCTCCAAAGACTAATAGTGGTTATGAGTTGCAGTTTTATTCAGCTGAATTAGAAAACCAAAGCTCTATATTTGAGTTTCCACTTTGCAATTAATATATAAACATGGATCTATTGAGTGCCCATTACATGCTCAGGACACTGGGAGTGATCAGAATATACAGAATAATAATAATAGAAAGAATGACAATGTACATTTATAAAATATATTACAGAGAAATACATGTTTCTTGCCCTGAAATAGCCCTGAGTGAGCTTTAGAGATAAGAATATAAGAAAATATAATGAACAACTGCAAGGAAAATCATTAATGACTTTATGATAAACCATTGGTTCTGTAGGATTTGGAAGTACAGGAAAATGTATAATGAACAATGACAAGCGTATATGGAAACCCTTATTAAAGAGAAGAACCTGAAGATAAGAAAAGTGTTCTATGTAAAGAAGATGGCATAAGGAGACATTGTGTGTGTGTGTGTGTGTGTGTGTGTGTGTGTGTGTGTGTATGTGTGTACACAGAGCTCAGAGCAAAGAGGTGAGATGGTGAAGGAGAAGCAAGGGAGAGAAAGAGGCACAGAATTTGTTTCTACACGAAGAGAAAAAAATGTTATTAGGAGGAAGTGAAGATAAGTAAGTGGTGTGCAAGAAATAGAGTCGAGTCATTCAGAGCACCAGCTTTGAAGCTTGGTTGATATGAATTATATTCCTTCTCTACTCTCACCAGCTATGTCTGACAAGGGGCAAGTTATTTAATCTCTGTAAACATCAATTTTCTTCTTATTAAAATAAGAACGATACTACACCTACCCTATTCTGCATAGCAAATGAGATAATTCCTGTTGAGTACTGGGTTAGTGTCTGTGCTCAAACAATATTAGCTAAAACTTAAATGAAGCCAGGCAAAGAAACAATGCATTTAATATGGTTGGAAACTAGTTCTCTCTAAGGCTGCAAAGCAGGGAACCATATTTGAGTTAATTTAGTCTGGCAATAGGAAGCAGAATAAAGGTAGAGAAAGTTTAGACTTAGGGAGATCATCAAATTGAATATTTCAGTAATTCGTGCTTGAAAAAAGTAGAGTGTGACACTCATGGCAGTAGAAATAAAAATGATAGGCCAGATGAAAGAGATTTCAAAGAAAATGTGCAGTATGAATCACCAAGGCTGACTTGATTCTTTGGAGAAGAAAAGAAGCTGTGGTTAATGTTGAGTTTCAAATGGCCGGGAGATATCTGAATACAAGAATTTGAAAGATAATTTGAAATAATGGCTAGAGTTTCAATGGAATAACAGAAATGCACTTACAGATATGAAAACTGTCAGTACAGAAATAAGAATTAAAGCCATATAGTAGGATGAAGTCCTGGTAAGAAAGTGTAGTTGTTCTGCCTTTAGGAATGGGTGTGTGGGTGTCCAATCTATCTAATGATTATTGGGTTTCTCCTTATTGCAGGCCCTCAAAGGTTATGTTCCAGAGCTTATCTATGACTGTTATTCCCATGCACTACTGGCTTCACTTTTTTCTATTCTGCATATTCTCCCCTCTCATGTCATTACTTTCAGACTTGCTGAGTTGACATTGGCAGCTTCTATTAAGCAGAGATAAAAGCTATTTTTTTTGCATATTTCTCATTTCGTCCCTTATCAAGTGGTCTTCAAAAATAAAAATCAGAGTAGATCAAGCCAAAGACAAAATTGCACCTTCTGTTTCTCTATTAGGCATTTGATTCTAAAAGTATTTTATATTATCAGGCACATATTGAAATTCTATGGCTTAGTCCTTATATGAATACATGAATGTAAATTGTATGTATATTCATTTTTATTGACTTAAATTTTCTTCCTTTGTTAAATTCAATCACACTAGTTTCTCCTATACTGGGAAATGTAGAGGACATTCACACCTTCCCTTCTCCCCCAATATGAAATGAGATAATTTGGGTTTTGATGATGTGTAAAGAGATAGATATTCTTTTTTGGTATATCATTATCTATTAGATGGATGTTTTCTCTTCATGGTCATGCTTGGAGTCTGCTGTTGTGTTTGAAGTGTATGACCACTGGATTTCCCAGGCTGCAGGCTATACTCCCTGGGTGAGCAGAGCCTCCAAAGATACACTATTTCTCTTCACAGTTTTATTGTTTGCCTTTTCTGTACTACAGAGTAAAACTTGTTCCACGCTATCTCATTTCTTTTGCACAGAGGGCATTGGAGACAGAAGTTAAAAAGTGGGAGAAGATCCTTTTTCACCTTGTCATAGGTAGGCCTTCTGGGGGCACATACTTGGTGGTAAATGAATGTTTATGTAGTTACAAAGAGGAAGAAGTAGCCACGAAGATGACTAGCAGATGGTGTGCTTCAGAGGACATGTGGTTGTAAGCTGATTTAATGGTTACTACTTAGGCTCTGGGCCAGACAGAATGTCTACATGATCATTTTTATTACTGAGGTGCTGAGAATCACAACCTGTCTGAGTCACAGTTGACTTTTGCCAACCTGTACCATTCACAGTCTCGATTATGGTGTTTCCTGGGTGGTTGGCAACAGATGCAAATATGAAGTCATTATGAAAATGAACCTTCACTCTCATTAACTCATACAAGGTGTTTATGAGGGTCATCACACCTCTCTTTTGGCACCTATGTGAAATCTGACTCTTTTAGAGATGATGCTAATTCATTTTCAGCAGTGATTTTTTACTGTATTCACAGACTGGTCTTCTGAAAATCTCCCAAATGAATGTGAGAAAAACATACAGTTTCTTAAAGACTAGGTAAATGACAAATGAGAACAGAATAATTCCTCATATGGATAAGAAAGGATGTTTATTGTACATATACTTTGCCCTTATTTTTCAGGACAACTATTTTGGTTTATTTGCACAGTTTAGTAGTCAATATGTGTGTGTAGATACAAGCCCATCAACTTTACAATAACGAATAACATGTAAAACCAAATTTTGTTTTGAAGGAGAATATAGTTTGGCTTAATCTATATCTTTAGATAGGGATAAACTAACCAACCCTGTTTCAAGTGAAAATATATATGTCCAGAAGGGTAGAAAATAAATCATAATTAAAGTAAATTGGTTAATTAGAACAATTAGTAGATGACTGTCTGCTAATAATTGGTAGAGACTAATCTTCTCAACTTCAAAAGTTATAAAAGCAAAGAATTTTCAAAAATCAAAAGAAAACAAGGCTACAGTGTTCTTACCACAAAAATGCCTATGGGAGTTAATACATGTGTTAATTAGCTTAACTGAGTTATCCCATAATGTATACATAGATTGAGACATCATACTCTATACCATAAATATATATAATTTTATCTGTCAATTAAAAAAAGTAGGAAAAGCAAAGCTAGCCTACTCTATTTTGAGCAAGTAGATTTTAAAGAGATTTCTTTTTGACAGATATTCTCATGAAATGCATGACTTCAAAAATGCATGAGAAATGAGAAGTTGAAATCACAGGAATAAGTAATTTAACATATCAACCTAAATTTTTCTATCCAGTGTTGAGGAGATCTTTGAATTGCAAACAATAATTTAAAATGCTGCTTTGCTTTTACAATTTTTATTTTCAAGTATTAATGTTGATATTTATGAATGAGAAAGTGATAAACAACTTTCTGGTTTTACAATTCTACCGGGGAAAAAAGGAGCATCATTGTTACAATGTTCTTTCCTAAAAATAATATAATCTTACCTCTTTTAAGATGAAGTAGCATGGTTTTTAAGAGAAGGAAAAGTGTAAGTTTAAGTCTTTTAATAAACGGTTATATTTTCTAGCACTGAGAAATGCTGTTTCTATTCCCAGAGAAGATTATGTTCTAACAGTCTTTTAATTAACCACATCTATTTATTTATTAACACTTATTTCTAGCTTTTTATAGTATACTGAGATGTTGCCCACCACGTGTGGAAGTCTGGC
Source organism: Saguinus oedipus (assembly GCA_031835075.1). Lineage (NCBI taxonomy): Eukaryota > Metazoa > Chordata > Mammalia > Primates > Cebidae > Saguinus > Saguinus oedipus. Next base: position 184,246,893 of record CM063171.1, on the reverse strand, counting down.
CTGCAGATCCTGACTCAATGATGGATGAATGAATGCACTCTCATACCATTGCAGTGATACAAGTGGGCTAGGGATGGCTGTTGGCTGCTTTCAGAGGGTGAAATGCAACCAATCAACCAAGACCCTCTGTCCATCCACACATTTATTCATAACAGAGGTTCTAAGTCAACACGATTGTGGATAATTAACAGGGTTAACAGAGTGGTTTTATGAATGATAAAAGCTTTAGGTTCCAGGCCCAGAGTAAACACTATTAACAGGTAATTCCTTTTGATCTCCCCCCCAGAGGATCACCCAACACAAAATTAACATGAGTAAACAGAGTAGCCACAAAGGGATGCCGGGTAAACAGACTTAAACTGGAAAAAGCCTCTTATTGTCCCTGTCTTCTCCCTAACTGAATGGACCGGCTGGCAGCCTTTGACCTGCCCCCTAAAACCTTTTGGCCTTCCATAGGGTTTGAGACTATAATCTATAACTTACCCTAAATATTTTCTATAATATTTTGCTGGCCACCCTGAGTGAATTCCAACAATATATAATGTCAATCATAAAGTATTTACTCATGATATTAATTTGTGATGAGAAAAGATGAAGTGATATAGTCACAAAGATAGAATTTTTCAGTTACATGGAACAGCTTAGTTGATTCAATGAGCTAAAATAGTTGAGTCAGTAGTTTAAGTTGAAGGTAAATTAATAAAAACGTAAAATTCATCACATCATAGATTTAAAGTTTCAGTGCTGAACATTTCAAAGAGTTTAAAAATTTTGTAATGATTTTGCCTAAGTTTGTTAATATTTTATTAAGTTAAAATGTTTGCCAACTTCAACATTTACCATAATTATGACTTCTTTAAAAACTGGAAAAGTATAGACATAGCCTTGTTTTCCTATTAAAGACAGAAATTAAGGCAGATATACTTGTTTCTATAAAGTTACTATTTTACTAAAACACAAATATTTAATACTTCTAGATACAGAAATTGGCTTTTTCTGTCTCTTTATTTACTTATTAATTCATTTATTTATTTTAGAAGTGTTTATTTTGTTGTCTTCTTACAATGTACCAACTCTAAAAAGTACTTCAAGGTTAGTCAGCATACCATAAGCCAAACTCTTTGAGATGAATCCCATTGTAAAATGCAATACATAATTTTATCTGCACTACTCTGAATGATCTCTTTCCAAGCCCAAACGTATGGCATATTTTGCAACTTAGATTATTTTTTAGAATTTACCAATAAACCACAATGCTTAAAGTTAGTCATTATTAGGATCCTTTTAGAGATTTTAAATTTTCAGGATAAAATATTTGAGACTATATTCAATGACCTAAAGCTGTGGGGGGTTTCATTGTCCATTAGCCCCAGTGTTAGAGTGAGCTAGCATTTTCTGAGTTGAAATGGTGTCAGACTCATATTTGTTCCCTTCTTCCATTTGAAACTGAAATTTGAGTAACCATATATCATGTCAGTGATTTTTCTCAGCCTTCTGCACCTATATAATTTAACAACTTTTTCCAAGAATTTCTACTTTTTCTAAACTGTGAGACTGTTTCATTAAAATGTAACATGTGTGCCTGAGCTACTATTTTGGGAATAAAAAACATATCTATCAAGTTTTGTTATAAGAAATGTAATAGGCAATGTGAAATTCCAATTTACACAAATCTATATTATTCAATCAATAGGTGGAAGCCATTTGTGGGTCAGAAAATTAATTTAGTTATTCCTGACCAACTTTTTAATGCTGAATGACATTAGAAGAGAATAGAAAATGTCAGAGTACCTCTCATATAGAAAGAGTATAGATTATTTTATTAGGTGTATGTGTATGTGTGTATGTGTATTTATATGTACTATTATATGTTTCATTGTGTTTCATATAGCACTTTATATTTCATCTTTATGGACCATCATGAAATGGTGTGACTGGAATATGTAGAAATTCTTCTTATCAAATCCTGCTTTGGAATACTGTTGTCAGTTTACATAAAAAGACATCATAAAACAACAATAGTCCTATCAATTCTATTTTTATTTGGTAAAGGAAGTGGTGATGCTTTTATTGCTGGGTTCTTGGACTATAGTTACGACTTTCCAGGAATTCATATCAAAATTTTATTTATTTTATCTATAATGGGATTGGTTGAGATTCTTCTGCCAAGTTTACTAATTGTCTTTTTTTTTTTTTTTTTTTTTTTGCATAGGCAGGTACAAATATTGAAACATGATATAATTTGGACATTTATTGCTGCCCAAATCTCATGCTAAAATGTAATCCCCAATGCTGGAGATGGGGCTGGTAGAACGTGTTTGGGTCATGGGGGCAAAACCCTCATTGCTTGGTGCCATTCTTGCAATAGTGAGTTCTCACAAGATCTTGTCCTTTAAAAGTGTGTAGTACCCTGCCCCCCACCAATTCCCCACATTCCTGCTTTTGCCAAGTAAAATTCCTTCTCCGGTTTTGCCTTCTGTCTGCCATGAGTAAAAGCATCCTGTGACCCTCCCAGAAGCCAAGTGATGTCGGTGCTACGCTTGGGCAGCCTGCAGAATCATGAGCCAATTAAGCAGTTTTTTCTTTATAAATTACTCAGTCTCAGGTATTTCTTTATAGCTAGATAAGAATGACCTGATACAGAACATGATCTGCACAGACTTTTCTGACAAGTAGACAGGATATTATGGCATATATATTATCCATTAACATAGAAAATTATTTTATAATTAAATATTTATTTTATTTTTCTCTGCTGTATTAATTTGTTTAGTTAAGCCTTGGCTATAGTTAGACTTCTAAGAATCAGCCATGTCATAAATATATTCATACATAGATACATTGACAAATCAACCATATGGAATAAAAATGATGTTTAAAATGATGGAGTCATTTTGAATATGACCTATTGGTAGGACTGATACCTCCATGTATAGCCTTGAATACAAGTAACAAGAGACTGTGTGACTTAAATGTTTGGCCTGGAAAATTATTTTTATACACCTAGATACAATCTTTAAAGAAATAATAAATACTTGATTTATAAAGGGTATCCAGCATACAAAAATCTTGTCATTCAGCATTTACAATTTGCACAGTGTAAATCTTAAGATCGCGCATTCTGGAGCCTGAATTTATGGATTTGAATTGTTTTCTGTCCCTTACCAGCTATGTCAACTGGAGCAGCGCCCTTAGCGCCACTGTGGCTGAACACCTTATTTTTTAATGCTAGACTTTACCTCTTAGAATATTGAAGTATTGAACATCTGCAGTGCTGAAAATACTATTTTGCTTATAAAAACAGTCTTCTAAATGTTAGTAATTATTTCCAGCATATTCCTCCCTATTCATGACCATGGTGTCTTTCTTAGAAACAATTCTTGTGATGTTGTCTCTTTTCTTCTTCCTTCACAAGTCTCAGATCCTTCGTCTACACTTCAGTGATATGGCTTTAAAGAAATTCAGAAGACTTTGCCATTTGGTTCAATGAATCAGGATCCCTAGTCCTTTTTTTCTGCTTCGGGGAAACTTCAGCGGAGCATTGCTTGTGTTAAAGAAGAGAGAATCTTAAGAAAATGAGAAAAAGAAGTGACAAGAAATATTTCCAGATGAAAAGAAATATGCAGTGGGGTGTGGTGGCTCACACCTGTAATCCCAGCACATTGGGAAGCTGAGGCAGGTGGAGCACCTGCAGTCAGGAGTTTGAGACCAGCCTAACCAACATGGAGAAATCCTGTCTCTACTAAAAATACAAAATTAGCCAGGCATGGTGGTGCATGCCTGTAATCCCAGCTACTTGGGAGGCTGAGGCAGGAGACACTTGAAGCTGGGAGGCGAAGGTTGAAGTGAGCTGAGATAGTGCCATTGCACTCCAGCCTGGGCAACAAGAGCTAAACTCTGTCTCAGAAAAAAAAAAGGGAAATATGCTCTGCAAGTTTTGGCATCACTTTGACATTGGTACTTGTCTCTGTCTTTTACTTTTAAACAAAAGAAATGTTTATACTTAATCGTTTTATTGATATGTCTTTCTTTTTTGCCCAAGATGAGAGTCAGAGTGATGTGTGTGCGTCTCTGTGTGTGTGTGTGTGTGTTATGGTTTTTTGTTTGTTTGCTTTTGCTAAATCTTACTAAGTATTAGAGTCCATATTTTTATGTTACTTAGTAGGGGTAAATATGATTTATCCTTTAAAAGACTACTATCTCTTCTACCAATCTATTTTAAGTCTCTCTTTCTTTTCCAATTGTCTTATTTCTTTTTTTAATATTTAATATCAAGATAAGAAAGATGCCATTCATCCTCTCTTCTAGTAATATAATGTCTTGAATATATGCATTAGCCATTGTCTTATTCTCAGAGTTATTATTGCACTGAATAATCTAAGCAAAGAGGCACAGTTCATACCCTCTGTGAAGGAGGAATCAGGATTATGAGATCAAGGTAAGATGTTGTCTTTGAAAGAGAATAAGGTAACAACCTATAGTAAGAACTGCATGCTAAGAACGTTCAGGCTCACCCCATATCCTCCAGAAAAGCAGAGCTATTTATGGTCCCCTGGATGTGTCATTTTCTTATTGGAAGGCTTCTACTTGTCCCTCAAAAATTAGCCCAAACACTGCCATCTTGAAGAATGCTTTCTTGAAGGCCTAAATGTGGATGCATGCTGTTCTATGAGCCTGTGCTATGCCTCCGCTGCAGTAATGTTGCACAGTATTGCAGGGCTTGTTTACGTGTCTCTTCCCTGGCTTAAAGTTACATAAAAAAGCAAGGTTTCTGTATTTCACTCACAGTATTCACAGCATCTGTTGAAGAGCAGGCAATATAATAAGTTCTACTGAATTTGCTGAATTCATGTATTAAAGTGGAGTAGAATAAATGTTAACCTTCTTTCCTTTCTAATTAAAGGCAATAAGTGTTTTTGACTGTTACAGAAAATAGTATTGAATATTTGAGAGTTCTGCAATAAATTATTTACTCTTTAGAGCAATGTATAACCATGAATAACATTAGGAAACTCATTACTGCATATCAAGTTTTAATATAAATTTTGTGAAATTTAAATGCAAAATGAAGTAGTTGGATTCAGTTAAGTTCATGAGCCCTTATAACTAACATAGTTATTTACTAAAGGCTTTGCCTGATTTTTTAAAAATTTGGTAATAATTAAAAGTTACTATATGGATGCCATAATATTCAGTGCAGTCTTTTCTATGAAATGTTCTACAAACTGTTTAAAGAGAGGATCTAGAACAAAGTAGCTAATAAATTTGGCCAATACTATGTACATATTCTGTCTTGGAGACTCACAATTTACCTTAGCTTTTTAAAGTCTCTGGCAAGTCTGAAAACAAGGAGACATCATTACAAACTATATTTCCTAATTGTATTTGACTGTATTTACATCCCAGGGAATAGTATCTCAAGAAAAATAACTTTGAGAATATTGATCTAGTGAACAGTTTGCATCATTTTATGTACATATGGTGTTTTCTTACGAGTTTTATTTCTTATATTAAAAAATATTAAAATTAAACTTATAACACAAAATGGCCCATAGGCGTTGTTGTCCTAAAGTTGGGCATCTGGGAAAATCAATATGAAAACTGATCTGAAAGTATAAGACCAATAAAAGGGAAGTGCGAAAAATGAACCTAACAGTGACTGCTTTCAAGGAGAACATTATCAAAGAAAATGGAATCAAATGAAACTGGGGAAATAAAAACCAGGGACAAAGAGTAAAATTAGCCTGAGCTGTAAGATATACACCCTTTACTCTAGGTGAAAGTAACAGGAGGATGAATTCTGCAACTCTTCTTGATCATCTTCATCCCTCAGTTTTCCAACCAGCACATGCAGATTCATTTCCTTAACTCTTTCACCATGAGGTATGGAAAATCTTGGAAAATTGTTAGATCACCATGTTTGAGTTTAAACATCAAGCTATTTTTTAGAAATTTGTCAGTTTTACCAGATGGAAGCCATAGGTATTGAAATATCCCATTGTGGTGAATATTTTAGGAAGATATGTTCTCTCAAGTACCATGAAATATGTACAGTCTTAATATGTAGTATTCTTAAGTTACATATTTTATTTACTGAATTCTATATCACATACTAAGCCTTTCTAAAGTATTTTATTGGATATATTTTCCAAAAACTGTAAGAGAAATTTTGCTTTTATGCATACTAAAATACTAATTGTCAGGGAAATATTGTCATATCTTAACATGTAGAATCATAATTATAGTCTATGAAACAAGGCAAAATTGGGAAACAATTTCAGTGGTCTATAGTTAATTATTATAGGATTCTATTATTAAAAATGAAACAAACAAAGAACTTCTAGTAGTTTTTAAGAGGGTAATCAGAATGTCCCTCTACCTTAGTCAGGAAGCCCATTCACTTCTCCACTGTTTTAGGAGAGAAACGGTATATTTTATATAGGGAATGGCGAAGTAGAAGGGCTAAATGATCGTGCTGAGTTTTTTTTGTTTGTGTAGCTGGGTGAATTATGCCATTCAATGAGATGGGGGCAAGGGAGAAAGAATAGAGTAGGGAAAAATAATGAGTTTAAAGATAGGAATTTCATGTATAAAACATAAATGTTCTTGAGATATACTGTACTAACTAGTACAACTGCAAGTATAGATATGATCTCCATGCTATTTACATATAGACACAAATTCTGTAACATACAGATACAAGTATGCAAGCATAGATTTTTTTTTTATTAGATTGTTGAAATATGCATCTGGAGTTCAAAGGAAGGAATGCTGTCATAATGTAGATTTGGGGATTATTAGCATAATTAGCAGAGGAAAGTCAGAATTTCTTTTCATTATTGAAAGCAAAATAATGGAATCATATTACAATGGTGAAGAGATTAGAGATCAGCCTTGCCTGATAATGGATAAGGATTGGATATGTGTAGCATCTCCACGTGTTCTCATTATGGCCTATCATTCAAAAACGTGGTTTGAAAAAGCAAAGCCATGTCCATTTATCTATTTATTCATCCATTTAATCATCCACTCACCTGTGACATACATACACTAATTTAATAAGCTAATTGAAATGCACAATTTGTTCACAAATCTTTTTAAAGAAGATTATATGGTAGGAGAATATGTTTCCATCATTGTTTGCTCTAAGACTCAAAACAAATAAGCTGAATTTTATTCTAGGCTAGGTTTTTTTATAATCATTGGTTGGATTCTGGTCATTGATTGGCCTTAACGAAGAATTTATGACTAAGTCCTCAAAAGCAATTGCAGCAAAACCAAGAACTAGATGGAACCTAATTAAACTAAAGAGCTCTGCACAGCAAAAGAAACTGTCAATAGAATAAACAAACAACGTCCAGAATAAGAGAAAATGTTTATAAACTATGCATCCATCTAAGGCCTAATATCCAGAATCTGAGTAACTTAAACCTCATGAAAAAAACAAATAACCCCATTAAAATTGGACATAGTACATGAACAGATGAGTCTAAAAATAAGACATACATGTGGCCAACAAGTATATGAAAAAAATGCTCTTTATTGCTAATTATTAAAGAAAGATAAACCAAAACCGCAAATGAGATATCATCTCGCAACAGTAAGAATGGCTATAATTGAAAAGTCAAAGAACAACAGATGCTGGTGAGGTTGCAGAGAAAATAAAACTTATGCACTGCTGGGGGAATGCAAATTAGTTTGGCCATTGCGGAAAGCAGTTTGAAGATTCTCAAAGAACATAAAACAGATCTACTATTCAACCCAGCTCTCCTACTACTGGATATACACCCAAAGGAAAATAAATCATTTTACCAAAAACAACAACACATCCCGTTGTATGTTCATTGTAGCACTGTTCACAATAGCAAAGACATGAAATCAACAGAGACCCATCAATCATGGACTGGATAAATAAAATATGGTACTGAGGGAAGTTGTTCTCTTTCCAGGTCCACAAGGGGGCATAGTTTTAGGGACAAGAACTTCCTAGCACCATGTCCCCTCCCATCTCTCTTCGTCTGGGAGATTTAACAGTTTCTGTTTAAGTTTCACGGGCAAAGAAAGAAACTAAGTCAATCACTCCACAGAAGTTCTAAGGAACTCCTTTCATTGGCCCAGGATCTTAGAGAAGGTTGGGGCTCCTATAAGGTTAAAAGTCCCCTTCTTCCATACCCCTTTGGACTCCATGTTTGGGTACCCTTCATGGAAGCAGTTTTCCTCTATCCTGGATTTTCTCTCTGGAGAACCCTTCCACACTCCCTTGTGGAAGCCTGCCTTCCCCCCACTAAACTCCTTCTCTCTCTATTCTCTTCCACTCAATGTGGAAGCTGCTTTCCTCTGCTGGATTCCATATTTCTGGATTCTCTCACTCAGTAAGAGAGTTAGCTGTTTCTTTCTCTCTCCTTCTACTGTTTCTCTCTCTCTTTACATAAATCACTTTCTATAAACACTTCTGAGTCCGGCATTTACTGCGCACTGCACTGTGGTGCCCTCTCTCATTCTTCTTCTTTTTTTTTTAGTTGCATTTTAGGTTTTGGGGTACATGTGAAGAACATGCAAGATTGTTGCATAGGTACACACGTTGCAGCGTGATTTGCTGCCTTACTCCCCTTCACTTATATCTGGCATTTCTCCCCATGATATCTCTCCCCAACTCTCCACCCCCTGCTCTTCCTCCCCTATTTCCCTGCAACAGACCCTGTGTGATGCTCCTCTCCCTGTGTCCATGTGTTCTCATTGTTCAACACCAGTATATGAGTGAGAACAGGTGGTGTTTCACTTTCTGTTCTTGTGTCAGCTTACTGAGAATGATGGTTTCCAGGTTCATACATGTCCCTACAAAGGACACGAACTCATCGTTTTTGATGGCTGCATAATAGTCCATGGTGTACATGTGCCACATTTTCCCTGTCCAGTCTATCATCGATGGGCGTTTGGGTTGGTTCCAGGTCTTTAATATCATAAACATGCTGCAATGAACATTCATGTGCATGGGTCCTTATAGTAGAACGATTTATAATCCTTCGGATATATACCCTGTAATGGGATTGCTGGGTCAAATGGAATTTCAATTTCCAGGTCCTTGAGGAATCGCCACACTGTCTTCCACAATGGTTGAACTAATTTACACTCCCACCAACAGTGTAAAAGTGTTCCTATTTCAACACATCCTCTCCAGCATCTGTTGTCTCCAGATTTTTTAATGATTGCCATTTTAACTGGCGTGAGATGGTATCTCAGTGTAGTGTTGATTTGCATTTCTCTAATGACCAGTGATGATGAGCATTTTTCATATGTTTGTTGGCCTCATGTATGTCTTCTTTTGTAAAGTGTCTGTTCACATCCTTTGCCCACTTTTGAATGGGCTTGTTTGTTTTTTTTTCTTGTAAATCTGTTTTAGTTCTTTGTAAATTCTGGATATTAGCCCTTTGTCAGATGGGTAAACTGCAAAAATTTTTTCCCATTCTGTTGGTTGCCGATTCACTCTAATGACTGTTTCTTTTGTCATGCAGAAGCTCTGGAGTTTGATTAGGTCCCATTTGTCTATTTCGGCGTTTGTTGCCAATGCTTTCGGTGTTTTGGTCATGAAATCCTTGCCTACGTCTATCTCCTGAATGGTTTTGCCTAGATTTTCTTCTAGGATTTTTATGGTGTTAGGTCTTATGTTTAAGTCTTTAATCCATGTGGAGTTAATTTTAGTGTAAGGTATCAGGAAGCGGTCCAGTTTCTGCTTTCTGCACATGGCTAGCCAGGTTTCCCAACACTTTTTATTAAACAGGGAATCATTTCCCCATTGCTTGTTTTTGTCAGGTTTGTCAAAGATCAGATGGTTGTAGACATCTCGTGTTGCCTCCGAGGCCTCTGTTCTGTTCCATTGGTCTATATCTCTGTTTTGGTATCAGTACCATGCTGTTTTGATTACTGTAGCCTTGTAGTATAGTTTGAAGTCCAGTAGTGTGATGCTTCCTGCTTTGTTCTTTTTGCTTAGAATTGACTTGGCTATGTGGGCTCTCTCTTGGTTCCATATGAAGTTTAAGGTGTTTTTTTTTTTTTTCCAGTTCTGTGAAGAAGGTCATTGGTAGCTTGATGGGAATAGTGTTGAATCTGTAAATTACTTTGGGCAGTATAGCCATTTTCACAATATTGATTCTTTCTAATCAAGAACATAGAATGTTTCTCCATCTGTTTGTGTCCTCTCTTATTTCGTTGAGCAGTGGCTTGTAGTTCTCCTTGAAGAGGTCCTTTACATTCCTTGTTAGTTTTATTCCTAGGTATTTTATTCTCTTTGTAGCAGTTGTGAATGGCAGTTCATTCTTGATTTGACTCTCTTTAAGTCTGTTATTGGTGTATAGAAATGCCTGTTATTTTTTCACATTGATTTTGTATCCTGAGACTTTGCTGAAGTTGCTTATCAGTTTCAGGAGATTTGGGGCTGACACTATGGGATCTTCTAGATATACAATCATGTCATCTGCAAATAGAGACAATTTGACTTCCTCCTTTCCTATTTGAATACCCTTTATTTCTTTTTCTTGCCTGATTGCTCTGGCTAGAACTTCCAGTACTATATTGAATAGGAGTGATGAGAGAGGGCATCCTTGTCTAGTGATAGATTTCAAAGGGAATGCTTCCAGTATTTGCCCATTCAGTATGATATTGGTTGTTGGTTTGTCATAAATAGCTTTTATTATTTTGAGCAACGTTCCATCAATACCTAGTTTATTGAGGGTTTTTAGCATAAATGGCTGTTGAATTATGTCAAAGGCCTTCTCTGCATCAATTGAGATAATCATGTAGTTTTTGTCTTTGGTTCTGTTTATGTGGTGGATTACATTTATAGACTTGTGTAGGTTGAACCAGACTTGCATCCCCGAGATGAATCCTACTTGATCATGGTGGATAAGCTTTCTTACATACTGTTGCAATTGGCTTGCCAGCATTTTATTGAAGATTTTTGCATCTATGTCTGGTAGAATTTGGCGGTGATCCCATCTGGACCTGGGCTTTTTTTGAATGATAGGCTCTTAATTGCTGTGTCCACTTCAGACTATATTATTGGTCTATTCAGGGTTTTCACTTCTTCCTGGTTTAGGCTTGGGAGGATGCAAGTGTATAGGAATTTATCAATTTCTTCCAGGTTTACTACTTCATGTGTATAGAGTTGTTTGTAATAATCTGATGATAGTTTTAATTTCTGTGGAATCTGTGGTGATATCCCATTTATCGTTTTTTATTGCATCTATTTGATTATTCTCTCTTTTCTTTTTTGTTAATCTGGCTAATGGTCTGTCTATTTTGTTGACCTTTTTGAAAAACCAGTTCCTGGATTTATTGAGTTTTGAAGGTTTTTTTTGTATCTCCACCTCCTTCAGTTCTGCTCTGATCTTAGTTATTTTTTTGTTTTCTGCTAGGTTTTGAGCTTTTTTGATCTTGCTCCTCTAGCTCTTTCAGTTTTGATGATAGGATGTCAATTTTAGATCTCTCCTTGCTTCTTATGTGGGAATTTATTGCTATATATTTTCCTCTAGAGACTGCTTTAAATGTGTCCCAGAGATTCTGGTATGTTGTGTCTTTGTTCTTGTTGGTTTCAAAGAACATCTTTATTTCTGCCTTCATTTCATTGTTTATCCAGTCAGCATTCAAGAGTCAGTTGTTCAGTTTCCACAAAGCTGTGCGGTTCTGAGTTAGTTTCTAAATTCTGAGTCCTAACTTGATTGCACTGTGGTCTGAGAGATTGTTTGTTATGATTTCCATTCTTTTGCATTTGCTGAGGAGTGATTTACTTCCAATTATGTGGTCAATTTTAGAGTAGGTGCAATGTGGTGCTGAGAAGAATGTATCTTCTTTGGATTTGAGGTGGAAAGTTCTGTAAATGTCTATCAGGTTTGCTTGTTCCAGGTCTGAGTTCAAGTTCTGGATATCCTTGTTAATTTTTGGTTTCATTGATCTAATATTGACAATGGGGTGTTAAAGTCTTCCACTGTTATTTATGGGAGTCTAACTCTCTTTATAAGTCATTAAGAACTTGCTTTATGTATCTGGGTGCTCCTGTATTGGGTGCGTATATAGTTAGGATCATTTGCTCTTCTTCTTGCATTGATCCTTTTACCATTATGTAATGCCCTTCTTTGTCTCGTTTGATCTTTGTTGGTTTAAAGTCTATTTTATTGCTGGGCACAGTGGCTTACGCTTGTAATCCCAGCACTTTGGGAGGCCAAGTTGAGTGGATCATGAGGTCAAGAGATCGAGACCATCCTGGTCAACATGGTGAGAACCCATCTCTACTAAAAATACAAAAAAAGTTAGCTGGGTGTGGTGGCGGGTGCCTATAATTCCAGCTACTCAGGAGGCTCAGGCAAGAGAATTGCCTGAACCCAGGAGGTGGAGGTTGCGGTGAGCCGAGATCATGCCATTGCACTCCATCCTGGGTAACAAGAGCAAAACTCCATCTCAAAAAAAAAAAAAAGTCTATTTTATCAGAGACGAGACTTGAAACTCCTCCTTTTTTGCTCTCGATTTGCTTGGTAAATATTCCTTCATCCCTTTATTTTGAGCCTTTGTGTATCCTTGCATGTGAGATGGGTTTCCTGGATACAGCACACTGATGGGTTTTGGCTTTTTATCCAATTTGTCAGTCTGTGTCTTTTGTTTGGGTCATTTAGCCCATTTACATCTAGAGTTAATATTGTTACGTGTGAATTTGATACTGCCATTTTGATATTAGCTGTCTGTTTTGCCCATTAGCTGATGCAGTTTCTTCATTGTGTTGATGCTCTTTACCATTATATATGTTTTTGGAGTGGCTGGTACTGGTTGTTCCTTTCTATGTTTAGTGCCTCTTTCAGGAGCTCTTGTAAAGCAGGCCTGGTGGTGATGAAATCTCTGAGTACTTGCTTGTTCACAAAGGATTTTATTTTTCCTTCACTTATGAAGTTTAGTTTGGCTGGATATGAAATTCTGGGTTGAAAGTTCTTTTCTTTAAGGATGTTGAATATTGGCCCCCACTCTCTTTGGGCTTGTAGGGTTTCTGCTGAGATATCTGCTGTGAGTCTGATGGGCTTCCCTTTGTGGGTAACCTGACCTTTCTCTCTGGCTGCTCTTAGCATTTTCTCCTTCATTTCCACCCTGGTGAATCTGATGATTGTGTGCCTTGGGGGTGGTTCTTCTTGAGGAAATCTCTGTGGGGTTCTCTGTATTTCCTGGACTTGAATAGTGGCCTGCTTTGCTAGGTTGGGGAAGTTTTCCTGGATGATATCCTGAAGAGTATTTTCCAGCTTGGATTCATTCTCTCTGTCATATTCAAGTACACCTATCAAACATAGATTAGGTCTTTTCACATAGTCCCATATTTCTTGGAGACTTTGTTCATTCCTTTTTACCCTTTTTTCTCTAATCTTTCCTTCTCATTTTATTTCATTGAGTTGATCTTTGACCTCTGATATCGTTTCTTCTGCTTGGTCAATTTGGCTGTTGAAACTTGTGCATGCTTTGTGAAGTTCTCGTGTTTTGTTTTGCAGCTCCATCAATTCACTTATATTCCTCTCTAAGTTGTCTATTCTCATTAGCATTTCATCAAATCTTTTTTCAAGGTTCTTAGTTTCTTTGCATTGGGTTAGAACATGTTCTTTTAGCTCACAGAAGTTTCTTATTACCCACCTTCTGAAGCCTGATTCTGTCAATTCATCACACTCATTCTCAATCCAGCCTTATTCCTTTGCTGGTGAGGAGTTGTAATCTCTTGTGGGAGGAGAGGTGTTCTGGTTTTGGGTGCTTTCATCCTTTTTGCACTGGTTTCTTCCCATCTTTGTGGATTTGTCCACCTGTCATCTTTGTAGTCGTTGACTTTCAGAGTGGGTCTCTGAGTAGACATCCACTTTGTTGATGATGAAGTTATTTCCTTCTGTTTCTTAGTTTTCCTTATAACAGTCTGGCTCCTCTGCTATAGAACTGCTGACGTCCACTCCAGGCCCTGCTTACCTGGGGATCACCTGCAGCAGTGGCAGAACAGTAAGGGTTGCTGCCAGTTTCTTCTTTGGCTATCTTTGCCCAAGGATACCTGCCAAATGTCAGTCTGAGCTCTCCTTTAGGAGGTGACTCTTTGGATATATGGGGATCAGGAAGCTGCTTGAGGAGACAGTCTGTCCTTTATAGGAGCTCAAGTGCTGAGCTGTGATCTCTGTTGTTCATTTAGAGCTTCTGGGCAGGTATGTTTAAGTCTGCTGCAGCAGAACTCATAACCCCCTTTTTTTCCCCCAGGTGCTCTGTCCCAGGTAGTTAGGGCTTTATTTATGAGTTTCCATTGTGCTGCTGCCTTTTTATCAGGGCTTCCCTGCCCAGCAAGGAGGCAGCCTAGTCACTGTCTGCCTGCAGAGGCTTTGCTGAGCTGCTGTTGGCTCTGCCCATCTGTCCTGTGACCTTCCTTGCAGTCCTGTTTATACGGGTGTAGTTAGAACTGCCTCAGCAAAGCCAGCCCACCTCTGTAATGGCAGAGTCTCTCTGTAGTGGTGAGTTGCCTTGGCAACAGCGGGATGCCTCAGCAATGGTGGACTACCTCCATAGTGGTGGAGTGCCTTGGTAATGGTGAACACCCCTCCCCCACAGAGCTGGACCTTCCCAGGTTCAGCTGTGCTTGCTGTAAAACTCTCAACCCAGAGCATTTCCAATTGCTGTTTTTTTGTGGGGTGGGACCAGCTGAGCCTGATCACCTGGCTCCCTGCCTCAGAGCCCTTGTTTTTTAGTTGAATGGTCGACTCTCTCCCAAGTGTTCCAGTTGCCTGTTGAAAAGGTGCCGGACTCTGTGTGATTTCCCATGTGGTGACTCACTGCACCAGCTGAGACAGCGGCACTGAGATTTGTGGCATTTTTTTTGGCCAGGGAATCTCCTGGCCTGGCTCCCTGTTTCAGTGCCCTTTTTAATCAGATGAATGGATGACTCTGCCTTCCTGGAGCTCCAATTGCCAGCTAAAACAGCCCCCAGACTGGTGTATTTTATATGGAGAACCACCACTCTGGGGCACCAGCAAAGCAGCTGCACTGGTGACCCATGGGGCTCCTCAACCTGGGAATCTCCTGGTCTGTGGGCAATAAAAATCCATCTGGAAATGCTGCATCCACTCACCCTCCGCACTTTCACTGGGAGCTGCAATCCCGAACTGCTCCTAATTGCCCATCTGGATCCAACCGCTCTCTCTCATTCTTGAGAGGGCAGGATACCAAGGACATGGAGAAACATCCTCTTGGGGGAGCTGAGGGCACCCTGAACCTCTGAATCTCAATATTACAGTACATATACACCATGTAATACTACACAGCCATAAAAATGAATGAAAGCATGTCCTTCGCAGTAACATGAATGTAGCTGGATATCATAATCCTGAATGAAATAATGCAGGAATGGAAAACCAAATATTGCACGTTCTCACTTATAAGCAGGAACCAAACATTGG
The DNA here is from genome assembly GCA_031835075.1 of Saguinus oedipus. Taxonomy (NCBI): domain Eukaryota; kingdom Metazoa; phylum Chordata; class Mammalia; order Primates; family Cebidae; genus Saguinus; species Saguinus oedipus. The sequence goes on along the minus strand of CM063171.1, from coordinate 184,231,447 downwards.
GTACTCGTGGAGATAAACATGGAAACAGTACCCACTGGGAACTGCTTAGGGAAGGTGGGAGGAAGGGGAAGGATTGGAGGCATAACTAATGAGTACCATGCTTACTACCTTGGTGATGGGATCATTCATACATTAAGCTTCAGTGGCACATAGTTTACTCATGTAACAAATCTGCACATATACTCCCTGAAGCTAAAATAAAAGTAGAAAAAATGAGATTATTAGGAAAATCTTTACAAATTCTAGAAATAATGCTGAACCTTTAAATGTGTGTGTTTTATTTTTGTTTTTAGATGGAGTCTTGCTCTGTCACCAGGCTGGAGTGCAGTGGTGTGATCTTGGCTCACTGCAATCTCCACCTCCCAGGTGTTCAAGCTATTTCCCTGTCTCAGCCTCCCTGGGATTACAGGCATGCACCACCACACCCGGCTAATTTTGTATTTTAGTAGAGATGGGGTTTCACCATGTTGGCCAGGATGGTCTTGATCTCCTGACCTTGTGATTCACCTGCCTCAGCCTCCCAGTGTGCTGCAATTACAGGAGGAAAAAATTGACAAATTCTGGAAATAATTTTGAGCCTTTAAATGTGTTTTTACAGCAACTTATCAATTTCAAATTACTAGAGCTAACTCAATAATACATTTAAAGACTGAAAGCCTATAACCATTAGAGAATTTTAAAAAATCAGTTGTTTAACAATTAATTTTATAAAATCATTGGTTGGGGAGTGAAGTGGCCCATTCAGGCCATACACATTGTCACATAGAGTAGCCTGATTCAAAAGGAAACTAAAGCTGATTGATATCATTGAACACTAACAGATGAGTTACCCGTATGCAAAAAGTCTTTTTTCTAAAGAAAGACATTTCTCAGGGGTTATATGTGGACTCTTCAAAAATGTCATGCCACATTAAAAAAAAATCATGCCAGTGGTAGACTCAGAAAATGTTTGAATTTCTGGCAAGACAGAGAGACAAGTAGACTGTGATTTTTCTTTTTTAGATCTTTTGCTGTTGGAGAATTTTCTATAGATATTATCAGCTGCTATTATTTACTTGTCTTCTATTTCTTTGTGTGCCCATAAATAAAACAAGAATTTAAAAATAGCCTAAATTACAAAGAACATCATTGAATAACTCAAAAAATTTTCATTCTATAATTTGAAGACAAATTTTCTCCACTGACTATTAGTTTACTTCACATACTCAACATTTATATTATTGAATTACAGAAGATTCTGAATATATTTGACTTTACTTTTATCCACCACTACCACTATCCATGTGATGATTTTTTTTGCTAACATAGATGAATATTTTGCTCAAATTGTATACACCTTCAATTACATACTTAATAATATTATGCAATCACACATCTCACATGTTCTATGTGAAGGTTGAACATACTCATAACATTATTCTACAATATGATGAACAAACAAAACTGGGACTTCTCTACAGATTAGAAACTGTTTTTTTCAAATTGGCTGGGAAAAAAACATGTTTGGTTCCTGAAAGCTACCAAGATATGTCCTTGAATTAAAACAATTCAAATTATTCAAAAATAATCTTACATTACCACAGTATGTTCAAACATATTTTCTTTTCTTTTTTCTTTTTTGAGACAGAGTCTTGCTCTGTTGCTAGGCACCAGGTTGGAGTGGTGTGATCTTGGCTCACTGCAACCTCCACCGCCCAGGATCAATCAATTATCCTGGCTCAGCCTCCTTTGTAGGTGGGACAACAGGCACGCACCAACACACCCAGCTAATTTTTGCATTTTTTTGGTAGAGACGGAGTTTCACTATGTTGGCCAGGATGGTCTCGATCTCTTGACCTCATGATCCACCCGCCTTGGCCTCCCAAAGTTGTTCAAACATAGTTTCTTTGTGCTCTGCCAACAATGTTGAGGCAGAACCCTCACTCCTTCCATGTAGTAGGTTATCCATTTACAGTAAATATCCTGGCCCCTCCCTACTTTCTCACTCATTCATCTATTATCTGATTGGTGATATTAAAAGAGGAACTGGTCAGGGATGGCTTAATTCCTTCATACTCCTTTTGTCTTAGGAGTCTGCATGCAACAAGCATACTTCTGTACTGCTTCTTTGTGCTTTACAGTTTATAAAAAGCAGAACAGAAAACATATTTCTTGAGTGCAGACTCCCAAGAAGAAAAAGACAGGAAGGAGCTGACCTCCACGTGCCAATGTATTCAATAATGGAGTTCAATCAGAATTGGAAAATTTTGAATAGGAAGTTATCACCATACTTAAACCACATTCTAATACATTTCTCTCATTGGTAATGAAGATGATATTTTGTCCCAGAGTTTGGGTGGAAAGAAGAATGTTACATGTTGAGGTTTCCCTAATTTTGTAACAAAGAGTAAAAAAGTATTTAATGAGAATACACTAGCATTTATAATATACACATCACTGCGATAGATACACTAGGAAAAACCTGAGTATGTGATATTTCCTGACCTCAAAGAACTCATAATTTGAGGAAACAAAAACAACTATTTTTGAAACAAATGGAGATTCACGAATTATGAATGCAATAAGAATTTTGAGAAGCATGAAGTAATTTAAGTGGGAGCAATTTTATGTAGCATTTTGGGGGTAAATTAGATAAAGCTAGTATATGTGGAGTAAAGAAGGGGCATATTCCAGGTTGGGAAAAGTTATAGGATGACAGTTAATGAGCTAGGAAGACTGATCTGGATTTGATGAACAACCCCTGCCTGATTGCCGTAGAATAAAGCTTTAATTCCTTTTTGAAGACGTTTGCCATAAAAGAGAGCTATGTGTATCAGGAACATACAATAAAAACACTCTCTGTATATCTATAGTGTATTAAATATATATAATGTGTAATCTCTTATTGGTTGTGATTTGATACACTGCTATATGATTCATCAGACTTCTGCATTTTTTTAGCGGCACTTTTATTGTGCATAGTTTGACACTATTTTTTCCTCACAAAACCTTTTCAAAAACACATTTACCTAGTGCTTTTTTTCTAAAATCAGTTTGGGTTGAAATCCTAACATGTCTTTCAAAGGTATCAAAGAGAGTATTATTTGTGCGTCACTACCAATAGACTTAATTTTATGGATTTCCCCATAATGGGAATATATGATAGCATTGGACATATGATAGCATCCTCAAAGGGAACTCTTTGAGATTATAGTACTGTTGTGTTCAAACTGAAACAAATTCATTCTAATTTGTACACTTTATTGTTTGTTGCACTGAATTGCCTCACTGATCTTGCACTGAGCAACACTTTCATTTAAGTAAATTTTAATTTTGATGGCTCCAGGCAAGAGCACGTATATGATGAAGTGTTATCACAGATGACAAGATGGTGATAAATATGAAATTAAAACAGCATTCAAATTTTGTACAGTTTTCTATTATGCTTACTTGGCTCACAGTACTCTAAGCTTAAACAAATGGCAGCCCAGTTAATCATCAGCATCATGGGGTAATTCATTACGACAGAACACCATGTGTGCTCATTAAACACAGTGACCCTTTCATCTCTTTAATCTTGGCTACTTCCTTTTATAATTCTTGTCTACCAAATCTGAAGACTATACAACAATAGAAAGCAAGAATTAATAGCCATGCCTATCATTACATAAAGGCATCACGGAGATTTTTGTCACTTAAAATTTGGGAAACAATTAATTTCACTAAATGACAGTAAAATTATCTACATTTATAAATCCTGAATTGGCACACTTAATATTTACCTACAAACAGTATGATGTGATGAAGCTACTGGACTAGGTATTACTATATGTTTTATAAAACTGGATATTGTTACATTAATATTGAGGATTCACCTAATTGTACAAGGCCGTTTTCATAATATTTAGATAAAACTCAGTCCAGATTAGAAAATATAAAATATGAACTTTTAGATTTGTATCTACTTTGTCAAAATTCATAATTTACTTTTGAATTTAGTTTTACCATATTAACACTTTCATCAACAAATGTAATAGTTCTACTTGGACTCTTAGTTAGGCATTGCATTTACCGTGTGCATTTTTCAGATTAGTAACTATGAATATGAACATTCTTAGTTTTAGGCAAACCCAGTTTTGAAGCCTGGCTTTGTTACTTATCTATTTAACCAGAGGCAAGTTACTTAATTTCTGTGAAGGCATGATAGCCCTCAAAATGAATATTAAAAGAAGGAATTCACACAAAGCCTTGGCACCTAATAGGTGCATACTAAAAAATAATCACTTGTTCACATACTTTGTATTTGTGGATATTTATAAGTAAATAATATTTGTGTAGCTGAATTATAGAAAAACATTAAAGAGTACTTCTGCTTATTGGAACAAGAAAATCAGTAAAATAGTGGGTTAAACAATTATCAAAATTTATTTTTGTCTCAAATGAAAACCAGTTTGCCATTATATCATGATGACATGTGTGTTCATATTTTAAAACTCAGGAATTTACTCCTAGGCATTAAACCTAGGGGAATTCTTGCAAACAGTACTCATAGTGGCATTGTGTATTAAAAACCCCAATGGAAGCATCCCAGATATTTGTTAATATTAGAGCAAATAAAATTGTCGTATTTTGGTAATAAATAACATGCCATAATTCAGTGAACCTGAATGAAAGAAAGCAATATTCAATCACTTAAAAATTTCACAAAGAATATTGATTTTAAAGAAGGAAATCATAAGAGAATAAGTATAACATAATTTCATTTATATATAACTAGAAACAGGCAAAACTACACACATATGTGTGCGTGTGTGGGTGCGGGAATACACACACACATTCATGTGGTTTTACTGCCATGTAGTTTACATTACGTACAGATTACGTTTGTGTTATACATGTATATACCTATATACACAAACAAAGTGACTGCAGGCAGGAAAACTACATGGGTGCATATGCGATGCTTTTAAGCTGCTAGTAAAGTTCTATTTCTAAAAATGGGATAAAAACACATACGTATTATTATTCATGAAAATGATATTATTATACCTTTGTTTATATAAATTGCATGTGTTTATCTGTATGTATATTTCACTGAGTTTTCTTGTTTGCTTTTACGAAAGAAATCTCCAGGCCTTAGATTGGTGCCTACTTTCTGTTTCTAGCATAGTTCTAAAGTTATCTTTTTATTGTATCTCAGTCTATAAAGAGAAACGCAGTTTAAAATGTTTAGGATAAGAGCCAGACATTATAGTTTTGAAAATGTAGATAAAAATATGGCATTACAAATATCAAGCAAATATAAAAATTAATATAGTATAGTAGTTAGAGAGATTTTCTTGTGGGTATAAACAACCTTACAACATTCAACATTTCCTTCTGCAAAATACTTCAATCTTTATATTTGAAAAAAATTCAATAGTGATTAAAGGTCTTTCAGTAATGGTGCCATGACCTGGATGCGAACTTCATTTAACAAGAGGAAGAAAGATAACTCATTTTAATAAATTATCTGCAAAATTTTTAAGATTAAAAGAAGCCATAGGTTATCTGAAAAATGTGGATTCATTAATATACAAATGGGAAGACACTTAGCCCTAAACTTAACTAAATCTTTTCTACTCTACAAAAGAGAAAATTAAGAATAAGAGATAAGTACTGATTTCGCCCAAGTTCATTGTAAAAAATAATGTCAAAGCTAGTTTAAGATATTAAATCTTAATTCTCTATATTTGCACCACCCCATCCCTTTATTCCCCCAAATTCTATATAAAAGATATATCCCAACTATTCTTAAGAAATCTTATAAATGCAGAAGTAAAAAATTATGATAGATTGAGCAAATACATTAATAAGTGTTTGTAACATTCTAGACAGTTATTAGCCTTATAGAAGTATTGACTCATTTGTTTATTTAATTAATTAATTTTTTGAGACTGAGTCTCACTCTGTTGCCAGGCTGGGGTGCGATGTCACCATCTCAGCTCACTGCACCCCCTGCCTCTAGGGTTCAAGTGATTCTCATGCCTCAGCCACCTGAGTAGCTGGAATTACAGGCATGTGCCCCACACCTGGCTATTTTTTATTTTTCTTATTTTTTTGAGATGGAGTTTAGCTCTTGTCACCCAGGCTGAAGTGCAGTGGCCCAGTCTTGGCTTACTGTAACCTCTGCCTCCCGGGTTGAAGTGATCCTCCTGCCTCAGGCTTCTGAGTAGGTGGGATTACAGGCACCTGCCACCATGCCTGGATAATTTTTGTGTTTTCAGTAGAGATGGGCGACTACTTATTTTTTATTTTTAGTAGAGGCTGGATTTCACCATGTAGGACAAACTGCTCTCAAACTCCTGACATCAAGTGATCCTCCTTCCTCAGCCTCCCAAAGTGCTGGGATTACAGGTGTGAACCACTGTGCCCAGACAATTCATTTAACATATATAAAAAATTTATAAATTAAGCATCATTTATCTATTGCTGCCAACCAAACTAGCCCAAAACACTGTAGCTGAAAACTGCAACCATTTTCTTTTCAATCATTTTGTAATTTAGCAACTTGACCCTATCTCTGGAGCACTGAGGTGACCATAGTGATTTGGCGGTTGATGGAGGCTGTGTGGTTGACAATGGCTTCCCTCACACATTGGGTGTTTGGTGCTGGAGCACTGAGGTGACCATAGTGATTTGGTGGTTGATGGAGGCTGTGTGGTTGACAATGGCTTCCCTCACACATTGGGTGATTGGTGCTGGAGCACTGAGGTGACCATAGTGATTTGGTGGTTGATGGAGGCTGTGTGGTTGACAATGGCTTCCCTCACACATTGGGTGATTGGTGCTGGAGCACTGAGGTGACCATAGTGATTTGGCGGTTGATGGAGGCTGTGTGATTGACAATGGCTTCCCTCACACATTGGGTGATTGGTGCTGCTTGTCACCTGGGCCATATGACTCCAACTGACTAGATGGCAACTCCACATGAAAACAGTGTGCTGAGAGGCCAAGCCCTAATGCAGAAGCTCTTTTCATTTATTTTTAGTTTTGGTGTACAATGAAGGCAAATAGATTCCTATAAATTATTTGATTACTCTAGAAATCTGTTCTTTAGAAAATCTGCTTTATTTAATTTTTTCTTTATATTCTTATATATTCCTTTAATCTGTGAGTTCTATAAGAATAGGTTTGAATGTCAAACTCTTAATTTCGTTGAAAGGCAATTTTAAAAAAGTTTGTTCTTTCAGAGAGAGGAAGGAGAGAGCATATTTCTGTGGTCAGAGTGCCTATGTTACAATAAGAAGCCAATGAAATCTGAGAGAGAGAGAGAAAAGCCCAGGGGAAGGTGCTTCACTCTTAGAATCTCCTTTCTCCCAAAATTAGTGTCCAGCTCATGGAGGCTTTCTTCTCTATTTCAGTGAACACAATCATTCTTAGTCAAGAAACCGTTTTTTCTTTTGAAAAAATTTTTAGCAGAAATGTTAGAATCTAAACTACAAGTACATCATAATTCTCAACAGAGCTTTTATCTATTAGACTTGATGAGTGATATTGCAGTTTAATAGATTGATCAAGTCACTTTAATACAATTGTCTTTTCAGTCTTAACATGGACAGAGCTATAGGAAAACAGAATTTATTTCTGAATGTTCCTCTTATTACAAATGATCACATAAAATTGTTTAGTAATTATATCAGGATGATATAAAAGTTAATTTGTTTTAGATAAAAAAGTGGAACAGGATTTGTAACTGCTATTGAAATGAAGACAGGGCCCTGTAATACTTTGTGCTGCAAACTTAATCCACGTGAACTAGAATAAAGGAAGCATTTTGACAAATATTTTAAAATAGTAAATGATGACATAAAATGTTTTACTTGGGTCAAGAATAGTTCTTAGTCTTTCTCAGTTTATCATTTGCTTTTGCACTTTTATTGGTTTATTCACGTCTTAGCAGCTCAACATGATTTTTTCTCTTCTTTCTCTTCATCTATTCTTCTGAATTTTTTTTCACATTCACAAAATCTGTATTGGGGTTTCCTCTTCTTGAATGTATTGTGTTCAGGAAATTACTTTCCTATTTGAAATTATGTTATATAACTCACCCACAGGGCCACAGGTGTATCAGAGTACCAGCTGTGTGAATGAGACAGATGATTTGTGAATGGCGGTGGAACCTAGGGAGGGCTTCATAGTCCCGTGATTTGAGCTTGCCCATTCAGTGATGGGTGCGCAAATGGAGACCCTGGGATGAGCTTTAGTAGTAAACTGTCTTTGCTGCTTATCACGTTGGGGCCAGAAGCAGAGAAAAGCTATGGTCCTTATCAATGTACAACAAGCCACAACATAGAAAGCAAGCCAAGAAACCAGGCCTGAACCATGAATACATGTGCTTTTCTCTCAATTTTGTTATTCATCCGGTCATACATTTTGGCAACAAGTATGTATCGTGTGCCTTCTGTGTCCCTGGCATTGTTTTAAGTACAAGAGCTGCAGAAGTGAATAAGACTGTGACAAGGTTCCAGCTCTCAGAAAATTTACACTAAGGTACGGTTCATAAACGATAAAGAAACAAATATAGTAGTAATAAAAACAGCGGTCAGAACAGAGCCATCAGAAAATAGAAATAGAGTAATGATATGAGCAGGGACAATGTCAATCTCCAGAGCAGTGCTATAGATGAACAACATACTGTTCTACCACTGTATGAGAAATTTTGAGGCGTTTCTGAAATATGGGAAAATTGAATAAGATTGAGGAAGAAACCAGAACAGAGAAAACTGCAGTCAAGAATACTTGAAATATAAATCCACTGCTCCAGTGAGAAATTTTCCATTACAGAATCTCAGGGGAATGTCGAGCACAAAGGGAATTTCAGAAAACAAAGAAGCCAGTGGGGCAATCATCAAAGCAATTAATTAAGACTATATTCTGAGATAGCTGAATCCATTGGGACATTCCCTTGTAAATAGTCTGAGAGGTAGAGCAGAGACATATTCTCCAGGATATATCCTTTTTATTTTCTTTTCAACTTTTATTTAGGTTCAAGGAGTACTTGTAGAAGTTTGGTACACGGGCAAATTAAATGTCCGAGGAGGTGTGGGATAAGAATAGCTTTCTAAGTAAAACAATCTGCTTAGATAGAACTGCTGGTCATGTAGTTGCTACTTGCAAAAGATGTCAGCAGAGCCTGAAATGATAAATAATATTATAGAAGAAAAACCCAAGAAAAGTGAATTCTGGCATTAGGCCTTAGAACAGACATTCTGCAAGTCTAGCTTCTGAAGGAGGAGTTTCAAACCAAGAGACATCCAGAATAGAGGCTGTGGTTTGGGAAGCAGAGGTGGGTATAAGATCAGATCATATATTTGCCAGCTGGATTGCTCCTAAACACCTGGACACCACGTTATCTGCACAACCTACCCATTCACATATCTATCTATAACATTATCCCCATGCAAACACTCTTATACACTCCTACACACATGGGGTATAATTTAAAAGACAGAACCTGCTTTCATGATCAAGAGAACAAGGTTACTCATTTGAGTGGAGGAAATACTAAATCTTTTCTCAATTTTTGGCAAGCCAAGAATTAAAGATTTTAGAAAAATCATATGAGGAAAAAGATACACTCATTATAAAAAGTATGTTGGTAATCTTTTTGTTATATATTTATAAAAATTTGTATTGTATCAACAAATTTAGGTATCTATTGGTCTTATAAATGGTAACTATCTTCTTGCATAATTGATATTTTTCTTTGTTCATAGTATATAACAAGTTTTATATTTTTATGTGCACATGCATTTCTTTTTTTCATTTAAGGTTTATGAATCTAGTATCATGCTAAGGAAATCTTTGTTCATCTATAATGTAAAAGTGGTTATATTTCTATGTTGTGTGTTACTATCTCTTTCAGAATCCACAGGAAGTGAATCCATAGGGAGTTAGTTTTTTGTATTTTGTGGAAGAAGACTTGAGCATTTTAAAAATGTTATCATAGCACACTGAAATTTGTTATAATTACTTTCTTGCTCACCAATTTTTTTCTTTTTTCTTGAGATGCGGTCTTGCTCTGTTGCCAGGCTGAAGTGCAGTGGCACAATCTTGGCTCACTGCAACCTCCACCTCCTGGCTTCAAGTGATTCTCCCTGCCTCAGCCTTCCAAATAACTGGAACTACAGGGGTATGCCACCATACCCAGCTAATTTTTATATTTTTAGTGGAAACTAGGTTTTACCATTTGGCCAGGGTGGTCTTTATCTTTTGACCTCGTGCTCTGCCTGCCACAGCCTTGCAAAGTGCTGGGATTACGGGCGTGAGCCACTGCACTCGGCCCATTCACCAATTTTTAATGCCTCATTAACATACATTAAATTCTTATTCTTGAATCTACACTTCATTCGGTTTGTCTTTCAACTTCTTTTTAAGAAACATCTTGATATTTAAATAATTTTAGTAGGCACTTCAAATGTTATATAGTATTTATTTGTTTTAGAGGTTTTAACATATTTTGCAGTAAATTTATATATTTGCAGTATTTTATTTATGTATATTAATCTTAAGTGTCTATTTTACTAAACTCTGTCATTTATTTTTCTGGGCTTTTTTTTGTTTTGTTTCATTTCCTGGATTTACTTGTTAGAGAAGCAAATTATTTGTAAATAATAATACATTACCCAATTCCATCTCTTATTGCATTGCACCAATAAGATCTTTTACATGATGTCTTATAATATATACCTTTAAGATGTACATTTTCCCTTGGATATTTATGCAAATTCTTCTAGTATTTTAATAGCAGGTAGTTATGTTCTTAATTTTATATAAAAAAATGTCATTCAATATAATATATTAAGAGACTTGTGGGTTTTTCGATGGTTAAATTTTATCCTCATCAGTAGTGAACACTGAATTTCATCAAAATACATTTGAGGTTCTATTGAGGTAATCATATATTTTTCTCTTTAATTAATAATAAGTTACATAAATGGATTTTCTATGAAATCATTCTTGTATGCTAAAGTAACCCCAATTTGGTCATGGAATATTAGCCTTTAATAACACACATGGATTCCATTTACTAATATTTTATTTAAGACTTACGCATCTATAAATGACGTTCCATATGGCTGTTTTTAAAGATATATTCCTTGGCACATTGGTTTTCTATACTAGCTGTAAGATTTTTAATAAGCAATCTTATTTCAGATTATTCCAGGAAATTCGAGGATCATTATGATGGAGCAAATAGTATATTATAGATGCCTAATTGTGACAAGGTAGTAAGATAAAAGTATATAAAGAATTTTCATGTGCAAACACCTCTAACTGCTTAACAAAGTAAAACCATATCCTAAAAATAACCAAGTCTATTTTTAGAAAAGCATGAAATGAATATGATATTTGTCCTTTAAAATGTCTGTTATAAAACCAGAGAAATGACAATGGTGCTGTATAGAAAAGCATAAACCATATGCAAACTAAGTGCCTCAAATCAGACCCAAGTATTTAAGTGAATGTAAAAGACCCTTGCATATATGGGTATTAGAAAAATAATAAAAGGGGAACAACAAAATTTAAAGAAAAGACACATCATTTAATATCTGTTATGGGGAAAACCACTACAATATGGCAAAATAATTGAGTTCAACTTCAAATGAATTAAACAATTATTTGTGAAAGTTAAAATAATGAAAGTAACAGAAGAAATATCAAATACCATCTTTATAAGTTATGTATGGAAAAACAATGCAAACAATACCCCCATGATGTCAAATTATAGATCTCAGAAACATTAAAAGTAATGAAACAGTGGGTGATGCTCCCATCCTTGTGTCCATGTGTTCCCGTTGTTCAACACCTGCCTATGAGTGAGAATATGTCTCACTCGTGAGACATGTACATTCTTGTCCAGTCTATCATTGATGTGCATTGGGTTGGTTCCAGGTCTTTGCTATTGTAAACAGTGCTGCAATGAACATAGATGTACATATATCTTTATAACAGAATGATTTATAGTCCTTTGGATATATACCCAGTAATGGGATTGCTGGTTCAAATGGAATTTCTATTTCTAGATTTTTGAGGAATCGCCACACTGTCTTCCACAATGGTTGAACTAATTTACACTCCCACCTACAGTGTAAAAGTGTTCCTATTTCTCCATATCCTCTCCAGCATCTGTTGTCTCCAGATTTTTTAATATTGCCATTCTAACTGGCATGAGATGGTATCTCAATGTGGTTTTGATTTACATTTCTCTAATAACCAGTGATGATGAGCATTTTTTCATGTTTATTGGCCTCATATGTGTCTTCTTTGGAAAAGTATCTGTTCATATCCTTCACCCACTTTTGAATGGGTTTGTTTTTTTCTTGTAAATCTCTTTTCATTCTTTGTAGATTCTAGATATTAGGGTGGCTGGGGAAGGACAGTAGCAGGTGAGGAGGTTGGGGAGGGATAACATGGAGAGAAATGCCAGATATAGGTGATGCGGGGGAAGGAGGCAGCAAACCCCCTTGCCATGAAAGTACCTATGCAACAACTCTGCATGATCTGCACATGTATCCCAGAATCTAAAGTACAATTTAAAAAAATGAAGAAAGACAGATAAACTGAGAATGGAAAGAGGTCCCAAGGATGAAAATTTCCACAGAGGCTACCCTCTTTTTAAAGGCCTGAATCTGAAAAGCTCCCCTTTTTCCATTAAATAGAGTGCTGAAAATAGATGGGCTCCATTCTGTGTTTCTCTCACTCCTTGCTAGAGATAACTCCTTAAAGAACTTTGTAAACTTCGCATAACTCTTCATTAGGCTGAGATTAGCAGGACAATGGAGTCCAAGAAGGGCCAGACCTCACTGACCTCCTAGTATCTAGGGACTTAATGAACATGGAACTAGAGAAAGCATTATGCCCATATATAAATGTTTTAAATTGGTTTATTACACCACATTCTGTTTTTGCCTCAGTTTTATAACTTAATGTTAATTCATAACAATTTCTTCATGTCATGAAGTATTCTTTGAAAACATTACTCCTGTTGCTCTAAAATTCATCATAAAGGTGCATCACAACTAACTAAAGCTTTCCCTTCTTGGAAAAAAAAGTAACAAAACAAAAACTGTGAGAAAAGTATGAATTTAAAAGGTAATATAAATATTTTAGTAGTAATATGAGTTCACTTTAAAACAAATTGGATTATTTGGAATAGAGGATAATTATATCCTGAAGAAAATTTATTAGGAATACGCAACAGCTCTGAACTTGCTTGCAGTTATTTAACAAATTAAAAGGCAAAATTTAATCATACTAGACATTATGTACATCATACTGGAGTATTTAATGCAAGGGACAAAAATTAATACATTTATAGATAATATTAGCAGCACAATTAATAAACTATATCTAGTGAACATAAATTTGTCACACAATGTGTAAAGAGAGGATTTTTTTCTCTATTTTTTTGAGGTGGAGACATGTTCTTGTTGCCCAGGCTGGAGTGCAATGGTGCGATCTCGGCTCAACACAACCTCCGCCTTCTGGGTTTGAGCATTTCTCCTACCTCAGCCTCCTGAATAGCTGGGACTACACGCATGCATCACCATGCTAGGCTAATTTTTGTAATTTTTAGTAGAGATGGGGTTTCTCCATGTTGCTCAGGCTGGTCTCAAACTCACAACCTAGGTGATCCACCCACCTCAGCCTCCCAAAGTGCTGGGATTACAGGCGTGAGCCACCTTGCTCACCCTGCAGTAAATGAGACATTTACTAAAACTGGAAATAAGAGTAACCCACCTATTACAAAAAGAAAAGATTTTTGGTTGTTTCCAAAAGCAAGATTTGATTATACACACAAAATCATACCAAAAACAAAATTATTCAGGAATTCTAAAATAAAGGTAAAAGCAAAGCCACACCTGGAAAATTGAAACAGTGACAAAGGAGAGCATGTGATTTTAATATTAAATAATGAAAATTTTAAGCCAAAATGTATTATGGGAGACAAAGAAAGACATTTTGTGATGTAGAAATTCATAATTTATAGTAAAAAGGAAACATTTGTGAGCATCTATGCCCCAGGTAACTTAGCAAGTACCTCTATAAGTAGAAATTGGCCAAGGGACACAAGAAGAAAACCACGTTAGCAACAGGGGACTTGATCATTCCAGTCTCAGTAAAAGATCAAACAGTCAGAAACTACATGGGGGTATAGAAGTCTACACAATGCAATCAACTAGATAAATATTGTGGATAAATATAGACAGTTATACTCTAATAATAGAGAACACATTTTATTCTTTTACATAGAACAATCACAGCATTGATTATATATTAAGTGTAGACATATTACAAACTGAGCCCCAACCAAAATACAGTCTGAGTAGAATTTATAAACACATTTTTAAAGGATTTTTCATGTGGAATTTACAAATTTCTATTACAAAATACTTGGGTGGAAAGGTAAATGCCAGTTGAAGTTACATACTCTCTAAAAAACAATGAGTGAAAAACTATGTATCAGAAATTCTACACTATATCAAATCAGTTAGGAGATGAACAAATCATAGCCATAAACATTTATATCAATAAAAATGAATGAATAAAAATACATGAATTAATTTCCTAATTCAAAATGCTGGGGAGGGAGACAGAAAACACAAATTAATACAATAGAAAGGTGAATAAAAGAAAATTTAAAATAGAAAACCCATGAAGTATATCGTAGATAAAGAGTATCTTTATTTACTAAATTGAAATCCAGTCCTTTGAAAAATAGACAAAATATGTGTTAAGTAAGATGCATATTTGTAACTTAGGTTTTAAAATTTTTATGAATTTAGAATCCTTTTAATGAATCGGCTCAGAAAAATGTAGGACCTGGCAAGACTGAAATCTACTGAGGCATGGGTGATGTTGCAGTCTTGCACACAAAAGCTGGAAACTAAGATAAGATTTCTATGTTGCAGGTTGGAGGCAGAGATCCTTGGGGTACTTTGGTCTTTGCTCTTCAGACCTTCAAATAATTAATGAGGTGCAATCGCAATATAGAGGGTAATCTCCTTTACTCATTCTACTGACTTAAATATTAATCACCTCAAAAAAGCAGTTTCACAGTAATGTTTATTGGTGGGTGAACAAACAACTGGAGATCATAGTCTGGCATATTATTGGAAGAATTCTGTAAAGCAAAGTATTAGCATAATTACTGGGACATATGATGACAATATGCAGTAAAGCAATTTTTGGGAGGCATTATTGTGATATAGCATAAGAACTGTAGTCAGAAAATAATACTATATCATGCTAATTTCCACATTTCAATCATTTTGTTGTGGTTAAGTAATAGAAAAAACACACTGAAATATTAAGGAAGAAAGGACGATTTACTCTCCAATGGACAGATAGATAAAGAAAATGATACCACAAATTGCCAAAATATTAACAGCTGGGGAATCTGAGTGACGTATGTGCTTTCCCAGCAACTCATCTATAAATAAGTTTAATTTTTTTTAAAGTCACAAATAACATTTTTGAAATTTATGTAGATTAAATCTCTAAATATGAAAAGCATTGCTATAAACCATTTAGAAAAAAATAGTTAAAATATCAGACTAGAATAAGATTTCTTAAATAAGTCAAAAAATACAAAAAAAATTGTATAAATATAAAATGTGTTTATAACAAAATATGCCTGTCTGAAAAGGTATAGCAAAGTAAATGACAAACCATGCAGACCTAACTACATTAAAATTTATAATGTTTGATTTATACCTCTCTTTAATTTTTAAGAAAATAAATTATAACAATATGTAGTCAGTACAACTTTCTTCCCAAGCTCTAGATAACCTCTGAAGTTAACATATAAATAAATCCCATATGACTTTGAATGATTACCACATACGTGCATGTGTATATATGTGTGTGCTATTTATTTGCATTATTAAATTTCATATTAATGGCAACATACTAATCCTATCATTTTGCAACCAATATAACCAACTGAAGATTAGTATCCAGAATAGAGAAATATCTTTAAATGAATAATAAATAGGTCAGCATACAAATTTTTAAAAGGGACAACAATGACAGGCAGGCAATTCATCAAATGAACAGAAGATATATGAAAACATGCCCATTCTCACTAGTAATCAAATTAATCAAAACATAAATAAGACACCATTTTTAATCCTCAGATTAGAAAAACTAACGTCTGGATTCACCAAACACTGACATAGTGGGAAGAAGTAGAAACCCTTGGACATAGCTGGTTAGAGTGTAAATTGGTATTCATATTTTGGATAAAAATATATTTAAATACATTTAACATTTTAATAATGTTTAATACACTTAAAATATGCGTATCCTAGCAATTTTGGTTTAAAATATTTACCTTTAAGACACTCTTCTATGCTTGAATCACTTACAAAAGCATTTTTCTTAGCAGAGTTTGTAACAATAAAAAAAGAATAAATGTACATCTTCCTTAGTAGACAAATGAGTAATCTATTTTGTTCATATTTGCAATACTTTGCTGCAGTTAACATTAATAAAAACCACTTTACTGTATTAACATGTATGTAACTTAAAAACATTATGTTCGGCGGGGCGCGGTGGCTCAAGCCTGTAATCCCAGCACCTTGGGAGGCGGAGGCGGGTGGATCACGAGGTCAAGAGATCAAGACCATCCTGGTAAACATGGTGAAACCCTGTCTCTACTAAAAATACAAAAAATTAGCTGGGCATGGTGGCGCGTGCCTGTAATCCCAGCTACTCAGGAGGCTGAGGCAGGAGAATTGCCTGAACCCAGGAGGCGGGGGTTGCGGTGAGCCGAGGTCGCGCCATTGCACTCCAGCCTGGGTAACAAGAGCTGGTACCTGGGTAACAAGACGGAGTTTTTTGAAACTCCGTCTCAAAAAAATAAAAAATAAAAAAATAAAAACATTATGTTCAATCTAAAAAAAGTTTACAATGTGATAGAAACTGTATGTTTCCCATTAACATAAAATTTAATCATGAAGACTAATAGTATGCACATTTTTATGCATATCTACATACACAGTAAAGATACCAAAACATACAGGATTCCTACACATCAACTTCAGGATGGTATTTATCTAGCAGTTGGGTGAAAGGTTATTCTGGCACTATACTATTGTAACTGTTTTTAATAAAAAGAAAGTGGTGTGAAGCAAACACTGAAAAATATTAATACCTTTAAAATCTCTATGCAAGTACAAAGGGTCTGATATACTGTTTTTGGTATTTTTGAAAGATTGACATTTGCCATAATTAAATATACAATTTATGCATTACAGTATTTTCCGACAACCTCATATTTAGATATATCATTATTTTATGAAAGTTATTTAAAAATTAGTTCTTAACTGCTCTCTAAAGTAAACATATATGTATAATGCTATTAGGGTAGAATGCAAAATTATCCTGCTTTTCTGCCTGCAAAGAAACATATTTTATAACATCTTCACAGAAGATTTTGAAAGTGTCCTCTCTTTGGTCCATGAAATGCCAAAGTTCATCTTGTTATGGGAATTCTCACTATAACAGAATTTCTTAACCCTAATTTGTGATGAAGGTGTGAGAAAAGAGTTATGCCATGATTCTCAGATGTGTCAATGTGAGAAAATGAAAAAGGTGGTTACACAGAGATGATGCAATTCAGAGGTGCCAAACAAAATGTAATTTTGGAGAGAAATGGACTCCATGGAAGTCTTTTTTTTTTTCACTGTCATTTAAAAACTTTCCAAATACTGTTTCCCCATATAAATAGAAGATCAAAATAAATGATTTGAATTTTAATGTTGCCAGAAAAGCAATATAATTCCCTTTGAAGGAAGGATTTAAAGATTTTTTAAGAAACTGTAAATTTCCCCTTTAATTTGGAAACTCAGATTTACCATTGAGGCAGAGGACTTTTTTTTACCAGGGAATGGGAAGGAGGAATTGAAAAACTCCTTTAGTGAGCTCCTTAAATTATATAACTGTAAGCCAGGAAAAGTTAATTGACAGAATGCAGTCAAGAAACTTCTGACCAAGATTTTAACTTTTTTACAAAAATGAAATATGTAAATATTTAATCAAAAGTGTGTCCCTAGAAGTTAGTTTTTTGTCTAATTTTAATGCTTATTTGTATTTCTGTAACCTAAAACTTGTTGAATTGTTGACCTGAGTGGGTGTCATATAGATCTGTGAGTGTTTGTGTGTGGTAGCACAGGTGTGTGTGTGTGTGTGTGTGTGTGTGTGGTATTCTCCTATTGTCCCAGCTCTAGCTTGTAGGAGAAAAACGGTTTATACTGGACTACAGTCAGATGCACATGCAGGCTCTGTTTTCTCCTTGCCCGAACATGGAAGAGAGGTTGTAAAAAGAACTGGATCTGTGGGCAATCAACAAGAAAATGTAGTTCTGGTTTTCACAATGGTTCGTGAGTTAAAAATAAATCAATGGGATGCTGGGAAATGTCTTTTAGTAGTAGTAGTACAATTTTCCTCACTGGAGCAGATGACATTAAAATAGGATACTTCTTCAGATGGTTGATGGTCCTAATGTTAGTGATATAAATAAAGTGGTTTCTACTTAAAGAGAAAATGGTCTCTTCTTTCTACAAGATCTAGGGTCAGTGGGGCACATATCAGAAATATTACTATAAGCTGCTCATTTTCCTTTGTTCCAGCCCTCTCCTGCAACTTACAAGACATCCCACCACTACTACTTATGGGAATTCACAGCTGTCCAAACTCTCCCCATATTCCTGAATACTGCTGCAGGCAGAAAGCCCTGCCACTGCATAAAACCTCAAGTTGTTTGATGTGGGATGTCCAATGCTCTTACCTTTGGGTAAAGGTGAATAGCTATTTTGACCGGGGAAAAGCAGAAGCAGCCAAAACCAACATACTTCAAAGAGGGACAATCCTGAGACCATATGCCTTTGCCATTAACATTGTATGGCTCTTACTATTGGAATTGAAGCAGGAGTCTGTCTCCCACATAAGACACACCACAGACACAAGATAGTTTGGTTGCTGTGAGGAAGAGTGGCAGGCATCTTGACAAATTCTCACATACAAAGGCCAGATGCAGGGAATTGCCTAAGACTGGCACAAGACTAAGATAACAGAAGGCCCTCCATCACAAGCCTATCAAGATGGAAGCAGCAAGTTTTAGCAATCTACAACTGGGGGCAGTGCAATTGTGGACTGAGCAACTTCCTTTGTAGCACAGGTGTGCAGAGAAAGCTGGGAAATGCAAGGAAACTGCCATTGCAGGGAAACTGACAGTGAATCACAGATGCTGAAAACACACCCACCCCCCCCCCCCAACAAAACCAGCATGCCAGGCCCATCCCTCAAGGCAATCATACATGAATTTCAAGCATTTGTGTACTACTGGTAACCTTAGCAACAATAAAACTGAAAAACAGTTTAATCTCTGACAACATTGACTTAACTCCTTCACTAATAGCCTGACAAAGGAAAAAGTGCCCATTTTCAGCATGCATATTATTTGTATGTCTTTACTGTTATACACATGATATTTAGTATTCATTCGAAATGTATGAGGGAAAATGGAAAGAAAATTCTATAGTCAGGAGTAAAAACAGTCAAGAGAGCAAACTCAGATGACCCACATATTGCAATTGTCAGAAAAACAATTTTTAAAACCTTAATTAATATGTTAAAGAGTCTAGTGGAAAATAGATAACAGATGGGGGATTGAAATGGAGATAGGAACTACAGGAAAATAAAATGTCAAATAGAAATGCAAGAAATAAAAACAGAATATTAGAGATGAATAGTTTCTTTTGGGGGGCTCAAAAATAGAGCAAATACAACAGAAGAAAGTTTCATTCTGTTTAAGAAAATTGAACTACAAAAGGAATACAGCATTTCTGATATGGAGGAAAATATTAAACTGCCTGGCATTTGAGCAATTATTATCCCAAAGGAATAAGTGAGGAAGAATCCAGGGGAGAAGTGTTTGAAGAGGTAATAACTGAGAATTTTCCAAAGCTAATAAAATCCATCAATCTGTGTATTCAAAAAGCCAGAGGACACCCTAGAAAGACAGGTACAAATGAAAACAAAGAAAAATACCTACACACATTATAGTCAAACTAGTGATTAGTAAGGATAAAAAGTAAAACTTGAAAGCAGATAGAGATAAAGACATAAAGAGGAGTAAAGACAAGAACTGTAAGGCAAATGTCAGTATGTAACAATCAATTATGCAACACAATTCCTATCAAAATCCCAACAGAATTTTCCAAGGATATATATGAGCCTATTCAAAAATGTGTACAAGAAGGTACATAAATTAAAATAGCTAGAAAAATATTTTAAAGGAAGAATAAATTTGGAGTACTTACACTATAAAATTTTAAGATATAATTACCATAATTAAGTCAGTGGAGGACAAGAAATGGGATACACACAATGGAAAAGAATAGAGAACCAAGGAATAGAACTAAACAAATATATTTAGTTGATTTTTGATAGAGGTGCAAATGCAAATCAAGAAAGAAAGGATGTCTCTTCAACAAATGATCTGGAACAACTGGACATCAATAATAAAAAAAAGAATCTTGACACATACCTTATACCTTATACCAATAGTGACTCAATGCAGATCACAGATCTAAATGTAAAAACTCTAAAACTTACAAAAGAGAACATAAGAGAAATCTTCTTGATACAGTGTTAGTTAATGAGATTTTAGACATGATACCAAAGTTGTGATCTGTAAAAGAAAAATAAATTGATAAAACAATTTTGACTTCATTGTAATTAAAAACTAGTTTTACAAGTTCCCGTGGGTCTATAGTTATTTCAAGTAATAAGGTAAAATAAATAACTGTATTTCTATAGACTGGCAATGAAAAAGCCATTATGAGTTATATTTTATAGCTTTGTACACTGATGAATACAAAATATTGATGAGAGTAATAAAAAAAGACCTAAACAAATGAAAATCTATCAGCTTTTGACAAGATTAATTCTGAATTTACATGGAATAGCACAAATACTAGAATAGCCAAAGCAAATCGGAAAGTAAGACCAATTCTGGAGACTTCGCACTACTTGATTTCAACATTTACAGCTGCAGTAAAGTAGAGGATACCTTATTTGTGGACAGTAAATAAGTAAATGAAAGCTGCTCGAAATCATTAGTCATTAGAGAAATGCAAACTAAACCAAACATAGACAACCCATCCCTCACCGAAACAATAGGTAACACCAAGTACTGATGATAATGGGAAGCGAGTGGATTCTTAGTCACTGTTTGTGGGAATGCAAAATGGCGCAGCTACTTTGGAAACAGTTGAGAGGTTTCTGGTACAGCTAAACGTACTCTCACCTTTTGATTCAGCATTCACACTTCAAGGGTTCACTCAGGAGAAATGAAAACGTACATCCACAGAATAACCTTTACAAGGAAGTCAATAGAAGTTTTATTAATAACTGTCTCAAACTATAAACAACTCTAATGTTCATTGACTAGTAAATAGATAAGCCAGTTGTGTGGAATACGAGTGAGCAATAAAAAGCAAAGAAAAAAATTTATATTCAGTTTTAAACTGAATTGCATTAAGTGAACTATCCCAAATTCAAAGCCTACGAACTGCATAACTCCATTTATTGACGTTTTGGAGAAACAAACTATTAGGACAGAAAATACATCAATTGTAACCTGAGCCAGGAGGTCAGTTAATTGAGTTGAACATAAAGGGACACAAGAGAATTTTGGGGGAGTGAGTGAATTGCTCTATATCTTGTGGTTGCAGTGGTTACATAACTGCATGAGTTTGTAAAAATTCACAGAACTGTATACTCAGATAGGGTGAAGATCTCAATAAGTCTGGCTTAAATTGAACTATGAGAAACTAAGATAGAACCATTCTTCACACAAATCCACAAAGAGGAAAGAAGTTTCCTCATGCAGAGGTCAGTTAGTGAAATAGGGGCTAGCCATCTGTAGAGGACTGCTGAGACCAGAGTAGTGAGTGACCCCAAAAAGTCATTGGAAGAGAAAAGCAGCAAAGTGGAAATATCTGAGGACATATTTGGAATATACATGAGGAAATACTCTGAGAATCTTCCCCAAATTACTGGAGGACTTTTTCAGCTAAGATACTTGCTGACACATGGGTGAAATCATATGCTCTGATAGTGTTAAAATTGTGATTTTTATTCATGGTTTGGTGATACCAGGAGCATATAGATTTCATAAATCACCCACACACTCTCACACACAAACACATATATCAAATTTATATTTACATCTATTATTTTCAAATCTGTGTGATTTTTTTTTGAATGGCGAAGCCAAGAAAACTATGCCAGAGTGAAGACTTTAAACTGTTTCTATATGAAGGCAAGAGTAACTTGCAGAATTGTTTCCACAAATGTGAGCATGGTAATTGTGATCATTTTGTTCTATCTTTTGTAAGTTTTCTAAAATGAACATAATATCATCTGTTCTCACACTGAAAGAAGTTGAAGTCTCTTTCGGATTTTAACATTGAATAGAAAGAAAAAGAGTTAAAGGAGGAAAAAAATATAGCTGAGTTATATTGTTGAATACTGAAACATTAAAATATGCAAAAATGGTCCAGGTAGCAAAGGTATTGGGGGATCCCAATTGTAACCTGGTGCCTAAAATTATCTTAAATTCTAAACATCCTTAGGGTTCCTGTGTTGCAGTCCAGTCTCAGTGAGTCCTGGCTATGCTGTAGTTATATTTTTAAATCTTGTTTTTGCATGGCTATGAGATCTTGTTATAGAAAATTAAGAAAAAATTAAGGTGACCTCAGTCTGTTTTTGTCTTATATGTTTTAAAATAATCTATCCAGGGCCGGGCACGGTGGCTCACGCCTGTAATCCCAGCACTTTGGGAGGCCGAGGCGGGTGGATCACGAGGTCAAGGTATCGAGACATTCCTGGTCAACATGGTGAAACCCCGTCTCTACTAAAAATACAAAAAATTAGCTGGGCATGGTGGCGCATGCCTGTGATCCCAGCTACTCAGGAGGCTGAGGCAGGAGAATTGCCTGAACCCAGGAGGCAGAGGTTACAGTGAGCCGAGATCACGCCATTGCACTCCAGCCTGGGTAACAAGAGTGAGACTCCATCTCAAATAGTAATAATAATAATAATCATCATCATCTATCCAATGGTTGAATCAAGCATTCTGTGTCTTGTTTTATACTCTAATAACTAGGTTTAATCCTTGATTCAGATACCAAGTGTCAAATATATATTCCAGACCAAATTCAGGAATAAATATTTTATTCTTGCCCCACTCAAGACTTCTAGAGACTGCCTCTTTCATTTCGGTTTCCCACAATGATTTAAGTTCTGCCTGGTAATTTAACTTCTGTCATTAGAGACGCAGCACCTGCTGCTGGGTCAGCCTATGTCCTTTTATATAGAGTACCTTCAGCCTATTTATATCTATTCTTCAATTATATTCCAAGACAAACTCTATCACTGATGGGCGAAATTGCTTATTACCTATTTCCTGCCATCATACATTCTGCACATCATGCTCCTCTGTACAGTCAGATTTCCTCCTATTGCGTGTAACTGGTTACAGCTTTGCTTTAACCAAATTCTTTTTTACCGTCTTCTCCTTGGGAACACAGAAAGACTGCATATTCTAGCCTATTGTGAGGTTATCTGAGAATGATATGAGTAGTTCTGGTCAATGACCTGTGAAAGGAGGTCCGATGTGTCATTTAGGGGTTATAGAGCAGCTGAGAGTACTCTACATTTTCTCTTCCTCTGCAACAGTGATTGTGCAGTCAAATGATGAGATGGTTAAGCCAAGGGATGGAAAAAAGAAAAACAAAACTGGATTGCCAGTACACATGGAGAAGGAGCCTGGGGAGTAGCCTGAGCTGAATTGTAAGTGTAGCATGAGTGAGAAAAAAGCCTGAGAAGTGTTAAACCACTGAGGATTTGGAGTTTGTTACTTATATCACTACTTGTCCATCTTTAGTTCATAAATCTCTCTAAGGCCTGCCTGTCACACATAACTATGAACCTGTTAATTCTGTAGACCAATTCCAAATTTTTACTGCTAAAAATACCCTTGAAGAATCATGGTATTCCACTTTACCTATGAGATCCCCATAGCACTCAATAAAATTGTGAATTAGATTATATTTGTCTTTGCTTTAAGTTCCCCCATCAATGCTACTACATCCCCTTTTCAAACTCCACTAAAGTTCTTTCTAATCTTGAGTCTTTATGTTTAATAATGTGAGTTGAGTTCTACTTTTATTATCATATCTGAGAGTATTTTAACAAAGAAATGAGAATCTGTTTATTGGAATTTTGATAGTACTGCATAAGTAATTCATCTGGAGGTGGCACATTTCATCCTATCTTAGACCTTATTACAATGAATATTTTTCATCATCAGATCTCTCTGGTATTGAGCTATAAGAAAAAAAAAAGTGAAATGTAAGACACTGAAAAAAAGTACCAATCTGGGACTTCAAAATGCTGTAGAATGAAATTTCAGTCCTCTAAAATTAGAAGGATATTTCAGTTTTCAATCTTTTATTTTAAATTCTGTTGTATATAATTATATATAATTATTATTTCTGTATATGTTAATATGTATATGGAATAAATTAATATTATATTTATTACATTTACTATATATTCTACAAAATTTTATATATATATATATAATTAAAATGTTGGGTAGAAGGTGATTGGGTACATTTTCACATCTAGTCGCATGTTGTAAGCCATTTACAGGAGCTTCAAATTCCATTGCACACATGACTTTTCAAAGGTCAATGCATGCTGAATGATACATTGACTGTTTTAATAATAAAATTCCCATGCAACAATATTCTGTTTTCATTACATTACTTCAAAAAGATGACCTTCTAGGAGCTAATATATAGATTATTTGCAAAATTAATATATAAAGAGGTAAGTCCCTATTTTTATTTTGTGGCAGTCAGATAATCTAAATCTAAAGTACTAAACAGATTTTCTGTAATTCTTTGGCATTAGTTGCAAGTATTTATGCTCTGTAAAGTTAATAAGATTTTTAATCATATGGCATTTCTTTGTGACTTGGTTTTTAATTAGGGTGCAATGTTAAAATATCACTAAGTAATAAAACTGCAAAAGGAATTATTTGCCTTCTTTGATAATTTACAGAATATTTATTATTGCAGAATATTCTCTTTTAGTCAAGCTTAATTGAGAAATAAAGTAGAAAATGAAAAATCCACAGAAACCTGTAGAGTTCTACAGTTCATAAAATTATAGCATGAAAAACAATCTGATTTGAAATACGCTTATTATGTGTTTTAAATATCTGCTGATGTTCATGTTTTTCTATCTCCAACACTACCTCTTTAGTTCAATTATCTTATTCGTCTTACTTTACTTATCATCCGAACTGGTGTTGACTTTTTATTATCTTTTTTATCTTCACAAGTCAACCAGAGTGAACATTTTAAAACATAAATCTTATCATGACAATTCCTTTTCAGTTCTATTGACTGTTGCCCATTTTCACACCTATCCAGAGCCTGAAAACTGGACTCTATTTCCTAGATGTCTTTGCCAAAAGGGTTCAGAAATTACTTAGATTCTACCCATATGATAGAGTCTTGCAGAACTAGAGAAACAGAGCAGTAGAATACATTCTTTAATGGCAGAGGCAATGGACAAGCGGACTGGAGCATGCATGAGATTTTGCAGTGATTAACCTGACTTTATTTCCCTCTTTGAGGTCATAGGGCAGAGCTGACATTTGTGGTTGCTTTTACAACTTTACTGACCTCTGTTTTACAGCAGCTTTTTTTTTTTTTTTAACATAAAAATAAACTCTGATCTTGCTCCTCTAGCTCTTTCAATTTTGATGATAGGGTGTCAATTTTGGATCTCTTCACTCTTCTCATGTGGGCACTTATTGCTATATATTTTCCTCTACAGACTGCTTTAAATGTGTCCCAGAGATTCTGATACGTTGTGTCTTCATTTTCATTGGTTTCAAAGAACTTCTTTATTTCTGCCTTCATTTCATTGTTTCTCCAATCAACATTCAAGAGCCAGTTGTTCAGTTTCCATGAAGCTGTGCGGTTCTGAATTATTTTCTGAATTCTGAGTTCTAACTTGATTGCACTATGGTCTGAGAGACTGTTTGTTATGATTTCAGTTGTTTTGCATTTGCTGAGGAGTGCTTTACTTCCAATTATGTGGTCAATTTTGGAGTAGGTGTGATGTGGTGCTGAGAAGAATGTATATTCTGTGGATTTGGGGTGGAGAGTTCTGTAAATGTCTATCAGATTTGCTTGTTCCAGGTCTGAGTTCAAGTCCTGGATATCCTTGTTAATTTTCTGTCTGGTTGATCTGTCTGATATTGACAGTGGAGTGTTAAAGTCTCCCACTATTATTGTGTGGGAGTCTAAGTCTCTTTGTAAGTCATTAAGAACTTGCCTTATATATCTGGGTGCTCCTGCATTGGGTCCATATATATTTAGAATCGTTAGCTCTTCTTGTTGTATCGATCCTTTTACCATTATGTAATGACCTTCTTTGTCTCTTTTGATCTTTGTTGCTTTAAAGTCTATTTTATCAGAGACGAGAATTGCAACTCCTGCTTTTTTTTGCTCTCCATTTGCTTGGTAAATCTTCCTCCATCCCTTTATTTTGAGCCTTTGTGTATCTTTGCATGTGAGGTGGGTTTCCTGGATACAGCACACCGATGGGTTTTGTTTTTTTATCCAATTTGCCAGTCTGTGTCTTTTGATTGGTGCATTTAGCCCATTTACATTTAGGGTTAATATTGTTATGTGTGAATTTGATACTGCCATTTTGATGCTAGCTGGCTGTTTTGCCCATTGGTTCATGTAGATTCTTCATTTTGTTGATGGTCTTTAGCATTTGGTATGGTTTTAGGATGGCTGGTACTGGTTGTTTCTTTCTATGTGTAGTGCCTCTTTCAGTAGCTCTTGTAAAGCAGGCCTAGTGGTGACAAAATCTCTGAGTACTTGCTTACAATAGCAAAGAACTGGAACCAACCCAAATGCCCAATGATGATAGACTGGACTGGGAAAATGTGGCACATATACACCATGGAATATTATGCAGCAATCAAAAATGATGAGTTTGTGTCCTTTGTAAGG
This sequence comes from Saguinus oedipus, assembly GCA_031835075.1. Classification (NCBI taxonomy): domain Eukaryota; kingdom Metazoa; phylum Chordata; class Mammalia; order Primates; family Cebidae; genus Saguinus; species Saguinus oedipus. Next base: position 184,204,304 of record CM063171.1, on the reverse strand, counting down.
ACATGGATGAATCTGGAGAACATAATTCTCAGCAAATTGACACAAGAACAGAAAAAGAAATACCACATATACTCACTCATAGGCGGGTGAGAAAAATGAGAACACATGGACACAGAGAGGCGGTCTACTATACACTGGGGTCTATTGGGGGGAATGGGGGAGGGACAGCGGGGGGGGGCTGGGGAGGGATAGCCTGGGGATGAATGCCAAGTGTGGGTGAAGGGGAGGAAGGCAGCAAAACACACTGCCATATGTGTACCTATGCAACTATCTTGCACGTTCTGCACATGTACCCCAAAACCTATAATGCAATAAAAATTAAAAAAAAAAAATTACCCCCCCCAAAAAAAAAAAAAAACTCTGTAGCACAGGTTGAAGGCACCTGAAAGATAATGATGGTCTTTTCTGGAGGTTGCTCTTTCAGTTATTCCAACAGATTTGCTAATAATTATTTCCCTGTATAAAATAGCTTCTGTCTGAAATACATAGACTGTTTTCTAGTTTCCTAACTTAATACTGACTCTTACTTACTCCTTAAAATTTTCAGTGGCTTTCTATTGCTTTATGGATGAAGCACAAAATACTTTACAAGGTTCTGGTCCAGCCTTGTCTAGTATCAGTCATCCATGTTTTGGAATCCTACAGCTGCTGAAGTCTTCACAAAAGCTCTGAACACTATTGCAGTTTTCTTACTTTTGGTATCGATCAGCATGCCTAATCCTGCCAGTGCAGAAATAAATCAGTACTTTCTAATATCTTCATTTCTAGTTCACCCTTTACAATCTCTTCTAATAACATTGCCACAATTTTTTCTTAATATTTTCCTGCTGAGAACATGTAATTATTCCCTAATGTCTACTAAAGAAAATACAAACTTGATCTTTGAAGTCATATCACTGCTCTACATTATCCACATAAATGTGTGTGTGTGTGTGTGTGTGTGTGTGTGTGTGTGTGAAATGATTATTAAATCCAATCAGTTAACCAGTTAACCACAATATAAGACTATATTGTGGACCAAATATAAATGAAAAGAATCTCCAAAGATGCCTGGCCCTGTCATTTAGACATTTCAGAACTCAGGTGCTTTTTCTTTCTTTTCTGAAACATCGGTATATTATAATGTATAGCTTATATAGCTGTTTATATTATATTATATATAATATATAATGATGTATTATATAGTCCAGAAAGGACCATCATTACTTTCCTGGGTTGAGCCCCAGGTCCCTATGCTGTGTGCAGCCTATGGACTTGGTGCCCTAGGTCACAGCCACTCCAACCATGGCCGAAAGGGACCAATGTAAAGCTTGGGATGTGGCTTGAGATAGTGCAAGCCTCAAGTCTTGACAGTTTTCATGTGGTGTTGAGCCTGCAGGTGCACAGAAGTCAAGAATTAAGGTTTGTGAATCTCTGCCTAGATTTTGAAGGATATATTAAAATGTCTGAGTATCCAGGCAGAAATTTGCTGCAGAGGTGGGGCTCTCATGGAGAACCTCTGCTAGGGCAGTGCAGAAGGGAATGTGGGTGGAGCCCCTACACAGAGTCTCTACTGGTGCACTGCATAGTGGAGCTGTGAGAAGAGGTCCACCGTCCTCCAGACCCCAGCATGGTAGATCCACTGACTGTTTGCACTGTGCACCTGGAAAAGCTGTGGACATTCAATACCAGCCCATGAAAGCAGCCAGGTGGGAGGCTGTATCCTGCAAACCCACAGAAGCAGAGCTGTGTAAGACCATAGGAACCCACCTCTTGCAACAGTGTGGATGTGAGACATGGAGTCAAAGGAGATCATTTTAGAGCTTTAGGATTTAACTGCCCCGCTGGACTTTGGACTTGCATGGGGCCCGTAACCCTTTTGTTTTGGCCAGTTTCTCCCATTTGAAATGGCTGTTTTTACCCAATGCCTGTACCTCCGTTGTATCTAGGAAGTAAGTAACCTGCTTTTGATTTTATAGGCTCATAGGCAGAAGGAACTTGCCTTGTCTTGAATGAGACTTTGGACTGTGGATTTTTGAGTTAATGTTGAAATGAGTTAAGACTTTGGGGGAATATTGGGAAGGCACAATTAGTGTTCAAATGCGAGTACATGAGATTTGGGAGGAGTCAGAGGCAGAATAGTATGGTTTGGCCATGTCCCCACCCAAATCTCATCTTGAATTCCTATGTGTTAAGGGAGGGACCTGGAGGGAGGTAATTGAATCATGGGGAAGTTTTACCTGTGCTGTTCTTTTGACAGTGAATAAGTCTCACAAGAGCTGATGGTTTTAAAAAGAGGAATTACCCTACACAAGCTCCTCTCTTTGCCTGCTGTCATCCATGTAAGATGTGACTTGATCTTCCTTGCATTATGTCATGATTGTGAGGCTTCCACCACCATATAGAGCTATAAGTCCAATTAAATCTCCTTCCTGTGTAAATTTCCCAGTCTTGGGTATGCCTTTATTAACAGCATGAAACGACTAATACAGGCCTGGTAGGAGGTGAATGGATCATAGAATAGAGTTCTCATGAATGGTTTAGCACCATCTCCCCTTCGTATTGTATAGTGAGTTCTCATGAGATCTGTTTAAAAGTTGTATCACCTCCCCCATCTCTCTCTTCCTCCTATTCCAGTCATCTGAAGTGCCTCACTCCCCCTTCACCTTCTGCCATGATTTCAGGTTCCATGAGGTCTCCCTAGAAGCTGACGTCACCATGTTTCCTGTACAACCTGCAAAATGGTGAGTCAATTAAACCTCTTTTCTTGTAAATTACCCAGTCTCATGTATTTCTTATAGCAATCAGAGAATGGTCTAATACATATGGCCATAGAATAATTCAGGTGGTCCACTTCCTTTGAAGATATATTATAGGGGAACATAGAATTGTGATCCAAATACATGCAGTTCTATCAACAATAACCCTCTGTTCTTCATTTTAAAAGTGAAATAGTTGAGATTCAAACAAATTCAGCCACAAAAGCTTTTAAGAGTGAAAAGAAATATCTATTTTTCTTTTGACTACCAAGAAAATAATGAGGCTAAACTCATTAAAATTTCAGCATGGAATCAAATTCTAGTTTTTCTATATAATCCAACTACATAAACCAAATGAAGTAATTTTATGTAAATAATGAGTGAATAAACCACATACTGAATAAGCTCCATATTCTTGAAATTTTTCCACAGCTTTAAAATGAAACTTTAATTGAACATTTTTGCTTTTATAGTTGACCACAGTCAACCAGTGAGGTGGCTGCTTAATAGGTTTTGCTCTGGCTGAGTGTGAAAAGAAAAGGAGGTTTGTGGGGGAGATGGCTTTTATTTCTATATAGATGTTGGCAAAAATAGAAAGCAGAGGACTGAAAATTACTAGTTAGGTACTGTACATCCTGTTTGTGAAAAAGGTCCTTTTTTCACATGAATGTCAATGAGAATTCTCTTTATCCTTAAATTTTCTAGCACATAGTCTCAGTATATTGTGACATTCATTCTAACAAAAAAAATGTTGAAATTATGAGTTTTACTGTAAAATCCTTCCGTGTACTAGTCCCTCTAAAGGTGTTTTGTTTTGCTGATATTATAGTTATTCATATTGAGCACCCAGTCTTGCTTTAGTTTGTATTATTTCTTTTATTTGGGGCTACAAGAGTCACTTAAAAGAAATAGTGATATATTTCTTTTGCCTGACAGTCATCAATATTGTAGGTGACTAACTCCATTTTTGCCACATAAATTTCTTCATAAAATGTTCTTTGTTTTACCATGATATCTCATTGTTCTCTAATAAAAATAGGCTTTCACTTTATACAGATGTATAATATGGTAAATTCTCCACAATAGTAAAATATATTTAGAATATGACTTATAGAATAGCCTTACCTTAGAGACGTAGCCTTGTTAAGCTTTAGAGGTTACAGAGAGCAATGTCTGTATTCTCAGTTATTTAAGAGCAGTTGGTTAAAAAGTGACTATATAGTGATACCCAATGATGATAGACCATCTATAGCTGTTTCATGCATTGCATTGGAGGATATGTAAATTTATCTGAAAAGTAAATGTACCTTGATACCTATATAGGTAGCAGAGGAGCTATAACACTATGTGAAATACACATAAAACTTAAAGCATTATTTTTTTAAAAAACTCAGTGATTATGTTTTACTGTGTTTTATTTCTCTACAGACATGGAAGTTAGTGTTTGCTTCCCAGAGTAATCTTCAAATTAAATATAGTCTTAAACTAAATAGACACCCAATTCTTGAAATAAACACACAAACGTGCATGCACACACACACACACACACACACACACACACACAGGCATACACTCACACTATACAAGAAATATAAATAAACATAGAGCTCATTCCTGGGAAAAAAATGCCATCTACTTTCTGAAAGTCCTCATTTGGTGCAATAAAAAATGAAGTAAGCATATAAATTTCTATGAGTATTGACTATCAGGGAAAAAAATTTTATTCAAAAATAAAAACATACTTTTTTCAAAAGTATTTTCTGAATATATTGAATTTTGAAGTGTCAAATACTGAAATAAAGGTATCAAGTGCCCATATTTAGGGAGAAGATACCCTTAAAAACTTAATAACTGAATCGTTTTTACAATACTCAGTCAATGTCCCAGACTCCCTCTCCCTAGTGAGTGTAACTAGAAAAACAGGAAGGATGGTTACTGGATTCATGAAGGGAAAACCACAGCTTTTTCCTCCTACATTAAAAGAGAAGGATTTATTCTTCCTTAAAAATCCGACTCAGTATGTCTCAAAAATATTCAATGAAATGGGGATGTCTAAAACTAAGAGGGATAAATATTTCACTTCCCTTTGGCTATGTGTTTGTACCAAACTCTATGATCTATTTATTTTGTTTCCGTGACTAAAGATTAAAGAGAATGAGAGAGAGCCAGCAGGGCAGAGAGAAGTGGCAGCATGAAGCAGTCTGCATGCACGTCATTTGGCAAGAGAAGGACTGTTAGCCCCCCCATGGGTTAAGTGGCAATGAAAACTAGCTGGGCATGAGATGTCTTGCTGGTAGGCTGCCTAAGAGCACCAAGCAACAATAGATTGTGTGGTGGGCTGCCAAATGCAGAATCTGGGAAAGGGAAAATTATTTGAGCTAGAATGAATTTCCCACATTAAGTTACAGTGCTGTGAAGAAGTTACTTACAGTTTACCCTGAAATAACTGATACCTGGCTCTACAAGGATGCTGGCATTTGGGCACTTGCCATGTGCAAGGCATTGAGAGGCAACAGGGCTGGACATGAGCACACTAAATCTATACCACTTACATGATATTCACATGTCCTTTATATATCTTCTATCCCTCCTAATTCTGGCACTATGAATTTCTTTCTTTTACCTACTGAATTTCACTATAAGTTTTCATTTAGAGAAACAGTGCCCCCCCACACACATTCAAATATAAAAAATTATAGAATTAATTTTCTATAAGCAACCAGGTGGAAAATTCCACAGCTTCATGCAGTTAAACATCACACAAAGCAGGAGGAGAGTGTCAGTATTGAAAAACTTATACAGGATGTTTGCTTGTTAAAAGGGGAAACTCACATCTAACTTTCTCACTGGAAGTCACCTTAACATTTGGGGTTACTGTCTTGTGGTATCACACACTAGGAAGGTTTGTGTATGTGTATGTATACATATATACACACAAATATGTCTGTGTGCCATATATACATGATGTTATACAAATATGTAATTATGTTTGGTTATTTTTCAGAGAAGAGATAAAATATTAGCAAAAACATTACTTTTACTTTTTCTTTACAAAACTTATTTTTTAAACTTTGGGTTAATGTTTTAATTGATAATGTCAGCTGCAAAAAGATAACTGGCTCTATTGTAAGTTATGAAAGCCTTAGAGACATTATAGAGACTTCTGAAATAAAATCTTTTTTAAATTAATAAATACACATTGGCTACGTCTTAGCCATGTCATAGCCCTTTAGATTTCAGTTACAACACTAACTAGATAAAATATGATAAATATAACTATGATTAATTACCCAGATATTTTAATATATAACTTTATATTATACAAAGAAAACAATACATTTTGAGAAATGTGTATACAAACAGACAAATTTCTGGACAGATGTATTTTTATTCTTCAAAGCATGTATGTAATAATTGGAAAATGTAAAACTTTCTCTTTTCTGTGTCTTCCATATGAATATAGAAGAAAGAGAAATTTACTTTTATACTACCTATTGTCTTAAATGATCTTGAATAATTAAGTCTAGTTTTGAAGGTTTATTACTACACTATTATTTCTTTAGTAATTTTTGGATTTTTTAACTCTGTTTTGATATTTAAGATATTTTACATCTTTATTTTTTTCTGAAAGTATAACATGTCTGGGATATAATATATAATAGAATATTAGTAAATTTAATAAAATGACCACAAATTGGAGAAAATCATATCAAAATTCCTTGGCATTAGAACACATTGCTGGGGGAGACTCGCAAGATGGCGTCGTAGAAGCAATTCAGGATTGCAGCTCTCAGTGAAGGCGCAGAGGGTGAGTCCTAGCCGCATTCTCGGATGGACCTTTTTTGCCCACAGAGCGTTGAAAGTCCCAGGTGTGGGAGAGACACGAGACGCTTTGCCAGCTAACGCAGCCGGCTCGCGCGGCCGCTTCTGCCGGCGCAGCAGCGGGACCCCGCACGGAACTCACTGGTCTGGGTGCCCTGTTAAACTGGCAATATGAGATTTGGAAGGGCAGATTGGCATGTCCATCTGTTTGAATGGGACTTGGACAGTGAGCCAGACCAGGAGTTTCCTGCAAAGCATGATCTGAGCCGGTGAAGTGGGCAGCGGCATGGGAGATCGCACGGATCCCAGTGCCCTATCAGCAGGTTACTGGGACACCAGTGAGAGAGTCGACCTTTCAGCTTGCGGAGAGGGAGTGAGAGAGAGAGAGGATGGACTCTGAGGCAGGGAGCTGGGTGATCGGGCTCGGCGGTCTCACCCTCACGGGGACAAGCAGGGTGGTGACTGGAGACGCTTGGGGTTGAGAGTTTTGCTGCTGGCATCTAGGACGGTGCAGCCCGGTGAGGGAGGGGCGTCCACCATTGCTGACGCAATCTGCCCCTACTGAAGTACCACCCAGGGCTGATGCAGCCTGCCATTGCCGAGGCAACCTGCCATAGCAGAGAGACTCCACCAGGAGGGGGGAGCGCTCCACAGCAACAGGGCAGACCCGCACTAGCAGGTCAGAGCCCCGGCAGGCAAATAGTGAATAGACTGCCACCTAGTAGGGCAGGACAGGGCAACAGATACTCATAAAGAAAGCCCCAACTCCCTGAGACAGAGCATCTAAGGGGGGGAAAAAAAAGAGGGTGGTGTTTTATGAGTTTTATTGCAGCAGACATAAACAACCTCCCAACAACCCTGAATGAACAACGGAGCTCACAGCTCAGCACTGGAGCTCCTATAAAGCATAGACGTCTCCTGAAGCAGCTCCCTGACCCCTGTATATCCAAAGAGTCACCCCAAAAAAGGACTAATCAGACTGACATTTGGTGAGCATCATTCTGGAACAAAGATAGCAGAAAAAGAAACTGGTATCATCCCTCACTGTTCCACAGCTCCTACAGGTATACTCCAGACAAGCAGGGCCTGGAGTGGACCTCAGCACTCATACAGCAGAGGGGCTAGGCCATTAGAAGGAAAACTAAGTAACAGAAATACTTCATCATCAACAATCTCAGCATCCACAAAGAGACCCAATTGAAAAAATCAGCAACTACTAAGACGACAGGTGGATAAATCCAGAAAGATGGGAAGAAACCAGCGCAAAAATGAGGAAAACACCCGAAACCAAAACACCTCACCTCCTACAAAGGACCAATACTCCTCACCAGCAAGGGAAACAAGCTGGACGGAGAATGAGTGTGACAAAATGACGGAATCAGACTTCAGAAAGTGGATAATGAGAAACTTCATTGAGCTAAAAGAACATGTCCTAAATCAGTGCAAAGAAACTAAGAATCTTGAAAAAAGATTTGAAAAAAGATTCGAGGAATTGATAACAAGAATGGACAACTTAGAGAGGAATATGAATGAATTGAAGGAGCTGAAAAACACAACACGAGAACTTTGTGAAGCATGCACAAGTTTCAACAGCCGAATTGACCAAGCAGAAGAAAGAATATCAGAAGTCGAAGATCAACTCAATGAAATAAAATGAGAAACCAAGATTAAAGAAAAAAGCACAAAAAGGACTGAACAAAATCTCCAAGAAATGTGGGACTATGTGAAGAGACCCAACTTACATTTGATAGGTGTACCAGAATGTGATGAAGAGAATGAATCCAAGCTGGAAAACACTCTTCAGGATATTATCCATGAAAATTTCCCCAACCTAGCAAGACAGGTCAATACTCAACTCCAGGAAATACAGAGAACACCACAAAGATACTCCACAAGAAGAGCAACCCCAAGGCACATAATCGTCAGATTCACCAGGGTTGAAATGAAGGAGAAAATACTAAGGGCAGCCAGAGAGAAAGGTCAGGTCACCCACAAAGGGAAGCCCATCAGACTCACAGCAGATCTCTCGGCAGAGACTCTACAAGCCAGAAGAGAGTGGGAGCCAATATTGAACATCCTTAAAGAAAAGAACTTTGAACCCAGAATTTCATATCCAGCCAAACTGAGCTTCATAAGTGAAGGAAAAATAAAATCCTTCATGAACAAGCAAGTACTCAGAGATTTTGTCACCACTAGGCCTGCTTTACAAGAGCTACTGAAAGAGGCACTACACATAGAAAGAAACAACCAGTACCAGCCATCCTAAAAGCATACCAAATGCCAAAGACCATCAACAAAATGAAGAATCTACATGAACCAACGGGCAAAACAGCCAGCTAGCATCAAAATGGCAGTATCAAACTCACACATAACAATATTAACCCTAAATGTAAATGGGCTAAATGCACCAATCAAAAGACACAGACTGGCAAATTGGATAAAAAACCAAAACCCGTCGGTGTGCTGTATCCAGGAAAGCCAGCTCACACGCAAAGATACACAAAGGCTCAAAATAAAAGGATGGAGGAAGATTTACCAAGCAAATGAAGAGCAAAAGAAAGCAGGAGTTGCAATTCTCGTCTCTGATAAGGTAGACTTTAAAGCAACAAAGATCAAAAGGGACAAGGAGGGTCATTACATAATGATAAAAGGATCAATACAACAAGAAGAGCTAACAATTCTAAATATATATGGACCCAATGCAGGAGCACCCAGATATATAAGGCAAGTTCTTAATGACTTACAAAGAGACTTGGACTCCCACACAATAATAGTGGGAGACTTTAACACTCCACTGTCAATATCAGACAGATCAACCAGACAGAAAATTAACAAGGATATCCAGGACTTGAACTCAGACCTAGAACAAGCAAACCTGATAGACATTTACAGAACTCTCCACCCCAAATCCACACAATATACATTCTTCTCAGCACCACATCACACCTACTCCAAAATTGACCACATCATTGGAAGTAAAGCACTCCTCAGCAAATGCAAAACAACTGAAATCATAACAAACAGTCTCTCAGACCATAGTGCAATCAAGTTGGAACTCAGAATTCAGAAAATAACTCAGAACCGCACAGCTTCATGGAAACTGAACAACTGGCTCTTGAATGTTGATTGGATAAACAATGAAATGAAGGCAGAAATAAAGAAGTTCTTTGAAACCAACGAAAATGAAGACACAACGTACCAGAATCTCTGGAACACATTGAAAGCAGTCTGTAGAGGAAAATATATAGCAATAAGTGCCCACATGAGAAGAGTAGAGAGATCCAAAATTGACACCCTATCATCAAAATTGAAAGAGCTGGAGGAGCAAGATCAAAAAAGCTCAAAACCTAACCGAAGACAAGAAATAACTAAGATAAGAGCAGAACTGAAAGAGATAGAGACAAGAAAAACCCTTCAAAAAATCAATAAATCTAAGAGCTGTTTTTTTGAAAAGATCAACAAAATAGACCACTAGCCAGACTGATAAAAAAGAAAAGAGAGAACAACCAAATAGATGCAATAAAAAACGATAATGGGGAAATCACCACAGATTCCACAGAAATTCAAACCATCATCAGAGAATACTACAAACAACTCTATGCACATAAACTAGTAAATCAGGAAGAAATGGATAAATTTCTGGATGCCTGTGTCCTCCCAATCCTAAACCAGGAGGAAGCCGAAACTAATAACAAGGTCTGAAGTTGAGGCAGCAATTAAGAGCCTACCACACAAAAAAAAGCCCAGGTCCAGATGGGTTCACAGCTGAATTCTACAAGACACACAAAGAGGATCTGGTACCATTCCTTCTGAAACTATTCCAAATAATCCAAAAAGAGGGAACCCTTCCCAAATCATTTTATGAGACCAACATCATCCTGATACCAAAACCTGACAGAGCCTCAACAAGAAAAGAAAACTTCAGGCCAATATCCATGATGAACATAGATGCAAAAATCTTCAATAAAATACTGGCAAACCGATTGCAACAGCACATTAAAAAACTTATCCATCATGATCAAGTAGGATTCATCCTGGGGATGCAAGGCTGTTTCAACATACGCAAGTCTATAAATGTAATTCATCACATAAACAGAAGCAAAAACAAAAACCACATGATTATCTCAATTGACCAGAGAAGGCATTTGACAAAATTCAACAGCCCTTTATGCTAAAAACCCTCAATAAACTTGGTATTGATGGAACATATCTCAAAGTAATAAAAGCTATTTATGACAAACCAACAGCCAATATCATACTTAATGGGCAAAAACTGGAAGCATTCCCTTTGAAATCTGGCACTAGACAAGGATGCCCTCTCTCACTGCTCCTATTCAACATAATACTGGAAGTTCTAGCCAGAGCAATCAGGCAAGAAAAAGAAATAAAGGGTATTCAAATAGGAAAGGTGGAAGCCAAATTGTCTCTATTTGCAGATGACATGATAGTATACCTAGAAGACCCCATCACCTCAGCCCAAAAGCTCCTGCAACTGATAAGCAACTTCAGCAAAGTCTCAGGATATAAAATCAATGTTCAAAAATCACAAGCGTTCCTATACACCAATAATAGACTTAAAGAGAACCAAATCAAGAACAAACTGCCATTCACAATTGCTACAAAGAAAATAAAATACCTAGGAATACAACTCACAAGGAATGTAAGGGACTTCTTTAAGGAAAACTACAAACCACTGCTCAACGAAATAAGAGAGGACACAAACAGATGGAGAAACATTCTATGTTCGTGGTTAGGAAGAATCAATATCGTGAAAATGGCTATACTGCCCAAAGTAATTTACACAATCAATGCTATCCCCATCAAACTACCATTGAATTTCTTCACAGAACTGGAAAAAAACACCATGAATTTCATATGGAACCAAAAAAGAGCCCGCATAGCCAAGTCAATTCTAAGCAAAAAGAACACAGCAGGAGGCATCACACTACCAGACTTAAAACTATACTACAAGGCTACAGTAATCAAAACAGCATGGTACTGGTACCAAAACAGAGATATAGACCAATGGAACAGAACAGAAGCATTGGAGGCAACACAACCTATCTACGGCCATATTATCTTTGATAAACCAGACAAAAACAAGCAATGGGGAAAGGATTCCCTATTCAATAAATGGTGTGGAGAAAACTGGCTAGCCATGTGCAGAAAGCAGAAACTAGACCCCTTCCTGACACCTTACACTAAAATTAACTCCAGATGGATTAAAGACTTATACGTAAGACCTGACACCATAAAAACCCTAGAAGAAAATCTAGGCAAAACAATTCAGGACATAGGAGTAGGCAAGGACTTCATGAATAAAACACCAAAAGCATTGGCAACAAAAGCCAAAATAGACAAATGGGACCTAATCCAACTCCACAGCTTCTGCACGGCAAAAGAAACAGTCACTAGAGTGAATCGGCAACCATTAGAATGGGAAAAAAATCTTTGCAGTTTACACATCAGACAAAGGGCTGATATCCAGAATTTACAAAGAACTCAAACAGATTTACAGGAAAAAAACAAAGAAGCCCATTCAAAAATGGGCAAAGGATATGAACAGACAGTTTACAAAAGAAGACATACATGAGGCCAACAAACATATGAAAAAATGCTCATCATCACTGGTCATTAGAGAGATGCAAATCAAAACCACATTGAGATACCATCTCACGCCAGTTAGAATGGCAATCATTAAAAAATCTGGAGACAGCAGATGCTGGAGAGGATGTGGAGAAATAGGAACACTCTTACACTGTTGGTGGGAGTGTAAATTAGTTCAACCATTGTGGAAGACAGTGTGGCGATTCCTCAGGGACCTAGAAATCGAAATTCCATTTGACCCAGCAATCCCATTACTGGGTATATATCCAAAGGACTATAAATCATTCTACTATAAGGACACATGCACACGAATGTTCATTACAGCACTGTTTACAATAGCAAAGACCTGGAACCAACCCAAATGCCCAACGATGATAGACTGGACTGGGAAAAGTGGCACATATACACCATGGAATATTATGCAGCCATCAAAAATGATGAGTTTGTGTCCTTTGTAAGGACATGGATGAATCTGGAGAACATAATTCTCAGCAAACTGACACAAGGACAGAAAAAGAAATACCGCATATACTCACTCATAGGTGGGTGAGAAAAATGAGAACACATGGACACAGAGAGGCGGTCTACTATACACTGGGGTCTATTGGGGGGAATGGGGGAGGGGCAGCGGGGGGGCTGGGGAGGGATAGCCTGGGGATGAATGCCAAGTGTGGGTGATGGGGAGGAAGGCAGCAAAACACACTGCCATATGTGTACCTATGCAACTATCTTGCACGTTCTGCACATGTACCCCAATACCTATAATGCAATAAAAATTAAAAAAAAAAAAGAATTAGAAAAAAAAAGAACACGTTGCTTATTGTTGAAGCTGTGTGAATCTCAAATGCCTATCTCAATAGTTAACACTTATAATTTTCAACCTAATTTAATACTTTTTAAGGTAAGCTAATTGAATTGCAAATTTTCATGATGAAAGATAAAAATTAAAAAAAGGCTCATCTTTCTATACCCATTTTTATAGGTCCTAAAGATACGTAAATATATATGTAAATACATACATAGTATATACCATATATTATAGAGACAAGTATATATATAGTATATAAGTATTTATGCTGTGTGTATGTATACTATATACAGTAGTCAGTCTTGGATCAAGATCATTCAATTTCCACATAAATATTACAATTGTATTATGTGAACTATGCCACCAAATTAGATTCCAATGAAATGTAAACTAAGTGGAGACTAGAGGAAATGTACAGAAAATAGTGAAAAATATATGCATTGTTTTCCTATAAAATTTATGGATTTACATTGCAAATTATTATCTCACAAATGCATTGTAATTACATGCATCCATGAGTAGACTTGTAATTAACATAGAAAAATTCCATATCTGGAGTGGTATTTACCTGAGCAAGTAGTATGGGATGGGGAACTAATTGGTTAAAAATCAAACAGCAAGGTGGAGAGGCTGGGTGCAGAGTGAACTTTATTAGCAAGCTTAATTAAGATGTCAAGCATGAAATTAGTGGAATAGAGAGTATGTTTGGGGAACAACAGAGGTTAGAACTTGGTGAGTAGAATGGGAAAGCAAGCACATAAGAAGGGGCAGCTACCCATCCTAAACTATGACTAAAGTGTCTATAATCGTAGAGATAAAGAATATGAAAATTTACAGTTTGAGTAGAAATATAACACATGCAATTTAAGATTAATTGTTTGGCTTTTAAAGAACATGTTACAAATATATTCTGTTTTCATATTTGTGCATCTTATTTGAATTGTTTTTAGTTTCATATGGTATTATAGGAAGATGTCAAACATTTGTTGATACAGTTACTTTAAAAGTGCCCAGACATACACGAGGATGCTTTGAGAGAAAAAAGCATGTTCCAATTACATAGAGATATCAATTCCATCTTCAAAATAGCAATAAAAACAACTGATTTTTTACAGTAGAGAAATTATTTATAAATAAGTGTGTATATTATTCAAAGTGCTTCTAACTTTTAGGTGTACAAATTACTATAGCTATGCTTATTATTGACTATATGTAAAATGATTTTAAATTAAAATCTAAGGTTTCAGTGGTCATATGAATTTGATTTTTTTCAAATATTTTTCTCAAAATTTGTAAAATTAACAAGGAATGCAAACAAAACCATACACAGCTCACCTTGCTAGCATTAATAAAAAAGAGAAAAAACTCATAAACTTTAAATCATATATAAATAGAGTAATGCTTCAATTCTGACAATGTTGGGGCTAGGACTAAGTAGAAGTAAATGAGACACGAACCTTGCAGCGAAATTTAGGTGTGCCCCAGAGCCTTAGTAATCAAGAAAAATAGTCTGGTTCTCGTGGCTCACACCTGTAATCCCAAAGTTTGGAAGGCGGAAGTGGGCAGATCTTCTGAGGTTAGAATTTCAAGATCAACCCGGCCAACAAAGCGAAACCCCATGTCTACTAAAAACACAAAAATTAGTCAGTCATGGTATGCCTGTAATTCCAGCAATTTAGGAGGCTGAAGCAGGATAATTGCTTGAATCCAGGAGGCAGAGGTTGCACTGCAGCATGGGTGACAAGAGTGAAACTGCATCTCCGAAAAGAAAAAAAAGGTAAATAATAACAATGCAATGGTTTAAAATCAAAATTAATGCAAAGAATTTATTATTAACAGGATATTGAATTTTAAATAAAGACAGGCTCTCTTAGTTCTTATGGTACCAGGATGAAGGTGAGGTGGCTGAGGCAAGTTGCACCAGTGCAGGATTATATCCTGTCTTTATTAATTATTACAGCTTGGAGACCCTTAGAGATGTGTATGAAGGGAAAGAAGGAAAGAATAGAATAAAAGTAAAGAGCTTGCAAAATAAAAGAAAGGATACACCAAAATCTCTCCTTATCCCAGACCACTGTCAAGAACATCATTCATTAAATAGCTTCATGTTATTATACTGACAAAAGATAGTCTTGAACCAAGAAACTTATCAACAAAATGCACCAGCACCACAGAAAGCCATCTTATGAAGAAAAAATAAAATATAAATCATAGCAGTTTAGCAAATAAAAGTTCTCCCAAAGGAACCTAATATGAAGCATACTGAAACACAACATGCCAATCTGAACTAAATATATTCTAATGAAGATTTAAATATTTAAAAGGCAAGCCTAAAACCAGAAATGCAAAGAAAGAGAAATGAATTAAATTTAATTCAACAAAAGTTGAATGAATTTAGGGAAAAAAATGCAGAAAAAGACTAAATCATCTCAGAAATGTAGAACAAGTTACAAGATTTTAAAATGTAAAAAAGGGGAACAGAAAAAAATAAGCATTAAAAAAGACGAAAAATGAAGAAAAAAGTAAAAAGAGTCAGTAGCTGAAAGTAGCTGAAATGAAGACAGACACAGAAGGTCTAACATTCATATAATAGAAACAAAAATAAAACAGAATTAATGTTTAACAGTAGAATCAAAGAAAAATTTGTATAAATAAGAAATAATATACATCTACATATTAGCAAAGTTCACTGTTAATCTAGGTCCACTAAACTGGAATGACCAACTTGAATCATATTCTAAGAACACAAATTGGCATACAGATATATAATAAAATCCTTGGTGACTCCAAGCAAAACAATTTATTTATTCATTTAAAAGGTAAGAGAACACGTAAATACATAGATAAGAACAACATGCATAGGGGCTATCAGAGGGAGGAGGGTGAGAGAAGGAGGAGGATGAGGAAAAAGAATTAATTGATACCAGGCTTAATACTTGGGTGATGACATAATTTGTACAACAAACGCCCATGACACATGTTTAACTATGTAATAAGCTTGCACATCCTGCACATGTACACCAGAACTTAAAGAAAAAAGTAAGACCATAAAAAATCTGAAACACCCAATATAATTCTAATTCAGGTTGTCACCATATAACTGCAATTGTCTAAGAATTTCAAAGGCTTTTGTTGATTAATTAGTGAATATATCTTATTCTCAATGAAAAAACTATATGAGATGACAATTTGGTGACATTTATAGCTAACTGCATCCACATACACAGACATACACATCTATCATACATATGAATGTATTTGAGGTGATTGCATTTACTAGAGTGGCTACCTGGATTAGGATTACTCTGGGCTTTGCTGAGGAAAGAATTCAGGGATATTATCTGGTTAATACTGCAGAAACCTGAGATATACTCAAGGATTTAGACATAGGGATGTATATTGCTGCACCATTTCCAATCAGGAAAAAGAGAAAAATGAATATTTTGAAATCTGGAAATACTTTAGAAAACTAGAATGCATTTTACTAAACCATAAAAACAAACTACATCTGTATATATTGATATGACAAGATTTTGCTTTATATCTTATGTAGTAATTTCTATTTTTTCCTTGTATTTTTATATAGGCAGGCATAGAAACAAAAATAATTCTCTTTACAGAAGGCATAAAATTAAACTTAAAAACATACTGATCAGCTGAGTAATCTGTGTGGCCTTACTACAAAATTACTAATTTACAGTAATGGCTATTATTAAATTGAGCAATATATGAAATCCTAAAATAAATAGCATATATATTCTCACTCTACGCAGAACTACTTAATAAATCACTTATAATGAATCGAATTGACTTATTTTATACTTATCAATTTTAACAGCATGTTGTCTAACCCATTCACTTTCATTGGAAGAAAATAGTAAATTTAAAGTTCCATTAAACAAGACCCGATTTTTTTCAGATACTAGTTGTGTATGCATTCCCAAAATGTCAAAAAGATTTTATTTAATAACTCTTTAACTCAATAAGAAAAATACAAACTTTCTTATTAAAATGGTTCAAGAAATAACAAATCTGGTTTTGCATCATATTTCTCAAGATCAACATGCTAAGAAGTCAAAGGCTGAATAGCATTTTCAAAAAACTTAATAAAAGGAACTGTGAGTTTAAGATTTTGATTTTCAGTCTAGCTATTGTTCAAATACAAATGCTATTGAAAATTTTTTTTAATATGAAACAACTCAAGAACTATGGCATACATGTATTCTTTCTAAAGAATGTACAAAACAGTGAGCTACACCCTTCCAAGAAATGACTGGGGATGAATGATGAATGTTTGATATATATTGAAATGTAGAACTAAGACTAAAATAAAGTTGAAGATATAGGTGCAAGAATGCACTCTAAGTGTTACATATTCTGAGAAGGAATAATGTAGCAAACAGCAAAATTTTTTAAAACATAAGTACGAAGATAACTTCTAGGAAAAATGCAAAAAAGACATACCCAATAGTAAAGGAAAAAGAATAAACAAAGAATAACCCACATACTACTGGAAACATGAGAATTTGAATATAAAAAGAAAAACAATATGAGTATTTTCAGATGACATGATATTCATGATATCACTAGGAAAACCCCTAAACAATCAAATGAAATAGCTTAATAAAGCAACAAAATATAAAATTAATATGGAAAAATATCAATAGTATTCATAATTAGAAAATATAATAGAAAAAATCTTTTTAGATATCGACAAAAATATAAGATGATTAGTAATCTTTTTTTAAAATTATTATTGCATTATAGGTTTTGGGGTACATATGCAGAACATAATCTTAACAAAAACTGGTCAAAACCAATATAAAGACAATGAAACATTTCCTTTTTTTTTTTTTAAGTTAACATTTTTGTGAGCAAGTACTTTTTTTTTTTTAGACACATTGTGTTTTGGTCATCCCTGATTGAGTTCCCTCTTTTTTTTTCTTTGAAAGAAAGCAAGAACGAGAAAGAGAGAGAGAGAACAGGAGTCTTGCTCTATTGCCCAGGCTGGAATGCAATCCAAAAATAGGTATCAAAAACTTCTTTTATGCCAATAATTGTGCTTAACAGTGGAGACAGGAAGGAATAAGGGAAGAAAATAACAAACAGCCAACCAATATTTCATTTAAGTCTGAGAAATGCTATGCAAATGCTGAAGAGTGATTTACTTCCAATTATGTGGTCACTTTCAAAATAGGTGTAATGTGATACTGAGAGAAATGTATGTTCTGTGGACCTGGGGTCAAGAATTCTATAAATATTCACTGAGTTTACTTGTTCCAGGTCTGAGTTTTAATAATAGAAGTTCCTGTTAATTTTCTATCTAGTTGATCCATCAAATATTAACAATGTGGTGTCAAAGTCTCCTGCTATTATTGTGTGGGAGTCCAAGTCTCTTTATAAGTCATTAAGAACTTGTCTTATGTATCTGGGTGCTCCTATATTGGGTGCATATATATTTATAATCATTGACTCCTGTTGTTACATTGATCCTTTTACCATTATGTAATGTCCTTCTTTGTTTCTTTTAGTCTTTGTTACTATTAAAGTCTATTTTGTCAAAGACAAAAGTTACAACTCCTGCTTTTTTTTTTTTTTTTTTTTTTTTTGCTCTCCATTTGATTAGTGAGTCTTCCTTCAGTCCTTTGTTTTGAGTCTTTGTGTGTCCTTGCTTGCGAGATGGATCTGGATACAGCGTACCGATCGGTTTTCACTTTTATTCAATTAGCCTGTCTGTGTCTTTGATTGAGGCATTTAATCTATTTAAATTTAGGATTGATATTGATATTTGTAAGTTTAATATTGTCATTTAATGTTAGCTGGCTATTTTGCCCATTAGTTGATATAGATTATTCATTATGGAGATACTCTTTACCTTTTGTTAAGTTTTTGGAGTGACTGATACTGGTTGTTCCTTTCTGTGTGTAATGCTTCTTTCAGAAGCTCTTGTAAAGCAGGCCTAGTGGTGATGAAATCTCTGAGTACCTGCTTGTTCACGAAAAATTTTATTTTTCCTTTATTTATGAAGCTCAGTTTGGCTGGATATGAGATTCTGGGTTGAAAAATTCTTTTCTTTGAGGATATTGAATATTGACCCCCACTCTCTTCTAGTTTGTAGGGTTTCTGCTGAGAGATCTGCTGTGAGTCTGATAGGCTTCCCTTTATGGGTAACCTCACCTTTCTCTCTAGCTGCCCTTAGAATTTTCTCCTTTATTTCAACCCTGGTGAATCTCATGATTATGTGTCTTGGGGTTGCTCTATTTGAGGAATATCTTTGTGGTGTTCTCTATGTTTCCTGGAGTTGAGTATTGTCCTGCCTTACTAGGTTAGGAAAGTTTTCCTGAATAATATCCTGAAGAATATTTTCCAGGTTGGATTCATTCTCTTCATGACATTCAGGTACACCTATCAAATGTAAAGTAGATATTTTCACATAGTCCCATATTTCTTGAAGACTTTGCTCATTCCTTTTTACTCTTTCTTCTCTAATCTTGTCTTCTCATTTCATTTCACTAAGTTGGTCTTCGACCTCTGATATCCTTTCTTCTGCTTGATCAATTTGACTGTTAAAACCTGTGCATACTTCACGGAGTTCTTGTATTCTTCAGTTCCATTAATTCACTTATATTCCTCTCTAAATTGTCTATTCTCATTAGGATTTTGTCGAACCTTTTTTCAAGGTTCTCAGTTTCTTTACGTTGGGCTAGAACATGTTCTTTTAACTCAGAAAAGTTTCTTATTATCCACCTTCTGAAGCCTAATTCTGTTAATGGAATGCACTCGCTCTCCATCAGGCCTTGTTCCCCTGTTGATGAGGAACTGTGATCCCCTGTAGAGGGAGAGGCACTCTGATTTTGGGTATTCTCAACCTTTTTACAATGGTTTCTTCCCATCATTGTAAATTTATCCACCTGTCATCTTTGTAATTACCGACTTTCAAATTAGGTCTCTGAGTGGACATCAAACTTGTTGATTCCCAGCGCCGGAATCTGAGCAACCCACTGCGCTGGCTAAAACAGTGGCATTAAGACCTGGGAATCTCCGGTCTGACTTCCCTTTTGAGTCCCTTTTTCAATCAGCTGAATGTGTGACTCTGCCTTCACAGAGCTCCAAACATCGACCAAAAGGTGACCCAGTCCTGTTTACTCTGCCCTGAGAACCGCTGCACCGAGGCACTGGAAAACCACCATGCCAGCCACAAGAGTCGCACTGGTAACCCATGGGGCTCCTCTGCTGGGAATCTCCTGGTCTGTGAGCAACAAAAATTCGTCTGAAAGTGTGGTGTCCTCTCATTCTCTGTGCTTTCACTGGGAGCTACAATCCATAGCTGCTAGTAATCGGCCATCTTGGATCTCTCTCTGTGAAACATTTCTTAAAGGCCCAAATGTAGACTGAATGTATCGACAGACATCTTTTGTTTTTGGATAAGGCTTATTAACATTATTAACATTTGAAATCTCTCCAAATTAATTTATAAATTAATGCAATCTAACTAATAAAACCAACAAGTTTCCTTATGAAATTAGAAAGATGAATAGTACAATTTATATGGAAAAATAAACATAAAATCATAAGGAAATAGAAAAAGAAAAGTTACATGGGGTAATATATATTAATATAGATATTAGAACATACTACAAATTATTTCTGGCTCATTTCTGATATAATATATATGTGTATATATATACATATAATTCTAATTTTTTCTATGTGCAGAGAAAAGCAAAGTGTTAAAGTAAAACAAGAGTCTAAATACATGTTTTCTCATTTATGACATTAGTTCTTTAAGTATGAGATTAGTCATCTGTAAAATTATGTCACAAATCTTTCAAGATTACATTGGAATTCCATTGCAATAAAATGTGACGGTGACCTTTCTGCAGTGACATAGGACCATACCAATATAAGATAAAGAGATTAAATCAAATGGAGGATGCAGCTCTTTTAGAAGCTTCTCTAGAGTTTGTCAGTTCTAGCCATACTCTCCTCATTGTAATAACCTGAGTTGTGGACAATCATGAATCAGAGACAATACAAGATAATGCTGCACCAGTGAAGCCCACCACGACTGTGATACCAGAACAGTTTAGTGTGCAAAACTCTACCATTCTCACAATGGTACAGAATGGTAAATAAAACAACCCTGGGAAAGGTTGTTTCCACTTTCAAAATTACATTGTCAAATTCCTTGCCTGTTATTCTATTGCTATGGACTGAGTATTTGTGTTCCCTTTCCCACTGCAGTAAAATGTGGAAGCCCTAACCCTCAATGTGATGATATTTGGAGGTTGGGCCTTTAGGAGATGATTCGATTTAGATGAAAACCCAAGAGTGGAGGAGGGCTTTCATGGTGGAATTAGTGCCCTTAGTGCCCTTATAAGAAAACACCAGACAATTGGCCTTTGGGTACGATCAAGTGTAGTAAACACCAGACCAGAAACCTTGTCTTTTTTTTTTTTTTTTTGAGACATAGTCTTGCTCTGTTGCCCAGGCTGGAGTGCAGTGGTGCGGTCTGGGTTCACTGCAACCTCTGCCTCCTGGGTTCAAGCAATTCTCATGCCTCAATTTCCTGAGTAGCTGGGTTTACAGGTGTGCGCCAACACGCTGACTAATTTTAGTAGAGGTGGAGTTTCACCATGTTGGTCAGGTTGGTCACAAACTCCTGACCTTATGAACTGTCCACCTCAGCCTCCTGAAGTGCTGGGATTACAGGTGTCAGCCACGGTGACTGGCCTCTTGTCTTTCTTATAAGCATACTTATAAAAAGCCCCTATAAGAAAAGACATTGGATGACTTGTTTAAAAAGACAAATCACATAAATAAAAATATAATTCTATCTCTATTACTAATTTTTAACCAATAGCTTTTTCAAAAATAATCCTTTTTTTTAATATTCCCAAAGAAGATAAACAGAGAATATTTCTTCATTACATAAGTCAAAAATAATAATATCTCTTGATCAATTAATGGCACTTCAAAATTTCAGCATTTATTAAGTCAAAAGTTGTTTGTGGATAAGTGAAATTGATTCTTTCTGAAGTGTTAATATTTAATTGAGCTGAAACTTATACTGATACATTTCTTCCTTGACAAAATAAATTGTGCCAATGTTCCATAAATAAGCCATATGCTATTGCTCTGACTCTCCTGTGGCTTTGAGATGAATTCTCACCTACTGTTTTAGCAAACTGTCTTTTCAGTACTGAATTAAATTAACCACATGAGAAATATTATAATAACTATAGTAGTTATATCACCTTCATGTGTAGAAAGTGTGATTTCACTTTATTATCACAATTCGTCTAATGCTGAGATATAAAGTTCTTTTAATTTCTTTTAAATAACCTCTCTGCAGGAGATACTAACTACAGTCAAAATTGAGACAAGAGTGTGTTTTAGTGGAAGTAAAGAGTGAATGTCAGTGTGTGTGTGTGTCTGTGGGTGAGTGTGTGTCTTTCTTGGAGTAGGTACATTGCATGAGAATAAATAATATTTTTATATATTTAGAATGGTAAATTATTCTAATTTTTTTGGTCATAATCTCTTGACAAATTTAAAAATGGAGCAGGGCCACGTGCAGTGACCATTGCCTGTAGTCCTTACTCTTTGGGAGGCCAAGGCTGAAGGATTGCTTGAGACCAGGATCTCAAGGCTGGAGTGAGCTATGATCACACCACTGCACTCCAGTCTGGGCAACAGCGTGAGATCCTGTCTCTATAAAAGAAAATGAAATGGAGGAAATAAACATTTGTTTCATGATATCCATTTGTAATAAGCCAAAGTTATTTGATTATATAATGATGGTTATTATACTGTAAAGGAAATTCATTTTCATACCTTGAAATGTCTTTTAAAATATTTGCATTTGAAAGTGGAGTGATTTAGAGAATTTCCCTGATGTTTAATATTCTATTTCTTTTTTATTTTCTAGTTCAGAAAGAAGTTTCCTATTATACCAAATGCGTAGCCATGCAGGAGAGGAGAGGCTTGTTTTCCAGTGATAGGTCACTACTAAATCTTTGGGACAAGAATCATCAGAAGAATAGGACCAGTGAATGGCACTGACATATGGGGCTGAAAAAGGGTATTAAGAGAAAATCTTCATGCTATAATATAGGACCACAGGAGTTCTTCCCCACTTCGATCTCTGAAATTAGGTAAAATCATCCCTTTTCCCAGGGAGTGACCTACATTCAATAACTGATTTAGAGATCAGAGGGTCTAGTTTACTTACCTCAAATCAATGTGAGTCTGAAGGCAATCTCAACCTCCAGGTTCTGACTAGTAACGACCAACCCAAGGACTATCTGAAAGACAGAGGGCCTGTCTAGACGGTTTCAAAAGTATTCTCTTCCACTACAGCCACAGCTCAGTTTGAGCTGAAAATTAGGCCCAGAATTTTTTTATTTAATGACCTCTTTGAAAAGGTATTCCTAATCCAATAGCATAAAAGTATTTTTCTACATTTTAATTTTTTTTTCAGAAGCCTTATTGGTTTACTTATTACATTTGGGTCTATAGTCCATTTAAAATTAAGGTGGTAAGAGATAAGAGTTTTGGTTCAATTTTGCTGATATAGTTATAGGATTTGACTAGTACCATTTATAGAAGACATATTTGGATTTCTACTCCAGTACAGAATGTTTTATTTACATTGTGTTACAAAATGTTAATCACATCTATAAGCCAGATATCACAATTTTTTTTTTTTAGTTCAATAAGCTAAGCTGTGGATCATGGCAGTGAAAAAGGCATATTAACATCAAGTAGATAGGAAATCATTCAAATTTATTTTGGGTGCCAAATCTACATTCTTCCTACTTTGATTGATTTATGTGATACTTCTTGAGTCACCTCAAGAATGTAAATATACTTTTAAGTAACTAAATTAGTGGACATGCTATAGATAAAAGGAATTTTTTTAGATTCCTATAAATAAGAAGACAATAATAAGACAATTAAAAATAAGAAGACAATGTCTTTAGATGACCTGTATCTGATGCAGAATGAGAGGATGTGATAGAATGATGCATGTCAGGGGTGTGTGTTTGTGTGTGTGTGTGTTTGTGTATCTTAGAGGATAATGGGAGTAAGCATTCAAGTGGGAAAGTTCTCTTGAGATTAAGATATATCTTTTGATGAATCATCAATAGTGGATAGGAATTTGTAACACAATTTTCACTGCAGTATACTCAGAGAAGTAAGGTCTAGTTAATTCATCATTCCATAATCTAGCCATGGTGTAGTAAAAACTAGAACAGTTTTTCAATGTGGCATTTAATGGAAATTATAGAAAAAGATTTGTTTAAAATACTTGAGCACATTGAGAATCAACATTCACTGTACATATTTTACTAACCAATACAATGTTAATAATAATTACTATTTTTAAAAAATAGGCCTATCACTTCAACTCATTGTGTTCTCATGCCAGCTTTCAGGCCCTCTACCCAAAATGGGTCAAGAATCATCAGTGTGTGAAGAGCTCATTTTTTAATTGAACTTAATCTTTTCAAAATTCAATTAAAGAACCAAGTTTTAATTTACTGATTTTTCTGTTTTTTATTTCCTATATTCTTCATAAAGCATAGGGTTCATGTTTAATGTATTAATCCCAAGAACCACATTATCAGTTTGTGTGGCACAGTAGCCATCTTTCTAATTGAGAATCTGTTTCTGTATTTAGAACCTTTGGCAGTATCAGAATGTTTCTCTGCTGTAATGATCAGAGGTTATATTCCACTCCCTCCCGGAAAGAACCACTTCTGACTAGACTCTAGGCTGTAAATATGTTCCCTGTTGTACAACTCAACAGCACCTTCTGTGAAACACTTTATTTGTTATGAGACTCAGGTATATATTTGACTTTAATTAATGTTTATTGGCCATTAGATAGGTTTGAAAATTTATAAGATGCATGCATTATTTCAACTTGTTCTTATGTTTTCAAATTTCCCATCTCAATAATAGCAGTAACAGCAACAAAATAAAAAAGTGCTCTTCCTAATGTCTCTAAGTGCAATGGGATAATGTATTGCTGAAGTTTTATAATATTAAACCAATGCTCAGAAACAATTATGATTACATTGTAAGCTCAATGCTCTAGTTTTTACTGTCACCTTCTCTTATGAACCCTAGGCACTAAAGTGGAAATGATCAGATCACTGATGGTGTTGGGAAGAAAGGGAGTGCAGGCTAACAGTATTGCTCCTGCCCCGTGGGTCTGTACATCACACACTCAGGTAATAATAGCAACATTAAGAATATGAAGCCAAACAGACATTAGTCAGTGAGTAATACCGATGGGAAAAATTAAAGAGAAAAGATCAATTCAAAGGAGGCTAAACTTACGCATTCCAAACAAAAGGCCGATTAATGAAGTGCTTACTAGAGATAAAACATGTTCAATAAAAGATAACTACACTTTCTCTTGTTTCTGAAGGAAAGTGCTAATTGCTAATGCAACAACTTGGGACCAGTGACTAGATGGAAGTTCCTGAATAAATGTACACATAAGGGAAATTAAATTACTGTGCTACATTCAGAAAATCATCCAAAGCATGTGTTTTGATTTCAAAGTGCTTAGAATCAGGGTTTTATCTCCTAAATCTCCAGGAAATAGTTAAGATTAACAGAGACAAGGAAAGTATATAAAGTCATGTCCTTTTGCAGGCCACACCACTTGAAATTAGGACCAAACTCTTTGAGGTCAGGTCAATTTCTTCAGTGTGATAAATTATATTTGATCTTTATGTGTCATTACAAGCTGAAATTTTAGGTTTGATTTTAGTTCATATTGCCAAAAAGTGTGTCTAGATCCTGCTATACTTAAAATATTTTTAGGACAAAATTAAAGACAATTGAAGGAAAATTAAGGAGATGTAAGATAAATGAAAGTTGTTTAGCTTGAGATGATCTGAAAAAAATGTGATGTAGATCTAAGCATACCTACAGACGTCTAGCAATTTCTCCTAAGAAGCACAAAGAAAGAGAAAAAAGAAAGATGCATTTTCTAGGGAATAAACTAGTTCAAAAATATCAGGTTACCAAGAAGAACACTTTTTACAAATAAATAAATAAATAAATAAATAAATAAAACCTCTATAGATGAGCATCTGTTATTCAGTGAGCCAGAACTCTTACAATGTTCTGGAAGCAGTCAAATTTTCAGAACTCAGGTTTTCATACAATATTTGCACCCAGAAGACATTTTCTTCTTGTGTAACAAGGCATTTAGAAATCTTAGGTGACTTGCTATGAGGGATTATGTCTAATTAGAATGTGGGGGAGGGCAGGGAGAAGTTCTGTAATTCTCTTTTATTGTACTACCTCATTTCCAGTTCCATGAAGTCTGAATAATAATACTTATAATTGACCAACTCTGGGGTTCATAAAGCTCTGTACCTATAAGGTATACTAAAATTCAGAGAAAGAAAATAATAAATAAAGAAAAAAGCAATAGAACAAATGGCTGGAATCTAACTGTTTATCTTCCTAATTACTTTGATTTGAAAATGGTCCACTAAAGTATGAAGGCATACCTGGAAATGTGGCTTTCTTTGTCTACCCCCAAACTCCCACCAAGTCCCCAGTATAACTGACAGGCTTTTAGAAACACAAGTTAATCTTTTCTTTAGAATTTTGGGCCAGGAAGTCATTGAGGAAATAAGTGAAATCTAGAAAGAATGATTTAATCTAGTCTTCTTGTGTTACAAATGAGGAAATTTGAGGTTCTTGTACCTATGCAACTATCTTGCATGTTCTGCACGTGTACCCCAAAACCTAAAATGCAATAAAAAAAGTCTGAAAGAATTTTAGGACTTATTTTAAAATTGTTTGTCTTGTATATCTCAAAGGCATGTACATGTAGATATGATAAAAATATAAATCTCTGCTATTTAAAAAATTTAGAATATTAAATCCTCAATATAAAAAAGAGGTGTGTTACTAAGATGCAGTCACATGAAAGAGATAACAATTTTCATGGAAAGTAATTCTTTATAAAGTGAAATTATTATTTAAATGCTCAGTCATTTCTTTAAAAGAAACCAAAAATCACAAGGTATCATTTAAGCAAAATGCATTTGACTTTCCAGGTTTTAATTTCTCAAACTCCTGAC
This sequence comes from Saguinus oedipus, assembly GCA_031835075.1. Lineage (NCBI taxonomy): Eukaryota > Metazoa > Chordata > Mammalia > Primates > Cebidae > Saguinus > Saguinus oedipus. Next base: position 184,177,209 of record CM063171.1, on the reverse strand, counting down.
CTCAAATAATCCACCCACCTTAGCCTCCCAAAGTGTTGGGATTACAGGCATGAGCCAACGCACTCAGCCCCAAGTTTTAATTTCTAATGGGCTAAGTTTGGAACTAAAACCCTAATCTTTATCTTACCTACAAAAATGTTATAAATCATTCTATTATAAGGACACACACACAGGAATGTTTACAACAGCAAAGACTTGGAACCAACCCAAATGACGATCAACGATAGACTGGATAGGGAAAATGTGGCACATTACACCATGGAATACTATGCAGCCATAAAAAACGATGAGTTCCTGTCCTTTGTAGGGACATGGATGAACCTGGAAACCATCATTCTCAGCAAACTGACACAAGAACAGAAAATCAAACACCACATGGTTTCACTCATAGGTGGGTGTTGAACAATGAGAACACATGGACACAGGAAGCAGAGTATCACACACTGGGGTCTGTGGAGGGGATCTAGGGGAGGGACAGCTGTGGGGGTGGGGAGTTGGAAAGGGATAACATGGGGAGAAATGTCAGATATAGGTGATGGGGAGGAGGGCAGCAAACCACCTTGCTATGTATGTACCTATGCAACAATCTTGCATGTTCTTCACATGTACCCCAATACCTAAAATGCAATAAAATATATATTTTTTAAAATGTGGAAAAAAAATAACCAGACCTACTCTAGCATTCTAAATTTTTGTGAGCATTTTTTTAAACGCAAATAAATAACTCACAGCTTCTTGTTATTATCAGCTCATTTATATTGTCTCTCAATTTTAGCAACCCTCATATATTTTATTCATGACAAACATTTGTTTCGGGCTTTCTACAAAGTTAAAAATAATGAAAATTAGTTCTATAATTAATCACATGTTCTCTTTATTTATTGAAAAGCATAAATGTCAATTGTACATAGTTGTCCTATTAGTGAAATCCTCAGGTTTTAGTTTGCTCAAGATTTAGCGCATATATGTACAACATTTGAAATTTAGAACAGTGAGATTTATAAAGGTCACATGCAGTTTATAAATGCATATTGAATTTCCTTATGCATATTTTCATTCATCTTGTATATTTATGCTAACTGGTTCTGGCTAATTTTTTTCTACGTGTAGAAATCATGACCCGAATATATGAAATAGCACAATACCTATATTTAACTGTTTAAAGGTTAAGAATATAGACTCTGAAGACTCTTACTTAATAGCTCTTAATGGCTGTGAGATCTTGCTTCGGTTCTCTTTACTTCTCAGTTTTCTCACTTGAAAAATAGAAAAAAGTACCTCCTTTATCAGGTTGGTGCAAGTATTAAAACACTTTATGTATGCACTAAGCACTTAAAATTGTGGCAGACTTAATAAAATGCGAAGTTGTTTGCTATTGATGTTATTATTACCATCGATAAGTTTTTAAGATTTAAGACCAATATTTCAGACAGGTTATATGTTATATCCTTACATTTATTTTCTATTTCTCTCCCACTGTTAACTAATATTATTTTCCTATTTTATATTCATATATTTTAAGTAATTTTAAAGTCCTCTTTGATCACATCAGATTATACCTAGAAAAGGGAATTTATCTAAAAACACAAATACAAAATTAGTAATGCAGAGCTTAGCATGGTGCCTGTCACATCCAAGAGTGACCATGCCCGACTGGCAGGATAAACTTTAAAATATATGAGTGAAAAATAATTTTCTTAACTTCTATGCACCCTAATAATATATTTAACCATATGAATCTATAAGATGTATAACTACAAAAACAAATTGAATCTATAAGATGAATCTATAAGATGAATCTATAAGACGAATCTTATGAATCTATAATATGTATAACTACAAAAATAAATTGGCATATTTTTCATTATATTAAAAAATTCTAACACAAGTATCTTAGTTAAAAAGTCAAAAGACGAACAAAAGACTAAAACTCATACACAAATTTATAAGTATAATTGATAAACTTGATTTACTAGACATAGGTATAAACATGTAACAATTAAATAACATACTTTTCTTCAGTGCATACAAACTTTTTTTCAAAGTTACATGAACTAAAGTATAAAATAAATTTGAAAGAATTTGTATTACAGAAATGATTGATCATAATCACAATACAATTACATTTTATATCAATAACAAAATGAAAGTTTTAATATATTCAGAACTATAAAAATTCAATAATATGTAGATCAAATAATGAATCATAGGTCTTCTTTATCATTTTAATTAAAATATTTTAATTAAAATGTTTTAGAAATACCAAAAATGAAGACTACCAACATATTGCAACTTTATAATGCAGGAAAATTAGAAATTGAAAAAATATATAGATGTAAATGGCAGAAAAGAACAAAGATTAAAATTATACTGAGGTAATCAAATGAATATATATCGAAGAATGTAAAGTAATTGAGATGATGATTATAAGAGAGAATTTAATGAAAAAGAAAGCAAAGAATAAGAAGAAATTAATAATTAGGGCAAAAATAAGGTGATTTATAAAAGTATAGTAAAATGTTTAAACTTGTAACAAGAATGATCAAGCAAAAACAAAATACACAAATAAATAAGAGAATGAATTAAATGTATAAAATTAAAGAATAAATAATACGAAAAGGAGATGCAATAAAATACCTTGTCACAAAAACATTTAAAATGTAAACAGATAACTAGACAAATATGATTTTAAGATGACTTCAGAAAAAAACTACAAAACAAGTATTTCATAATCATGAAAGAAATGAACAATTATTTAAAGTTTTTGTTTTAACATTAATATTAGATTTGGGGGTATATGTGAAGGTGTGTTATATAGTTAAATTCTTGTCATGGGGGTTTGTTGCACTAGGCTTAATACCTAGGTAACGAAATTCAAATTCTTTACAAAAGAAAATATTAGACTCATTGCTTCTTTCTTAAGAAGCAATCATTCAGATTTTGTAGAAACTTTCCTGGAAACCAGAAAATGTCAGTGAATTTTAGGAGGCTAGTTTAATCCCAATCTTCAAAATAAAAAACAGAACTTCTCCAAAATTAAAAATACAGGACAGTTTCACTTAGGGACATAGATTTTTTTAAAAATCCAGAAAATAACACAACATTGTTCAGAAATGTATTAATATTAACATGAGTTAAACAAATATTAGAAGACTGCAAGACTGGTTCAACAATACAAAATGTCTTAATATATTGTGACAGACAGTATTATTTTTTTCATTGATCGTTGTCCAAACAGAATCGAATTATACTTTCCCATCATATTTATGTTAGCCTAAGCATGTAATTTGTTTTAGTTGATGAAATACAAGAAACAGGTAGAAACTTCAAGAGTCATCATGGCTTCTTCATGATTACTATTTTTTCTTTCATAAAACCAATAATGTTCAAGAGAGAAGCTTTTCTTTACTTTGTCGTTTGTAAACAAAGAAAAATATTTTTTTCTTTCCTTTTGTTTTTCTTTCACTTTTATTTAAGTTCAGGGATACACTTGCAGGATGTGCAGGTTTGTTACATAGGTAAATGTGTGACATAGTTGTTTGTTGCACAGATTATCCTATCATCTGGGTACTATGTCCAGTGTTCAGTAGTTAGTTTTCCTGATGATTTCCTTCCGCCAACTTCCCCAGACAGGCCCCAGTGTGTTGTTTCCACCATGTGTCCATGTGTTCTCATCATTCAGCTCCCAGTTATAAGTGAGAACATGTGGTGTCTGGTTTTCCGTTCCTGCATTACTTTGCTGAGGATAATGGCTTCCAACTCCATCCATGCCTCTGCAAAAGATATACTTTCATTACTTTTTATGGCTGCAGAGTATTCCCTGGTTTATAGGTACCACATATTTTTTCTTATCCAGTCTATCATTGATGGGTATTTAGGTTGATTCCAAGTATTTGCTATTGTGAATAATGCTGTAATGAATATACATGTCTGTGTATTTATATTCCTTTGGGTGTATAATAATTTATATTTCTTTGGGTGTATACCCAGTAATTGGATTGCTAGGTTAAATGGCCTCTAGGTCCTTGAGGAATCACCACACTGTCTTTCACAACGTTTGAACTAATTTATACTCCCACCAACAGTATAAAATCATTCCCTTTTTCTCCACAACCTTGCCAGCATCTGTTCTTTGACTTTTTAATAATAGCGATTTGACTGGTGTGAGACAGTATCTCATTGTGGTTTTGATTTGTATTAAGATAAGCTCTTCTATTGGCATAAATTCTGGATTGCAGACAACATGGGGTAGGGCTGCAGCCAACCTGTAATGGACATGTAACATGAACAAGAAATAAGCCTTTATTGTTTTAAGCTACTGAGTTTTGAGGGTGCTTTGGTCTGAATGTTTGTGACATGAGGCAGAGCCCTCACGAATGAGATTAGTGTCCATATGAAAGAGGCCTTAGAGAGGTGCCTGGCCTTTTTTACCATGTGAGGACAAGGTTTTCTATGAAGCAGAAAATGAGCCCTCATCAGATACTGAAGCTACCTTGATTTTGGACTTCCCAGACTCCAGAACTATGAGAAACACATTTGTGTTGTTATAGGGTACTTTGTTTATGGTATTTACTTTATTAAAGCAGCCCCAAGGGACTAAGACAGGGGGTTGTTATTATAATGAAATTTAATCTATTCTGACTGATTTAGTAATTTATCACATTAACCAATTAAAGGCAAAAATGTAAACAAACAACTGAATTGTTCTGTAACAGCTTGCAGTAAAATTCAATGCCCATTTGTGCTAGAAAAACAAAATGACAGTAAAACAAAATAAAGGAAGCATCCTTACCCAATTAAAGTAGCTTACCAAAAGGAATATACCCACAAAATGCTAATGGTAAAATGTTAGGCATATTTTTGTTTAATATCAGGAACAAGGCAAGGATAGATAATGGCATCTAAATATACAACTTATTGAATTGGAGTTCTAGCCATCTCAAAAAGTCAAAGAAACAAAAGCAAGTAAGTATGTATTATAAATAAAAAAAGCAATATAACTCTCATTATTTAGAATAATATGGATGCTTACATTAGTAAATTAACGTACAAAATATTAGAATTAACATGAGTTTAAAATGTGACAAGGCATATAAAAGTAGACTGCATTTATAAATACCAGCAACAATGATAAAAGATTTAAATAAAATATGCAATATAGGTAGCGTAACAGTGAAAATATTTAGAAATAATGCATAAAAAATGGTGTAAGATATTTTGAAAATCATCTGTACACTGATACTGACAATCATTTTAAAAGACCTGAAATAGATAGAAACAAATCATGTTCATGGTTATCATAAATATGACAGTTCATCTCAAGTAGATTTATACTCCATTCTCATTAAAATTCTAACATTGTTTGTATGGGACCTGATAACCTGATCTAAAATTTATATAACAAAGCAAAGGGCTCCAAATGTACAAAACATTTATGAAGAATGACATATTAGAAAGACTTTTATAAAAAATATGATGGTATATTTTAATGCTAAAGTAATTAAGAATGTGTGATATTGAAATAAGGATCAAAAAAGAGAGATACTGGACGAAGTAGTGAGCATAGAAATATTTCTGCATACCTATGAATACTTTATTTGTTGCAGAGGTGGCATTGCAATTCACTGAAAAAAGGGATATACTTTCTTTCTTTTTTTTTTTTTTTTGAGACGGAGTTTCGCTGCTGTTACCCAAGCTGGAGTGCAATGGCGCGATCTCGGCTCACCGCAACCTCCGCCTCCTGGGTTCAGGCAATTCTCCTGCCTCAGCCTCCCGAGTAGCCGGATTACAGGCACACGCCACCATGCCCAGCTAATTTTTGTATTTTTTAGTAGAGACGGGGTTTCACCATGTTGACCAGGATGGTCTCGAACTCTTGACCTCGTGATCCACCCGCCTCGGCCTCCCAAAGTGCTGGGATTACAGGCTTGAGCGACCGCGCCCGGCCAAAAGGGATATAATTTCTAAAAATAGCTCTGATAACTGATTACATACATCAGAGATAAATAAAATAGAATCAAACTTCACACCATAAAAAATTCAATTGCAGGTAAATCAAACAGTTAAGCATTAAAAAAAAAAAGACTCAGGAATTTAGTTTAATGATGTGCCTAAAGTACTAGAAGAATGCCTCATATGTGATTGTAGCTCAATAAATTATTTGAACAAATATGGACCTCTATGAAATCAGAATAAGAAATGATTTCTTCGAAAAATAGTGTCTAGAATAAACTGTAAAGAAAAAAAATGATAAATTCTAATAATTAAAAGAAAAATTCTGTTTATCAAAATACATCATTAAAAAGTATAAAAGCAGGCCAGGTGCAGTGGCTCATACCTGTAATCCCAACACTTTGGGAGGCTTAGTTGAGAGGATCATTTCAGGCCAGGAGTTTGTGACTAGCCTTGGCAAGATAGTGAGACTCCAACTTTACAAAAAATGTTAAAATTTCACTGACATGGTTGTGTATGCCTATAGTTCCAGCTACCCTGGAGGCTGAGGCAAAAGGATAGCTTAAGTCCAGGAGTTTTGAGGCTGCAGTGAACTATGATCACATCACTTCATTCTAGTCAGGGCAATAGGGCCAGACACTGTCTCTTAAAAAAAGCTTAAAACATAAGCTACAAACTTGCATAAGATATTTGCTTCAAATTTACATTAAATTATTAATATTTAGACTATATGAAGAACATCTGCAAATCAATAAGAAAATGAAAAGGAACTCAGTTGAAAAAATTGGCAGAAGACATGAACTAGCATGCTGGTGAACAGGTATAGACATCATCAGTGAACATGAACAGGAGGGAAGACAGCTCTACTGAATATATACATTCAACATATATATATATATAATGTGTATATATATATATATATATATATATATATATATAATGTATATATCCAGAGTGTGTGTGTGTGTGTATATATATATATATATATATATATATATATATATATATATCAGTAGCCTCAGATCAGTGTCTAAACTTTGTAGAATATCAAAGACTTTCACATGAAATGCTGCAATGGGAGGGAGAACAAAAGATCAGAAATGCACATAATAAATTATAACCATAAATGCTTCCTCAAAATTTTTCTTTGCATCTTGAAAAATTATAACAGAAGGTAAAATAATTCATATATATATATATTTAAATCAGAGGTGGAAATATCAATGTTTAACTTGTTTAATCATTAAATTTCATTTATCTACTTATAAAAATATGTGTGTGTGTATGTATATATATATATGTACACACACATATATAATGTGTGTCTGAAACATCATATGAAACATAATAATGAAACAAAAAAGAGCCATGTCTGTATAGGAACTCTGGCCAACATGGTGAAACCCCATCTCTACTAAAATACAAAAAATTAGCTGGTGTGGTGGCATGCACCTGTAATCCCAGCTACTCGGGAAACTGAGGCAGGGGAATCTCTTGAACCTGGGAGGTGGAGGTTGCAGTGAGCCGAGATTGCGCCACTTCACTCCAGCCTGAAGACAGAGCAAGACTCTCTCTCTCAAAAATAAACAAAAACAAAAACAAACAAAAAAACAAAAATCATTGTAATTGTGGATTGGCAATAACCAGAATAAAAAGAGATAGCTACAATTGATTGAGTGCTTTTTATATTGTCGGGCATTAAGCTGATAATTTTACATGTAGTTTACATAATTTATACATACACAATCAAATACATGTTGAGTAACTCATCTCCCTTGTCTAAGAAGTACAGATTTGACTTGCTAGACTCCATCAAACCACAAACATAATTTAAGGATTAAGAAATACACCTTATTTCAACGTTTTGGAATCAATATAGAGAAACACAAAATGTTAGGCAATTGTAGTGGACTTTATTGTAGTGAATTTCAGAGACGTTGTCTCCACACATGCTGTTCAGGATGCATTAAATATACATCCATGGGGCACACTGATGACAAGAGTGAATCATTAGATTAACACTTCCTCCTACTGACCTTCATCTTTTTCCTCTTACTGATTCTTTGACAGTTTGGTATTGATTCATTAACAATTGCAAGAATTATCTTAATTCTTCATAAGCACGTAATAGAACTACTCACCATCATTCCTTCATCTATTCAATACTGAATGTCTACTAAATACCAGAAACTGTTCAAGAGCAAGTTCTCCAGGAGCTCGCATATAACTAAGCCAAGCAATTATTTCTTTTTCCTTTTCAATACTAGTAAGAAGACTTTTTTCCCCAGCCAATATTTTTTCTATAAAAACTTTGTTGGGAACGATTTTAGACATGGTACAAACATTCCAAGAAGCATAGCTGTGAGAACAAAATAATTAGGTCAAAAAGTCGCTTTACTACAGTGCATTTGTTTAGCCAGAGCTTGTGATACCGCAGCACTTTTTATTTCCATCGCTGTGTAAGTTCACTCGGGGTTTTTCCCAAGCCATCTCACAACGAACACTTGTTCACAGTCAATTCCTTCCCAGTTCCATTTGTAGAGGCTTCTGCCTCTGTCACACAGTCATGTTTTCTGTCTAAATCACATTTCAGTTTAGACTTTAGGCCATTTTTTTCTACATTAACTTTTACACTGCTGAATATTGTTAAGTGTATAATATTGACAATGAAATGCTTCTCCGTAGGGAGTCCATCAGCCAGCAGCATGAATTTGAGCCACATGTGCATACAATATGGTGGATGTCACAGTCTGTTGCTAGGTAGATTGAATTCATGCTTTCTACCTACATACACCACTTGCAGTTCATCCAAGCCTGTAGCACCATTTCTGGAACCTGGGAACTAGATATGGTGAACAGTTTATCTGCAAGGTCTGTGTTTTGCACATCAGATGACTGCTTATTGTTTTCACATGTAAGAAATAAGTGGAAGTAGCACATTGAATGGTCTATAAATAAATAGTATCTTAAGCACCATTTTGTACAGACTTTTTATTCTAATATGGAAATAGATCCTGTCACAAGTTTTCTGTTATAAACACAAATTAAAGGCTTAGTTATATTCATGGTAAAAACAAGATGATTAGGACAATAACTCATGCTTGCTATTTCATTTTGCCACTAAGCTGCCTCTGTTACCTTTGTTAGAGGAATGAGAGTTTTGTTTGGCTAAAAGGAATGAAATCCACAGGTCTTTGGTCAATTTCCCCGAGAAAAATGATCAGATCGAAAGGAATACATAACAGATGTGGTTCTCATAGGTTGGCAACCTCCATGATAATCTGCAGTAGTGACTCAGTGGCCTGAGATCAGTGTCTAAACTTTGCAGAATATTAAAAAACTTTCTCATGAAATGCTGCGATGGGAAGGAGCACAAAAGATCAGAAATGTAGACAGTAAATTACAACCATAAATGCTTCCTTGAAATTTTTCTTTGTATCCTGAGGAATTACAGCAGAGGCTGAAATAATCCATTAAAATGATTTAAGACCTGCGATGAACTTTTTTCCACCAATAATTATTTAGAGAACTTACGTTATTAATTCTGAGAATGCTGACAAGCATTGAGAAAAACTCTCATAAGCATGTGGAAAATGTGGGTTCTGCCACTATTTAAAAGATGGCATTTATATTTAGAACTGCTTTCTTAGCAGAATTTAATGTTCCAGCTATAGGCAATATTCATGCATACAGAGAGATATTAGCATCAGTGTGTGCCCGTTTCTATGCTTTCTCAATGGTTTGCTTAGAAAAGTTCCAAAATGTATAATTACATGCTACTGAAAAAAAAATCATAATAATTTTAACTAACAGAAATAACAGCAAAATATTTGAGAACAATAATGATTTGTACATAAAGCAAACACTTGAAATAATGTTAAGAGACTTTTGAAATAATTTGAAGTTGCACAGTTTTATTTGAAGGATCATGAACTGTGTCATTGCTGATTGCATCAGTCTGTGATTTGGCTGATTTGGAAATCTGCCACTAGCTTTTCTTGTAAAAGCAGAAGTGGTAAATTAATATTTTTGGAGAAAAATAAGCATAAAGCAGACACAAGAAATAGTATAATTACTTCATTAGTGATTTTTATCTTTCATCCACAAATTTCTTCTTCATTTTATGTTTTTCTTGCTTATATGAATTATGGTAGATAGAGAAAAAAATTTACAAGTGAAGAATGACTCCAGTAAATAGTGGGAGCCCAAGGAAATCAACATTAATTCACATTAGTCATGTGCCAGTGTGAGTAGCAATTGTCAAGAGCCCTCATAGACCAAGGCAATCACTCACACCTGCTGAAAACTGGGGACACATACATAACAAAACTATCTCTAAAACAAATTTATTTATTTATTTATTAGCAAGTTGGATTGGAGCTTCCAATATCAAAGAAGAAAACCAAACATCATTCGGGGTTAGGAGAGCTATCTACACTCAAGAGTGCGTCTTCATAATTTACACACATATTCGTACCTAATTTCTTCCATGCATTTTTCCACGTTTCCTACCCACAAGACATTTGCATATCCTATTCTTTCTGACCCAAACACTCTTCTTCAAGCGCACCAATTTGCTGACTTCTCATAAACTTCGTTAGGAACTGTTGTGGGATGCCATTGAACTCTCACTACCATCACACATTGAGGCTTTTCTCCAGTTGTTTTCAAAGTAGTAATTGCACTCTAATTACTGGGGACCAGGGACAATCAAGATAAGATCTCTGCCTTAAGAACCTTAGAGAAGGAGACACTTGAAGTGAACTTCCAGCAAAGGGATTTTGAAACAATCTTACTACTTGCATAGATTTTGGTCAGTCTGGAATGAATGAAAAAGGTTCTTCCTGCAAAGGGCTCCCTCCTAGGCACAGAGGAGAAAGCAGCTGGTCTATCTTCTCAGCTCATACCATGACTTCTTTTCCAATGAAACCTCTTTTGAAGGGGAGAAACAGAGTCAGAGCAGCCACAATTCCTTTGCTGTCTTTCTGTAAGTGAGAAGGATAGCTTCACAAGGATATGGTGCCTCTTACTGCCTTCCAGCAAAGCTCAGCTGTTGGGATAGGGGACTCTTCTGGTAGCAACTCTTGCTCAACCTCTTAACTCCTCATGTTCGATAAAATAAATCCTCATGTTTTATAAAATGAAAATTAAAATTAATCCATGAAAAATGGGGGGGTAACTAAATTTTGCAATCAAAGTCTATTATCAATTTTTCTAGAAAAAAATGCAATATTAAGATGATTCTGGATAATAAAAATCCTATTTCTGTCTGTTTATTCTGAAGAAAATAATTACATAATAATAAATTTGAAATAAATATTTTAAGGAAATGAGAATATAAAAACTAAATATTTTAAATCATTTCCTAACATGTAAATTGCAAACAATAGTTAATACAGGAATATTACTATCTACTTAATAATACATGAAATTATAATAAAAGTGTTTTGGAAAAAAATCACAAAATGAAATTTAAAAAATGTGAGTCATTATTAGCATGGTAATGCTGGCTCTGGAGTCATTCTGTGGTTTTAATTCTGGCTCTGCCATTTGTTTACTATGTGATACGTTTTGGATGTTTGTCCCCTACAAAACTCATCCTGAAATTTGATTCTCAATGTTGGAGGTGGGACCTGATGGAAGGTGATTGGATCACTAGGGCAGATTCCCCCATGAATTGTTAGCACAATGCCCTTTGTGATAAATGAGTTCTTGCTCAGTTCACCGGAGATCTGGTTGTTAAAGAGTCTGGAACCTTCCCCTTCTCTCTCTCTTGATCCCTCTCTTGCCATATAACATTCTGGCTTCCCTTCTTCCACCATGATGGTAAGCTTCCTGAATCCCTCAGCAGAAGCAGATGCTCTGATTATATGCTTCATGTACAGCCTACAGAACCAGGAGCCAACTACACAAAACTTTTCTTTGTAAATTACCCACCCAGTCCTGGGCATTCCTTTATAGCAATGCAAGAGTAAACCAACATATTATGTGACTTTCAGGGTCACTTAACTTCTCTATGACCGTATCTTCATCTGTAAAAACAGAAATATTAAATAAACTAATTCATTAAAAATATGTTAAGTAATATTTACCCTCATTAAAGAGAATAAGCTATATATTTAGTAATGCATAATTATTTTAAAAGTAATCCATGTATTATTAAAATGGTGTAAGAGATTGCTATTATTATTAACTATGGCATAGCAAAACAATACTAATTTTTCATTGTTTTGCTATTCTTATAATTATTTAATGATATTCTCTTGTATCTAATAAAAAGTTATGCTCCAGAGTCTACAAGGCCTCTCATACTCCCAGGACAATGCTCAGTTCTCAATGATCTAGCTATGATCTTTCTTTCTTTCTTTTTCTTTCTTTCTTTCTTTCTTTCTTTCTTTCTTTCTTTCTTTCTTTCTTTCTTTCTTTCTTTCTTTCTTTTTCTTTCTTTCTTTCTTTCTTTCTTTCTTTCTTTCTTTCTTTCTTTCTTTCTTTCTTTCTTTTTTTCTTTCTTTCTTTCTTTCTCTGTCTCTCTCTCTCTCTCTCTCTCTCTCTCTTTCTTTCTTTCTTTCTTTCTTTCTTTCTTTCTTTCTTTCTTTCTTTCTTTCTTTCTTTCTTTCTCTTTCTTTCTATGTGCCCATCTGAAACCCTCTCCAAGAACCCATGGCCCTTAATGTGAATGGGGTGGTGGGACAGTGGAGACTTCTTTTCTTGAGGGGCTTATTTCCTTCACATCTTAGCTTGGGCCCCCCGATCCACCAGCACCGGTCTCCCTAACTGTTGTTGCCATTATGCTGAGCTGCTTGGAATAAAAGGAGTGACCCCAAGTAAAGTGGCACTCAGAACTGAGCTGACCCCAAAGGACTCAACGTGATCTTTCTTGCTGCAAGTCTTTGCTCATCTTTTCTTTGACATCCTTTCCCCACCATGGTTACCTCTCTTTGCCTGTTTCCTTCTGGAAAATCTATAATACATTCCTAACCCTTTCCTACCACTATATTGCAATCATTTCTTTGTTAAATGGCTCTTCCATTAGACTGTCAATAGATTAAGGGCAGGGATTGTTTCATCACATTTTACACTCTTGTACCCTCTGAATGTAGCCCAATAAGTTCCCACTGTAGGTGTTCAATAAATGTTTGATAAACAAATGATGAGGATTATAGTTGACAAAATTGCTCTGAAAATAAACCTTGTCTTTTTTTGAGACAGTTTAAACGCTAGACTAGAATAGTTCTAGACCACTCTAGACCAGTGGTTCTCAAGATTGGCCTAACATTAGAAACTACCCAAAGAGCTTTTTAAAAAAATACCAAAGTTCTGAACCTGCCGTTTTTAATCATCAGAATCCCTAAGCAGTGCTACCCAGACATAAATATTTTTTAAAGTTCCCAAGTGATTCTATTGAAACATTGTAATTGAGAACTCTGGTCTAGGAAAATATTGTTTCAGGACTCAGTTCATAAGAATAGTTATAAACAAAACCTGAAATCTCCTAAATCTAAGATCCTGCATCTACCAGTGCCTTTAAGATACTGTAACTCATAACAGTTATTTAAGCCCGTGTAGTTTTTGATGTTATTAATTACATTTCCAACAATTAAATGAGGAAAAATTAAAATTACTTTTTGTTTCTGTCAGGTAACCTAGACAGGTTAAGTACAACTGGGACTGCAGAGTTTTATTTTGCTGCAGAATTACATTGTTAAGTCAGTCCTTAAATGTCCTAACTTTCATTTGGGTCATGTTAAAAAGTCCTGTCTGAATAATAAATTTGAAAATATATTTAGAAATTTCTGTCTCTTGAATGTTCTATATGCATCCAAAATTCCCAGTTAAGTCTTAGTCAACGAAACTTCTTACCAGTGTTTTCCAAGTTCAAATACAACCATCGCTCTATATCCACAGAGGATGGCTTCCAGTACCCTCACAGATACCAAAATCCACAGGTGCTCAAGTCCTTATGTAAAATGGTGTGGTATTTGCATAGAACCTATTCACATCCTCCCATATCCTTCAAATAATCTCTAGATTACCTGTAACATCCAATGCAATATAAGTGGTATGCAAATGGTTGTTACACAGTATTGTTTAGGGAATGATGACAAGAAAGAAAGACCTTTACATGTTCTTTACAGATGCAATTTAAAACATATTTTTTAATTTATAGATGCAAAACTCATGGATACAAAAAGCCAAATGTATATGCTTTTAACAAAATTATTCCTTGTCATTTGAATTTTAATCTACACTTAAATGGTCACCAAAAATATTACAGTTGATTCTTTTCTCTCTAGACTGGAATAGAATGAGAACAGTACATTTAAAGGCAGCTTTTTTTTTTTTAAATCAACAGTTTCATGGTCAATAATGGTCAGTCAGAAAGGTCAGCCAGACCATTAATTATGTTTAAGTTATCATAATATTTTATGTTATACAAATATTAACATAGCAGAGTTTTTAATCCCTGATATTTTAAAGCTCTTAGAACCACAGAACTTGATTTTCATTATTTTAAGATGCTGTATCTATTTTGGAAAGCGATATTTCTCCATGTCAATATTTTGATAGGAATATATTGCTAGTGTTGTAAATTCTTATATCATGGAATTTTTATCCTCATGTCATTGCTATTTATAAAAGCTTGAATGTCCTAGAAAATGAAATGAATGAAGCTATTTTAGTAGCTTAAATCTTCTTTGTATTTGGGATCTGCATATCTATTGATCAGTAACAAATTTTTGTTTTACATTCTCAACTTCAAAGTTGAAACTAAACTGATATTTTTTAACATATGACTAAACTTAGGTGGACAATTAGAAGATGAATTGTGATCATGTAGTTTATATTGTAAAAATAAAATATTCTGAAGGTAACTAGAAAAACATCTAAAATTGAAAAACAAAAATAAAACTTTGGCAACAAATGTTTTGAGAAACATGGAACACTAAAAGAAATGTAAATGTTTCCCCATAGCTCCAGAGCTAAAACTTAATTCTTGCACCCAACTTATGTACCACTATTTTATTATATATGTTTACAACATTTCTAAAACGATGAATTAAAAAGAGTAGAGATTTCAGTTAGTCATTATGTCAGCTGTGTAATAAAGTACTTTTAGTTTTTGATGCTGTCTGCTAGGGTTGAGAGCTATCACTATTTTGGGATGGTAATGCCCAGGTTATGAATTGCACTTTAGTTTGGAGCACATGAACATTAACAATTTTCTTCAGCTTTATATGGAGTCTATACTACATATCTGAATGAAGAGTGCTAGTGAAAGCTAATAAGTGTCATCTTGAATATAACACTTGACATTTTGTAAGAACTTATTTTAATTAAATGTTCTTCCCCTACTAAAACATTGAGAATATTTTTTGGTATAATTTTAACATGTAACAATTGGTATGAGGCAATGTGTTCTCTTTCCAGGTCCACAAGGGGGCGTAGTTTTAAGGGCAAGAACTTCCTAGTGCCATGCCCCCTCCCATCTCTCTCCATCCAGGAGATTTAATGGCTTATATTTGAATTTCGCGAAGGCGGGAAGAAACTAAGAGTCAATCACTGCAGCGGAAGTTCTAGGGAACTCCTTTCATTGGCCCAAGGTCTTAGAGAAGGTGGGGGTTCCTCCCAGGTTAAAAGTCCCCTTCTTCCACACCCCTTTGGACTCCATGTTTGGATCCCCTTCCACGAACACTCCCTTCGTGGAAGCTGTTTTTCTCTATCCTGGATTTTCCCCTGGAGTCCCCTTCCACACTCTCTTGTGGAAGCCAGCCGTCCCTTCCTAAACTTCATCTCTCTATTCCCTTCTACTCAGTGTGGACGCTGCTTTCCTCTCCTGGATTCCATCTTTCTGGATTCTCTCACTCAGTGTGAGAGTTAGCTCTTTCTTTCTCTCTCCTTCTGTTTCTCTGTCTCTTTAAATAAATCACTTTCTACAAACACTTTTGAGTCTGGCATTTACTGCACACTGCACCGTGGGCCCCTTTCTCATTCTTGAGAGAGCAGGGGACCAAGAACCTGGAGAAACGTCCTCTCAGGGGAGCTGAGGGCACCCTGAACCCCTGAACCCCAATATTACAGTTTGTTCCACAAACTATCCACACTTTGTTCAGAAGCTCCATAATCTTTGCTTGGTATAACTTGTGTTTCAGGACTGCCCATCTGAGCTCGCAAAACCTTGAGTTTCACTAAAGGTATGACTTTGCAGTGTTCTCAAAATGTACTATACATTCTGTTTGTTTGTTATTTTCTTTCCCTATTCCTTCCTCTCTCCGCTGTTAAGCACAATTATCAGCAAAAAAGAGGTTTTTCATACCTATGTTTACATTGCATTCCAGCCTGGGCAACAGAGCAAGGCTCCTGTTCTCTCTCCCCCTTTTCTCTTTCTCTTTCTTTCTTAAAAAAAAAAAAAAAAAAAAAAAAAAAAAATGTGATATACATTCAAACCACTGGGCACGTTGTTAAAACCAGATTCAGATTCAGTAAGTCCAAGATGTGGATGAGTTTCCTCAAATGAAACAAGCTCCAGTGATGTCACTATCGCGAATTCATGGACCACCCTTCGAGTAGCAAGAGACTACTATTACCAGTTTTGTAATTGCCTGGATTTTTCAGTCTCAGTGCTATGTTACAGAGATAAACAAGTCTTTTTTAAGATGGTAAATGTGTTGATAAGCACACAACATCACAACATTGTATACAAAGTTTTATGACATTCTTTTCGAACTCAAATTCTCAAAATATTTAGGATCAACCACTCGAGAGGGCATCTTTAGAAAAAATTTGAAGTAATAGAAAAAGACGAAGACCATTACTATACACATATAATTCATTATCGGGTGACAAATATCACTTCTTAAATTCCAAGCATAATATAATAATATTACCTTTACAAAGGTTGTGGCCCTGGGTCTAGCACCAAACCTTCAGGGCATTTGACAATTAGCAGTGAAATTCAATTCATAGTTAGACAACATGAGTGATAAAATTGGGGCTTTGGAATAGATGTGCTGTCAAGAAATATAACAAAGGCACATGAACTAGGATGAGTGGATTTAAAACTTCTATCAGATTAAACTTTTATGTAAATTACATTCATGTAAAACATATCCCGCAAAGTTCTGGTATTTTAACTATAACACAAAGGCATTCTATAAGATGACATTTTTATTCTATTTTTTCACTAAATATTATCAGAAGGCTATGTGTGGAATTTTCTTCTAATTGTAAAACTGTTTTGATTCAAAGAGTGGGCAAACACTTTCAGTATATCGATGCTAAATAACATGTACTTTTTATTTTTTGAGGAGTCTCACTCTGTGCAATGGCACGATCTCGGCTCACTACAACCTATACCTCCCGGGTTCAAGTGATTCTCCTGCATCGGCCTCCTGAGTAGCTGGAACCACAGGAGCATTCCCTGCTAATTTTTTTGTGTATATATATATATATATATATATATATATATATATATATATATTTGTTGTTGTTGTTGTTGTTGTTGTTGTTGTTGTTGTTGTTAGAGATGGGATTTCACCATGTTGGCCAGTATGGTCTCGATATCTTGACCTTGTGATCAGCCCTCCTGGGACTCCCAGGAGCAAGCTACTTTTACATTTGCATTTGCTTTCTTCATGCTTTTTTTTTTAAATAAATGAAATATCCTGAAGTCAACTTTAATGGTCATTTACATAATAAATACTTATTTCGTATATATTATTAGATATTTTCCAAAATGAGATCTGTTGGTGAGTGTAAAATTCCATCTTTGCCTTAGCTTTTTTTCCAAGTGTGCTGAGTATTTCTATCGCCTTCCTTTCACTGTCATGTTTCTTCATACTAGTTCTGCTGAGAAAAGTTTTACTAAATCCTTTTATAAGCTTGAAATTGATAGAGAAAGAAACAATAAAATATTACTCATATATGTGATGAAAAATTAATTCTATTTATCTTGATTTATAGCAGAAATTGAAATCAACAACTAATTTTTATGTCATTGCCCATTCAGTATGATATTGGCTGTTGGTTTGTCGTAAATAGCTTTTATTACTTTGAGATATGTTCCATCAATACCAAGTTTATTGAGGGTTTTTAGCATAAAGGGCTGTTGAATTTTGTCAAATGCCTTCTCTGCGTCAATTGAGATAATCATGTGGTTTTTGTTTTTGCTTCTGTTTATGTGGTGAATTACATTTATAGACTTGCATATGTTGAACCAGCCTTGCATCCCCGGGATGAATCCTACTTGATCATGATGGGTAAGTTTTTTAATATGCTGTTGCAATCGGTTTGCCAGTATTTTATTGAAGATTTTTGCATCTATGTTCATCATGGATATTGGCCTGAAGTTTTCTTTTCTTGTTGAGTCTCTGCCGGGTTTTGGTATCAGGATGATGTTGGTCTCATAAAATGATTTGGTAAGGGTTCCCTCTTTTTGAATTATTTGAAATGGTTTCAGAAGGAATGGTAGCAGATCCTCTTTGTGTGTCTGGTAGAATTCGGCTGTGAACCCATCTGGACCTGGGCTTTTTTTGTGTGGTAGGCTCTTAATTGCTGCCTCAACTTCGGACTTCGTTATTGGTCTATTCATAGTTTCGGCCTCCTCCTGGTTTAGGCTTGGGAGGACACAGGTATCCAGGAATTTATCCATTTCTTCCTGATTTACTAGTTTATGTGCATAGAGTTGTTTGTAGTATTCTCTGATAATGGTTTGAATTTCTGTGGAATCTGTGGTGATTTCCCCTTTATCATTTTTTATTGCATCTATTTGGTTGTTCTCTCTCTTCTTTTTTATCAGTCTGGCTAGTGGTCTGTCTATTTTGTTGATCATTTCGAAAAACCAGCTCTTGGATTTATTGATTTTTTGAAGGGTTTTTCTTGTCTCTATCTCCTTCAGTTCTGCTCTGATCTTAGATTTTTCTTTTCGGCTAGGTTTTGAGCTTTTTTGATCTTTCTCCTCTAGCTCTTTCAATTTTGACAATAGGGTGTCAATTTTGGATCTCTCCACTCTTCTCATGTGGGCACTTATTGCTATATATTTTCCTCTACAGACTGCTTTAAGTGTGTCCCAGAGATTCTGGTGTGTTGTGTCTTCATTCTCGTTGGTTTCGAAGAACTTCTTTATTTCTGCCTTCATTTCATTGTTTATCCAATCAACATTCAAGAGCCAGTTGTTCAGTTTCCATGAAGGTGTGCGGCTCTGAGTTATTTTCTGAATTCTGAGTTCTAACTTGATTGCACTATGGTCTGAGAGACTGTTTGTTATGATTTCAGTTGTTTTGCATTTGCTGAGGAGTGCTTTACTTCCAATTATGTGGTCAATTTTGTAGTAGGTGTGATGTGGTGCTGAGAAGAACGTATATTCTGTGGATTTGGGGTGGAGAGTTCTGTAAATGTCTATCAGGTTTGCTTGTTCCAGGTCTGAGTTTAAGTCCTGGATATCCTTGTTAATTTTCTGTCTGGTTGATCTGTCTGATATTGACAGTGGAGTGTTAAAGTCTCCCACTATTATTGTGTGGGAGTCTAAGTCTCTTTGTAAGTCATTAAGAACTTGCTTTATATATCTGGGTGCTCCTGCATTGGGTCCATATATATGTAGAATCATTAGCTCTTCTTGTTGTATCGATCCTCTTACCATTATGTAATGACCTTCTTTGTCTCTTTTGATCTTTGTTGCTTTAAAGTCTATTTTATCAGAGACGAGAATTGCAACTCCTTTTTTTTTGCTCTCCATTTGCTTGGTAAATCTTCCTCCATCCCTTTATTTTGAGCCTTTCTGTATCCTTGCATGTGAGGTGGGTTTCCTGGATACAGCACACCGATGGGTTTTGTTTTTTTATCCAATTTTCCAGTCTGTGTCTTTTGATTGGTGCACTTAGCCCATTTACATTTAGGGTTAATATTGTTATGTGTGAATTTGATACTGCCATTTTGATGCTAGCTGGCTGTTTTGCCCATTGGTTCATGTAGATTCTTCATTTTGTTGATGCTCTTTAGCATTTGGTCTGCTTTTAGGATGGCTGGTACTGGTTGTTTCTTTCTATGTGTAGTGCCTCTTTCAGGAGCTCTTGTAAAGCAGGCCTAGTGGTGACAACATCTCTGAGTACTTGCTTGTTCATGAAGGATTTTATTTTTCCTTCACTTATGAAGCTCAGTTTGACTGGATATGAAATTCTGGGTTGAAAATTCTTTTCTTTAGGGATGTTGAAGATTGGCCCCCACTCTCTTCTAGCTTGTAGAGTCTCTGCCGAGAGATCTGCTGTGAGTCTGATGGGCTTCCCTTTGTGGGTGACCTAACCCTTCTCTCTGGCTGCCCTTAGTATTTTCTCCTTCATTTCAACCCTGGCGAATCTAACGATTATGTGCCTTGGGGTTGCTCTTCTTGCGGAGTATCTTTGTGGTGTTCTCTGTATTTCCTGGAGTTGAGTATTGACCTGTCTTGCTAGGTTGGGGAAATTTTCATGGATAATATCCTGAAGAGTGTTTTCCAGCTTGGATTCATTCTCTTCATCACATTCTGGTACACCTATCAAACGTAGGTTGGGCCTCTTCACATAGTCCCACATTCCTTGGAGATTTTATTCATTCATTTTTGTGCTTTTTTTCTCTAACCTTGGTTTCTCATTTTATTTCATTGAGTTGATCTTCGACTTCTGATATTCTTTCCTCTGCTTGGTCATTTTGGCTGTTGAAACTTGTGCATGCTTCGCAAAGTTCTCGTGTTGTGTTTTTCAGCTCCTTCAATTCATTCATATTCCTCTCTAAGTTGTTCATTCTTGTTATCATTTCCTCAAATCTTTTTTCAAATCTTTTTTCAAGGTTCTTAGTTTCTTTGCATTGATTTAGAACATGTTCTTTTAGCTCACTGAAGTTTCTCATTAACCACTTTCTGAAGTCTGATTCCATCATTTCGTCACACTCATTCTCCGTCCAGCTTTATTCCCTTGCTGGTGAGGAGTTTTGGTCCTTTGTAGGAGGTGAGGTGTTTTGGTTTTGGGTGTTTTCCTCCGTTTTGCGCTGGTTTCTTCCCATCTTTATGGATTTATCCACCTGTCATCTTTGTAGTTGCTGATTTTTCAATTGGGTCTCTGAGTGGACACCCAGATTGTTGATGGTGAAGTATTTCTGTTACTTAGTTTTCCTTCTAATGGTCTATCCCCTCTGCTGTACGAGTGCTGAGGTCCACTCCAGGCCCTGCTTGTCTGGGGTACACCTGTAGCAGCTGCAGAACAGTGGGGGATGCTACCAGTTTCTTCTTCTGCTATCTTTGTTCCAGAATGATGCCCACCAACTGTCAGTCTGATTAGTCCTTTTTTGAGGTGACTCTTTGGATATACAGGGGTCAGGGAGCTGCTTGAGGAGACGGTCTGTGCTTTATAGGAGCTCCAGTGCTGAGCTGTGAGCTCTGTTTTTCAATCAGTGTTGTTGAGAGGATGTGTTTATGTCTGCTGCAGCAGAACTCATAAAATCCCGCTTCCCCCCACCCCTTAGATGCTCTGTCTCAGGGAGTTGGGGCTTTCTTTATGAGTATCTGTTGCACTGTCCTGCCCGGCTAGGAGGTAGTCTATTCACTATTTGCCTGCCGAGGCTTTGCCCTGCTAGCGCGGGTCCACCCTGCTGCTGCGGGGCTCAGTTCTACTGTGGTGTGCTCCGCCCTGCTGGTGGAGTCTCTCTGTTATGGCGGGTTGCCTCGGCAACGGCAGGCTGCGTCAGCACTGGGCAATACTTCAGTAGGGGCAGATTGCGTCCATAGTGGTGGACACCCCTCCCCCACTGGGCTGCACTGTCCTAGATTCAGCTGTGCTGGCAGCAAAACTCTCAACCATAAGCGCCTCCAATTGCCGCCCTGCTTGTCCCCGTGAGGGTGGGTGGGACCCGCCGAGCCTGATCACCTGGATCCCTGCCTCAGAGTCCATTGTCTCTCTCTCTTTTTCTCCCCAATTTGAATGGTTGACTCTCTCACTGGCGCCCCAGTAGCCTGCTGATAGGGCACTGGGATCCATGCAATCTCCCATGCTGCTGCCCACTTCACTGGCTCAAATCATGCTTCCCAGGAATCTCCTGGTCTGGCTCATTGTCCAAGTCACGTTTAATCAGATGGACATGTCAATCTGCCCTTCCAAATCTCAGATTGCCATTTTAACAGGGCACCCAGATCTGTGCCAGGTGACGCTGTGCTGTGGTGCCAGCCGAACCAGCTGTGCGAGCCGGCTGCACTGGCGTCCCGTGTCTCTCCTACACCTGGGACTTTCAACGTTCTGTGGGCAAAAAAGGTCCATCTGAGAATGTGGCTAGGACTCACCCTCTGCGCCTTCACTGAGAGCTGCAATCCTGAGTTGTTTCTACGGCGCCATCTTGGAAGATCTCCCCGGGAAATTTTTTAAAAACAATTTGGTTCTAATATCAGATATAAGAAATCAAACAATATTTATGAAACCAAATCTATAAATTTGAAATATTTAGAGTAGAAATGTAAATGTAATATGAACAAACTCTGGAGTAACTGATTAGAATATTTAGATTTGGGGCAAATTCAGAACTAGAACTATTTTCAAATGATAAGAGTAACAAATGTAGTTGGCCCATAAGCCCTTCTGTGGGAGGAAAGAAAATCTATTTTTATAGCAACCGTTATTGTTTATCTAGCTTTTAAAATATGCATAAAGTGCTGATTATTCCAGAATCTCCTGGGAAACAGGCACATATTTCCCTGGCTTTAGCTGTTAGAACTATGAGATCTCAAGACTATTATACTCTAAAGCACCAAATTATTTTTATTTATCTTTTGAGAAAGGGTCAAAACTCTGATAGTATGAAGGTAAACATGTCTCTCTCTCTCTCTAGTAAGAATTATAATCCAGTAATCTCTTTTTAAATTAATTTACAACCTGTGTTTTCTCCCATCTTCACAGATTTGGAAACTGAAGCTTAGGTGACTTGCCTGAAGTGTCACCCCCAAGTGTCAAAGTAGGGACTAAACCTTGATCTTTCTCCAGTGCTCACTGTAATAACCCATTACCCTAAATTAAAAAAAAACTATAAATTTTAAAATTAGGACAATACAACTGATTGAATACCAATCATGTCCTAGCCCCTTTGAGAGCAGAAACTTTTTTTCACTGAATGAGAGCTTCACTACAGAGGTAATTATTATCTGATGCAAAATTACTTAACATTTTCAACTTTACCTCCATATTTTTTATCCCATAGAATACAGATAATATAATATCTCTGTATAGAGTTCTCTAAGAATTAAATAAGGCAATATATTTAAAATATTTATCAAACAGTCTAACACATCATATGCCTCCATTAAATGTTGGCTATAAAATTACAGTTCTACTGTCATATTTATTTAATTCTCAAAACAGTAAATATGTGTAGATTTAATGCCTATTTTTGTTAATAAGGAGCTGCAACTTGAATTGAAAGCATTTTTTTAGGATTTCCTGAGCATAATGGAAAGGCCAGGATCCAAACTGACAACTACCTGATTCCAGTCCCTATCATGTGCTTTGGATAAATAAAGCTTAACAAATCAAAACTCCAAATTGTGCAAGTTATGTCCCTGATTTAAAATCTGTTCTGCTTTTTTTAAAGGCTTTACATAAAATACAGTGCTTAGACTTTTTTTTGCTCCTAAATATTTACTAAGTTGTATGTAAATCTATGTATTTGATCAGAAAAACAAATTGTATCCAGAGATACATTTAAGTGTGTGTCATCTTAACCTTCTGTAAGGCAGAAAAAGAAGGGTCATTGTTTTAAGGGATGATTTTAATAAATGTATTGAGAACAAATCCCAAATTTTTAGGAGGGAATATTATTGAAGGTGTTATTTTAACCTAACAGTTTGTAAATCATGCATGTTTTACAGATTTATTGTTGAAAAGTCAATTTTTGAGAAGCATTTGTAGCCTACTTGATAAAGAATGATTTCAGAAAGCACTGGAAACTATATGATAATAAAAAGTGTCATGTTTTCCATGTTTATTTTCTGTATCAAAGATATTAAAAATGATGAAAATATTTTCATTTCCTGAATTCATTCATCTTTCCACTGACATTTTTATAGCTTTTAAGTAGTATCAAAGAAATAGGTGAATTACCAACAGTATAATTTAATTCATTGCAATTTTTCCAGTGACTATTCAGGCAAAATCATACTAACACAGAGAGAAGGCAATGTCTGGTAAGATAAATATGTACTAATTTTGTATTTTTAAACCATGCTTATACGACCGATTTGATTAACTGGAGCATTTGAGAAATGTATGGATAGATTTAGATCATTTGTAACCAAAGACATTTTGCAAATTATTAAGTTCTGCCTCCCTTTCTTAGTTAGGGACCACTTGGCCAGTAGATGTCGAATATATTCAGCTGGGTACAATTCCTTAGAGAATATAAGAATTCTCTGTGGCAGGGCTGAATACACATTTTGTGATTTTCCTATACGTTTTACCTTCTATGCTTAACTTTAGTTCTTTGTTTTGTTTTAGGTGCTTTTAAAAATTTACCCTTGTTTAAAAGAAAAATTTTGTATCAGGCTGTTTTTGCCTTGCTATAAATACATACCTTTATGCAATTTATAAAGGAAAGAGGTTTTATTGGCTCACGGCATTGCAGCCTTTACAGGAAGCATTGTACAGGTATCTGCTCAGCTTCTGGGGAGGCCTCAGGAATCTTTTACTCATGGTTGAGAGTAAATAGTGGCTTGGATACTCAGGGAAAGTAGGAATGAGAGAGAGTGGGAGTGGGGCAAGTGCCACCCTTAACCAGATCTCAGGAGAACTAAATCACTATGAAAAGGACAGCACAAAGCTGTGAAGGTTCTGCCTCCTGACCAAACATCTCCCACGGGCCCCACATAAAGCACGGTAGGAAGGTATATATATTCACATATCTCAAACCTCTTATACATGTGTTAGGGATGGTCTGAGATTGGTATTTGGACTATATTTACAATTGTTAAGTGCCAAGGATGGAAATACAAAATTCATCAATTATTTTCTATTGTATAGTATTTCCATTATTTGAGTGAAATATAACTCTAAACAATTGTGATAAATCTTCCTTTGAAATTTGATCAGCTCAAACCTCATTGGCTCTTTTCCTGGCAACTGAGCCTCTGCTATAGATATCCTGGCAGCAGAAATCAGCTAAGAGCACCCTGTGCTTGTGGCTTTTTATATTGAACGTGTTTTTCATGATTAGTAGAAAAAGTGGGGCCAGGTTGAAGAATCTTTAATGTTGCAAATGCTTACTAAATTATTGTGCTGTTAAGATGACCCACCCTTTTAGCACTCATTCAGGAAAAATTCTGGCTTATTTTATGAGGATACTAACGTTGGACTTCACACTAACAATCTACTTATGACCTATTTTTAGCATTACTGTTTCCCAGAGGGGGCAAAAGAATAACTGATGATTGAGTTAGATCTGAACATCTGGGGGAAATGGGACAAGTCAGAAGATGGGGCTTTTAAAACCCTGTTTCTAGGTAGTCATTAGGAGGTGAAGGTAGCAGCTGGAATGAGTTACTGCCATCTTTCCCAGTTTGCCCACCACTCCCGCCACCACAAGTGAGTATGGGGAAAACCTAATAAAATAAGTTAAAAAAAAATAACAAAAGTCAAAGCAACAATTTTCTAGTTAGCACCTACAGACCAAAATTTGTGCAAAATGATTTATGTTTGTTATATTATTTGTTTTTTTAACGTAATTTATTTTGAGAGAGAGAGAGACAGGCTTTTCCCAAGTGGATCAAGGTAGAATACTTAATTTGAAGAAGGGAAACTAGAGGACAGGTGTTTAATACCTGTGGGGCAATGTCTGTGGTTTCACCCCAGGTGGAATTCACCACTTTGGCTTACCTATTCAGCCAATGTGTTTCAAGTTGGTAGTTTCAAGCTTCAGGAACTATCCCTGAGAAAGAACACAGGTTTCGAAATAACTTCATTCTTTCTTTGTTCCATCTTATGTCTCTCATTGTGTCTGTATCATCTGCCTTATATTTCCTCTGTTCTGAAACGCTGCTGTCTTAGAAACTGATAGCTAGTTTGGGTAGTTTATTTTTACCCTAAGAATTGTCTCCATGCATAAGCACTGGTTATTATTTACCAAAGTATTAACTAAAAACTCTCAAAATTTTTTCAGTTAATTCTTATAAAATATTCATGCAGAACTTTGGCCATCTCAGAGATCAGAAGGCAAACCAAAACACTTAGTTCCAGAATCCTAATAAAACATTAGCTACAATCTTCCAGTAGGTCAAATTAGCAGTTCACAAATGTAAAACTTGGTATAATGTTATAGAAAAAAGCTTCGTGCCAGTTACTTGTCTGGCTTGTTAAAAGTTTTTAGATAAGAAAAAGTGAATGAAATACTTTTAAAAGGCTCAACTATTAAAAGAAGTAAATTTGGATAAGATTTGATTTGCTGGAAATTTCTGACAGTGTTTATATCTGTTATAGAATCTCACTCATTAAAATTATGAAAGTGGCACCATGACAGTAATGGATTTTGACATCTGGTGCATTGCAGTGAGAAAATGTTACTAAGCAGATGTCTGAGCAATTGCTCTTAACTATGACTTTTGTATTGCAAAAATGTCATGTAAAATATTATAAAAATATATTTTTTTCTGTTGCAAATACAAAAAATTTAAATTGTAAAGACTTTTTTGAGTTCATTTTTTATATATTCAAAACATTTATTGAATGACAGCTGTTTAGTATTCACAATAAAACAAAGGCTCTGGCTTCAAGAAATTATACTCCTAGCATTTTATTTATTTCACTGGCAAAATATATGGTTTTGAGATGAGTTATAAAGTTGCTTTTTTGATTTGATAGCATTTTTAAAATTGAAACCCTGAATGTACTCAAAGTTCTAAGAATGTCTACTCTGGATATATAAGATTCCACTGTCAGCAGTGGAAGTGAATATAATGTCATAGCAAAACTGGTTCCCAGGAGAAATAATTAAATCTATTTATGATTGCAATTATCCATTTTATCACTTTGTGGATCCAAAATTCAGTTATTTTAAGTCAAATATACAATGTCTTTGAGAATGGAAAGTTTCTGATATTTGAGAAGACATTTAGTGCTCTAGAAATTTTGCTAGGCCACGGCAGATTACCTACAGAAGATGTTTCTTAAAAATGATTTCCTGAAATAAGTATCTGTATAAAGATGCCCCAAATCTGATATATTTTCCTAAGACCTTTAAGAGCTTTCTACTAATATTTAATTTTTGAAATTATTTTGCTTGAGTAGTAAAAAGTATAATTGTATTATATGCTCAGTTTATATACTACCCAATTTCTTTCACTTTCTCTCCTTCCTTCTCTCTCTCTCTACACACACACACACACGCACACACACATACACACACAAAGTGTCAAATGTATAAGTAGTACATAAGCTATAAGCCATAGAAGAACATAAAAATGTATACACAATATATGAATCTGTATTGTTTTGTCATAGAACTTCAGAAATTAAGAAAAAAAGTAGATGTATTGAAATTCATGGCAAAGATCTTTAGGTTTTGCCATGATGGAGTAGCTGGTGTAGCTTTTACTTTGTCACTATAAGAAACTATTTAAGCTGGACAAAGTTTTAAAAGCAATGTCAGCATTCTTAGACAGCAATCAACATTCCTTGAGAGAGGAATACCTGAGATGAGCTCCATAGTTAGAAATATTTTCTTCCTGACAGTGTTTTCCAAATCATAGTAGAAATAGTGAGATCAACAGCCCTGAGTAATACAAAGAGTAATCAGTATGAGTCTTCCATGGCAACTATGGAGTACTAAAAATCTATGCAAAAATTATAGTCTTTGGTCAGCTTCTACATTGTACTTACATACACTGAGATTCTAAGATATCTGGGGTGGGGGGAACCTACGAGCAGAAATTTTTTTAAAAATTTGGATTTTAGCATAGCTAAAGTACACACACCTTTCAAGTGAGAACCTTGAAAGCCTAGTCCCCATAAATTGTAGCTGTGCTCTAGGAAAGAATAAATTGTAGAAGTAATGGAGAAACTGAAAGAGATCTGGTTTAACGAGGACTGAAATTAAGACTTAAGAGAATTTACACAATTTAATTGATAGTTCTCTGTAGAAGACATCCTAACCCAGTGTCTCTACAGTATGTTAGCATAACCAAAAAAATTATTAAACATCCTAAGAAGTAAAAAAGTGACAGATAATTAAGAGATAAATAAATCAATAGAAGTAGATTCAAGAATGATCTAGATGTCACAATTGGCAATAAAGGACTTCAAAATAGCTGAAGAAATAGATAATTAAGAATGGATTAAAACCTAAATCATTTCAAAGGAGAAACTGATTCTATAAAAATAATCCAGTGAATATTTTAGGACTGCATTATATGATATTTGAAAATCAGAACTAATTTGTTTCAAAGCACACTGGACACAGTAAAAATAGAGTTAGTGAACTCAAAGAGAGGATAATAGAAAAATATTGAAACTAAAGCAAAGAGAGAGAAAAATATAGATATAGGCCTAAAGAAATACTAAGCGGGATTATTCCAAATTTGATATAAGACATGAAGTCACAGATTGAAGAATCTCAGTAAAGCCCAAGTTAGTCCACTAAAAAAATTTTCTCTACATATAATGCCTCTCCAAACGAAAATGAAATTATCAGCTTGAAATTATTACAGCTCTGCTGTAAAGTGTCTAGCAAGTCCTATTCTTGACTTTAGTACTAAAAATAGAGTTGTAAAGCAATCCCTCAAATGATCATTTATGTAGACAACAAACTATTCAGACCCCATAGATGTCAAATAGTAGACTCACAGAATATTTGCCTTCGGCAAAAAAAAAAAAAAAAAAAAAAAATGGTGACACTCTCTCAATTAAATTCTAATCAATGTGACTACTTTTCTCTGGGTTTTCAAGCATTTGGATGGGTATTTGGTAAATAGTTTTCTATTGTATCTTTTGCATAAGAGGTATAAACATTTTAACATATTTAAAGTTCTTTATTAATATAAAAATAATGCCTTTGGGTTAAAAGCGCTGGAGCATGGACAGCTTTTAAAAAGTACTTTAAATGGGGCTGGGTGCGGTGGCTTATGCCGGTAATCCCAGCACTTTGGGAGGCCAAGGCGGGCAGATGACGAGATCAAGAGATCAAGACCATCCTGACCAACATGGTGAAACCCAGTCTCTACTAAAAATACAAAAAAAATAGCTGGGCATGGTGGTGCGCGCCTGTAGTCCCAGCTACTCAGGAGGCTGAGGCAGAAGAATTGCATGAACCCAGGAGGCGGAGGTTGCGGTGAGCCGAGGTCACATCACTGCACTCCAGCCTGGCACCTGGTGATGGATTGACACTCTGCCTCAAAAAAAAAAAAAAAAAAAAAAAAGAAGAAGAAAGTACTTTAAATGTAATTATCATCTTTAGCTAACAAGCATATATATTCCCCAATACACTTCAATAAATTACAGTAAAGTAAGAGTTAAGATAATATTACACAAAAAATTGATTTTTAAATATGAAGAAAGGCATGTGAGTTGTTTAGAACCGTACTGTCTTATCTAGTAGGTACTAGCCATAGAGGTTATCGAACACTGAAAATATGAAAACAAATTGAAGACCAAAAAACGTTTTGTCTGCCTGAAATAAAGTGTTTCATCTTCAGTTATTGCCTTCAGTAGTTAATATATAATCATTTGGTCAAAATTTTTTCTTGGATTATTTATTATATTGTTGCTGATTTTGATCTGTTTGTTCCCCTCAAATACCTCTCAATGTTGTGAATTTGTGTTGTTTCCTTGAAATTTCAGTAATTTTTTTTATATATTTCAATGCCCCCATATTAATTGCATATAGGCTTGGAATTTATACATCTTCCTAATATATAAGAAACTTTCCATCCATATGAAATAACCCTTTATAACTAATAATGCATTGTTTCTGCCTTGCAGTTTATTTTCTCTGACATGAATATAACAATATTACATTCTTTTTGGTTCAGGTTAAGTAAGATACTTTTCTCTATTGTCTTACTATATACCTTTGGTAAATTTATGTTTTGATATGTCTCCTGTAAATAGTCAATATTAACTAGTTTTTATGTAATTATCTACAAATCTTTGAGTAGATAATTATGTTCACAAATATTTAACATAAACACTTTTTTAAAGATACATATCTGCTATCTCATCATGTACTTTCTCTTTACCTTTTTTATGTAGGTTTGTTGGTTTAGTTTTCTCATTGCCTTCTTTGGGTTTTCAATCTTTTTTGAATGTTCTAAGATTTGTTTTGTAACCTAACATATGGTCTATCCTTGAAAATGATCCATGTCCTGAAGACAAAAATTTGTATTTTACAGCTCTTGGATGACATGTTCTGTAATAAAAGATATATGTTAGATCTATTTTGTCACTAGTGTGTATTAAGTCTTTGTGTGTATTAAGATTTCTTTGTTGAGTTTCTATCTGGAAGATCTGTCCAATGTTGAAAGTGACGTGTTGAAGTCTCCAGCTATTGTTGCATTGGGACCCATTTATCTCTTTAGTTCTAATAATATTTACTTTGCATATCTGGGTGTTCCAGTGTTGTGTGAATATGTATTTATATTTAAAATTGTTATATCCCTTTGCTGAATTGACCCATTTTTCCTCATATGGTGGGCTTTCTCATAGTTTCCTATAGTTGTTGTGTTGGTCTTGAAATCGTTTGCCTGATGTAAGTAGAGTGACTCATGCTTTTTGTTGGTTTCCATTGGCATAAAATATCTTCTTCCATCCCTTTGTTTTCATTCTATGTGTGCCTTTATAGGTGAAGTATGCTTCTTGAAGGCAACAGATCAATGGGTCTTGTTTTTTTCACCCATTCAGCTGGTCTATGCCTTTTGATTGGAAAGTTTAGTTCATTTACATTCAATGTTATTATTGACAAGTAAGGACTTTACTCCTGCCATTTTGTTATTTGTTTTCTTCCTGTTCTGTGGTCTTTTCTTCCTTCCTTTTTGTCATTCCTTTGTTCCTCTACTAAAGATGCTTTTCTCTGGTGATATGATTTAATTCCTTGATTTTTATTTGTGTGTTAATTGTATGTTTTTTGGTTTGAGGTTACCACGAGGGTGATAAATACTCATAACCTATTATTTAAACCTGATAACAGCTTAACACTATTTGCATGAACAAGCAAACAAATATAAAGAAAACTAAGGAAAATTTACCTTAATTTCATCTTCCTACTTTTTAACTTCTTGTTGTTTCTATTAATATCTTATTATACTGACTATTCTTGAGAAGTTATTTTAGTTATTATTTTTGATTGATTCATAATTTAGTATTTCTACTTAAGAGTATTTTACACACAAGAGTTGTAGTGTTATATTATTCTGTTTTTCTGTGTGCTTACTATTACCAGTAAGTTTTGCATTTTTATGTGATTATTGTTTGCTCATTAATATTATTTTCTGTCATTGAAGTACTCCTTCTAGCATTTCTTGTAGGATGGCTCTGGTATTGATGAAATCCCTCAGCTTTTGTTTGTCTGGGAAAGTCTTTACTTCTCATTTATGTTTGAAAACTATTTTCACCAGATATGCTATTCTAGGATGTGTGTGTGTGTGTGTGTGTGTTTTCCCTCACCACTTTAAATATGTCATGCTACTTTCTCCTGGCCTGTAAGGTTTTTCACCAAAAAGTCTGCTGCCAGATATATTGGAGCTCCATTGCATGTTGACTGGTTTTTTTTCTCTTGCTTTTAGGATCTTGCCTTTATCCTTGAACTTTGGGGGCTTGATTATTAAATACCTTGAGATAGTTTTCTTTGTATTACATCTGCTTGGTGTTCTATAACCTTTGTGTACTGAATATTGATATCTTCCTTTAGGTTTGAGAAGTTCTCTGTTATTATCCCTTGGAATAAATTCTCTACTCCTATTTCTTTCTCTACTCCCTCTTTAAGGCCAATAACTCTTAGATTTGTTGGAGGCTATTTGCTAGATCTCATAGGAATGCTTCATTGTTCATTTTTCTTTGTGGATCTTCTA
The DNA here is from genome assembly GCA_031835075.1 of Saguinus oedipus. NCBI lineage: Eukaryota > Metazoa > Chordata > Mammalia > Primates > Cebidae > Saguinus > Saguinus oedipus. The sequence goes on along the minus strand of CM063171.1, from coordinate 184,145,204 downwards.
ATTGTGCATGTTCAAATAACCTATCTTCAAGCTCACTAATTCTGTCTTCTGCTTAATCAATTCCAATATTAAAGTATTCTGCTGCATTCTTCAGTGTGTCAATTCCATATTTCAGCTCCAGAATTTCTGCTTGATTATTTTTAATTATTTCAATCTCTTTGATAAATTTCAATCTCCTTGTTAAATTATTTTTAATTATTTCAATCTGCTTTTTAAATTCAGATAGAATTCTGAATTCCATCTCTGTGTTATCCTGAATTTCTTTGCATACCCTCAACACAGCTATTTTGAATTCTCTGTCTGAAAGATCACTGGTCTCTATTTCTCTAGGATTGGTCCCAGGTGCCTTATTTAGTTCACTTGGTGAGGTCATGTGTTCCCAGATGGTGTTAATAGTAGTATATGTTCTTCAGTGTCTGTGCATTGAAGAGTTAGGTATTTATTATAGTCTTCACTGTCTGAACTTATTCATAGACATCCTTCTTGGGAAGGGTTTCAGATATTTGAAAATATTTTGGTGTTGTGATCTTCTTAAGGGGGCAGCCCAAGCCCATAACACTGTGGTTCTTGCAGACTTGTAGAGATACCTCCTTGTTCATCTTAAACCTGATCCAGGAGAATTCTGTGGATTACCAGGTAGAGACTCTTGTTCTCTTCCCTTACTTTCTCCCAAACACATAGAGTCTCTCTCTCTCTCTCTCTCTCTCTCTCTCTCTCTCTCTCTCTCTCTCTCTCTCTGTTCTGAGCCACCTAAAGCTGGGGGTGGATTGACAAAAGCACTCCTGTGTCCAATGCTACAATGACTGTGCTGGTTCACATTTGACGCCAGCCCAATGCTGGGTCTTACTCAATGCCTGCTGGAAACACTCCCTGGCTACTGCCTATGTTCACTCAAGGCTCTGGAATGATACAATCAGCAGGTGTCAAAGCCAGCCAAGCCTGTGTCCTTTCCTTCAGGGAAGCAAGCTCTGTAGGTGAGTCCAATAGTGCTGTCCAGGAGTTGGGACTAGAGTTAAAACCCTTAAAAATCTACCTGGTATTCTATTGTATTATAGCTGAGCTGTCACTCAAGCCACAAGACACAATCCTTTATATTCTCTTCCCTTTCCAATGGCAGAGGAGCCTCACCCCATAGCCACTGCTATTCCAGGCCATAAGGAGTACTGCCAGTCTACTGCTGATTTTTCCTTAAGGCTCAAGCTCTCTTAAGTCAACTTGTGTGTATGCTGCCTGGCCTGGGACTCATCCTTCAGGACAGTGGGCTCCCCTTTGCACCAGGAAAAGTTCAGAAATGCCATCCAAGAGCTGAGTCCTGGAATCAGAGACCCCAAGAGCCCTCTTGGTGGCTTACTCCAGTGTGGCAGTGTTGCTACTTAAGGTGCAAGACAAAGTCCCCTTTTCTTTCCCCTCTGCTTTTCTCAAGCAGAAGGAGTTTTGCTCAACAGCCACCACAGCTGGTAATGTGCTGAGCTTACCTTAAATCAGAAAGTCTCAGAGACCCACCAAAGCTCTCAATGTCATACTTGGAAGTCACTGCTGATTATTCAGGTCCCAAAGACACTTCAGTTAGCAGGTGATGAATGCTGCCAAAACTGGGTCCTTTCCTTCAAGGCAGAGGGTTACCTTCTGGTCCAGGGTGTGTCTAGAAATGTTGTCTAAGAGCTGGATCCTGGAATGAGGATCTCATGGCTATCACTTGTGCCCTATTCTGCTGTGGCTGAACTGGTATCTAGGATGTAAGAGAAAGCCCTTCCCTTTCTTCCTTCCCCTCTTCTCAAGTAGAAGGAAAGGGTGTCTTTTGGAGTCATGAGCTGTGAAGCTTGGGGTTTAAGGAGGGGTTTTACTAGCACTCCCTCGGTTGTCACAGCTGGTGTCTCAATATATCACATGCTCCCCTAGTTCACTGTGTCTGGGCCTAGTTCAGCTCTAGGATTCACCAAAGAGTTACAGTCCTTATGGTCTAGACTGGCTTTCAAGTTTACTTAGAAACCGAGAGCACTTTGACTCTCAGTGGCAAGGTTTGCAGGCACTCAGTCTCAGGCCACTGGGATTCATGGTTCCCCTCTGACTAGGGTTGGTTTAAATGCTCCCTATGTGCAAAAGCATCAGCTGAGTTTGGTCTGGTTCTTCTTTCTGCTCCAACAGAACAGCACTCAGACCAATGCCTCAGAATTGCTGTGTTCTCCCTCTCCTAGTGCCCAGAGAAGCTCTCTGCACCACACCACTGTTGCCAGGGGTCAGGGAGGCATGGCATTGGCGATTCAGAACTTTTTTTTCCATTCCTTCAGTGATATGAAGTTAAAACCAGGTACTATTGAAATACCTTAGCTTAAGCTTGGCTATAATGAATATATTTTAAACAATTCTGCTAACTCCATTTTACCACCCTGAGCTATGTAAGACATTCTGTTCCAAAAGCTTACTGTCTGAGACACCTGGCATCTTTGTAACCAATTTTCTGAGTAACAGGGCCCACCAGCCCTTACATCCTGCAACTACAACTGTGTAACAGTTACCCCATACTGCTACCCCACATCCTGAATAGACAAACAATTTTAAGTTGAACTTTTTGTTAGAACCCCCTTCTCCCCTAACCTGCTCCTTCTGCTTCTGTAATAATCTGCTTACCGTCCCCTGACCCTAAACTGGTATAAAAATGTTGACCGCCCTTTGTTCTGGGCTGAGAGGTTTGAGCTCTAGCTGACTCTCAGACGCTGGCCAAATAAAGGTGGACTCTCAACAAACTCAGTGCATGGCGCTGCTGTTTAAACTTGCTCAGGTATAACACTATGAGAATTCACCTGAGTTTCTGGTTCTTAGGAAGGTTTTTGTTTTCTTTTTCTGTGTAGATAGTTGTTCCCGGGTGTCTTTGTGGGGCTGTATGGAGAACTCTCAGGGGAGCTTTGTATTCTGCCATCTTGCTCTGCCTGTAAATTGCCTTTTTTTAAATCCTCATAGGATGTGTTAGCTTGTTAATTTCATGGCTTGATATATTTCATTAGCTTTGGGTAATTATTTTAGTATCTCTGTACATTTTGTTCTGCCATCATTTCTCTTCTCCTCTGGGATACAAATAAACACACATTAGAAATCTTGTTTTCTCTCTAAATCTTTCTTATCTTCTATGTTTTACTCAATTGATTATCCTTGGTTAATTTGGATATTCTTCCTGATCTATATTCCAGTCCATTCTTACTTGTCTCTAATATGTTCACAAACCATCAACAAAATACTTAATGTTCCTTTTTGTATTTTTCAAGTTCTATTTCTATCCAGGTCTTCTTGACTTCAAAAATACGATATACTTTCTATTTCCTTGCTAAAATAGAAAGTTTAAAATTTTTTATATCCATTAGTTTTTTAGTCTGTATATAATGATTTCATTATCTGGAGAGAATATAATCTTTCTACTGTTATTTACACTGATTCTCATTTATGTCGTTATATATCATCATAGGTCTATATTCTTGCTCATTGTGTTCTAGACTTTGAATCAAAAAGCCATTACTTTACAAAACAGTTGAGACCCAGAATGATGGATGTTGTTTTCTTTCTGGGAGTATTTATATTTGTTTCTGCCAATGCCTAAAGAGACTATAAATCTGGCATCATCTTCATTCAGAATTAGACTCAAGATATACAAGGCCACTCAGATGATTCAAATGTGGGTGTGATCTGGCAAGGGAAGGTTTGCTTGTAGTTTACCTTTTCTCCCAGAGTGCATTTCTGTAAGTTTCCAGTGTTTATACTGGAAGATTTACCAAGGCTTCAATCTTGGGTATAATCTGGACTTCAATTTGTATTTCTTCTAGGCTAGTGAGGCTGTGAAAAGTGTTGTTCAGCCTCTCAACTATCTCGTCTGAATCAAAGATCCAGAATAAAAACTACTTGACCTGACTTCTATTTGTCTCAATTTTCTTTTACATAAAATGAGATACACATTAGAACAAATCTCCTAAGATTGCAGTGAAGATTAAATGAGTCAACAATGTAAAACCTGTAGTGTCTATCCCTTATCAAGTGCATAAATTATTTTTTAACAATATAATTTATAATGTTAGCTTCACTGAAGTAATTTTGTTAGTAGCAGTTTACTACTCTTGCCTGGACAGCTGCCTCTGTAAATCAAACTGGTTTATCAATTTTATTCCACAAATATTGATTGAATAATTTTATGAATTAAAGTGCTTGTTAAGAGAGTAAGAAGTGGCACCTGTCACTATGGGTTCTATAGAATATCAGGAAAAATTAATACACAGAGTAACAAGGACATATGGGTATATCAGCGAAAGCATTCAACCATTTATCAAGAAACTTCTGAGAGGTTTGCTTTCTGGATGATGCCATCCAAATAAAACTGAACTTTGTATTTAACATACTTGGTCTTATTTGAGGAAATAATTTATTATTTACAGTGACATAAAATGTTGGGGCTACTGTTTACAATAGCAAAGACCTGGAATCAACCCCATCGATGATAGACTGGACAGGAAAAATGTGGCACATATGCACCATGGAATATTATGCAGCTATCAAAAACAATGAGTTCATGTCCTTTGTAGGGACATGGATGAACCTGGAGAACATCATTCTCAGCAAACTGACACAAGAACAGAAAATGAAATACCGCATGTTCTCACTCTTAGGCAGGTGTTCAACAATGAATGAGAACACATGGACACAGGGAGGGGAGCACTACACACTGGGGTCTGTTGGGGGGAATAGGGGAGGGACAGCGTGGGGTGGGGAGCTGGGGAGAGATAGCATGGGGAGAAATGCCAGATATAGCTGAAGGGGGGAAAGGCAGCAAATCACACTGCCACGTGTGTACCTATGCAACTATCTTGCATGTTCTTCACATGTACCCCAAAACCTGAAATGCAATAAAAAATAAATAAAATAAAATAAAAAAATAAAGAGGAAGTCAAACAAGAAAAAAAAAACTGTTGGTGCTAAAACTAAACTCAATTGCAATTCTGTAGCATATACAAACTAAAATATATTTTATTTAAAATGTATAAATACATTTGAGTACTGGCGTTTTCTTTTCATTGATTGGTTTTGCATTTCCTTTGGCTCTACTTTACTAAGCATTAAAAGTTCTTTAGTAAATATAAAGAGTTAAGTTAAATAAGAAAGCAAATACCAATCATTAGTTCAAACAGCTGGGCATACACTAAAGCCATAAATTAATAAAACATCACATTAGAATAAAGAGTGGCCCTGAAGGGATAAAATCATCATGATTAAGGGTGATTTTGTTGAAATGTTAACTTATTAGAACCAGATTCTGATATATCCTGGTATTAGGCATGGTATAATTTTTAATGTTGTGATGTCTTATTCTTTAGAATGATTATCCACTGAATATTTTGATCCTACTCTACATGCTACATTATCAACACAATGAATATTGCAATTATCTCTATGCAGATTGCCTCTTCAGTATCCATAGTGAGGAAATCAGCATTCTTTGTTAGCAGAGCTTTGAGCATCCACTTCAATTTTACAGTTAAATGAATTAACATGAATGTTTATGTCACCTGTATGATAATAAAGAAAAATTTATTCATGTGTTCTCTTACACTGTATTTTTATTAAATTTCCTGAAATTGTTTGTGATTTTAAAGTAGTTGATTGTGAGAGGTAGGACATTCAAGGTCCTCTACACTTCAGTCCCTCCCTAACTTGGAAACAGTACATAAATTCCTCCTCTGCATTGCAAGGAACCTCTGTCCCTATTATACAAGATATAACATTTTTTGAATCACACTAGCAGAGACATAATAATGACTGGAGCTGATTCACCCAGAGTGTGAGCAATTAGAAGGAAAATTGTCTGAACAAATTTTAAAACATAATAAAGGCAACCAAAATATATTGGCAATTCTAAATAATGTCAACAACAGTATTCTCTAGCCCCAAATTCTTTTGCTATGATAAACTCTAAATAATTTTTGTGACTTAATAATATGCATATAAGCTTTAAAATAACAGAATTGCATTTATTATCCTTCAATAAAAATTAAATATATATTAATTTGCAGAACTGCTCTTTCTGTCATCCTCTGACACACAAAGACATTGCTACATGAGACAACTTTTAGCACATTTGTCTTTGAACTATTTCTTAACTGAATAGTTTTGACTTCATAAAGGTTTCAGATTGTTCAGGCATATTCGAGCTTATTTCAGGTACTTCTGGACTCCTTTCATCCTTTGTTCATTAGTCCATTGGAGTCCTGGTTTTACTGTGCATTGACTCACACTGTTAGTTGTTTATGAGTATATTTTTCATATTTCTTCTGGTGGATGATAGTTACTTCCTTCTCTATATTGTTATATCACATTTGATAACATTCTCTGAACGTTATTTATGACTAACAAATATTTATTAAATCAATACATCTCAGTTCAAGTGAATGGAATTATTTCCTCCATGTATCAACCATGTGTTCTTTATACTCTAAAATACATAAAATAAAAGTCATCCTATCGAAAGGAGACACAAATTCTGCAGGCACAAAATACTATTGGGATAATTCAAATTATTATTTTGAAAATTTTATCATAAGAAAAATCTATTCTTTGGCAAATGTTGTCTACATTTTGTCTGAAAATGCACAAAACAATTAAAATATCTATTCCTCAAGATAACATTAGAAATCACACTCAGTATGACAATAACCAGTTAGGGAAGTTTCTTCAGAAATCTTTATGAGTGCTTCCTACTATTCCATTTTCTAGCCTAGATTTTTATAAAAGAAAAAAAAACTCAACTTTGAATACGTTTTGTTATTCAGTCCACCTGTTTCTTTCTTTCTTTTTGAGATGGAATCTTACTCTGTTGCCCAGTCTGGAATGCAGTGGTTGGAGCTCGGCTCACTGCTGATCTGGATTCAAGTGATTCTCCTGCCACAGCCTATGGAGTAGCAGGGGCTACAGATGCATGCCACTATGCCTGACTAATTATTTTTATTTTTATTTTTATTTATTTAGTAGAGATGGGGTTTCCTCATGTTGGCCAGGTTGGTCTCGATCTCCTGACCATGTGATCTGCCTGCCTTGACCTCCCAAAGTGCTTGGATTACAGGCATGAGCCACCCATTTCTTAACTGGATGTTCTAAAGGTGTTTGTTTTATTGAAAGAACAGAGAACAGTTTATAACTAACGTAACCATGATTAACTCTGCATGCTTCTGTGTTTTAATTAATGCTAACCACAACCCCCTACAAATACTAATTATTTTTAAGTTTATGAGCTGTGAATTAATTACAACATTTTTTTAAGAGTGCTGACTAATCAGAGTAACTAGAGAAATAAGGACAAGTTCTAAGAGTGAAAGGAATAAAATAATAAGCACCAATATTTTTAAATTTTTAAATAACTGGCTCTGAGTGAGAAAAATTACATTGATGTAGATGAAAAGGTATTTTCCAATATGCTTCACACATTACTAGGAAGGGTCAACTTTTGTAGGTAATAGTTTTAAGTTAGAGACTGTCTTAATTGCTTCATTTGCATTATCTTCTTTAATCCTTATTAACAATTCTATGAAATGGGAAGGTTACTATTCTTATTTCATGGAGCAAATAAAGATGAGTGAAAGTGAAGAACTTGCCCAAACCAACACAGTTTTAAGTAGTTGGTATGAATTCAGTCAGCCAGACGCCAAGCTGAACACGTTCTATAATCGTTTTGCAATAAATATGATGCCAGAATTAACTGCTGAGATTTCTCAGGGTCACACATCAAAGATAAAAATTTAGTTGGTTGGCTGGTGTGTTGGCTCACGGCTGTAATCCCAGCACTTTAGGTGGCTGAGGCAGGCGGATCACAGGGTCAGGAGTTCAAGACCAGCCTGGCCAACAAGACAACATGCTGTCTCTACTAAAAATACAAATATTAGCTGGGTGTGGTGGCAGACACCTGCAGTCCCAGCTACTCGGGAGGCTAAGGCAGGAGATTCACTTGAACCTGGGAGGTGAAGGTGGCAGTGAGCTGAAGTAGCACCACTGAACTCCAGCTCAGAAAAAAAAATTGTTAGCATTTGTATTATATTTGTTTATCATGGGTACAATAGTAGTCAGTCATTGCAAATAGTACATTAAAATCATTAATTTGATATATACTTCTGTGACACATTGAAATTGGAAATCAAGATACATTGGACATCTGGGTAGCTGTAGGCAATGGCAGCTCCCACGTTCACTTCTGCAAATATTTTATCCAAAATAGAACAGAAAAAAGAACATAAAACATACACATACACATATACTAAACATGCCTGCCACATAATGTAAGGACAAAGAATGCATAAACTTCAAAATAATGATAATGATCAGAAGTAGAAAAAATAATCACACTAAATCATATGTGGCAACCACTCAGACACCTATCTTATCATATATCCTTATACAGAACAAATATAGGAGAAGAAAAATTAAGGGAAGAAGAGGAAGCTAACAATTGGCCTATGGTTAACATAACACCAGGGATAGAAAAGCTAGGTCTACTGTAAGTTGGAAAACACAGAAAGAATTCCCAGAAGAGCAGAGCACAGATGGCCAAAAAGAAACTGAAAGGTGCAGGTAATTTGAAATATCAGTCTTTGAAAACCAAAGCTTCTCAGGGTCAGGTATGTGGGGAGAACAGAAATGGTGAGAGGTACTCTCCTCATTGACAATTGAGTGAAGAAGAAGTAATGAAGCAAAAAAAAAAAAAAAAAAAAAAAAAAATTAGGGTTCTACAAGACAAAAGAGAATAAAATTAAGAGGACCTAAGAAGTTCCCTTTGCCTTACCTCCAAGAAAATGATGATGATGCAGAAAACAAACAAACCAGAAAACCCAGGACAATACTCCAAACTAAATTAAATACCATCAGGTAAACATTTGTGGGCTTATACTTGTGGAAGAAATGCAACCTTAAAAAAAAAAAAAACAGGTGAAAACCAAGATGAAAAAAATGAGAAAGAATTGGAATAAAAGACAATATTATCTCAGATATGATTACTAAAGTACATTGTGACCGAGGGATAATAGTCTCAAATGAAAATTTAATAAGATCATTGAAAGAAGGCAAGAAAACACCCAAGAGAATAAAATGGAGGTAATAGAAGGGCTTAAATGAGCCAGAGAAAAAATGTGGGCATATAAGACCAGCAAAGGATAAATAATATTTGTATAACTGTAGTCTGTGAAAAAGAAACAAAATAGTTGAGCAGAATGAAGGTTCAAAACTACAGTCAAAGAAAACTTTGCAGTAATAAACCATCTGAATATAACCATTCAAGGGAATGTGTATTTTAGTAAATTAACTCAAAACTGTTAATTCTGAAACATATCCTAGAAAAACTATTTGGCTACAACAATGCAGAAAAGTTTTTACAGTCTCCAAGAATAAAAGATCAAATAATTTACAAGGGCAAAATAATTAGAAGGGCATCACATTTTTCAATTCAGCATAAAAAAACAGGACAATGATAAAATATTTCTTTTTCTTTTTGTTTATTTTGTTTTGAGATGGAGTTTCACTCTTGTTGCCCATGCTGGAGTACAATGACATGATCTCAGCTCACTGCAACCTTCACCTCCTGGGTTCAAGCAATTCTCCTGTCTCAGACTCCCGAGTAGCTGGGATTTTAGGCATGAAACAGAGATTTTATATCCAGCTAAATTTCTTCAATTATCAATGCTATAGGATAACAGTTTTTAAAACTGCAAGAACTTAGAAAATCCTGTAGGTATGAACTCTTCTTGAGAATCTACTGGAGGATGAGTTTGTATAAGCCAAGAGTTGGTTATGAGAACCTCAATAACAGGGTTGCTGTTGAGCATTATGTATATGCATATGTGTACATGCATAAATATACCCACACAGATGTGTGTGTGTGTGCATGCACACAAGGCTAAAAAAGATAAGGGTTGAATACTAATATGTGATGATGATACAAACATTGTAACAAAAATGGAAAAGAGGAGGACAAAAAAAGGAGAAAATAGAAAATTTTATTGATTGTTGTGTAAACACAAAATATTCTAAGCCCCCCAACCAAATGATGGACCGTTCCCTCAGTCAAGGGCATTCCAAAGTTAACCTGATATACCAGTTGACACCATGATGGGAAGTGGGGTGGGGATGTGACATGCCTCATTACATCCTCCTCTCTTCGGAATTTAGGCACAGCTGACAAGCACTAACATTAAAACAGAGACCCTAAAAGACTGATAGAACAGACTCTGTAAGTCTGATAAGAAACATCCCCTTCTATTGATTCTGTCAGAATAATGGGAGACTTGGTCTCCACAACCCCTTATCTTTTTTTTTTTTTTTTTTTTTTGACAGAGTCTCACTGTTTTTGCCTAGGCTGAAGTGTAATGGTGTGATCTTGGCTCACTGAAACCTCTACTTCCTGGGTAAGAGTGATTCTCTTGCTTCAGCCTCCCAGGTAGCTGGGACTACAGGTGTCCGCCACCAGATCCAGCTGATTTTTGTATTTTTAGTAGAGACAGGATATTGTCATGTTGGCCAGGCTGGTCTTGAACTCCTGATCTCGGGTAATCTGCTTGCCTAAGCTGCACAAAGTGCTGGGATTACAGGCATGAGTCACAGCTCCCAGGCCACAACTCCTTATCTTAATCTAAACATTCTCTGCTACTGATTCCAAGTCTTGAGACAATAACTTAGCTCTTTAAACCAATTGCCAATTAGAAAATTCTTGAATTCACTGATGACTTGGAAGCCCCTGCTTAGAGTTGTCCTGCCTATCTGGACTGAACTAATGTACTACTTAGATATATTAACTGATGTCTTATATCTTCCTAAAATGTTTAAAATTAAGCTGTAGCCCAACCATCTTGGACACATGTTCCCAGGACGTCCTGGGGCTGTATCAAAGGCCATTGTTCACTAACATTTGGCCCAAAATAAATATCTTCAAGTATTTTAGAGTTTGACTCTTTTTGTCAAAATTGTATAAGCAATAAGTATGAATTAAAGAATGATACTAAAAACTGGAAAACTAAATTGTAAAATGTTAAATAATGAAATAGGACTGAAAGCATTAAAATTCATGTAAATACTAGAGTAAAAAATTAGAGTATAAAAACTACTAATCTGTCAAATTATGTAAATAAAAACAGAATTATTAGAATCAAATGATAAACCTTTTTAAATATTGAAAATAAGCCAAGTCAAAAACAAAAAATACACATCTTATAGAGAAACGTAGCAAATATGTTATAAGACACATCACTCAATAAAAAGGTTTTAAATTTAACTCACAATGAAACAACTTAATTTTATATGTTTAAAACATTTAAAAGAAATGAATTGTGAAAGGCTAAAAATAAAGGAAAAGGTATACAGATAAATGGAAACAATAAAAATGCAGGAATCATTATTTTGAATAGAAATCAGGCAAACAAGATACATTAAACATGATAAAGAAAAGCATATTCTAATATAAAAGTCACAATTCATAAGGAAGATAAAGCACAAATCTACAAGAGATGCAAGATGACAGATAAAAATACATTAGTAATGGGAGATTTTTATAGAACACTCCCAACACAAGACAAATCAAGTAGGTGAAAAATAAAAAGTAGATAGAAGACCTAAGCAATACAGTCAACACAGTAGTAGATTTTGTGGATATATCATCCCCAGGTAATTGGAAATATACCTCCTTCCTGAGTTCTCAAGTGTCAGTTACAAATTTTATTATGTATTGTTACAAAAAATTATTAAATTCCATAAAATAAGGTCATTAAAATAATATCTAATCATAATATAACAGAACTAGAAATTGCTAATATAAGTGTAAGTTATTAACTAAACCCAAACAAAAAGGAAATTAAAAGCCTTCTTTAAAAAAATCTCACAATGTTAAAAGCACCACAGTAGTAATTGTTTTTGGCCACAATCACCAACAGACACGACTTTGTGGGTTAAGCAGAATATTGTGAAAGTAAATAATTCAACTTAAAGCTGTTAGAACTTTAAATTATTCTGAACCTTGAGAGAAATGTGGCTATGCAACTTGAGTCACAGGGCATGCAGCTGCAACTTCTGTATTTATTTTCTTGTAAATAGTTAAGAACAAACAGAGCCAGAGAGAAGACCCCTCAGATCAGCATTCCTCCTCATGAAGCTTCTGTGGAATGTAGCTATCTGTAACCAATCAAATCACTATGCTGTTTGCACTGGTCTTGTATGGAAAATATTGCAATCTTGCTAAAACTTTTATTCAGGAGAAGCCCTACTTCTCCACTTTTGAAAGCTGACTCCCAAATTGCACTGAGATAAACTCGATACTAAATTGTATATTCTGATTCTCGTGATTTAAGGTTGACAACATTTATGTAGTCTCAAATATTTCCCCAAAACATCTTTATTAATTGCAAAGGGGACAATGTAACTTTATAGTGGAGACCCTTGTATGACGCCACTTATGCAAAGTGATGAAAATTAACACCAAGAATAAAGGAAGTCAATATCATCTTGACATGACGGCTTGAGAAAGGTGACACATTACTTTAGTTAGATTCTTTTCAAAAGTGCATAACCTAAATTTGGTCATGAGACTAGATGAGAAAAAAACCAAGTTGATGGACATTTACAAAAATAACTGCTCAGAGCTTTTAAAAATAGGAGAGTCATGAAAGACAAATAAATTATCATAGATAAAAGAAGATGCAACTATATGCAGTGTGTATCCTGGATTCTACTCTGATGTACAAAAATAAAGTTAGAAGAACAGTTGATAAAATTCCAACCTGTAGACTACTTGATGGAATTATATCACTGTTAATTTCCTGGTTAACTGTGATTATGAAAAATGTTAATATTTGAAGTAGCTGGGCGTTAGGCATGTGGACATTCCTTCTAACATGTTTTGCAAATTTATTGTAGGTCAGATTTTACTTCAAAACAAAAAAAGGACACAGGGTGGTGGCTCACCCCTGTAATCTCAGCACTTTGAGAGGCTGAGGCGGGTGGATCATGAGGTCAGGAGTTTGAGACCAGCATGACCAACATGGTAAAAAACCCATGTCTATTAAAAATACAAAAATTAGCTGGGTGTAGTGGTGCGTGCCTGTAATCCCAGCTACTTGAGAGGCTGAAGCAGGCGAATCGCTTGAACTCAGGAGGCAGAGGTTGTAAGGAGCCGAGACTGCACCACTACACTCCAGCCTGGGTGACAGAGTGAGACTCCATCTCTAAATAAATAAATAAATAAATAAATAAATAAACAAACAAACAAACAAACAAACTGAAAAATAATGAAGAAAATAAACCTAAGCCGGGAGGCAAGATGGCGTCGTAGAGGTGACTCAGGATTGCAGCTCTCGGTGAAGGCGCAGAGGGTGAGTCCTAGCCGCATTCTCGGATGTTCCTTTTATGCCCACAGAGCGTTGAAAGTCCCAGGTGTGGGAGAGACACGGGACGCTAGCAGCCGGCTAACGCAACCGGCTCCCGCCGCCTCTTCGGCCGGCGCCGCAGCGGGACCCGGCGCGGAACTCACTGGTCTGGGTGCCCTGTTAAACCGGCAATCTGAGATTTGGAAGGGCAGATTGGCATGTCCATCTGATTGAACAGGACTTGGACAATGAGCCAGACCAGGAGTTTCCTGGGAAGCGTGATCTGAGCCGGGGTAGTGGGCAGCGGCACGGGAGATCGCACGGATCCCAGTGCCCTATCGGCAGGCTCCTGGGGCGCCAGTGAGAGAGTCGACCTTTCAGCTTGGGGAGAGGAAGAGAGAGAGAGAGAGAGAGGACGGACTCTGAGGCAGGGAGCAGGGTGATCTGGCTCGGCGGGTCCCACGCTCACGGGGACAAGCAGGGCGGCGACTGGAGGCGCTTGGGGCTGAGAGTTTTGTTGCCGGCATTTAGGACGGTGCAGCCCGGTCAGGGAGGGGCGTCCACCATTCCTGACAAAGTGCACCCCCACTTAAGTACCGCCCAGGACTGACGCAGCCTGCCGTTGCCGAGGCAACCTGCCATAACAGAGAGAGTCCGCCGGGCCGCAACAGGGCGGACCCGCCTTAGGAGGTCAGAGCCCCGGCAGGCAAATAGTGAATAGACTGCCACCTAGTGGGGCAGGACAGTGCAACAGATACTCATAAAGAAAGCCCCAACTCCCTGAGACAGAGCATCTAAGGGTGAAAAAAAAAAAAAAAAAGAGTGGTGTTTTATGAGTTCTATTGCAGCAGACATAACCTCCCAACAACCCTGAATGAACAACGGAGCTCACAGCTCAGCACTGGAGCTCCTATAAAGCACAGACTGTCTCCTCAAGCAGCTCCCTGACCTCTGTATATCCAAGGAGTCACCCCAGAAAAGGACTAATCAGACTGACATTTGGCTGGCATCATTCTGGAACAAGGGCAGCAGAAAAAGAAACTGATATCATCCCTCACTGTTCTGCAGCTGCTGCAGGTATACCCCAGACAAGCAGGGCCTGGAGTGGACCTCAGCACTCATACAGCAGAGAGGATAGATCATTAGAGGGAAAACTAAGTAACAGAAATACTTCATCATCAACAATCTCAGTGTCCACACAGAGACCCAATTGAAAAATCAGCCACTACTAAGACAACAGGCGGATAAATCCATAAAGATGGGAAGAAACCAGCGCAAAAAGGAGGAAAGCACCCGAAACCAAAACACCTCACCTCCAAAAAAGGACCAAAACTCCTCACCAGCAAGGGAACAAACCTGGACGGAGAATGAATGTGACGAAATGACGGAATCAGACTTCAGAAAGTGGATAATGAGAAACTTCAGTGAGCTAAAGGAACATGTTCTAAACCAGTGCAAAGAAACTAAGAACCTTGAAAAAAGATTTGAAAAAAGATTCGAGGAATTGATAACGAGAATGGACAACTTAGAGAGGAATATGAATGAATTGAAGGAGCTGAAAAACTCAACACGAGAACTTCGCGAAGCATGCACAAGTATCAACAGCCGAATTGACCAAGCAGAAGAAAGAATATCAGAAGTTGAAGATCAACTCAATGAAATAAAACGAGAAACCAAGATTAAAGAAAAAAGCACAAAAAGGAATGAACAAAATCTCCAAGAAATGTGGGACTATGTGAAGAGACCCAACCTACGTTTGATAGGTGTACCAGAAAGTGACGAAGAGAATGAATCCAAGCTGGAAAACACTCTTCAGGATATTATCCAGGAAAATTTCCCCAACCTAGCAAGACAGGTCAATACTCAACTCCAGGAAATACAGAGAACACCACAAAGATACTCTGCAAGAAGAGCAACCCCAAGGCACATAATCGTCAGATTCACCAGGGTTGAAACAAAGGAGAAAATACTAAGGGCAGCCAGAGAGAAAGGTCGGGTCACCCACAAAGGGAAGCCCATCAGACTCACAGCAGATCTCTCAGCAGAGACTCTACAAGCCAGAAGAGAGTGGGGGCCAATATTCAACATCCTTAAAGAAAAGAGCTTTCAACCCAGAATTTCATATCCAGCGAAACTGAGCTTCATAAGTGAAGGAAAAATAAAATCCTTCACGAACAAGCAAGTACTCAGAGATTTTGTCACCACTAGGCCTGCTTTACAAGAGCTCCTGAAAGAGGCACTACACATAGAAAGAAACAACCAGTTCCAGCCATTCTAAAAGCATACCAAATGCTAAAGACCATCAACAAAATGAAGAATGTACATGAACCAACGGGCAAAACAGCCAGCTAGCATCAAAATGGCAGTATCAAATTCACACATAACAATATTAACCCTGAATGTAAATGGGCTAAATGCACCAATCAAAAGACACAGACTGGCAAATTGGATAAAAAACCAAAACCCATCGGTGTGCTGTATCCAGGAAACCCACCTCACATGCAAAGATACACAAAGGCTCAAAATAAAGGGATGGAGGAAGATTTACCAAGCAAATGGAGAGCAAAAAAAAGCAGGAGTTGCAATTCTCATCTCTGATAAAATAGACTTTAAAGTAACAAAGATCAAAAGGGACAAAGAAGGTCATTACATAATGGTAAAAGGATCGATACAACAAGAAGAGATAACGGTTCTAAATATATATGGACCCAATGTAGGAGCACCCAGATATATAAGGCAAGTTCTTAATGACTTACAAAGGGACTTAGACTCCCACACAATAATAGTGGGAGACTTTAACACTCCACTGTCAATAGCAGACAGATCAACCAGACAGAAAATTAACAAGGATATCCAGGACTTGAACTCAGACCTGGAACAAGCAAACCTGATAGACATTTACAGAACTCTCCACCCCAAATCCACAGAATATACATTCTTCTCAGCACCACATCACACCTACTCCAAAATTGACCACATAATTGGAAGTAAAGCCCTCCTCAGCAAATGCAAAACAACTGAAATCATAACAAACAGTCTCTCAGACCATAGTGCAATCAAGTTGGAACTCAGAATTCAGAAAATAACTCAGAACCGCACAGCTTCATGGAAACTGAACAATTGGCTCTTGAATGTTGATTGGATAAACAATGAAATGAAGGCAGAAATAAAGAAGTTCTTTGAAACCAATGAGAATGAAGACACAACGTACCAGAATCTCTGGGACACATTTAAAGCAGTCTGTAGAGGAAAATATATAGCAATAAGTGCCCACATGAGAAGAGTGGAGAGATCCAAAATTGACACCCTATCGTCAAAATTGAAAGAGCTAGAGGAGCAAGATCAAAAAAGCTCAAAACCTAGCCGAAGACAAGAAATAAGTAAGATCAGAGCAGAACTGAAGGAGATAGAGACAAGAAAAACCCTTCAAAAAATCAATAAATCTAAGAGCTGGTTTTTCGAAAAGATCAACAAAATAGACAGACCACTAGCCAGACTGATAAAAAAGAAGAGAGAGAACAACCAAATAGATGCAATAAAAAACGATAAAGGGGAAATCACCACAGATTCCACAGAAATTCAAACCATCATCAGAGAATACTACAAACAACTCTATGCACATAAACCAGTAAATCAGGAAGAAATGGATAAATTCCTGGATGCCTGTGTCCTCCCAAGCCTAAACCAGGAGGAAGCCGAAACTATGAATAGACCAATAACAAGGTCTGAAGTTGAGGCAGCAATTAAGAGCCTACCACACAAAAAAAGCCCAGGTCCAGATGGGTTCACAGCCGAATTCTACCAGACACACAAAGAGGATCTGGTACCATTCCTTCTGAAACTATTCCAAATAATCCAAAAAGAGGGAACCCTTACCAAATCATTTTATGAGACCAACATCATCCTGATACCAAAACCTGGCAGAGACTCAACAAGAAAAGAAAACTTCAGGCCAATATCCATGATGAACATAGATGCAAAAATCTTCAATAAAATACTGGCAAACCGATTGCAACAGCACATTAAAAAACTTATCCATCATGATCAAGTAGGATTTATCCCGGGGATGCAAGGCTGGTTCAACATACGCAAGTCTATAAATGTAATTCACCACATAAACAGAAGCAAAAACAAAAACCACATGATTATCTCAATTGATGCAGAGAAGGCATTTGACAAAATTCAACAGCCCTTTATGCTAAAAACCCTCAATAAACTTGGTATTGATGGAACATATCTCAAAGTAATAAAAGCTATTTATAACAAACCAACAGCCAATATCATACTTAATGGGCAAAAACTGGAAGCATTCCCTTTGAAATCTGGCACTAGACAAGGATGCCCTCTCTCACCACTTCTATTCAACATAGTACTGGAAGTTCTAGCCAGAGCAATCAGGCAAGAAAAAGAAATAAAGGGTATTCAAATAGGAAAGGTGGAAGCCAAATTGTCTCTATTTGCAGACGACATGATAGTATACCTAGAAGACCCCATCACCTCAGCCCAAAAGCTCCTGCAACTGATAAGCAACTTCAGCAAAGTCTCAGGATATAAAATCAATGCGCAAAAATCACAAGCATTCCTATACACCAATAACAGACTTAAAGAGAACCAAATCAAGAACGAACTGCCATTCACAATTGCTACAAAGAAAATAAAATACCTAGGAATACAACTCACTAGGAATGTAAGGGACCTCTTTAAGGAAAACTACAAACAACTGCTCAATGAAATAAGAGAGGACACAAACAGATGGAGAAACATTCCATGTTCGTGGTTAGGAAGAATCAATATCGTGAAAATGGCTATACTGCCCAAAGTAATTTACACAGTCAATGCTATCCCCATCAAACTACCATTGAATTTCTTCACAGAACTGGAAAAAACCACCATGAATTTCATATGGAACCAAAAAAGAGCCCGCATAGCCAAGTCAATTCTAAGCAAAAAGAACACAGCGGGAGGCATCACGCTACCAGACTTCAAACTATACTACAAGGCTACAGTAATCAAAACAGCATGGTACTGGTACCAAAACAGAGATATAGACCAATGGAACAGAACAGAGGCATCGGAGGCAACACAACATATCTACAACCATATTATCTTTGATAAACCAGACAAAAACAGGCAATGGGGAAAGGATTCCCTATTTAATAAATGGTGTTGGGAAAACTGGCTAGCCATGTGCAGAAAGCAGAAATTGGACCCCTTCCTGACACCTTACACTAAAATTAACTCCAGATGGATTAAAGACTTAAACGTAAGACCCGACACCATAAAAACCCTAGAAGAAAATCTAGGCAAAACCATTCAGGACATAGGAGTAGGCAAGGACTTCATGAACAAAACTCCCAAAGCATTGGCAACAAAAGCCAAAATAGACAAATGGGACCTAATCAAACTCCACAGCTTCTGCACGGCAAAACAAACAGTCACTAGAGTGAATCGGCAACCATCAGAATGGGAAAAAATCTTTGCAGTTTACGCATCCGACAAAGGGCTGATATCCAGAATTTACAAAGAACTCAAACAGATTTACAGGAAAAAAACAAACAAGCCCATTCAAAAATGGGCAAAGGATATGAATAGAAACTTTACGAAAGCAGACATACATGAGGCCAGCAAACATATGAAAAAGTGCTCATCGTCATTGGTCATTAGAGAGATGCAAATCAAAACCACATTGAGATACCATCTCACACCAGTTAGAATGGCGATCATTAAAAAATCTGGAGACAGCAGATGCTGGAGAGGATGTGGAGAAATAGGAACACTCTTACACTGTTGGTGGGAGTGTAAATTAGTTCAACCATTGTGGAAGACAGTGTGGCGATTCCTCAGGGACCTAGAAATAGAAATTCCATTTGACCCAGCAATCCCATTACTGGGTATCTATCCAAAGGATTATAAATCGTTCTACTATAAGGACACATGCACACGAATGTTCATTGCAGCACTGTTTACAATAGCAAAGACCTGGAACCAACCCAAATGCCCAACGATGATAGACTGGACTGGGAAAATGTGGCACATATACACCATGGAATATTATGCAGCAATCAAAAATGATGAGTTTGTGTCCTTTGTAGGGACATGGATGAATCTGGAGAACATCATTCTCAGCAAACTGACACAAGAACAGAAAAAGAAATACCGCATATACTCGCTCATAGGTGGGTGAGAAAAATGAGAACATGTGGACACAGAGAGGCAGTCTACTATACACTGGGGACTGTTGGGGGGAATGGGGGAGGGACAGCAGGGGGGGGCTGGGGGGGATAGCCTGGGGATGAATACCAAGTGTGGGTGAAGGGGAGGAAAGCAGCAAAGCACACTGCCATGTGTGTACCTATGCAACTATCTTGCTCGTTCTGCACATGTACCCCCAAACCTATAATGCAATAAAAATAAATAAATAAATAAATTAAAAAAAAAAAAAAAAAAAAAAAAAAAAAAAAAAGAAAATAAACCTAAGCCAAAAAAAAACCTTTGTTAAATTTTAAAATGATTTTATAGTATGAAAAAACACATTTGGACATGATTTAATATATCCATATGTACAGTAATTTTGCTTTGCAAAGACAAAAATTTCAATTCTTGCCAAAAAAATCACTTCAGGTTTTTTGTTTGTTCTTTGTGGAGTTTGTCTGTGTGTGTGTGTGTGTGTGTGTGTGTGTGTGTGTGTGTGTGTGTGTGATTTATAAAGAACAATGAGAAAATTGAAAGCATACTAAAAAGTGTTAATTTAATTACTCACTTGCCTATAAAAGAAACACCTTGAAGGAATATTTTATTTGGGGCAGGTATATCCTATGAATCTTTATTTAACTAGTCATTGTGAATAAAAGAAAAACCTATATAGTTCTGAAAACAAATTGAACTACCAACTTAAGAGGCAACAGTATCTTAAATCTATATTTTAAAAGGTGTTAATAAAGGGTTATCACTAGCTGACAAATTACTGTATGCCAGCTTTAAGCCAGTTAATTATGCTGGAAAACAGCCTTTGTCTCATTTATACTGACAAGCCACCTGCAGGTAATTAATTTGGCTTCCGTTGTTTCTCTTAAGATTTAAAGAATATTTTAAACTGTGCATTATAGTGTGATATTAAAGTTGATGCAATGCAATTCCATACACGTAAAATTCAGCCAGAGGATTTAAAAGTAAATCACTGGAAATAAAATGAAGATGATTTTAAACAAACCTTTTTATTGGCTTTTTAAGAACCGTGAACTTAGAGCAAAATCTAAAGTGCACAAGGCAAACTATGAGCATGTAAAGCTTGTCTATAGGGCAGTCTTTTAAAATTGGAGGAATGTAAATCAATATTAAGATATATTCCCAAGGTGAAACCATTCTGTGTGAAACAACACAATGACAGTCCATAAAATATATTAAATGCATCAGTAGTGCTAGACATACAACCACAACACCATCTACCTGCACCTGAAAAACAGAAAACAGCAATTCATTATCATCCTGACATAATTATCACCAGGATTGAGGCTAAACAATACCTGCCAAGCATGTATCAAAACACACCATATTTTAACTTGAACATAAGGATAATATGCATTTTTTTTAAATTTTAAGACAGTTTCTCTCTGTTGCCCAGGCTCGAGTGTAGTGGCGTGATCACGGCATCCTCAGCCTCTATCTCTGGGGTTCAAGAACTTCTCACGCCTCAGCTTCCTAAGTAGCTAGGAATACAGGTGACTGCAACCACCATGCCCGACTAATTTTTTTTTTCTGTAGTTTTAGTAAATACGAAGTTTTGCCATGTTGGCCAGGCTGGTCTCGAACTCCTGACCTCAAGTCATCTGCCTGCCTTGGCCTCCCAAGGGCTGGGATTATAGATATGAACCACTGCTCCTAGCCACATATTTTTCTTAATGTAGAAACAACTTAAGGAAAATTACTATTTCCATTAATTACCAATTAGAAATATTGAATACTCTCATTCCAATAATTCCATGAAAGCTTTGACCAAATTATAATGTGTATATATTTTAGAAAAATGGGATCATAGAAGGAATGCATTTCTAAAAATTTCCTTTTGAGGACACATTTTAAAAAATATATGGAGAAAAAAAGCAACAATGTTTATAAGGATATAAAACTGCAAAATACAAGCAGTTAGACGGGTCATTTAAAAAATACATTTCTGTATGGTAAAGCTGAGTTAAATTGCTCAGAGTTCTTTAGCATGGTGTCACTCTTAGTAGGGTGAACGTGTCTCAATTGCTTGCTGTGTTGTGCCAGCATAATTATTAAAAATGTCCTCTTTTGTCCTCAAAATGTCCCAGTTTAGAAAATAAGTTAGTTATAAATCTTGATACTGTAACCCCCTTAATAGGACAGACGGTAACTTATCAGAATTGAAGAGTTGCCAACTGATTTATAGAGATACCCTATTACCAGTCTTATTAGTCCACCTGTATAAAGCAAATGCCATATATCACTTAAGGATTATTTTAAGCCCATTTATTTGAGAAGCAAACAAAAAGAAGATAACTTTTTTGATTCCATTGAGAAGCTTGCTACTTGTGTTGTGGTGAGCCAACTGGCAGTATTAGAATAGCTTAGAAGCTTGTTAGAAATGCAGCTCAGGTTAGATTTGCTGATTCTGCATTTTAAGAAGATTCCAAATGATTCATATGTGCATTATAGTTTGAGATGCACTGGTTTACAGGACTCTGAGAGAAAGATGACTGAATCCAGGCTTGCTTCCCCTCCAGATGCACCTGGTCTATGGACATCAAGTTAATGACAACTTCTGGACTGTAGCTGAACAGTGATGGTCCTATCATTTTCACCTCAAAGATAACTGATGAAGAAGGATTTACTTTCAAGTAGAAATTATGACAAGCTAAACATAGAACACAGTCCTGTCTGCAAAGGTGACAGTACCTGTTCCAGCTCCTGTGGTGGGTACAGGCATCACTCTCAAAGCAATTATTTAAAAAGCAGTGCAGGGAGGAGTACGGGGGTAATATTTCCTTGGCTTGGAATACCCATCCATGAATAGGAGTGCTGTAACTTATACTGGATTGGAGACTTTCTTTATAAAAAAAATTAGTAAAACAGATTGTCATTTTTGGACATATACAAAACATTTTATTTTTGTTTGTGGTGCATTTTTAACTAGCCACTAGTTAAGTGTGCCAGTGGAAAGTATTTCCTTCTCCTTTCCTGAGGATGGGTCAGTGATAGGGTTGCGAGGGTCAATCAGTAAATGAGTGGTGAAAAATATTATTTTAGAGGAAGATTTGCATGAAAAGTCTTAAACTATATTCACTTTTTTTCTTTTCAGTCCTCCAAAATAGGTAATTGTAAGAGTTTTAAGAAAATCCTCTTGATAACAGTACATTTGCAAACAACTATTATTGCAAGCTACTTTTCAAATTAGGTTATTTTTTTCGGGCTTAAAATATGGAGAAGTTATCCAGAGCAAAGACTTTTAAATGCCTCCCATGATCACCTTGTGCAGAGAAATCATTCAAAAGGTGATAACTCTAAATATTAATACATCAATTAATAGCCAAAGAGAACAACAAAAACCTTTCTGATCAAACAAACAAGAAAAAACAGTTAATGAAGAACATAGATCTAGCAGTTGCAAGATCATTAGAAAGAAGCTATACTTTCATTTTCTTTTTTGCTAAACACTCATAATACTTTAGGAAAAGGTATAAGCAAAGAGCTAATATAAGGTAAAGGCTTCTGAAAAAATGTTCTTTTTCCAGTGGGTAAGAGTTATTACTGGCTCCTTAATAAAAAGAACCTGAATACTGTTATCTAAGTTCTACATATGTGGACAATTATAGAGTTCTGGGAATCTTTTTGAATCTAGCTGTGATAGTTATCAAGTTCTGCGATAGAATCTCTGCTTGTTGCTGTATTTAAATGTTTGATTATCCTTATTTGATAACAGTCACATGTGAAGTATTCAGAAGGAAAAAAGAAACAAGCAGTAGGATGCCTGGAAGAATTTGGACTGAAGGAAGCATATTTCCTGCTGAAGGTTCTACATATATATTAAATTATTGAAAACGTTTTATTATGTGGGTTAGTAAATTCTGCCAATGTCAGAATATCAGTGTTACAGTGCGTTGTTTTCCGATTAAAACACTAATATCCAGGCTTTTTTTTCTTTTTTTTTTTTTTTTTGGTCAGTTTTTCAAAAGGAAGTTTATGATAGTAAAATCTCTGTAAGAAAATGAAGAGGACAGCATAAACGATGTGAGGATATTGAGAAGGAGAAAAGAGATTTTGTTTAAAATAATATAAATACCAAAAGAACAGTATATCTAAATAATGGGCTAAGAGACTGATTTGTTTTCAAGTACAAATATTATCTTAAAATCCAGACATGAATAAGTTTCCCAACCTGTCTCCTTTGATTCTCTTAAAGAAACTAGCAAAATTCTGTGCTTAAAAAACCAGCCGTGAGTGAAGCAGCGTAGGGTCCCTCTGGGAGGACAGGAGGGATTATATTTCTATCCACATGACCTCCCCGATCCAAAAACGACAGGACAACCGAAATTCTAGGTCAACTTGTACTCTAATGTATGCTACTAAAATTTTTGCTAGTATTGTGAGACATAAACACCAAGCCTGGAGTGAGAGTCCCGGCCTTACAATTAAGGAGAATTCCCCTGCTTTTGCTGTACTTCCTGTGATTTTCTACTTTCCCTTTGCAGTGTCAGGCGCCCCTTTCATTTCTATCCCTGTTCTTTGACAATCATTTCTGTTCTATACATCTGTCACGGTTGTTTCCCTCTCTTACATTCAGGGCCGGTCTCACGCTGGCATCTGTCCTCCAGTCCCATCGTGTCCTCCACTTTCAGTCAAAAACACATTATTACAACTCCAGGGGATCTATATCTATATAGATGTATAGATATAGATATAGATATAGATATAGATATAGATATAGATATAGATATAGATATAGATATAGATATAGATATAGATATAGATATAGATATATAGATAGATATAGATATAGATATAGATAGAACATAGATTTAGCAGTTGTAGGATCATTATAAAGAAGCTATACCTTCTTTTTCCTTTTGCTCACTGTCATCATCGTGTATGATATCTCACACACACACACACACACACACACACACAAAGAATAAAGCAGTTCTGCTTTACTCAGAGTCTAATCAGCTGTTTTTTCTAAACTGTGAACTGAATTCTATGGAGGGCTAACTCGAAATGCAGCCTAATAAGAGAATATCACAGCTAACACAGATAAAGATTTCAGTATCAACTGATAAAAGTGAATTAAACTTAAGCAGATGTAATGATTTTATGATGTGATTAAGTAGTATTTAACAATTAGATTTTTCTTTTGTTCTTTTTTTGAGTCGGAGTTTCGCTGTTGTCACCCAGACTGGACACCGCAACCTCCGCCTCCTGGGTTCAAGCAATTCTCCTGCCTCAGCCTCCCGCGTAGCTGGTACTACAGGCGCGCACCACCATGCCCAGCTAATTTTTGTATCTTTAGTAGAGGCGGGGTTTCACCTTGTTGACCAGGAGGGTCAAGATCTCTTGACCTCGTGATCCACCCGCCTCGGCTTCCTAAAGTGCTGGGATTACAGGCGTGAGCCATCGCGCCCCGGCCAGATTTTTCTTTTTTTAAATAAAAAATTTATTCTATCATGTCTTCTTTTTCTTTTATTCCATTTTAGGTTTTGGGGTACATGTGAAGAACATGCAAGATAGTTGCATAGGTACACACGTGGCAGCGTGATTTGCTGCCTTCCTCCCGTCACCTACATCCGGCATTTCTCCTCATGCTATCTCTCCCCAACTCTAGATTTTTCTAGACATTATATCCTTGCAGAGTTATAATGTTAATTCACTTTAAAAATAAAATTAAATGCTATTTTGACTCCCTTTATCATAAAATATTTAAAATTATGTTTAAAAAATTGTTACATTCCAATGCCCATTACTGTACATCAAGCTTGCTGTTTAAAGATACAAAGAATCTTTCCACTTTTAAAATCTCTTATTCCAAAAGTATAACTAATATGTCAATATATTAGTGTATCCTCTTTAAAATGGTAATATCTTTGGGAATTTAATATGATAAAATAAAATGCCAATTTGGTATGGTAAATATTAAAATATATAAGCTCTCATTAATTGTGATATTTAATTTCTTTGTAATGCATTATTAGACTACAGATATATTTATGAATGTTAAACATGTGCTTTTCACATTCTTATTTTATTTTTCAAGCAGGTTTTGAATTAGGAAGATATAATATGTGCCTGATTATTTGTCATTGAGAAAACGAACCTCAATAATTAATTTCCCTATTGTTGAGGAGTTCATTGTTCAGGGGACAAAGATATAAATGATGTAAAATAAAATAAATACTGTACAGATACAAATAATGTTGCATCTCAGCACAGAGAAACACACAGGCAGCAATCAGCTGAGAATGATGTTATGGAAGATCATGGAGGATGTGTTATTTTCCCTGTGTCTTGACAAATGAATACAACTACTGAGGGTGTGGAGGACTAGAGGACATCTAGGAAGAAGAAATAGCATTGCCAAATGTATAGAAGTGTAAAATGGTATTATGCTTGGAAGACAAAAGTGATTTTTTTTTGTAAGTAGATTGCAAGATATGTTTGGATTGTGGTTGAGGTTGTTAATAAAGAGAAGGGATGGACTTTGTGAAAGTTATTAGACTTTTTCTTCATAGAAAATAGGGACCCGGTAAAGATATTTGAGTAGAAGAGAAATATAATGGTTGTTTTGTTTTGTTTTAGGTTTTCCTAGGGAGCATATTTAAGAACTGATCAGACTGAGGGCAGACAGTACAGTGATGAGATGGCTGCCAAATGCCACTTATGGGTGAGTGTCTAGACTTAAACACAGAAGGAAGGTTTTGTAGCTAAGCCTGTTCTGTCTATGGGAAAGCTTTATCATATTTGGACAGATATTAGTTAAAGCCTCTAGTTAAGTGTGACAGTGGAATCTATTTCCATCTCCTTCCCTGAAAATGAGTCAGTGATAGGGTCGCTAGAGTTAAGTTCAGTAAATTGGTGGTGAAATTATTATTTTAAAGGAAAATTTGCATAACAAGTCTTAAACTCTATCCACTCTTTTTCTTTCTAGTCCTCAAAAATAGGTAATCATAAGAGTTTTGAAGCTTTGCAGGTCAAGAATTGGTGAGGATGTCAATCTGAACACTGACACATTACTCATGTGTGAGTGAGAGAGCAAGGTGAACCTGAGTTAGAAGTCAAATATGTCTTTTCTATTCAAATACTAACCCTCAAGTATTTTCACATATTTTAGATTAATTTTTAGCAATGTTCTAACCAAACCACAGTTTCTAACACCTTGTTTTAAAGCAAAATGAAGGAATGTAAATAAATATTTGGCTGAAGTACTAAGAACTACATAAATAGAAGCGTCCTGAAGCTAAGTGAACATATTTTGTGCAGCTGCAGTCCTTAAATTGTGCATATCCCATTCAGAAAGGTGATCTCAGGGGAGAAATTGAACAAAAGCACTCTAAGAACATCTCATTTTCAAAGATAGTCAATTTTTCATTTGGTTATGGATAAACAGAAATGACGAAATTTAAAGTTAATCCTAAGTGAAATTATGTGAAAGACTTAAACATTTCTAAAAACATAATTGCCAGTCAGAAATACTGCAAGTCCGGCTTGGTGTAGTAGCTCATGCCTGTAATCCCAGAACTTTGGGAGGCCGAGGCAGGCAGATCAATTGAGGTCAGGAGTTCGAGATTGGCCTGGCCAACCTGAGGAAACTCCCACTCTACTAAAAATACAAGAATTAGCTGGCCATGGTGGCATGGGCCTGTAATCCCAGCTACTCTGGAGGCTGAGGCAGGAGAACCACTTGAACCCAAAAGGTTCAGAGTGGGCCAAGATCTTGCCACTGAACTTTAGCCTGGGCGACAAAGTGAGACTGTGTCCAAAAAAAGAAAAAGAAAAGAAAAAGAAATATTGCAGGTCAAAGAGGGCCCCATCCTTCTGTTCACTGCCTCTGGAGGAGCGAGACTACTGCCAGGAGTCTAAGGAAGACAAGGCAGAGGTGAGCATGACCAACACCTCCAGAGTTGTGAAAATAAAGGGAATAGTAGGAAAAGGATGAGGATAAGAAATTCGAGCTCAGAATGCATCCTTTCCCAATTCAGTTCAAGTTGAATATTAGAAAAGAATCAGAGCTGTTTGAGGGAGCATAATATAAATTACAACAGATAGCTTTGACCTTTCCTCATCAATAAATGTATGTAATGTTATCGTTCTTAAATCATTGTGTATATATATTATTTTTATATGTTTAGATGACCTTTATAGAAGAGTAAACTTGTCTGTAATTACTGGATATATTTCTAGCTAAGTAAGTTTACATTAAAATTATTTTCAGTTATATAGGCTAGTGTCATTTTAATTGCTTTTTGGTATGTGTAACCTATATTCTGCTATTATTCTGGCTAACTTAAATTTTACTCTATAGCAATTATTCTTAACATAACATTTTCAGAGCACATGTTAAATATAAATGACATGTTAAATATAATTTCTTTTTATTTCAAAAGAAATAAAAGCTGACTAAATTATTAATTTATATTTTGCTCAAAATTATTATTTTGTTTTTTAAAATTTTTTAAATTTTTATTGCATTATAGGTATTGGGGTACATGTGCAGAATGTGCAAGATAGTTGCGTAGGTACACACATGGCAGTGTGTTTTGCTGCTTTCCTCCCCTTCACTCACACTTGGCATTTATCCCCAGGCTATCCCTCCCCATGGCAAAGATAAATGTACTTCCAATTAGTACATTAATTGAGCAGCTATGTGCAGGGCACTATTTTGGACACTGGAATATGAAAGTCAGATAGTATACTGTATTGGATTCATTTCTATTAAAAAGTATAAATTTATTAATTAAAATGAAAGACTATATGTGGTATAAGCTAGAAAAGTGGTATTAGTTTTCACCTACATTTTCTTTGGAAAATTGTAATTCTGTAAGCGAAAAAAGCCAGAGAAGAGGATTCAGATACATCAAATGCCAATGATAGTCCAGATGTGTACATTTTCTTATTTAACATAAAAACATTTTGAAAGAAATGATAGATGTTAGACCTATTTTACTAATAGAAGTTTTTCAAGTCAATTAATAGGTCAAATCTACATCACTCATAATAGGATATATGCACAACAGTTTAGTCTCACATCATAGGTCAGGTTCTATCACCTATTACAAGTTATAAAAGTTATTATTTGAACTGAATTTGAAACAATGGTGAAAATTGAATGAGGAGAGTCTTAGATAATTTTATGTTCAGGAAAGGCACAAGCAAATCTCAAGGCAAAAATTTTTAGGAATACTGTGGATGATAATAGATGTTTTCCTCTGCTTAGATAAAAAATATATTAAGAAAAGTGGGATGAAATATCTTTGAAAGGAATTTGTCCCTAACTCATAAATATCTCTGGATATTGGGATAAATGTTGAACTTTATTCTAGAGATAACTGGAAGGTTTTGAAGCCTTTTTTTTTTTTTCTTTTTAGACGGAGTTTTGCTCTTGTTACCCAGGCTGGAGTGCAATGGTGCGATCTCGGCTCACTGCAACCTCCGCCTCCTGGGTTCAGGCAATTCTCCTGCCTCAGCCTCTCGAGTAGCTGGAATTACAGGCACATGCCACCACACCCAGCTAATTTTTGTATTTTTAGTAGAGACGGGATTTCACCATGTTGGCCAGGATGGTCGCGATCTCTTGACCTCGTGATCTACCCGCCTTGGCCTCCAAAAATGCTGGTATAAGAGGCGTGAGCCACTGCACCTGGTCTTGAAGGTTTTTATTTATTTTATTATTATTATTATTATTTTAATTTTTATTGCATTATTGGTTTTGGGGTACATGTGCAGAACGTGCAAGATAGTTGCATAGGTACACCCATGGCAGTGTGTTTTGCTGCCTTCCTCCCCTTCACCCACACTTGGCATTCATCCCCAGGCTATCCCTCCCCAGCCCCCACCCCGCTGTCCCTCCCCCATTCCCCCCAATAGACCCCAGTGTGTAGTAGACCCCCTCTCTGTGTCCATGTGTTCTCATTTTTCTCACCCACCTATGAGTGAGTATATGCGGTATTTCTTTTTCTGTTCTTGTGTCAGTTTGCTGAGAATGATGTTCTCCAGATTCATCCATGTCCTTACAAAGGACACAAAGTCATCATTTTTGATTGCTGCATAATATTCCATGGTGTATATGTGCCACATTTTCCCAGTCCAGTCTATCATCGATGGGCATTTGGGTTGGTTCCAGTTCTTTGCTATTTGCATGTGTCCTTATAGTAGAACGATTTATATTCCTTTGGATATATACCCAGTAATGGGATTGCTGGGTCAAATGGAATTTCTATTTCTAGGTCCTAAGGTTTTTAATTAGGTAAAAGGAATTTTGTAAATTGCTCTCAGAGAGTGCAGAGAAAGCAAAAGAGATAGAAACATTGTGAAAGAGACAATTAGGTCATGAACCAGAGTAATAGGAGTAGAGTACCAGGGAGGAACAAGTAAAAAGGAATTTCAAATTAGAAAGTTTCTTAAACAGAAAAACATTTATTATTTCACCTTTGCCAGATATTGTAGAAAATTAAAATTAAGAATTAATAGGCAAGTTTTTGGACACATTAACTCTAAATTATGAGAAATAAAAAAGAAGAAAATGTCTTTAAAAGATGTGAAACATTTATGAAAAGTATAAACAAAAAATATTGAAAACTAGATGATTACTGTCAAGAGCAAAAACGAATATAAGAAAATATCAAAATAATCAGTAGCTGAACTTCTCAATAGAAAAAAAGACTGAAAGCATTTAAAAATGATGTTTTATTTATAGAGGAGATTTCTTGAATGAGATAAAGGAGATGCCTTGGAAAAGTTAAAGAAGGTAATTATCCTCAAATTTTAAAAATGTAAAAAGAAAGCAATGTCAAAAATATGTAAATTAGGCCAGGCACTGTGGCTCATGCCTGTAATCCTAGCACTTTGGAGGAGGCCAAAGCAGGGGGACCGTTTGAAGGCAATTCAAGACCAGCTTAGACAGTGAAGTGAGACTTCATCTCTACAAAAAAATCATGGTGCCATTTGACTGTAGTCCCAACTAGGGTGAAATGGGAGGATCTCTTGAGCCCAAGAGTTAAAGTCTGCAGTGAGTTACAATTGTGCCATTGAATTCCAGCCTGGGTGACACAGCAAAACACAGTCTCTAAAATGAAGAAAATCAAAAAGTTAAAATCCTAAGCCACACAACTTTTTCAAAATGTATATATGTTTTGAGAATTTCCAATAAAAATTTCCAAAGATACATTGATGGGCAGTGACCATCTGTATTTTTAGTTTTGAATATCATGTTAAATACCAACATAAGACAACAACAAATATTTCCTCAAAAAACTAATTTGCAACCATAGTCAACTATTGATTATCTAAGAATAAATGAAACAACTGGAAAATTAACCCTAATTAAACTCAAATAATATATTTGAACAATGAAGAGATTAAGATAGCTACAAATCAATTTAATTACTATTCTTTTCCCAATCAAGTCATTTATATCAGCATAATGTCGTAAACGAAGTATTTAACGTGGGATCAGGAAACTTCACTCTAATCTTAGCTCTGGCTTTAATTAGTGGGTTATAACGATCATGCCAATTTCTCCACGATTTTCTTTCTATCTTTGTAAAACTTGGAGGAGTTGAAGTAAGAGAGCTAAATATCAATATACACTCAGTAAAAGGAATTTAAATTATATTTAAAATTTTCCAACTAATTATTAAGGTTAAAGAGAATATATACATATGTAAACTTTAGAAAGCATTAATTTTATTTCCCATATAAAAATGGATATCCCAATTTGGTTGTCAAAAGAAAATTTATCCTGTAATAGTTTATTCATTCTTTGTGATGCATGTAATTAGTTTTGGGTTTATTTTCCTTTCTCTTACATCCTTACAGTTTAGCCATGTTGATAGAATTGACCACAGATCATTTGCATTCTCTGTAGAATGTTATTCAATTAATAAACACACCATACTTTATCATTTAGTAAAGGGAAATACTGCATAGTTAAGTGAATTGCTTCTGGTTTTGACATTATACAGGGTGCTGCATTGATCATGAATGTCCATATCTTCTGACAACTTGCAATAGTTTCTTTGGGTATATAGCTACCTATTGGATTGTAAAGTATGAACCTTTTTCAGCTTTACTAGGGAATGGCAACCAATTTTCTACAATATTTCTGCCAATTTACAACACTACAAGAAAAGAATGAGCATTTTCTTGTGCCACATCCTTGTATTTCTAAGACTTTGTGGTCAGTACAGTAATTAAATGGTATCTAATCACCATGCTATTAATTTATCTTGTAATAAAATTCAAAACCTTTCTTGGCAAACTATTTGATGAAGCAAGTAGTTTGAATTACAGGCTAATAGTTTGCCCATTTTTAAATGTTATCTTTTGTTATGTACAGGACACACACACACACACACACACGATCTATTTAGGGGTTCTATAATGTTTTCCTATATTACTAATTTTATCCAGAAAGATATTATATATATTTTGTGGGATTAAACCCTCAATATTGAGGGGGAAAAAGTGGTTGGTAGCATAGTACCTTTAAAAAAATTATATTCTCTATTTTTTTGGTTGATAGAAAAGTAACTAAACTTATATGTTAAATTTGTGCCCGAATCTTTGCTAAGTAATACTAATTACTTATCTATATATTCATATAGGTTTATAGTTATGTTATTATACCATGTGAAAACAATGACAGTTTAATTTTTACTAATATTCTAATAGGTAAAAGTGCATTCCAGCAATTAAATCTAACTTGAACATGATGTATTATTGTTACATTGGGATTCAGGGGTTCAGGGTGCCCTCAGCTCCCCTCAGGACGTTTCTCCAGGTTCTTGGTCTCCTGCCCTCTCAAGAATGAGAGAGGGGACCACAGTGCAGTGCGCGTTAAATGCTGGACTCAAAAGTGTTTGTAGAAAGTGATTTAATTAAAGAGAGAGAGAAGCAGAAGAAGGAGAGAGAAAGAAACAGCTAATTCTCACACTGAGTGAGAGAATCCAGAAAGATGGAATCCAGGAGAGGAAAGCAGCTTCCACACTGAGTGGAAGGGAATAGAGAAAGATGGAGTTTAGGAGGGGAAGAAAGGCTTCCACCAGAGAGTGTAGAAGGGGACCCCAAAGTGGAAATCCAGGAGAGAGAAACGGACCCTGGCCAATGAAAGGAGTTCCTCAGAACTTCCACTGGGGTGATTGACCCTTAGTTTCTTCCTGGGCCCGCGAAATTTAAACATAAACTGTTAAATCTCCCGGTTGGAGAGAGATGGGAGTGGGGCATGGGGCTGGGAAGTTCTTGCCCTTAAAACTACACCCACTTGTGGACCCGGAAAGAGAACATATTCCCCCATTATTATTTTTTAATAAGTTGCTGTTTAGTAGATAGTTTTGCTTGAGATTTTTGCATTTGTGTTTATGATTGAGCTTTATCTATAGTGCTTTTATCTTAATGTTTTTGACCGATATTGACATCAATGTTATGCTACTCTCATAAAATATGCTGGTAATTGCACACTTTTTACTCCTGACAATTTGTATGATACCATTATTTATTTTAAAAATGTTTTTGGAACCCACTGGTAAAACTACTTGTGGGTGACTTTTTATTTGTGGGAAGATTTCTAAACTACTGATTCAATTACTCTAATTGTTATCTCCAGGTTTCATATTTCTTCCTCAGTTAATTTTGTTAATGGAATTGTCTACTTCATCTAAGTTCCAAAGTGCACTGACATCAGGTTAGTAAAATTTTCTTGTCATATTTATCTCTGCAGCATCTGGCATTATGTACTTTTTTCATTCCTTATGGAGTTTATTTGCATCATTACTTATTTTGCCTTAATGAACCCTGTCAGAGGATGATTCAGTTTATTTTATTTTACACTTAGGAATAATTTTGGTTAATATGATTCTAATTATAAACTTTTATAATTTATTAGTTTCTACACTTTTATCTTTTGCTTTCCCAGTGTTTATTCATTACTTTTTAGCTTTTTTTTTTTTAAATAGTAAGCCTATGTGATTCCTTTTAACATTACCTTACCTGTATCTGACAAGTGTTGATATAGGATGATTTTTCTTTTTTTTTTTCAATTGTAGATCTTTATTATTTGATTATATGTCCTTTCAACTTTGGCAAAAATAGGTCCTGTTAAATCATATGACAGGCTTTAATTTGCAAGGTATAATTGAATTATATGCATTCCAAAACTTATCTAAAGCATAGTTTCATGAAAAATGTGTTTGAAAATTTAAATGTTTAATATTTACACCCTACAACCATTTACAAACACTTTAAGTTTTGTCTTTTAATTATGTCAGTCTGTTAGAGGGATTTCTATGTGGGTTGAAATAGTTTGGTCACCAACAGTTGAATTGAGAGCAATTATTTTTGAGAAAATCCTGCAAAAAGTCTTACTTTGATATTATAATTGTAACATCTGTAGAAAAGTTATAGCTGTGTTTACTCTACCATAATTTTTTAAACTGTACTTTAGGTTCTGGGGTACGTGGCCAGATCACGCAGGATTGTTGCATAGGTACATACATGGCAAGGTGATTTGCTGCCTCCATCCCCCGGTCACCTCCATTTGACATTTCTCCCATGTTATCCTTCACCGACCTCCCCACCTGTCACTGTCCCTCCCCTAGACATCCTCAACAGACTCCAGTGTGTGATGCTTCCTCCCTGTGTTCATGTGTTCTCATTATTCAACACCTGCCTATGAGTGAGGACATTCGATGATTGATTTTCTGTTCTTCTGTCAGTTTGCTGAGAATAATGGTTTCCAGATGCTTTTTCTATTGACAGCTCCAAATATGTTCTAATTCTCATTATGATTTTAATAATGATTAATCAGTTTAAATTCAATAACTTATTTCCTACTTTATTTTGTATAATAGTTAAAATATATTTTACTGTCTTTTATTATTAAATCAGCCTCATTATGCTGTTGTCAGTTAACATTGAGATTCATGAAATTTAGTTTCATTTACTTTTTTACAAAAAGAATATTTTTATATTTTATTTGTGTATTTTTAAGTTATATTGTTGTATTTATTTATTTTTTTAATTATACTTTAATTTCCAGAGTACATGTGCAGATCTTGCAGGATTGTTACATAGGCATATATTTGACATGGTGGTTTGCTGCCTCCATCCCCCAGTGCACAACATTAGGTATTTCTCCCAATGTTATCCCTCCACAATCTTCCCACCCCCCATATCCCTCTCCTAGTCCCCAACCTCCTCAAAAGACCCCATTGTGTGATGTTCCCCTCCCTATGTCTGTGTGTTCTTGTTATTCAAGACCCACCTATGAGTGAGAACATACAGTGTTTGGTTTTTTGTTCTTGCATCAGATTGCTGAGAATGATGGTTTCCAGATTCATCAATGTCCCTGCAAAGAATATGAACTCATCCTTTTTTATGGTTGCATAGTATTCCATGGTGTATATGTGCCACATTCTCTTTATCCAGTTTATTTTTGATGGACATTTGGGTTGGTTTCAGCTCTTTGCTATTGTAAACAGTGCCACAAAGAACATACCTGTGCATGTATCTTTGTAATAGAATGATGTGTAATCCTTTGGATATATACACAGTAATGGGATTGCTGGGTCAAATGGTATTTCTATTTCTAGATCCTTGAGAAATCACCACACTGTCTTCCACAATGGTTGAACTAATTTACACTCCTACCAACAGTGTAAAAGTGTTCCTATTTCTCCACATCCTTTCTAGCATGGGTTGTCTCCAGATTTTTTAATGATTGCCATTCCAACTGGCATGAGATGGTATCTCAATGTGGTTTTGATTTGCATTTCTCTAATGACCAGTGATGATGAGCATTTTTTCATATGTTTGTTGGCCTCATATATGTCTTATTTGAAAAGTGTTCATATTCTTTGCTGACTTTTGAAAGGGCTTGTTTGTTTTTTTCTTGTAAATCTGCTTTAGTTCCTTGTAGATTCTGAATATTAGCCCTTTGTCAGATGGGTAGCTTTCAAAGATTTTCACCCATTCTGTTGATTACCATTTCACTGTAATGATTGTTTCTTTTGCTGTGCAGAGGCTCTTAAGTTTAATTAGATCCCATTTGTCCACCTTGACTTTTGTTGCTATTGCTTTTGGTGTTTTAGTCATGAACTCCTTGCCTATACCTATGTCCTGAATGATACTGCCTAGGTTTTCTTCTAAGGTTTTTATGATGTTAGATATTATGTTTAAATCTTTAATCCATCTAGAGTTAATTTTTGTATAAGATGTAAGGAAGGGGTCCAGTTTCAGCCTTCTGGATATGGCTAACCAGATTTCCCAACACTATTTATTAAACAGGGAATCCTATCCCCATTGCTTGTTTTTGTCAGGTTTGTTAAAGATCAGATGGCTGTAGATATGTGGCATTGCCTCTGAGGCCTCTGTTCTGTTCCATTGGTCTATATCTCTGTTTTGGTGCCAGTACCATGCTGTTTTGATTACTGTAGCCTTGTACTATAGTTTGAAGTCAGGTAGGGTGCTGCCTCCAGCTTTGTTCTTTTTTACTTAGAATTGACTTGGCTATGCAGGCTCTCTTTTGGTTTCATATAAAGTTTAAGGTGTTTTTTTTCCAGTTCTGTGAAGGGGGTCATAAGTAGCTTGATAGGGATAGCATTGAATCTATAAATTACTTTGGGCAGTATGGCCATTTTCACAATATTGATTCTTCCTAACCATGAGCATGGAATGTTTTTCCATCTGTTTGTGTTCTCTCTTATTTCCTTCAGCAGTGGTTTGTAGTTCTCCTTGAGCAGGTCCTTTACATCTTTTGTTAGTTGTATTTCTAGTATTTTATTCTCTTTGTAGCAATTGTGAATGGCAGTTTGTTCTTGATTTGGCTCTCTTTAAGTCTGTTATTGGTGTATAGGAATGATTGTGATTTCTGCACATTGATTTTGTATCCTGAGACTTTGCTGAAGTTGCTTATCAGCTTAAGGAGATTTTGGACTGAGATGATGGGGTCTTCTAAATATACAATTATGTCATCTGCAAATAGAGACAATTTGACTTCCTCCTTTCCTAATTGAATACCTTTGTTTCCTTTTTTTGCCTGATTGCTCTGGCTGTAACTTCCAATACTATGTTGAATAGGATTAGTGAGATAGGGCATCCTTGTCTAGTGCCAGTTTTCAAAGGGAATGCTTCCAGTTTTTGCCCATTCAGTGTGATATTGGCTATGGATCAGTCATAAATAGCTTTTATTATTTTGTTATACGTTCCATGGATACCTAGTTTATTGAGAGTTTTTAGCATAAAGGCTGTTGAATTTTGTCTAAGGCCTTCTCTGCATCTATTGAGATAATCATGTGGTTTTTGTCATTGGTTCTGTTTATGTGATGGATTACATTTATAGATTTGCATATGTTGAACCAGCCTTATGTCCCCAGGATAAAGCCTACTTGATTGTGGTGGATAAGCTTTTTAATGTGCTGTTGCATTCAGCTTGCCAGTATTTTATTGAAGTTTTTTGCATCAATGTTCATCATGAATATTGGCCTGAAATTGTCTTTTTTAGTTGTGTCTCTGCTGGGTTTTGGTATCAGGATAATGTTGCTCTCATAAAATGAGTTAGGGAGGATTCCCTCTTTTTGTATTGTTTGGAATAGCTTCAGAAAGAATGGTACCAGCTCCTCTTTGTACATCTGGTAGAAGTTGTCTGTGATCCCATCTGGACCTATACTCTTTTTGGTTGGTTGGCTATTAATTGCTGCCTCTACTTCAGACCTTGTTATTGGTCTATTCAGAGATTCAACATCTTCCTGCTTTAGTCTCGATAGGGTTTGAGTGTCCAGGAATTTATCAATTTCTTCTAGATTTACTGCTTTATGTGCATAGAGGTGTTTGTAGTATTCTCTGATGGTAGTTTGTATTTATATGGAATAGGTGGTGATATCCCCATTATCATTTTTTATTGCATCTATTCCATTCTTCTCTCTTTCTTTTTTTGTTAGTCTGGCTAGCAATCTATCTGTTTTGTTGGTCTTTTCAAAAAAACCAGCTTCTGGATTTATTGATTTTTTGAAAGGTTTTTTTGTGTCTCTATCTCTTTCAGTTCTGCTCTAATTGTAGTTCTTATCTTCTGCTAGCTTTTGAGGTTTTTTTTTTTTATATCTAGCTCCTATAGTTTTTTTAATTGTGATGACAAGTATCTATCTTAGATCTTTCCTTACTTCTCATATGGGCATTTAGTGCTATAAATATCCCTCTAGACACTGCTTTAAATGTGTCCCAGACATTCTGGTACGTTGTGTCTTTGTTCTCATTGGTTTTAAAGAATATCTTTATTTCTGTCTCCATTTCATTATTTATCCAACAGTCATTTAGGAGAAGGTTGTTCAATTTCCATGTAGTTGTGTGGTTTTAAGTGAGTTTCTTAATCCTGAGTTCTAATTTGATTGCACTGTGGTATGAGAGACTGGTTGTTATGATTTCCATTATTTTGCATTGCTAAGGAGTGATTTACTTACAATTATGTGGTCAATTTTAGAGTAGGTGAGATGTGATGCTGAGAAAAATGTATATTCTGTGGATTTGGTGTGAAGAGTTCTGTAGATGTCTGTTAGGTCCATTTGGTTCAGATCTGCATTCAAGTCCTGGATATCCTCGTTGATTTTCTGTCTCATTGATCTGTATCATATTGACAGTGGAGTGTAAAAGTCTCCCACTATTATTGTGTGGGAGTTGAAGTCTCTTTGTAGGTTGTTAAGAACTTGCTTTATATATCTGGGTGCTCCTGTATTGGACGCATATATATTTAGGATATATAGTTAGCTCTTCCTGTTTCATTGATCCTTTTACAATTATGTAATGACCTTCTTTGTCTCTTTCGATCTTTGTTGTTTTAAAGTCTGTTTTATCAGAGACTAGGATTGCAACCCCTGCTTATTTTGCTCTTTATTTGCTTGGTAATCTTCTTCCATTCCTTTAAGTCTGTGTGTGTCTTCACATGCCAGATGAGTCTCCTGAATACAGCGCACTGTAGGGTCTTGACTTTTTATCCAAATTGCCAGTCCGTGTCTTTTGATTGGGGCATTTAGCCCATTTACATTTAACATTAATATTGTTATGTGTGAATTTGATTCTGCCATTTTGATACTAGCTGGGTTGTTTTGCTTGTTCATTGATGCAGTTTTTTTCACTGTGTTGATGGTC
Source organism: Saguinus oedipus (assembly GCA_031835075.1). Classification (NCBI taxonomy): domain Eukaryota; kingdom Metazoa; phylum Chordata; class Mammalia; order Primates; family Cebidae; genus Saguinus; species Saguinus oedipus. The sequence continues at coordinate 184,106,481 of CM063171.1, read as the reverse complement.
TTTACCATTTGGTACATTTTTGCAGTGGCTGGTACTGGTTGTTCCTTTCCATATTTAGTGCTTTTTTTCAAGAGCTCTTGTAAGGCAGGCAAGGTGGTAATGAAATCTCTCAGCAATTGCTTGTCTGTAAAGGATTTTATTTCTCCTTTACTTATGAAGCTTAGTTTGGCTGGATATGAAATTCTGGGTTGAAATTTCTTTTCTTTACAGTTGTTGAATATTGGCTCCCACTCTGTTCTGGCTGGTAGGGTTTCTTCCGAGAGATCCACTGTGACTCTGATGAGCTTCCCTTTGCAGGTAACCTGACCTTTCTCACTAGCTGCCCTTAGCATTTTTTTCTTCATTTCAACCCTGATGAATCTGATGCTTATGTGCCTTGGGGTTGCTCTTCTTGAGGAATATCTTTGTGATTTTCTCTATATTTCCTGGATTTGAATGTTGGTTTGTCTTGCTAGGTTGGGGAGTTCTCCTGTATAATATCCTGAAGAGTGTTTTCCAACTTGGATTCATTCTCTCTGTTACTTCTTTTGTTTCTTTTTTTCTTGTTTTTTTCTTATTGAATTGTTTAAATTTCATATAGATTCTGGATATTATGCCTATATTGGATGCATGTTTGTGAGTATTTTCTCTTATTCTCTAGGTTACTTAATTCCCATGACTCAAATATTTGCTTTTCTGATGTTATCACATGCATCCAGCAAGATTTCTTCATTACCTTTGTCTCTTTATCCCTAAATGTATATTTCTAAATAATCTGTCATAAATTTACAGATTCTTCTGCTTGATCAATTCTGCTATTTATGGTTTCTATTGAATTTTTGAAATTTTTGTTTATTGTGTTTTTCAGGATTTCTGTTTAATTTTTAAATTTATTTCTTTATTAAATATTTTTGTTCTGGTCATTTATTGTTTTATTTAATTGAATTATCTGTATTTCTTTAAAATACCGGTACACCCATCAAATGTAGATTTTATTTATTTGAATTATCTGTATTTCTTTAAAATACAGGTACACCCATCAAATGTAGATTAGATCTTTTTACATAATCCCATATTTCTTGGAGGCTTCGTTCATTTCTTTTCACTGTTTTTTCTCTAGTCTTGCCTTCTCATTTATTTCATTGAGTTAATCTTCAATCTCTGATATCCTTTTTCTGCTTGATCAATTCTGTTATTGAAACTTGTGTATGCTTCATGAAATTCTCCTACTGTGTTTTTCAGCACCATCAAGTCATATATGCATATGTCTTAATAAATTACTGTAACTATCATTATTATTTTAAATATACCAAGAAGATTTGTTTCTTTACTTTTTTTTAAAATAAACTTTTATTTTAAACAAACTTTTATTTTAGATTCAGGGGGTACATATGCAGATTTGTTACCTGGGTACATTGCAGGAAGCTGAGGTTTGGGGTATGAATACTCCCATCACCAAAGTAGGTTAGGTTTTCAACACTTATCCATCTTCCTCCATCATCCACCAAGTAGTTCCCAGTGTCTGTTGTTGTCATCTTTATGTCCATGACTACACAGCATTTGGCTCCCACTTGTAAGTGAGAACATGTGATAATGCTTTTCTGTTTCTGCATTAATTCACTTAAGATAATCACCTCCAGCTGTATTCATGTTGCTATACAGAAGTTAATTTCCTTTATTTATGGCATCATAGTATTCCATGATGTGTGTATCTATATCATATTTTCTTTATCCAGTCCACTGTTGATGGGAACCTAGGTTGATTCCATGTCTTTGCTATTATTAATAGTGCTGTGATGAACATTCAAGGGCATGAGTCTTTTTGATAGAATAACTTGTTTTCTTCTGAATATATCACTAGTAATGGGATTGCTGGGTCCAATGGTAGTTCTGTTCTAAGTTATTTGAGAAATACCCAGCTGCTTTCCACAGTGGCTAATTTACATTCCCACTGACAATGTATAAGTGTTCCATTTTCTCTACTGTCTCACCAATATCTGTTGTTTTTTTACTTTTCAATAATAGCCATTCCATCTGGTGTGAGATGGTATCTTACTGTGGTTTTGATTTGAATTTTTCTTATGACTACTGATGTGAAGAATTTTTTCATTTGTTTGTTGGCTGCTTGTATGTCTTCTTTTGACAAGTGTCTGTACATGTCTTTTGCCCATTTTTTAATGTGGTAGTTTTTTTTTTTGTTTCTTTTTTCTTGTTTTTTTCTTATTGAATTGTTTAAATTTCATATAGATTCTGGATGTTAGGCCTCTATTGGATGCATGTTTGTGAGTATTTTCTCTTATTCTCTAGGTTACTTAATTCCCATGACTCAAATATTTGCTTTTCTGATGTTATCACATGCATCCAGCAAGATTTCTTCATTACCTTTGTCTCTTTATCCCTGAATGTATATTTCTAAATAATCTGTCATAAATTTACAGATTCTTCTGCTTGATCAATTCTGCTATTTATGGATTCTATTGAATTTTTGAAATTTTTGTTTATTGTGTTTTTCAGGATTTCTGTTTAATTTTTAAATTTATTTCTTTATTAAATATTTTTGTTCTGGTCATTTATTGTTTTATTTATTTGAATTATCTGTATTTCTTTAAAATTCTGTGAGCTTCCTAAAATAGTTATTTTGGATTCTTTGTCTGGCACTTTTTACATCTCAATTTATTTAGGATTAGTGTCTCTGTCACCTTATGTTGCTCATTTGGTTATGTCATGTTTTCCTAATTGTTCTGGACTGTGTGGTTGTGCATTGATGACTGTTTATTTGAAGCAGCAGGCACTTATTTCAATATTTTCACACTAGCTTTATCTGAAAACTTCCTGTGACAGGTATGGCACAAAGGTAGGCAGAAGTCCAGAGCAGATATGACTGATGTGGTGCTGCCAGAAGTCTGGGAGCTACTGCAGCACACATGATGCTTGAGCAAACCATAAACTGGTGAATATTACAACTGGCATCATACTGGACCTTATCTGAATTCAAGGGCTGCTGAGGCCTATCTGATTTTGAGAGCTGTCCAGAGCTCAGATTCTGATGTTAGCATAAAGGCATTATATGCCAGAAATTGATTTTGCCATACAGGTCTGAGGCCTGGGACTGTGTGGTTCTGCCTTGTGTTGGAGAATATCTAGTGATTCAGTTCATGGGTAGTGACCTGGAATAATGGGGTTCTTCTTGGTGGTGAGTGTTATTGTGGTGGGCCCAATGTTGAGGTCCAAGGCAAAGTATTATACTTACTTCACTCTTTTTCCCAAATTGCACAGAGTATCTGTTCATACTGTGCTGCCTGGGGTTTGAGGGCATGTGGTGTGGGTGATGTAAAACTGTTCTTTTTATCATCTTTAATACATATTTTCTTATAATTGTGTAAAACCAGGTACTGTGGTCTTTTACCTGATTTTCTTAGCTCTTGTGAAGGTATTTTTGTGCATGGACAGTTGTTCAAATTCATATTTCTGTGTAGAGACCATTGCTGGATTCTCTTATCTTCCTATGCCCCTTTGAGTCTTGATATTTGGTAAGACATACTAGATGTGACAAATTCCATCTTCAGAAATCTCTCAGAGATCTGGAAAAGAATGAATATTCTCATACTGTTGCATACTGAAATAATATTTTATGTATGTTCTATCAATATGTTTTGCTTATATTTCATGAGTTTTGTTTTAATGTTTATAAAGACTTTTCCTCTGTTTACATATGTATAATTTGTTCTTTTTCTAAATTTCTAACAGGTAAACTCAGATAATGATTTCAGACATTTTTCTTTTCTTATATATGCATTTAATAATCTGAATTTCCCTCTATGAAATGTTTAAATAGATTGCACAAATTCTTATTTGTGTTTCCATTTTTACTTAAATGAAATACTTTCTAATTTTCCTTTTAATGATTTCTTTTGCCTCTCAGTTACTTAAAAATGTGTTTTCTACCTTCTAAATATTTATACTTTTTAAACTAAAAGTCTAAATTTTAAAAGTCTAGTTTAATTAGTCTCAATTTTTAAAACTCCATGGAAAAAAACACTTTGATTTTGTTAATTTAATTATATTTGAAGCAGAAAAGATTTTTTGCATGTTTTGAATTATTAAAAATTATTTTATGACAAAGGATGTGATATATCTTGTTAAATATTTGATGTTCATTTTATACAAATATGCGTTCTGCTATTTTGGGATGGATTGCTCTATAAAGGTCAATTAGGTCAAATAGGTCAAATCTTGTGTATCATTACAAGTTTTCTCAGTAGTTATTCTAACCACTATTGGGAGAGAGGCATTGAAATCTTAGGTAATAATTGTCACTTTGTCTATTTTTCTTTTAGTTCTATAATATTTACTTCATTATTTTGAGATACTGTTATAAGTTGAATACATATTCAGGGCAGTTGTTCTTTTAATAAATTGAGCCTTGTGGTAGTTATCTGTTGCTACATAACAAATTACTTTAGAATTTAGTGGTTAACTCATTAAGATATATTATCTCATAATTGTGTGAATCAGATACCTAGCATCGCTTAGTTGGATGCCTGTGCCTCAAGGTCTTTTGTAATTTTTAGTCAAACATTAATAAAATTGTGGCAGTTGTCTCATCTGAATACTTGACTGTGGCAAGAAATCTATTTCCAAGCTTATTATGTGGTTGTTGGCAAGTCTTGACCTCTCACTATATAACCTTTCAACAAGAGTACCTCATAACAGAGCAACTTATTTTCTGAATGATAAGTAAGCAAGGACCTAAAGCAGAAAGAATTCTTTTTCAATCCTAATCACAAAAACTAAATCCTATCTCTGCCATGTTCTATTTTATAGAAGCAAGTCAGTAAATCCAGCCCACACTCAGGGTAGGTAATTACAAAAAAGAATAAATACAGGTGGTAGCGGGTAGCAATGATTGGAAGTCATCTTAGTTGTTGCCAACATTAATCTTTAATTTGAACCCAACATCAAAAACTGTCCTCAGGAAAGAAAATAGCCAGAATCATCAGCTCACGAAAATAACCAGAATTATCAGCTCATCTCAGGGGTCTCTTTCTTCTTCAAAATTTGAATTCATCTCATCTTTTGACTTCTCTAAATTTATCATGTCTTCAAAATATTATTTTTAGTATGTCTATGTTTTCTAATTTGCACTGAGAGCAATAGTCTACCGTTACTTGCTTCTTGCTAACTGGAAGTGAAATATTTTATTTTAATTAGTACATTTTTCATTTATAAAAGTTTGATTCAGTTCCTTTTCTCAACTCTTCATTCATTTTTCATCTATGTTCTTCAATTATATTTTTATTTTTCTATAAATGTATTCTGAAAACTATACTGATGATATTTTCTAAACTTTACCAATGATATTTTCTAAAAGTGTTGAGGGAAACAACACTTCATTCAATCTGCAAAAAAAGTTTAAAATTCTCAGAGATTAAATATACAGTGAAAGCAGGAATCCAAATGATGTGTAAACTCTAAAGTTGAATTTTTCTTAAAAAACAGACTCCTATTAAATATTTTAACAACTAACACTATTGTATCAGTTGTAGGTAGAAAATATCATTAAGGAAAGAGAACATGAAAGTGAATTGGATGAATGGGGAAATAATTTTTTCCCTTATAAATCATGTATTCAGGACACAGCACACATAGTATCTCTTGTATGCCATATATTCTTAATGAGAATATTCTAATCCTCCATGGAACAAAACGCTTTGATTTTGTATTACAGACTATTTAATGTAGCCTTTACCAACCTATTCCATTTTAAAAGTTTTCAGTTCCTCTGATGAACTTAATGCCATAATATTAATACTTAACATTTTCTACATATCCCGTGCTAGTCCATATTCTAATACCTTTGGTGTTCCTTCACCTTGTTACTGCCTCCTTCTTATTTCTCATGGATAATTCTTACAGTGTATGTATTTACTTAATATGTATTGCAACTTCCTTCTAATACGACTTCTTGAGTTAGAGAAGATAGAAAGTTAAAATGTTTTCCTCTTTTGACTTTCATATAAGTTTAGTAGGCATGCAAATCTTGAGTTAGAGCAGAAGCAACCAGAGAGAGCGAGAGCAGAAAATTATGAAACATGAATTTTTTATTTTTATAATATAAAGGCATTATTAGCTTCCTGATTCAGGCAGCTTCCTGATTAGAGTAGAAAAAAAATTGCTCTAGAGTGAATATCTGTAGTGATCATTACTCAGACACACAGGTGCCTTCCTGATAACGACAAGCGTAGTAAGTTCATTGGCAACCCAGTTCTGTAATGTTTTAGAATATTTTTCTGGAAGCACAGACTACAGTCCATTTCATCAATAGTCTTAATGATTAAATTTCACTTAATTGTTTATTATAAATCTCTCTTTTTGAAGAATCTAGAGAGGATTACATTTTTTGCATAAAAACCCTAATTGACATACTCATGCTTTTAAAATTTGGCTAAGGTGATATCTCATTCAATATTGTAACAAATTATTTGATTACCTTTTATGAAATTCCTCCACAGAAGTACTTACATGATGTTTTAACACTGTATTACTTTCTAGCTTGCCCTTACCAGGCTAAAATGACATTGTGTCTTTTAAAATGTTTCCCCCATTTGAGGATAAACGCTTTGAAAACACAGTCCATTTTAAATATATAACAGGAAAACAGTTTATAATAGACACACTGACTCTAACGATAGTACAGGGTCCTAGTACACATGCATTGTGTTTAATGCTGCCCTTTTTTTTCCCATCCATTACACTTAGTTTAGTGACTATTAGTGTTTGATAAAACCAACTTTATCCCTTTTTCTCTTCATTTCTCCAATTTACTTTTTAAATATATATTCAAACTTATTGAAAAAATTTATTTGAAATAACCATTTTATAGAGTAATTGTGTGCCTATATTTATGGCAAATTCTTTACTCAATATTTAAGTCATTATGCTGACAAAAATCCACTAATATAAATTGTTCTATTATCAGATATTTTGATGAATTATTGGATTTAATCATCTTACAAACCATATGTAAGCTATTTACAATATTTGTATTTCACTGTTGAGGAAATTGGAATTTCTAGAGCCTCTGTAATTTTAAGTCAATACAATAAGAACTGAAGAGATAATTTGAAAATAAGTGTAATTTCAAAATCAGCAGTATCAATAAATGTCAAAACTTCTCATACCCACAGATATCTGGAATTTCTGGTGAGAGATCTTAAAGCCCACCAAAGAGGAAGAGGAACTAAAATAGGTGGTTAATCACTAGTCCCTATCCCTTGTCTCAAACAGCTATATTTTTATCTATTTCATATATTGGGTTTTGACAAAGAGTCTATCTTTGACCAAACTTTTGTCAAGTTCCTCTGAATCATCTTATCAACTAGGCCTGAACACTTGGACTTCCTTGCCTATATTTGCATTGTTTAATTTTAGGAAAAATTCTGTTAAATTTGTTTAGTGAAAATTCTGCACCCTTAATACCCGATCTGCATCCCCTCATCTTTGGTATGTGATCACCCTGATCTGCCTTCAGCAAGACTGTAGTCAAGTCAGGTTCACTGGCATTCCTCTGTCCATACCCATTGCCTTCTTATCCCTGATGTTTCCTGTTACTAATTTTCCATCCATCAACCCCAACACTCTCCTATGGCTATAAATCCTCATTTGTCCGTGGTGTATTTGAAGTGGATTCCAATTCTGTGCTGGTCTGCTGGTCTCTTTTCTTCTATTACAATAATTCCTGAATAAAATCTGTTTTTGCCAGTTTACTGTCAGATTCCAGTTTTCTTTAACAATCTCCACTTAAGACATCCTAGGAGAGAAGCATCATATAGCTAAAACTTCTTATCTATTAACGTGTGTTACATGTGCAATATTTCTTAACATGAAGTCTCCTAAAAATAATTAAGTTTTGTATATTAACTACTTGCAATGTTTGTAGCCTTTGATTATTGACTTTAGAGTTAATAATCTTGATTTCTTTAATAACATAATTATAAGTAATTGAGTTTCAAAAAGCCATGTGTTACCTTACATTCTTTCCATGTGGAAAATGCTTGTAAGATAGTTCTGTAGGGAATAGGGACAGACAACCAGGTATAAGAAGCATTTCACTTACAAATCAAGCTTTGCAGTTGGGGTTATTAACATAATAGATAGCAGAGCTTTGAACATCTGCTTGTTAAATGGTAGGCTTCATTGCTGTTTCCTTGGAAAATAACCTTTAAAAATGAATGCTATTTGTATGGTTTTGCTGTTGTGTGGTAAATATATTACCAAAAATTGTATAAGCCATTAGAAGCCATAACATGGTATTACTGAATTACTATATTCGCTATTTTGCTTTAATTTGAAGATGATTTGCTTAGTGCTTTGTATTATATTTTGCTCTTAAGATAATCACATATAAACAATTATGAACTACCTAAGTGGAGAAATAATAACTTACTCATAGGCCTTTTATTTAACATTATAATTGATTTGGTATAGTTTCATGTTAGCCCAGAAAATCAGCATGAGACTGATAGCCTATTGCTGATTTCTTTGTAGTATGTGAAAATTCTCAGTGAAGAAAAATTTTTAAGTGAAAACTGGGGCAAGTGCAAATGCTCTAACTCTTGTCAGAATTTGTTCAGGGACCTCAACTGTGTCAGTTTATGAGTGTTGTAATATGGTAAATTGGTCTAACATTTTAAGATGCTGGAGAGATTTTAAAATGGCTGCTACTCAAAAATAACAAGAAAAACACCCTACATGAACCACCAAAAAATTATTTGATTGTTAATTGCTCTCAACCAACCCACACCAAGCAAATGATTTTCCAGTGTTGGTCACACTGGAGATGGTCAATGGCTCTAAAATATTGCTGTTGCTAATTGCATCTCTGTCTACCTGAACACAGCTGAAGTCATTTCGTGGTGTTCTAAACTGGTACAGAGAAAAGTAAAAAACATCAGATTCTTCTGGATAGAATTATATTCATTTTGACTTAATGTTGCAAACACTAATTCAAGGATAATATGGTGGACCTTTAATTTAAAGTTAAATTTGGAGTATAAACCAGGGGTTCAAAGTATCTTCGTATGGTCAGTAGTTACCCTGCAGTGATGCCAGAATTGAGATTCTATTGGAGAGAAAGACAAAGGAAGATGTTGTGTTCAGACTAAATGTTGAATAAGTCAATCAAAAAATATGCTACAGGAACATAGTAAGAATGGTAAATGTTAGTAAAGAGAGCCATGTCCTCTCCTTGCAGAACTCTATGCCTCAGATAAACTTACTCATCAGCACTTAGTCCAGGGTTGATTTTAGTTTTAGGTTCAGTTCACTAGCTCAGTCTTTCTTAATCCCAATCCACATTTCTACTGGAATAATGTCACAATCTGTGGTGGCCAATTATCTATTCCTAAACCGAGTCTTCTGTCTAGTTTGTAGAATTATGCTATTTTAAGTCAGTCATATGTGCTGGAGTTTGTGTTGGTTGGAGTGAGAAGATACCCGTAATAAAGGATGTACATTGTGCTTTCCACAATACAAATAAACCTGATAGTAATTTCTTTAAAAAATTATGATACTTTAAGTACTGGGATACATGTGCAGAACGTGCAGGTTTGTTACATGTGCCATGGTAGTTTGCTGCATCCATCAACCCAACATCTACATTAGGTATTTTTCCTAATGCTATCCTCCCATAGCCCCCCAACCCCTAACATGCCTCAGTGTGTGACATTCCCCTCCCTCTGTCCAAGTGTTCTCATTGTTCAACTCCCACTTATTAGTGAGAACATGTGGTGTTTGGTTTTCTGTTCTTTTTAAATGATATTTTAAGTTTTGGGATGCATGTGCAGAATGTGCAGGCTTGTCACCTAGGTGTACACGTGGTATGGTGGTTTGCTGCACCCATCAACCCACCATGGTAATTTCTAAGATGTCAGAGAACAAGTGAAATCTAGTTTATCTTGCTGGGTACAGAACAAAAATGATTTGATAAAGGAGTGGTTTTGATGTTATTATTTCTAAAATATCATTATAAAACATTTTCTAGGACTTTCATAGATAAGCTCTTACTTTTATTTGGCAAGGTATATTACTACCAGTTTATTGTGCCTACATAAAAAAAAAAAAGAGTCCTTGAAATGGTACCTATAGATTTAGTTGATGCAAAATATTTTATTTTCATTAGAATCCTGTCTAAACATCTGTTTTTCAACAATAAATTATTTATGTACTCAAAAGACTATTATTAGTAATTAGTGGTATTGGAGAAATGTGACTATGTATCTTAAAATCTAGCCTCATGTATAGAATAATATTCCTATTTTATTTTATTAGTCTTATAATCATGAAAGAATCAATATCACTCTCATATTCAATATGTCATTTTCTTAGTTAATAAAATATAATTTTGCTAATCTTTATTGAGTAACTCCGATATCTCAGATGTCATTTCAAAAGATATATATATATATATATATATATATCTTAACACATTTAATCCTCCTAATGGCTCTATAGATACTTCAAATTATTATACCCACTTTATAGATATAATTAAGGTAACACACCTAGAAAATAATGAATCCAGATTTAAATTCAGAGAGCCTAGCTTCATATCTGTCCTTCCAAATTGCTGTGCTATAGGGATGTGTTTTCTTTAAATTTAAATGTTTGCACATTTGTCAGTGCCACTGATGATAATACAGAAGTAAGTTCTAAATCTTGTTCAATTCCAGCATTTTATTGCAAGACCTTTGAGAAAGAAATTGTGTTGCATCTTTTCTTCGTGATGTGTAGTCAAGGATTTGACAGATAATTTCTCTTGTTAAATATTGTTTTCTTTAATTTGTAACAGCCATATAAAAAACAACTTAGATAATATAGGTGAAAGTGGAAATATTTATTGATAAAAATGTATCATGAAACAAACTTTTAGAAATATTTCTAGTTGTCTACTTTCTACTATTAAAACAATTATAAGATGACAATAATATTTTAGGATATTTGAACTTAATAATGATTAGAAGCAGATGTGTGTGTGTGCGTGTGTGTGTGTGTGTGTGTGTGGTGTGTTGGTAAAGGTAAGAGGAATATGAGGCAAATGTGGTGTTTGATGTAATATAATTTATTTATAAATATATAATGAGAGTAATAACAATTAATAGTGACAACGGGAAGCCAGAAGGGCAGTCATTAATGATGTTAACTAAGTCAATCACAGAGCTGTAGAAATAAGCAGAGCTGTGGTTCATAGTAAGTGGGTGACTTACTTAAATGGCTGACTCCATATAATTAACTGCATAACATCTATTTTCTTATTCTTTCTCACTAACAGAAGCCCAATTATGTTTGAGGCTCAATTATACTCAGTTAGAAACATGGCATGTAGACGCAACAAAATTGAGGTTCTGTTAGATAAGAGAAAATACAGAATATTTAATTATTTCTGCCATTGTAAGCTTTAATTAGAATTAAAACAAAAGAGCATAAAATATCATAATTTAATTGTATATCTGTAACGTACTGAAATACTGTAAAAGAACTTCAAATTTGTGTCTATAATCTCAGGAAAATAGCGTTTTTGTGGTGGGGAAAAAAGGGGGAACAGATGTAAAATAGCTGGGGATATTTGATAAATCTTGGGTGGCTGAATGTGAAGAAAACATATAGGTACAGGGTTATAGTTGGCTTTGACTTGAAAAAAACTCATAATGGCTTTGACTTGAACAAAAGAAAAACAGATGCCTTCAGATACTGGAATAAATACCCAATTCTAAATCTGGGGCAGAAAATATACAAGATAATCTGGAATGATTTGTCATATAAGAAATCAGGCTATCAAACACTACTGAGGATGTTTTAGACTCAGCAGCTAGCTAGAGAGCCTTCTATTGGCCAAAGGAGGGATAGAAGCACAACTTACAAATGGAATAGTCAGAGCACAGAAGAATTTGAGGGCAGTGAAGATAATGCTGTATGGCATTATGTTGATGGATACAAATCATTGCAACACCAAGAGTGAATGCTAATGCAAACTGTGAACTTGGGGTGACATGGATGTGTCAGTATAGGTTAATTGATTGTAATGAATCACCACTTGGTGGAGGCTGCAGATAATGAGAAAAGGCTGGGCATGTGTGGGAGTAGGGGCGCATGGAAAATCTCTGTAACTTCCTCTCTATTTTGCTGTGGACCTAAAACTACTATTAAAAAAAAAAGCCAAAAAGATTGTAACAACTTGTACATTGAAGGAAATCAGTTGTTAAAATACTAAATAAAAGCTAATATAAAAATGAAAAACCTCTTGGTTTTCAAGATAGAGGTTGGAAAGTATGACCTGTGAGTCTAATCTGTCTCACTTTCTGATTTTGTAAATAATATTTTATTGAAACACAGTATGCCAACTTGTTTACATTACTTTCTGTGGTTGCATTCGGGTTATATCAGTAGAGTTGAGTAGCTGTGACAGAGGCTGTATGGCTTACAAAGCCTAAAATATGTACAATTGGCCCTTTGCAAGTGGTAGGTTCAGAACATATTACTTCAAAATATAACATCTTGGCATTTGAGAAAACAGCAGAAGTAAAAGATCACCTTTCCCTGCTATTCTCCTCTGAGGTAGGTCTTCAGACCATGTGAGAAGTGCCTACCCTATACCCAAATAAAAGAAACGTCCTTATCTCTGAAGACCCAGGGACACAGAAGGATATGATAAAAAAGCCCTGCTAAGTTCTTCAAGTTTTTATTATTAGATTATGCACCTTTTGTCCAATCATACATCTCTCCATCTACCTACTTCTTCATAAGACTCAGTATAGAAACACACAGGTTTCTCTGTTTCTTTGGGTCTTCATTTCCTTATGAATACATCTGTCTCATATAAAACTTCTATTAAACACGTTCTATGCTTTTCAACTGTTAATCTCTCTTGTGTTATAAAGCCCTCAGCCATGAAGAAAATAAGTTTCTTTTTCCCTACATACAAAAGAATTTTACTGATCTGTTTTCTAAGTAATCAAGTCATTATTTTGAAAACTAACACATAAGAATCAAACATTTTTTCTATCTCTACTGTATGACTAATACCTCAAATTTACCAAATGTTGGTAAGAAGATATTTTCTTTATGGATGTAATGTAACTTATAAAAATATAATAATAAAATTGGAAAATAACCACTTTTCTATGTCTGATGAAATAATGGATCTAATGATATAATTGGTCACCAGGGCTAACACCACAGAAAGAGTCACCCAGACATTATGTGCCTTCTGACAGAACTTAAAAAATGGCTTATGATGTAGTCACAAAAAATATCAGTCCTAGATCTGACCGATACTCCAGATCCAACTACTAATTTAGAAGAAAAATCTGTAACGGAAGTAACATATAAAACCATGCTAAGTTGATTTAATCAACAATTTCAGTCTGTGGGAAACTCAAGGAAAAACACCTAGTTTTTAAAACAATCAAGATGAAAAAAAGACAGAAAGAGAAACAAGGAATACTAAAGAATTTTTACATTGTCAGGTGAAAACATGCAACTCTGCTATGTCAAAAAATAGGAAGTGAGTATTCTCATTTTAAAGATACATGCTAAAATATATGTGGATGAAATAAAACATCTGGAATTTGCTTCCAAATGACTTACCAGAGGGGAAAGAAAAGGGTACTGCAGATAGAGAAATACTGGGACTTGTTGATGTGAGATGATTTCATCATAGTTCTTTATACTATTTTCTTTATGTTTGAAATTTTCCATAATTAAATGTTAAAAAAAAAAGAGACAGTGGGAAGAAATTAACTCAATCTGGAAACCCTATTAAAAAGGGCTTATTGAAGAATTGTGGGTTAAGATTTTGTTCTTGCATACTGTCTGTATAGAACACAGAATTTTGGTTTGGACCAAAGGTTGAATCAATAGCAAATGGAAAACTGGCCAGCATGCCTGTGAGAGAGTGAGAAAACTTATTTACAAATGTAACACAGCCAAGCTGTATTCAGTATCTGCTCCAAATAGCTGTCATTACCCTACCCATCTGTTTAATTTTTAAATCCATCATTGTTTACACCGGAATAAGGCAGAATTTCTATTCTAAAAAGTGGTTTTTATGTGATGATGAAATCACTTAGTGTGAGTGACTTAGAGAACCTTATAGAAATGTAGTCGTGGATCAGTTAATAACTGCGTTTAACTGACGCTAACACAGTGACAAAATAACATTGCCCTAAATAATAGTGACTTATTTTTCTTCTTCTTTTTTGTTTTTTTTGTTTGTTTGTTTTTTGTTTTTTGAGATGGAGTTTTTCTTTTGTTACGCAGGCTGGAGTGCAATGGCGCGATCTCGGCTCACCACAACCTCCGCCTCCTGGGTTCAGGCAATTTTCCTGCCTCAGCCTGCTGAGTAGCTGGGATTACAGGCACGCGCTACCATGCCCAGCTAATTTTTTGTATTTTTAGTAGAGACGGGGTTTCACCATGTTGACCAGGATGGTCTTGATCTCTTGACCTAGTGATCCACCCTCCTCCACCTCCCAAAAGTGCTGGGATTATAGGCGTGAGCCACCGCGCCCGGCCAACTTATTTTTCTTCTAATGAAACTCAGAGTTAAATAGTCTGAAGATGGTATGACTGCTTTACTATAATTACTACATCTCCAAACTCTTTCTTTCTGATCCAGCCATCGAGTGTACATTCCGTGTAGAAGATAGAGGAATATTTACTGGTAGAAATGTTTACTGGCAGAAATATTTTCTTGCTTATCAGCCTGATGTTTATGAAATTTTCTTCGGCTCTCAGGCGGTTGTCACTGTTTACATGACATTGGCTTCCCAGATCTACAAGGCAGCTGAAACAAATGTAGTTTATTAGCTGGGCAGAAAACCATCTCAACAAGATGAGATGTCACTCTCCTGTTTACTGACTGAAAAAGAGAGTGACAACTGGACTCTGAGTGACAACACCTAAGGTTACACTAGTTGTTTGCTATCGCCTTTGCTTTTGACTGCTATCAGCACACAGTGTGTAAAATAACAACAGGAAACAGAGAACTTTCTAAAAGAAAACTAATCTTAATTCTAAAAAGATATGAGTATGGTTTAGCACTAAATCTGTTAGATGGGGTTGACTTCACCTTGTTTTGGGGACAAGTAGTGCAAGAAATGTACAAAAAGAAAAAAGAAAAGAAGAAAAGGAAACAGCTGAGAGTGTGTTCAGTAGAATGCTGTATGTATCTAGTGGATCCACCCAGGATTAACTGATTGTCTAGGGGTGTGAACTTTTGAATGTCATTGCATGACCAGGCTGTTTAAAATTTTTGAAGGCGTAGAATTTATGTTGCAGAAAACGAATTATCATGCAAGTGCTACCTATCCATAACCACACAGATGATTTTTCTTCTTGGCAACGCAAGCAAAATTTATCAGGTAGACAATATGAAAATATGTGAGTAAATTCTCATTTGAATTGACATCTGTCTCATTCCTTCATTAACTAATGCTTAAACAAAAACCTTTAAAAGGTTGCTATTTTATATTTTATGTTTGATTGACAGTTATAATTTTATCTTTCTGGAAATTAATCTTAAATTGTTTTGCAGATCTCACTGAGAAGCTCAAATGGAGCTGACTTGTGAGATCCATGTGTGGCTGTGAGGAAGGAAACCCTTAATTGCCCTTAATCCTCTTAAGCTTCTAAGACCACTTGTCCCTAGCTGTCCTGCATTGCATTTCAACAGGAGAGGTAAAACCTAGCAGACTGGGTGCCAACCTTAATTGCACCCCTATAGATAGCAGGTATGATATGGAGGAATCTTTCCATAAGGCACTGTTTTTGCTTAAACGTGATCAGACCCCCACCTAGCTCACGTACCCCTACACCTACTTCATGGATCAAGACATTTTCACATGTAATTTCTGAGATTGTGAGCCTTTAAAAGGGGACGGGATTTTCTAGTCATGGAGCTCAGCTATTGGGGCATTCAGGCCCACTGCAGCTCCCAGCCGAATAAATCACCACTTCCTTCCAAGTTCGGTATTCGAGTGGTTTGCTTGCAGTCTTTCCTACTTCATTATTTGGTTCCCTGACTGGAAAGTGAATTTCGGTAGGCAGTCAGCCAGAACAGTCTTTCAGGAGTTTTTTGTTGCCCTACGGAGCATCCCTGCAGAGGAAACCAGCCAGCTTGGGAGACAAGAGTCCTGAGTGCACTCCCGGGCAGGTATTGGCCCCAGTGGAATGCCTTGCCAGAACAACACAGTGTAGGTCCCTGCAGCGGATTCACCCAGTGGCTGAACACCGAGAAGGAACAGGTGTCTAGAGTGTCCAGAAAATAGAAACATGGTAGGATCAATCCTGAGAAACTTGCAACCTCCTTTAGGTGGAAGTGTTGCCTGATCACCCACCTGTGCTGGATTTGTCACTCTTGAACTCAGCTGTCTCTCTCTCTCTCTCTAACTAACCTTGAAAGTCTTGCTTTTGGTTTCAATTTGGATTGAGGGAGGAGTGTGATTGTGTGAGTGATTGGAGGGGTCCAGTTGGACTCAGCAGCCATGAAATGTGGGAGTGGCAGGTCCGTAGAGAGGGACCTAAGCTCTTGGGTGAATTATGGGGCCAGATGGGATTAGGAACAATCCATATATGGATGGAAGGAGATGCCCTCACAATCTACGTGTTGTGAGGGGATTAACAAACTTTCTGATGCAAAGTGGCATCTGAAACACCTGCCAAAAGGGAGACAATCCTACTTACCTGAAGCAAAAGTGAAACAGAAAGTGTGTCATGTCATAAAGGACAGGGTAAACTGGGGGAAGTGTATGATTGTGTGTGATTGGAGGGGTCCAATTGGACTCACCAGCTGTGAAATGTGGGAGCAGCAGGTCCGTTAGAGGGTACCCTAAGCTTTGGGCGAATTGTGGGGTGGCTGGGATTAGGGACGATCTGCATATGGCTGGAAGGAGGTGCCCTCACAGTCTAGGTATTGTGAGGGGATTAATGAACTCTCAGATGCCAAGCAGCACCTGAAACACTCCCCCAAAGGGAGACGATCCTACTGGCCTGAAGCAAAAGTGAACAGACTGTGTGTTGCATCATGCAGGGTGGGAGAAACTGAGGGTGGAGTAAAATTCTCTTTACTGCCTGTGAGTGCTGTTTTATTGTGCCAAAAACATGGGACACACTAGCAGTAAGCCTACTCCTCTGGGGACTATGCCGAAAAATCTCAAGAAGGGATTTAGTGGGGATTATGGAGTGACTATGACACCAGGAAAGCTGAGGATGTTATATGAGGTAGACTGGCCAGCATTTGGGGTGGACTGGCCCTCAGAAAGGAGCCTAGACAGGTCTCTTGTCTCTAAAGTATGACATAATGTTAAATGCAAGCCAGGATACCCTGATCAATTTCCATACATAGATTTGTGGCTGCAGCTAGTTCTAAACCCTCCACAGTGGACAGGCAGCAACTGTACTGATGGCAAAGGGGAAGACAGCTAGGGAGAAACCCTGCTCCACCTGCCAAGGGACGCAGACTCTTAAGGTCCTGGCAGATCCAGTGGTAGAAGAGCTTTTGCTGATGATACCCCTCCCCCCCCGATCTGGAGGAAGGACTTCTCACCCCTGGGCCTGAAACCTCAGCACCTCCACCAAAATTGCACACTCCTAAACCACCCAGAGTAGACAAGAGAGAATGTGGAGGGATTCCTCTCATAGCTGCCTGCTTCCTAGGAAGAACTCCTCCTATAGCAGCCTGTGTGTGACCCAAGGCAGGTGTACAGAGGCCTTTAAGAGAGCAGAGATATACGGGAGTGGATGAGAGTGGCCACATGGTAGAAAGACGTGTTTTCATGTACCTGCCACTCACCTCAGCTGATCTTATCAACTGGCAAGATAACACCCCATCTTATACCGAGAAGCCACAAGCTCTCATTAACCTACTGCAAACTATTGTCCAAACTCATAATCCCACTTGGGCTGATTGCCGCCTGCTGCTTATGTATCTTTTTAACATGGATGAAAGGTGGAGAGTACTCCAAGCTGCTTCCAAATGGTTGGAGGAGCATGTTCCAGCAGATTACCAGAACCCCCAAGAGTATGTCAGGGTCCAGTTACTAGGGACTGACCCCCAGTGGGATCCAAATACCCCAGGGGGCATGCAAAGGCTAGTCTGGTACAGAAAGGCCTTACTTAAAAGATTGAAGAAGGGAGCCCAGAGGGATACAAACATTAAAATATATCTGAAGTCATTCAAGGGAAAGAGGAAAGCCTGACACAGTTCTATGAGAGGCTATGTGAAGCCTGTTGCATGTATACTCCTTTTGATCCTGAGAGCCCCAAAACCAACGAGGGTATATATCCATTAGTCAGTCAGTGTGCAGAAGACATTAGGTGAAAGTTACAGAAGCAGGCAGGATTTGTGGGCATGAATACTTCCCAGTTATTGGAAATAGCTAACCAGGTGTTTCTGAATAGAGATGTGGTAAGCCACAGGGAAAGTTGTAGAGAAAATGAGAATCAAGCTCAACGGAGTCCCAACTTGATAGCTGCCACTATTAGAAGAGTGCCCCCAGAAGGGTGGGAAAGGGGGGCTCCTGGAAGGCTACCCCATCTAATTGCCTGTGCCTGCAGCGTGACCAGAGTGCTTACTGTAAGGAAGTGGGACACTGAAAGGACAAGTGCCCCCAGTTGACAGGAAAACAGGGCAATCTTAGGCATGAGGCTTCAGATGAAAGTGAAGGAGCTCTGTTCAATTCAATGGAAGGACCACTGGACTGAAGGGGGGCAGGCTCAGTTGCCCCCAAAGAGCCCATGGTCTGGATGACAGTCCCATAACGCCCCTAACAAAGGAAACAATCAATATTGTTGGAGCTACTGGGGTGTGAGAGGAACAGTCTTTCTGCTTGCCTTGGACTTGTGAGGTTGGGTGGCATGAGGTGATTCGCCAGTTCCTATAGATGCCTGATTGTGCCTTGCGCCTGCTAGGTTGGGATCTGCTCAGTAAGCTATGGGTAACCATCACCTTCACCAAGAGTGGCACTTCATGGCTGGCATTGCCTAAAACTGGAGTCATAATTGCTCTCAGCATTCCTTGTGAAGAAGCGTGGAGGCTCTTCTTAGCTGAATGAGGCTGGGAGATAAAATCTGCATTAGCAAAATGATGGCCTATGGTCTGAGCAGAGGACAGTCCTCCAGGACTGGCAATCAAACAGGCCCCTGTGCTCATTGAAGTCAAGCCTGGAGTTCAGTCATTTAGGCAAAAGCAATATCCACTTCCCCGGAGACCCTAGAAGAAATTCAGATCCACCTAAAACACTTAAAGGCATATGGAATTTTTGTTCCTTGCCAGTCTCCATGGAATACCCCCCTACTTGCCTTTTCCTAAACCAGGGACCAAAGACTACAGGCCAGTGCAGGACTTGCGTTTGGTTAATCAGGCTACAGTGACTTTGCACCCAACTGCACCTGACCTGTACATGCTGTTGGGATTATTGCCAGTGGAGAATAGTTGTTTTGCCTGCTTGGTCTTAAAGGATGCTTTCCTTAACATTGGACTGGCTTCAGAGGGTCAGAGACTATTTGCTTTTCAATGGGAAAATCCAGAAACAGGTGTAACCACTGTGTACACCTGCACCCAGCTACCCTAGGGGTTCAAGAACTCTCCCACCACCTTTGGGGAGGCACTAGCCAATGGCCTTTCAGAAGTTTCCTGCTAAGAAACTTCCTGCGTGTTGCTCCAATATGCTAATGAACTCTTATTGGGACACTCCATGGCAATTGGGTGAGAAGCTAAAGAAACAGGTGCCTTACTTCGGCACCTGGAGGACTGTGGGTATAAAGTGTCTAAAAAGAAGCCCAGATTTGCTGACAGCATGTCTGGTATCTAGGGTTCACCATCTGGCAGGGAGAGCACAGCCTAGTAGCAGAAAGGAAACAAGTCATTTGCAACCTGCCAGGACCTGAGACTAAAAGGCAGGTGAGAGAGTTCCTGGGAGCTGTGGGTTTCTGTAGACTCTAGATTCCAAACTTTGTGGTACTGGCCAAACCGCTTTGTAATGTCACTAAGGTGGGAGACAAGGAACCCTGTGAATGGGGATCCCAGCAGAGACAGGCCTTTCAGGAACTGAAAGAGAAACTCATGTCAACCCCAGCTCTGGGGTTACCTGATTTACAAAACCCTTCATGTTGCATGTGTCAGAAAGAGAAAAAAAAATGGCAGTCAGAGTTCTAACACAAACAGTGAGACCTTGGCCCAGGCCTGTAGCTTATCTCATCAAGCAGCTGGTAAGAGTTTCCAAGGGATGGCCCTCATGTTTAAGGGCCCTGGCAGCAACTGCTCTGTTAGCACAAGAGGCTAATAAGCTAACTCTGGGGCAAAACTTAAATACCAAAGCACCCCATGCAGTAGTGACTCTAATGAATACCAAAGGACTTTCTCTAAGCAGAAGGGGAGCAAATAATTAAAGAGGAATGGATTCAGCTGCCAGTTGGGAGAGTAGCACTACTGACCACAGAGTTCCAGAATGGTGGAATGGATGAACCGGACTATTAAGAGTAGCTTAGGGAAAATATGTCAGGAAACAGGATTAAAGTGGGTGTAGGCACTTCCCTTGTTGTTATTCAAAACTAGATGTATTCCCAATATCCCCCTATGAAGTCGTATATCATAGGCTCTGTCCCATACTGTGGGCACTCCTGGGAACTCCCTGACAGTGGGGAGAAATTGAGCTGGGAAGACAGCTACAAGCTCTAGGAAAAATCACTCAGGATATTTCAACCTGGGTAAATGAAACAGGTCCTGTAAGCTTATTCTCTCCAGTTCACCCTTTCTCACCAGGTGATCATGTGTGGATAAAGCACTGGAATGTAGCTCCTTTGAATCCACAGTGGAAAGGACCCCAGACCATGATCCTGACCACCCCCACAGCTGTAAATGTGGAGGGAATCCCAGCCTGGATCCACCACAGCAGCGCAAAACCTGCAGCAACTTGGTAAGCTAGACCAGACCTAGACAACGACTGCAGAATCACCTTAAGAAGGACAACAAGTCTTGTTCCAGCCACATCCTGGAAGCTGGCTGGTCCAGAGATGGCCAAAGCATGAGGAAATTCATGGTGGGACTTCTGCTAAGAATTTGGACTTATACAGTAGGGACATTAACTAATTTTGAAGAACACTCTCAGTGTGTGCACCAGGTTACTGAAGTAGGACAGAAAGTTACTGCTAGCTACTCTTGTTCTACAGTTATTATAAATGTGCAGGGACACAGAAGGGAGCCTGTTTATATAACAGTACTCAGTATAATATGTGTAACCCACAACAATGGAACAGCCCTACTAAATTAATAGCTAAAACAGAGGAAAATAATGAGAGTGAGAACTCTTACTGATGTTATAGGTGAGATTCTCAAAGGTGAGAGTGAGGAAAGAGACCCTTAATAACCCTTAATCCTCTTAAACTTCTAAGACCACTTCCCCCTAGCCTTCTGCATTGCATTTCAATAAGAGAGGTAAAAACCAGCAGACCGGGCACCACCCTTAATCACACCCCTATAGGGAGCAGGCATGGTATGGAGGAGTCTTTCCAGAAGGCATTGTTTTTGCTTAAACACAATCAGACCCCCGCCTAAGTCACGTACCCCATGCCTACTTCATGGATCAAGAAATTTTACATGTAATTTCTTAGACTGTGAGCCTTTAAAGGGGACAGAATTTTCTAGTCGTGGAGCTTGGCTATCGGGACATTGAGGTCCACTGCAGCTCCGGGCTGATAAACCACCACTTCCTTCCCAGTGCAGTGTTTGAGAGGTTTGTTTATAGTCTTTCATACTTCAGCTGGAGCAGTGTAAATCATCAGGGTTGAGACAGGTTTTATCTTGGTTCCCAGAGTGAAAACCAAGTATTACTTCTACGTTTCTCTAGTATTTTCAGAACGCTTCTCTACTAATTTTTCAAATTAACCATAAAATACTGTTTCAAGTTATTATGCCTTCATCCTTGAAAAACTACAGTATTTTTAGAAGTACCTTTGGTAAAAAAAAGGTACTTCTTTTATTTCAGGAAGCACATTTGAACACTGTAAAGAGTACTGACATTTAAAACTGATTCAATTTACATAACATTTTCTGGGGACTAGAAACAAACTTCAAAGGAGAAATTTGAATTCTTTTTATATATCACAATACCCAAAAGGATGACCAAATATGTCACTAGCTTATCTCCATATTTTCCTGATAAGGCATATTATTTCTGTTAGCAACTGGAGGAGTTATTTCTAGTAGCAGATATGAGAAAATGCTAAAGACAGCATTTTTACAGAGTTTATTTTCAATTACATGTTTCCACTGAATTATGTGTAAAGGATGCTTGGAGAAGTTTAAAGGTAGTTAACTTTTCTATTTTTGGCTATATGTTTTAGACTACTGACCATGAGGTGAACCAGAGATTTTGATGGAAAAAGAAAAACTTTTTGGGAAAAAAATCCTGCAGTGAAATCTTTAACGGTAGCCAACTTATGAATATTTTATTTATACTTACTTAAACATCTTAAACCACATTATCATAAGTAATTCATAGACCTTTCCTAAAATATGAAGTACTTATAAAGCAAATTTTTATACTTGGAAAAGAATTATAAAATGTATTCTTGAAAGTAGGATGTTTTAGCCGGTCATGGTGGCTCACACTTGTAATCCCAGCACGTTGGGCCATAACGAGGTCAGGGTTTGAGAGCAGCCTGACCAACATGGGGAAATCCCGTCTATACTAAAAATACAAAAATTAGCCAGGTATGGTGGTGGGGACCTATAATCTCAGCTACTTGGGAAGCTGAGGCAGGAGAATCACTTGAACCCAGAAGACAGAGATTGCAGTGAGCTGAGACCACACCACTGCACTCCAGCCTGGGTGACAGAGCAAGACTCCATCTCAGAAAAGAACAGGAAGTAGTATGATTTCTTTTGCCAACCACTTCTTGACTAACATTAAGTAAAATTACATGCAGCTCAGTCATTGCAGTAATTGCCTGGTTTCATCTTCCTGAAGAAAAAAAATAGTTGCATCATAGCTGATAGTTACAATGATTTTATATTATGTTACCTGTCCTTGTTTGTTGATTCTAAGAACAGTCAGGGAACATGGACTGTGAGCACATCTTCTGGTTACCCTCTAGATCTATTTTCCAGTTTCTGTCCTCTCCTCCACCTTAGGGGATGATCTATAAACCAAACAGGGAGCTCCCCTGACTTCTCATTTCCAGCTGGCTGGCCATGGTGTGGCCCAGCTAGAGCCGAGTTAGGAGGTAGAGTGAGGTTGGATAGTTGTTCCTCTGGCTTCCCTCATGCTCAAGCTACCTGTGTTCATCAACTACAGTTGCTTCATTCAACCAATCTTCTCTACAGGATTCTGTTTTTCAAGGTATGATGACCATTGTTCCCCCTTCCATTTGCACCTGCAGTGGCAGCAACTCTTCTGTTACCACTACTACTGATGTTGATATAGTTTGGATGTTTTTCCCCTCCAAATCTCATGTTGAAACGTAATCTTCAATGTTGGAGGTGGGGCCTAGCAGTAGGTATTTGTGTCATGGGAGCAGATCCCTTCTGAATGGTTTGATAATAAGTTTACATGAGAGCTGCTGTTTGAAGAGCTTGGTACCTTCTTGCCTTTCTCTTGCTTCCTGTCTCACCATGTGAATATGCCGGCTCCCCATTTGCTTTCTGCCGTAATTGGAAGCTTCCTGAGGTCTCACTAGAAGCTGAACAGATGCTGGTGCCATGCTTGTACAGCCTGCAAAACTATGAGCCAAATACACCTCTTTTTAAAAAATAAATTATCTAGTTTCAGGTATTCCTTTATACCAGTGCAAAATGGACTAACACAGATGTATTCGGTTAGTGTAAATGTAATTCCAGCTTTTGCCATTTAAAGTAATTACTTTTGTACTAGTCTAATATGATACATTTTGTGACTTTCTTACACTCTGATTATACCTTTATATGTGAGTCTTTTACTAAATCATTCTTAAACTATTCATATTTGACTGTCACATCCGTTGTCCTGAAAAACTTGACAAAGAGACAAACAGGAATCTAGTAATACCTTAAGTATATTCAGGTACAGTTTATTCAATTCAATTTAATTCACTATATATTGAGAGCTTGTGAAACAATTAAGCTCTGCAGAATGGAGGATGTGGAGGTGGGAGGTAGAAGAGCATAACGGTGTCCGGCACATGTCCCAGAGAACACAAAGCACCATTTGCATTTCTATTGATCCACCTTGCTTTTTGCCTGCCAATGCTCTGCCATGGTTATTTTAAGATGTTTGTCTTTCTACATTATAAAGTCTGTTGTGAGAGAATAAATCTTTTATCCACTCCACAGACCCATTTGATGACGATGATAGTGCTGTTTATTTGCTACATTGTGACTCTAATAGATGTTCCTATCCAGTAAAGGTGATTGTTCTTTACCGGAAACCTAAGGCTCACTGGTCACATTAGTGTAAAACTGAATGTTTCCTTCCAAATATACTGTTGCTCCCACCATTTGCTGAAGCCCCTTGCCCTGGGTCTAGAGCACAATATGAAAATGTCCTCCCCACCTCTGATTAGTGAATTTTTTCTGCTTCCCTAGTTAATTCTTCAGTTCTGTATGTTTAGAATTTTAAACTCTGCATTAACCAGAACTTGAAAAAATAACAAATAAATTCACATTCACATCTATTCATATTACATTTTCATTATGAAATGTAATATGAATAATGAAAATGTAATCATGCTTTGAGTTTATTCTGAGTAAGAGAAGAATAAGAAGTTTTAAAATGAGATTATCTATAAAAAAGGAGATTTTGTGGAATAGTTTGTTTCTACTGAAAGAGAAAAATGGGTTGTAAGTAAAAAATTAAACACAAAAATCTTTATTAATAAGTCTAAGAAAAATATAATCTCTATATATTTTAAAAATGTCAAAATTCAAAATTTATTATTCATTTTAAAATAGTTTTAAAAGATAATAGAAACTCCAGTATTCAAAATTTATTATTGATTTTAAAATAGTTTTAAAAGATAATAGAAACTCTTATCAGTGGAGTAAAAACATTTTTTACTAAAACTAATGTTGTATTTAGTTTTAAAATATTTTTTAAAAAATTCTACAATAAGAAATAGCACCTGTAACTTCTATTATTTAACACTCCTCTAAGACACTATTATTACTAATATCTGAGATACTACTATTAGCATATACCCGATTAGATAAGAAAAAGAATTAAAGTCATAAAAGTTAGCAATGAGGACATAATGCTGTTACTATTTGCAGAGAATATGATTATATACAAAGAAAAGGCAAGGGGATCAACTAAAACTCCTCAATATATTCAGTAATTCAGTACATATTAGAGTATAACATTAACTTAGAGAAATCACTAATTGTCAAACAAAGTAAAATAACAGAAAATGCACTTGGAAAAAAACTCCAGAAAGTTAAAATTTCTAGGAACATATGAGGAACATGCAGAGCCATATTAAAAATGCTAAAAATTCCTGAATATAACAAATGAGAAAATGGAAAAAGAAACAATCTTCTCCAAGTACATTAATAATCATGATCTCAACTAATATGCCATTTATTAATTACACAAATTAATACCAAATTTCTACAGAATTTGTTTAAAAAAATCAAAATTCTTAACACAGAAAGAGAAAACCAAATATCACATGTTCTTACTAATAAATGGGAATTAAACATTATGAACACAAAGATAGGGACAGTAAACACTGGGGAATTCCAAAAAAGGAGAAGAAGGGAGAAGAGTAAGTGTTGAAAAACTACCCGTGGGGTACTTTGCACACTACTTGGGCAACAGGATTATCAGAAGCATCATGCAATATACGCATGTAACAAATCTGCACAATGTAAAATTTGTGATAAGAGACAAAGCAATTAGATAATGATAATGATCCATCAAACAGGAAGGTATAGCAATTAAAAATATATATGCACAGAGAACCTAAATATTTAAAGCAAACATTGACGCAGCTGAAGGAAGAAATAGACAGAAATATAATAGTAGGATACTTCAATATCCAGCTTTGAATTTTAGAATATCTAAAAAGAAAATTTAATGAGGAAACAGTGACTAGCACAGAACTATACACCAAACAACCTTAACAGACATGTATAGAGCATTCCAAGCAACAGCAGCAGAACATACATTCTTCTCAAGTGCACATAGAACATTCTCCAGCACAGATCACATATTAGGCCACAAAAAGTCTTAAGAATTTAAGATTGAAATTATAGTGCTGTATTTTCCAACCACAGTGGAATAAAATAGTAGTTAATAATGAAAGTAAGCTGAAAAATTCGTCAAATACATGGAATTAACCAAAACAGTCTTAACCAATGGACCAAAGACAAAACAAATGAAAATTTAGCAAATATCCCATTTCTCAAATGAAAATAAAAGTAGAACATGTGGAAACTTATGGAATGCAGCCAAAGTGGAATTAAGAGGGATGCTTATAGAGATAAATACCTGCATTAAAAAAACATCTCCAATGAACAATATAAATTTCTCTTTCAAGAAACTAGAAAAAAAAAATAGCACTAAGCCAAAAGTTAGCAGAAGGAAGGAAATAATAAAAATTAGAGCATACAAAAACAAAACAATAAAACAACAACAAAAAGATTCATGAAATAGTTTGTTTTTTTTTTGCGAAGTTAAACAACATTGATAAACCTTTAACTAAACCAAAGGGGGAAGAAAGATAAGGTTCAAATAAAGGAAATTAGAATTGAAAATGAATACATAACAACTAATGCCACAGAAATAAAAAGAATCACATGAGACTTCTATGAACAATTAATTATGCAGCAATAAATTGAATAACCTAGAAAAATGAATACATTCTTAAAACGTACAACATACCAAGACTGAATCATGAAGAAACAGAAAACTTTAGCATACCAATAAGCAAAAAGGTAATTGTACCAGTATTCAAAAATCTCCCAAAAAAGAAAAACCCAAGAGCAGTTGGCTTCAGGGATGAATTCTACGAAACATTTGAAGAAGAATTAATACTAATTCCTCTTTTAAATATTTATTAGGTACGGTTGACAGTTACATACTCAAAAAAATAAAAATTCTGGCAGAGACAACCAATGAGGGACGTTTTTACATATTTAATATGCTATATAAATGTAAGTTATAAAAACTGTGCATAGAATAATGCAGTATAACAAAATACTCAGAAAGTTACCATAATACATTAAATAAATCTGAAGTGGAAAGACATCCCATTCAACAAATATGAATATGTTGAGCTCTGGGGAAAAAGCTGTGTTCCTACTTGGACAAAGATGAATTCAAAATGTGGTAATGATTTAAATATAAGAAGCCATAAAGTAGAGAAGAAACATGGGAGATTTCCTTCATCAACCCAGAGAGTGGAAATCCTTTACACATTTGACAAAAATATTCTGAAGCCATAAAGAAGACTGATAAATGTAATGATATAAATATCAAAAACTACTAGAGGACAAAAGACAAAAAACACAGTCGAAAGATAAGGACCAAATGGAAAAATATCAATAACTGATATTGCATACAAAGACTCCCTAATATATAAAGAAATCTACAATTAGATAAGAAAGCGAATATGGTTTGGTTGTGTGTGTGAATTGTACTCCCATAATTTCCATATGCTGTGGGAGGGACCTGGTGGGAGATAATTTGAATCATGGGGCAGTTTTCCTCATACTGCTCTCATGGTAGTGAGTAAGTCTCACATGAGATCTGATGGTTTATCAGGGGTTTCCATTTTTCTATATTCCTCATTTTCTTTTGCCACTGCTGTGTAACAAGTATCTTTGTTCTTCTGCCAAGATTCAGAGGCCTCTCCAGCCATGTGGAACTGTAAGTCTAATTAAACCTCTTTTTTCTTCCCAGTCTGAGGTATGTCTTTATCAGCAGCATGAAAATGGACTAATACAGCAGCCACTAGAAAAAACAGGCAAAAGATAACAGGAAAACAGTCACAGAAAAGGAAGTGTGCCCTTAAGCATAGAAGAGATGCAACATCTCGCTCATTGTAAGAGAAACACAAATCAAAACTACAATGCTATTTCTTTTATTCTATCAGACTGACAAAAACCTAAAAGCTTAATAACTTAGCACCTTAATATTAGTAAAGTTGTGGGCAGAACCAAGTGACTGCCCTCTTCCAGTGGTTTCATTCATATTATAGCTTTTGTGAATGGTTGTTCACTACTTAACAGCAGTTGTGCAATAAGGAGGTCCTCACCATAGGGGCAGCAGAGGCGCTGGCATTGTCATATGTTATTATGACTTTATCGTCTCCATAAAATTTAATATGCATACCTCTTTGTGACAGCAAATCTTAGTTTGTAGTTTCTGGTTCATATCCACTACTGCATATGCAAAAGAGCTGATACACAAGTTCAATTGCAGCATCGTTTCTAACATTCAGAAGTTAGTGCTAGTTAAGAGACATATGACATTTTTGTACAATGAGATAAGAGACACATGACATTTTTGTACAATGAGATAATCGGTATACAAGTAAAGTAATACTTCTGTTTCTGTCTTAATAGGAAAAAAGTGTTCCAGATATATTAAATAAAAAGCAAAATCAACACAGATTAAAAAAACACAGAAAAATGCATGCAGTATACTACCCTCTGTGTAAAAGGGAAGAGAAAACAAAATATATATCTGTACTAGCTTATACACACAGAAGAAAAATCCATGACAAATGTAATTGTAAAAAACAAACTAATAAATAATAATATTCATGTGTTGAGTGGAGGTGCTAAGTAGATTGGGTGGGAAGCTATCTTAGTTTAGGTTGCTATAACAGGATATAATATACTAAGTGGCTTATTTCTCACAGTGTTGGATGCTGGAAAGTCCAATATCAAGGTGCCAGAAGATTCTGTGTTTGGAGAGGGCTGTCTTCCAGTTTTGTAGACACCCATCTTCTCATCGTATCTTCACATGGCAGAGACAAAGAGAGCTTCCTATTATCTTGATGAAAGGGCACCGATCTCATCATGGGGGTTCATCTCCCTGATCTCATTCAAATTCATTTACTTCCCTAAGGCCCTATCTCCAATCATCACACGGGGAATTAGTATCTCAACATATGAATTTGCTGGGGGACACAAACATTCAATCCATAGCAGAAGGAAAATTTTCACTGTGCACCTTTTAATACTTTTTAATGTTTGAAATGTGTTCATTACCTATTCAAAATGTAAAATACAAGAATTCCTAAGAATAATAGAGACAGGTGGCACCTCATCAAATATTAAAATCTAACTGAATAGGTGGCATCTTTAAATTAATCTCTCAAAGAAGAGCAGCAAGAATTTACATAAGGGTCAATAAGATATCCCAACCTTTTGTAAACGGATGTTCCTATTGCACTTACTAACCAGCCTTCGGTTACCATTCAAAAGGGTTAGATTTTGCTTGTAGTCTATTTCTTTTTCAAACATTTGCATTTCTCTGAAAGCCAGGATTTTTGTATTTTTATTAATAAAAATTATCACAAATTTTGTATTTAAACAATGCCATAAATTGGGAGTCAAATATGTATAATATGTGAAAAATGCAGCTACAAAGAAAATGCAAATGATGAGAGGATTATAAAACAAACCATTCCCTCAGAAAGCAGCATCCTGAATATAACCGGCTGTTGTGTTCTGTATGGGGGGGAAGTCCCAGATGGCCAAGAATTCTGGAGAGGGTAGGAGGTGATGAAAAGTAGGAGGTGACAGAATATGGTATTTTAGGAGATTTGAACTGAGGGAAAGCACTGAATCATTTGGCTGCGACATTCTTTCTCATATGAGTGCAAGTAATCTCTATCTGCCACGAATACAGAAAGGAGAGAGAGACAGAGAGAGTAGTTAGGTATAGTCACAAGGATTTCCCTTGCTTCTAAAATAGGGAAGAGATGGAAATAAGTACCTCATACAAACGTGAAGGTTCACAGTAGGAAAAATAAAGATTTTTTAGAGTAAGTGACTCCAGAAGAAATATCTGAGCTGGGATTCTGGGAAAACATCTTGTTGTGTGTGTGATGGATTCTATATTGTTTACTGAGAAACGATGGCAAGGAACACTGAGCTGTCCCCAGGCAGAAAACCGCTCCGGGTGTTACAGAATAGTGAGCAATGTGTACTGGTCATGTACTAGTTAAACAGGTTCCCAAACACAGGATACATGACCCTGTCCTCATTGCTGACTCGCAAAGAGTGCTTTCTAGTTTATTTTTATTTTAATAGTGAACAGACACTATTTGCTGTTTAGTCTATCTTTATTCTATGAAAAAAACACTGAACATCTGCTTCTTAAAAGTAATCACTTGTTTGCAAAGAATAAATACGTGGTCAGAGTCTACTCTGGGCTTTCAGCTGGGAAATGCTGTCAGCCCCCTGAAGTGCCACAGTTTTCCACTTTTGCACTCTGTCTTTGGGTCTGCTTCTTAATTCCTTCAACACCATCTGGGTTGGGGTCTCCATGACCAAGCTGGTCTTGGCACTGGGAGATGACATGTGTTAATTAATTTATCATCTCTGAAAAAAGTATCAAAATCTCAATTATCTAATACCCATGCAAGAGTATTGAGTTTATAAATGCAATCATCTAGATAAGTCAACAAATCCTCAAATATTTGATAATTATCTTGCTAAACTCATTGCCTCTAAAGTCATAGATACTGAGACTGTTGCCACCAAAATCTTAGGAGACTTTTCACTTTGTATGTAAATATAAATGTAAATAAAATTATATATAATTGTATAAAAAAGACTGCTAATATATGAAATATATAATCTTGCTCTTTTGTAATCTTCAGGAAATTCTATTAAACAATGAAAAATGAAATTTTTATTAGACTCTTTCTCACTGAGATCATTTTGTAAAGTGTTGAATCGGTAGGACAGCAGGAAAACAAATCGCCAAACCCATCATTCAGTACAATGTTTCTCCAAAGTTGACTGTAGACTAGAGGTTCACAATCTGTAACCTCGCAGAGTATGAGGTCATCATTTCTTCTGCCAAACAAAATGCCCATGACCCTGCCGACCAACTTACATTTAAATTACAGCTGCTAATCTCCAGGGATCCTAGAATGCTACATTCAGTGTTATTATATTTGCCTAGTTTTCAGACACTCTCCTCTACAGTTTTTGCCCATAATTAGCTCATTCTTATCTCTATTCAGGCATGCTATATCTCCGTCTTAAATATCCCACAATCACAGAATGCTTCTCCAGGCATTGCCTAATTTTATTATCCCATTAAAATGAAATATCTTTGAAAGAGTTATCAATGTTTCCTATTTTATCATATTTTTTTTCTGTTCTCTAGCCAAAGGCAATAGGACTTACCACTCATGGAAACTTCTATTATCCAAGTCACCTGTTATTTTATTGCCACAGCCAATGGTCATTTTCAATCTCCTCACTCTGTATGTCAAGCAGCATTTAACAGAGGGTCTTACACTTAATTTCTTAAATATTTTTTCATATATCCTTTAGCAGATTACTCTCTTTTAATTTTTATTCCATTATTGGCTTCAGCTTCTTGTTTGACTTTGCTGTATCCTCCTCATCCTCCTCAACATTTTTATGTATCAGAGAAGCACAGGGCTCGGTGTTGGATTTCTCTTCTGGCTAAACTGTTTCTGTAGTTTTTATGTTCCATCACTTTCCATTGAGTCTGTTTCTGAAGAGTGAAATCAAATCTACTGTCTGGACTTCTACCAAAAACTTGAGATTTTTGAAATAATCCTGTATACATTTCAAAGTTCAGTGAAGTTTCTGTTAGCATATCAGCAGCAAGCCTAAAATATGTTCGACTTGTTGGTTCAGTTTTCAACCTAAGTTATTAACTTGTATTCTGCCTTTCTTTATTTCTCTCAATTTGGGCTCCTCGAATTGAAACACTCTGGAGTTCATCTCACTTTTTGCTTTGCTTCCAATTGCTTTCCAATTTTCTCTTTCCTTTATACTTGTAAATTTCTTCCTCTGTGTTGGTAGCACCAACTACATGGTAGCAAATTGAAATAAATTACATTTTCTGATTGGATAGTTAGTCTCTGATAGTGCATCAAGCAGATGAGGTTATAGAAAGTGTCTGAAGTTTTAAAACCTACATAAAATATCCTTGCCAAAGACCTTAAACTAGCTATTAAATTTGGCCAGATGTCTTGTTTCAGAGCTCTTGGCACACTGGCAAAACACATGCATACTTAAAAAATTCACTATCTTCAAAAAGAACTGCTATATTTCTGATAGTAACAAGTGTAAAAACATAGCAATCACCCTGTTATCTGGGTGATAAGTAGTCTATAGAATAAAGACACATTCTATACCAGATTCCTGGCTTTGATTGATAGATTTAATATCTTTTAACACTTGCAAGTGGGAAACTAAATTCCTTTTATTCATTTTTAAGTCCTTCCTGGATTTTCTTCTTTTTCCCCTTTCTCTGTTTTATAGCAATGTGGGCAGATATTAATCTTTGTTGATGATGCTATGGGGTCTTTCGATTCCTTTATAGTGAGGCAAGGATTTACAACTGTACTTCCCACTGGCAAAATATCAAAGTAGTTAAACAAATGCATCTTTTACTTTAACAGATTAGTACCTTGTGGTGGGACAATCAAAATATAGCTACCAAATATTTCAAATATCTTCTTGCAGATGAGTTTATTTTAGAAAAAAAATGGTGGCATGATCATTGTTAAAGAGCACAGATTATGAGGTCATCATTTCTTCTGCCAAACAAATGAACATTTTGGGCATCGTCACCTCCCACAGTTTCCATGTTACTGTTAAAGAAAGAGAACTTTCTGACAAAGAAGTAATTTTTACAGAAGCAACTTTTTGAATACTTTAAACAAATTATCTTCAAACTTTACACTGGGTAATTATATCACTTGAATAATGTATCACATTTGAGCCCAAATGTAATTTGAAAAAATAGTGAACCTTTGCAACACAGACAGCATATATAGCAGGTGAGCGTTGCTGCTCTATGTCTATTGTCAACTGCTATACAGAAACACCTATTAAATAATATTTCATCTTAAAAAAATTAAGGCAGAGAGTGAAAAAGAAGTTTTGCCACAAAATCGATCCCATTGATTTGCTGAATTTAAGCAAAATAATTCATTTAGAGTCATAACACTCTCTTGCTAAAATCTGTCTAAAATAATTGTGCTAAGCAATGGACTAGTTAGAGCTGAACTAGTTGTGTTATGACAAGTAACTAGCTCAACTGGGAGCAGTGTGTTATTGGCAAAACGAAAAGATGTACCACATAAGTATTATTTGAAACAGGCTGAGTAGGAATTCATTGTGTGGGAATATGTAAGGTAGGAAAGAGATCTTTGGTTAATCAGTTATATTAAAAATTAATGCTTTTCTAGTCCCACTGAGTGCCTCATTTTCTTTAGAAGTATTAAGACCTTATCTCAAATGCTGCAATTCATTAGATTACTTTTTGAAAATACGTAGTTCTTACTTGTTCTCCCAAGTATACTGAAGGTGACTTGGGTGTAGCCCTTTGCACCTTCACGCACTGATCTTTCTGTCTCCAAGGGCATGCCATGGTGGTTTGCTGCATCCATCCCCAGTCATTTACATTAGGTATTTCTCCTAATGCTATCCCTCCCCAATCTCCCCAACCCCTGCTATCCCTCCCCTATGCCCCAACTCCCCGACAAGCCCCAGTGTGTGATGATCTCCTCCCTTATGAGTGAGAATATGCAGTGTTTGGTTTTCTGTTCTTGTGTCAGTTTGCTGAGAATGATGGTTTCTAGCTTCATCTAGGTCCCTGCAAAGGACATGAACTCATCCTTTTTTTATGGCTGCATAGTATTCCATGATGTATATGTGCCACATTTTCTTTACCCAGTCTATCATGGATAGGCATTTCGGTTGGTTCCAAGTCTTTGCTATTGTGAACAGTGCCACAGTAAACATACGTGTGCATGTGTCTTTATAATAGAATGATGTATAATACTTTGGATATATACCCAGCAATTCCATTGCTGGGTCAAATGGTATTTCTAGTTCTAGATCCTTGAAAGTTATTAGAGTCCATTTAAATAAAAAATATTCCTTCATGTTAACCAAGTTTAAAATTCTCAAAACAAATTCTATATTTTTAATACATATTTTGAATTCTTCATATAATCCTTATATGTTTATTAATTATTTGAAGTATGTTTAATAAGTAAAAATATCTTTTTATGTTTTGTAATGTTTAAAACACAAGACACTATTAATAATTAGGGCTATATAAAATATTAAATAGAAAATACATCTTTATAGTTTTTTTTTTCTATTTGCAAAACTTTTTTTGTCAGTTCGCCCTCTTGATAATCAAGAGCTTCTTGAGATAGGTATAAAAACATAGTTATAATATATGAAGAATTTGAGATTCCAAGGGGTTGTAGATGGCTTTCCAGAATTAGCTGGTACATCTAAGTAGGGTAAATAGTTTATAGAAAATAAATTGTCCCTAACCACCCTCATTGGCCCATCAAACTTAAGACTGTGGCAAACACTGTGAGGTCAATTGCAAAGAACTAAATGGAGGTGCCAATCCCCATTCCTCATCAATTCTCCCAGGGTCAAGATGCAAAAAAAGCTATTTGCATAATTTAGTCATTGAATCTTGGATTTCTGATGGGGGGACATAAATAACCAATTTTAGAAAACAAATTGACTGCCAGGATCCCCATTTTAGTCACTTGTTTCAAAAGGAAAATAATTCAGAACCTGGTTAGATTTTGAAGCTCAAAGCATAAGCAAGATATACATCACAGCACCACACTCATTGCCTGTTCCCTGCTTTTCATTCCTTTCCTCAAAAGTGTATTTGTCCAAAGCTTGTCTAAAGCCACAACCTCCAGAGATTTATTCATCATTCATTTATTTTCTCCTAATATCCATGCAAAGGGAATGTAGGACTAGAACTCTAGAAGCCTGTTGGTTTGGTTAGTTTCTTGCCTCTTTTATTAGTTAGCTCTGTCACTTTGGCAGTTCACTTTATTTTCTCTCTGATAAATCCACTCTCTACATGTAAAATTAGTGATCTGAAGTAGATAAGTTTCTCTAATTTCTCCAATGTCTCTGAAGCTGTAAGAAAAGATAAGAGTGTATAATAAATCATTTTCAAATTGTGAGGAAAAGTTATAGAAAAAGATTCAAGTCATGACACTAAGTAATGCCTAATTCTGGGCTTTGCTAAAGTGTCAATTTGAAGAGAAAATGTAAGCATCCAATTTTAGCTGCCTAATGTAATTTGAATAAAATGACAGAACCACTGATTCAATACCATTACCAAATTAGTTTGTCCGTAACCTCCAGCATAGCACTCCATTAAATTACACACTTATTAACAATACATTTGAAGACACATTTGTAGTAAGAATCTTTGTACTAGTTAGTTACAAGCCACAGTTTTAGTCTTAGAACCCCAGTACATGCTAAGCCTTAACCCAACTAGAGTATTGCTCGGACACATGGACAGATAGCACATTGCTCTCTTCGCCCTGGTCACTCCGTGATCTGCCAGTAGTGCTCTCTGTTATCTCCCTCTAAAGTGATCTTTCAAGCAGCAACTCAGATTGCACTCACCGTGCAGGAAGCACTGCAACTAGAAGTGATTTTTTTCCTTCCACTCAGCCACCCACCTCAGTTCACCCCCACTTCCACCCCACAAGGTTCTACTTGTGTCTATCCTCTTTTGATTCAAATGCTTGAAGTCACCTCTACCCCTACATGAACTCCATACTAGTCTAGAGTGGTGTAGCTAGGGGTTTGTTTCTTAAGGATTTGCCTTAATGGTTACTGCTGTCTTTCCCTTGCTAGTTCCAAAATCTTTTGGACTCCAATCATGCCTTCCTCTTGATTGTGTGACCTCAGATAGGATGACTCTTATCCTCAGCAATTCATATTTTTATCTTCTGTCTCCAATATTCAAATTTTAGGGCTTTTAAAAAATTGTTTTGGTTGACTTTTGCTGAATTCACCAAAACATTTTTTTTCTTTTTCATTTCTGCCTCATTTTTTCATACATTAGTTTTGTTTCTTGGCATGAAATTATTATTTGCATACTTGCTATAAAATCTTACAGTAAAAACATTTGATCTTTCCTTTCATATACCTGTATTTATATATGCACACATGTATTTGTATTTGGGACATTAATAGCAAAATATTTTATTATATAATTTATACACTAACATAGCAACTGATAATATGGTCTGAAGAATGTCTTAGGCTTTTTGAGTTTCTCTGCCTGTGCTCTGAAACTCACAATGCAAATATTTATGTTGAAGGTTTTATTTAAAAATCCAAGGTAAAACTCTTTAGTGTTAAAGAATAAGAAAATAGTTATCAAGATATTCTTATTTTTAACAACTCAGAGTAGATGCTTTGATTACTACATGAACTTTTGATTTTTTTGTTTTACCTCGAATTATCTTTACATATTAGTGTTTATTAATTAAAAAGTCCGTCAAACTAGTATAACATAGAACATATTACAAACATCCTTTTTTTTTCTTTTAAGTTGAAATTTAAGTGCTAAAAACATGTATGTTCTTAGATTTAAATATAATGCCAGGCTATATTTATAATGTGAAGGGAAGCAATTTTTTCCAACTGCAGCCTAGTAAATCAGTACATTGTAACCGCTGCTACAGGCAGTAAAGTAGTAGTAATAAATATAAAAATCATTAAATCATACAATCACTTTCATTATCCCTCACTGTTTAAGGGTATCAATTTTTCCCTCGGGTTCAGCTTTTAAGAAGAGTGGATGATAATGTCATGGATTCTCCGGGTGTCACTTTACCAGCCGGAAACCTATGTGGCCAGTGGTCCCTTTCCATGAGTTTTGCTTGGTCCCACAGGGCTCATTCCGCCCACTCGGCCAGGCAGACTGCAGTCGGCTGGGGCTGGATCCCTGAGTCCCATACCTGCCAAGGGCGGGCCAGGCGCGGAAAAGTGAGGGATGCGTGAGTGAACATTGGGGCTGGCCACTGTCCACAGCCAGGCAAGCCTGCTGCGGTGGGCTGGGCAGCTACAGGCACCGGCATGGGTGCCGGTTTCCCGTGAGGCTGTGGCTGGGCCAAATATACCACAAGCAGCTTCCACTGCTGGCACTGGGGAATGCGGTGGCGGCTGGAAGCTTGGAGGCACCAGGAACCCTAGAGCCCCAAAGAGGGTGTCACAGCCTTGGCCCAGGATCTCCTAGGTCTGGGCTCCGAGAAGGGCTAGAGCTCTTCTCTCCTTCTTGTCACCCACAGCATGACGAACAAGGGATGTGTTTCAGCCCCGTTTTTGTTACAGCTCTTTTGCAGATCCAGAGTGCTTGTCCTGCGTCCTGGAAGAATTAGGTACGCAGAAGATGGAGGGTGAGCAAGGCAAAGAGGAGCTTTTTTGAGCAATGGAATAGCTCAGAGGAGACCTGCATTTAGTAGCTCCTCACTGCAGGCAGGTGTCTTGATGAGTGTTCAACTCTCAGCAGAGAGGAGCCCTTGGCGTGGGAAGCTCTTTTCGCAGCTGGTAGTCCCATCATCTCCTTGAGTCTGGCTAAGTCCAGGGCTTCTATGGGCCTCAGAAGGGAGGAAGCACGTACCAGTTGGTCGATGGGCAGCCATGGGCGGGCCTGGAAAAAGCACCGTAAGCTTCCACTCTGGTCATGGGATCGGCAGCCTGAACCCCAGACTTCAGGCCCTCCCAGCCTGAAGTGGGGCTTCACTGGCGATCCACCCGCTTCCACCTAGGAGCCTGTCTGCCTCCCGCCACAGCTCACGGCACCCAGGCTGTTCATGACAAGGTGTACCTGCAGGCCAGCGCCAAGCTGCCTTCATCTCCCCCTTAACCTCTCTCCCATGCTTGTCAGTGCCCTAAGTCTGAAGCAGGGAGAGGTCAGGCAGCGGGAACAGACACCTCCCAGCCTGAGAGGGTCGGGGGATCTTCCCTGGCCCCCAAGAGTGCAGAGATGCCTGGGTCCCCAGCCGAAGCTTGAGTGGCTGCAGCTGTGCCGAGGAGGGTGGCACTCTTGCTTGCTGCCAGCCCTCAAGAACTCAGGGATGCCTCGGTCTGCAGCTGCAGCTGCACCTGGGGAGCACAAAGCTCTCACCCTGCTGACTCAGAAGAGAGTGGGGCTCCACCAGCTCTGTAGAGTGGGCAGCCCAGCGGTGCCTCCCCCACGGCCGCTGGCATCGTGTCAGTGGCCACTCTGGTTGGGCTGCTACTGCCGTCAGTAGTTAAGTAGAGTAGACAGCTGTCAGTCTGACAGTTTATCCAAATATAAATAAAAAGCTGGCCGGGCGCCGTGGCTCAAGCCTGTAATCCCAGCACTTTGGGAGGCCGAGGCGGGTGGATCACGAAGTCAAGAGATCGAGACCATCCTGGTCAACATGGTGAAATCCCGCCTCTACTAAAAATACAAAAAATTAGCTGGGCATGGTGGCGC
This sequence comes from Saguinus oedipus, assembly GCA_031835075.1. Classification (NCBI taxonomy): domain Eukaryota; kingdom Metazoa; phylum Chordata; class Mammalia; order Primates; family Cebidae; genus Saguinus; species Saguinus oedipus. The sequence continues at coordinate 184,067,986 of CM063171.1, read as the reverse complement.
GTGCCTGTAATCCCAGCTACTCGGGAGGCTGAGGCAGGAAAATTGCCTTAACCCAGGAGGCGGAGGTTGGGGTGAGCCAAGATCGTGCCATTGCACTCCACCCTGGGTAACAAGAGCAAAACTCCGTCTCAAAAAAAATAATAATAATAAATTTTATTTTTGCCCTAAATGTTAATCTATTCAAAATTACTCAAATAATTTATGTTGCATGCTTGTTCTTAGAAAAAAAAATCAAGCAGCATACAAAGTACAATACAAACCCACATCTGCACCAAACCCCTTTCCTCATCTCCCACCCTCATACACAAAGGTTCCATAATAGCTTTTAGAGAGATGCTTATAAATGTCATTTGTGTTATCTATCTCTGCTGTTGCTGGAATGCAGAATTCTCACTTTACAGAAATGAGGAGGATGTTAAGAACTATGAGAAAAACTTTAGAGAAAATGAAATAGTAAAAGAAGCAGCAAGAGAACACAAGCAGTTTATACACATTAATCAATTGATTCCTCACAACAGCTCCATGAGGCACATGTTATTCTCAGCTTTCATTACAGTGAAGTACAACTTAGGCTAAGAGAGATCCTCGAGGTTATGTTATCAGCAAATGGCAGACCTGGAACTCAACCAAATTCTATTTTTTTCAATACTTCAAATTTAGCAGTTATACCATGCTACCTCTCACTGACTTTTTCTGTGTGATCTTGAATTTTTTTTTTAAGGGGGAAGTTTCTTCTCTAGACACATGCAGGAGTGTGCACATGCATACACAAATATATACATATGTACATACATACATATGAATCTTAGGGGTGTACAGTAAACAGAATAGCATCTTTGCAAGGATATAGATGAATAATATGAATAATCATAATAACGTTTTGTGTTCAATTATTTCAACAACTTCCAAGAGACCAGAGGGAAATGATCTTTTTTCACACATTTTATTTTCAGAGCAGTTTACATTCACAGGAAACTGAGCAGAAAGTACAGAGATCCTCCTGCACCTGCTGCCCTCACACATGCATGGTCTCTTCCATTACTGACATCCACACCAGTGATATTTTATATGCTGAAATTTTACTTAGATAACAAATGAGATAAATATCAGCTCATAGTTATGAATATTTTGACAACAAGTGGGTTAGTTGACTATAGAAAATTATTGTTTGATGGGTATAGGCAGTAGGTTCCAACATTCCCACTATTTCAGTGACTTGGCATTTTAGAGCTTTGGGTTTTGGCATCTCTCTCGGTAAACTGCTGACCAGTAAATACCACTGGACACTCTCCAAACATGACCAGAAAAAAAAAAAAGAAAAAAACCTACTTCTAGAATTTTCTAGATACAATCTGTCAATTCACATTCAGGGTCTCCCTCTGTTCAGCCCTTTCTGGCTCTGCATTACCCCCTACAGCTGTGGATATCAGCACTTAGGCCATTTCTTGGCACTCACTTGATGGAGGCATGTTTCTTATTGAAAGGTGGTAGTTAATCTTTCAAAGATGGAAATAGAATCTTTCTTCCTTAGTTGGAGCCTGCAGCACATAGGTAAGAAGGGAGAATCGTGTCCATTGCAAATCTATCGAGCCAGAGCCCTTTTACTATACATCATGTTCAAATCTATTGACAAACAGAATATATCATTTGATTTACAAGCATGAATATTTAGGATAGATGACATAAGACACATAGGCTTTCATTAACTGAATCAAAGAAATTTCTTCCACCTGACATATACATTAATGATTTCTGCAGGCAGAAGTAACAGGTTGGAAAAATAGAGGTTATGAAAAAGGATCTTTTGGGGAAATTTTAAATGTATTATGAAGTTCCTATATATCTATGACACATCTAAAATACATACATTTATGATTTTGTCCTATACAGTTTTTGGGTTTATTAGAAACTCCAAATATAAATTATGAATACTAAAACACTTAAAAACACAACTATCTATGTGATTAATAAAAAACTGATTTACTGTCATCATTGGTTTTACTTCACAATCATTTGCCGCTGAAAAGAGTTCTTATATTAAGTGTGTTATAGATATTTCTCTTTTTTTTTACTAAAGTCCAAGGAGTGTTAGAGATATTTTTGATGTCTAGTTACACTTTTACAAATTGTTAAATAAGAACATTTCAGTCTTAGTTGAGAAAATGCACAAAGTTCAAAATATAACATTTGCTTTCTCTTTAATTAATATACAAAAGAAAGAGTTTTCTTTCTCTTGTGAAATATTTAGTGGATTATTTCTTATTCACTTTTTTCTTTGCAAAGCCTACAATCTTTCATTTGGATAAGGTCTTATGGAAATGGCTGGAAGGAGCAAATGCGTAACATACCAAACCAAGTCCTATAGGCAATGCATAATTCATATCAAAAAGCAAAGCCTTATTTTTAAAATGCAGAGATTTATTTGTTGGTTTAAAATGGTATTTTTCTTTCAGTTCAGTGAACCTAAGAATTAGTCCTTTAACAATTCAGCACCTTTCTCATCTGTTTCTAATTACAGAGTTCTTTTACTATAAGTTATAGTTAATTGATATTTGGCTCATGCATACATAATCGCTGGAGTGTGTATGCCTTCTATCTCATCTAGCACATGCTTTCCACACTGGAATACATGAACAGGTACTCTTTAAAATAATAATAAATACACCTATGTATTATTATGCAGCTCACTTCTCTTTATTTCATTTCTCCATCTGCCGACGTTTATTAAACATAACATTTTGGGGAACAAACCAAACAATAACCTCCAGGTAGGCTTTACTTCTCCAACTGTTTAATCGTTTTTTATTCTGAGACTTTTTTGACAAGTTTCAAACAATTAACTAATAATCACTGGCTCATAATCCTTCTCTTCACTATTAGGATCATTGGAGCATGCAAAAATTATAGAACATATATTTGCCTTCTTATTTAGTCAAGTAGACCACTTTTTTATTTGGCTCACATTTTAAGCAACTTTTACCAGGCCATTTGCTAATATCACTTTTCAGATGAGCCCTACCTCACCACTCTCTGTCAAGTTGCCACTCTCCCGTTCCATTTCCTGTACCTTACTCTTTTGCTTTTTGCCTTACAGTTTAGTAGCATCCTAGCATTCCTTTTGAATAAGAATCCATATTTAATACATTGACATATCCCAAACACCTAAAAGTGCCTAGCATATAGCTTACTGTTACTAAATATTTGCTGAATGAACGAATCTTCATCTTGCCAATGAGGAAACTGAGGCATAGAGGAATCACCTAGTTTAGCTAAACTTATATAACTCAGAAGATGCTGCCTGGCTCTAAAGTCTCAGCTGCTCCATCACACTTCCTGCACTCGAGGGGATCAATTGCTCACCTACTTAAGTAGCCTGGAACTCTACTTCTCTGACTCCCCACTGGGACAAACATAATTTTGCATTCTCCTGGCACAATATATTAAGAACAAATTGACTACAAGAATGAATGTTCGCTTTGAGAAAATCATTTCTGAGGAAAAAACAAACTGAAGAAAGTTTCCTTTGAAGTCTACTGGTGGCATACCTACCATATTTCATAATTGGGTTAGACATTTTTTGAACACACCCTTTGTTATGTGCTGAAAGGCATTCCCCCCAAAATTCATATGTTGAAGTCTTAACCCCCCTTAGCTCAGAATGTGATGTGGAGATAGGTCTTTTAGAGAGTTGTCTAATGTAAAATGAGGTCGTCTAGGTCAGATGAGTCCTAATTTTATCTTAATAGTGTTCTTATAAGAGGTGATTAGAACACAGACGCACACAGAAGGCAGGCAAACAGAAAGAGGCCATCTGCAAGCCAAGGAGAGAGGTACCAGAAGAAGCTAAACCCTGTTGACACCTAAATATTGGACTTCTAGCCTCTAGAACTGTGAGAAAATTAATTTCTGCTGTTAAATACCATCCAGTCTGTGGTGTTTTCTTATGGTAGTCCTAGAAAATTTGCCACGGAAAAGATAGTAACATTTTTATCCAGAGAGGAAATGCAGAAAGGAAATTTTCTTTTCTTGAAATGTGTGTATGTATGTGTGTGTAGCCAGTAATTAAAATGAAATAAAAATACAAAAGTGATTAGTTACTATTTTAACCACATTAATGTGTATTTTGAAAAAATAAAAAGGATGGAGAGTTGCATAAAGAAATGCTTCCAAAAAGAGAAAACTCGGTATGGTTCAGGAACATTTTTGCACTGAGAATGTTAGAATTTGAATAATTAAAGTTATTTCTTTTCTTTTAGGATTAGTATGCTACTATTTGGCTCACATCTACTGTTTAAACATGAGAATGTGTCTTAGCACAGGAGTAGAGACATAAGCTCCACCTAAAAATAATCCAGTTGATTCAAAATAATTAGGAGCTTATTCTCTAAGCAAACGTGTGCAGGCCAGTTCATGTGTGTTTAAATTATTTATAATTTAGAACAACAAAAAGGGGAGGCAAATCATGTCACTGCCATTGTTTAAGATTTCTAATGCATTGTGATGGTAAAAAGGCCAACTTTTAATGGACATTATCATATTTAAACTTTTTATAGACAATGCAGCCCCTTATTGCTGAACTGCCTCCCACATTACTCCAAATCCCTTTTTACTTTTACCCACAAGTTGTTTCTTCCTCAACAGTAACTTTCCTTGCTTTCTATTCTGGTATACTTGGAATTATTTTTCAAATAAAACCTCCTTTGTTTGTCTACATAGTACATCACGGGTTTTATCAGCATGAAAGTGGGAATAAAATGGCATCCTGAATACTGACAAAAGAAATAATTCCAAGGTGTCTTTTGGTTCTGTAGCAAGATGAGCTGTTTTTTTTTCATGGAATTGTTCTACTAAAGTCATCTTTGATATTTCTAAGCATTAATACAGGCTTGTGATTCAGTCCTGTTGGGATTTTTTTCAATGTTGACCCGGGAGAAATGCGTTGTGCAAGGAATTCTGATTTTTGTTTTGTTTTGTTTTTGTTTTTGTTTTTTTCTGAGACAGAGTCTTCCTCTGTCCCCCAGGCTGGAGTGCAGTGGCACCATCTTGGCTCATTGCAACCTCTGCCTCCTGTGTTCAAGTGATTTTCCTGCCTCAGCCTCCTGAGTAGCTGGGATTACAGGAGCCTTCCACCATGCTCAGCTAATTTTTTTTTATTTTTAGTAGAGACAGGGTTTCACCATGTTGGCCAGGCTGGTCTGGAACTCCTGACCTCAAATGATCCACCCATCTGGACGTCCCAGTGTGCTGGGATTACAGGCGTGAGCCTCTGTGTCTGGCCAGGAATTCTGTTTGAAGCTTTCCTCCCTACTTGCTTGGGAGGTAGATGCTACTATTGCCTTCCTATCTGTGTAGGAGATACTCAAATTCCCCATGTGTCCTTCCTCTACCTGTGTTAGGAAGTGTCAGAAATCACTTTATGGTAACAGAGAGAAGTCCTCCTCCTTCTGGTAGTGCTCAGCCAAAGGGCAGAGAAATTGAGAAGACCAAGAACAACTGTGTATTAATTGCAAAGTGCTATATTTTTTTGTGTGTTAATTTATTTAGTTTTCAAATGTGAATGTGCCAGAAATTGCTTTAACATTAATTAGTATTAGATGTTAGTACTAGTATAAATATAATCTATATTATTAGGAATATAAGTTAATACTTAACTATTTCATATTAGTTTACCAGTTTAGTTTACATGTTTAATATTTGTCACAGCAGTAGTAAACAGATATTACTACTGCCATTATATGAATAAAGAAATTGAAGCTCAGAACTGATAAGTAATTTGCCCAAGCTGCACAGCTGATAGATGCTAAACTAGAATTTGAAACAAAGCCACATGTCTGCAGAACCTGTGCTATCAGCCTCTAAGCTATGCAACCTGTCACAGACATACAGTCATTGTCCCCAGACATTCACACCTTGCTGTAATTTGCTAAATTGTTCTGGGTTTGGAATCACACACAAATTTCCTCTGACCTTTTTCAATGATACACTTCTCACTGAGTTCACTGTTTCCTAGTCCCTATCTGCTACAACCTGTTCTATTCTTTTTGAAGAAAGTCCTCCTTTTAATCTGCGTCCTTTCCCACCATTTGGTCTCCATTTGAGCCACCCATGCCCATCAAGTGTAAAACCTGCTTGACTGTGAATAAAGAAGGACTGACAGTTGTGGGATTGTGCAGGAGTTTGAGTTATAAGAAAGTTGAATATAGTTAGATGTTTTTGCTGCTGTTGTTGTTGAGTAAATGTCTAAGGTAGGAGAAAGTTGTTAGATGTCTTTGGGAGATTAACAATGCTGTTAGGTATAATTTAAACAATACAAGAAGTGTTGGAATATAATGTTGGATATCTTAAAGATCCATTTGTTTCATCAGAAAAATACCAAATCTATGTTTTATTTTTTTCCGTGACACTTCTGATCTTAAACTGCTACCACATGGGATTTCCTAGTCTATTGATGAATTAATTCAAATATATGTGTGTTATTTTCTTTTGACACTCATTCTTGGAATAAAAAGAAAAGCAAAGCCAACTTTGTTATGATTATTATTTGTCTTTCTCCTCCGAGGAAGAGGGTTAAAAGAGGGAAAAAACAATGCCAAAAGCCAGTTCGCAATTAGAGAAAAGGAAGGGTATACGACAGTGTCTAAGAAGTGAGAATAGCGTCATATGCCTCAAACCAAAGGAGACCCTTTCAAGTACAAGGAGCTTCTCTTGCGTGCAGTCCTCACAGTTGCAAAATAATGAAGAAATTTAAATCTCTTATAATTGAAACAGGCATACAGAATGCCTTAGACTTACTTGCACAGTTAGGGTAGGAATGTGTCACAATGACAGTTTCATTTTATTTCTCTGCTATGAACTTTTTGCTATGCTTCTTTAAAAGTTCACTTTATTAAAATATGGACAAACTGAGTCATTTTACCCAGTGCAGTTCAGTGAATTTTTGAAAATATTTTCTAATTCTTTAGAAATAACATAGTTTCAGATTGCAATGTCAGACTCTCAGGAATTAGAGATTTTAACCTATATTCAATGATATTAATAAGGCACAGGATATTGGCAACCACAAAGCATAAGCAAAGCATAGAGTAATCTCAGATCATCAACAAAGCTTCCTGTTCCTTTATCCTCACAATAAGATTCCTTCTGTTCCAAATTTAATCTATCAAGTCGCAAGTGATACATGTGGGAGCAAAAGACACTTGAAGAATATCGCAATACTTGGTATATTGAAGAATATTGTAATACTTTATGTGCCAACTTGATTGGGCAATATAGTGCTCAAATATTTATCAAACATTATTCTGGGTGTTTCTGGAAGAATGTTCTGAAAGAGATTACCATTTGAATTAGTAGACTGAGTAAAGAAGATGGCCTTCCTTACTGTGGGTGGGTCTCATCCAATTATTTGAAGGCCTGAATAGAACAGACATGCTGACCCCTTGTGAGTAATAGAGAATTTCTCCCTTACTACCTTTAACAGGTACATCAATTTATTCTTGACTTGGGTTCTCCAGGGTTTCCAGTTTGCCAGCTGCAGATATTGGGACTTCTTAGCCTCCGTAACCACAAGAACCAATTCATTATAATAAATCTCTATCTACTTATTTATTTATATCCTATTGGTTCTATTTCTCTGAAGAAGTTGTACTAATACAGGTATGAATAAAGTCAGGTCAAAAATGGAACATCTCTCTTTTGCACCCCACTCACTTATTACATTAGCAGATGTGACATTTTCTTGTGAACTATGGTTATAAGTTCATAAACTTGAAGTTTTATCACACAGGTATATTCTGGTAAAACCTTTTCCTGATAAGACTTCTCCACCATTGCCTCCATTTTATCTTTTTTTTTTTTTTTTTTTTTTTGAGACGGAGTTTTGCTCTTGTTACCCAGGCTGGAGTGCAATGGCGCGACCTCGGCTCACCGCAATCTCTGTCTCCTGGGTTCAGGCAATTCTCCTGCCTCAGCCTCCTGAGCAGCTGGGATTACAGGCATGCGCCACCATGCCCAGCTAATTTTTTGTTTTTAGTAGAGACGGGGTTTCACCATGTCAACCAGGATGGTCTCGATCTGTTGACCTCGTGATCCACCCGCCTCGGCCTCCCAAAGTGCTGGGATTACAGGCTTGAGCCACCGCACCTGGCCCATTTTATCTCTTTCACTAATAAATATTATTAGTGTGTTTACCAAGAGGTCTGGAGTGAATGTTTAAAACGAAATTTGCTGTGCTCAGTTCTTGGGTATGTTGGTAAAGGGAGAATATAGGTCACAGAACTGCAGGTAATGTTTCCTTCCTGGTCTTTTATTGCATGTCAAGACATGTACTTATAAAATGCCACTCAGATCATGGGGGAGTGCCACATACTGCTCATGCTTTCAGCTTACTCTTCTCTGATGTGGGAAAGATAGCATGGTTTTCACAGTTGAAGTGACAATCCAGTCAACTCTGAAGACTCCACTGAAATGGAGGCTGGTTAGCTGGAGCAAAGGGCCCTCATGGCACATGGAGAATTGCTCATAGAGAGAATTGATTCCCTATGTGGCTGCAGAATCATGTGGGGTACACGAAATGGATCTCAGAGAAGCTCCTAAAGAGCTTGAGATAATTGGTCACAGAGAGAAGTGATTTCCTATGTGGCTGCAGAAGCATGTGGGATACAAGAAATGGGTCTCAGAGAAGGTTCTGAAGAGCTGGAGATGCCACTGAAATATATTTAACTTAATCCATTAATTCATGCTGAACACTAAATAAGACAGCTTTCGTAGTTCTGGTACTTATAATTCACATTTTATGCCCCAGGAGGGTTAGTGTATATATGAATAGAGAGAAATAGAAATATATGGACATAGAAGCATCCTAGCTTGCTTTGTAAGCTATTGAGTCAGGAACAATAAGCATAATCTGATGAACCATTGCACTTCACCTTCTTTCCAGCACACCCATGTACACACAACATCACACATGTATCACACAACTCTAACCATGTAAATATAAGTAAGTGATTAAGCAGAATTACTACTGCCTATGAAGCAGGTAGAGGATAAGGTTTCTCAGCTTCATCCAATACATTTTAATTATAAAGACTCTCACCAAATGTTTTAATATCAGCTGTCAATCTCTTGGCATCACAAGAAACAGCATCCCACATAATTGCTTTTGGCAGCCTATTCATCGGCAAGAAATTTATGTGAAGAAAGATTCTGTTTTTCAAGAAGGGTAGATCTTTTATGACTCACAGATTTCAATTAGTCGCTTTCTAACTTCAAATTCTTGCTTGTATGTGTGAAAGAAATAGGTGGTCTACTTTTAAGGGCTACATGATACCTTTCAAGGTGTTGTGAGCATTCAAATGATGGGAATTTGTAAAAATCAAAAGTCCTAGTAGAGAATAAGATATTTCAAATGCTGCATCTTTTTATTTTGTTATGTTTTTATGACGTATTGATTTAAGCAAAAGATTCCCTCCCCATAAAATGTTGATGCACAGAAACATATTGATAATAAGAAGTACTTGATAATAGAACTCTAACTTTTATGGTTAGTATTGATTAGAATTTATATAAGTGAGTAAGTTTGTGCAAAATTTACATTTCTAATTCTTCTTACAATTAACGTTAGAAAACGTTTACCTTAGATAAAGACATTCTTACCCTTACATGCAAGTACAATTAAATGCTTCTTCTCTTCCTTGAAGTAGGAAACAAAATTTTAAGCTTTATAGACTTTCACTAGATATTTAAATATTAGTTTACATTTGGTAGCACAAGACTCTGACATTTGCTTATTATAGGAATGTCACTGGGTAGAGCACAGACTTTGTACAGAACCATGTTTGTTTGTCGGCTCATCAGTGTTCTTTCTGTAACCATGAAAAATGTGCTTAATTTCTCTAATTCACTGTTTCCTTATAACTAAAATAGCTAACTCATTTCTTTGATTGTAAGAAATATATGAAAGCAGCTAGTCATTTCCTGTCATATATATGATGGCTACAATAAATGCTAATTATTATAACCAATGTCATCCTGAATTTTAGTGACTAGAATTACAATGGATGTGCTTTACAAAATTAAATACAAATAAACAAACAACAACAACAAAATATATATACAATATATACACACACACGTGTGTGTATATATGTGTTTAAAAGATCTCTCTCTCTCACTCTCTCTCTCTCTCTCTCTCTATATATATATATATATATATACTCTCTCTCTCTCTCTCTCTCTCTCTCTCTCTCTCTCTCTCTATATATATATATATATATATATATATATATATATATATATATACAGCCTTTTGGGAAGCAAGTAGTATCTTATCGATATGTTAAACTTTCATCCTTATTTTCTATTTTCAGAATTCAGGTTTTCACATCAAGTCACCTTCAGATGACTTTCATTTATTGTCATTTAGCATTCATACTTGGCAAGCTATATTTATTCAATACAAACATGAATTCTATTTTATAAATTAGAAATATAAAATCCCTGGGAATACTGGGTTGCTGAGTTCAAAGCATAACTAATATTGTTAAATACATCTGCAAAATATTTCTCTAATTTCAACCAAAGACAGTGACTCAGCATGTCGAATAAAGTGCCGTATTTTCAAAAAGTCAGTATTAGAAAAAATATCATCTTACGTTGATTGAAGGATTTTCATATGATTTTAAGGGATGTTGAAAATTTTTATTATCTTACATGTAATAGTAATAATATTACTCCAAACAACCTAGTTAACATTTTCTCCATGCAAATTCAAGATATTCAGTTGAAAAGATCTTGTAAGCCTAAGTTTTTTCCTTCTTGTTGGATATCTTCTGGAGATGAAAGAAAAATACAAGTGATGTGTCCATTATAGTTAATCTACTAGTAATTCTTAATTGTTTTTATACTACATATACATATGTAAGGTTTTACTTTAAAAAAAAAACAAATAGGATTGAGATAATCTCTACTTCCATCACATAATTTTAGATGCTGTTTCACAAGGAATATTTATTACATAATTTTAAAATATTCAATTTGAGAAACATGCTAATATATTGTCATGTGTAAGTTTGCCAAAAGAACCATTAATAAAGTGGAAATTACACATGAATAGATATTTCAACTTTTTTTGGAAAAATGATCTTTATTTCTACTAACCCGATATACTGTTTTAACATCATTAATCTATCTCATTATTGGAAATAAATATGTTTGGGGAAAAGGAGTACTTGACAACCATGTGATTCTGATATTAATATAATTTAATTGCAAAATTTGAAATGATAAAGCAACGTTTTTTTGGCTAATACTTCAAAGATGCAAAGTTCTTCACCCATAATGTACTTTTAAAAATTCATTAAGATTGCTGACAAAGTTTTCACTTGGGTGCTTTGAAGAATAATATAACTGAGGTAAGTTCTGAATAAATGAAAGTCATAACTGCTCCAAATACCACAGTTATGAGTAGACAAATACCCCAGGCTTACAAGATTTCAAACACGAGCAGTTACATTTCCTTCATTAAACAGCAACTTCTTCAATTCATCTTCAGAATTACTGTCTGTTAAGATCTAATAATAAATGAATGTAACAAAATTATCTCTAGTTCTCAGTGTACTGGTAATGCACTGATGATTTTAATACTTTGAATAAAAACAGAATGGCAGAGTCTTTTTACATTTTGGAGACTGCAGCCAGTTAACTTTATATCATGGCAGAAAGCATATGGCAGTTCCAATTTTTTCTTCAATATTTACTGATTCAACAGAAATAAGATGAAAGAGAATCCCAAAGGGTAAACAAGGAGAGATAGAGTGATTTCTTTTTTTTTCACGTAAAAAGCTGAACTTCCTAATTATAATACAGAAAGATGATATTGACCCCATGTAATGACTGTTGTATTCTATGGGATAACTAAATCAGATTTAACAAACTGGAAGGTTTCATTTTAAATCTATATCAGCCCAATTAATTGTTTATTATTAACATAATTCAGTATTAGTGACTCAGTCCAGGAATGAGAAATGCTTAGTAACTGGAGTGAAAGTTGTACATGAAATTAAGGCTATTTTTTTCCTTATAGATTACAAAGTCTTTCCAATGCACCGTCAGGAAAGTGGGCCCCAGGGTACACCTTGTAATTCTCCACAGCAAGAACAGTAGAATAGAGAAATTGTCAAAATGTTACAATGTTTAAGACTCACCTCAACTAAATCATATTTTTGAAGGTGCTGCCCAGCTTTAGGTACTTGTTTTAAAATCTCAAGTAATTCTAAACTGTACTAAGAATTAAACAATATTGATTAATGAATACATTCTATTCTAGGTTATTTTGGTTATATTTCTATAAAATGCTGGAAACTAAAGGTCTTATGTATAGATCGGTTGTACTACATAAGAATAACTTTACCCAAAATTTTGAAAAGAAAGAAAAACTACTTAATTTTTTCAACCAATATATTGTCCCACAAATGAAAGATTTTTAATATTATAGCAAACAGGAAGAGAACAGATTGTTAAGATAAATACAAAAAAGACAATAAATGATTCCTTTACTTTCATGTCTTCTTTGAGTCATATACATCTTTCTGCATTTATAGATTTGGGCTGTTATGGAATTCAATTCCTCACAGGGTGTGGAATAATAAAGCCTTATCACAAAATCGTGGCTTTAAACTCAAATTAGTGTGGCCCAGTGTTCAGTTTCTCTTTTTCTTTCTATGTTTTTTTCTCCTTTAGAAATAAATATTTCTAATAAGTAAGCCAAAGTAGAAAAGTATGTAAAGAGGAAATTCACATGTATTGAAAGATTACCATGTTCCATGCACAACTATAGTGAGAGCCTAAAGCATCCTATTATAAAGCACAGAGAATATCTACAACTGGGATGAGTTCACACATGAGGTAAAACACTACTTTAATATTCTCATAAGAGTTGAAGGTAAAGTGAAGAGCCTTATGAAATGGGTGTTCTATAGGATTCAAAGATTCTTTTGATGGCAGGACACAATGTTCTGAGAGGGATAGATGAAAGTGGGGGCCTCTTTGTTACTTTCAGCTCCAGAGGAGAGGAGGTTGCCATACAAAGACACACAGTGGGTCCCCTAGGGACAGTGTAATGGCAAACTGGAGCTGTACCAGGTAGCTAATGCATGGAGGAGGGTGGGGTTAACAGGTTTAGCATGTCTCCTGGGCTCCTGTGGACTGGTTTCAGTGGATACATTGAGTTCCCTGGAGAGTGGATGCCTCATGAGGACAGTGATTAGAGATAAGGGCTTAGTAGACTGCTTGTGAAGGGGTCTGAGAGTTTTTAACTATCACTTCAAAACTGAGTCAAAACAGCACTCATGAAATACTATATTAAAACTAATGTTTTCAATGTATTGACATCAGTTTTTGTTTGTTTTTAAATGGGATCTCACCATGTTGCCCTGGCTGGAGTGCAGTGGGACCATCAGGGCTCATCATGGCCTCAACCACCAGGCGCAGGTAATCCTCCCACTTCAGCCTCCAAAGTAGCTGGGACTACAGGCACATGCTACCAAGCTTGGCTAATTTTTGTATTTTTTGTAGAGATGGAGATTTGCCATGTTGCACAGGCTGGTCTGGAACTCTTAGGTTTAAACAATCCTCCTACTACAGCCTCCCAAAGTGCTGGGATTACAGGCCTGAGCCAGGCATCAGTTTGAAGCTCAACTATTTGTGGGTATTAATGTGGCCTTGATTGTATAAGAGAATTCCAGACAGCAGAGCATGAGTTGCCGCAAAACGCAAAGAAAACATTATATGATTAAAATAGAAAGGACGAAGCCCAGCAGAAGCATGAGGATTGCTGAAGGCCAGCTTGTAGCATACCCCCTTTTATTTCATATCAAACAGGATAATAAATTAATCATGGCAGGGACTTCCAGTCATATTTTAGTTGAATTATGGAGTATACTAAATATGTGGGTTACGTTTGTTTTGGTGTGACATTACAAACATCTTCTTGATTAATAAATAAGGGCCAATCTATTCTCAAAACCATTTTGTGTCAGGTTCTCTGACCTCGATTAAGCAGGCCTCATACTTATTGGACTTTGGAAATATAGAATACTAGCATTGGATGCTTGTAGATTAGCATCAATGATTTTCAATTGCTGGTTTAGAAAGATGCTTCTTGTGGCTGTTCCAGCAATCCCAGAGTGGTAAGGAGTCCCAATATTATATATATATGAACACAGGACATTACTGACATTTGTCCAGGTGTAGAAGAATGATTAACATTTATGTAAACAGGGAGAGAGGCCAGAATTCATCAGTGTGGTCTGTGGCTTAAAGTGGTGGAAGGGCAAAGAAGAGGGAAAGTGGGCCCTTGTCGGTTGTGGCAGAAGAGAGCCCTGTGGTGTTATCCTTTGATTGGAAACTGTCCCTCACTTTAGGTAAATATAAATTACTAAAGAATAAACTGGAAGAAGATAGTAATCTTCATATGCCTAAGGCGAGGGTGTAGAGGTGTCCTTTAGGATCTATGTGCTATGTGTTGAGGAAACAGGAGAGCAGTTGCCACTTGCTAGATGCAAGGCAGGTGGCAGTTTGGAAGAAGTTTTAGTTTACCAACATTTTCCATCTCCAGGAAAGATATCAGTTGGATGAAAGTGTGGGATGGCATGTGATCTATAGAAGTAGGTATATGGCCAATCCACCAGTTATGGACTGTCAATGAATGAAAGACTAGTTTATTTAAACCTATATGTAAGTTGGATGTATCCAAGGGACTGGGTGATGGGTTTGGATTTTATTTGCCAGGGAAGGCAAGAGTCATAGGCATTGTTCAGATGGGAGGAACCAAATTATTTATGACCACTAACATTTCAGGGTTTTAATTGAGTTTCTGGTCAGTTGTCCATTCTTCTGGCCTCCTGGGTGGCAAGGGGACAAACTCTTAAGGCAGCCGCTCTCATTCCAAGGCCTCCCAGTCCACCTTTGAGGGATTGAGAATCACACTCAGTAGAGCTAATATTGCCTCCTTCTGAGAGAAGTCAGTTGTTTCTTTAGCATGAGGTAGGTACCATCCCTTTAGCATGCTGGTATGCAGAGATCTTAGTGCTCATGCACATTCGCTTGGGGTTTCACATTGCATAATTAGGTCACTTAGGCTAGTGTTCAGGGGAATTCAGGAAGAAAGTATTAATTCCCTTGCCTACTTTGAATTCAGCAGTAAGCCACTGGCCTCCACGGGCGTGATCGACATTATCCCTAGGGAGTCTCAGGAACACAGAGTTTGCTAGCAACAGCAGCGAAGTGTGCAGCATCAAAGATAATAAGTGAGGCTTTTATCCCAACTGAAAACACTTGCAAGACTGAGATGTCATTTCTCTCCTTTAGGGGATCCCAGTCATCACTTTCCTTCTGAAGGGGTGCCTGAAACAAGGGTGCCTGAAATAATGATAAATTCAAACACCGAAGGAGGGACAGGCCCCTGGGATTGGTCTCTGCCAAACACAGACTGCGAATGGAAACATATAGGAATCCCAAGCTCAGAAAAGTGTGGCTGAAGTAGTCCATAGCTCCAATTGTTCTAAGGCGAGCACCCATCTAAGGTTGTATCTGGACACTGGTGTTTATTCAGTGAGCACTGTTCATTTTCAATATGTGGATGCCAAGGAAATTTGGATAAGAGGAGATGTGACAACCATCAGCAGATGCAGCAACAAACACCAGCTGCTACAGCACAAACTCATCAGTAGGTAGCACTTCTATCCCATGATGCTTCTGCCATGGTCTGGACTTAACTGGTAAACCAAAAACAATCCACCCAAGAGCTATCCAATCATCAGTAGTCAAGGCCATGTACTTCTGCTCACACCACTAAATGTTTTATAAGACTTAAAGATTCTTTTGATGGGAGGATACAGCACACTTGGATAGATGAAAGGCAGAACTCTTTGATACTTGCAGCTCAACATGAAAAGAAACTGACAGTTGCACCCAGGAATAGGTGCACCAGGGACAACTTGGAGAAAGCAGCTTCTGTATGCAAGCTGAGTGGAGCTAGCTGGGATTCCCAGGCTCCCTGTGGATGGGCTGATTTGAATAATTTCATGTGCACCACGGGATAGAAGCTGTCTCTAGTTGTGTGGTAACTGGCCCCAGAAGGTGGGAGCCCAATAACAGAAGTGGTTGGGTGTATGCATAGAGTTGTCTTGAGAGTAGTAGCCTGGGAAGGGAAGTGATCAGAGGTGGGGGCTTAGAAAACTGCTGTGAAGGGAATTTGAGAGGTTTTCACCATGACTTTAAAATTAAGTCAAGACAACACCTGTGAAATTTTACAGTACAACAGGTGCCCTTGATTCTGTTATTCCATTCACTTCAATACATCAGTGAAGCCGTCATTAATAGCACAGAATTGAGAAAATGCTGTATATTTTATTCCCCCTTTGATTTTTAAAATTTAAGATTCCTCTTGAAACTGATTCAAAAGCTCTGTCCAGTAAATAGTAAGAAATCAAAAGGAACATTTTTTTTCTGACCTTATTGGTTTGTTAAATACAAAAAATAATAGGCAATCTCTCCCATATGAAGAATTGGGTCATATCAGAATTTAGATTTTGCTTAGTGTTATACCATGTTTACTCTTTGAATTGGTACTAAATATTTCTTTTCTTTCTGAATGTTACTTAACTTTGGTTTATTTTTTGGATTCTGTCAGATACAAAATCCATGTGACTTTATTTAGTTTCCTTCTTTTAGGTATATCACTTTCTCTATATTCTGGAATATTACAGTATTACATTTCAGGTTTAAATGATTTTGGATATCATATATTATAATATTCTCATATTTACATGAGAAAATTATTGCATAAGTTTCACCAACCATTTATTCCAGTTATTTGGCCTGTTTTGTTACATGTTCATAGCAGCGCTGTTGCTCATGGCTGAAACTGCAAACAACTTAAATTGTCCATCAATGAATAAATTTATAAACAAACTGTGGTATAATCATATGTTGAAATATTATTCAGCAATAAAAATTAAAGAAATAATATATGTGACAATAGGAATGGGCTTTACGAACATTAAGCTAAGTGAAGAAAGGTACTATTTATATGAAATGTCAGGAATACACAAATATAGTGACTGAAAGTGGATTAGTGGCTGCTGGGGTTGGTGGTTGGAGTGGAGAGTGGCTGTAAAATGAAAGAAACTTTCTTTTTACATTCATGAAAATGTGCTAAAATTAGATTGTGGTGATAGTTGCACAACTTTGTAAATACACTAGGAATCATTGAATTACATATCAAAAATGGATAAGTATTATGCTACATAAAATTGCATTGTAATAAAGCTGTAAAAAAGAATTACAGCCTACTATGGCCTACATCTGAATAAACAAAACCACACAAAATGATGATCCAAATTATAGCAATACTAAACTATAATAAACAGCGACAAATGAAAACAGGCATGCTACCTGCTTTACTAGAACTTACAGTCCACTTTAAAAGGCATATTTGTATCAAATATTAACATCAATGAATCTGAAATTGCCAGTGTGACACAAGGCTATCCTCAAATGCATGGCATCTTTAAATAAAACCCATGAGAGGAGACTGTGACTTTGGTCAGGGAGATCAACAAAATCAAGAGACATTTGTGCCAAGATCTAAAAGACAGAAAACAACTAGGCTGAAAGGAAGAGATGAATCTCCCAAGCAGAGGAATCTCAAGGTGTGAGATTTGCAAGGATGGACTAAAGCAACTACTGTGCAGAGACTGGAAGAAAATGAATCTGGAGAGTAGGATAAGGTTTAAACCATAGTCTAAAAATAGTTTCATATCATATTAGGTTCAATCTGAAGTTATCCTAATATTTTAAATAGAAGAGGTGACATCAGATTTGTGAGTCTTTTTTTTTTTTTTTTAATTTTTATTGCATTATAGGTTTGGGGGTACATGTGCAGAACGTGCAAGATAGTTGCATAGGTACACATATGGCAGTGTGCTTTGCTGCCTTCCTCCCCTTCACCCACACTTGGTAGTCATCCCCAGGTCATCCCCCCCAGCCCCCCCCGCTGTCCCTCCCCCATTCCCCCCAACAGTCCCCAGTGTAGAGTAGACCGCCTCTCTGTGTCCACGTGTTCTCATTTTTCTCACCCACCTATGAGTGAGTATATGCGGTATTTCTTTTTCTGTTCTTGTGTCAGTTTGCTGAGAATGATGTTCTCCAGATTCATCCATGTCCCTACAAAGGACACAAACTCATCATTTTTGATTGCTGCATAATATTCCATGGTGTATATGTGCCACATTTTCCCAGTCCAGTCTATCATCGTTGGGCATTTGGGTTGGTTCCAGGTCCTTGCTATTGTAAACAGTGCTGCAATGAACATTCGTGTGCATGTGTCCTTATAGTAGAACGATTTATAGTCCTTTGGATAGATACCCAGTAATGGGATTGCTGGGTCAAATGGAATTTCTATTTCTAGGTCCCTGAGGAATCGCCACACTGTCTTCCACAATGGTTGAACTAATTTACACTCCCACCAACAGTGTAAGAGTGTTCCTATTTCTCCACATCCTCTCCAGCATCTGCTGTCTCCAGATTTTTTAATGATCGCCATTCTAACTGGTGTGAGATGGTATCTCAATGTGGTTTTGATTTGCATCTCTCTAATGACCAATGATGATGAGCACTTTTTCATATGTTTGTTGGCCTCATGTATGTCTTCTAAGATCATCACAACTGCAATGTAGAAAATGCATTTCAAGGGTGTCAGAGAGAGAGAGAGAAGTTGCACAGTTAGGGGAAGTGAATATGGAGATGTGGACAATTTTTAACTTTCTAAGAAATAGAATCCGTGGGTCTTGTTGAGTGATCAAACACAGACTTGACAAAGGAGGAGGAATCGAGGTCATCCCCAGATTCCTCGCTTGAGAAGCACATTGCATCATTGTGGCATTCCCTAAAACCAGGGACAGTGGAAAGGGATCAGGTTGGGTGAGGACATGATACATTTCTTTTGGTGTCTGTTGAGTTCAAGGTATCTTAAGTTTCTGCTCTCTGTGTAGTCTCCTGATATCAAAGACAATTTTGAAAATTTTTGAATAAAAACCTAGATATTCTAGATCTTATGAGAATTGTGTTGACATACATTTAAAAAATCCATGATACTCTCATTAACAAATGCTAACATCTTGCTTACACAAAAACAACAAAAATGAAGAATTTCATGAAGCATTTTGAAAAAAGATGTGAAAGCAAACTAGAAAACCAAAAGGGAATTTTACTTTGCCCATGTGATCTACAAGGCCCCTCTTGTTCTGTCTTTTTTTTTTTTTTTTTTTTTTTTTTTTTGAGGAATCTTGCTTGACTGTCACCTAGGCTAGAGTGCAGTAGCACGATCTCTCAGCTCAATGCAACCTCTGCCTCTTGGGTTCAAGCGATTCTCCTACCTTAGCCTCCTGAGTAGCTGGGATTACAGGCACCCACCACCATGCCTGGCTAATTTTTGTATTTTTAGTAGAGAAGAAGTTTTACCATCTTGGCCAGGCTGCTTTCAAACTCCTGACCTTGTGATCCACCCACCTTGGCCTCCCAAAGTGCCGGGATTATGAGTGTGAGACACTGTGCCTGGCCTGTTCTGTCTCCTTATTCCCAGCTCCTGTCTCTATCTGCATCACATTTTATGTTTCATAAAAAAAAAATTACTTGTAGTTTCCTGGAATACATCATGCTATTTCTTACTTAAGTGCTATTTTTATATCTCCTTTAGCAGTGCTCTTTCTAGTTCCCAAGTTGCCTGTGTTATTGATGTGTGTCCTGTAAGATTAAGCAGAGGCAAGCAGTTCAGGAAGCTGATGAATCTGAAGAGTAAGATCAGATCCAGACCATGGTCTAAAAATGATTACACATGATATTAAGTTTAATCTGAAATTATCATAATATATTAAATAGAGGAGGTGACACCAGCTGCATGTTTTATAAAGATCATCATGACTACATACAGTTCAGGTAGCTGAATTAGATTCTTCCCATCTATTCTTCTATTCCCTTCATGCCTCCTCTTTCACAGTGATACATTCAATACAGAGTTTCGCAATCATTTGTAATTATCTGTTTATATTTCTGTTGGTTTCACTCCTTTGTTAGAACATTGTGTCTTATTCAGGTTTATATTCCCAATCTTTAGCACAATAGCTGTTAAAGAGTTGATACATCCTAGATTCTCCAAATGGAATACTCAAAGTAACATTTCTCTTTACTACCTCATTATGAAGAGATTGAAAAACAAAACTAAGGTAAAAAGCAAGGCCAAAATGATTATCTTTATTACCAGAAAAGTTCATCAAGTTGTTAGATACTGATAAATACAGGCAGAAGGACTTACTAATGCCAAACCCTTAAATGAGAGATGTATCACTCCGTCACGGGAAATACAGGACTGAGAGGGATTGCTGTAAACTTACAATGTGAAGGAGATGAAGGAAATGAAGCAAGTTTGGCGTTACATTAATTGAACTTCATTCACAAAAAAAAGACCATGCGTAGGAATATACATTCTTAATTAACAGCCCTCAATAATTATGTTATATAATTGAAAACAAAACAGTAAGACTTGCCTTAAGAAAAAAGAGAAGACTTACAGTGGGGAGAGGAACAAGGTTACTGGAAAAGAAGGCTATAAGGATACCATCAACATTTCCTTCCAATAGGTACCATTAATTTAAAATATGTATTAAGGTATTAAATATTAATTTTCCAAAATGACTTTCATTCCCTACATAAATTGAATTTCTTCACTGGTCAATCATGTATAACAAATGTAACCCTCAAGCAGACTTATGCTTACAGTAATTATTTCATTTTAGAATTTACTGGTTTGTGTTTTTGCCCCCAACAAATACCTTCGGCTTCTAAGAACAAATAAGGAATTCTGTTAACAATAAAATGGGTTACCAAAGCTGAAAATTATGAATCCAGCAACTTATAAGCTTGCTTAGCAACAATCTGGTATCCTGAAGCTTAATTTTGAATCACTTAACCCTGAAAGGGCTGCAAAATTCATTTTCATTGCAATATTTTAAAAAGGTTATCCATTCATATTTAAAACATTTTCCCTCTCAGTTATTTAATCTTTCATAGATTCTCTCAAGCATCAAATTACATTTGTTATATTTATATTTCCAAATATTTCTCAGTGAGAAAATAAAAATTTCACTTTAGATTGTAACTGACCAAAACATTTGGGTAAACTTAGCTTGCTGTGCAGAAAATATTTTAAAATTTGACATTTTTTCCTATTGATGCATCTCACAGCTGGGGTAACTGTCAAGAGATAGTTCACTGAAGACTACTTCATTATTTTACACACAACCACAAGTTTAACGTCCTACATGAACATATGTTCTGAAAAACTCTTCAACTCTTTTGCCAACTGGAGACACATTGCTTAGAAAACCAAATGAAGCTAGAGACATTTGTCCAAACCCACTGTTTTAGCTGTCAAAACTGCATCTACCAGAACAAATTCTTCTTTTGTTGATTTTGAATGATGACAATAAAAAAATTCTATTTTATTTGTTTCTGCAATAAAAATATAACACTGAGATTTTATAAAACACTATGTTAAGTTTTTGATCAGGTTTATTTTTATAAAAGTTACTATAAGAAATGAATAAGGCATTTCTAAGATGTCATTAGAAAACCTTTAACATGTGGATCAAAGGAAATGCATATATTAATATTTGAATTGCAAAAGACACATAAATTTATATTAAATAAATGTAAAATAGCATTTGAAACACTTAAAACTATGTTGTTGAAAAGATTTTGCAGCCAAGTATTTACATAGCACAATAATTTGGTGAAGGCAATTTCTAGGTCAAAGTCTACATTTTCAAATTGTAAACAGTTTTGTTTTATTTATGTAGAGTTGTTCTATGGAGATTCAAAAAAGAAAAATAAGAAACCCTATTAGTCTGTTCTCATGCTTCTAATAAAGACATACCCAACACTGGGTAATTTATGAAGGAAAGAGGTTTAACTGACTCACAGTTCTGCAGGGTTGGGTAGGCCTCAGGAAACTTACAATCATGGCAGAAGGGGAAGCGAACAAGTCTTTCTTCACCTGGTGGCAAGAGAGAAAAGAAGGCAAGCCAAGAAAAAGGGAACACATCTTGTAAAACCATCAGATCTCCTGATAACTCGCTCACTATTACAGGAATAGCATGAGGGAAACCACCTTCATGACATGATTCAGTTACCTTCCACCAGATCCCTACCACCACATGTAGGGATTAGATTTGGTTGGAAATACAGCCAAACCATATCATTCCACCCCTGGTGCTTCCCAAATCTCATGTTTTCACATTTCAAAACACAATCATGCCCTTTCAATAGTCCCCCAAATTCTTAACTCATTCCAGTATTAACCAAAAAGTCCAAGTTCAAGGTCTCATCTGAGATTAAGGCATGTCCCTTTCGCCTATGAGCAAACAAAATCAAAAGCAAGCTAGTTACTTCCTAGATACAATGGGGGTACAGGCAATGGGTAAATACACTTGTACCAAATAGAAGAGATTGGCCAAAACAAAGAGGCTACAAGCTCCATGCAAGAAATCAAACAGGGCAGTCATTAAATCTTAAAGTTACAATACAATTTTCTTTGACTCCCTGTCTCACATCCAAATCACAATGATGCTAGAGGTAGGCTCGCAAAGCCTTGAGAAGCTCCACTCCTATGGCTTTGCAGAGTAAAACCCCCTTCTTAGCTGCTTGCACAGGCTGGTGTTGAGTGTCTGCAGCTTTTCTAGGTGTATGGTGCAAACCATGTGGATCTGCCAGTCTGGGATCTGGAGGACAGTGGCCCTCTTCTCTCAGCTCCATTAGGCAGTGTCCAGTGGGGACTCTGTGTGGGGGATCCAACCCCACATTTCTCTTCCACACTGCTCTGGAAGAGGTTCTTTGTGAGGGCACTGCCCTGACACCTCTGCCTGGACACCCAGGCATTCCCATACATCCTCTGAAATCTAAGCAGAGGTTCCCAAACCTCAATTTTTGACTTCTGTGCAACAACAAGCCCAACACCACATGAAAGCCACCACGGCTGAGGGCTTGTACCCTGAACCAATAGCCTGAGCTATATATTGACCTCTTTTAGCCATAGCTGGAGCTGAAGCATCTAGGACTCAGGACACCATGTCCCTAGGCTGCATAGAGCAGGGGGTTTCTAGGCCTGGCCCATAAAACCATTTTTCCCTCCTAGACCTCAGGGCCTGTGATGGGAGGGGCTGCCATGAAGGTCTCTGACATGACCTGGAGAAATTTTCCACATTGTTTTGGTGAGTAGCATTCGGCTCCTAATTACTCATGCAAATTTCTGCAGCAGTCATAAATTTCTCTCCAGAAATTGGGTTTTTCTTTTCTACTACATCTTCAGGCTGCAAGTTTTCCAAACGTTTTTACTCTGCTTCCTCTTGAACTCTTTGCTGCTTAGAAATTTCTTCTGTCAGATACTCGGAATTATCTCTCTCAAGTTCAAAGTTCCACAGATCTCTAGAGCAGGAGAAAAATGCCTCCAGTCTCATTGCTAAAGCATAGCAAGAGTCACTCTTATTCCAGTTCCCAACAAGTTCCTCATCTCCATTTGAGACTACCTCTGCCTGGACGTTATTGTCCATGTCACTATCAGTATTTTGGTCAAAGACATTCAACAAGTGTCTAGGAAGTTTCAAACTTTCCCACATTTTCATGTCTTCTTCTGAGCCCTCCAAACTGTTCCAACCTCTCTGCCTACTACCCAGTTCCAAAAATGCTTCCACATTTTCAGATATCCTAGTAGCAGCAACCCACTCTCTGTGGTACCAATTTACTGTATTAGTCCATTCTCATACTGCTAATAAAGACATACCAGAGACTGGGTAATTTATAAAAGGAAAGAAGTTTTATTGACTGACAGTTCCACAGGGCTTGGGAAGCCTTAGGAACTTACAATCATGGCAGAAGGGGAAGCAACCATGTCCTTCTTTATGTGGCAGCAGGAGAGAGAAGAAAGAGAGTTGAGCAAAAGGGGTGAGCCCCTTATAAGATCATCAGATCTTGTGAGAACTATCACAAGAATAGCATTGGGGAAACTGATTCAATTACCTCCCACCAGGTACCTCCCACCACATGTAGGGATTATAAGAACTATAATTCAAGATGAGATTTTGGTGGGGACACAAATAAACCATATCAGAAACAACTGCCACATTAAATAATGCTATAAAAAATTTAACTCTGCTAAAACAGTATAATTTGTGGGATTCCATCGCAGATAGATCTATTATAAGTGCAAATATCTGTTTAAGGGACTTACAAGGAAAAGAAGTCAGTATTAAAAATAAGCTTTTAAATATATAGCAATTTTTATCAGTCAAAAATAACCATCTTTTTATCATTGGGGATGGACTTCAGGTGCTCCCCAGGAACCTTTAGAGTCAGGTATAAACTTTTGTGATAAAGGATTTTTTTTAAAGATAGAACCATGTGTTCTTCCTGTTATAGGCTATAATATTTAATCTGTCTTAGTATAAACATGACCAGAGTGAATTTTTACCTATATTAACTTATCTTTGTTAGAATTTCTTCTTCAGCAAAGCTTATGGCATTATGTTTAAGTTCTATAGGTCTCTGGTTGTTACAAGAAAAAAAGAAAAAAATAATAAGAAAATATCCAAGAACCAAGAAACCACATAAACCAAGAAAGAAAAAAAAGAAGAAGAAGAGGAAGGAGGAGGAGGAGGAGGAGGAGGAGGAGGAGGAGGAGGAGGAGGAGGAGGAGGAGGAGGAGGAGGAGAAGGAGAAATATAATACCAACTAAAACAGAAATATAGCCAAATAAACATTTTACTGGAAAATCTTACTTGGTTTTTATATGTATTAATGTGCATATTTTTATGTTAAAATGATCATACACAACTCTTAGATGGTATGTTTTATTTGACAAACCATGTGCAATTTTAACCAAAAATATTAATGTTATAAATCTACTAAACTGCCATGAAATATGCTGCTATGTGGCCATATCAGTTTTCTATTTTTGACAGAAAATGTTATTTTTGATATTTTATCAGTTTAAATATTAAAATCAACTTTAGTATACATACTTCTTTGCTCACACTCTCACCAAACTGAAGAATTACATTTTTTAACTTTTTATTTTGAAAGAATTTCAGACTTTTTCCAAAACGAAAAGTAGTTCAATTTCTCCATAAATCTTGCATCCTAGTTCTCCTAATTTTAAATCTTAATGATGCAACAATATCCAAACCCAAAAACTGACATTGATGTAACATTAATCTACAATTCTTATTCCAATTTCACTGTTTGTCCCACTGATGGCCTTCTTACAATACAGAACCAATACAACATTCCACGCTGCATTTGTGGCCGTGGCTCTTTATTCCTCTCCAATTTATGACAGTTCCTCAATATCCTTCATGATACTAACTCTTTAAAAATTACTAGTAAGTTATTTGGTAGACTTCAACTCAATTTCAACTGTTTTTATGTTTTCTTATTATTACACTGTGTTTGTACATGGGGCAAAGAATACCACAGTAGTGATTTCTGCCAAATTTCTGCACTGTAAAAACACTATGTTATCTTTGTCAGAAATAAATATCTTTTATAGAGATTTTTGACATTGCATGTATGCTATTTCCTGTCATACTTTCATCCAACCATTGTAGCATCCACTGATTCTTACCTGTAAAAATATTATTGAGGTATTTGTCTAACGGTGATTTTCTATTTCTATCATTCCTTTTACATTTACTAACTGATATTCTTCTATAAGAAGTTTTCCTCCTCCTTTACTGATGCATTCAATTATTTACTTATAAACTCATAAACATCCATGAGTAGGGACTCATGGATACTATTTTATTGGTTATAATCCAGTATGAACATCATATCAATTTTGTGGCCAAAATTATGCCAGCTTTATCCCATTGGGAGTTACTTCAAATCATTTCTGTGTCTTTTCAATAATTTTCTATTATGTTTGAACACTTTCTTACTCTGATATCAAAATATTATGAACCCATCTTGCATGTTCTCTGTCCCAGCCTTAGAATCAACAATTTCTCTAAACCAACATTGGGAGCTAAACATATTCTGTCATTGTTTCTAAGCCCCATCAGCAAACTGAGCTAGGAAAAAAAAGCTGTGCATACTTACACAAACCTATCCATAAATCTAGATGTATTTTCATATCAGTCTGCCCATACCTGTGCATGTAATTAAAACCATGAATTCATTCTGATACCTCAAATTCTAATTCAACACCACAGGGTCCATTTTAGTCTTTCTTTTTTCTCTTATTTAGAAATTCTTTCTCTTACTGTGACAAATCTGGCTCTCAACATCCACAATATATATACTTGTTTGTTTAGTCTTGGTAAACACATAAGATAGTTTCAGAATTGCTATCCAGATCCATCTGAAACACATTTACTAACCAAAGTACAGTATCAACATGCAGTTCTTCTTATCCTTAGCATTCTACATCAAATATTCTTTTCAAATTCACATTCAAACGTTATTGTCCAAAATTACTAAGGTTAGTATTTTTTCAACATCGCAGTGTGTTTATATTACTTATTCATAATTCAGTTCATTTGTTACTGCTTAAGTTCTTTTTTAAAATTTTTTCCATGTACTGTCAATTTCTGTTATTTCTTTAGTTTTTGATATGTGAAACATTACCTTAGGTCTAAGTGAAAGAACTATACAAAAATGTATATTCAGAGAAGTGTAGTTAACATTCATCCTTATATATCCATTCTTATTTCTCCATATGTTCCATTTTTGTTCTCCTGCACTCCTGTAGCTAATCTGTTAGTGTCTGGTTTATGTTTTCTGCATTTCTTTTGTGCAAATGTGCACATATCTATTTTCTTTTATGCCCTTCTTTCTTACATAATGGGATAGCATACAAGTGATATTGCATTTTTTTTCCTAATACATCTTGGAGTTTATTTCATATCAAGTAATAGACTGTTTCATTATTCTTTGTTATAGTTGTTTAGTACCCCATGGTGGATGTATCGTAGGTTCAAGGCCCACTCCCCATATATGGGTAATCAGCTTTTTCAATATTTGCAATGGTGTACAATGTTAAAATGAAAAGTTTTGTGAATATGTTGGGTTTTGTGTTGTTGTTGTTGTTGTTGTTGTTTTATATATTTATTTTCCTCTCTCTCCCAGGCTGGAGTGCAGTGGCATGATCTCGGCTCACTGCAAACTCTGCCTCCTGATTTCAAGCAATTCTCCTGCCTCAGCCACATGAATAGCTAGGACTACAAATGTGTGCCACCGTGCCCTACTGGTTTTGCATTTTTAGTACAGATGGGTTTCACCATGTGGCCAGGCTGATCTAGAAATCCTGACCTCAGATGATCTACCTGTCTCAGCTTCCCAAAATGCGGGTATTACAAGAGTGAGCCATAGTGACTGGCCCGCTGATTTTTTTTTTAAATATAAATCTCCAGAAGGATGCATTGCTTCATATCTTGATCCAGTATACATTTTTAAGAACTGTGACACTCGTAAGCAAATATTGGTCTATCCAAAAGTAATGTATATCTTTAAGTACTATACTGAACTGCTTAAATGGAGAGAAGAATGCAGACTATAAGAAAGTGATGCAGAAATTATGAAGTTACTCAGTAAATTGCAAAGTAAAATTGATAGAAATGAGGACGCAGAAGGAGAGATTAACACAGGGGAGAAATGTTAATGTAGAAGGTTGGTTTTGCTTCTTCCTACAGAAATCCAAAAAGAAATACACAGAGCCAAGATTATCATCAGCAATAACTGGAAAATCAAATATGAGGATGACACTGTTTCTGGGTCATAGAGGAAAAAAAAAAAACAATTTGAGCAGAGCACAAGATAATAGTACTTCATTTATGATGCCCCTGACCCCATTCTGCCCAGCACTAAACATGTGGAAAGTCTCCACTCAACCCATAGATTCTACACTGGAAAAAGTGAGATCAAGGTGAACACAGAAGAATCCAGAATACTCTAATACTGTAATTGTGGAGTATAATCTACTCATAACTCTAGCATGAAGCCCAAGAGACAAATGTAACAAAAATAATAACAATTGTAGCCTGGCAAGAGAAAGGTAATGAAAAAATATATAAACAGAGACAGTTAAAAATGAAAATGTAGGTGTGATAAAATTGAGGCATAGAATTTGTTATTTTTTCTTCATTTTTCTTATTTTCTTAATGATCTAAGTTGTCAGCTCTTTAAAGTAACTTGTTATAAGTATAATACAATATTTGTAAGCTTCATAGTAATTACAATGTAAAAATCTAGAACCTATTCATAAAAACATAAAGCAATAAACTTAAACATATTACCAAAAAACTCACATAATGACAAAGGAAAACAATAAGTAGGGGAAAGAAAAAAAAAAAGAAAGGATTTACAAAACAAACAAAGTGGCAGTAGTAATAAGTCCTTACTTATCAATAAACAACACGGAACATACATAAATTAGATTATCCAATTAAAAGGCACAGAGTGTCTGCATGAGTAAAGAGATAAGAGATAAAGATAATATGCTGACTACACAGAATTCAGTACTCTTATAAGAACACATCGACTAAAAGTGAAGAGGTGGAAAGTTATTCCATGCAACTGGAAACCAAAAACAGCAGGGATTGCTATATGTATATGAGAAAAAATAGATTACAAATCAAAGACTGTAAAAAGACATAGAGAAGGGCACCATATAATGACAAAGGAATCAACTGAGCAATAGAATATAATAATTCTAAACATATATGCATGTAACACCAGATCACCGAGATATATAAAGCAATATAAAGCAAATATTATAATATCCAAGGGGAGAGTCAGACTACAACGAAATAATAGTAGGGGGCTTTAGCACCCTACTCTTGGTAATGACCAGACCAGCCAGACAGAAAATTAACAATGAAACATCGGAGTAAATCTACACAGTAAACCAGATAGGGCTAACTGACATTTACAGAACATTTCACTCAACTGCTACAGAATACACATTCTTTTCATCAGAACATAGAACATTTTCCAGAATAGAACATACCTTAGTCCATAAAGCAAGTCTCAACAAATTCAAAAAAGTATCTGGAAATCCACATAGTACTGGCATGAAAATAGACACAAAGACCAGTGAAACAGAATAGAGAACCTAAAAATAAATCAATGCATTTAGAGCCACTTACCTTTGACAGGGACACCAATAACATGCAATGGGGACAGGACAGTATCTTCAATAAATGGTGCTGGGAAAACTGGATGATTACATGCAGAAAAATGAAACTAGACCTCTGTCTCTCAAATCCACAAAAATCCAATCAAGAATATCAAAGGCTTAAATCTAAGACTTGAAACTATAAAACTAATAGAAGAAAACTTTGGAGAAATATTTCACAACTTTCATCTGGGCAAAGTTTTTGTGTGTAAGACTTCAAAAGAACAGATAATTAAAGCAAAAGTAGTGTATTAGTCTGTTTTCACACTATCTCACAGCTATCAGGAACTATCTGACACTGGGTAATTCATAAAGAAAGAGGTTCAATTGGCTCACAATTCCAAAGGCTGTACAGGAGGCATATACAATTGGGGTGGCCTCAGCAATTTACAATCATGGTAGAAGATGAAGGGGAAGCCAGCATTTCTTACATGGCAGGCAGGAGAGAGAAAGCAAGACAGTGAAGTTGAAGTGCTATACGGTTTCAAACAACCAGATCTTGTGAGAACTCTCTTATGAGAAAAGCAAAGCAGAAGTCTTTCCCCATGGTTCAATCACCTCCCACTGGGCACATCCTCCAAGACTCCAACCAATTCTCATGTTGAATTACAATTCAAATATGGATTCATACATTTCAAAATGTAATCTTGCCTTTCCAACAGTCCCCTAAAGTCTTAACTCATTCTATCATTAACTCAAAAGTCCATGTCCAAAGGTTCATTTGAGACAAAGAAAGTCCCTTTTGCCTATGAGTGTGTAAAATTGAAAACAAGTAAGTTACTTCAAAAATACAATGAGGGTACCGATATTGGGTAAAGGCTTCCTTTCCAAATGGGAGAAATTGACCAAAACAAAGGGGCTACATACCCCATGCAAGTCTGAAAAACAGCAGGACAGTTGATATAATTTGGTTATGTGTCCCCACCCAAATCTCATATTGATTTTCACTCTCATAATTCTCTTGTGTTGTTGGAGAGACATAGTGTGTGATAATTGGAATCATGGAAGTGGTTCCCCCATACTATTCTTGGGATAGCGGGCAAGTCTCATGAGATCTGATGGTTTTATCAGGAGTTTCTGATTTTGCATCTTTCCCATTTTCTCTTGCTGCCACCATGTAAGTGTCTTTTGCCTTCTGCCATGATTCTGAGGCCTCTCCAGCCATTCAAAATGGTAAGTGCAATTAAATCTCCTTTTCTTTCCAGTCTAAGGTATGTATTTATCCACAGAGTGAAAACAGACTACCATGATAAATTGGTACCAGTAGAGTGGGTCACTGCTGAAAAGATACCTGAAAATGTGGAAGTGACAGGAATTGGGTAACAGGAAGAGGTTGAAACAGTTTGGAGGGCTCTGAAGAAGAAAGGAAAATGTGAGAAACTTCACAACTTCCTAAAGTCTTGTTAAATGGCTTTGACAAAAATGCTGATAGTGCTATGAACTATAAGGTCTAGGCTTGGGTGGTCTCAGATGAATATGAGGAACTTGTTGAGAACTGAAGCAAAGGTGACTCTGGTTATGTTTTAGCAAAGAGACTGGCAGCATTTTGCTCCTGCCCTAGAGATTTGCAGAATTTGAACTTGAGAGCGATGATTTAGGGTATCTGGTGAAAGAAATTTCTCAGCAGCAAAGCAATGTGACTTAGGTGCTGTTAAAGGCATTCAGTTTTATAAGGGAATCAGAGCTCAAAAGTTGGGAAAATTCGTAGCCTGACAATACAATAGAAAATAAAATCCCATTTTCTGAGGTAAAATTCAAGCCTGCAGCAGAAATTTGATTAAGTAACAAGGAGCTGAATATTAATCCTCAGGACAAAGGGGAAAATGTCTCCATTTAGCATGTCAGAGGTCTTCACAGCAGCCCCTCCCATCACAAGCCCAGAGGCCTAGGAGAAAAAAGTGAAACCACTTTTTTCTGTAGGAGGTGCCCAGGGTTTCTGTGCTGCCTGCAGTCTAAAATCTTAGTGTCCTGCATCCCAGCAGATCCAGCCATGGCTGAAAGGGACAAACATAGAACTTAAGCTGTGGCTTTAGAGGGTGTAAGCACAAAGTTTTGCAGCTTCCACATGATGTTAAGCCTGTGAGTAATTAGAAGTCAAAAATTAGGATTTGTGAACTTCTGTCTAGATTTCAGAAGATGTATGAAAATGCCTGAATGCCTAGGCACAAGTTTGCTGCAGGGGTAGGGCTCTCATGAAGAATCTCTGCTAGGGCAGTACAGAAGGGAAATGTGGGGTCAGAGCACCCCCCCCCACAGAGTCCCTACTGGGGCATCACCTAGTGGAGCTGTGAGAAGAGAGCCACCATCCTCGAGACCCCAGAATGGCAGATCCACTAACAAATTGTGCCATGTGCCTGGAAAAGCCACAGACACAACACCATCATTTGAAAATAGTCAAGAGGGAGGCCGTACCCTGCAGAACTACAGGGATGAAGCTGCCTAAAACAATGAAAACCCAACTATTTTATCAGAGTGACCCAGATGCAAGGTGTGTAGTCAAAGGACATCATTTTGTACTTTTAAGAATTGACTGTCTTGCTAGACTTCAGACTTGCATGGGCCCTGTAACTCCTTTGTCTTGGCCAATTTCTCCCATTTGGAATGACAGTATTTACCCAATATCTGTATTCCTCATTGTAACTAGAAAGTAACTAGCTTGCTTTTGATTTTATAGGCTTATGGGTGGAAAGGATTTGCCTTGTCTCAGATAAGACTTTGGACTATAAACTTTTGGGTTAATGCTGAAATGAGTTAAGACTTTGGGAAACTTTTGGTTTTGAAATGTGAGGATGTGAGATTTGGATGAATTAGTGGAATTATATGGTTAAGCTCTGTGTCTCCACCAAAATCTCACCTTGAATTGTACTCCCATAATTCCCACGTGTTGTGGAGGGGACACATGGTGGGAGATAATTTGATTCATGGGGGTAGTTTTTCCATACTGTTTTCATGGTAGTGGTCAAGTCTCACAAGATCTAATGGTTTTAGATGGAAAAACCCATATGGAAGCTGCTGAACTTCCATGTTGTTACCATGGAAGCTAATGCCACATGGAAGCTGCCAAAACTTGGGGCTTGGACTCTCAGGAAGCAACTGCCTGAGATGTACCTTGACCCCTCTTATCCATGGTGGAGCTGGAGTGGCTTGGACACAGGGAATCATATCCTGGGCTTCATAGAGCAGTGGGGTCCTGGGTCAGGCCTAGGAAACCATTTTTCCCTCCTAGGCCTTGTGACCCTTGATGGCAGGGGCTTTGCAGAGGTTTGTAAAATGCCATGGAGGCATATTCCCCATTGTTTTGACTATTAACATTTAGCTCTTCTTTATCTGTGGAAATTTCTGCAACAAGCTTAAATTCCCTCTTAGAATTTTTTTTTTCTTTTCTACCACATAGACAGCCTGAAAATGTTCTAAACTTTTATGCTCTGCTTCTGATATGATTTGGCTGTGTCCCCACCCAAAATCTCAACTTGAATTGTAACAATCCTTATGTGTTAAGGGTGGGGCCAGGTGGGGATAATTGAATCATAGGGTCAGTTTTCCCCATACTGTTTTCATGATAGTGAATAATTCTCATGAGATCTGACGGTTTTATAAAGGGGAGTTACCCTGCACAAGCTCTCTTGTTTGTTGCCATGTAAGACGTAACTTTGCTCCTCATTTGCCTTCTGCCCTGATTGTTAGGCCTCCCCAGCCACATGGAACTATGAGTCCTTTAAACCTCTTTTCCTTTATCAATTACCCAGTTTTGGATATGTATTTATTAGCAGCATAAGAACAGAGTAATACACCTTCCTTTTTAAGTATAATTTTGTTTCAGGTCATTTATTTGTTTATGCAAATGAGTTAGGCTTTTAGAAGCAACCAGGCCACATCTTGAACACTTTGCTGCTTGGAAATTGCATCCAAGAGATATACTAAATCAAGCTTGTCCAAGCCATGGCCCACAGGCCACATGTGGCCCAGGATGGCTTTGAATGTGGCCCAACACAAATTAGTAAACTTTCTTTAAAAATGATCAGGTTTAATAAAATTTTTTTTCTCTTTCTTAAGCTCATCAACTCTCATTAGTGTTAATATATTTTATGTGTCAAGACAATTCTCTTTCTTTTAATGTGGTTCAGGGAAGCTAAAGAATTAGACACCCCTTCCTTAAATCATCTCTCTAAAGTTCAAAGTTCCAGAGATCCCAACAGCAGGAGCACAATGCTGCCAGTTTCTCTGATAAAGCATAGCAAGAGTGACCTTCACTCCAGTTCCCAATAAGTTCCTCATCTTCGTCTGAGACCTCCTAAGCCTAGACTTTATTGTCCATATTACTATTAGCATTTTGGTTAAAACCATGCAATAAGTCTCTAGGAAGTTCCAAATTCCTGTCTTCTTGCGATCACTCCAAACTCTTCCAACCTTTGCCCATTACTCAGTTTCAAAGCTGCTTCCATATATTCAGATATCTTTATAGCAATGCCCCACTTCTCCAGTACCAATTTTCTGTATTAGTTCATTCTCACACTGCCATAAGAAACTTCGTGGGACTAGATAATCTACTAAAAAAAAGAAAGAGGTTTAATTGACCCACCGTTCTGCACCCTGCACACGATGCATGGCTCAAGTGGCCTCAGGGTACTTAAAATCATGGTGGAAAGAGAAGCAGAAGCCAGCACTTCTTACATGGGCAACAGAAGAGAGAGCAGGAGTGAGAGCAAGTGAGCAAGAGAGAGAAAGAGAGAAGAGAGAGCTAGAAAGAGAGAGAAGTGATAAAATAGAAGGAGGAATTGCTACACACTTTCAAATAAGTAGGTCTCCTGACAACTCTATTCATAAGAACAGCAATGGGAAACTCCACCTCCCTGATTTAATCACCTCCCATGAGGTCCCTCCTCCAACAATAGGAATTGCAGTTGGATATGAGATTTGGGTGGGGACAGAACAAAATCATATCAAATAAACAAATGAAATTACATCAAGCTAAAATTTTTCTCTAGCTAAAATAATAAACAAAGTGAGGAGATAATCTATGGAATGGGATAAAATATTTGCAAACTGTTTGACAAGGGATTTATAAACAGACTATATAGGGAGCTCAAATAACTAAATTGCAAAAACAAACAAATATTCAATTAAGAAATAAGCAAGAGATTTGAACAAATATTTCTTTAAGAAAGACATATAAATGGCCAACACATAGATAAAAAAATTCTTGATATCTCTAGTAATGAGAGAAATGCAAATTTAAACAATGGTGAGATATTATCTCACTTCATTTTAAATGGATTTTATCAAATATTTCACAAAATTTTATAAATGACAAATGCTGATGAGGATGTGGAAAAAGGGGAACCCTTGCATACTGTTGGTAAGAATGTAAATTGGTACAGACACTGTGGAGAACAGTAGGGAGGTTACTCAAAAAACAAAAATAGAGCTGTGATATGATCTAGCAAATTCACTACTGGGTATAAAGAAAGGAGGTCAATATCTTGAAGAGTTATTTGTACTTCCATGTTTATTGCAGTGCTGTTTACAGTATCTGAAATATGGAATCAACGGATGTTCACATCAATGGATAAAATGAAGAAAATGTGGTATGAAACACAAGTGGACTTTCAGCCATAAGTAAGAATGAAATTCTGTCATTTGCAGCAACATGGATGAAACTGGAAGTCACTATGTTAAGTGAAATAAGACAAGCATAGAACGACAAACACTGTATTTTCAGACTCATGTGGGGCTAAAATATTGTATCTCATGAAAACTGAGTAACTGGTGGTTACCAGAGCCTGAGAAAGGTGGGTGGAGGATGCAGGGAAGTTAATTAATTTAACCAAATATACAGTTTAATGAAATGAATAAGATCTATTGTCCAGTAGGTCAGTAGAGTGACTATAGTCAACATTATTCTATTGCACTTTTCAAGTTTCTAGAAGAGAATAATATGAATGCTCCTAGCATAAAGCAAAGCTAAATATTTAAGGTGATGAATACTCAAAATACATTGATTTGATCTTTACAGATTATATGAATGTATTGTCACATGTACCCCCAAAACACATACCTCTATTATGCATCAAAACAACAACAACAAAACCACAAGTACCAGAAGAAAGTAATGTTATTAAGACATGTGCAGAGTTTTGAGGGTTATTAGTGTTTTCTGATTCTTGTATTTGCTGAGCTCATTATTTTTAAAAGATAAGAGAGGCAGTGAGGAGGGGAGGAGAAGTGGAGGAGAGAGAGAGAGAGATGTTATTTTTCATTTAGCATTTCATCCAAGCTAATAGGTAATAATTTAACCTGACACAGTAGGGGAAACAAAGTTTTTTTCTCCCCAATATTGGTCAATATATGATAATATTATAATAGTCTCAAAATATTGAAGTGTCAAATTGTTGCTTAAGTATCTTATTAAAGTACTGGATTGCCTAAACTAGTCTCAACATTTTATATTAAAAAATGGGTTAGAAAGCACATTTTCTAACCAGAACACAGTGTACTAATGAACACTTCTAATTGAATGTAAATGTTTTCTTAGATTTGCCAGTGAATTTAATGAACTTCCCACACATCTACCATATTATTTCAGCATTATCAAATGCAATCTAATATCCTACAGCTAAAAGTTAGCTCAAAAATTGAGGTTTAATAAAATCATGCTGCCATAAAATACTTTCTTTAACATATTTTTAAAATCATTCTCTCAAGAGAAATGCAACTATTACTTCTGTTTTCATTACAGGCTGATAATATTATTCCTACGAGGAAATGATAAAATTAGAAGCTTAATTCCTGCTAAAATGTAGGTTAACAATAATGCATAAACCTAGTTAAATTACTTGAATAATGTTTTTTGTCGACTTGTTGTATTAGTCCATTTTTATGCTGCTGATAAAGGCATACCTGAGACTGGGTAATTTATAAAGTAAAAGAGGTTTAATGTACTCACAGTTCCAAGTGGTTGGGGAGGCCTCACAATCATGGTGGAAGGTGAAAGGCACTTCTTACACAGCCACTGAGAGAGAGAATCAGAGAGCCAAGTGAAAGGTTTCCCCTTTTAAAAGCATCAGGTCTCATGAGATTTAATCACTACCACGAGAACAGTATGGGGGAAACCATTCCGTAATTTAATTCAATCCTACCCTGTCCCTCTCACAATATATGTGAATTGTGGGAGCTAGAATTCAAAATGCGATTTGGGTGGAGACAAACCAAACCATATCGTTTGTTTTCCTCCAATTGTTTTGTTTTTTAAAAAATAAAGGACATTTATGATTGCAGGTAGTTTTGGGCATTGTATTATTAGGACGCTCAAAAAAATGCATCAAATTGGAACTCCTTATAGACACTCAATACGATGTGATATGTATATACATTGAACCAGATTATTTAAAACAGTATTTGAAAGTTTAGGTTTCTAAGAGTTTATTTTATAGAATTTATTTCTGCTTAGTGAAGAAAATGTTGTCTCTGTGTGAAAGCTGAAATATAGTAATACAAGCTTTTTATTGGTAAAAAAGACACCACTGAGGTGAATTCACAATCTTTGGTTTGTGTACACAGAATGAATCACTTCTTTTCTTTTATATACAAATGTACCTCATAATTCATTTAATTTCATATTTTCTTGTCATTTAATTTTATTGCCAAAACATGTTACAATTCTGAATAAACTGATTTTTAAAATACTTTGAAAATATACTAATCCTCAGTGTATTTTTAATATATTTTAAAATACACTCATATAAACAATTACTTTTTTCCTTTTTTTCTTTCTTTCTCTTTCTTTCTTTTTTCTTTTCTTTTCTTTTTTTTTTTCATATGTCTGCCTTTCTTTTTTTCTTATTTATTTTATTTTACTTTAAGTCCTGGAGTACATGTGCAGATCTCATAGGATTGTTACATAGGTATACACATGCCATGGTGGTTTGCTGCCTCCATCTACACCTAACCTACATTATTTATTTCTCCTAATGTTATCCCTCCCCAATCCCTCCAGCCTCCATAACCCTCTCCTGGCCCCCAAACCCCCAACAGATCCCAGTGTGTGTGATGTTCCCCTCCCTGTGTCCATGTGTTCTCATTGTTCAACACCCACTTATGAGTGAGAACATACTATATTTGGTTTTCTGTTATTGTGTCAGTTTGCTGAGAATGATGTTTCCAGATTCATCCAAGTCCCTGCAAAGGACATAAAATCATCCGTTTTTATGGCTGCATAGTATTCCATTGTGTATATGTGCCACATTTTCTTTATCCAGTGTGTCATTGATGGGCATTTGGGTTGGTTCCAAGTCTTTGCTATTGTAAACAGTGCCACAATGAACATATGTGTGCATGTGTCTTTACAATAGATAAATTTGTAATCCTTTGGGAATATACTCAGTAATGGGATTGCTGGGTCAAATGGTATTTCTATTTCTAGATCCTTGTGGAATTGCCATACTGTCTTCCACAATATTTGAACTAATTTACACTCCCACCAGCAGTGTAAAAGCATTAATATCTCTCCACATCCTCTTCAGCATCTGTTGTCTCTGAATTTTTTAATGATTGCCATGCTAACTGGCATGTGATGATATCTCAATGTGTTTTTATCTGCATCTCTCTAATGACCAGTGATGATGAGCATTTTTTCATATGTTTCTTGGACACATAAATGTCTTCTTTTGAAAAATGTCTGTTCATATCCTTTGGCCACTTTTTGATGGGGTTGTTTATTTTCTTCTTTTATGTTTGTTTTAGTTTTTTTGTAGATTCTGGATATCAGCCCTTTGTCATATGGGTAGCTTCCAAAAATTTTTCCCATTCTGTTGGTTGCTGGTTCACTGTAATGATTGGTTCTTTTGCTGTGCAGAAGATCTTAAAATTAATTAGATCCCATTATCTATTTTGGCTTTCCTTGCCATTGCTTTTGGTGTTTTAGAAATGAAATATTTGCCTATGCCTATGTCCTGAATGGTATTGCCTAGGTTTCCTTCTAGGGTTTCTATGGTATTAGGTCTTATGTTAAAATCTTTAATCCATCTGGAGTTAATTTTAGTATAAGGTATAAGAAAGGGGTCCAGTTTCAGCTTTCTGCATGTGGCTAACCAGTTTTTCCAACACCGTTTATTAAACAGGGAATCCTTTCCCCATTGCTAGTTTTTGTCCAGTTTTTCAAACATCAGGTGACTGTAGATGTGTGGCATTAATTCTGAGGCCTCTGTTCTGTTCCATTGGTCTATATCTCTGTTTTGGTACCAGCACCATGCTGTTTTGATTACTGTAGCCTTGTTGTATAGTTTGAATTCAGGTAGCATGATGCCCTAGCTTTGTACTTTTTGCTTAGAATTGACTTGGCTATGCAGTCTCTTTTTTGGTTCCATATGAAGTTTAAGGTGGTTTTTTTCCAGTTATGTAAAGAAGGTCAACTGTAGCTTGA
Organism: Saguinus oedipus; assembly: GCA_031835075.1. Taxonomy (NCBI): domain Eukaryota; kingdom Metazoa; phylum Chordata; class Mammalia; order Primates; family Cebidae; genus Saguinus; species Saguinus oedipus. Next base: position 184,029,290 of record CM063171.1, on the reverse strand, counting down.
TGGGGATAGCATTGAATCTATAAATTACTTTGGGCAGTATGGCCATTTTCACGATATTGATTCTTCCTAAACATGAGCATGGAATATTTTGCCATCTGTTTGTATCCTCTTTTATTTCCTTGAGTAGTGGTTTGTAGTTCTCCTTGAAGAGGTCCTTTACATCCTTTATTAGTTGTATTCCTAGGTATTTTATTCTCTTTGTCTCTATTATTAGTGTATAGGAATTGTTGTGATTTCTATTATTCTCTCTGTCTATTATTGGTGTATAGGAATTGTGATTTCTGCACATTGATTTTTGTATCCTGAGACTTTGCTGAAGTTGCTTATCAGTTTAAGGAGATTTTGGGCTGAGACGATGGGGTCTTCTAAGTATCATGTCATCTGCAAATAGAGACAATTTGACTTCCTCTTTTCCTAATTGAATACCCATTATTTCTTTTTCTTGCCTGATTTCTCTGGTTAGAACTTCCAATACTATGTTGAATAGCAATGGTAAGAGATGGCATCCTTTTATAGTCCCAGTTTTCAAAGGGAATGCTTCCAGTTTTTACCCATTCAACCAGTATGATATTGGCTGTGGGTTTGTCATAAATAGTTTTCATTATTTTGAGATACATCAGATTGATACCTAGTTTATTAAGAGTTTTTAACATAAAGGGCTGTTGAATTTTGTCGAAGGCCTTCTTAGCATCTATTGAGATAATATTGTGGTTTTTGTCTTTGGTTCTGTTTATATGATGAATTATGTTTATAGATTTGGATATGTTGAACCAGCCTTGCATCCCTGGGATGAAGCCTACTTGATCGTGATGGATAAGCTGTTTGAGGTGCTGTTGCATTTGATTTGCCAGTATTTATTGAAGATTTTTGCATTGATGTTCATCATGGATATAGACCTGAAATTTTCTTTTTTAGTTGTATCTCTGCTAGGCTTTGTTATCAGGATGATATTGGTCTCATAAAATGAGTTAGGGAGGATTCCCTCTTTTTGTATTGTTTGGAATAGTTTCAGAAGAAATAGTACCAGCTCCTCTTTGTACATCTGGTAGAATTTGGCTGTGAAGCCATCTGGACCTGGACTTTTTTTGGTTGGTAGGGTGTTAATTGCTGCCTCTAATTCAGACTTTGTTATTGGTTTATTCAGGATTCAGCTTCTTCCTGGTTTAGTCCTAGGAGGGTGTAAGTGTCCAGGAATGTATCAATTCTTTCTAGATATACTGGTTTATGTGCAAAGAGTTGTTTGTAGTAGTCTCTGATAGTAGTTTGTATTTCTGTGGAATTGGTGGTGATATCGCCTTTATATTTTTACTGCATCTATTTGATTCTTCTCTCTTGCCTTTTTTATTAGTCTGGCTAGCAGTCTATCTACTTTGTTGATATTTTCAAAAAGCCAGCTCCTGGATTTATTGAGTTTTTGAAGGGTTTTTTTTGGTGTGTGTCTCTATATCCTTCAGTTCTGCTCTGATCTTAGTTATTTCTTGTCTTCTGCTAGCTTTTGAATTTGTTTGATCTTGCTCCTCTAGCTCTTTTAATTTTGATGATTGGGTATCAATTTTAGATCTTTTCTCACTTCTCATATGGGCATTTAGTTCTATAAATTTCCCTCTAGACACTGCTTTAAATATGTCTCAGAGATTCTGGTACATTGTATCTTCTTTCTCATTGGTTTTGAAGACTGTCTTTATTTCTGCCTTAATTTCATTTTTTTATCCTGTAGTCATTCAGGAGTAGGTTGTTCAGTTTCCATGTGGTTGTGTGGTTTTGAGTGAGTTTCTTAATCCTGAGTTCTAATTTGATTGCACTGTTGTCTGAGAGACTAGTTGTTATGATTTCCATTCTTTTGCATTTGCTGAAGAGTGATTTACTTCCAATTACATGGTCAATTTTAGAGTAAGTGCAATATGGTGCTGAGAAGAATGTATATTCTGCAGACTTGGGGTGGAGGGTTCTGTAGATGTCTATTAGGTCTGCTTGGTCCAGATCTGAGTTCAAGACCTAGATATCTTTGTTAATTTTCTGTCTCATTGATCTGTCTAATATTGACAGTGGAGTGTTAAAGTCTTCCACTATTATTGTGTGGGAGTCTAAGTCTCTTTGTAGGTCATTAAGAAATTGCTTTATGTATCTGAATGCTCCTGTGTTGGGTTCATACATATTTCTCATCATTAGCTCTTCTTGTTGCATTGATCCTTTACCATTATGTAATGCCCTTCTTGGTCTTTTTTGGTATTTGTTGGTTTAAAGGCTGTTTTATCAAAGACTAGGATTACAACCCCTGCTTTTTTTTCCTCTCTGTTTGCTTGGTAATACTTCTTTTATCTCTGTATTTTGAGTCTGTGTGTGTCTTTGCACGTGACATGGGTCTCCTGAATACAGCATACTGATGGGTCTTGACTTTTTGTCCAATTTGCCAGTCTATGTCTTTTGATTAGGGCATTTAGCCCACTTACATTTTAGGTTAATATTGTTATGTGTGAATTTGTTCCTGCCATTTTGATGCTAGCTGGTCTTTTTGCCCATTAGTTGATGCATATATATGAGCCTGTTGTATTAGTTGCCTACTAGAATTATATCTGCAAGAGTTAATCCACTGCCTTTATTTATTGACGTAAATGTTTGCTCATTCATTTGTTAAACAGTCATTTATTGAATGAGAAAAGGCATGCTACATATTGTGAATAAAAGGTAAATAAAATATGGTTGAGTTGGTATAACTTCTTCAAAATTACTTTCAGTATAAAACATTTTTGGAAGAAAGACATCAACAGCAAAACAGCAACAAAGCAATGATAATAATAATGATGATGAAGTTTAATTACAGGTTTGTACCACCTAAAAGTCATCCATGTCATAACCTATTTGAAAAGAGAATGTTGGATGAAATTTATTCTTACAGTACTTCCAGCTCTGCCATTGTCTCATAACTGTTAATGTCACTTACATTCAGTGCTGGCTGGTAAAAATAACAACAAAGTAATATTCAAAAGCCCATTGGTAAAGGTTGAGAAGCATGGAATGAGCCTCACTTTCCTTGTTATGTGACTATATTCTTCCCAAAGAATCTGCCATGTATTGAAGAATAAATTACTGTCACCATTTGTTACATACAGTCTCTTTTTCAGTCCTCTATAAAGATCCCTTTTTCTGTCTTTTCAATGCCAAAAACATTGTGTCTGAGGACTAATTTCCTCTCTAGTCTTGAATTATTTTGTCTATGCAGAAAACAAAAACTGCCATAAAAACAATCATGATATGCCTTCTCAATTCTATTTCATGAACACATTCTTGGTGACAGAAATGTGTAAATGCCTGAATTTGTTACTGAAACACCAGCTGCTTGGTCTAGATCCTGCTGCTTGCCTCACGGGAAGCTAAGATTGAAACAAGGAGTATTCCTCAAGTAGAAAGCTTTCACTGGGTGCTGAAACCTAAGCTATAGAAGATTAGCTTCAAACCTATATCCTTGACTGACTAAAGTTAGAGGTTTACATAGCAGGAAAGGAATGTAACTAGTATGGGAAAACAGAAATGGGGTGGTGGGTAAAGAAGTCATCATGTTGGATGAGGGGTATGGATGCAATAATCTGATGATTCTCAGTTCTTTGATACTTTCTGAGAGGACTTGGGTCTTTTCCTGAGGAAGAAACTCAGATAGAGCAAATAGGAATTTCAAGCTTTTAGACCAAAATAATCAATTTATAAGTTTATTTCAAGAAACTGTTTATGAGACAATTGGGCTGAGGGAAATACTATTGAGTACCATATGTATAGAGTACAGTATAAATTTAAGGGAGTTGTACAATTGGTTAGAAAACTTTAGGTGGGGCAATAATATGAATAGACATAAAGAATATTCTCAACTTGGTAGGCTCAGGAGAATAAAGAAAGTTTTCAGATAGAGACAAATGATGTTTGGAAGTGTACATTAGAGAAATGTAACTTTTTGCTATCTAAAGTCTTATATACATATGAGCCTGCCTTGCAAAATAACTGAAAAGAAAACTGCCACATCATTTTGGGAGCTCAGACAGGATACCTGAAGTGTGAGCAAATATGGACCTGGACTCTTCATTTTATTTCAAGGCTTATTGTCCTCAGACATTTCTGAAGGCACATAAAGCACCAAACCCCTGGTGAGCCAATTAAGCATGAATGGCCCAGCTACAGAGGACAGGATGCTGGAGAAGACCCTGACACTGCCCACCTCCTTACCACCATTGCTCTTGATGGTTGACAATGTCAGCTTTGTTCCAATTCAGTCTTTCCTATGGCAATTTCCTTCTTTTTTTTTGGCGGGGGATGGGCTGTCATGGCACCTATCTCTTCTTTTATAGTGTCAAAAGTGTTGCTGCAAGCTAGATATATTACTGGATGGAATGAGCATTTGGCCCAGCAATCAGATATGCAGTTCGGAACAATGTGGTTTCATCTATTCTTAGAGGCAAAGAGGAAGCAGAGTTTAAGAATTTCTCTCTTTGTTGGAGGAACATATTTGCATAAAGCCTCAGCATTTTTCTTGCAGGCACCTTCCCTGCCCTGCACTTAAGCTAAAGCTATTTTTTTTTCTTTTCTCCACCATGTCAGGAGTTCATATAGCCCTGCAAATACAGAGTACTTTTCTATGCAGGAGTATTTTTCTTTTTCCTTTTAAAAGGCATCTTACCAGGCTAGGACTCCAATTCATGGAACTCCCTAACTTAATGAGTCCACTCACCCTCCTGAGACATCTTTTTGTCCTAAACTCAATTCCAAGCTTCAAGTCAAAGCCGTAAAAAGAATACTAGATCTGAGGGATATAAAGACAGGCAACAATGGAAGTCAAGGGGCATGGTACAGGTGAGCATGAGTTATTCCTGCCAATTAGCTTCCCCCCAATTTCATAAACAGAGTTTATGCTAGTATTTATGGCATAAACAAGGTCTGGGGAACTCATTATGACAGCATAAGGGAAAGACAGTGTGTGGGTGAGTGTGGATAATTCCCACCCTCTAGACCTCCTGTTAACATGGATGAAAGCCACATTGTCAACCATAGGCAGAACCCTACCAAGGTTACCAGGACATGGGGATATAAGGACAGAAGAAGGAAGGGGGACATCATTTCTTTCTCCCCTTCACATACCTTCGATCTTCACTGGGAAGAAAAAGAAACTAAGAGACATCTTTTTTGCCTTCTTTCCGGAAGGGTAACCAATCATCCTCAATCTGTACTTCTCTTGAATACCTCTTGAATCACTGGGATTCCTTTGAAGAAACAACAACAACAACAATAAAAAAAACCCTTCTCTTCCCTTTTTGGTCTTCTATCCCCTTTGTGGATGGGTAATTATGTTGCTGTGCCAAAGGACACTCCCCTCTGATGCATACCCCAAGCTGGGAAAAGTTTATTTCCCCTGACTTTAAATGGCTTGGCTTTAAATTGAGTTCAGGGAAACCCAGAAGCCTGACATGCTGGCAAAAGGGTAAAAGTTTTTAACCAGTCAGACTTCTGGTCTCTCTCTTTCTGTGCAAACTGGTAAAAGGAATGATAAAGATCATTGTTTGTATCCTCTATAATTAATGGGAAAAAAAGATTTGTGAGTTTAGTCTTAAATTGTATTTAATCTGTTGTACTTTGTGCTTTGTGTGTCTTTCTGTATGATTGTCATAAGAAAAAATACCCTAGAATAGAATGTGGGTCAAGGACCCCATAAGCCCACTGTTCAAGCCAGACCAGCAAACTGGTTAGTAATAAACGTTGCTGCAGGTCTCCATCTCGTATTATACCCTTGCAGCCTGACCTTGTAACCATGCAATATTTTCTTTTGGTCTCTGCCATTTTACAATGGAAGTTCGGGTCCAATCCTGGCTTAGGAAATTGGTACTTTCAGGTTATCTGTGTTACTTTTTTCCATTTGCTGAGTCTCTTTCCCTCCATGAATAACTTCCAGCTTCCTTTCTTAAATCTTCCTTTATCTGAGCTAACTTTAAAGAATGCAGACTTTGTAAAAACTGCTTACCATATCTTTGAAAATAACTTGTACACTTGCAATGAAGTCATAACCTTAGTTGAGGCCTGTTGGATTCACCTGTGAGATTACTTTTTGTGACATTCAAAAGTCAGAAATACTGGCCGTTTAGTATGGCTAGAGTAAGGTAACAAAGGATTTAAAAGGATTTTCTTAAAGAGCACTGTGGTAAAAGTCAGCATAACTAAAAGTGGATATCTAATCTCCAGGTAGATTCAAAAGACTTATATTTTGTTTTGTTTTGTTATCCTCTTCTTGGATCTTCTTCTCTGAAAAAGGTTTTTTTTTCTCAGTAGACTGAATTATTTTTCTCCATTTTTTCTTGCCACTCTTAGTGCACACATGAGAGGCCCTAAGATAACTTCTAAAAGCATGGAACTCTTTGGGAAAAACAGTGAAGACACCATGGACCCAATTTTAGAAAAAAAAAAAAAAACCACCAAAACCCAAAATTCAAACCTCTGCTTTCCACATGGAACCCAGGAATTAAAAGTGAATTGATTCCTCTCAAAATTCATTTTTGTCTTCCATTTATGCCTGTTTGTTAGGCCCTGGAAATTGCATGCTTTCCTAGCCCTGCTACTCGAAGGGCTCCACCTTGGGACCATTAATCCAATTAGGAGTTTGGCAAATGAAAAATCTTATAATTACTTGATCTTCTTCTGTCTGGCTGTGTAATCATGTATGTGTTATGTGTGTAATCTTTATAAAAAAGAGCTCTAGATAATTGGCATAACCAAAAATAAGCATTTATATCAAATATTTTTGAAGGAAAAATAAAAGCTGTAATGCCTTTTAATACATGTGACTTTAATGTCTTAGAAATGAAGACAATTTGAAAGATTATTTGGAAAATACAAATGTCTTCAAAATGTAAATATGTGGTCTGGATTATGCAGGTCAGATACTAGGTTTGCTAAATGTTATAATCTATTTATTTGGCTTTTGAGAAATATTCAACTTACCTGCTTTACAATTTGGTAAGGCCTGGAGACACATGAAATTAACCACACCCATAACTGTGGTGAAAAGAATCAGACCTTAGCTGCACCTAGTATATAATTAAAGTAATTTACCAGATATTACCTTAAAATTTAAAACTGCTAAGTGTTACCATTATAACATGTAACTGAGACTACAGAAAATAGATTTTCATGCAAGGTATGTGAGGAAAGTAAAATGTGGGTTTTATTTTAAAGATTATAAGAAGGCATATAAGTTTTTGCCTAGTTTAGGGGGTGAAGAATTGTTTCAAATTAAATAAGGTAAAGCTAATGGCTTAAACAAGTGGTACAATGTTTGTTAAAATAATCTCATAAATGAAACTCTGTGTGTGAACATACTAAAAAAAAATTGTAAAGGGTTATCAAAAGTTTACAAAAATCTCACCTAATAGTCAAACTTATTAATATTGGATGGAATTATATTTAAAATTTCAGTAAAAGTTGGGGTCAACATTAACAGTAGACTAATGCGAGGGTGAAATTTGGTTTTCTCTCTCTGGAACAGGATTTTAATGCAATATTTAAGAGAGAGTGTTCATAAAGCTAAGTCTTCTTTGTTAATAAGTAAAAGATTTTTCCTTCTTTTAAAATTTTTTAGTCTAATTTTCACTAAAATAAATGACATATGGTAATTTGGAATTCTGTTTTATAATGTCAAGTATTTACACCTTTAACCTGTTTGGTAGACTTCCCAGAATCAATCTTCAGCTTCAAAAACTCTTTTCTGACCCTTCACTTTTGGATGCTCCAGAGGACATCTGGAGCATCCAAAAGAGAAGTAATCAAGATTATTTGATATGTTTGGTTACATGAAATTGCAAAAATAAGATAAGATTTAATCTTCCTCAGGTTATATTTTAATGAATAATATTATTACATGTTCAACAATTATATGGCTCTAAAATTCTAATGTCTGAGTTTATATTATCAATCATAATTAAATTTATTATGCTAAGTTATTGTAAACTACAGAAATAATCAAATGCATTTGTCAATCATGTTTTTGACTGTGACTATCCAAAGACATTTGTCATCAACAGACAATTTTTGTCTTGTTTTTATCCCTTTTAAAAGATGGTTTATAATCAGCTATAGGACTTTGACAGATGCTCTCAAATGCAGGTTTCTGATAACTTTGGAGAGTGTGACATTAGTATAGAGGAAAACATACAGGACTCATGAAGAGTTGAAATGTTCATGAATATCAAGAAGAACAAGAGTTAACAGGATGGACTGAACTAATAGAAAACTGAAATAATTGTTTTAAGTTTTTGCTTAAAATGTTGCTGATCCTTGTTTTGTTTTTGAGAGTCAATGAAACTTTTCTCTTAAGCTATGTATAGCTTTTAACATTTGAGTAAGGTATAGTCCTGTGAACAAAATTTGGAGCATATTTGTTTATGTCTGCCTGGTTTCTATAGAATCTGGAAACTACGTGAGTATTTTTAACATATGCAATACAGTTATTTGCATCAGTGCAAGAAGAATCCATTTTGTTTTGTTTTGTTTTGTTTTGCAACAGAACACAATTAGATAAACTGATTGTTTTACCACGGCTTTGACTGGAATGGTTTGCTTTTCTCTAGGGAATCAAGCTTGACTTGCTGAACCAATGAAAGCCCCTTGGGAAAACTGTCCACATACCTTGTCTACACAGTCCCTGTACAGGTTTCCTAACGTGGTGAGTACAGGATGTCACTTTCTTACAGGATCAGGAGCCTCTTGTTAGTGGGATCTCAAGAAGAGAGAAATTTACCCAACTCATAGGTATTTGAGGGTAACCCATAGCTGGGCTCAGCTTTAAAAAGTTTTATTTGAGGTTCCTGGTGCAACAGAGTCCCACTAAAACCAATTTAAAAAGCCTATGTGAAAGATGATTTCTTGCTGCACTTTATGCAAATTATCAGGTCAAGTTAAAGACTAAAGTCTATTTTGCAAAAAACTCAGTCCTATCACTATTTGTTGGAAAAAAAAATGAGGAATGGAGAGAGACAAATTGTTTCAAAACTTATCATTCATTTGTCATTAAATCATTAGTTCAAGTTTTTGCCTACATTTTAGTCTAACCCTGCTTAGCCTGTGAACTAACCAGTGATCCCTAGCTTCAGTTCAAGAGAAACAAAAGGGATAGGTATAATGTAGAAGTCTGGATCAATATTCTAGTTCTGGACAATTACCCTGCAAAACCAGCCAGGTGATTGGAATAAACAGGGTGTCCATACCCAGAGGGTTTTTCTTTTTCTTTTTCTTTTTTTTGTAAAATAAGACAAACAGAGCCAACCAAAGCCAAGCTCTATGCACCCAAATCTTAGCAGGCATAACTATAACCACCAGTTATCTGGGTTTGTTGGCAGCCAGGGGATTTTTAAGCTGTCTTTACCCCCTTTGTTTCATTTTGATACATTGTCTTCTAATAACCTAGTTTGTCTCATCTCTCCTTCAAGCCATCAAATTCCAAATGGTTATGAAACTGGAGGCTCAATCAATGGCTCTCTTTTACTGGGGACCTATAGATAGGTCTCTGAGGGAAATCTGACTGTTGTTTTCCCTAAACAGAACCACTTGTCCACAGGAAGCAGTTAAGATCAGTCTTCACCCTTATTCTAATTGCAGGTAGATGCACCTCTTCAGATGGGGTGAATGATAGCAACTGGAGGCAGTCATATACCTAAGCAGGTAGGGAAGGTACCTTGTGAAACCCCACCTTCAAGCAGAAGACAGTTTAAAGCCAGAAAGCCAAGCTACATGTTAAATCATTGGACTGGATTGAGAACTTGTCTTCCTGTTTGGTGCACTTTCCCCTGATTAATCCCTACCCTTCACCTATTTTACATATACCTACCCTCTTCTAATTGGTTTTCTATACTTTCATGGCCACCATTGAGTGGTGTCTTCACTTTAACCTTTTTTATATACTCACAAACCAATCAGCGAGCACTCCCCATCCTGCGCCTGTAAAGACCTCAGACTCAGTCAGTAAGAGAAGAGTTTATACTGACGAACACAGTGGGGGCAGTGGGTGGGGAGCCACCCACCCAAATCCCCTCTGCTCTGAGAGCTGTTCTGTCACTCAATGAAATTCTTCCCTGCCTTCCTCATCATTCAATATCCAGTGTATCCTCATTCTTCTTGGGAGCAGTACAAGAGCTCACAGCGGATGAATGCAGGTACATACTATAACACAGACCAGCTGGGGCATACCAGCATGGCTGAGCGAGGCCCAGGCAGGGTATCACTGGCTGGGGAGCCCTGGATTGCAAAGTGACAAGAAGAAAAATCCTATATCATAAATACTTTTCTACATTAACTACATTAAACATTAAAAGTAAATTGTTATATCCTCCAACCTTCATGATTCACATAAAAAGAAATACATAAGATTATTTCAAAAATACATAATATGATAACATTAGTAATATCATTTATTCTACATATTAAATATGCAGGCACTGTCCTAACCACTTTCTGGACATTACCTGATGAATGCTCATACCAACTCTAAAAATTAAGTTAAGCTATTGTTAACCCATTAAATAAAAGTAAGCAGGATTAAACAGGTAAATTAAGTACTTTACTCAGGGTCTTACAGCAATAAGTAATAGGATCAAAATTCAAAATTAGGTCTGTTTGACTTTAAAATATGTATCCATAATGACCTTACTATACTGCCAGTGGCATACAAGTAGAGAGAGATTCATTGACATCTGTTGAATATATAACATTGTTTAAATTTTTCACTTGGTTCCTACATGCTTGAAGGCCTATCAACTCTTATTTATTTCAAACCTTTATCCTATACATACATTTACTTAATAGTGTTTTACTATAGTAAGAAGAGATGTTCATTTCCTTATGGTAATATTCACAAATGATTTCCTAAACAGCTGTTTCATTTCTCAAAATTGTTTCCAGAGTTCTAAGTAAATGAATAAGGCTCCTTGATCACACCATTAGCTGTGCATACTGACTCATAGAAGGAACTTAATAAGATTCAGCACAGTTCATTCACTGCAGAATGAGTGAATGAATGATTGAATGGTTGCTCAACTTTGTGGGTGGAATTCTAAATGGAAAAATCAAGCGCTTACAAATAAGAATGCACTTTTCTTTTCAGCATTTTGGGATTCTTTTCTTTTGGGTGTATTAGTCAATATAAACTAGACTGAAGCAACAATAATCAGGGATTAAAAAACAAAGATTTATATCTCACTTGCATCACACTAAGATGCAGGTTGGGACTTTCTTATACAAACTCCTTAAAGTAGACGCAAGAACACATGCTAACTCACATCTTAAAGCTTCGTCTTCATGCAGTACTTGTTTCCACACGCACACATGAAAAAAAAGAATGAGGATAAGCCAATGTTACATACATTCTTTATCATCTCAGACAGGGCATAACACATCACTTTTCATATTTCATTGAGATAACTAATTTTGTGACATAGAAGCCAAAGGACTGAAAAACAAATAGAAGATCATGGATATTTGGTATGCAATAATAATTTCTGCTGAAGTTGTTGTAATGGTTAATATTGAGTGTCAACTTGATTGGATTGAAGGGTGAACAGTATCGTTCCTGAGTGTGTCTGTGAGGGTGTTGCCAAAGGGGATTAACATTTTAGTCAGTGGACTGGGAGAGGCACATCCATCCTCAATCTGGGTGAGCATCACCTAATCAGCTGCCAAAATGGCTTGAATAAAGCAGGCAGAAGAAAGTGGAACAAACAGATTTCCTGAGTCTTCCAGCCTTCATCTTTCTCCCATGCTGGATGCTTCCTGTCCTCAAATATCAGACCCTACATTCTTCAGCTTTTGGACTTTTGGACTTGCACAAGTGATTTGCCAGGGACTCTTGGGCCTTTGGCTGCAGAAGGCACTGTTGCCTTCCCAACTTTTGGAGTTTTGGGACTCAGACTGGTTTCCTGGCTTCTCAGCTTGCAAATGGCCTAGTGTGGGACCTCACCTTGTTATTGTAATTGTGTAAGTCAATTCTCCTAATAAGCTCCTCTTCATATATCCTATTAGTTTGGGTCCTTTAGAGAACCCTAAAACAGTTATCTTTATTTTCTAAGGCCCTGTTCCTTTCCTAGCATAGCAAGAGGCCTCTAGTCTCTATTCTTTTTAGTACCCTACCCTAGGGCTCATCCATCTATTACAAACAGAAACTCTTTTTCAAAAGCAAACCAAAACTACCATGAACTCTTACAAAAGGATGCATGAGGCAAGCCTGTTCTTAGGCAAAGGTATTTTTTATGAATTATAAAGTTTGAGACTAGGTAAGGAATTGAAGTCATGTCCCAAAGAACTAGTAAGCTGTTCATTTTCCAGTAGTATCCCTCTAATACTCATTTCTCTCTGGATTTATAAAAAGTGTCTCTGCCAGTGTGGTTTGTTGTTTGAGAAACCAAAACAAGGATATTTATATCTTATTTCTGGCCACTTAAAACCAGGCATCTACTGAATCCCAATGAAGTTTACACAAAAGACTGCGGCACCTAACTTGTGAATGTTATTCTCCAAGCAAAGCACTCTACCTGGGGCCTTCTAACATTTTTAAACAGAAAAGCTACACACCAGAGGACAATAGAAATGTATATCTAAGAAAGCTATCTAATCACTTTGTTATTCTATTGCGCAAGAAGTAGCTGGTCACGCATTTGACCACAGCTTCTGGGAATTAGTAATCCAGGTAAAAATGTAAACACCTTGAAGATACTCAGTTAATCATAAGTAGATATAGAGGTAATATATAATCCATTTATTCAAATACAATGTAATTTAAATTTTTTTTCTTTAAAAAATGATGTTCTCAATTTGTTCCAGTGCTCTCCTAGAACTTCGTATTATATAACAGCATTGTCTTATTTTAGCATTTCATGAATATGCAACTCAACATTAAGTTGCAATCATTTTTTATCCCAGGAGAAAATAAGTTCCTGTTTTTTTTTTCTTCTTTCATGATATCCATTTTTCCGTGATTTTAGTTGTATCTGAATCCTTCCTTCTTCACATGCTATCTGGCTCCACTGATTCCAACTTTTTGCAGCGTCTCTAAAGACATTTGTGTCACCCATGTCTCTGCCTTTGATCATACAATTTGGCTTCTGAATGAGGTAAATCTGCCTCTTTTTCTCTATTTTGCAAACCACTATTTATTCTTTTATGATCAGCTCCTGACCTATTTTCTGTAAATACATCCTTAACTTCCCCAGCCAGAGTCGGGCATTCTCACTCTGGACTCCACAGTACCTTATTTATGACATACTTTTGGAGTAATTTGAAAACATAAATTCCTATAAAGAGCCAGAATTACACTTTATTACATTTATTTTTCTTTTTGCATATGTACCCCTCACAAGGGTTTGAAACTGAAAAGATAATTATTTACCAAAGAAAATAATTATTTCATCGTACAATTTACATTGGATAAGTTAATTTGGATTTGTGGTTGTTTTTCGACATTAGGTATTCTGTTAATCTTTTCCATAAATTTATCTTTGAAATACAGAAAAGAAATAAAGAAGCCTCTCTTTCTACTTAAATCAAAAAGTAACTTTATTTTTTATTTTCTCTCACAAATATGCACATAATTAACATTAAACTCTCTTCAGGATGATATGAATATATTTATTTTGTATAATTATAATATGCTCTTGATTCAAATAAGTTTAATATAAGCTGTATGTGTTCCCCTGACCTAATATGTATATTGTTATACACACATAAACACATATACAAACACACATGCAATCTTTATAATGGAGCCAAAATGTATATGTACATATATACATACATATAATTGTTTTGTTAAATGTAATTAATTTTTTAGTTAGAACATCAATTTTTCAACTCATTAGGTAAATATTAATTTATTTAATCAGGTGGGGCTAAGGTAAGGGAGAGTACAGGTGTGAGAGAGTATAGATGGACTAGGAAAAAATTTTACTATGTCTGTTGATAATAATCATATGTAAGAGGAACTATACATTCATTTGTTCTCTATTTATTAATGAAATGTGTTTTGAACATCTCCTATGTTTGATATATTATACTACATGTTTTTGGCAATCTGAATATTTCATTGACAGATTCTTCTGCTGGTATTTAAAGATACATATCTATTGAATAATAAATGGTAAAACTGTTATGTACACAACTATAATGCAAACTAGAATGAAATATCTGTGTACCTAGAAAGCTGTGTAATGAGATGGCAACCTGGGAGAAGGCCTCCATTTTTCAGACTAGGCAAAGTCTCAAGAAGGTGTATCATTCAATAAGTTAGACTTTTTAAATGACTATGTAATATCTGGTAGAACTATGAAATAGTTATGACTATGTAATATCTGGTAGAAGACCTGGTAGAACAGGTCTCTGGATGGCCTAAGGCCAACTCATTTCTTCCCTGCTTTGTCTCTTGTAGAATGTGCTAGGAATGCAACATCTTGAGATAAAGGGGAGCTAGCTTGAACAGCCCAGGCTCTGTTCCAGTCCTCCCCACCAACACCCTAGCAGGATGTCCTTGGACACTTCAGCCCAGTGGTCACATGACCCCGGGCATAAAGCCCAGAACAGAGTGTTTTCTGGGGTCCCTCAGCAGTGATACAAGTGAAGCATGTGGCAATGAGGCTGTATCCACTCAGAGAAAATACTGAGCCTTGAGGGACCAGCTTGCAATGAAATCCAGTTCATGTAACTTGTTTCGTATGGGTGTGTTATGTTTCACTGGATTCAGGCAAGTTGCTAACCAGTAGACACTGAACCTGCTTCACATTTTCTTTGTCAGTCACTATAATAAACTAAGGAAATAGTGGATGAAGGAAACAGAAACTGTCTAAACCCTGACAAGAGTCCCGTTCTCAAGGAGAACACATTGCTTGATCACAGCTGTTAATTAATTAATTACAAATGTGCAGAGATGCATGGTATAAGTGGGCATAAAATAGTCAAGCCCTAAAAAGTAGGCAATTATTCCAGTGAGTATTACTATAGGAAAACCACATAACAGAATTAGAGGAATGAAAAGTCTTGGGATAACTGAGCAACTGGAATCATAGTCACTCTTCAGTAGACAGTTTGGTTCATGACAAAACACAGGACAAGTAAAAGAAAAGAAGAGTAAGTAAGGCTTTCCTTGTACGCATGTGGGTAAGGGGTACAAGTTGATTTATTTAATAAAATAATTTGTTTCAAAGTCAGGACTAAATGCTCACTGTTTCTATTATTCTAATTTAGAAAACCTAATTTTTATTCCTTTTAATGAGAGTGATTAATCTTTCAGTAGAGCCCAGAAGGCAGAACAAAGAATAACAAGTAGAAATGCTAGGGAGATAGATTTCAGGTCAAACCGTGGACCAGTTACAGCAATAACAACTATACAAAATCGATATGGCTCATGCTAATATTAATGATAACCACTTTATATGGTGCTTTGCAGCATATAAACCATATTCACATGATCTTTTTGGTATCTGGAAACAGCTTGGTGGCAGGCACTATGCATGCTGTGGAAATATTAATAAAACATAGTCTCTTACTTCAGAGGATGTCAAGGTTTTCTAGATGGACGATGTGCCAGAATACCCAGAACACAATATTACTTATAAATATGATTCTTATGGAAGGATTTTTGGCTGGACAAGGTCATAAAGAGCTTACTGGTAAGAAATCATTGTTTCCACAGCCTGGTCAATCCCTTCAGGAATCAGTCCTGTCAGACAGATTTTTTTTCATTATCTCCATTTTATACATCAGGGAATTAGAGAGATTAAGTAAATTCTCTAAGTCATATCTAGCAAAGATGGAGTAAGAACTTAGTCACAGAATTGATATCAAATCTATGATACAATGATTTCCTTGGCACTGATGTAATTTAAAAAGAGGCAAAAAATCGATTTCTGAGGAGTTTTTAGAAGAGACTTAACTATGAAATATAAGTTGGGCATTTAGTTTGCTTTCAACTAAGAAATCAATAATTTTATCATACTTGAGATTTAGCAGCAACTCCAATCCAAATTAAGAGTTCCAGTTTTTTCAAATCAATGTCTCATATTTATATCTCTCCTGTACTGGAAATATTGATTCCTCTCAATATAAACAGATACATTTATTTGCTTTTTCTCCAGCTGTATCAAGTCATATAAAAGCATAACATCAAAATCATAATGCAAATATTACTACTAAAAATTTAAAAAATGAATAAAGGTTAAATTTTTACAGTTCTTTTTTCCTTGTAAGGTATTTGTTTAGAAATTTTGTGTTTGTTTAAAATCACTAAAAATAATTTTACTTTTCTATGTGATATGGTACCAGTTTAGTAAGCAGTTCACTTTTGTTTCTATTTATTGTGAATTTTGCAGTGCATTCCTCCCCTTTAAATTTTTGAATCAAAATATAAAGTACAAAGCATAAATACATTGCTGGTAGCAATATAAAATAGTATAAGCTCTATGAAGATGAATTGGTGATATTTAGTAATTTATATGTATGTCTACCTTTGCCCCAGCATTCTCACAAGGAAGAATCTATCCCAAAGAAATGCTGTAAAAATAACTCATAATTTGTCTATGAAATATTTACTGAGAAATTCTTTATAAAAGAAAAAAAGTTGAAGACATCAGACTAAAGGAAATAGAAGGCTAACTAAAGTAAAGTACAATATGTAAGTGGTCCTTTTCCTTACAGCTTTGTGAACGGAGTATGTTTTCAAAGTTTTGGATTTTTGCCAAGTGTCCGAGATAGGAGTTATAACAGCAAAGTATAGTCTTAACTTACATTTTCTTTAGGAGTGAGGTGGAGCAGAATTTATATAAGTGCAAATGTTCTTTGTATTTTCTTTTGTGTGGGCAGTTTATTCAGAACTTTTGTGCATTTTTCCATTCCATTGTTGGTTTTATCTTCCTGTTTTTTAATAGAACCTTATAGATACATTAAGTGATAGCATTTTATCTATAAAATATGTATCAGTATTTCCTCAGTTTTTAATTTACCTCTTGATGTTGCTTGTGAAAACTTGGACATTCAAATATTTCTATTTTTCAAACATGCAGCCAAGTTTGTCACTCTTTTCTTATTATTTATGGATTTTGAGCCATAGTTATGAGTTTTCCACACTCTGTCAGATATGGGACTGGGGCTATTTCCTTCCATGCTTTTCTGATGACCCACAAATGACTTCAGACTCATGATCTTTTAGCTGACTTTAGTTGATCAATAAAGCTTTCCACTTGAAACTTGGGCTTTTGAGCAATAATAAAATTTCAGTTAAACTACTACATTTTAAAATAAGCTTGGAGTTGGTTTGTTAAGAGGAACGATGAATTAATACATTGTCAAATGTTCCTAGTAATATTTGCTTAAAAGTCCATTTTTCCTCTGCGGATTGCCATGTTATCTTTATCATATACTACATTCACATAAAAAGTTGGGTTTATTTGGGATTGGTCTGTGTATATGTGCTGCATTAATGCACACTGAAATATAAAGGATTTTTGCATGGTTTAAAATCTTACTGCTTTTTACAATTATATCACTTTTTAAATAGTGGTAAAACTGCAATAGAGCTCCTCTTTTAGCCTGAACAAATTAATATTATATAAACCATTAATTAAAAAAAAAAAAACATGTAATTGAGCAAGATAGTGAAACAGGAAGTCTCAAGCTCCACTTCCCTCCTCACAGGAAGTTCAACTAGCAACTCTCCAGAGACCAGAGTATCTATTTGAAATACTTTGAAACAAGCCTGAGACACCTGCATGGTCTGTAAAAGTGGATGAAAACCAAATTAGAAGGGTATCCCACGGACCGTGCTGCCTCCGCCCTTCCCCATGTCGACACCCCTGCGGGAGAGGATTTCCCTGGGCCTACAGTTTCCACAGGGGAAGAGAGAAATGGAAGCAGTCATTCCGCTTCCCTAGCATTTTGAAATGCTTCCCAGGAAGCCCACTCCAGTCTCAAATCAGAGAAACACTGCGGGACAGGGCACTGCTTAACGCCTGGGGTCGGGTAAAAACAAAGGAGGGAAGCAGAGGTCATATTCGCCATCCTGTGAAACTTGGTGGCACCTTCGTTCTCCTGCCAGCTGAGCCACCCAACTGGAGATAGCAGCCACTTCCCAGCCTAACCCCAAAGTTGAGCTGGTGGCCTTCAGAAGCACTGTGGGGAGTTCAACCTACCTGAGTCCCTAGATGACTATCTCCACGCCCAGCCTCGGAGTCCACCCCACAAACCCCGCTCAGGCAGGGAGAGGCCTGCCTCTGCCAATTTCGGTGAAGCATAGGGGCCAGACCTGCCTGACTGGGGAATTTAAGCAGCAGCTTCACTCAGCCAAACAGCCCACCTGCCAAGGCATTCAGAGAGACATTGAGTCTTGACCTGCTTCACCCGGGAGGTTAAACAGCCAATCAACTCAGCCAAAAGCCCACCCCACGACTCCTGACAGGCAATGTTCAATCACGCATTTCTTTCCTTTTTTTTTTTTTTTTTTTTTGAGACAGAGCCTCACACTGTTGCCTGGGTTCAAGCAATTCTCCCACCTCAGCCTCCCAAGTATCTGGGATTACAGGTGCTCACCACTGCAACCAGCTAATTTTTTAAAATTAATTTTAGTAGAGACAGGGTTTCACTATGTTGGCCAGAGTAGTCTCAAACTCCTGACCTCGTGATCCATTCGCCTCAGCCTCCCTAAGTGCTGGGATTACAGGCGTGAGCCACTGCTCCCGGCCCAATCATGCATTTCTAAACAGCATAGTTATCTGGTCCCTCCATCCTGAGGAATGACTTGCCTAACTTCGGGGACCCTCCTGCAGCCCACTCAATTGCAGATCTCAAATCGCAGAATTGTTCAGCCAGAAAACACACCTTAGGACATACCAAACCAGAAACCACCACAGTACTCAGCCAGGAGCTCCGCCTAGTGGCAGAGCCCAGCCAGTGGCCACAGCAGAAAAGGGGGCCGTAGAGCAACCCCAACCAACATTAGAAGAAAGACAACCGGTGGCTCACGCCTGTAATCCCAGTACTTTGGGAGGCTGAGGTGGGTGGATCACGAGGTCCAGAGATCGAGACCATCCTGATCAACATGGTGAAACCTCGTCTCTACTAAAAATACAAAAAATTAGCTGGGCATGGTGGCGCGTGCCTGTAATTCCAGCTACTCGGGAGGCTGAGGCAGGAGAATTGCCTGAACCCAGGAGACGGAGGTTGCGGTGAGCTGAGATCGAGCCATTGCACTCCAGCCTGGGTAACAAGAGCGAAACTCCGTCTCAAAAAAAAAAAAAAAAAAAAAAAAAAAAAGGAGAAAAACAACCAGAAAATCCACAAAAAGCTCTGCCTGCCATGAGTTACCATCAGCCAGCCTTTCCAAAATTCAAGGCTGTACCAACTAGAGAAGGCCTATCCCTGCTGAACACTTATAAAGGCCAGAAGAGGGGGCTGTTATGACTTTTCATACATTTTTGTACATGCCCTTAAAAATGTATGAAAGCTTTCATTTCTCCTTTCATTTCACTGCATTTCATTTCTCCTTACCATTTGAATTATAAACATATATATTTTTAAAATTGTTCCAATAGGTTATAAAATGGCAATGACTTTTACATATATGGTTGGGAGGTGGGTTGAAGGAATCAGGGAATGTGAGGCCAAGAGTGGTGGCTCATATGTGTAATTCCCGCACTTGGGGAAGCTGAGGTGGAAAAATTGCTTGAGGAAAGGAGTTTGAGACCAGAGTAGGTAACATGAAGAGACCTCATCTCTACAACAAATAAAATAATTATCTGGGCATGATAGTACACACCTGAAATCCCAGTTACTCAGAATGCTGAGGAGAGAGAATCCCTTGAGCCCAGAAATTCAAGGCTGCAGTGAGCTATGATGGTACCATTGCATGCCACTTGGGTGACAGAGAGACTTTGTCTTTAAAAACAAACAAACCAAAAAACTAGGAACTGTGAATATAGTAGTAGAGACAAGTGCTAGTAAAACTTCTTTTGGTTTAACTTTTTATTGATATGGTTTTGACTCTTGAAAAAGTATGGTAATTTTTCACATACCTCATATGTGACAGAGGGTGGAAAATTCATAACTATGACTCAAAATCCATAAACAATAAGAAAAGAGTGACAAACCTGACTGCATGATTGAACCATAGAAATAAATAAAGTGTTTGAATGTCCAAGTTTTCACAAGCAACATCAAAAGGTAAATTAAAAACTGAGGAAATACTGATACATATTTTATAGATAAAATGCTATCACTTAATACATCTATAAGGTTCTTATTACAAAACAGGAAGACAAAACCAACAATAGAATGGAAAAATGCACAAAAGTTCTGAATAAACTGCCCACAGAAAAGAAAATACAAAGAATATTTGCACTTATATAAATTCTGCTCCACTTCACTCCTAAAGTAAATGCAAGTTAAAACTATATTTTGCTGCTATAACTCATATCTCGGAGGCTTGACAAAAATCCAAAACTTTGAAAACATACTCCGTTCACCAAACTGTA
This sequence comes from Saguinus oedipus, assembly GCA_031835075.1. Taxonomy (NCBI): domain Eukaryota; kingdom Metazoa; phylum Chordata; class Mammalia; order Primates; family Cebidae; genus Saguinus; species Saguinus oedipus. Next base: position 184,008,765 of record CM063171.1, on the reverse strand, counting down.
AGGAAAAGGAACACTTACATATTGTACTTTACTTTAGTTAGCCTTCTATTTGCTTTAATCTGATGTCTACAATTCTTTTTCTTTTATAAAGAATTTTACAGTCAATAAGTTTATAGACAAATTCTGAATTATTTTTACAGCATTTGCTTGGGGTAGATTCTTCCATGTGAGAATGCTGGGACAAAGGTAGACATACATATAAATTACTAAATATCACCAATTCATCTTCATAGAGTTTATACCATTTTATATTGCTACCAGTAATGTATTTACATTGTACACTTTACATTTTTGTTAAAAAAATTTTCGCATACCTTCCCACACCTCCCTCAAAATTGTCATAGAAATTGAGGTGTGGAGAGAAATGAATGTAGAATGCAAACAGTAATATTTAGGCTAAATGTATCACAAACAAAATACATAACCATCCTGAGAGGAATGGAGAGCAAAAGAACTAACTTAAATGACTTTGGTAAATAGTATCTAGATTTTCATATTGCAAGGCTAAAGACAAAAAGAAAAACCTGTTCACAAGTTTTATATTCTAGTTAGTATCATTTTATGGGAATTTGAGCGAGCAAATCTCAAACTACATTACCCCAATAGGTAAATAAATTGTGGATGATGTGGGCCAGATTTCTCACTGTCAGTGAAAGGAGTTACAAATAAGGAAAGAGGAGAGGCTACAGGATTAGTTTAATCAACTAGTGATTAACTCTACTTAATGAGTACTGAAAAATATATTAATGAAAGTAAGAAAGACGTAAGTTGGTTTCCATTCATAATAGTATATTTTATGATATATTAATATATTTCACCATATGTTCTGATTGCTACCTTGAAAAAAGGACATTGATGGGCTGCATATCAAATTTTTTGATGACAACAAAAAGCATACATAGTACATATGCTGATTGACATATTACTCGATGTTTTCAGCACAAAGCTATTGCTAAAGAAAAAAATATTCAATACTTTTAAAGGAAAATTTCATTCAAGGTTGTTCTGATAGGTGTCAAGACTAACACAACAGGAAAAAGAGATCAGGCTCAATTCTGAAGAGAGTAAAAGGTGAAGATTTATAGCCAATGAGAAGAATGAAAAGGTCAGTGGATGGAAAATTACTAAGAAAAGACCCCAGGGGTAGGGAGCTCCTTGCTGAAGACAGGGCAGATGATCAGATATCCAGGGGGAGGGATAGGAATTTGATCGAATGTTGAGAATAATCACATATCAAGAGTGGCAGATTTTCTCTAAATTGAGTGAAATAGAAATTTTTCTAAAACGGAGCTATGCAGGCCTAGCAAGGATAAGAGTCAAGTTCAAAGCCCAGTAGAGAAAACATTCAGAGAAGTTTAAAGTTTGACTCACAAATATTGGGTCAAAGACAGCCTGTCACGTTATAGCTCGAAAATAGCATACAGACTTAAATGGTACAAGAAATAAACTGAAAATATTACAAAAATGATAATTTCATTTGTTATGTGGAACAAAATCTACATATGTTCAGATGAAAACTATTTTCTAATAGGTGTCATAGATAACATTAAGTGCATTCATTTCAAAAATATAATTTATATATTGCTCAACTTTGGTTGTTAAATAAAACATCACTGTTAATGATTTTATGTACTAGCAGAGTTCACAGATATGGGAGATGGGGTGCTTGTTTGCACCACGAAAGTCTGTATTGTTCAGGGAGGACCTGAATTGTGTTAAGTGGAAATGGGATTTTGGAGAGCTCTAGCTCCTGTTTAGGGTCACAACTTTATGCAAGATCCAAGAAAGGATGCAGGTGAATTTAAAACTATAAAATGGATAGTTTTGAAGTGGTTAATAATTTTTATAGTGAACAACTAAAATAGAGAAATATATCCTTTCTAACTCAGTTAGGAAAATAAAGTACTTTGAGGTCTATTATGCTGCCTTACCCTCTTGTTCCTTATAGAGGTGGGTATACTGGCTATAGAGGGGTTTGGTGAGCCATTACTCAGAATCTGTGCACACACACACACACACACACACACACACTCAATTGAGTTTGTCTGACTCAGGTCATTTGATATGATACTGTTCTGCCTATTACCACCAGTTTATTGGTTGCATGTGCTTTTAAATAAAACTTTCCTCCAATTCATAGAAAATCTATAAAAAAAGGGATTTTAAAAACTCATCTCAGTATAATATAAGCTGTTAGAAATTCTTAATTTCAACAACTGGAGAAATCAATTGTCATGTCATTATGTAAAAAGTGCATCACAAAAATTTAACATAAATTTTCCAATGGGCAGCAAATAAATAGATGGTTAGAACTCTAGTCTATCAGTCAGGGTTCAGTAAATAAAAGCGGAGTTATAAAAATATTTCACTAAGTAAAGAATGTATTATAATTAGCCAGAAAACGGTGGACAGACTTAAGCCTGAAGGTCAGTGATAGCTACTTCTTAATCTCAGATCCACTGCTAACTTTTAAGAATAAGAAAGTTATAGAAACTGCCAGCAATTTGGGAAACTGCTAGCAACAATCCCTCTTGCCTTCTGTACTCAAGCAAGCGATTTTTAGAAAAGGGCTGAAAGATCTTTGCCAAGGACTATGTTGGCCTGAAGACACCTCGTTTGTGTTATTCTGATAAAAGAACGGCTAATGTTTTCATTCTTTCTTCCAGATCTCAGGTGAGAGATTCTGCTTGATGGAACCTAGTCTGGCACTCTTCGGTATGGCTCTATAATAGAAGTAAGAACTTAGATGGGAGAGATAGTGTCAAAAATAATCTGGGACTATTAAGATATTATATCTTGGGTTCAGAGAAAGGTAAAAATAAAGTGGAAAAAGAGGCATTGGTATTATAAACAGTAATCCCCTGGGAACAATTCTAAAGCATTTTTAATACACTCAGTTACATACCCTGGTTATGGTCATAAATAAATGTGAGCTACATTGGAGTGTATATCATGTTGCTGATCAGCCTGGATAATACTTATATCAACTTTTCAATTATGTCTTGATGATAGAGACTTATATACATTTGTCCGTTGTATTCCTCTAGACTGGTGTCTTAAAAATGGATATCTAACATGTATTACCTGAGAAATACATATACTTGTGTTTAGTTAGAGAAGCTGTGATAAAATACGTCATCCACGTACCTGTCTCCTGTCTTGCTTTCCCTGTCATTTCTCATTACACTGCTAAGAGATGTTGTTAAGAGCTGACTTCCACTGAGACTAAGAAGTCTACAAGAATATTATGTTATTTTTAAAAGGCAAGAAATTGAAAATTAGACAAATATGGGAAAACATAATTGACTCGAAGTTAAAAAAGTACCCTTAGAAAATAAAATGCAGAAAGGAAAAAGTACTCAAGTTATATTCTGCAAGTAAAAAATCGGAATGCCCAAATAATAAGAATATTCTCAATTTAGAAAAAAAGTGTATTTATTTATTTTTTACCAATTGAAACAGGTAAAAAGCATTGGAAAAACTTATAAAACCCCAAATTGAACCGATCAGAATTACACATAAATTACCCAGATGTAATCTTAAGAAATATAATGGTTTCAGATAACTTTTACATGAGTTAAAGTGATGTGGCAAACAGAAATCTCCTGGAGGGAGTAAAGGTTGATGTAAATTCAGCTTACTAAAAGGACATAGAAAGACAGGATGCCTGGATTAGAAATTTTGCTCTGGGATTTCCTAGCTATGGTACCATGCGTCTCTCTCTCTCTCTCTCTCTCTCTCTCTCTCTCTCTCTCTCTCTCTCTCTCTGTGTGTGTGTGTGTGTGTGTGTGTGTGTGTGTGTGTGTGTGTTTCTTCTCTACAGAGTTCCATAATAATTTATATTTACACTAAAATGGTATGATTTCTGAGTACTTTGCTGAAACGATCCTCATGGCCATGTTGGCAATACTAATTCTTCAGCTCCTCCACTCTTGATGTCCTGGTACAAGATTAGCTGTTTACAGTAAATTTTTCAGGAGCGACAAAGTATTAACTATTTTGCTGGAGAAATACACTAATACATGAGATAAGGGTGCTTCCATACAGTTTATTTAAACTATGTTATCTTGGGATATGACAATTGTGAGAAGGAAAAGTAACATCACAAGCTGAACAAAAATTTTTGTTTTGAAATTGTAATTTCTAATAAGTAATTTGATAGAGCATATATGAACACAAGCATATAGTTTGGAATTGGACAAAAATGTGTCTGAATGTCATCATAAAATATAAGAAAAGATGACTTATTTGCAGTTGTGGAAACTCAAATGTCATATTGTAGACTAGTCTGAGAAGCTTTCATTTGGGTCATCAAGAGAAAAGATTGTCATCTGTAAAACGATGGTTGTAAAGTGGTGGGGTACCTATGGTTCTGTCCTCTTCTCCACTCGGAACTCATTCAAACTTGATAAGTAAAACAAGAAATAGAACACAACAATGTAGAAGACATCTGCAACCACAAAACAGCATATGTACAGAAAAGCTGCCAAGTGTGTGAAAATGTGACAAGAGTGTGGCAAGATAGAAGGAGAGGACACCATTGGTGCTGTGTTTAGACAAAGCAACAGTGTGCAGCTCTGCAGATGCGAACTCTTAATCAGAAATAGAAGCATACGAAGATCTGGTTGGAAGGCATTACCCTGGGATGTTTCATATAACAGAAAAAGGAGAGGAGGCGGGGTTACATAGGGAAACAGACAAGTCATCATTTTAGAATGTTGACAATCAGAAAAGTAGCATGGAGAAGAACAGACAAAGTGAAGACAGCACTGCAGGGGAGACTTCTGTTTTCTAGGAAAACACTGTCTGAAGGACACATCCACACACAATGGTTTTCTCTGCAATTCCCTGGGAACTCTCAAGGGTTCCTGGGAATACTCAGCCCTACTATTGTGCTTCTTTCACACAAACCTCTTATAATTAGTGGTCTCCAAAATAACTTATCTCTTTCAAAGAAATGCATGTGGTTTTTAAAAGAGTCTGGCATATAATCTATGTTTTTTTAATTAAAAGAACAGAAAAGTAAAAGAGAAAACATAAATGGCAAACAAAAAATATTAAGTAGGATAATATTGTCATGAAGCAGATGAAAAATATGAACAAATATATTTCTGAAATGAAATAAAATCTAATAATTGATTTACTTTTTCTTTTTAAAGAAAGGCTCAAATTAGTAATCAGGAAATATCAGTGAAACAACAGAGGGATTGAAATGAGCTGGCATAGCTCAGGAAAAAGAAGAAAAGCAAAATCATTAAAGCCACATTTAAAACTATACAAAGGGGAATATACTACACACCTTTCAGCTGCTGACCAGGAATAAGCAAAAGGCACAAATATAAGAAAAATAAAAATATAGATAAACAAAGACAAAATGATCTGGAAGATTACAGATATGGAAGAGACACAAAAAGGAATCAATTTACAGAAAGTCAGCATCTCTGAGTAAGAGCTAAATAACTCAGAAGTGTTCAAATATGTAAAGAACATATTTTCACAAATAATATTAACTCTGAAACTAAAAATATAAAGGGCAGATTGTTTCCTAGTAAAAAGTAGATTTAAGCCGGGAATGGTGACTCACGCCTGTAATCCCAGCCCTTTGGGAGGCCAAGGCGGGCGGATCATGAGGTCAAGTGATGAAGAACATCCTGGCCAACATGGTGAAATCCCGTCTCTACTAAAAATACAAAAATTAGCTGGGCATGGTGGCATGCGCCTGTATTCCCAGCTACTCAGGAAGCTGAGGCAGGAGAATTGCTTGAACCTGGGAGGCAGAGGTTATAGTGAGCCGAGTTTGCACCACTGCACTCCAGCCTGGCACCTGGCGACAGAGCAAGATTCTGTCTCAAAAAAAAAAAAAAAGAAACGTAGATTTAGACAGCTAAATGAATGTAAGACCTAACAAAGTTCCTAGATTTTGAAAGTACAGAAAATTTTAGAAATCCTGACCAGTCACTTCTTAATAAAAAGAATAAAATTAGTTTGACCTCAGGACTGACCACAGTAAAATTCTGTTGTAAAAGACAGCAAATAACTGGCTGAAGACTGGGCTGAGAAATAATTTCTGACAAAATAATTTTAGATGCAGCCAAATTTTAATTGTATTATTTATAAAAATGAATTTTTTCTTCAAAATAAAATAAGGCAGAATCTCATAAGACTTTTGGGAGATGGAAGATGAACTTAGGCAAGAAGCCATGAAACTGACACTATGACTGTGACCCATATATGAATATGAGCATTCAAGTAATTTAACCATATGGGTAAGTGGTTAAAATTAATAAACATAGAAGGAAAAATGAAAACTTGGGAGCAGCACGCCATACATTTGTTTAACATGGTTGCTGCCGTCGTATTCATTTTTAGACCTTACATAAGTTGTTTAGAACCCATTTACATCCCACCACCTTTGGCCTCATTACAACTTCCAATGTGATTGTTATGGCACAGCCCACTATTGTTTTTCACTCCACTAACCCCCAAACCCAACACACCTTTCAGCTGCTGACCATAATGAAACCTAACAGTCAACACCAGAGTCATTTAAATGAGTCCTCTCTTCGTGTGGTTTTCTTTAACTTAGCCAATCCACAGCCTCAGAGACAAAGCCTAATGGATAATACCCATAAACCTTGCTAAAGGCATCATTCCACAGGTCGTCTTTTTTCTCACTCCCCACCAAGTGGTTGAGCTCCCTGTCACTTCTGGACTTCCCATAACCTCTCTGGACCTGTGAGTAATAAATTTCTTGTTTCATGTATTTTGGTTTTACCTCTTCATTGTGTCTAATCTGACACATGCACCTGAACCTAACTTTCCTCTGGTCAGACACAGCTCTCTAGAAAGTGGCTGTCTTGGCTTATGGCAACATTTCCAGAGAGATCTCAGGACGGAATTAAAAATAAAAATAAAAATAAAAATCACGACATAAAATAACTGAATTTTAATAAGAAGTAGAAGGTAGCATACCTTTTATAATCACATGGTCAAAAGTATAATTGAGAGTTGAGATATTACTAAGATAGAGGTTTAAGTGTATTTATTAATGGCCAAGAAAAGATGCCACTCCGGTCTCCCACTACGGGAAGCAGCTGATGGCCTTAGCTGTGGTTGCTCTGTATCCTGCATCCACTCCAAGTTCATGCCTCCTGCCAGATGTTCCAGCAAATACCTGAGCACTGTAGGGTAACAATGCAAGCCCTTTTCCTGCAAAATGTGGGCTCCCTTGGGAGTGACTGTCTCAAAATTTCCCCTTACTCTGACTAAAACTTCTTTAGAGCTGCTCTACAGTCTAAGACATTTTTTGTCACATCTTCCTTCTCCTCTTCACAGGAGTCAGACATGCTTTGTGATCTGAAGGCTCTCGGTTCACCCCCACTTTTCACTTGCTGCCTCCTCTCTATTCTTCAAAGTGTTTCCCCTCTGAATCTCACACATTTATCCCATTTAAGCAGTTGCTTCTCAAAAGATCTGAATTAACACTAGAAAAACTATTAACAAATAATAACAATTGCATTTAAATTAGGTGGTAGAGGATAGAGTGGAAAATAAATATAAAGCAAGCAGAAAGATATTAAATTTGTCCTTGTGCCTAATGAGAATTCAATAGTCTGAATAATACAGTATAAATGACATTACAACTATGACAACTGAATTTATTATAATTATGGACACCCACAACCACACAGCACACACACAAGGAAAGTAAAATCAGACTGTAGTATGCTAGATATAAACCAAATAACCACAAAGAACAAAAGACATAAAATTAAAATTTGTTTAATCAGGACTAAAACAAAAACACTTGCAATTCAGTAAATGTAAATGAAATAAACTTAGTTAAAGCATAAGAAAGAGGGAGAGAGTTAAATAGTTGGATGACCTCTGTGTATGTGATTATTTCACTTTTAGGTTTATTACTATTTTTTATAGGTTGATTTTTCTTTTTCTTTAAATATTTAGATAATGTTCTAATGTCTTTTCTCATTTTGCACAAATATCACTTGTGCACATTTTACCTAAATTTCTCATTATTTCTTTTATGGATATTTTGAGTGTATTTTCTATTCTTGTGAGTAAAATGTAGAATTTTGGTATTATCCTTTTTTAAAAAAAATATTAAGACTATGAGCATTTCTTTGAGTGATGCTTTATTTTTATCCCACAGATTTTATTATAATATATACAAAAATCAATATTTTATATTTAGAATGTCCCATATTCTAAAGATAATTTGATTTTTGCTTAATATGATTTTTAGGTTTTCTTCAGATATGAGGGTACTTTATGAACTGAATGTTTGCCTCCCTCAAAATTCACTTGTTAAAATTCTAACCCCCAATGGGATGTTATTAAGAGGTAGGGACTTTGGGAAGTAGCTAGGTCATGAAGACGGAGCACTCATGAATGGAATTAGTGCTCTTATAAGAAGTGGAATGAGAGCTTGCCCTCACTCTCTCTGTTCTTCATCCATGTGAGAAAATAATAAAAAGGCCATCTGCAAACCAAGAATTTGGGCCCTCACGAGACATTGAATATGGTGGCATCTTGAACTTGGACTTCCCAGCCTCAAGAATTTTGAGAAATAAATTTATATTGGTTAAGCCACTCCATCTATGGCATTTCTGTTGTATCAGCCCAAACTATTTAAGATGAGAATTATTTTTATTTCCCCATATTGTTTGTAAAATTTTATTAAATTGTGATTGGAGGACATTATCTGAACTGCTTTTACATTTTATAATGTCTATATGTTAGTATATGTACAATTTTATTTTGTCAGTGTTACATGAGTATTGGGAAGAAAGGCATAATATTTCTATCAATTTCAAATAATGAATTATGATTCTGGGGGGACTTCCTTATACTTATTCATATTTTCTCAGCTTAACATTTTCTAGTCTGAAAGTTATTTCCACTGCTGTTCCCTTCAAACTCTCACCACTCTACATTGATAGGAAGGCAGCAAAAATTTTTTAAATGCTCACAATAAAAAACTATCACACCCTGCGGGTGGGGCACTGAAATCATGAAAACTGCCGTAAACAAGATACCAAGAAGATAACAAACTTGTTTCAGAAAAAAACAGATACTTCTTGGACAAAAGGTAGAAAGAGCAAATACATGGTTGCTCATCTTACTTGCTTCCAGGTGTTATCTAAATATGACTAGTGGCTTGATCCTTCACCCTATCTAGAATTTATATGACCAGAGGCTTAAGAACTATAGTTTTATCTTACGATTTTCTGCAGTACATGTAGGAACACTAGAAGTAAGATGAAAATTATGTTCTGTACCAATCCATTATGTCTGCCAGAATCACTTTTAGGCATCGTGAAAGTTCTAATCAATAAAAGTAGCATGCTCTTAACCAACATAAAGCAACTACTCTGTTACTTTAATATCATGGGAAACATATTTATCCTCTTCCAAAAATGGGAACCCCAAGGTCCCAATGGTTACTACCCTCATGTCTGGGTGATAGTTACTTCTTTACTAGGTCAAGCCTTATTATACTTTTCCATATCAATGAAAAAATTATATATATAGTTTTAAAATATACCTTATGTGAAATATTAGGAAAAATGCATCTGAGAAGAGGATATTGGAAATAACAGATTAGATAGTAGCTATCTAGATAGCTAAACAGACAGATGATAAATAGGCAGACAGATAGATGATAGATAGATAGATAGATAGATAGATAGATAGATAGATAGACAATGAAAAAGAGATATGTAGGTATTTCAATGTCACTTCTATAACTGTTGATAGAACTATAATTATATTCATTTAATATATTTCTTTTTCTACTACCCCATTCTATGTTCCATTTCACTCAAGCACTTGAGTTGAACCCAAATTTCATTTCTGTGGTGATTGTTAGCTTCTTTACAAGATCCTGACAATTAATTGACCCAATAGACACTTCATAGGACCCAGTGTGTACCATATGTCTGCTTATTTATTATTACCAGAAAAGTGAACACCATCGTATACACAAATTTCTACCCACTGGGAGAAATTACATCCCTGACTGTATTTAATACTTACTCCTTGAGTGAGACAGCAATGTTGCTCTGTCCAGTTCTAGGAGGTGTGACCTAAAGTTGACTCCTGCCCTGGACAGCTGGTCACCGTGAAGTTCTGAATCACCTTTAGATGTGAATCAAGAAAGAGGTGGCAATGCTGTGGTGTACCACCACGGTCAGCTACCAACTCTAATGGAACAATGTTCTTCCAATAGAAAAGTTACTTAATGCTACTTCCACTTGTTCTTCCTACAAAGTAATAAACAATCTTGACTGTAATCTAAATCAATCAAACTTTATTATTATTATTATTATTATTATTATTATTATACTTTAAGTTCTGGGGTACACGTGCAGGAAGTGCAGGTTTGTTACATAGGTATACACGTGCCATGGTGATTTGCTGCATCAATCAGCCTGTCATCTACATTAGGTGTTTCTCCTAACATTATCCCTCCCTGATCCCCCACTTCCTGCTATCTTTCCCCTACCTCACCCACCCCACAACAGGCTCAGGTGTGTAATGTTTCCCTCCCTGTGTCCATGTGTTCTCATTGTTCAGAACCCACTTCTGAGTAAGAACATTCAGTGTTTGGTTTTCTGTTGTTGTGTCAGTTTGCTGAAATGATGGTTTCTAGCTTCATCCATGTCTCTGTAAAGTACATGAGCTCATGCTTTTTTATGGCTGCATAGTATTCCATGGTATATAGCTGCCACATTTTCTTTATCCAGTCTATCACTGATGGACATTTGGGTTGATTCCAGGTCTTTGCTATTGTAAACAGTGCCACAATAAACATATGTGTGCACGTGTTTTTATAATAGAATGATTTATAATCCTTTTGGTGTATGCCTAGTAAAGGGATTGCTGGGTCAAATGGTTTTTCTATTTCTAGATCCTTGAGGAATCACCACACTGTATTCCACAATGGTTGAACTAATTTACACTCCCACCAACAGTGTAAAAGCCTTCCAATTTCACCACATCCTCTCCAGCATGGATTATCTCCTAATTTCTTAATGATCACCATGCTAACTGGCATTAGATGGTATCTCAATGTGGTTTTGAGTTGCATTTCTCTAATGGCCAGTGATGATGAGCTTTTTTTTACATGTTGGTTGTCTGCATAAATGTCTTTTTTGAAAAGTGTCTGGTCATATCCTTCGCCCACTTTTTGATGGAGTTGTTTGTTTTCTTCTTGGATATTTCTTTCAGTTCTTTGTAGATTCTGGATATGAGCCCTTTGCCAGATGGGCAGATTGGAAAAATTTTTTCCCATTCTGTTGGTTGCCTGTTAACACTAATGATTGTTTCTTTTGCTGTGCAGAAGCTCTTAAGTTTAATTATATCCCATTTGTCTATTTTGGCTTTTGTTGCCATTGTGCTTGGTGTTTTAGTCATGAAGTCTTTGCCTATGCCTATGTCCTGAATGGTGTTGCCTAGGTTTTCACCTAGGTTTTTCATGGTGTTAGGTCTTATGTTTAAGTCTTTAATCCATCTGGAGTTAATTTTTATATAAGGTTAAGAAAGGGATGCAGTTTCAGCTTTCTGCATATGGCTAGCCAGTTTTCCCAATGCCATTTATTAAACAGGGAATCCTTTCCCCATTGCTTGTTTTTGTCTGGTTTGTCAAAGAGCAGGTGGTTGTAGATGTGTGGTGTTGTTTCTGAGGCCTCTGTTCTGTTCCATTGGTCTATATCTCTGTTTTGGTAACAGTACCATGCTGTTTTGATTACTGTAGACTTGTAAAATAGTTTGAAGTCAGGTAGCATGATGCCTCCAACTTTGTTGTTGTTTTTGTTTTTTTGCTTAGGAGTGTTTTGGCTACATGGCCTTTTTTTTTGTTTTTTGGTTTCATATAAAGTTTAAGGTGTTTTTTCTAATTATGTGAAGAAAGTCAATGATAGCTTGATGAGGATAGCAATGAATCTATAAATTACTTTGGGCAATATGGCCATTTTCATGATATTGATTCTTCCTAACCATGAGTATGGAATATTTTGCCATCTGTTTGTGTCCTCTCTTATTTCCTTAAGCAGTGTTTTGTAGTTCTCCTTGAAGAGGTTGTTTACAACACTTGATAGTTGCATTCCTATTTTATTCTCTGTGCTGCAATTGGGAATGGGAATTAACTCATGATTTGGCTCTCTGTTTGTCTCTCAATAAACTAGGTATCAATGGAATGTATCTCAAAATAATAAGAGCTATTTATGACAAACCCATAGCCAATATCATACTGAATGGGCAGAAACTGGAAGCATTCCCTTTGAAAACTGGCACAAGACAAGTATGTCCTCTCTCATTCCTATTCAACATAGTATTGCAAGTTCTGACCAGGGCAATCAGGCAAGAAAAAGAAATAAAGGGTATTCAATTAGGAAAAGAGGACATCAAATTGTCTCTATTTGCAGATGACATGATTTTGTGTTTAGAAGACCCCACTGTCTCAGTCCAAAATCTCCTTAAGCTGAATAGGAACTTCAGCAAAGTATCAGGATATAAAATCGACATGCAGAAATCACAAGCATTCCTATACATCAATAAATCAATCAGCATTCCTATAATGAGTTATTCTTTTTAAGGTTCCTTTGCTGTTCCTTTGAGTGGCCAGAGCACTATGGAATATTTCACGGCTTTTGGTGCATGTTCCTCACAAGGAAATAAAACACTTAGGAATTAAAATTTTCTGTTGAGCCAATGATCTCAGATAAGCTGGAAAAATATGAATTAATTTTAGAAACCTGATATATCAAGTAGATAAATAAAACTGTTCTTTTATTTGAACAGATTAGTTTCTACAGCACAAAACTTTGAATAAATTTCACCATGTATTGAAGATACATCTGAAGTAGCCCAGCTTATTGTTACAATTATTTCATGAGAATTGGAGTGCAGGCTGAAAACACATGGTTTCAGAGATTTTATATTATAAACATTGCTATAAAAACAATAAAATGGTGGCAATATAGAAATGTATAACTTTACTATTTAATTTAGATTTGGTTTGTCAATAGCAATATTTTATTTGCAAAAGAACACTAATAAACAAAATATCATGAGAAGCCTATATATGTAATGAAATATTTTCTTGGAATAATTGACTTAAGTGGCTCAGATGTTGATCTATAAAAAGACAAACTATATTTTATTAAAATTAAAATAGCTACAAACTCAAGCAGAAAACATCAAAATACGTTTCAAACAATACATACATTAAATGATATGATAGTAGTAATCAACACTATAAATATGTAAACATTATAGTTTTACCTTTCTTTTTGGCATTAATTAAAGTTAATAATCTTTTATAGAAATTAAGAAGCCATTCCAGGTGACAGTAAATTGCCTTATAAAATAATTAATGTCTTATTTGTTTATCCAGTGAAATAATTCACTGTCACCAACAGAAACTCAGAATTCTTTCATAAATCATTTTTGGCATAATTCGGTCATTCGGTTTCAATATTTTACTAGATCTAAATGAAATAAATGACTTCCTGACATTTAGACTTGATATGATACGATCATCTAAAAAATGTAAGGATTACAAAAAATAGTTCCAGAAAAAAATAAGTGGATTTATTTTCCTTTTAATGAATACTGAAAACTGTGTTGCAAATAGCCTAAGTTCTTTCTTAATATGTAAATTTCTTACATAAAACAAGGTTGCTGTCTGTGTAGGCTGGCATGCAATTGCTCCTTTCTTTGGTAGCAGCATCTGCATCCAAGTGCACACTAACACTCTTTTTTCCTTTTTCAATGTCCTCTGGTGCTAATTGAAGATTTTTGTGATGAGCTCTGAATGTGCAGGAAATGCCTGGTAGGAGTCCAGGCATTTACAAATGGAATTTCTGGCTTGCTTATCATTGACTATCTATGCTTGCATTTGAGCTTTATTTTTATTAAAATTAAATCCCCTCTGCACTGTTTAAATCATCACTTGCCAGTTTAAAATTGAATATATAATCCATGTAATCTAAAATATGTGAGTTTAATGTGTTTTGTCACAGACTTAATGGATGGCTCAAGGTTGCAATATAACCAAGACAGAAATCACTAAAATTTCTATTTCAGAAAAAAGCTTCAAGGTCATGACATTTGTTTACACGGTAATTTCCATTAGAATCATTAACATATTGCACTTTACATGAAGTGCTCTTCATTATAAAAATAAACCTATCCATTATATTGATAGAAATACCTGAACTGAAAGGATCATATTTTTAAAGCTAACAAGTTTTATTTTTAGAACTGTCATGTAATGTGGCCTTTCATAATAAGCTACAATGAGTTGCTAGTAGAACAAAGAGCTCCTACATCATTTCAAAGCAAAAAGAATGTGCTTGTCTGTAAGATACAGAGTAAGAACAAGGGTTTTACTATTATCAAAGGCACAAGAATGTCATGGCAAAATAGAAACTGAGGCTAGCATGGAGGAAGGCAGGAAAGATAAAATATGAAAAGTAGACTAGGTACATCATGGTTTGTTATATTAGCGCAGTTACCAGCTCCTCTCTGGCTTTCCTTCCCACCGTTTATCATAAGCAATTTTTACTAAGATAAAGGATGTTATGAGAAAGTAGAGTCTTGTATGAATTCCATATAATCTAATCAGCCTATCAACAAATCTTCAACAAATCAATCAATAAATTGACAAATCAGCAATTCAATAATTTGATCACCTACTGTGTGTAAAGAATTTGATGACTGATAACAAGGCCAGTAAACTGACATCAACATGCAAAGAGGGATTCTCAATAATAGTATTATAACCTAGCCTCCCAGAGCGATCATGTTGAAAGAGAAGACACATTTGGATTTTTCTTTTAATTGTGGTAAGAACCCAAACATTAGATCTACATTACATCTAACATTAGATCTACAGTCTTAGGTTTTTAACTGTGTCATACATACAATATTGCTACCTATAGGCACAATATTGCACAACACATGTCTAAATCTTATTTATTTTGCATAATTGAAACTTTATACTCATTAAACAACAAAGGAGGATGTTGTTTTTAAGGTCAGTCTTAAAGACAATTGTAAAAGTCATGTACATTTGAAAATAATCACACAAGGACTAAAACCCCTAGAATAATCTTTGCATCCTCTCTTTCTCTCACAACACTATCTAAAGCCTATTCGGTTTTATTTCTTTAATTTGTCTTAAAAGTATTACAGCTTGTTGATTTTTAGCACAACTTTTCTGGCTCAGGCGTTTGTCATTATTTAGTAATCTAGGACAAAATGTCTCTACCCTGATTTCCCTCCTTATAAATTACTCATGTCAAAGCCATACTTTTCACTGCTAACAGAGAATTCTTTTATTTAGAGAGAGTCAAGTAACTTGCTTCCATAAAATCCCACTGGCTCTAGAAGAAAGGTTCTTCAAATTGTGCTACATTCACCTTTTCAGTACTTTCTCCTATTCTTGATCTCATTATAGCTGGAAAGGATTAATCTTCATCAGAGATGTGAAGAAGATTAAAAATTGTAATTTGTGGCCTCCCTTTTGATGTCTAGGTTTTGATGTCTGGATTTGTAAAGCCCTAATTCAATGTCTGGCTAATCATAGACTCACACTATAGATGATCAAAGTGACAGGACAAACAGCTATCAATGTAAAAAAAATCCAAGATGGCAGTAAACAACAAAATTCGGATTCCAAAAATCATTTTGTAATTTCATTGAAGATACCTAAATTCACATTTGGCTCAGAAATATTTTCTGATACAAAACTATAGTTTTTTAAACCCTGGATTTAAAATTCTGTGAGAGGCAAATAAATTGTCTTTTGTACAAATTAAAAACATAAAGCTTTCTTGAAATAGACCAGAATGGATAAAGCATGTTAATAAAATGAGGCCAATCAAAAGACAAGTTAAGTCCCTTAGAAGTATGGCATCTCTTCTGAAAATATTTCATGTAGTTTGAACTGTTATATTACCAAGGGCAGGAGAGTCGGGTCAAAGAAAATGCACTTTTATGAACAGGAGCAAAAATCTTAACCTCTCCAAGAACATAAGCCTGGATTTTTAGCATAATTCTGAAACACTTCCCAACTTCAAAATTTCCTGTGGAAATATTTCTAAAGAATATATAAGAATAAGATGTGATCATAAAGTTATATGATAACTTGTTTTGTGAAGCATAAAATGACATTTGCCATTTGCTACAAACTTACTCAACTGTTTTAAATAAAGACTATAATTTCAAAATAAGTGAACTTCTTCACAAAATGATGTTTGGAAGACCACTCATTTGAAAGTAGAGGCATTCATATACATAAGAAAATGTAATGGATAATTCATTGGTACCTACAAGCAGCTGCTGCCTTACTCTTATCCCTCAGTCTCCAATGGAAGGTCTAGAAGATGCTTTAGTCTAAGGATACTCAACCCTCATCTCTTTCTTTTCCTTCCACAGCCCCTTCTACCCAGAGAGCCTTGGTTGCCCAAGACTTCTCATGACAATTCTTCCTCACCTGAGCCTTTATTTAATCTGTAGCTATCCAAATAGTAGTCACTCAAGGTGGTCCTGCTTCTCATCCGTACATCACCACTGAAACACTTACTCACTGAACTGTGCCTTTGTGCTGCCTTCTGCTTCCAGAACAGGGCCTCCCCCTTCTCCCCATGTGACTTCCCACCTTTTTTTTACAACCTAAAGACTGTCTGCAACCGTGCATACATCCAAATCCATTCTCATTCCATTCACAGCAAGAATGCTTATGGCAAACTTTACTGAAACAGAAAGAAGGTAGCCTTGGGGAGACAGGGCCTTCTGATGAGTCTCAACAGTTTTCTTGTAAATAAGTTTGGTGACAGAAGGGATAGTGTCCTTTTAAAAATTAATTAATTGTTAATTGATATAGAATTGTTTACATATTTTGGGGTTACATGTAATGTTTTGATTCCTATATACAATGTTTAATGATCAAACAAGGGCAGTTGGGATATTCATCACCTCAAACATTTATCTTCTCTTTGTGTTGGAAATATTGCAAGTCTTTTCCTCTAGCTATCTGAAATATACAATCAATCATTGTTAACTACAATTTCCCTACTGTATCATCAAATACGAGAACTTATTCCATCTGCCTTTCTAATGATTAATTAGAATATAAGAAAATCATATTTGTACCTATAAACTATGTGTTCAAGAGTTTTCCACATTGTAGAATATTTTGTTCATACTTTTTGTAAAATGCCTAAATTTCTTCTTAAGTATAAATCATTTCTCTCAGACACATTCTTTTCGGTGATTCTTCTGTCTTTCTCTTTTTTATTGGCATATAAATATATATTTTATACTAAATCAAATGGGACTATTTAAGGTTTTAAGTCTTAATATGTGACTGTTATTCTGAAAAAGAAAAAGTCAGGACCTTTCCCCAGAGAAAGCATGGATTGTTAGAGATCTTATATGTGCTTTATAACTTGTTTAAATATGTTTATAGAGTGTCTGGAATGATAATTATTCTCCAAACTATAGCATTTGTTGTTGTTGTTTTTCCCTATGGAGAAAAACTTACTGCATTTTTTAAACATTGAGCTACAAGAAGAATCAAAATGCCAATTAAGACTCCCACAAGCCAGATATTTTATATAGTATTGACCATTACTGATAAATTTAAAGGCACAGGCACCAAGGAGGCTCATTTCAAGCAAGAAGGAATATGTAGTAATAGGAGTGGCTACCCAGGTCCTTTCCTTCATCACTTAACAGAATAATAGATATCACCAAAGAGGTTTTGTGGATTTATCTAAAACAATGGAGGAATCTTTCATTTACAGTCTATCTCCATTAGTTTAATTGTATGAGTTTAGTCAATTTCAGGAAGTCATTTTAATTGCATTCACAAAGTCCTCAGCAACAGGACCCTTCTTACATTGTTTAAAAAGTTATCTGCATATGATTATCACAAAGGAACATGAAGCCAAACTGTAAGAGCACCCAGTGGCCAAAACTGTAATAATTTGAGAAGAACAAAAAATGTAGTATTGAATTAAGTCATCTGAGTATTACATCATTAAGTAATCAATGTAGGATTAGTGAAAATAAAATAAACATCCAGTATTCATACTAATATACATCAGTAATTAAATGAATTAATAAATGAGGTAGAATAGACAAATCCCTTGTACAGAAATATTCCAAATTATTTATGAAGACATAAAGATATTCTCCCTCGAAGAGGAGGTGGAGCTTAACTGGCACCCTTTCTGAGAGCTGTTTTTAAGGACTGCTTCCAAAGAATACAGTGTGGAAATGGAGGAGGGATCATTGAGCAGAAAATAATGGCAGGCACTACCTCAGCTAGGTGGTCAAGGTCAACATGATTAGTGATGTTTCATGTCATATTGATGGCGTGTATCCTTGATATGACATGTTAAGAGTGGCAGTTTAACTGTGTTTTCTCCTCAAAACCTATAACTCCAGTCTAAACATGAGACAAACATTATATAAACACGTCTTGGGGAATTTTCTACAAAACACCTGACCAATATTTCTCAAAGCTATCAAAGCCTAGAAAAACAAGGAAATTCTGAGGAACTTTAAAAACCAGAGGTGGTTAAAGACACACCAAACTAAATGAAATATTGTATCTGGGATTAAGTTTCAGAACAGAAAAAGTAAAGTAGAGAAAACACTAGTGAAATGCAGATAAACAATGGAGTTTAGTTAATGGTAACGTTAAGAACATTGGTTGGTGGCATATTATTGCAATACCACTGTTGAATATAACATGTTAACACCAGGAGAAACTGAGTGTAAGATACATGGAAACATTCTACACAAACTGTAACCTTTCTAAAATCCTAAAACTACTCTAAACTAAAACTTAAAAAAATTATTAACATAGGCATATGTTCATGCATGCATGCACACACACACACACACACACACACACACACACACACACACACACACGAGGTATCTGGAAGACACCTAAAGGGCAATTACAGTTAAGATATTCATGCTTTACAGTTAAGATATTTATGAGAAACAGCCCTAAGTAACCTTCTTGCCAAATCTGAACTTCCCTGTGTACACTCTTATTGCACTGGTGTATCATTAAGTTCTATTAATTATCTACTTCCACTTTCAAAGTAAAAGCAATCTGTTAGTATGTTGACTCCTAGGTATGACACCAAAGAAACAACATGAAAAGGAATTGGATAAACATGCCCAGAGAAAGTGATCTCTAATACTACAAATTTTCATTGTTAGACTATGCAGCTAGTTAAATTCCATCAGCTAATGGAACTCGATCTTGATATTGGGTTGATCTTGAAAAGTCCATCTCAAAACCCAAATGCTCAAGTTTATGTTCAAATTTATGAACATAGGATTCTTTGAATAGGTCCTTAATCACATTTCAGTCCAGAGTTATTTCTTTCTCTGCATGGTCTCACACCACAAGATATTTGCATTTTCACTTCTACTAAATTTTTTTATATTCATCTAATGGTCATTTCTCATGAAGATAAATATTTGCTACAATTTAATGAGAGATATTATGTAAGTGTAGAAATCAGCAAAGTTACACTGAGGCAGATGATAAAAGGATCTGCCAGGCTTACCCTCCAGCTAAACAATATGATCCAACAAGGTACCCTCACAGGAATCTTAATTCAAATATATGCCTCAGCAAAATTGTAAATGTCTTCATGGCATATTCTTTGAGGGTTCTCCAACTACTCGTTGAAACTAAAATATTAATCTGAAAAGACAAAGTTATACTGTCTTTTGTAGCTAGAGTTTTGTTTGTTTATTTAAATAGATAATAGCTTGGAAGAAAGTCCCTAACTTTAATGTATTCTAACAGCATTGGCTTTCTCTGTTCTGGCTTTATTATTATTATTATTATTATTATTATTATTATTATTAAGAACTATTTCATAATTAAAACTATCCCTCATGTTCAGTCACCTAAGAGGAGTTTCTCTTTTCTTGGGTGTGTAGTGGGATAAGGAAATGGAAGAAGACCGTCAGGAGAACTCTCATATTAATCATGTGTAGAATTGTGTGTAATAAATGTGTACCTCTTTTACATGGGTACACATTTATGCTGAATGGCTCCTCTGATATGTGTTTCTCCATTTACTTGGCAGGACAACTCAAGGATAACACAGTGAAGCTAGTTCTATTTTGGTGTCATTTTAACACAATGTCGATATAGGTAATTTACAAATTAAAACTTAGTAGAACAAAAAAATATTTTCTGTGGCACATTTTTAGTTCTTATCTGATCTATAATAATATTCTGTAAGTTTGAACTCTCTGTTTCCTAAATGCATAAAAATGTTTATATAACACTAAGCATCTGCCCTGTCATTTTCTTTTCGGTTCCTCGTGCTTGAATCCATATTATTTTGCAATCTGCATTTACAGAAATCTTCCGCCCACTTGCCAATTTAATGAAGTATCCCAGCATTTGCTCTGAATTGCCTGTGATGTGCAGTTAATTATAAAATGATAAATACACCATTGAATATCTGCTTATACTTTAGAGAAAACAAAACTAATTGATTCCTCCATTTATAATATTGTTTCTCTCTCATTTTCTTGGAGAGCCACTTTTAATATCGTAAAATAAAATGAATACAATTATCAGAAAACATATTATAACCCAGTAATTCCCTTTTATTATGACTTTTCTTCATCAAAAAGAAAATGTGTTGATACCCTATCTAAACATGATACTATTCAGTGTTACATTTAAAAAGAAAGAGGTTTTTAAATTTTTTTCTTGTTATGATGTATGATAAAGTATGACCAAAATATAAGGTTTTACAATCTTTAAGGAATGTTTATATGCATTTTCTTAGTAATATACTTTATTGAGTTTTTGTTCCTATTAGGAGATAGCATGGAATAAATACATCTATTGCTTCTAACTTGATTCGGATGCTCAGCATCTCCCACCATAACTATTTCAATGGTCCTCTAACAGTTCTCACTCTCTTCTAACACATTCTCTAGCTTTCTGTCAAAGTGCCCTATTATACCAGTCTCATGGTGTAACTGCAAAAATCCATTTGCCTGATTATGGTAGAAAAGACTCTTCCATGAATGAGTGTTTAATTATTTCTCTAGACAATGACACACTTCAAGCTACAATTATACCAAAAACTTTGTTGTTTTTGAATGTGTTAGAAACTTCCATATCTCCACATTGATTCCTTGGCAATGAGGTTTTCTCTGCCTTTCTCAGGGACTACTTTCTGCCTCCTTCTATAACATGTGCCCATGTGTTAATATACTCATTTTTCCAGACTAAGTATATAGCATGTAAATATTCATTTTAAAAGGCAAATCCTCATAGACAAAAAAAAATTAGGAAAATAAATACTTCAACATGACTCATCTTTTCACTCTGGTTTCCAGTTAGAATCAATGGGAAACACCGACCAAAGCCAACTGAAAAATGGAAGTTCTGAGAATATGCTGATAGAATGCAGACAAAGTATGAAGGAGAAGCATTGAAAAATCTAGAAAGCCAAACAGAATATTTCCAGTACTATAAAATTTATGTCCCTGTACTTGACTGGAATTTGAATTTTAAAGCAAGAATCGTAAATTTTACCATATAGTTGTAAAATCTACCCACGTAGATTGAGACATTTTAAGCATAAGGTGTAATTTATTTTTCTTTCTTAACAATAAAAATAAAGAAAAATAACATACACAATTTTTATAATTAGCTAATGCTCAAATAAGAAAAAAATGAATTAGTTTTTAGAAAACCAAAAATATAAGGCTTTAAATAGGTTATAGCATATTCTTTCTACAGAAGTCTCAATAAATAAGAAAAATGTATGGAGCTGTAGTTAATTTTAGTTTTCTTTTTGAGTCCTAGTAATTCAATTGTGTATTTTTAGTCTGGGTTTCTTGTATAAATCTGTATTTATTGTAATTATTATTCATTTAAGCCAATCATGATGGAATTAAAAATTCCAACCTCAGAAAAAAGTTAAAGCCAGGAAAGGAGAAGTCAATGGATATTGATTGGATAAGCAACTGATTGAGTGAGCTGTGATCATCAAGTACATAAAAATATTCCCAGTGCATCTTATTTCAATTAGATCTAAAATTTATATATATATATATATATATATATATATATATATATATATATATGCACCAGGTGTGGTAGCTCAAGCCTGTAATTCCAGCACTTTGGGAGGCTGAGGCGGGTGGATGACCTGAGGTCAGGAATTCGAGACCAGCCTTGCCAACGCAGTGAAACTTGGTGTGTACTAAAAATACAAAAATTAGCTGGTGTTAGGCACCTCTAATCCCAGCTACTCAGGAAGCTGAGGCAGGAGAAATGCTTGAACTCTGGAGGCAGAAGTTACAGTGAGCAGAAGTCACACCACTGCACTCCAGCCTGGGTGACAAGAGGGAGACTCTGTCTCAAATATATATATATATATATATATATATACACACATGACTTTATTTGTAGTGAAGACTGTAATTTATTCAGTTCCCCAAGTTGGCTTATAGTAATGAAGTTATGACAGGAATAACTAGATATCTAGTAGTAATGAATATAAAAAGATGCCTATAAGTTACTCAAAAGTAGTGCATTACAACACTTCCTCACCTTATTGGTTGACACATTTACTATATCTCATCTGCTGCAATATCAGTTAATTTTCATTAAATGTTAGTTTCTGAGTTCCACTGATGTTATGTAATGGCATAAGCCCATAACGTTTGCTGATTAGGATTAAAAATGTTGGACAAAATGCAAAAACAGCTATCTAGGAACATGGAAAGAAAACAGAAGCAAGCAGACTACGGAAAGGTGTCAAAACAGAGATGTGACCTGAATGCAGGTGAGCATCACAGTTTTCTTTTTTCTCTCAAAACTTTTCCCCAAGTGAGGGAGCACAGAAGTAGAAAAGAACAGTATGGACACATGGAGAATGAAACTTCAAGAGAAACCCATGCTTTAATTTCCTTCCATGCTTTACTGTCTCCTGTAGCATGCAGAATATAGCTGGATTCCATTAGAGGAAGAGTCAGGGAAAGAGGTTCTCCCAATTCCATGCATATACACCCACAACAATCTCAGCCTTATCCTAAACTATTTATACCTACGTCAGATCCAAATCAGCACAGCAAAAGCTTGGAGAGCTAATCTGAGGTTTAAATCACTGTACACAGCAGGCAAATCAAATTATTAGTTTTCTGATAGTATAAAAAACATCAACATTCTCCAAAGAGTGTAACAGGACTCAGATATGACATGATATTTACAATATCCAGGTGCAATTAAAAATTATCAAAGCTACAATGTCCTAGGAAAGTGTAACAACTTTTCATGGGAAAATATGATCAACAGATGTCAACCCAAAGATAACCGTGATGTTGAAACTATCATACAGAAACTTTAAATCAATTATGAAACTACATTTTATGGAGTAAATAGGAGCATACTGAAATGTCTGAAACATAGAAACTGAAATTTTGACAGATATTATGTTGCTAGTATAGCTCCATTTCAGGGTAATTTCTGTCTTAACAATATGAAGCTTGTTAAATCATGAATATGTTACATCTTTTTTTTTTTTTTAAGTTGTTGTTACCTAACAAGAGAGATGGATAGATAGATGATTGATTGATAGATAGACAGGTAGATAGATAGATAGATAGATAGATAGATAGATAGATAGATAGATAGATATTCTGTGGTGAATATTAAGCATTAAATGAGACATGATCTTTTTCCATGGAGATTTTAGTCTCATAGGTAGGGAAGACAATGTATTTACCAAGAATCATAACAAAGCAGATTCAAATAAGTTTTCTGGGAAAGTGTAGAAAAAAATAGCTGATTAAAAGTTGAACAGTTTCAAGCAACTAAGAGACATATGAGCTTTGCCTCTATATTTGCGTAGAATTTTGGCAGGAAGATTTTGCAAAGGGGAGTTGAATGTGAATAGAAGATAGACCAAAAGCACAGCTATGACATAATGGATAGATGTGTGATGGCCTTAGAAGTAGTCCTTCATAACTTGAGCATGGCATACTTGTATGTCCATTGTGAGAAGCAGATGATGTGTGATAAAAATTTATTTAAAAAAAATACACTGACTGAATTTGTTTGGTAATAAATGCTTCCTACTCTTTCCACTCAAGTTTGTGTTATTAAATACATAGTGATAAGGCAATGCTACAAGCAAACATTTAGAAAGGATAAAGAGACCATTGCAATGGTGGAAACACAAAAGAAAGAATAGATATAAAACACAAATGTGGCTTAAACCAATTTTAGGAATCATTTAGATGTCAAAATAGAGTTTATTTGATAAGGAAAAGTAAAGTAAAGACAACTTAAAAATTTAATCTTGAATGACCTAGAAAATCCTAATACCATTGATAGAATCAGGGCTTTAAATGAAAATATCTGATGTGGTGGAGAGAGATGTTTGAAGCAGATGGAGTGGGAGAGAAGTTCTGATATTTCATCTACATAGAGAGCTCAAAAGAAGCTCGAGGGAAAAGTCAGAGCAGGATTCTTGATTTGGTTGTAATCTATGTACCAGTCTCATTTCAATGACTGAACATGGGAAATAGTGATAAAGATGAGTTTTGTCTTGTCTATTTCAATATACTCCTAAGTACAAGCAAAATGATAAAATGAGAACTGTAGAAAAACATCCTCACATGTTTCAACAAATTTGACTGAAAACAAAGTACTATATTACAGGGTAGTTCAGGTTGCTTTGCTTCACAGTTTCTCTCTGGAATAACTTCGGCACCTACATTCAAATTTGTCTGATGTTATAACAATACAGGGAGTGTAATAGCAAAGCCTTTATCAATCAATGTGGCACAACATTGGCTGAGGATTGCTAATGGCAACAAAAACTATGAGGCGTAGAATCAGAACAAAATCCCTGCCATTCCATTCTCAACATAACAATGTAAAGTAACTATGAAATCACTAACATTTAAGATAATTATGAAATCACTAACATTTAACATAACTATGAAATCACTAACATTTAAGATAAATATGAAATCCCTAATATTTAACATAACCTTGAAATCACTAGCATTTAACATAACTATGAAATCACTAACATTTAACATAACTATGAAATTACTAACTTTTTTTAATCCTGCAATTTAATCCTCACTATCCTAAACATCATTGCTATTCAAAGAGGTGTTCTAAACTTCAAAACACTTTTCCATCTTGTGAAACGAATATGTTATGTAAAGATTTATTCACTTATTTCTAAAGCCACATTATCTCTTTCAAGCAGCTCAATTGCAAAGATGTATGGGCAGTGGTAAAGGACGTAAAATGTTAGGTCTGTTGAAATATCTACAAGAAACTAAAATACACAACCATCTCCTCATAATATCTAGATCATTTCAAAATTATCTAAGCAGGAAACGAGAGTTTAAAGAAAACATAGGCAAATCCTTTCTCTATCTGATCCCACACTGAGCAGAGGCTTACCAGCTAAAGGGTAGTCTGTTCCTGTAGTGTTCTTCACAGTAGCACAGAGATTGATGGGATGGAATACATCTACTGAGCTAAACTATAGCACTTAGAGATAATGCCTCACTCAGTATAGAAACTCTCTGCAAAAAATCGAACAATATATCCTTGTATGAATGTGCTTATTGTCTTCAAAAGTATACTTTTGATGGAGTTTATATCAAAGAGATTTAAAAAAGGCTGAGAAATTCTTAAAATATGGTATAACATCCTGAAAAATATGTCATTTTTGTCTATTCCCACCTCAGTCTCATAATTGTTACAGGACGAAAGAGGGTTGGGGTGAAAATATGTAAGAAAGTGATCTAGATGGTTGTATTTTAAAACAACAAAAGCACCTTAATATTCTTCACATCATATATGTCTTCTTTTATAAACTATCTGTTCATATCCTTCGCCCACTTTTGGATGGGCTTGTTTGTTTTCTTCTTGTAAATCTGTTTTAGTTCTTTGTAGATTCTGTGGGGGAGGAACTAGGGGAGGGACCATGGTGGGTGGGGAGTTGGGGAGGGATAACACGGGGAGAAATGCCGGATATAGGTGATGGGGAGGTAGGCAGAAAACCACATTGCCATGTATGTACCTATGCAACAGTCCTGCATGTTCTTCACCCCAAAACATAAAATACAATAAAATATATATTAAAAAATATTCTTCACATCATATGTCTCCATTAAGATCTTGAGGGTGTAGTAAAGATAACTACAGCCATCTGCAACTGCCAGTCCACAGCATAAAGTGAATGACCATAAAGTCTTCATACACTGAATTATTCTAAGAATTTGGGCTAGACCCATCAACAGTGAAAAGGCATTGCTGGGAAGTAGAAGGCTACCCATTACTAAACACGTGTAGTTTGAGGGATGAAGAAAGTCGAGTATTTCATGACTTCTGTGAGTTGGTGTAGGTGTAGACCACTTATAAAAGCTCTTAAAAATTTTGGACTCTATTTAGGTTCATCTTTTTCTGTAATTCTGGGGAAAATATTCTAAAATGGATATTGGTGATAATTAGCAGTAATATAAAAAAGCTGTTTCAATAAAACATTATCCTAACTAGCACTCAGTTAGGCGAAATTATTTCCATTTGAATGATTTAAGAGTATTATTTGGTGTGCCAATTATTTGTTTATTTATTTATTTTTTTAAATATATTTTATTGCACTTTAGGTTCTGGGGTACATGTGCAGAATATGCAGGATTGTTGCATATGGCTAGCCAGTTTTCCCAACACCATTTATTAAACAGGGATTCCTTCTCCATTGCTTGTTGGGTTTGTCAAAGATCAGATGGTTGTGGCCTCTGTTCTGTTCCATTGGTCTATATCTCTGTTTTGGTACCAGTACCATGCTCTTTTGATTACTGTAGCCTTGTGGTATTGTTTGAAGTCAGGTAGCATGATGCCTCCAGCTTCGTTATTTTTGCTTAGAATTGACTTGGCTATGAGGGCTCTCTTTTGGTTGCATATGAAGTTTAAGGTGGTTTTTTCAGTTCTGTGAAGAAGGTCATAGGTAGCTTAATGGGGATAGCATTGAATCTATAAATTACTTTGGGCAGTATGGACATTTTCACAATATTGATTCTTCCTAACCATGAGCATGGAATGTTTTTCCATCTCTTTGCATCCTCTCTTATTTCCTTGAGCAGTGTTCATAGTTCTCCTTGAAGAGATCCTTTACATCCTTTGTTGGTTGTATTCCTAGGTATTTTATTCTCTTTGTAGCAATTGTGAATGGCAGTTCATTCTTGATTTGGCTCTCCTTAAGTCTGTTATAGGTGTATAGGAATGGTTGTGATTTCTGCACATTGATTTTGTATCCTGAGCCTTTGCTAAAGTTGCTTATCAGTTTAAGGAGATTTTGGGCTGAGACAATGGGGTCTTCTAAATATACAATCATGTTGTCTGCAAATAGAGCCAATTTGACTTCCTCCTTTCCTAATTGAATACCCTTTATTTCTTTTTCTTACCTGATTGCTCTGGCTAGAACTTCCAATATTATATTGAATAGGAGTGGTGAGAGAGGGCATCCTTGTCTAGTGCCAAATTTCAAAGGGAATCCTTCCAGTTTGCTTTTATTATTTTGAGATACGTTCCATAGATACCTAATTTATTGAGAGTTTTTAGCATAAAGGCTGTTGAATTTTGTCAAAGGTCTTCTCTGAATCTATTGAGATAATCATGTGGTTTTTGTTTTTGTTTCTGTTTATGTGGTGGATTACCTTTATAGACTTGTGTATGTTGAACCAGCCTTGCATCCCTGGGATGAAGCCTACTTGATCATGATGGATGAGCATTTTATTGTGCTGTTGCAATTGATTTGCCAGTATTTTATTGAAGATTTTTGCATCTATGTTCATCATGGATATTGGCCTGAAGTTTGCTTTTCTTTTTGAGTCTCTGCTGGGTTTTGGTGTCAGGATGGTGTTGGTCTCATAAAATAATTTGGGAAGGATTCCCTGCTTTTGGATTGTTTGGAATAGATTCATAAGGAGGGGTACCAGCTAATCTTTGTATGTTTTGTAGAATTCAGCTATGAGCCCATCAGTACCCGGGCTTTTGTTGGTTGGTAGGCTCTTAATTGCTGCCTCAACTTCAGCCCTTGTTATTGGTCTATTCAGCGTTTCGACTTCCTCCTGGTTTAGGCTTGGGAGGGTGCAAGTTTGTCCAGGAATTTATCCATTTCTTCCAGGTTTACTGGTTTATGTGCATAGAGTTCCTCATAGTAATCTCTGATTGTAGTTCATATTTCTGTGGAATCTGTGGTGATATCCATTTATCATTTTTTATTGCATTTATTTGATTCATCTCCCTTTTCTTTTTTATTAATCTAGCTAGTGGTCTATTTTGTTGATCTTTCCAAAAAACCAGTTCCTGGATTTATTAATTTATTGGAAGGTTTTTTATGTCTCTGTATCCTTCAGTTCTGCTCTGGTCTTAGTTATTTATTGGCTTCTGCTGGCTTTTGAGGTTTTTTGATATTGCTCCTCTGGCTCTTTCAATTTTGATGATAGGGTGTCAATTTAGATCTTTCCTTGCTTCTCATATGGGCATTTATTGCTATAAAATTTTCCTCTGGACACTACTTTAAATGTGTCCCAGAGATTCTGGTATATTGTGTCTTCATTCTCATTGGTTTTGAAGAACATCTTTATTTCTGCTTTCATTTAATTGTTTATCCAGTCAACATTCAAGAACCAGTTGTTCAGTTTCCATGAAGTTGTGCGATTCTGAGTTAGTTTCTTAATCCTGACTTCTAATTTGATTGCACTGTGGTCTGATATACTGTTTGTTATGATTTACATTCTTTTGCATTTGATGAGGAGTTATTTACTTCCAATTATGTGGTCAGTTTTAGAGTAGGCATGATGTAGTGCTGAGAAGAATGTATTGTCTGTGGATTTAAGGTGGAGAGTTCTATAAATGTCTATTAGGTTTGCTTGGTCCAGATCTGAGTTCAAGTCCTGGATATCCTCGTTAATTTTCTGTCTCATTCATCTGTCTAATATTGATAGTGGAATTTTAAAGTCTCCTACAATTATTGTGGGGAAGTCTTAGTTTCTTTGTACGTTGTTAAGAACTTGTTTTATGTATCTGGGTGCTCCTGTATTGGGTGCATATATATTTTGGATTGTTAGCTATTCTTGTTGCATTGATCATTTTACCATTATGTAATGTCCCTCCTTGTCTCTTTTGATCTTTGTTGGTTTAAAGTTTATTTTATCAGAGACCAGGATTGCAACTCCTGCTTTTTTTGCTCCACATTTGCTTGGTATATCTTTCTCCACCAAGGCTATGTGTATCCTTGCACATGAGATGGGTTTCCTGGATACAGCACACTGATGGTTTTTGACTTTTTATCCAATTTACCAGTCTGTGTCTTTTGATTAGGGCATTTAGCTCATTTACATTTAAGGTTACTATTGTTATGTGTGAATTTGATCCTACCATTTTGATGCTAGCTGGTTGTTTTGCCCATTAGTTGATAGAGATTTTTCATTGTGTCAATGCTTTTTACCATTTGGTACATTTTTGAAGTGGCAGTTACTGGTTGTTCCTTTCTATGTTTAGTGCTTCTTTCAGGAGCCCTTGCAATGCAGGCCTGGTGGTGATGAAATCTCAGCAATTGCTTGTTCATAAAGGATTTTATTTCTCCTTTGCTTATGAAACTTAGTTTGGCTGTATATAAATTTCAGGTTGAAAGTTCTTTTTTTTTAAGGATGTTGAATATCGGCCCCCACTCTCTTCTGGCTTGTAGGGTTTCTCTGTAGAGATCCTCTGTGAGTCAGATAGGCTTCTATTTTTTGGTAACCTGACCTTTGTCTCTGGCTGCCCTAAGCATTTTTATCTTCATTTTAAACCTGATGAATCTGATGATTATGTGCCTTTGAGTTGCTCCTCTTGAGGAGTATCTTTATGGTGTTCTCTGTAGTTCCTGGACTTAAATATTTGCCTGCCTTGCTAGGTTGGGAAAGTTCTCCTGGATTATATCCTAAGGAGTGTTTTCCAGCTTGGATTCATTCTGTCCATCACATTCAGGTTCACCCATCAAACATAGATTAGGTATTTTCACATAATCACATATTTCTTGGAGGCTTTGTTCATTTCTTTTTACTCTTTTTTCTCTAATCTTGCCTTCTCACTTTATTTTATTGAGTTGATCTTCAATCTCTGATATCCTTTTTTATGCTTGGTCAATTACTCTATTGAAACTATGTATCCTTTGTGAAGTTCTTGTATTGTGTTTTTCAGCTCCATCAATTCATTTATTTTCTTCTCTAAGCTGTTTATTCTCATTAGCATTTCATCAAGCATTTCTTCAAGGTTCTTAGTTTCTTTGCATTGGGTTAGAGCATGTTCTTTTAGCTCACAGAAGTTTCTTCATCTTCTGAAGCCTGATTCTTTGAATTCATCAGACTCATTCTCCATCCGGCCTTGCTCCCTTGCTGGTGAGGAGTTGTGACCCCTTGGAAGAGTAGAGGCATTCTGGTTTTGGATGTCTTTATCCTTTTTATGTTGTTTTTTTTTTTTTTTCCATCTTTGTGGATTTATCTACCTGTGGTCTTTGTAGTAGGTGACTTTTGGATGGGGTCTGAGTGGACATCCTTTTTTTGATGATGAAGTTATTTCTTTCTGTTTCTTAGTTTTCCTTCTAACAGTCACTCCCCTCTGCTGTGGGACTTCTGGAGGTCCACTCCAGACCCTGATTGCCAGGGTATCACCTGCAGTGACTGCAGAACAGTAAGGGTTGCTGCCAATTTCTTCTTCTGTTATCTTTGTCCCAGAGGATACCTGCCATATGTCAGCCTGAGCTCTGTTTTATGAGGTGTCTCTTGATATAGGGGGTTGGGAAGCTGCTTGAGGAGACAGTCTGCCCCTTATAGGTGCTCAAGTGCTGATCTGTGAGCTTTGTTCTTTCATTCAGAGCTGCTGGGCAGGTATGTTTAAGTCTGCTGCAGCGGAACTCATAACCACTTTTTTTTCCCACGTGCTCTGTCCTGGGAAGGTAGGGCTTTATTTGTAAGTTCCCAATGTGCTGCTGCCTTTTTTTCTGAGATACTCTGCCCAGAGGAGAGGTAGCTTAGTCACAGTCTACCAGCAGAGGCATTGCTGAGCTGCTGTGGCCTCTGCCCAGATGCTGTGTGAACTTCCTTGTGGTTTTGTTTATAGAGTTATAGTTAGAAATGCCTTGGCAATGGCAGACTGCCTCGGCAATGGCAGACTGCCTCAGTAATGGCAGATTGTCTCAGTAATGATGGACTGCCTTGGTAATGGTAGATTGCCTCAGTAATGGTGGACTCCCTCAGTAGTGGTGGACTGCCTTGGTAATGGTGGATGCCCTTCCCCCCACAGAGCTGGACGGTCCTGGGTCCAGCCGGGCTTCCTGTGAAACTCTCAGTCCAAAGCACTTCAGAGTGCTGATCTTTGTCAGGGTGGACCTGCTACACCAGATCACCTGGTTTCTTGTTTCTGCCCCCCCCCCTTTTTTTTTCAGTTTAATGGGCAACTCTGTCTCCCAGGGGTTCCAGGCACCAGTTGAAACATCCGCCTAGATTTGTGTGTTTTTGTGGGGAGATCTGCTGTGACAGCTGAAACAGCCATGCTGGAGACTCATGGTGCTTTTCTGCCCGGGAATCTCCTGGTCTGTGGGCAGTAAAAACTTGTTTGGAAATGTGGTGATCATTTACCATCTATGTTGTTCTCACTGGGAATTGCACTCCGGAGTTGTTCCTATTTGGCCATCTTGGATCTCTTAGTGTGCCAATTATATAGCAGCTTTTAGAACTTAAAAAAAAAAAAAAAAAAAACCTGTATTTTTGGTTTTATAACTTTTTCTTTTTTTTTTTGCTTTAAAAATAATAATCAGAACCACAAAACGTATATGTATTTATACAAAAATTATTTATGTATACATTGAGAGAGAATGAATATTGAAAATGCCATGGTAACTGGGTGAGATGGCTCACATCTGGAATCCCAGCACTTTGGGAAGCCAAGGTGGGCAGATCACTTGAGATCAGGGTTTGAGACCAGCCTGGCCAAAGTGGTGAAAACCTGTTTCTACCATAAAATACAAAAAATACCCAGGCATGGTAGTTTGTGTCTGTAGTCCCAGCTACTCAAGAGGATGAGGCATGAAAATTGCTTGAACCTGGGAGGTAGAAGTTGCAGTGAGCTGAGATCACACCACTGTACTCCACCCTGGGTGATAGAGTGGTACCCATGTCTCAAAAAAAAAAAAAAAAAAAAAAAGCCATGCATTTAAAAAAATTTCTTTTTATATACACATTCTCTCCCTGTGAATAGATTTTACAATTTAGCTAAGGCCAAAAGTCTATTCACTCAAATTCTAATAATTTATAAAATAGTTCATTCTATTGAATTGAATATCTCCTATATTCCTTAGCATACCCACTATACTACAAGAACAATGACTGTGTTACATTTCAAAATGCTTTCTTCATTTAAAAAGTCTTGAAAAATATCTTAAGAAGTAGAACTATTAGCAAATAATAAACAATATATTTTTGAAAACAGTGTGGAAATATACATATGTACATATATATGTGTTTGTGTGTGTATATATATATTTGTATGTGTATGTGTTTTCAAACTTTTACAATTAATTCTTTGGTGTTAATTTTAGGATTACTCTATCATCATACTGTATATACATGGAGCTTTTGGATATGCCTATTACCAGTACATTAAAGCATCTGTTCATTCAATTCTATGTCGAGTATTATCACTCCTTCTAATCTAAGAATCTGATAGGCAAAAGATAACTCATTTTAAATCTGCATATGTTTTCATTATAAACAAATATACTTCCTGATAATTGATGTGTCAAATATATTTACTGACCACTGGTATTTTATATTGTATGACTTCCCTGATCATGTACTTTGTCTATATTTCCAATAGGTTATTCCACTTTTCTTACTTTTCCAACATTTTTGTGTATGTATTAGAAAGTTAGTATTTTATAATTTATTATTTTATTTCACATGGCTGATTGTTCAATAACATTTTTGAATTAAATCATCTTTTCCACATTGATTTAAAAATTACATTTTATTCAAATATTAAATTTCCAGAAGTTGTTTGGTACCCAGAGTAGGGAACAGGGGCTAAGCTCCCTCCCTGTGTTTGCCAAAGATGTAACTGGGGGATGGGAGCAGAGCTGCAGGGTGTCCCAAAGAGGCTTCCAGTTCTCCCGTTTGATGTTTTCCTTGATGTGCCCAGGTCCTTGGCCTCTCTTGCCCCAAGAATGGGGGAAGGGCCCTAGAGGCATGGTGAGCTTACCATTTGAATATTATCATGTGCCCAAAGAGTTTAGCAGAAAGCAATTTATTAGACAGGGGGAGAGAGAAAGAGAGAAGGAAAGAGAGATCCCACACTGTCATGTGAGGGGATCCAAGGAAGGAATATACATAGGTAAGGAGCAGCAGGGTTTTAACCCTGAAGTTATTCCCACTCCATTCATGTTCTTGTCCAATGAGAGTTCTTTCAAACTTCCACTGGAGTGATTGATCTTTGACTCTGCTACTGGATTGGCTATTTTGCTTGCATCAGAGCCCCCTCCTCCCAAAGCTCTTCCTAGGCTTTTTGAAGAAAGTATACACCTGGATTTTCAATTTAGCCCGCACATGGGAAAGTCAGACAAAAAACTCTAGGTTCCCAGATCCAAGTTTGGTTGTAGGTATGGCATTGGGAAGCTCCTGCCTTTGAAACCACGCCCCTTGTGGACCCACACAGCCCCTCAGTTTGATCCATATCTATTATTTATTTGCAGTTTATAGTTAGGACCAGTTTTGCTACATGTTTTCTTGGAAATATTTTTTATTCTTTTTGATTTGTATTAAAATTGCTACTTTTTCAGATATAGATCACATAAAATATTAAAGTGATCATTTAAACAATTTAACTCAAAACTTATTTTGAACTATTCACACAACTGAAGGGAAAAGTAAACCTGAAATCCACAGATTACTTATGTGGAAAATATGTTATTCAAATTTTCACATATAGGTTTACAACTCTTTTTATTATCAATTATGAAAAGAAATTACAATAATAACTCTTATCTGTGTCCAAATTTTAGACACATCAATAATTCTATTTTTACAAACCTTAAAATTCAAAAAATATTTTGGAAATGGTGAAGATGATGATAATATTTTTAAATGCTGATTTTATAATCAACTATCTGTCAGTGTAAAAAAAAAACATATAATCTTAAAAGAGAATTTTAATCAAAAGTTCCTTTCTGTGCCCAGAAGAATAAACCTTGAAAGTAATATGGAATCTTTCAAAGAGTTTACAGAAACAA
This sequence comes from Saguinus oedipus, assembly GCA_031835075.1. Taxonomy (NCBI): domain Eukaryota; kingdom Metazoa; phylum Chordata; class Mammalia; order Primates; family Cebidae; genus Saguinus; species Saguinus oedipus. The sequence goes on along the minus strand of CM063171.1, from coordinate 183,974,365 downwards.
AATGTACACTGAGATTTAGACAGAACTATTATTTCTATTTGCCATAAAATGTTGGAATTAACAATTAATTCCTAAGTTTAAAAATGAATACAATCTCCTTGAAGTTTAATAAAACATTTAAAGTTTTGTTACAATTTTTATCATATACAACATATATGCTGTATCAACTTGATAATGTGAGGGTAATCTACAGAGTTGAATTAATTACATGAATAGTTTCAAGTAAAAAGTTATCAAGTTCTGCTGCATTTATCTACCATCTTCTTATGAAAATTTAATCAGATGTTCTTTGCATATAGAAATATTTATAACATATATTAAAATCCCTAAAATTTCATTTATAACATCAGTTGCTTTAAATAAACCAGGAGATATGAAAGATCTAAAAGTTTCTCTCTTTTAGTTGACATAGAACATAGTAGACAGTCTCTGAACAAACTTAAAAGCCATTAAATATAGGATGTGTGTTAACAGGGTTAGGGGACAGAATGACTGTGAGGACAATCAGAAAAATTTGGAAAAAGAAATGCACTTTGGCATGTAATTTTTAGTACAATAGCATGCTGGCTGGGATGAAAGATGCAAAAGAATTCTCTGCAGTTCCATGATAAGGTGTGAATGGTTATTTGTCTTTAACTTAGATCTAATTTAGGACCAAATGGAATATTTCCATTGAAGTGAGTGTTGTCTGCGTAAAATATTATAAGAACAGAGACATTCAAGATAACTCAGCAAAACATAGTCTTTTAATTCAAGTTTTGAGAAATTGAATTTCTTTTTCAGACAACTTTAAGCTTGAAAAATGTGGCTTTCATCAAATTAGAAAGTTCTCCTTAAGTTCATTTTTTTATTTTGAAAAGTAGTGCAAAATTTATATTTAATTTAATGTATTATGAAACACACACAAAACCACAGGATAAATTTTTTGAAATTATATTTTTAAATAAAACAGAAAAACATGTAGACAGAACAAAAACCAAACATGTATATTCTAGCAGCAAATAAAAATTGACTAACATAACTATTATAAAAAAATCTTAAATTGATTGACTAAATACAACTTATTAACTATTTTCTAGAAGAATTCCTAAAAAAAGCTCAGACAACTTTTTTAAAAAATGGGCAAAGACATCTCAAGCAAGTGCAAAGAGAAAACAGTCATGAATTTAAGATCAAACAGGTCCAGAATCAATGCTAAAGGATCAATAAAGCAAACCAGAGAATTTTACAATGGCATACTATATAATCCACACTAAAGAACTAATATCTTTGTACCCAATAACAGAACATAAACATTTTTAACACAAAAGTTACAGGAAATACAAAGAGAAATAGCAATACAATAGAAATACAAAGAGAAAAAGCAATACATATTGTTTGAATGATGCTTGTAATATCATACAAACAATATGTTTCTAGCTATTTTTCTTTGTATTATAACAGATCAAATGGATACAAAATATTTAGAGATAGAAAAATTAACATAAATTATAAATATATCTAGTGGATATATATTTAAAAATATAAAATGAAAGAAAGCTATGCTTTATTTTAAACTGCCTACTGTATATGCAACATGATCATAAAACTGACCATAAATTAAGCCATAAGAAAAGCCACTCTGAATAATGAGTTGTATTCATCAATATGGTATCTTACAGAATATTTTAACCGCCCTAAGAATCTCTTTTGCTTCACCTATTCATCACTTACATACTAACTACAAAGCAAACTAAAAATAAGACATATAAAACATTATAATCATAAATCAACAAAATTGGAAATAATCTATCACTTTCTGTCAAAATTTAAGATGACTACACACATTGGCACAGACAATATTGACTACACACAATATTCACTTACATGTGGAATATTGTGTAGCTCATTCTTATACTAAAAAGTAATATTTTTTGTTTATCTGAAATTCAAATTTAACTGGGTGTCTAGTTTCTTGTTTTTGCTAAATCTAGAAACCCCAGTTATTTGAATTTTTTTTCTCCTTCTGAGCCTATACTTTGATATTTTTTAATTCTCATGGCACAAGGAATGTCATCAAGTCAATAAAGTCTCCAAAACTGCTCTCACACAAATTGTCTCTCTTAAGTTAGTAATATACAAAAATATGTCTGTCTCCTAATAACAGAATTCATAACATCACGTTGAGCTTTCACTGGTCAAACATTGCAAGTCTTAAACCAGCATGTTTCTTACATTTTTTTGTGGTATTATATACAATGTAATACTATTTAGCCATAAAAAAGAATAAAATTGATGCAGAATTTTCTTCTTGGTCACTTTGCAAGTTGGGGAACTCTGGCAGTGACACTCAGCCCAGGCCTTGCTCAGCCACGCTACCTGCTGCAGGAGATGACCCACACACTTGGCCCACATGGGCCAAGTCTGACATGTGGACCAGTGCCTGAGTTCTTGTCTTATGCCCAAGAAGTATAAGAATATGCTGACAATTGAAAAGTGACCAAGGTGGGGAGTTTATTGACTAAAGTTCTCACTATGGGTTTCAGATTTCATCTGGGACCAGCAGTCTGGTGTGCCAGGCTTCATGCTGTTTTTTGGCTTGAAGATGGGGTTTCATCAGGAGCCTTTTCCTAACTACCTAGACATTTGGCTGCCTCGTGTCCTATCATTTCCCCCCTCTGAAGAGGTACATCTAACTGCCATTAGTATAGGGATGAAGACCAATCTTAACTGCTTCCTGCTGATAGGGGGCAGTGTTTTGGGAAAACAGCAGTCAGATCTCCCTCAGAGGCCTGTCTAAGGGTCCCCAACAAAAGGGAGCCTTGTTTGAGGCTCTGGTTGCATGACCATTTGTAGTCTAATGGCCTGAAGGTAAGAAGAGACAAACTAGGTTGTTAAAAGACACACATCAAAGTGAACCAAGGGGCAGGGAAAGATTAAAAATCCTGGGGCTGTTGACATGCACATATAACTGGTGGCTATAGTTATGCATGCTAAGATTTGTGTGCATGGGGCTTGGCTTTTGTCAGATTTTTGGTCTTATTTTCTAAAAAGAAAAAAAAAAACCTCTGTGTTATGGACACCTCGTTTACCTCAATCACCTGGCAGGATTTGAGGGATAATTGCTCAGAATTAGAATATCAATACAGATTTTTACATTACCTATTCCTTTTGTTTATTCTGAGCTGCAGCTGGAGATCCTTGGTTGGTGCACAAGAATAAGTAGGGTTTATCTAAAATGTAGTCAAAAACGTAAGAACAACTAATGCATCTAGAATTTTATGACAAATGTACATGTTTTGAAACAATTTCTCTTCCACCAGTCCTCATTTTTGTCAAAAACAAATCATGATAGGACAGTGTTGTTCACAAGATAAATTTTAGTCTTATAATTGTCCTATTCATTCTCATAAGGTGCAGCAACAACAATTATTTTTCAAATAGCCTTTTTAAATTGGCTTTGATGAAACTCTATTCCACAAGGAATCTTAGATGAGACCTTTTAAAACCATGCTCAGCCATGGGTTTGTATCCTTAAACACCTATGAGTTGGGTAAATTACTATCTTCCTGAGATTCCAAGATAAAATGGTGCTCCTGGGCCTGTAAGAAAGTGATATTCTTTACTCAACACAAGTTAAGAAACCTGTATGGTCACTGTGTGGATGATATATGAGGCCAGTTTTCCCAAGGGGCTTTTATTGGGTCAACAAGTCAAGATTAAGTCTTAAAAGGGAAGTAGATCCTTTCAGTCAAAGCCTTTGTAAAACAACCGGTCTCTGATTGTGTCCTGATGCAGAAGAAAATGGATTCTTATTGCACTGATTCAAATAACTATATTGAAAGAAGTTAATAATACTCACAAATAGCTTCAAAATTCTGGGGAAACAAGGTAGAGGAAAACAAATCTGCTCCAATTTTTTTTCATAGGAGTATACTTTATGTAATTGTTAAAAGTTGTAGATAGCTCAAAATGAAAGTTCCATTGACTCTGGAAAACAAAACAAGAATCGGTAATGTTATAAACCAAGCTACAAAAGATTATTGAAGTTTTCTGTTTGTTAATTCCATTCAGTTAACTCTTGTTCTACTGGATATTTATGAGCATTTCAGCTCTTTATAAGCCCTGTACATTTTTCCTTTATTCCAATGTCACAATCTTCAAAGACATCAGACAACTGCATTAAACACCTGTCAAATTCCTATAGCTGATTATAAGCCATGTTTGGAAAGGATCAAAGCAAGACAACAATTGTAAAAATGTCCAGGGTAGTTAGTCAAAAATACAATTAACAAAGAAATTTGGTTATTTCTGTTGTTTACAATAACAATATAATAACCTTAATTATGATTGATAGCATATACTCAGACATTAAAATTTTCAAAATCCCATAAAATTTTTGAACATAAATTAATATTATTCTCTAAAATATAACCTGAAGAAGATTAAGCCTTATGTTTATTTTCTCAATCCCATGTAATTAAACATGTCAGATAATACTGTTCACCTCTCTTTCAGATGCTCCGGGGGCCCTCTGTAGCATCCAAAAGTTGGAGGTCAGAGAAGACCATTTTTGAAAAGGAAGATTGATTTTGGGAAGCCTGTTAAACATGTTAGAGGTTTAAAACACTTGATACTATTAAATAGAATATCAGATTACCAGAAGTCATTTATTTAGCCAAAATAATGACTAAAAAAATTTTTAAAGGCAAAAGCCTTTACTCATTAAGTGGGAAAACTTAGCTTTCCAACCAATCTGTTTCCTGTCCTCTCCCTTTTTTAGTAGTTTATATGCAAAGCAAACAATAATATTTCATTGTCCTTTACAATTACATGAAAATTACTATTTAGGGAAGAAAAGTCAAATTTCATCTCTACATTAGTCTACTATTAATGTCAACCTCCATTATTTAAATGAAACCTTAGAGATAATTCTATCCAATCTGACCAGTTTGACTATGAAGTGAGATTCCTGTAAACCTTTTGTAACCTTTGGAAATTTTTGTTAAAGAGCAGATCAGTGCCTTAAGAAAAGTTTGTTGTGTTTTTATTTCAATGCTCAATTTATGGAAAAAGCATATATAACTGTTTTGAATTTAGTCAATATGTTTGAAAACAGAATTTCTTTTGCAAGATTAATTTTTACAAACCTTCCAAAACTTGTTTAAACCTTCAGCTTTATTTTATCCAATTTAAAACAATCTGTTAACCCTCTAAGTTAGGCAAAATTATATTCTAATGCCTTCTTATAATCTATTACTAAAAACACATTGTATTTTCCTTATACACCTTTCATGTAAATCTATTTTCATGCAACTCAACTTTGTCAGTCTCAATTGCATGTTATAATGGTAACTCTTAGTAATTTTTATTTTTATTGTAAAACTTGGAAAGTTATTTTAACAATGTACTATGTGTAGCTAAGATTCAACTCCTTCCAACATAGTTATGGGTATGGTCAATTCTATATGTACCCAGGACTTACCAAACTATGAAACAGACAAGTTGAACAATTTTAAAAAGCCAAAGAAGCAGTTTGCAACCTTAAGCCATTTAGAAAACCTAGTGCCTGATCTACGTAATTTAGACCACATATTTAATTTCTGAAGACATTAATATTTTACCAATAATATTTAAAACTGTTTTTATTTCTCAAAAGACTAAAGACACATGAACTAAAATGAATTACAGCTTTTATTTTTCCTTCTACAATATTTGATCTAAGTGCTTATTTTTCTCTAAGCCAATTAGAGATTTTTTTAAATGTTAAACATCACACACATAATGTATATAAAACTACAGAAACAGAAGAAAATGCAGTAGTTGTAAGATTTTTGTTTGGCAATCATCTACCTGAATTACTGGCTTTACAGTAGAGCCCTTCAAAAAAACAGGTTATACAAACATGCAGTTTTTAGGGCCTAATAAGCAGATATAGCTGGAAGACACAAACAAAATTTTTTATAAATCTATGCTTTTAATTCCTAGGGTTTAAAAGGAAAACAGAGGATTTTTCCCAAAATGAGCTCTGTCACATCTGTTTTATTTAAGAAGTCCAATGCTCTCAGAAGTTATCTTAGGGCCTCTCACACATGCATTAAGAGTGTCAAGTCAAAATTAAGAAAAGTAAATCAGTTGACTGAAAAACATTTCCAACGAACCAAGATCGAAGAAGAGAAAAACATAAAGGCCTTTAAATATACCTATAACTTTGAGATCCACCTTTAATTAAGCTAACTTTAACCATACTGCTCTTTAAGAAAATCCTTTTAAATCCCTTGCTACCTGATTTTAGTTGTGCCAAGTGGTCAATATTTCTGGCTTTTGAACTTGAGCAAAAGTAACCTCACAGGTGAAACCAACAATCCTCATCTAAGGTTATAACTTAACTGTGAGTGTACAAGGTATTTTCAAAGAGGTGGTAAAAAGTTTTTACAAAATCTAGAATCTTTACAGATAGCTCAGAGACAGGAGAATTTAAGAAAACAAGCTAGAAGTTGTTCATGGAGGGAAAGAAAATCAGCAAATAGTAACAGTCAGACAGATATTAATCAGAAAGTACTAATTCCCTAAGCCAGGCTTGAGCCCAGAATGCTGTTGTAAAATGGCACAGATCAAAACAAAGTACTGCTACATATGTTACAGGGCTAAGCTCCCAAGAACATAAAACACGATGGAGACCTACAGCAAAGTTTCTTACTGACTAGTTTGCTGGGCTGGTTTGACCAGCAGGCTTATGGGGTCCTAGAACTACATTTTATTTTAGGGTATTCATCTTGGTTAGAAAGATACAGAAGGATGAACTCACAGCAAAAAGTACAACAGATTCACTACAGCTTCAGACTAGCCTCACAAATCCATTTTCCGTTAATCAAAACTTTACAGAGGATATGAACTGATTTTTATCATTTATTTTATCAGTTTTCAGAGAGAGAGGGAGGCCAGGAGTTTGAATGGTAAAAAATAAATTAAAATTACCATTTTACCAGCGTGTCAGGGGTTTCTTTCCCCTGAGCTATGCATTTCTATCTACCCTAGTCTTGTGAAGGGAAAGCAGACAAAGAAGTTATTTGCATACTGTAAAAGTTGTCTCTTCTCAAGAAATTTGCTCATTTAGGTCTGTAATTTCCTCCCAGTTTGTTTCTAAGCCAAACAGTTTAATGTTTGGGGAAATTAAACTTTTCCAGTTCTGCAGATGCATCCAAGGTAAGTGTCCTGTGGTACAAGGACACAATTACTCATCCATGAAGAGAGGACAGAGAAGAAAACATAAAAAAGTTTTTTTGTTTTTTTTCTAAGGAGTTCTAGTGATTCAAGATGCCTTCAAGAGCAGTACAGACTAAAAGATGGCTGGTTACCCATCTGAAAAGAGGGGAAAAAGGCATCCCTTAGCTCTTTTCTCTTCCCAGTGAATATCAGGGGTACATGAGGGAGAGAAAGAAAAGGTATCTTCTTTCTTTCTTCCCAATTTATATCCCAGAGTCCTAGTGACCTTGGCAGGTTGCTGTCTATGGGTGCCAATGTGGCCTTCATCCATGTGAAACAGGGAGGCCTAGAGGGTAGCAATTATTCCCCCTCACCTACACATTGCCTATCCTTCCTGCTGCTGGTAACCTCATCTACATGATGCTAGCATGACCTCTGTCCATGAAATGGCAGTGTGGGTGGTAATCAACAAGACTTAGTCATGTTCATCTGCACTGTGCCCCTTGACATCTGTGGTCGTCTGCCTCTGGATCCTTCAGATGCAGTTTTTTTCCCCCTGGGGCTTCAACCCAAAGCTTGAAATTGAGTTTGGGACAAAGGGGTGGCTCAGGAACCTGAATGGACTCACAAAGTTAGGGTGTTTGGTGAATTGTGTTCCTGGCCTAATAAGATAACTTCCAAAAGGAAAAAAAAAAAAAAAAAAAACAAACTCCTGCATAGAAAAGCTCCCTGTATCTACATGACTGTGTTAACTCCTCACTTGTGGAGAAAAGAAAACAAAACAGCTCAAGTTCAGGGCAGGGAAGGAGTCTGAGGGAAAAAACCTCCTCTTACTTTATGCAGTAGTGTTCCTCCAACAGGGGAAAGACTCTTAATCATTGTACCCTCCATGCCAGATGGAAACCACATTGTTCTGAATTGCCTATCTGATGGTTGGGCTGAATGCTCGTTCTACCCAGTAATATCTCTGCAGTTTGCAGCAACACCCTTAACATTATCCAAAAATGATCAGAGCCATTTCAAACCATGAAGGAAGTAAGGGAAAATATCATTGAAAAGTCTGAAGGTCTTGGCTGCTGCTCTAACGGGTGGTGGGGATGGAAACAGTTCAGGGACCTTCTGACAACACCAAGCTCTGGCCTCAGCCAGATCCCCTCAGTGGCCCCAGGACCTTATTCTTGTCTCATGCAATGGCCAGGCCTTCATGAAGGGAAACAAAGCCAATATTCCTTTCATCCAAGAGACAAAGAGAAAGAGCTGTGCATTATTTTTCAACTTGCTTGTCAGAGATCTGGCGCTTCATCTTCCTTCAGAAGAAACTCTGAGGGCAAGAAATGTCAGGAAAAAGTGAAGAGTCTATGTCCACATTTACTCACCTCTCAGGTATCCTGGACAAAACCCTAAAATTACACAGGATTTCCTTCTTGGTCACTTTGCAAGCTGGAGACCTCTGGCTAGTGATGCCCCACCTGGGCCTTGCTCAGCCACACTACCTGCTGCAGGAGACGGCTTGTGCACTCGGCCCTCCCGGGCTGAGTCTGGCTTGCTCACCGGTTCTGGAGTTCTTGTTCCGTGCCCAAGAAGTATCAGGATATGCTGAAAATCAAAAAGTGGGCAAAGCAGGGAGTTTCATTGAATGATTAAATAGCTTTTAGCACAGACGGGACTTGGGGATGGTCCCTCACCCAAAAGCGATAGAGTCCCCAAAATGTGACTGTGTCTGGGGCTTTTATGGGCTCAGAATAAGGGAGGGGAAGTCCGTAGGTACTATTAGAAAAGGAGGCAACATTTGATTGGTCAAAAGGTATTATGCAGAAAGTATCAATCAGAAAAGGGTGGGCAAACAGGAACAGAAGTTCTTATTCTGGGTTGCGGGTTTCATCTAAAACCAGAAGTCTGGTCTGTCAGCCTTTGGGCTGTTTGTGAGCTTGAAGGTGGGGTTTCACTAGGGACCCACCCTTATCTGTCTAGTCATTTGGCTGCCTCTTGTCACTATCAAAATCATGTATTTTACAGCACTGTGGATGGAACTGGAGGCCACTATCTTACGTAAAACAACTCAGAAACTGAAACTCTTGAATCTTAAAAGTTAGACATCGATATGCAGAAAATCAAGATGTGGAGATGACGTCAGAACAAGAGAAAAAAAGATATTCAAACGTAGAGAAATGTTTACCTGTATAGGTGCCTGCTGTTAGTCTAGAAGAGCATAGGTACAGTGTTCATGTGGTGGAAAATGATGCTGGAAAGACAGCTGGGAAGCAGAAATTTAGTTTTTATCTTTTGAGTAATCAGGTTATTTTTAAAATTTTTAATTGGACACCTATATGATCAGATTATATAAATATAATTTTTCTTCCATTGTTACTTAATATGATAATAAATACTCTTTATTGGTACATAATATTTTATTTTTAAATGCAATGGCGGCATATATTTCATCCAGTGGGTTATTAATGTATCTATTTTGAAAACCTGTAATTGATATTGCTGTTTTTATGTTTGTATTTTAGTGTAATAATTTTTTAGGTATTTATACTTTTTGTTTACAGATATAAAAACTTTTTTTTGTTTGTATATATTTAAGAAACACAAGGGCAGTTTTGTTACATGGATATATTGCATAGTGGTAAAATCTGGGCTTGCTGTTGTTATCACCGTTACTTGAATTGCACCTATCAAGTAATTTATCATCCTTGATCCTCCTTCCACCCTCCTGACTCTCCTAGTCATTAATGTCTATTATTCCACACTCTATTTTCACTTTCATATGCTATTTAGCTTCCACTTACAAGTGAGACTATAAGGTATTTATGCACTACTATGAAGAGGATTAGGAAAGGCAAAACAGCCTTTTTCTTTGAATTTATCAAGCTTAGTCTGGTGAAAAGAAAGGCAAAATAATGTAAGTTTTATTGGAAATTAGATGGGCATTTGGGAGGAGGGGTTCCTGCAGTGAGTCTGACTTAGAGGGTTTCCAAAATGAACACTGGAAGGAAGAATATGTCTCCTCCACAGAGAAAATGGAAAAATAGAGAGGGAGGAGAGTATAATGAGAAAAGAAATCTGGTGTAGCTGGAAAGTAGACAAAGGGGAAAATGACACTTGGAGTTTTGGTAATTTCATGAGATAAAGTGCAATCGATTTACTGGAATATAAAATGTTAGAGATGGAAACAGACTAAGTTTGAAGAAAAAATAAAAATGATTTCCAATACTGTGTTTAGAGATGAAAAAACAAACACAGAGATCTCGTGAGGTGTTACTGTAATCCAATCTGAAACACTCTGGAAATGCTAACATGAATTATTTTTGGATGGATGATATGGTTGCCTGTATCATTTTTAGAATGGTTTTTAAAATTGCTCTGTGCTACATAACTACTGAATTTTTTGAAAATGAAAATAAACTGTCATAGAAATTCTTTTACATTGTGACTCATTCTTTCACTTTAATAACAATTTACATAAGTGTCCACATATAATTCCCAGCAGATTGAAACACACAAGGTCAACTGGAATAATTATACATTGAATAATTTATGTTAGAAAATAATTCTATGGAAAAAATAAATGAAGAATTTAGTGCTAAATCAAGAAATAATTTATTTCAAAAGTCAGAACAATAGAAAATCACAATACCATTGACATTATTAACTAAAATAATTTGATATGACAAATATTACGTCTTAATCAGTCACTTGTTTTATGTTTGTATTAATGATGAGTGTTAGCAGAGAAATAAAACAAAGAAATGAAAGAGTTGAATAAATAGAGAGGGGTTGCAATCAGATATGGAGTCATTTGTGGAGGCACAGAGGTTATATTTTAGCACAGGCTGATGATTTGCATTCTATGCACTCTTGAGATTAAATTAAAGGTGGGCAAGGTTTACAATGATGGCACTTGTTAGCAAGTGATTGAAACACTACAGCAAGAGAAGATGATGGTTTCCTTCAGGATTATCATGCAGGTGGTACCTTTCCTCAGAATTATACATGACACATATATACCTATCTGAGAATATTAATGTTAATTCATCTAACCTTACACTTTTAAAAATCTAATTATACATAAGTATAGAAAGTGACAAGGATACTGCAGTCCCTCTCTCTTTTTGAAAGCTTAACAGGTATCTTCCCCATCGTTTTGTAACATTTAATGCATTTCTCTTTTCTGCCACACTTGTTTTAGTTTTACTTCTAAAAAATAAAACAGCTGTATGTTTTTAAAAGAATATGCCATTGAAAATCACAATTATTTTCTCAAAAAGATGAGCCTTCAGGTTCATATTTCTTGTTACTTGCTCTGAAGAATGTCATTATTCATGATCAAAATGAAATCAATGATCTGTTTTGTTTTCATGTAACTGTTTTGCCTCATTCTGTCTTTCTCTTTTCTGTGACAGTGCTCTGACTCTTGTTTGTCTCTTATCATATTATCATTCATGATGTTTTTAATTGAATTAATACATATACATAATATAAGGAATCTATTATTCTTACAACCTTTAAAATCAAGAGCACTCCCTAGCACTCATCTTCACCCTGCCTTGCTGCTTTTCCAGTAAGAATAATCAATTCTCTCTGCTGATTTTTTTCACTATTCAGTAACAGGACTCTAAATAACATGTAGGTATAGCTAATTTTTTTTTCTTTTCAAGTTTTAGGCATTATGTATGAATTTCTTACTATAGAACATAAAAATGTATCACTTTCTTCTCCCCAGTTCAGATATTCCAATTTGGAAATCTTTATCCTTGTGACTGTGTTTTAATTGTATAATTGCTCATAGATCAGCATTTGGTATTTACAATATTGTTACTATGCAATTGATATTCACAACTAGGCCACATAATATTTATTGGTTCTAATAGATTTTTGTGGATTATTTAGGATTTCCTACATGTAATACCATGTTATGCTGGTGAACAGAGATGATTTAACATCTATTCCAGATTGGATGCCCTTTTTTTCCCCAGTCTGCTTACTATAGCCAGTAAATTCTAGAAAACTCCAGAAAAAATAATAAATATATGTGGAAAGGATGGACATCTTTGTCTTATTCATCATCTTAGGGGAAATCATTCCAAGTTTCACCTTTGAGTATTATATTGTGTTGTTTTATTATACATTCCCTTTATCAGGTTCTGGAAATTCCCTGTGTTCTTAGTTTATCGACTGTTTTTTCCACGAAAACATGTCAAAAACATTTTTTTAACATCAATTGAGGTGGCCATGTACTTTTTCCCTTTATTCTATTAACATGATGGATCACGTTTATTGATTTGTATATGTTGAGCCACTTTTGCATTTCTGGAATAAATTCCACTTGGTCACAAGTGTATAATCTTTCTAATATGCTGACAGATTCAGTTTGCTAGTGCTTTGTTGAGAATTTTTATTCCTGCATCCTTAAACAATGTAGCTCTTTTGTTTTATTTTCTTGTAATTTTATTGGCTTTGGAATCAAAGAAATACTGGCTTATAACTGTTAAGAATGAGTTAGGAAGTATCCTCTCCTATTCCATTATTTGAAAGTATTTGTTTGGAGTAATTCACCAATGAAGCCATCTGGACCTGAGTTTTTCTTTCTTTAAGTTTAAAATCACTGACTCAATCTCTTTAGTTGTTAGTTTTTTTGAGATTTTTTATTCCTGCTTGAGTTAATGATACATTTTGGGTTTCTAGTAATCTGACCGTTTCATCTATGTTGTCTATCTTTTGATATAAAATCTCTCATAATCATCTCATAATTTTTCTTATTTCTATATGGTCAGTAGTATTGCCTCCACTTTGTGATTTGAACAGTTTGAGTCTTCTCTCCCTCTCCCCTATTTTTGGTCTCTTTAGCTAAAAGATTTGTGCATCTTATTGATTTTGTCAAATAAATAATTTTTGGTTTCTTTAAATCTCTATTTGTTTTCCTTTTTATTTTCTGTTTTATGTATTAAAATCTTTCACTCTAATTGTTGTTATTTCTGTCCTGCTACCTTGAATTTACTTTGCCCTTTTTAAAACTATTTCTTCAAGGTGCAAGTTAAGTTATTTAATTGATATCTTCTTTTTAATATAGCCATTTGCAGCTATAAATATTCCTCTGAGTACTACATATGCTACATTCCATAAATTTGGTTTGTTTTGAGTATTTTTATCTCTAAACATTTTTTAGTTTCTTTTGTGATTTATTTTTTGACCCATTAGTTGTTTAAACTATGTTGTTTAATTCTAAATATTTAAGAATTTTCCAGTTTTTCTTCTGTTACTCATCTTTAGCTTTATTTCTTGTGGTTAGAGAAGACACTTCGTATGGTTTCGAACTTTAAAATGTGTTGAGACTTGTTTTATAACCTTCATGTGTCCTATCTTGAAGAATATTTAATATACATTTGGAAAGTGCTATTGTTGGGTGGAATGCTCTGTATGAGTTAAATCTCATTGATTTATAGTATTGCTTAAGTCTTCTGTTTTCTCTTTTTCTCTCAAAAAGCTCTTCACATAACTTTCCTCAAGTATGAAGGACAGACTTCCAGCAATCTAAAAGGCAACAGGAAACCAGCATTGTTTCTCCTTTCATTCCCACTAAACTTGTAGGTTTACATACTTAAAGGACAAAGAAACAAACTTTTTTTTTTTTAAAAAAAAAAAGGAAAAACAGGTTTTTTTTAACTTTCTTTTAAGTTCTGGGTACATTTGCAGGATGTGCAGGTTTGCTACATACGTAAACATGTAACAGACATGTTTGTGTGTCATGGGGGCTTATTGTACAGATTTTTTCATTACTCAGGTATTAAGCCTAGTATCCATTAGTTATTTTTCCTAATCCTCTCCGTCCTCTTACCTTTCACTCTCTGATAGGCTCCAGTGTGTGTTGTTCCCTTCTCTGTGTTCATGTGTTCTCATCATTTAGCTCCCACTTATAAGTAAGAATACATGGTATTGGGTTTTCTTTTCCTGCATTATTATGCTAAAGGTAATGACTTCCAGCTCCATCCATGCCCTTGCAAAAAGACAAGATCTCATTCTTTTTTTATGGCTGGATAGTATTCCATGATGTATATGTACCAAATTTTCTTTACCTATTCTATCTTTGATGGGCATTTGGGTTGATTTCACATCTTTACTATTGTGATTAGAGCTGCAGTGAACATACATTTGTGATTAGAGCTGTAATGAAAATATATATACATGTGTCTTTATAGTAGAACAATATACATTCCTGTGGGTATATACCCAGTAATGGGATTGCTGGTTGAATGGTATTTCGGTCTTTAGGTCTTTGAGAAATCTCCACACTGTTTTTCCCAGTGGTTGAACTAATTTATATTCCCATCAACAATGTATAAGCATTCCTTTCTCCCCACAACCTTGTCAGCATCCATTATTTTTGCATTTCTATTGATAGCCATTCTGACTGATGTGAGATGGTGTCACATTGTGGTTTTGATTTGCATTTCTCTAATGATCAGTAATGTGTATCGTTTTTTCATATGCTTGTCAGCTGCATGACATAAGACTTGTTTTTTGTTAACAAAAAAAAACCTTATATTATTGTTCCCATGAGGTTTCAAAAGAGCAAATGCCATCAGTTTTAATCAGACAAAACTAAGATGTAGCTTTAGACACTTCAGTTTGATTCATTTAGCAAGTTACATGCACTTAAAAATTAATAATTATTTTTATATAATAGGAACAGTAGACTAAGTCTTTAATACAAAGATTTTAAGATTCTGAGAGTTAGCTGACATTTGAATTATCTGTGATATGACCCAGATCAGTCAGAATTTCTCAGGATGGTATGTACCTAGGTATGATGATATGTACAAAGCTCCCAAAAAGATTTAAAGTTCAGAAACACCAATAGGAGAGATTATCTGTGGAGATTATCATCAGATTAGTTATTTAAGAAGTTAGGGACACTCATCAATCTGTGCAGTTTTCTGAGAGGAAATGGATGAGTTCTGAGTTCTGATATACACATTTTTATATATTTATATGTATATGTATATGTATAAAACATATATATCACCCATATGTACATATATATGTATAACATATATATAACATATATATCACCCATATATACATCACATATCACATATATATCACATACATATCAATATATATCACACATATACAGCACACACATATCACACATATATATTACATACATATATATCACACACAAATCACATGTATATATGTATGTGATATATATGTGAGATATATATGTGTCAATATATATATTGACACAATGTTCACAATTTTGAGGTGAACACTATTTGTAATCCCATTTTATAGATGAGAAGATGGAACGTACTAAGGATAAGAAATGTGCCTAATGCAACTCATATAGCAAGCTGAAGAGCCTGAATTAAAATCCAGCTAAACAGAGCACCTCCAGAATCAATTATAACCTTAATAGAATAGCCAGCATGTTTTTTTGGCCACTATGTTTTAAGAGTTTCCATTAGGATATCATTGTTATCACTCTTAAATTATATTTAGCATATCACTTTATATTGTCACTCAAGTCATCCTTTTCTTTTTATCATTAGAATGACCCTTTTCCAGAAACCAACGAACTTCACTAAGAAAGCTTTCTGCCATTAAAATTTTAAGTCAAGTCACTGCAATTTTGCCACCTAAAGTGTATATGAACTGGTGTGATTTCATCATTCTGATCAACTGAATCTTTAGTAATAAAGAAACTTAGAAATGTAGGACTAATTGTGTTGTGTATAATTTGAACTTATTTTTATATAAATTTCTGAAGGAAGGAGAAAGAAAAACTTAATTCTTGCTGGTCCGCTAAAGAAATAAGAGCCCGTGGCATCTTTCCATCCAGTAATATCAAATAGTGATCACAAACTAGAGAAAAGTGTACCTTGTATGCTGAGATTATTAGAACTCACAAGCTTCCAAACGATAATGAGAGGTCATACAAGAATGAGTAGTAACTTGGAAATGAGAAAAACCATGAATGTGTTGATGCTCAAAAAACTTAATGAAGAGAAGGCAACCCAACTGCTACATGAGCCAAAGACAGAAAGGGGCAGGACACAGAATTAGGTTTTTTCCAGAGCCAGGTAATGCTAAAGACACAATCGTCATGAGCCAAAGACAGAAAGGAGCAGGACCCAGATTTAGGTTTTATCCAGAGCCAGGTAATGCTAAAGACACAATCGTGATGTCTTCCACAATATTTTGGTCCATGGAATTCTGTAACACAACACTAGAAAGATGCTAGTACTTACTGCACCTGGCATAACAAAGAACTAATCGAAAACACTTAATAATTCAGTATAGATTTTTAAATGAACAAGAGAATCTTAGTTCCAAATTCTAAAGAGTAATGTTTTCCAGTTACTATTCCAAATCAATGTGTTTAATTATTCAAACTCTTCTTTTTTAATCTCACGTTAAAAGTAGGCAATTCTATTCTGAGAAACAAAACATTTACAAATTTATTTCAAGTCTCTTCAGAATTAGAATTGTTGCCAAGTCACCAAAAATATAAAATCAGAAGTTGTTGCTATTAAGAAAAATAATATATACTTGTATTTATTCCAGCAAAAGGATAGACACAGTGATCATCCATGCCCTCCTAATTATGTCTGATATTGTAACGTCAGGAAACTTTGCTCTTAGATGGAGTTTTTAGCAAATGTTATAATTCACTACTCCTTGCAATAATTTAGTAAACCTAATTTATCCCATTGGAAGAGTCAACACACTGGCTAAGAAAGGCTTATTTTTATATCCTATTTTTTCAAAGGTAGTGCGGAAAATCACTTATGCCACGATCAGCTGTTTAAATCATCTCTATTTCTGGGTAAGAATCATAGCTGTGTTTACTTCCATGGGTTTTACTTGATCTCTGGGCCAGGCCATTCTGACTGCAGTCATCAGAAACTGTGGTTACTCTTCCCTCACAAATAATACAGATTTCTAAATTGGTGTTCAGAAACGTTCTCCCTTTATTCCTATAGAGCCCAGCAATCCCCTGGGCCTCAGAAAGCTGGAAAGTTTCAGTTGTGAATTTGGCAAAAACCACTCTAAAAGCCCTGATGGCTCTTTTGTTTTTAACTATCTCTACATTAATGCTTCTATCTAGCATTCTATTCTTGTGAATGGCAAAGCTTTTCAAAAGTAGTGATACCTAATTTTGACTCATAAAATAGTTTGACATATAGCCTCTCTGCTCCTCATTCCGAAGTCTAATAAACTTTTCAAAGGCTTATTCTTCTAGGTTACTTCGATGTTCTTTTGACAGAATTGGTCCAAATTGGTTCTTTTAAGCTCCCCAAAGGTACACAGTGCATAATACGACCTTTGCAGCTTTCTCGTGAATGCAGTTGTGTCAAATTTCAGTGAGCCTTGACAGAATTAGCTCTGCTAACCCTGATCGGGCAGGTTTCACAACCAGCATACAAAGCTCCCTTGTTCGCCTAAAATAGCGACCTTTCCTCTCTCTCTCTCCGTCCCTGTATTTCTGTGATTTATGCCTTAATGCATGTTAATACCTGTACAATACATTCCTGCAATTATTGCCATAAGCAGAAAGTAAATCATACTTGTGTTGGGGGACTTTTTTCTTGGGTGGAAAAAGATTACAATTGTTCTTTCACGTATTCATAAGGACTCATTAATCTCTTGATTGGGTTCACCTTGAAAGCAATAACCAAAATACCACATGAGAGTAAATATAAATAGGCAAAGATTTTGTCAATGGTATTTGCTTTCCTCCAGGCAAAAAAAAAAAGAAAAAAAAAAGGCGGCACAGGTGTTTGTGTCCGACTTCTATAAAAACTGAAAGGAAAAGAAAGGTGCTTTTGAACAAGTAAGAATTTTTTCAAATTATACCTTAAGTTCTGGGATACATGTGCAGAACATGCAGGTTTGTTACAAAGGTATACATGTTCCATGGTGGTTTGCTGCACCCATCAACCTGTCATCTACACTAGGATTTTCTTCTAAAGCTATCCCTCCCCTAGCCCCTCACTCCCTGACAGGACCTGTTGTGTGATGTTCCCCTCCGTGTGTCCATGTGTTCTCATTGTTCAACTCTCACTTATGAGTAAGAACATGTGGTGTTTGGTTTTCTGTTCCTGTGTTAGTTTGCTGAGAATGATGCTTTCCAACTTTATCCATGTCCCTGCAAAGGACATAAACTCATCCTTTTTTATGGTTGCATATTATTCCACGATGTATATGTGCCAAATTTTCTTTATCCAGTCCATCATTGATGGGCATTTGGGTTGTTTCTAGGTCTTTGCTATTGCGAATAATGCTACAATAAACATATGTGTGCATGTGTCTTTATAGTAGAATGATTTATAATCCTACAGGTAAAAACTTTTAAGATGAATTTTAAGATATGAATGCCATATCTCAGAGTCACATCTAGGTATTTTTTTTTACCAGCTATGTTGAGACCAATAAAATAATAAGTGAATTTTTTTTACCCTAGTCCTCAAAGATGATTTAATGAACTAAAAGCATAAAAGAACAATACATTTTTAATTATTGTTAAGAAATGAGTCCTACAGACAATCTTTTAGGTTACTTAATTTATTGAAAAACTTTAAATCAACTTTAATATTCCTCTGTGATAACTAATTAGTGTCTCTTGATTAAGCAAACAGATGTTTGTTTTTTGGTAAAACTTGAATCTGGCATGGTGCCTACAATTGATAATTTCCACCCTGCTTTAGTCCCTATCTCAAATATAACTTGGAATATAACACAGTAAACGTGTTTTTACTCCAGACAAATGTTCTACCTATCCCACGGATTTTTCTTCATCAATCTAGGATGCCTATTACTGTGTCTATTCTCATTGATTTATAAGAATGGCCTGTAGTATAGCAATGCAGTCTTGTTTCAATCCTGGATTTGATAGAAAACCCCTCCATCACTACTTCCTTCACCACATAGGTGTCCTTGCATGCACAAATATAGTCCAGCACTCAGGTGTTCTATCAGTGAGTATGTCTCCTATTACATGCCTGAAATAATATATTAGTAATTGCAGGTGAAGAAGGAAATTAGGATTTGGTAATATTGAGTTATGTGTAGTAATGAAGGTGGGCAGAAGAAAAAAGGGACAAGAAAAGGATAAATTATATGGGAAGTGTTTGGTTCTTCACTTGATCCTTTAAGCAGGTATTGAACTCCCAAGAAAAGTAAAAAGTAGATATTTGTAAAATGAATATTCTTTATGTTTGTGTACATGCGTGTATTTGCAAAATGTGGCACAGAATTAAGAAGGAGATTCTTCTCGTGTCTCCTTGAGTAGAATCCAGCTTGACTCAGGACCAAAATGATAATTCACTTGAGGATACACCAATATGACCATCTTCACAGACACCATCATTCTAGTCATGGGCAGTGGCATCACCAAGACACCATGCACAGTTAACAGAGATCTTCAGCAGAACTGGCAAACAGGGATAAATGCCAAGCAAAATGGTGTTTGTGGGAAGACCCAAAACATAATAATCAGGAACTGGTGTGAGAGAAGAGGCTACAAAACCTGTAGGCATCTCTGTGGTTTTTACAAAAATGTTACTTATTCAGATCCTTTTTGCCAGAAGGAAAAGTTGTCACTCTATTCTCTTCTCTTAAAGGAAAAGCACACTTACCTCCAAGATGAAAGTGATTTAGGGGAAAAAGAGGACATGTCATGACAGTGCTTGAGAGGGGATAGTATAAAATATTTGTATGTAGGTTTGTTAAAAGAATAATTATATGAGACGTAAGGCCAAACTATTCCACAAGTTATTTATGTGTGTTTTCCAAGCTTTTATTAAAAATTGTTTTTCATAGTTTATTGCTTTGATTTTGTTGATACTTTGTGTATACATGTTTGTTTCAAATATCTGTGAGTCTAATTTTACATTGCAAGTTCAAACAATACATGTTACTTTTAACTCTTTTTCTCCCGTATATCAATTATATCATTAGCTTGATCCCATGTAATAACAGTTCTTAATAAATATTATATTTAATGACCCATAACACTCAACCATAAGAATGTACAGTAATTTATTAAATTATTTCTCTATTGTTGTTTCAAAGTTACAATGTTGTGATGATAATCTTTGTGGATATATTTACATCTGCATTTTCAGTTATTTTCAAGTAAAACCTCTAGACAACAAATTACTGGTTCAGAGAAAGTAATCATTATAAAGATGTTGATAAATATTGTCCAATTAGCTTTCCAGAAATGTAAACATTCATAAAAGTAGCATAAAAGTTTGTTCCTTCACTTCACTCTTATAAAAATTCTAATTATTAAAAATAGTTTACATATTATATGCATAAACTCATTTTATGTTTTTGTTCATAGTAATATTGAACCTTTTCATATAATTATTATTCATTTGCATCTTTTCCTTATAAATCATGGTTTCACACGATTTATAGATGCCAGAGAAGACCTGATGTCAATTAAGTCTTAAGAAGACTTAATGCCAATTAACAGTCCTGTGCTGCATAATTGCATTTTGGTCAATAATGGACAGCTTATACAATGGCGGTGCCATAAGATTACAATGCCATGTTTTTACTGTGTCTTTTCTGTGTTTAGATATGTTTAGGCACACAAATACTTACTATCACGTTACAACTACCTACATTATTTAGTACATTAACATGCTGTACAGGTGTTTAGCCTAGGAGCAATATGCAGCCTAGGCATGTAGTAGGCTATACCACCTAGGTTTATGTAAGTACACTCTATGATGTTCACACAATAAAATTGTGTAACAATGCATTGTTAAGTAACAAATGACTGTATCTGATTTTTTATTCCAACCTTTCTTTCTTTCCTTAAATTCATCAAGTTTTCTTTGGCATCTCTAATTAATACAGCAACAAATGTTTCTTTTTTTTCCTCTACATGACTGTGAGATAGATAACAAGGTTTCATGTGAATAACATCCATAGGCTAAAGAATAATCTACTGTAGCTGAAAAGCATTAAAAGATGCCTAATATCAATTAATCTAAGTAAATATCATATTTATTGGTATATTGTTGTACCATGCTTTTCTTCCTGGCCTGCGGGGAGGCCTTGAATAAAAGAAGGTTGGAGAACCAGTGGAGGCAACACAGCTGGCTATAGACCAAGTTAAAAAAAACCTTAGATGAGCCAAGTACAGTCACATATCAGTTAACATTGGAGCTACGCTCTCTGAAGTGCACCCTTAGGCAATTTTGTCATTGTGCAAACATCATAGGGTGTACTTTCTAAAACCTAGATGATAGAGCCTACTACACATCTAGGCGATATGATGCTGAAGCTGCAAACCTGTACAGCATGTTACTGTATGGAAAACTGCAGGCATCTGTGACAAAATGGAAAAAACTTGTGCCTTTAAACATAGAAAAGGTACAGCATAAATAGTGTCTCATAATCTTATGGAACCACTGTCATATATACAATCCTTCCTTGACCTAAATGCTATTATGTGGCATATAACTATATTATGTATGTAACTAATTGTGGCTTGTAAGGAAAATAAGGCAAAGTTAGTATTACTCATATATTTTATAAGGTCAGTAACTTCATATGTTTTGTACCTCATGGTGTCTTTAATACCTACCTATAAGAGTGCCTGGCCTAGTTTATTAGATGCTTAATAAATATTTGTTCAACTAACAGTAAATGCTTGTTTTTAAGAGAAAGGCATATAGAAGCTGAGATATGTGGAATCAGAGTGGAAAGTAGGATATACGGTTTTAGACAGGTGCTGTGGGTAGCCTGTAATTTAAATTTAATTCCTGTAATTCCAACACTTTGGGATGCCAAAACTGAAAGAGAGCTTGAAGCTGGCTTCAAGTTTAAGACCAGCCTGGGCAACACAGTGAGATCCCATCTCTAAAAAAAAAAATGGAGAAATTAGCCAGGTATGGTGGCATGTGACTGTAGTCCCAGCTACTGAGGAGGCTAAGGCAGGAGAATGACTTGAGCCTAGGAGTTTAAGACTGTAGCAAGCCAAGGTCATGCCACTTTCACTTCAGCCTGGGTAATGGAGCCATACCCTAAAATAAATAAATATGCAGCAATAAAAAATGATGAGTTTGTGTCCTTTGTAGGGACATGGATGAATCTGGAGAACATCATTCTCAGAAAACTGACACAAGAACAGAAAAAGAAACACCGCATATACTCACTCATAGGTGGGTGAGAAAAATGAGAACACATGGACACAGAGGGGGGTCTACTACACACTGGGGTCTATTGGGGGGAATGGGGGAGGGATAGCGGGGGGGGGCTGGGGAGGGATAGCCTGGGGATGAATGCCAAGTGTGGGTGAAGGGGAGGAAGGCAGCAAAACACACTGCCATGTGTGTACCTATGCAACTATCTTGCACGTTCTGCACATGTACCCCAAAACCTAAAATGCAATAAAAATTTTTTAAAAAATAAATCAATTAATTAAAATAAGAGTTTTAAAAAATTAAATATTTACTAATGCAATAATTAGGTTGAATGGCAATAAGTAGTCTAGAGTCAAGATGGCAATCAATAGGTGAAACAATTTTAATGGTAGAGTGTTCAGGAGACAAGCCGAGTCCCCCAAAGTATTTAGGCTTTCAGAAGCAGTGACAAAAAGGTATTTTTCATAGTACAGAGTATATATGCAAACTGAATGCCTTACACAAGTACATTGTAATTGACTGTAATTGACTGACACTACTGTGGACTTGTAGTAGTAAAAATACCTTCAATGGAGCACTTGCCCCTAGCTGAGGCTTGTGTCCTCAGAGAGCCAAGCAGCCATTAGGTATTCTGGTCACATCTGGAAACTCTTCCCACAGTTTCCAACTGCCTCCAAACAGCTCCCATCCACCATGGTGCTTTCATGGTAGAAATGCTAGTTTACCACCAAATGAATGCAAAATATCATTGCCAGAGCCCAAAGTTTCTGGTTTTGGTTATTATTGCTTGACTTTTTAAGAAGACTGAAGTCTGTAGAGATGAAAAGTAATCTGGAGTTTAATTAGATCCCATTTGTCTATTTTGACTTTTGTTGCCAATACTTTTGGTGTTTTAGCCATGAAGTCCTTGCCTATGCCTATGTCCTGGAAGTTTTTGCCTAGGTTTTCTTCTAAGGTTCTTATGGTGTTAGGGCTTATGTTTAAGTCTTTCATCCATTTGGAGTTAATTTTAGTTTAAGGTGTCAGGAAGGGGTCCAGTTTCTGCTTTCTGCACATGGCTAGCCAGGTTTCCCAACCCCCTTTATTAAACATGGAATGCTTTCCACATTGCTTGTTTTTCTCAGGTTTGTCAAAGATCAGATGATTGTAGATGTGTGGTGTTGCTTCTGAGGCCTCTATTCTTTTCCATTGGTCTATGTCTCTGTTTTGGTACCAGTTCCATGTTGTTTTTACTACTGTGGCCTTGTAGTATAGTTTGAAGTCAGGCAGCATAATGCTTCCAGCTTTGTTATTTTTGCTTAGGATTGATGGCTATGCGGGCTCTCTGTTGGTTCCAAATGAAGTTTAAGGTGTTTTTTTTTTCCTGTTCTGTGAAGAGGGTCATAGGTAACTTGATGAGGATAGCGTTGAATCTATAAATTACTTTGGGCAGTATGGCCATTTTCATGATGTTGATTCTTCCTAATCATGAGTGTGGAATGTTTTCCATCTGTTTGTGTACTCCCTGATTTCATTGAGCAGTCATTTGTACTTCTCCTTGAAGAGATCCTTTACAAACTTTGTTAGTTGTATTCCTAGGTATTTTACTCTCTTTGTAGCAATTGTGAATGTACAGCAAAGGAAACAATCATTAGAGTGAACTGGCAACCAACAGAATGGGAAAAAGTTTTTGCAGTCTACCCATCTGACAAAGGGCTAATATCCAGAATCTACAAAGAACTAGACACTTGTCAAAAGAAGACATATACGAGACCAACAAACATATGAAAAAATGCTGATCATCACTGATTATTAGAGAAATGCAAATCAAAACCACATTGAGATACCATCTCATGCCAGTTAGAATGGTGATCATTTAAAACTTTGGAGACAACAGATACTGGAGAGGATGTGGAGAAGTAGGTACACTTTTACACTGTTGGTGGGAGTGCAAATTAGTGCAACGATTGTGGAAGACAGTGTGGATTCCTCAAGTACCTAGAAATAGAAATTCCATTTGACCCAGCAATTCCATTACTGGGTATATATCCAAAGGATTAAAAATTGTTCTATTATAAAGACACATGCACACGTATGCTCACTGTGACACTGTTTACAATAGCAAAGACCTGGAACCAACCCAAATGTCCATCAACGATAGACTGGATAAAGAAAATATGGCATATATACACCATGGAATACTATGCAGCCATAAAAAATGATACATTTTTGTCCTTCATAGGGACATAGATGACTCTGGAAACCATCATTCTCAGCAAAATGACACAAGAACAGAAAACCAAGCACCACACGTTGTCACTCATAGGTGGGTATTGAACAATTACAACATGTGTGGACACAGGGAGGGGAGCATCACACACTGCAGTCAGTTGGGGAGGGCTAGGAGAAGGATGGTGGGGGGTGGGGAGGGTGGGGAGGGATAATGAGTGGAGAAAGACCAGATATAGGTGATGAGGGGATGAAGACAGCAAACTACTTACCATGTATGTACCTATGTGACAATCTACACGATCTACACATGTACTCCAGAACCAAAAGTATAATAAAAAAAGTAATGTAAGTGTAATCTCCTGTCTAGATATCACACACACACACACACACACACACACACACACACACACAAATAAGTCAGTTAAATTTAATAAACTGAATCTGTGGAGCTAGCACTCTTCAATATATTATGTTCTGAATAAACTTTATAATACTTTATATGGATTAATGTTCCTGCTACTCCAGAAGCATGAAAACCAAACACCAGTACAGGTGATTACAGAATGTTCAAGAAGTGAGAAATATCATAACATTTGAATACCTAAAGTTTTAGAACCTAGCTAACAAAATAATTTATTTCTACTGTTCCTTTGATTTTTTTTCTGTACAGGTGATGTGTTTATCATTTTATGTCATTTTGTAATAAGCTTCTTCATTTTTACTTATTCTCATTTATTTGCTCAATATCCAGAAAGTCAGAACTTCACTTTTATTTATATTTTCTGTTACAATTTTTTTCTTCTATATCGATTTTCATCAAGATTTCACATATGGAATTTCATTCAAAAATTACTTTAAAAAATAAGGCCCAGATAATTCATCTGGTCTTTATGTAAATAGATTTTCCTCCCACTTCTTAAGATTTTCCTACTTCCCCTCGATACCAGTCCATGAATTAGTATAGTACATTATGCTCAGTTAACTTGAAACATAATTGTATGTACATGTTTATCTTATGAGAAGGAGGCCCACTGTGTACCAAACTGGCTGTCCCATTTTGGAGGTTGTACAAATTAAAAAATCACAAAGAATCTAATAAAAATTATTAGAACCAGTTAGTTAATTAGATTGATTTTCAAATATTAAACTAACATTCCCAGCATACATTCAATAGCTATGATAAATTATCCTTTTTTTATAACATAGTTAAATTCAAATTGAATATATTTATGTAGATTGATCTGTACTTTTCTTTTCTGGAAATGTGTTTGTCTTGATTGGGTACCAGTATGATTCTTGCCTAATACTTGAAATTTCTGACCTGGTTTTTGTAATATATTTTCTCTTTAAATGTTTGATAGAATTCACCATAGAAATTATTTGGGCCAGGTGTTGTCTGCCAGAAGATTTAAAAAAATATAAATTCATTTTTTAAATAGAGATAGATTCAGGTTATCTATTTTTTAATAGTGAAGTTTACTATTTTGTGTTTTTCAAGAACTTTAAAAGACATTCACCTAAGTTTCAAATTTTATGGATATAAAGTCGTTGGCAATATTCCTTTATTATCCTTTAAATATCTGTACCATTTGTAGTGAAGTCACTTTTTTCATTCCTGATATTGGTAACATTTTTTTCTTTTTCTTTTTCTTTGTTTTAGTCAGTCTAGCTAGAGTTTTATCAACTTTATTGATTTCTGAAAATAACGACTTTTTGGTTTCAGTAATTTTTTTTTATTTTTGTGTTTATAATTTCATTACTCTCTACCATTATTATTTCCTTTCTTATGTTTGCTTTGGGTTTAATTTACATTTCATTTTCTAGTTTTTTAAGACAAAAAATTGATTATGTATTTGAGACTGTTCTTTTTTTCTATGACCATTAAATGCTATAAATTTCCCTCTAAGGAGTGCTTTAGCTGCATCCCACCAATTTTGATATGTTGTTAGGTTACCTAGTAAGTTTATGTTTAACATTGTAAACCATTTAAGCTATATACATATTCATCCAATTCAAATTACATTGTAATTTCCCTGCTAATTTTCTCTTGGAAGCATAAATTATTTACATGTGTGTTTCTTTGTTC
The DNA here is from genome assembly GCA_031835075.1 of Saguinus oedipus. Lineage (NCBI taxonomy): Eukaryota > Metazoa > Chordata > Mammalia > Primates > Cebidae > Saguinus > Saguinus oedipus. The sequence continues at coordinate 183,947,713 of CM063171.1, read as the reverse complement.
CCAAATGTTTGGCCATTTTCATTTATCTTTCTGTTATTGAATTTCATAACCTATACTTCCATTTCCAAATTCCCATCCTCTACACTAATATTGTAATATGTTAGCTTTTAGATATGCTATAAACATACAATATGTTTGGTACTCATTTAAATCTATGATTTCCATTTCCAGTACTTTTTAAAATACAGATTGATCTTTCTGTCATGTATCATATTCCTTCTGCCTGAGGAATTCGCTTTTTTAATGCTTGTAGTATAATTAGGTTGATGATAAATTTCTTCTATGTTTGTCTGAAACTCTTTAGTTCTCATTCATGTTGAAAGATGTTTTCACTGCTTACAGAAAGCTGAATTGACAGTTTTGTTTTTAAATTTCAGCACTTTTAAATATGTCATTCATTATTGTAAGGCTTCCATAGTTTTTAATGAGAAGTTTGCTTTCATTCCTATTTGTTTCTCAACAAATAATGTCTCTTTTTCTCTAATTGCTTCCTAGATTTCCTCTTTGTCTTTGCCTTTTAGAATTTTGAGTATAATAGGTCTAGTCAAATTCTTTGTTGAAGAAGATAATTTTCTGCTTTTTGTCCTTTCGCTTTCTTGGATCTGCAGTTTCATCCCTTTCATTATTTTGGGGAAATTCTCCATTGTTATTTCTTCAGTTATTTTATTTATATTTATTTATTTAATTTATATTTCTTTCACTCTTTCTTCTTTTATGAAATCCTAGTTACATTCATTTTAAGCTGTATGACATTGTCTAAAAATACAAGAAGCTCTCTTCTTCTTTCTTTTTTTTCTTCTTTTCCATTTACTCTTTGTGTTATAATTTGGGTAATTTCTATCAGCCAGTCTTCAAATTTATTGATTATTTCTTGCACTGTGATGAATCTACAAATGACTCTGAAAGACACTTTTTTTAATCAATGTTACATTTTGTTTTTTTGAGACAGAGTTTTGCTCTTGTTATCCAAGAGCTGGAGTGCAATGGGCAATCTCGGCTCACTGCAACCTCTGCCTCCTGGGTTCAAGCAATTCTCCTGCTTCAGCCTCCTGAGTAGCTGGGACTAGAAGCATGCACCACCATGCCCAGCTAATTTTTATATTTTTAGTAGACACGGGGTTTCGCCATGTTGACCAGGATGGTCTTGATCTCTTGACCTCGTGATCCACCTGCCTTGGCCTCCCAAAGTGCTGGGATTATAGGCGTGAGCCACTGGGCCTGGCCGTTACTATGTTTTTTATCACTCATTATTTCAATTTGATTATTTCTTGTCATTTTAATTACTGTGCTGGAATTACTTATCTGTTCATGAATGTTATGAAATTTTTCTATGTCAGCCTTTATCACATTAATCATTACCAATCATAGTTCTTTTAAATGTCCTGTCTTATTATTCCATATGGCTTATATATGAGTATGGTTATTTTCATTGGTTTGTCTCTTAACAGTGGATTATTTTAGCTTGCTCTTTTGTGTGCCACCAAACTTTTGCTTAAAAGCTAGATGCCATATGTAGAACAGTAGAGACTGAGATAAATAGGTTTTAGTCCTGTTTACTCCTACTGTTTGGATAAGTTATTATTATGGAGGTCAAATCAGTTCAGTTGTGAGTAGATTGGGGTTTGCATTTTGTTCTGTTTATTTTAAGTGTAACACTAGCTTCAAATCTTTCTTGCATTACTTTTTGTCTGCAGTTTTAAAGGGTTATACTTTGATGGTAGCTGAAACTTGGTTTTTAGCTATTCATTAAAAATTTCAAAATTTAAATAGCCCAGCCTTTTCTTCATACTCTTTGATAAACAAGTTTGTATTCACGTTGCCATTTCACTTTATAGAGGTATGGCTCTTTTCTTAGCTATTAATTTGTTTTTTAGTGATCTCTTACAGTTAATTAAGAAATTTCATGATCTAGTAGATTATCAGGATCTTTTCCTTAGTGTTAGAATAAGCGAGAAGTTCTCACAACATTTTTCATTGTAAGCAGAAGCTGAAGGTTCTTTTTCACTGCTTCTCTGTTTTGTATTGTTGACTCTATCAGGAAATGTATAACTGAACTGTAAGTGTGAGTAATATTTTCTATGTGGGATGGAAAGAAGTAGTTAGAATAAATGATTGCTGCTAATGTTAAATATGTTATTAGCACAGTGGGGCACCTACAACACAGTTTTAGTTGAATCATTTATGGACATATATTTTTCATTAGAATGTGACAATTTGGTTGTTCATCCAAAAATATATCTTGCTGACATTAATCATATTTTAAAAGTGGAAACCATGAGGTTTTTAATTTTTTAGGAACTTGGAACACTTTATAAACAGTATTCACAATTCAAATTTTAGCTTGCATTTCTGCCAAATCTATGCTTCTAAAGAAAAGGAAGAGAGAGAAAAAAGAAAGAGCGAAGGTGTCAATTATCTACTGAGCTGCTGTGGGAAATCTAGCTATTTTAAGCACATCCTTCAATGTGGGTACTGATTTCACTTATCCTCTTCCAAACAACTTCAGATTTAGAATGCTCCAGTTCATTAAGTATTTTAAAATGTTATTCAGTTGAAAAGAGGCCAATCTCATAAGTAACTTTTGGGTAACTGAACAATTTGATGCAGACTTTACCTCCTCCATATATTTCCTGTCGAGTTTCCTAGTCTGAAACTTATTTAAAGTGATTACATAGAAAGAATTTCAGTTATCCCAGACTGCTCTCTTTTGCTTGCATATAGGGATTTTCTTCTGACTGGTCTCTAGGCAGCATACAATTTCTATTACCTTTAATAGAGCTTACTGTAATAGGTATGGAATAAACAAATAGTAAGATTTCACATTTTCTCTAAATAACAAAGCAATAAATGTTGCCTTTAAATAAATGATGGAAAAATTATCTTTGTAATCCCATATCCAAATCCACAAAAAGTTATGTAACAAAACCAAAATCTATGTTAACCTTCAGATTGAGAAACCAGAGTAAAATTTTCTGCATTTTTTCCACTTTTAAATTAATAAAAACAATGGGAATGAGAAATCAAATTAGAAACTGTATCATTGATGAACCTAGAAGACATTTTTGTTCCCAACTCATGATAAGAATAAAAAGTTGTCAATGGCAATGAAATAAAAATGACCAAAGGTAAGAAAGGATTCTGAGGGAGACTGAATCTCATACTACCAGAGTTTCAAATGATTATTTAATAAGTCAACTGGAAAAAAAATTGTAGTATATCTACCTCATCCCAATATGTAAATATGTTCTACAAACATTGTATTTAAAATATATCTAAAAAAGAAATTAAAAACACATATCATAGGCAATTAGTCCATAAAACCTAACTGGGCAAGACTTTAAAAGTTAACCAAAAAGTAAAATAATTTTGAAAATGCAATTCTAGAAGTATCTTTGTTCAAAAGCAGAAGTAATACTGAGAAAGATACTGGGAAATCATTGGAGATAAAAGACATACTGGAGCAAAGTAATATAGCAAACAAAAAGCTAATTATTCTAATATGAAAGAATTTCTAAGTGAAAAGTAACTGAATTAAATATTAGCCAAGCTATAAATACCTAGTAACAGTAAACTAAAAACTCAAATTTCACATGCAGATTCAGCTATACTAAAAAATAAAGAAATGAAAACAATAAATATTTTTTACTCATCAATTTGGTGTTGAAGATAAATATTAAAAATATATCATTATGGCAACTGTATGGGGAAACAATTCTCATATATTGTTGCCAACTATAAAATTGAGAAAGCTTCTTTAGAGGACCTTTGGAAATATATATTTGAATTTAAAAGTCATATATCTTTTGTCTCCTTTATGTTGGGAAACACTACAAAGGAGAAAGGACTTACAGAGTGCCTACATAAATTGGTTATGAGTAACAAACAAGGAACAACAAATTATGGAAGGCCACAGGAGGCCTCTGAGGAGGAAGGCCTCTCCATGCCTCATGTTCCCATGCAGGGTGACCTCAGCTCTGTTACCATAAACATTGTGTTCAAGGACGTAAAACCCCTTCGTAGCACTATGACAAAGCCAGACTTGTAGGCTCCTTGTAAGGCCCTGGTTCCATCAGCTGAACATAGGTAATTGGCTAAAGATAACCACATGTGCTTGTTTTGTGAAACTCCCACACCTCCACTGTTATCAATCCTTAGAATGGTACATCAATTCTGGTTCACTGATTCAGTTCCAGCTCACTGATTCACTCCACCATCACTCAACCCCTACCCTATAGATCAAAGTAATTGTAATCAATAAATAGTGTGGATGATCAGAGCTCGGGGCCTTAACTGTCACCTGCAGGGTAATAAAGTGATGGTCCCCTGGCCCCATTTTTTCTCTTAATCTTTTTCTCATTCCTTTGTCTCCACTGGACCTGAAATACCCACGGGTGATATAGGGCTGGCTCTCTACATTGTGGTGCCCAACCTGAGGCTCTTGGATTCCTATGTTCTGGCACCCAACATATGGGGCTCATGGATTTCCTACATTTTGTAATTTTTATAATTTATTAAAAAACCATTCTCATATCTCTATATATGTGTATACAAATAAGAAGGTATAGATATAAAAATAGTATATAGATATACCCTTTTTTTTTAAGAGTAAAAGGCTAGGAAGAATTGAAATAGTAAGAACAGAATTTTAGTTAAATAAATTATTGCATTATCAAGAGGAACATTCCATTATATCGTGCTTCTATAAAGCCCAATTGTGTGTATGTGTGTGTGTGTGTGTGTGTATTTATGCACAGCGCATTAGTGATTTATCTGGGAGATTGACCAATCATCTGAAAAAGGAGAGACTTCTTTTCAGAAAGTCATTTTGTTGTATTTTCTGTAAAATATACTACAATTATTAAAATATTATGTATTTCTGTAAGTTGCTATGGGAAATAAAGCTCTAAAGCTCCAGGTCATATTTTAAGTAGAAAAAAAAAAAAAGAAATTTAGCTTCTCCAGTATACTTGTGGGCACACTGTTAAGAATGAGAAGACTTAGATTTTCTTCACATGCCTTTATCATTCGAATAGGCCTCCATTATCTTTCAGAGCTACAAATAGATTGATAGATATACACTAATATATAGAGATATATTATGCTTGAAAAGTAAATTGATCTATGTAAATTGATCAATGTAAGAATTTCCAACATTAGAATGCTTAGTATTCCCTTACATTTCAATGTATTAATATATTTTTCTTTTCACTTTTTTGACATTGTATTTAAAAAGAAAATTGAGATTATACACATTGCATTATAAAATAATCGAAACTTTTACTTAAAGTTCTGCTTTTTTTTTTTTTTGGTATTGGTGATTTCTTTCATGGCAATTATTTCCTCCTTTCCTGTTTTGTCAACTGAGGTATAAGTATTGCTAGACACTCATAGAATATTTTGGCCTATTTCCCCAATGATATTAGTTAATTGTAAGAAACATGTTAAAGCTCAATGTATATTTTAGATATTAGATCAAAGTTTAGGGATTCTGGTGCACCGTTTTCTAGTTTAATTCTTTAAAATAATTAAAGAGTGACTAACATATAATTAGAATGTTTTCTCAAAATGGAGAACAGTAGGTTTTATCTACTTAATTTAACATTAGCATTCTTTATTTCAAATAAATTCTCATTCCAATTTAAACAATAAAATTTCCCCATGTGCTTTAATATTCGTTTTGAAAAACTCTTTCTGCATTATTCTCTGTTGTTTATTTCATTTTCTATATTACACAAATTAATCTCCAAGATAACATTGAAGTTGACTGGGGGGGCGGGAACAATAGATTTGAGAGACACAATGCAGTATTATCAACCAAGTTCTTCAGTGAACCTCTTATCTTAGATTCATGTTCTATTAAACTGACCAGAAGAGACTAATAAGACTAAAGAGCCCAAATTCAATCAGTTTCCTAGAGTGCTAAAGAATAGTTGTACCTCAAGATCCATATCAGTTAATGGATGTTCCATTGGATCTCAAGTAACACGGCAAATTTCACTTTACTGTTACCTACATAGGCAAAGTCAGCCTTTTAGTGGTAAGAATCTTGATTTGAGTATTTTCAATTGTGTAAGCCCGAGGGCTATATTTTGCTCTATGGTCTATTCACTCAATCAATAATATGATAAAGTTTTAATTCATTTTATGTTCTCCCTTTTCCCATGCTTTCAAAAAATTAATAAAAAGCATATTAGCGTATGTATTTTACTAATACCTTTTTATCCCTTTATATCTCTTTAAACTTCCAGTTACTCTGAATATTGCATTCATTAATTTTCCTTTGTCCTTTTTGACATATATAGTAGACACTTTGTTAAGCAAATATATAAATAAAATTTTTAACTGTCTGTAATAATTAATACCTAATTAGTATTGTCCACATTGCAGATGATTTCACTTATGTTGACTTTTATTAAGCGAAGAAAACACAATCAAGACTATTTTTAGATAAGAAAGATAATTTTGTCATGATTTATAAGCAAAATATTATTCCTAATTTTTTCAGAAAGATAAGGTAAAGATGTGGAGATGATGTAATCTAATTGAATGAAATTAAGAAAAATACTATATGCAAATAGAGCAGCTAATATTTTGCAAAACTAAAAACTGTTTGAGGGTATGGCAGTGTGTTATTTATCTTTGAATCTGCAAATCCTAATACAATAACTGATCTTTTAAAAACTCTCAGTAAATATGTTATATTTATTATTATATTGAATAAAACTGTGACTGACTCACTGAATAAATCAGAAGAGGTGTCAGTTTTCTGGGAAACTTGATAGCACTTACCATCTTCATATTGGTTCAAAAGTACTTGTGTAGTCAAAAGAATTCTCAGTTACACCTACAGTCTATCACACTGCTACTGATTACTGAATATATGCTCAATTCTTGCAGTATTTAGTTTCTCACCTATAACTACAGATGCTCCACTCATTTCTAATATACTGCAAGGAATTTACTCACCAATTCCTAAACTTTATAGACAAATTATTTCATATAGCTTTAGTTTTTTAGCTGCCATTTTCTGTTCTTTTTTGCTTTCCCCTCAAATATATGAATTTTCTTTTAAAAATATGAAAAAGAGTCAATCCATTCCATTTTGTCATGCAGCATAACCTCTGCAGAGTGCAGCCTTCATCCTAATTAGTGAGACATGAACTCTGCCAATAGTCGGAAGCAATCTCTGCATAAACTCTCAGTAATGTGGAAGGGTCAACAACATACAACAGTTTCATTGGCCAAAAATCATGATGACAAGTATTAAATAATCTTTTTTCTCTCCCATTACCTGCAAGGACCAAACAGAAATGATTTATTTTTTCTAAAATAGTACCTCATTTATTATTTATTATTTTTAGCTGATCCATGGATCTCTAATACGAACATATAACAACAAAACTTTAGCTCAATAGTGACATAAATGATTTATCAAAACTTTTGCTTTCTATACATAAGAAGAATTTTGTGAGGAAAGTGGCAACAGAATTAATGAAGACTATTTGTATTTTTTTATTAGCTGTGCAATAAACTCTTGGAAAAGTTTACCACTAGCACAAAAGGAAAGAAAGAAAACTTACCATTATTTTTGGTCTCTGTGGAATTTAATGTCATTGGGTAGGTCAAATTCATTTTTGTCAGTAGCAATGTCTCCAGTTTGCATGTACAATAAATCCTTATAGATAGGTAGATATTTATCTGAGTAACATTTCTTAGAGTTATATTTCAAGACTGTTTCATTTAGCACCTTGATATTTTCGTGTCTTGCCCAGTGATGATAATAAAACATTTATTTGTTGCTATCCTTGATGTTTATTTTGATTTATGATATTATTCAATACCATCCTTATATAATAAATTATTTATATTATCATAAATGACATTCACAGAATCTGTATTCCTCTCTAAACTTCAACTCACTACTTGTATAGTTACTTTGATATGTCCTCCCACAGACAAGTACGGACACAACTTGTGTTAACTGAATTATCTCTTTTAGATTATCAGCCACAAAATATTGCAATTTATTAAATTAATAATTTAACTATTTTTCTGGTGCCCTTAGATGTTTCATTCTGATGCTTATCAAATGTGAATAGTAGGCCTTAACATAAAAGACAATATGATAGTGATTATTGCATATTTCTATAATAAGCCTCATAAATTTTTCAAAAAGCTTAGCTTGAATAGAATATCAACTTGCATTGTAGAGTTCAAAGAAATGTCATATTTTCCTTTCAAGATTATTTTGAATTTCCTTACTATTTGAAAATGATATTAATAACACTAAATCTTTTTGACTGTGTAATCTGAATTCATCCAGAATTATCAGCTTGGTAGCAATAGCACTTGTATATTTGCCTTACTTTATACAGAAACTTAAAACTTCATAGGTAGAAAATACCCAATAAACTACTATCGCAAATTTTCTTATATTATTCAAGTGGAAATTGAGACCTGAGAGCTTAAGATATTTTCTGTTTAGGTAGTTTAAGTGCCAGCAGGGTAAGATCAAGAACTGTGGTCTTATGATTCCTAATTCAAAGCTTATATTAACCTTTTGTCATTAGACAGCTTCTTTCTTCTCTAGTGTCACTTATCTTTGCAAATATTGCATATTCTATTATGAAGTGTCCCTAATTATCATATTGTGTCTTCATACCATTGGAAAGTAGTATTTTTCCATTTCCTTTAAGTTAAATGTAAATCATCTTCCTAAATTGCTGACAGGACATCAGCAGAAAACTGACTTTATAAAAAAGTCACAGATATATATATATATATATATATATATATATATATATATACACACACACACACACACACACACAAACACACAGAAGGGATATATATATATATATATATGCACATTATATATGTATATGTACTATGTACACATATAGCATGCATATATATGTACATATATATATATATATATATATAGAGAGAGAGAGAGAGAGAGAGAGAGAGCATACATATATATACTAATGGTAAGACTAGAATAGTAGTAAGATCTAGTCAATGGAAAATCAAGCAGCGAGGACTTCTCTGAAAGAATACTCAGTAGTCTCAGTTGTACTCGAGTTTTGAATAATTTTTCCGGCAATTATCAACCCATCAATATGCTGAATACTCCTCTCTAAAGGTCTCTTGAAAAAAAATTTTAAAAAGTTTATTGTGAAACCAGTGTTTGCAGGTGGATTACAATGAAAATTTAGGCAAATGATTTGAATTTTGCTCTTTTTCATTGCTGTGGGCTTCAGAAGCTCACTCATGTCCACTTTCTACTCCAGAAGCATGAGAGTATTTCAGTGTAGGTTAGCAATGTCCACTGTTGTGGGTTCAGAATCTCCGACAACATCTAAAGAACACTGAAATCTGTCATTGAAATTTCACTGAAATATGTTCTATTGAGGATACATAGAATCCTATGTTGGTACAGTCATTTTTTTTTTTTTTTTTGCTCTTGTTACTTAGGCTCACTGCAACCTCCGCCTCCTGGGTTCAGGCAATTCTCCTGCCTCAGCTTCCTGAGCAGCTGGGATTACAGGCACGCGCCACCATGCCCGGCTAATTTTTTGTATTTTTAGTAGAGACGGGGTTTCACCATGTTGACCAGGATGGTCTCTATCTATTGACCTCGTGATTCACCCGCCTCGGCCTCCCAAAGTGCTGGGATTACAGGCTTGAGCCACCGCGCCCGGCCTGTTGGTACAGTCTTAATGAACCGGATTAAAATTCTTTCTGGAATAGAAAGGAGAAAATTAACATGAAATAAACGTCTTGAACTTTTACCTAATTTTATATTTTGCACAATGCATTAAGTGCTATTTATCTTATTCAATCTATTAAGAAAAGAAACCAAGAACCAAGTTGACACAGTAGTAATGCCTTAGGCATGAGGAAGTGCTGCAGATTGAGAGTGGAGCACTTCGAATGTTACTCACGTTGGACTCAAGTTGGAATCTGAAACAGTAATTTCTCTGGTTTCTGAATCTCGTGTTGTCCCCACAGGCATTAATTTAGAAAGGGAAATCTGCACATAGTTGAATTTCCTCCATCATCTGAAGGAGGTTGATGTAATGAATCTGTGAAAAGATAAATTAATAGTGATGTCATCTCATCTTGAAAACACAGGTTGGCAAGCCTATATTCTACCTACTAAATAGAGCTTCACTAGCACATTATAATCAACTACTACTGGCATCTTCATCATTTATATAAAGAATAATTGTGCCGAAGAAATCCTACAGATCCTTTTCATAAACAATCTTAGTACATAAGACAATTGATAAGCATCTTTCCATGTCTCAATAAATTGAATGCAATAGAAACTTAGCTACTAACTTTTTGAAAGTATAAATAACCAATATGAGCTAAGTTGAACTTTTATGATACTCTACGTTTATCAAATTAAGTTGTAATTAGATGATATTTTGACATTTAAATATTTCTGTCTTTGTAATTCCATATTGTATCCAGATATTTTCATGTAATACATTTATTTGTAAACCTAGGTACTGTGTTTTATTCATTATACCTAGTACTTAGAGCAGTGCTTGAAAAAGAAACTCAATAAATGTTTCTGAGTATCACAATAAGCAGATAGAATAGATTGTCCTGGGCAATGTTCTGAAGCCTGAGAAACATCATAGAGCGGCAAGTATTTCCATTAATTAGCACAGAACATCGCCCTCAGTCAAACAATAAATGCATTCATTCATGTTCATTATCTCAAGTTCATGATTTGGTGAAATAGGCACTTTAGCACTATTTGGTGGTGGTATGCACGTTTCCAAATATAAAGATGATTAATTCTACTAAAACAACCTGTTACAAAATCAGGACACTGAATTTCTTCAGAATTCCTAGTTGTCCCCCAAATCACTGAATGTTCATTATTTCCTTCTGGCTATCTATCCTTGGCATAAAGTTTGCTCCAATATAATTGTCATTTAAGTTAAAGAAAATAAGATAAATCAAAGTTGAGGGGAATTTTCAAGACATTATATCATGTCATTTTATTTCATTTAGATTTGTTCTATTCCTTTTTTTCACCAGTAATTATTATAATGATAGTCCTCACTTTATTTCCAAAATGATCAGAGGAAGTGGTTTTGAAAGCATTGTTATCAGAGTAAAGCCAAAGATTAGGCTATTAGTAATCTGAAGATATGATAAGTGTTGTTACCCGTCTAGAAATCCAGAATTGTTTGAAGTATCTTATTCCATTTCTGCTATCTATAGGTTGACCTTGTGAAGTCTAGACAGATTATTCTTCCAAAGAACTGTAGTGTATAATTCAACAAAAGATTTTTAAAAATTACGTGAAGAATTTTAAATACTTTGTATTACTTTTTAGACCCAAAGATCTTTTCCTCAGTGCCTTTCCTAATGAGATTTCCTTCATAGGAATTTGCATTGTTTACGGTTCTCTATGAAGCCATGTGCTCTAGTAAGGCATGGCTCTTACCCTAGGGACTTTCTAATATGCAGTACTTGTCATGGTTTTATTTCTAAAGAGCTGACACGACTCAGGGTTCATTGCCTTGTAATTTTTGTACTCCAATTCCCTATAGTTGGGTTGCCAGAGGGAACACGGAGACATTCTGATTCAGAAAGAATACGATTGTTTGATTTTTTAAGAATTGGTTATGTGAAAAACATCCTCACTGTTCTGTAAGCTCCCCAGGATTACTTCCTACTGTTAGGGGCCTTTTCACCTTTAACTCTAACACTGTACCAATACTTGTCACTCATGTCTGGTGCTCCCTTGCAAGAAACAGTCGAAATACACAAACACAATGTGCCAGGTTTTCTCACCAATTTCTCCAGTCAACTCAAAAAACAAAGAATACAATTTTTTTTTCTGACTATAGTCAAAAAATTTTTTCTTGTTGAAAGAGCTATTCCGGATCAATTAACCTTCAAATGCCCCATCAAAATAGTGCATTTGTACTTTATCAGCTGATACAAGGGAGCATTTATATGTGACTAAGTTCTTATTTGAGGGAAGCTGGTGATAAAGTGCAGAAACGAAAAGCTGGGTAGTCTGAATGTTTAAAAAATACATTGAAGTGAACGCTTGTTGCCAAACATAAAATCTGGTTTTGTTAGCCTGAGAAAACATGTAACTAAGATGATTTCAACATTGTCCTCAGCTTAACTGAACTTTACACCAATTTCTTCCTAGCTCCCCTTTTTCTTGGAGCATTTACTTAAAAAAATACTTGCAATTGTAAATTATGTCTCTGTTTTCTTGAAATATAAATCTCCTATCACACTCTTGCTAATTTTACAACCCAGGAATGTCTTTCTCAACAATCTAAGAGCCATCCTCACTGTAATGTAATCATTAAGAGTGGCACTTTGGGAGGCCGAGGCGGGTGGATCATGAGGTCAAGAGATCGAGACCATCCTGGTCAACAAGGTGAAACCCTGTCTCTACTAAAAATACAAAAAAAATTAGCTGGGCATGGTGGTGCTTGCCTGTAATCCCAGCTACTCGGGAAGCTGGGGCAGGAGAATTGCTTGAATCTAGGAGGCGGAGGTTGTGGTGAGCCGAGATCGCGCCATTGCACTCCAGCCTGGGTAACATGAGCGAAACTCCGTCTCAAAAAAAAAAAAAAAAAAGAGAGGCCTTATCTACCAGTCTCCGTAGGAGGATGGGAGACTAACTTCTGTAAGCACCATTTAGCAGAACAAATGCCTAATCATCTTGACCAACTTCTTCTTAAGGAGACCTTAGAGTTCTCTCTCTTTTGCTCTGTCACTCCAGCCGTGGAAATGAGTTCAGTCTCTCTCTCCTATTGTGATAATCTTGACTGCTAATACAATAGCCTTGAATAAAGTCTTTCTTTCCTGTTTAACTAATCCGGGGTAATTCTTCCTTGAAATGTGTTTTCAATTGATATAACTTTAACAATTTTTCAAGATCATATTCATTGTGTTACCACACTGCCAGCTTTATATGCCTACTGCGCGACAACAGACCAATATCCTGAAACAACAGGGTTTGCAGCAAAGTTTAATAATCACAAGGCCACCAGATGAGGAAACAAGGAATTCTCAAGCCTCAAATCTGTTTATTTGAGGAGTTTTGCACCACGATCTTTAAGAAGATCATGGAGGGCAAGGGGTTGGAAAATAGGGGCTAACAATTGGTCAGGGTAAGGAAGATGAAACCATCAGAAAGTGAAAACTGTGCTCTGGAAGTCAGCTTCATACTGGGCCCTTTAGACCAGCTAGCATGGGTAGTTTTCTTTGGTTTACAGAACCTACAGGAGAAACTCAAAACACAAACAGCAAACTTATAATCTCACAATGTCTTTAATTTTACTTGTAGAACAAAGAGTCTTGTGACAAGGATTATGTTATCCTGGGGTAGTAAGCAGTGACCATCTGCAAGGAAGTGAGTTAAAGGGCAAGCTGGCTAAAGATTACTGATGATTGTGCTGCAAGCTGAGTTGAAAGGTTTTTTCCCCTTAGTGGAGTTTATAAAATTTTCTTAGGGACAATTTCAAAAGTCTAATATTCTTTAGGTCCAACTGATATTGAGGCAAAATTAGTATCTTTGCTAAAGATCAGTGGGGAAGCTACATTACTGATTTAAGCTATTCTGCTTAATTTACTTCTGTATTGATCACCGCTGCTCCTAACATGAATCCACCATGTTAGCTGTAGGTCAAGAATAAGAAAGCTTTCACAACTACAGAATTATTCTAACTTTATGTACTTCAAAGACAAAAAACTTGCATTTATTTTTAATCAGAAATATTATATAAATAAAGGAACAATGAAAGGCTTTTCAGGGGGAAAAAGGAAGAGGATCTGAAAAGTGCTGATGTGTAAATCAGACTTATCTCAATAACCTGAGATGCCCCAGTGTTCTGGGAAGGATGCTGGTGGGCTGCAGGTAATTAAGGAATTAAAATCTTATGGTTTGATGTGATGCTGGGGACTATTCTTTCCCAAATAAATTCTGCTTAAAAGATTCTCCTAGAATCCTTCTGGCTGATGCCAGGTAAGTTGATTAGCCTCTGCTGTGGTGTTTAAGTCAAATGATTAAAAGCAATGTGACAAACTAAAATGTGACTCACCTCTCTAAGGCCAGATGTTTCTGATAAAGGAACTTCATCACCTCCTATATGTCTCAGTCTTCCTCTCCCCAATCAATGAATCAAAAATGAATCAAAAATACTTTATCTAAAAGACCCTGGGAATTATGACTGAATTTCCTACACTAACCATAGCAACAACGAGTGGAATACTTATATACCTGAAGATTTACTCCTCTAGAGAACACATTTTCTTGGTGTCTTTCTTCACACAGAAGCAGTTACTTCTTCCACATAAAACATTTTGGATGTAGCTAACAAGGCCAACTTTTTCTCTGCTATTATAGTCAATATTTGACAAAAACTCCAAATTAGAATGCACAACTCCCAAGGACTCTCTTAACAATTGCATTGAGAATAGGCCTTAGTAGAGGGATAGACCAAATTTCTTATTACCGGAAGAAGAAACAAATACTTTACTCTGGGGAAAGACTATACCCTGTTATTCATAGCTTTAGCTATGTAGGACAAGACTCATGTTACAAAGATTCTTACCCTAATTGGTTTTAAATGATTTACATTAACCTAATTATTGTGCTGTTTTTCCTTAACTCTAGTTGCTATATATAGATATAATTTTTAATCCTTCATTGTAATAGCCCTTGACAAGATATTTTCTTCAAAAGTTTATTTTGGTGTTATTTAGGGTGATTTGTTATTAGGGTGGTGTTATTAGGGTGTTATTTGATGTTATTTAGTATGCCAGACATTGTACTCTAGCTACCAAAATGGAATAGTTATTGTTGTTTTTGTTTTTCTTTCCTTGAGAAATTGTTGCAGTGTTTTTTGTTGTGATTTTTGGGTTTCATGGGGAATTATTTTAAATTAATAACACATTAGTTTTTCAAAAACTCTGCTATAAAGAAATCTCTCCACTCCATAAAATAATGAGATTTTTCAAAGGCAAAATCAAAATCATATAGCTAAATCTGAGTATACACTGAACATTAAATGTAAAACAGAATCAGCATACAAATGAAAAATGTTAATTATCCTTAAGTTGTATGGGGAGTGTCTTACATAGGAAAACAGTCAAATATGCCCCCCATAAGTCAATAGAAGACTCACTGTTTAAAACTAGTTTGTGCATCAAAGACCTCCCATTATCAGGAAAAAATGCTGAAAATACAGTAGGCCCTTCTTCTGCATGGGGGACACATTCCAACACCTTCAGTGTATGCCTGAAACTATAGATAGGACCAAACCCTACATAGAATCTGCTTGCTCCTAAACACACTTACAGATAATAAATTTAATTAATAAATTAGGCACAGTAAGAGTTTAATCAGTGAAACTAATAGGAAAATAGAACAATGATATAATTTAATAACAATATAAATTTTTATAGAGCAGAATATATTGTTACTGTAGATTTTAGCAGCTTAAATGTCTGATTTTTTTTCTTTCCTTATTAAGTCAAACACATTCACCTTTTAACTTAAAGGAAGCACTCGCTGTCTTCTCTTTCACATATCAAAGTCTCCAGCTTCACTAACACTTTTGCTTTGTGGCTATTAAATAAAATAGAGGTTACCTGAACACCAGCAACAATACATGATAGTCAATCTGATAATCAAGATGGCTGCTAAATCACTAGCAGCGGGTTGAAATGTACAGCAGGTAGCATATACAGTATGGGCATGCTGGGCAAGGGATGATCATGTCCAGGTGAGATGGAATGAAAGAATTCAAGATTACATCACATTACTCAGAATGACATGTAATTTAAAACATGAATTGTTTATCTCTGGAAGTTTTCATTTAATATTTTCAGACTCTGGTTGACTGCAGAGAAATTGTGGAAAGTGAAACCATGAATAAGGGGAGCAACTATACCATCAAAAAATGCTACGCCAGTATATAGCCCATGATGGCTGCACATCTAGGAAGAAAGGAGTATAGAAAGGAATGAGCAAAGCAGTAGGGACAGAGATGGAGAAGATACAAACAAAGTACTTGTCAACCAAAGTGAGCTACCCACCCATATCCAAAAACATGCAACCACATCGATGTTATTGCAAAAAATAAATCAACAGCCAGAAAAGAACTCCTGATCATACTGATTTTACTGAAGAATCTGAAAACTATATTGAAATTGGCCTGTTTAAAATAGTCAGAAAAGGTAGGGCACCGTGGCTCACGCCTATAATCCCACCACGTTGGGAGACCAACGCAGGTGGATCACAAAGTCAAGAGATCGAGACCATCCTGGTCAACAAGGTGAAACCCCATCTCTACTAAAAATACAAAAATTAGCTGGGCATGGTGGTGCAGCCTGCAGTCCCAGCTACTCGGGAGGCTGAGGCAGGAGAATTTCTTGAACACAGGAGGCGGAGGTTGCGGTGATCCGAGATCACGCCATTGCACTCCAGCCTGGGCAACAAGAGCAAAACTCCGTCTCAAAAAAAAAAAAAAAAAAGTATTAATTTAATCTATAATAATCACTTTTCATTAAAAAAGGCAAGAAATCAGAAAACAAAATATGACAAACATGAAGATAACAGGAAGAAAAAGTAGAAGTCAAATAAAAATCATAATCAAAATATCAAGAGCACTTAGGAACTTAAACTCTATTATGATGTCATGAATAACAAAGTAAGATTAAGAAACTGCAGGTAAACTCCAGCTCTTCAAGTGTAATGTCCAGGAAACCAAGGTGAGATTCATAAAGAGAGCAATGGTGACCATGGAGACTGGAGAGGAGTGAGGCAGAACAGCTGCCCACCCAGGATGGGCACAGAGCCAGGGGCGGCTCCCCACTATGGGGAAAGAATGAGTGAGCCAGAGCCTTTGGGGACTCACACTTCTGTCATGGACTTTTGCAACCCTGGGTACCGGAAATCCTCCGGAGTCCCCAGCTCCTGACTGACACAGAGAACTTCCTGGAGTCTGGTCAGGGCCTCTGCTCAAGCCCACGTGGGGCCCCATGGGCCTTGGATCCCTGAACACCCTGGTGCCAGTTGCTATAGCCACATCAACACCAGGAGCCAGCTCTCTCCAACAGGAGATGGGCCACATTTATGGTGCTGAGGAGCAGAGGAACTGCAGGCCTCCCCTCCCCTCCACCTCACTAAGGAAGGCCCACTGGCCTGAGACTTTAGCCCTTAGTTTCGTCTGGCCACTGCCCCACTTCTGGCTTCAGAAACCCTGGCCAATCACAGCCCTGCATTTATCTGGTACTGCCCTCCTGGACATAAGAATGTGGCCTCCTCTTCATAGGGCAGCTGTGGCATGCCGGAGGTGCCAGGAAAGCAATCAGGCTC
Organism: Saguinus oedipus; assembly: GCA_031835075.1. NCBI lineage: Eukaryota > Metazoa > Chordata > Mammalia > Primates > Cebidae > Saguinus > Saguinus oedipus. The sequence continues at coordinate 183,930,333 of CM063171.1, read as the reverse complement.
TTTGTTCCCTCCCTAGCCTAGAAGAAATGAGAACTGCTACTGTGGCATGTGTCCTTATAGTAGAACGATTTATAGTCCTTTGGAAATATAACCAGTAATGGGATTGCTGGGTCAAATGGAATTTCTATTTCTAGGTCCTTGAGGAATCTCCACACAACTATCTTGCATGTTCTGCACATGTACCCAAAACCTAAAATGCAATTTAAAAAAAAAAAAGAGGGCCCAAAGTGGCTACGGCCGGATGTCGTGGCGCTTGCGAAGGTGAGGCCAAGAGTTCAAGGCCAACCAACCTCAGCAACCTTAAAAGCTCTCATTGATTGGCAAAAAAAAAAAAAAAGAATTACTCCATATTCTGAGAAACTAGCAGAACCTGTGGCGTTCAGGTTATCCCTGCCCTGCAAGGCTATCCTGCCTTGCAAGCTCCCATCTGCAAAGACCCTCCCGAGTCTTATGGGCAGAGGTTGCCTGCCTTCTCAGAGATCTTGCACAAGTCCTCTTTAGGAGACCCTCTTACAGCCTCTATGTTGAAAAGGCATTCTCAGGACCAAAGCAGTATCTCCTGCTTTGCAACTACCCTGCGACATTCCACGGTTTTACAAGTGCTCTCAGATGGTCTTTACCTTAGGCCTGTTGCCGCTTGATTTCTGTTTTACTGCACCAATATTTGATATTGTTTACTTTGGGGTATAAACTTCAGTGTATAGTTAGCAAAGCAAGCTTATAACTATTTAACTAGAAATAATGTAGGTCTGCCCCTGGCCATCTTGACTCTTGGACGGCTCTGTGTTTGTGTGGGCTGGTGTTCTCAGAGACAACCGACAGGCCCTCTGCTATAGCCACTGCCACAGTAGCAGTTCTCATTTCTTCTAGGCTAGGGAGGGAACAAAGAGCCTGATTGCTTTCCTGGCACCTCCGGCATGCCACAGCTGCCCTATGAAGAGGAGGCCACATTCTTTTCTTGTGAATCCCTGACTTCCTTGCTCTTCACCAGGCAGGGCTGCCTGCTCGGACCCACAGGGCAGCTGCCCCACACACACCTGGTCACTTCAGTCATTGACAGCTCTGTGTTACTCTGGGGTGCAGTGCCTCAGACCACTGACAGGTCCTCTGTCATTGCAGGTGCCAGAGTCCCCACCACTGCTGCCCCCAAGTGGCAGGAGAGAGAGAATAACAAAAGGAGGAGAGGGAATGACAAAAAAGCCTGAGCTCCTTCCAATGCAGTGGCTCATGCCTGTAATCCCAGCACTTTGAAAGGCCAAGGCAGGTGGATCACTAGGTAAAGAGTTCAAGACCAGCCTGACCAACATAGTGAAACCCTTTCTCTATTAAAGATGACAAAAATTAGCCGGGCATGGTGGTGGGCGCCTGGAATTCCAGCTACTCAGGAGACTGAGGCAGGAGAATCATTTGAACCCAGGAAGCAGAGATTGCAGTGAGCTGAGATCGTGCCATTGCACTCCAGCCCTGTTGAGTTCACCCCGGGGCTGCTCTGTGCAGCTAGGGAGTGCCAAGCTGAGATCTGTGGCTGATACTCAAAAGGGAGAGGAACCCACACTCTCAGAGCACTGAGCCAGGTGAGCCACGTAGGCTTGTGGGCTGCTGTGAGAGTGAGGCATGCCTCCATCCACAGGGCCATCCAGAACAGGTGTGGCCTATCTCCCTGTTGCGGTCTCTGACCAAGGGAACCCTGTGGCCTGGAACACCTGACAAAAACACATGGTTGTTCCAGTGATCAATAGTGGCTTCTCCAAGGCCCAGGAGTGGACCTGGTGAGGAAGTCAAGTCTCTCTCCACCACATCACAGCATGGCTGCAAATGCCAGGAAATATGAAGGAGCCACTTGGCTGAGTAAAATCCTGTCTACCTGTCATTACTCTTAAGCACCATACACTAAATCACAGCTGAAACTACAACACTAAAAATACACTGCTAATGTATCCTCCATGTGAAACAAAGTACGAGAATTCAGCCACAAGTAAAGAATTTGGACAGAACTTTGGCCCTCTGAAAACACCCAGAAATGAAGCCAACTGACTATACTAACATACACCACAGTTAAAAGAGTAGCAATTCTCCTGGATAAGAAAGAATAAGTACAATAACTCGGGCAATTAAAAAGCCAGAGTGTTCCCTTCCCTCCAAAGAGTTCCACTAGTTCCCCAGCAGTGGTCCTTAAACCATCTGAAATGACTGAAATGACTTACACAGAATCCAGAATCTGGATGGCAAGGAAGCTCATTGAGATCCAAAAGAAGTTGAAACCCAATCCAAGGAATCCAGGAAATCATCCCAGAAATGAAAGGCAGAATAACCACTTTAAGGAAGAACCAATCTGAACTTGTAGAGTTGAAATAGTCACTATAAGAATTTCATAACACAATCAAAAATATTAGCAGAATACACCAAGCTGAGGGAAGAATCTCAGAGCTTGAAGATTAGCTTTTAAAATCAACTCTGTCAGATGAAAATTTCAAAAGAATTTTAAAAAATGAAAATGAAATCTGAGAAACATGAGATTATGTAAACAGACCAACTCTTTAACTCATTAGTATTCCTGAGAGAGATGGAGAGAGAATAAACAATTTGGAAAACATATTTGAGGAAAATGCTTTCAAAATTTTGTTTCCACAAAAATTTTCCTAATCTTGCTAGAGGGGTTAAAAAAATTAATTCATAATTTTTGTACTTTATTTTACCTTGAGATAAGATTGCTTCCATTTTTTTTGTTTTATTAAGATAGTTATTTTTGTTCCCTTGGAAGATCAAATACATTCCAAGAATTTAACAGGTTTCTGCAGGTTGTGCTTTTTCTTGTACCATTATTTTCCTTTTTGTAAATATTATTTTGTTAGCCTTTCTTATACATTTTCTATATTTGTTCTATGATTGCAATATCATCTATTATATTTACTTTTGTCTATATAAATTATTTGCTATCATGGACCTATTGAAATAACTCTTGGGGCTGTCTACTGAAAGCATATTGGAAACTTTTCATGTGATTGTGAATTGATTTTGTTAGTCTTCAAATATAAAGTTGCAAAGAACATGACAAATAAATTACTGACATATATTTCTTGTATTAATAAAAATCTCACAAATTGCTTTTTTTATATTTCATATAGATCTTGCTCTTTTTGTTACCTTTAATGTAGATTTCCAAAATCTATGACAGATCTCCATTTCACAGAAGCTTTTTATAAACAAGCTACAATTTTGAATTATATAGTGACATGGTATGTTCAATTATGTCTTCTTCTTAAAATTTGTCTATTATTTTATTATTTTCTTAAATCCCTAATTTATCTCAGAAAATAAGTATAATTTGAGCTGGCCTGGGGAGAAGGATACCTTCCCATTTTCTCTATCCTACATTCATGGATCATTTAAATTTTATTCTCTCTTAACATATTTTTTAAGTCAACCCTAATAATATTGATACCTATTATGCATTTATTTGTTAGGGCAACTATTATTTTATACTGTTTTATAGGCCACCCGACAATTTGAAACCATAAGTACACACCAATTTAATTATATTCCAATCATTTACTAACATTTTACATATTTTGTTTGTGGACAGCCCATCCACTGACTCTTTGAAATTATCTCTTTCTAACAGTGACTTCGAGGTAGCTTTTCCATCCAGCTTAGTGTAAAAAATGCCTGGTTTAAATTTATTCTGCTAAATTTCCTTTATTTATCAAACTTAGCTTTAAAGGTATAGTTTTAGTCCTATGGCATCATTTCCATGAGTATACTAAGTCTTCAATGTTTTTAGTAGCTGTTATGCTATATAGAATTGTTTTCTTTCTTCTGTAAGTTATATGGACTTCACTGATTTTGTTTAATTTATACTGTCCCTACATTTATAAAAGTTCTGAATGTTTATTTAGACTTGGTTCATGTATTTGTTTAATCATGCTTAATTTGGTTACCAATTTAATGACTGCTGGTATATTTTTTCCAAAGTCTGAGTAATGTGGGTTATATCAGAAGATGGCTGTGCTTTGTATACTTGTAGGAATAAGGAATTTGAACTTTCTCATTCATAGATACAAGAATTTTTTCAATCCTTGATTGAAAATTTAGCTTTACTTTGATTCTGTTAGAAGGACTATGTCTACCACTTTCTGATATGAATTGAGTCTCTGACAGTGCTGGCTCTTGACAGATACACATTTTGGTAGATGTTCTAATTCTTTCTAATCATATGCTCTACTTTCCATGACTTCCTTGGGCTTCCTTCTCTTTAGTATTTTTTTTTTTTTAATAATTGGTCTAGCTGGCTCAGCATCCCATAGGCCATCATCTAGTACACAGATTATTTTTAATATCTAAGAAGTCAAATAAATTTATAAGCAAAACTAAATTTTTATTGTTTTAAGCCACTGAATATTGAGGAGGTCTATTGTGTATTATAATTGTGGAAACAACTAATACTACATCTATATAAAAATCCTCATATGCACATTTTAAATCAATGCCACGAATTTTAATATTTAAAGTATTTAATGTGACAAATAAGCTTTCATTCTGTTTACTAACTTATTAATCTATGTGGTCTAGATTGGATTGCAAAAGCACTGTTTTGGGATACTACATATATTTAAATTATTTCATTTATTTTAAATAAGATGCATAGTAGGTAAGTCAAAATTAAGATATTTTAAATAAATTTCAAAATATTTATTAAATATTTTGAAAATATTAAAATTAATTCCAAACTGAATTAAGTCATCTCATATTTACAATAATTTATCTCGTGCTTAAATAAATAAATTCAAATAAATTTATGCTTTGATATAAGACATGAAGTACAGATCAATAGACTTTCTACATCTGTATCTACTTTTAATATAAATTTTAAACATTTCTATCAAATTTCTAAAGCATTTAGTAAAGATTTTTCTTAGAGTACAACACCATGAACTTTTCATACTTTAGTAAAAATTATAATTACATTGTGAAATGTGTCATAACAATTTGCAGACACTTTGTTCTCCAAGCTTATTTTTATTGTTGCCCTATGATCATATTTGCCATTGAAAAACATTGTACTTTTTATTAATATTACAAATAATCAAGACAACAGACACTTAAGCAAGTCATCATGCAATTTACATCTTTAAGAACATAGGATCAAATTGATTTTCAGTTTTGTACAAATACCAGAAGCAGATCTCCACAAAATTTTTTCCTTCAACACTTTTTCTTGGGGGTGCAGGGAGGGGATGAATCCTGCTCTTGTCACCCAGGCCAGAGTATAATGGTGAGATCTTGGCTTACTGAAACCTCTGCCTCCCAAGTTCAAACAATTCTCCTGCCTCAGCCTCCTGAGTAGGTGGGATTACAGGCACGTGCCACCACACCCAGGTAATCTTTTGTATTTTTAATTGAGACAGGGTTTCACCTTGTTGGCCAGGATGGTCTCGAACTCCTGACCTCAGGTGATCCACCCACCTCGGCTTCCCATATGGCTGGGATTACAGGCATGAGTCACCACACCCAACCCCTTCAACAGTTATTATTCCTCAATGAGCCATGATTGTCGTTTTTTATATGATTCCATATTATTTTAAAACATGGAGAATATTCTATATTAGAATTTATATAATTCATGATTTTTATGATACCACTCAGCTCACTGTTTCATTTAGCTGACATTATTTTTAGAGCAATATTTTCTTAAGGAAGTTTAAGCTCCTTAATCTGGGTAACAACTCCAGAATGGTTTGCTGTCTTCACAACTGTACCATCCAAACACAGTCCAACACAAAATTTAAATTTCAAATCACTTTTATTGTCATACAGGTTTTAGTTGTATAACATTTCATTGTTTTTAGATAATAAAGCTGAAAAAAGTTAGTTTTTCAGTTCTTAGTTCATATAACCACCATGTTTGAATTGCACACACACCAAAAGAATGGTTATCTATTTCAAATAAAAATTTTTGGTTTTGTTATTCCTATATACAGTATCTGCATTTTTTTTATCTACTGCCATCTGAAGTGTAGTTCATGGACCAGTGCTTTGTATAAAATGTTTGTTATCGAGCCATAACAAGTTTAGGTTTTGGAAGGCTTGCTCTTCCGTGTCAGTACAAACCAGTGGGCCATTCCTGCCTGTAGCCATATACAGAGGTTTGGTGATTTCTGCAAAATCTGGTATCCACAGGCAGCAGTATCCCGTGCCCCCAGAAATTCACGTACCTGTCTCTTGGTGGTAGAAGTGGGAAAACGCAGGATAGCCTCTTTTCGAGCATTGGTGAGTGCCCTTTTTCCTTTGTTTATCTCGTACCCCAGGTAGGAGACCTTGGAGAGACAAAGCTGGGTCTTTTTGGCTGAGACCCCATACTCAAGTTCCTGGAGGAGGTGAAGCAAGTCTTTAGTATACTGCAGACAGCTGTCAGTAGTTTTGGTAGCCAGTAACCGATCATCTACATACTGAAGCAAAGTACAATCAGGATGGCTGGCTCAGAAGGGTCCTGTTGGAGGGTTTCCACCAAAAGAGTAGTGGAATTTTTGAACGCCTGGGGCAACAGAGTCCAAGTGAGTTGGATGGTATCACCTGAGCCAGGATCTGTCCACTGGAAAGCAAAAATTGGTGGGCTTTTGGGGGCCAAAGGGGTGGCAAAGAAGGCATCCTTTAAATCAAGGACTGTGTATACGTATGTTCTGGCAGGAGCAGGCTGAGGAGAGTATATGGATTGGGGACAGCGGGATGGACTGTGACTGTCCACTTGTTGACTTCCCACAAGTCCTGTACTGGCTGGTAATCATTTGTCCTAGGCTTTTTGACTGGCAAAAATGGAGTGTTCCAGGCAGACCGGCAGGGTGTGTATATTGGTCTATAATAGCAATTGAATGGCAGGGTGGATTCCCTCTCAATCCCGCTGACTTACAGGGTATTGTTTTACCTGAACTGTCAGAGCAGTGGCCAGAAGTTCTACAACTACTGGTGGGTGGTGTTTTGCCAGTCTGGAGGATTTGACTCTGTCCAGACTCAGAGGAAAAGAGTTTGTAGATTCTGTAGGAGGGGGTTAACCTCATTTTTCACCAGTTGCAAGGAGCGGGTTAAGAGGCACTCCTCTGCAAGGCGGCAGTTAGTAGGAGCTGAGCAGAGGGAGATGTTGTGGTCCCCAGTGTGGGGTGGGCTTGATCTCCTGAGAAGGAGATAGATGCCTGTAGTTTATGGAGTAGATCCCATCCGAGGAAGGGGAAAGGGCATTCTGGCATTATAAAAAACGTGTGGGTTACTCTCTTTTGACCCAAATTCACTTCCTGGGAATGGGTAAACCAATATTCCCAAGTAGTTCCCGTGGCACCCTGCATGGCAATCTTTCTGTTGGAGATGCCACCCAAAGGGGCTTGTAATACAGACTGCTCCACCTCAGTGTCGACTAGGAAACATACAGGCCAGCCCCCCACCATAGCAGTAACCATGGGCTCCCAGGTGCCGAGGGGCAGGGAGCTCCAACCCCATCAGTCCTCCTCAGACTCTCTGGCTTCCAGAAGAGTGAGAACTTTCCTTCCAGCCTTTCCAGACACTCCTTCCTCCAGTGTCTAATTTTCTTGCAGTAGGCACACTGATTCTGTAGTAGGGGCGGGATTTTTCCCTTTTTCTTGTGGGGGTCTTGAGTTTTTGACTCAGGCCTTTCCCCAGGATGACTTTTTCGTGCAGGGGTCTGTACTTCAGCTTCCCAGATTGCAGCTACTATGAATTTTGCCTGCCTTTGTGATGCCTTATCAGATGCTTCTTCAGCTGCCAAAGTAGCCTGTTTCTGTTTTTCTTGTTCTCTATTGTCATAAACGTTTTGGGCTATGTATAGGATTTGGGAAATGTTCATTCCAACAAATCCCTCAAGCTTTTGTAACTTTTTTTGAATATCAGGAGGTGCCTGGGTCACAAATGCCAAATTAATAGCATGGCTATTTTTGGGAGCTGCTGGATCAAACAGGGTATAAGTTTGATAAAATTCCTGGAGGCACTCTAAAAATGCTCCAGGGACTCACTGGGCCCCTGGACAACTTCCATTGTCTTAGACAAATTCAGGCTTTTGAGCAGCTCCCTTAATACCCACTAGGAGATGCCCATGAAACTCATCCAAAGCTCTCCTCTCTGCCACTGTGTTTGGGTCCCAATTTGGCTGAGTAGAGGGAATAACTTCCTCTAAGAGGTTTTGAGCCTCTTCCTCCAGCCTACTTGCTGAGGAAGGAAATACTTTCTAGCCTCCCTACAAATGTGGTACCTTTCCTCAGAGGTAAAGAGGGTTAGAAGAAGCTGCTGGCAATCATTCCAGGTGGGTCAGTGGGCTTGGAACACAGACTCCACCAGTGCAGTCAAGACCTGGGGTTTCCCAGAAAATGGTGGACTTTGAGCTTTCCAGTTGTACAGGTCAGAATTAGAAAAGGGAATATGGACCATAAATGGGCCAGCCTGCCCACTGCCCAGAGGGGGTGGCACCTCTCTGAGGGGAAGCAATGGAGTGACCTTCTATACCTAGGGCCACAGCCTGGAGGCAATGGGTGAAGGATCCATGGAAGCTGGCTGTTCAGAGGTTGGCAGCAGTGGAGAGGCCACAGGAGACAAGTTGAAGAGGCAGAAGGGGATCGCAAGGGAGATGGAGGTGAGGGTGGTGAAGGATTGTAAGGTGGATGCAAAAGAAGGGAACAGTCTTCCTCTTCTGAAGGGGGCAACACAGGAGGAATGGAGGGAGCCAAGGGTTTGGGCAAGGGAGAGGTTCATCTTAGAAGGACCCTGGATGAGGGACTATGAGTGGTGCAGGATTGTAGCCAAAGAGTAGGATTCTGGACTAGGTCTGGTCGTTGGTTAACATAGGGAAACTGATCAGGGCGCCCAGCTCTTCCAGTAACAACTTCACACACCTCCTATACTGTTTTAAAATCCAGTGACCTGGCCAGGGGCCATCCCATTCCAAACTTTGGCCATTCCACTTTGCAGAGAGTTTGGAGCCTGCTTTTTGTAAGGCATACTCTGTACTCTCCTGAAAAACCTAAGGTAAAATTCTTTAACATGCACTGGAAGGGTGTAGAGGGTAGAGAAGAAGCAGAGCCCATTATGGAAAGTACTTAGGGGAACCTAGTGGCTTCAGGGGTGCTTTGGGAGCTCTTTTGGCCTTATACCCAATATACCATTGATTTCTATTGATGTCTCCATGTCTCAAAGGCAGAGACATTGAACTGGGCTCTGTCAGCTACGGGCTTGAGGAGAGAGATAAGAGAGTCAGCACCTGGAGATGTTGGACCTAGTGTGATAAGGGAACTAGGTGGGTCCAGGGTAAGGGATGAGGTTCAGGAGGATAAAGACCACCAGAATGATCCCACCAGTACCACCTGACAGTGAGTTCCCACCCAGCAATGTTATAGGAGTGGAAAAGTTGTAGAGCTAAAAAGGCATAGGTCTCCTTAAACAGGGGCTTATCTAAAGGCACAGGAAAGTGGTAGGATGACAGAAAAGGTGGGCCAAGAGGTCAGCAGGGTGGGTGTTCTGAATCTACCAGTGGTCTATGGGACTGTCATACCAGTCACTGGGACATGGCTCATGACAGTCCAACTTCCAGCAACCCTTATGATGCCAAAAATCCCCAACAGAACAACTTTCCAAAGGTTTTGTACAAGCCTTCCCGTAGCAACACTTAACTCTCTTTTCACAGAAAAGACAGTCTTGAGGTGACCAGTCCAGGTGACAGATCAGGGAGATGGTATTCAGCAGGATGAGGTCTTTAGCAAGGGCCTTAAAGAAATTCTGGCCTAGGGCCAGGCTCAGTGGGTCATGCCTGTAATCCCAGCCAGTGGATCATGAGGTCAAGAGATCAAGACCATCCTGGTCAACATGGTGAAACCCCATCTCTACTGAAAATACAAAAAATTAGCTGGGCATGGTGGCGCATGCTTGTAATCCCAGCTGCTCAGGAGGCTGAGGCAGGAGAACTGCCTGAACCCAGGAGGCAGAGGTTGTGGTGAGCTGAGATCATGCCATTGCACTCCAGCCTGGGTAACAAGAGCAAAACTCTGTCTCAAAAAAAAAAAAAAAAAAAAAAAGAAAAGAAAAGAAATTCTGGCCTAACTGCCTTGGACAATGGCAGCGATGTGACATGTAACTTACACGTTAACAGTGAGAAAAACAGCAAACACAAGACACACAGACTTGGACACAAAACAGCACAATGAACAGTGAGGTAGATAAGGCAGTGAGGTAGATAAATGATTGTGGTTATTTTAAAAGGACAGATGAGGTGAGGAGAATCCCATATTGGGAACTCTTAGATGCCCACCTGGCCACTCCCCTTACAGGGATGCAGGTGCCTCTTGACACAGACAGGTTGCTATAAACCCTGGACTTGGATCAGGACTAGTCCAATGCTGTGTAACTAGTTCGATGCTGTCTTTAAGCTATATGAGGTTACCACAGAACCACAGGTTGGGACCCACTCGGACTCCATAGCTTTTGCTGTGAAGCCACAAACTGAATCCTTAGACACAAACCTCTAAATTCCCCACACACTCACACATGCATGAACACATGCACTCAGAGGTTATTATAGTCTTATGCACTTTGTTAACAGTTTGAACCCTAAAGAAATTTTTATCTTGTTTATAAATGTTTTAAATTAGACAGAAATCAGGGACCCTGTCCTCCAGCATTCTGAAGTGGTGACAGAGTCCAGAGGGGTTCCCTCATCGGGGCTGAACCCCTCTAAATAAGACAGTAGGACAGTACCAGGAACCCAAGACACCCAGAGTTCAAAAATAGAACCAGCAACTCTAGACCCCCAGAGTTCAAAGACAGAACAGAATTAGGAACCCTGCACACCCAGAGTTCAGAAAGCAGAACCAGGGACTCTGGACACCCAGAGGCCAAAACTTAGAACTAGGACTAGGGATTCTGGGGCACCCAGTGGCCAAAAATCAGAAACAGAACCAGGGACTCTGGACACCCAGAGTCCAAAAACCAGAACCAGGACCAGGGTCTCTGGGGCACCCACAGCCCAAGGTCACAGGAATCACTGTAGTCAATTCTGGCATCCCAGTAATTGGATGATACCTGTAACTTCCAGAAATAATCAGGTCAGGCCTGACTTACCTTCTCCATGGAGCAGGACCAGGGACTTGGAAGAATAATTTGGGGGAGCATGCCAGGAGTCGATCCACTCTCCTCTGACAAGGGGTGGCCTATGGGGCTCTGGAACATCTCATGGGGCGCCTCCTCTATAGCCCACCTCCCATCTCGGGGGAGCCCAGAATAAGCCTGGTCTGCATCTAGTGGTGAATATCTAGCGGGGGCCTCCAAATGTAGTAACTGAGTGAGTTAGAAGGAATGCACCACACACTGAGTTCCAAATTAAGAGTTCTTTTATTAGCCGGCAACCGAGAGACAGATAACACTCAAAATTCTCTCAGCCCCAAGGAAGGGGCTTGATTGTCTTTTATACTTTGACTTAGGTAAGGGAGGGGGTAACTAGCTAAAGCGGAATTTTATAGAAACAGAAAAGCAGATTAGAGGAAGGGGCTGCGTGCACAGGTGTTTTTCATACAATCACTAGAAGTGAGGAGATTAGGCTCCTGCTACACAATGACTAAAGGGAAAATATTTTTCTTACGATGGCAGAGGGGTATGCCAAGCAGGATGTGGTTACAATAGTTGGTGTTAAGAACAGTACCTTCAACACTTCTAAGTGCAGTGTGACCCAGTTATGTACGCGGAGGGGCTGTGGTAGGGAGAGGGAAGCTAGACTGGAGTTTGCAGCTAAGATGGCGTCAGTGATGCTAGCCCAGGGTAGGTTACTACATTATAAACGTAAGAAAAGACAAAAAAAAAAAACCCTAATAGAACAAAAAAAAAACTATGAAACTGTGAATCAAAGAATTTGGAAATAGACAATTTACAGAATAAATAAAATGTTCAACAAACACATAAATGAGGTCAACTTCACGAGAAATCAATAAAATGCCAAATAGCAATGGGATATGACTTCACAGATATCAATGAAACAATGAAAATGCATGATGATGCCAATTATTTAAAGAAAAGAACATCTCATGCCCTATTCTTGGACGTGTAAAATGGCTGCAACTATCGCAGGGGACTTCCTGGGTTAGCTCCAGCAGATTCTGAAAGCACAGATGACAGCATGAGGACATGGCTCATACACCTCTAATTACTGTTCCTAAACAGCTGTTCCTTCCCTGGTGGGGTTTTGCCCACACTGTGGAGTCTTTCCCTGTCAAGATGCAGCTTAGTATTTGGCCAAAGAGTCAAGGAGTCTCCAATGGGTATTTCTTACTTCGTGTAGCATTTTGTTTTTTCAGTACCCTGCTCATACATTTCAGTCATCGTAGCCATGTCAAACTCCAATTTCTATCCTTGCTCAGAGAGACTACTTGCTTTATTTGGGCTCACATAAGTGTATTGTCCCCAAATACAAAGCCAGGACAATTTTTTTTTTTCGATATACCCAGATTTTACAGGCTTGCAACATTTGTTGTCTAAAATCAAATAATAGTATTTCTCATATTTACAAACATATTAAACAGATATTTTATGTATTTTATCCAGCTCAAACTTGGATATGAGAATATAATAGGAGACAATGACATTACTTAAAGGAAATTGATATCTCTGATTATATAAGCATTGTAATTACCTTGTTTCTCTTTGATTTAAAACACCCAGTTGTAATGGTTTGTAGTTTTAGAAGATTCACTGATCTCCTAGTACATGAAGAATACTATGAATAATATAAACATGGAAACTCTCACAGATTAACTTTGTGTTGACTCTATCACATCTGCATAATGGTTGATCTTTCTGAACCAAGTCCCCTAAAGCAAGTTCTCTGCTCTTTAAACTGCATAAATATCCAATTAAATAAATTTATTTTTTGTTTTTATCTACATTTCATAAAGCTAATCTGTATTTTAAACTTTATCTACATTGTCTAAAATATAATTATATATACATTATAAAGTATATCTATATGTTATAAAATTAGAAAATTTAAACTGCAAAAAGATCCAACTAATTTTATTTTTTCTTTTCATTTTATCTACATCTTATAAAATGTGTATGAATATATATCATATCAAAATAATAGGATTTTCTAAATGAATACTGATAGGAATGAAAAAATAAAAGAATATTTGCCCAAAATTAAATATGCAGTAGAAAATTTGATATATAATAGGAAAATATAACTATATTTAGAGATAATCTTGCATGTGAAAATTACATTGAATGTGAAAAAGAAGGCACTCTGCTTATAAAAGAAAATATTAAGTTGTTTTTAAAATTTATATTTGCTCACTTTGCATTTATGGCTAATGCTATTAATATATGTGGTTAAAACTTTTCATTAATTTGACAATAAGTGTTATAGCTATTAAGAATGGATTGCTTCCTTTACCAGAAAAAAGAAACTACAGCTGTACAAGTAGAATACATTTAATCAAATATTTTAATTATTGCCTTACTTTAGGTCAGAGAGAAACATTAGGGCAAAGTTATAACTGCATGTCTGGCAATACACATAGCAATTTATTGGACATGCAGTTTAATAATAAATGACACTGGGATTAAAATATGTGATACTAAATCATTTATTTGAATCTTTTAATTTGAATGTGTCATGATTAATGGTATTAGAAAAATGTTAATCTAAGGTGTATATTACTTTAGTTCATTCTAATATACCTAGTTTGATAAGAACTTTTGATTAACTTATAATTTATATCTTTTAAAATAAATTCTGAAATAGTTTGCACATCTAAATAAACTATCATGTGGAAATCAATAGACAATTTGTAAAAACAAGTGACATATCAATATATTTGTTACTGTGTGTGTGTTCCTGATTTTTGTTAACGATAAATTTGAATGTAAACATTTGATTCCACATATAAAACACTTCATGCCTATAATTTAGGGCTCAGAACTCTTTTGAAGAACTATCTAGCTTGTGGACATTGGATTTTAATATAATCGTTGGTGACCTGTAATCGACCTAGGCCTCAGAACACTGAAAGAAAACTGAAGGAATAAGATAGCATGGAGCACTGCAGAGCCATATGGAACCTCAAAATTTGTGGAAGGACGAAAGTGAGCACAGGTTAAAACAATGGGATTGTTGAAAGGCTTCTAAGAAGCAGTTAGATCTCCTTATCACTAGACTCAAAGAAGTAGGTAGATCCCCGTATCACTAGAATCTTTGTGACTGAGTGAAATGGTTCATCTTTCCAGAGAGAAACAAGGAAGACAGTAAAGCACAGTGTCTCTGTATTGGAAGACACCAGAAAGCAGGGGGATGTCATGCTGGAAAGAGGGTAAGTGACAGTCTACCTGCACCGTGGTGATCCACTCAGCTCCCAGAAAGGGACAGATCACTTTGAACCTGGAATATTCTTCCCTGAGAAATCTGATCAGCTGTAATAAAGTCCATGGTTAACCAGCTGAACTCCTGGGTATAGGATTCTAGTAAGGGACTGAAAGCCTCTGCTTAACTATAAACAGAGCACCATGATCACCAGACCTCTGAGAAAAATCTCTTTCATAAAACAGACCAAAATAAACAAATATAAGAAAAGCAACTTGAGGAGAAAGATTATTCAGGTTGAAGTAAGTTTATAAAAAACTGTCTTAATGATTGAGGGATTAATGAGTGAGAGAGAGATTTTCCTTCATTGAAGCAAGAATGGAATACAAATTCACAAATTTTTAAAAACTCAGAAAACAAGAAGTGTTCTTAGAAATTAAAGTATAAAATAAAAACGGAGATGACAAATTCAGATGAAAAGAGAATGATAAATTTGAAAAATCTTTCAGAAAGTAAAGCAGAAACTTTTTTTGTTGAAAAGTAGAGGAATGTTTCAATTGGTGAATGAACTAGTAGAAGAGCAAATTCTGAATAATAGTGCTCCAGAAACAGAAATTTAAAAAAAATACATAATAAACTAAGAAAGAATTCCACATCTGAAAGGCAAGAATTTCCAGATTCAAAAAACCACTGATTGTCGAGGCCAATAGATGAAAACACATTCATCAAGGCATACCCCTCACAGAATTTCAAAAACTGGAGACAAACCATACCACAATTTTTCAGAGAGAGGAAATATGACCATAGAAGAATATATTAGAAAGAAGACTCTCAGTATTATTGCATATCTAATTTCTGTTACACAGACTATCTTACTGTTAGGATTTGAATAAAAAATTAAAAAGATCGTTTTACACATGCACACATATGTTCATTGCAGCACTGTTTACAATAGCAAAGACTTGGAACTAACCCAAATGCCCATTGATGATAGACAGGACAGGGAAAATGTGACACATATACACCATGGAATACTATGCAGCCATCAAAAATGATGAGTTTGTGTCCTTTGTAGGGACATGGATGAACCTGGAAACCATCATTCTCAGCAAACTGACACAAGAACAGAAAATCAAACACCACATGCTCTCACTCATAGGTGGGTGTTGAACAATGAGAACACATGGATACAGGGTGGGGAGCATCACACAGTGAGGTCTGCGGTGGGGGACTAGAGGAGGGACAGTGGGGGTAGGGAGTTGGGGAGGGATAACATGGGGAGAAAGGCCAGATATATGTGAAGGGGATGGGGGCAGCAAACCACATTGCCATGTATGTATCTATGCAACAATCCTGCATGTTCTTCACATGTACCCCAGAACCTAAAATGCAATAAAATATATATTTTTTTAAAAAATGTAAAAGATCTTTTTTATCTTTGTCTTCTATGTAGAACATTCACTTATATTAGATCATCAGTTAGAATTCCACAATCTCTCCTCATTCCTGTAGAATGACACATGGCATTAACAGATGTTAATGAGTCTATTTGTTGAGCAAAGCTAGTGGAAAAGAGATATAACAGAATAATGAGAAAAAAAATTGATGCAGAAGTTCAGGCTGGAGGGGAATTGTTCATTGTTATTTACATTTTGTTCTAATTCCTTGAAAGTTATCCTCAACTGTTTGGATGAGTTTTAAAACTCTCTGTGTAGGAAAGAGTATTCTGAAATATTCATGAGGAAATGGCACATTATGTCTTGATGAATATCTGTGTATGAAAGAAATAAAGGAAGAAAATAAGAAAGGAGTAGGTGGGAACCTGGCATTGTGGTTTACACCTGTAATCTCAGAACTTTGGGAGGCTGAAACAGGATATAGCTTGAAGCCAGGAGTTTGAGACCAGCTGGGCAACATAGTGAGACCCCCATCACTATAAAAAAATTAAAAATTACTCAGGTATCATAGTGCATACCTGTAGTCCCTGTTACTTGAGAGGCTAAGGCAGAAGGATCACGTGAGCCCAGGTGTTAAAGGATACAGAAAAATCAAGAGAAATTTTAAA
Organism: Saguinus oedipus; assembly: GCA_031835075.1. Lineage (NCBI taxonomy): Eukaryota > Metazoa > Chordata > Mammalia > Primates > Cebidae > Saguinus > Saguinus oedipus. The sequence continues at coordinate 183,913,936 of CM063171.1, read as the reverse complement.
CTGGTTCCAAATCTCTACGCTTCTAACTTCAAAGTGTACAAAACATACAGGTACCAAAATCATTGTGCTGTTTTCAAAATTATATAACAAAATGATTAAATCAGCTCTGTGCACTCTTTCCTTTTCTCTGTTTATTTCTTCTTTAAAATCACCAGAGTTTTTAACTTAGAAAAAGAGATATAAATTAGCTGAGTTGGAAAGGCAGGAATTCAGCAGAATACAATTTAAAATCTAACTACCTGGTAAAACTGCATGAATCCCACCATTTTAAAATATCCACACTTTGTTTTATGTTTAAGTCCTAGTAACTAGTGGTTTTTAGAGATTAGAATCATCTGACAACAATCCAATACCTATTTATGATCAGAAACTCCCAGAGAACTAGAAATATAGGGGATATCCTCAATTTGGTAAGGAACATCTACAAAAGACCTACAGCTAACATCACATCATACTTGATGGGGAGAAATTGAATGCTCCCTTTAGGAGTAGGGTGTCTTCTTTCAGCACTGTTATTCAATATCATGTTGGAAATCTTAGATGATACAGTAAGACAAAAAAGGGTATAAAAACTGTATGAATTAGGAAAGAAAAAATAAAGTTTTTGTTCAAATAAGAAGTGATTGTTGGTGAAGAAAATCCCAAAGTATTAACAGAAAGGAAAGAAAAGCATTTCCTAGAAGAAGTGATGAGTTTATCGAGGTCACAAGACACAAGGTTCATCTGCAGGAATTCAGCAGAATACAATTTAAAATCTAACCACCTGGTAAAACTGTATAGATCACACCATTCTAAAATCTCCATGCTTCGTTTTGTGTTTAAGTCCTAGTGATTTTGGAGATTAGAATCATCGGACAAAAATCCAATACCTATAACCAGTATTAAATAAATACCTAATATCAAATAAAGTAATATTACCTTGTAATATTGTAATAATTGCATTCCTATATACAAGCAATTAAAAATTGGAATTTGATGTGAAAAGCAATTTAATTTACAATGACACCCCAAAAATTGTATATTAAGTATAAATTTAACAACATATGTGTCATACCTCTATATGAATAACTATGAAAAAAAGTTTTAAATGTGAAGAGATAGTTCTTGTCCTGGTGCATGGATTGGAAGACCCAAAATTGTTAATATGTCTTTCTTCTCAACTTGATCCATAAATTTCAAAAGACCTCAATTAAAATCTTAGCAAGCTATTTTCAGAGATACTGAAAAAATGATTCTCAAGTTTATATGGAAAAGAAAGACATAAAGTAGCCAATAACATATTGAAAAAGAACAATACAGTTTGAGAACTCACATTACCAAGTTTCAGCACTTACTATAAGGCTACAATAATCAAGACAGCACATTATTAGTGAAAGAGCAGACATATAGATCAGTGGCACAGAATAGAAAGCCTGTAAATATATCTACGCAAATATAGTTGTTATGAGTTAAACTGTGCTCCCCACAGATTCCTACAGTGAAGTAATAACCCCGCTTTCCTCAGGTGACTGTATTTGGAGACAGAGTTCTTACAGAGGAAATTAAGTCAAAATGAGGTCATTAGGATGGGCCTTAATGACAGGCGTCCTTCTAAACAGAGGAAATCTGGACCAGACATGAGCAGAGAGAAGCTGACCTGAAAATACCAGAGTAAGATGGTTATCCTCCAAACAAAGAGGGAGGCCTGAAACACACCCTTCCCCCGTGGCCCTCAGAATAAACCGACCCTGCTAACACCTTGATCTTGGACTTCTAGCCCCCAGAACTGTTAAAAAATATATTTACATTGTTTAAGACTGAGAAGCCGGGTTCCTTGCTATGATAGTCCTCACAAATTAATACTGTATTGATAGTTAATTAATCTTTGGCAAAGGAGCAAAGGTGATTCAGTGGAGGAAGAGTAGTCTTTTCAACAAACTGTGCTGGAAAATTTACATGTCAATATGCAAACTAGTGAACTACATCCAGACTTTATACCTTACATAAAAATTAATTCAAAATGAATCCTGAAATAAATGCAAAATGTACAACTACAAAAATTCTTGAAAAACATAAGAGAACAGGTACAAGACCCTGAGTTTCGGGATGCCTTTCTAACTAAAATATCAAAAGTAAAACTCGGGAAAAATCTGATAATTTTAGTTTTATTAAAATTTAAAACTTTTGGTCTGACAAAGACACTATTAATAGAATGAAAGTATCAGTCATAGACTAGGTAAAAATATATACAAACATTATATCTAATAAAGGACTTTTATCTAAAATACAAAAATGACTCTTGAAACCCACCAATAAGTAAACAAGCAAATCAAACATTAAAATGGACAAAGATCTCAACAGAGATTTCATCAATGAAAATAAACACATTGCAAACAACATATGAAAAGATGCACAGTATAATGTGTCATTAGGAAATCCAAATTAAAACAACAACGAGATACCTTATTATGACAGCTAAAAACACTAACAATACCATTGCTGGCTACATTACAAAGTAACAGATTATCTTATTAATTGATTATAAGAATGAAGAATGGTACAGCCACTTTGGAAGATGGGTTGGCAATTAATTATAAAAATTAACATAGTCTTCCCATATGATCCAGCAATCACACTCCCAGGCTTTTACCCAACTGATTTGAAAATCTGCATATGCATCTGAACATCAATGTTTATAAAAGTTTCTTTGTAATCACCCAAATATGGAAGTAACCAAAGCATCCTTCAAAAATTGAATAGAACTACAAAATGCACTGCATTCCTTATAATGGAATATTATTGACATTAAAGAGAAATAAGCTAATCAAGCCATGAAAAGACATGGACAAATCTAAAATACACACTGCTGTGAAACAAACCAGTCTAACAAAGCTGCATTTTATATGATGTCAGTTATATTCTGGAAAAGGCAAACTACAAAGACAGAAAACAGATTTGTGGTTGCCAGGGATTCAATATGCAGTCAGGGAAGAGTTAGATAGGTGAAGTACATGGATATTTTACAATTGTCAAAGTAATTTATATGACACTAAGATAGTGAATAAAAGACATTAGACATTTGTGAAACCCAATGAAACTGAAGCATGAAGAATAAACCTCAATAAATGCAAATTTTAAGAAATATTTTTAACAGATTAGGTGATCATAGAACAAAATGCAGAATGTGACAAAATAACCTAAACGTATTACAAATTTATAAAACAGCCTCACTGAAGTGGATGAAAGAATAAGTTGCTGGCCTATGTAACTTTGGAAATGAGCGGAGTCTGTAACGCTAAAGGCAAAAAGAACTGGACATAACTGCTCTACTCTATTGGTATAGTGCTTCCCTTGAGGCTAACCCTAAGTATAAAACAAATATCCATGAATCATACAGATATAAATAAATGATTGAGATACAAATAAATGGAGAGCATAGACAAGTCTCCGTGAGAAAGAATTCCAAATAATTTCTGTAGATATTCTACCTTTAAGAATTACAACATAACTTCTGACTTCTAAAGTGAGAGCTGTGCATAGTAACTTTCTTCTAAAAAGTACAGTATAGGAAAAAAGGAATCTCACAAAGACAACTTAAAGTTGACATTGACAGTACTAAGCCATACTGATAACATGGATACCCCAGATATATTGTGACGAGAATGGCATCTTACTGTTACCAAAGGGGAGGATGTTGCTGGAGGGACAACAGCCCTATGCTTTCCCTGATCAGGTGGGCCTGAGGTCCATGGGTCTCACACTCACCCAAGAATGGGGGAGTGGACCCTGCTGCCAGCAGTGAGCTCCTTGGAGTAAATATTAAACCCAAAAAGTTTTATAGAAAAGTGATTTATTTTGGGGAGGGAGGGACGGGAAGAGACAGAGAGAGAGAGAGAGAGAGAGAGAGAGAGAGAGAGAGAGAGAGAGAGAGAGAGAGAGAGAGAGAGAGAGAGAGAGAATGAGAGGGAGAGAGAAGTGAAAAACAGTTCTTACACTGAATGAGAGGAGAGAAAAACAGCTCTCACATTGAGTGAGAGGGGATCCAGAAAGATGGAGTTCATGTAGGTGAAGTAGCAGGGGTATTTAACCTGGGAGTTACTCCTGCCCCATTTGAGTTTTTTTGTCCTGTGGAGAGGAGTTCCTTCAAACTTCGGCTGGACTGGTTGATCTCTGTTTCTGGGCAGTCTATCTTCCCTGTGCCCAGGAAAGTCAAACAAAGACCTCTAAGCTCCTTGATGGAGCAGTGGGCAGGTATGGTGCTGGAAAGTTCTTGCCCTCAAAACTGCACCCCCTTGTGGACACAAGGAGAGAATATATTCCCTCCGTACCTCTGTGGCCTCTCATGCAAGAACACATTACCCCATCTAATCATGTAAAAGTCAGAAAAATCTTATTTGAAGGAAATTTGATAAAATATTTGGTCAGTAATCATCAAATCTGTTGAAATCATCAAATAAAGGGAAATCAGAAGTGATCACCACCAAGAAGAGCTTAAGGAAATATGACTATTAAATATAATATGGTATCTTGGTTGAGCTCCTGAAACAAAGGACATTAGCAAAAACTGAGCAAATGGGAATAAAGTATGAACTTAATTAATAATAATGTATCAATACTGGATTATTGTGATGAATGTGCTATACTATTATAAAATGCTAATAATAGGGAAACTGGGTATAGGATACAAGAGAACTTTCTGTACTATCTTCACAATAAACCTGTATCTCTAAATGATCCTGAATAGTTTGTTTTTAAAAGAATGAAAATGGAAACTAAATATGAACTAGAGAATGTCAACAGTATCAATTAAAATGTAATTTCATGCAAGAACATATAAACTAAAAACAATCTGGCAAGAATGAATAAATGCATGAGAGCACGGAATGTAACAGGAATGTAAAATAAGACAGTGATACTGATATTTACAAAATAATAAGAAGAAATGTAATACATATGCACAATAGAATATGATTCTGCCACAAAAAGAATGAAAACCTGTCATTTACAACAACATGGATGGAACCGAAGGACATTAAGCAAAATAAGCCAGACATATTCTCACTCACATGTAGTAGCTAAAATAATTGCTCACACAAATATAGAGATTAGAATTATGGTTATCATAGGCTGTAAAGGGTAGTGGGGAGGATGGGATTAAGAGGGCTTGGTTAACAGACACAAGCATACTTAGAATAAATAATATCTCATGTTCTGTAGCACAATGGGGCAACTACAGTTAACCATAATTTCAAAATAAATAGAATACCAGATCTAGAATGTTCATAACACAAAGAAATAATAAATGCTTGAGGGGATAGATATCCCAATTATTGTGATTTAATGATTACACATTGTATGCATGTATCAACATTACACAGTACCCCATAAATACATACACCTATTATGTAGCCATAAAAAATGTAAACATTTAAAATGAATATATAAAAATGATATCTCATGAGTAACTTGATATTACCACATTTGAAAAATAAGGAAAAATTTAAAAATAAATTTAGAAACAAGCAAAACTAAAAAAAAATTACTTAAAAATGAAAGACATATTCATGTTGCTTAGAAATAAAGACATAGGGGAGTAAGCCATAAATATCTAGCATGGACAATACTATCACAAATGTCAGAATAATGCTATTTTGGGAAGGAAAATAGAATCTTGAGGCAATGGGGCACAGTGAAGAGCTGGCTATATTTCATTTCTTGACATTGGTGGTTATTTGGTGATGTTTTCTTTTTGATTATTCTTATTTTATCTATTCTTTATTATTTTTATTATACATACATTTTATATATATGACAAATCTCATAAGAAGACAAAATCAAAAATGTATTCTGGCTATAATGTAATATAGATAGAGTTAGGCAACACTGGAAACACAGGCTTTATTTGGGAGAGTTACATGATGATCAAGTGAAAGAAAATTAAAATCCGAGCAAACTGTAAAAACTATGTCTTTGCCTCTGCATGCCGCTTGTGCTGCACATCCAAGGGGAATCATTAGCTTAGGATTTGATGTGCTTGGTTTCCTTGGAACTCTGCAACACAGTGAAACTGACTAATGAGAAGGAAATTGATTAATTCAATGAGAATGGATAAATAAATTGCATTTGAAGTATATAATTAGGGCTACTAGGGCTTAATGAAATATTACCAAGCTTATCCTAAGATATAAAGGAAAAATAACAAAATTTTGCTGCACCAAAAGCATCTCTTCTACCAATTCTATTTTTGAATGCTTTTGTTTCTCTCTTTTTGTTACCCACCAGATGATGCTTTGCTAAAATCACTTTATACTTTTAACTTCGATTACTATGTTTTATCTTCAATTATATTCCACCCACATAAACATCCTCATGAACATTTTATTACATACTTTCGATCACTCATAATTATTCACATATATTGACTGTTCACAAGAATTTCCTTTCTGCTTCATCTGTCTAGTGAGAGATTGATCTGCTCAGTGAGAACAAATAAATAGTTGTCTTCTTACTTAATATAAGTCTTAACTGAGTATTTGTACTATGGATAATATAGTGTCCATAAACATACATACACATAAGAAGTTTTGGTGGAACAAATTTAATAAGACATAGTTGATTACTCTGAGATTTCTGATGTGGACAACAGCATGGATATAAAGAACACAGAAAAATAATAATGTTTAGAAGAGAAAACTGTGGCCAGGCATGGTGGCTCACACCTGTATCCCAGCACTTTGGGAGGTCGAGGCAGGCAGATCACCTGAGGTCAGGAATTCGAGACCAGCATGGCTGACATAGTGAAATCCCATCTCTACTAAAAATACAAAAATTACCCTGGGCTTGGTGGTGCACACCTGTAATCCCAGCTACTTCAGGAGAATCACTTGAACCAAGAAGACCAAGGTTGCAGTGAGCTGAGATTGTGCCACTGCACTCCAGCCTGGGCAACAGAGCGAGACTCCATCTAAATAAATAAATAAGTAATAAAGGAAGAGAAAACTGTGAGTTCTGTTGGGACATTGTTTAATTCAGTGTTTTCAACCAAGGGTGATTTTCGTCCTCTCAGAAGACACATGGCAATGTCTAGAAACATGTTTGTTTGTAACAGGTGTGAGATGTCCTCCTGCGATGTAGTGTGCAGAGGCCAGGGATGGTGCCAAACATCCTGCAATGCACAGTACAACCTCCCACATCAAAGAATAACCAGAAATGCCAATAGTGCAGAGATTTAACAATCCTGGTTTAATCTGAGTGGCTGTGATGAAGTCTAATAAGAGACTTGATGTGCACGTCTAAAGCTCAGGAGAGAGATTTGACTGAGAACTGTATCTGCTAACTACTAAAATAGTAGCTTCTTCAGCAATTGATCCCTTCTTTATTTCTATATGTTAACTCTCAAAAAGTTCATTAACAATTCTGTGCCCTAGTCCAGGGTATGAAATGACCCCATTGGCCTTAGTCTAGGGAATGGAATCACCCAATCAGTAAAAAGCTTTTAAAGAAATATTTTGCTCTTCAAATACATTTTCCCTTTAGGTTTATTTTGAGATAGCAACAAATGACAGTCTTAGAAAGCTTTTGAATGGGACTAGATGAAATTATGAAAATTGTTAATACAATACAAGAATTAAATATTGACCATTTTAGTGAACGATTTTTGGAAGTATGCAGTTTTGGTTGTAGCATTTTAAAAATCCATTCATCCTGACAGAAATAGTTATGATTTTCACCAGGTTCTGGTCCCTATTCAACGGAAAATGGAGAAATAGTGGTAATTGCTTTAAGAGACCATTCCATCAGCCTGCACTCATGAATTCCCACGTTCACGATAGTAATTTATTAGTGATAAAATAATTTGATTTGCATCTTTATTATATACCCAAAGAGAGATCATTAGGATGCCACACATTTATCTAATTCTTTTAACATAATGATCCTTTTGGAAGACAGTTGTTTGAGCAGATTTCTGCAGGCTTTCTCTGGTGAAAACTTACTTTGTCATTTCTGTCAAGTGTTCCTTGCTTGACAGGTTTCTGTGTGTGGGTGATTGTTTCCATGGATCTGCAGCAACGAACAGCTCTTTCAAGACGTTGCTGTCCTCGTTCCATTTCTCGCTCTTTAAAAGGAGATACACTTGTCGTGTTCTGAAGAAGCCCAAGAACCTCTGAAAAAAATATTTTGAAAGGGAGAAGAGTCATCTTGTTGCTGCCTGGTCCAGGGCCTTGGACTCTTTTCTAGAAACGCTTCTTTACCAAAAAGAAGAAGAAGAAGAAGAAACAATAGAAACCAGAGCCATTTGTTTAATGAAGATTAGACTTAGATAATCCTCTTGGAATGACCCTTGATATATTTAACAGAGTTCTTGTTTTTATTTGACCCCTCAATTAAATTTTCATCGTAGATTCAAATCAATTTCTGCTATAGGAAATAAAGATTTGCTCAAAGATTTCTGGGCAAAGATGTCCATGACATACATATGCGCATCCAAACACCTGCATACAAACCTAAATATTTAACAATACAAAATTGAAAAGTAGGATACAAAATTCTGCAATCATTAAAAATGTCTGTGTTTTTAAATTAACTGCTAAAGAAGTATTAAGTGGCAAATTATAGGTATACATCGCAGTAAATTATACAAAGTAAGCACATTCATGTAACCATAATCACAGAAAGTTGAATATAGCCAGTATTTTTAGTACAAGAATTCATCATCTTCATAGTCAGTTTAAAGGAAAGAGGAATGCTTAAGCCCAGGAGATCAAGGCTGTAGTGTAATAGTATGCCTGTGAATAGCCACTGCACTCAAGTCTTAGAAACAGACCTCGTCTCTAAAAAAAAAATAAATTATAATGCCAATTTTATTTTTCTGTTTTCCTAGCTGATCAAATTATTTTTTCCCTATCTTCCATAGAAATAAGAAATTTCTTCTGTTGTTTGCAATTCCATTGCTTCTCTATATATCATCGTCAAATGCACATATACCAAAAACAAGCATCTTTGATTTTTTATCAATAATGTAATGGAGGTGTCTAGCACATGGCACAAACTCAAAAACATTTCCAGAATTAATGAATGTGTTGTTATTATTAAATAAATGTAAACTACCCTACAGTTTTCATCACCAAAGGCCCTATTCTCTTGATTCCCTTTTAATGCTTTTAGTGCTCCATTTCAGCCACCCACCAGATTATGCTTTTGCTAAGTTTACACTTTTAATTTCAATTACTATTTTCCTTGCGCTGTCTTCTCTACATCAAGCATCTTCATGTAATATTATATTACACATTTGCAGTCATTTATCATGATCCTCATATATTTGTCATTCACTGCTGCTTCCTCTCTGCATCATCTGTCCCATATTAAAGTGTCTTTTGATTCATTGACTATAAACCTTATTTGGGTATTCTCCTTGATGGGTGATGCAGTCTCTAAATTCCTCCTGAAGCAAATCTATAACTCCTTCATTCTGGCTGGCAAATGATATCTCAGCTCAAAATAGAATTTTTGAGTGGCAGCAATTCTCTCCCACGGTATTCTTGCTTCCAGTGTTGCTAAGACACCTGATGCCAAACTAACTCTTTGTTTCCCTTTAAGAATCTTTCTGTAATCTGGGAGTTTATGACACTATCATTATAATTATAGACTTTATAAATTTTATCAGGATAAGCATCAATTTTGCTTAAAACAATAGATTTTCTCCTCCAATTTTTAACTTTTCAAGTTTTCCTATTATTTTCTTTCTGCTTATGGATCCACTTTTCAAACCTCATACTTTTGTACTCATAAACTCCATTTCTTTTCATATTTGCTGTCTCTGAAATTTCAATATTCAAAATTCACAGAGTATTTTGTTTCCCAATAGCCTTGATTGCTATAATCAAATACACTAAAATGGTTTATTCACTTATTTATCAGCTTAAGCCTGCCTTCTCCAGCAAGTCTATTTCACCAGGACTTTGCTTATCGTTCCTTCTGCAAGTTGCTGAGTACTTCTAGTTAAATTATTATTTTTATTTACCTATTTCTAATGTGCATTTGGATTTATGTTTGGCTTCTTCTGATATTACAGTAAGCCTGAACTTACTCTGTAAACTGGCAACAAAACGGTTCTGTTAAATAAGATTTGAGGGAGGTCATTATATCTGAATAAGTTTCTGCACTAGGCCCCAGTGAACCAGACCAACAGTGGATTTACTTGTACTAGGTACCATGTAGTCCAACTGAACGTTAAACTGAGATAGTTTTTCAAAAAATAGGAGGTTCACAGCAACCAATTATAAAAGGCTCTGTCTTCCTAAGTGGAAATGACAAGAATGTTCCTTCTGTTTTAATGCTGTTTAAAAAAAAAAAAAAGAAAGAAAAGAAACTCTAAAGGGGACAGTCTTCTTTATGTTCTCTATTTCTGATTCTTCAGCCCCTTTCTGCTGATAAAGCCCATTTCCACTGCTTAGCTTATTAAAGTACATTTTTGTTTTATAAATGAGATGCTGCCCAATTCAGGAGTTACTAATAAAAGCCAATGCAATCTTTAACTCCATTTCTTGAAATTGTGTCCTTTGACAGTTTCCAGTTCTCTTCGGAAACAGGCAAATATTATCCATCAGCGTCAGAAATAGAGAAGATTCAGTTACAAGTTCAAATTTTCAGCAGCCACAATAAGCCCAGGAGAACCCCGGTTTCTCCCAGTCACATGGACCCAGGATGGAGCTACTCTCTTTCCTCTCAGGGGTCCAGGGAAGTCAGTGCACCAAGCTCTCTGCAGACTTCATACAGTTCTGATGATTGCTGCTAAACTTCTCACTGCTGAACACCAAGCTCTCTGTAGGCCCAGAAAGGAATAATCCAGTACCCGATTTCTCATTCAGGAACCTGGCAACACCAGAATGATTTTTTTTTTCAACTCTCACAGCCTTATTGGCTTCTTCAGAAGCTGCTACACTAATTGGAGATGGGAATTGTGGGGCTGACATTGGGTTAAGAGAACAGAAGACCAAATTCAGGAAGATATCTTTCCATATTTCTCTTACCATATTTCAAATTGATCATTTATATCTTTATTACAAAAAAAAAGAAAAAAACCCAAGATTTTGCCCTTTTTGGTAATATTACAGAAAAAAAATGTTATGCTATACCAGGGGAAGTTTCCAGAATTTGGCTAAACAATGTTAGCACTATTCCTCTAAATTATTCTAATAAGTTCCAATGGAATTGTTATTTTTCATATTATTATTGTACCTCATAAGCAAAATAGAATTAAAATGTGTGAATTGTTCTATTTAAAATATCTTGGTGTGTGATATACTACAATGCCCTTACTAAAATAAAAATTATACATTTCACTATCAATAAAAACAAAATAATGAAAAATATTTTTAATTAAATTGGCACACACATCACAGAGAGTAACACTTCTTTAGCATTCTAAATAGAAAGAGATGACTCTATAGCAGAAACCAGCATTTGTGCCTTATTATTAATTTAGCATAAATGTCCAACGTAGTTTGAATACAGAGATGCCCCTTCGGGTTTCTAAACTGTGAAGAAGAGTATAGTGATAAACTTACAGATTAGAGGACCTGAAAATGAATCTAGAACAAAAATTAAAATGCCTCAAAATTTTATTATTGAGATAGGATAATGTTAACGTTTGTCAAAGACTGAACAAATATAGGAAAAGGCAGAAACAGAAATGAAAAACATATTTAGGGTACCACTATGTTTACATTTCAATCATCAAAACTAAATATTTGATTTATACATATAACTTGTATTATTGGAAGAGTGGTTTATAGTTGAATTAAACCAATAAAGATTATTTTTAACAACTGCATTCTCAAAATATAGGAATTTAAAGTATTATGTTGTAATAACATTTCCTGTACTCTGTTTGTAAATTTAAAATGTGGATCCTCATTTAAACTTGATCCTTAACCCCTATACTACATTCCCCTAGTTTGCCCTTGTGCATCAGTTATACAGAGCAATGCTTCTCAAACTTTAATGTGATCATGAGCACTGGGAGCTCATTAAAACAGAGATCCTTATCCTAACAAGCTCCCAGGCCATACTGAGGCTGCTGGGATATGGACCACACTTTGCCAAGACAGGGATCCTTTTGATCCCACTGCATATGTCTGAACTCAATGCTCAGGAAGATACAACTAGTAGTTTAGGAATATGAAAATGTGTAACTGGTAGCTTTTATGTATAAAGACTATTGATATTTGAGTTTGGAAAGAAACATTCTGGAGCAAATAATAGTCAATCTAAGTAACTTTAACCTTTTCTTCTGCATTTCAGTTAATAACAGAATGAGAATAACATTAAAAATCAAAGTGAAGTGTAATTGAAGGAAATGTCAGTTTTTGAGCTAATTATTTTCTTAAAATGTAAAATAGAGTCCTTTCTGCTAACAAACACTCTTAATAAAATGTAATAACGTCTGAAAATGTGGGGCAATTGCACTACAGAAAATGCTTAGAAAATTTTCTTCCAAATCTCTGTTTTTTTAGATTAAGAATGGCAAGGGAAAAGGTGAATGCTACCTGACTTCTATTTTTTTAATCCTGGATATTGTGCATTTTCCCTACTGTGCTATAGAATTGAAGGTCTGCACAAATCTTTGCTTTAATGGTTAGTTGAATGATAACACTGGCTCCTTCATTTTCTTATCATGGTGATGTGCTAAAGCTGCCTGACTTTTCTTTCTTCCAATGGCAGTCATGCATTTCAGTTCCACAAGATCCTTTGAAAATCATGTAAAGAGAAAGCTGCACTTTCTGTTTTCCTGACAAGTTGTGTTAGAATATTCCATTATGCACTGACATTTCTGTGGGAAAGCTAGATGATAAATATACTCTGTAGGTGTGGTATTTCAAATGCCACTTGCCTTAGAATGTGCTGGGAGCTAAGGGTATTATTTACTGAGCTGTTTTAAAAGGGTTCCCAGCAATGCATTGTTGTTGAGACTGTCTTTCCTAACCACCTAGTAAAACGTGTTTTGTTTTATAGTAAAGATATAATAAAATGACCTTTCAGTCCCTGTAGAAACAAAGAAAACCAATTCTGAGGCCAGGAACAAACATTTAACTGCCTAAATGTCCTGTCACCCATGTTTATCTTTGTCTCTTCTCTTGGGGAGACGTCCTTTTGTATCTTTTTGACTATCTGCCTCTTGGGTTGCCTTTGATTTTTATTTGATCTGATATAAATAAGTAAGGCATTTCCAATTTCTTTCATTTCATTCTTTTCTCATACCCCAGATATTTATTCTGCTATTTGTAGTGTCTTTGCAGTAATTATAAACATGCAAATATATATTAAGTAAAATAAGAAAGAAAAGGAGAGTAAAACATTCTTATGAAAATATTTAAGCAACTTAAAAGACAAATATCAAGTCTGTATCCTAATCTAAAACTGTGTTTATATATTGGTAGATTATAAATAGAAGATAGATAGATGATAGATAGATAGATAGATAGATAGATAGATAGATAGATAGATAGATAGATAGATAATTTGTTATTTGGGAGGAAAAAGCAGAACCAACATTGGCCATCCCAATATTAAAGTCATAAAAATCAAATACATACAATCCACAATTAATATGAGAAATACCAAATCTACTCAATACAACAAAATACATTTGTACTCTCTACTAGGTAGTAATATTGTAGCAAGCACTTCCAGAAAAGAAATATAAAGAAGTCATCTAAAATTATCATTTGTTTAGGTACTTACTTTTCTAGTGCTATGATGGAAATGTGTTCCCTCCAAACTTCAGGTGCTGCTGATGTGACAATATTAAGAAATGGGACCTTTAAGAAGTGATTAGGACATGAGAGCTCCTCCCTTGTGAATTTGATGAGATGCCCTTATAAAAAGACTTGATGGAGGGAGTTAGTCTTTGCTGCCTCAGCCTGAAATCATGTGAAGACACAGCAAGAAGGCCCTCACAAGACACCAGATTCTAGTGCCTTGTTCTTGGACTTTCCAGCCTTCAGAATTGTGATAAGCAAATTTCTTTTCTTTATAAATTGCTGTATCTCAGGTGTTTTTTAAAATGGAAGCAAAAAGACAGAATTTGGTACCATGATTGAGACATTACAATAACAAAAAACTAAAAACATGGAAGCAGCTTTGGAACTGCATAATGGGTAGAGACTGTAATCATTTTGAAGTAAATTCTAGAAAAAGCCTGTATTGTTATGAATGGAGCATTAAAGGCTATTCTTGTGTGAGAGCTCAGAAGAAGAGAAGAGCTATTACAAAAGCTTCATATTTTTAGAGATTACTTAAGTGGCTGTGAACAGAATGTTTGTAGAAATATGGACAGTAAAGACCATTCTGATGAGATCTCAGATAGAACAAGAAAGAAGGTCTGGAAAATTGGAGAAGAGGTTATACTTGTTATGAAGTAGCAAGAACTTTACTGAACTATGTCTGTGTCCTTGGACTTTGTGAAAAGCAGAATTTAAAAGTGATAATCTAGGCTATTTGGAGGAAGAAACTTCTAAGCAGCAAAGCATTCAGGGTACTGCAGGGTTTCCTTTAATTGCTTAGAGTAAAATGCAAGAAGAGAGATATGATTTAAAGACAAAATTTTATTATTAAAAAAGAACCAGATATGAAGATTTATACAATTCCCAGCCTGACTATGTAAAGACTAAAAAATTTATAACATGTATAGGAGAGAACACCATGGATGTAACCAAGGGCAAGTGACCATTTGCTAAAAGGATTAACATGGTTATAAAAAGGCCAGGTGTTACGTATTAAATAGTAGAAAAATGACTTTAACGGCATTTTGAAGATCTTCAGGGCAGCCATGTTCATTGCAGATCCATAATGTTCGGACCTTGGTGGCAGAAGACGTATAAAGAAAAGGCCTGGGGTGCCAGTAGAAACTCTAGGCTCAGTGCCCAGAGCCATCTCAGGTCTCTGTTTCCCACATTCTAGCACAGCGCTCCTCAGCATCCCAGGTGTTGCCCAGGTGACCCCAGGTGTGACTTTAGCCACTGCTTTGGGGGACATAAATCATTAACCTTGGCAGTGTAATCATGGTGCTAACTCTTTTGACTCAATGAATGCACCAACTGTAGAGACATGGCTTCTTTCACCTAGATTTCAAAATCATGTCCCAGATGGCCTCAAGTCCCAGGCAGAGAACCACCAAAGGGCCAAGGATTTCAAACAGAGCCTCTAATAGGGTAATACCCAGGGGATTGTGGGCTCTGGGCCACCACAGAAAGTCCCCACTAAGAAAATGGTTACTGGGCAGTTAGGACAGAGCCACCCATGAGACTTCAAAACTGTAGAAACTCCTGTGTGCAGTGCTACTCTGGGACAGTCATAGGCATGCAACTTCAGCGCGTGAGAACTGAAGCACAGATGCAGGCAGGGCTATCTGAAACCCTTGGGGCCCCACCTCCACCCCAGTGTGTCCAGAAGGTGAGACATAAGGTGAAAGAAGATGAGCTCAGGCTTAAGATTTAATGTTGTTGGCTCTGTTGAGTCTCGTACTTACATGGGGCCTGTCACACCTGTCCTTTTTTCTTTTCTATTTTTCCTTTTCAGAATGAAAATATCTGTCCTATACCTGTCTCATTGTTGTGAATCAAAAGGGCATAAGTTGTTTGATTTCACAGGCTCACAGCTGAGGTAGACTTTGCCACAGGATGAACTGTACCTTCAATCTTATCCATATGATATTTAGATAAAATTTTGGACTGAATCTGTAAAGTTTGATAGTGTAATGAGTTCAGACTTTGGGTATTATTGAAATGGAATGAATGTATTTTGCATATGAGAAGAACACAAATGCAAGCGGCCGGGACAGAAGACTATGTTGTGAATATATTCCCTCTAAATTCGGATGTTGCCAATGTGATAGTATTTTAATAGTTGGATCAATTAAGATGAGATTAGACCAAGAGGGCTGCTCTATTGAGAATGGGATTAAAGGTCCTTATTAAGGTGCTTGATGGAGGGAGTTTGTCCCTTTTTTGTCCTTTGCCTTCTGCCACGCAAGAACACAGAATTCCTCTCCAGAAGTAGCAGTCAAGATGCCGTCTTGGAAGCAGAGCTAAAACCCTCACCAGAAAACAAACCCGACAGCATGTGTGCCTTGATCGCAAACTTTGCAGCCTCCAGAATGGTAAGAAATAAAATTCTGTTCTTGAAAACTAAACACCACATGCTTTCACTCATAGGCGGGTGTTGAACAATGAGAACACATGGACACAGGGAAGGGAACATCACACACTGGAGTCTGTTGCAGGGTAGGGGGCTAGGGGAGGGATAACGGGGGGTGGGGAGATTGGGAAGGGATAACATTGGAAGAAATACCTAATGTAGGTGACGAGGGGATGGAGGTAATCAACCACCATAGCCTGTGTATACCTATGTAACAGTCCTGCAAGATCCCCACCTGTACCCCAGAAATTAAAGTATAATTAAAAAATATATAAATATATACTTATATTTTTATATATATACTTATATATTTTATATATATATACTTATATTATTATATATATATTATATATAATATATAAATATATACTTATATATATATCTTGTCATAATAAAAAAAAATAGAGATAAAATTCTGTTCTTTAAAAATTACCCAGTCTCAGGTGTTTTGTTCCAGCAGCAGATGCAAAAAACTAAGGCATCTAGTAAATTGCTTAAAGTAAGCTGTTATTAAAGTCATTTATCTCTCTTTCTGTGTGAAATGATTTCTTTAACCTGCTGTAAGAAAGCATATCATAGAAATTCTACACATCTGGAATAAACAGTATTTTAACAGTGCTATGGTTTATATGTTCCCACCAAAACTCATGTTAAAGTTTGATCCCCACTGTGGTGATGTTGGGGGTGGGGCTAATGTGAGGTGTTTTGGTATAGGGGTGGATCCCTCATGAATAGCTTGGTGCTCCAGTAGGGAGTGAGTTATCACCCTTTAAAAACTGGATTAGTTTTTGCAGAAATGTTTCTACCAGCATGTGTTGTTATAAAGCTAGGACAGGTTTTGGCACTTCATGCATGTCTACGCCCCTTTTGACTTTCATCATGGTGTTATGACACAACACAAAAAGCCCTCACCAGAAGCTGAGCAGATGCCAGCTCTGTGCTTCTTGTACTTCCAACCCTTCAGAACCATAAGCTAAATAAACATCTTTTCTTTATAAATTACCCAGCCTCAGATACTCTGTTATAACAACACTGCATGGCCTAAGACCAGTCTTCTGGTTGGTCTAACTATGTAAATGATGCTAAAACATTCCTATGTGCCCTTCTATTATATCAGTGCACTGCCTTGAGCATATAGATTTATTGAGTTTCTAATCTAGAAGAAATCTGAAATGTCAACAAACTCAGTGATTCTCAAAGTGTGGTCCGTAGAGTAGTAACAACAGTAGCATCGCCTGCTGATTCTGCTGCACAGTAAGTTGCTTTAGCCCAGCTCCATTTTTATCAAAGGAACACATTAAAATCAGAAGTCAAAAAGGTCACAGAGCTAAGTAAAGACTTGCAGAACATAAAGTGTAACCCAGAGTGGGCACTCAGTTATATAATAAGACCCACAACATAATTGAAGCCATGAAATAATTAAATGTGAAACAATAAAATCATATTTTACATCTATGTTATTTCTGCATTTTTGTTTATATGTCATTATACTAGTACCACAATATGAAGCTAATCAGTGAGATCATTTAGTATCATTTAGCAGCTGATGATGATAAAATGATTAAACATAAAATTAGGTTTTAGTCCTGAGAGAACCTTTCAGAGCTATTAGGGAGACGTTTTGTTTGTTTTGCCTTGTTTGACTTTAATTTGACCCTGAATTCAGAAGAATTTTAATTATATTTTTGAAAAGAGTTGGAGAAGACACTGAAAACAGATATGGGCAAAAGGCATTCCACAGAGAAATAATAAATTAATGTATTTTTGGTGTATAGAAGAGATTAGTGATCAGTGAAAAAGATAAGATTTGGATTGCCTTTAAGCACATGAAATACATATATTCTTGCCTCTTTAATTCTCAGTTTCCATTGGTTGCCTCCCATCTGGGAACAAAAATACCCAGGTGAACACTACCTTACAAAAAAATTAGGCCCAATTCTACATCTTCATTTTATTCACCATTCCAAATTAATATTTTCTTTCACTGCAAAATTTTTTATTCAGGAATTTTGTTTCACAACTATGAAGGTAACACAGATCAAAGTTTAAAACATGAAATAAAACGAACAAACAGAAAGCATAACTTTTTGTTTGATATACTTCCAAGTAATATTTGCTCTCAGATAGTATGTATATATTAATTTTTTAAGTGGAATCATATAGTACATATTGTTTTAAGGCTCTTTGTTTTACTTACTAATGAATTATGAATTCTTAAGTTATAGTAAATAGTCTTTTGAAGGATACTTAATATTCCATTATATGACCATTTCCCAGTTTCCTATTTTTAGACATTTAGATCATTTATTTTCCTTCTTCTTCTTCTTCTTCTTCTTCTTCTTCTTCTTCTTCTTCTTCTTCTTCTTCTTCTTCTTCTTCTTCCTCTTCCTCTTCCTCTTCCTCTTCCTCTTCCTCTCCTTCTCCTTCTCCTTCTCCTTCTCCTTCTCCTTCTCCTTCTCCTTCTCCTTCTCCTTCTCCTTCTCCTTCTCCTTCTCCTTCTCCTTCTCCTTCTCCTTCTCCTTCTCCTTCTCCTTCTCCTTCTCCTTCTTCTTCTTTTTTCTGATATAGAGTCTCTCTCTGTTGCCCAGGCTGGAGTAAAGTGGTGTGATCCCAGCTCACCACAACATCTGCCTCCTGGGTTCAAGCTATTCTTTTGTCTCAGTCTCCCTAGTAGCTAGGACAACAGGTGTACATCACCACACCTGGCTAATTTTTGTATTTTTAGTAGAGATGGAGTTCACCATGTTGGCCAGGATGGTTTCCATCTCCTGACCTTGTGATCCACCTGCCTTGGCCTCCCAAAGTGCTGGGATTACAGGCATGAGCCATCCTGCCCTGCCAGTCATTTTCATTTGTTCATTGTTATGCTTGATTGCATAATTACAAACATTTTTGTGATATATAAATAAATTCTTTGAATAATTTACATTGTATAATGTTCTTAACATAAAATATAAAAATTGAAATTAACCAACATTATTAGGAGCTTTCCTATACATTGAAAATTGCCTTTTACATCTCCCTAGAAGTATATGAAATTGAACCTGGCAGGTATAAAACTGTTCTTTCTTTTATAACTTAACAGTTTTATAGAGCAAATAATGGCATCCATTTCATTGTTATTACTGTTGTTGGTTAATATGTTAAAATAATTATTCATCATTTTTATTTCTGGTTCAACTTCTCTAAACATCTTTAATGAAATATTCATGCATTTCTTATTACTACACAAAAAATCTGTTTAAATATTAAGAAAACAAACTTTTCCTTTCTACCATAAATGTCTTTTTCAACAGTTTTGAAAAAATAGTTTGAAAGTACTCTATACTTACCTCTAAACTCATCAAGTTGTGTATTAGGTCGGTGCAAAAGTAATTGCAGTTTTTGCTGTTGAAAGCAATGATACTTTTAATTAAAAGTAGGACGGGCACTGTGGCTCAAGCCTGTAATCCCAGCACTTTGGGAGGCCGAGGCGGGTCGATCACGAGGTCAAGAGATTGAGACCATCCTGGTCAACATGGTGAAACCCCGTCTCTACTAAAAATACAAAAAATTAGCTGGGCATGGTGGCGCGTGCCTGTAATCCCAGCTACTCAGGAGGCTGAGGCAGGAGAATTGCCTGAACCCAGGAGGCTGAGGTTGCGGTGAGCCGAGATGGCGCCATTGCACTCCAGCCTGGGTTACAAGAGTGAAATTCCATCTCAAAAAAAAAAAAAAAGTAACGACAAAAATTCACAATTACTTTTGCACCAACCAAATGTGTTGCATATGTACAGTTTTTGCATATTAATAATTCATCAACAGTTTTTAAAAATATAATCTATAATGTTTTTGAATTTTCTTCTCAATTTTAAAACATTTTCTTTTATGCTACTATTAAAAACTGCTGTTGCTAAGAACATCCTCATTACAGAGACACATTTCTCTCCTTCTAAGTTAACCCTGCATCATGCAGCCTTGTTGCTTTTGGCCTTTCTACATCTTAAAATTCCACTCTTTTGATTTTCCTGGTCCTACTTCTATCTTTTGGACTAAGCCTTTCATTTCCTTCTTGGCTTCTCTTTCTTTGAACTCCTTACAAAAGAAAAGCTTCCTCTAAATTCTTCCCTTGGTTTTATGCTTTCAGCTTAATATTCTCGCAAGAACAGTGAGATGCTAAGAAGGGAGGAGGTTATTGGATTCAGACTTAAAAGAATTTAACTTTGTCTTCTATCTCTAGCTCTCGGGCTCCTCTTCACTTAGCAGCTATCAGCTATCCTATTTCACAAAGGAAATAGAAGTCGTTCAACTATTTGCACTTATGCCCGCAGATGAATCTGTATCCTTACGAGTTTTCTTCTCCTGTGCTGTTACCAAAGAAAAACCCAACTGCTTGTCTTGGTCACAATATCTCCTGAGCTATTGAGAGTTGCTTAAAACAAAAATAACAACAAAACAAGCAGAAACGTCACAAAATACATCTATCAAAATACAGGTTGTTAAAAGTATAAATTAACATTTACCAGCTTCAGTTGGGCCCTAAAAATTCAGCAATTATGAATTTTTCTACTAGTGACTTCTCTCTCTCATTTTCTCTTCCTCTCCCTATCCTTTTCTTTATCCCCACAAGGAGTCTTTCATATCTTATATTCTCGGGAGCCAGATTTTATGAATTGATATCCCCATGTACTGTGGCTACAAAGCCAAAATTATTGTATATGATCCCATGCATGAATCAAAACAGTAGCTAAAACAGAGCCACAATAAAATTATTATTTTACCTTTGTGATGGATTATATTTAAATACATTTAAAAGCTGAAGAAAAGGGGTAGATTATTTTTGGAAGGTAAGTATAAATAATAATCCAGGGCTCAGTTTCACTGTCTGAACGATGGTGAAATTCCTTAAGATATTCCTCAGAGTTGTGGTGAAAAATAAATATAAACTTTACATGAGTTATCTAAAAATAATGCACATTTAATGTTTAAAATATTATAATTAAAAAAAATTTCCCTAGCCATTTAAAATGAATTCTCCATTAATTTTATAAATGCAATTATTTTTCCAATCTCCATTCACTCTTCAATTCATCTGAAAATTAGAAACGGGCAGAAGAGATTACTAGGCTTTCTTCAGTGCAGTGCTGAGTTTGACTTTCTATTGATGAGGCAATTTATAAATCTGTCAGGGAAGACATTAACTTGTGAATTTGTATCTGCTCAAATTGCAGATTATTTCTGTCTGGTGAAACTGATCATTCCAGAGGTAAGAGTTTAAGATTCTGTTGGACATTAATCAGTTTTGCACCCACCCCAAAACTCCTAACATTTCCTTGTTAACTTGTCGACTTATACCTACTTCACAAAAGCTCTTTGGACCATTCATAACATCTTTCTTGACATTAAGTAGTTGAATAAATTTTTTGACAAGGGTTTATTTTATTTTTAAATAAGAGTCATGATTTCACCTTTTTAAAATCTACACTTGAACTCACTGCAATCTCACATTTAACTTCAACATTTACAATTATGCTGCCAAGCAAGAATATGTATCTCTGCTGTCAACTGAGAAATGTGAGGCTCATACAAATTGAGTAAATTACCCTATCTCACACAGTTACACAAGGCTAAACAGAGAGATAAAATACTGCACTTTGGCTCTATGTTCAAGCTCCTCGTGTTAGGCTAAATGGCTGGGTTTTGGAGTTCTAAACATAAATTTGAATGTCCAAAAATAAGTTAAAATGTCAAGACTTTTCAGTCTAATTAGTTTTATTAAAACATTTTAGAAAAATAAGTAATTTAAAATACTGATTTAATGCTGCAAAGTATATTTCCAATTAATTCAAGATTGTGAAATAAACATTTTGAACTGACTCTCAAATTTCAGGGTGTTTTCTGTTATTTGGATACATTGATTAAGAACATTGAGAAGCACTATTGAGCTAAAGGTTTCTCTCAATACATAGAACAAATAGCATATTATTCCTTTACATAATGAAACGTAATTGTATAATTTGATGGCCTCAGCAGCTGGCAGAATCCCCACATTGGCCTCCTGACTGGTAGGCTGAGGGCCATTATGGTGGGAGAGGCCAAATGGCAGACATTAGAACTGCCTCTAACCAGAAAAATAGTAAATCAAAAAATAATATTAAATCCCTAGAGTGATAGCAGAGATTAGTGCCACCATCAAGGACTTGAAAGATGCAGGGGTGGTGATTCCCACCACATCCCTGTTCAACTCTTTCATTTGCCCTGTGCAGAAAACAGATGGATCTTGGGGAGTGACAATGGATTATTGTAAGTTTAACCAAGCGTTGATTCTAATTGCAGCTGCTCTACCAGATGTTGTTTCATTGCTTGAGCAAATTAACATATCTCCTGGTACCTGGTATGCAGCTATTGATAGGGAAATGCCTTTTTCTCCCTTCCTGTCCATAAGGCCCACCAGAAGCAATTTGCCTTCAGCTGGCAAGGCCAGCAATATACCTTCACTGTCCTACCTCAGGGGTATATCAATTCTCTGGCTTTGTGCCATAACTTTGTTTGCAAAGATCTTGATTGCTTTTTCCTTCCACAAAATATCACACTGGTCCATCACATTGATGACATTATGCTGATTGGATCGAGTGAGCAGGAAGTAGCAAACACACTGGACTTATTGGTGAGACATTTGTGTGCCATGGGGCAGTGGTGGGAGGGAATAAATCCAACTAAAATTCAGGGACCATCTACCTCAGTAAAATTTCTAGGGGTCCAGTGGTATGAGGCCTGTTGAGATACTCCTTCTAAAGTGTCTAAGTTGCTGCATTTTACCCCTCCTACAACTAAGAAAGAGGCACAACACTTAGTGTGCATATTTGTATTTTGGAGGTAATACATTTCTCCTCTGGGTGTGTTACTCCAGCACATTTATCAAGTGACCCAAAGGCTGCCAGTTTTGAGTGGGGTCCAGAACAAGAAAGGGCTCTTCAACAGGTCCATGCTGCTATGCAAGCTGCTCTGCCACTTGGGCCATGTGACCCAGCAGATCCAATGGTGCTTGAGGTGTCAGTGACAGGTAGGGATGCTGTCTGGAGCCTTTAGCAGGCTCCCTTAGGTGAATCATAGTGGTGACCTCTAGAATTTTGCACCAAGGCCCTGCCATCTTTTGCAGATAACTACTTTCCTTTTGAGAGACAGCTCTTGGCCTATTACTAAGCTTTGGTAGAAACTGAATGTTTGACTATGGGTCATCAAGTCACCATGCTACCTGAACTGCCTATTATGAACTGGGTGCTTTCTGACCCATCTAGCCAAAAAGTGGGTCATGCACAGCAGCATTCCATCATCAAATGGAAGTGTTATACACATGATTAGGCTCAAGTAGGTCCTGAGGGTAATTTACAACAGGAAGTGGCTCAATAGCCCATGGTCCCTACTCCTGTCACCCTGCCTTCTCTCCCCAGCCTGAACTGATAGCCTTATAGGGAGCTCCCTATGATCAGTTGACAGAGGAAGAGAAGACAGGGCTTGGTTTACAGATGGCTCTGCATAATATGGCAGGCACCACTCAAAAGTGGACAGCAGCAGCCCTACAGCCCATTTCTAGGACAAACCTAATAGACAGTGGCAAAGGGAGACCTCCCAGTAACAGACCTTCAGGCAGAGTACCTGACGTTTCACTTTGCTTGGAAGAAGAAATGGTCACATGTGTGATTATACACTGATTCATGGGCTGTGGCCAATGGTTTGGCTGGATGTCAGGGTCTTGGAAGAAGCATGATTAGAAAATTGGTGACGAAGAAATCTGAGGAAGAGGAATGTGGATGAGCACTCACATGAGATACAAATATCTTCACAGTTTTTGACCACTTAGAGAGGTCAAAAATTGTGAAGGTATTTGTATCTCATGTGAGTGCTCACCAAAGGGTGACCTCAGCAGAGAAGAATTTGAATAATAAAGTGGATAGGATGACTCACTCTGTGAACACAACTTAGCCTTTTTCCGCAGCCACCCCATCATTGCCCAATGGGCCCATGAACAACGTGGCCATGGTGGCAGGGATGAAGATTATGCATGGGCTCAGCAACATGGACTTCCACTCACTAAGGCTGACCACCATCAAATTGGGCCACCAATGGGTGCCCAATTTGCCGGCAGCAGAGACCAGCACTGAGTTTTTGATATGGCACCATTCCTTGGGGTGATCAGGTAGCTATTTGGTGGCAGGTTGATTATATTAGATCTCTTCCATCATGGAAAGTGCAGCAGTTTGTCCTCACTGGAACAGACATCTACTCTGGGTATGGGTTTGCGTATCCTACACACAATGCTTCTGCCAAAACTATCACCCATGGATTCAGGGAATGTCTTATCCACCGTCACATTATTCCATGTAGTATTACCTCTAACCAAGGCACTCACTTTATGGCTAAAGAAGTACGGTGGTGGACTCATGCTCATGGGATGCACTGGTTTAATCATTTTCTCCATCATTCTGATGGAGCTGGATTGATAGAATGATAGAATGGCTATTTGAAGTCACAATTACAATGCCAACTAGGTGACATTCACAGTCTTCTGGAGAACTTTGCAGGGCTGAGGCAAAGTTCACCAGAAGGCTGTGAATATTCTGAATCAGCCTCCAGTATATAGTACTGTTTCTCCCATAGCCAGGATTCATGGGTCCAGGAATCAAGGGGTGCTAGTGACCCACTAGCAAAATTTTTACTTTCTGTTCCCACATCATTATGTTCTGCTGGCCTAGAGGTCTTAGTTCCAGACGGAAGAATGTTGCCACCAGGAAGCACGATGACTCCATTGAACTAGAAGTAAGATTGCCATCTGGCCACTGTTGGCTCCTCCTACCTTTAAGTCAACAGGCTGAGAAGGGAATTACATTGTTAGCTGGAGTGACTGACCCAGACTGTCAAGATAAAATCAGCCTACTCCTCCACAATGGAGGTAAGAAAGTGTATGTGTGGAATATAGGAAATCCCTTAGGGTATCTCTTAATGTTACCACGCCCTCTGCTTAAGGTCAATGGGAAACTACAACAACCTAACGCAGGCAGAACTACAGATGGCCCAGACCCTTTAGATTGAAGGACTGGGTCACTCCGCCAGGTAAAAATCCAAAATCTGCTGAGGGGCTTGCTAAAGGCAAAGGAAATATAGAATGGATAGTAGAAGAAGGTCATCATCAATACCAGCTACAATCATGTGACCAGTTGCAGAAAGGAGGACTGTAATTGTCATGAGTATTTCCTCCTTATTTTGTTAAGAACACTTTTGTGCATGTATACACTTGTACTAAGAAAATATTTTCACTTTATTTTCTTTTTCCTTTATCATGTGACATAAGATTTATTGACTTTATATCAGCATTTAGGTGTTGTTAACTTTATGTTTGGGTTGGGGGTCAGCGTGCTTCTGGTTGTACAAAGGATAGCTATATTATGTTAGATGTAATCATGACCTTATTATTGTCTTATTTGAAGATTATGTATGATTTCAGTAGATGTGTGTGAGTTCAAACCAACAAGGGGTGAATTTGTGTACGTTAATATTGAGTGTCAACTTAATTTGATGGAAGGATGCAAGGTATCGTTCCTGGGTATGTCTGTGAGGATGCTGCCAAAGGAGATTTACATTTGAGGCAGTGGACTGGGAGAGGCAGATTCACATTCAATGTGAGTGGGTACCATTTAACCAGCTGCCAGCATGGCTGCGATAAAAGCAGACAGAGGAACCTGGAAACACTAGACTGGCTCAGTCTTCTGGATTTCATTTTTCTCCTGTGCTGGAAGCTGCCTGATCTTGAATATAAGACTCCAAGTTCTTCAGCTTATGGACTCTTGGACTTGCACCAGTGGTTTGCAAGGACTCTCAGGCCTTTGGCCACAGACTGAAGACTGCACTGTCAGCTTCCCTACTTTTGAGGTTTGGGACTAGGATTGGCTTCCTTGTTCCTCAGCTTGTAGACAGCCTATTGTGGAATTTCACCTTGTGATTGTGTGTCAATACTCCTTAATAAACTCATATATATATATATATATTCCATTAGCCCCATCCCTCTAGAGAACCTGACTAATACAGGGTGTAAGGCCCAAGCCTTGGCAGCTTACACATGGTGTTGGGCCTTTGGGTGTACAGGAGTCAAGAATTGAGATTGGAGAACCTCTGCCTAGATTTCAGAGGATGTATGGAAATGCCTGGGTGTACAGGCAGAGTTGTGTTGCAGTGGCAGAGCACTCATGGAGAACCTCTGCTAGGGCAGTGTGGAAAGGGAATGTGGGGTGGGAACTCCCACACAGAGTCCCCACTGGGACTGCCTAGTGGAGCTGTCAGAAGCGGGCCACTGTCCTCCATACCCCAGAATGGTAGAGCCACTGACGGCTTGCACTGTGCACCTGGAAAAGACTCAGGTACTCAATGCCAGCCCCTGAAAGCAGCCAGGTGGAAAACTGTACCTTGCAAAGCCACAGAGATAGAGCTGCCCAAGACCGTGGGAACCCACCTCTTGCATAGGTGTGACCTGGGAGTGAGATGTGGAGTAAAAGATTATTTTGAAGCTTTAATATTTGACTGCTTCACTGGATTTTGGACTTCCAAGGGGCATATAGCCCCTTTGTTTGGCCAATTTCTCCCATTTGGAATAAGTGTATTTACCCAATGCCTGTACCCCTATTATATCTAGTAAGTATCTAACTTGCTTTGATTTTGCAGACTCATAGACAGAAGAGACTTTCCTTGTCGCAGATGAGACTTTGGACTGTAAACTTTTCAATAAATGTTGAAATGAGTTAAGACTTTGGGGATTGTTGGAGAAGGCATAATTGAATGGCATTTTGAAATGTGAGGACATGAGATTTGGGAGGGGCCAGGGAATTACATGGTTTGTCTGTGTCCCCACTCAAATCTCAACTTAAATTGTAGCTTCCATAATCCCCACATGTCATGGGAGGTACCTGGTGGGAGGTAATTAAATCATGGGGTCGGGTCTTTCCCATGCTGTTCTAATGATAGTGGATAAGTGTCATGAGATCCAATGGTTTTATAAATGGAAGTTCCCCTGCACATACTCTCTTGCCTGCCACCAAGTAAGATGTGACTTTGCTTCTCCTTCACCTTCTGCCATGATTGTGAGGCCTCCCCAACCATGTGGAAATGTAAGGGTACTAAACCTCCTTTTCTTTATAAACTACCCAGTCTCTGATGATTTATCATAGCAGTATGAAAATGGACTAATATACCATTTATATGAAATTATTGAAAAGGCAAAGCTATTATGATTTTTTAAAAAACTCTATTTTTGTGAGAGAACAAGGGTCACTGATGGAAGCTGACCACCAAGCTGTATAAGGGAAATGGAAATATTCTATATCATGATTCTTATATTGGTCATACAATGTATTAAGCTGTAAACTTTAAATTGAATTTTACTTTATAGAAATTATAACACTACAAGTTGTTTTTTAAGAGGCAAAACATATGTAATTCATGAAATATTTGGTTATTATAAATGTGAGGGTGTAATGTCTTGCTGAGGGAGGTAGACACTTCTGAGAAAGAACATACCAGAAAGAATGATAGTAGACATGATTATTTCAGTGACATCAGAGAGAATTAGTAATTTCCAATACTAAGTTGTATATATTACAATTTTCTCACCAAACTTACTGAAATCATGGGATCAGAATAAAAGAGTCAGTAGTAATTATGTATGTTTTAATTTATCATCTCTTCTGTGGGATGATGAGAGTACACAGAGCATGGCACTGGTGCCAACATCTTGAGCAATATTGAAAAAGTTCTTTTAAAAATATAAGGCAGTGCTCTCAAAGTGGGGCAATGGGAATTGTCAGTAGGCAATACCATCAACTGACAGGCACCAGTCAGGTTAATGTTCCCCAGAGACAATGACAGCGTAAGAAATGTCAGCATGGATGTCAGAGCGAAAACAAGAATGTCACAGTGAAGCCTAGAGAACTGGTCCTTATTTATCTAGCACCACATTACTATTGGAAAAGGATTTTGGGGGGGATCTGGATTTACACGAAAGTTGTTCAGTGTGAATTCAGAGAAATGGAATACAGTTTTAACCCAACTTATATAAATCTGGAAATATTAATTTAATGTAAACTGAAGCTTAGAGGTGAGCGCAGACATTCTTTGGAAGAAATGCTTTGTACCTGTGGCAGTTAAGGGCATCTGATTTTACAAAATAATCTCATTTCACCATAAAATAGCCTGAGTTTCTACTACCTTTTGTAATAAAATTACCTATTGTATCAAAGTTAAAAGTGAGCATGAAATTATCTAGCACTGACAATGAGTTAGAATATATGTTAAAATAAATGTTGAGAGACTAATCACAAATCAAATAATACTATCTACTTTAAAGAAATTTGATTAAAATAATCCGTGGGGTTTCAAACTATTACTTGTATAAGGATCACTTAAAGCTCTTGTGAAAATGAAACATGCTAGGTCTGAGAACAGATAATCTGATTCTGAAAGTTGTTGGTGGGACCTGAGAATCTGAATTTTAAGCAAATAACTTCACCGACTGTAAAGCAAGGGGCCCCAATACGGTTCACATTATAGGAAACACTGAACAGAGTACATTAATACTTAACAGACCACCACCTTAAAACATTCTCAGCAGGACAAGCTTCACATTACATAATACAATAAAAAGACCATACTATCAAAAGCTTAACCCCAGAGCAGTTTTGAGTAATTCTTCTAAAGCACATTTGAAAAAGAATCAACTAGTACTAGGGAAATTTATATTAATAGTTTTCAACCCCATGGGCTCACATTATATGAAAATTTTCCCTTTTATGATTTCCTTAGATTGCTGTCATGTAATTTTTTATTAAAAATGTTTGAGGTGCTTAATATGATGTGTTAGCATATACAGTGAAATAAGTACTGTAGTCAAGCTAGTTATTATAGCTATCACCTCACATGGATACCCTGCACGCGTGTGTGTGTGTGTGGTTTGTGTTCTGGATAAGAACAACAACTAATTCTAATACACAGTATTATCAACTATAGTCCTCATGCTGTATATTGAATACATTAGATCGGTCTCTAAACTTATTTATTCTACAAAACTGCAGCTTTGTACCCTTTGATTTATATCTCCCCATTCCTCTTCAACTTCACGCCTGGTCAAATACTTAGAAACATAGTTTTTGGTCTTCTCTGATTTAAGAATTTTTCTTTTCTAAAAATTAATACGGTTTTACACCATTCTTGTTTTATACTATAATCTACTTCATCTTAATTTATATAAGTTGGGTTAAAACTGTATTCCATTTCTCTGAATTCACACTGAACAACTTTTGTGTAAATCCAGATCCCCCCAAAATCCTTTTCCAATAGTAATGTGGTGCTAGAAAAATAAGGACCAGTTCTCTAGGCTTCACTGTGACATTCTTGTTTTCGCTCTGACATCCATGCTGACATTTCTTACTTCAACTTCCTGCCATTTGTAACAACATGGATGTACCCCGAGGAAATTATGCTAAGTGGAATAAGTCAGACACAGAAATAAAAACACTGTATAATCTCACTTATGTATGGAATATTTTTTAAAGTCAAATACTTAGAACAGCTAACATATATGTGAAAGATGCTCAACCATTCCTAATTATTTGGGAAATGCAAATCAAAACCACAGTGATTTATCACCTCACCTCTATTAGGATAGTTATTAAGCAAAAGTCAAGAGATATTTACCTCTTCTATTAGAGAGAGGGTGAATACAAGGGAACCTTTGTACACTTGGTGAAAATGTCAATTGATAATAGTCATATGGAAAATAGTATAAGACTTCCTCAAAAAATTAAAAATAAGACTACCATATAATACACCAATCCCTCTTCTGGTATAATGCAAAGGAAATGAAATCAGTACCACGTAGAAATATCTTCACTTAGATGTTCATCACAGCATTAGTTATGATAGCCAAGGTATAAAAACAACAGAAGTGTCCATCTATTGAGGGGTGGATAAAGGAAGTGTGATATATACAATGAAATATATTTCAGCCTTTAAAAAGAAGGAGTTCCTGCCATTTGTAACAACATGGATGTACCCCAAGGAAATTATGCTAAGTGGAATAAGTCAGACACAGAAATAAAAACACTGTATAATCTCACTTATGTATGGAATATTTTTTAAAGTCAAATACTTAGAAACATGGTTTTTTGTCTTCTCTGATTTAAGAATTTTTCTTTTCTAAAAATTAATAAGGTTTTACACCATTCTTGTTTTATACTATAATCTACTTCATCTTAATTTATTTAGAATCCTGTCTAGAAAGTAATTAGCTTGCAACTCTTTTGTCTCAATCTGTTTTCAAATATAAGCAGTGTAACATTTATACAGATTTAATGACTACCAAATCAATACTACACATTTAAATCTAATTATGGTACAAGAATTAGAGCTTCGATGAAGAAAAGATTTTCTAGCTAATTAGAAATTTAGCCTGTATTTAAACCAGCAGATTCTTAGTCCTGACTACCCTGATAAAGTACATGATATTAAAAATTGACTTAAGGACAATTAATTATAATCAGAATAGTTATTATAATTATATATTAGGTATACATAATGCCATATTTCTTTCTAACAGTTTCTCCATTTATAGGCAGATTTTTTTTTATCTTGCCTCCAGCTAAGACTTATGGAAAGAAATTTATCTCCCCTTTCCTTAAAGTTAACTTCAGAATATAAAACCATTGTAGTACTGATACAATTATCAGTCCTACAGTTATCATTGGAGTAATGATAACTATCATTGTAGCACCGCATCAATGGTATATTAATTACTTAAAATCTACCTCTTGCTTTTCAATTCCTTATTTGTGATCTTCTGAGGAAACAGCAGATCTCCAACTTTGTCTACATAATGAGTCTTAGTATATTTGAAATCGCCTATTACTGCTAAACTGTGTGATATACATGTAATGCACAGAAAGGCAATCTCAAACTGCTCAGACTTAACAACAAATAAGAATCAATTGTGTGTTTTGAATACAAATAAGTTTTTGGGTGTCTATATGAAACAGTAGACTATTGATAATTGTGTAAGATTTGAATCTAAGAAACAGCACCCTAAAGGCACAAATTCTCCTGTTTTCTTTCACACATCACATCATTTATTTACACAATTGCCCATGGCTCTGCAGATTAGCTTTCTCAAAAATTCCTGTTTCCATAACAAAATTAAGATGAGCCTTTTTCCCCAAACTTTCTTCTAACGCCTCTATAGAGACAGAATCTCATTCTACTTTATGTATCCATATATTATACACACATGGTATACTGTCTTTGCGGA
Source organism: Saguinus oedipus (assembly GCA_031835075.1). Lineage (NCBI taxonomy): Eukaryota > Metazoa > Chordata > Mammalia > Primates > Cebidae > Saguinus > Saguinus oedipus. Next base: position 183,882,438 of record CM063171.1, on the reverse strand, counting down.
CATCAGCTTTTAATTTAATCTTTTTCTGCCTATCTCTATAGAGAAACATAAGCTCCTCAAGAAGAAGGGTGTTGTCCTAGCCAGCAAGACACTACCTAGGACATAGTAAGTTTGTAATAATTCTCATTAATAGAATCTTTAAGTCATTTTCCCTCTCTTACCATTTTTCAGTCTGTGAGAATTGGGTTTTCAATTCTGCAACAGTACTATGTCTCAATTTTTTTTTTTTTTTTTTCACATGTGGCTCCTTAGTGATTTTGAAAACCTGTTCTGCATTGTTTCAGTTATTACTTCACTTTGAGAACTATTCTTGTTCACATCTCTTCCTAAGGAAGACTATATAGAAACAATACCAGTACCTCAACATTTCCAACAGTGCTTTATATTCAAGATACAATTGGAATTTTTAAATTATCGTAATTATTTTACTTTTTTTTTGCAGGTGAGAAAACTGAGGTACAAAGTGGTTGAGACTAACCACATGCAACTAAGGAGGATGTAAAGCTAGATATTTCTTTCTTGCTTAAATTATTGGGTTCAGGTCAGTTTGAGCACATCAACTTGAATTTGTATTAGTATTCTGCATTTCATTTTAAAAAGTTTAAATTATACTTTTTTTTTTTCTGAGACAGGATCTAGCTTTGTCACCCAAGCTGGAGTGTAATGCCACAATCATGGCTCTCTACAGCCTTGAACTCCTTGGTTCAAGCAATCCCCCTGCCTCAGCCTCCCAAGTAGCTGTGACTACAGGTGTGTGCCACCATACCTAGCTAACTTTTACAAAATATTTTGTAGAGATAGGTCTCACTATGTTGGCCAGGCTGGTCTTGATTTCCTGAGCTCAAGTAATCCTCCTGACTCTGCCTCTCAAAGTGCTGAGATTACAGGCATGAACCACTACACCTGGCCCACTTTGGTTACTCGGTGAAGTATTTCTAAACTACAATATCTCATTGTTTTAACATATTTGTGTGTCAAGTTTTATGATTTTTGATGGACCATTGTGACCATGAGAAGGTAAGTTTCCTATACTTCCACAACAGTATTCCACAGAATAATATCAGCATGTGTTTAATCCCAATCGGAAAACAGTTCTTTCCCCATCCACTGCTACTTTACCTTCTCTGCTACTCTTTTCCTGATTGGTTTCCTTAGTGATTTCCTTTTGAAAAAATATTTTTTTGTCTGGTAGGATACGAATGTTGTAGTAAGTCCAGACATTCACTAACCTTCCCAACTCACACCACCCTAGGAACAGCACTCTATTTGTTACCATAAACTACTTCTCCTGATGGAGGAGTAAGCATTACAACTTTAACAAAGGTCCATTGCTTTGTTTCTTTTGTACGCAGTTCTTGTGATAGGCACACACACGCACACACCACTCACACACAGAGATGATGGATGATAGATATAGAGATATAGAGATATGAGAAATATGTGTGTGTAGACATAAATGTAGATACACATATAAAACTGCATTTAAGATTTAAGGATAATACTGATTCTACTTAAGACCCTTGCTATAAGGATCCATTTACTTTACAAATGTGTTTTATTGTCTTCTGCGTATTCAGCTCTGTGATATGCATTGAGAATATAATGATATAATTGCTTTATTCTCTATTGTACAAAGGTGGAAGAAATATACATCAAATAGCCAATAAATAAAAATATATTTGGACAGTTTTAAAATGTGCTAAAAGAAACTAGGGTTTTATGAGAGAATTAGAGGGGAACTGCATTAAATTGAGAGGCTTCTTTAAATAAGTAACCTTTAGCTGACTCCTGAGGGCTATAACTTATTTGAATAGGAAGTAGATAAAAGAATGTTTCAGACAGTGGATACAGCCTGTTGGAGCGTGGCATGTTACAGGGGCAGTAAGAAGGATTCTAGGTATGAAATACAGCATTATAGCAGCAGGCATGGTGTTTGTTGGGTTGTCAGGAGATGAGGCTTAAGAGGTTTAGAGACTATAGGACTTTGTAGGCTGCAATTAGGATTTGAAATTTTATTCAAAATGTAACAAAAAGTCATTGAAGAGTTTAAAGTAGTAAAACATCATAATTTATGTTTTGGGAAAATATCAATAAAGTGAAATGATCAATTACATAAAATGATTGACAGAAGTAAAAGAAAATAACTTTTTTACAGATGTATGGATAGGATATATGTGGACTTACTTCAAATTTATTTGTTGGTGAAAAAAAGCCCTTTGATTTTGATTTTATATATCATTTATGCTTTCATTCAGTTTGAGAGAGCTATTCGATTAGCTGAAGTCAAAAGAAACCAATAATAATACCTATATGGACAAAAGAAAAACCACTCACATATATATCCATTATCCCAATCTGAAAAAAAATAATTATACTGGTTCATTTGCAGAAAGGAATTAAGTTAGATATTTTTGTTGTTGCAATATTCATCTCTCTAGATTCATCTGGAAATAAAAATTGCAAATAGATTTTCCAAGAAAAAGAAGATGGCGCAGTAGGAGCAACTCAGGATTGCAGCTCTCAGTGAAGAAGCAGAGGGTGAGTTCATGCCGCATTTCCAGATGGATCTTTGTTGCCCACAGAATGGGGAAATTCCCAGGTGTAGGAGAGACATGGGATGCCAGCCCAGCTGTTTTGGCTGGCACGGCTGTTTCGGCTGGTGCCGCAGTGCAGCGGCACTCCACACAAAATGCACTGTTCTGGGGGCCCTGTTAAAAAGGCAATCTGAGATTTGGGAGGGCAGATTAGCATATCCATCTGATTAAAAGGGTCTTGGACAGTGAGCCAGACCAGGAGATTCCCGGGAAGCGAAGTTTGAGCTGGGGCAGTGGGTCTCTGCATGTGAAATCACACAGATCCCAGTGCCCTATCAGCAGGCGACTGAAACACCTGGGAGAGAGTCAACCATTCTACTTAAAAAAAATAAAAAAGGGCTCTGAGGCAGGAAGCCAGGTGATCAGGCTTGGCGGGTCCCACCCCCACAGGGACAAACAAAAAGGCAATTTGAAACACTCAGGGTTGAGAGTTTCACTGCCAGCACAGCTGAACCCAGGACAGTGCAGCTCGGTGGGGGAGGGGCGTCCGCCATTACCGGGGCATTCTGCTCCTACTGAGGTATACTCCCATTGCTGACACAGCCTGCCATTGCTGAGGCAACCCGCCATAACAGAGAGACTTTGCCAACAGTGCGGAACCCACACAGCAGGGCAGAGCCCAAAGCAACAGGGCGGAGCCCACGGAAACAGGACGGAGCCCACGACAGTAGGGCGGAGCCCACGGCAGCAGGGCAGACCCTACAGCAGCAGGGCAGAACCTCAGCAGGCAAATAGCGACTAGACTGCCTCCTAACTGGGCAGGACAGTGCAATGGATACTCATAAAGAAAGCCCTAACTCCCTGAGACAGAGCATCTGAGAAAAAAAAAGGGGTTTTATGAGTTCTGCTACAGCAGACTTAAATGTACCTAACAACCCTGAATAATCAACAGAGCTCACAGCTCAGCACTTGAGTTCCTATAAAGTACAGACCGCCTCCTCAAGCAGCTCCCTGACCCCTGTATATCCAAAGAGTCACCTCAAATAGGACTGATCAGACTGACATTTGGCGGGCATCATTCTGGGACAAAGACAGCACAAGAAGAAACTGGAAGCAACCCTCACTGTTCTGCAGCCGCTACAGGTGTACCCCAGACAAGCAGGGCCTGGAGTGGACCTCAGAAGCCGTACAGCAGAGGGGCCAGACCATTAGAATGAAAACTAGGTAACAGAAATACTTCATCATCAACAACTGGGGAATACACTCAGAGACCCAATCAAAAGTCAGCAACTACTCAGACGACAGGTGGATAAACCCACAAAGATGGGAAGAAACCAGCACAAAAAGGAGGAAAACAACCAAAGCCAAAACAGCTCACCTCCTACAAAGGACAAAAACTCCTCACCAGCAAGGGAAAAAAGGTGGACGGAGAATGAGTGTGATGAAATGATGAAATCAGACTTCAGAAGGTGGGTAATGAGAAACTTCCATGAACTAAAAGAACATGTTCTAAATCAATGCAAAGAAACTAAGAACCTTGAAAAAAGATCTGAAAAAAGATTCGAGGAAATGATAACAAGAATGGACAACTTAGAGAGGAAATATGAATGAATCAAAGGAGCTGAAAAACACAACACAAGAATTTCGCAAAGCATGCACAAGTTTCAACAGCCGAATTGACCAAGCAGAAGAAAGAATATCAGAAGTCAAAGATCAACTCAATGATATAAAATGAGAAACCAAGAACAGAGAAAAAAGCACAAAAAAGAATGAACAAAGTCTCCAAGAAATGTGGAACTATGTGAAGAGACCTAACCTATGTTTGATAGGTGTACCAGAATGGGAGGAAGAGAATAAATCCAAGCTGGAAAATACTCTTCAGAATATTATCCAGGAAAATTTTCCCCACCTAGCAAGGCAGGCCAATATTCAAGTCCAGGAAATTCAGAGAACACCACAAAGATATTTCACAAGAAGAGCAACCCCAAGGCACATAATCATCACATTCATCAGGGTTGAAGTGAAGGAGGCAATGCCAAGGGCAGCCAGAGAGAAAGGTCGGGTCACCCACAAAGGGAAGCCCATCAGACTCACAGCAGATCTCTCAGCAGAAACTCTACAAGCCAGAAACGAGTGGGGGCCAATATTCAACATCCTTAAAGAACTTTCAACCCAGAATTTCATATCCAGCCAAACTGAGCTTCATAAGTGAAGAAAAGATAAAATCCCTTGCAAACAAGCAAGTACTCAGAGAATACTTGCTTGCTTTACAAGAGCTCCTGAAAGAGGCACTACACATAGAAAGGAACAACCAGTAACAGCCATTCCAAAAACATACCAAATGCTAAAGAGCATCAACAAAATGAAGAATCTGCATCAACTAATGGGAAAAACAGCCAGCTAGTAGCAAAATGGCAGTATCAAATTCACACATAACAATTTTAACCCTAAATGTAAATGGGCTAAATGAACCAATCAAAAGACACAGACTGGCAAATTGGATAAAAATCCAAAACCCATCCGTGTGCTGTATCCAGGAAACCCATCTCACATGAAAGATACACAAAGGCGCAAAATAAAGGAATGGAGGAAGATTTACCAAGCAAATGGAGAGAAAAAAAAAGCAGGAGTTGCAATTCTCATCTCTGATAAAATAGACTTTAAAGCAACAAAAATCAAAAGAGACAAAGAAGGTCATTACATAATGGTAAAAGGATGGATACAACAAGAAGAGCTAACGATCCTAAATATATATGGACCCAATACAGGAGCACCCGGATATATAAGGCAACTTCTTAACAACTTACAAAGAGACTTAGACTCCCACACAATAATAGTGGGAGGCTTTAACACTCCACTGTCAATATCAGACAGATCAACCAGACAGAAAATAAACAAGGATATCCAGGGCTTGAACTCAGACCTGGAACAAGCAAACCTGATAGACCTTTACAGAACTCTCCACCCCAAATCCACAGAATATACATTCTTCTCAGCACCACATCACACCTACTCCAAAATTGACCACATAATTGGAAGTAAAGCACTCCTCAGCAAATGCAAAACAACTGACATAATAACAAACAGTCTCTCAGACCATAGTGCAATCAAGTTATAACTCAGAATTCAGAAACTAACTCAGAACTGCACAGCTTCATGGAAACAGAACAACTGGCTCTTGAATGTTGACTAGATAAATAATGAAATAAAGACAGAAATAAAGAAGTTCTTCAAAACCAATGAGAATGAAGACACAACATACCAGAATCTCTGGGACACATTTAAAGCAGTCTCCAGAGGAAAATATATAGTAATAAGTGCCCATATGAGAAGAGTGGAGAGATTGAAAATTGACACCCTATCATCAAAATTGAAAGAGCTGGAGAAGCAAGATCAGAAAAACTCAAATCCTAGCAGAAGACAAGGAATAACTAAGATCAGAGCAGAACTGAAGGAGATAGAGAAAAGAAAAACCCTTCAAAAAATCAATAAATCCAAGAGCTGGTTTTTCAAAAAGATCAACAAAATAGACCACTAGCCAGACTGATAAAAAAGAAAAGAGACAACAATCAAATAGATGCAATAAAAAATGATGAAGGGGTAATCACCACAGATTCCACAGAAATTCAAACCATCATCAGAGAATACTACAAACAACTCTATGCACATAATTTAGTAAACCTGGAAGAAATGCATAAATTCCTGGACACCTGTGTCCTCCCAAGCCTAAACCAGGAGGAAGCCAAAACTATGAAGAGACCAATAACAAGGTCTGAAGTTGAGGCAGCAATTAAGATCCTACCATACAAAAAAAGCCCAGGTCCAGACGGGTTCACAGCCGAATTCTACCAGATACACAAAGAGGAGCTGGTACCATTCCTTCTGAAACTATTCCAAATAATCCAAAAAGAGGGAACCCTTCCCAAATCATTTTATGAGACCAACATCATCCTGATACCAAAACTCAGCAGAGACCCAACAAGGAAAGAAAACTTCAGGCCAATATCCATGATGAACATAGATGCAAAAATCTTCAATGAAATACTGGCAAGCCGATTGCAACAGCACATTAAAAAACTTATCCATCATGATCAAGTAGGATTCATCCTGGGGATGCAAGGCTGGTTCAACATATGCAACTCTATAAATGTAATTCACCACATAAACAGAACCAAAAACAAGAACCACATGATTATCTCAATTGACGCAGAGAAGGCATTTGACAAAATTCAACAACCCTTTATACTAAAAACCCTCAATAAACTTGGTAATGACGGAATGTATATTAAAGTAATAAAAGCTATTTATGACAAACCAACAGCCAATATCATACTTAATGGGCAAAAACTGGAAGCATTCCCTTTGAAATCAAGCACTAGACAAGGATGCCCTCTTTCACCACTCCTATTCAATAAAGTACTGGAAGTTTTAGCCAGAGCAATCAGGCAAGAAAAAGAAATAAAGGGTATTCGAATAGGAAAGAGAAAATCAAATTGTCTCTATTTGCAGACGTCATGATAGTATACCTAGATAACCCCATCACCTCAGCCCAAAAACTCCTGAAACTGATAAGCAACTTCAGCAAAGTCTCAGGATATAAAATCAATGTGCAAAAATCACAAGCATTTCTATACAGAATAACAGACTTAAAGAGAGCCAAATCAAGAATGAACTGCCATTCACAATTGCTACAAAGAGAATAAAATACCTAGGAATACAACTTACAAGTAACGTAAGGGACCTCTTCAAGGAAAACTACAAACCACTGTTCAATGAAATAAGAGAGGACACAAACAGATGGAGAAACATTTCATGTTCATGGTTAGAAAGAATCAATATCATGAAAATGGCTATACTGCCCAAAGTAATATACAGAATCAATGCTATCCCCATCAAGCTACCATTGACTTTCTTCACAGAACTGGAAAAAACCACCATGAACTTTATATGGAACCAAAAGAGAGTCCGCATAGCCAAGTCAATTCTAAGCAAAAAGAACACAGCTGGAGGCATCACACTACCAGACTTCAAACTATACTACAAGGCTACAGTAATCAAAACAGCATAGTACTGGTACCAAAACAGAGATATTGACCAATGGAACAGAACAGAGGCATTGAAGGCAACACAACATATCTACAACCATACAATCTTTGATAAACCTGACAAAAACAAGCAATGGGAAAAGGATTCCCTGTTTAATAAATGGTGTTGGGAAAACTGGCTAGTCCTGTGCAGAAAGCAGAAACTGAACCCCTTCCTGACACCTGACACTAAAATTAACTCCAGATGGATTAAAGACTTAAACATAAGACCTGGCACCATAAAAACCCTAGAAGAAAATCTAGGCAAAACCATTCAGGACATAGGAGTAGGCAAGGACTTCATGACCAAAACACCAAAAGCATTGGCAACAAAAGCCAAAATAGACAAATGGGACCTAATCAAACTCCACAGCTTCTGCACGGCAAAAGAAACAGTCACTAGAGTGAATCGGCAACCAACAGAATGGAAAAAAAATTTTTGCATTTTACCCATCTGACAAAGGGCTGATATCCAGAATTTACAAAGAACTCAAAACAGATTTACAGGAAAAAAACAAACAAGCTCATTCAAAAATGGGCAAAGGATATGAACAGACACTTTACAAAAGAAGACATACATGAGGTCAACAAACATATGAAAAAATGCTCATCATCACTTGTCTTTAGAGAGATGCAAATCAAAACCACATTGAGATACCATCTCACACCAGTTAGAATGGCGATCATTAAAAAATCTGGAGACAACAGATGCTGGAGAGGATGTGGAGAAATAGGAACACTCTTACACTGTTGGTGGGAGTGTAAATTAGTTCAACCATTGTGGAAGACAGTGTGGTGAGTCCTCAAGGCCTTAGAAATAGAAATTCCATTTGACCCAACAATCCCATTCCTGGGTATATATCCAAAGGACTATAAATTGTTCTACTATAAGGACACATGCACACGAATGTTCATTGCAGCACTGCTTACAATAGCAAAGACCTGGAACCAACCCAAATGCCCATCCATGATAGAATAGACTGGGAAAGTGTGGCATATATACACCATGGAATATTATACAGCAATCAAAAATGATGAGTTCATGTCCTTTGTAGGGACATGGATGAATCTGGAGAACATCATTCTCAGCAAACTGACACAAGAACAGAAAATGAAATACTGCATATTCTCACTCATAGGCGGGTGATGAAAAATGAGAACACATGGACACAGGGAAGGGAGTACTACACACTGGGGTCTATTGGGGGGAATAGGGGAGGGACAGCAGTGGGGGGAGGTGGGGAGGGATAGCCTGGGGAGGAATGATGAATGTGGGTGAGGGGGAGGAGGGCAGCAAAGCACACTGCCATGTGTGTACCTATAAAACTATCTTGCACGTTCTGCACATGTACCCCAAAACCTAAAATGCAATTTAGAAAAAAGAAAAAAGAATTGCAAATAGATATCACAAATTCCCTGATAAGACACACATTTAAAATTAAAATCTTTCATTTCCTACAGTTGCCAACATCCTTAGACAACTTAAAAACTAAAAAAAAAAATTAATACTTAAAAACTAAATAAAATTTAATCATTGAATTGATAAAGGATTTAAAAATGTGAGGATATTATTTTAATGATATGTTGTCTTCACTGGTTATTTCTAACAAACATGTGTAAGTCACAACTAGTTTATAATTTTTTATTCTTTTCCATTTCAATTGCTTTATTATCTTTGCTTTCATTGCCAACTCTTTAAAAAATAGTCTAAATTCACTATTTAACATCATGAAAGCATTTCTCCCCCATTTTTCCCATAAAATTATCATCAAAATTCATTAATGATGTCCTATTAAATATTACAGTTTTTTCTGTTTGGAAACCACTTTATACAATATCAGATAACACCTTTATTCTTTAAACTTTTCTATTTGTTATATGCTAAATTTTCTATCTTCTTTCAATCAGTTTTCTTTCCACAATTTTTTAAATTTCATCAAAGTGGCTTTCTCACTGAGCACTCCTGTGGTGGCAGTCCCATCGATTCTATAGTTTTAAATTTCCTTTAATTTTGATGGTTCCTGTATTTACATCTACAAATAGATTTGGTAGCCTTTTTCCCAGTCACCAAAATGTATACAAGTCAGGATTCAGTATTTCCACCAATTTATTATCTCAGCTGACAACACCACCTTCCTCCCAGTATCATGGACTCCTTCATTTTCAAGCCCAATTTTAAATTTGGCTGCCATAACCCAAAATTATTTATGAAATCCATCATCTTTCTCTCCTCCACTGCTGCTGATGCTACCCTAAATGGATTTTCTAATTTATCACATTGCCCAAAATTTCTTTGTTTTTATTCCATCATTCATATACCTCTTATATTTTTAGCAATTATTGGTGACCTGAAAGCACCTGCTTCATTGAAAACCTGCGTATAACATTTTATATGAAAAAGAAGTTCAAATATAACCTATATTCCTAAGTTTACCTACCAATATGCTTTTTACATGTTCTTTATCACTAAGTGTACTTGGCATTTTTAGAATACACCCAATACTTTTCTCTTGTTCCTTTCTTAGGTTGGGTGCCTTAAAAACAGAAACCAAGATTCTCATAAAAGTAATTTATTGAAGGAATGTTCTCAGAAGTAGGAGAGTGAGAGAATAATAAAAATGTGTTGCTTAGTTTTTGTCTTTACAGAGCGTATTGTCTTTTTTTTTTATCAGTATTGGGTGTTTATTTTCTTCTATCTTCTTTTATAATGAGTTATTTATATGTGGTAACATCCTTGGGCTTACAGACAGATATTTTTATTCATTATTTTGATATTCACTCCTTTATAGCTTCTCTAAAACCTAGTCAGAATTTTAAAAATATTTCTCGAATTGGATTGTCAGTAAAATTACGTAGTTTACAGGAAATCTTGAGAGTAGTAATCTTTTTCTGGAAAAGGGGCTATTATATATTTTATATTTCAATGTCCTATTTATAATTATGGATTTAAGCCCTTCTTTTGTATTTTATGTCAGACCTTTCAAAAATCATCATTAGTTCTTGTCACTGAAATGCTACTTGGTATTCTTCCAAGATTAATTATATTAGCCATTTTTTATTTTCTATAGCAAAACTGAAAGCTATTACACATAAAACTCATAGAACTAAATGAGTCTTGGGAGGTCATCTTCACCCCAGTTATAAATAAAACTACACTGGTCTCAAATTATTTATAAAAGTAGCTGTCCACTTGTTGCATTTAACTTTTTAAGGAACATATCAGCCCTACAATATTTCATAGGCTTTATTAGCTTTCTTTCTCTAAATTAAAAATATAGTGTGCCATTTTTTCCTGTTTTTTAGGCCTCTTGGATACAGCCTAGGTTCCCTCTGAACGGCTTTTTTGATTAAAAGCAAACATCTACTTACATATATCTTTCCTAACTGTCAGAGTTTTTGTTAGTTCAACATTTAATAGCTTTCCTTTCCCCATAATTGTAGGAAAAGCAGCTTACAGTGAATTATTTACCTTGTTTTACTGAACTTTCTATTTTGAGATTATAGATTCCCATGCAGTTGTAAGAAATAATATTTTTACCCAATTTTCCCCAATGATAATAGCCTGAAAACTAGAGTACAATATCACAATCAAACTATTGTCACTGACACAGTCAAGACAGAGAAATGTTTTACCATCAGAATTCTTCATGTTGCCCTTTAATATTGTCAAACCCATTATCCTCCTGCCTCATCCGTTCCTTAACTATGTGCAACTACTAACAAGAATACTGTATATATGGAATCACAGAATATAAAATCCTCAGACTGGCTTTTTGCACTCAGGATAATTCCCTTGAGTTATCCAGGTTCTTGAAGACATTAATCGTGTACACCTTTTCATTACCGAATATTTAATGGTATGAATATGCCACAGTTTATTCCTCCAATGAAGGATATCTAGGTTGTTACCAGTTGTTACCAACTTTATTTGGCTTACTACAAATGAAGTTGCTATAAACATCTGAGTTCCCAGGTTTTTGCATGAGAGTAAATGATTTAAGGGGAATAAAAGCCTCAAAGTTCAGTTAGTAGGTCCCAGTGTTTTCTTAAGAAACTGCCACCTAATCAAACTCCACAGCTTCTGCACGGCAAAAGAAACAGTCTTTAGAGTGAATTGGCAACCAACAGAATGGGAAAAAATTTTTGCAGTTTACCCATCTGACAAAGGGCTGATATCCAGAATTTACAAAGAACTAGAACAGATTTACAAGAAAAAAACAAACAAGCTCATTCAAAAGTGGGCAAAGGATATGAACAGACACTTTACAAAAGAAGACATACGTGAGGCCAATAAACATATGAAAAAATGCTCACCATCACTGGTCATTAGAGAGATGCAAATCAAAACTACATTGAGATACCATCTCACGCCAGTTAGAATGGCGATCATTAAAAAATCTGGAGACAACAGATGCTGGAGAGGATGTGGAGAAATAGGAACACTTTTACACTGTTGATGGGAGTGTAAATTAGTTCAACCATTGTGGAAGACAGTGTGGTGATTCCTCAAGGACCTAGAAATAGAAATTCCATTTGACCTAGCAATCTCATTACTGGGTATATATCCAAAGGACTATAAATCGTTCTACTATAAGGACACATGCACATGAATGTTCATTGCAGCACTGTTTACAATAGCAAAGACCTGGAACCAACCGAAATGCCCATCAATGATAGACTGGACAGGGAAAATGTGGCACATACACACCATGGAATATTATGCAGCCATCAAAGATGATGAGTTTGTGTCCTTTGTAGGGACATGGATGAAACTGGAAACCATCATTCTCAGCAAACTGACACAAGAACAGAAAATCAAACATCGCATGTTCTCACTCATAGGCGGGTGTTGAACAGTGAGAACATATGGACACAGGGAGGGGAGCATCACACACTGGGGTCTGTTGGGGGGAAATAGGGGAGGGACAGCGTGTGGTGGGGAGTTGGGGAGAGATAGCATGGGGAGAAATGCCAGATACAGGTGAAGGGGAGGAAGGCAGCAAATCACATTGCCATGTGTGTACCTATGCAACAATCTTGCATGTTCTTCACATGTACCCCAAAACCTAAAATGCAATTTAAAAAAAAAAAGAAACTGCCAGACTGTTTTCCAGAATGACTGTGCCATATTTCAGAGCCACCAGCAATGTATAAGCATTCAACGTTCTCTACATCCTTGCCAGTGTTTGATGTGGTCATTACTTTTTACGTAAGCCATTCTAATGGATTTTCTTGGTACTTTGTTATTGTTTAAATTTGCACTTTCCTAATGGCAAATGATGTTAAATATGTTTTCATATGTTTATTTGCATCAGTATATTCTCTTCATTGAAATGTCTCTGCATGTCTTTTGTAATCATATTGTCTCCCTAACGTTGACTTTATTTTTTGAGATGGAGTTTTGCTCAATTCCCTGGTTTGAGTGCAGTGACGCGATCTCAGCTCAAGGCAACCTCCACTTCTGGGTATAAGTAATCTCCTGCCTCAGCCTCCTGAGTAGCTGGGATTACAGGCATGCACCATCATGCCTGGTTAATTTTGTCTTTTTAGTAGAGACAGGGCTTTTCCATGTTGTTCAGGCTGGTCTTGAACCTCCTGTGATCCACCTAACTCGGCCTCCCAATGTGCTGGGATCACAGGCATGAGCCACTACACCTGGTCCCTACCGTTGAGTTTCGAGAGATTTTCAAATATTGTTCATACTACTCGTTTGTCAAATACAAGATTTGCAAATATTTTCTCATATTTCATAGTTTGCCTTTTCATTTCATTAATACAGCTTTAATATAGAAAAAAATATTTTTGATGAAGTCTAATTTGCCGATTTTTTATTTTATGGATTATGCTTTTGTGTGAAGTCTAATAACTCATTTGTAGCCCTGAATCTTGAGGACTTTCTCTGATTTTTTGAAGTTTATAATTTTACATTTTACACTGAATTCCATAATTCATTTTGAGTTAACTTTGTACAAAGTGAGAGACTTAACTCAGTGTTGTCTTTTTTTTCTCTTTCCTTCCTTCTTTTCCTTTCTTTCTTCCTTCCTTCCTTCTATGTAAATTTCAATATAAGCTTATCTGTTCTAGGGAAAATCTTGTTGGGATTTTTTATGGGAATTGTTATTTTTCCTATACTTCAATTTGTGGAGAATTTACCTCTTGATTATGTTGACTCTTCCAATCCATTACTATGTCTTTCCATTTCTTAGCTCTTTCTGAATTTTTTCTTCAGCATTGTATAGTTTCCAGAATACCACTTCTGTATATATTTTGTTAAATTTAAACCTAAATATTTCCTATTTTGTGCAATTGTGAATAGTATTATCTTTTTAATTTTAGTTTCCACATGTTTGCTCTTAGGAATTTTGCATGCTCATCTTCTATCCTGAATTTTTGCTAAACTCATGTATAAATTAGGGAAGTTTGCAGGGGTTTTATTGTATATTCATTAGATTTTTTTTGTAGTCAACCATGTCATCTGAAAATAAATTCAGTTTTATTTCTTTCTTTCCTTTCCGCATACCTAATGTTTCTTTTTCTTGATTTATTGGTTGAAACTTCCACAATTGTATTGAAAGTGTTATGAGCATGGTAATTTTTGTCTTCCTCCTTTTCTTATAGGGAAAACATTCGGTCTTTCACTATGAAATGTAATACTAGTTGTGGGATTTTAAGAGGTGTTCTTTATTAAATTAAGGAAGTTCCTCTTTATTCCTATTTTTCTGAACATTCTCATAATAAAGTGGTGTTATATTTTATCAATTAATGTTTCTGCATGCATGAAAAAGAGCCAAAGATGTCAGAAACTTTATATTTTTATTTAGGGTCAGCAATTTTTTCTTTTTTTTTTTTTTATTGCATTATAGGTTTGGGGGTACATGTGCAGAAGTCCAGTCTATCATCGTTGGGCATTTGGGTTGGTTCCAGGTCTTTGCTATTGTAAACAGTGCTGCAATGAACATTCGTGTGCATGTGTCCTTATAGTAGAACGATTTATAATCCTTTGGATAGATACCCAGTAATGGGAATGCCAGGTGATAAATATTTTAAGTGTTGTCTATCACATATTCTCTCTTTTTCATATACTTTGGTTTTTATTTTATAACCCTGTGAAAGTTTAAGAACCATTGCTAATTAATGGCTGTACAAAAATAATCTGCAGGCTTCATTTGTGCCTTGGCATTAGCATAGTCCTAACCACTATTTTGAAATAATTCCTCGTGTTGGTTCATTCCTCATATGAGATGTAATTTTTTTAATGTGAACTTTTATTTAAGAAAAACTGCTTTTAATATTGACTCTCATTTGTCCTGGATTATGGAAAAATGCCTTAATTAGATCTGGAACTATTTATGGTAATTTATTTTCTTTAGAAATCTACATTCACAGGGAGTGTAAATATGAATGTCACAATATGGTATGAGGGTGCTCAGTATTTTTTATTTCGATTTTTGTCGAAATATACTGCCTATATTATATACTAGAGAGGAATTATCTTTGCTGTTTTTCTATATTTCCTTAATATATATTATGTATAAATTTGACTTTAACAAATCCAGGTTTTTATTCAGAGACTCAGGTTCAGTTCTTTTACTTTTTTCAAGTTATGATGGCAAAACTTTTATCCTTGAGTAGGTATTTAACTAATTTCTAAGACTCTAAGCCATGTGCCTTTTTCAAAACTACAGAGTACCAAAGCAGCATGGGCTTTTCTTCTTATTTTCTTAATCTCTAGATTTGATTTCTCTATTTATTCCTGGCACCTAGGTGTTTTCTTCTCTAACAGAAGTAATTGGTATCTATATTGCTTTATTTTTTTATGTAATCCTAACAACAACCCAAGTCACAGAGTCTGGATATTCAAAAGAAATTTTTTAAGTGAAGGGTGAATCTGTGCACTTTATATTCCTCTCTGGCCCTTTCCTCTGATCTCCACTTTTCTCTAGACTTGTGCCTCAGGCTCCTAGGAGTCAACACCATAACATGAATAAGAAAAAGAAAATATGCTGCTTCAGGTAATTATGTGAAAACCATTGAGAAACTATGGGAATTATACTTTTCTACTCAAGAAACTAACTTTAACACAGTAGAAGATGAAAAACTCTGACCAATTTGATGTCCAGCATAGTTTATATGGATGCATTGAGAGAATCGGAGAACACAGTATTGTTCTCCCTTGTAATCTTCTAATGAAATTCGGAATAGACATGAACATTTGAAAATGTTATAAACAATAATAATTTTATCTTCTTCTTTGGGTTTTGATGTTGTTTTGCTTTGGGCGTGAGCCGATCGGGACCTTTCCCTTTAATATAGCTACATTAAAAATATTTTCACCAAACATTTAGGAGATATGGCAAGCCAAAACCACATAAAATATCTGTATCTACCATTTTCTTTAAAAACGTATCTATTTATTCTCCTTGACCCAAGGAGAAAATGATTTTCAGTGAGTTTATAAAAAAATTATGAAATTGCAGAGATAGAATTTGAACCCGTTTTCTCTGACAATAGATTTTGGCTTCTTTCCACTATGTTCTGCTGCTTCCCAAAAACATTAAAAGGTTTTTTATAAGCGTGAGATAAAAGATGGGAGGGACAGCGGGGGGGGCTGGGGGGGGATAGCCTGGGGATGAATACCAAGTGTGGGTGAGGGGGAGGAAGGCAGCAAAACACACTGCCATGTGTGTACCTATGCAACTATCTTGCACGTTCTGCACATGTACCCCAAAACCTATAAAGCAATAAAAATTAAAAAAAATAAAAAATAAAAAAAATAAAAATTAAAAAAAAAAAAAAAGATTGAACTTTGTGTTCAGATCACTTATTTTACTAGGGCTTAATGAAATCTCTCACAAAGGGCCAAAATCATTGCTGTAGCCTTAATTATTGTATCTCTGCCAAGTTAGAAAGTTGAAAAAAAACTTAAATCACCAAAGACATTATTGAAAAATGATTACACTTACATGCATGAAACTTATGTTTTTGCGCTCTATCTGAATAACTGTAGAAGGAAATATTATTTGAAAAATGAATAGAACTCTATTATTAAACTTATTTTAGTATTTAGTTGGGGACATCACTTTTTCATATCAAACTGGAATTTGATGTTTAATTAAGAACACATTTACACATCCTGGGTTTATTCCTAAATAATAAAATTGTTATTTAATGCTTCAACTGAGACCGTCTTTTTAATAGGATGAAGTTGAGGAAATAGATGTAACTCAAATTAAGATTTAGTCATTATCTTATTGTTGACTCCCATGTAACATCTATATCAGGCTATATCCATTATATCTAAGGTTTGGATAAATGTGTAAACTTATGGCATCAAATGTGTGGACCGAGAGAAGCTAGAACAGACAAAGCACTGAATACAGGAAACGGAATTTTAAAATTAAAAGACTCTTGCCTATAAAAGTGAATATATTTATGACATCATGTAATTATTATAACCATAAGTGTATTTAATATATTTCTAAGTAAGTACTGCCTTAATCTTACTTTAGAAGTGATGAAAAAATCTCCATTGTTTTCTAATCAGTCATTCTGATAATAGTTGTAATTTCAGACAGAAATATCTTTCCTGTCTTTTTAACATGAAGCAAAATACTACCAACCATATTATTCTCTTTAGACAACAAGTATTTTTTTCTTTGAACCAACAGCTTCTACAAAGACAAAAAGAGTGTCAGCATTAATTATGCTTTATATTATCAAACTCTGGACTCTTAAAAAGTTGGTAATAATTAAAGCATTAAAAAATAGATCCCTAATGAATACTTGTGGAATAAATAAATGCATGATTATATTAACTATTAAATTATATAATTAAATAGAGAGAGAATCAATCTGAACACTCAGGAATTAAGATGTTTTCATGAGATGGTAGATGGGTGAAAGCAGGGCAAAACTGATAATAGACAAGTAATTCTTTTGACATATGCATATGTACATATAGTCATCTTTTTATTATATATATATATATATATATATATATACGCTATTGTTTTGTATAAATAATGTATATAAATAATATGTATATTCTTTTCCTAAATATATTTATAATTATCAATGCACCCAATGTTGTGAATGTGCCCCATAACATTTAACAGTCATGTCAGCAGGAAAGGGAAAAGGACTACGGCCATGTAAACAATTCCTTGCCTCAGCTCCTTGTTAGCTATGACTGCAGCTGTCTGAGCCAGCTGTCCAGTGGTAGCCTGATTCCCAGGGTACATCTGGAAGCAGTGGAAGAGTGCCAATAAGGAATAAGAAAGGACCAAGTACACTAGTGGAAACCAACTAACCACGGTGAGGCTGCCACTTCCACATGTGCGGAGGGAATGCCCTAACTTTGCCTTCTGGAAATGCCGGTGTCTCCTTCTTAGTCGGTTGATTTTACAACCATCCCTTGTTGCTTCTAGTCATCTTGTCTTCTTACATCTTGCTGTGTTTCCAAAACTTATTTTTTTCATAATTTATTATGTTGCTTTCCCAATATAACTCTCCCCATCACTTAGAATTTCTCTTGTTTCTAGTCCTGTTTCCTTAGTTGGTAATATCTGGAAATATTATGAATGAGTATTTATTACGTTATTTAACATTCTTGAATCTTCAGAGTACTTGTGGCCAACACTTTTATTGACTGTTCACAATAGCCTATTAAAAATGCATCCTCTAGTTGATGTTTAAATGTGGCCAAGACTGAGAAAAAACAATCAGATTTACCTTCTGCGGCCTTAGAAGATTAGAAAATTAGGTGAATTGTAAGAAATCAGCTCACAAGTCATGTGACATGAGGGAAGAAAGGACAGTGATTCCTGAAAGATGGGAAACAAATGAAGTGAACTCCAGTTTACTGACTGGAGAAAGTTTCCAGGAAATAGTGTAGACGGTGGCAACTCACACAGAGGCTAGTCT
The DNA here is from genome assembly GCA_031835075.1 of Saguinus oedipus. Taxonomy (NCBI): domain Eukaryota; kingdom Metazoa; phylum Chordata; class Mammalia; order Primates; family Cebidae; genus Saguinus; species Saguinus oedipus. Next base: position 183,863,897 of record CM063171.1, on the reverse strand, counting down.
CTTAGAGTTGAGGAGGTGGAACTGGAAGTCTAGGAGCAAGGTGGCTGGAATTCACAGAAGACTGCGAGAGGAAGAGAACTGCAGGAAGAACAGACTACAAATATCTGCAGAGGAACACTGTGGCTGTCTGAGCCAGCTGTCCAGGGCTAGCCTGTTCCCAGCATGCATCTGTAGATGTTGTTCATTTAAGTACTGATAAGCACACGTGTGAAGAAACTCTTCAAGGCCAGAAAGAACCACCCAAAAATGTTAGAGAAAATAGTGCCTAGAGACCACAACAGGCCAAGAATAGTGGCTCTTCTCCATAGCCAGAGCAGAGTTACTCACAACTCACATGGCACCAGTCAGAGTACTAAGAAGGGTCTTGCTTCAGGAATGTGGAAAAAAGTAACTCTAAATAGCCCTGGTCTTCCCTAAAGAAGCCTAAAACCAGGACCCAAAACAATCAAACTTATTCCAAGTCACTCAACTGTCACAGAACAAAGCTCAATGTTATTTTTAAAACATAAGTACTAAGCATTCAATAAGGTAAAGTTCATTATGCCTCAAACTTGATAAAAAATTACTAGGCATGACTACAAAGAAGCAAAACCTATATATAATTCATAATGAAAAAATATTGATCAATTAAAACTAAAACAGAAATAATGCAAAACATTAAATTAATAAGCAAGTACTTTCAAAAACATTTTAACTCTACTTCATGCACTTAAGAAACTGCCAGGAAGAGCAAACATGTTAAGAAGCAACATGGCAGAGATTCTTTTAAAGGACCCAAATTGAACTTCTCTAGGCAAAATCTATGAGTGTAAAATAAAAAGTTCAATTGATAGGATTAATTCCAGATTAGATGTTGCAGAAAAAAATATTAGGGAGTTGAAGACATAGCAAAAGACACTCTCTAAATGAAGCCTAGGAAGAAGAATATCTGAAAAAATGATGGAAAACTTCAAGTGTTCAAGTGATCAAAGTATGTGTAACTGGAGTCTCCGAAATAAGGAGAAGAAACAATCATATATTTTACAATTAATGGCCAAAAATTTTCTGAGTCTGTTGAAAAGCGTAGATTGACAAACCTAAGAAACTCAATGAACCCAACTGTGAAAATCATAAAGTACACGATACAAAAGTGTATCAGAATAAATTGCCTCATGTCAATAACAAAGGGGAACGAATGTAAAGCAGTTAGTAAGACATACTGCATAATAGAAGAACAAAGAAAAAAGGCGACAGATTTCTCAGTGGAAGTAAAACAAGTTACAAGACAAGTTGGAACATTATCATTGATGCACCAAAATGTCTGTATGTCTGGGTATATTTAAACATCCCTCTAGAATTTTAAGCCATGGAAACATTGTCTTTCTAAAAGGAAGGTAAAATGAATATGATTCCAAAGTAAAAAGAAGCATAAATAATTTTTCACTGATAGATCATCATTATAATAAATATTAAGAGAAATATTTTCAATAAAAATAAAATGATACCAAACAGAAATCTGGATATACCCAAAAGAGCAAACAAAATAATAATTAAATGGATAAATATCAAGGAATTTTCTTATTTAGATATCTTTAAAACATAATTCATTGTGTAAAGCAAATGTAATGTCTTTAAAACATAAATCATTGTGTAAAGTAAACATTGAAATGTAGCATTTATAACATATAGAGAACTAAAATGTATGATAATAATAGCACAAAAATCAGAAGAGAAAAACGAATTATACTGTCACTGGTTCTAATTCTATTCATGAAAGAATATATTATAATGTGAACGTAGACTATGATAAGTAAAAAATGTATATAATAAACTCTAAAGCAACAGCAACAATAGCATAAGAAAGAGCTTAACTCTCAGAAGTCGTAGAGAAAATAATAGTATTTTCAAATTCCATTTTATGATTTTTATATTCTATATTCTAAAGAAAAAAATATATTTATACTAAATAATATACGTAACTGAAAAAAGGAAGATATAACAAATGTAAAATATATATCAAGATGGTGTATTTGAACTCACCAATATCAATAAACATATTAAATGTTATTTTTACCCCAACTAAAGGGCAGACATTATCAAATTGGATAGAAAAATTAAGACACAACTAGATGATGCCTACACTGAATTCATTCTATAATGATAAAAGTAAGTTAAAAATAAAGTATGGAAAATATATGCAGACTGACCTTAATTAAAGGAAATTAGAGTGGCTCTATTAATATATTACACAGTAGAGTAAGAAAAATATATTATCAGGTAGCAAGAAGGTCATTCCATCAAAAGACATACTGATTATAAATATTTATACACCCAAGAACAAAAACCCAAAAGGCATGAAAAGAAAACTTATAGATCTGTAAGAAGAAGTAGAAAATCAACAGTGATAGAGATTTCAATACTATCATCTCAATAACTGATAGAGCAACTAACCAATTAGTGTAAATATAGATTTGAACAATACCATCAACCAGCCTAGCTTAAATGACATTTATAGATTACTCTACTCATTGGCTGCAGTATAAACATTCTTTTCAACTGTACCCAGAATATTAAGCATGATAGACCAAATTCTGGCCCATAAAACAAATCTCAATATATTTAAAAGTGTTCAAGTCATACCAAGAATGCATTCAAATCACAAATTCAACTTGAATCAGTAAGAAAAACATATCTAAACAGCCCTCAAATATTCAGACACTAAATAACACACTTTTACGTAACCATGGCTCAATAAAGAAGCAAAAGAGAAATTAGAAAGTATTTTGAATTGAATAAAAATTAAAACACAACGTTTACATTTTATGTGAAGTTAAAATGGTACATAGAAAAAATGTTTAGCACAGGATAATTTTATTCAGAAGAAAGGTCTAAAATTAATGACTGAAGATTCTAGTTGAAGACACCATAAAAAGGAAAAATATAATGCAGATTAGGATGGTAATCAGTGAAATAAAAATATAATAATAATGTTGAATATTCATGACATTGAAAGACTTTTTTGAGGAAATTAACAAAATTGATAAATTCTGTAAGTATATAGATAGGGAATAACAGATAGGTGACAAACTACCAACCTACTAACATCAGGAGTGAGAAAGGTATTGTCCCTATAGTTTATACAGCTATTAAAATTATCATAAGGGATAAAGATATTCATGACAATAAATACAACAACTTCAATCAAATGGACACATTTCTTGAAAATGACATAAACTACCAAAATGTACTTAAGAATTAGTAAATAATGTAAATAGTCCTATTTATTGGAACCTTCAGTTACAAATCTTCTCACAAAAACCTCCAGGTACCAATGGCTTACCCAGATGAATACTACCAAACTTTTCAGGAAAAATTAATATCAACTATATACCACTTCCTCTCCAAAATTGAGGAAGTTAGAATATTACTCAACTCATTCTCTGAGGTCAGAATTATTCTAAATCAAAAGTTTTAAAACATAAAAATATAAAAATTATAGGCCAATATTCCCTATAAACACAGGTACAAAAATTTTAATACAATTCTGACAAAATTCACCCCAAAACATATTAAAAAAAAATAGGACTTATTCTTGGAATGTTAGGACAATTTTATATGAAAACCAATCATATTAACAAACACACAGATATTGACACAATCATATTAACACATGTACACATTTTTGTCAGTTAATATAATTGGTTTTGAGATACCCACACACACATCCACACACACCCATTTAAATATGCTAGGTGGTGTATTTCAATTACAGCTTTCCAGTTTTTTTTTTTTTTTCTCTTTTCTCTTTTCGGTAAACATTTATTGAAGTTGTCTTAGGTATCAACCTTAGCTGACTTTGGGTAAGATCAGAATTCCTGTTATACTGTTGTAAGTTGTCCTTAACTATAGTGACAGGATGGGATGCCTCACGTATGGTGTGGAATCAGAAAAACTGAATAAACAGCCCGTTTACCTTGGCATTCCATACACTTACTGTTTCATGGAATCTCATTTCAATGTCAGCAGCTGTATTCTCTGTTTTACAGACTTCAGAAAAAAAGCTGAAGGGAATTTAAGAAATGTTGGAGAATACCATTCTCTTCTATTTAAAAGGAATGAAAAAGGCTCCTGTGAAAAAAGCTGTTTTGTGCAAGGGAATATTAGAGAATGTCGGATTGTCAAAGTACAGTTTTTTAAAATCAATAACTCAACCTTTTAATAAACAGAATCATATATTTAGTAACAGAATGGTAGTAAAAGCTGCTTAAAGTACAAGGACCACATTTTATACCACTTTTTATACCTAACACCAATAAAAAAATAAACAATAAATGTTTTTCTGCTAAGTTTAAGGTAGATTTTCCCATAGCACCATGCTGTCTTCATTTTTGGTCAAATAAATGCATAATTCACTTTAATGTAATACAGGGCAGAATATTTTACAGATTGATGTTAAATATTACTGTACTTTCTCATTCTTGATAACCTTTTAGTTTATAAGATGAAGCAACCATGATACAGATCTATGAACACAGATTACAACATCTATCCCACAAGTGCTAGGTAATAATGTCAACACTGAAGGCTAAGCTTATTTATCAATTTCTCCAGAGGGATATTAACTATGCAAGACAATGGGCTTCTTCCACCTGAAGTAGAATTACCTAGTGGAAATTGAATAGAAGGATGTATGACAAAAATTTTAATTGAACATTTATTAATTGTCAAGCATAGTCGAAGATTAATGTATTTATTCATCCTACATTTTTTGACTAGTTATTATTTGTAAGACACTGTCCTTTGTGCCAGAAATACAATGGTGAGTGAAACAGACTGAGCTCCTTGGTGATCCTATATTTCTGTTGGGTAGGGACAGACAGTTAACAGATAAGTAAGTAAATAGGCCAGGCAAGGTGGCTCATGCCTCTAATCCCAGGACTTTGGGAGATCAAGGCGGGTGGATCACAAGGTCAGGAGATTGACACCATCCTGGCTAACACAGTGAAACCCCGTCTCTACTAAAAATACAAAAAAATTATCCAGATGTGGTAGCACATGCCTGTAGTCTCATCTATTAGGGAGGCTGAGGAAGGAGACTCTCTTGAACACGGGAGGCAGAGGTTGCAGTGAGCCGAAATCGCACCACTGCACCCAGCTTGTGTGACAAGAGTGCAACTCTGTCTCAAAAAGAAAAGTAAGTAAGCTTTTTGCATTCAGGGAGTCAGGGGTAACTGCCAGGAGGAAAGTAAAACAAGGTCAGTAAAACAACAAACCTATTTATACAATATCATCACACTTAGTAACAGTGCACCTCTGAAAATTCTTTAGCCAGCTTTGACCCTTCAGTAGAGAATGACTGGAGTAGCTGTTCTAAATTAGAAGGAGGGGAAGAGGAAAGCCTAAATGATAAGGAAAGGCTGAAGGGAACATTTATGGGAGGCTGTTTTCAAGCAAAGGAATCAGTGTGGGCAGAGGCCCTAACACAACCAGAGTTTGGCCTCCACGTGGGAAGGCAGCCAGGGGTCAGTGTGACGGGATCAGAGAGAGAGATGGGGAAAGCCAAATGGGAGGAATCAGACTCCTCCCACAGAGGAGTAAGGAAGGCAAGGAGATGCACGACCTTGTAGGCCATGAGAGGAAGCTGGGGTTTATTTTGAATAAGATGAAATTTACGTGGTTTTATGCAGAGGGTAAGTAGGATATTTTTTCTGTATTTTTAAGAGATTCTTCTGGCCACTCTGGAGTTCACACATAAAATGCCAAGACTGAGCAAGCAGGAGTAGAAGCAGGGTGATCACTTAAGAGGCTGATTAATTATGTCAGGTGAGAAATGATGGCTCCTGGACTGACACAATAACACAGATTAGAGGGAGTGGGGTGGATGGATTTGGAAAATATCTTGAAGGTCATGTTGATAGTACTTGCTAATTTGCTGGTCTTAGGAACTAGAAGATTAGAGAATAGATTCAAGAATAACACCTCCATTTATAGCTTGGTTGTTATTGATGCTACATAATATCTTATTTATTTCTTATTATAAGCCTGCCAAATAGGTATGAAAATTCTGGAGTCACAGATGATGAAAGTGATATTTGGCTAGAGATGAAACTTGCCCCAAATCACACTGCTAGGGAATGGAAGAATCAAGATTTAAGTCCAAAGATCAGTATATTTCTTTATACAATGTCATCACACTTAGTAATGTTGCACCTTTAAACATTTCCTAGCCAGCTGTGACAAGATTATAAAGCAAAGGCCCAAAAGCACAAGCTGAGCTTCAGAGCATCCGGTAGCCACCAATTAGACCTGGAAGGAATATATAACACCAGCTTAATAACAAGCCACCAAAAGCACTGATTTATTCTACTGAACTCAGACTCCACTTGAGAATTTCAGTTTATGGGAGACTCATAACATTCCCTCAGTCTTATTTAAGTGCAATTTAAACCCCTGAAGTTAGAATTGTTTCCTCAAAAGAAAAGATCCTAGGTCACTGTATAGAGTTTTGTTAGATGACTTTTTTTTTTTTTTTTTTTTGAGATGGAGTCTCACTCTGTCACCCAGGCTGGAGTCCAGTGGTATGATCTCTGCTTATTGCAATCTCTGCCTCCTGGGTTCAAGCAATTCTCATGCCTAAGCCTCCCAAGGAACTGGGATTACAGGTACATGCCACCACGTCTGGGTAATTTTTGTATTTTAAGTAGAGACAAGGTTTCACCATGTTGTCCAGGCTGGCCTTGAGCTCCTGACCTCAGGTGATCTTCCCACCTCGGCCTCCCAAAGTGCTGGGATTACAAGAGTGAGCCACTGTGCCTGGCCAGGGTGATTTTCTTAATTGCAGATATGCTTCTTTTTTTTTCTATGAGTAGCATGAGTTAAAAAAATTACCTGTAGGCTTGACCAAAAAGTCAACAATTCTTTCCAATGCTAAGGCTTTTAAAGTTTAAGAGTAAGGTCTAATATTGGCCATTATGTCTATTCTAAACTATTAATAGTAATTAGTGCTCTTCTGTGAGACTTCATTGAAGTCCAGTATTTCCAGTGCCAAAATGAAAAACAGGAAAAGTGGTAAACAGATGCCGTCACTGGTTGTGCATCTTGAAGTGGGAAATCAGTGATCGCGTCAGGTTCACAGGGCCTGACCTCCAACACACCTTTCTTGTCTTCCCATTGTAAGCAGAGGGGAAGATTGACAGCCATATAACTTCTGAAACAAGTCAAAGAAAGAAACTGCAAATGCAGAAGGCTGCAAAACCTATTCCAGGAATATCAGATTGAATTATCTTTGCTAAAAATAAATAAGAGCTATGTTTAAAAACTAATTAATAATTTTAAAAACATCTTTTCTTACAGATGCCTTTGTGCCTACTGAATTTCCAAGTTTTTCAACATCTGCTTTATAAAGAGATTTAATTAATTCAATTTTAGCTTGGCAGGAAAAAGAGAGTCTCTGTTCTTTGGACAATAATTCTCTTAAAACACTAATATTTATTTAGTTAGAAAAATCATGCTCTTCATCATCTATGTCCTGAATTATACAATGTTAATTCAAAGAAAAGGAATGTAGGATACATGATGTCCTCTAAAATGTGTGCTAGGGAAGAATTTATTTGGCATAAGTAAAGCTCTATGCTGTTTTGAACAGCTTTGCAAAGATGTCTTCAGATGCATACTTTAAAAGGAGTTTTCAGGCTGCAGCTAATTTTTCTTTTCATTATCTCTATAAATTTAAGAAAAATGTAGCACAAAGGAACATTATAATGATGTGTGATTTTTTTGTGTGGTAAATGTTGGGCAAAAAAATCTGTAAATTAACGAAGGAAGCTCTTAGCTATTATTTTAAAACTGTAATTTGGTTTCATAAAATATAAATCCTAGACTAAAATAGAAGCAAGGAAGTTAAACATATCAAGAAATGCCAATCAAAGATGTAGACAAAATGATTTATATAAATATATATTCAGAGAAATATTATTAATAATCATAAATACAGAAAGAGACTTCAGGCGTAGTAATAAAAAATAGTTATGTGTATCATTCCTATGTTCTTAAAATACCTTTTCACAAGCCTAATGAAATTATTTGGAAATACTCACATTATATACTGGCATGGTACAACACAAGGCAACATAGGTTAATCAATTATTACCTTAGGCCAAGCACTGTGTTAGGTACCTTAATGTATTATGTCATGTAATCTCTAAGAAATAGGTACTTCAGTTCCCTGATATGGAAATAGGAGAGAGAGCAAACAAATTCCCAAATAACATATAATAGGTGGTAGAGCATCTATTTGATTTGAACTTGATGTGTCTGCTTGCAAATCTTACACTCTTAAGGATGGTTCACCTGTGTTTTCAACAAAATTGTTGCAAATACTCAGCTTAATTATCTTTAGAGTGATCGTTTCTGTTGCTGTTGTTTATTGCTCTTATGTTAGAATAAAGTGAACAAAGCATTCATACAGTGTCATTCATGCAGAATCTTAGATAAGATACTTTAATTCTGATGGGCTCAGAAATGTGCTGTTCTGGTAACTGAGGGACATAAGATATTAGGGCTTTAAAAAACTCCTGTTTCAATGACCATGACATTATGTAAGCCATGGCTTCCTGGCTCTTTCATTTTTAAGTTCCTGCATCGTATTTTTGCATATTTGGTTCTTGTTTTAGGTACTCACTGAATGAGGAAAGCATGATATTCAATGTGCTTTATTTCTACATGATGTCTAGATGGGCATCTGAGGGGATATTAACTTTGCCTCATTTTCTGTGTGACCAGCTTCAGCATATCCAGTTTAGCTTAGAAGTTACCTGCTATAAGGAATTCCATAACCTCTATTCTCTCTAGTACTCTATTAAATAGACTGCCTACACTAAACTGTCTTGATTTCGTTCCAACTTTACTGGCTGCTCCTTCTCTGTCTTCGTCACTGATTTCTCCTTATGTCCCCACTTCTAGACATTACAGTGTCCAGGAATCAACATTTAGAACCCTTTGGTGACAGTTTATCCAATCTTGTGGCCATAAATGCAATCTCTATGCTGATAACTCTCTAATTTTATGTCCTAAGATGAGTACATCCAAGTGCCCATTTGATTGTCTTACTTGCCAGTCCAAATAGCTATTTCAAATTTCTTTCAAAACAAAATAAACCTCTATTTTCCACCCCATCCAATAAAAAAAAAAAAAAAAAAAAAAAAAAGCTGATTCCTGCCCCATGTCATTTCTAATCTCAGTAAATAGCACCACAGTTTGCCTATTTTCTGTCACTCTACACACTCATGTGTAATCTACCATTGCATCCTTTGGGACTTCTGCTTAAAGTTTCGTTCACCCACTTCTCACGCCACTCCAGCTGTTATCTCTCACCTGGACTTTCTGTATAGCTTCTAATTTCCTCTTTTCTTCATATTCCTCTGTGGTCTAATTCCTCAATAAAACAATGTGTTCTATACGGCCAGATTTGCTGGTTTGCTACCTGTCTCCCAGCTTACTGTGTTAAAGCCACTGGGTCTTCTGAATTGTCTAAGCTATTTCAGCTTCAGTAATTTATGTAAATTTATATTCAGAGAAATATTATGGTATATACTTCCAGGTGCCTCTCATTCCTACTCTCTTCACTCAGATATTCAAAAAAATTTCTCCTTTCATATACGTTTCTGCTCAAATTTTACCCATACTTCAGGGTGACATGCTTTCCCTTACCTCCCTATCAAAAGTAATACCCCGTCCATTTGTATCTCTTCACTTTGCTTTATTTCACTTCATAGTACTCAGAATATCCTGATACTTTTTTTTTTTTTGCCCATTTGTTTATTGGCAGTTCCCATTAAAAGTGAGTAATCTGCATGAGAATAAAGACTCATTTCCTTAAGACTTTTGTTTACCTCTCTATCCCCATTATCTGGAACAATGCCTGGTGTTAATAACAGGTGTTCAATAAATATTTGGTGAATTAAGGATTATATAACAGATAATCTTTTTACATGTCTGTCTCCATCGATAGACTTCAGCCTATTTCCATTGTTTGATGTAGAGTGAACACAATAAATATTTATGAGTGAGAAATTATTAATGAATGAATGAACATCATGTAATTAGAAAACCATCTCCCGGAGGATGAACTGGGGAAGGTGCGATGCACAGGCAATGCCTTACATCTGGAAAAACAAATATTTAATTTACAGAGAACCTAAACTTATTTTTCTTTCTGTTATCATTTCTGATAAATACGTGGCTCCTCTTGGTTGATTAAGTAGAGGTTAGACACTAGAAATGGATAATTAATTGCACAATAGCAGTAACGGTCAGTACCTTTGAAATCTAGAACTATATCCAATTATTTGAAAGCCAATTATAAGTTGAGCAGTTACTGTCACAAAGGCATAGCCTCAATTCAACACTTGAGATTCTCCTTGAGTTTCAGCACAGCTATGACTTTTTTATGGGTTATTATGGCTTAAATCCTGGATTCCAATGGCAAAGATAACATTTGAAAGAACAGATCGAGAACATTGGATTGAGGGGAAAAAGACATCACAGTACTCAGTGAAAAGCTTAGGAAACAAAGACTAGAAGATTAAAAAAAAAAATCCTCCAAATAGACGGTCAAATCCTTTTCATGGGCCTATGCTTTTAAATATTTCCTATCATAAAATTTTTTTGAGAATATTGAATAGGAGTTTATATTATTAGATATCATTATATCTAATAAATAAAATAAGTAATATAGCTAAATCATATTATATTATTATTAGAATATACTTCATTTAAAATAATCTTTGATAAAATCAGCTGGAAAGAAACAAGAGAAATTATTTTTACTCAAAAACATGATTGAGATGTTTTTATTACCAAAAGTGAAGGTGTGAAGATTTATTTTATCTTTTTAAAAACTAAGAGGAAAAATTCATTGAGGAAAAGTATTCTGATCTATTCTGGTGTACAAAAATCTATTCCAGGGTAAACCAAATATGGCATTTGAAAAGCACATGCACAGGTCATTTTCTGACCTGCGTAGGAAAGTGGAGCATGGTTTGAACCACAGCACTATGTACTCACTAGAGAGTAGAACAGCATGTGATACAATGGAAAGACCAGAGGCTGGAGGCCAAAGAGCTGGCTCCACGTTCTGGTTCTGACCCCTTGTAGATCCCTGAATGAATACGGGCATGCTCCCTATCCATTCTCATTAGTCACATTTGTAATGATGACTTCTATCTCATATGATTTCTGTAAGGAGCAAGTGAGTGGCACCTTTGTTCAAGCAAAAAAAAAAAACAAGTACATTTGTTCCTGAATGAAATATTTCAGAAGCTACAAAGAAGTGCTGGGTAGAAGCTAATGGAGCAAGAGAGAGCTCAATTCAGTGTATCTCCCCTGGGGTTCCAGGGTTACATGGCATTTTCCAGTTCCTCAGATTTGCTAAACATTGTCTCCTCTACCTGAACTATTACTCTTCTGACGTGTTGTCTCCTTTTTCATAATTTCAGCTTATCCTTTAAAGTCTCAGCCTAAAAGTCATTTTCCTCAAGGAGCCTTTCCTGGGACCACTCAGACTAGGTTTGACCTGCATTTTCCCGTGGCACATTTTTCTTCTTTAGAACTCTTTTTTTGTGTGAGATTACGTGTGCAAAATCTCTTTTACAGGTTTCACAGAAGTTCTAAAGAGAGTGTTTTAGTCAACACGACATCATCCTAGTACAATACAGTAGGTGAGTGCTTAGTAAATATTTGTTGGATAAGTTAAAATAATTTAATTCCACATCTCATAAGAAAGTGATGTAACAAGATAGCAAGAGGGATTGAAACATGTAAGGAATAAGTGAAAGTAAAATAATTTAAAGCACACCTTGAATAATTTACTTTCTCAATATGAAATAGACAAAACTTAACTGGTAGTAGTACCATGTATTTTAGTATGGTATAAAACCTGCTACATAATACATGTTCAATAAGCATTTATTCAGTAAATAAATACATCATGTAATAAGGGCACAGAACATCAGCATGTGCCCTCTAGGACTCTAACATAATACGATCTAGATGTGATTTTTAAGGCAAGGAGCGATGTTGAATTGCTAAAATAAAATGGATTAAAATTTAAGAAACAAAACATTAAGGCTTGTTTGTGAATTTTTTTTTCTATTGGATTTACAAATATCCCAGAATGCCTTGATTGGTATTTGTATATGTTGAAATGTGTGAATTACGAATGAAGAAAGATTATATATAAAAAAGTTTCTCCTGCATTTATACAAATAATTAAAAGGGAATTTATGTTTCTTTCTACACGCAAGAAGAAAGATAATGAATTCAGTTTTGAAGTCTGTTCAGGTTGAGTCCCTATGTAGATTTCTAGCTGCAGTTGAGACTTAAAGGCAAGCTATGTAATTTCTTTTTTCCTCTATTTCTTTAATGTACATTGGAGACAATGATAATGTTGGTTGCATTTTGTTTTTATTTATAAGCATTCATATATATAAAGTGTTTAAAGTCATGTCTGGCATCTAAAAAATTTTCAATGACTATCATTCATTATTAATAATATTAATGATATTAACAACAAGTTACTTAACAGTTGAATAGACAGGTCTGGAACTGAGGAAAGTGATCAGGGGTGTGCACACAAATTTATGAAAACTCAGCATAGATATGATAATGGAATCCATAGGAAAATATGATTTTCCTATGAGATAGAGAATACAATTTGAAAAGGGCTAGAACAAAAAATATCTCCCAGGAATATCAATGTTTATAGGTAGTGAGAGTTGTTTCAGTGAGGACAGCTAAGAAATTGAAACAATACAGCCATTTTGAAAGAAAGCCATTAGAAAGATTGCTAAACGAAATTAATTTCCATTTATTTAGACCATATTTTCCAGAAATCTGGCCATAAAATACAACTTTTTCAAAAAGCAACCCTATGTAAAAATAATTTGCTATAAAAAATTACTGTGAGGGGGATAATTTATGTTTAATTTCACCTTATTTGCTTAGGAATTTTCCTCCAGCACCAAACTCAGCAAAGCAAAAACTCTGCAGTTAACATGATACACTATCTCTAAGTGGCAGGTTAGCAGTTTTTCATTATTACTGGAGCACAATTGGCAGAGATCTCACTCTAGCCTAAGTGACATTAGAGCAGTCTTCCAGCTATATCTACGACTATCCTGTGGGGACTTCGCTAAATACCCTCTTCTCCACTTTATCACATATCAGGTGATGTTTTCCTGTGATGTAGGTATACATTTATGCCCTGAGCACCTGTCTGCCATTTGGTGTGTCAACACGTTTTATATTTAGAACATATTTTTATCAGATAACATTATATTGTGACCCATCTCTTTTCATGTGAAGCTTACATGTTACTATCATGCCCAGGTACAAAACTTTATGTTTGTTTAACTAGCTGTGTGACTTTGAGCAAATTATCTAACCTCTCTGTGCCTTTGTGCCTCCGATTCCATATTTGCAAAATGACGATTATAACAACAGCATGTTCTTCATAATGTGATGCCTGACATAATATGTGCTTTGTAATTATATGTTATTATTATCATTCCCAAAACATGTCAGGTACTCAGAGACAAATAAGAAATATTTATTCTCTGTTTCAGGAAGCTTGCACTATAATAAAAGGATCTGATGTTTAAGCAAACCACTAGAGTACAGCATCACTGCTACTTTAGAGAGATTTCTACCAGGTACATCATTTGAACAACCAAAAAATATTTAATCGGCTTTGCTTAGGGCAGTGTGTGTGGGTGTGGGAGATACAGGTAAGGTGTCACAAGAAAAGAAAACATGAACATGCTGCTTGAGAGCTTACTAGGCTTTTGCTTCATCATATATGGGAAAGATTTTTGTAAGATGTAACAATAAGGAAGATGAAATTAAAAGATCGAACAACCACTGTCATGCCAATGCCTATAAGTGAAAGCTGGCCAGATGGATAAGACGAAATTATAGGAAAATAACTGTGAAACAGAGGAAGTCAAAATGGTAAATGTGTGCATGTTTTTCTAACATAAAATAAGTTTTATGCTTGTGAACTATTTTCTGGTGTTGTCATTGTTATTGGGAAAGAAAATATCACAATAGGAATAGTTGGGATGTGTGAATAATGACTAAAAATAGAATGAAACATGAAAGTGCTTTGAAATTTACATATTGCTGTGTGAGATTAAAGTTTTATATAAACTATAAACCCAGATTTACCATTTTATAATCAAATAGAACTAAAAGTCACTATCTTTATAAACATCTGAAAAGATAAACCATGAAAATGCATATTTGACACTGCATACTTTATTATTTTAACTAATTCATATTTTTATTTGCCAAATGTTTTCACATTTTCTAGAAGCAAATTAATATATGATAATGACAACTTGCATCTGTCTTATAATCTCACCTTTTTACAAAAAGGTTTTAGGACAACTGTTAAGCAAAAATGGACGGGTATCTTTCTGTACTAATCACTAACTGAGTAACTAATTATGTTCTCATCATAAACATTTAGGATATTAATAAAAATAAGTACCATTACTTACAAAAAACAGTAATAATATTTAAAATTGTCATGATGTTTCTCCAGCCTTTTCTATGATACTAAAGCCTACTCAGAGTAAGAAAAGTTTCTGGATACAAATTGAATTGCAAGAATGTATCCTAATTCAAAAGGTAAGACATCAATTATGGGTGAAAAAAAAAAAAACCCATGTTCCTCTGAATAGAACATTTCTACTGTCCTCACATATAGCTGTTTGTATGAGAACAGAGATTTTATCTGATGAAGGAAAAAAATATTCAAATAGAAAATCATACCTGAGTTACAATTCTGTTTTGTCATTTACTAGCTATGTTCTATTGGCCAATGGCTTAGTCCCTCCAAGCCTCAGGAAGTATCTCATCAGGGAAATTGCTGTCCCAAAGATAATCATGACACTTTGAAAACTATATTGATAACTTACTAACCTTTGATTTTAGAAAATGTATTTAGATATGAGATGCATATACTTTTTTGATTTCCAGTAAACCATTTCTGAAATCGAAGTGTAATTTTATTACCCACAAGTGGTTGTTTTTCTGATGAAATACATGCAAAAGATGAGACACAATGTAATCATGATTCCAAAAGCCTTTCCCATGTGGAAATGATTTGAGAGCTAATTATGAATTACAAAAATCTTGGAAATTTAATTTTGGTGAAGCAAGCCCTTTAAAATGAATTTCACAAAGAAACAGCAAGGCATAATTTGGGGCTCAAGATTAAGTTACTTTGACTCTTATATGTCCAACATAGGTGGCTGATTAATTTCTTCTGAAAACCCTTTAAAGAGAACCATAAATAATTTATTCCAATTTATCTAGTGTTTTTTGCACTAAAAACTCAGAAGTTATCTTACCAATTTATAAATAATTATCAGAGTATATGCTACAGAGGATGTGGATTTTTTTAATACACACATGAACATACACACACATAGAAACACAAACAACATTAAATAAACATGAACAAAGACATGCTTATCTCTTTAACACAAATAGCTGACAAGATAATGTACATAAACAGACTTGAAAGCCTTTTAAGATACATGTTAAATATTATTATAAATCTGGGAATGCATTTGAATTTAAAAAGAACTCCAAATAGGCATGACAGCTGCACACTGATCATCCACATTATCCCTCACTATGAACTAAGGCACATATTTGCAAGAAGGTCCTGCAAAGTTTGATAGATTGTCTATGATCTAGGAATCATGTAAAATTAACTGTTATACGTGATTGTGATTGCAACCCAAAACGTAGACTTCAGTAAAACTGTTCTCTAATGGATAATCAGTCAAACAGGGTTTAATTTGTAGAAGTGGGTGGAGGTAAGTAGAAGGCATAGGCAAAGTAAGAATACATAGTTCATAATACTACATATTTCCATTTTCTACATAATGGTTTCAAGAAACTCTCAAATCTTTTCATGAGGCTATTTTCTTTAAAATCTGTAAGTATTCACACAAAAGTGCCTTTAGATATGAGTCAACTATACTCAATGGCTTAAATCATAAAATTGCAGTGAGCATACGTTTCTCATATCACAAAATTCTTGACCATAAGATGCTGGGGAAAAATGTGATTTCTATATATAAAACCTCTAAATTGCATATAAATAATAAAATAAAAATGTAAAATACACATCTATTAATTTATAACTTGTTTGATTCTGATACTTATCAAATAAATTTTCTTTCCTATTAATATTGGCAATATAATGAATGATAGTAATTAAAATATGATGGCTATAACATATATGTTCCTAAACACAAAATATGTTATGTTTAGCTTTTAATAAAATTTAATAGAAGTCCAAATTTTCTCTAAGGCTATCCCATATGAAATAAACTACCTCCATTGAATTTAGGTGTGATTTAGTGTAAATATTTAAATAAAAAGCAAATGAACATTACAAATAGTGATATTCATTTTAAACATTTTCTGGAATAAATTATCAATTGACAGGCTCTTGGTTGAAAAATTACCAGCTTGTTTTAAATAAATACATATATTTACTTAAGATACAAATGTGTATATTTATAAGGAGATATATATATACATGTATTCTTTAATTGTTGTTTTCATTTGCATATAAGATGTTGTTTAGCTGCTAAGCAAAAATATTTGAATGTTTTTTTAATTAACACCCACACAAAAAATACATACTAGATATATATATGTAAGCTATACATGAAGCAGAAATTTAGAATTACCATACTCTGATATTTGTTAACGGATTTAATTAGACTGTTTGAGAATAGAGATAAAAATATTGAATGAATGGCAAATAAATTTATAGGTATACAACTTAAACAATCTAAGATTTCTATAAGAAAAAAATATGAGTCCATATTTAAGATTGCTGATGAATGCTATCACATATGTGCTCTAAATGAAATTTTCAACATTGTCAGTTAAAAATCATTGGATAGAAAATATAAAACTCTTAATTGTCACAGAGTAATCTAAGTAATCATAATATTATTTCTAAATGAATGGGATCAAAGACCTACATTTTTTAATGAAAATATAACACTTAATCCTCAGAATAGAGGCTTCAAATTTAGCCCTTACCTTGGTAAATATTTATACAGGAAGAAATTCAATGAATATTATCAGGTGGAATTAATTAATTAAGTAATGAAAGTTACAGGACAGAACTGTTTTACTAATGCTTTGAGAGGATGAAACAAATGGGGATCTGGATGCCAAAAACATTTTCTGTACCAAATGGCAATCCAATCATGAACCCACTTTTTTCAAACCATTATTTTTAAAAGATACAATGTTGCATTCTGTGTTTAATGATCATATCGAATTCCCTTTCTTCATTCCAGTGAGACAGTCCTAGTGTTGAAATACTCCAGTTGAGGAGACAAAGAGAAGCGTGAGAAAAAGGGAAGGTAAAACTAGAATCCTGGTTTTGACTACCACTCAAGAGTTAATCCACTCCCCCACATTCCAATTTACAGTAAAATGATATTGGCACATTTAACCTGAAAGGGAAAAAAAAAAAGAAAGATGACCAAATTCATTCAGTGAATTCAGGCATATCCAATGAAGTAATAGTGAATTTATGCATATCGAAAAAGCAATTTGGCTCTGAAATAGCAAAATTTTCTTATACCTAGTGGGAAAAAAAGGCAATTAAGGAATAATCCGGAAGTGCTTGAGAGTGAAATTAAAATAGAGAATTGGCTTGTACTCAGTGTCAAGTGGCTTTAAAAGGGAATTCTGATGAGCAAACACTCAAATAGAGTTTTCATCCTTCCTCCCCTTGTTTCTACAGAAACTCTATAGCTTGCAAAACTCTTTAAGAACAAGGAGGAATATAACAAATTTGCAATTATGGAATGAGAATGTGTTGGAAATAGTGAAATGGAGCTTAACAAGAAATTTTTATTTCAACAGAGAAATACTTAGTCATTTATTATAGTTATAAGTAGACTCTGAAACTGTCAGTCATGTCTTTGACAAAATGAACTGCATTCCAAGTGCCCACAAAGCAAAATCTGTGACAATAGGCAAGATAGAAATGGACAAAATAACATTTAAAAAAGCAAAAAAAGAAAGAAAGAAACTAAAAAATGAGATACCATTTAAAGTATAGTAGGTATAAAAATGGCAGTAGTATTTAAGGGCAAGAAGAGAACATAAAACAGTAAAGCAAGAAGGAAATAAATAGAGACAGGATATAAAACACATTCACAAATTCTTATAAACTAGATTTACTCTAGGCACTTTTCTATATTTACTGGATCTTAGAGCTTTCATTTTAGTCTCCCTGTTTAAATATCGTCATGTACTTTATGAACTTGGAGTGTCATATGCTGTCTATGATTTGTTTTAAAACACAGAAATAGAGAAAGTATAATTTCCTGATTAGAATCTAATAGAATTTCTGTTGTCATGGTCTGAGCAAAACGACGTATTAAGAGAAAGAATCTCTTCCTGCTTAAAATGTTATACAACCTTTACAAACCTTTTCATGCATTTCCAAATTTTCATATCATGATGATTCATTTATACTTACCCATCTTTCATGTTGGTGATTAAAAGGAATATGAGAACTCTTTGCACAAAATTTGCTCTACTTTTAAACAGATATTTGTATTATTCTGATATTTCCTTTAATAAACTTGTTAAGAGTATATATAAAATTTGTGAAATGTAACCAATATACTCTCTGAAGCTCATAGAATATTATTAATAATCATATATTATCAATTAAGATTGATAATATAGACAACTTTTGTAGCTAAGTTAATCAAACCACTTACTTCAAAAAGAAATATATAATCAATTTTATCCAGCAGAAAAAAATGTAAATAACCAGAAATACATTCTCACCTAGAAGTGATACTTGACTTATTTGTTTAAACTTACTAGACCGGTACCTCTAGGAAATGGTGAGATTGGGAGTAAAAGAAAGAGGCGAAATCACATTGTGTCATATTCTAACTAATTTCAGCAACTGTTTTTAAAATGATATTGTTAAGGTATTGTATTGGAAATCATACTGTAGTGTTCTTATAATGTTAATGCTTCCCTTTATTCCTATTTGCTATCATGGCCACCAAAATATTTAATGTATCTGCAGATCTGAAAGTTAAGATCTCCACCTGTTTCCTTAAGCAGATACATTGATATATTTATGCATGAAACATTAAACATATTAAAATCCATAAAATTAAAAGATATTAATGTGTAATTTTGAAAAACTAAACTGTCTTAATAATTTTAGAATATTTGTGAATGGAATTACCTAAAAATGATAACTTTGTAAAAGAAAAACAATACGGCAAGAGTTTTAGCTTCTTTTTAACACACTCTCTCAGTACAATACTGAAAGAACACCTTTTTGTAAACACATTATGGAATTTTTAAAGTAAGTCACCTTTCTGCTCTTTAGTGTAACTATCACAGCAGATGAACTGAAAACACACAGTGGGATGGTTGGTGATAGCATTGCATGATATTTTAGCAGCAAAGTATATCTATAATAAAATGAGTAATATAATTAATAGCCATATTCCTACATCTACGTGAAGCACTTAATGATTGTGCTTCAACTATACCTGAATTGTTAATTATTTTAGCTTACACAACAGTTATTTTTATTCTGTTACATTTCTACCTGTTACATTTATATATAGCTGATATATAAATAGAGCATAGATGTCCTCATTGAGTAGAAACAGTTGAGTTTGCTGGGGAATAAACTTAGATATACTTTATGGTTTCTCACTGTTATTAGTTCGAAGTACTGTTAAGTAAAAAAAAAAAAAAAAAGATCTTTGCCTTTTGTAAGAACATGTTTTATGTATGATTGAAGATTTTACAACACTCCAGAAAAGCCATCCGATGTTAGATTTAAAAATAAAATCGAAAGCATTTTCTGACATAGTACACATGAAAAATTGGAAATTCCAATATCTTCAATAGAAGTTATAGAAAGTGTATGTCTTCTTGGAGTTTGACACCCACTTAACACAGCAGAAAATAAGGTACTATACTGTAAACAAAAAAGTACAGTAAAGGACAATTGTAAATTTACATAAGAATATTTCATAAACATTTTGGTCTTTCCATAACAGTTTTTATATAAAATGAATAAAAAAACCTTTAGACAGCTGTCATCACTCTTGTTTGACCACTTTTCACTTATATGCACACAGACATATTTATATAGCAATATATTGATGCACCGTTACATGGATATTAAACTATGATTACTGGTTGTAATTGAGATGTGCATTATCCAATCAACATTATCCATAGTTGAAATACTCTTACATTATGTATTCTTGTCATGTTGTATCTATAAAAACATGAAAATATAACTTTACATTATTTCAATTATTTACATTAGTTCAAGCTTGACAGAGAAAAATTGATAAGCTACAATTTTTAGAAGAGTAGGCCCAGAGGTACAATAAATAACATTAATTGTATATAGCCATTTCTTTTTCGTTTTTAAAAACTCATTTTAAATACAATATGGAAACAATTAGTCTGCAATTTGGTCATTCTAGCACTTATTATTAAAACTTAAAATGCACCTCCAACATTCCTGATGAGGAAAGATAAACTAAAATTATATTGTATTACCTTGGAATCTGTGATTAGGGACAGCTAAATTTAGTGAAGAATATCATGATACCACATGCCTCCATGGTCAATGCAAGTGGTTACTGTACATTTTTCCTTCCCTTCTATGAAATTCAGTAAGAATGTTTTAAAAGCACTTTGCAAAATACCAAGTGCTACACAAAGACGTTCTTGAAGAAATAACAAAAATACAAATATTAAAAATAAAAATTGGATGTCAATATATTATTCAAAATCCTAAATTAATTAAACTTGAGGGGCTTTAATGGAAATAAGAGGTATTTTATGAAGGGAAAGATAGATCTTTTAAATTCATTAACTAGAGAAATATAGGCTCTTTAGTCGAAAGGTACAGAAATGTGACATTTTATTCACACTGCACATATTCAAATAGCCTTACAAAAATAATGTATTAGGGTTGTTTATAATTGATGTCAGTGGGACAAAACTATATTGCAGGTGACTCAAAAATATTTAAAATAGTCATAATATATAAGGTTTATGACAGCTCTGATAATTTTAAAGGTAAAATTATATTAGTTTATGGAATTTAATCAACGGGCAACTATTTTAAGAATTACTTTCAAGGCATTTCTGATTTCATTTACAATGAATATTTCTCTTCTGTAAGCTCAAACACTTCAAAAATGGAACTTCACAGATTCTGATAATTGTTAATATTAGCTTTTTTACATCTATTAGCATTAATCTACATAGATTAAGTGCTTTTGAGTTAACAAATATTTCTTTATATATATTTAGATGGGTCAAAGACAGATTCGGATATTACTCTGGGGCAATATTATACCTCAAAAATCACCTGGCCTTTTAAAAGGGAGAAATTTTCTCTGGGCACCTATCAAGTTGGTAGTGTCTTTAAACTCACTTGATTTATGACCAAACTGTAGCTAAGCAAAATTAATTGGACCACTTGCAAATAAAACAATAGAAAAATGTTTATTTCAAATGTCAAGCATTGCCAAGTAATTTTATATTAACACCAAATGTTAAAGAATAGGATACATTAAAGTTTTAATAACAATATTAAATTACAAGATTGGAATCTCCTCTTTGTTTTCTTTCCTTAGCATTTACATATTTGGCTTTGAAAAATAAGGAACCAATACCTAAAGCCTTTTTCATTCACTTCCCACTCAGTTTAATTGTTTTATTGTCCTGTTCAACCAATATGGAAGCAAATTTATTTAAAAGCCAGTTTGTTTGTGAAAATACCTAAAAATATTTTTAAATTTTAATTTTTTTTTTTATAAAACATGTCACATCTTGATGCAGTTGATGTCAAGTGTGCTTAAGTCATTATGAATCAAGAGACTAACAATAGTGGCTGCAGAAACAGGTTTGTTGTCTGTACAAAGACTTCAGTTAAATTATAGTACTTCCATGTTAGCTGTGCATGTCCACCAAGCTTCGTCTGTAACTCGAGTAGAAAACGATGTTGTGTTTTAATTCATCATTCCTTACAATTCAAGATGAACTCCACACATTTAAGAATTCTTGGCTGAAAGAAAAGTCTTCAAGATACTGGATGCCTCTCACCACTTTGACAATAAACACACAAGAAAACCATTGTGTAAGGCACTCAAAAGGTTCTTATCAATCACGAGAGATCAGTCACACTGACATTCATTCCCATGCCAGGACTCACGTAAGGGACAGCATGCACTGCTTTGGGAAATTCTGGAGTTATAACACGTCCATTTTCTCCAGTACTTCCTGTAATTGACAGCCTTGCCTTGTTCCTCATGGCGTCATTCAAGGTCATCTTAAATGAGAGAGGAGGGAAAGAAAGAAAAAGAAATCATACGTT